>OY743090.1:19820000-22652500 GCA_963555665.1 Dircenna loreta
GTTTAAAAACATTTAACCATTATTTACTAATGACCTGTGGTCAGTTATGGGAAAAATAAATATCGAGGTAACGATGTTTCTTTTAGAAAAAATATATACAATTATTTATAAAATCTAATAGGTATAATATTTATAACGTATAATTAGTTATTAAGTAGTTACAATATAATAACTATAAAGCGTGTAAAATTTTCAAACGAGTTTATTTTCTTGGATAAGATTTGCGTTTTGCGAGTTTTTTACAATTCTAATGTTAAAATAATTTTTAAAAAGCTATACGTATACGTCAAACGGCACTTCCGGAGAGCTTATTTTTATAATATACTTATCGAAGTAAGCCCATCTGTAAAGACACAGTTTAACTTGAAATTAAAGCGAGGATTGCATGAAAATAGAGAGAGAAAGAGAGAGAGAAAGAAAGAGAGAGAGAGAGAGAGAGAGAAAGAGAAAGAGAAAGAGAGAGAGAGAGAGAGAGCTCTAGTCTGAGAAACACCAATCAACCAGTTCAGCTAAGTATTTCTTTATTGTGATCAGTTTCACAAACATCATATATATTCCACAAATCTGTCATTTATTACGGCATGAAATAGGAATATCATTCGTCATTATTTATATAACAAATATATTGGAATAAGCACTAAAATAATATAACATAACGTGCCAATTTCTAAAACTAGTAGTCACAATAACGCCATTGTAGACAATACAGAACGTCTAATATTTTTTCCAGACAAGAATTCATACACAAATTGTCTATTTGTAGACAAATATTTAGAATCTCTAATGGTGTAGGCGAGACGAGGTTAGATGGATGCCAACTGTAAGGCAAAACTACAATGAATATATAGCATTCTTTTACTAATGAATTTATGATTGTTGTTAAGAAATAAAATTGCGTTTTTTAAGTTCATATACGGATTTTGACAGCTTTACCAGGATTACAGGATGGGTTAGGCGAGTTATGCACCCCTAATACGAGTTCGTACTCGCTTCGAAAACTACTAACGTTTAGTAACGTCAATACTAAACGTTAGTAGTTTTCGAAGCGAGTACGAAACGAGTTCTGTATTGTGATTGGTAATTAACCAATCAGTGACAGATTGAAATCTATCAACGTTTAGAAAAATCCAAAATCTAAAATATCTCTGTACCTTTAGTACGAACTAAGGTTACAGGGATTTTGTGAAAAGGTGTACCCCGTGAAGTATTATTAAGAACATCCTATAAGATACCGGATGTGGAGTAAATAAATATGTGAAGGGTTATACAATATCAGATGTGTGTGTGTGTGTGCGTGCGTGCGTGCGTGCGTGCGTGCGTGCGTGCGTGCGTGCGTGCGTGCATGCGTGCGTGCGTGCGTGCGTGCGTGAGTGCGTGCGAGCGACTGTGTGTGTGTGTGTGTGTGTGTGTGTGTGTGTGTGTGTCTGTGTGTGTGTGTATTTTAACAAACAATAGTTTTGATTAGGCCTTACAAAATATGTTACAAATGAACATAGACAAGAAATGTTCCAAAAATTTAATTAATAAAATAAACACCAAATTTAATTTATATGTTAAACGTAAATAATATTTAAGTACACAATCCATTGTGAACCCTAACATTAAGACAGTACAGTTCAATTTGGCACTTTATTATGCCAAATCGAACCTTTTGGGATACAGTCCCAACAAAAGCAATAATATACTCGTAAATATACATAATTCATAAGCAATCACTCTGCATACAGTTTTGTAAAACATCTTATTAAATTGAAGCTGTCTCCACACTAACAGAGTTGTGATAATCACCTAATGGAGGTTCCATTCCACCAGATTATTAAAATTTGTTATATTTATCATTATGTTGTGGAGTGGTTAGGTTGTGGAGCTTTGCTTGTTGACTCACTTGCAGGATATTCTAATGTATACATCAAACATTGTTAAATTGTTTTTAAAAGAGCAACTGTCGAGTTTCTGGCCAGTTTTTCTAAATAGAGCCGCATTCCGAGCTGGTGGTAGCTTACTCACGGAATGACATGCTGACATACCATACTGACATTTTTTAATGTAATAATTGACGATTCAAAAGCGCATGTAACTGCCTACTTGAATAAGATATTTTTGAATTTGAATATGAGGTGATATTTTTTATGGTGTGTTTAAACTATGTATATATAATTTTGGTTAAATTTTATGACACTTATACACTATAACTGTTAGGTTACGTTAAGGCTGACCGAGTTGGTGAAGTTAACCGCCTTGGCATACAAGTTTTTATATGAATTTATACACACACACTCAACCACTCACACGCAAACATACACATACATACATACACATATATACGTACACATACGTAAGTCTCTTTGCTAAATATGAATGCTTATAAGTTTCAAGGTATTTAGGGTTTATTTTTTTAAGACTATTATTATGTTACATTTGTTGATTCTTAACACCCGACGCAGAAACGAGAGGTGTTATAAGTTTTACTTGTATATCTATGTATTTGTATGTCTGTCTGTGGCTGTCATCATAGCTCCCAAAAGGAGGAATCAGCATGTAGTTTTTTAATATAAAGCCTCATCTGCTGTATGGTTCTCAGTAGCCTTAGATGGAAATAATAGCAGTCATCTTCAAGATATTCAGCTTTAATTGAAACCAGCGACAGCTTTCAATTGGTAACATATATAAAATGGTTTTTTAATAAAATCAATATTTTAGGTTATTTTGTATAATGTTAGAACTATTACGTGTTTTATATGATCGATAATTTGGCAAAGGTTTTGAGCTATGTAATTGGATCTAGCGGTTTTTTAAAATAAAGTAAAGTGGCATAGTTACATATGTACTGTCCGAAAACCGTCCTGTTCTTGACCTGAATGAATTGAAATGTTCAACTATTAAAACTTTATTGCTCTTTCCATTACTACCGAACTACTAGGACAGAACAGTTCAACTCTTTAAATCATAACATCATTTTAAAATACATTCAACCCTCACTATTGAAACTTTGAAATTGAAACACGTACTGTAGCGTACCTAGGTAACTAAAGGCCCTGGGGCTAAAATAAACTAGGGCCCCAACTAAACCACTAAAAATAGTTTCTTTCGTATTCGTTATTCTGAATTTTACATACTTCAGAATTGTTGTAAAACGTAGTCTGTCAAGAAAGTGATGTTATTGGTTCAAAAACCTTTTCGTAATTAGGATTCCACAGATCTATATTGTGCAGAGTAGACGCAGAGTTTAGGAATGATACATCGGGTATTTAATAAATTATAATAATTAATTTTCACTAGTTCAATTACAGTTTGTAAGTCAGTGTCTGAGGGGCCCCCTGACATGGGGGACCCCGGGGCATTTACCAGTCTAGCCCTCCGGTAGCTACACCACTGCATGAAACGTCACATAACTATAATGATGATTATTAATTTACTTACCTGATATATACTTAACACCTTAATATAAATCTTAATTAAATTGCACAAATATACAATTGTAGCTGATGAAATATTTTTATATACGGCTATGTAGGAGTAAGCTAGTTTATCAACCGCAAATGTGACGAAGCCGAAATTGCAGGATATTAATTTTTTCCTTTCCTATCGAAGTTCAATCATCTGTGAATGAGTGAGTGACAAAATAAGGGAACTGTGTAGTATTTACAACACAATCTATATAATTTAGCGGTAAAACTCTCTTGGTGAAGTTTCAAACTTCTAACTTTCAAATAGTCAATATTTAGGGTGTCTAAAAATGTTCTAAGTTGTATCCAGAAAGGGGGGTATTGAAGGGAAGAAATACTTAGCAAGAATGCATGTTCTTTCGCTTAAAAGTAAGACGAATAGACTAGGATGCAACCACTTATAATTTAATTTCGTGATTATGTAAATACCATTGTTTCGTAATTCCAATTTGTTTTCTTTAATAGTCTGAAATAAATTTGACAATATGTTTTTTTTAATGTTAAGCGACTTTTGCAGTATGGTTATATAGATAATATGGGCTACTTCCTGATTAGTATTATTCTGGCTATTAAATTATACTAATAGTGGTTGGTAGCAAACAGTCGTTTACCTTCAGGCATACAATTTCAACAGAAACAAAGTTAACAACCTTTTCGGACGAAATTAAATCGATAAATTTTCTTTTATTTTTTTAAGTTCATCTCAAACATATTTTTTTTTAGAATGTTTTTTCCAAATCTTTTCGGTTTGATTTGAAAAAAAGGCTTGGTTGGTGTCATTAAGAAGAATATATTTATCTTCATTAGTAAATTATATCAAATTTATAAATAAAAAGATAACAGAAATACAATAACCTAATATTGTTTTATTTTGTTTTTAAGAGACGAAGGACTGTAGGACACCAGAAGTGGAAAAGGTTTAACAGGTTTGTTCAACTCTAATGTGTGTTGCTTTATTGTTTTACATGCATAGTAATATGGTCTAGATAGATTTTAAATAAAAATATATACAAAAGAATATATAAATACTTTGTATGAGGGTAGTTACCAATTATATTTAATAAGTACTAAATTGTTCATTTTATATCTTTTTAACAATAAATTAATGAACAAATGAAGTTTTTTTTGTGCTGAATAAGTCTAGTGTAGCATAACCAACTCTATTGCAAATAATATTATGTAGAAACTTGCTTGAGACTATCTACTCAGTCTATATATATTGGTTTATCTGTTTGTGATATAATTTTACAATATACCATACTGTTTCAAGAAAAACTTATATAAAATGCAAGTGATTGTCATAAATAAACCACTTATTTCTATTCATACAACTAGCAATTAGTTTTAAAGATGTGATTTTTATATAATATACACATATAGAATTATATTTCACTCACAGTGCCGCCTTGTTGCTGCATTTGTCATAAAAATAAATAAAGTAACTATTTTTTTTATTTAAACTGTTAAAAAGTTCATTATTAAATAACCAATAAATGTATTATTTTTGGAAATACATTGTTATGTTTGATTCATATTTAAAATCTTAATACATGCTGTTACTGGATTTGTAATAGTCCAATAGCATTAATTAAATATTTTCCAAAACCACGAAATACAAAGTTAAGCAATAAAAAAATATTTATTACTCACCTGTATATGATGTGGAGCTGTATGAATCAGCAGAGGATGCTGATAGAGACCTGCTTCTATATCTTGCTGATTTTTTTAAAGCACCAGATTTCCCGCGCTGTCCTTCGAACTTGCCAGCAGAGGCTGCATCAGTATTAACTCCTCGAACTTGACCAGGATCTGTTACGGGACTATCACTGGCTATGTTTGCAGCTCCGACGCTCTCCTTTCTATGAGTATTTGGTTCCCCATGACCGTCAGACATTTTGTAATATATTTTATTTATTTTTTTAAATTGCTGTACAAGCAATCTGATTTGCGGCTTTTTTAACGAATGACTGTAGAAAATCACGTAACTGAATTTACAGCCACGAAAAATACTGTTATTATTCTTGTTTTCTCTAAACTTCTTTTCAATAAATCGAATTTAATATTTAAAAAATATCAATAATACAAACAATTTAATAGAAGCGTAGTGGTGATATTTTGTTAAGGACAGAATAACACTTGAACTCAGAATTAACTATTGATTATTGATTTGAAACATTAGGAAGAAAAGGTGAAAGACCGATAACTGGAGGTAAAGAGGCGGTTATACTTTCAATTTACATTATATTAGAAATTTCTAATACCCAAAACCGCCTAACAAATTGAATTGCACTCCCTTCCACTTTTCCACATTTCCCAACACAAAAACAGTAATGTCAACTTAGTCGATCGAAAATGAAAAACCGATAAACCGGTATAAAATTTAAATTATATTACTTATCGTATTTTATGTCTCCGAACAAAACTTTTTTTTATATAATTCTATATTAATTTACTTTAAATATGTTTAACACTCTTATAACAAAAGTAATACATACTTGAAGATTATTGAATAATAAATTACCCAGATTTAAAAATAAATTACCTAAGTAATAAATTGTAATATTAAAATGCTTAAATTTAACAATTATATCTCCAAATTTAAAATACGTTTACCTTGTTAGTAAAAGAAAGATTTTTTTTATTGTCAGCAGTAAAATAAATTTAATTTATTATACTACATTTCTGGTATTGTCTATACATTCGAAATTTTCAAATCACTAGCGTCGCGGTCGCCAATATGGAAACGAAATGCATGACAACCGCTACGTGAAACAACTAAGAAATAAATAACTAACAAAACTATCTTAGAACTTAAACTTAAGGTGAGTAAAATTTGATTACTAGATTTGTTTTTTATTTGTTTTCAATAATTTACAGATGACTCTAAAAATGGTGTCGCGTGGTAATCAATAGCAAACCCAAAATTTCGAACTTCGTCATCAAGATTTTACCGGCAGACAATTCTAATAAAGTATACTCTAATCTCAACACAGATCATATCGAGGACGCTATAAATAAAACATGAAGTGAAATCTCGAAACAGTTTCATTTACGCATTTGCGTCAGTCATTTAATTCTGCTTTGAGATGTGTTTTTATTGAATAAAAAAAAATTGTGACATGTAATTGTCAGTCTGTTTTACCATTGCAAGTTGATAATTTAACAAGTAAGTAAATATACCGTTATTTACTCGTCACGCTAAGTAAATGTACCGTAGATGTACGTCTGCCCTTGCCTTGGTGGAATAATCATTAACCATGGTGATATTAAATTCCTTATTAAAACTCAAAGATTTATGTGGCATAAATAACCATGGTTTGTGTAATGACAAATAATATTTCATATTTGATTACGTTTTAATAAGATACTGTACACATAATATAATATTTTTATCATAAAAACAACAAAAATGTTGACATAAGCGTTTAAAAAATAATATTTTATCAAATAACAGAAACAAAATAAATGTGAAGATAAAACATCTGTTGTTTCAAAACGAAAATAATAATATGTTATTGAAAATGTATTAATCACAAGGGTTATTTGTTAAAAAGATGAGACCATAATATAAGGAAAGATTGAAAATAACTTTTGATATTCATATTTGCATACATCAACATAAATGTATAGTTCTTTGTTGTAGTTATAATGAGAAGAATAAATGTAGACAACACTAAGAAAATATTATGAGTCATCTTACAAATGATTATAATACTTCTATGCTAAAATCTAAGTAACAAGATTGAAATGATTCTTTGTTTATTAAATTAAACCATTTTTTCATAAATAGTGTATCATCTTGAAGTATCCGAAACAAATAAAATAGATCTTGTGCTTAGTTTTTTAAAATAATATAATTTTATGTAAAATATGAATACAATACAAATATTATAATGCTGAAAAGCTTTTAATGATAATTTCTAGAAGTACAATTTGAATAGGAAAAAATGTTTGTAGATTTAAAAGCCTTATTAAGAAAGTTATTGGAATTAGATTAACTTCAGTCTATAATGTATATGTAATATATATTACAAGAAATAGTATAAATTGTCCTATGAAAGTTATCCAAATTATATTATTTGTTTTGCTGTCTATGTTTATTATTTCCACATACATATTCAACATCTAACTCCTTTCTTTATTCCAAGCAAAAATAGGTTCCAAGCAAAAATATATGTATATATATATATGCGCTACTACAACTAAAATAAGATATAAGAAAAAATCCCAAATCATTTCCACTATTTTGTCACTTACTTTTTGATCAAAATTAAGACCTAATTCCAGTATAAAATGTCATCTGGCCGTGGTCGGGGTTACAGCGGGAGGCATCACTTGCGTGAGGCACGACCTGGAGACGCTGAAGAGGAAGTCAATGCCCGTACCCTTGCTGAGCTTAGTCCTAGGGCAACAGGTATCTGATGTGTTTTATAAATTGCATATATAGATTATATTTTATTATATATTATAGAGTGACTTAATTAACTGGCAAAATATTTCTTTATGTATTTGTCCAAATTTGTTATTTTAGTGCAAACCATTAACAAAATATATCCACACTTAATATTTCGTGAGATATACCTAATGTATGAAAATATCTTGTTTATTAAGGTTATTTAAATTTTAAATAAATGTAGTTAGATATGTATTGGTTTATTTTATATGAAAGCTTGCGATGCAATTTTATCAATACTATTAATACATTATCAGAACTATCAGTAGAACAAATTCATATGCCTATTAAAATTAGGTCAATTGTAACAGTTTCATTACATACATACTACTCAGTTGATATGTAAATAGTAAACATGTTTGTAGACTCAGAGACAATGGAGGACAAAGAGGATGATAGTGAAGATTCATTGGTGGAGCTGTTGCATGTGGATGAACAGTTTGCGCCCTTGCTTGTTCTGGTCAGTATATTTTTTTGTATAAAACTAAACTTTTCCTTAAGTAAAAAAATGTGTATATTTGATTGTTTTTTTGATGTTACTTGATTGTTACGATTTGTTTCTGCTAAGCATTAAGTGAGCATAAAGTAGCAACTTCTTTAAGATGAAATAAAAAAGTCTTTTGTTGAACTCCTTAAAAGAAGTCAAGTAAAATTTGATAGCAATATTGAAATCCACAAGTTTTATTAAGTACATACTTATATAAATTGTTTAATTTCAGTTGGAACAATTTTCCCCTGGTGAAGATGGCATACAGTTCAACAGAAAGTTACGTCATTTTGAAACCACAGTCACTAGCATGTGTCCTGATGAAACTAGATTGCAGTAAGTAATGAGATACTAAAAACAAATTATGCTCAGGTAGTTGAAGAACAGAATAATCCCCATTAAAAAGCCAAACAAAAACCGTAAAAACGTTTTTTTTTGTAATTGTGGATTAAAAAAAAAGCAGTTTCACAGCTCGCCCTATTACTTGTAAAAGGGGCTACACATAGATTTTTAGACCTTTTACCCGACCATGTTCATTTGAGAAGGCGTGAACACTGGTTTTATTTTATGACTATTAACCAGATAACATTTATAACGTCTCCACAGACAAGCCTTCTCGTCGTTCCGCGCTGCAGCGCTGCAGAGCGCTGTAACGTGTCGCAAGCTGGCGGCCGTGGGGGCGTCCTTCACGCGCCAGCAGCGCCAGCAGCTGCTGCGTGCCGCACTCCTCAACGTCGTCATGCAAGGGACCTTTACCAGTAAGTGTCAGAGCCCAATGTTGTGCAGCACTTAGATACTCATATCTATTTTCAAGCTGCGATATTTAAATACTTGTTGCGATAACCTTGTCTAAATGTAGTATGTACTATCCACCTTTTACCACGATTAAAATATGTGGGTTCAATAGATTCCAAAGTGCAATGCCTCCTATCTCAATTCTTTTTTACTTTTGTTATACATGCAAGTATTTATGATATTGATAGGTAAATTCCTCATTGCTTAATTACTTTCTATTTATTCATATTTTCATTGTTACAGAACTGGATACATTGAAGAAATCAAATCCAATCTACCTGATAAATGCAGCAAACCTCATGGGAGACTATTTTGCAGGTAAACAGTAATTTTAAATAAATGAAAAGAAAATGTTTCTTACTATCTATTAGAAGACTTCTGTCAAGTAAGGCGAGGTATTTGTATGTGTGTAAAAGTTTATTGGCGACGGCATCCTTAGCCATCAGACGGGTTATCTTCTCGATTGTTCTATAAATAAAGTATGTGTATTGTTCCAGAGGCCCGGCTGTGCAATGGCAACAAGGTGCACATCCTGGCCAGTCCTCTGCTGCAGTACATGCGCGCGCTCCTCGCCAGCGATGACCTGCGCGCGCACCGCAGCCTCGCCACGCAGGTGACACACACACATCACACTACACTATACATGTACATGATATAACAATAAAGAATAAAAACCTTCTAAAACTGAACTTATCAGACTGAGCTTTGATATTTTGGTTCTTTTAGAATGCAGATCAATATTTTTTTTAAAGTAGTTTGGCTAAGTCATACACTAGTTATTCATATTATTGAAATAATCACCGGTTGGACTTAATGTGCTGACCAATCAGTAAATCAATATCTGTTCATTGAAGATAAGTATTTTTACTTGCCCTCGTGTTGTTTCTAAAAGGAGACATAGGAAATAATGTTATCTGAAAAGATATTCTGTAATATATTATATTGTGGTGTTCATTTTTTTGTAAATGATAGTTAGGCTCTGTATCCTTTCTGCGATAATTGGAAATGATCTATGTATTGGAACACCTTACATTTATAAACTAATCTGGAACTTCCATGTTTCAGCTCATGCAAAACGGACGGGAACTGTTATCGGTGCTTTCTCAAGAATTAGATGAGCTATCGATATCTATTCGTCTGCGTTTACTGACGCCACCTCCCGTTAGCATCATATGGCTGCTGCTGTCAGCTGATCTCTGTCTCAACAAGTTCCTGCCGCTTCCTAACACGCTGCAGCAGTTTTATGCTGCACATTTAGATTTGACCACAGATGAGAACTTCAGCGAAGTCAGCTATGGATCATGGAAGAAAAGCAAGGAGGACTACAGATCTGACAGCTCTGATACAGAAAAAGTTAGCCAAAACTTGTCTCAAATAAGCATTAACCAAGACGAAGACACGAAACCTAAGTTGAGGCCTATTCTTGGAGCCGGGGCGGGCTTACTGCGACAGGAACAACTGACTCAAGATAATTTTGATACTTGGACAACGAAAAGTAACCTTACAAAACGATACGACCTAAACTCGTGGAGACAAACAGATGAAAAGAAAGATGAATCTGAAGCAGTCTTCAATCCTACAGTAATGCCGCCAAATATGCAAAATTACGTCGTTCCCGACTACCCTCCACCCAACTTTAACTACCAAGAGAGCTACGTGAACTATCTCCAGCAAGGCGATGGAGCGTATATCCAAAATTTTGGTAGCACTCCGAATTTCAACGCGCCAGAATTCGTCCCTCAATACACAGAACGACCGACACAGCCAGAGCGAGTCGAGCGAGTGAACAATGAAGTCCAAAAGACGTCGAGCAGACGTCCCGTCGAAAACTGGAGAAAGGAAAAGCCAGAAAAGGAAGACGCGAAAAACAAGAACTGGACGCGACAGCTGTCCAAGGATAATGTCAATGATGACAGTGATGGTGAACGTCTCAGATCAGTGTCCAGAAGTTCCCGGGATTCGAGGTCCGGGAGGGTGAGAAGAAACAGTGGTGACAAATCTCCTCCAAGGAAGCATGTGACAGAAGTGCCCAGAAACCACAAGTACTGGGATCACGACGACCGCTGTGATAAGGACTACAACAGTTAGTGATAGTGTATGAGTGATAAGTTATCTAACATTCGGTCGCTTAGTTTATGAGTACAATATTAACTAATTATTTTGCAAGAAATTATGATATGTCGATATATTCGATTAAGACCGCGACGCTGACTGACTACACACAATAAACATCTCATAAATAATAATTGAGTAAAGAATATCTCAAAAGCTCATCAAGTTAGACGTATTTCGAAATTATTTGAAACGTCAAAGACAATTCAATTAAATTTACGACATAAATACTTTTATAAAGGCTAATATAATGTAAGAAGCTTTACCACACCTCAAATTTGAAAATATTCTTTCAAAATGCAAATTATCTTAAGCCCTTCTACAACCGAGTGCCTTGTCACACGTGATATTCTATCTAGCAGGCTATGGACACTTGCAAATTTTTAGTTTTGCTCAATTAGTTTACTTTAAAGCCATGAAACCACAAATATCGGAATATTTTAATAAGTTATTGCCTCCATTGGACTGTAAATTTCCAGGTACTATATATCTTAGGATAGAAATAGCAAAAAATGCATTATTTATGAAATTAGACACACAGTTCATATAAATAGTAATTAAAAATAAACAATTAATTTTGCCACAAGATGGTCATATATTACGGTCAAAGGACAGTGTAAACTCTTTATAAAGAAACAATGTCATATAGACAATGGTTTTTATTGATTGTAACCTAAATATGTGTCATAAGTTCATTTTAAAGAGTTTACACTGTTTACAGAGAACTCGAAAATACATAATTATTTGTTTACACCAAGCTTGTAATCACAGCATTTGACATGCTTGGTGGTATGATGTCATACAGACTGACACACACCGCGGGCGGTTGGCATAATATTAACTTTAAACATTCATAGACAACCTCTTTGAAGATACCAACGAAAAGGCTAGAATGCATAATTTATTCTTCATCAAATGTCATGGTAGATATAGTACTAAGAAGGCAACAGAATAGGCCATTGCTTTTGGCTCATTCAACACTTAGAGTTACAGATATTGTAGTTTAATAATAGAAGTTTCATTTTCAATGCAATTTTCATTACAATGTATGTCGTAAATTAAGAATGGTGCGTTATGTATATATAGAATAGAATGGAATTAGAATAATTTAAAAAAAACATGTCATGCAAAATATTTAACTTGGTATTTCAAATCAAAATATATATTACATCCTGTAAAAGATTATCGGCCATTCCCAATACTCCAACGAAAGTTAAAGATTGTCTTGTCATTGGCCAGTAGCAGTCTATCCTTTTAAAGATGTTCCAATAACCTATGTTTTTCCTTCTCTGTCTTTTAAATTTACCTACCGTTTGGTAGACAAGTTAAAATGTAAATGTCAAATTCTCAGTCACTTAATTACTTACAGAAGATAGATATTGCGACTTGAATTAAAACTGCTTGCTGCTTGTTAGTTAAATTCTACATTATTTTCTTATACATATTATTCTAATGATATTCAAATGAAATAAAATTCGTCTGAAAGAGATATACTAATGCAAAAATCATGTTACTGATATTTATAACATTCTTAGGACGTATGAAATGTATTTTACATAATAATAGCAAAAAGTAAGCTATCTGACCTTCTAATGGTAGATAGCTTATTGAGACCGGTTTGTCTACTGCCAGTAACTTAATTGATAAATTAAACTAGATAGATATTTTTAGTATCAATTGACTCGGGAATGGCCATATATTGATCAAAGCAAACAATATGATAGCTTATTGATTATGATGGAATAGTACCCTAAAAGTTTGATATCTGGTGGTATGTATTCAAAATTGATATTCTAATGAAAAAGCTATGACAAACAAAATTTAATTGAAAAAAAAAATATGTAATTGACATAAACAAACAATAAATTAAATTCAAATTTATTTTTTAGTATGTAATTAGTAATTATTTCTATACCATCATGGATGAATAATCCAAACCAAACATAATAGGAATTAAATTAGACTCGCATACACCAAGGAGATGCATATTTGTTTGTACAAAATGTGTCTCCAAACTGACTGAAAACATCTCAACATCATGTACCTGTATAGAAAAATGCACAACTTAAGAAATAATGCAATAAGATTATTTTAAGATTTAGGTAAGTTTTGGATATAGATAAATATAGTTTGGATTGGCAGTCGGAGTGAGCAGATAATTCTTTAATTAAAATTAATAACAAATTAAAACGTACATAGTAAATTTATTTTATTTATTTAATACTAGTTGATTTACCTTTATGCCAAGTTTATGAAGAAAAGAATTTATAGACAACCTTTTCAAAACCTAACGGACCTAGGTCTACGAAAGTAACTGCGAACTTTACTGTGATGAAAAATATACTCTATTTCATGTTTAATAGAGTATAGATTGCGGCACTGTGTATTGAAATTGAGATGGGGAAAAAATATGTAAATATTGGTATAGTTTAGGTTAGTTTACTGTAATTAGAAGCGAGTTACGTTTCAGAGGTGCATGCTAGCGAAATAATTGTGCTTACTGTATTTATAATTTAATTTAATAAATAATGGCCGTGGGTTCATTGAACGTTAAGAATATGGATAGAAGTGTATTTTATGTCCGTTTTCATTAACTTATCAGTTACCTTAAAAAAAGATAACTTTTCCTGATCTTGTGAGAAGCAATTCATGGATAGATAAGTTGTTATCTATCTGCTATCTCTAGTAAGTTATTGAAAATGGTCCACATATAATGACACTACCCATTTCTTTTGTAGTTTCATGTGACCTCTGGTGATTGTATGATAAAGTAGATTTTGTATTAAGAAGTAAAATTTGGTTTGTCGAAGGACATTTCATTTTGATTGTTAATATTTAACAAATAGTTTTATTTTAATGTCCGTCGTTATTTGTGGTAATTATGTAATCTCAAATAAATTGGAATTTAATTTCGGTATTGTTTTATTTAAGTTTAGCTTACATAGAATTTTTAAACAATATTATATTTACTTTAATACACAAATAAATAATGCAAGTTACATCACAAGCCTTAGAAATAGATAAAATATTATTTTAAATTTGAAAGAGCTTTTCACCCCATTTTACAAGTTATTTTGTCAATACAATACATTGGTCTTATTGAACTCACAAATGGTCAAAGCATTTCAATTACAAAAGAATATATCAATTACATATTTTAATTTTGTTTGTGGTAGTATGATTTTTATGTAAATATATCTTGCAAATGTCCCAGTTACTAAGAAATTAATTAAAATTTTTAATGATTATAATTCTTTGATTTGTATACCTACTGAAAAATACGAAGCTTTAGGGTTAATTTCTCTGTTGTTTTTTTTCTTAGTTTCTGTATAATTTAAGAAAAAAACTAGCTTTAATAATTACTAAATCTATTGTTTTTTGTAATAAAAGGCACATATCTGACAAATGGACTAGTATTACAATAGCGCTCCAATATTGGAATGCACCTTCTGCATTTTCTGGCTTGCTCCTAAGAAATTTGAGTTTCCTTTGGGCTTAAATTAATTGAAATCACAAATGTATAAAATATTTTCGATTTCTTCAGTAATTACGTATGGTAATGCGGTATGAACAGCTGCAATTACAATTACGATGATGTCGACCAGAATAACCTAATGAGGTTGTCAAATCTACATTAGCATTAATTAGATATTATACATCCCAAATAAGTGATCCAGTGATCTGTCTGTAACCTGTTGGCTGTTGGATGTAACACTAAATTTATAAATATTTTTTCGGTTATTATTTATCAATATGGGGGTTGGTAATTACTAATGTTGTCAGTACAAAAGCAGTCGGCTCCTGACTTGCCAAGACTAAATGTTGTTGTTTGGCCATTACACATAAAAAACATATTGTTAAATTCTAACGTACCCAACGAATTCTTCGAAGCAGGAATTTCAAGGCGTCTATGTCGTGTAGAAGTCTATCGCCATTTGAATTCTGAACGCTAGTCGCCAACGCTACATGAACACATCATTCTACTAGCGTAAGTAATATAATTTCTACTCTTATAAATTACACATACCTTTGAATAAAGTATTAATATGATATCACTGAATAAATTTATCAACAATATTTTTGTACTGTAATTAACAATGTTTAAAAAAAAACTTAAGTCATCATTGAATACTATTAAATATAATATACAATATTTTTGAAACAAATAATGTATAAACAACGATTAGAACGTACAGGAACGTTAGGAGCTGAAACAACAATTGGTTGTAATGAATTATGAAGTAAAACCTTATTCCAATTTAAAACAAGCGTTCAGTTGCAAATTTTTATGTATGTATTTATTTTAATATTGTGTTGTATATATATATATATATATATATATATATATATATATAATTATATTGTTGATCATGACGTACGAAGACTTGTTATAGGTACTTTTTTATAACTTAGGTATACGGCTTAAGGTATATTCTGTAATAAAATTTTTTTATCAAATCACTACCAAACAATAGATACTTAGTTTAGGTGTCGTTTTTAGAATACCTTTCAAATTATATTTATATATATATTCTTCAAGATGTATTTATTATAATACTAATTAGATAAACTTTTATATAGATAAACATACCTACTAGATAGCGTAAAAGTATTTGATTTTACTATTTTATCCTTTATTTTATTATTTTTTATAGAGTCACGGAAAGATTAGGCAACATTTAGATTTCGAAAAGCGTAAATTTTGGAATTATTTGTATATTTTGTTACATTAATTGTCTTATTGACAGTATTAACTTTAATAGTACTCCCAATATCTAAACTACTTACTTACTTTAGTTACTTAGTCTAAATGTGCGTTGTTCCTAAGCCTACTTTAAAACAAGCAATTCCTGATTTTGCATCTTGTGATAAATGTATTGATTTATGAATGTATAAATTATTTTTGTTGAAAATAAATACACCGAAAGCGTCTAAATAAAAACCTTAATGTTATTTTGTTTAACGCGTCTTAAAAATAGTTTCTTTTAATCTAGATTTTGTATTTTTTTATTAGCATTTTTCGTTGATATCAATGAATATTTTATAACTGTACGTTGCTTGTACGTTGTTTGTATCGAAAAAAGTTATAGTGCCATCAAGTGGTTCGATTCGATTTCGTATGTAGTGTATCTAATGACACCTAACCCAATGTACACTACATTGGGTTATTATCATTCAATTCAATTTTTTGACAAACTTTTTGGCATTTTTGTAAAAAATATATTGAGACTTTTGAAATTTTCCTCTCAATAGTAATGAACATGTTAAAACGAGCTTATGATGACCTGAATCTTAAACTCATAGTCTAAGCTATTAGTAGTTCACATGCGGCCAACATTTGAAACATAATTTTGACATCCTTTTTTATTGGATGTTACACGAAAAAGGATGATATAAAAGCAGATTGAACATCGCAGTGGTGCTTGCAGCAACCTCTACTTGTAGTTGCTGATCGTCTTCTCTATCCGTGTCTATCACTTCCTCAACGGGTTCTTCCTGTATACCTTCATCAAGTAGTAAGTCTGTGGACGTATTGTCATTTTCTGGAGTGCTAACAAACACCTAAAACAGAAATATTATTTATTATTATTATTTATAATAGTGGAAAAACCTGTTAATTAGGGTATTGTAACTATCACAATGTTTAGCTTATTACGTTATATGTATGAACGACGTCCGCTTTTATACATAATCCCTAAAATGTAGGCACCTGTATCAGTTTTGAAATTAATACATTTCTTGCAGCATCAATAAATAATCGATAGTGAGGAAATATAAACGTTTTTATTATTATTATAATAAAAATTTGCTTCTAGATTAGCTTCTGATAATATTATCAAAAATAACTCAGTAGCTGAATTATATTCAATTTTTATTAAATTAAGTCAATGAATTCAATTGATGTTAATCTGAATAAGGTTGCCTTAACTACGTAAATCAGTCACAAAAAGCTAGTTGTGTAATAATTATCTTTGCAATGCTTGCATTTATGTATCTATATAAGTTATCTTGATTCTAAAATCTGATAAATCTTAGGATTTGTTTCGTAGTTAAAACATAATAATTTGTAATATATTTGAGACCTCATCATCTAATTCCTCAGGCACCTGGCTTTCCACTTCCTTGATACTGTAACGAGAGTAATCATCATCCGAGCTGTACCCGTCGCTTTCTTCATCACATTCGAAATAACGACTCTGGAATAATAAATAATGAAATGAATTATTATATAAGATTAATGATTATTTCATTACCTAAGTTAATTTAAGTGGATTCAGGATTATTAAACTTAAGTCCTAATTTTTGTAAAATATACAAATTTCTATTTATTTTATTATTTTGATATTTATTGTAATTTTAAAGAGATTTTATAAAATCTTATGATTTTGTCCCACATAAATGGAAAAGGAAAAAGGCCGGTTTTTAATAAAAATAATAATATAAAAAATGGCCATGTCTTTGAAAACATTTCCTTTGAACACACCCTTTAGAACTGCCAACTTGACAATACCAAAACAACATTAAGAAAACGTCAAATTTCTATTTGTCAAATGTCTGATGTCAATTGGATTTGTGTGTTATTATTTCATTACTCATCATTTATTTTGTTCGTAACAAAGAAAATATATAAGCGTAACATTATGCGATCTACGCATTAACAAGATTGTAATTACTACATATATAACTTAAATAAATAAACGCGTACAGTGTAAGATAAAATGTTTCGATTATACAAATTATAATTAAAACAAGTGGGAAATACATTCACCATGGCCACAGCCCTGAACGACTCGCCTAAATATCGTAATAGTTTAATTTGCTGCAGCCCTAGAAGTGTTGATATAACTTCCAGGTCATCGTCTTCCACGTCTGGGTGCGTGTCTGCAGACGATAGTTATGATTCAAACTACATTCCGAAGTCTATAGCGAACAAGAAACTGAAAATTCATAGCTCAGCCACAAAAGAGGAAGTGGAAAAGGCAATAAACAAGTGCAAAGAGTTAGTTTTAAATAGCCCTCAATGTTCCGAGGAACGTAAGTGGCTGGTACGCTATTTAGTTGAATTACGGCTGAGATTAGAAGATTTGAAGGATAACGACGGCACATTAAGGTCTCGCGTAGCTATTAAAGGACATCACTTTGAACAACAAATAACTACAAGTAATCGTAAACAGTACTGTGATCACTGCAGTGGGGTAATATGGAGTATTGTCCAAAGTTCATATATTTGTTCTGATTGTGGATACGTGTGCCACTATAAATGTGTTGAAGATATTTGTAGAGTGTGTGCACATGTCGTCATGGCAGAAAAGGGCCAGTTTGAGATGAACATATGTCCAGAAAAGGGATTGTCATCCCAGGAATATAAGTGTGCAGAATGCAGCACACCACTAACATTTAAAGATGCCTGGAATGAACCGCGCCTTTGTGATTACACTGGCATGTACTTCTGCGGAACATGCCATTGGAATGACTTGTCACCTATACCTGCAAGGGTTGTCCACAATTGGGATTGGGAAAAAAGGTACATATCACGATTGGCATACCAAATGTTATCTTTGTCTTGGTCCCGACCATACATAGATGTTGAGAATGTTAATTCAAAATTGTTTAACTTTATTGCCGAGCTGGAGTGGGTGCATAAAATGCGGAAAGATCTGGAATGGATGAGAAGATATTTATGTGCCTGCAGTGAAGGTACCAGTCTACTGTCTCCATTATTTATCCAACTCGGAGATGTTAATAAGAAATACAGTATGTCACACTTGCAAGCAATTAATGATGGAAGTCTTGAATCACAATTGACGGAACTAACGGAAATATGCAGATTGCATATAACCCGATGCTCATTATGTTCTGGAAAGGCCTATTTATGTGAGGTCTGTGGTAATAATGAGGTATTATATCCATTTGACAGTGGTGCCATCATGTGTGACAAATGCAACTCAATGTATCATAGAGGTTGTTGGCTAAGAAAAGGGCAGAATTGTTTAAAATGTTTACGCCTAGGAGAACGAAAAAAAAATATATCAAAGACAGATGACATTGATTCAAATTTAGAATATGATATCGACAAATTTGTTCAATAATGCTTTTTTATAAATGGCTTGCATGTTATTAAAATTGTATGTGTTTTAATGTAAATAATATGCAATAATTTGACCAACTATAGTATATACTAATTTGTTATTTTATTAGAGTAGGCTTAAGATAATTGTTATGATGTATTGGTGCTCTTTTGATTGTTTTAAAATTTGAGGCTTTAATCTTGCTCCATAATTCAATACTTGCTGACAAAATAAATGATTTAACAAGTTTTCTGTTTCTTTTAACCTTATTACTGTTTATTAAAACATTAGGAATAAATATTATCCTTTGAGAAACTTTTTACAAATAGTAATAATTTTATTTTAACTATCAAGGAACTTTGTACTGTTGAACTCATTACATTTTCTTAAAAATAAATACATATCATATTTTATAAAATGTCATCAACAAGTACTTGATTCGAACCCATGACCTCTTATAATAACTTGAATTCAGATATTTTTCTTTTTATATTTTTTTTGTGTGATGACTTTTACATAGTATGACACCTTATATATTGGTGTACGAGGTAACCTATCAATATTGATTTATAGTGTGTACCGTATATCACATTGGCTTCCCATTTAATTAAATAGCTTAACGTACATCCGTTATCGTTGTTATAAAACATATGCTTATGACAGCGACTTTACTCGTGCTGTATATTTATTTTTTTATACCGGATTTTCTTAAATATTTTTTAGTCTGAATATTTTGATCAAAATAATCTGGATTTCTAACAAAATTATAGCACATCCTCCAACTCCAACACATTAAAGATTTAGAGAATTTATTTGCAAAAACTTACTAAATTTACGGAAATTCTAAAATATTTGTAGGTTTCGTCAAGTTCGATTGATTTCATATAATACAAGCATTAATCATAATATTTAACTACTAGCTGTTACCCGCTACTTCGTCCGTCAGGTCTTTAGAACACAGAGCTAATTTTTTAATTGCTCTACTACTAGAAAAGCCGAATTACTAATTAAAGGGTATAATATATGATGTAGCTTAAACCTAACGTGTAAGTTATTTCTAAATATCGGCTAAGATATTTTTAGATACGAATAAGTTACTTTAAAGATTACCTCCAAAAAATTAACTTACAAAGTACAAATATCGATGTCCAAATTTTTTCACACCTCGGGTTACATTATGCCATTTTTTAAGGCATTCCTATTTTTTTTTAAATGTAATATAGCCTATGTCGCTCAGTGCAAATGCAGCTTTCTAATGGTGAAAGAATTTTTGAAATCGATCAGTGATTTTTACGTGAAAACACTACAAACATACAAAACGCAATTTAAAATGTTACCTCATTGTAATATATATTTGTAAAACTATTTGAATCTCGCGACTTTGGTCCTATATATTTTTTTTTTGTAAATAGCAAAAAATCCTATAGCCTTCATTATATATTATAGCAAACATAAATAATATACTTGTTTTATATTTCTCATATATTATATATAAAAAACTAGGTACATCCATTGAGCGTACTTACTGACACTCCAACTTTACAATATTCGTCAATGAATCAGTGTGTCGCGGAAATAAATATGAATGATAGAGTTGTGATTATTGCAACTAATAACGTATTTATGTAAACTATGTATTGTAAATTATGCCACGGCGTATTAAAGCAAATATGACATAATTATCATATGTTTCTTGTCAACCTATTTTCTTAGTTTAAACTAACATATTACGTAATTCGTTGCGTATCGTAAACAACCCATTATATAGCTTTTACAGTTTCTTTATGAGTAATACACAGAAATGTAGTTATAAAAAATATATAATCTGTAATTTGGCCATAAATATTTAATCTATTTGCCATAAAAGTAACATCAGACAGCTGTTACATATCCTCACAGAGTAATAGAAACATACCCCTTCACACCTCACAGGGTAATCTTATTGCTATATTATAAAAAGTGAGCAATTTAATACTGTGAAGTATTAAATTTTAATAATAGATTTCTTACATATATCTCTTACCAACCCAGCAGGCCTACCATGAATGTTTTTTTACATAGGACCAAGATGATGCTTGACAACATTTCACCTGATGGGAAGTAGTAATAGTAAAAAGTAAGTAGTATACTTAGTCTGGCCATAAATACGGTTACACTTAAAAATAAAAAAATATTACATTTGAATTTCGAATCCGTCATTTTTATACGATTGTTCATTGTGTTTTCTCATTTTGGCGCCAATACATTGGTACAATATTTGGCGATATTAAAATGGAGTGGGGTGATAAAGAGAACTGAATCGTTGTGATTGCATTACACAGAGTAGGTATAGAGCCAAATGCAATTTTTAAAATCCTCCATATACTTGGTATTAGTAAAATGTTTGTGTACCGGGCTATTAATAGGTACTATAAGACTTCCTCTGTTTGTGACAGAAAAAGGTCTGGCCGTCCACGTAGTATTCGTACGAAAAAGGTGGTCAAAGCAGCAAGGGAAAGAATTCGAAGAAATCCTGTCTGAAAGGAAAAGATTTTATCTCGCGGAATGAAGATAGCACCTAGAACCATGTCGCGTATTTTAAAAGATGACTTAGGACTTGAAGCCTATAAGAGACTCACTGGTCATTTCTTATTGAATTAATTTAAAGAAGAATTGCGTGGTAAAATCGAAACAACTGCTGAAGCGGTACGCAAAGGGAGGTCACAGAAAAAAAATGTTTACGGAAGAGATTTTTTTTACAATTTAGCAACATTTTAACAAACAAAATGACCGTATTTATGCTCAAAGGTCAAAGGAAGCTTCCCAATTAGTAGACAGAGTGCATCGTGGACATTATCCGACTTCGGTGATGGTTTGGTGGGGTGTTAGCTATAAAGGAGTGACTGAGCCATATTTTTGTGATGGAAGGGGAATGGGGGAATCAGGTCATGCAATTCCAACGCACACTCTCAAAAATGTATCCTGTAGAATACTGAAAGGTTCGTGACTCTACGTCTGTGTTCGAGGCTATGGAGTTTAGCGTCAACCAGCTCGAGGTCGCCAATTAGCCTCTTAGCTCGCCTCTCAATTGAGTCCAGAGTTGCAAGATGACATTTTGCGGAACCGGCCATTATATGGCCTCAGTACTCCACACACGACCGGATCTGAGCTATATAGTACCAGCAATTATCCTGGAGAAGTACTGTCGTATTCTCGCAACAACGCCAAGCTTGCTTGCGGTTGCTCTTGCTCTAGACTCAATGAACCGACCAAAGCAACAATAATATTATTAAAATAATATTCCTTTCGAAAAGTCGTGTATGCCAAATTTAGGAATTAAGAAAGCAATAATTCTTTTACGTCACTAAGCAGGAATAAAACATTATTATTTTATAGAGGTCATGGTAGGAATCAAAGTAATATTATAGTGGTATTGAAATGAAACTTATTAAAAATATAATAGTTTTTGAGAGTTCATGGTAGACCCATAGATATAACACAAGTATTTTGGCAATTGTTACCGCGAACCTAGGTCATTTGTGCGTAATAAAACTCACCTGACAGTCCAAGCAACGACAGGATTCTCTGTAAGTACAGTTGTTGAGGACGGACTCGATGTGCTGCAAGTACTGCACCTGCTCGGTGGGTCGTTTACGACGAGCCAGTGACGCCAGGAACGACAGGAGAGATATACGACGAGGTTTAGGTTTTAGTTCTCTAGAAGGGAAATTGGTTTAAATACGAGTATAGTTTATGAATGGTCAGACCATTTGCTCGACTCTAATGGGCATAGTACCAATACTAACTGGTACTCTAGGTCCCTATCAATGATGCTTTCTGTCGCATTAGTGAGAGTAGTATATGAGTAGTAGGCGTGTAATTTCTATCCAATCGCACTAGATGGGATCACAAGCTCACTAACAGTTATTTCACAATGCTGTATTAGTGCGCTAGTCGACCCAGCGTTGCTTAAATTGGATTATGAAATGGGTCCATAAAGGTATTGCTTTGGAAATGTGTGTTATGTGTTAAAAATGCAAGTTCAAACGATGTCGTTACCAATGATTGTGATTTTTTTTTTTGGTAAAAATACAGACATCTTTAGCTCTTCCGTAACTTTTTAGATCATGGAGAAACGCCACACCAAGCAGCGCAATAGGTAGAAGTAGGTAAGTACTCCAGATAGACTCATCTTAAAACTATACAGGATTTCTACTGTTTATATTTGGAATCCTTAAGGCCGGTTTTCAGGCAGATTGATCATTAAATGTCATAATGACTTACTTTAAAGTATAAAACCATTATCTCTTCTTTCTTAACTCCATCCTTGAATGACAAAACATCTACAACTTACAATGTTTGTACGGCGATTATCATATAATATATAATGGACTGCTTATTTGTTTGTTACAATAAAAACGTTAATCTCACGTCTTATCCTCGACGATGTTTAGAGCCGCTGGTCTGACGTCATCACACAGCAGCACCTCGCTAGACCTACGCTTCACACGTCTCTTTACGCAACTCTCCGACTTGCTACTGTTGAATCCTGAATAATAATTATATTATTAATTTTACACTTATGAGTAAGATCTAAATACCACTGTAAATGGTGTGCAACAAACTCAAATTTTCTTAACGAAGCTCAGCCAGGCAACGGATCCAAATACAGTGGTATACTACCTGAAATTTAGATGTGGTTATATTTGGCCTTCAAAAATGGCATATTTCTAAGATTGTGCTACAACAAGGACCACTAAAAGAACGGGTATTAAACAAAAAAATTGTGAAACAGTGATCACAATAAAGAAATACCTAGTTAGTTTATTGTGTAGTTCTTTTTAGACCAGAGCGCTTTTGGAACCCTCGTAACTTTATTTTTAAGTTGAGAAGTGTCTTTAAAAAAGAACTTATTTCAACTTATTTCGTGTGGTATCAAGTAAGCCCTCCTGACACTTCCATTGGACGTACACAAGTGATTACTGATAATGATTCAAAGTGGAAAAGACATAAATAAAAAACCAGAATGATTTAAATGTGTTGAGCAAATATAAGTGTGATTTTTTGAAACACTAATTACAATGATATATTTATTGTTTTAGAGGTCTTTAATAATAAGACTCCTAAACAAAAATTTACTCTTGTCTCTATTTTAATGTATTATTATTTAACCACTTTGAATATATCATTATTAGTAGCTCTTAACAAAATATGATACGTTTATTATAAATTACCGATAAAGTTCAACAAATAAACTTATCAGGTCGATTAATTTAATGGAAAAACTATGGTTTTCTGCCACTCTACGTCCAATTGATGATGATATCCGCACCATTTTGGTTTTCTTTTTATAAAAAAGAAGGTTTTTTTTAGCTGCAAGTACAAGATAAACGTTATAGTTTAATTAAACCTATATTTTTATGTACAATCATTTAACACATATTTTAAAATAGTAACGTAACAAAATCTGTACATTTAATATATAAATTTTAAACTAATAAAGCTACTTGTCAGTAAGTGACACCAAACACAAAGTTACCAAAAACGTTTACATTATTATGTTTTTATCTCTTTATCCTCGTTTCTTTTTAGTAAATATGATGAGTTTTGGAGAAACTCCAGTCGACGTTTAGGATAGTTACTTTTCATTCGTATTTTCCCAAAACAAAAATGAGATTCAAGATATAGTTGCAACAAAAATGTATGGATTTCTATAAATCACAAATAATACGTCAGGATAGATGGTGTTTCATTTTAGTCTGATATGGAGGAGAGTGGGGTTTCAGACGAAGTCTGGCAACAGCTAATTTGAAATAAAAATATCCTCATACCGTTTTCACCCTGCTCGCAATATCCCCAGTTGACTCGTTCTGGGTTGTAATTGCTATCGTAGTTCCGGGTGCCCTCACTCGGCCATAACTCCTCAACGGACTGGTTCTGATAAATCGTCTCCGTGGACGCGTTTCCATTTTCAGCATCATAAATGCTTGGCTGTTCTAATACCTGCACACCATAAACACAGAAATGTAAGTTGAAAATTCATCAACAAGCAGGACTCGAACCTACGATTACGTAGCGTTCCACCACTGTGTTAACTGAGCCATCGTGTCCTGACGAGTTTATCAGTGTGTAGCTAGTTTGGAACTTAGACAGATTGGTTTAAAATGAAAGAACACTAGAGTACTCATACTCACTAAAGTATCGTGTTTATTATATATCATTTTAATTATTTAAAACCTTAAAGAACATTAACAACTTGTCTAAATTATAAATATAAAGATATATATGAAGATATATATATTAAATAAATAAACATATTTAGTTCATTTTTTACCTGATAATGAGCTCTCGTTCCCAGGAAAAAAACAGCACCCGTGCTATTTGTAGCCATATTGATATCTAAAGTAATTTTAAATCATATTTTATTTATCTACACCGTTTACGTTGTGATGTTTATTTGAGTAAATTGGTTTTACATATAAATAATATTAATTAAATAATATTTACTTTTTAAAGTATTTATATTATATCGATTAATAGATTACTATTTGTATAATTGATCATAGTTGGATAATAATATTGTTTTTTTAAGTTTCTAGTGATATTGTATTTAATGAATTTAAATTGAGTCATATATTTTTGTCTTTTACGAAATATCTGGGCTATTCTACATTTTTGATGCAATTCTTAAGTGTTTTACAGTACAGTTTTCTAACAATTTTTACATAATAAAATAACAAATTTACTAAGCTACGTTCTTCAATTATAGCGGAATAGGTGTGAATAAATTATTTTACATAAAAAAAAAACTGATAAGATACAGTGTCATTAAAAGATACTTATGGCGAAAAATATTGTGATTTTACCAAAATATGTGCAATGCATTACTTATTGATATTATATTTTTATAATTCTGTATTCTATAATATGAAAAATAAATGAGGATAATTTTTAAGATGTTTTCTTACCCGTAAAAAGGTTTTATTTTATTAAATAAACAATTTTTTTTATCTGGATGGTTGTCTTGCAGTGACGGGTGGTGGACATGCGCATTCCCAGCTAAGGGTTGCTAGTACTAGGGGTGGAAAAAGGTGTTAAAAGAGCTCAGAAATGCTTTCTACCCATATGTATATTTTTTTTTGATTTAACATATGATTGAACAGTGTTGTATCTAATTTGTTTTGAATGGTTTTAAGCAATCGGTTTTCTTAGATACGTGGTTAATTACTGAAGTTATTATGTTAATTATTTAAACTATTTAATAATAATACCTAATATTCTTTATTGTACATCTCCAACAAGTATTACAAAAACAATTTACATAAAGAAAATAAAAATAAAATGTACAAAACGCGATCTTATCGCTAAAAAGCATTCTCTTTCTGGTAGACCTTACAGTATATAAAATAGTAATGGCGGAAGATATGTACAGCTGATATTTTTAAAATAATGCGTATGAAACAATTACAATAATAGAATACAATACACATACTGACAATAATACAATATAATAATACATTTTGTATGATCGGTCCTATCTTAATTCTAATTATTGTTATTATTAATTAATATGAATACATATATATATACGACGTTCATTTTTATTTAAAGTTACTTCCGAAACTAGTTTTAGGTCTGAATTATTTTATCCTTAGAGTACTTTCTTTTATTTCTTATTACTTTTAAGGTCTGGTTTAGTCGATGTGATTTTATAGCTCCATTTTTATGGAGAAGAGTGTAAATAATTTCGGTCACTGACCTTTTAAAATACAAACCAGTTCTTTATTTTTGTTTTTTTGCTAATGGGGACGGAAACATTGCATTTTTATATTTACCTGTAGTATGAGTTTTGCCTTTACGAAACTTTGATAGTTTTCGAGCTGTCACAAAACGAGTTCTTGGATGTGTTTGGTTTACTATCCGTCACAACCAAGAACTCCGTTTTCGACTTCTAGAAAATTCTCAACATTCCGTAACGTCAAAACTCGTACTAGAGGTAATTTTAGCATAAGTTCGGTTATAGGAAGAAAATGTTTAAAAAAGGAGTCAAATCTACCACATCGGGACTGAGTCAAGTCCAAGTATTCGTCATTCTCCTGCGTCTCGGTACAAAGTACGTTCTAGCAATTTCATCTAGTTGACAGAATGGCAAATCTTGAAATGTATCTTACGGGACGTGAAATAAGGCTCAATTTTGTGTGCGACGCACTCTCATGAGGTGGCTGCGTGGACCACCGTACCTTGTGGTAACGGACTCCCCGACAGATCGATCTGAAAGTTGCATATATGCTACTACTGGAGAAAATTTCGCAAGCGCGATTCAGAATTATAGTTCAGGTTTAGACACAGAGGCTGCATACTAAAAACTTACCCCTTTTTAGTGTACATTGAATAAAATATATCGCCTAGACAAAAAAATCATGCGAAATATATTTGAACTCAAGATATATTACTTTTCCAATTTACCACCCAATTTATTTATGAGTTTTAAATAAAATTGTTAGTTTACATTTAGATCCTGAAAACATATCTAAATTTATAATTTTGATAAGGAACTTGAAATCAAAATTATTAATTTTCTATAGGTACGTTGTTCTAATAATTATTATTATTTTAATTTAGCTCTCTCAATTACATTACTCTGTAACGAAGTCTGTGGAGGGGTAGAAATCAGGTTTCTTTGCACTAAGACGTACGTACATAATTCTTATAGTTTCTTTTAGTTCAAGCAATTTTGAACCTTATTATAATTACAAGTACGAGTAAAATTATGAACAACCAAACACAAATCTTATTAACCCTTGTAAAAGTGCATAGAATATATAAATGTAATGAAAAATATTATTCAAAGAGTAATTAATAAAATATATATTATTCAGCGTCTTGAAATGTAATTGTCACAAAGTTAGCTGAAGATTGAAACAGGTTAATAATTAAATAATACCGCATGAAATTAACTTAAATAGACCTCTACCAGATCCCTGGATGTCCTAATTTTTTTAAAATTCATCTCTACATTTGCAAGAGAAATATCATCAAAGAGTCACCATCACACCAGTAAAGGTGGTGCACACCATCGGCAGCATCAAGCTCCATACGATTTATTACTATAAATTATTTGAATGTTAACTAATTTTTGCACTTTATTGTCATAAATGACAAGTTATTTAATAAATATTAAAGGTCTTATGTATTTTTAATTAATACTGTTTGTTCTTAAGCCGATCGAGTGACAGCTCTTGGTAAAAAATACTCAGATATAACGGTATATAATATATAAGTAATGTCGCAGGAACTTTTCCAGCTCTGGAATTTGTGCTATTTTGAACACAACGAACGGACGCATTGGATTGATGTTTTTTTTTTAAATTTATATCTTCTAAATATTTAACGTAATCATAACAACTGCAGATACGTCTACAGATAAATTGTATATTAAATTTTTTGCTCGTTTGCCTCCCTATCCCATTAACAAAAAACTTAAGGAAGTTTATTTACCTAAACTGCACTAATTATAAAATTTATTGCCTATATTAATAATTCTTATAGAACTCACTTGCTTTAGACAAATGCTGTCAATAATAATTCCAGTACGTCTTTTTTTCTACGAACGAGCATTCGATCAGTTTATAAAGTCAATAAAAAGATAAAGTACCTAAGTTTGAAATAATTTCTGATAACTTTATCCAGTCATGTTCGTTTTAGTTTCTCCATACATAATTAAATATAATGTCGCTAAAAAATAATCAATTAAGATTCTTTTAAGTCCAAAAATATGTAACATGTAAATACTTTTTTCTCTTCCTATTAAAAAAGTATTTACATTTCTTAGGTGGGCACCGTTTTTACTTTTGTACTGCCAGACTATTTTCCAGCAAATTACACAAAGAGAACTCTACAAACGTCAATAAACATTTTATAGAAGTAAGAAAGTACTTTCTTGACCCAAGGTTCCTAAAAGAGTTTCAATAAAATATATTTATTATTACAATTACCGTAAGAGCGGCAATTGCTCAAGTATTCCACGATTTGCATTATAAAATATGTCTCTACCAATTATTTTGTCGGAATAATATACTTAAGTTTAATTATAAATATTTAAGTGGTTTCCAAGATTACCTCCTATATACAAAATTAAAATCTTCTTTGTAATATTTCCATGGAAGTGTTATGAATTTGTAATTATCTTATAATGTTTAATTTAAAATCAAATACCTAATTATAAAATAGAGATAGATAAACCTACCTTATAAGAGCTTGGCATAGTATTCGTATTGATATGTAGAGCAGAGAACATTGTTAGAGCACCTTATTCTTAAGACTATAAGACCTAGAATTGATTATTTTCAACTATCTAGGTCACGTAATGTTCTCCACGATACAACCGAGTTAAGTATAAATTGTAGAGTCTTGTTTTTGTATTTATTTTGTTCTATGCTTAACTTGAATGACTTGTTCCAAGTATAAGTTTTTAGTTAAAAAACTACCAAGAAAATTTGGTATCTCTTAAGGTATTTTAGAAGTCACTGACTCTACCTTTCTTATAAATTTATTTTGTATCGCTTTTTTTGATTATATGATATATATAACCTGGTGAAGGAGTGAAAAGATTTACATATTCATAAATAATATTAGTCATAGATGCAAAATCCTACAAATGCTAAAACTGTACTTACACACTTGCCTTCGTAATAAGAATAACTTACAACCAATCAGAACTGCGGATCTAAATCACGCTATCAGTGCATTTTGGAAATTCACTATATATACAAGTCCTCAAACAATACTGTCGGGAGGTCCAACGCTACTCCGGAAGCCGGTGGTGGCGGGAGGCCGGTTTAAGCTCCCGCCGGTCTAAATATGTCGCCCCGCGGTCATGTGTGGATATATACCCCCAATAATGAAATGGTTATAAAAATAAACAATTCTTTAAAATATGAAAAATCGAGAATTCATTCTCACAGACACTGCAGTAGCAACTTTGACTTCCTTTTTAGATATTTTTACTATGTTGTGTTATTAGAAAAATATATATAAATGATCAATATTATATTTTTTTTGTCTCTTTACGCCCTAACATAATAATATATAAAACTCTTCCCAAGACTTAAGTCAAGGACGGAGATGTGATGTAGGACTAAGCTTTTTATATCCCCAAAAATTCTATTACTCAAAGCCAAGGGTATATACGTATATTATTAGCTATTACTGAGGAAATTAAAAAAAAAAAGAGTTTCCGTTGAAAATCCGCACAGCTATCATTCACCACCAGACGCCGAGAAAGAGCTGGGACTATTACTTTTATTACTACTCAGTAAAGGTTCATAGGAAGTTGGTACTTATAAAAACATTAGTTTCTACGTAATAAACCGTTCTACGTGAGTGACATCGCAGAAAAAACTTGTTATTTTATTTTATAATTAAATAATTGTTTTTATTCATAGTATTATTTGTGTGTTGGTAGAGTCAACAATACTTATAGAATTGATAAGCATACAAATTCAATTATTAATTTTGATATGTAATTAATTAGCTACAATCGTATTAATATGGACCGGTGTAGAGATTAATCCGCTATGCCACACTGTCGATCGGTCGTGGCATCTATAAAAGAAACTGTTTCTGAAGTAGGTATTTTTATATTTTTCTTGTATGTGTTTTTATCTTTCTATTATTCATAGTTCAAGGATTCCTTTGGTAATGTAATACATTTTCTGTTTTGCTCTACATTTACATATAACAAACGTTATCGGAACCTATTCTTGATGTAACACTTTTTCAAATATAATTGTGGGATGTAAATAAATATATCTAAATTAAATAAATCTAAGTACACAAATTTGATTTTCATATGACAAATTGACCATTAGAGTACGATTAAAAATAAAAATATGTAGCTGCAGTAAAAACAAAACGACAACCGTATATTTTTAACCCTTTTATTAATTAAACAAAGTTAAAAAAGTACCCTTTACCCTGTCGTAAGTAAAATAAAACAATAAAAACTTTCTAATACATTAAAAAGTTGCAAAAGAAGGGTCAAATCAGCTACTAGCGTGTGGATGAGGCCGAAGCCTCTCTTTATCATTTTTCTTGACATATTTGACATTAGTTTACCATATATGATTGCTTATTCGCTTCAACATATCTGATGGCGGGGAATTAGACCGGCTCCCTGCCTTCACCGGCTTACTTAGTAGCTACGGACCCTCCATCAGTGTAGAGTTTGTATTTCTTTATATACTTATCGTTGTAAAAAACTTCAATAGCGCGATTCAGAACTCGCATTTCAAACGCGCTTTACTAGTTAACCAGCGCGTAGATTCCTATATCTTATACGCTAAATAAAATATTTTAATTTGAGACATTTTCTGGACAATGTTTTTCGATATAAATTAATGTAATTTGTAAGATATTATACTTTTAATTTTTTGCTCTGGCCCTATGGGAGATTACATGAGAGAGAAAGAGATGTATCGTCGTAGTTCCAAAGTAGAAACCTATCTCTCTTTGACTCTACATCTGGTTTATTTGTATTGATTTTTAGAGAGAGATGTTTTATGGGCGTATTCAAGGGCAGAGCACAATAGTATTAGGGGCGTGTTTATTTATCTGTTATATTTTTTTTATTTTACGAAGCTAAAATTATATAGGAACTTTATATTTCGGGAATTTTAATTCTTATTTATAGGTTTCTCATATTATTTTGAGACTAGCATTTTTATAAAAAAATTGCCAGTATATAATATAGCAGCCTATATTATTTTAGAGATGGTTATTAATATTATCAATTTAACAAAAATATTGTTAATATTATTTTTATATAGACAAAAGTAATCCATATTATAATAAGTTGAAATAATTTTATTACATACGATTTACATATTCATACATTCATTTTTTATGCTGGTAGCACTGAAAACGTAGGATCCGTGATATCTTTCTACATCAATGACCGAATAAAACATCGTAAAATGGCGTAGATATTTTGTATGCACTAAGTTAGTGAATCACAATTAGAGACTACCTGTGAAAAATATATTATATTACGAGTGCTATTAAAGATTGACATTGTGTGTTATTAAATCATTTGTTGCCATCAAAAGTAAGTAAAGGATTGTTGCAATAATCATAAAATTACATTATAGAAACACCGACTATAGTGGTGTTGCAATAAGTTTTTATTTATTCTGACGTTTTTGTTTGTTGATATTTTCAAAATAATACATTACGTATAATGTATTGCTAATAATTCTTAAAATTGTATAATATATTTAGGACTAAAATAAAGTGAACCCTTCAAAAAGCACAACAATATTTTTTTCTATAAGTCTACATAATGAGTAAGTAAACAAACCAATAATTATTCAACCCAACAGACGAATTATCTTAAAACATTACATATTTTTTAACACACAATTGAATTTATTAGAAAATATTAAATGTATTAATAATATAATTGATACTGCATCTGTTAGTGTGCTCAAATCATTAAAATAATACGATATCTCTTTACAATTATTACAACAAATAAAGATAACTAGTTTTTATAAGAAACTTTATTAGGTTTACAAATATATATTTATTAATAATTTTCAGATCACAATCATGTCTGATGAAGAGCAAATAGAGACCGAGCATGAAGAAAACACAACCAGGATGTTGACGGCTGAATATAAAGATGGTATGCTTATAATATCAACTATTATTATAAGGGTATGCTCAGTATTATGTTATAATGAAACATTCTAAAATAGTGGCATAAAATCAAAATTACCTCAATTACAATTTAAATCGAGATGTCTTTTCTTGCAACTTATTATGTTGTTAATATTATTAAGTACTTTTTAAAATAATTAAACTATGTTGTTGGACTTTCTCATTAACTCTAAATCTGAGTTTTTTAAATCTTTGTCTTTGTATCAAAACCATACTTTGAAAGTGTGTTTTTCTGTGACAGAAATGGATTTTGTTGCAAATTTGTAAATACTAAAATTGTATATACTCTGTTAAAAAAAATTAACTCAAGTAAGATGTTTTTAAGAAATATTATAATATAGAAAAATAGTATTGATAGGTTTAGTGATTGATTGAAATCTCATTTGATGATAATTATAGAATTTATATTTACATGGCTCCACAAAGTATCCGGCAAAAAATTAAAATGATATGTATAGTAAAGGTAGTTCAGTTTGTTTGAATAACTGAGTTACAAATATTCAACACATTGTATTTATAAGTATCCAACTATACTTTATACTTTTAAGACTAGGATATTGTTATTAAAACTTCAATTTATTTCAGGAAAGCTTCAAATAGTTGAGGTATCACCCTACCAAAAAGGCACTAAGGTGATTGTCTTATATTAACATTTTTAGCAACAAAATTATCTGTTTATATCTTATAGAATTGTCCAACATGTCTTATAATTTGCCTGTTTTAATTATATTACAGATAGAGGTGCAAGAAATTGAAGCTCAAGGATCTGAGAGTGAGGATGGCCAGTATATGCAAGTACTGGATGGAGATAAGAATGTTGTCGTTGATTTGTTGAACTTAACACTTGTACGGTAAGTTTGTTTAAGTAAGTTTTAAGTGCTAGTGATTATAGAATCTTCATTCTTATTGATATTTAAACTTGCTATTATTTAAAAATATACTCAAAGTAAATAGAAAAAAGTATATGAAAAGCCAGATATAATCTATCAATAAATAATACTTCAGATGCAATGACGGAGAAGAGTCCTACCGACTTGTGAGCCATGGGGAAGACGACACAGTGACCTGTGTGCTTGCTGAACAGGATGATGATGGTGAGTGTTTCAGATATATCTTTGGCTATACATATTTGGCTAGACAAGACATAGGACTTTGGAAAGTTGGAATCTGATCACATTATTTCACAAGGGCTGGTGGCATATACACTGAATATACATTAGGATATGTAGTTAACCTGTGTTTTAGCTAAAGTGAATGCTTGAAATGGAACCCCAAAGTGGAAATTAATACAGACGGTTGATCAAAAGTGTATATATAATATTGGTTGGTTAATTAATCAGATCATTAATGTAATGTTCTAATATTTGTAATAATCAATACCTGTATGTGTCTATCTACCATCCTTTTCTCCCACCAGAGGCCGACCCGCAGTCGTACGTGGTGGTAGAGGGCGAGGGTGAGCAAGGACCGCTCGTATTCCTGCAGTCCGACCTGCGCCCTGAACCACGACAGGTATTGTACCATTATACCACTGTACCATTGAACCATTCCACTTTCGCTATTAGGGTAACACTGTACCACAATATTATTGGACCCATGTAATACAGTACCATTGCATCTCTGTACCACCGTCCTACCACAGTAAACTATGTGTGTACTATGATATATATACATTTTCGAAATACCTTAACAATTTTCTATTACAGAAACCGGCGATGTCGGCAACAGAAATATTAGAAAGAGCCAAAGCATTACAAAAAGCAAAGTAAGTTATATCAAAAATATTTATCCATTATGATTAACATAGAAATTATTATGATACATTATTAAATTAGTTTTTTTTTTTTATAAATGTTAAAAGTAATGATACTGATTTATTGCACCAGGACTCTCCTATCGCAAGCGCACAAGCCCCGCCGCCACAAGAGCGCCCTCCCTCCACCCCACGAGCTGCTATCGTCGCCTGGATTCAAGCTGTTCCTGTACTCTTGCAAGCTGTGTAGCTTCAAGTGCAACGCCATCAAAGACCTCACAGCTCATAAGGTTCTGTCATCCCGTATAAATAACTTAGATAGATAGATATAATCTTTATTGCACACACTAAATCAAGACAATATACAGAAGTGAATTAAAAATAAAAGTTATACAAAAGGGGTGCAAAGGTGGTCTTATTGCAAAAGCAATCTCTTACAGACAACCTTTTGCAGAAAGGAATAGTTTATGAAAAATAAATAATAAATATATCTTTAGAATGATACTAATACTATAATTTACTATATATAAATAAGTTGTATAGAGTATACCCATACTGGGTACAAAAATTCGTGGGTCACACAATGTTGTGCTGTGTCTGAATTGAACCTGTAACCTGTGACTCAACAGCCAAGGTCACTAACCTCTCGGAGGACTGGCCGTCTTAAATACACATTTTATCGTTGAATACATAATCAAAGGATGTCTCCGCAGGCCATGGAGCACGGCGGCGGCGCAGGCAAGTGGCGGGGACGTGCGGCCGCCAGCATCCTGCAGTGCGCGCGCTGCCCGCACCGCGCCGCCACGCACTCACAGGTACCATACATACATACATACTGGAAACAGTGTGTACTGACTAAAGTAGTACTTGTATTCGTATACTGCTATTAGTATATTATTATTACTTTAGTGCTATTATTACACAACCAATAACTCACACGTCACGTAACCTCAAAAATAATAGTAGGGTGGGGGTCTGCTCGTTTCGCTACATCATTAAAAAATATATCATTTACATCATTTGAATTGTGTATAGACTACATTTATTGTTTACAGTTAATCAAACACGTGAAGGAAAAACATCTGGAGGTTGGCAGCAGTGGAAGCTCAAGTGAGTCTTAATTTTGACGATTCTCACGATATGTTTAAAGAACTTCCCATTTCTTACATTATCGTATTATAAGTAAGAATTTCCTTTATGTATATAATTATAACTGTATGTATTAACTTTTAGTCATGTTTACTTTTATTTTATATTCATATATAAGTTCTGTTGTATTTAGTTAATACGAAAACGGATGCTTTTCTTTGTATATCTAAAATTATAATCGGTTGTAAGTTTGGATAAGGGAGATAATCTCAAAAACTACTGATGCGATATTAATAAAATAAAATAAAATGTATATTAACGAAGACCATTTCAAAGTAAATTGTCCAAATAAAATGTCACTTGTTATAAATATAAATCTATTCAGGTAAGCTGGTGTTGTCGGAGGTGTGCGTGGGCGAGGTGCTGGTGTGCGGCGCGTGCGGGTTCGAGTCCCCGCGCGGGGACGCCTTCAGGAGGCACGTCAAGGAGGAACATGGAGTCACCGCCTGCTGAAGGACGAAGACGAATCACGTTATAGGATTTAACTGGACTCAGCGCGCGGAGCTTGGACTATTTGGATACGTGTCAAATGTTCTCAGATTATTGATAGTGATATTATTATAAATTATGTGACCATTTCAATGTTTTTTATTTATAATTGTTATACTGGCGACGACGATGGTACATTGGCAATATACTAGTATTCCAAAGAAGGTATGATCATTTATATGAATAAAAAATTAACAGCACGATTAAAAACTTTTATTAATAATATTTTACTGAGCTATATATAAGAGTCGACGGATAATTTCTCTTTCTATTGTTGAAAAAGGAAAAATGTTTATCTTGTACCATTTATTTTATTTAATGCCCTTGTTCAGGCGCATTGTGCATTAGAGATTCTGGATTTATTTATTCAAACTGTTATATTAGGAATTTAGGAATTTGTTTTTTCTTTACACACAAATAGAATATAAGAGATGGCTTTGAAACGTTATGCAGAGTCCAGAAATGTAGTTTTTTATAAATTCAGGCGGATTCTTTTCGAAATAAAGGAAATCATATTTTTTTCTACAAGCAGTGCCATCAATTAATAGTTTTAAATCTCTAAAAAATCTTTAATATACAATGATAGAACTTTCAAATAAGTGGGAATTAATGATAATGGAATATTCGGACATTTCAACAACTGATTTCTTCAAACTAAGCCAAGGTTGTACGTCAGGCAGACAACTAATAAATACATACACTTTTTTTTGTAATAACTTACATATGAAAAACACCCACACTAAAAATATAATTATTTTTCTAGTGTGGGCATCGAACCGACGACCACCGGCTCAACAGAAGTAACGACAGAGCGGTCTAATTATTAGTTTTCATTTTCACTTAATTATTGTAATTTATTGAAGAATGCTATAGGTCTGAGAACCTCAACATTTTAAGTTCTCTATAAAACAACAAGACTGTTTGATAGACTAGGGTACTTAGTTTGTACATTTCTAATCAAACAATGTAATTCTCCAAACTACTTATTTTTAATTAATTTGTTTACACGGTGGTAGGTCTGCATTTATTTAAATAGGACAATATAACTTAAATGATCTTTAAAGTCTACAAAACTTAAATGATAATCTAAACACTTTTTATATTTAAACTTTCGTGAACCATGACTACTATATTTATATTTACCCGGCTGTACGTTAACGTTGAATTAAATCGGAATGTGCCCGACTAGTTTCAAACCCATTCGGGTTTCTTAATCATAGTCGGATTTAATTTCTACAAAACACTATTTATATTCGGTATAAATAAAAAGCTTATGCTATATCAATATTTATTACACTAGGGACATTTTCTTTCCAGTTGACCTTTCCCGCCCTCGTCGTACTCCTGTGAAGATATCCACATCTGTTGGAAAGATCCAATGGATGCTAAAATAGATCCACCTGTGAAAAAATGTTTTTTGTACAGAAATATAAAATTAACTCATAAAAACTTCCGAAACAGTAAATATATATTTTTTTCATATTACGCAAAGGATTACAATGGGACACTGTCAACATAACAAATTTAAATAAACTCTATATAAGAATAAAACCAGAAATGCATTGCTATTCGCAATTCAAACTAACCAATCCAGGCCGCGAACCGTCTCTCGTGGGGCGCGGGCGGCGCGCTGCACTTGAGCCTGTGTGCGGAGGGAGCGCGCGCCCCCAGCTCCTTGCCGAGGCGCTCCAGCCAGCCGCCCGTGCACGCCACGCCGCCGCACGCCACCACGGCGCCCCACAGCGCCGAGCGCGCGTCCGCGTCGCACGCGCCCGCCGCCGCGCACACTGCGGGACCACGCGGGGACTAGTTTATACTACCGATTTATTGTATATATAGGATAATTCAGGCTTTTTAATAGTAATGAGAGACACGTCAAAGATTTAACTAAAACAATCACCTTCAAATAGCTATTAATAGGTTTTTTGACTGTGGTTATTGCTCTCCATCCAAGTGCATGCTTCGCAGAATTTTGACAAATTGACATACAGCCATATTATCGGTAGTTATTTTTAAGTATACTAACCGAGATGTGGCGCGCCCAAGGTCTGTTCGAAGAGACACTCCGTGAGCTTAAACCGCTCGGGGCCGAAGTCCTGATGGTACCCGCCCGGGAACTCGTAGTGCACCCCCGGGACCGACGCCGCCGCGCGCTCGTCGTACACCGTCTCAGACACCTGGAGAGAACACACTCAACGTTATCTATGTCGTTACAGCCGTCTACCAGCTAAGTCATAGCATCGGAGATTGTTTAAAAGGTAGGGTTGGCAAATTGAGACCTCAATGAGATTGTGGTACGGCGGTCCAGCCAGTCCGTATGCCAGACTGGATGCTAGACTCTACATAGTTTCAGCCAATTGGTTATCTGCATGTGTGCGAACCTGTGCCACGGAGTGCACGAAGTCCTCATAGGTGCGCTTGAGCATGTGTTGCTGCCAGGAGGGCGCGAGCGCGGCGGGCAGCGCACGGGGCGTGTAGCGCGCGCGCTCGCGCTCACGGACGGGCTCCTTGCAGTGCACGGTGTACAGCGGCAGCACGTTCACGTGCATGGCGCTCAGCAGCAGCTTGGCCTGCGCCGCCAGGTGGTCGCCGCCCAGCGGGGAGCGGGCCGCCGCACTCGATAGCGCGTAGCTGTTAATATATGCATGATATTACCCACTAATTTCTCCAAAAAACATAACATATTCTTATCATTAGTGTTGGAATAACGGTTCAGCTTGGATTATGTTGCCTCTAGCAGTTTGTGTATATCATTTAAATTAAATAATAAACATCATCTATTAACCCATCAATAACAGGAACAGCTGAGGTTTGACTGGCTCCAGCATCTACTACCAATGCTGTTGACTTGCCGTTAGCAAAGGCTGCCAGTACTGCATTTTTGACCAGAAAGAATGCCGGTGCCTGGTATTTCTCAAAGAGCAATTCTGCTAACTTTTCCCGAGCTGGGCGTGTTGTCCACACAGCTTCTGTGAAGAGTGCTGGATGGTGCTCAGAAGGGGATCTGATAACCTGAAAATAACATTTAACTATATAACAAAATCTGAAAAGACTTAAGTTTTTTTTCAAATTTCAAAACATTCTTTATTCAAGTAGGCATTTAAACACACTTTTGAATCTTCAATTACTAGCTCGAATATTCCAAAGTTGCTCTTTTTAAATGAATTTAACAATATTTGATATATACATTATAAATTCACCCCCCAAAATAATCGACAACCAAAGCTCTATAACCTAAGTTTTTAAGTTGATCAAAATGTGATCAACTAAAAACTCTTATATGCTTTATTTAACAATATAATTTTTGTTCTTTATTTTATTAGTATTGATTTAATAAAACATCAAAAAAATATAAGCAGAAGTCACTATTATAAAATAATAAAATAATTAATTATACACAACAGGCAAACTATCCAGCCATATTGAGAGAAGTATTAAATCAACCACCTTTGAATAACAATAGTCCAGCATCTTCTCAAAGAGATCCCAATTGTCAATCTGTCCATCCTTCATGTATGTCTGCACCTCCATGTTGGGACGTGGTACATGCAACTCTGTCACGTCAATGTAGTAACGAAGCTCGTCTTTTTTTGTTGCTAGAATGATTTTGTTTAATGTTTTATTATTTTTAAAGACATAACATATATCCTAACTCCTAACAATTCTCAGAAATATGTTTCCTAAAATTGTTTTAATAATAGTCATTATAAAAAGATGCTAGTGAAAATCTGATTAGTTAATCTGTAAATCTAGCTTTATTTACTATAATACTAGATAAGAATATGGATTCCCTAAAAGAACTATACCAAGGAGAACCATGTCAATGCCTTCCACACTTCTATCATATGATATCTCACTGTATACTTTCTTCATTGCCACAGTTTTTTATACACTCTTCCATCCATGTCTTCTTTGCTGGACCTATTTATCTTATAACCTCCATTATCTTCTTAGATAATTTTTATCCACCTTCAGGATAATATCATGACAAGCAATTATATCATCTCTTCTATCACCAATGCTACTTTCAAACTACTTCTATATATGTATATGTATAACTACTTCTATATATATATCTATGTTATACAATCTCATAGCTCCACACATCAATATCAACATTCACAGTTCAGCAACATACACTTGTCTTTCGTCTTACTAGCCTTACTCTAACTCTGAACTGATCATATTAATATTTGTATTGCAATGGGCATATAAAGCATACAAAATTATTGCTTTTTATTAGCTTAGTTGTAATTACAGTAATGCATTAGGTAATAAAATGTTACAAGAATAATATCCCACTAAAATAATGGTAAACAGCACCTAGGCATGTTGCACGTAAATAAGTTAGAACTGCAGTTGCAAATTATATGTGAGTCATTTGGTTTTTTAAATATATAATAATGTCATCTCACACTATTTTTAACATAATAATGTTTCTTCCTTCAAAATCATATTTAAAAAGGTCTGATTGAAGTTATTAATAATGGTTATTTATATTGCGATAAATAGCTAGAACACTAGAAAAAAATTATAAGGTTTAGGAAGAAGCATTTCTTAACTTGCAAGAGTACAATGGTAAATTGCAAAAACCAGATTGCTTGGAGTTTGAACCTTAAAAATAATAAGATATATAATTAACTATAAAAGAACGATGTAAAAACATTTCAATAAAATTACCTACCAATTATGATAATTATTATTTTTCTCGGAGGTGTATAAAACTAACCATACAAAATTAAAAAATAAATTATATATTAAGAAATAAATTTACTTACCACTCTGTGTAACATTGCTATCTGGAACTTTTTCTTCAGCATCAGGGATGTGAGTCGCCGGTCCAACACCGATAACTGCAGGAATATCGGCTTTTGGGGTATCCTCTTGAGCGTAACCAACTCTAAGTGAATGATGACCAGGATCAAAAACTAACGCCCCTATCTCATCTCCTCCGTACAGCATTCCGTTAGGACCGCTCATTGTTAAAAAATACCACTTATAAGCTTAAAAATATAAACGTTTTGCTTACAAATATTTTGATGTTTATTATGCGTTTGACATTTTATAGTTTGCTTCTATAATAAGCTCTGTGGTTTGGTTCACAGATAATATGCCATTCCGTTTTAGGACATGATTAAAAATTAAATCTTATATTAGAAACCTAAATATACAAAATGTTTCAAGTATATATAGTTTCTCTAAGTGCAAACTGCAAAGTAAGTGAAAACAGTAAAGATTACAAAATTACGCATTCATATTTTAGGCATTAGACTTAATCGATTCCACGGAACAGAATAAATAAGCTTTTACCCTGAAAATATGTAAATATTTTTTCAATCTTGAAAGTAAAGTATTGTTTTGTTCTGCGACATTGCAATATTAATAATTAAATTGAATTGATGTATTTGTATCAAATATTTTATGGTCCCAAACTAAAAATATATTCAGGGTAAATGTTTATAAATTTTAATTTTATTACCAACTAATCACAACAAATTATTATTCATACAAAACGTGTTAACAAATTTTGTTTACACCTGTTTCTATTTAAAATCATCCACTTTACTAACAGTATAGTTTTTAATGAACTATAATTATTGAAGTTATAAGAATACTTCGACCGAATAATACGTATTGATTCGTTAGGTTCAATGTAATTAGGTGTTGTAAACAAATCTTGGTGTCGAAGAGCCGGTTAAGTTAAAAGATTTTCTTTATTGTACAACATATTTTATTATTCCTGAAGAATTAAGCTTCTGTCTGCTCTAAGAATACTCTCGATAAATTCTCCCATGAAACAAAAGAAACGAAATTCAAAACGGTTCATCCATTTTCGAGATATAACACTACAGACAGACAGACCAAAGCACAGATACATACTTTAAACAAATACCATTTCTCCTCGCTTTCAGTGGTAAGAAATATACATTATATTGGTTTAATTGGTCCCTAATCAATTGAAATGAAAAAGAAGGCAATAAGATTATGTATAAAATATATTTATATGCTCAGCCTAGCCCTATAACTATATTAAATGTCAAGAAATAAATAATAAATCAAAACCTTGTTATTTTATTCATATATATATATATATATATATATATTATAAGAGGGGTTGAAATTAAACAAATAATTTCGACAACACATTTGTTTATTACAACACAAATTATGTGTGTGACACATCAGCTACAAAACACCGAATACACAGACTATGAGTTTGTATAAGTCAAATACAGACATACAGAATATAAATGCTATTAAACTACAATTTTCATTGTAAACTCGAAGAATTAGATTGTTATTATAAAAATATAATATGAAATAGTACAATTAAATATAATCTAACTTATAAATAGTGTAAAATTCAGTTGGTACTTTAAAATTATATTGCAATAGTTCATTTAAAGAAAGTTGGTAAAATTAATTTAAGAAAGCAAAATTTCATATGAAATTTAAGAAAAACAATGTTTAGGAACTATAACAATAAACGCTCGATAGAGTTAATATAAATACTTATTGCAATAGTATAAAATATCGTAAGAAATTATATTCCAAGAAGGTATATGTATATAGATAATACTTAACTTACTTAATTACTATCTTATAGAATAAAACCTTCAATTTTTCAAAGAAAAATATTAAACTCATATACATGTTTTGTAAAAGATTGAAATCTTAATTATGGCACAAAAAAAGAACGTTTATCCAACTACATTTTCTTATTCTTATGTATCTCCATCACGGGTCACTTCTCTTAAACTTGGTTCTAATTTCCGAATCAGTCTTACTCTTACATCAATTTTATGAGGCCTCTATACCGTAATAATTAGTGAGTAAAGACCCGAGGTTGTCATACATTAAACACATTACATGTCATTTTTCATTATAATAATAAAAAAATGCAATAACAGTGGGAAAGCGTATTCAATAAAAATAATAACCATTGACACATGTTCGCTGAATTATAAATTAAAAAGTCAGTCTGTTGTTTCTATGAAACAATGTTTATTGAAATGCGGTACAAGTTATTTTTTTTTTATTATGCACATTCAGTTTCGTAGTTTAACCAATACAAGACTTAAAGAGAAAATAAAAAAATAAATTTTAGCTTTATATCTTTCGTGAGAAATTAAACTAAACGAGATCAGATCATATCCTAAAACCTTTATTGAAAATATTTTTATACTTATTAAGTATAGAAAAATATATATACCAAGAATGTAAAGGGTTCTAAATATATAAAATTAACTTTAATATACAAAATGCTTTGTTACTTATCAATTCTACTCATTATCCTTTGTCAAGTCAGTAGTAGGTAATACCAGGAATTCAAAGCGAAGTGAAAAAAAGTTACCAATTCTTTAATTTGGCGGGAGAATTTGATAAATGTTAAAATGACCTAACTTACAAAGTATGTAACTTTAAAAGCCAAAGTGTATTACAATGGCAATTTATATTTCTTTTATTAGTTATTACTGCTATTTCGATTTTATGTTAAGTGCCTTATGCGGATTACTGCTTGTGGAAAAGATTGACCGTATCATAGTAAGTTTTAAGTTGTTTTTTTTGCATTTATTTCGCAGTTATAACATTTTGTAGAAAATAAAAATATATAAAACGATGTAGACTTAAGCTGTGTCCAGGATCTTAGTTATATATTCTTATGATTCTGTATACATTATGTAACAACCTGAACCTATCAAATTTAACAGAATCTAAGGGTTGTTAATAAAACTTATGCAAATATTAACTTATTACTAATTGAATATCTGATATTGTATTATAATTATATTATGTTTATTGGCACATGTTTTTAAATTACAAATCATAAAATATTTAACATTTGAACATTGTACTTCAAGGTGGTTTGATACAATGGTATGAAGCCCATTGAAATAGGTGTATTGAAATTGCATTAAAATAAAGTAGGTATTTAATTGTCTAGCACAATTAAATATGGATACAAATTACACAATTTAATCGTTAGTAACTTAAGACAATACAATTTCTCTTTTTTCTCTCTCTCTCTTATTTCTTAGGACCATAAATATACTAATTTTGCAAGTAAAAAATAATTATGCTAATTATTAATTTTTATTTCTGGGTATTATAAATAGTTGTCCAGCTCTAAATTCGCTTATTAAATTCCATATTATTTTTATCACCAATATTATGGAAAGTATTTACCACAGAGGGCTTAAAATAAAAATTATGAGTTTGGAATCCTTGAAACATATTAATATATATTAAGATTGACTTTGTGCAATTCATAAGGTGATATGATTATTTAATATTGTATAGGTTAGGCCGTGTAAATAAGTTCTGTCTAAATTCAAAGAAGGAACCTGTTCAAGTTATGAAATATTCCTTACATACAGTGTTATAGTAATTATAATTATCTAGATCTAAATTACATCTAGGGCTAGGATACATCACATCAATTACATGAATATTGTATGAAGTTAAAAGTGTGCCAAAAATAGTCATATGTTTCAAATATAAAACATGTGTTCCAAAGGATGCTACTCCAATAATTGCACAGGAGAAGGCGTGATTTTATTTTCATCTTTTTTGCCATGAGATGGATCTTTATTATCTGACTCCGACTGGGTAGTCTGCTTATCTTGTTTCCCCGGAGCCCTTTCCTGGAGAGGGGTGCAAATAATTATTATACCCCAGAAAACATGACCCGAATTGTCGAATTTGTCCATCAAAATTCAAAATTTACTGGATACAACATCCCAAATTGATTGCACTGAAAAGAGGGGCCGTGCCGAGGCCCGCATCGCCATCCGACACGCCAAGATAGGCCCCTTTGCAGTCATTGCAAGTACAATTGTCAGTTAACGTGCAAAGGCCCCTGGCCGTTGCTATTGCCTGCCATTTAATGTTTTCATCCTGCGTCCCACTTCGGTTTAGCAGATTCTGTAGAGAATAACTTGAGCTTTAATATTCCAATTCCAAAAAGCCAAGCTCTATATATTTTTTTCTATTTGTCAACTACCGTTCCCAATATTCCGACTACAGATAGATCTTATGTAGTCAGTAACTATAAGTGGTTTTTTTTCGATTCGATAACTCGTAAGGTTTTTAATATCTTTGAAATATTTAAAAGTAAAAAAAAAATGGAAATTGATATTTTGATTGCTTTTTGAATTTAAAAGGTTTTATTGTCCAATACTTACCTATGCAAGACAGTAAAATTAATCTACCTTCCAATTCTTTTTTATATTTATTATTTATACCTATATTACAAAATTTCATATTTCTTATACTTATTTTACAAAATTTCGTTTCAATTTTGGGACATGAAATGACATTAATAGAAGTAGCAAACCTTATCCGATCCTGTAATTAATGGTATATTACTAATCAAGATAAGTTTGCCTATTGCAAATAACTTTAAGGGGACTGAAAGATAAAGATAGAATTTCCTATCTTTAAGACCAAACAAGACAAACTGAATATTGGGAACGGCCATAGGGAGACAGCAATTTTAACAGCGGCTATACCTGTAATGCGTACGGAATTCTATATTTGTGTAGGTTAGATATAGGTGCATGTTTTGAGCGAAGCGTGTAAATGACTTACTGGTGTTAGGTGTGCGGAAAATGTAATTCATGATAATATAAAAACTACGATATGTTTCATAAATCGCTGTGCTTTATTAAATAGAATTTAGATACGTATATAGTTTTGAATAAATAAATGTATTAAAAAGGTTAATAAGATTTTTGTGAAACGAAGTGGTGAATTAAGGAAGCTTATATCTCATCGTTCTCTTTCTCTCTCTCTCTCAATTTAAGTTGATTTTTTCTAGAACTTTAACGTTTGATGGAAGTTTTAAACTTAAAATGTACCCGCATAAAATGGTTTTTATGGATTTATTGCTTGAATTTGACCTTAAACTTTTATTTATTATACACAGTGTAGGTTTTTATACGTACTAGTGTATATGTATATATTTTTGTATCCTATTAAGGAGGAAATTTCAAAATTATCTCCGAAAACAGTGAGTATTTTCTTTGTATTATATTTTTTTGGAAACTTTAGGGATTTTTTTTAAATTTTAGTTAGACGCCACTTTTTTTACGAAATGGAAGTAGTTTACCTCAGATTTTTATACTAATATTCATAATCTTATCAGTTAATTTTTACTCGCAAATCACTCACCGCCATAACTTCGTAGTTGCTTGCTTGCCACATGTTCAAATCCTTCAGCTCCTGTTCTTTCGACCGGCTCTTCTTAGGCTTCTTTAGTATGGCACAGTAAGTGGAATCTTCACTGGCGGTCACGGACGTCTCATCGAAGAGTAGCGATTTCGCGTCATAAGTTGTTGATGCTTCGTCATCACAAACTTCCTCCGGTTCAAAGTATTCTTCAACTCCTTCCGGTTCATCGTATATTTGGATCTGGTTCAGTTCATTAATCGTTGACGTCGATTCGTCTTGCAGTGATTGGTATATCACCTGATTCATAAATTTAGAAGCTAGTAAACTTATTAGAAACAAACTTTTTTTTAAAAATTGTAAAGGTGTGTGTAAAAATGTGTCATGTAGATCATAAGATTATATACAATAATCCAATCTTTGACAGTGACATGATAAAGTAATGTTGTAATTTTATCTATAGTGTTTATTTTAATTTATAAAATGTTGGAAGAAAGAATGCACAATTATTTATTAGGGATGTAAAGTCAGAACAATATATCAAACATAATATGTATAACTTCTGACATAGATGTTATTTTTATTACTATTTTATTAAAAAACCATTTAATAACGTTATTTTATTATTAAATGGATTTGTTTGTATTATTAGTATAATAAATTTAAGTATAATTTATATGTTTTTCATTACCTGCTGCTCTTCTAAATTGGTTGAAAAGCTTGCTCGTCGCGATCGCGGTATTCCAGTAAACTGAACACAACAAGACAATTCAATATTTCCTTTTTGTTATATAGGTGTAATGTAATGAACTATGTATCAAGTTGGCATTAAATATTATACACCTTAAAATAAGAACAAAATAAGATCTTCATTAGTAGAAAGTAACGAATGAAGGTAGTTTGTATTACGTCAGTCAGGAAGCTAGTTAAAGTAATCAGTGAAGTGAGAAAAACTTATTTCATTCCGAGACTTTATATTTTTCTAAAGAAAATTGCAATTTCTTGGATGTCATATCTAAATCATAGACGTGGATAGCTGTACTTCTACAATTAGTAAATATATACCAGTGAAAACTTTTTCGAAATTTAATTGTACAAGTTGTTTTTTTTTAAGTTGATAAAACTTAAATCTTGTCTTGTCTTTTATTGATTTTTGTTTTAATTTAAGCTAAAATTATAAAAAATCATTACAATATATGCACCAAAGATTTCATTTCTTCGAGATTTTGCATTCGGTTATTGAGCATTTTTGAAACTATCCTATAAATATTAATTCCGTTAAATAATGTTACAATGGGCGGACTGAATGCTAAATAGCATTCTCTAACAGTCAATCTTGGGAATGCACAGACTTAAAAAGAGGTACAACGAAGCAGAAAATTATTAAACAGAACAGAACTTTCAGGACAAGGTTATACACATATTAAATATATAGGTAATATGAAAAATACATACACAATATGTATAGATATCATAATTTGATGACTTAAAACCTTAATTGCGAGAAATACCTCTTCATCATCATCGTCAAGGTCAAGCATGGGGAAAATATCCGCAGGGTTGATTTCCTCTTGAGCTACGATCCCTTTACTTGTGGACGGCACGGGAGAGTCCAGAGTATTAACTGAGAGACAGACAATATTTTTGTTGACCAAACAAATAATTAAACTATAAACTTTTAAGAACGAAATATTATCAATAGAAGTTCTTTTTACTTTTTATATTTTTAAAGGCACAATAAAAAAAAATACAATAGCTTAATGATATTTCTTCTGTAAGTTCTAGAAAATACTTATTCAAACTACCCGCCATAAGTTAATGCCAATGAAAAAGACGTAGTAATGTGCCAACTGGACAGTAATTTTGTATACGTTAACAGAGGTACGTATGAAATTATTTGAACTTTTCTATCGTATGTAGGTTAGGCAATATGCGTACCGCGCTAATATTATTCCGGTAGAAGACTAATTAAAAAAGAATTTATAACTACAAAACTTTCATTGTTTGTAGGTATTATATGAAATTTTTATTTTTATTTTGAAGTTTGTTAATTTATTGATGCAGATGTAGATAGATTCGTTTATATTCGAACGGTTAATCACAGTATATAATAAATAGCAATGTTGGCGTTTTTAATATTAATTACTTAAAGTAATATTATTTACACCACCTTTTATTTTTTCACGAAACCACATTTTTTAGGAAATTGATTCCGTTAATATCGGCATAACGTTCGCTTGCTACTTTTAATTAAATAAATATATGATGACAATATTACGTATTATGATAACAGAATATTTGATGTATTTAATGAGTCATATTTAATTGGTTTATTTGACAGACCAATACACATTTCTCACGATTTTAAATGAGATGAAACAATTGGAGAACTGAGTTTGTACTATTTTTAACGGATCTACTCGCGTATAATTGAATTGGAATTTTAAACCTTAAATTTTATTCGGACGTTTCGATTGCTTTGCAATAATGGTGCTCACGTAAAAACGAAATTTAGATGACTGTCAGTAAGTCAGTTAATTAGTCATCTACCTCCAACGGTTTGTAACATTCTGGGCATAGAGTTCAGGATGCAAACAGAACGCACTAAAAGCCTCTTGAGGTCTCACCACGCGTTCAGACATACAGACATACAGCATTTGTCACTGTTAGAGTTAGATCCGTTGAAAATATATTTTTTTAAATGTGTACCCGTGAAAAACTAAGAAAGTCTAAAATATTCGCTAGCGCCTAATAATTATTTTTTAATATAAATTATCATTTATATATATTTTGTATGCTAAGTAAAAATCGCCCTACCATGTTCGCTATGGTATGTCGGTGTGTTGTCAGTGGAAGGTTGATCAGACTGATCTCTACTTCGAGCCTTGAAGAGCCCGAATTTCGTAGGCGCCATTACTGAAACAATAACGTATGTGGAAAAAATTATATATGTTTATTCCTGGATATGCCGACATTGGGATAGGATTAATTTGTAAAATATATTAATTGTAATATTTGTTATAGTTTGTTCCAAATTTTAATAATTGGATTTAAAAAAATACAGGTTTTTGCTCATTGCACTTTGTGAACCTAAATATAGTTATCTGTATATGTACGTGTATATTTTATCAGCAAAGAATATTTTAAGGTTGCGGTGATAAATAAAAAAAAAAAACGTAATACAATAAGAACTTACCTTTTGTTTTTCCAAATAAAACGTTAAAAACACCAGAAATATTTATTTTCACATTTAATAAAAGTAAAATATACTGATATAAATTAACTTCCGCGATATGAATAAGAACACCAAGTAACGATTTGTTCCCTAATATTTAATAAAAATAGAATATTTTACGAAAATATCTACTGCCCTATAAAAACTGCTTTTCCCATAAATAACACTGAGCAGGTCTTTTATAGGACCTTCTCGATGCAACTGTGATACAGATAAAAAATAAATGCACCATAGACTAACTAAAATGTCTAAGCCTATGTAAAACTTGATTTTTTAGTACATAATGTAAATAGTACATAAATAAAATCAATCATAAGACCTTTTCTGTATAATTATTATTTTTATTCCCTCAACTTTAATACATGATTAGTAATTAATTTAGGCCTGCCTATATAACACAAAAACATAAAATATCTAATTTAAGATTTATAAAGCAAACCTTTTTGTATATAAAATTGAACCACTGATTTAAACTTATCTTTATTAAATTTACTTAAGCTGTTTAAAACCATAAATATTAGACACAATCTGATGACTAAAAAGAACCCTTTGGGGTTACTTCGTAGCTGCGCGCGCAGAATGTTTGTAATCTATTTAGTTTCGATCACATAAAGAATATATATGCTACTCTAATATAAATCTTGTTGCCTTTCAGATAGAGAACATATTAGATTGAGATGGTTTATTTGTTTTCATATTTGCCATTGACGGAACACAGAATTCTGTTGTCCGTATTTATCTGTACATAATATGTTAATTCACTGACCGTTTATATTATTTTGCTACGAATAATATAAAAAAATCGATGAGTAAAACAAATATTCAAATAGTCTTTAAAAAAGCAAATATTATTTTAAAATAGAATATTTTATCAATCCACCCCATTCGATCTTTTGTTAGATCTTTCGAGCATCAGATAATATTTTCTAAGATTTTCAGGAGCAACATTTAAATGAAACTATTTTTAACGGATCTAACTAGCGAATGATTAATAATAATAATAATTCCCTTTATTTAAAATAATAAAAACAGTAGGTATCAAAGACCCGTTACAAAGATAAAATAAATGAAGTAAAAACTATAATTAAAGCTAAAAATACAAATGTTTTGCTAGATTTCTGCGGTTTAACGAAGAAGCCTAGAATAGAGTGAGAACAATTCATTTGAAACACTCCGCAGTGCAGCGATTATCAAGTTGCCCGATTCAAACAGAGTATGTCTAAATCTGGCAACCCGATGTCTGATCAATGCATCGAGAGTCGCCACGCGGGCCTCAGCGAACATCGTTGATGCACTACACCAACGATTAAGTTTAAATAAAACTCTAAAGGAGTCATTGTATTGAACTTTAAATATTCGGAAATTCTCTTTTTTATATTTACACCATAATTGCGGAGTATACAGGGCTGTACAATAAGTTTTAAATAAAAGTATCTTTGCGTCATGATTGCATTTATAAAATTTTCTTGCTATGATATTGGCACGAACAGCCAGAGAACGTCTCTCTCTGTCTATATCAAGATCATCTCTCAGGTCAGTCGTGACAATATGGCCAAGGTATCGGAAACTTAAGACGAATTTAAGAGGTTGATCATTGAGATGAACAGGTAAATAGGAATCTCTAGCGGTGGAACCGAAGAGCATCGCTACTGATTTAGTGTCATTATAGATTAGGTCATGTCTGCCTGCATAGGATTCACAAATCGCTAAGAGCTTTCTTAGTCCACCGACCGAGGGGCTCAACAAGACCATGTCGTCCGCGTAACTTAAATTATTCATGCAAATACCATCTATGAAGCACCCAACGCCGGCCTGGCAGAGCTCCTCGATTAGCTGATCTATGTAAAGATTGAATAAGATTAGAATTACATTTTAAATTTTATTTTAATTATAGATTGAAATTTCGAATAATTTGCAGCAATCGTGTTCTTGGAAAGTCCATGCCTGCCAGTGAGTTAGTTAATTAGTCATCTACCTTCAACTTTTTTAAGTTCCTGTTTTCCGTCTTAGTTTCTGCATTTTTTTATTTTCAGTCCCAGCCTTTATATACCCCACAGATAAGCAAGGAGTAATTACTAGATGTAACCCGGGACTACGTTCGTACCTGCATCCTTAAGTTTTGTCTGTGGAATTATACAATGATTTTGATGACTGTTATTAAGTTCTTAGTGCGACCTTTTTTATTTATCTAGAATTATAGAATAGAGTTTTAATTCGCAGTAGAAAAGTTTTCGTCCAAAATAAAAAAAAACTCAATATTTGATATTACCTACTTGTTTGATAATAATTTCGAATTAATCAATACATTAAGTACCACTTTGATAAAATAGTAAGATTTTTTTTTAAAGAGATACAATTATTACATAAATAATTACTATTATTATTTATTTTTTTATTAATTAATTAAAACTTTGAAATGTTTACTTGCAATTTGCCAATGATAGTATCAAAACAGTAAAAAACATTTTTTTGGATGTAATTTAAGTGATTTTATTATGTTCTACCATGTTGGAACCATGGATAATAAATCTATCTTAAATTATCGTGAACCTTTAAATATATTGAAATTATTTTTTCTAATTAAATACACCGTTATAATGAAATATAGGAAGGAATTAAACAATGGAAGTTGGTACTGCATTGAATAAAGTTTATTATAATTCTACATAATTCTATACTATTCAATGAAATTAATATCATAAAAAATAACTTTCACCCAACCTGAAATTTATCTTTTATGAAATTGAAAGAACCAGTTACTCATAATTGACTAGAATATAGACGGAAAATTAATTCGATGACAATTTTATTTCATAATTATAAAATAAATTACTAACAATGATTAAGAAATAACAATATATATATATACCCCGAAGACTTAGAATATGTTTAACTTATTTGGCACTAATTAATAAGATATTTGAGAAAAATAAGGAAGACCATCACTGAGGGGTATTATTGTTATAAGTTTGTTAATTTATCGTAGGACAGGCATTGTTTATTTCTACCCAAGGTTTTTGAACATGGCGTTATCATAGAGAGAGTTTTCGAAAAACGGCATTTCCCTGAAGATTACAGACGCATCGGCTATATGCATTTGTCGTTTTCCATATCTGAAAAATATTTTTTTTTTTATAATAATAAAAATAACTTATGGAAATTCTAATATTTTATCAAAGAGCGTATCAGCTGTTAAGAAAATAATTTACACAAAAAGAAGTGACACGTTAAAACTAGTCCTACATTGGGCATTTAATATTTAATTTTAAAGTATATAAACGTATTTTAAATCTGAAGTTTTGAATGTATGCTAGAGTGAGGTATTAAATTGAAGTCTGTATAATAACTATTCCTAATTAAAATAGTTTTTTTATTGTTTTTATACCTTCCTCTTCCATGCACGGAATAGTATTCTTGCAATTCCTTTAAATAGTTGGATATTTGTGCTGCTGTGTCGAAGCGTTCTGGACGACGAGGCCTGGGATACTGCGCCTGCGCCGCACACAACAAAATGGCGGACAGGTACAATACGGCAGGCAATATGAGACGCATGGCTGAAATGAGAATGGTTTAAGTATTATTATCTAAATCTAAGTAATTCTATAAGATTTCATATTTTTTTTTAAGGCAATAAATATTTCTGTAGATGGAATAAAGCTATATATTTTATCGTATACGCGACCTCTAGGAAACCATCCCGTCCTCCTCTGTAAATTTAGCATTCTATTAATATTCAACCTTACCATATTAGATTAATATGTATATTAAACTAGGTTTTTTAAGCTTGATGGCATTCACAAGCGAAAAACTAACAAGAAAAGTTTGTAAAACTTGTCTTTGGCTTCGTGATTTTTCTATTTATGATTAGGTATACGCCTAAAATCCGTGAGTGAAATATTTACACGTGAAATGGGTGCATTATAAGAAGGGCGTATAAGGTGTTTTTGGGACATCTGTATCATTACTTGCGGGAAAGTCCGTTAGCGATTTTCTCTCTCAGTTCACATATAAAAGCGTAGGGTCAGGGGGGGTACAGTGTTACACGGGGTACAATGTTACAATGCATATATCTCCGTCCCTATCTTTTATTTTTATGATGTTGGTATACACGTTTGCGAAGCTCACAAGCAGCAATTTTTAAACAAATGTCATCGCCGCAGATTGTACCGCTCTTAAAGAATATTAAACAAAAAAGGTTTTCATGTGACTAGACACTGAAAAAATAATTTCAAAGTTTTTCATTTAATTTCGGACGTATTGTATTTAGGTAAGTCATGTTGGTTTCCTTTATTTCATGTATATTTAGCTATAAATTACCGGCAAAAAGTTTGTTGTAAACTTAACCTAAAATACTCATTCGATTTTTTTACTTGATTTCTCCCTCTGGGGTACAGAGTTACGGGGCAGTGTGACACTGTTACAGTCAGCCCCGATTTACCTTATTTTTTAGATATTAAAAGAAAATGGTCCGAAATCGTAAGAGGAAGACGGATTACGGTCTTCATAGTGAAGAAAATATGGCAATAGCGATTCAGATGGTTGAAAGTGGTATTATTCTTCGAAAAGCAGCAAATGAAAAGCATGTTAATTTTATGACATTGCAAAGATTGCAAAGATTGCAAAGATTTTGTTAGAAGTTTGTTTGTCGTCTAGTATTTTATATGTTGTAACTTTTTCTAATTGGTATTGTTACTTTTCTATTATTTTTATGTTGTAACATTGTGCCCCTTACCTTGTAACAGAGTACCCCAGATACGGGGCTATGTGTTACAATCGACCGATTTTTATCAAGTGCAATTTTAATTTAGTAGTTCTTACTGATGTTACTGTTTGAGTTATTTTAATTAAAGAGGGATTATTAAAGTTTAGTTGTATGCAAAAAACAGACTGATTAAAATAATATTTTCGTCACTATATTATAATTTATTTTTTTTGTAACACTGTACCCCACCTGACCCTATCCTAGAGTGCTTGCGCTGATTATCTTACGCGTGGTGAATGTTAATTATATATTAATTAAATAAAAGTCACACTGTCTTATTCGCATGCTATGACGTCACATCATAGCACGATATTTTGTCCACCACTGACAGCTAATAAAGTCTATCAAAATTCTCCACTTCTTTTATTCTAAAACGGGTAATTTAACTGTTTTTGTTTTAACTCGTTTAGTTTTTTAAATATTATGTAGCATGTAGAAATTAACTAACTTGACGCATTGCAACTGGAATTTTCTAGTATCTAAGAATTCAATTGTTAAAATAACTGTCTTTGCCTGCTTCATTAATCTACATTCCTTAACCGGCAACGCATTTGCATCTATAGGTACTGGCAAATATCCATGGGCGAAGATGATGCTTTCAATCAGATGAACCATCAACTCGTGTAGCCCTATCGCATTAAAAAAAGTAAAGTTTTTTTTAACTAGGTGGTTCAAAAAATTTAAGCCAGTTCAATTTATATCGTGTTTGTTATTAAACACTGATTATAAATATGATACTTAACTTTTGAATTAACACGGTCACCCAATTGCCGTAATTAGTGTTATTCACGAAATACTTACCTATCATGAAGCAAACACAATTATCGAATGTAAAATTCATTCAACAAACATGCATTTTGTTTTTTTTTTTTTTAATAAAAAAAAAATAAAAAAAATGCATGTTCTCTTCTTTTAAAGAGAAGAGTGGTCAAGATATCACACAACAAATACAAAACTCTTATATAAATAATATATCACAAATACATATGTATTTATATAAACCTTAATCATAAATATGTAACATTTAAATACATATAATAATGTGATGAATATAGAACAATGTCTTATTAATACATAAATTAAAAGAACAGAGGAAAAAGGAAAGGTATAATATAATGGAATATAAATAAAATCCTTTAGAAATTATATTTATAAAGTTATATAGAAAACATTATTGTGTAAAACCATAGCAAAGATAAATGGTCTTTGAATACTCTCGTAAAGATAGTCACACTGTGCTTACTGATAACTACTGATAATGAATTCCGTTGTTAAATAGCTGGTACAGGAAAAAATGAGGAGATTGAAAAGGCAAACAGAGAATGAGGTTATCAGAGACTCAGGAACTTTATTAGGCTTCGAAATTTAACGTTTCACCTCGTAACAAAAGTTTTAATGTTGTCACGTGATGATTAAAGTGTTATTTTTTAGGGTAAAACAAAAAAAAAAACTACTATACACTGTTTAGAGTTACTTATAATCTGTTTGACACCTGTTACATACAATTTGAATCACGTTTACCCGCTCTGATCTAAAATATCTGGTAACTTAAAAAATAAAGCATTGATGAAAGCATAAAAAATCTTCTACATATTATATATGCTTTTTAAATTAAAAAGAAGAGACGCGCCGTTCATAGATTAAATAATTAATAAACAATTCCGGGATTTGCCGTATCTTATAGATAGGACAAATAGATTATTCTGATGAAAAAGTTGTCATGAGTATTGATTGGCAAAAATAAACTAATACTAAAATAATAAAACTAAAAATAAAATAATGTTTTTCATTGAACAGCCAAGTATTAACGAGAGTTGTACATTTTAAATAAATTATTTTATCATAAATTAGTTAACTTCAAATCAAATATTTACACAAGTTGAAAAGCGAAATGAATATGAATATTCAGATATAATTAATATTTAATTTTTTTTTTAATTAAAACCAAATATTATTAGAAAATCTTTTGAGCTTCCATTTTTAAACTTAGAAAAATTTTATTGTAATTTTATCTATGGTCAACATTATTAAACTAATTTATTGTCTATGAGCTGTTTGCGCAACGCCAATGAGGTAGTTTGATTTATTTACGGCGCAATAATGGTGTAAAAATACTATATTGCCAATAATTTAGTGTTGTTTATTATGTGTTGATATTAACTTTTATAAATTCACCTTTGTTTTAATGCCTTCTTTATTTCTTGTTTAAAAGATCAAAATAGACTAACAACGGTTTATTATAATTAGCTAGAGAAAAAAAAAATGTCTACGTTACACATTTACAACATATTCATCAACATAAAGACCTTTTTCGTTTCGAAAATTATCAACTGGATTGTGTTTGTAGGAAGTCATCCAAGATTGATTTCAATCTTGACTTGTACACCGGTTAGACAAAGCTTGAGGAAATAAGAATGAAAGTAGGTAGTAGGGGAAAATAGCGGCCAAATAAATATTCGTACTTAGTTAGTAGTACTTAGTATAATATATATGATTAAATGTTAAAATAATTAAATTACTCATATGACAAGTACTTATGAAGTCCATTGTAAAACCATAAACACATTACAGAAATTAGTTGACCGACCGCTATAAATAGCGCGATCGCTGAGAGCTTTTCAAACATTTGCCAGCGATAATGCTTTGATTTTAAGTAATTTATGGCCGATAAATATTTATTGTGTTCAGTGTTTATTTTAAAATGGATTAAATAATAAACTTGATTGACGCGGCGGCAAATGTTGGTATCAAAGGATGAGGGTACTTTTATAATAACACTATATTTATTTACACAAATACTACATATTTTAAAAGTTGTTTTTTTTTAAAGAAAGTTTTTGTTTAGATTCTTTTTATTGTATACATTTCGTATTAAGTGATTCCTAAATTTACTGTATTGTCTATCAGTGGAATATTGAACGATCTTTGTTCTAATTTTGAGTATTTTTTTTTTTAATTTTATAAACATCAAATAGGAATTCAAAATAAATCATCGTACAGCAGACCTACCATGATCTTTTAAAACCTATCGTTGTTTTAAGAAATTTGGTTGTATTACAATAATATTGATTTGAATTGTACAATAAGCTCTATTAAATTATATTATTTTATTCTTGCCTAGAGACTTAAAATAATAAAAAAATAACAAATAAATGAAATAATTTGGCATAAAAGCTATAGTATATTAATATTTCAAATGTCAAAACATACTTTCTGATTCGAGACAATAATGTTTCCTATGGTAAAATAATGAATGATTTATGATGACGTCATCAAAACTTCTTTTATTAAAGTATTATTATTTTACGTCGAATACAAAAGTAAGTTTTTTATATTGTTGCTATATAATTTGACCATAATATTTTTTTTTCAACGCTAAAAGTGTTAAAAGGTCAACCTTGTTAAATATATTGTAAAGAACTGTTTCAAAACCAGTTATTGTGCCTACAAATGCTATCTTTTCATCCTATGGTGATAAAAAAGCTACTTTAATCTCGCGTATATTTTCCCCTTTCCATAAATCCGACATAGAAAATTACATCGATGCATAGAGATGTCTAGATAAAAATGTCCATAAAAGAATTATTAATATTTTTTGATTTCCACAACAATTATTGAAATCCTTTTGTTAAATAGTTGTTTCGTTGTAAATTATATTTTTAGTATTGAAGGATGACATTATTAAATACGGCTGGGTTACTATTTGAAGAATTCCTTTCTATTTTATCTATGTTTCTATTCTATCTTAATTATGTTTTCTTTTGCATACAAATTAAAATCATATAATATCTATGTTTAAAATTTAAAATACTTTTCTTTTGTTTTATACGTTAAGTAATGAATTAAAAGTTTACCATAAATAAAATATAAATTGACTGTCGATAAAACAAGCACATCCCTAAGAACGATTGATTTGCGGAGTCTAACAGTAATATGCACTATGTATTATTAGAATCAAAAGCTTAACAGTAATATGTTGATTGTTGTTCGTTGATAGCGTATTTTGCTTTTATGGAAGGAAAACTAAAAATAGTATTTGTTACGTATTTTTTTAATATTTACTTTCAATTCCATACAACAGTATTCTATCAAAACTTTGATGCATGACAACCAGTTGTCAAAATAGATGTTTATTTATAACGTATCCATATTTATTTTATTCTAACTTCCAGATTTAACTACCAACTGAAGAAAAATCCAAATATAATTAACCGAATACTCAAGCAATGCCTTGCCTTCATAACTAACTTAATACTGTGAAACTCGATATCTTATACCTTATCTTGTTAAATAAGTTGTTAGATAACATATGAAAAAAAGTTTATTTTTGTTGAAAAACTTTATGGCTCGTTTTCTACGTGTTTCAAAAATTTAGTATTAGTTTAAAAATGATTTCAATATACTTAGAAACATTTTTTTCATATTCAGACAGATATTATTTGCATGAGCTAGCGTTCAAAAAGAATTATGTACTTTTCTAGATTGACATTTGGCGGGAACAGCCATCACGTTTCTCGTTACAGGGTTGCCAGGCGTGAAAACAATATCCGACGCGCGACGAATTCCTTTGACTTGTAACACTAGACCTTAAAATTTAAATTTCGAATTAAAGCCACCATCTTAGATTTGTTAATTGGTATGAATATTAATACAAATTATTTTTGATCGTGTTGAATTTGAATTCATTATTTACTTTGGTATATAAGGTCAAGAAATAAGCCTAACAAACTGTAATAAAATACATTATATGTTTTATAAAATATTTGTTTTACACTTTATTTCAGTGTCCAAACTTTTTAAGTGAAAATTATGAATTATTTATGTTACAATATTCTTAGATATATATCCTCCGACGGTACTTCGAAATACTTATAGAAAAACACAATATTATATTAATGATTGCTCTCGGACAGCGAACTGTTGAAATATATTTTCATTTCAGAAATATATTTATAAATAAATCGTCGTAAGGTTATCTTTAAGTCTACATTAAGTAACAAGATTATGTAGAGAAAGAACTGCTTGTGATTTTCAATTCGGATAATTTTTTCTAGAAAAAACACGAATTATTTCGATGTTGTGAATATTAAAAAAAAAACCAAACATTTCACTAATTTAAATTCATGTTAGTCGGTCTCACGGGTAGCTGGTCGAGATTTTTTTTTTAAAGATAAACTAATCCAATCTATTTTTTCTTTTATCAAATCCGATACAGGAATAAAAAATAAAAATGACAATAATATTAATAGTTTTTTAAATAAAATCCAGCTACAAGTAACCAACGTTTGAATATCTTATATACGTATCTTAGAAGTGTCTTCATTATATATTATTTTAGAAATTGGTATATTCACTCTTGGTCGCTTAAACGTATCTTATACATTTCAAGCAGAATTTGCTCAACATTTATTAAATAGAAAGAGTTTTCAACTACATAAAGATGTAATACTGTTCCTTAACTGCATAACTTATTTCTTTCTCAATGTCACTGTCGAACTCAGATTTATGGCATATTTTTTAACATTTATTTAACATAAATGTCTATTAATTATAACTAAAGGTACGTAATAATATAAATTTAAGCCTATCTTCATTTGTTGCATATCTTTGCCGTTTACGATAAACTGTTTGCTCTACAAGTCTCGTAGACTTTCGTAGCACGCGTAGCTGTAACTTGTACTTCCTACGAATTGTAATAGGATACATATTAAGGACGCATTTACGAAACAGAGGTGTCGCAAATTACATAACTACATTTACAAAGCTTGACCACGCACACATACGCATGTATAGTCGCGAAATAATGGCTAAATGAAACAATTTTGATAGTTTGAATTTACTGGTTTTTTAAATATTATAAGGATTTTTTTATTCTGAAATAATAATATACAAGAAAATGTGCCGAAACTACGCCTGAAATCGTGGAATATATGTGAAGAATTGATGGAAAATCGTTTTATTTATATGAAAGACTATAATATTTGATATATTTTCAAAGGAAAAAATAAAGAAACACTTTATCTGCTTTTAGTATAGGTTTTAGAACGTTAAGTTGATGATTTTCGCCAAAACTGTAAACGCATCCTTTAAAAAATAATTATTCACAGTGGCGGACGAGGTGTCTCAGTTAGTAAATATCGAAAAAAAATTAAATAATGAGAATTCTTAAGCAGCTATGGGAAATAAGCTTTTATAAAGGCTTACCAATTAAACGTTATCTCGTAAATATGTTGAGTTAATTGTTAATTACTTTGAACGTACAAAATAATGGCGGATTAGCGAATGTTTTATGTTACGGGTGTTTGATTGATGATAAATTTCAATTAAATTTGAAATAAGTTTGTTGGAAAAAGTATAACTTAGTGGAAAAAGAGAGCCAGCAGAAATTGAAGTCACCAGTAAATCAAACAATAATAATGCTAAAACGAGTAATCTCTACGTTTATAATTTAAAAATTTACAATGTATTACAGAACTGCTTTTTTTTGACTGGTAACTGTTCCTTAAATAGTGTGAATATTTGTGGTTGTATGAAAAGGTTCATGGAGTTTTTTGCTGATTGTCTCCGTGGACCTAACTTGGTACAGTGGAACCTCATTAAAACCTCAGTAAAACCTCAGTAAAACTCTAGAGTCTGAGTTTTTTGCAATGATTTGAAATAAAGGTATGTACTTTGTCTTAGACCTGTACTAAGCACCACGAGCTGTCACATTACGAATGTTGTTTTTTTTATCATTTTCCTCGCATATAATGAAATACTATAAAGTACGTTCTTATTAATATATTACTTTTTATTATATTTTTTTTACATTAAGTTTTTTATATATGTCTGACTTTTTGTCTAATAATGGGAAGTGTGTGGATTTTTATACACCAATGGGTATTCTCTACTATTTACTTAACAATTATAATTATTTATTTTTTTGGTTGTGGTTCGAACCCGCGATTTCATTCTTACCGCTAAACCAGGACATCCTAATAAATTTATTTTTATATTTAAACTTTCATGAACCATTATAATAAAAGTATAAAATAAATATATAATAAATATATTTATTTTATACTTTTTCTTTGAACATATCTATATTCTGCTTTAGAAATGATTAATGTAAAGAAAATGAAAGCCTTTTCAACACAAAAAGCTGAATCATATAATAGAAATATTAACCAATTCCTGTTATTCTTAATGGTCATGAAAAATTCAAACATTCACTCATACCATTAACCACGCTGAGCTAAGATAATTTGTTTCAATTTAATATATCTTCCGTATTTTTCTTAAGAAAGGGTAGTTTTAGACTTAAGCTAGTTGCCTTAAGCCAATTAACGCTCTTACACATTAACCACAGACTAATACAACTTGGGAAATAACATTAAAATATGTCAAGAAATAAATGATATGATGAGCGTACTGACTACAGACAGACAACATTTTTTAATAAGTTTTTTATTATAAAGATACTTAATACATTTGATTACTAATTTATTATATGTTTAGTCTATAAAATATTGTGGAATAATTTGATATATAATTTGACATTTTCATGTCAAATTATATATCATTAAATAATTTATACATTATTTACATATAATAAAACTGTAGAAGAGTACAATTCTGTAAATTTAATAAATACTTTAAAAAAATACCCCAGGAATCTTCCTACAAGTAAGACAAGCCTAAAAAATCATTTTGAAGTTTTGGTCTGTCTGTCTGTTGTTGGCTTTCATGCGAAAGCTACGGGACAGGCGCAAGCGTTGTATTTGTCAATGCAAATATCTTAGTGTGTGTCTTAAAATAGCGGGCATAGAGTTTAAAACAGTATTTTGACTACCAAAGTAAAACATTACACATTTACAAAACATTGGGGAATGTATAATTGTTTAGTCTCTGGGTGGGAGCTGACGAAGTCGCTGGCAACAGCTAGTACATATATATATAAATAAAGTTTGTTTATATTTTTATTTAATAATATGTTTATGAGAATAAACAGTTAGGTTGACACGTGCTAAATTAAAATTAATTAAATTTATTTTATTAATTAAATTAAAATTAATTTGTTTCCGCTGCTGATAAAAGAGTATAATAACTGTTCTGGAAATTTAAAAGCATAATAATGTTATTTTAGGCCATCCGCGGTTCGTGACTTAATACTTCAATTGATTTGTGAAAACAACATCGAAATAAATAAAGTATTTTTGAGATACACCTACAGCATGGGGTTTAATATATAATATGTATTGGTAATAATAGTATTATTTGTATAATAAACTAATTGTAATTCCCTGCTTTGTCTGTACGACATACATGTCTTAATTTCTCCAATAGTTTAAGTGATTAATATTTCACTTCCGAGTTAGAACCTACTGACCTTAACTTAAACGGTCATACATTTATTGCATAGGGGGTAAATGCTAACATTTACCCCCTTTTTTTTAAAACTAAACTAATTTAGTTTTAATATGTGCTCTGTTTATTGCTACGCTCACAGACACACATACACACAATTACTCATAGTTATTCGAATTTTGTTTTTACTATTTAGAAGGATTTTCTAAATTTGATTCATATTTTTTTTTATCTTTTTTAATATAATGTACATGTCCTTTAGTATTTAAATACCGTAAATGTAGTTACGAATTAAAATTAACCAATCAAATAGACAGATAAATGATAATATAAAAATAATATTAAAACCTTTTTCGATATTTATCATCTGCATCTGTAAAAAAAAAAACCAAATCGCAATACACAGGAAATAATATAACCTTTTTCTTTTAATGTAACACCAGGTAACAAATATACAGGAAGTAATATTAAAACCTTCTTCTTTTAATGTGACACCAGGTAACAAACAGACAGTAAATAATAATAAAACCTTTTGCGATGGTTATCACAATTTTTATTGACAAAGAATCTAATAACAAATAGACAGCAAATAATATTAAAACCTTTTTCATTATTTGTCTCTGCTTGTAAAGAAAAAAAATATAATTCGAACCACAAATAGACAGTACATTATTTGTACCTATTCTATATTTATCAGTTGCTTGACAGGCAATTAGAAAAGTTTAAGAAGACGGGTTGATTATCGTAAAAACGGTATTTTGGGGCGAAATTAATTACTTTTAAAACATACGGTTTCCTTTGTATTATGTTACATTATTGAAAATAAACAATTTGGCGGTATGTAGAGCTACGGAGTATTTTTTGTGTTTATACTAACTTCTTCTATTCCGTCTTCTTGATTAAATGCTGATATTTTTTTTTGATAAAATGTCTTCTACTTATATATTTCACTAACATTGAAACTTGTATACACTTTTTGATCCTTTTTACTTCATTATACAATACGAGGATTACTGTATGATAGCCGCCCAAAAATATACACGAAAAATAGCCTAAACTTAAATTTTGTAAAATTGATTTTCCAAATTTACATAATATCGAATCATCTAATTGAATTTGTAATTAGTAATATTTCAAATTTTCTACGCTAAGTTACAATACTAATGAAAGTTAAGTTATAATACTAATGTAAGGTAAGTTATAATAATAATACTTTATTTTTAGTAAGAAATACAATTTTTCACAATATTAGAAATTGAACTTGTAACAATTTTTATTATAGATTTCTTTAACATAAATAAAACTATCACACTGTCTAAATATTTCAGCTTCAGATATATCAATCAATTAGTGACGACAATTATTTTTAGATAAATATATTTAATTTAAATTTCTTGTTGGTCTGTTAGTGTCAATGTAACTACTAAACGATTGATCAATGGAGATTATATTCAGGCATTTTTTCAGTAACTTCACGTATAGGATACTTAAGAAACCTTAACTACAGAAAACTAAATAAATATCACTTATTAATAGTATAACAACCAAACCAAAAAAAATAAAAAATTCTAAGCCTTAATATATTTACTGGAATAGCCTGAAAAAAAGAAAGTATCATATAAAACAGAAATGAACGAAAGCTATTATGTCTAAGTCAAGAGATTTTTAAAATGGCATCTCTAGACGACACTCTGTCATATTTATAAGGAGTTTGTTATATTTTTAAGCTACGGAAGTTATTATGACTCATTAGCAATAACACACACATAAAATAAATGTCTATAATATAATAAAATGTGTTTTTATTTATTACACACACAAAAGCAGTGATAGTATTTAGAGTTGCTCCAAATTTGTAAGATAAAAGATATATCTTTTGTAGATTAAAAAAAAAAAATTCATTCCTCTAAGTGGTTTTTAGGGCTTCAAAATTATAATTATATATCTAACTGGACACATTTCCATGTAACTCTACAGAGATGTATAATTCAGAATACGGAACGCAACTTAAATGTCAAACACAAATAAATAATCTTTTAAACAACAACCAGAATTGATTGCTAAATATATTTAGCATTCGTATTGAATATAATTAATTAATTATTATATCACAGACATTTTCAATATTAATTGTAACTTGATAATACAGTAATAACATGTAAAAATTTAAATAATTCAATTCAAACATGTCGAGCGTGAGTGCCTCAAAATAATATTATTATACTAAGAAACGTCTTGTATTAAATCTGGTAGGTATGTAATGTTATTGAATATGATAACTGAAATCAATAATTATGAATTATTAACGTTTATATTAAAATATTTATAATTTATGAATTCTATATATCCACAGCAATATACAAATATTAGTATATTTTTATCGAGAAATATGTTTTTTGTTTTAGTTTGTTAGTATTATATAGTATATACGCAGATATAGATAGGAACTTTGTTTATCTGTGGATTTTTAAAACATGTATACTTTGGAGGGTTATCAATTGTAATATTTCTTAAATGTGTTTGTTCGTTATTGTAATTTTTTATTTAGTTCATTACAAATAAATGTCATAGTTTTAAAAGCTACCATCTGGATGTTCTTTTTAAATAATTATTATAGGTATTTTTTTAAGTAAAAAAACCATTGAAATTGTTTTACAGTTGAGGGTATTTTTTAAAAACAATACGTGATTAATAATAATGTGTCATAATATAAGTATATCTTTCTATAATTTACATTTAGTAAAAAACTTAGATAATTCTTTCAATATTGATACCGACGGGTTCTGATAACGGAAACGAACTGCAATTATTTACTCTGAGCCTCGAATGTAATGAGAGTTTTCGCTTTCTATTTTAATTCTTAACTCATATATTTTTTATTTATAATTAATAGTGTTTGTTTATATATATGAAGATACAAAACTGTAACGTATTTTGATAAAAAAATATAATGATTGTAAATACAAAATAATCGCGGACAATTAAATTATAAATACCATTATTTATTAAAATTTTAAAACACACACAGTTTAAAAGCACGGCCGATATTTGAAAACCTCAATAAATTAATAAAATAAATAACCACTAAAATATGTACATAAGTGATAGCTGGCTACATTATTTTAAATATCTTCAAAAAAAAAATATATAAAAATTTCTCAGAATCAAAACCTCACTTCAAAATTAAAAATAAATTTATCTACGCAGTAAAACTAAGCAAAAAAGTTATTCCAAATTTAAAAATCTCACCTGATTTCAAAAAGCTGATAATGGCTGAAGCTCTCGGCAACCACAGTATAAATGAGCTCGAATAGCGTCCACAGAGCCTTTTATTGCCTGCATGAAGATTTCAAAATTGCTTGCGTTACAGGTGGGCGGAGCCAGCTAGAAAAACCATGGAGATATTTTGATTATTACTAATTTATAATTAGCTCTTTGTAAGGCGTACTGTGATTATTTTTTAATTTATTCTATAATTCAATATCAAACACAAATTACTTATTATTAATACTTAATAATTATTTTTGTTATTTATGTACCAAATTTATGGTTCTTTTGAATTTTATTTTAAATTTGTACTCTTTTATCTATATCTTGTCTATGTATAGACTGTCCATTGTCTGTGGTTAATTTCAAAGCTTGCTTGAATAGATGATAAGATTATTAGATCAGATAAGAGATATATATATTTCTTTACTTTGTGTTAAATAAAAAAATAATGAATTGAAATATCAAATGTTGTTACTTTAAAACACTTTAAGAATATTGATGCAAAGTTATTCATCCAATTCTATAAAAAGTAAAAAAATATATAATGAAAGGATCCTTTTTTTTAACTCTATATCTCTCTTTTATAAATATACATATTATAGAAGTATGACAATCTATAACAATCGGTTCAGCCTCTCGCTGGAAATAACCCAAACAAAACGACAAACAACCAAATACATATTAAAATAATTATAATTATACATTATTCGATATCACAAACAGACAAACTGTAAATAAAAAAGATAAGTATTAAAATCAGGGAAGTATTACGAAATAGTTTAAACCTACTTTTAATAGTATGAAATAAATCTCAAATAACATGACTTAAGTTACAAGAAGCGTGTAATGTCAAAACGGCAAAGTGTTATTTATAAAATCTGTTAAAAATCGTGCCTTGAATGTAATATTGACTGTTTACGAAATTTAGTTCGTAACGTCCGTTCCGTTCTTTAAACGTTTTCCTTCCTACAAATATAAACTCTATCTTTATAGAAATGTTAATTACCACGTAAGTACCAACGGCCGTCAGTTCCTTTGTCCACCAATAAAAGCTATTATTAATGAGGTATGGAATATGACCGTCTGTTTCACTGTGTTAAATAAATTCCATAATTTATTTAACATAATAATATCCTGGCTTCTCCATTCATTTTTGCTTTCCCATCAAATATCTCTAGTCTCCCATTTGGTAAAAATAATAATTACATTTGTTCGTTGTTCCACCAGTGAAAGTCTCACTCTATAAAATATGGAATATATTTAACAGAATACTATCGTGGCGTCTCCATAGATTGTTTTTTCCGTTTCTGATATCATCTTGATAAAAATGTTAGTTGTTATACCCTTGCCATGGACCATTAAATGCTTTAATTGCTTTGAATGAGACATGGAATATATTTTATATAATATGATGGCGTCTCCATACATTTTTGTCTCTTATCGCGAGCGCATCGTGGCTTTGATACGATTTTTGTAATTAACCCTCAGAGGTAGCTCAAAGTTTAATGAAGGCGAGGTACGTGTTGTTCCACGACGTCTGTTAAATTCAATTAGTAATGAATGAGGGCTGATTTTACATTTAACATACACTTTAACATCTGTTTTTATGTTCTGATTGATTAGGATTGTTTAAATGTCATAAATAATATAAATTAGTATGATAGAAGAAAACAGTAATAATAGTCGTTTACACGTTTTAAGGATGAATATAAATAGTTATAAGAGAAGAGGGCGAGAAAGACATGTATGGAATGTGTGAAAAATTATATGAAAAAGAGAGGATGATCATGATAGAAGAGCGTGGAAGAAATTGACATACATCGCTGTCATTTGCCCTTATCCCAAATAATTGGCATAAAAACAGTGGGATGATTAAGAAAAAAAAAAATATAAATATGTGCCAGGAAATAAACCGGTCTATTTATCTTTCATTTGTCAAAAGATTCAATTATCAATTACGATTATATAATTGCCGGTGCCGCAAAATGTCAACGTGCAGCTCTGGACTCAATTGAGAGGAGAGAGGAGAGCTAAGAGGCTAATTGGTGGCCCTGAGTGGGTGACGCTACACTCCATAGTCTCTAACAGACGTAGAGTCACGAGCCTCTCAGTATTCTCTAAGATACATTTTGGTGAGTATGCGCTGGAATTACATGACCTGATTCCCCCATCACCCTTCCACCACCGGACGATCCGACGTACGGCGACAAGCCAGCCCTTCGTTCGTCCTTTCTTTCGTGGACATCTGTCCAAACGAAAAGCTACTATAAAGCTGATGCTAATTTTTATGTACAAAAATATATATTATTATACTCAAAGATAATATATATTCAAAAGTGTATTTTTTGCTTAAAGTATGCTTTATATTTAGCCACATATATGTTTTTTTTAACTATCATCTGGTCTGAATTAAATGATAATAACAATAACAAATCATACGACTTATTCTTCCGTCTACTCGGTCTTCTCATCTGAACTCGCTCTATAAGAGATCAACTCTTGTAAGTCCTCTGTTAGAAGAGAGTGAAGACCAAGATCAATCAAATTAGTGGAAAAGCCAAAGAGCGTACGGGATCTTCCTGTAAAAAATAAATTACCTAATTTGTTAATCAAATTATAAATACAAGTTGAAAAACATGTAAAAGATTTTAGGACTCTTAGAACCAATTAAATAACAAAATTATTTTAAAATGTTTCAATTTTTAATTATAAGCTGTTTCCAGCGACTCGTCTCTCCCCTCTCCTGATTCAATTCAAAGCCATCTTTGATTTAAAATGTAGGTATATAAATTTATGAATTTTAATTTTTAGTTTTATTGTAATTATAGAAAAATCTGATTTTTTCCCATGAACATGACTAAATTATTAATTGTTAAAAGTATCCTATATGTAGACCGGCGCAGTAACTTTTAACCACATCAAAGTATATAAAAATCCGTCTTGCAATACTTCCCCAAAAATAGATAAGCAGATACATATTCATAACTTTTGTTTTGAGCTCTATGGCGTGTATTGTTTACGTAACAATTACTTATACATAAAACGTTTAATAAACAATATATACCCCTAATACGAGTTTAAGTAGTTCGAAACGTTGATAGTTTTCGATAAGTGAAGAAAAAAGTTCTTGGTTGTAGCACTAGGTGGCATTTTGTCTGTTTTCCATCTTCATCAATCTTATTACCTTCTTCTCTGGACCACTCTTACCACTTGTATGCAGATGACTTGCAAAGGTTGATATTTCGGACATTGATAACTGAGTAAATATTATTAAAAACCTGTGCAATATACACTCTTGGTCACAGAAATTTCGGATCCGCGTCAATGTGTCCAAATGTTAGTCAGTTTTCTTTGGTAGCTCGTGGCAATTGAGTAAAGTAGATCTAGACTTTGTTCCACCTGTCGGGCTCGTTACCACTGTCATACCGTGCACGTCAACGATAAAGAATCTCGGAATACATTTAGATTCATCATTTTCCTAGTCAACACAATCAAACGAAGTTAATCGGTCGTCTTTGTAGAGTTGCGCTCCTTGAACCGTTTTAAAAATGTTTCACCCCGCGCTACTAAATAATATCTTGTTGAAATCTTTGATAGTCTTCCTATTATTGATTGTGCGGGTGTGTGTTTTTCTGACATACAGAAATGGGGATCTTTCAAAAAACTAGGTCGTCTCATCAATTATTCTATACGTTTTATCTTCTATCTACGTAAATTTGATTTGTTTCCTACTATAGAGTCTACTATACTATGGAGACTATAGAGTCGCCAGCTCAAATGGCTCATTTACTAAATTCACTGTTCTCTATATAATCCAATTCTCTCTTCCCAGACTAAAAAGCAATATCTAACTCTACCTCAGTGACTTTCACGTTCCAGTGTATGGGACTTTGAAATTCTCTTCCCAATCACATCGAGAAATCACGCACAAAGCTTACGTTCAAAAAAGTCATTCACTTTTATAAAAATAAAAATAATATCAGAATGTAATATTTATTTTGTGTATGTATATAAATTCAATAAATTAATGTTTTACAAAAAGAACTCAGATTATAAAAGCCTCTAACGTTCAACTTTAAAATACATTCTTTACTAAAGACAACTGCTAAATATTAATACTAGATTTCCGGCATTAACAATTCTTAAATCTTCCGAGAAATACACAAAGAAGGTCTTAGAAAGATTTAGGACTTCTTTGAAAATGGGATACAAAATTTCACTTGGAATTATTTAAAAAAATACAAACAAACATTGGCTAGTTGTAATATGAAAAAAGTTGAATATTCAAATTAAAAACAACTGAAGTCATTGAACCCTACAATTATAAAACTAAAATATTTTTTGTAAAATGTGGTTAGCACAGTCAAAGGCTGATTACATTCTACTTAAAAAAGTAAGAGGTTTTACAATTTACCAGATTTCAATATTTTTATTTTTTATTAGGAACAATAATTTAAATCCAGAGAAACTGTTCATCATTTTCATAAGGAAATTTGCGTTTATGATAAAATAAAAATTCGAAAATTTCAACTTTATATAAATAATATATAAAGTTGAAATTTTCGAATTATTGAAACTTGATCGTTATCTAACCTAGGGCTGATCCTTCAGCAAAATATTAAGCAATCTCCTACATTGTATACGTATATAGATTAATAGTATCAGGCGCTGATTTAGGGACGTGGGCGGAATGGGTGTCACTGATCCTCCCCACTCCTTGACTGAGGAAGCACTTTATGTTTTCTTTTTAAGCGTCATAAAAATAACTTTACTCCCATTTCAGGTAATAAGTATAAATATTTAATATAATAACTGGTTCATTCTATAATAAATTACCATTTTTTTTATACTTTAAAAATATCCCCTCCCAGTAACAAGCTTGAACCCCTATGCTAAAGCCTGTATGCGCGCCTAAAGTGTAGATACATAGGGGGCCAGAATCAAGTGATCCAACTAGTAAGTAGCTCAGCTCCTCTACCCAAAGGTTGCCTGGAAGAGATTGCTCTTTAGCAATTAGGCCGTCTGTTGCATTATCTTTTTATTGTTTCGTTTGTTTTGGTACATTAAAGAATATTGTATGGTATCGTATCGTAATGTTTTTGTGGCATGAAATCCGTCTTCTGTGCAATATTTTGTATGTTGTGCAATAAATAACTTAATAAATAAATAATTAAAGGTTTACAACCTTTTTATTTCCCGACGTTTCGGCCGAATTTCACCAGCCATGGTCACGGGATGACTCCAGTCCTGTCCAGCGAAGTAGATCCGATATTAGTTTAAAATGTGTACAAGTCGCGATAGTTCAAAAATATTAAATAAATAATAATCGTCATATCATACATGCATCTATTTTCGTATAATTTCTGAACGTTTTGTCCGATTCAAGTATATATTGTTGTCTATGCGTTGGCCTATTCCATCCTTCGCCTTAACAACAAGACAGTTTTATCCGTGCCAAGTACGTGATTGTTTAATTAAGTCATTATTAAATTCTTTATTCATGACCCAAAACTACTTACATATTTTGTTTCTGTCAATCTTCGTGGAGTCAAAAGCAAAATCTAGTTACAGTAATTGAGCCAAGTAACCGTACGTGCGAATTACACAGACTCATGAAGGTATGTTTAAATTATAATCAAAAGATCAGTCTGAAAGGTGAATGAAATTCATATCATATTATAAATATTTTAATTATCAAAATTAAGGTATCTACGTCTTTTCATAAGATTACTATTAAAGTAATTATAATTATGAAATGCCCTATAAATAACTATTTAGATATTAAAATTATAAAAGAAAAAATATCTATTTTTATATTTTTATAAAAGGTATTGTATGTCAAACTTAATTGGATGGCGTTATTGTGGACTGAAGCAAGAAACAAATTAGATGTATTTATAAATGTTTTCTGTATCAGAATCTAAGATACAAACCGATTCGAATTAATAATGAAACTGACGTCCCGTTTACGATTTATTAATATTATTATTAATTTAGAATACCATTTTTACCAAGATGCGTATACGCTATAGCCATAGAGTCAAGTCTAACTTAGAGTCCTTGTAGTTAAGGAGTTCGTTATTTATATTTAAAAAATCCAGAAAAACCTAACCCGACTAGAAAGTTTATAGATAATTTTAAATAATAGCACCTTGTGATAATTTAGAAAAATATTTTGAAATATTTATAAATGAGTTGCGATGTGTGATTATAAAGGCTTATAAATAATACTTACTCAATTACTATTTCCACTTAAATATAATTAATAATTATAATTTAATCCTACTGTCAGAATTATATCTTTCTTATTAAACGTATTCCTTAACTTAAGAAACTTGTGAATAAATGATAACCTGATTATAACTTTAGAATATAATATTTATTTTGATAATTCATTGATTAAATATTAATCACCGAAAAAGTTAGTATATATTGTATTATTTAAAATAGATATATAACAATACAGATTTGAAGGCCGATTTCTGAGCCGATACTCAAGGCTCAGAAAGACAAATTACGTATACGGTGTATTAAACTTAGAGAGTCCAAAAAACGCTTTAAGAAAATTGGCATTAAAATCTACTATCAAGAGCAACGTACCTATTCTGCGAAATTTAAATTTTGAAGGTTTCTATTACAAAAACAGCAATTGTTTATGTCAAAATGAGGGTAGACGAGCATGCAGGTCACCTGGTGGTAAGGAATCACCTCCGCCCACAGACTCTTCCTATATCAAGAGCCTCGCGGACTTTTGAAGATAAAGAAGGCGTTGTTTTTACAGGTCCGCGTGTCATATCGATCTGGAAGCACCGCCGAAGAAATTTGATTACACATCTGGTTAGATCGTAGTAAATAATTCCCTGAGAACCTCACTGTTGACAAACACCACGCATCCAGGTGGAGGTTATGAAAACAGACTTCAGGATCAGATGAAATAGCTCTACATAAAAATCCTCGTATTAAATGCAATAAAAGAAGCATAGAGATGCAACTTTCCTACGCAACTCCAAAATCTAGACTTTCACAGAGCAAGGGCTCCTCAACAATTCGCTGCTAGCTGCTACCTACGACGCATTAATTAGAGGCTGACACGTTGGTTACTAAGGGTTTGAATTGCCGAATTTTTTAAAAGAAACACAACCGTGCAGCTGACCAGTAAAGGCTGAAAAATACAACCATATTATTCAAATGTAGAAAAAACAGTGATGGGGATAACATGCAGCCTTGGGGAACTCATGCTCTTACAAACATTCGGACCTGAGAACTTGTATGCTCCGCCCAGTAAGAAAGCTGGAGATCCATTAGCATAAACTCTCGGGTAGCCTATGGAAGTTTAGCTTCCGAAGAAGTAGCCTGAGTCATATATGATCGAAGGCATTTGCAATTTTAAGAAAGATTATAATTCGAACCAAAATAACTACGCCAATTTTCTTAATCAACATTAACGAGGCCATGTCTGTAAATTCAATACATATTTATCAAAAAAAAGTAACTGCTACATGCTAAACACATGATACGGACATCAAAACAATACTTCTATTTTATTTTGTCCGTTCACTCATCACTCAAAACTTGCCGGACGATGCCTAATTCAACATGTAAGATGCTTTTTACTTATTTTTATTAAATCTCGGCAAAATACAACAAATTTTGTCAGCCTTACTTCCAATACAATTTATTTTGTAAACACTTTATGTGTGAATAGTTTATTATCGCTAGGGTGAGTGAAAACAGAAAACAGACAGTCGCCGAGAACAGCTTTTAAAAACTGCTGTTTGCTCTTTATTGGATAACGCGAACATTGTATTGAAAATTTTCGTAATAAAAATTAATGACGTTAAATAAATTGCTTTATCTACATGCTTTATTAAAAAACTTTGAAAATATTATTATTTGTTCGCTATTGCTTTATTTATACCGGAAGAAATTTTTCAACGTTCATAAACGATATTTAAGTGAAATCCCTTAAACTGATTGCTTTATTTTTAACCGAATACTCCAATACAATTAAATAATTGTGTATATATTTTGTATGTTTTTTTTAATTGTATATTTTATTTCAGACACTAAACTATTTTTGTTGATTTATTCTACTTTAGTAAAATCTCTTAGAAGAATGTTTAATAACATTAGGTCTATAAAATAAATATATAATTAATAAATTAATATTGATATTACATAAGGGTTTCAGATATAATATTATGGAATATGACGATTCAATGTTAGAATTATTCCACCATTGTTTACTCAGAGGTGCTGGGAATGATATGTAGATATTAGAAATATAACCTACTAATAATATACTAATTTCACAAGCGTATTATATTTGTAGTATTGTTTTCTTTTAAGTAAATATAGAATGAAAAATAAAACGATAAGGGCAGGAATTGGAACCCGCGACATCCGGGAAACCGCTCCGTCGCTCTAGCATTTGAGCTACCGTATCTCTAACCGAACTAGCATTCTATACAAAAAGAAGAATGTCTTTGAAGAATTAGTCATTGTATATATATATATATATATATATATTAAGAACATTTTATTTATATTTATGTAACTAGTGTTACATCGGCTTGTTAAATTCTGATATGGCTACGGTAAAGTCGTAAAAAATGGTTTTGATAACGTGCACTAAATATTTTGTTCTTAATAGTGTTTTATATAATAGCTGTTTCCAGAGACTTCGACGTCTTCCCACGCCTGTTCGACTCAAATATGAAGCTACCAATCATGACTTTATTTTTTAAATTTGATGCAAAACCTTCAAGTAATTTTTGACTGACTTACTATTTTAGAAAGCTATTTCTTTGCACACATTATTCATATCATTAGTGTTTGTAAAAAAAAATGTGTTGATTTATGTATGTGTGTGTGTGTGTGTGTATGTGTATGTGTGGGTGTGTATGTGTGAATTATGAAAGTCACAGCCGAAGAATGCAAAAAAAACCAAGATTACTTTTAATTATATTTAATTAAATTATTACAATATATTAATTATTACTAAGAGATGACAATTGTTCGAAGAATGAACGAAAAGTGATTTACTAAATTATTTAATTACGAAAGAAACCTCGGTCATGTTCGGTGTTCATTGGTGGTGGTATGCAGCGTAAGCAATACGCCCGTGGTCAATCGATGGCACTGGATGTGGTGCAACAGCCTGCTGCGTCAACGATCTGCCTCGTGTCCGTTGGTAGCTGCGTGTGACCCCGATAACGATGAAATACCTACCCAGCTAGCAGTAACTAAGCTAGGTGCGATTGTAACTTGTGTGTGTCGTGTAATGAACACGTAATTTTAAAAAATATATGTTTGACTCGTTCCTATTTTTATTTTCGTTTAGATAGGAAAAACTTCATCAATATTCGTTAGAATATCAATTTTCATAGCAATTATATAACATCAATAAAGGGAGTTACATCCGTGAATTACGGTAAATACCATTGTTGGAAATATATTATTGTAAATATTATGAAAATAAATCTTGTATTAAATAGGAATCAAAGATTACACTATAACATCTATTCCATACACCATAACAGTTTGCTAGCTGCTGGCCAATGAACGTGGACGTTGAATTAGTTTAAAATGCATTCTATTTTCAAAATAGTGATATTTTTTATATTTGATTTGTGTATGGCCAGTTACCATGAACAATACAGAGGTAAATATATTTTATTAAAAGAAGTTTTCGTTTTATTTTCTTTTTTTTTTGTACTCAGGATATGTATCCATTTAGTATTTAATTCAGAATGTATTAAGCCTTTAAATTCTTTTGAAGGCTTTACAACTGTCTTAAAATCTCATTTAATTTTTATCTAAAAGTAATATTAATGTCAATTCCTTTGCTTTTAAAATAAGTAACGTAGAAGTAACTTACGAACAAAAATTGTTTTCATATATTTTCATTATTTTAGTAATTCAAAGTCGATTAACTATTAAACCTATTTATTTAACTATAAAGAAAAAGGTAGATAATTATGCAGACACAACAATTTAAGGCTTAATCAAAATAAACTATACAGACACATTATAATCTATGTATAAATAAAACTTTTTATTTTTATTTCCAGTACCGCTAATATCAACTGACAAGCTAGAATCATACTTATTTAACGACAAGGAGTATATAATACAGAATCTGCCAGTTAATTGGGAAAATGCTAAAATTATCTGTCAGTAAGTGGAAATATTTTTTTTTTATGACAGATTAAATATCTTTGTTCGAAAATACGCATGCAAACATAAAAATATATATTATTGACAAAGCTAACAATAAAGAATATATGAAAAAAAATAACATTAGATAATTGCTTATAGAATATTCCCTTGTTAAGTTAAGTTAGTTTTAAATAAACATAGATTGCAAAATTCCTATTAACCAACAGGAATCAAACCGGCACATTCAAATACAGTCCAGACACTGTCAACTCAGCTCTTTCATTTCTTAATTATATGGCGGAGTATTCTTGGTCATAACATGTAAATGCATTCGGTTTCTTTAGAAATTAATACCAATAATTATATCTATTCTGCCTGTAGCCAAATGGCAAGCGTTCGTTAGCGACTTTATTTATATGTATGAACCTAAGCGATAGAACAACGTAGACTAATGTCAAATCCATGAATCCAACATTTAAAAATACAATTATAGCTCCATATTAATAAAATTTAAGTATGGATATCAAAATGCTGCATGTATGACATACGACCCCCTATATATTAAAACCCATACCTATTAAGTAAAGTTGAAATAAACAATACAAAGTGTATATAAAAGATAATAAATCAGTTCATAAATATCCTCAGAGGTCACCACAGCGGTCTGCTGGCTGTTCTTGATACGAGAGAAAAAGCTGAGTTTATGGCAGAGGCGCTGGCTGAGCTGCAATTTTGTAAGTATATTTTTTTTATTTTTTCTTTTAATTAAAGTAAACCTTTCTATTGAAAGAATAATATGTGTCTGAGATTTTAAAGATCTTTTTCTTTAAGATTATTTTCAATGTAACTATATACTAAAATCTTTAAAAATCTTATAATACGGTATTGGAAAATGTTAGTGTGGTTTGTATTTGTGCTAAATTCCGAAATTAATAGACCAATGTTTACGTGACTTATTACCAGATTGGCTTTAACCCACTGGTCCTTGGATACTGTCCCACTTAGTGCTTTTAAAGAGTATGTTAGTCTATTTAGCGTGTAGCTCAACCAAGCCCAGAGCAATCACAAGTCTATAAAAAGGTTTTAGCAACTTTTTGTCTAGAGAGATTTTATTCCATGGCTTCATTTAGCTTATTGCTGGTTCTTTTCCTTGGATCTTTTCAACTTTGCAACAAAAATGACTGGCGAAAGAAAGGAATATTAAAAACATAATCTTGTTCTTCAGTATTCCTTCCAAATCTTTCTTCCTTTGGTATTGGTCATTCCTCTGGCATTCATTTAAAAGGATACAAAAATGAACCATTAATTAATACATTGCATCTTAATCGTCACTATGGTAACTGGAACACAAGATGTCATTAGTTTTTCGCAAAGTATTCACGAAGTATTTCGGAGAGTATTAACGAAGATTTTATCCTTCAGCTGTGGACGCAGTCTGGGTGGGAGCTAGGCGGGAATCCAGCGAGGACCCTGAAGGTTACCGCTGGAATCAAGGGGTGGAGCTGCGGAGAACTGCTGCCGACGTGCTAGCCAATGAAGGAGACGAGTATAAGAAACATTATCCTCTGGTGACTTTGTTTTGCTAAGTCACAGTTGTAGAAATAATTGTAAAAAATATTAAATTTTAGCCTATCCCCAGGACTCTATTCGAGTTCTTAGCTTCGAATTGCTTTGCATAATAATAATATTTTTTTGCGAAAATATATTTTTTATCAGGGAAATATTCTGTTTCCACTCGGCAAGTCATTTCTAAATATAGGATAAACTTTTTTAAATATATGAAATATTATCACAAGTTGAAAATCAATGTCCGTTTAAATTTGGAATACTACCATCATCAAGTTTGAATTTGGAACCATTAGTGGCTGAACCGCACCCGCGTGCCGGTGCCGGCGGACGGCGCGGACTGCGTGGCGCTGGAGCGCGTACAGCACGACGCACCCGTCTTCATGGACCTGCCCTGTGCCGTGCGACGAGCCTTCGTGTGTGAGCGGGGTGGGACACTCTCAGAGTACTTACGTAGTAAAATAATTTAAAATGTTTCATTCTGTGAAATATATAACATATATGGTATTTTAAACACGTTACTTTAGTTTGTCATTATTCGGACGCGCGCCCAGTAATAGCGTTACTTTCGTTACAAGATTGTACTATTGATAGACCCAGTGTAAAGACATATTTGTGTCAAAATTAATAGTTAATTAAAAAATTAAAAATTAAACCCCCCCCCCCCTAAAAAAAATTCCAAAAAATAACAACAATGCGATCAATAACAGAAGCGCAGAAAGAAACAAAAATCCACCAAGTGAATACGGTCCGTTGCCGAACGAACGTCTACCGCGTGTACAGCGGACGGCTCGACTGGCACCAGGCGGCCGCCTTCTGCGTGCTGAGGAACATGGCGTGAGTGTGGCGACACCTTTATACGGGACCTCACCTTTTAGAAAGGATTTCTGATGCCATTACTAATCAGTAAAATCTTTCATATGGTTACTACATCCAAGTTGTGTGGCTTTATTCCAGATTAGCTAACATTGGATCTATGAAGTGTTTGAAGAAACTAGGACTAACTATGCTGAGATCGAGGCCGAGTAAGTAAATTAAAATAATTAATGATTTAATTGCATATATATTTTAAGGAAACTTTCCAAAATATTGAAGGTATTTAGAATAATAAATATGTATCTCTATCAACTATAATTTTTAGATACCACGTAAGAAGAATTAACTGGTAAATTTTGGTTCAAATGTAATTAATGCTTAAAAATTACATAGATTTTTTTTTCCTGAAGAAGCTATTATATATGAACATAATATACAGTCGTTTGATTAATCAATGTATTTCTAAACTTAGAAACTTCTTGACATATTCATTCAAAAAGTTTCCAACTGAGTTAGGATAGGTACATTTGAGTTTATCCCTAGGTGCTTAAATAGGGATTATATTTTTGTATAGAAGTCCGTCATTCATTATTTCATTCAAGTCATTCGACTTATGACTTCCAGCCAACTTATTCATCCCCCCACCCTCACCCCTTTTTTATGATATTACGTAGCTTTGCCTGACCATGCTCATAGGTGACCGCGCTCCAAGAAAAGAAATGGAACGCGGTCATCCGCTAAGCATGTTCAGTCGCGGCTTTACAGATGTATAGGTTATTAGTGGAGATATTTTTGTTAATGAGTTGGGTAAAGGGGGAAGAATACCCCCACCCTTTAAAGTATACATTTCCAAATATCCTTTCATAATTGATTTTTACGTCATAAAATAAGCCTGTTCCAACCTCCGTAGTTTCAGCTGTACGATGATAGTCAGGACAAACGAGTTTATAAGTAAAAATCTATACTATACAATATTTCCGGCTTAGGTATAGAGAGCGCGTGGGTGGGCGCCAGTGGTTCGTTGGGTGTGTGGTCTTGGATTGACAATGGAGTCAATATATTCACGCCCCCGCCGTTCCGTATTGACACCCCGTGGCTGTCACCGCCTTTGAGGTAATATTTCATCATAACTGTGACTGCATGCAAGGCACTCAAAAAAAAAATGCGATAAAAAGTATAAATATATTCGTTCCAAATTTTATTTTCCCTCCAAATTTCTCTACTAGCATTACGAAGCTATCATGTGTCACAGAAAATGGATCTGGATTTTTTTTTTAATTCGTGCAATTATTTTCTAAGACGTCAGGTCGAACTTGAAATACGATAAATCGTATAATAGCTTTTCTTATGTTTTAGTAGCTAAAAGTGAAAAAAAATTATTTAATAATTGTTTCGTACTGGTTAATCCACAATCTCACCAATGCCATGCCATGAAATGATTTTTAAATTCGAAGTGGGTTCGTCCCGCTGTGTTTACAATATCAGGTGACGATTCTTGGATTTAACAAAATAGTCCATAGAAAAAGCGCATGTCCACGGTATGGCTGTCTGTGAGGTAAACAATGCCTAGGACAGTGAAAAGATTAAAAAGTGCTGGAAAATTTGTTATCACCAGCTTCTCTTTCCGGGGTAACTAGGATCACTACCCTTAAAAAAACAAAGAAGCATTAATGCCGAGAAAGGGTACACTACCAAACGTTTGCCAGAAGTTGTTGTCCTTTTTCGAGCAACAACACAAGAATCCAAGGTCTTTTGTTCCACCACGATAACGTGACCGAGCAAAACTTCTGGTTATCCGCCTTACAGCCATAATTTGGCATCATGTGACCGTTCTTTTTCCCTTAAATTAAAAGCTCAGGGAGGTAAAGTGCTAATCACCAGAAGATGCGCTCATTGTGTTCAAGAAGACCATTGAGGAAGTACGTATTGCAAACTAGAAAACGTGCTCTGAAAATTGATTTAAACATGAAATCTGACATATTTCTTTTCCGAAAATTTCTGAGTGTCACAGTCCCTACAAATTTTATATATATGACGCCTGAAACAGTAGCGAAATATCTGAAATCTAAGACACTTAAATAAGTGTCCAACCAGCGTCGTCTTATATACAATAAAAATATATAGACTTATATTGACGAAATTTTCGTTCGCAAATATAGGTATACCATTATGCAAAATATAATGAATAGGTTATATTAATGTTCCCACTTTTAACTTTGTAAGTGCGAGTTAATATTTAAAATCTTATGCAGGCATAGACACAACTCTATAAAACAGAACGGATGTTTACAAATAGACAGACACGAGTCTAGGACACCGGTGTTTATAGAAGCTCGATGCGAGAGGAAAATGCAGTTCATATGTTATCAAGGTATTTATATTTTATTGTATACAATTTATTTTTAAAAATATCTTCAAGTAACAACTTGAGGTGGAATTTTTTTTTTATTTCTATTGATCAGTAATAGAGATGTTGATTTGATTAGCCATAAACCATAAATATTGCCTAAGACTAGTTTATTAAATCAGTTAATTTCTTGCTGCCTTCGACGAAAAAGCTTTTGTAATTTGTATATGGATATATGTAATAGTGATGTAACGAATATTCGTATTTGCTTATTACGAATGTTTCGCAAATATAAATGTCAGAAAGAAGAATAATTTGATGAAATTAGTAGGTTCATCCATGCCACCATAAAAATTCATTTGTTTACATTTTTGAATACGAAAAAAGAAACTTAATCTCTCGTAATCACATTCCAAGTCCTTGTTGTATTATTATGTATTTTTTTATTTATTTTCTTTTCTTTGCAATGAACTACAACAACAAAATTTTCATGAGAATTTATTGGACAAAAATTTTTTATTTCTTTTAAATAACGTCAACAAACAAACAAATTCTTCTATGAAAGTTGAACAAATACTGAAGATTGGTATTAGCATTATTCGCTAATGTTGGTAGCACTTAGCAGATATTCGCATTTCGCGTTGTAGCCAATATTCTCAAAAATTACTTTCGTTACATCACTAATATGTATACTTCATATATATATTAAGCATGTATTATGCATATACAGCACGACTTCTAGTGTTTATTATTATTTAACATATAATACAGGTCCGACATTGCCAACCGCGCCGCCCTCGGACGACAACTACCTGTACGTGCTGGTGCGACAGGCGTACTACTGGCAGCACGCGCTAGACAACTGCGCGGCCATGAACGGAACACTGGCGAGCGTGGACGGAGCGGACACACTTGTACAGCTGCTGCTGGTGATGGGGGAGAGTGGGGATGAACGTAAGTAAATTTTTGGTTAAGAAGAGTGGGGATGACCTGGAATGATAGTAGGGATGAATAATAGTAAATTGTCACCGGTGACTCAGTTGATGGGAATTAACGTGGATGCACTGTTCGAAACATGGGTGCAATATTTGTTGACAGGGGAGATAGGGGATGACTTTATATAAAAAGAAAACACATGACTTCTAAGAATTAGAAGAAGACAGAAGAACGCAAGAACCAAGACTAGCTTCTTTTAAAATAATTTGTAATTATTATTTTGATCTTAATATAATTTTCAGAAATATTTGTTATTTTTAAAAGTGTGCGTTGATTGCCACAATCCGTATACATCTATATACTAATATATAAAGCAGAAGAATTTATTTGTTTGTTTGTTTGAATGCGCTAATCTCAGGAACTACTGGACCGATTTGAAATATTCTTTCAGTTTAAGTTAGTCCATTTACCGAGGAATGCTATAGGCTATTTAACATCACGCTAAGATAAATAGGGGAGGAGCAGCGATAAAAAATGCTTCACAAACGGCATAATTTAGAGCTTCCCTTTCGTGCGCTGAGTAAACGGTGAAAGTTACGCAAAAATCAACTACTACAAAATTGTTACGCTCTAAAAGTTCTAAAAGAAAGTCCGCGACAGTATAAATCTAGCTTTTAAGATTAACCCACTATAACCATTTCTATTAAGCTTATATACTTCGCTTATGTACTAACCTTATGCACTGAGCTTATGTACGCATCTTGTTCACTAAGCTTATTTCTTAGGCTTATGTAGGCATTGTGACAGGCGCAAGCGTTATGTTTATGAATGTATCCTCGCCTTAAATCAACTAATATATCGGGTATAGAGTTTAAAGCCAGTACCGTATTATTTTAGTCAGTAGATTTGTGGGAGCTAACGAAGTCGCTGGCATCAGCTAGTGCTTTTGTATTTTGGATATTTCATAATATTATATATACAAATGGCATATATTCAAAAATATTATATAATGTATCAAAATGGTTTTATTGTGGTTCGTTTATTTCACATAATTTATTACAACATTAAAAATATGGTATCAGCAATAATTTAAATTTAAACATTACACAACTGTTTCGTAAGGACGGCGCTATTGCAGCTATAAATTTTACGAGACATTCGTGTAGAGCCGCACTCGTCGTGGTTTACTACGCTAGTGCGGCTTTTACACGACGCACGTGTAAGTAGAATATCGGTATGAAAGTGGTTCACGTGATCCCAAATTAGACTTGGGAGTCGTAAAGAATCATTCCACAAAAATAGTCCCGACGCTGATACATTTTTCTAGGGCAGTTTCACGATGCTAGTATACGTAAAAACCATACATAAAAACTTTTTTTCATAAATTATCTAAATGATCTATGTATTTACAGCGGTGGAGCATGTTTGGGTATCTGGTCGTTTGAAGATGTCGAAGGATGTGCTGAGCGATACGACTTCCTTCTCCTGGTATAATCCAACAAACAGTAAAACAATACCTGATCCAAAGAATGTGGACACCAATGGTTTATATGTATGTAGATGACTGCCATTTCTAAGACAAAGTTATATTACAGTGTATATTACTAAAATATAAAACTTCAAAACAAATCTTACTATCAGAAAGTTTAAAAATAAAACATTTTCAAATATAATTTAAATTTCTTTAATTTGACACATTTATTATAACCCAAATAACTACATAGCCAGAGAGTAACTGGTTCTAGTTCAACTCAACTTATTATTATTTTCTTTTCATTAAGAAATACAATTACCTGACATTTTTGAAAACAAATTATAACCTAAAAGATTATATTTATCTTTTTTAATAATTAATCTTAAAAAAATATATGTATACATAATACATATACTTAAATTAAGAACACAAAGATACATATTTACACTTATATAATCATAACTAAAATAATATTTTCTATTTCCAGATGCCACCCTGGCTAGATGATGACTTCACAATGGATAGCCCTTGTCTGAATCTGGACCGACAGGATCATTTGAATGGTCTGGTGTACGGGCTGCCCTGTGATACTCCTCAATACTCTATTTGTATGATGGGTAAGATTATATTGTTATTATTTTTCTGGCATTCCACTTTCTCCCTTTCCTGAAATGTCTGGAAACAGGCCTAAATGTGAATGAATAAATTTTATAATAGATCTTAAGAGATAAAATATAACGTCCCAGGTTATGTATTTGTTTTCTTCAAATTAAAATTAAAAGTTGAATAAATTGATGTTATTTAATTTTAACAAACAAAACAGTAAAAATAAAACATCTGATTTAATAAAAGCCAATGAAATATGCTATTTCTTTTTTATTACAGATAAATCACTCTCAAAACATGCAAATGTTCAAGTAACGACGGAAGGATATGAAATAACAACTTAAAATTGTTGGTGTAATAACATTTTATATAAAATAAAAACTTGTCCTCTTTGTATTATTATTTTTGTTTAATTAAATAAATATTTGAATTACCTTCACAGATTTCCCCTAGATTTAGTCATTTAATATTATTTAATGTGTCTATCCATTGAGAATTAACTTTTTTTAAGATTTTCGTGTTTTCATTTACATCATTCATGTTCTTTTTAAAAGTTCGTAGATGTTCTAAATAAGCTCTCAAAGAACTGTTTAAGGCACGAACCGATTCTAATTCCTGAACTAGCTTCATAGATTCTTTCTAAAAAAGATATATTCGATGAGAAACATAATATGGGAAATAAAATTAACATTAAAAAAATATTTACCTCATTTTTTGCTGATGTGACGGATACACTAGACATTCTAATTGTTATGAGATAACTTGATAGACTTGAGAAAAGATATATTTACTGGCTCCGGTTTGATTATCAAACAAAATACAAGTAATAGCTATCTTATATGTATAATGTACAAAGACTTGAAGGTTAGCCCGTTAACGGTGGTCGATTTCAAAGTTCAAATTTAGTTTTGACATTTTCATGACGTTCTGAAACACTACGCTTTTATGTTTCTATCTCCGTTATTATGTTTTATTTTGTAAGAATTATGTTTTATGCATTGCGCATAGGACACATTTATTTAAGAGTTTTAACTAGCCTTACTGTGCTAAGTAAACACTCACTCATTACTTTAGAAGCGCTCAGTACGTTGCGAGTGAGATCAGTTACAAGAACGAGACGTCATCAGATTAATGTAGGTACTTTTAGGAGTACTGATTTAAATCAGTAGGTAGTTCTGGCTCTAGGTTCTCCCATCATTATTTGTTTTTTTTTTTCAATAAAGATCCCCTACAATAACACCTATCATCAGTTGCCGGCATTTTAGACGTTATACAGCTTTATATATTATTTATTCAAAATGATTAAAAACACCATGTGTAATAACAATGCTTAACAAATTAAAAGACAGATAGAATAATTCAATACACGGTAACTTATGACATAAGTTCTAAAACTCGAATTTTAAGTATTTTTTTCAAACAAATAGATTTACTATACACCTTCGCAAACATTCATTCAATACGATGTCGTTATTAGTTTATTTAATACTTTTTACTAGTAGCTATAAAGATTGTTCCCTGCTATACTATTAGCCACAAAACTCGATAAATTATTATACTGGTGATAAACCAATCTTCACTTAGCCAATGCTCATCATAATCACAAATTTTAGAGTTTATGTTTTAAAAGATAAACCTAAACATTCATAAATATTGTGCTATATAATATTTTATACTTAACCTACATTAACTATAGCTAATATTGAAATTAGCCATAGTTAAATTAAATTTAAATATTGAAGTTAGCGTGGCGCATAGAGAAGATGGTCTTATATTATAATTTATATGTGTATACATATTATGTCTGTACATATAGTACATTTCTCAACGGTATATTTCTTAGACACTGTGAAGATGGTATATATGACTGAGGATGGTATATACTTTTCAGACATTTTGAATGAAGACACATTAGTTTTACATAATAAAATATTTAGGTTACCCATATATTGTATATTTTATTTAAATAATTTTTATCACTGCTCGTTTTTTTTTAAACAATTGCATTTATTATTTTTAATAGAATTTAACTTTAACCGTTATGATAAACTTAAATACCATCAAAAATACCGAATCAATTGAGTCAATATAAAATAATAAATGAATTCTAAAATAAATCCTAGCTTTTTATAAAAATAGCCCTATCGTGTATCGATTTTGGATGCAATAATGAAACGCATGCGTGTTTCGAACTTCTACAGCGCCATCTGAAGATTTTTGTAACTATCTGATTAAACGCCGCCATTTTGACATTTGTTTGGCTTTGTGTTTTTCAATTTACAAATTATCATTTATTTACGTGATTAGTGATCAGCGTTTACGTATTTTTGTGTGATGTTTAGTTTATTTTATTATCTAACACGTAAATATACTTACATAAGTGATAGTGATTTCGTATTAGCGGCGCATAAATCAATAGTGTGTTAGCGCCGATTTTTTTATTTGTAATATATAGTCTAACTATAGTTATCTGAATACTGCTGACCTTTAATTGCATATATCGTTCAAATACTGATTTTTTAAGGGTTTGAAGATAGTTGTTGATGAAGAACATTTCGAAAAAATTACGAAAATAGTTGAAAAAAAGGCGCGAAGTATTTTGCCGCGCAGAGTTTTGATAGCTTATAAATATATCTAAACATTCATAAATTATTACGCATACTACGTATAATAAGTGTATAGATAATAAGTTATTGTTATGAATAAATATAAATCAATATACCATTTAAATGTTTGGAGTAAAACATAACTTTCTAATAGTATAGAGTGCATGTAAGTATCCGTAACACTTACAATTATTATTCTTATTAGTATTTAGTAACTTTAGTATACGTTGATAATTAGTTTATTAGTTTACTTTTAAATATTTTTTCTGAAATGTACAAGAAAATGCAATTAATATTATATATATTTCAGGTTCATAGTCTCCCAAACTTGCGATGCGGTTAAGAAGTAGGAAAAGGGAGCGACCGCTCTCAGCGCGAAATTCTCAAAGAGTATCAAAATTAAAAAAACCTCTGCACCAAGCTAAATCGACTTGGGGAAAGATCTTAAAGGGGGACAATGGTATACCTGTTCCAACCCCTTGCATTACTCGCTCTCAAAATAATCTCAGTTTGAAATCTAGAACTAGCAGCAAAATAGCTAAAAGTATGGAGAAACCACTAGAATTGCCTTTAAAAAAAAATAAACCAAAGGAAGAAACTAAAAAGCCGATCTTCCAGACTGTTGTGCGTAACTGCACTAAAGATATGGTATCTTCAACAACTAAACCTAGAACTCAAAATGATAAAGTATCTACAACATCCAAATCAAAATTGAAGGATGTACGTACAACAAAGAGTGCTCAACTACGTCAGAGTTCATTAAATAGGGAATTACGAAAGACAGAATCTATGTCTTCAGCACTCAGCTCACCGCGCAAAACTCGACGAATGGATAAACCAGAAAAATCTGCTTCACTGAACAATTCTCCAATTCGTAAAGTCCGTCAATTGGGACTTCCATCATTAAAATTGAATAAAATAGCAGTTAGCTCAACAAATGAAAGTCCTAAGAAGAGGATCAAGGCTAAAGCCCCCCTGGTTCCCGAGCAATCAAATGGTTTTGCTGATGACAATGATATAACTATGTATGAACCGCATACAACAACTTTTGTTGATTTCCCTATTCCAAAAAATGATGAATCCGATTCTGAAGGACATGTTGAATCATCAGAACTATGTCTTCCCACTGACTGTCTCAATGATTTGATAGCAATTGCTGAGTGTGCCAGAATAATTAACAGTGAGCTTTCAACTGACGAAGATATTAATCTTCTGGCAGATAAAGCGGCCAAAGTTATGACTACAGACAGGGATGATAGGAAGTCAAAGAACTGTGGTGACAAGAAAATCAAACAACGGAAGTCCAGCAATGATTTAGAAATGTATCAACCATCGTCTACAACAGATGATCTAGATGTCTGCACCAATTTCCTAAACCATGGGGAAAAATACATTCAGGTAATGTAGCGAATTAATTAATTAATTTAAACTACACATAAATTCATGGAACATAATATATCAATATTTTTTCTGTAGCCGGAACTGGCAGCACTTCTGGAGCAAGACTATGTACGCGACGAATGTGAAATTTCGTCGACGTGCGAAGCGCCCGGCACTGCCATCGAGAGCCTGGAGGCGCTGTCGGCGCGCGGACCAGCTAGTGGCTTCCTTGCAGAGATCAGCCAGAGTTTAGCTGCTGAGGCCCACGGATGGGTAAGTCATAACATAGCAATATTATGTTGTTAAACTTACCATTTTCTTTATTCCCTAGGAGATCATAATTCTCTTGTAATATACAGATATATATGTACACAGATATATAAGTCAGCATTATTACAGAGTGCAGTTGATGTGGTGGTCGATGAAAACTCATTAAATTGTCATGATGAACCAACTCCTGATATTGAGGTAAGTCCACTCAAGTTTTATTATTGTAAAACTTTAATAAGTATTTTGCCTTAAAAAATAAAAGTACTCAATGCTGGTCCTCAAGTCAAAAGGTTTGTATGTACTCTAAAAGAAGACCAGGGGGTCTTAGAGTCAACAAATCAGTTCAGAGGGACAAGGTTTTTCTATTTAAAGGGTTCCTTGACATTGACATTTCATTACAGGAGGAAGCGGCGGCCGTTATATCTTCATGCAGCAACCGCACCGGCTGCGAACAGATCACATCTTGGGCTGATGCTTTCGACCCTTACTTGTTTATCAAACAGGTACATCATTTTAAATGTTATCCACTGTTACAACTTGTATGTACATTATTCTCTAAATTCTTGTAAACTTATCTATTAAATCTATTTATATTCTATAATAGATAACAGTAAAAGTAGTTTTTTAATAAAACTATTTTTATTTAATAATATAAATCTATATTGAATTACATTTAAATTTTAGATTTGTTTTTATGTCTGGCAACCAAATATGTGCAAACCATTGGATTTAGTTACTAACCTTGTATCAATATTAAATTGGATTCATCTACCAAAAATGTTAATTAAATGACCTGCAAAATGGATAGAGGAATCCATTGGCCACTGCGGCAATGAGTATGAGCAGGTTGCACAAGGGTTGAAGGATGTTCAAAAATAAAGTTTTTTTTTTTTTATTAAAATAAATATAAATTGCACTTATGAAAAGTCAAATGTTGCACAGTTCCAAGGTGTAGGTATCATGAAGAAGAAGCGGCCGGGAGCTTTATGAATATTGTTATCAATTTACCTAATGTTGTTATACAGTACATATTTATTTTGACATCATATCCAGTAATTATGTGATAAATTAGAACCAAAGTGAAAAAAATACCAAAAAAAAAAACTTATTTCTCCTACTAGGCCTATGATGCTTCGAACTTACTAAAAGTTATGTTTTGAAAGTTTGAAAAATTGTGTTAGTTAAAATATGTAACAATATTGTCAGCTCCCCCCGCTGGAGTCGGTGTGCGGCGGCGGGCTGCGCGCGCGCTGCCCCGCGCTGCCGCTCAAGACCCGCACCAGCCCTGACTTCAGCCTCGTACGTACACACACTACACTACTAGATTTATTCATTTTCTACTTATTTTTACGATAATATTCATGCTAGGGCCACTGAGGTGAAGGTCTAACTTATGTCACTCAGAGTTTACTATATTGTGCACATTTCAATAAAAAATGTTATACAATTCGACGATTTAAAGTGTTTTTTCTTTACACCACTCCATATTTCAGACGCCGCATTAAGTTATTAGTCTGCCAAAAACTGCTACCTTGACCAGTCCTCAAAACGCCATTATTAATTATGGAGTTGTGCGGATAGGTTAATGCACAATTGATTTATGCCAATTGTATTTGTATCGTCTTATGTCTCTACCAGAGATGAATCGTATTCCCATCGGTTTTGTAAAGACGAATATGGGAAAATTGTAATGCCTCCAGGTACTGGACCTGGACGAGACGCTAGTGCACTGCTCACTGCAGGAGCTGCCCGACGCCAGCTTCCACTTTCCGGTGCTGTTCCAGGACTGCCGCTACACCGTGAGTGGCCTTTTCCCTCTTCCCTCTCTTGCTCGAAACCCCCTCTCACGTCTCTCTGACCCCAGGTGTTCGTGCGAACTCGCCCCCACTTCGCGGAGTTTCTGTCGCGCGTTTCCCGCCTGTACGAGGTGATCCTGTTCACGGCCAGTAAGCGCGTATATGCCGACCGCCTTCTCAACCTGCTGGACCCAGCACGACGATGGATTAAATACCGGTGAGAAGAGGGAATTGTATAGAGTTAAAGGGTCCTAATTTTTACTCTTTTCTAACTTGCATCTCCCCCACAGGCTGTTCCGCGAGCACTGTCTTCTTGTGAACGGCAACTACGTGAAGGACCTGTCCATCCTGGGGAGGGATCTGCGTCGGACCGTCATCGTGGACAACAGTCCGCAGGTAGGATTGCTGTTATATAATATACGATATGGCGTGAATAGGATAGATGTAATGTGACACTTTAAAATCCAGGCCTTCGGCTACCAGCTGGAGAACGGAATCCCCATCGACAGTTGGTTCGTGGACCGCAGTGACAACGAGCTGCTGAAACTGCTGCCCTTCCTGGAACATCTCGCAACGGTGAGTGACACAGACAGAATGTTACAGCTTGTTTTAATATAGCCCCGTCGATGATACGTTATATGCTTACGAAATAATTATCTTTGAGTTATTAGTAAATAGATTAGATTATCTATTTTTCTGGATAGAGAGCGTCAAATAATCTAAATATATCAGACACTGTTGGTTTATAAACTCATTATAAAATATAGAAACAAAGTCAGTAGTGGAATTTCGTATTGCACGATCTGATCTTTAAGACTGCAGGAACTAAAACTATTAAAATTAAATTCTAACTAATTGGAGGATAGTTAACTATAAACCAAAGCAGTAATCATTATACCAAATAAAAACAAATTAGTGATTGTTATAGGTATTAAAATACAATTTTTTTATACAATATGTTTCTCTATATCTCTTGATCACCACACCTGAAATGCTTGGCCGATTTAGCAATTTTATTCTTTATTTTATTATTACTTCCAGGAGAAAGTTGTTATGAATATATCGTCTAAAAATGATAAATTGTTCAGTATTATATTAAACTAGCTGAAGCAAGCTTCTTCAGATCCCACAAATCTCGTGACTTCGTCAGCTCCCACAAATCTCATGACTAAAATAATACGGTGCTGGCTTTAAAATCTATACCCGATATCTTAGTTACTTTATGGTAAGGAGACATTGATAAACAACGCTTGCGCCTGTCTTGTATTTGTGTCGTGGAAGCCCGACCACATAAAGACAAAAAATTCCATCTGATATTCCGAAAGCTTAGTACATAATCTTAGTATATAAGCTAATTTCATAAGTTATATACATAAGTTTATTTTATAAGATAAGTACCTTAGCAAATAAGCTTAGTACATACGCATAATACGTCAGCATAGCACATAAGCTTAGTACATAAGTTTAGTTCATTAGCTAAGTGTATAATCAAAATACATAAACTTAGTCCATAACCTGAGTGCATAAGCTTAGTAAATAAGCTGCGTACATAAGCTAAATGCATAAGCTAAGTGCATAAGCGTAGAACATAAGCTGAGTATATAAGCGTAGTAAGTAAGCTGCGTACATAAGCGTAGTAAGCTGCGTACATAAGCTTAGTAAATAAGCTGCGTACGTAAGCTTATTAAAAAAGATGCGTACATAAACTTATTAAATAAGATGCGTACATAAGCTTAGTACATAAGCTAAGTATATAAGCTTAGTAACCATAAAAATGGTTATAGTGGATTAATATTAAAAGCTAGATATACTCGTATACTATCGCAGACTTTTTTCAGAACTTTTAGAGGGAAACAATTTTGAAGTACGACTTTTGCGTAACTTTCACCGTCTACTCAGCGCACGCAGGGAAAGCTCTTAATTTTGCCGTTTTCCCAACAATTTTTATTGCTTATTCTCCCCCATTTATCTTAGCGTGATGTTATATAGCCTTTAGCATTCCGCGATAAATGCCCTATCTTATACTGAAAGAATTTTTCAAATCGGTCCAGTAGTTTCTGAGATAAGCGCGTTCAAACAAACAAACAAACAAACTCTTCTGCTTTATATATATTAGTATAGATATATACATATTTAACAACTCAATAGTTAAACAGGAAAACGTAACATGTATATTTAAAATTGTATGTCACTAAAAACAGTATGCTCCATTTCCTTGTTCGAAAAACCCGTTGATGGTGTATTTCATACATTTTATTTATGAGGAAATATTAATTAGCCGACATCTCCCGGCACTGCAACTTTTCATCGTCACACACCATCACACACATATATAAAATAATACAAGTGACACACACTTGTGTGCGTATTTCACAATCTGCTCATGTGTGAATCATAATAGCTTATTGCTGAGTCAACATATAGTATACATTATATTTCTAATTTTCAACAAAAAAATACTGGCTTGTTTAAAAGTACAGATTTGCTAAAAAAACTAGAGAAGCGAGGGGTGTGGTCTAGGGAGAAGACGTCACGGGCAAAAGTTATATTATGATTGACATACAACACTTTTTAGTAAACAAGTAAATAAATAAATGTAATATACATTATACCTTTTAATGTTTTTTTTAAACTTGCAGAAGGACGACGTGCGACCCTACATACGAGACAAGTACAAGTTATTCAGCTACTTGCCGCCAGACTAAATCACTCAGTGCCGACTTTACAGATGGACTGTCAGCTGTCATCGTCCGGTAAAAGAGGTTGTAAGAACGTTAAGCAAGAAACGTCAGTGTCATTTGTATTTAATTTATTGATCGATAGTTCTATTTTTAAAAGTGGAGGCATTGTTACATTCGGTATGATTATATTTTTTTATCTGTGATTTTTTTTTAAATTTTTTGACTGACGAAACAACAGAATATTATCAGAAATTTATTTTTTTAATTTAAGCAAAAAAATATTATTGTTATATTTTAATTATTGTAAGTTTTAATATTTTTTTTTTACAAGACAGCTGTAAATTATAGATCAATGGATAAATATACTTAATAATTAATTAATGTTACAAAGATACAAAATAAATGTTGTTTTTTTATTATGTTAAATGTAATACTCAGAAGATAAAATGAAATATACATTTCATACTTACACACACTTACACAATTAATTTGAAATTAAGCTTTAAACGAAAAAAAAAACCAAAACTTTTATTTGGCATGTACAGTGTAAAATCTATATAACGACACTGAATGGCGTTATAGAGAGTGCTTTAAGAGGAGTGAAGAAAAGTCAGAATAAGAACAAGTTTATTACAGACAGTGGTAATACAATATTTTGAGCGCTATTGCGTATATTCTGTTATTATTATTTGACATTTTTTGCTGGATCAGTAATTTTGGTGTACTTTTTAAAATTATTTTATTCATATCTTGCGATATTGAGGCATCTTGGTGACAAAAGAAATAAAATCAAATAATTTAGCTGCTTTCAAAACGTCTTTAATGCTCGGTAGAAATTCAGGCTCATCCATCTTATCTTCTTCGTCTGCTTGTTTATTACTCAGATTTCCAGAATAAAATTTCGATGTATGTAGAAATTACCCAAACAAAGCCAAGTGATTTTGACACTTTAGAGAGTTTATCGTTAAATCGAGTGACGTTATATTCAAATTCAAAATATCTTTATTCAAGTAGGCACTTTTGAATCGACAACTATTCAATAACTGTCAGTATAATCAGTCCGTGAGTAAGCTACCACCAGCTCGGAATGCTGCTCTGTTGAGAAGAGCTCAACAGTTGCTCTTTTTAAATTAATTTAACAATAATTGATGTTTTACATTATAATATCAACCTTGCAGTTGAGAGAGAGAAGCCTGCAAATATGGAATTTACACTGTAAGGTTTTGTTTATATAAAAAAAACATGTAAATTTGTCTTACAATAGAATTATGTTTCGACATCCCTAAGAACAATATTAATACTAAATATAGCATTTTTATAATGATAATTTTATGTAATTTTGTCCTATTTATGTTGAGGTGCTAATAATTTAATAAATGATTTGTCAAATAAATAGTAATAGATAAACAGAACAATTATTATTATGTATTAATATTTCCTGTCGTCCATCAATCGGTCTAATAACTAATGTTATTTATTTATTTATTATTATTATTTTTTATTTTTGTACTCAATAATTATTATACATAAATGTGAAATTTATTTGAGATGTATGAAATGTCTTGTTGATCCTATGTTATACAAATAAGTATTTCGTCTTTTTTTGCCTTCAATGAAATCACTCTGTTTCAAAACAAAGTTATTTAGTAATTGAAGGGATATTTATAAATAAATAAAAAAACATTGAAATTAAAGTTAACTTGAAAAAATTGTGAACACATTTGAAAGTTACAGCTATAGAATCTCACGAAGAAACAAATCGTATACTTGTATAACTTTGAAGCAGAGTGTATTTAATATTATTTTGGTTGCGCTACCGGCAGCTCAACCGATCACGAGTAATAAACACGTGTTTTGATTTACCGCCTACTATATAAGGATGAGACAACTTTTGATAAATATGTATATTAAACATGAATTGTTAAAGTATGATTCCATATTGATGGTTACTTCCATATATTTTATTCCAAAACCGCAGTTTATTCATTCACATTAAAGTTTTTAATATATTTTTTATATATTTATCAAGAGTTGCTTAATAAAATGAAAGGAATTTTGTTACTTTTGATACAAATAATATTTTGTGTTTATTTGTAATTAAGAGTCAGAATTCCTTTAATATAGGTATAGTCCGGTCTATGGTAGATAAGCGAATTCTTATTAGTTAGAGTTGATAGGGTAATAGACGATAAAATATAATCTAATAAACATTTAAGAGACTTGTGTTTTATTTTACTATTCCTTAGATTTTTTAAGTATTTAACTTTTTATAATATTGACGGTTTTATTTTAAGTGATGCAATACTCAAAAGAAAAGAATAGAAAACAATAAAGGAGAGAAGATATTCCCTTTTGAATACTAAAATTTGAGAACTTTATTATAAAGAAAATAATATTAAAAGTTGCATTACATATAAATTTGTCTTTTCCGCTTCCAACCACTGATCGCTTGTTACATATTGTTAATTTTAGCGATCATGTATATTGTAATTTTATATCAAGAAATTAGAAAAATATATACATATATACATTTGTATTTTGTGAAAGTATATAAAAAAAATATAATGAAAAATGAATCAATAGTTGCCATAATTTTACGTTATACTTAGTTAAGCTCTTTTTGGTTTCAAATATTACATTATTGTTCGCTTTGTATAAATTCAATTCTAATTCACGATACGATTGATGAATAATACTGGATCTACTAGACGTATAGAATTAGGTGCGTCGAGCTTAGATTTGTTTTGTTGGTTTTGATAAGATCTTTCCATCAGACTTGAAGGAGTGACCTGAATCTATACTTATGGATGGATGCTATTAGATCTCCTAGATGGATTGGACTAGGTGCTCTGAGTTTAAGTTTGTTTTGTTATGTTGGACGTCGGAATTGAGGGAGTGAGTGATCTGAGACTTGATAATACCGCCACCGCTGGTAATAAAATTTCTAATTTCTAAACCCGTCCCTCGTCATGTAAGTTAATATATATCTGAAAAATTATGTTACAGTATATAATAATTAATTTTATGAAACGACTACGTTTTTCGTTTTCGTATTGCAGGAAACGTTTTTCGTCACATACACCGCACATACGCTGAACGCACCCTGCATACGCGCCGCACACACACCGCATACACGCCGCACGAACAATAGATTTTCAGCTTTCAGCACTCCTTTTCAATATAAGCTTTAACTATGAAAAATCTATTTTTACCTTAATCTATACGAATATTATAAAAAGGTAAAGTTTGAATGTTTGTAAGTTCGTTTGTTGAAGGTAACCTTCGAAGTAAGTTTTCTGAATCTAAAAATGTCTTTACCAATATTTAAAAATAACTTTCATGTAGGTAGATCCTACATTGTATTATTCCCTTGGAATATTAATAGGACTTTTCGTAGATAACAATTTTGAAATAATGTTGACCAAAAAAAGCTCTAGCGAAGGAGTTTCTTACGAGCCCTGTGTTCTGAAGTTCTCGCGGACGGAGTCGCGAGCAAAAGGTAGTTTACTTGATAAAACGAATATTAATTGTCCTTTTGCGATTTATTATATTGAGGTTGCACTGTTTTCTAATCCTGAACCTATAGTTAACTGATTGTAAAGAATCAAAGTCATAGAAAATCAAAAATTTATTTGTATAATGCCGCTATAATAAAAGTCACGATACAATATAATGGAATTAAACAATAAAAAATATAATTATAGTTACATTTTTTAAACGATAAAAAGTTATCTAAAGTTGTATAGATAGTTGATGGATATTTACAATCGTAAAAGTAAAGTAGACATCACGCGTTAAACAACGCGCGTAATAATAAGCTGTCTGTTGTTGCGACAGCTTTTTTTTTTAAATTACTAGCTGTTGCCCGCGATTTCGTCCGCGAGCACTTCAGAAAACAGCTCATACTTAAGTCTAAGCTTTTTTGGTCACCTTTATTTACCCACAAAAAGCCATATTATTATTTCAAGAACATAACATAGTTTATATCCAACGTGAATGTTATTTCTAAATATTGGTTAAGATATTTTTTATAATCAGATAAGTTACTTTGAAGATTACCTCCAACAAATACAATTTTAAAGTACAGATGTCGATGTCGGTGTTGTCGTCCCGCGGCATAAAGCGGGATACCTGACTAATTGTTAAGTACGCGTAAATAGCATCGCAGTGCTTCTCGCTGATTGGTTGAGACGCCTATTATCTATTCTTCAACGTCAAATCGTAAATCGTATGGTTTGGATCGTATAATGAAATGTGACCGTAAAACAAATTATGTATAATATAGATGTAGCTATGTCAAAATGTTTCATCATATTACAATTAAGCATCTAGACTATGAATAAATTTATTGTTTGCAAGACTTCTGAATGAACTTTCTTGAATTTATACTTACTCACGAAGTATCATGAACTTTTTATTCTATTTTCATTATTTAGCTCTTTTTTGCTCTAATTTTATTATGTAGCTCTATTTTGATTATTTAACCATTTTGCTCTGAAAGATAGAACTTTAAATCGGTTATGTGTGCTTATAAATTATCCTTGGATGAATTTTAGGAAACTATCTAAGGTTTATTACGCGTTAAAACAGTACCAGATGCATTATAAATTACGTCTGCTTGAAAACACGATATCATAGTCTATATAGAAGATTAAAAGTATAAAAGTAGGTATTATTTAAAAAGTATTTTAAGTGGATCCTTGTCACCGTATTATTATACCGTGAAAGAATCGAATATATAAAAAAAATAAGCTTAATACCCATATATCTAGGTATTAAAGTTTACTGTAAATCATGTTTTAAACATATCTCAATGGATTGTTAATCTCCGATAGTTTGTCATTTGACTGTGGTATTATCTATATTATTTAAAGCCGATAAAAAAGGATAAACGATTAACTGGACACGTCATTATGGAAATCTATTATTGCGTGAGGTATAGGTGATAAGTCAGTATATTAATTTTTTATAAGTTATATATAAGGTGCCGTGACTTATGAAGGAATATTCCTTGGTGTGTCATAACTAAAAAAGGAATAACACGAGTAAAATAACTGCCAACATAACCTTTGGAATGTCAAAATAATTTTATACAATAACCAATTCAATATACGATATAAAGCAGATTATAATACTTTTATCTTATAAGTAGTACCTCAATAAAAAAAGAAAGAACCAAAACAACTTTTAAAAAACCAGCATGCAGTGTTTCAACATTGAATATCTACTTGAAATCTAAATATCTTCTATAATTGATAAGTCTTTCTTTTATAATGTTATGGTTTTTTATATCGGTATTATTAACTTGATAATGCCAAAATTTACTATAACAATATGATCTAGAAAATACAATTAGGCAATCGAGCCAATTATTGTAATCTGATCAAGATAACCTAATTTGGATAAGTGATTGATCATTTGTCAGCTGTTTAGTTATTGTTGGCGACTTCGTCTTCTCCACCACAAACTCAAAAAAAAAATTAACAACAACTAAAATAAATGGAAATACATACGGTTCTAGATTTTACAGTGGAACAATCAAATAAACAATCGATTGAAATGAAATATAGTGGATATTCAATTTTCAATTTCAGCAATTTTGTTGGTTTTGTTTTGTAATTGTAACATCAGTTTTTGTGTCAACATTACAGTATTTCAAAGAGAATACATAAATAAAATATTAAAGAAAGTTATGAATGTCATCTTAATCTTTCCTGTAGTTTTTGCGCACTAGCTGTTGCCAGAACTGTCACCAGCAGACCTATCATGAACTTTCAAAAAATTTCATAGTTTTAAGAAGTTTTGTCGTAATATTACAATCATATTACTTTGATTGTTCCATGAGCTCTATAAAACAATGACGTTTATTCCTGTTTCGTGACGTAAAAGAATGAACGCTTTTTCTGAATTTCTAAATTTGACATAGGTATATGATGTTACATTAGGTAATATTTCAAATGTCAAAACACACTTCATGGTAAGAGTAAATGTTTCTTATAGTAAATATTTCTTAGAGTAAATATATCTTATAGTTAATATTTCTTATAGTAAATATTTCTTATACATAGTTAATATTTCTTAGAGTAAATATTTCTTATAGTTAATATTTCTTATATTTATGATGACGTCGTCAAAACTTCTTATCGAAGCATTATTACAGTCTTTAATTTTAGAACGAATTCGAAAATAAGACGATTGTAATATTGTTGTAAGATTTTATGACAGGCCTACTGAAGCACAAAATATAACCTATAAGCAAACAATTACTTCATAAAATTTAGCTGAAAAATATTTTATTTCTAGCTTCATTTTAACTAATTACTTATATATCAAAACAGTTTTCTGTTCTGCTTATTATGCTAAAAAGTATCCGGTAAAGTAATTTATTTTATTCGGACAATGTGCGTTCATCACACCACATATCATAGTTACCATACAAAAGGTGTCCATATAAAAATATATAGCTATCATATACACATTTAGCCTCGGTACTTTTTAGAATGATAATTGTTTGGATTACCAAACAATGAAATAGAAATAGAAGGTGTAGTAAGAGAAATAAGGAATACAGTACACAAATGACTGTTTAAAAAGGAATCCGTACTAAAATAAGAACTATTACTAGAAGCTAAATTTAACCTTAATGCATTCCAAAAGAATTAAAAGTCTAAGTCAGTTGGGGTGAAGCCACCAAAAAGTCTTGCAACATCTGTGGAGTGACCAGGAACGGAGGCATTTACTCTTATCAAAGGCACTTTGGCTTAGAAACGGCTCCTACTTGGAGCCAGAGCCCAGCACCCGCACGGTAAAACTATGGAATGCTAAGAAGTTTCGTCTCTTGGGAACCTTCATATTTTATTCTGGCAAGACTAGGTGAATAAACGGCTCTGCCTACGGCTTTGGAGAGTAGACGGGACGACGTTATATAATAATAATGAAATAGTAAAACTTGGCAAAATCTGCACATTATATATTTAAAAACAACACTACGTGTTCACAGTTTAGTACATGACACAAAACTCAAAACAATATTTGTTAAATGTTTGTTTGTGTATGTATGTTTGTTCGTAGTGGAAAACTACAGGACGGATTTAGTAGACTTTGGTATGCATATAGGTGTTGCTAAACATTGCCAGGAACTTCTTTCACCGGAGAATTCACTTGTTTTCACGGGAAAACATTCCATTTAATGTGGGCTATAATAAATATTCAATTAAATTACCGGTAAGTAATTATAAAATTGGTTGGTTGGTATGGTTTTGGCTTTTTATATAAGTTACGTGTAGAAGGCTCTCCAGCACGGAAAATGTTCTCATTTTCACGGGAAAATTCAAGGATTGGTTTGGGTTCATCCTAAATAATGCTAAAAATACTGGATTTATGTACATTTTAAGTTATTTATGGTGGGGTTGTTGTGGTGTGATAAAGGTTATCGCTGGCGACAGCTGTTCTTTAATAATAATAATTTAATTGCACATTTTCTCCAACCCTTACCTCTATGGCAATTTTTCAAGGGACCATCAACCTTTTCATATAATACGTGTGAGTTACAATATGTGTAATAAGGACTTTATTAAAATTTAAACAAAAACAATTTTGGTGACTTTGTACACGACCGGTATTCTCTATACCCGTCAGTGCCCTGAGTAAAACCATATATTCAGTTGAACGCCCTCTAGTTTAACAATACAGATATGAATATTTTTATAATGAATTGCTTTCGCAAAGTATTATTATTTACAACACACTATTTGATATCAATAGATAAATTGATTAATCTTTTATGGAATAATTTCCTTATAATTATCTATAGGATAAATTCTGTTGTTACGATTTATAATATTTTAAATTCAACTTTATTGCAAGATGGTGAATCATTTTTTTTGAATAACAGTGTTATTTATAAGGGTTTATTAAACTTATAATATTAAATATTTTTTATTTGTTTGTCTGTATGTACATAGGTATTATAAATATTATATATTAATATTAAAACACAAGTTCTAAAAGAATGAAAAAATAGTAAACATTTCCCGTTGGTCTTATAGGTAACGTTCAATTATTTTTTTCCTTTAAGATATTCATTTATTTCTATGATATAAGCAATGACTGTTATACGAAGTGCATTAGTTAATAACATTTCATTACAACATACAAAATAATAGAGATATTTATTTATAATTAAATTATATTATTTATTAGCGAGAGAAGTCACATAATGTTACGAGTGTCTCCTAATATAATTTTTATATAAAGAATTCGGAAAAATAAATAATTGTTCATTTGTCGTTTTAAGTGTTAAGTGATAGTATACAATTAATATGATCGGTGAGTACATAATAATAATTACATGTTACTTGTTTTTAGACCCTATGTGGCTCCGTGATTTTTAGAAATCGTTTATTTTATGTAAAAATAAAAATCTTGACCGGCTGGTAACTAAAAATATACTACGATAGCTTATTAGTATCCAATGACATATTATTCGAACACAAAATTGAACACATCTTCATTCTGGAGACTACAATTTGTCTCAATTCAACTTATGTATTCTTATATATAGTTCTCAATATTTAACTTAATTTATAAAAGGATTACGTAAATACGTATTACATAAAATCAACATTTCGTGCAATTTTATATACACTATATACAATTAATTCAATTTTAAATATACTAAAATGTTTATGAACTGTATATACCGTTAAATAAGTACTATTTAAATATAAAATCTTTTCATCATAGATAACCCAGCAATATTACCATTCTGATGTTTTATCATTGACCAGACTTCTTTTTAATTAAAGTAAAAACTGAGTCTAAAATGTCGCTACTACATTAAAAAAAATAATATGTAATGTAAAATAGATTCTACCGAGTGACTTAGATATTGAAATTCTTTATAATCATCGTAAAAAATATAAATTATGATATTTTTGATTTGACGTATCCGTTAGAATTATAGGATAATTCACCGATTGTATAATTTGTTATCTATTTGTCTTAGAGCATTGAACACTTGATATTTTAGGATCAATCGATCAATTTTAAGTTACTTCACTATCTTTATAAATTGTTACAAATAAGATTATCGACTTGTCAATAATTTAAGCTATAAAATTATCGTTATCTTTTTTAATAGACAAACATCCTCTTATGGGATTTTGTATAATTTACGCACAATTTAAAACCATAAGTAAATAAAACACAGGATATTAAAACAATATATTATAACATATGAATTAAAGTTATTTAATAATTTTAACATCAATACAATCACCGCTTATTAGTTCTAGTTCTTTAGCTGTGGTTGAACCTGAAAAAAAAAAATATAAATGGCCACTGGTTAAGATGACATTTAAACATCTACCTTCTTATTCAATTAATATTTTTTTTATTTTAATTTTCTATAGCTATTATAACTATAAATAGATTTAAATTGGAGATGTATATTGTTGTTACATGATGTTTATATGATGTGATAGATTAGAATTAGTTCTCATATTCATATGTTTGTTATTTATTTATATAGCATTGTATAACTTGTTCCAATATTAGTGGCAGTTAGTTTTATGTAGTAATTTAGTGAACTTAAATGTTGAGATTATGGCCTTGTGCTTGCACATGAATAGGGAATAGTAACTAAAGCAGCCATTTGATTATCCAATTTAAGCAATGCTAGGTCAAGTAGTGTATTAATATTGGATGATGAAAAGGGCTGTCAGTGAGCTAATGCTCGTGTCTCTGATTTGTGAAGACTCTTAATTGTTATTTTTGAGGGTCAAATATTACTTAAATTGGATAATAATAAGTTTTTGAAGTTTATTAAAACTCATGTAGTGTGAAGTGAAATAATGAGAAGCAAACAAATTTTATTATTTTTATTGCAGGCTTATACATCTCATATAGATTTTTACTTGGGGGTAGGTAAGTTAGTCAAAGAAATAATATTCTATAAGAAGGAAAAGTAAAAATAATAAAATATATTACCTATGATGCGTTCACCATCAAATTCAAATTTCAAGATATTTAGTGGCTTCTCAAAGTGCTCAGCACATTTCACCATCGCCAATGATAATTTTTCATTTAGTTCAATTGTACTCTCATATGGTTTTTTAAAATCCTGGCATTGAAACTTAATTTGTATACTATTGGGTTTAATTGAATGCGGGACCCTGTCCAACACAAGGTTTGATAAGTGAGAACTGTTTAATCCTCCTTCTATAAACTTTGATATGTTATATTTAATAGAATCAGGTGAGTCATCACATGTGAAAACTGCATCATCGTATTCAAAATATAATCGCTTCTCCGACACATTCTCCTTTTTAGCAAAAAATTCAAAGACTTGCCTAAATTTTTGGAATTTACGTAGATTGAATTTAAATACTTCATCATTTTGCCAGTGTACGTGGACGGTTACTTCTTCATTATCATCTAATATTACTATTTCCTCTAGGATATTTGGTTTTGAGCTAAACAACTGTATATCTTCAGATTGATCAGTATATTCTGCTGTATTTCCAATGCTGATTATTGGGCACAGGGAGCGCGGACGTAGTCCAGGTCTTCTGCTGTTTACTGTATGTATATTTTCGATGGATTCTGATAAATTATTTCTTGTATTTGTGGCTCTAGTAGGTTTCAGGTTTTTGGTTTTTCTTTTCGTTTTTTTTTTGGTTCGGACCTTTTCTACTGGTGAGTTATTGGTATTTGATTCGGTCATATTTGTCAGATCTACTATTTGGTCACTAAAAGTTTTTGAAGATAACCTTTTAGATTTTCTAACTCTTTCTCGTCTTCTAGGTTTTCGATGTGTTTGCAAGTACTGTTCGGTATCCGAGTCACCTAAGTCGGACGGATAATCAGACTTTTTAGGTTGTGCATGGTTTTTGAATAAGTTGTCTTGGTTAATATCGTCGTCGCTTAAGATAACCAAATCATTGATAGATGCTGGAGGACTCAAATAATTTACTTTACTATTACTATTACTTTTACTATTTTTTACTATTTTGGGAGGATCACTTAAAATTTCACAACTGTTTAAAGTTTTTCCTTCAGATTTACTACACAATCTTTTAAGTTTTTTAGCAGCATTACCGAATATATCGTCTTCTGAATCAGATGACATCTTACAAAGTTGGTTAAAAACTCATAATATATTAGGCAATAAGTTTATTCTTATATTATTCTTAATTAACGAGTTTCAACTTAAGTCTTGAGGTCTCTGATCTCTCTGTACAGAAGTATATATTACAATATTTTTCTTTGTTCTAGAGTATAAGATGACATATGACAGTATTTTAAAATTTGATTATTTGTGTTCCTATTTGCATAATGGTAGGCTAAGGTTCACAGTCGTACAGCCTTGTTTTATTATTTCTTTGTATTTAGTAATCGATTACAGTGTTTTTTACGAACATTTTAATATAATGAGACAGCCACAATTAGTTTTAAATTAATGAAAATTAAAAGAGTAACTATTGATTCATAAATTTTATGAAAAACCATAAAATAAACCATGAATATATTCTACTATGTATTGATATACTTTTGATGACATATATATAGTTAGTTAATCTAACTAGTTATATTAGAATTATTAAAATATTTTTTGTGTAGTATTTATTAAGTAACAAGACACCCCAGGGCTATTTGCTGTTGTCACAAACAATTTCTGAAGTCCTGTACCCCTAGGACGAGTTTTAAAGTTATGAAACGTTGATAGTTTTTGAGCAGTCACGAAACGAGTTCTTGGTTGGTTATGATTGGTAGTGATTTGTAGTAAACCAATCATAGCCAAGAACTCGCTTTATGACTGCTCGAACGTTGTGTTTCTTACTAACAGAACTCGTTCTAGGGGTCCAGATTTCCCTCAATTGAATTGAGAATTGAACACGAATTCAATATCTTTATGATGTTTGCATCTAACTTTGACAAAAGGGTTTTATTCAGATCGTAAACTAGAAAAGGCTAATTTAAACGTGACGTTAGATAGTTGTCATATATCCAAGCTTTTTTAATATTGCTGATTGGTTGATCGTTTACCTTCTTATAATCACGACACTTATTAGCAAATAAATTGAAATGAGTAAGCTTATTCACACTTGCAAGCGGACAACTCCTAGATTTGCACCTAAATGAATGTAACCTGGATGTTTTCTTAGAGGATGGTAATATATCTCTCAGATATACGTCAAATGATGACAGGTATCAGGCACTATTGATACATTGAATAATAGTGTCGTGTCATGTCAAAGACTAATAATAAAAGATATCAATATCATTATCAGTTCTCATCAGCTATCTAAATACCGCAAAGGTTTTAAGATCTTTGATAAATACTCGTTTTCAATATATGATAATTCTACACCTTCAGACTACAGTATATATTTGTTTTCTTTGACTGTCTGTAACAAGGTAAATTTGAAACATTTAATAACAACATTCGAATGAAACATTCGAATTTAATTATTTTCTACTTTACTTGCATATTTTTTTTAAAATAAACTAAGTATAAATGTTATAGTTTTTTTGATATAAATACTTTAAAAATATGGTATGATATAAATGCTAAATATTACAAGCATTCATGGTCCGATCAATTCATTTTCTGACGTTATTGTGTCTTTTTTTTTTATTATTTAAAGGACTTTTATCTTGACAGCCATGTCAGTCCTATAATAAGTTATAATGTCTTGTAAATCGATGAGCACCGGCTGCAAGCAGGAAAATATATGACTCATTGTCACGTTCCGCTAGAGCGGATTGTGCAAGTGAGAACGCGGAACAAACGATATAGACCCATGATTGATGTAAGCGTTGCGCTTATGACGCATTTATCTCTCTTGACCATTCCATCAGCCGCTGCTGCTGATGAACACGTGAACTGTTTTGTCAACTGTTTATAAATTAAGGTGAAAAGTTAATGTGCTTTCCATCGTTTTATACAATAACAAATTATCGTCTTGTCCTTAACAGCATAATGCAGATTGAAGGATCTTAAATATCACAAATATATAAATGTTGTTAATAAATAAATTATTAATAGCACCTTGTTACTTTAATCTTGCTATATTAATCTGTATAAAATAAGTAAAAAAAATGTAAAGTTATCGAAATAATTTAAATTTTCAAGTAACTCCTTGTCTGTATCATAGAAAACAATTCTAATTCAGTGATAATCATTCAATGCAATTCAAAAAAGCTAGCAAGCTTTTCTTTACTTGTGCCATTGCATTTAGCTAAATTTCACGATTCCAGGTCAATTGAAAGTATTCTTAAGATTTTGATTTCCTTGGAAGTCTTTATAGACAGACAGACGAACAAAGCAGTGAAAGAAAGTCTATTCTCGATTTCACTATTTTCTTTCCGATAGAATTTACTAAAATTCATAGAAACCACCCATTTTTTTTTAGGTTCAATAGGAGGATTTATTTTATGTTTAATATCTTTATTTATTCCTAAACAATTCTTAAATTACTGTATTTTTATTCTTTTCCTACATAAAACAAACATTAGAGGTTCAGTTGTGTTAAACAAAAAAACTTACAATTTTACCTTAGGTTTTTTGGTGGGGAGAAGTGCTTAAACGTGTTTTAAATTATATGTACGTAATAATAATTCGATCTTGACTTAAGTTGTTAAGATTTTAATAAAACCTATTGACTCCATAGAAGGTATTAAATATGTAATGATGTTATCGATTGGAATATTCCTATGTATATTTGTACACAGTATCTAGTAAATGTATGAATAACTCTGGACATGTGACATCACCGTTGTAGCAACAGTTATATTAATTTATTGTCTTAATATTAAAAAAATATAATAACTATACATAACTTTGTGCAAATTTATAATTTTATTTACTGCTGGATGACAATAATGTTGACATTTGTGGAACTTTAAATTATAAATTTCTTGTAACTATTATTATCCTGAATTATTTTGGGTCTTCTTGTCGGTTCTTCTACATTGACCCATCCGTGTCGTACATACATTTAGAATCGAGCTACTAGTGTAACGTTCCATAAGAACAAGGTATGAATGAATAAATTTGATTTCTAACTTTGTATAGTAAAACTAAAACCATGTAAAGTAAATAGTCTCAATTCAAATTTCATAATTAACAAATTTCGCAATATATTTTGTTATCCAAATACTTTTTGTAAAGTTAGCTTATTATAGAAATATTCAGTTTAACAGTGATATCTTAAGTCGCAATTAAAATTGTTTATGATCAAGAAAGCATAATACATTTAATGAAAGGTCACCTGTCTTGTTGATGATATACACAAGCGGGTTCCAAATCAGATTTTTTCAGAGCTAGGCAATAGTTCTAAATGATAAATGATGTTCGAAAAAGTAAATAATAAATATCAGTAATACGGTATAATAAAACAGTACACTCTGTACCACGAAATATGATAAGTTATTAAGCTTTTTTGAACACAAAATATTATCATAATTATTCTTCGTTATTCACTCAATTTAGATTCTAGATAAAAGATTAAATCTTACATATGTATTATAAGAATCAGTTTTATCTCTTAAATTCGAATTAATTATTTCAATCGTCTGATTGGTGGACACTGAGTGTTCGGCAATAACATTAGGTAACGCGGTAGGAAACGCGGGTATCACCGCGATTCCTACCGCGTTACCCAATGTTATTGGGTCGTCGGGGTCTGCGAGTACCGACTTCGGTTTCCTAAGTTTGACTATAAGAGTCCTACGCGGGTGGTAATTAGTGGCCTCAACCACCAGTGGGTTCGGGTGATCCACTCGGGTAAATAGCGAGTAAAAGTGTCCACACTTTTACTCGCTATTTTTGGGGTCAAATGGTGCATGGAACGGAATACAAACTATGCCTAGCCAGCATATTTGGTATTTACATAGTTAGTTTATGGAACCTTTAGTTAATTTATTTTTTATTGAATACTTATCACTAAAGGAAATATATACTTATATCATAAATATTTTTTATAATCAAATGTTTTTTATTGATTATTCAACGATTTATATCTATATTAACTATAATAAAGTCGAATAAATTATGTTTTTGATGAAATTTGATATTTATATATATAATAGTAAAATATGTTTTATTTTATTCAAAGAACAACAATAAATTAATAAAAAAAACCAAAAGGTAGAGCTTCTTCAATAAAAAAGTAACTACAAAACATAAAAGATTTGAAACTACCGGTTTGTTTTTTTTTGCATATGGACGCCTCTTAAAATATCTGTTTCAAAGTACTGAAACTGCGTGAAAATTACACATACATACACATATGAATACATACATACATAAATACATACATAACATGTAACAAGGTTCTGTAGTTCACGTGGATGGAAATGTTGACTTTGACTTTGACTTTGACCTTCAAGAGATAGATGAAAGAATGAAGAGATAGATGATTTATGAAAATCATATTTATATACTAGCGATAAGTGGTATTTATTTATAGTTATTAAATAATTAAATATAATTTATCGGCATTATTCAAAACCAAAATGTTTTATCTCTTGATAACGAAAAGCGGATTACAACGTTTTTACATTAGCCGTATGCAGAGTTTAGATATGTTTTTATTATAGAATTAAAAAAAAACAAATTTTTTTATTGATGTGAGATGTCAAAATAGTTTCAAACATAACTTGATAAAAATAATATAATTGAAATTAAATCACTTGATGACTTTACAAAGGACGACGTTTTTGATTTTGTTATTAAAATGGATTATCCATCATTAATGCATGATTAATGTTATTACATTCATTTGATATTTTTCGGAGTGCGAAAATGTATTCTCATTTATATTTAATATGACTATTGAAAAAAAATTTACAACGCTTTCATGTCTTATAAAATTACGTCAAATATTTTGCGGAATAAATTTTGAAAACTAGATATTAGTTATAAATTTTAGGTAATTAAAAATTGGTTGGTGATATTTGGAATTATTATTAAAATTAAGAGAACATAATAAATTATTAATTTTATTCAGAAAAAATCATACTACTGCTGTGCATAGGCAGCTCAATTGCTGTTGCTGCTGATAAAGTTGTTGCTGATAAAGCTGCTGCTAGTAAAAATGCTACTAGTAAAGCTGCTGCTGGTAAAGCTGCAGCTGGTAAAGCTGCTGCAAAAGCATTCCCCTCTACGTTCGAGAACGTTGACCCCAACACATTGTCATGTGACCCAGAAGGACACGTAAGAATACATTAAAATTAATATATACACATCTAATAAAATTAATCATTCATGCACGTGGATAAATGAAAATACAGATAAATATATTTAATAAATCAATCGACAGATATCGAATACGTTACAAATATATTCAATGAACAAATAATTATAAAAGTTTACTAAGAGTTACTAGTATACCTCTGTTAGCAGAGTATGTGATGTGATGTGATGGATGAGTATGTGATGGCGTAACATTTTAACCCACAGATATTCCTTTTGCTTCCGCACTTCGATCACTGCACCAAGTTCTTCATGTGCGCTCATGGTAACGAGGTCGAATTCAATTGTGCATCTGGTACCGTTTTTGATTTTAGTCTTCAGGTGGGTAGTTCAGTCCGTTATTTTGTCCGCATTGTAATTTTTGTAATCCTTATACCAGGGAGTCCTTTATATAAATTTTTTGGGCGTATTATGTTTTTTTGAATATTTAGTATAAATATAGGCATGTGGGATTCAGACTTGCTATTTTTTGTTTGTCTGTTTTATCCGAAAAAAATATTTAATAATAAATTTATCAAAGCATGAACACGATAGCTCAATTATCAGATCGATCAAGACTGGCTTATTTAACGTCACAGGTTCAAGTCCTGCTCAAGTTAATGTTTTTGATTACACATTTAAATTAAAATAAAAAATCTTTGCTCGTTCAAATTATATTTATTTAAGACGTAAATAATGTATTTTACCTCGATTGCATAATGATATCCAATTAACATGACCAGACATGTAACCATCCCTGGGCTTCCAACTGCACCCTGCGGTCTCGTCCCGGGGAGGAGGATATTGAGGGCTCCGGGGAGGAAGCATTCGACTGGCTCACGTACAGCGCAGACCGAAACTATGTTGGTAGGTTATATAATGGTAGTAGAAAAATAAACAGATCGTGTTTATTATCACACAGAGCTTTGTCTACAAAAAAAAACATCAAACTAGAACAGAAAAAAACACTAAGCAATGGAGAATAATAGTCTCACGAGGATTTTAATAAATGTATATAACGGACACGAAATACACCCGTATTACCACCAGTGACGGAAAGTTCTTTTAAAGCAGTAAAAATATATATATATTATAATATCTTAAACGTAACAGTATTGAAATAAAATTCCTTAAAACTGTCCGACTCAAAAGAAAATAGAAATTAACGTTCTTTTATATATATAAATTACTTTATAATAATAAAATATCGTACGAGCAGAAATAGTTAAGAACCGTATCACACTCATTTCCCTATCATCTCATGCCAATCTCCTGCAGTCAACTGCTGGTCATTGGTCCCCCCCATTTTACGCCAGATATCCCTGTCCTCCGCTAAAGTCGTCGGTCCATCGGGGCGGAAGACGTCCTACATAACGCTTTCCAAGAGTTATTTCCTTATTAATTGTTATATTATTTGAATAATGTAACAAAGGTATAATTTCTTGATTCCTAGTGGCACAAAAACAAAGGAACAAAAATCAATAATATTTAAATCCTTATTATATTTCACAATAAAGCTATAAAATAAATCCTCAAATTGCAGATGGAAATGATAGCATCGTCGGTCTTTAACAAACAGATTGTTATCAAACAGTATTATTTATTACATTTTATTGTTTTGAACGATTCAAAATGAATATATTTGTATAATTGTATGAGTATGTATATATGATAGCTACGCATCTTTTGCTATGCAGTCGTGTAACGGAATTTACTCAAAATACAATATCTTGGTTAAATGGACCACTTATTATCCAGAAATTGCCAGCTTTTGGCTAAAATGCTCTCGAATACTTACTAGAATTAATGGATGAATGCTGAAATGTCGTGAATGCGAATATGACTTATTATAATTATATTATTTATTATCTATTATAATCCAGTGAAAGGTCGTGAATAAATCATCTTCTTAGCAAAATATCGTCTACTAATTTAATAATGAACAACATTTTAGATGATTGTTATAAGAAATGAATATATCTTAGTAACTGTATGGCGGTAACTGTATGGCGTGACGAGAGACGAAGCTTCTTAGCATTCCATGGATTCACCGTGCGGGTGCCGGGCCCATCGCGTTGCAGGGAGAGGAGCGCAAACAGCCCCTGGGACTTGCGACCCAAGTGTAGGTTTAAGGGGCCCCTTTAAAATGCGCATTCACGCTCACCTCAACTGGTTGCGCTCCTTTCCCTACCTTATGTAAGTTTGAAAGCACCGGTGATAAGAAAGATGGGAATTAATTCTAAGATGGATGTTTATAAAAACGGAGGGGTGGAAGGAAGACATGGATGGATTGCATGAAAATTATAAGACAAAGAAGCAAGTCACAACTGAGATGACGTATGACACATGGAACTTGAAAGTAATTGACATATTTCGCTTAACATAGGTACATACGCATAGGTTGATGATAATTAATTATATTTCAGGCTCAATAAACAGCCTCACAGCAGATGAAGTTGCCAACAATGTGAGACCGCTAAACATTGAGGCCCCCGCCAAATCTCCGAATTTCAACACCGCATTAAATTGTTTGCGGCCAGACTCAGCCGCAAGACAAGTTCCTTATAAGTAAGTTTAACAAAATTATTTAATCTTTTTTTTATAAATAAAATTTCATTTACCAGTTAATAAAAAATTGTGTCACTGAGTAGTTGACTAAGTCGGATTTGAAATGCTAAGACAAGAAATAAAAAAAATATATATTTTGTAAATTTCGCTTTTTTTTTTTAATAAAGTTTTTTTAAAATTCTTTAGGGGTGATTGCCAGCGTTACTGGCATTGTTCTAACGGAGTGCCCAAGACGGCGTACTGTTCTGACGGGCTGTTCTTCAACGAACAGTTACAACAGTGCGACTTCGAGGCTAACGCTAAATGCACCGACATGAACGACGAACTGAACAACGAGTTCATTGTGTATAAGAAAAAATAAAATATCGTTCATATTTCGTGTGCTAACAAACTTTATTAAGAATATGAAGTATTGAATAGACATAACTGCAAATGCCTTATTCATGAAAAAGTTATAAATGTGTTTATTATTAAAGGTTCGGTTTCTTCGGTGTAACTTATAATTATATTTTTTTCCGTATTGAAATTTAATAACCACAGTATTCATAAATAAGATATTAGTGAGATTGTTATTAATTCTCTATCACGATTTTAAATATGAAACAGAATTGGGCGGAAGCTTAGTATATCTGATATATATATATATATAAATATTTATATAAATATATAAATATTTATATAAATATATATGTATATAAATATTTATATAAATATTTAAATAAACAGATATAACTATATAGTTATATCTGTTTATTTCGACCATTCTATTTAAATTATTTTGTATAAACTGTCAAAGAACAATAATTTACGCAGTCTGATACATAAATGCAACAGTTACTGTACAGAAAGTTACTGAACACTAATTTAATTATTTTAGAGTAATAGGCATATAAATAAAAAAATATGGTTCTGCAACACTATTTTATGTTATTTTTATTTTATCTCTCAATAACATTTATTATATCAATTGAAGGAAAAGTATACGCTTTGCAATTTTCCGCAATAGCTAAAGTTTTCTAATTTTTGCGGAATTTGAAATATAAACCGGACTATTAGATATTTGTATTTTAATTCTCTAAAATTGAATTAAATATGTTAACATTATATTTAATATGAATATTATTGTAATTATCACGAAGTATTTTGTTGACTTAATATTTAAGTTTTATTTATTATTGTGATATTTAATAATAATATTTGATAAAGTATTATACGATCTTTTTTTTTTACTTCTCGAAAGCAAGCAATAAAACTGAGTTTTCTTGAATGTTTTTATTTTATTATAACAAATATCATAGTTTTATCATAAAATCCTATTAATTAACGCACTTTTGTTTACTGCGAAAACATCTGGTGGGTATTGTATTAATTTTGTCCAAAAATCCTCACCACAATGTATTTATTTGAATGGTGCGAATTTAATTTTCACAACCGAAATAATACTTTACTATTTAGAAGTAAAATTTTGATTTATATTGTTAAGAGTTGTAAGTAATGTTGTGAGTTCGATTGAAATGTGAGCAAAAACTCTAAAAATTGACTAAAAATATTTTCAAATACAGGATTCAAATTATAATATTGTTAATATAAATTAACTTTCAATCTGTTTAATTAATTTTTCTTTTTAAATATATCGGGATCAGGAACATCTTTCTTCTCGAACGGATAGTAGATATGATCTTGCCAGAAGCTGGGCCACACTGTGCGGTAGTCTTTATTAAATTTAGCTGCAAAAGAAAATATTTGTGAATTGTGAATAATAGAGTTGGTCAGATTTAAAATTTTACTATTTAGTAAAATAAATCGAGATGAAGATTGTATATTTAACCTCTTTTTTTAATGATTTTTAATTTAATAGGACATCAGTAATATTGTAGAAAAAATATTATTAACCAAATTATTATAATATACAAACATAGATTATTTTATAAATACTGTGACATGTAAAAAAGAAAAAAAAAATTTGAACGTTAGTTACCTAATGCGTCCATTTCTTCAGAACTGAGTTCAAAATCAAAAATGTCGATGTTTTGCTCTATGCGGTCCTTATTCACTGATTTGGGGATGGGTAGGACACCTCTCTGAACCTTTAATTGATAATTAACATATTACTAATATATGAGGCTTATAAATTATATATTTTTAAACACACACACGCACACACTATGAAACATTTTTTTTAAATACTTGGTCGTGATATGACGTCACACACAATATCTATAGCTTCGATATAACTTTTCTTAACCCATACTACCGTTAAACTTTATCTTATTAGTATTAAAGATATTTAAAATTGATAGATATCAGTTTTATCCGATAATTTCAAGGAAAACTATTGATATGCACTTATCATTATTTTTGACACGGAAGTTATATTTATTTACTTACCAAATACCGTAAAATCACTTGAGGTACACTCTTCTGGTACTTCTTGCTGAGTCCTAATAACATAGGGTCGTTGATCCTTGGTGGGGGAGCCTTCTCATTAAATAACGACCCAAAGGGCGTATATGCCATCACTGTAATGTTGTTTTTTTGTGCGTAATCTAAGAGCTTGTGTTGAGCTAGATTCAGGTTGACCTGTTAATTAAGTGATATATTTAATATGTGTATATTTAGTAACAAATCAAGCAGTAAGTACTATTTTTATCTTTCCCCTCGGTCTGGTCAGAACTCAGTGGTATTCCTTTTACCAATTATATACTTATACTTTAATTATAATAACAATTTCTTAAATACTTATCTTAAATTCATGCAGAACTAACACAGATGCAAACATTAGCCAGATATTTGCGGTTACCTCAACCTCATATACCTGGGTTTAATTTAACAAATTATTTTAACAGTTATAGACACCTCACCTCAATTTGTAAAACGGCTGGTTTTATCTCACAGTTGGACATCAATCTCTCCATCTGGCTAATATTGAAATTTGATATCCCAATAGATTTAGCCAGGCCCAGCCGGTGGGCTTCTTCCATAGCTTTCCACGTGTCTAAGTAATCCACTGTGTCGTATTTGCTTTCATCTGGCTGCAAAAATGTTAAAATTTTTTAAGTTAAATTAATTAAAAAAAAGAAATTCCCACCATACTATGTATATATCAACTTATTAGCTTGTCACTATTTACAACTGTATTTAAAAATATTATTTAATAAATTGTCGTGTAATTATTAAGTATGTCTCTAATTTGTTTTTATCAACTTGTGAATTAAATGTGCTTGTTAAGACGGACGGTAAATAGTTTGTTGTATATATATTTGATTATAATATATTATAAATGATTACCGTAAATGAGACGGGGTTATGTATTAAATACAAGTCAACATAGGACATGTTTAATCTGTTCAAGGATTTCTTAAGAGCTTCAACAACTGTCCTTTGTTCGTTTGAACCTAGCTGTAATAAAAAATCGTTTTAGCGAAATTAAAAACCGATCTAAAATCTAAGATTGAAACTTTAAATGCTTTTCTACAAACTGAATTTATAGACTGGTTATCGACACTGATATTTCAGGAAAAGGATTTTAATTCGATTTTTAGCAGCAATAATTGTATAGTTTTGTTATTTACAACGTTATTGAATTCCCAAAACCAAAAATTATTGACCCAGATATGAGAAGAGCCTAAAAATGTTATTTACATCCAGAATGTATCACTATTATTAAAATAGTTCAAAAATATATATTTAAAAATGAAATTACATATCATATACAAAAATGAAAAATTCTAGATAATAAAAACTGAAATAAAATTAGAACATAGCCAGGTACTTATAATTAAAAATCTCTAATAAAAAAGGAAAACAAATATGAAACAACAAAATATACTTTTATGGTTATGTTTAAATTCTAGAAACCCAACATTAAAAATCCAATTAGTCAATCACAAAACAAAATGGAAATGTTGAATTTTTCAAATTCAATTAAAAAATAACATAACATAATAACAATCAAAAAACAAGAATCGAGATAAAAAAACACTGAATAAATATTATAAAATAAAAAGATCAAGTATACAAAGTCAAATAATGAAATCAATAATTAAATTCAAGATCAATAACGAAATCACAAAATTAATTAAAAAAATATTTTAAAACTTTAATAAATATAAATAAATAATAAAACAAGACGAACCAGCCAGCCATTAATATGAGTTTTTGCGTAATTTGTTATCCGCGAAATATTTTGCGGAGTCTTGCAAAGTCCTCGGAACTTATTTAGTGGTTAATAATCTTAATAAAATGAAAGGTTTTTCACAAAAACGTTATATTAACTTTCAATTCACCTTTGTGACAATAAAAATATCTTCTCTGGATACATTTGAATTCCGTACTCCTAGACCGACCTGCTCTTCATTCTTATACAGTGCCGCTGTATCTATCATCCTATAGGAAAGTGTTATTTATTTATTTAATTAGTATAGAAAGATAAATCCATTAACACTAGCAGGACTCGAACCTGCGAACTCGGGGAGTCCGTCGTCACAGCTCTACCAACTGAACTATCATGTCAGTACTCGAGTGGATGAATTTAGTATAGTTCATCTTATTGAGGTTTAATTTACTTTTAAAACAAATGTATTATTTTATATTAGTATTTTAAACATTATATACTTATATGTTAATAGTTAAGCCATTTTTGGAGACACAGTTAAGACTTGAGAGAATAGGTAAGCTTAAAAAATCCGTTAAAGATATTTAATATAATTATGACAGTGACATCAGACATACCTTTTGCATCTTTGAACAGGTTTATAAATAGCAAAAACTTACCTGTATCCAGCATTAAGCGCCCAAATGACAGGTAATTCTACTTCGCGATTCTTTACTTGCTTCTGACCATTCTGTTAGATATATATTTTTAATTAAATTCTTGGATTAAACAATAAATTGGACATAAATATTGTATTTTTAATAAATAGATTTTACCTCATCAAAACCTAAAAATGTTCCCAGTCCTATAACTGGCATAGTGTGGCCATCGTTCAACGTAATTCTTGGGGCTTGGCCGCCATCTTTGGAATCGCATAGCTGTTAAAAAAATAATTCTAATAATAAGAAACCCAGTACAACACAGTACAGTATAGCAAAATGTTACAAAATATACGAGATATAAATTAAAAGATTGAAATGTTCAATTAATAATAACGGATAACAAAAAGGCTTTACACGTTTAGAAGTATAATGGTGTGATTATTGTATTATTTAAAAAGTATGAATAACTGTCAAGTAGGCCTTATATCTCCAGAGGGTAGAGCATTCGAACAAACAACAAACCAAACTTTCAAGCTTTATGTTAAAAGTATGGATCACAGATACGTAATAATATTACAAATTATTTATGTCAAATATTGTTGTTAATTCAAATATTGTATTGTTCAAATAATTTAAAAATGAATGAAACATTATAGACGTCAAGTAATTGTATTGGAATATTCGGGTTTGACCCCGTCGAGTTCAAGTATTATTTTTACGATAATGTCGCAATGATGATAGCGTCTGGGTAATATAATGAAAATATACATATTTATTAATAGCAATTTTTGTTTTATATTGTTATTTTTTTTGCCATTTTGGTAGCTTAGATCATAGTTTCTGTATATTTAAGTTTGTTTACAAATTTACATTTCTAAGGAAAATTTTTATAATTAATTTATATTTTTATTTTTCGTTTTAAACGTTTAAGTGAACGTACATTTTATCACGATACATCATTATACCATATATTTTTAAAACCGCTCTGTAATTTCAGCGAGTCACAACAAATCATATCAGAAAATAAGGAAAAATATTTTACGTGTAAATGTATGTGTAGTTGGTTAGTCAATTAGTTAGTAAAAAAAATGGATATATTTTTTTTTCCACAGAAAAACAAGGCACCCTTTGATTCAGCGAACTATCGTTGTTTTACATTTTTTGAATATCTCTATCCAACTTTCGCGCCAGCGAGGCCATTGTCAAAGGATTGATTATTTAAATAAATAACAAAACTGTCCATAGTTGATTATTTAAATAAATAACAAGAATGGAAACCTTTTTTTGCAACAGCAACGGAGTACATTCTATGTCCTTGCTTGATAATTCGAATGTTTCCCAATAATCCGAAAATATTTACAACGCTATTTCACAAATAAAACTAATTAATAATGATGAAATATTATTTACATCGATATAAAAACTTTATAAATATTAAACAATACTTACAGAACTTGAAATCATCAAAAATAGAATAATACTAGATAACATACTTGCGTCTTACGATGTCCAGTGAATACTGATGTTGAAAACTGAGAACAACGTAAGCCCAGCGTTGGCCTTGGAAAAACCAAAACTTGTTTCTTGTATGCTGTTATTTCTAGCATCTCTTTAATGGTCACATTTCATTATACGATCTGAGCCACTCTTTCTCAACTAGCGTAAATGACATCGCAAAGTGAAATGGCTCTTATGGCCAATCAGAGAGAAGCACTAGCTCTAGTGTTTCTCTCTGATTGGTGGAGAGGCCTATTAGCTATTCTCAAGATCAAATCGAATAGTTTTGATCGTATAATGAAATGTGACCAAAAAGTTTCAGTTTTTTTAAGGAAGTATAGGTGTTTAAGGCATGGTAGAAGTGACCGGTTTAAACTTAGTACATATCGTATGAAATAGTAAGGAGTCAAAATTATGTTCATTAAATATATAAATAATGTTCTTTTGAGTACGTGACACTGAACTCGAATAGTTTTTATAGTTTTTTGTCTGTTTATCGATAGTCTATTCTTATATTTATTTGGATTTTTTTGCGGTTGTATAATATTGTATCTTATTGACTATATTGAATAATATTGTATAATATTGAAGATATTTAATTATTTGTATATATAATAAAAAAACTTTTTCATCGTAAAAATAACAACTTGAATTCAGAAACTTTGCTAACTCCCAAAACTACGAATTTTAAATTTTTATATCATAAATGCTGTATGAATAAATTAAATATATATCTATAGAAGAGTTTGTCTCATTTGTTTGAATGCGTTCACTTCACTATTCACCCAAATATATTCTGAGGAAGGTTATATTCTTATTTCCTGGAAACGTTTCATGATTCAGAAGAAGCGGAGTCGCGGCCAACAGTTAGTACTAATAATATTGTAGCATTGAGTAATGAATATATATTTATAAAACTCAATTTACAGTAATAACGAATATACAGTACAGACGAAGCCCACGAGTTGATCTTTTGAACAATAAAGCCAAGAAGCTATAATTATTTTTCTTGTATATCAGAAACTTGTTGTCTGTTATTATATTATATATAAATAATTATGTATTACATAATAAATACCTAACTAAAACAAGAAGAAATAGTATATATATTTGTAAGTTTGCATTTTAAATAGAAGAATTTGAAATAACAAAATATAACAAGCTATGTCTGTGATCTCTTACTCGAGTTGAAAAAGTAAAGTATGCATATGTACGCCTTTTTTTTTTAATCAAGATCAAAAAAGTTTCAATGTTAAAGTTTTATATTAAAGTAGGATAAGTTTTTAAAATACTGTCAAATGAAAGGACACTGAATCGTGAACAATACGGTACATAAATCATAAATACTAAATTGGTTGAAAAAAACACCGAAATGTTAATCAGCAAATTATGTTAGCTACAGGATGGTCTGAAAAAAACATTTAATGGTACTTCAATTAGATTATAAAGAATTACAATAAAGTTATATGACTAAATTCTATTAAATAAAAAAAAAACATTTAAGCTCTATGACTAAATTAATGTTACTACAATGATGAAATTATTTTTATATTGGTATTCAGTATTTCGTCGTGATGACATCAATAGACATCCGGTTCTTATAGTTGGTGAAAGAATATCAGCGATAATCCTGGAATATTTGTGCAGGGGTGACTTCAACTCGGTTCAGAAACCATTTTAAAACGTTAAAATAACATGTGACTTTCATCTTATTGTGCAGATGTCCCTTCTACATCCAATTGTTCATTAAAATTATCATTTGTTTTACAATTCTATTGAATTTGGGCTGAATTGAGATGAACCTAGATATGATTTTCACCGCAGAGTGATGTTTGCGGCCGACCCTTAATTTCGGAACTGTCATAATGACGAACTTAGCAGTTTTTATTTAGAATTGGACGCTGGAACGTTTTCAATTCTTCTGTCTCGCAGACAACTTGTACTTTGGTATCATGAGTATATAATATTGGTAATCCAAGTTTTCCATTGCTTCTTTTACCATTTTTACGGCTGTATATTTACAACTCTAATCAATACTCCTATATAAGTTTATAAACAGTAAGTGACGCACGTAGTCAGGTTCTCTCTTCTCTCGTTGTTTCCCATTCTTTTCATAGATGTACCAGTATGGAATGATGGATAAAATGGCCGAAGCTCAAAAGATTTTTAATAAAACAAATACGTACAATCAAAATGGATTTAATAACAGACAAAAAATTGTAAAATATTAAGATCTCCCTGCTTATTGCCTGCACGCCGGTTTTTTTAAACTTATTAAATTAAAAAGTCCATATAAACTAACAATTCTATTATACTTTAATAATAATTTCGAAATCCTGTAATGATACCATTTTATTATACGATCTGAGCCACTCTATCTTAGCTAGCGTACATCGCATCGTATAGTGAAATGTCTGTTAGTGAGTTAGTGCTTCTCTCTGATTGGTGGAGACACTATTATATATCTTTCAAGGACAAATCGTATGGTTTAAATCGAATAATGAAATGCGGCGAAAAGGCAATCATTTAAAGGTCAATTTTGGTTCCATCTTCCCATTTCAAGAAAATTTTTGGTATATCTGGAACTTCCACATCAAGCTTATCAAACGGGTAGTTGTCGTAATCCTGCATACATGTCGGACGAATCGAACGATAATTATTATCAAATGTCTCTAATTCCGAAATATCGCTGGTGTCGAATTCGAAATCGAAAAGCGAAGCGTTCTCTATAATTCTAGTTTTTGTTAACGTTTTCGGAATGGCCGCCAAACCTCGTTCATACTGGAAAAATAAATATAAAATAGATTTTTAATTTGTATTTATAGAACTATTAATATGAATGTAGTTTGATTATTATATTGTAGGTCTGAAAACTTCTGTCTGTCTATTTATAGCATTTTTTTTATTTGAGATTATTTTGAGAACTTGTTAACTATCTAATTAATTAACTATCTGTAATAATAATAAAAGCGTAAATGACAAAAATCTATACATTTCATTTCAATGTCAATGACCTTATAAAAAATGTAAATCGCGAATGCCTACATTATTAAAACTATTTAAACTAATAGAAATCTCGGTTTCAGTCAGAAAATCTATTTCCATTGTGGCACATTCTCATAATTCAAAGCATGACGAATTTATAAATTCAAAATTCTGCAATAGAGAGTACGACCATACATATGTACCAATGTAGCTTTATTGCAATGTTATGAAAAATATAATATATTTTTTTCATTTATTTATTTATTATTCCAAAGTAAGAAAAATAAAGGTTTCTTTTAAAAAATAAGTGATTTTCTATGAATTATATAATTAATAATTAGTAACGTTCTAGTAATGATACTCCCACGTCTTTTGTTTTAGCAAAATCATGAAAATGACGAATGAAAATAAACATTTTAATTTATATTTTATAATAAGTTTAACTTACCAAATATCTCAAAGTAATTTGGCCGATAGTTTTTCCATGTTTCTTAGCTATAGAGGTCAACTGTGGGTCATCTATTTTGGTAGCTCTACTGTTAGGGTCATGACCTATCCCTGTCCCTGCCATCATACCACCGAACGGAGTGTAGGCGACACAAAGTACATCATTTTTTTGGCAGAAAGAAACCAACTCTTTTTGACCCAGGTTTATGTTTAGCTGAAAAATAAATGAATACAAATTATAATATAACAAATAATTATAATTACCAAATATCTTAAATCAATTTAAATCTTAAATCAATGTATAATGAAAATTTTAATAATGCTAGCAGGACTCGAACTTGCGACCTTTGGAAGTTCATCCTCGTCGCTCTACCAACTAGGCTATAGCGTCGGTACTCGTTTTGATGAATTTAACTTGAATTTTTATGATTAAATATTTAAGTTCTTTTGTGATATTGTAAGAATATTTTATACCTTCTCTAAGCACATCATTAACTAATTATTGGTTTGCTTGGAATAAGCTATGTGTGTGAAAATAACAGTAGTGCAATGAATTAAGGGAAGAGACAAGTTTTCTGAGTTTCTTCCCCGAGAGTCGAAAGTCTGTTTAAGGTTGTTTTTAAAATCAATAAAGTACAAACTTATTGTAACACAAGTACTTACCTCAATTTGGTTAACCACTGGTTTAACTTGACAATTCTTCAACAATCTTTCCATCTGTTGTATATTAAAGTTCGATACTCCTATCGATTTCACGAGTCCTTGCTTCAACACGGATTCAAACCCGCTCCAGGTATCCAGGTAATCAATTTTTTCATCAACGCCATCTACCTGATTTCAAAATAACAAAAATGTTAAGACCTTGGAATAATGTTACACATATTTAATGTTTACAAAAAATTTAAGATAATTGTTTAGATAAAATAAAAAATGAAATAAAATAAAAAAAAAATAAAATAAAAAATGAAATAACCGTACAGAAATAGACATAGGCCAATGCATAAGTACTAGATCGATATAGTCTAGACCCATCCGTTCTAACGCGCCTCTCACTGACGCTTCCACATCAGCCGGTCTGTGGTTGTGTTGCCAAACCTTGAAATAACAATATTAAATACAATAAAATACTGTAAATAATCGTAGAAGTAAAAGTAAAATAAGCAAGACTCTTGTGGTGTATTATATTCCTGTGATTTTACGGAATTTCGGATAACTAAAAAAAGTTTAAATTATCTCTAATTATAACAAGATTGTTTTGTAAATATAATTTCATCTGTTATCATTATTGTAAATTCTTTACACTAACCTTGGTAGTAATAAACATATCATCTCGTTTCACAACACCGTCTCTTATCTTCTTTCTCACCACGTAACCAACTTGTGGTTCTGTTCTATAGGGATGTCCTGTGTCAATGTGTCGATAACCAACGTCTATAGCATATGACATGGCCTCCACGAGCCTTGGTATATCTTGAAATAATACCTCTAGCTGAAAATAATACGTAATTATTATAAATCAAATGGAAAATGAAAACAAGGATAATGGACTAAAAATATATTTTGTTTTTTTTTTTCTTACATTTTCATCTACGCCAAGCCAAGTACCGTATCCTATGGCTGGAAGTTTCATCCCATTGTTGAGATTGAATGTTGGAATGTTTACCTGCAATATAAAATTTTATATTACGGTTTGAAATAATTATAACATTTTGATATAAACTCAAAATTAGATGTATTGTAAGTTTCCTAGTAAGACAACTTGGCTTTAACCACCACAATTGTTATTGTTCTATGATATAATTTCGAACCTATGCGAATATTAAATAATGTATCCACGTTCATATTTCATTACCTCTACCCAAAGGTTGCTTGTAAGAGATTGCTCTTTAGCAATAAGGCCGTCTGTTGCTATCTTTTTCTTTTATTTGTTATTCTTTTTATATATATTTTTTGTTTTAATTTTGGTACAATAAAGCATATCGTATCGTATACATTTCCAACTTCGTCTCCCCTTCCTACACCCTATATTATTTCGAAAAGGAGGTAGACAGTGGAGACGGCAAAAAAAAGGCTGGCTGCAGTCACATAAGAGTAACATATAAAAGAACACCACAAGCTGAGGTCAGTTCCAATTCGTGATAACCTGGGCCAACACCGCGCGAATACAAACAATAATATGACTAAACTAGTAACCCCAGCTTATCTTAGTTCGGTTCGTAATAATTCGGTAAAAAAAATACTTTTAATTATTGCACATAATAATTTATTTAATCGAAAGGATGTAATTAACAAAATGAATTATTTATTGTATAATAAACATGTTATCGTCAAACTTGTAACATGTTTATCTTTTTACAATAAAAAGTCATCTTCTATAAGAGAGATTCTTTCACTAAAGAACTCTCGTTTAAGATATTAGGTAATCTCTGTGCCTCGGAATTTACAAATAAATAAATATCGAACACATATTAGACGTGGATCTGTGGATGACACACAGAATGGTGCTTAGTGGGAATCGAACCCACAATCTATAACTCAGCAGTCAGGATTACTAACCACTACACCTACCTACAAGGCATCAAAAGTATCACACACAGATATATTTTTTAAAATTATTTCTTTATATTTTAGTTTTGAAATATCTTACAAATATTTAATTGGCTAATTGTTTTCAACGACTCTATACCCAAGGAAGGGCGTTTGAAATACGTCTAGAATATTAGCTCGAGCAACTGACCGAATTCACGAAATAAGGATATATACGTATACTATAGATATACGTATACGTAGGAATCATACTATTCGTATAATTCCTATATGTTATGTTAGTATTATTTAAAAATATTCAATAATTATCAAAATTCTTATTAATATCCTTTTAAAAGCAACAGATCTTTGCTCATAAATCTTTAGTCAATCAATCAATCAATCAGAATATAATTTATAATTAGCTTATTGTCTTTTTTTCATGCGTTGCAATGATTAATGCTATTTATAATGAAGTGCTGTGTATGAAATAATCGTAATAAAATCGTCTAAATTTTAAACACGCAGACTTCGCACGCCTATTACATAACTATTTAACAAATAGGGACTTTAGACTCATACTTTGAAAACACTTCAAGTTTAGTTTAAATCAGACGTATGAACAAATACCGGTTGTTGGCGACGCTAGAAGTTTGGACACACTACGCATCGTCAAAGAACTACGCCACATATTTTTTTTATTTACGATATAAAAATACATTTTTATATGTATATATTATTTGTATGTCTCTATATATATAATAAAATTGTACTACGTGGAAAGAATTAAAAATATTTCCATTATATAAAATTGAAATTTCTTTTCTTTTTTTTTTATTTTTAACGCATACAAAATAAATTCGATGTTTAACCTCTGCGTGTTATTTTTGTGCCAAATAGATTATATGTTTTATGTTGAATAAAAATGACGGTTAATTTTTATTAAAATTTTAATGGGTTTTGAGTTATATAATCTCAAATATATTACACACATAATTTGACTTAATATCGTCAAGTTGATACCGGTCCGAGTTATAATATAGTACCTGTTTGAAATAATCCAACTTTAATATAGTTCACAATTCTATTCACTTAACAAACTAAATGTTAAAGTTAATTGAATGTTGTGTTGTTTTTATAAGTACTAACTTCCTTAAGCTTAAAATAAATTGTCTGACCTTAAGACCCTCAGCAGACATGTTCTCCGCTCAAAATCACTTTCAAAACAGATGGTTTCGTCAATATATTTTATTCCCAATGAATGAATATTTTAATGAATGTTGTGATCGAATGAAATGAATGGAAAAAAAATCCTCATCAAAATGTTTTTTCGTAAGATTGATAACACGTTTTATAAACAAGTTTGATAAACGAAATTGTGTGGTTCCTCTCGGTATTTGTATTAAAATTGGTTTATGGTTAGTAATAATTATAATATTAATACATTTCATTTACTTGTTGATATTTTATATTAATATGTTTGTAGTAGTTTGATGGTAGAGCAGATAGTGAGTCATCTGTCCTTGACAGTGACAGTCATCTGTCCTTGACAGTGACAGTCATCTGTCCTTGACAGTGACAGTCATCTGTCCTTGACAATGAAAGTCATCTGTCCTTGACAGTGACAGTCATCTGTCCTTGACAGTGAGTGGCTCTGTGTCATCTTTAAATTAAAGTAGTGCTTTGGCTATTATGGGGCCAGCACCGTTCAATTTTAAAATGTTTAGAAAATTATGCTTTAATATACATTTTGAACAAAGTACAGATAAACATAGAATGTAGTGTAGATGTACATATAAAAATAGGAGCAAACAAACGTTAGTTATAGTTTTAAAAATAAAGTTGTATCTAATGTTAGTGAGTAAGAGTTAGAAATTAAAATAGATATTTAAATTAAAAATTTAAATAGTACCTTAGAATAAGCTAGGAATATAGAAATGCAAATTAGATAAGATATATTACGCAGACAAGTCTCCAGTAACGTTGGAGGTAGCCCGTAATTAATAAAAAAATAATATATATATTTTAAGAAACGTTGTTAAATAAAGTAACAGGCTCAGGTGGTAGATGCGTGTTCTCGACACCACTGCTTTTCCCGTAGTTCTTACGTGAGAATTTGTTATAATACCACACGAAACCGCCTATTCGTGTTGTTGTAGTGATGTGACTGTGAGCTTATTGCATTTTGGATCCTTAGTTATCTTTTAAGATACATGCGAATACTAGGAATACTTATTTATTAGTTTACCTAATACTTATTTATATTATTAGAAATTTATCAAATTGCTGTCTATTGGACGATAACTACAAATTGTCTATTGGTTACTATTAAAAAAAGAACAAAAAGTATAACAAAAACGGGTTTATTATTAATTTACACAATCCACAATTTTTGGCAATATCTACAATTAATTTAAATTAGACTTCAATTTTGGCGCCATCTTTTAATTTCAAGAACACTATCGGTATGTCAGGGATGTCAACATTATCGACCTTGTCAAACGGATAATTATCGTACTTTTGAAAAATTATTGGATTTACTGTACGATAATTATTATCAAACTGCTCGAGTATTTCCACATCACTAGCGTCGAGCTTGAAGTCGAAAATCGATGCGTTTTCTAAAACTCGGTTCTTTGTTACAGTTTTGGGGATGGCCGCCACTCCACGTTCGTACTGAAAACAAACGGTCATTTGTATTATATAGAATTAATTTAATAGTTATTACGATGATTTAGACTAGGCATGTTTTTGAATACTTTTTAGCCGTTTATAGGATGACATTTTTATTAAATAAGATTATTAATTATAATTGTACAGATAATAACAATAAAATACACAATATACTACTGAAGTCTTTGTTATAATTTAAAATAAATCTGACGCAATATTAAAAGAAATGCAGCGCGATCGCAATTTGTAGACTTGTTACACGAGGTTGTGCGAGATCCAAGTTCGGTACGTCGAGAAATAAGAAAAATCAATATATTGTCTTTAATCAGCATAACACTGTTATTTAATGGTGAATTGAATATGTTTGAGTTAAATATGGAAAAAAAGCTTACCAAATATCTCAACGCTACTTGGCCCACAGTTTTTCCATGTTTCTTAGCTATAGAGATCAGTTTTGGATTATCGACCTTGGTGCCCTGGTTGTTCGGGTCGTATCTACCTGGCATCATACTGCCGAAGGGAGTGTACGCAATACACAGTACATCGTTCTTTTGGCAGTATGAGACCAACTCTCTTTGACCCAGGTTTATGTTCAACTGAAATAATGTAGAAACATATCATAATTAAGTATAATAATTTAATAGTTGTAAAACAATTAAATTTAAGAAAAAAGATAACTTTAATATTTTGATATATAGTTTCAATTGTTTCATTATTAGCATGAAAAAAAAGGCTTTGGTTACTTTTCCAATTACCTCAATTTGGTTAGCCACTGGTTTAACTTGACAATTCTTCAACAATCTTTCCATTTGTTGTATATTAAAGTTCGATACTCCTATCGATTTCACGAGTCCTTGCTTCAACACGGATTCAAATCCCCTCCAGGAATCCAGATAATCAATTTTTTCATCAACGCCATCTTCCTGATTTTTTACGTACAAAATCAAATTATAATGATTAAGAAATTAGGATGAACAAATGTAAGATACATTTTTAGATATAAGTTAAGAAAAGGAAATAACCGTACAGAAATAGACATAGGCCAATGCATAAGTACTAGATCGATATAGTCTAGACCCATCCGCTGTAACGCGCCTCTCACTGACGCTTCCACATCAGCCGGTCTGTGGTTGTGCTGCCAAACCTTGGAATAATAACTCACATAATTTGAGTAAACAAACATATTCTAACAAACATAATCTTACTTATTTAAAATAAATTTAAGAAATTCGCAATTTACGATAAATACATTGTTAAATTATTAAATATATTTAAAAAGAGCAACTGTTGAGTTTCTTGACAGCTTTTCTCAGCAGAGCAGCATCCCGAGCTGGTGGTGGCTTACTCACGACATTTTTATAATCTAATGATTGATCATTTAAAAGTAAGTAAATAAATACTTACTTGAATATTTATTAGTAGGGGATTTGGTTCCCTAATAAAATACGAGTTTACGTTACATCATATTAAGTCAAAGATTTTTCTGTATTCCTATTAATATTTCATTGGTTAGGAAGCTTATTATTAAGCATAAAAAATACGTTGTATTTATATAAATATTAGTCTGGACCTCTGTTACTAACCTTAGTAGTGATAAATAATTCCTCTCTTTTAACAAGACCCTCCTTTATCTTTTTTCGCACGACGTAACCAACCTCCGGCTCGGTATTATAGAGGTGTGCGGTGTCAATATGACGATATCCAACATCGATGGCATATGACATGGCCTCGACGAGTTTTGGAAGGTCTTTAGTTATCAATTGAGGCTGAAAAGAAAGAAATTAAAATCATTCGTGCCAGTATTTTCAAATTTCACGTCAACGAACACTTATATGGAGTAAATGTCACAAAGTAAAATTCTAAATTAACTTTTAAATAATAAATCCTAATCAACATTCTCTTTCAAACCTGTCAATGTGTTGGTAAAAATAACATTCACGGATACAGACAAAGCAGGTTTTGAATTTTGTATTATATTGATATTATTACATTCGTTCAGTTTACCTTTTCGTCCACCCCAAGCCAGGTTCCGTAGCCTATCGCTGGGAACTTCAAGCCATTATTCAACTGAAATGTTGGAATGTTTACCTGAAATATATGATACTTTTTAGTTTCTTCCGACGCTTATTATAAGTCAATCATGTCGACAATAGGAATGCCTGCTGTTATTTAATTCATACCATATATTTTATTATTGGTTTCGTACATGTGGATTCTTTAGTATAAAAATTTAAATATTTTTTAACTATCCTGTTTATATCCTTAATTATTAGATGTCGGACTGTTTTTATAGAACATTTGTGTAATTTATATAATTTTGAGGTATACTTGAACTATGGAAGTATTTTTCCAAATTCTATCTAATACTCACTTATAAGCTGTTTATATAGAGTTACGTTAACGTTACTACCACGTTAGAATTTACACCGGTATTCAGCAGCGCTTATCAAACTGTAGAAGTTTATTTTGGTATTAAAAAAACGTAGTCAAAATAGAAATAGACTAACGTATATAAATTTTATATATATGCATGTCGACAATCCCAGTTATCTCAACTTGGCTTATAACATTCCAGATGTTTCTAAAATTGTAGTGTGTTCTGTATATTAATTTTGTACCGTTTCCTGAAGCAGTATCAATGAATTTAAATCATAATAATTCAAATTATCTTATTGTTGAGTAGTAAAAAGGAATATGATGACAGACAGACGCTTATAACGACTTAGTAATTTTTTATGAGTTTCTTATAGTTTCTATGAAAATATTGATAAATAAAGATAAAAAAGAAAGTAGATTAAAAAAAAATCTCAATTAGAATAATAGATATTTGAATATTATTTGAACAAATCCAAATATTGATTTAGTTGTTACAATAAAGTTACGAAATAAGTTTGAAACAACAAGCAGAACTGCTGAAAAAAAACCTGTTTCAGTCTATTTTCACTGAAATGTCGTGAGGCATTCGTTATCAATAAAGAATAAAATTACAGTCCACCATCAGACCTTTGTGACAAAACAAACTATTGTAAACAAGTATTTTACAGGCATAATTAGTGATAATCAAAGTGCTTGTACAACAGACGCATGAAAGATACCGTTTTTTCCTTATTGCCGTACATAGTTAAGCTAGATCATGAGAACTATTGAACTATGCTCTACACTAGTTTTGCGCACATTTAAAATTCTTGAATGTTATCTTATATATATATAAGTTATATCTATATCTTATAAACATTATTATCTATATCTTATAAACCAATAAATTAAAAATCGAATTAACATCCACCTGTGGCGGGGGTGAAGTACCTCAACGCTTAATTCTGGGCCCTCTTTTATTTTTGAGATATGATGTTGTAAACTTAGGTTTGATCGGACAAGTATCTTAATGTACTGACACATTTCTCTTATTTCAGAGCATGTTCACGAAATTGTATCCGGAGTACGAGCTGATTTAGATAAACTAAATGAATGGTAGCAGTGCAACTTGCCATGTGGCATGTGTTACCATATGTCATTACTGGTCAAAACAAAAAAATCCTAAATAGTCCTCCTGACTGTAACAACGAAAAGCTAAGACAATATTTAATCTAGTTTCAAATTAAAAATTAATATGGCAAGCCCATCAAGATTACCTTTGACGGTACATTTGGCGTTAATCTGTATAATGTATAAAGTGCGAACGGTCACTCGCTGTCAAAACCTTTATTAGAATACATTTAATAGAGATACGGGGCTGTGCAAATAAAACAAATTTAACATATCTTCAAAAATTTCAAAATTGGCAAAATCCTTCATTCATCTAGACTAAAAATCGGCGTAAAAAGTATTATAAAAAAAAAACCAACGAAACTCACAAGGGATGTATTTTTTATTGTAAATATTACATTAATAGATTGTAAATTGTGAATACATAAATCTATAGATTATAATCCAATGTTATCTAAAAGACGTCTGTCTAAATTGTATAGATAAATCGAATATAATAGATTAGACTTTACAAATGTTACCGGTGTTATTTAATTGGGCTCCCGAGAACATTGTTATCTGATACACTAAAATAATATTAATATGGACATACAATAAGAAATAGAATACTATTTATTTGTTTTATTAAGTACATAGTATTTGTTTGTTTTTGTAAGAAATTCTTTAGACTAAAAATAGATTGTCTGACCTTAACCTGCTCAGCGGCCATGTTGTCAGCACAGAAGCACTCGCAAAACTGACAATTTTAATGTCTTCTATCTCTCTCCCACGTCCCAATGTATCCAAATGAAATAATGCGTAAACGTTGACACCACACTCAACGGTCCACAGAGTATTGTATTATTGGTAGGTAGTCTAATTATTAATTTATCTGCTATTATACATTACGTGGGTAAGATAATAAAACATACTCGAGTAATATTCTTATCAAACGCTGTTGAAACATCTGTTTTTAATTGCTATTGTTTATTTATGTAGAAGAAACGGTCAACATTTTGAACTTTCTATTTGGTATTAAATAACCGACACATGAGTGTTGTATTTATTTGATAAAATAGTCAGATTGTAGAGGGAGGGATAGATGGAATTAATGCAAAAAAGAATATCATTATTACCAAAACCTTACATTTTTTTTTATATTTTAAGCAACACATTTAATATTATTTTTCATTGTAAGAATTTTATTTATTTATTTTTATTTATGTTACCAACAACTCCGAGAGCCTGGACTAAAGAAGCGTGGCATTTAGTTCGGATTCTTAATAGCAAAATAGTAATCGAAATTTTGAAGGAAAAAATCGTATATTTTGTAACAATTCCATTACTTGGATATGTATTTAGGAGGCAATTTCCATGGAGAGTGTGATATTTTTAAGCCTAAAACTTTAGATAAATGTTAAATTAAATGCAAAAAGAAGTTTTTATAGTTCCAGATTATCGCAAATATTGCAAATATCGTGTAACGCCATTTTGTTGCAGACGTAGTCGCGGGAAATAGCTTGTAAATAATAAAATCGCCATATAAAGACTGTTATAAATTATTTATTAATATTATATCGTTTTTTTTTTGCAAGGTGCTTCGGAAGGGCTAAAAAAAACTATTTTTTTTTTACACAAAATTGTGGTAAACTTCTCTTTTCGATAGTTACGTTATAATCTGTTAAAGTTTATAAACAACGTCATCAACCGCCTTTTTCATGTTACTGTAATCTTATGTTAAAAACAAAAAAAAATAGTTTTTTCAAAACATGCTGCATCGCTTTTTTCCGTGGAGTACTTTATTTTAAAAGTCAAGGATGTTCATTTGATTTCCAACTTGGAGGGATTGTCATTTTGAATATTCAACGACACTAATTATATGTAGATTAATTATTATCGTTTTCCAATTTTCAGTTCAATTTGAAACTGGTATTGGAACAATTTTAAGTAACACGATTTTACTAAGACCAACATACAGTGAAAGATAAACAAAAGCTAGTATTTACAGATTACTGTTCAAATTTTCCTAAGCTATTTCATCTTCAGGTGGTGAATATCTAAAAACTCGAATGCTATCCATGATTTCTTATGTCAAAACTGTTTAAGCTTTTTTCAATTTTTATTTCTCTATTTCCCAAAAATCCTTGAGCATTTTCGGTAATTGTTCATCGCATCGATTGGTATTTGGCCACTGTGATAGCTTATGTTCGCCAGCTTTAATTGATTATTTTCGGTAATTATCTTTAACAATCATAAAAGGAGTCCCAAGATAAAGATAAAATGATAAAAAAATTTTCAATTGAACGGAGGGACGTGACGTCACACAGTAATTATAATTGTACTATTTGGCACAATTACTAGTCAAATAGAATATCTTTATGGAATATTAGATTACGAAGTTAAGTTAACTGTTCCATGATATGTTCTTGTTGGCTGTTCCTCAGTTATGTTTTCATTGAGAATAAAGTTGTCATTTCGTGTTTTATGTATTTCTTTAAGACACAATTCATTACTATTTTTACGATTTTTTTTTATAATTGTATGTCATAGTTGAAGCATGTAGCCAAATCGGCAAAAAGCTTGTAAGCTGCTCTTCAGAAGCGACATCGTCAATGCTGCTCTTGGCAACTATAGTCAGCCATTCTTCTTGACTCTCACTTACTGGCTCAAACCCCATTTCACCCATCATCCCGAGGTTTAAAAGTTAAATGCAAAAAAAAGAAAAAAATGTCAAAAAAAATATCCATCCGGAAATTTTTACGAAGAGTATTCAAGAAAAAACTTAAAGTGAAAAACTTGACTAACTTGTACAACGCAAAACTTTATTAAAAAAAAAAGAAAAGTTACAATTTGGAGTTGTATACATTTTGGGTACAAGAACATTGCAAATTTGCTTCGTTGTCTGTAAAGGTGTTTGGCAATCTTTGTTAGGTGGCAATCGCCTGCTGATAATCCGCTGATGCCTCAACCTATTCTTTAATCTTCCCTAAATATTAATCAAAGGGAGTCCAACGATATTGCTTGGAGAATGATGCTATGGCTACATTCACGTAAGTACTCTCCTGGGGTAAGGAAATCATATCTTTTAAAACCGTCATCCAATTCTAGTAGTCGATAGAGGCGAGTACTGGTCACGTACTGCGCTTAGTAAAGATCATTCTTAAGAGTTTCGTAACATAATCGAAACGAACCATTTTGTATACTTACGTCAAGTTAACCCTTGATATTCATCAGGGAAGTAACGCATCTGCAACTGTAATGTAAATCACAGTTTGGCTGTCAGTTCGTTGACTCCGTCACGTCGTCGTCGACGTCAGTCATAGCGACGAATTATTTTATTTTGATATAAATAAATCATAGTTTAAAGATGACAAAAGGTACAATGTATCTGCCTCTGTATTATAAGAAACAAATTGCTACTTTAGTAGCATTTAATTTAAAAAACTTCCTTATACAATATAAATGTATAACGAAGCTTTGAGGAGTTTGAAAATAATTATATTTATAAAACTTTGTCTTAAAAACATGTCGGTGATAGTGTGCGGTGATTTTAATGTTTATGACTACATATTACATCAATTTAATAATACTTTTGAGTCAAAAAAAAGGATAAAATACATTTTAAATTAAGTGACGGGGTTACCGTGGGAATATGTAGAAGTAGAGAAAAGTTATATGATTTATATATTGAGAGGCAATTGAATCATGATCCGCTGTTCTTGAATACGATACGATATAAGAAAAACAAATTACTTTAAGATTTGTTTTATGAATGATGTTTTTCATCCTTTTTTCACTATTTTTATGGTTTAAAATGGTCATCTGATGACTAGTGATCACCGCCGCGCAATATCCTAACAACACCAATAGTATAAAGTATAAAAGTAAGGAGCGTTGCCAAAGTTAGAGGAAAAAGTAGGCGCTCTTTTTGAAGGTACCCAAGTCGCATCGTCTTTGGAATATCGCCAATGAAAGTACATATCACATTTTGTTAGCGCGTCGAATTAAGTTCGAGAAGTTTCTCGAGAATCACACTGAATTTATAAGTCTATAAATTCTATGAAATTAAAAATAATATGCATCTTAATGTGAGAGTGTTGGTAATAAAAGTTCTTATAAAATAGTCATGAATCCACCTTAAAATGTTCGAGTAATTTTCAGGTACAAGCTCATATAAAGAACGTGTCATGTATTTTTAAGATTCAATGACACTTACGTCAACATTACAGAATGTAACTTGGGTTATTTCTTGATAACATTTAGCAGAAAGTAAACTAATCAAGACGTGCCTATGTACCATTTAATAACTACTACAATTAAACTGTTCATTCTGAATGATAGATGTCGCTACAAACAGTGTTTCTCTGGAAATATGTCAGTCAGTTACGTAACGTGATATAACAGTTATGCTATTCAACGATAGATGGCAATAAACACAAAACAAGTAAAAGATATATTTTTCATTTTTGTTTCTATTCTACGAGAGAATTATTATAAATATGTAAATAAAGAAATCGGTTTAAAAATAAACAGTGTACTATAAGCGGGAATATTAAATCAGAACTGTTAATATTATAAAATAAGTTATAATATTTATATAACTCAACAATAGATGGAGCTACTACCATAGTACTGAAATATGTTTGATGTGATATTATTACAAAAGTTTTACTTAGGAATTACTTTAACCTATCATAGGTTGTTACGTTAAATAAAATATAAAAAAAATCTTGTAATTTCTTTTCAGAATTTGATTAAAAATAAACAATATTAAGCCATTTTTTGAGTGTTTTTTTTAAAGTTTGTAGTAGATGAAGATATTGTTATTAATTTTGAAGAATGTGATGTTTCTATATTTTATTCTTAGATTTAAGTGCCTTTTTATTGATACTCGTGACGGTTATGTTTTACTTTATATTCAATACATTTGGAGAACGTTGATGGTGTTTATGTTGTTATAATAAAACTATTTTTTATTGTATATCGTAAAAAAAGTTATACAAATATAGTTAAGACAAAATGTAGATACAGAAGGGGAATAAAAATCAGAGAAACAAAATTTAAAAAACTTAATATATTTAATAAAATAAAATAAATTTATCATATAACGCTATGTATTACATAGCAATGTACAATTAAAAGTTTTATATGTACTACTGAAAAAAAATGTATTGAATAATCTTCCTAATGAGGTCTTATATAAAATTAAAAGCATTTGTAAATACAGTATGAATATAAGCTTAATAAATAATAATCAAGAATACTGTAAGCGTTTATTTTAGGCTTATTTCGGTAATCACCGGCCGGAAGACGTCCACTGCTGGACCAAGGTCTCCAAGATCTCCACGACGATTCGACATTTAAATAATAAATATATGACATTTGAATAAAACCCTATAATATTGAATTAGTTCCTAATTATTAAACCAAACCGTAAATAATAAACACTTCTTTATCGAGCCGGAAAGCCTCTAACTTTAGTTTTAAGACATCATATTTTCATAAAACAAAACAAATAAACAATTGTATTTGAGTAAATGATACATTTTAAATAATTCTAATTAATTATACGCCCTGATCTAAGTAACTAAAGACGTTGAAAAAAAATAACAAACGCTGCATCACCGTCTCAAACACGGTATGTCAAGTGACTTGTAAAAAAGTTTAATTAAAAACGGCCCCCTTTTTACGTTTTTTTTTTTTTAAAGAATTACGATCTCTTTGTTTTTAAGTATTTTTTCTTGAGGTGTCATGTGCCTCGTTTAGACTCTCCGGCTGGCGAGTCGACTAAATACTACCAATTTATATCAAGAGGTGGGTACATAATATAATTGTCAAAGGTTCAAATGGTTTTTGTGGTGTAGGGGGTAGGGGGGGGGGGGCTAGAAGCAGGAGGAGGAAGGGGAGCCCTGGAATTTATATAATTAATATTGCCAATATTTCTTCGATTATTTCTTAGCACCCATCTCAAACCATCGTACATATTCACGAATGTAATTTTTGTAGTTGATTACATATTTAATAATAACAGCCGTGTCCACGTATGGGGAGATACAGGAGAAGACGAGGATGAATCTCTATGAATTCGTTAAAAAATCTTTAAATGCATGACATACATTTTATCAGCTAAATTAAAAATAAACATTTTATATATTTAAATCATATATATTAACACTTTCAGTATATATAAATATAATTATAGTATATTTCTAACACATGCTAGAAAAATGGAATTAATGTATAAGAAAAATCTATATATATAAAAGAAAGTATTTATAACTCAAGAACGGCAAAACCTATTTGGCTGAAGATATGTGGGGAGACAGCTTAGAGCCAGGAAACGGACATAGAATACTTTTTATCCCGTTCGGGCACATTTATTTATTTATTTTGTTACAAATTATTTAATAAAGAATAATATTTATATATTTTGATTTTGATCAATCAATTCTAATATTATAGGTAAAGTTTGTTATGTTTGTGGGTTTATTAATAAGTTTATTTGTTAGAAGTAATCTTCAAAGTAAATCCAAATCTAAAAATGTCTCAAACAATATTTAGAAATAACTTCTATGTTGAATCTATGCTGTATTATATTATTCATTTGAAATATTAATAGGGCTTTCCAATTTATTCACATTTTGAAATAATATTGACCAATAAAAGCTCGAGTATAGGATTTTCTTACGAGCCCTATGTTCTGTTCTCGCGGACGCAGTCGGGGGCAACAGCTAGTATATTATATATTTTAAAAGGTTTTTTAAGTTATTGGGTTTTGACAAAATTCAATATTGATATAAAAACTATACAAACATAAATTTATATATATATAATTTATGTAATGACAGAGAGCTTATTATTCAAATGTTGGTATATGAAGTCAATAAAATAAAGGATATCCAACTGGTATTAAAGTCCATTCCAGTACTGGTTGAATTCAAAGGCAGCATTACATAATTAAAAACTCCCCTATGCTTGGTTAATTGCTTTAGGAATGCGCTGAAGTGACGAAAGAATGCCATCAATTGAAGAAAGCGTTTTAATCCCATTGTTGGGAATATACAATTTTGTATTTTTTATTAAAATAACTATTTCCAATTAACTTAGCAATAGTTCAGTATATAGTAACCTAAATGCTAAGCGAAATATATATATATATATATATAAATAAATAAATTTATAACAACTAAGCGCGCCAGAACCCTAGAACACATTTTCTGAATCAAAACCATTAAATCGAACTTACAAACAGAAAAATACCATTAAAATAGCGCACGTATAAAAGGAATATATATCAACAATATAATATATTTTAACATTATTTTAAATACAATTTTACATTTAATAAGTGGACAATCTTTTATTAATCTTTACAATAACAAAACTTAAAAGATGTCTTTTAAGACAATTGTTTTTCTTTTTGTCTTATAGTATGTACGGTCTAGTAACATTGAAAGGATTGTGGGAAAGAGATGTATTGTTACGTCTCTCTCACTCACTCGCTGGTCGAGTCAAATGGACGCCGCGGCGAAGAAGTACATTTACAAATAAAACTTTATTATTAATATATTATTAACTTTCACAAAATAATATAAAGAACATCAGAAACCGCACGAATCAAAATTACATATTTAACTTTTCCTTGACCAGATGATTTAAGAGTTTAATATTACTTGTACTAAATTATTGCTTTTTGTATTTATAGACATTTTGTGTTTAACTGAGGTTCTAATAAATATGAGAAATCTTTAATATATATATATTATAATATATTTTGTGGCATTTTATCAAAATGAATCTAAAGTTAGTTAGTTGGTTAGACTTTTTGAAGTAAGCCACCATTTTTGAGATTTCACCACCGTCCTAATAAAGACGGATATATATAGAATGATAAATTAAAAAAAACGGATAGAGACACGATAGCTCAATTGGCAGAGCGACGGGGAAGCTGTCTCAGAGGTTGCAAGTTCGAGTACCTACTGACAGTGAAGAATTTTTAATTCTATATTAAAAAATATAAGCAATATATGAAGTCTAGGTCTTTGTAAATATAATAATACTATAATTATTTACAAATTCAATGACAACTAAACAATGTAAGGACAATTGTATTCTTAATTGTATAGATTTTTAAAAATAATAAAAATTACGGAAAAAAATCTTTTATTCATAATAAGTAAATTATTATATTTATATTTTACAATGTTATTTTTTTAAGTAATGTATGATTTTATTTATTATCTGTTGACCGCAGACAGCTGACTTCCGGTCAGTTGGCGGTTTTGCTTCTCAGAAGCAACCAAATATACTTATTTCAAAGAAACTTCAAACAAAGAAAGAAAGAAAAAAAAGAAAAATTTTTGATTATTTAAATACAAGGCAATTATTATTTTTATTTTAAATAAATATAGAATGGATAATAAATCGGAACGGACAGGGCATTCGAACCCACGATCTCTGGAAAACCATAGGGTAGGTAGAGTTCGGTTTATTTTTCATTTATTAAAAATATAAAAAGCTTAATATTACTTTACATGTTTATAGATATTATCAAACAAGTTATTTTTTGAAATATTTCTGGTATGCCTTGATAATATTATCTATAATATTTATGTATCTTTGTGTTCCCTGTTAAGGTATATTTTTGCAGTCAACCTATACTCCCTTTTTAAGACCAGACCAGCTTACATTTTAACTTTTACGTAGGTACATTTAAATATATATATATAAGTTGTACAAAAACACTAATTTATATATAACTCTTAATAAATTATTTAAATCCAGGGAACAGTAACTAGGTGCCATAAATATGACTCTCCATCCTCCTCTCTGTGTCTCACTCTCCTTCATCCCAGTTCATAAAATTCACGTGCAAATTCTTATATTTACAAACATAATATAAATTTAATAAATTTAAAAGAAAATTTAATTATTTTCCAAAATTGTAAATATCATCAACTCAAGATTTAAAACTGTCAAACAGACAATGTTTAATTCCTGGATTAATTCCCGAAAATATTGTATTGAATTATGAAATTATATATCACAAGTCAAGTCTTTGAAGTCAAGTCAAGTCATAATTCTGTGTGTGTGTTTTCTTAGAAATCTTAAAAAAGAATAATCCTTTAGACTTTCCGTCTGAAGCCTGTCACCTTCAGGTAAGTTTCTGAAACGGAGTGTGACAAATTAAAAAAACAAAACTATGTAATTTAATAAATAATTTAAAAGAGTATCCATGAAGTTCTTTGACGGTTTTTCTCCATGGACCCTGGAAGCCTTGGAACCGTGCATCAGTCTGACATTTCCTTAGTGTAATGTATGATAACAATTAAAAAATATTATTTTCTCCAAATAAAACTCCCACGAAAACATATTAAAATCGAAAATAATATAAAATGTCTTTTCTTATGTCACCTTTGTAGAGCCGATTTCTTTGAGTCTCACAAATCTCGAACAATTACTAAATATTTTGACATTTCCATTTGTCTATTAAAAGTGTTATTAATGGCCGTCGGTGTGTTTGTTTGTGTTTTTTTTTAGTTTCATGTGGGTGGTCGCCGGGTTGTTTGTGTGTTGATGTCGATGCAAAATATATACTTTATATTTATTGTTTGTGAGTTTGTGTGTCGGAGGTAATCTTCTTTCGATTAAAAAATATATTTTAGATAGAAATTAAAGAATGAATGTATTGAACAATATGTATATGTATATTATTTCTTTAAAATGAAAGGCATTTGTGTAAGATAACAAAAATTTTTTTTACATACTTTGCCTTTTGCAATCAAGCGGACAGAGTCGCGGGCAAGAGTAAGTAAGCTACTAAAACAATAAAATATATATCTGATTATTATTTGAAGCAAATCACCATAACCAGTATATTTATAACCCGTGAACCCACAGTGTAGCGGCATGGTGGGCCAATTTCTGTACCCAGCTGTGGGATATGTACAGACTTTAATAAACTGTACAGAATTTATAAGTTATTGTACTTACTCGTGAAACGTCAATTTAAAATAATTCTATCAATAATATTAATATAACATTTCCGGGACTTAGATCTTAATTATATTTAGATAACTTTTTACATTATTTTTAAATAGTAAACATTTTCAGGATAATAAATACAAACATACCAACAATATTAAATAATAATAAATAAAGACGCTCATAATAATTTATTGTTTTTTAATTTATTTCAGCGATACTTAACACTCGTTATTACGACAAGAGTTTGAATAAATAAGGGTTCCGTATTAAATGTATATATTTATATATATTTTTTTAGGAATAAAAAGTATTTATTATGCATAATAATAAATAATATTACTTTACTATTTATATTAATTTTATTATAAATTTAAGCTCATGAAGCTTTACCAAAAATATATAGGTATTTATAAAAAATAATATTTTTTTCAAAAAGTTTTTAATTACGTACAAAAAATATAACATAAAGAATCACAACAAAATAGATTTATTTCCCAAATCCTTTATTACGCCCATAAATAAAAAGCATAGATAATATAGAGTCATCGTGGGGCATAGATTATATAGTCATCCCGCGGCAGAGATTACCCGCCATTAAATAACTATTCAACATGGCCGCTGGATTTTTATATTAGTGAATATAATTTAGTATGGACTTTATTAATAACATTATTTAATTTAAATGAATAGTTTTAAGTTTATATATATACATCATGTTTGAAATGGCTGGAAATATTTGTATGGAATTCAATTTTTAATATTATATCTATTACAATATAAAAAAAGAGTATCATAAGAATACGCCATCTTTGTATAGGTATTTTATGAAGGGTCATATTTTTAAAACATTTTCTTTTTATCATGTATTGAGATTTATTATAATTTATTCCCAAATTATCCTCACAACATCATAAACACCCTACACCACAGAAAAAATAAAAAATGGCCTAAAGATAATTATTATTTTTCGGCGGCAAGTAAATTACACGTTCTATCCACAACAACCAACTCCCGTTGACCCCTAGCCCAATATATACACACTTCGTTTACAGTTCTTCATATAGCGGTGTTATTATTAATATCGGATTTTGGGAGTGAAAGAAACAGCAACAGTTATTAAGGCGCGTTAGAAAAGGAGATCACGATTTTCGGTTTGTATGGGTTTGATTGCTTTTATATTATTTGTAACCTATTATATATAAGGTAGAAATAATATTTTCTAACCCAATAGTTTTAATATTGATATAGACATTAATATAAAAATATATATTTATTATATATTATAGACATGAATGTGTTTTCTATCTGTTATCTGTTTAAAACTAAACGGCTATATTGATTTAGGTACAATTTTGCACAGAGAAATAGCACTTTTTAATGTTAAATAATTTAATAGAAATTACTATAAAGTTTTTTCTTAACAGATTCTATTACATCTCCAGATAAACCGCATTTATCATATTATTATAGACGGACCCAGGTTCGAGCCGCGGCCGTGATACTTACATTTCTTCTAGTCTGGTCAATGAAAACGCCGTGAAGACACTAAAAGTTACGTAAGAAATTCTATTCATATATTGTATATTTATTAGTTAATATTTAAGAATCTTTTTTTCATATTGGAATAAATTAAAACGCGATATACGTGCTCCAATAAGGTTAAAATCTAATATACAGGTACTAAAACAGATAAAATATAACAACAATGTATATCGTAAATGTAAAACCTATTTCTTTTTGTTTTAATTCCATAAATCCCGTATAGTCTGTACACAAGCTATAAAATGTAACCTTAATTCTAGTTAGATTCATAGACAACTATGATTCTATATAGATAAGGATAATAAAATACTATCATATGCAACCTCATTGTAAAACTAAAAAAACAAAATAAATTCGAAAAAAATATATCAACCCACTTATTATTAAAATGTATAATTTTAAAAACGCAGTGAGCGAATCGTTCAAATAAGTCTGTAAACACTTTATCGATAAACGACGTCGCCTTAAATTATACAAAAAAAAGATATCATTTGAATTTAGATTGTTCTTGTTCTTATTTCGAACTGCAGTACTGTAAGGACAATCGAGGCGTGGAGATGGTTTTATTAATTTAATTTAGTTCCGTTACTAATAGAAAGATTTAGAGAAATTCAAATTTATAACATTTTGAGCACTTATAATATTATACTATGTTTTTCATGCTTTTGATGATATATATATATATTTATGTTTTGGTTCTAAATTACTCGGCTAATTAAGACACTTACTCGTATATAAAACAATAACAATAACAACATCTCCATACAATGATTGTCCGGTTAAGATTCGGATTTCAAAATTCGGTAGATCATTACACGTATCGCGTGCTATTTTTCATTGGTCTGCTTTAAAAAAGGAACACTTTTTTTGGATGCTTTTAATGCAACGATTGTCTGACGCCAGTATTTATTTAGATATGGAACACCAAAAAAATGTCTCTGCTTTAATCAACTTCTGGCGCACATATAAAGCTGTTACAGATAACATTTTGACTGACATATTCCAAAGCGAAGTAAGCAATATCTAATATATGAATACTATTTAGTCAATATTTATTTATTATATTGACTTTAAATAGTTTATTTATAAGTTATACTAGTTTTATCAGAGAAACCACAAACAAAATAAGGGGATTCCTTTTCTTCGAAAAACACGCACAATAATTGGAACTCAGCGCAATAACTCAAAGTACACTAAAGAGTCTTTATATTTGAGACAACAAAGAGCTGTCGTGTTTATGGGCTTTCGGTTTTCTATTTGATATTCTTTTTGGTTTATTAAAGGAGATATGAAATATATATTTTATAATCTTACTGGATAAATTAATAATCGAACAATAATATCATTTTTAATATTGCTTCTTCAAACAAAAATGTAAGTATAAATGAATAGACTGTTTAAGAACTGAAACTGAAGTAATGATATAAAATTAATATACCTAAATAGAACTAAGCGATTATTTAAAACCGTACAGCCAAAATATAAATATAAATGAAATAAAAGATTTCCGGGATGTTAAATCTAGTAACGACGTCAAATACAAAAAAAATAAGCGACGGTCTAAAGCCAAACAGCCAAGCATGGCGTCAAGTGACATCCGTAAAAATTGCCGCAATTAAACATGAAGACGAAAAACTTCAAATTCCGAACGAAGACAATGGCCCATTAGGAGCCCGTAGATAAGTATCTACGACCCAATTGTAGTTCCTTTTTTGAATTTTGGATCGCGTTTGTTTATAAAGGAAGATTCAGATTAAGCGGCTGTTACTTAATGAAGGAATGGAGTAACATACATTTTGTTAGAAATATTTATTAGTAGATTATGATGTAAGATTATAATTTGTATAATTTGTAGTTTTATTTCAATACATTTGAAAGATTAATTCGATATTATAATATGGAATTACATAACGTACTACGAACTACAACTGAGTTTGTGTTTGAGCGTTGTCAATAATTATATTATACATTACTGTTATCTATACGTAAATATTCACCAATAGTTTCTTATCAAATTATTTGTATACGTCTTTATATAACCGCCCAGTGTGTCCCGCGCCCGTCGCGTTCCGCTCGTGGTGTCGATTTTTGCGGCTAACGATTTGGAAATGGAACCGGCATTCCAATTACAGATTGAATTTGGAACGGCAATGTATTTGAATTGCGAAACGCTTTTATGATTTTTCAAATTGAACTTATTTTAAATTTTAATTCAACGGAATGATATTTAAATACTACTAAAATCGTACAATCTTTATTGCTTGTAAGATTGTATGTAAAAAGACATCGAAGCGCGAATAACTTGAATACTCAACGAAATATTAAATTTGCTTGTGGTTCCAGGAACGAGACCTTTTTAGTGAGAGGCATAGAGAATTTAAAAAGCAAACTTTTGAATTTCGAATGCCTTTTAGGCGCGAAACGACCGCACACGTCGCGAATATTCACACAAATATTCCAAACGTGATCGAGCTCACATTTAAAGCGCGAACCTTTAAAAATGTCTGCCAATTGCACGCTATTATTTTTAATTGCTGCGCATATGCACGGGTCGTTTATTTTTTCGTTTCATTACTTTAACTATGTAAAAAAATGCATTTAGTTGCTTTATAAGATCGATCATTTATATTTGACTCTAATTAACCTACAGTTAGTTTTCTATAGGCCGTTGTAAACTTTACAATCGAAAATTATACCATTTTAAAGTTATCAAAAAATAAATATTAGCCATTAGATTAAAACTGATTTAAAAATCTTATCACAAAAAAACAAACCCTTCATGGCCGTCAATAAAAAATGCAGATTAATTACGCCATTTAGTACAAATGTCACGCTGACATTTGTTTTGCCGCGAATCTGCAGCCATAGATAGGAGTTAAATCTTTTATTCGATAACAGGCGAAGGCATTAGGGTTGGATCCTTATTTAATGTAATACCTCAATTTCTATTCCAGTCACATTTTTAGAGCGGAAGTCGTTTTTTTAATAGTTATGTTAACATCCGGCTGTTTTGGTTCAATAGACTGTTTTTTATAATGTAATATTTTAAATGTATTATCAACATTACAATCGCAGGTCTGTTAGTTTGTTCATGCGCTGAATATAGGTCTTATCTAGATTTACGTGTAAGGGAAGCTATGTACATAATTAAGGCCTGAAATATCTTTATTTATATACATTAAAAAGTTTTTTAATTAGTAAAAAACTGTATGAATTATTTATCATGTAAAAAATTATATTACGATATTAACCTTTACAAAAGACATATGTATGCTGTTTTAAAAGAAAATGTCTTTGACTACTATATAGTTAATTGATATATTTTTTATATAAAATGTGTCTAATAATAGAATTTATTACAGTACACAACCTCTTTGGTAAACATCTCAAAACACACCGACACCTTTTAATGTCAACGCAAAATTACCTTACTCAATGCAAAATTTATTATCTTTTAAAAAAAATTGAATAATAGTATCTACAATTGCGAAAGTCATCCGGGCGGCGGACGAAAAAGAACCCAACTGTGAAAGAAAACTAATACCGACATTGTAAAGAACCCAAATCGACTTACATGCAAAAACAGTTTTGACAATTTGAAATCTCTTTCTAACGCATGCGCGTGACAGAGAGATCAGACTAACAAAGTCTAGTGTAGCGCGGTATTAGCAAAGCGATGCCTCCGGCGTCGAATGTTCTTATTTTGAAAATATTTTGACATTAATAGCCGCTTTTGTGAGTGGCCAGTGATGTTCGGTGACGTATTGTAACTTTTTTCTTTTTTTTTTGAGATAGCATCAAAGTGTTTGGCGTTAAGGCGTTGTGACGCTAACCAGATTAGTTTTATGGGTTCAGGTATTTTAAAAAGGTAGGCTATTTAATTTATTGTTTAATATGTTTTTTTTGGAGTAATTAAAGATTAGGCAAATATATTTTGTTTATTATCACCTTAAATATCTATAAAAAAAAATACGTCTGTATTATGTAAAATATCGTTTGTAAGTTATCATTACTTAAAAATATTATCAATTAGGTATAATAGAGAACTGCTTCACCGCAAATATTTGCCATAAGAGTTGCGTGTTAGCAAACAGAAGCTCTATTACACCTGGAAACAGCAAAAACTTATTTATTTTGTAACACGTGTCCGAGGAGTTTGTATAATACCAAACAAAAGCATTACAAACTACGGAAATGTCTGACCACTACTCGACAGCAAAAAAAAATACATCTGTCATTTTTCGCGCCAAAACAAAAAACTTTTTAGAATAAGTAAAAGAATATAAACAAATGGATATCAGCTGTCGACCGCAAACTGACCAGCGTAATGACAGTAACACAATACCTTTTGTGTGTTTGTCTTGTCTTGAGTTTATGGGATTATAACCTCTAAAATTAAAGCAATAAAATATGTAGTATGTTAGTCTGTTTGTTGGACATTATAAAGTATGTAGGTAATTGTTTGGTTAAGGGTAGTTTAAACGACATTGCCTATGATATATGCGCGTGCGCAATACAAACAAATTTCGGGAGCAAATAATATGCAGGGTACCTACAACAATTTTATATTTGTAAGTATTTAATATGAATAAAATGGAACATCAAATATACAGAATACTTAAAAACTAACTCAAACTCCATTCCTTATTTATTATTTCAAACTGAATAAGAACATGTTAATCATAATTATTAATAGAAATCAAATAATATATGAAAGTGATGGAATTATAAAGAAATATATAACCACAATCAAAGAAACCTCTTTGAAATGGTCTATTTTATTTCGACTCAATTCCTTCTTACTTACTTCCGAAACTTAAATACTATTATTTTTTTTTTATATATCAATTAATATGAAATATATTCCATAAAGTGTATAAAGACTAAAAGACATTTATTAGACATATATCTGAATAATATATAAATTAATTGTTAGTACTCATATAGTTATAGAACTAAACTAAAATACACTTAATAAACTTACCGGCTTAGTTACAAATTAAATGAATTTAGTTCAAAATTATAACATTTGTCTGTACAAATCAACAGAATATCTATAATTAATGCGTTATTGAGATTAGTTTTGTTTATTTACAACAAGGGATAATAAGATAATAAATTCATACAAACCGCACCCTTTAATGTGAAGCAATAAAACAATTAGGGGTCTGTTACGCTACTCCAGGGCCTAAGAGGATTATGGCCCCCTTTAGGCGTACTTTACACATGTAGCTGATTAAATTTTTAATAATTTTTAAGTATATTAGCATTTGTCAAATTATATTTATTTGATATTAGTTTATTTTGATAAAACTTTAATATTTTGTAATGATTGTATGAAATTAGCTTTTTTTTAGGTTCTTTATATTTTTTACAAGATTCTTAACATTTATAATCTAAAACGAACGAAACTAACGAATTATACAGATCCATTATCATTAATAAACATAATTATTGATTTTAAACAATTTCAAACCCAGTGTGTACTCACCCTTATATAAATAGTATTTTACAATTTGATAGAGAAACTCTACAATTAATTCGCGAGCACGTACAGTTGTGTACAAATATTTTTTTAACATGTTTTTTATATTATAAAAAGTATTACAATATATGTGAATAAAATTTATATTTTTGTATGTCTGAGTGTTTTATTTTATTGAAATCATAGATTTACTAGTTGAAAGTGTCATTGTTGATGGAAAAGATTAAAAGTTGGTATTTGTCGTGGTATGGTCACGTAATGAGGGATGATAAAGATGTAACTTGAAGAGTCTTAAGTATGAATGTAGATGGTTAGAAGAGAAGAGAGCGAAGAAGAAGACATGGATGGAGGGAGTCAAGATGATACGTCAAAGAAGCAAGTCTACACTGAGATGATGTATGATAGAAGAGCGTGACCAAAATTGACATATTGCGACGACTAAAAAAATTGGATAGGGAAAGGTAGATGATACAGTAAATTTACTATATTTTTAATACATTTAGAAATAAAAATTAAATTTTAAATGTGTATTATATAGTACAGAGATCTCTATATCTGCGTGTGTGTGTCATTGATCAAGTATCACTTGAATGATTAACATAAAATAATAGATACTTTTAATTTACATTCCTATAATCTAAATCTAAGTTAAATCTAATCTAAATCTACTTTAGTTCTAGACTATATATTGAAAACATGAAAGCTAATTTTTGTACCTTATTAGATAAGAATACACAACTAAAAGATGAATACATAAAATATTCATTAGCTTGATTGTACATGCGCACGCGCATTATTTGTCTTATGACTATGAAATGAAATAGGTGCACACAAATTAGGCTATACCTAATAGCAACATTATGTGTGTATATTATGTTTGTGTGTTATTAAAATAATATTAAACGTTCAATTACTAGAAATAAATGAAATTAAATAAGTGCACACACACAAAGCTGGGTTTAACATTAGTGTGTGTTAAAAACCCACACTATCTTAAGTTGTAAGTTCCATGGGATCAAGGTGTTTCCTCGCTAAGTAATTATTACTAGCGAATCTAAACACTTCACTTTACACCCCATGGATGAGGGGATTTTCCCCATCCCTTAATGGTTTTTCCGAGTGTGGTCCAAGTTATAAGATATATAACTTATAGAGTATTATTATTCCGATAATGAACAAATTGGTTGCTTTGTTTGCGAAGTCATATATAATTCATAACTAGGCTGAGTTCGCGGTTGCGTTTGGATAAACAATAATTAATAACTGGACAACGCTATTTAATGAATAAATAAAAAAAAAATAACATGACTCACTTATTATAAAACTATGAACAAAATCCTTAAAAACATATGGTATACTTATTATGTGAATAAGAGAGAGAGAGAGAGAAAGATGGAGAGAGAGGGAGGAAGAGAGAGAGGGAGAGAGAGAGAGACATAAGAAGTATGAAGGTTTTCTTTAATTTTCCCGTAGAAAAGAATATGACAGTAAAATAAAATTAACTATACTTATTATTCAGTATAATTATTTTTTACTGAAAAATTAGACAATAGATCTTTTCAATTGATTTTAATTTTGTTTATATAATTTAAAATCGCTACCGCCTGTGACTTACCCTTGTTTCCCTAACAATACAAATATATATTACCTACTAAGTATTTGCTTACTCACGTTACTTAAGAATACTAAATAGATGTGATATTTGAATGACAACGATAGTTTTTCTAATACATTTGTGTAAGTGGAGATATAATATATTCAATGCTTTTAGGAATTGTCCTCATTTAGTAAATTATTAGCTATTCAAACATGTTTGAAGTTTTCTATAAGCCTGTGTTAAGTTTACTTTTATTTTAAATAAATATATAATGAATGTGAATAAATATTGAGTAGGTATTTTCGAAGAAGTCTTAGATGTCTCCTCAATCCTGATACAGATATGTAGAAATGTAGAATGTTAAATTTCCTAAATTTATCGAATGCGGTAGAGATACGGTAGCTCAATTGGCAGAGCGACGGCAAATTTCCCAGGGTTTATAAGTTCTAATCCTGTCCAGATTAATTTTTGATCCTACATTTATTAACAAAAAGTTACAAATCGAATACTATTTCATATACATTATATAATTATTTTCTCAAAAATCTATTCCTATACCATAAAATTTATAGCCGAAAGTTAAATCTGAAAAGTTTTTAAATGTAACTTGCTGATATAACTGTTGGGTTAAATGAAATCGATATTTTCCAATATATGAAAACCAACTAAAAAACTACAGTAAAAAATCGATATTGTAATCGTGTGATCACAAAATCCAATTTAAAACGAAACCAATTTTCCGATACATTTGAACACAATTTAAACGCAATATCAAAATCAGATTAACCTACCGCAGATGAAAAAAAATATATACATAAAAAGTGCATTGAATATTTGATGTATTAAAAAAAAACAAATTGTCTATGCCAACAAAAAGCTATTGAGTATTTGGCGGGCTTTTTGACATTACATCTCCCGCGTAAACATCTTGTTAGTATCACCGAATACGTACGTTTATAAATATAAATAAGGCGTGGATATAATACTTTAAAATACAATGGAGGCTAACAAATGTTTCGCGTCGTTTCTTGTCACTTTTTCTATGTAAATGCGAGCGTAATTTGTGAAGGAACCTTTGTCGCTCGGTTCCATTGGGTTCTTTTTGTGTCGCTGACGGCTGAAAGGAGGTTGCATTACGCGATGAAAATAACATTGAAAGCGATGATTTTTGTCTGATTTCGGTTTTAATCGAGGGAAAGTTTAACGATTTTAGCAAAATATATTAAAGGGTATGTAATATTGTTAATAAAGTTCTGTATTTAACTTATAAAATATAAATATTAATCAGAATTATAAGGAATTTCTTAATAAATTATTTTATTTCCATTTAAGAACTCATAAGAGATATAATTAAAAAAGAATATTTATTTATAAATACGTAAAAGGAAACTAGATCTTGATCGAAATGTAAATATATAAAATAGTCGTCTGTAATGTTTGTTTTTGTGAAGTTTATTAATATATCACAATTTATGAGCGAGGAATTTTAATAGACCAAATACCTTACAAATATACTGCGGTGACTGGTCGAGTTGCTGGCAACGGTTTTTGTAAATTATTTTTTATTTTTTTTATTAGTAGGCCTTCCACGCGAATTGAGTGCGATGGTTCTAGTTGCTCATTTTACTTATCTGGACATTCGTGAAACAGTAATCACAATACAGAAACACGTGGCTGAGTTTGTTGTGTGGTTCTTCTCAGACCAGGGCGCGTTTGGAACCCTCGTAATTTTAACTTTAAGTTCAGAGGCGTCCTTACAGAAGGGCTTATTTCGATAAGTATGGTATCAAAATGGGCCCTCCTACCACTTCTATTTGACGTACACAAGTGATCACTGATAATGATTCAAAGTGGAAAAGATTGAAATAAAAAAAATTAAATAAAGACAATGTAGTCACATGTGCGGAATAAATGATTAATAAACTACCATTTATTAATATCACTAACATATTTAGTTATAAGAAACAGTTATATACGAACTTTTTATATACTTTGTAGTGCCAGCAGTTTGTGAGTAGCAGATATATATATATTTAATGAATGACCTGTTTGTCCATCCTAGCATTAAAGTCCGTATGTAAAAACATATTAGGTATTTAATTAGTTATTTACTTAAAGAAGTCTTAGGTCTGAAGTTTTTACTTTGATAGTTTAAAATAATGTTATAAAAGTGCAGACATTTTATACTAATAATACGTTTGTATAACAAAATGAACTCGCAGATGTTTGGCAAGATTGCTTTCGTTCCGGAAATAAAACCAAAGTACAATCTTCTCCAACCATGTTAGATCTAGCAGAGATCTCGGTCATCGTCCACCCCCTTATCCTAATTAGTTTGGATCGCCGCAATATATCAAATCCTTCCATGTTCTTCTACCATACATCAGCTCAGTGGTTCTTTGTCATATAATATTTAACGGACTCCATCCATATCTTCTTCGCTCTCTTCTCTTACAACCAGCTGCATTCAAACATAAAGGGCTACTCTTTATATTCTCTTCATCCCTCCACATTGCGTGACTACTCCAGTCTCCAACGTAAACAACAAAATTATTTTAAACCAGGTCATATTCGAGAAATCTAAAGTTTCTTATACTATGATTTGGTAAAACATTTAGAAACCTACAGATAAGCAAAATTAAACCTGTTATCATATCACTTCAATATATCACAGAGTGTCAAATTTCTAACCATAGACAATATTTGAAATCCAATATGGCAGATTTTCGCAATAACGCGGGAATAAAACAAAAAGTCAAGCAGTTGGGGACAGATGGCGGCAGATATGTTTCCTAATATTAGTGTAATAGCTGAGATTGCAGTTTGTTATTATACGTGTGAGTGGTCTGTTTGTGTGACATTTTATATATACCTTTTATGAAATGATTCCTTTGAAATATATATATATATATATATATATATATATATATATAGAATAAAAAAATATAGTATGTCAATGTCATATTTTTGTGTACTCGTTAGTTCTTTTGTTTTTCAAATATATATATATAGAATAAAAAAATATAGTATGTCAATGTCATATTTTTGTGTACTCGTTAGTTCTTTTGTTTTTCTTGTAAGTTATTTTATTCTTTGTTTTAAAATATGTTAGGATTTCAGTTCAATTAGTTATTTTTATATCATATGATAGTTTTTTAATATCTTATTATAATAACCTAGTTACTAACTATAGTATAATACGTTATTATTATATTCCTAGACAGTTTTATGTCACTACTATCCAATTACACGACCGGTGGGAACTGGACTGAGATCGACAACGGAATAGATAGGTGCTCTCAAATTACATGCTAACTTATAAAATATAATTTATTAATCAATTAATCAAATAAATAATAAATGTATCATTATTAATTCAATAATAAAACTGGTTGAAAAACTTGTTCTGTGATATTTAAATCATCAAAATCGATTAACACAAAAAACTGAAAAAAATTGTCACTATCTGTGCAAATTTCATGAAAATTTATTTCAGCCGAGTACCTATAGTGTTTCTTATTTCGGTTTTCTTCATAATCGTTGGATTTCCGAACGCATGCATCAATAATTGGAATTGATTATATCTCTATTGCTTATAAAAATTTAAATTTAGATCTTACTAAAGCTCAGTTCAAAGGACAACTGATGAAACTCGAGAGTGGACAAATAATGACGGTTCTATACATAGATAATATACAATAATGCTTAGTGGTAATAAATTGACTGCAACTCGTATTCGGGCTAGCTCGACCGCAGTACTACCTTCATAGATAGATATACAATTATCTATCATAGGTGGGTTTTATAAGTGAGCGAGTGAGACAGAAATATCAATCGTTTTACCCTCTTTGTTTCATAGTCTCCCCTCTCCTCTTCTTATTATTTCTCATAATTGAAGAACATACCACTCAGTGTACCGCTCGCTTGCTACTATACCTACTACTTAATATGTAAACAAAATAAATGCTATAATAATATAATAAATGTTAAACATTAGTGAAGAGTTTTATCTATAATAGAAACAGAATTTATTACATAAAACCTATTTATAAATAAATATAATATAAAAAACCGGTTGGTTTTTAAGATGTTTCAATTTTATTAAGTGTCAGAGTTTATTGGCTATGAAAATTATTGCTTGATTGATTTATACGCTTTATTAAAATTACAGTTATCTCTACAGTTGTGAATAGAGGAGTTCTTATATATAATATAATTTGGAATGAACAAAAAAACAATCCAATTCCAAGATAATAATCGAAATAGATTAAACAAAATCCCATTATCTATCACAATAACATCATCATCGCTACAAATCATAAAAAAATAACCCTCATTTCATCCCCAATATTTGAGAACCCCACCACAAAGTATTTATAAAAACACCCAATAACATGCGTTAATGTTAGCTGAAAACACGCAGCTGTTGCGGTGAAAAAAAAAATAAAACCGCCGCCATTGGTCCGACAAAATGGCGGGAACATTAACTGCATCTGTCAGTTTCATATTGTCTATGGTAGGGCGTTTATCTAAAACCATATGTTATGTATGTGAAAAATGGCAGTAAAACGTGTTTATTGTCTTTTTACGCGCTGATATTATTTAATGAAGTTTTAGTTTATGGCTGATCTAGTGGTTTATGGCGCGCTATGAAACTATCTGTGATATTATTGTAGAAGATTGATTTACGATTGTTGTATAAATTAAATTAATTTATACTGTCCAATCTAAGAGATTATGTTTTTTATAGTGCTGTAATAAAATAGTAAGTTTTATAAATATTGACAAACATTTTAATAAGTATTTAAATTTTATTTAGTGCTACCATTGCCTAAATTTTTGTGAGAAAACAGAATAGATTATGTCGCTACTATGTGGTAGATTTATCTTTTTTTTTCACTCTACCTCCTCTTCCTAGAACTATTCTCTACTGACACCCCCCTCCCTACAGTCCGCTACTTAAATACGTACAGTCATACAATTATTAATTTTTTAATTAAGTTTCAAAATCAAACATGTCATCAAGAAAAGGTGATAAGAAAAAGGCATACCGTCTTATGTACTTTGATAACTATAACCAATATTCCAAGGTTGGAGAGGTTTTTGTTTGAACGCTCACTGGTACTACCATTGCAATTGTAAATTGCTAGCATATTTGTTGAGCGGAGAATTTATAACAGCTTAGTTCGACCGTTTCAACCAGTATGGTTGTTATTTGGTTCTGATAGTCTGATGTTAGTAAACCAATTACAACCAGAAACTCGTTTCGTGACTGTTCGAAATATATTAACGTTTCGTAATTTCACAACTCATACTAGGGGTACAGGGTTTAGAAATTTAAATTTAGAAAACTCAAAAAATATTAAAAAAAGATTTTTTTTGAAAATTTGTATAATTCTGTTTATTTTCAGTCCGAGTAGACTTACATTCTTCGGAATTTAATCCCTAACAATATTTTCGTTAATGAAACAGGATGTTTTATCTGATTTGTTCCAGGATTTTAATAGTCAAAGTTGTTTATATATAGCTATTTATATATATTTAACTCTAATATCTCTAAGGCTGGCAATTCTCTTGTGATTCTTCTGGTGTTCAGGCAAAGCCCTTTTTACGAAATATACGCGAACGGAGGAGTGTAAAATGTGGCACAGTTACAATTCATTTGCAGGCCTACAATTAGCTCTTATAACAATATTAGAATAAGTATATTTTCAAATTCGTCCCAAAAGTAATATTATATCCTTTAATAATGTTTCGATAAGAAGAATTGATGACGTCATCTTTGTCTATTTGAAACATTATTAACTCGTAGGTACCATGAAGTGTATCTTGATATGTTAATGTAATATTTTTTTTATGTAATATTTTGGTATTAAGAGAAAGCATGCATTCTTATACGTCACTAAGCAGAAAAAAACCAATATTGTTTTATGCTACGAATGAAAGTAATATTAATGTAATATTGAAACAAAACTTCAGACCTTGCAGATGTAAAATAATAGCACAGATAATAACAACCCAAAAAATATTTATGATTAAAATCAAGGTCGAATTTCGTTCGTTGTTCAACCCCTAGTATAAATAAACTTTCATAATATTTATATTTAGTTATAATATGAGATTACTATTTTACATATTGGACAATTAAAGTACTTTATTTATATTTTATTGGACATTCCATGCTTGATATTAGTACAATGGAAATTTAATATGTATAAGTTATTTGTGTGGTTTGAGATTTGTTGTGTGGCTCTTCTCAGATCAGAACGCGTTTGAAACCATCGTAGGTTTAATTTTAAGTTGACAGTTCTCCTTAGGGTTTATTTCGATAAGTATGGCATCAGAATAGGCTTTTTACGTACACAAGTTATCATTAATGATTAAAAGTGGAAAATATATAAATAAATTAATATTTTTATTGATAATCCTTATATGCATATAAATTATTTTATATGAATACAGTAATAATTGAAAGGTAATACATTTAAATGGTGTTGTTTTTCTTTTTAATAAAGTTAATCTGTTTTATGTTTTTATATTTAAACTTTCGTTAACCATGACTATTATATTTATATTAACCTGGCTGTATTCACGTAGAATTATATCGGAATGTGTTCGACTAGTTTCAAACCCATACGGGGTTCTTAATCATGAGCTCTAAGCGTAGCGGACTCGCGGCGTGAACTGCCACAGAAAAGTTCACGCCGCGAGTCTGTTTTATGTTATGAGTTGAAATACATATTTATGATATAAACAAACTAGCGACTAATTACTCTCTAAAGTTTCATTCAATTCATTTCAAACGTGTAAGGAACAAACAAACATATTTTTGGTGTGTAATGAAAACGAGAAAAAGTAATGAGCTTAATGTTATTTTAAATTTGAAGTGTTTTCATATTTTATTTTATTCCATTTCGAATGTAACCTGCTTTTCACCAAAAACTTATAAATTAATATGCATTATTTATTTCTTCTGTTCCAATATACAAGTATAAGATGTAAAAATTCTAGAATCATAGGCTTTATATTAAATATGAAGTATTTTGTAAAACTTAAACGAATGTAAGCATAGTTTTTAAAAATATTTTAATAATGGGTAAGTATCGCTGAAAATTTAAAATTTATGTAATGAAGCATGTAAATACTTTTTGTTGAAAACAATACAAACAAACATACATAAAATATAATACGTATAATAGAAGTACGTTACGGTACGTTACGTACTAGAGAAAAGAAATTTTACTGAAAAAGTGAAAATATTATGAACTGTGAATTATGAAGAGCAGTTATACAAAAAAATATACATATATTTTACGTTCATACATAATATATATATATATATAAGTTTGTGTGTATGTACATATGTGTTTGTATGTGTGCTGTGTGTGTGTGTGCATTTATAGAGCAATTTATAAACCAACCTTTATTCTACCTAGCATGTAAGGAATGCGTCCTTACATGGAAAATAAAATTCCTTGTAAATTAAAACTCGTTGGTGGACTTATGTTATTTTATTATAACTTAATTGGAAGTTTATTCAAGCTATAAAATACTTTACAATATATAAATGGTGTATTATTCAGAAGGGATGACTTTATGCAACTGTGAAACATTTTCATTTTTTGAATATCAGATCACATAATTAAATAAAAATGAATTCTTTCATTGTGTTGAATCAAAAATATTAATTTGAATTAGAAGTATTTTTTTCTTCCAATATAGTCTCTCTGTAATATATAAAAAAGTGTTATATTTATAAAATATATTCGATATTCATTTCATTCATAAATAAACATTTCCTTGCTTCGTAAACAATACACCCATCCCTAAGGAATAAAGTAAAAAATAATAAAAGAAATAAAAGATTATAAGAAGCATTTTCTAGACCAATCGCGGCGGTCGGTATAATAAGTCAGCCTCTTAAGGGCACTAAGTATATTATATTAATTTAAAGCCGCAATACATCAAGCCAGCACCTGGCTTTACGTGCCTTATCTCGCTCAATGGCTGGGGGATGACAAACACAATTTATATGTTAATATCACAACGCAAGTGACAAGTGGACAAAATGGCGGCGATGTTGAATTTTAATTCATAGTTATCTTTATTATGGACTTTACTTGTTTTTGAGGCTTTTAATATGTATGATATATATTTTGCCTGCTTGTTTATTTATATGGGGAAGTAATCTACGAAACAGATTTAACAGTTTGGAAAAATCTTTCACGATTTGTGAGCCGTTATTTTTCAGATTATGTACTATATTAAATTTGCAGGATTTCAACGGACCAAGAAATATTATATAAATAGAGTTTCAGTTTCCTACGTGAATACGTTTTTATTTTTTCTTCAGGTAATAGAAATAGAAAACTTTCACTAAACAAGTGTTTTCAGCAAGCAAAGCCACTGTCAGAAGTTTGTTAATACTGGAACTTCACTTAAATGAACTGTTATGAATAAATCAATATATTATGTGATTAAGAACTTCATTGAGTCGTATTCATGAAGTTCAAAAGTTTATAGGTTTTATTCAACAATGTTTTATCAACAAGTATGTTAGTTTGTTTGTTTATGGATTTTATATTTGAATGAAATATAATATAATAAACAATTTAATTATAGACCGGAACGCTTAAAAAATAATGACCTGAAAAAATTACTGAAAGAAATGATTTCAAATTACATTAATAACAGAGTTACGAATAAAAGGGTTAATTATTTTTTTAAATATAAATATTAAAGTAATATATATGTTTGTCAATCTATGTAACTACTAAACTAATGAAGTATAATGAGATATCATTTTGAATTTACTAAAAAATATCTTTTATTCTAAAAAAAAATACTGAATTTGAAGAAATGTCTTAGATATATATTATCTGGATGCAATAACAATTATAAAATTAAAATATATATATAAATAATTCCTTAATTAAATTATCTCGTATGTTTAATAATAAATATAATATTTTATTAAGTTTCGTAATAAATTATTAACCCACAGTAAATGAACACTTTTTAAGATTATATCACAAGTACAGGCAAGTAAAAAAGTGTTATTTATAATTAAATGTTTTGTTATATATTATCAGATGCATGGTAACCGTCGCGTGTTTCAAGTTAATTTGTCTTCCCCAAAATAACTCATAAACTAAAATTAATGAACAATCATAAATCGCAAGAACGTAGTAAAATATCTGTCTGTATATTAAATTTCTTTTAATAAATATTTTATATATACATTTATATACAAAATATTTATTTTTCTTGATGAAAATTTGATACCTACTTTATTTTAATCAATTATGTTTTTGTATAGTTTAAAAAAAATGATTTTTTTTTTATATATACATATAGGTATATATGCCATCCAGATACAAAAATAACTTAATAAAGATTAGAAATCTAGAATTATTATTTCTGATCCTAGGACGGAAATAGGTTAAAAAAGATTATAAATACTTTCAGAATAACCTGTAAGATGCTGAATCCATCTAATATATAAGACAAAGCTTGTCCTAACATTATAAACGTCTGTTTGTTTGCGTATTGCGTATGGGAATCATACATTTCTTATATACATTTAAAAAACCTTTATATGATTGAAATATATCCAAAAATATATAGAGATAGGTTTCGGGGAATTTCAATATAAAGCAAGCAACACCGTATGAAAGCAGTAGTTAATCTTATTACATATACATTTCCTACAAATTTAACAACCGGGTAAAGTATGTAATAAATCTAATTTAGTGCTTTTTTCAGATTTAATACTCTAGTTATGGTTTCATTTAAGTAAGTTTTTAAGTAATTTATATTCATTAAAAACATTTAGTTAATTATATTTCAGTTAATTAACTCTTTAGTAATATAAATAATATTAAATATGTTTTAATATCTTGGGTTTTTTTATAAGATTAAAGATAAGTTTTTTATATAAATTCACTCATATATTAATTTCAAAGGGGTAAGAAATATGGCGTCAAATAAACTAAGCTTAGACAATATATTTTATTTTATATTTAATATAAATAAATTATATCGTTATATAATGCTGGAAATATAATTTGTTTTCAATATTCTATCCGTCAGAAACTAATCCGAAATTGTATAATCTGAAAATATGCACCGTTTTTTAAATTAAGAACATATAATAAAATAAAAACGAAGAAAAGAATAATAAAATAGTATTAAACTTATATAAATAGTAATGATAATATTTACATTTAATATATATTTTAATTTAAACACCAGACACTCTATAATATTAAAGTATTGACATTTATGTCTGTTCGTCCGATCACCATTCAGAAACTATTGGATCGATTTTGATAAAGTTTGGTGTGATGATATCTTTTAGTATGAATCAAGATATAGAATAAATTTTATTGTAGAATGTTGTTAATTTTTCAGAAATCACACTTAGTTTGTGTTTTACAATAAAACTAAAAATGTAAAAATGTTCAGACAACAGCTAATGTTAAAACGTGGTGTATTTACATATTTTTTTTAAGCTTTAATATTTTATGAATAATATTAATAGTTACTTGTACCAATTTGTTATAGAGTTTTCTTTATAATAAAATAATGAAAACTTGAAGATATTTTGTAATTTCAGGCAGTCTCAGCTGAATGCTCTATCTATGCAGTCGAGTATCTCTGAAAAACCCAGTTCAATTTATTGTGAAATAAAAACAATTTCTGAAGTTTGGAATTTAACACTCTATTGAGTGTTAAACCCTTTTTGACATTAAATCTTAATCTCCTATTCATGAAAAATAATGTTACTTTTTAATGGCAGAATATTAAAAATATAAGGTATTTATTTATTAGTGGTAAATAAGGGTACCTACATATAACATTAGTCTTATTAAAGTATATCTATATAAATATAGATATATTTTAATCAATAAACTTGTATAACCATGTTAAGCTTATTTAAATTTAGAATGAAAATTAAACTAAACCGATGCCGGCAGTGCTTCAAACACGCGACCTCTCGGAAACCGTCCCGTCGCACTAGCAATTGAGCTACCGTGTAATATATAATTTTCATGATATAAGATAATTAATACTTTGATACATAATGATTATTAATTTTCACGAATTACTCTCATGGTTATTAGGTACTTAAAATAATATAATATTCTATCATAAACTAAAAAGGTTTTTAACTTGAATTTATTATTTGTACTATAATTATTATACAAATAAGTTATCTAGAAAAAATAAACTAAACAATTATAATAATATTAAACATTCTATTTAATATATATATATTGAAGTCTAACAATGGAGTAAGTAAATAACATCGCCAATAATATAACAAGTGTGTCACGCCTCCTATCGATGCGCACGCGCAGCATTATGAATAATTGTATTATTTGGTACGCCGGTCATGTTTTCTGAGCAATAACAAAATGGACATACCTATTAAGTAGTTTCGAGATTTGTTTTTTTTAATGTTTAATCTATTTTCTGATTATATTTTTTGTTTTCGAATTTCGAAGAATATAGAACTAATTATTATTTGGTTTCTAAATTTTATACTCAAGTAATAAAAATTGTTTAGGTTACGTGATATTTTATTGAAACCGTCTTGAAAGATTTAAACCAAAGGTAGACAGATAACAGACTTTTCTAAATTTTACTAAACACATTTTAATTGACATTTAACTTCAACTAAAATATAATTTTTCAGTAATTTATCTTTCAGTACCAATCTCACCCCGCGGGAAGCAGCAAAATACCATTATTGGAAGATAAATATATTCAGTCTGGAAGAATTTATAAAGTACATTATATAATATTAAAATAAATGTATAAATGTATTATATGATAATAAATATTTAATCAAACTCAGTAGATATAATTATTAACAATATTTTTTTCCAATAAATTATTATATACATAACCTATATTTAAAAAGAAAAAAAAATACCACATAAGTAAATATGTCATAATTCGCTGGAATGTCAAAGACCTTGCGCCGTCGGTGTCCTTCTATCAGATATTAATAATTTAAACTAAACATTAAATATTTCCAAGAAAGCAATTGGCATTCGACATAAAACATCTCAACAACTAAATAACAAAAATCAACAATTATATATATAAGATATAAAGTTACCGACATTAAAAATCTTTAATCCTCCCCACCTTTATCGCGCAATCAAGAAAATTCCCACCAAAAAGATTATTCCACGAACGAACCTCCTTTGTGAATAAAAAAAAAATGATACCTACTTTATTGCTGGCCGATAACAAACTAATCTTCAAAGGCTTTAAGAGGATATTTAAAAAACTATAAAAACTAACCTACACCGTCGGAGGATCAGAAGCGGTAATAAAACAGGCTAATTTATATCGGGCCGAACTCGCCACACTATAATACGACCACAACAACATTATTCGGCTCATATTTTTTAACTGGCAACAGAGGGCGTGTAAGGCTGGCTTAAAAAAACTGATGATGAGGTAACGAACGCGCGGTTGGTGCGTTCCTTTTTTAAAATCCTCGCCGCTCGACGTGTGTGGTCTGTTCTCTGTCATTTAGTGATTTTGTGCTCTATTGTTATTCAGTTAAGTGTGACTTTCCTCTGTGCCTTCCATCACAGTTTCCCTGCGCATTGTGTGCGTAATTTCCAGTTAATTGGTAGAAAATTGTTGGATTATAATTGTTGTATGACAACATTTGTGATTGTGTTTGTTTATGAAGGTAGGTATTTTAATGACTAATTAAACGGTAAATGCATTCTAGAAATAAAAGCTTTGAAACAATTAATCAATTATAAATAAGGTTTATTTATAATAATTAAGTAGTAATTTTCTTAATTTTATATAAACATAAACACTGATGGACTATTATAAAACAATAAACTTTGTTCATAATTGTTTTTTATATTTTAAATTTTCACAATATTTATATAAGCAGGGAGAAATATTTAAAGTAATATATTCCTAATATGAAGCCAAAGTTTAAAATTCTATTAATGCTAATAAAATCTTACATAAATATACCCGGGAGAGGGGAGTGACGGGGGGGGGGGGAAGTAGCTCTCCTCAGGATTTTTTAGGACCTGTAGAAAATTCTTTCGTCTTAACTTTAAATTATTAACTAAATAAAATACCACCACCAAATATTGTTTTATTTAACTGTAATATATAGATATATTTTAATGTTTAATTATTTGACTATAATCAGTAAAGTATAGCTCTTCTTGTCGTTTCTTCATGAACCTTTAGGAATTGTCAAATAAACAATTTATAAGCAAATCGACTTGTTATAATAATAACTTATACTTTGAATATTATCTTTCCGCACGCTATTTAATAATAAAGTACCTACCAGGAATTGGTTTGTTTGGAAATTTATAGATAGATTTTTAATCTATACAACTGTCATGGCCCCTACAAGATATAGGAATCATCCAGCACTTTGTTTTCTAGTGGATGGGCGGGTTCTATATCAATTTCTAGTACATAATTTCTTTATTACTCTCTAACCCAAGAAAAAATAATTGAACTTACAATGTTTTTAATCGAACCCCGGCATCATAAAACGGAGAATCATTGCCACCACTAAGCTATATGCTGTTACAATTTTTATATCTTGAATTAAATATAATGTATAGGAAACTAAGCGTATTTTAAAAAACTATTTATAAACTAGGGACGGCCATTATTTTTTTATATTTAAACTGACAACACTCATTTTAATTCTTTCACATTCGCGCGAAAACCGCCCGTGTTCCGAGGCTAAAGCGCGCGTAATTGTACAAATTTAAAATTGGAATGCTCGGTGTTGCCGTATCGATCAATAATTACCGTCTGAGCGCTTTTACCTGGCTACACTGTAATTATCCTATTAGGAGTTCGCTTTTATGGACTCGTAAATTATGTTTTTAATATATATAATATATTATACAGTGTGTCTTTATGTCCTGTTTTAAATAAATAAAAAATATTACTGCTCAAGAAATACAATAATTAAAAACATCTAAATGTATTTACAATAAATAATAAAATTTTAAATTTTCCTTTTTCTGTACCTACTACAAACAAACCTCCTTGGATGAATCTTCAAAGTTTGGGTCAAACGGAACACGTTTAAAAAAAAATTAAGAAATATTTTGACAGCTAACACAATGGCAGTTTAGAGGAGAGACCACATGCCGGGAGGTGAGGTGCGAGCTCCGTGGTGCTTTTCGCGGTTTGAAGTAAAAAGATACTATAATGGAAATTCTATTGTAAGTTAGGTCGTCTTTAAACACATATTTTGATTGTTTTTAACAGAGATTCGCAGAAAAGATTTCCTACCTGAGTTATTGATAAATATTATAATATGTGCTTATAAAATATAAATACACCTATACATATAAGAGGATAGTCAAAACCTAACTCTACAGAATAATAATTAATTACTGCAGTTAATATAATGTATATTTATAAATAACTTATTGAATTTCATGCACAAAACATCTGTTATTTATATATATTTATTTTTCGAACCTAAAATATTTTTTCGATAAATTAGTATTTTATGTGACATAGTATATAACATATTCTTTTATAGATACAAAATTAAAAAAATATATAACCGACTTTAAATAAAATACAAAACAATTTAACTAAATCAAATCAAATGAAATTCGCTCCCGCTGCCGCTCGTCACCATATCCCGAGTCAACGCGTCATTTATTTTGCTTTTCACCGATATTTCGTGTTATGTAATTATCTGGCGTGTACTTTTATTTTGTTTATCACAAGTGGTACTAAAGCGTTCAGTTTTACGGCACGTGTTCTAAGAAATGATAACTATTATGACATGAATCGTTCTTGCAATAAATTAAATAATTTAATACCAATCTTATTTCAATAATAAACTTAAATATAAGTACCAATTGAAGTTCTCCATTGTTGTTATTAGTTTAAGTACATAATTGTACTTGCCTGCAGAGGTGTTCATTTTAAAAATCGATTCGGTTCGCGGTTTCAGTTTAAAATTGGAAATCGTAACGGATTTGAAATGAGGGTCTTATTGTTTGATTCATATTGTTTTGTATAAATAGTCTCGTTCTATTTTTAAATATTTATCATAACTCTCAATTATAGTAGCAATGATTAATGACTAGTTTCTTTTTTAGATTTTTATTCCGTTAATTTCTAATGTCGAAAAAATTATGTGTATGCTTTTATTTATTTTTAATTATATTATATAGCTTAGCTGTTGCTTGTGACTTCGTCCGCGTGATCAAGTGTCATAATAAGCCTGCAAAATCAATAGAATGTATATTTAAGATGGGGAAAATAATATTGATATGTATAAAGATTATAGATACGCTGCTGCAGTGTTCTTATGGTCATATAAAATGAAATATATCTGTGTTGTCCGATTCCAATAGCAGACAAATAAACAGACAAATAGTCAGAAATGTCTACAATTGTCAAAATACCTAACAAATATTTCTTTTTCAAGTGACTTTCAAATGACGTTTAGTTTTGTTATAAAGAATTTACTTTTATAAGCCATGAACTCAATCAGACAGCTCACGTCAGATGAATAAAGGTGACCAGTCACTCCAGGAATCCTAATTTCATACTCACCACGGAGCACAAACATTTCTAAGACAACAAAAAGTTAACGGTCACAGAACACCTGATAATCAATTTGCCACAAAAATGTACACAATACATTCTCACCAAGCAAATTCGGTCTTAAATAATAACAACACACCTTATTTAAACGTTCTAAGAATATTTCAAATCCGATTCATTAGCCCAAGCGTAACGCATTAGCCACAGTATTGTTGAAGACCCAAAATGCTCAACCTTATTACGAATGCATAAGGTTTAAAAAAAAAACACCAACTGCGTCACGAATCGCGCCAAAATATTGACATTAAGTTTGACAGCTCACAGACTACAAAGAATTACCATACGTCACCTGGGCATAGACAAAGGGTTGTTTATAGCGTCGCGAATTGCAATTTTTGAATGAAAAAAAAAGTGTTTGTTCTTTTGTACCTTTGAGACATTGTTTGAGACAAATGTCACATTCTACTGTTCTACGCGTGCCGTTCTTGTTTATTCGTGACTTTTAGTGACTCTATTTATTTTCTGTTATATATTTATTATGAAAATTACAAACGTACGTAAGAAATATAAATAGTTCATTTGATTTGGTAATAAATTAATCTATGCTATATTTATATTGATTCCAGGTATATTAACGTGGAAATATATATTAGAAAATATAACTTTATTGAAGTATATAATGGTAGCAACTAATTATTTAAATATTAAGTATTATTAATTATAAGTACCTGGTCTTGAAAAGATAAAATATCACCTATTTGATATATATTCATTTGACCTGCACCTTACATATTTGGGAAATAAAAATATAGTACACTGAGTCTTGAATCGATCAAAATCGGTTCAGCCGTTTCGGTGATTTAGCTGGACAAAATTAAAATGCTCTATGTCTTTAAAATAAGTTTCAGTTATTTATTCTTAAGTCATAATTATTTGCAGGCTACTGAAATCTTAACACCCCTTTTCGTATAAAGTAAGCAATCACTAGTTTTGGAACGTGGCGGGTTATGCCTTTATATAAATCGAACGTATTATGAGCATCCATTTATAAAATGATTAATGAAATTATCAACTATTTTTTTTACAGGATACTTTTTTATATTCGTACAATTAATTAAAATATCAGTCTGATTGTTTGTCCGTCACGTTAAACAGGTGCATTCATTTTGCTTGTTATTTGGGACATATATAGTTCAATACACGAAGCTAAATTATATGCTAAAAAGATTTACAATTTGTCAGTAATTTCTCACCCGACGGCGTTGCTGCGGTATATTGCTTTACAGCTGTGGAACAATGATTAGGTCAGGATATGATAAGATATTGTGTGATATTTTACTAATAAGTAAATAATTACAGCAATATCATAAATTTGTACAGTGTAAAAACTGTATGGACATAAAAAATAATTATTGTTTATGTTTTTTTTTTGTTTAATTATAGCAATTATTGTCTATAACTATAACGTTTAAACAATTAAATATAATAACTCTGTTCTAACAGTCGCCAATAGTAATAACTTCATAACATTTTATTATTCAATTAACATTGCTGTTAGAATTAAATCTTTTACGAATTATGAATTTAATATATATATATTAAATTCATAATATTTATATATTTATATGGTATATCTGTACCTCCATTGTGCCTGTGGTAGGTTTAATACTAGAAAAATATTTGTAATTTAAAAAGAAAAATATTACATTATATTATATTACATATAATATGTTTTATGAAAAAAATAGTTTATGTTTGTCTGTAATTTGTCCAGTGTCCAAAGTAAGAGCTTAGCGTAGTATGGCGTTAGATTGCCTTGTGTGGTTATATTCGAATATTTATATTATTATGAAAAAATTATTAATATAAAAAAACATTACAAACTCTTCACGACTAACTTACTTATTTTTGTAATATACCTACCTAAAAAAAATATATTATTTCTTAGTTCATTTGATGTTCAATATATATTAACAATAAATATTTTCATATTTAATTAAATATGTATTTAAAAAAATATATTTATATATATTTTTTTAAATACAATACACAAACAGACATTTTAAATAAAACTTGATATATTTCATATACGTGTAAATTTTTTCTATGGGAAAGTTAAAATAAAAATATCTTAACAATATAAACCTGAAGTCTGTCTGTAATTACTAGATGAAATACTTCAACTAATGGCTGGAAACTTAATTTATTTCTTAATACCATTCTAAATTATTGTTTTTGTTATAATTATATTTTATATTTAAACGGTTACTCTGGAATTTTTGATACAAGAAATATACTTATATAAAGAATATTTATTAATACTAGCGATGCATGCGGTTATACCTCATATTTGTCAATATTTTGTTCACATTCTCAATATTCATCAATATTTACTATTCGTTTACTAAATATTTTCGCATAATAATGCAAGAAATCGTGGAAACAGAAAAAGTTTCAAAATGTTTCTTTAATTAGTTTATGTTTTATTGAAGTTTCATACTTAAGCTGTACAAAAGATTTATGATATTGATATAAATTAAGTTACTTTAAAAAATATGAGATATAGTTACACAGACAAACTAACTAGTACGTAAAGGTAAGGAATGTCCAGCTGCCGTCGTAATGGCCTCAAGAATTAACAAAATACCCATTTTTTAGTAAACTTTCAATATATATGAAGCACTAAAAATAATTACATGTATTAAATATAACTTTACTTAAATTAAAGAAATGTTTACCTACTAGCTGGCAAGTAGCCTTTTATTGAAAACAATTATTTGTAAACAGTTTAACATTCCTGTAATATTTGTCTTTTCAGGAATAAATAGCTACAGTATATTTACTTAATGGAATGGTCAATAAAATATTACTCCAGGTTCGTATTTAAATATCTATTTGTGAAATAGCTCGGAAACTTTTTAAATAACTGAATTTATCTTCTTTTGTATCAAAATTTGTCTGTATATGTCTAGATATATGTCATGTCTGAATATTTTAAACATGAGATATGTTAAGAATATGAAAAATAATTAAATAAAATATTTTATAGCTTCATACGCGGGTCGATATTGTTCGAGACAATATTTGTACCAAAAATATAAATTTGTTCCAATAAATTATATTAAAATAATAAATTATCAATAAAATTATACGAATTATTAAAATAAGTTAATAAAATAACTTTAAAATAATAATTTTCATATTGAATATATAGCTGTATTTTTATAATTAATTTTGATCATATGATGGGAAATTATGCCCATTTACCTAAATACCATAAATACTGTTTCAAGGATTTTTTTTCTATTGCATAAAACCTTTATTACTGTATGTGTGTTTTATACATAAATATAATAATGTGAATAGTATATGAATCTCATTTAATTTTCATTGGCTTTAATACAGTACCTTAAACGTTGTGGCCAGCTATCAAAAGTAACACGCGCTCTTTCCATTAGAAAATTTTTCACTGGCAATCCTATAAATTATTTAGGGAATCCAAATTAACATGGAGTTCAGAGCATGATATACTTCCCAGAATTAAATAAAGCATAATCCAGTAGATTAAAATCGGGAGTAAATAGCGGCCAGCTTTCAGCTCTGATGAAGAAGCCTTCGAATCCAACCACGCTTGGTTAGATCGAGTTTTATGACTCAGAGCTGAGTCTCACTGAAAGATTGGTTATGGAATATGGTTATGTTTAGGAAGAGCTTAACCACCTTCTCAAGAGTGGTATTTTCACAAACTTGTGCCGACGTTTTGACACTTCTATCAAAAAAATATTAACAACTCATAAAATCATCACTGAATTCTGATAATTGCTACGTTGTACTGCGCTGACTATTCTGGAACTTTCTATAAAGCTTTGAGTACGAACTCGTTTATTCTGCTGTTAAAATATTGTTCAATAATAGCAATTGATATTCAGGTATTTTTTCTGTGAACTCTCTTTACTTACCGCTTAAGAAGTGGTTTCGATTTTTGAAATAATCATTTAAATCATGACTAGTGCATCTCTTATAGGCTACAAGTAATTAATTCATCTTTTAAATTACGCGACATGTATTAATTTCATGATAAAAAATTGTGCTTTCAGACAGGATTGCCTTGAAATTTTTCCTTCACTGGTGTGATCGACTTTTTCGTATGAAATCTATTTGGATGTCACATATTTTCTATGACACACAAAGGAGGTTTCAATGTATCGATAGCTGACACAAACATTCGACCGCGAAATGAGATTTTCGAAAATTGTATTCACCGCCAAACCTTCTGTATGTAACGCTCACACGTCATCTTTATCACCTCACTCGATTTTCAAATACAGAAATATATAACACCGATTGGCGCGAAAATGAGAGAACACAATGACCCAATGAATATTGATATGAGGATACATTCCAAATTCAAATGTTATAAGTATTTCTTTTTTTACTGTAACTGTATTTATGACCAGACTAAGTATTTAGGTATTTAAATAGTCTTTTATTTGAATATGCCATAGAACTCTTTGAGACTCATTTAGGAAGTACTTCAACTTGCAACATTAAATATTTTTAATCTGTGTAAGTTCAACGTCTGTGTATGTTACACGAATGTATTATAAGAAAAATATATATATTATTGTTTTTGGAATTTTGTTTACCTACTAGTTTGATACTTCATCAAGATATATTTGTACTGAAAAACTGAAGCTTATTGAATTCTAAACAACCACGAAGTTGGTAACCCAAGAAACCAATCGATATTTATTTTAAAAATACAAAAAATAAATAATAATTGTTTGGTCTCGAACCTGCGACATAAGGAAGACCACCCCCGTCGCTCTGAAACTACGCTATCGTGTCTGAACTCACCAGGAGTATTTTAAAATTCTAAATATATGCACCACCCATAATATTACTGGGCGTTGTTCTCTAGATATTCTATGTAATAATAATTATCTTTCAATAAATATCATCATAAATACACCAAGGGTGAGTTCCTAACAGGCATAAAGATATCCGTATCCGGAAACCACGCTCTTCAAAAAAATAATTTATATAGGTAAGGAAATTTAATTACGTATGTACGCGTGAGTGTGTGTGTGTGAGAGAGTGCTTGTGTGTGTGTAAGTGTGTGTGTGTGTAAGTACGGATGAGTGAATTTATTAAACGATATTTATATAAAGAATTTTACATTATTTATTTTATTTGATGTACTCAATTATTTATATTGTTATTTTGTAGCGCAGTATTTTGTGTTTGTTTTTAAAATTGGCTCTTGTTTTAGCTCCCAAAGATATATTTAAGATAAAGAAAAGAAAAGAACGATTGTTTTTACGTCTTCTACGAGTATTCTGAAATGATTTCTTAAACGCGCCATCTTATTCAAGATAGTTGCTTATTTTAATTCCTTAGCGGGAGAACAACTCCTCTCGAGTTGTATGTTTGATCTAATCAAAATGTACAATAAATCCATTATATAGTATGATGGCCGTATATAAAACATTTTTTATTATTTTAACATAAGCCTGAAGAGGTATTTGTTTGTACGTCATCTAAAAATTTAGTTACTTATATTCTTCATAGATTGTATAAAATTATATTTCGTGTCAAAAATAGTGTATTATTTTGAACATTTGTGATAAAATTATTTCATTTAAATATATATGTATGTATGTATATACTTATATAGGAAAAATAGATTTTTTTAATATAGCAGATAATATATGAAACTTGTTTACCACAACGATCTGACCCTATCATCGTATTCAAAAAAGAATTATATAAAAATATAAGTATAATATATATATGTAATTTTTAATAAATAAGAATTATTTATTAGTCGATATGGGCTGACTTCGAAGTCGCGACCTACGGGACGATTTTCCAATCTTAATTATTAAATTAAATATTTGATACTCTTGACGTGACTAAACATGTCCATAGACAATTTCAAACATATCTTTTATTTCTCTACTACATGTGTATGTATTTCTCATTAATTGTTTAGAAAACTGAAAACTGTGAAAGTTATAATAATTAACTCTAGATGATGACGATAGTATCGACATTAAAGAAAATTTATATTATAACAGAAATTACTTGAATCCAATGAGCCATTTTATTGCGCCATTTGCATATATTGCAAAATAACTTTTCATAAACATGAGTTATTATTATTGGTTAATATTCTATACATATAATAAAATAGTGATAAGAAAGCTATAAGTAACTAACCTTAGATATTTTTTGGAAAACTTATTGCTAAATATTCATTACATGACAAAGAATTGAGAATAATAATTTTAAAAACCTATCCGTTTTTTTTTTTGGTTGTTTCCCCCGATCAATGGAATATGGAATATTTTTTACTCCTGTGTGCTTAAAATATAAAATCACACACAAAAAATTCAGACAAAGTCGCAGACTGGAGCTGGTTGTGAATATAATCGGGAATACAATTTTATTTTTGTTTAAGACAATTCTTATCTAAATTACCTATCTACCTATAATTTTGGATATCTCTTCAGAAAAATTGAAAATATTGTTGTTTGGTGAAGAAGCTTCAACTTGAAACTCTCAGTCTGATATAAGGTACCTTTCTAACTTACCGGCAAAACTCGTTAAGAAAGAAATTCGTTAGGAAGGAATGAAATTTGGATATTTGTTACAAGAGCAAAATTTCAACTCCATAAGAAAATGAAAATTAGATCAATCATCAATCAATAAAATTAGATCGATCCTCTTGGAATTGATCTAATTTTATTGATATACCACACCACCTGTAAAGGCCGGTGACGACGCACGCATTCTCTCTCAGCCAGCCCTTAAATAAACGAATAACATGAATGTGTGTAGAAAAACAAAATAATACAAAATAAGGAAAGACATACAATTGTCTATTGTTAATATTTTTAAAGGGTTGTATTAACAACTCTATGTATGTATATTAACAACTCCATGTGTATGTATTAACAACTCTATGTGTGTGTATTAACAACTCCATGTGTGTGTATTAACAACTCCATGTGTGTGTATTAACAACTCCATGTGTGCGTATTAACAACTCTATGTGTGTGTATTAACAACTCCATGTGTGTGTATTAACAACTCTATGTGTGTGTATTAACAACGCCATGTGTGTGTATTAACAACTCTATTTGTATGTATTAACAACTCTATGTGTGTGTATTAACAACTCCATGTGTGTGTATTAACAACTCCATGTGTGTGTATTAACAACTCCATGTGTGTGTATTAACAAATCTATGTGTGTGTATTAACAACTCTATGTGTGTGTATTAACAACTCCATGTGTGTGTATTAACAACTCTATGTGTGTGTATTAACAACTCTATGTGTGTGTATTAACAACTCCATGCGTGTGTATTAACAACTCCATGCGTGTGTATTAACAACTCTATGTGTGTTTATTTTTATTTATATTTTCAGGAACTCTTCATACTATCAGCGTTCTGAATCAGAGACTCTGTAACGTAAAGAAACGCATTTTCAGGGAACCGTTTAGTTTTAGTTTTTTCTCCACGCATATTTTTATTTATTTAGTTCTTCAAACTCCAAATGTTATTTTTGTATTACATTGTTATATCTTTGTTTATAAGAAAAGTTGTGTTTTTGAAAAAAGTACAGGCGTGTGTTCATTACAAACGCCTATGTAATGGAGTTCACGTGAAGGGATTATTTTCTTGTCACAACCGAAAAAGAAATACACCAGACTGAAAAGACATTAAATAAAAGACCTAGGTACCTAAGTACCTACCTAGCTAGGTAGGAGCAAGATAGCTATATAAATATAAAAAATCTAGTGTTATTAAGGATGGGAAAAACAAACTATTTCCACTATAGGTAGAAATACGTTCTTATAACAAAAATAATGGACGATATTTTAAAATAAAAAAAAGAACGTGTCGAAAATATGAACAGATGAAGGCTTTAACTATCAACAAAAACAAAGAAGAATACCGAATTTCAAACGAAAAATGTCGATTTATTTTAGGTACCTAGACCAAATAACAATTTGATTATTGTTAAATAACAATATATTTTTTATACAATTTAATCTTCTGCATTCTGTTTTTCATCAGCCATTTTGGTTTCTTCGTTTAATATTAAAATATTTAACTGAAAGAAACTAATAAAGGAATTGTTAACCATTTTTAATAAAAGACCATTTTCCTTAGAACATATTCCGATTATTTAATAATTTAATCTTATAAAATGTATCAAACGTAGCGCCTAAAAAAACGAACTTAGGTAGGTACTTATATAATATATCTAAAAATGTATCAAAAATAGTGCTTAAAATTAAAACTTAAAAACTGAATTATATTTAAACTCTGAAGTGTTACAGTATCTCAAGCTCGAAGGGAGATTTTTAATAAAAATATTAAGAATCTAATACATAAAAAGAAATATCGACATTTTACACTCAATATACGGGACGGTTTCACATAGGTTCCGGGTTCGAATCCTGTCCGTATCGGTTTATTTTTCCTTTTATATATATTTTAAATAAGTTTAACATACTATACATGTTTATAGATAGTTTATTAAAAATACTAACTGTAATTCAAGAACCTCACCTTACCTTACGTACAAGGATAATTATTTCAAAATTACTATACATATTTATTTATTTATTTGTATATATTTATTTATGTATTTGTATATTTTGTTGTTATTTGTATTTAATCTTTTTGTTTGTTATTGTTTCTATTTTTTTTTATTTTCCTATTATACCCGTAGTTTCTATTTTTCTGTTTATTTTTTTTTTATCGGTTGACTGGTAGAGAATGCTATAGCATTAAGTCCGCCGCTTGTATGATTTTTTTTGTACAATAAATATTTTATTAAAAAAAATAATAACCTTCAAGTATCTACCTACACATACACGCACACATAGATAGATTATTTTCTTTATTATAATATCTATTAAAGTTGGAAATTTGTTTGTACAAAGTTATATCTAGTAATAGAGAACATTTATTATTATTATTAAAATTTATATAAATATACTAACCTTACCATGAAAGTATTTTAATCATCCTTTCCATTTTCTTTTCTTGATAAAATAGATCACGTTATATATAAAACAATAATTTAACAACATATTACAAATAAAAAAAAAACAAACAATCAATATTTTCTAATCTGTGCAATAAAATTATACATTACAACAACAGTAAAACGAATCCATTAAAAACGCTGTAAAATAGGTAGAAACAAATAAAATATGGCGACCGTGGCAACCATTTAATTACGCGAGACCACACACGCAGCTCATTAATGCTGAATTCATAACAATAATTACAGGGCTTATTATTTCGCGCTCTTGATGCTAAAAAAAAAACATAACCTTATTAATCTGTCAACAACTCAATTTATAGCGGGAACACGACGGTGACGCCCTCTTTGACGCAACTATCGACCAATCACGGTCGCCTGTTCTAAATTTGAATAACTAGGAAATATCTAGCTGTCTCGCTCGCTCTCGTGTGATGTGTGTTTATCGTGTTTTCCTTCTCGCTCGCTCGTTAAAGAAAGCTGTTCTTGCCAGTTTTCCCTTATCAATATTGGTGAGGGTCTTTAATTGATTTGGTTAGTTATTTTAAATTACCCCGACATTTTTTAGGCTTCATTTTGATTAAGTATTAGGTTCCTAATATAATATCTGATATTAATTTAACGATTGTGTCAAAATAATATTTAATATTTGTGATTTAATTTCCCATTTCTTTTAATTAATTAAAGTTCAATGCCTTATGGTAAAGGAGTCCTACCAACTTGCAAATAAAAAAAATCACCAACTACTAAAGACAATCTCATTACTTTTAAATGCCAGAATTTTCGGAATCAAAATAAAACAGTTTTAAATCACTCCTCAAAAGCCGTGCCTTTCCCGCTTCAACCCGTAATTATCGCACCAACAAAAAATATTTCGGCCGCCATTTTGTGCGGGATTGGTTGGGCTTAAAAACTTAATTTTATACGTCGTTAGCGGGAATCATTTTTGTTACGATATAGTAATCAGGTACGACTAGCCTTTGCTCCCGGACGCGGCTGCATTGCATTTTTTTTGTCATATATTTTTTTAAATTACAAAATCGTAATATTTATGTAGGTAGGTGCTTTACCAATTAGTGTTAGGTTTCATAGATATATAACTTAGGTTAATAAAATACAGGAGGTATATAACTTAGGTTAATTTGTATTTTATTCATGATTCTATGGTAGGTAGAGGTAGAGTTCCTATAGGTAGGTATGGTACTTATTATATATTTTATATCCTGAAAAACTACAGAACCATTAAACAATCAAATTTATTTAATAAAATTAATTTCTTTACCGAGGAACTTGGTGTGCTTTTAAAATATCTTATTAAACCAAAAAGTTTTTATACTCCAAAAAAAATAATACTCCTCCCTCTAAAATATAATTTACCTTAACATAAACAACATATTCAGCAAAATTACGACCCGATTAATACATTCATAATACACCCGTCTCGCTCGCACGCATGCACATAATAATTTATCCCGCTCTAATGTCATTTTGAAAATGGAACACCGCATGAGCGCATGAAATTAGCCGCTTTTTCATCTCCAGCCGCGCCCGATTTGAATTTGGAAGCTTTTTATTTTTTATCGATGCCGAAGGACGTTGAAAGCGGCCATGTTGTTATTTTTTTTAATTATCAATGCTCCGACCGAACATACTTAAGGATACCTTTTTTTTTTGGAGAGAAATTTATATTTTTCGGTAGAATGTCATTTGGGTAAATTGCGTCGGAGCTTAAGTTACAGGTTGTATTGAAATATGTGAAATCTTATTATATACGTACATACTTTGATTATTTTCCCTTTAATATTTGACAATAACAGTACCTACACTGTGAAAAAATCTTTTTTTTTTTTAAATACTCTGTATATAGGTATGTTTTATGTTTTAAATATGTACCAACTTTAAATTTGAATTTAATTTAAGAACACCATGTAGATTTATCTTTTTTTTTCTAATTTCGTAGCTAAGATTATTACGTGTTGTTCATGCCGACTGACAGGTGGTGTTTTTTTATAATTATCTTTACATTATGGCGCCTTTTTGATAGTAAAAAGTTTACGTAATTGCCTTTCTAGTGATAGAGATCTTATTGAAGCCTTAATAAATTTATTACTCAGTTTAATTTATCTATAATCTAGGTTTTGAGATAAATTGAATTATTGAGAACTAAAAAGTTTTAAAAATGTATTTTTTTTATTCATATTAATGAACAGATGGTCCATCTGATGGTTAGTGAATTTGGTCATCTTTTAAAATATATATAATTTAGAAGATCTCTTCAGGAGTAGAGAAAGAGTGTAGGATACAGGATACATTTAAAAATATAGACAACTTCAGATCTCCAACAGAAAGAAGGAATAAAGTAGAGTTCGTAATCCTATAATAGTGTCCTAGAAAGAAAAGGACAGGAGCTTGGTCATCTTGTCGCATACACGTACGAAACCTATCTGAAACAGTATGGCTCCATATCATTAGCCAGTTTAACCGGCACTATTTGACCCAAAAACAGCAAGAAGTCTCCACCAATCAGAGAGGAGCTAGCTCACTAACAGCCTTTTCACAATGTGATATTAGAACACTAGTTATCATAGCATTGCTTAAACTGGATAAAGAAATGGCTGCTTTAGTGGAAGGAGGGTAGTTGGTCGAGCCAGCCCGAATGCAAGCTACTATATATATAATAAATTGTCTCCACCAAGGGCGTGATAACATTGAATAAATACAAATAAAGCGACAATCGTACATAAAGGGCGCGGTACATTTACGCTGCTCTGAGCACACCTGGTCACTCCCATGTGGGGGGAGTATGAGGTTGGATTTCTGTGGAATTCGTTATTTATTTTTAAGGACATTTTAAAATACATTTTGTCTGTTTTGTTACACTGCGCGAGCGATAGGACCACTCTATGTTTTTCTGTTTTATATTTTTCTATGTTTGTATATTTTGATGTACAATAAAGAATATCATCTAAATTTCCAATTATTCATATGTTCAATAATTATTGCTATTAAAAGCTGGGTTACATATATTTTTTTTAATATTTAAGTGTCAGATCTAATGGGATTTGAGTTTTTTATGGGCAGGGTTACGAATTCTCACAAATTTTGTTTGTATAATCCATTGATTGTTTCTAGTTTATTTACGTGTGTATATTATCAGTGTGTTTGTAAAATACAACTTAAAAAATGTATATTAAATAAATATTTTATAACATGGTCACCCTACCCGAACCCCAAACAATATTTCAAAAGCCGAAAACATTTTTCTTAATCTGTTTTGTAGGTGCGCTCACGAAAACATACATACATATATAAAATGTTTTAGTTGATTATAGAAGCATGAATTATACGTTGATGTGTTTTGATGAACAGATATAGATAAAACTTATACAAATAATAATTATTTTTATCTCACTCCCGAACAAATTATATTATAAATTACAATTATTAAGATTTATTTCTTTACATATGTATTTGTATTCATTAAGGTAACTTATCACATAGTGTAAAACAGTCCACGTGTGTCTGTCTGTTTACATGCAATATAAAACAGATTTTTTATGACGTATAAGGTTTATATATATATATATATATATATATATATATATATACATAATTTATAAATGTTTTATGTAAAGTAAGTTATTTATGATGATAATTGTAAAGAATTTCCGACATATCTTGCCATTTCAAATTCTATTCGGTTAGTTAATAATACAAAATGGACTCATAGTTAAGTCCATAATGGTTTTATTCTCACAGCTATCCATTAGTAAATGTAATTATTGTCTGTTTGATACCCTTTAGTGAGCTCTGCTCTCACTCTCTCTTTCTCTCTCACTCTCTCTCTTTCTCTGTCGTGGGTTATTTAATATATTTCTAACAAGTCTCAAGAATACGTTCCTATATAATATATATATGTAACTTACATATATACTAAATATATATTTTTCACTACTTTACTTTTGAGCTGAAATCAGCCAAAAGTTCCACAATAAACAGACGGACAATTCTATATTTATATATATGTGTAATAATTGGTAAATATAATAAATACAACATTAAAGCTCACCGCTTCCCTTAAATATTTGTTAATAGTCTATAATAATGGCGGTGAGCGCGGGAAAGTTGACAGCTGTCAGACATCATGAGAATAATAAATGAAATATATATCTGTTTCATTTGAAAATTGCTTGTTTTTATTTAATAAATAGATTATAGTTTACGATTGTATTATCAACCTATTATAACCTAATAGTTTATACTCTGTGGTACCCAAGTCTATATACCTTGTAGATATAGTCTATGCTAAATGTCTATAGAGGTAATATATGTCATGTCATGTGCTTTGTAATTCGCGAGTCTTTTATCGGGTAAGTGCTGTAATGAGCGTGAAACTGACGCTTAGGGTGACCATGAGACAGTGTCGTTTCAGGCGGTTTTTTTTTGTTTCAGACGCAATTTTCAGGGTGGTTTAATTATTGTTATTGCTCTTGGTGTTCATTATTTCGTTTTGTTTTTCTTTTAATGTAATATTATTTTACAGTTTAGGCATTTCTTTACGTAACAAATTTGTATTCCTCCGACTTCTTTGAGATTTATTCAGCCTTTGATATCTTTTTAGATATTAATTACTTTTTGAATATGGATTATTAATACTTATATCAAAAAAGGTTTCAATGTATAAAATTAGTATTCTACGATATTTTAAGCTTTTATGTGTATTAATTAATTCGACGGTTTTTAATACCTATGTTCACTAGAAGTTATTTCTATAAGTATATTTTATAAGATGCAAGAAATGCATGCAAAATAAACTAAACAGAAATACCAAAACATTTAGGCACTTATCAGATCAATAACTATCATTGCGAAACCATCAAACTCCGTTGTATTGTTTAGAAGACGCAGGACACAGAAAACAAACATACAAATGTAATAACAATTTTGACACTATTAATAAATAATAAAAACATTATTAGTACAAACTATATACAACTTCTATAAAAACAAAATACTTTCATGAAATGCAAATTAAAAAAAAAATAGAATTAAAAAAAAACTTGAAACATGGTGACAATTCGCATAAAAAAACATGTCCGCTGTAACCGTCCATTTTACATAATTTCACGACTCAATCACTTATCACAACCACTTATCGACATTATATACAACTGTGATCCAGATAATTATATAATTGTACCAATAATCCATCTAATATACGAATTAAATGGATCAAATTCAATCCTTTTTATAATTCCGATTCCAAAACGTATGTTTGTTTGATTGTTACAACACAAACAGCAACACTGCAGTTTACGAGCTCGGTTAAGGAGAATACAGACTTACTTTATTTATAGACTATCCTGAAAAGAACTCAAAAATAACTAATATATTTATGTAAAAAAGGAGAATTCGTAAATAAAAATAGGTACTTTAATATTATTATAAAATACGAATACATGTATCTGAGTTATCGGTACTAAATAGCTCAATTGTCAGAGCGACGGAAAAAAACACCAGAGTTCGTCGGTTAAAATCCAAACCTTATATGTTTTTAATTTATGTTTATTTAAAATCGTAACATGACACAACATGTTTATTATTAATTTCAAATATATAACAAAGTTAGTTGTTCTCCTTAACGAGCTCAGACCACACACGAAGCTCCAACTGCAGTAACTATATTTATACTAGCGAGTTACAAAACAATACTATTTATAGATTATAATTGTAAAAAGTTATTAATATACATTCTAATACATATTTAACATAAATATATGTAAAAATAAATTAACGAAATTATAAGTAAATCCTATAGAAAACGTTTGGTTTATGATTTCTTTGATACAACGGGGAATTAATAAGCGATCCTGATCTAAAAATTTATTAAAAAGATTCACAAAACAATTTATTTGATGAGATGTTGACAGTTAAATAAACTGTGTAGTGAGCCATCTTAGATCAAATATTAAATTTACCGCTGGTATTAACTATTTATAAATAGGAATTCCTCTCTCATTATAAAACTGGTACATTAAATATAATTATTATCCCATAAAAAACAATACTTGTAAAAAAAAAGTCTCGCAAGATCCTCTACCGTAAAAAGTTGTAAGATCCAAGTAATACCAAGTAGGTTATTAATTTATTCAGTTCTTACTTAAGGGAGCTTCTATCTTAATTTGTTACGTAATTAGCTAACCTAACAACACCCTGTAGTGACCGTATAAATATCTATAAAAAATCTTTTATGTTTAAACACTAATTGTATTCTAAATTTGAAGCTTATTAAAAGAAAAACGTAACTTAGCTTAGTCTGCTAGAAGTGCCTTAGACGTTCATGATCAATGAGTGACAAAAATAAGAAACCTTGACTAGTCATAATTCTTAAACTACTGGTTCAAATTGAATAAAATTTTAAATACACCGTGCTTACAATGCTTGGTGGTTACTGAAAATTAAATCTTCTATTTTTATCTACAACGAAGTTTTAGGGGGTTGAAAATGGCCTGAATTGCTTCGAGAAAAAGAATGGTACGGCCGTGCCGATTTTTTCCTTGATTTGGTGGGAAGTTACTACACTACACTTATTTTACTTTACTACAAGAGATAATGTACTGAATTTATATATATTTATACCTGGTTATGTAGGTTTCAACCTCATTTTCCATCAACCAACCTCTTTAATTATAAGAATATTTTCTTCTACAATTAAATATGGGTATTCATGTAAGGTACAGATAACTGACTGAAAAGACAAGAACTCAGATCAATTAAATAAAATGTAGTTTCATTGAAAAATATGTTATATTATTTCTTACAAATATAATAAACATCATCACTCCATCATATTAGAATTACTTAGATGTACAAGCGTACTAAATAAACAGAATTACACAATTATCAACAACAATGGCGGATAGATTGACACTTGACAGCTATTTAGGCGGGAAAGAAGTGACAGCCGTCGGCTCGTTAGCGACGCCATGTTGCATTTTACTTTTTTTATTTACATTGTCTAGTTCGGAATCTTGTTATTGTCAATACATTTGACATTGTATTTATTGTGATTAGAATTATTGAAGTTACATTTACGAAATCGCTTTAAATTTCAGCTCAGTAGTAGGTACGATATCTTTATATTTGGTAGGTTAATATACGTAGGTACGTAACAATTTTTATTACTGTTTTTCATATATTTAATAATAATAATGTTATTAACTAATTAAAAATCAATATGTGGTTCAAATCCAGTCACTTGATAAGTATTCTACCTACTATATTAAAAATACATATATTAAAAAAATATAGAAAATATTAAAAATATATATTTAATAATAAAATTCATTTCATTATGGATTCCCCGATCAGTTCCCAGAATTTTTTTATGAACTATTGTGTTGGTGTGATTGAAGAGCGTCTAATAGCTGACACGTAACAAGAATACATACATACATAATTAAAATAGAAAGAGCAACATTACCATAGCGGGTACTTATCAAAATATTATATTAAAAAGGTCAAGGTCGACTCAGATTTAAATACAATATAAGTATTTAAACTTATATTACTTGATTAAAATTAAGCTCTATATAATAATACCCGCCGACCCGCGGTGTATCAGCGTGGTAGGTTATTGTTCCACTTTTTGCTTTTTTTTTAAATATTCCATACAAAAACCTAAACTAAGTAATTCTTTAACTTACTTAGGTATATTGTTTTGATACAGGCGTTATTTTTATATACATATCTATATACCTAGCCTAGATAAGTATAAAGCCTGCACCAAGCCGACGGAAAAAAACATCAAAACAAACAGAGACAATAAATAAATATTTATTTCCACATACATCATAAATATATAAATATAAATAAATTAGTACCTAATACTAATAATAATATATTCAATATTCACAATATCAAGAAAAAACAAATTTATATCACATTTTTAATGTAGAGTTCAGAGACAATATAGAATTAATGACAAACTATAAATAATATATAGTCATTTATAAATTCAGAAAAAATTACTGAAACAAATACTGTAAATTCACAAGAACTCATTAATCTTTAAAACAGTTCCGACTCTACATAGAGGCCGCATTTAAATCAATAATTCCTGAAAAGCTTAAAACATAATTATTGTGTATGTATTAATGTGTCAAAAAAAATTACCAAATTACTATTATTTTGTAGTTAATAGTAATTATTTTCAAATACAAAACAAACATTAGTAAATTAGCTAAACATAAATGAATAATATTAATAATTCTGTCAATATCTAATTGATATTCCGGTGTAAAGCGCGCTATTGATACATTATCAGCCCGAGAGCCGGCAATTTACAACTGAATTACAAATCTCCGTGCCTCTAAATACACAATCAGGTTAAATCAATTGTCATATCTCCATCTTTATCCGACTTGATGATGTTCGGTTTGCGTGACAGGGATGGCGGTGGCTGTGTGTAGTTGGGCGATGCTGGCGACGCCTACACCGGGGTAGGGAACAGGTTTGTTCTTGGGCGTGTCTGGTCTGACGCGTGGGGCGCAGTCGCTCCTCGGCAGCCGCCGCGAGAACACATGCTGTCATCGACGCTCCCATCTGACAGATTCAAAGTGCGTGTGTAGTGATGGCGTTCGAAGACCGCTGCAGTCCCAACCAAGCCAACAGCCCGGGTCAGGAATCCGGGAGAGTGCCGGCTCCTCATCCGGCTACTATCAGCTATCACAGTCAGTATACTTGTAAGACCATTGACTCCAGATTCGACAGACAGATGACCGTGGTTAAAGTACAGCCGACCTCTCCGCCTCCCAGCCCGGGACACGACATGGTCTACCAAAACTATTACCGACCAGAGACTCCAGATGTGAAACCAGTAATCGATGAGCACAGATTCGAACCAGAGAAGAGAAACCGTCAACCACCTCCCTCCATAGCCTTCTCTATCAGCAACATCCTTCACCCGGAGTTCGGTATAAGTGCAATAAGAAAAACCAACAAAATCGAGGGTCCGAAACCCGTCGGCCCAAACCACAGCATTTTATACAAACCATACGAAATAACTAAAGACTTATCCAAATATAACTTCGAATATCTGAAATCAAAGGATGAATTTAGCGCGCTGCCGCCTCTAGGCGGGTTAAGACAAACCGTGTCAAACATTGGAGAACAGATACAAAAAGAAAAGGAGATACCAAAGAGTTTGGAGGCTCAAAAGAGGCCGGATTCAGCAAGTTCCATAGTGTCCTCGACATCCAGCGGTGCTGTCTCTACGTGTGGCAGCACTGACAACAGCCAGACCTCGCAGGGCAATTCGCAGTTGTGGCCAGCCTGGGTGTATTGCACGAGATATAGCGACAGACCAAGTTCAGGTACGTTTTAAAATATATACTAAAGCTTTGACTAAAAACATACATTTAGTCTGAATATGGCTTTATTCAGCCAATTAATTCAGAGTTTACGTTAGAGAACAACCAATTAATGTAATACATTTATAATAATAGCTCTTTGAATATTATCAGATAAATCATTTCGAACTCATCACGCTCTGTTGGTTTTTTTATCTGTTTGGAAAATATTAAACTTTACATAGAGATAAATTCAATAGATTATATTATATTTAGTAGCTTATTTGTTAATATTTTCTTTGGTAGATAGTACCGTAGTAGAACAATTACAGAATGATGGAATACTATATTTTATTTGTGTGTGTTTTTATGCATGTGTGTTGTTATGCGTGTGTGTGTATTTTATGTGTTTTGTGTTGATTTACGCTTGATAATTAACACAAGGAACAAAAAAGCCATTGAAATTGAATTAAAGTATTTAATTACCGTCCGTCGGGTAATGAAGTTGTAAGCCATTATTAAATCGACTGCGAAAATTATGATGTTGTTTTTGTTCTGTTTTAATTATACAGTCATAAATGTAGTGTTTTGTTTACATTTAAATTGTAAAAATATATTTGTAAACGCTTTATAAGTATGAGAAATATCGATTCCTATTAGATTAGATATTCCAGTTATGAATTCTATCCAGTCTAGTCTGGTCTAGTCCAGTTAAAGCTACAGTTAATAGAATAGTCACGTGTCACGACTCGTGTTGAAAGATAAATAGAAATTATACATTTTAGGGGACGTTTAAAATTATACAACGTTATTATACTTTTAAAAATTCTGTAATGTTTAATTCATAGGAATAATTACGACTCAATCGAAGACCTCGGTGGCTGGATAACTTAACCGACGTTGACGCTAGGAGGTTGTGGGTTTTGGTTAATATTTTTTTTTCTTAATGGAAGTTAAAGGGACATACCTATCTTATATTCTGATTTGATTGCTAAAAACTATTTTTATTTACTTGAATTTGCGATTTTCTAGAACACTTCTTAAGAGATTAAAAACGTGGTCTCCTACTAAAAATCGCTGTGTCAAAATAGATGTATGAGCTAGATCAAATTTTAAATAAACACTTATTGGACAAGACATTGTAAATTCACCTAAATAGATTTATAGATATTTTCAAAACATGTTAGATATTGTTGAAATTTTCTTAGAACTGCATTTTGATGAGCTTTCTAAAAAACTTAACCGCTGAAATAAACACAAAATAAAAAACTAATAAACATCTTTGTAATAAGTTTCAAAAAACTATTTGTTTTATATTTTTGTTAGTATTAATTCTTTATTCTTGTGAAAAACATTATTGAAATGGTTTATATAAAATGAAACTTTTTTCTTACAACCTACCTACTACCCACTACCTACCAAATACCTACTTACCCGTTGTAACAGAACATTGTCAAAGTTATTCAAGTAATAATAGATTAATAAATACTTTAATATCAACATCTAGATGGCGAATCTATGTGTAAAATATACAGATACATTGTTTTGTAAAACAAAATGGCGGCCACAGTGACATTTAATGGCAATAAAATGAATAAGATTATGAATGTTTTATAATTTTATTATAGTTAAAACATTCCTTATAGGTAATTCCCATTATAGTATGAAGTATATGTGAAGCCATCTGTCTGTAGCAACAGTTAATATATTTAATAATGTAATTCAAATTCTAACCTTTAAAAACGCAATTAATAATTACAGAAGTCAATAAAAACGTAGCTGAATATTTATTATTGGTTTTTCAATTCATACAATGTCACATTTGATATTTGTAAGTTTTGTAAGTTTTACGAAAACGGGCACTTGTTTCAGACAAACCAATTATTAATATATAATAAGATACTATAATTTTATTACTAAATTATTATTTCAGTAATGTATTTATTTTTATTATTAAGAAGATAATAATTAAAAAAAAATCATAAATATAGTGGAAAATTCATGCGTCTTTTTCTTCAGTTGGAACTTTGGTCGTAATAATATACTCATAATATTTAATATTAATAACTCAATTAATAATTTTTAAACGTTACATTGTAAATGTATTTAATTTAATCGAAATTTAAACAATTTCAACAGAAGTAGCGAAACAATAAAAGTCACTTCAGTTTTTGAGATGAACCGCTAACAAACTAGCGAACAGGTGTCCGAGAAACGACGTCGTCTCGATATGGTCTGTCTGTGCAGAAATGTAGGTACGGACAGCAAAAAAATATTTAATTATTAATGTTACAAGATTTGTTGATTGGTTTCATAAATGATATATGCTGAGAAATCTGATACCTTTTACTAAAAATGGTTAATCAGGTGAAATATGCCATTAACAGAAAACTCAAATATTATGAGTATATTACGTCACTATGTATTAGCTCTATATTTAGTTTATTACGAGATCAAACAACATTCCAGTGCGAAACATTAAATACTATTTTGCTGACTGTACTTATTTTTAATTAGTACGCTCAGCACTTCTGACTACTGTGAAAATTACTTTTACAAAGAAATCTAGAGATGGGAGAGATATCGATAAATAAAAAAATGTTCTATGTCAAAACATAAACTCTTGTTAACGACAGTGATATTAATGAACGGACGAACAAAAATATCTTTATAAAAATAATGTTATAAAGTACTTAATATAATATAAATATGTATAACGTTTATTTATGAATGTAATAACAGTTTCTAGCAATTAAAAGATGCACTTGTGAAATATAACTACCGTTTACAAAAAAAAAATGAATAAAACCAACTCATTATTATCGCAATTATATTTGTAAATTCCTATTTCCGTTAATTCCAAATATGGCGCCTTATTTGAACCCAAGAAATGCTAGCATTCATTTACATAACGTATGTGTGGTATTTAATTTAATTAGCTAGTTAACTAAATAGATTTTATCGATATATATATATATATATACATATATTTTATATGTGTGAAAAGCAAACATATCATCACTAATCTATCGATTAATGGTTGTCCATCACTAGCTACTAGGAACAGGCCACCGGCTAAACTGTTTTTATGTGATGGAATGTCTTAATAACTTGATCTGAGCTTTTTATAAATAAACAATTGTTTATGGCGGTGCATTTTTGTAAGCTTGTCGCTTTGCTTGTTGCTGGATTAGTTGAACGACTTGTTGGTGGACTGGTTTGGTAGAGGGTTTGATACCGAAAATATTATAAAAATCAATGCAGACTTTGTATAATTTTATAATATTGTTTTATAGTAGCTTATGAAAGCTCCGTATTGATAAAAAATATTTTTTTCATAGATATCTTGTAATGTTATTCTTAAATCCAAAATCCATAAAATCAAAACAGTACCCCATAGTGTTATGTAAATACCCCATAATCATTCACTACCGCTACCCTCGAAAAAAACAATTTAAATTTGAGCATTAAATAAAAAGCAACCATATCCAAACAACATAGAGTTCAATTTCGTAAATCCCCATACTTAATACTCCTGTATAGAAAAATCTATCTTATATATTAACAATACGGTCGTGTTTCGTGTGCAGGTTGGTAATGTGTCTTACATGCACTGAATACGTAATGAGATGTTGATGTGTGTGTAATGGATGCGGTATCGACGTTAAATAAATAGTTTATTATAATATACTTTTTAATAGTTAAATTATAATATACTTTTAGATACATGGTTCTTATTGATGGTTTCCATCAGGTTATTTAATATTAATTATTCCAGATCGTGAATCTATTCATCAAACTGAAATATATAAAATACACTAAGGTACGATAGGCCGCAGATTCATATCCCGCAATTTTAATAATACTCGTATATTTAATAATTACATGTACATAACTAAATACTAAACGATCCCCGCGACTCCACCATCGATTACTCGTTACTTACGAAAATATAAATAGTAAATATTTTTAAAAATCCTACTGATATTTCAGGTGATAAGGGAGTACAAACAAAAATTGAATAAAATCTTATTATATTACTAGTACAAATAAAATGTCAAATGTCATATCCATTGACATATATTTTCGTACATCGCATCAATTTGAACACAATGACTCAAGATTTATCTCAACTAATTCGGTGGGTCATGGGTTCGATCCCATTATTTGGTTTAAATATCAAACTTTATAAAGTTAACAGACATACAATGTAACTGAATGAAATTATAAAATATAAAGTGTATTAATTGTTCTGAACAGTTTATTATAAAATGGCGTCTGTTTAAAAATTACAAAACTTATATAATTATCTGTTTAATTATTTCTGCGAAGGGTAGTTTAACTCTATAATTATATGAATATATCTGCTGATACTGATATCTACAGATATATATATATATATATATATATATATATATATAATAAAATAAGTAAATAAGGCATATTTGTGTGGTCGTTTGTGGACTATTAGTGGTCATACAAAAACATACAACACAACTTTATATATTAACATTCCGTCCCCCGAGTCGTTAAAACGTAATTTATTGGGGGGATGTATTCATTTGTTACACTATAACTCCTTAACCCCAGCGATTAATTTGATCTTATGTTTTAATGGCAATATTTCATTGATTCTTTTTGAAAAACAGCAAAAAAATCAATATAATAAAACAAACTATTTCATTTGGACGCTTAAAAGCGGTTTGAAAAAGGAATACATTCCTTAAAAAAAACAATTAAATAATAGTAAAAGGTATTTGGTTAAAGAACGCTTGGAAAGCAATATTTTTCAGGCGCGTTCAGAAACATTACGCCTCGTTACGGAAAATCCTCTATTTCAACTCGAGTTTGTTTAATTAAAAACCCGAATAAAAAAGTAACTGGCCGCTTTTATCGGGTGATAAACTGCTTCGAAATGACCCTGTCTTCAGCGAAATATAAACTTTATTTCATTGCAATAAAACACATTTTTTAAAACCCGCCTCCATACGCTCGTTCCATTTTTCAAACTCTGAAAGGTTTGTGTTTAGACCATTTCCTGTTCTATTCTTAAAACGATAAAACTCAGAATTCATTAAAGATAAAAAGTTCCAATATCAAACGATTCACCTCAAGCAAATTTATGCCATAAACCAGCGAAATAAAATTCAAAAACGTTATGTAAATGTTGCTAATAAAATAGTTTCATAAAAGCTATAAGTAGCGGAATCGTCACGGCAATTTAAATCTTGACTACCACAATATAAAGTGCATAATTGTGTGCCATAATTTACAGAATAATTGGTAAAATATTACGTCCATAAATAAATTTGAATTTAGAATAATTTACAAGTAATCATTTCCAACTATTTTATTTTTAATTTCACAGAACATAAAAACCTTTGATAATAAACAATATAAATATGTGATTTTGTGGCAGTCTTCTTTATCTGCGTGGGTACAGGAAGGCAGAAAAGTGTTTATAGCCCTCGCTGATAGGGGTGTTGCCGCGAAAAGATTTATTACAGACTACAGTCGCACGCTAAACTGCCCAGATCTTTCACCACAGATAAAACAAAATTATGTTTAAACGTTAAGCCAGTATCACACGCGTGGCTTGGAGTAGTTATTCAAAAATAAAACGAAACATTTCGTTCGTTAAACATGTAAAGTATTACGATTAAAATCGTATATAAACCTTAATAATGGAAACGTCATGTTATTATATTAAATTTATTTGACACATGCTTGTTTTTTTTTATATAGTGCTAGGATTCAAGGTGGCTATAAAACATTATGATACAACTTAATTAAACATAAATTATTATAAACCGGTTTAATTTAATACATATTGCGATAATCCTGACCATAATAGGAATTTAAGTTTGTTTTATAAATATATATTTATTGAAATAATAATATAATATAGATGTTAAATAAATTTATCAATATTATTTTACAATATAGAACTCTAAACATTTTTTTAATTATAAATATGTTATGATATTTTATTATTTGACTCTGTTGTAATCTCTTAGCTCTCTTGTTTTCTGTTCAGAACTGTTTCAAAACTTCATACAGACATTAGTAAATTTACTGATAAATTGTTTTCTGTCAACAGGTCCCAGGAGTAGGAGAATGAAAAAGCAGTCTATCCCAGAGGAAAAGAGACCAAGAACAGCCTTCAGCGCGTCGCAACTAACTAGACTGAAGGTACTTTTTAGTTATTTTAATATTTTTTTCTCTTTAAGTACCCTTTCTTCTTTTCTATGCTTGATTTTCTTCTATTATGGTAGTGTAATTCAGGTGTTCCGCTCCTTAGTAGGTCCTTAAAAATAATATGTTTTTAAAAAGAGCAAAAACTTTAAAAACACATGGAGTTTCTTAACTGTTGTATTGGACTTACTTATTTGGACTCTTTTGACAAAAACTTCGAATAAGGGCAACCATTTTATAATAGATTATTGACTCTCTATATTACTTAGTACTCATGTTTTCAATTGGAACACCTTCGACAAAACCAAAGTTTCTATTTCATGTCATCTATTCATATGTCATAGTCCATCTAGTAAATATGTCATTATATCTGTGCAGCACGAGTTCGCTGAGAACCGCTACCTGACGGAACGTCGTCGGCAGGCGCTGGCGGCAGAGCTGGGCCTGGCTGAGGCACAGATCAAAATCTGGTTCCAGAACAAACGTGCCAAGATTAAGAAGTCAACCGGGCAGCGCAACCCACTGGCGCTCCAACTCATGGCACAAGGACTCTACAACCACGCCACCGTCACAGAGAGCGATGAAGAGATCAGCGTCACCTAGCTAGATCGGTCTAGTCCATTATCTAACTAGATTGGTCAAGTCCGTCGCTTAACTAGATTGGTCCACTCGCGATCTAGAAGTCGTGGCTAGATCTGATATCTAGAGAACTAGAAGCGACTTAAAAAGTGCAATGTTAGAATATACCCCAGTGTGAATAAGCCTTTCATTGTAATGTAAATAATTACATGTGTCATAGAAATAATATCAAGTAGAGAGAAATATAAAGACTTAATTAAGTTAATATTAAAATAAATATTATTTTGTTTAAAGCACTTTGTTCGCGACTGTACCTCTCATTGTCTTATATAGTGCGTTGCAACTTGCCTTCTTATTGAACAGTTCCTGGAAACGATATCATTAGAAAAATAATAAATTATTCATATTAATAAATAAATAAATTAATTAATTGTATTTAATGATGCGCTGATAACCAAGTAGGAAGTAATGTTTCAGTACTCATATATGAAGTGACGGACAGACATACAACAAAATGTCTGTAATTCACATTTTTTTGTTATGTAAATAATGTATATAGATATTTATAATTGTGTTAAATGTCGCTTTTCTTCCATTTAATATGTTTGTGAATAGTTTATTGTTATTAGAACTAGAAATAAATTATATATCGGGTTTACAAATTAATTGTGTTTTATTTCATTGTTTTACATATACTACATTTTAATAATAATATTACCACTCATCTGTCATGGACATAAAGAATGATATCATCGTTCATCAAATATTTAACCTTAATTGTAGTTACTGTAGTTACTGAAACTTATGTACCTACTTATGTATATATTATTTTGAAATAATCTTGACTACCATTATAGTATATATATAATTATTATTTAAGACCTCTGTATTTACGAAAATATGAAAAGGGTTTATATCTAATATTATTATTTTTTGAAAAAAATAAATAAAAACATCATGTAAACATTTCTCATACGTAAATCTGAAAAAAAGAAAGAAAACTTAAATATTTCTATGATCTTAAAGATCAAAAATTACTTATCTTTTATTCTTCAGGTTATATTAATTTATGTTAGTTACTAACTGAAACCTGAAAAAACTCCTCAAGCTATAGTGATGTTACAATATATATATATATATATATATATATATATACGATTTTAAAACAGGCCACAACACTTCAGGTCGTTGACGTCACTTAGATCTCTAGAAGAGGCAGGTAACGATGATGGTGACGGTGACGGTGATGGTGATGATTATGGTGATGGTGATGATGATGCTGAAGATGATGATGATCTTCCTAACTAATTATAATAAATCCTGATATATGATCTTACAGTGACAAACTGATATACAATTAATTAGAATTATATTTACAATTTAATTAAGAATTCATTTCAATATTGAATTCATTAACAATCCTTGAATATTTTTTTCTCACGTTTACCCGAGAATAGAACCCAGGACATATAATAACCTAGCTAGTATTACCTATGTCCTAGGTTATTATCTATAAATATATTCTTAACAACAGAATATTTTAGTGATATCTATTATATAAAGAAATAAGTACCTATTACATATTTATGTAGGTACTTATATTGTTTTTGAAAAATAAATATAATATTAATTAACATTTAAAAATATATATATATATATATATATATATATATATATATATATATAGAGATCATCCTTTTTAAAACATTTTTGGTTGATTCATTTTTTTTTACAAAGTTTTAATATGATAAAAAAGGTTTTATTAAAAGATAGTAGGTATATCACTATTTTGAATATCAAACGGAATGAAACAGACAGACACACAATAAATCACGAAACATAAATCACATCTCGTTGTCAAACTAATTGTTAGTCTGAATTGTTTGAACTTCAAAGTTTTAACACTTAGGGCTTAGACTTTTATTGGAAATTTTCTTCTTTTTATAATATTTCTGATATATTTCTAAACTTATTATTATAAACTTTTAAGCTAGCCTGACTTTACACGGGTGCTACGTACTAATGAAAATTATAAATATAATTATTTTATAATAAATATAATTATTAAATAATTATTTTAGAGGCTAAGATTTTACACTGACGTTTTTTATTGCTTTTTATTTAAAAAAATGCCTTCCAAGTATTCAACTGGTCAAGTTATAGCAATCCGTATATTTGGAAACAAATTTATATGTAGATATCTTGTAGATATATTTCTGTCTGTTTTATTTTAAAAGTATATTTATAAATATATGTATTCTGTACAAATTTATATTTTTTATTTTAATTATAGGAACGAATGTTTAAAAAGTTATTTAATATGAGTAATTGTTACAAGATACGAACTGCAGACCTCGACAATATTTATATATTCATGAAATATTAATATTTAACCTACATAAGATATTTTTATAAAATGTCTCTCACGATATGCTTTAAAATGGAAATGAAAAAAAAAATAATTATATAAATATATATGTAAAATATTTAGAACAATTTATAAAATATGAATATAATATTAGTGCGGATTGTCTGTGCGTCCGGGACGTCGCTGTGATTTATGATTATACAGGTTGTGGAGATAAATATGATTATATTAATTTATAAGTATATTTATTTTATATTCTTAAAAATATATGTATTATTTATTTCTTTACCTCATTATATAAAAAATATCTGGTAGGTGAAATGTACAAACATAATAATTTTATTTTTAATTGCAGTACAGTATGTGTAATGCGCCATCTTTGAGACTTAAATTTTAAAAAATTAAGAAAAAAAAATTGAGTCAAAAAATATATAAGGTACTTATAGACATTACAATTCAAAACAAAATCAATCAGTCTAAAAAATATTAGAAAAAAGCAACATAATAAGCAGTTACTCCAGCAACGGAACATTAACGGTACACTGTACCTTTGTACCTTTTGTACCTCTGTACCGAGCTAAGAAACGTTCTGAACACCCTGTATAGTCGTACATCACTACGACACGTGTAATTGCTCTCCAATTAGCAGAAGCGATATATCACACCCTTAACTAAACAAACACACAACCAATTAAAATTGTTTTACATTTATTATATTCTGGGTTTATTATTAACTTGGTTTATTTTGAACCCACTTCGGGTCCAAATAGGTCTGGTTCTAGACCGAATTTGTTGAGACTTATTGTCTCAATCTCACTCAAGTTTGCGTGAGGTACCTACACTAAATTTCAAATATAAATAATAAATCATTTTCATCTGCACTGACATGGAACTAACCAAGGACTAAGGACGCTATTAACATCCCCTCCCCCCTCTAACCCCCCTCTAAAAAAAATATGGTTTGATTTTAAGCAATATAAATTGTCTCCTTATTAAAAATCACCACGCATGAAACGATTCGAACCTGAGACATCTATGATGCCGTACCGCCACTTTGCAAACTGAGCTGTAGTGACACGACTCTTCATTATATATTTATTGCTATAGATCTAGGTTTGGCCATATTCGTTTGGTTCATATAATATAAATTATATATATATACAAAAGTTTTACAAAATATATATAAATATAGTTTTTAAAGTATATTGAAGTTATTTTAAGTAAACTCACTTAATAACTGGTGACGAAACACGGTTTAAACTTAAATTAAATATTATTTATAGATAATCGACGGATGCTGTCATCACAACAGATAAAACATTACTCCCAATTCATAGAACTAATAAAATATTTTGTCTGTATGTCTGTACATCTTCAGCATTATAAATATAGTAATACATTTATATATTTAGATACGAATTGTAAGGTTTATTAATTGTTAAGTATTTTTCTCAAATTTGCTCCATAGTATTATTTTTGTTAAAATAACTGAAAAATACTGTATCATTTTAATTATTTAGTATTTTATCAAGTTTATATTTTTTTAAATCTAATCAAATATTTATATATACAATAACATTTTACTAAAACTATGTTACATAATAAAAAATAAACTAAAGTTTCATAAGCAGGGCCGCGTGTAAAAGCGTGTATATATTTGTATGTTCGTGATAAATCTGTCAAGGGCTGAAATAAATTAACTAATAATAGACGTTGTCTGTACTTGCGTTGTTTAGTTATTTTTTTATATATATATTTACATATTTGACTGCATTATAGTTGAACAGTAATATTTATTTTATACTATTATTGTTTAATTGTTTGTTTGTTCATTGTTCTTATTCCACACAGATTTTGCCATTAAAGCTGCGAGCCTCACATGCCACGTTACTTCATTATGGCTCGCGGGTTATATAAGATATTTATGAGACATAGCTTTCGTCACTATGCTTGCTATATCAGAGGTCGAGAGATCTTAAAAATATTTGTCTCAGACGGATTCGAACCCGGAACCCATCAAAACAAAGTAGAGATCATCAAAAGAGTGCTCCAGGAAGCATTGTAGTATACTTATCACAAGACAAACATCCATAAGTAAGTCAGTGTAACAAAAAATAGAAATATACCGAAAATAAGTTAGTTAAACATAAACTAAAATGCATCAGTAGCCTACTTTAAACTAACTAACAATAGAAAACAAATTTGTTCTCTCCAATTATCAGAGTTAGCGAGGTACGTAAGAACAAGACGAACACACACACGTTCACGATACTTTGATTGACTAAAGACGGACCGACATACAGATAATAATAATTATATATATATATATATATATATATATATATATATATATATATTTCTTTGTATGAATATACATTTCTGACTTACAATACCTTAGTTATAAAATATTATTTAAAAATCTATTAATTTTAATTAAAACAAAATTAAATAACAAGAATTTGATCAGTTTGATAGTTTTTTTTAATGCTAGTAATAAGTAAATGCCGCTGTAGCCAAGTTAATTAATAATTGTTTCAATATAGTCTGAAACCAATATAACATCTGAGATTGAAAACAATCTTAGATAACTTCCTACAAACTCAGATCAAGTCGGACAACTGAAGAAATGGATTATTTTTTTTTAATTCATATCCAGAAACCGGATCAGGATAGGTTATTGATTCGCTTCACTGAAATCCATCGATGGTTAAATACTGATATTATTTCAGTAAAGAAAGTTAATCATTTCTCAAAACACAAATGTTGGTTCATTTTCCATTTGTTAGACAGATCGCTCCTAATTAGTAAACTGTAGCACCGGTATTAGTTCACTCGTTATCTGCTCAGGAGATTTTTGTTCTAGTTAGAATTTTTAACATTACATATATATATATATATATATATTTTTATGTCATTTTATTTCTTTTTATTGTTGTTTTGTTTTGGCTTATTTTTTTTTAATATTTTATTTTACGCTTTTATTTAGTTATTTAGAATGAAACACATATACAATTTATAGTTTTTTTTTTACAGGAAATAAATGTCATAAAAACTAATAAATACTTACATTGAAGTTTAAAATTGTGCTAAATCAGAACCTCTCTCTTCTCCCTCAGTTAAGCCGCGAGACCACACACGAAGTAACGAACGGAACATCAACTGACTTACTATGTTTATAAATAAAATTTAAATACAGTTTTAGTTACACTAGTTTATTAAAATAATATTTTATTTCTTAGACATATTACTTTGTCTCGAAAATTACTTAGAGGTCAATAAACCTGTAAAATATAGTAGACTTGCGCCTGTCACAGACAATTTACTTGGAATTACAAACAAATATGTATGTAATTCCAAGTAAATATAACTTAAACTAAACTAATAACATTTTCTAACGTGTCTTAACTGAGAGTCCAAAAAATACTTGGCTAAGCCATCGCTAATATATGTAATAAATTATAAATTCATTACTTATTTATTATTTTACTCCAGTGTACAGTTCAAATGTAATAAATACGTATTCGTGATTTTATAACGATTCGTCTCAATTTTTATTTTGATATCACGATTTAGAATCACAGTCTTTAAAGTATTTATATGTATTACATTAAATGCCCAAACAAAATAATATTTTATTGGATATATAATTTAATATATTTAATATCATATAATTATGTTAGAGAAGAGACACGTGTCAGAGATACTTTTGTAGCTTGGAAAAGTTTAATGAAATAATATGGTTTCACTAACAACATATTTTCAATTATATATTAATTCCTTTTTTTATATAGAAGAGATATATATTTTCTTAAAGTGTAGGTTCACACATTATGAATTAAACTGATGGTCAAATATTTTTGTCATTCTAATATAAATTACTATTAATATTGGTGAATTTCAAATGGACTTTTATCGAATTGTTTTTTAAATTCTTGTTATCTAATTTTTATATATATTTATATACTGGCTGTTGCCCGCGACTCCGTCCGCGAGAACTTTAGAACACAAGGGTCGTAAGAAACTATTTCGCTCGAGCTTTTTTTGGTCAACATTATTTCAAAATTGTTTTATACGAAACCCCTATGTATGTATGTGTATGTATATATGTGTGTATGTATGAATATGTATGTATATATGTTTCATAATATTTTATTTTATTATATTATATTATATTATCCTGTACTGTGCTGTACCTAAATACCCACCTTCATATTTCGTGTCCTCTACCCAAAGGTTGCCTGGAAGAGATTGCTCTTTAGCAATAAGGCCGCCTTTTGTACTAATTCATCTTTTATGTGTTATTGTTTTTTTATATATTCCATTTGTTTGTGGTACAATAAAGCATATCGTATCGTATCGTATCGTATCGTAATATTTCAAGGAAATAATATAATATAGCATATATTCAACATAAAAGTTATTTCTAAATATTTTAGATTTGGATTAACTTACTTTGAAGATTACTTGTAACAAATAAACTTATAAATTATAAACCCACAATCATACAAACTTTACTTCTTTATAATATAAGAATTGATTGATCTGAAAATATAAGATTATTCTTATTTAAAGTTTACATTGGAAAGGAGTGCTGAAAGCTGAAAATCAATTTTAAATTCGTAATGAATAAATAAATTATTTCTTTACTTTCATACATAGTAATATTTAGTCATATTTAGTATGAAGGGTATAAATGTATTTTTTCTAATTTATTTTTGTAAGTAAATTTCGCTAAATATAGTATATTAGTTTAAAAAATATTTTGTCATATTTATTGCTGAAAATAAAAATAAAAAATCTCTCTATCAGCCCCTTCTATCCTTTCTTCGCGATAAAAAGTAGCCTATGTCCTTTCGTTTCTTATAAAGTGTATAAATACAAAGTTTCTTTGTTATATCTTTAATAATGACTTGAATTTCCATACCAACATCCCTTCTTTTAACCCCTTCTCCCCTATTTTTCGCAATAAAAAGTAATCTATGTACTTCCTCAAGGTGAATTCTATCTTTATACCAAATTTCATCAAAATCGGTTTAGTGGTTTAGGCGTGAGAGCGTAACAGACAGACAGAGTTACTTTCGCATTTATAATAATATTTGTAGGGATTACTAGAGAGTAAATACTTTTTGTGGAAGAAGGTAAGATGGATTATTGACGAGTCTCATTTCTCAATCAGCAATAATGATAAATTCTTCACTATATACCTCTTTAGCAGATTTTAAGAACATGTAACAAAAATGTCGGTCCAGCTCCATCACGTCAGAGGTAGAGGTCAAAGCAACGGAAAGAAACTCTATTTTCATCTGAATCGAGAAGAAAAACTTCGTAAGAAGAAAGAGAGGTACGACCCGGTCTTTACTTACATATACTTAGATAATCTTCTGACTCAACTTTCGTTTATTTCGCCAGCTTTTATTTACAATAGTAGGTTTTTAATTATTTCAATCACACTTCGTTTTAAATGTTTAGATTATATTTATTCCTTTTCCTAAAACACCTAAATTAAATATAAAAAACTTTGCAAATGATTTGATTTAATCTTGTTAATATTACGGACACTTTTGATTGTTGGACGATGCATCCACTATGGCTTCCGATTCATCACAAGTTTGGTCACGGAGCTGATTATTAATCAAAATTACCAGAAAGTTTATTAATATTATTACACTGAATTATTTCGTGCTTTATATATCTTTTGATTTGCCTTTAAATTTTATTAATTTGCTTCATTTATTGAACAATCTTGTAAAAATGAATCATCATCTTCGAAACAAAATACCAAATAGTTATTTTAAATTAAATTTATATATACATATATTAAATGATTTATTCATCCGTACACGTGATTGCATGTCTGTATGTACGTATGTTAATAATGGAAGTAGCGCTGAGGAATTTAAAAGAAAAAAACAAACGAACGGGTTTTCATAAAGAAATATAATAGCTATATTATGAAATTAAATTTAACATGAGAGCTTGAATTAAAAGTTGACAATTTAAGGATATTTAGGAGGAGCCTGCTTCATCAACCCCAGACTAGACCGTGGGATCTAAGGAGCTGATAGTTCGTTCCTTTAAAGGACTCTAATAAAGTTTAAATTTAAATAATTTACTTTCTAGAAAACAGTTTGCTATTCTGTTTATATAAAATAACATTTCAGTTAATTCTTTAATATCTTATAATTTTGTTTTACGGTTGCTTTAAAAAATCATATAATTTGCAATATTAGCAACTATGTGTTGCCCGTGACTCCGTCCGTGTGTCAGAAGTCATTGTTCGTGATAAACACGTTTAAGAATACATTTACAAACTTTGCTCCTTCATATAATATTAGTGTAGATATCTTAAAAAGTAGGTTTGTTTATTGAATAACTACTGTATGTTTAAAGTAACAGTCACCACCGGGAATCGAATCTGAGACTCAATTATTCAATTTTAATAATAAACCAGTTCCTTGTTCTTTAGTGCTAAGCCGTTTCCGATAAAACTCGTGCCGTATTTTCAAACAAATCCATACAATTAACAATACATCAATTCAAAATCTATTGATTATAAAGCGGGAGGCGTTAAAATCAAACACACGGGAGTGTTGTGCGTTCTTTGGTGTTTTTATATTTGTGTTTTTATTAAGTAGGTTGAGAATATTAAGAAAAAAAAACAAAAATTTTATGATAAAGGTTTCTTCATAATCCTTAATAATAATTATTTAAAATAATGTTAAAAATCGCAGCAATTCAACACTAATTATAATTTCGTGTGTTTCCGTATTACAATCGTCAGATCGAAGTGTACGATGTCGTTATTTGATACTTGTGTAGTGTTTTGATACTTTAATACACAATATGTCATTATTAATATTAATAATAATATCTAACGTTCTTTGTATTTAATATACAATGCTATTAAAGTTTTTTGAAATATATTTCACTTGTCAAATAGATTGAATGATTTGTTAACAAGAAATAAATAACATACATTTTAGACGTTAAACATCCAGGTCAATTAACAGACATTCTTGTTCCAAATTTCGTACATAAAAATTTAAATATCTGAAATCTGAGCCAAATCATAGCGATCTTAATTTGACTAAAAAAAATAACAAACAAAACAATAAAAAAATAAAAAGTATCAAGACTAACAAAGCGCAATCAAAGAACATTAATACCGCGTTTCAACTTGGGTGGTCTTATCTTCTGTCTCCTTCCAACTTATAGGGTCCTTAGCACGCTATCTTGCTCTTTCACACGACGAAATTATCATAGATTATACAAATGTAGTGCGGCCACTACCTTTGTTGATAATTTTGTATAAAATATTTTTGATTTGTTTTTCACGTCATTACTATCTTAATAAATGTATCCGAGAGTAACTAACAACGTAATTACATTAAGAAAGAAATATAAAGCGAACTAAATATTAAAATTGTAAGCTCGAATTTTTTAATTTTATTAATTTATTCTGATATCAGTACAAAAGTGATTTTTTTTTAACTGTTACAAATTAGTATTTAGACATACATACAAATAGGTGCTTTATATTTATCAACTACTTATTATCAACCAAGTCCTTTGTCGCCTCTACTTTACTAATCTATGCATTTCACCTTTTATCCTTAGCCCTTTTTAATCTATTTATCACTCTCTCACCTTTAAATTTCGCATATCCCCTCTCGCTCGCACACTTGCACTCGTGACGTCATCCGCGAATGCTCCATCCCCTTCGGATATATGGAGAAAGGTGTGTCTATCTCTCTCTGGGGTATGGCGAAGTTTTTTATTTCTTAATACAAACTCATTACAAACTGATTCTGTTTAATTTCTTCTGAGGCCATTGTTATTGAGATCTATCAGAATTCCATTTTATAATACGTCTTAATGGACTCGTTATTATCATTATTAAAACAGTTAAGATATGTGAAGATTATTATGAACGTATAATTGTATGGAGATCGATTTTGCCGGGAATTAAATGCCGTTATAATGCTTTTTACTCAGGAAGTATGTACTTTATCCGGGGGCGGGGAATAGAAGGTAGCTTTTCGTAATAATCAACTGTCTTGTTTTTAGTCTTGGCTATGAGGTTTCTTTTTTTTTTTCAAGAATATAAATTAAACTGAGGGTTTAAGGGACCTTAATTATTTAATTGCTCTTAGAAATCAAAATAATTTGAATACATCAACGCGGATGTCAGATACACTGGTGGGAGTTGAAAATGTTCAAATAATTTTATAAAAATTATATCAGATTTGTAATTATTTTACAGTTATCCACTATTAAGTAAACTTAAACTTAAATTTTAAGACCTTTAAAGATATATGAGACCCATCATACAAAAACAAAATAATGACAGTATAAGATGGCCTAAAAGTTTTTACATCACATGTCCACACGTCACTTCAGATTCTAGTTTAAGTGAACAAAGAACCAAAGTAAAAAAATACTCCAGCTCAATGGCCGTATGACCTAGGCATTCAAAACCTTATAAAGAGAACCTGACAGTTTTTTTTATTTAATCACTGAGCAGAGGTATCGTGTTCGATCAATTAATCAGATAACAGCGCTATTTTGACGGCTCCATTTTGACATTTAGACAGGTGTCGTGACAGCTCGGTGCGGTTCAAAAAGTATGAATTAACAAACAAGAAGTATGGATTAAAAAGGAGGATTTAATTTTACCTTTTTGTACTTTAATAAGGTTTTATATATAATTGATAAAATCATATGTTAATCTTAATGTGATTGAAAATTGCGCTTGTGTCCAGCTTTGCAAAGCTTTTAATGATTATTAGATATATTTATTTATTTTTTCCCCATTATATAATGTTCATGATGAAACTCAAAGAATTCATATAATAACTTGAAGAAATAAATGTGAATTAAGTCAAGTTAGGACAAATACTTTATACTTAAGTAGTTATACAAATTTATCGCATAGCAATTTCACGATTTAACAAAAAAATATTAGCTCGCGGCTATCCTGTGTGTAATTTGGTGACTCACCGGGAATCGAATTTTTAACTTTGATGAGTTTGGAGCTAAGCTAAATTCTAACATGGTATATCATTAACATTTTTAAGGTATTACTATTATACTAACAGATATTTTATTTGTATTTAACTTAAAAGGTAATCGTAGCATTTGGAAAGTTAATGAAATTTTACAGTTAATTTTACAGTTAAAGATAATGAAATTTTAATATTATCAGAAAAAATATATTTCAATACAAAATTTCTATAATAACAAGCTATAAGAAGAATATAAATAAAAAATAAAAATATAACATGCCTGTAACAACCTTTGCACATATTTCAAATTTCAAATTTAGAAGACATCCTTCATACCCATAAGCGGCTATCATTGTGGGTTTAGCTCTAGCGTATATTAGAAGGATATTTGTTCCAGCGGATCTTGTATCATTGTTGTTTTTTATTAAAAAACTAAAACATCATCAAAATCATCAGATAATACAAAAACTGCAATCATCATTCAAATCTGTAAATAATTAACAATATTTAAACAAAATCCGCTCTAAAATGTAAATTGATATATTAAGACCCGACCACCCATATCGACGTGTTTATTTTTATTTGCGCGTGATAGATTGCGCGCGCGCATACCGCTGATTGGTCCGAAGTAGGGTTGTCGGTTTGGAAAACTTAATTAATTAATATACTTGATCGGTTTTGTAATTATGATTAATTTTAAGATTTTTTATGTACATTTTTTACAATTATATAATAAGTAAGATAAGTTAGTATGTAGAATAAAAAAAATGTCGGGATTTGAAAGTGTGACCCGACTTTGGAGCTGACGTCAAACGTAATAGGATGTTTGTGATATTATCGTGAAATCAGTTAACAGATTTTAACATGAGATGCAAAACTGAATAGGAATATGAAGAAAATAACATTATTTTTAATAAATTTCAATTTAAAAATATTTGCAGCTACATTGCAGGCAAATACAATAACATAATTTCTTTGTTAATTGAGTGATCATTGAAAAAACTGTACTCGAAGCCATCGTCACCCCGTTACTACATGAACTATAAATATTTTCTCGAAACATGAAATAATTATTTATAATTATATACGACTTAATAAACGTATTTCTTGCCGTAATTGCCGCAGTTCTAACATAAAACAGGTTTACTTAATTTATTGTTTATGAAGGTAATAATATTACAATTTTATGTACCCCATTTAATTATCGGCCTAATGCATTCTAATCGATAATAGGTTTTGGTTTTAGAATGTTCAATACTAATAGGCTGTCTAGATTAATAAAAATACAAATTAATAATATAATTTCTAAATATTAATAATCAAAATAACATATAAGTTACGAATAAAATGTTACCAATTGAATTCAATTTTTAAAACAGTTTCAAAGTGATAGCCCTACACGCCCTTACGCGTTCTATTTTCAAAAATTCCTTCTTGTATTGATCGCGTTCGATTGCTTTGAAGTAATTACAAAATTATTTTTACATTTTTAAAACCTAACAGTAAACTAAAAACAAATTTTCTACTCGGAAAATAAGGTGCATATTTTATAAATCGAGCCCTTTGTTAATTGGTGTTCAAATGTTTATTTTTTTATTTGAATTATTGACATGGCGCCATAATTTTGTTTGTTTTTTTTACGGAAGTTCGAAAAGTGTTATGACTATGAATACTCTTTAGTGTTTAGACAACAGTTGAACAATTTTAAAACGTTTTTTAAAAATATCTCCATTTTGTAGGTATATTCAAAATATGTAATGGCGATGTTACCCGGACAGTAAATCTTTAAGAGCTAAGTAAAATGGTGTTTGCGGTTGAAACCTATTTAGTGTTTGCGCCTCAGGCTGTGTGTGGCCTAGGCATTTCTATACCCTATATTTGTGTACTAAACTAATGATCCAATAAATTTTGGACTCACGGTTCGCATTCAACATTGGAAATTACAGCTCAAACAAAACTGGCGGTTACGTCCATTTTTAAAAGAACTCAGCTTTTTTAATGTTTGTTAGTAAATAGCGGTCGCATTAAGTTGGTCAGTTGGGCGCGCATGCGTCGTGGGTGGTCAGACATTTTTATTTTACCGTCAAAAGGTCCTTAACCCCGATTACTTTCGTGTCGTCACACCTGTGTTTAGGTTTTTTTTGTATTATTACAGATGGCTTGAATATAAACTAATTGTTTTATTTAGTTAGTTACTAGATGTTTGTTAGATGTCTTCTCTCAGGAAAAGCTACAGTTTATAATATATTCATATGTAATGTTCTGAACGGTCTTTCTCAATAATAGGCTTTCAAATTGTTCTCACCTGTTCTTTGGTGGAGAATATTCATAGCAAGAAAGTCTTCAAGAAAGTTTTTAATATTTTATAGAAATGAGACAAATAAATGTAATCTTTTTGATTAAGTGTTAAATAACAGATGTCTCCCTTTTCATTATAAAAAATATTATTGTTTAATGCTTAGTTGATTTTTTTAAATATTTTTCTTTCAATATAAAAATTGCAAAACTATATAAATAAATATAATTTCGTTGAAGTACAAACCTTCACGAGTCCCACAGCTGGGCTTTTCCATAATCATGAAACTGTGAACTCCAACCACAATGCTATATTGCGGGGCGGCGGGTCACATATCATAGAATTTCTTTATATATATACTTATTAATCGGTATCGAACCCGGGACCGTTATTTCAAAACCGGTACAATGATCTTCAATATAGCTTTCATATGCTCAAGAATCCATATTTAATGTATCTATTTGTTATTTAAATAATAACATATTCGTTCTTACACTCCCATTCATTCAATCTTTAGACGCATCAGTCACTCATTCTTGTGACGTTTTGTACCTACTTGTTTTTATAAATGTTTGTTTGTAGGTATTTTAGTACCAGCAGTAAATTACATCTCTTTTGGTAAATAATATTAAATGCTACCTAAAAGAGTATATATTGACAATAACTGTATTCAAAGTTAAAGTTTTTTTTTTTTTAAACTTATATAAAATGACACTTACTAAGTAATAGTACTTAGTAAGTGCCATTTTATATAAGTACGTAAGTACTATTTTTCAATATTTATACCCAAATGTTCAATCATCCTCACTTTCAATATAAAAACGAATCCTATTTCCGGGACGTACCTTTTTTATTGAAACTTTGATCTGTCTGTTCGTATATAAATCTAGACACGTGCTCCAATGTAAGGGTAGCAACCCTTGTGTAAAAATAAAATACACTACTGCTGAAATTCCATCTCGTGCTGGGGCTACATGCCGCTGACAAGATATTATTTCTAAACATATAAAAGAATAATATTCTATGAATACACTATAAATTCTGTGTTTGTTGCTTCCTAACATACGTACCTAATAAGCATATAAGTATAACAAAAACACTATTATAATGAATAATGATAATAAAATTATCAAATCCATGGATAAAGTACGCAATAATTGCAGTTATAATTATATTTAAGTCTAATAATGTTTCTTTATATTTATATATTTCTATAAATCATGTTATTAATCAGATAGCGGTAATGAACTGAGTGTTCGCACGTATTAAACATACGTGACATTTAAATATCGTTTGTCACGGCACAGTCAGCCGCGTGTAAGCCGCGTGTTATCGTCGGCACGCGAACCTCCCTTGGTTTAAATTAACTGTTTTTTTGAGCAATTTCATTGCAAAATCGATTTGTGACGCCAATGTTTAGAATTGAAGAATTTGTAATTGTTTTTATGTTTAATAAAATTGATTTTTTTCTCTGAAATTTCATAAAATTTAAATGTCTTTTGCTCAAACTCTAAATATCTTATAAAAATGTCTATAATATGTAATATATAGTCTTATAAAATTGTACTCTACTCACTTGGACGTAATTTGTGAATAAATAGATACGATTTAAGGAAATTGTATTATTGGAGTGTATTTAAATGAACAGACAGACATACACTATATAGTTATAATATGAATGTTAGAGCGCTATAAATTTTAAGAAGATTTCCAAACCATGTAAGTTATTGATAGGCAACTAACTATACCTAGTGTACTTTAAACAAGATTGCGGCCAAAGTATTCAATACATATATATATATATATATATATATATATATAGAGATAACAAACAGAAAGACGTGTTACTAAAAATGTTAATTAAACACTTACCCCATTGGTAAGAAAAAAAACATTCTCGATTCGCGACGCCCGCAAAAATTCCAATAAAATCTTACCCTTCCTTAGCCCCCTCCTCCACCCCCTCCTAACCCCGGGTCGAAAATGTGTCAAGGGGTAACTTGATACTTCAGTTAATCTACATTGTTTTTGTGCTAGGGTTGCCATACCTTAGTTATTTTAAAACTCTTTTTTTTTATACATTTTTTAAAATAAAACAACATTAAATTTTCTAACATGTTTTAATGCTTTTTAGAAATCGCTAATTTAGTTTTTTATTGACAATATTTTATTTTTTACTTTTATTAAAACTTTGAAGTTAATTTTACATACAGAAAATATATAATGCTAAATTCATCAGTGGGATGCGATAGTTTAGTTGGCAGAGGACATGCGACTCTCAGAGGTCACAGGTTCGAGTCTTCGTGTTGAATTTTTAATCATATTTTGAAAATAAATTTAGTTAATATATTTTGATTATTCTTTTAAAAATATTGTCAATAGTTCATTTCATCTACTGCTACATTGCACAATAAATAACTTATGTCAAAACTTACCTAATATTTACAATTAATATTAATATTTATACACTTCTATAAATTAATTTACGAATTATTAATATAAGATGGCAAGATTTTACAATATATTGATATAATACATTATTTTTTTTTTACAAACAAGCATTTTTTTTTATTAAAAAAATATTCGCCAATTTTAGTCATTTTATCTATTTACATTAGCCTCAGGATAACCTATCGTCAAAGTTGTACTACATTAGGCCCAGCCACTTTGATTAAAAAATATGACTGAAATACCATTTTCAGTATATTCACTTCATATCTTATTTTAGAGATCCAGTGGCGTAATTTTTATAATTTTCACAAAATCACTGCTTAGTCGTAGAAAACAAATGCAATCGTAATTTAAATATTTTTCACTGAAAGAATGAAGAAATATAGTTTAGAAATATTGCTAATTAAAATTAGCTTAATCTGTAATCAACTTTTCAAAATTTTATTATAACGACAAAGTATTCCTTTCAAAATGTCTAATTTTCACCAAGCATTTAACTTTTAAATAAAATCTACTTCAACACTATTGACATTTCACGATCCTTTCAATTCCTTCCCTGTTCCCGTTCCCTGGCCTTCATCTCCAACTCCTCTTCCTCCTTGGTGAGGGGTATGGTGCTGTGGTTGTAGAGCCCCTGCGCCATTAGTTGGAGCGCCAAAGGGTTGCGCTGCCCGGAGGCTTTCTTGATCTTGGCGCGCTTGTTCTGGAACCAGATCTTGATCTGTGCTTCGGCCAGCCCCAGCTCTGCAGCCAGCGCCTGCCGACGACGCTCCGTCAGATAGCGGTTTTCAGCAAACTCGTGCTGCACAGACACAATTACATTTATACTAGATGGACTAACAAGAAATGTCACGCGTATGGCGAGAAGGAAGATGAAGATCAAAGTAAAGAGTTTTGTAGAAGAAAGACTAGGAAAATAAAGGAAACGAACAACAACAATTATGATTTACAAGACTATGAGGTATTACGACATTCAGGAGACGTTATTATTAAAACAAACAGACAAATATACCGCCATATCGACAAATAAACACTTCATTGAATGAGTTTCAGCCAAATAACCTGGCCCAAATAATATATTACCTTCAATCTAGCGAGTTGAGGGCCAGAGAAGGCAGTCCTCGGTCGTTTCTCGTCGGAGGGACAGCCGTCCCCGGGGGGCTTCTTTGGTCTTCTGGTTCGAGGGCCTAGATGGAAACAATTTATTGTAAAGAAAAGAATTTACAGAAGAGGTTACAAATCCCTAGCTTTTGAAAACACAACCTTTTATTTATATTTTAGTAACATATTATTTATGTTATTGATATACACATGAGTACAATTGTGTTATTGTGTTATTTCATTGGTTTGTGGTAATCACCACTAATTTGTGGTGATGGTATGAATTAAATGGAAATACCATATCGTCCACCATTCTTAGAGGTTCTCCCAAAAGCGGGGCATTTTGTTGAAACCAAGCTGTACACGACAGTCATGTAAGATGTGAATGGAAATTTTAAATATTTTAATATTAATACAGTTCCATAAAGTACAGGATGCCAACTATATGTATGTTTCTTTGTTTGTTCAGCCTAGTTGTTAAACTGATCGCATATTGTGTTGTTTTTTTTTATTTTAAAACAAATTATTTACCAATAAGTGTTAAATTTGTTCTTAATAGAAAAATATAATATTTTAAATGATGGATTCACACACACACGTACAATAATATGTAAAAGCATATATAATTTTTGCTTTAACATATTCCTTAATTACACATACAAAAATATAATTAACATTCAAAACACACCAAAAAAAAAGCACAAACCGGTTAGCACAAATAGAACAAATAGGCACAAATAAACCCAAACAGGCACAAACGAACACAAATAGCCACAAACACGTCACGCGCAGGCATTCCCGTAAAGCGGACGATGCAATATCTTAACCAATTCATACATATGAGTTTTATTTTAAAATTGGTCAAAATATTGCACCGACCGCCTCACAGGCTCGAAGACTGCACCTGGAAATAAAATGGCACCAGCATCCAACCTTGAACCTTCAAATATACAAATATAATAAAAGTAGGGTCGGTTTTTTATCTTGGTTATCTTTGGAGTTAGCAGCCGGGTTTGTAAAAATATATATATATTACAGCTTATTTATTGAGGAAAGTTATATAACATTACGAACATAATAAAAGCTGTATAATTATTATAAGAAATGTTAGAGTAATGAAAGATCACTGAACTAATCCTGAACGAATTTACCGATAGCGTAATGTTCTCTGTTGTCCGTGGGTAGAGTCGCGGGCAAGAGTTAGTTAATCATAATCAGACCTGGCTAAAGTCAAGTCGAAGTAGTTGTAGTTTTAGGAAGCAAAATACGACTACTAAAACGTTTCCTTAACAATTTATATCGACATCTATCAGGTATTTTTTTTTTATATTTCGTAAAAATGACTTGACCAGTTTTTGTAGACCCTTGTATATGTCAAATGTTGTTTCTTTGTATATTATAAGTTCATAGTCGGATGCCAGCTGATATATAATTATTTCATTCAAATTAATTTAAAGCCAGTAAGTAATAAATCACTAAATCCTAAATGACAATGCATTTAAAATAAAATTACAAAAAACTTTTTCAAAGAAAGTAATAAAAAACCACTTAATTAATCTAATTACATTCTTTTCAAAAAAAAAAACTAAAAATTTCAAGCAAAAACTATGAATTAAATATTTAAAAAATTCCTAAGACACGTCAAGCGTAACTCGATGAAATGACAAAAACTGACCACAAAAAGCTCGGGTCATTGACCTTCACTAATCATTGCATCACTGGCTTAACTTACATTTATCACTTTAACAACCGATTCTGTATTAAAATACATTTTAAGAGTGTGTGTGTGTGCGTGAATCCATGCAAAATTTATTATTTAAAATTCAATAGTATGAATAATCGTATTTTTCTATGTGTTAATAATTCATTGTCTCTCACTTTGCACCCCTGAACGGGACCCGTACTTACTTCGTCCTGAAACAAAGAAAAAACACCATTACAAATCTAACAGACACACAACAATATAAACAACAGATAAAAACATTAACAATACAATAATCATCTATACTAAAAAGATTTGTTATAATTCCATTAAAAAAATATTTTTTTTTATTATTATTAAGAGACTCGGAATCGGAGTACATATTTTTCATAAAGACCCAAATGTAACAATTGGGTTTCGAAGAAGATATATTAAAGTTAAACATTAAGACACAAGAAAGCTCTAGTTTGTAGTATGGGATAACATCTTAATTAGAAACGTGGTGGGGGGTCTGGTGATATACAGACTCTATATATCTATATATTTATTTATTATGAACTTTATGTGTATGGATTTGATAAATTATTTTAACTTCGTTGACTCATCTTATGAGCAATAACAAGAAAAAACTTTATTTTTTAATATTTAGTGACTCGATTATTTTTCTTATATATAATTTAATGATTATAACATCATTATATGTAAGAATATCTTATTGTTAAGCTTAATACAAGGATTGTCTTAAAGGAGTTGGGTCTTTTTACAAGTCGATGCCACCAACGAAGTTGTTTAATGAAGACATTTTCTTTCAATACAACTAATATCTGTTTATATGATAAAGAACCCAATACTTTTATCAATTGAAAATCGATTCTATGGATTTAAAATACGGTATGTTTTAATTTGTTCAATGTTTGAAATGGACAAATTAATTTTACAACGTCTTATTCGAATTTCTTAACTCTTCCAGTGATCTTTATAACCAATATTTAACTTTATTGAAAGCCTTATAAAGTTTAATTTTCATTGTGTTGTGAAAATATATTTAATACCGTGACGTATAAAGATAATATTGCAAAATAAACTCTATTCTTCAACAATAAGATTCAATTTAATTTGCAAGGGTTTTGTTAATTAAAAATAATAAGTAAAATGAACATTTAAGAGTATTTATGTTTCGTTATAGGTTATGGGGTATTAAAGATCAAAGGCGGTTACGGAAGCCATCGCCTTTCCGGTCAGTTGTACGTCGCGAATTCTTTTTAAGTTATTATAAAACAATTAAGTTTATAAATGACTTTATAATTCGCTTGATCTCAATCAAAACTCAATCATAATATGTTTAGTGCTAATTGAACTGCAATTTGCTTAGTTTTTTTTACAAAATTGGAATAGCCGACAAATTTATTTAGAACTGTCATATCATAATCATAGATTATTTTTATATTTTTGTTCGACAATAAATTTAATCTCAATAATAATAATACACATTCAGAGATATTAAAATTCCACACTAAATAAGGTATAAGCGGGTATGCAAATAATTTGACAGCTCAGTCTGACCATAAACAACTTTGACATTTATCGCTCTATTATCTATGCTCTAATGAGGTTCGTTCATAAATTAGACATTTTGGTGGGTGCATAAATTGAAATTTTGTAACATTTTTTTCTTAATTATATCCGTTCATTTTCTATAGAATTTGCTATAAATAAAGTTTAAATTAATTATATCATTACTTTGTAGGAAACTAGAAAGTTAGAAAGATTTTTTTAATTATACTTAGTACTAGTTTTTGTGCCGGGTTTTGCTCGCGGTCAAACAGAAATTAATATCTATTGATATAATATTGATAAAATAACTTGTTGAATAAATTTGTTCAGAAACATTAATACCAACAATGAAATCTAAAAATATATCATGAATCTTCCAAACAGTTTTATTACTTTGTATTCGTTTTGTGTGATCGTATATTTATAAGTTATTTTCAGATATAAAGCTTAAACATTTTTTTTATGAAAATATGTTTTTTATAATATATACCGATATATAGAATTAATAGTCACAGAGAAGGTATTATATGAATAGGTAGGTATTGTAGGAAATAAAACTAAATAGTTAAATGAAATGTTCGTTAAAACTCAATCCTTACCTGTTTAAAAAAAAAACATTAAAAAAATTGGTTAATTATTAAATCATTTGAATATCCTATACATTTTTAATATACCAAAATTTTTAGGGTAGTTTGTTATTATTATAAAGATGTTAAATTGTATTTCTTTATTCATACGAGTACAGGCTCCATGTATGTCGGTGGTGTACCGGCGCCTAAGTCTCATACTAGCTGGGTGGTCTGGCCACACAAGACGCAGACGAGCCGCCTTGGAAATTAGGTTTTTGGATTTATTTTTCCAATTGGAGTGGGGAAGGGGGGTTTTTATAGGGAGGTTGAATTTAGTTTCTGTTCGATTATTGTATTTTAAACCTTTTTTTATTATTTTCCCTGAAGTTCTCCCACCTTGTCTACCATGATGGGTCTAGCGAGATAGACCCAATAATTAGAGTAAAGAAAAACACTAAAGGTACTTAATTTATATTTTTTCCATGTAAATTAATAATGAAAAATATATTATATGTTTTTGAAGACAATTCGACTCCATACCACTTCAACCACGCGCCTTACGCTCATGTCACCAAAACATTTCAAGTTAAAGCCACAACTGGGAATAATTTGAATCACGGAAGTATCAACCCTATCACATTAAGATAAAGTCGAAATTCACATAGCAAAATACGTTTGTTCGCCACCATATTTATTACGGCTTCAAACGAATTTATACGTTATATTCATAAATTTAAGGTTTATAATTTATTGAATAGACATTCAAATTCTAAAATCTCGTAAAGGAACTCATTTTACTGACACCATATTTGTTTTTAATATACCTTAATACATTTACATAAAGTCTTATTTTGCTTGTGATTTATTTGAAATACCACAACAAAAGAGACTTTATATCATTACAATAGAGTTCAATTACAATTAAAGATATAAAACGTAATTTTGTCGTTATTATAAGGAATTCCTTCTTGTATTTAATAGAGATAATTTAAACCGTATGATAACGGAGTAAGGTATATTTTTTATTGTCAAAATGAAGTTTATTTAAGGAACATTTGTGTGAAGTAATTGAGTTGTTTCCCGTTCATGTTTTTTTGTATGTCTGTCTGGTGATCTCGTGTTTAGTATTAATGATTTTTTAGATCTTTACGACGCATATAAATCCTTTTTCATGGTTCAAGTTGATTTAATTGCTGGATTTTATAGAATAAAAGATAAGATTTTTATTTTACATGTAAGCATACGGGAATTAAATTAGGCCTTTTTTGTACATCTTGAAGGTTATTTATCGCCCCGGCAAAATGACTATAATATTAACTAACTTAACATTTTCGGCTTCACGATTGAAGTCATGATCCCTACTCCCTTACTCTTACTTGAAACAAATCAAATATTTTATTAAGCAATTAGCTAAATTAATAATTTTGATAACTTGTGGGCATTGAATTACCATAGAGTACACTTATCTATAGACATACATTTATCTGGAATTAGGATTTGGAGCAATATTTTTAATCTGTATTAAAAAAAATAATCTGTCACTTGTAAGAGCTACCATGACTCATAATGCCACCCAAGTGAGGCTATTGGTATCTCGCCCTCTCGTATAGTGCGGTCTCTCTCGTTTTTTATCTCCATTGAAGTTTGCTGTCAAAATAAGGATTATAAAAGCGTTTGGACGGCATTATTCAATCTATCTGTGTTTATCATCTGGAAAATAATATAAAAGCAGAATATGAATGAAACAGATTTTATTTAATTATAATTTTAAGTTCAAGTTCTCATTTATATTAATATAATTTTCGTTGTGAATAATTAATTTTTTGATATTTTTCTAGAATACAACAATTTAATTTTACAGAAGCTAAAGCCGAAAAATAGACGAAATGTATTTTTTACCAATAGAAGTGCATAACACCATTCAGGCTGGTATTTAAAAAATAAAACAGTTGGTGGCTGTGAGTGATGACTTAATTTTTGGATCCACCGCAGACCAGCGTACAGACACAGGGCATTTAGTATCAAATACCTAAAATACTAATAAAAACTCTTTTTGTATAAAAAAATAGAATCTATATAATTTGGTCTACTTCTATTTAATAATTTAAGCAAAAAGTATTTTCCCCTAAATAAAAACAGTATCTACTATTTAATGAGATAAATGAGACATTTTCTTACATATAAATGATAAACAGATAGACAGATAGACAGTCAGACAACTTGCTAGACTTTATGAAATAATCGTTGTGTTCTATAAGTAGTCACAATTTTACAACTGACATATAGAAGTAGAAGAACTTTCTAGAATGTTCTCGTTACGTCAAAGTATCCAAAAAGAAAACTAATATAACATTGATTTATTATCATTTATAGTAATAATAACATCAATTTACCACATAAGTACTACAACTATAAAATATATGCTCTTTAAAGAGTAAATGTATAAGGTCACTAATGGCGCCTTAAATGTGCAAGTGAAATAAGCTGTAAATCTTTACAATTTTCTCAATTCCCAGCTGTAATAGCTGCTACGTAATATTTGTAAAAGTACGTTTAAATGTAACCTCCTTGGTCTGTACGTTGACGTATGACGATACACGATATACTTTGTTTTTATTATTAATAGCTTGAAATCAATCCCGGTTATATTAACCCCTTGACAAATGTACTGTGGGATGCGAGTTTGATTCCCGTCTGTTGAAGTTCTTTTATTAGTATGCATTTATAAATATATAAGTAATAAATATTTATGATCTAAAAAAATCTAAAGAATTACATGTATTTATTACGAAGCCATTAATTAAAAACTCTTGATATGTCCAATACATATATTAGTATGATAATAATACAATATTAAGTATTCTAATTGTTAATCATATATCAAAATGCTTGGGTGTCAGTTTACAGAATTGCAAATACAACATAACCGCCATTTTAAAGATAATTTGACAGCTGTCAAAACATTAAGGAGGTTCTATGATTAATGACGTCGGCAGTTGATATTACAAACGAATTGTCTCGAGTTAAAAGCTTTGAAAGTTCATTTATAAGTACTTAAATTATAAGGAAGAGAAATTTTATATATCAAATAATAGTCAAGATAATGATAAGTTAGCTATAAAACCTTTAACGCCTTTTATAGAATTCAAAATGTCTAATGTTGATTTAAGTAAAGGCCATTAAGTTTGATCAATAATAATTTTATATAATTGACTTTATTATAGCCCCGGCGTAAAAGCAAAATAATAACCGCACCATAAACATAACTTAGTCAACAGAAGTTGATACTGACATAATCATAGACAATTATTTCTAACTAGCCTGTATTTGAAAATCGAAAACAAACAGGTTCCACTTCGCGCCAACTTTTAATTTGTCGACAACACAAATAGCCCATCAATTAACAGCGAATAATCGTGAAAAAAGAACAAAGAGAAAACAAATTTGTCTACAGTCTAATGGGGAATAAACTGTCGCTCCTTGCCAAGCGATATTAACCTCTATTTTATATACAAAAATGTCTTTAAGTTATGTTTTACAGAAATAGCCTTCTCATAAATACGTTCGCGACAGCATTAGTTCCACTAATCACGTATAAAACGCATCCAAAATTAACGAACGCTGAGTTAAACGGAATGGAATTGACAGCTGCAGTGGTTGGCGCCAAATTTGCTGTCACTCTGACAGCTCAGTATGATTTACTCAAGAATACATTAAATGAAAAAAATATGTGAATTAATAAAATTTAATACGACCACACACGCCTCATCGTCTGTTTTCATTTGCTACCACGATTTGGTTATTTTTAATCGCTTAAGTGTTTTAATTTCTATGTTCGGTGACAAATGGGTTTGTTTTTTTTAAGTTTACACAGGCTTGGAGTCGAGGAGATGAGTAGCTTGATGGCAGATATAATGCCAGCATTCATAAATAATTTCGGTGAATCATTCTTATCAATATTGATCTTTCAGTTTTGCTGTTAAAATATATTGATATATTTTTTGTTTGTTTCAATAACTTTATTTCTCTATAAAAATATTATCAAAACAGTTTGTAACAAAATAGAGTTGTTCCTATCTAATAGCTTGCAAAATATAATAATATTAAAATATTATTGCCATAAATATATTAGTCATAAAAGTATTCGTATGTAACAGTTATAATATTCAAATTCTAAATGTAGATTTATCTTTTTAATCTGTCCGTTTAAGCTCTTGATTGATTCATACAATTATTTATTTCCCGGAACCTATAAATTTAAATGTTTTAAGGGTTCCTTGGATGAATACAAAACCATAAATAATAGCACATTATAAGTTATTATATAATTTTCAGTGAATATCATTGGTAATGAAGCTGAAAATATAAAACTCATAAATAATTTCATCCAATTTATATTTAACGACTTCAGGAAGATTGATTTTTCGATATCAATATAATTTATGTCAGAAGTTAAACACATCTGGACCGTAATGGGAGTTGCGGATGGCTTTTCCTACCTTGAGGTACAGAGGGAGGTGACGGAGGTGTGGACGTAGGTGACCAATAGAAGAGAGTTCCAATTGTCACTCCACTTTTCTATTGTGGAGATTGAAACAGACAAACATTCAAAATAAAATCAGTTCCTTACCAATTTATAATACTGTAACTTTAAAAAAAAACAAACATAAACTACATTTTAAATAAATAACATACCTACCTAATGATATATTTTTTTAATATACGGAACCTGAAAAAATAAAACTCTTCACGCTTAACTCATACAAGCTTGGGTTACAGTTTTTTATTTCTTTTTTATTGTAATTGATAGCTGAAACTATTAAGATGTGTTAAATGTTATTATATTAATTGATTATTCTCGCTTTACCGGTTCGATTCCCGGTCAAAAATTACATACATTTTTTTATATATGTTACTATTTCTCACAAACATATCAATTGTATATTTTATTCCATTTAAATGTGTGAGAATGTTTATATGTGTGGGTGAGACCACACACAGAGGTAGTATAAGAAATATCTTATACAGGCTGATAAGAATATTGTACACTTCTGATACGAGATTTGATATTAAAGATTGAAAATACAAACCGTTTTTTGATTTATCAGAACCTACGAACGATCTGTGGATTGAATTTATATCAAGCCATCTTAAGATGATTTTAATGTCGGATATGTTTTTATATAGGACAAAAATCTACAGTACAAAAACTTTCTAAGATTCGAAAACTCAAATTTCTTTTGAATATCTAAACCAAAAGCATATATCTTTTATGAAATGTACCCACGCTTAAACTGTCGGTCTGTATGTTTTAATTCTCGATAGCCGGGTCTTAGTCCTATGACAATATAAATCTAGAAGTACTTATATTTAACTAAGTTTTTAAGCGGAAAAAAACATTTAGTTTAGTAGTTCTATGTAATATAAAAGACAAACAAACAACAGTGAACCGAGTGTTGGTTACATATTCTCTCCCTAACAACCAGTATACATAGAACTGATTCGCAATGCTTATATTGTTGCTGAAGTCTCAGTATATACTGGTCGTATCCTACGCCAGCTATTTCTGAACACCCTGTACACTTCAAGGCACTCCTACGCATGTATTTCGCGTTGATAATACATTTATCAAGCACTCACTACAAATATCTCAGTAGTTGAATAAATTACTGCTACAAGAGAAATGTATACGTTTGAAATGTTTGTTGATACTTATCTCACAAACTCAACGAAAATTTATTCATAAATCACACACAAAACTTACATACATATAACACAATTACATTTGGGCACGAGGACATCAAACATTCCGATATATCTATCCCTTACTAAACAGCTGATACACTTCTACGCATGCGCAGAAGATGTCTAGCTATTGGCTGAAACGTCTTGGCTGTATTAGCTACTAATTAATTATTTCTAGCTTATAATATAACGAATCTAATCTTTACAAAGTAATATTAAATATGTATATGTATAATAATTCAAAATATATCCAAACACGTGGTAAAAAAAAACAAACATATTATTCTATAGATTTTCGAGTTATCAGCTCACAAACGTACAGACATTCAAGTTTTTTATTATATATTATAGACGCATATAGATAAAGTATATATGTGAGTTAAAACCAAGTCTCCATCAATCTATTGAAAACGCTCGTATGTTTTGACAAATTCATTTTGCGTCCGCCATACTGGTAATTATATTTCGCTAGGGTTGCCGCTGTTGCAAATATTATTTTAATATTACAGTTCACATTTTTTTCTATTGTTTATTTTTTTTAATAAGTGCAGCAGAAGTTTTTTTTGTGTCTAATGCACATTGGACTTTTTATTTATCAATAATCTATATACAAAGAAATGTATCCTTTATATGTTCCTCTAATGTTCACAAATGTTATTCATAAAGAACAAGGTGTGAAAATCTTCCACGTTTTGGAGGGTCTTTAAGATTTTTTTTTTCATAAAATATATCCGTACCCCCTTTTTCTTCTCCACCTAAACAGAATCAAAATTGCAACTGTTAATCTTAAAAATTTAAATATAAGAAAACTTCTAAATATCATAACCGTCGTATCATATTTCATCATATCACGTATCATATATATATATATATAATACTTATAAAAATAGATTGTTTATGACCAAAAATCTATATCATGCATAATTCTTCAAAAATAAATATCAAATAAACCTTTTCATCGCTAACCCTATTCCTCCCGCTGGGTGGCCCTCGCTTGATATCCACAAAACAACCAACAACGGACGTGACGTCACTCCTAACACCACAAATCAAAAATACACCCTATATATATACTCGTAAGTCATACATTTGAATGAATAATTATTTATAGTTTGTGGTATACGACAGTTAACATCAATCAAAACTGTGCTCTATTCGTATAGGATAAGACATAATTTCCTATGATCATAAATAACATCTAGTGGACAGTTTTTTGAATTTAATTGCGGTTTTTAATACTTTTTTTATTAGTTGTCTTTTGTCGGATTGATGTCTGTACGTTCTGTTCAATTACTTGTTATACAAGTATTATTTGCACTCACTCACACACACAAAGACATACACACACAATTAGCCTATCATTATCCCACGACTGGGCAAACGGAGTCCACTGAATAAAATAAATTAATTGAGGTCAATAATATATATACGTATATACATATTTAAGAAGCCTTTGTTTCTGTCTGTCTCTTTATTCATTCATTCATCTCTCAAGATTTCATCTTCGGATTTTTCTTACATGGTGATAGTTTATTAAAGCAGTGAATATTATAATTTCACTTATAAATAATTAATTTAGTCGTAGTATTTTTATGTTAATATATAAAATTAAAAATTTTAATTAAATGTTACATTGCAGCTGTAATTATGTAACAAAAAACATATTTATTAATTGGCAGATGCGTTTGCATAGATATTTGGTTAAACAGGGGAAAGGGGTTAACTGGCTTGACTGGTTAGATCATTGACATCCCACACCTGGGAACGTTCTTCCGGATTATCCAGGTCAGTAATACAGTTATCGTCACTTGCATTTTTGCATACTTGTGTATAATTTTTACGGTCTTGGTATCGGATCCACTACCCATCCGCGGTTTAGATCATAAATATTATTACAATGTTATTATATTATAAGTGTAGATTATGATGGCCGTCGATAAAATATAAATAGGTATCTATATTTTTCTTATATTTTTTTTGTAATTTATAAGATTTCAAAAATGAAATGTAAACACTAATAAAATAATATACAAAAAAGGTAAACCACCCCAAAACTCCTATTCCAACTCTCATCTTGTAAAACACACACAATAAAATTAATTCAATGGACTCCTGCATTGATTAAACACTGCTGGTACGAGATAAACGAATTTCATTCCGAGTCATTAGTCACCCCTATTTTGGGGGTTGGGGGTGTCGGGATAGATATTTTTAAAGAACACGATTTGTAATATACTGCCAATGTTTGTTATTAGGGCTGTTATGTAAAAACCTTTGCTTTTAAAGAAATTGAAAAAAAAAGTATAGGATTGATTTTCTCGAATATTATAGGAATTAAATAATCTTAGTCCATTTTTACCTTTAGAAGGCAGTTTACAGCAAACCTAAAATTTTTAGGACTCTTATGTGAAAACCTTTGCCTTTATAGGAATTACAAAATAAATATGTTTTTGATTTCTTTTTCTAACACGATACGAACTAAAAAATCTCATTCCTTTTTTTAGCTTTTAAAGAACATTTTACAAACAACTATTAATTGAGTTAACAAGCGTCAATCGAGAAATAGTCTGAGGTCAATGAACCCTAATTAATGGTCTTTCTAATCAAATAATCATCTCCAGCCTTTTATTATATCAGGAAGCATAAATTACTGTATTTAAACGCTGAAGATAATCATTATAAATTTTACTTTAGACTATTGGAAACTCAAAAGTAATTACATCTTTACTAAAGCGCGGGAAACTTGTAAACGTCAAAATTGACAGCCGCCATCTTGGAATGTTCTCGAGTCTCAATAGCAAAGGATAATTACAGTAACAATTAGTCAAGTTGCGTCCCGTTTACAATGTCTTGTAACAAACAAAATGAATAAAAATATATTTAATTTAACTCAATAATTAAGTTCGTTTTAATATAAGATAATAAGATAGGTAAAGATATTCGTCCGCTTAATTTTTATTTAACAATTTAAATAAAGTAAATTCGAGAATAGTTTCTTTCCTATATTGTACTGGATATATTTTTCTTGGAATTAGTCGCAATCAGTCAATTAAATTTTCATGGTTTTCAATACTGGTTTAAATAATTATAGTATTCACAAGGAATTATATATATTACATTGTGGAAAAAATAATTATTTTAAGTGTAAGGAGACTTCTGACAGGATATAGGTATTTTTAATGCCCACAGACTACTTATAAAGCTCTATATGTATGAAAGTGTTTATATATTTATTATTTACGATTAATTTCCTTTGACTTCACCATTAGCACATAAAAAGTTTCATAGAAATCGGCTAAGCATTTAGAGGACGAACAAACAAACAACAGAGAAACATGTTTTAGTATAAGAAAATCACGTTCGTAAAATCTTTTACTTCTAATTTACAGACCGACCAATTTGCATAGATATAACTCATAATATTTTCAGTGTTACGATAAGCAAACAATGTAAGTAGTATATGTAAATATTAGAAACGATAATTAAAATTCTTATGTAAAATGAATAATATTTTTCAAAACATTACCTGTCGGTGTAACAGACGATCTTCTTAGCACCCGACATTAACTAAAACCTTAACTACCCTCATTAAAATTAAATATATTGCTTATATTTTTTAGCGGTAGTACGTTTGAGTCCTATCATATTGGTTTTTTGTTATAAATCTATTTCTCTATTCTTGTGTGTTTATTTGTTTTTTTTTTGGCTGAGAACTAAATAAAATCCTATTTTTAATAAATGAAAAATGAAAATAAGCTTAACATAAACATTATATACAATTACAAAAATATATTATATAGATATATTATCAAAAATTTATAAAAATAAGACATTTCTTGACTATTTTTAATAAAGATATAAAATACATGTGTATGGTCGGATTTTTTGGTGTTCTCGACCTCACATCAAAAATCGAACCGGTCCCGTAGAAAAAAAAACACAAAAATAGATTTACAACAACAAAAAAAAAACCAAATCTATCAATTAACACTATTCAATTACAAGAAACAATAAAACATATTCACAAACACCTCCGGCCGGTCTTTAATTCGACTCATCCATTTATTTTATTATCAGAAGAAAAAGAATTAAACTGTTTTCAATTTATATAACAGCTCAACCACCGGCGACGTCTGTATACTTGGAAATATCACACATCTCTATTATAATCCAATCGACACTAAATCAATTCAGAAATATTTCATTATTAAAAATATTTTTTTTATACATTAAAATAATTAGATATATAAACATAGTAACAAAATGCTATCTTTATTATATTAGTACACATTACAACCTAACAGAAGGTTTAGATTTTTCTATAAAAATATATGCGAAACAAATCAATTAATAATATTATTTAAATAATAAATACCGTGAACTCACTGTGCGGTCTTAAGATTCCTAAAACACCGTGAACTCGTGTATAGAATATAAACGTGGGACACTTCTAGAAGATGCCAGATAAATAACTAAAAGACAAATATAAATAAACTACTCTGAAAAAGATCACAAGCTTGCTGAAAAACAATAAAATGTTAGAAATTGTTTATAATCATGTATGGCCACGTTAAAATTATTAAATTTTTAATTAATTTAAAGAAAAAAAAATCTACGACATGAACAGACTGGAACCTGCGACATTTGGGAAACCGTCCCGTCGCTTAGCCGATTAAGCTATCGTGTATGAATAAAATAAACTGTACATTCATCCTAAAATTGTTTTATTGATTATAAAATGTCAAAATATATTTGAATCTTACAATATAACAGAATAAAAGATGATATACGATAGCTATATCCATATTAATACAATAGAAAGACGAATAAACTCAATTTAGTATATATAGGACGTAGTAAACAGACTTATGTATATAAAATATAAAAAAAATTGAACCTAAATTAGTCACCGTAATATCCAAATGAACTTTAACCTGAGCGTTAGGGAGTTGCCGACGGAATAATACATGAAATTACAATGGTCTAATTGACGAGCGGAAATTAATATGAAATAAAGTCTGATTATGAAATACGATAAAGCGCAGAGAAATAGTTGAAACATGTCCCACAGTTGGGCACAGGTCTTCCCAATTATGGAAGAAGAGGATTGACCCTTGAGCTGTTCCATTGCTGGACGGGTTATATAGAATTTACTATAAGTATTTTGTAACAATCTAGTATCGAAACCAGTGATTGTTTAATTCTAGATGAAACTAGAAAAATATTACTTTATTTTTTAATATAAAACCGCTTATATCTTTTCAATTAAAACCTTCATAGTTGCAATTAAAATAGTTGTCGAAACGAATCGCCAACCGGATTCAGAACAGATTAACCAATTATCTACTTAGATATAGATAATTATTATATTAGAACCTCCGTTCTTATTTTTTACTTGAAATATATCTATGTATAATAAATATACTGTTATTTAAGGACTTTTGTTTTGTTTGAAATTGTTTATAATGAATTGCAAACAATAATATCGGTTGTAGCGTCTTTTCCATGTTAATCTACACTGCAAAGTTAGAAACATTGGTTAGGATTTTCGAAAAAAGCCTAATAAATGTCGCCACCGTCCTGATAAAGACGATTATATCGAGAATAATAAATTCATCAAGAGTACACGGTATTTCAATTGACAGACCGACGGGACACTATCTCAGAGATCACAGGTTCCATTCCTGCCCGTGTTGATACTTTTTCATTTATACGTCTGTTAAACCTTTTTATTAATTTCTAAACTATACAACCGTTCAGAAATATTAACCAATCAAAACGAAATAAATGATCTAAAAATCTTTTAAAAACGTTCAAATGCAAACATTATAAAGAGAAGTCTTTAATTTTAAAAATTAAATTGTTGAAAACTTCATCAAATAGGTAAATCCGTTTATTTTTACATAATATTACGACTAAATCAAACTACAAAATGGCGCTGTAATAAAGCACTTTGCCGTTCAGACTGACGTTTGACTGACTTTTAATTGGGAAACTTCGCGCCAATTGAAATTTCAGGATAGGGGGTCAGAAGGGGACATACCCCCTTCAATGTTTCCAAACGGATGGGATATCTTTTGGTACAAATAATTAGGAAGATGAGAGAAGCGGCTACATAATAGATGACGCGTTACTGATCTATTTAAGTATGTGCCACCATTTTTGTATACGTTTGAAATTAATGAGCGATCTTACTCCAAGTTTTTTTAGATTTTAATTGCATACTACATACATGAAATACCATTTTATCCACTCCATTATCGGAAGAAACAATTTGCTAATTACGCCTTATATAATAAATGGGTATAAATACATAAATTACCATATTTCAAGAGTTATTTTAATAGGCATATATAAGAATTATTTTCATTTCGTTTATGGTAGTGACTTGTCACATTTTGATAAAACTTGTTTTCGAATTATGATAAAAAAAATAATCTTGAGTTATCAACGCCAATAACCGATCTGTGGATTGTTACTGAAGATAGCCATTTAAGACTGTTTTTGATTTCAATTTCGTATTGTAGATTGACGACTAAAGTTGGCCTTAAATGTAAGTATAAATATATGTATATATGTTTTTGTATCTTACAATAATTAAATTTTGCTGGCAGTGTTGAATATTGATGAGAAAAACGACTCTTAGTGCCTTTTTGGATGCTAAAAGTAGCTCCAACGGAAATTATTATGTTCATGACAAACAAATAGGTCTTTTTATGTATTTTTTTTTATCCATACTAATCAAAGGATAACTAATCTCTGGACCAACCGTCGGATTTTATTTGCTTTTAATGGCTCTTATAAGTAAGATTATAGATAAAATAAGAAAATATCCTTTAAGAAATAGTTAAGTGAAGGGACTGTCTTTGAAAATGTCAATATGCTCTTCTTTCCAAAGTACCAACTTAGGTTAAGTTAGGTAGTTCTGCAGGCCTACCATGAACTCTTTAGAACTATTATGCGATTTAGAAGTTTTTATGCAATATTACTATGTAATTACTTTCATTCGTACCATGAGCTCTATAAAACAATGTTGTTTTTTCTACTTACTTGTAAAATAACGAATGATTACTTTTAATTTCAAAATGTAACAATATTGCTTTAATATATCAAATGTCATATCACACTTCATGGAACGAGTTAATAATGTTTCCTATAGTAAGAGAATGAATGATTTGGGATGACGTCATCAAAACTTCTTATCGAAACATTATTAAAGTAATATCACTCTTATGACGAATTTGAAGGAAGGATTATTGTAATATTGCTATAATAGTTCATTGTAGGCCTGCTGATATAATGTTCGAAGCATTTAATCGTGTTCAGTGCATGGAGTCGATGGAACAGATAATAATATTACAAAAGTCCTCGTAAGAAGTTTGAAGACCAGCAAAATTAAAAAAAAATATGACACCTGTCATAATTTGACATCTGTCATAAATTTATATTTGTCATAATTTGACAAACGTGTACTAATAATATAGAATTCCTCCCGCTCATAGGCGTCAACGTGTAGAATCAAATAGTATAGCTATTATTACTAACAAGGCTTAATTCACACCTCCATGCAAAGTAAATAATTACGTACCAAGTGTTAATTACGAACGATATTTTCGGATACGAGAAGAAAAAGACCAATAATTAAGTTAATTTCACGTTACGTTAGTTCGTAATAAGAAATAATGTAATTAGATTTGGCGCTAAAATTACTAACATTGTTGTAAATTATATATTTCCGCCATTTTGTTTCTAGAAACTCTATACCTACCGACTTTAATACACTGAATGATAAATTAAATTTTATATCATTTATAGTCATATCCTTATAATAAATACTTTTTTTAATTAATCATCTTTATGTTATACAAATTGTACATTTAATCTGTTAAAAGATTATTTAATAGTTTATTTTTTACTTGTAAAGCTTTTACCTCGGCGTTGCTCGAAGAACGAAGGTACGAAGGACGAATGTTTACTGAGAAATTTTCCAACACCGTAATCTAAATATTTGTTAGAGATGAAGTTTAGAATATAACCATTTTAAATAGTTATACTCCATTTATGAGAAAAATCAGATCAAAAGTATCATCCGTTTCAAAGTAAAGGAAGGACAAACTTACATATAAATAATTGGATATATTATATTAATTATGTGACAGTTTGCAAGTCTGTTCCTCAATAACTATGAAACAGTTTTCCTAACAGTTCCTTTTCTACTTTTCATGTAATCATTAATCTTTCTAAAGTAAATAATAGTAGTTAATACATTCGAATCATTCTTGAAGGGGAAACGAAAACATATGTCATTGGCTTTATAGTGACGTCCAATAGTTTATCGATAAAACGTAAAAGTATTATTTTTATAGCATCAAGTAGTATGGAAATATATATTTTATAATATAAATACCTACTAATATACCTAGAAGCGTGCTACATGCATATATTTTTTACAGAACATAATTTACGATATATGTTGATGAATTTCTACTTTAGCATTACTAATACTTGCCTTTATATAGACAGGTATTGAGTTTGATCCCCGGCCGATCAAAGTAGGATAGACACTTATGTTTATCCGGGTCTCGTCGGTAAAAAAAAGTACCGTTAGGGAACTGGCATATTGTAGAGAAAATGTAAGTATATATATATATATATATATATTAGATTTATCTCTATTTTATATTAGATTTATTTATCCTCCAATCAGCAATGTCACATGGTGTCGGATTACATTTTTTTTTTTTTTAAGATTTTCTTTTAAAGCTAGAAGCTATTGAATAATAGAAATTTAAACGACTTATATCGATCTTAATCGCTTAAAATATCTTTATGCGGTTGTCACGAATATTTAGTTTATTAACATAGGAATTATAGTCATACCGACAATTATAATCAAAGCCATACAAAATACAAATTAGTTAACCAATAAGAATTAATAAAAGTCAGTAAAATAAAAAATATTTTACATCACTGGCAGCATTTTTTGCAATAAAGACATTTAAGTTGATAAAATAATAATAACCAAATAATAAAAGGTGTAAACACTAAACGAAGTCTTGATCGTATGTCAAACTGAACCAGAACTAAAACAGAAATAACAACACAACTACACTTTTCACACACACAAATAAATATAATTTCAACATATATCCCTTTCTAAATGAGCATATTAGACAGGGACAGACCTTCCACCTAATTGTAAGTGGTACATCGCAAACTATGAATGCTTGCAGAAGTTTTGAAACTCTTGAAGAGGGAGATAGATGAGAGTAGAATACAGGTGGAAGGGAGAGGTTTAGGTTCGGTCAACCGTCTCTCTCACTTACGTATCAATTCTTCTGCTATGGTCAAGTCAGCCCGAATTCGGATGTATTGCAATCCTTGAACAGGGAGATTGAAAGCAGAGTTGGACACAGGTGGAAGGGAGAGGTTCGATCACACTTCTCTCTCACTCACGTATATTTTTTTCTCTGAGAGGATTTTAAAGTCGAACCAGCCCGAATACGAAACGTCAATTGACAGCTAAGTAATTAATAATATAATTGAATTTATTCAACATTTACAAAATAATAAATCAATACCGACCGATAATTTATTCATAACATTCTAATCAATTAATTATTGAAATTTCAATGAAATTGTAATGTTTATATCAAATATTAGTTGATTATTGAGATAAGAAACATTCAAACAGAATTACGATAGTGAAATATAAATCAAATAATTATTATTAATTAAATACTTTAGTAAGAAATTTAGTTTATGTTATACTAGACCGTAGTTTCCAAATACTAGAAACTTGCTACCAATAAAAACTCGAACATTGTCCTACTTCCAAGTACTTTCGGTACCAAAATCTTGGAGCCAGGTCCATTGATATGATCTGTCTGTCTGTCGAGTTAGTTGTAATATATTATATTTACAGTAAGTTGTAAACACTACTGAGTATTCCCGTTAAGGTTAAACCGTGATCGGCTGAGCCCGTTTTGGTATAATTATAGCGAGAAACGTTTTTATAATTTCCCAGCGATTCAGTGTGGGATACATTTTCTTGTTTAACTTCACGCTTACGTGGCTTTTAAAGTATATATAATATAATATATTTTCTGTGTTTAACTATAAAAATATTTTATACTAAATTCACGACAATTATTGGACTTCTAGATTGCTAAAATATAAAAAAGAAGAAGACTATATATGCGAGTGTTAGAATTACATACATATTTATATAAATATATATGTGTGTGTGTAACTATGTGTCACTATCAATTGAATGAAGCAATATTTTAAAGTAAAAGACATATAAGGTAGAGAATTAAATATCTTAAATAGCTGGGAGACTTATTTACTGTGCAATTAAAATATTTTACATATTTCAAATAAAATATATTTTATGTAGAATATAATTATAATGCATATAATATTATAACGGATAGATGTTGTTTTTTGTATTTTATATAAATATTGTAATAATGAGTGGCAATTATGAATAAGGGACAAAATTTATTTTGATTATTATTTTTGCTAACGAGAACACCGCGACATGACACAGGGTCAATTTACTAAAAACAGTATTTTAATCATTTTCCATAGATTTTCTTTCACACAACCAAATCAGTCTTGATACTCACACACACATATAAAAAACTGCCAAATTAGTCAAGATGCTTAGTGGCAATTGATTATTAAAATAAATATAAATTAGTGAGGACAGACGCACAGACAATATATATAGTCAGGTGATGATAGGTAAAGACACACAGATATTAAGAATATAGGATGTTGGAGTTATTTTGCTAAAAACAGGAGGAAGAAGAATACAGGTAGGAGATAAAAAAAAAGTAGGACACAGGTATGAAAGAGAGGGTCGTCATCCGTCTCTTTCACATATGACACGTCATATCAGCTGGTTCTGTGAGATGATAACTTTACCGATGGTAAAATCAAACAGAATCAGAATATATGTAAGTACGTCTGTATATTATTTATATACGTAAATCAATTCACTTATTATAAAAAATCGTATAATCTATCGATACATTCACCTCACTACACCCGAACCCTCCTAATTCAATATTTATAAGTACGCTTCCTAATTTGATTAGTTCTGTTCGTTTGTTTTTGTTAAGTTATAAATTATTCCGTGGTTTATTTACAAATGTTACATAGTTTTACATTAGTATGGAAGTTTATTTGAAATCGTCTATAAATATATTATGCCGTGCTAAGCTTTATAAATATATAAAATAAACCGACTCTTATCTAACTATATTTATTTGATATTTAAAAACCTTGACATGGCAATACATGTTAATAGATATTTTCATACATTAATGGCTGTTGTGGCATCTTTTCTGTTCTATACTGGAACATTATTATGAAACATTATATATGAAACATTCTGTAGGGTTTTCGAAAGGAATCTAACAGATGTCACCACCGTCTCGATAAAGACGAATATATATAGAGTGGTAAATTAATTGAATCGGGTAGCGATATGGCAGATCAATTCGCAAAACGACGGGAAGGTTTCTCGGCGGTCACAGGTTCCAATCCTGTACGTATCAATGTTTTTTTACTCTGTATTTATTTTATATTGGAAGTATTGAAGTTTGCTTTCTATTCAATATAATTTGATATGATTTGGTTGATAAGTGTATTCCTACTATTATTACTAACATGAATTTTAATAATATACTAATTTAAATATAATATATACAAGTTAGCTGACACTTTAAATAAGTTAAGGAGCTATTCGTCAAGACAGACAAACAACTCATAATCTCTTGTTAACACGCCCTTCAGTTAATAAACAAACGGCATCAAACCCACCCCTTTTATGGACCGTGAAACCACCCCGTATCTCAAAAAACATCCCTGGGTTTCATCCCTACATTTAACAATATTTTATTCAGGGTAGTTCATAAACGGTGTATTGTTAGGGGATGCTTATATTGCCAGAGGATTTTGAGTTTTATTTTACGGTAAATAGATGTTTTTTTTGCGTGAAATAAAAATGGTAATTGAAACAAATAATGCGTGACGTTGTAAAGCTTTAGCGACGTAGCACGAAACAATATTAACAATACATTTTTAATATTCTACAAGCGACTGTCTGTTTGTTCAGAGCTTTCTCTGAACCTATAATAGCAATTTTCACTCATTGAAAGTTTCATTAATCTTAATTAATATAGGATATTTATTATTTAGTAGAATAAAATTTTAAGTCTAATGTACCTATTTGTAAATGAAGTTGAGAATAGTTTAATTCTGTCAGTAATAGATATTAGATCTACAGGCCTGCCATACGCTTAAAAACTATCATAGTTTTAGATAAATATAGTTTTAAAGTTTAGTTGGAATATTACATTAATATTACTTTCATTCGTACCATTAGCTGTATAAAATAATATTGTTTTAATCCTGCTTAGTGACGTAAAAGAATGGATGCTTTCTTTCGAAATCGTAGCACACAAAAACAGTCGAGTCTTAAATAATAACAATATTACATTAATATTTCAAATATCGAATCACACTTCATGGTACGAGTTAATAATGTTTCCTATAGAAAATGAATGATTTAAAATGACGTCATCGAAACTTCTTATCGAAACATTATTAAAGTAATATTACTTTTAGGACGAATTCTAAAGTAAAATTATTTTCATATTTAATATTTTCTATTTTGTTCTAATATATTTAGTTTCTCCGGTTTGTGATCTATTTTTTGGAATCGTGTTAATAGTCCGACGTTACGTATTTGTCTTATTTTAATAAATAAAACGATATATACATATATAAATGCCTACTCTCATGTTAAAAAAATGGAATAACAACCAATCAGTCTTTTTATTTTTATGTTTTTAAGTGTTGAGATGGTGACTGTTTAGTTAAAGAAAATCTAAAGGACACGGGTGTACAGACTTTGGTCAGAAAAGGTCAACTTTTTATGTTTGTATTGCCAGAAAATTCATGTAATCAATACTAAAATAACTTCTTTCGCTGTGGTAAGTAACTATATTTACATCTGCGATGCGAATAAAGTTTTTTTTATGACGGGAATTATATATTATAGGTATATGTATATGAATATTATAATTCGGTATATAATGTACAAAACTAAGTGCTCGTGGAGTCAGGGTAAAAAAAATTAAGTATTGTGGTAATAATTATATAGAAAATTAAATATTCTTTAAATTTAGCAAGGCATTCATATTTTGTACTGGGCACGTAGCCAATCAAAAGTCCTATTATATTATATATTTATATACAAATATACACATACAGTTGTTTGTTGGACTGTCGGTAGATGTGAAAATTAAACTAATATAATTTTAAAAATATGCATTATAATATTTGATCCTACAATTACTAGAAAATAGAAAACACCAATGACGTTTAAGTTTTCACTTCCGACAGCAAGCCCTTATATTTCATAAATAATTATAGATATTTTAGACTCACCGGAACTGGGTCGATCGCTGTACCTGGTACAGTACACCCACGCCGGCCACACCATGGGTCCGTCGCTCGTTGTACCTACAAATGTACAAACACTCGTCAGCTTGTGTTTGATTTTTCTCAGTTACGATTATAAGGAATCAACATAAGGAAGGAAGGAGCTACGAGTAGGTTATATTATGGACTTAAACCTACTAAAACAAAATTTAAAACACTAATATTCATGACTTGATAATACTTTTTAAACGTTCTTTAACCGTTACTAAATATCTGTACGAAAATCACCATGTAACTTAATTTATATTTATCTCACTGTAAACTCAATGAAATTACTCTAACCAGGAAAGGGTTATACCTGGAGTTGATGATGCGTTGCTGCCACTGTCATCTCCCTTGGAGAGATCTATCGCACCCTTGTCTCCTGGCTTCACTTCCGGCACCCTCGCCTCAACCTCCTTCACTGAATGACTCACTGCACTGACTTCCTTAACTGGACTCGTCTTCACCTCAAACTGCCTCGCCTTGGATGTTTTTCTCTTCGTCAGTGGATCTGTTATTCGTCTTCCGAAATCGGCTTTTAAAATGTTATCTATACTAAATTTTAAACAGTTCTGATTTATAAAATCTCTCTCTGATTCATTATCTGGTGATTTTGGGGAATAATTCTGATTCTGTCGACGATTTTCGTCTCCTTTATTAGATTCTTTCCTTCCAAAACTCATGTTAAACTGGTGGTTTGCATTCAAATTGTTGTGTGGTACCGCCATTCTGGACATACCAGTTTTAAGATCATGGTTCATTAGCGGGTTCTGGAACAGCAAGGGTTGGTTTAGGAACATCAGTGGATTTGGAGTTATTGGATTCGGTCGGAGGAGGATAGGCTGGTTCATGCTCAAATTCTGACTCAATTGGGATATCGCGTTTAAATGTGTCTGTATGTGTTTGAAGGAAGTGATTCCCTGTGTCTCCTGACTCCTCTCGAACACAGGAGCCTCATTACCCACTGATAGCACAGTATCATCACTGCAGCAAGAGTTATCATCCACACTTATATCAGCTCTTTCATTGGTATCCTCATCCAGCCTGGGACTGACGCTTTCTGAGTTTCTCGAACCTTCCTCAAAATTGGGAGTGTTCTGGAGCAACTTTTCTGTAGAAAAGACATTCTCTGGGCTATCTCTTTCTTTCTTAAGAACGTTGTGGATCGAGAAAGAGGATGTATGAATAGGTCTATCTTCCTGTTTCTCTTCTTCATAGTCGGGGCTGGTGGTATCTCTAGTGGTCGGGGAATACGGTTCAGGGTCTTCGTCGCTATGATCCTGGATCTTGATCTGGTCTAAATGCGCGGTGACTGCCGCCATTTTGTTTGTGTTTTTACGCCATCTGGTGACAAAACATAAAGATAATTTGTACATATTTGTAATATTTTTTACAAATTAATATTTTTTTATATATAAAAAGATATTTACAGAAATTATCTTTCATTTATTTCAGATGTATTATTTTTTATACATCTTGATCAAGAGACTAACAAGAATCGGACTTAATACCAATTTATATTTTTGTATTAAAAATTATAATGAGAGAAATATAAAATCCTGTTATAAATTCATTAATAAATCTGGTATCATTAAACTTTAATCCCAAAAGAAGGAAGCCATGGAATATCAATGGTTAGTATTGTTTATGTGATAAGTTACCGCAGAGTTACCGCAGAGTTGTCGCAACTAAACGGGTTAGTGGAGGTGAAGTATGCTCTACTTTGTTACCTGTATGGAATTTATTTATTGTTATATTACTCTGTGTGAATAGACCGTGTACAGATGAGACCAAATTTGTCTGTTATAATATTAAACATATATGTATATTGTAGTTTATAAGCTCTAAAACCACCGAACCGATTTGTTTAAAATCTTTCAAAGATACATAGTTCCTGAATAAAATTTATTTTAAAAAAATATTTTTAAGATAGCGCTGCTTAGCTATATTAACGAATTGTGCGGATCTTATTATAATTTGACAAAATATTTAAGTGGTGATAAGCATTCTTTCCTTTTAATTTAAAAACAAGTCAAAAGGTCTAGATTCTTCAGTCGTTGTTATTACGATACCTCGAAATGCTATAAAATAAAATAACGAAATAAACTTGGTCAGTGTATATTTTATTTATACAGTTACGACAGTTATTTTAAATTTATGAATAATTTCCCAGACCCTAACCTATTTTAAAATGCTATTTGAATGAACTAAAACAAATAATATATGTAGAATCATAATAGTAAGAAATCATTTAATAAGTAGAGCATAAGTCCGATGTTGTCGACCACACACGATGCCCACGCGCCTGTAGATGCGAGAATTTTGTTCTGACCGATAACATATATATGAATTTCAACTTTAAGCTTCATAAATTAAGGTTGCATTTCGCATGAATATTATTGTGTTATCTCGTTCAAGTCGACTTATTGGAATTAACATTCGAAATACGAATTTATGGAACAGCAATACAGATGTTCTAGAACGCAAAAGTAAGGTTGCTGCACATACATTAATATAAAAAGGCAGAGCAATTTCAACCTTATTATTTTGTAAATAAATTCGTTATTCAATGAAAAATAACTTTGTCATTAAAGTCAACCGGATAAATGTGTGGTTGAATCTTATCTTTATTACTAAAGCAATAAGGTTCATGTTAAGTTTGTTGTTGTTTTATTTGAATATCACGACTGCAATTTTCAGGTGTTGCCGATTTATAATATTATGGACTCTGTTCTGAGCATCCGTAATTGCGCTATTAATATAATAAATCTGTATGTCTGCGCCGTTGTAGCTCGAAAAGTATTTAAATTGTTATTTTTATGCAACACTTAAGAATGTTCAATTAATTTATATTTTAATTATATACAGTTAAATCACAGACGTTTGTCTCGTTTTTTAAATACTGTTTGCGGTTTACGTAAAGTCCATCATTTAAAAGTCAAGAAAAGATTTGGGGTCTGGGATTCCGGGATGTAGATAAGGTGTACTAAACATAATTGTAATTATAGGTAAAAAGAAAAATAACCATGCAGAGACAACACTTCCTTCAGATTAGTCTATGAAAGACTTAAAAAAAATATATGTTAGGTATATGTAAAAGTAGGGATAAATATGAGACAAGGGGAGGGGAAAATAAAAAACTCTAAATTTTTCAATTACTAAGAATTAGATCATAGAAACCGAAATGTTTTAAATTAAAAATATCTGTTTATATAGGAGTCAAACTTTTGTAATATTAGATATATGTTTTTATTAGCACTTATACTAAACCATATAATAATAGAAATATATTATGTCAACTAACCCATAAAAGGAAAAGACGAATAGACAATAACTTGAGTGTTTGAATCACATTAATACTCGTATCATAAATAAAACTGTCATAATGACACTCAGTTTCCCGCCAAGAAAGGCGCGGACAAATGTCAAGATGACATATCAGATTTTTTAGGTCTTTTATAGCGTAGAGATGTATTAATGTTAATTTTAATTTTATATACAGTTATGTTGTGCCTCCTTTACAAGTATTTTTACTAACTTTTCTTATTAATATTATCTCGATATACGATAAGACTGGTAAATTTGTGTGATAAGTTCCGTAAATTATGAACCCTTTTACAATTCAAAACGAAAAGTAATTTGATAAAGATGAGATCTCTCCAATTTAATAATATCAATATAAATATAAAAAGAATAATAGACATTATATAATGGAAGTGTTGACGGCTCGTAACATTTTATTACAAGGATTATTTATAAGAACATTTTTTTATGTTAATACATTGGTATAAATCACAAACAAATGCAGAGGTATTTATCGATCTTAATAAACTTACGCACATAAAAATAATTAATATTATACATAAATTAATTATATAAGAAACAATGTTACACTATTTACAATACATATTTTTTCAGCAAGACACGAACGAACAGAAGACCTAAATGATAATAAAATTACAGATATCAGCCTCAAGGAATAGCGATGTGACAAAATGTGACTCAGAGAGGGACAGGTATAGGTTGTTAATGAGTCTCTTTTACTCACATGCGTTAGTGACACGTGGTTATTAACTTATTGGACGTTCCAGCCCGAATACGAGCTACTACTTACTGGCAACTGTTAGTTTATTAATACTAAAAAAGAATCATAAATGAAAAACAAACCGTACACTATAAAATATCTTTTCTGTATTCAACCATGAGATAATTACAATACAGATCGTAAGATCTTATTGTATTTATATAATCACCTATTTTTACCTTATACGTTCATTCAACGTCTATTAACACCTTTGCCACAGTGTAAAAAGAAACAAGATATTAATTCAGTATGTTAACTTATTGCTACTGTTTCTTGTTATTGTACTGTATTCCATTTTAAACCTTATTCTTATCACAATATGTATGCAATTTGTAAATAGGATACATTGCGTGGAAATAACAAAGGCATGCGTCAGATCGCAAGCGATAAGCGTTGAATATTTTATCGCTCCAAATTAAAAATAAATTCTTTTGTAAATTATTTCATATATAATAACAGCGGAATTCTATTTTAATTAAGAACAAAAATATATTACAATAAATTTAAATATATTTTTAAATAACTATTAATTAGACATAAACATAGTTTAAAATAACATAACAAAGTATTATTTATAAATACAACAGATAAAAAATGTATCAACAGTTAGAACATGTCATGCATGTGCGCGCGCGCAGCCATCGTTACCAATACACTTAGTCAATAATGAGAAAGAGTATTTCTTTATTACTAATTTATTCTTTCGTAATACATACAATGGATATAGCTTTCTTTATTACTGCTTTGATAAAAGAAAATTGAATTTGTCTCATATTTTTTAATATAGGAAATTATATGTTTTATAAACATCGAATATTTTTATATATTTTCATGTATTTAGATTGTTTCGGTAAAAAATAACGTAAAAAATAACGTAATTCATGTCATTGTACGTGGAAAGTTTTAATAAATTGCTTAAAGTACTATAATTAATGTAAATAGTTCAGTTTCAGTCTGATAATGACATTAAAAAGTAATTATAAAAAATATAATGTATATTTTTTAATAAATATACAATTAACAATAAAATAATTATGAACTGCCATAACTCGTACCTGTGTACATCTTAGATACCGTGCCCGTCGCTCTATCAACTGAGCTATCGTGTACCTTGACAAAGTTAGCATATATATATATATATATATATAATTATCTTGATATCATCTATCTGCCCTTATCCTAATTATTTGAATCGCAATATGTCAATTTCTTCCACACTATTCTATCATACCTCATCTCAGTGCAGACTTATTTCTCATATCATATTTTTAGTTTATCCATTCTCGTAAACACTTTTATCGTCCTTATATTGCTAGCCAATGCTAAATATAAATTTCGGTGGCAAGTTCGAGCGCCGCCCTTGTTACATTTTTTACATTGTATGTTTAAAAATAAATAAGCTTAATATGGCTAGACAATTTTGAACACAATTTCAAACATTGTCGTATATATTTTTTTCTACAATAATATATGTAGTTTCTTTTCTCTGCCGCCTTTTAAAATGTTACACAATAAAAATGCCGACAAAGGTAAAACAAACACACAACATATCCCCATTAGTATTCACTAAATGTCTAAGTACAATTTTGTATTGTTTTAATCAACTAAAAACCTTTATGATATAATTAAACAATTCAGTATTCAGCACCTTTATTTTAAAAGAGAAATATTTCTACATAGTATATCTGCCTGAACTTTTTAATATCAAAAAACAATAACTTAGGCGTTCCTTTAAAACTATTCGATATATTTTTACTAGCGGCTTTGCTCACAAACAATATTTTTATTAATAATAAGTAATAACTGTCATAAATGATTGGTTCCAAAACAATAAACATATTATGTATATTAGACAAGATTCATTACGATATATAATTTAATAGTGACTTGTTTACTACCATCTATTAAATATATATGGATCTATACCATCCATACCATTTATGCTCATTGAATGTTTTGAATTATCGATAAACCTGTGTAGCCATGTTAAGCTTATTTAAATTTTAAATAAATATAGGATAAAAAAATATTGATACGGATATCGAAATCTATATTGAAACCATCCCGTGTACATTTAGCTTTAATTTCAATAAAATAAACAGGTAGGCTTATATTGTGACAATAGCAATCAAGTTGTATAGATTACAATTAATTCTATAAGATGCGTATAATACTTTAATTATAGAAGTATATTATATACTAACGAACTAAAGCCAATACTATTTATTATATAACGTTAATACTAACGCTTTGGTTGCAAAATAAAGAAACAAATAGTGAAATATTTTTAACAAAATAAACGATTACATTTCACAGTTATCTTATAAAAATAAAACAAAGAAAGTTATTGTGTTTCTGTAATCGTTCTATTGTGAAACTAGCATGGTTTTTTACTGTTGGCTGTTTGTTACAATGCCATTGCATGCTTGCACACTTAAGGGCAAAAAGAAGATATGAACTATTGTGACACCTGTCTTAAAATGGCGGCAATTAAATGTCTAAGTGAAAAGCACAAAAATTTCATCACTGTTTGATTGAGAACGCTTGCGGAATAAACAAACAAACATTTTATAGATAATTACTTAATTCTATTGAATTCTATTTCCATATAGGGCAGTGTCGTGTGAGAAATGAAATGATTGCGTAATATGCCTTAGTAGGCTAAACGTGCTAAAAACCGGTGTTCGTATATAAAGAACAAGTTTCCGAAAACCGATAAAAACAATTTGATCGAGTTATAAAATGTCCGTTAGTGTTTTATCGGTAAATTAAAAAATAAATTATGTTTTAGGTTAGCCGCGTGAAAAATCAGTTTATTTATGGCAGGTTTGTTGGATTTTAAATGTTTTACACACACACACACACATACTAAGTTATCTAAAATTAAAAACAAAATAAAAAGTTTATAAAAATGGCGGTAAATACAACAGCTGTGTTTGAAATTAATTCAAAATTACACGCCTCAACCCTACAGAGCTGACAATGCAATTTTATCATTGATAACCTTCAATAAAACACCCGCATCAATCCCACCAATGAAATGCCATCTTTAATTCAATAATCTACAAAAATTAATGGCCGCTCGGTCCTTTATGATCACGAGGTACTTTATCATGTAAGGATAGCAATAAATTTTAGATCGTGCTCTATGAAATGGGCGCTATAAAGAACCTATGGACAACTAACGCCATCTCTTGCGCGTTTCAATTACTACCGCCAATTTATAGTTTATACTAAATTCATTTGATTTATAATATATATATTAATATTAATATAGTTATAAATTTGTTTATCCTGATCTAATTGGATTGTTTCCAACTGTCTAGATAAATATAATTATAGAAATATATCTTATTTATATTTAAACCTAACCAATTTATACTTTTTTAAAAAGATCATGAAAAAACGTACACTTTGTTTAGACAGATAATGACATGGATTTTGATCCATAATTGCTATGAAGTGATTTTATTATGTATTAGCTGCTGCCCGCGACTCCGTCCGCACTAGATAGAAGAAAACGAAACATAAGTATAGAACTATTAGTTTAAAGAAGAAAGAAAACATTTAATTCTTCATAATCTTCCAGAAGGAACTTCCATGACCTTTCTTCCTTTACTAAGGACCTTTCTAATGTGTTATTTGACGTGCGTAATTAAATATATACTCGTATTGTTTAAATCTCATAGGTAATTACAGAGATCACGTTCAAAAAAACAAACTCTTCGGTGTATTATATTAATATAAATTACTAAGTAATAACATACCAAAATTAATTAAAGCTTCAAAGCACTAATTATTATCAAAGTAATAACTAAGTTCACTAATGAATGTCTATTAAAATATCTTAGTGTATTATTTTTAATTATAACCTAATCTGGTTTAAATAATTATAGTGGGGAGAATTATTATTTATAATTGGTATCTTTATTTTTTTATATAATTAAAAAAACAGTATATTATTTGTGAATAAATATTTACGTTCCTATACACCCCTTCCTCCCCTTTTAAAATACTCTATTTTTATTAAAATGATAATATTATTTGTCAATAAATATTTAAGTTCCACGACACCCTTTTCTCCCCTTTTAAATTACTGTATTTTATTGAGTATGTAAATCTATGAAAAATATAAAATATGTACAATGTATGTAAGTACTCACGACATATCATATCTCAGAAACTACAGAAGTGGATCAATCGTCGGGTTTTCCATATTTTATTGGTGTTTTTTCCACGATTTTAGTATATTTTTATTATTCTTTAACAGCCTAGCAACAGATTTGGTGACTTTTACGAGTGGTGTTATACTTTTACGGCACCACTTACCGTCAGGTTGAGGAAAACAATGCCTTGGAATCCTGGGTTCGATTACCGTTTTGAAAAAACAATACCTATAAAATTAATATATATTTGTTTGTTTCTGGAAAACAGTGAGACCTGCATATTAAAAACAAATTATATTTAAAAATGTTTCCATGAAACCTTGGAATCCCGGGTTCAATTACCGTCTCGACAAAAAAAATATAAAATGAAAATATATTTGTACGATAATGGAAAATAGTGAAAAACCAGCAATCTTGAACAAAATTCTATTATACGAAACTCACCACAATTGAGGAGAATGGGGGGATAAGACCACCCCTATCCTCTTTATCCCACTCAAGATCTGAATCATCCCTAGACGTCCTCAACTAAAAAGGTATGATATAAAAATACGCAGGTATCCTATCCTGTAATACTATTTCTTAAACAATTCAAGTTATCTTTAATAAGGTCTGACATCTCCCGTCGGCTGAAAGAACGAAATGGCCATCTGACGTTAACTCGATATAATTAATAACAAAATTAAATTTATTTTTCATTAAATCAAATTGATATTAAACTTGTTATATATTGCTTATATATTTCATTGTTCAATTTGTAAGTTCTTTTTAGAACTAGCTTTTTCCTGTGACTCTGCTTGAAGAGACATTTTCGGAATATTAGTTCAAAACTACTAATTGAAGGAAAGACGTACATTATCTTTATATATAGTATGTTTGTTTCCTTCCAACATTTAGCTCACTAATGTATTATATTTTATAAAAAAGCACTTTTTCGTAAACAATACGATGAATGTTATTATATATTTATAATCTTCTTCAAAGAATGAGCTGTCAAATACAACAATATTTTTTGTATAAACCTTATAGTTTCAGATATTATCGACTGCATAAAAAGATAAATCATTAAAAAAATACCTTATTATATATTAGATTAAATAAGTAATATTATATTATAAATATTCCAAATTATATCTGAACTAAACCGACAACACTCGAGATACCGCTCAAATATACCATTTAAATTTTCAGTAAATGTTAATTCTAGTAAATAAGTAATTTCATCATCTATTTCTTATTATTATTATTATATATACAACAACGAAATGAAAATCTATAAATGAAATATATTCAAAATAATTGCTCAGTAAATGACACACAACTCAAAAACATACAAACAAACGAACGACATCACTGATCTGTTTTATCAGCTGGCTATATAATAAAATAATAGCTTTCGTCTGTTATTTGTAAAAAAGGCTTGTTCTAGTTAGGTAAGTAGATACTTGGTTTTAATTTAATTAATTAAATAATAGCTAAGAAATAACCTAACAGCGACATCTGTTGAAATACTTTATCACTAATTTGTATAGCAAATTTATTTCAATACTAGCTTTTGACAGCTGCTTCGCCCGCTCTGTGGGTATAATCGGAATTATGTACGCCGTCCATTTTTCTATCCCCCGGGAATAGTACCCTATACTTTTCCACCCTGACAGCCCCGCAAGTTTTAATGATGACCAGTTGAATAATTAGGCGTTAAAGTGTAACAAACAAACTCACATACACATTTATATTAATAGTTAATATGTGAAGATTTGTTAAGATACTAGAAGGCTAGCTGTATCATCTTATTTGTATCTCTTTTATTATAAACCCATTCATACTCACAGCTATCTTTGTCACGTGTTAATAATCGATCTTCAATCCGAGATTGAAATCAAATCCTCACAGCTTCAACGATCGATTATTGACACCGATATCTCAAGAATCGGATTGTAATTACATTTTTTTACGGCAAAACTTGTATGGATTATTAATCTGTTACTATATATCTATTCTTCGTTCTATAAAGATATCTCTATGGGTTTTGAGATCTGAATGAAATTAAAAACGAATATTAATTCATTATATTTATAATACTTTTATTGGGTCTAGACAAGTGGCATTAGTGCTTGTCGAATAGAATGGCAAATGTGTATATTTGACATAAGAGAACGTTATACTATCGCTTACGTCCATACATTTATGTAGAATAGACAACGAGCGTACGCATTTGTCTACCCCGTTACCAAGCGTCTTCTATAAAACGTCTCTTTTCTCTCTCTACTAGTTGTCTCTTTATAAAAATGATAAAATGCTACTGAACTACATAAATTATTACCAAGATCTCGTAATTCTGATAGAAAAAAATCAGTCGTTGGATCTTTTCATTGAAGTGAAGTTAAATGTTTTAAAAATCTAAACAACTTCTCTATTATAAGAATAACTAAATTCTATTTAGTTTTAATTTTTTTTATATTTTTGCAAAAAGGTTTAATAATTATTACTTTTAAAAGTAACTGTTCCATTTCTTTTTTATGTACAATAATAACGATATATTTTCATTGAACTAACATAAAAATATATATGTATATATTTTAAGCAAATTGGACACATATTTTGTAATATTTTTCACATCTGAGCGAGTTGATCTGGTTTCAGATGTTTACTGAAGATAATCAGAAGAGCCAAGGAGGCTGTAAAATCAAATAAACTAAAGAAAAATACGTAACATACGTAATATTAATACAGTTTTTGAACCATGATTCTCAGGTACCTATTTGTTATCAAAAGTTATAAACCAATAATCTTCCCACTGCTGGGAAAATGACAGTCGTAAATCATCGAATATGTTTTATTATTTTTCTATAATGTAGATGTTTTTAACGTCTATGCTGTTAGCCCTACTGGCTGTTACAGCGTCACCTGGGAATATAAATGTTAAGATATTTAATTTTAAGGTTATTTAGATAAGTATGTAAAATGTTAAAACCTATGTAAATTGCTGTGTATTGGCGTGGTGTGTTACGTTCCATTACCTACACTGAATCATTCAAAAAAGCACTGAAATTGCATTTAACTGCTAAATTATAATAATATTAATATTTAAACAGATGTACAAAATAATTAATTATCATTGCGTAATATTAAAACTTAATAAGAATGTGTTCACATAAATTATATACTCATTATAAAATATTCTTATAATATAATTTAGTTAAATACTCTGTTTCCGCTAGCAATGTGAACGCGGCCTTACAGCAAATAATATTAATTATAATTGAGACAAATAAGTATACAATTGTATTTAAAGTAGGTACCATTTAACAGCGACAGTTCATTGCTGAACTCTATTTGTATATATATATATATATATATATGTCTGTTCGTATGCTAGTTGCTAATCCAAATATATATACATATATATATTCCATCTGATGGTAAGTGACTGTGTTTCTACGGGTGCTGTTGGTGCAGTTGTTAGCGATCCGGAATATTGAATCAAAGGTTGTGGGTTCGATTCTCACACGGAACAATCGGAAATTTGTTCCACAGATTGTTGTTCCGCCTGTACCCATATATTTTGTGTCTATTATTTATGTGTTATTATATAATCTAATCTAAATTTTCGTCCTATCACTAAGGAGGATAACCAACCCTCGAACAAGGATGAGGATAGAACATAGGGAAGGGGATGGAGGAGTTTGGATACCTTACAGATATAAATAATATAATATAATAATAATGAGATAAGGCTTCTCCCCCCCTTTCTATTTTCTTACATATGGTAAAGTATTTCCCTCGAAAATCATTTGCAGGGATCAAAGGTACCTACCATCCATGTTAAACAAGGTAAAAGACATTTTTAATTTAATATTCTGTGAGACAACATTGATTGAATTTATGTACTGAATATATATATATACTTTAATGTAACTATGTCTGTTTTCGCAGTAAATATTTTATTATAATTCTAAATTGTCCCTATGTCTATCTGTTCCGGAACTATCTTCAAAACAACTAAGAAGCGATATTTAGGGAAACCTTATAGATTTGTTCTTGTTACTGAAATATTTAAGATGGATATCGACAGAAGTCGTGATTAAACGGTAGACATATTTATTGTATATTAATTTAAAACAACACAAGAAATAACCACTTGAACAAATAATTAATTTAAACATTAAATAAATATGATTAATTGATTAATATTTAAATAAAAATTATAATATTCACGACTACGTTACAAACATACAGACATATATAATCTATATATCATATAAAACGCGATTGAAAGAATCGAACCTATGACTGACGGCTCGGCATCATTCAATTTGAACCATCGGACCAGTTAATTAAAAATAATCGATGTATGTTATAATGGGACGTTATTTAAAATGCTGATTGAAAATTATTTAAAATAATAATTCAGAAAAGCAATTTTATCAATTATAATACAATACTTGTAAATGTAATAAGGAATACAGAAATTATTTATAACCTTTCCTGGCTTCACTCGGAATTAGAATATATTTAGAGAATTATTACCTATTAGGAAGATACAGATGTAATGACCATTTCAAATTTATTTATAATTCTCAAAATATATGTATTTTATAATTTTTATAAAAACTTAAGCCATCGGAAGTAATATAAATAAATAATATATATATATATATATATATATATATATATATATATATATATATATATATATATATATATATATATATATTGATGATGTCCGAATATATATTCGGACATTTCCACACAAAGTAAAGCTTGTTCTTGGGTAGGTACTGAACAACTGATAAACAAACAAACTATATTTTTTCTATATACATATATAGGTATATACCTATTACACATAAACTAAAACCAGCTCATAGAATATTTTTTTTTATTAGAATTTTTTTTCTAGTATGGGGATTGAACCCACATAGAGTCGAATGAGAAACGTCATATTTTTTACAGATTTTCATACAAAATTTTCTCTTTTACAGTGAATGTTTCAATTTTTTTAATGAAATCATCCAAATGTCTAGAGTCTTGTATGAGAAGTGATGATCTTTCATACATGAATTATCTTGAACCAAAAAAATACCTTTATCATATATCTAAGTACGTTTTTAATCCATTTCATAGTTATTCTAATATTCATTGTAAGGTCAGTGTAATATGTAATATTATATATGAATAATTGGGCTCTGAAATTCAGAAAAAACTGTCTTTCCTCTTAAATTTTATTTTCTTATTCCTCGAGATTAACATTGTATTGAAAAAAGCTCTTTACCTTTTTTATTATAGCTTAGAATATTAATAAGCTAGCGCTCAGTCCCGGCTTCGCTTGGCGTCGGAGAATGATATTGGATTTATTGACATTTTCAAGAACAAGAAAAACAGTAAAGAAAAAAATTTTAGATTAAAAATATTTGTTAATTAATACCTATAAGGATACCTATTTGTTTTTCATCTAGAGGTTCCGGGTCTAGTTATTCTGATTAAATGAGATGAAAATAACATGAGATCATATCAAATTGGAAAATATAAATGGAATAAAATGGAATAAAACACTTTACAAATAAGAAACCGATTTTCAGATAGGTTCGGGAGATTGACATCCACAAATGAACTGACATACATTTCTCATAATTATATTAGAAAAGATGTTATAGATTGTAAAATAATTAAGAGAACAGACACTATAGCGCAGTTGGTAGCGATGGAACGAAATAAAAGAAGTCATAGGTTCGAGTCACGTAATTTTTTTCTTTTCACAATATTAATTATCAAACAAATATAGAGTTTTATTTTAAATCTTCTGTTTGCTTCTTTTTCTTACGTTATGAATAAAATGATTTCTTAAAAGATAAAAAAGATACTCAGATTATTTCTATTAGGTATTTTAAATAACAATAACTATTTATGTAGGAGCCCTAACTGCTATAATATTAGCTTTCGGTACAACTCTATTCTTTGAGCTATTTATCTAGGTCTAGATCTAGACCATAATCTATTATCCTATTATCCTAGACCGGGTCTATTTCCCTACAAATATAATTTCTTCATTATTGAAGTATTACCTAATGTTCTATCTTTATAAGTATTAACAAATAAAGAAAATAATAAAATAAACTATCTTTGATAAATAATAAAGGAAAAGATTAAATATAGGTTCAATCTTTTGTTCTGTCAAAAAGATAAGCAATTATTCTAAATAAAAATGGCGGATACAAAAAAGTTTGAATAGGTATGAATGCCTTTTGTCTAATTATGATATTTCTTTTTATTATAAGTAATTTAAAAACAATCTGGGTCTTAACTAAAACTATTTTAGGAATTCAACATTTGTACGTGATTATAATATAAGTCAGCGAGTCAGTTCAGTACTCTTTTAACTTCAACGGCTTTACATTTTTTAGAAGTAGAGTTCTAATACAAACAGACTAATAATCAAACCTTTTATTTAAGTCAGTTAATTATTTATTAACTTTCATGAAACTTCAGAAGTTAATTGCTATATCTTGAGGACTGTCTTGGGTCTAGATATGATGAAAAAATATATATCTAGTTAGATCGTCGATAATATAATATAAAATATTTTTTATTAATGTTGAAGTAAGGAGTTTTATTTTTAATAAAATTGGAACATATTTACAAAAGAGTTCCTTATCATTCTATTAAAAAAAAATAATCGAATATCAGAGTTGACATGAGAAAAGTGGCAATAAAATACATATTTAATCAAATAATTAAGTAAATTAATCTATATCAATAAATCTATAAAACATCTTTAATTATATATACCTCACCTTAATTTAAATTATTAACATTCTAACAATATTTATAATAACCATAAAGGTTTTGAGCTTTATAAATTATACCAATTACTTATAGATAAGGAATTTTCTATTCAATCAAGTGTTCCTAATAGAGAAGAATGATATTTATACACAAAATTTTAATTTGAAAATAATTCTTCACATAACATGCATTAAACATCTTAAATACAATTAATAAATAAGCATTAAAAAATTACCTCACATTAATCCTGACGCGAAATCACTGGAAAGAAATATATAAAACCTCTTTACAACAAACTTCACAGTCCATTCACACACTGACTCATCTTAAAAAGCGCGGCAAAGGCGTTTTAAAAAGCTATTCTGCCAATTTGACAGTTCAATTAATTAAAACCTCTTTTATATCAACTGAAACGTTGTCCGTTATCCGCGAAAGCTAGTATAGACTGGCGAATACGAGCCGCCGTCCCCACCACCACGAGGCGTGGCTGCCAGAGGCTGCTGGTAGGCGGGGCGGTTTTTTCTTCCCCATTTATATTTCAGAAATTCACTGTGGTTTTATTTTTTGGTTCCGTTTATTATATTGTAATGTCTGTTTGTTTGTACGATTTAATAGTGAAGTTGTCATTTCGTCATTGCGGACTGACGGCTGTATGAGTTGCTTTAATTGAGTGACTTTGTTTTTTTTTTTATTTAATTTTTTCTTGCGGCTGTCAACGATATGTTCTCGTCTTTTTTATATATTTTTTTTAATATAAGAAAATTTAAAAACGTCTTATTTCAGTGAAACATTGTTGTTATTTTACAATAAACTTATTTTTAATTATAATGTTATTATAAAGCTATAATAAATAATAGATAATGCAGTGAGGTATTTAAATTATCTATTAGACGTTTAAAGGTAATTTATTTAAAATTGTAATGAATCGATATTTGATTTATTTATTAAGTAGCTACATATACCTACCTAATTTAAATTTTCTTAAGCGTCAGAAATATTTGGGATAGAAACTTCATACGTTGTTATATTTCTTCTTAATTTTAATTAACTAAAAACAAATTTGGTTGAAAATTGAACGATGTCACGTTTTTTCAGTAAGGAAAGGAATCACGAAAATCCATTTCAGAAAATTATTAGTTAATATTAGATACCTTCATAGTTTTATTATCTGAATTAGACATTCTGCTATAATTTGTCAGTTAATAATAATATAATCATACTTATCTAAGTAGGTATTATTGAAAACAAATTCACAGTCTAAAAAAATAATTACTATTTATTTAGTACCTACCTTTTATAAGTTTATCTATTTTCTTCCCTGGTGTGGGAGGGAAGGGGGTAAGTTAAAAAACCCGTCACCATCACAGTTAACTATCCTGTAAGTTATTATCTAGCGCCGGCTCTACCATACGAATGCAGCAAGCGACACAGACGCAGAGTACCTACCTACCTAGGTACTAATGGGGAGTTTAAAAAAATGCATGCATGTAAATATTAAAATTAACGGTGCCGTGGATTTTGTTCCATAAAAATAGTCTCACGATTAAGGAATGCCTAAGTATCTACTTACCTTCTGTGTTCTCTACTTCATTCTTTCTTCTTCTATTAACTTCTTTATAACTATCTAATATCAAAGATTTAAAGAAAACATATCCTCGTTCAAATATTGCGTAGATGTATGTAACCTAATATCCTCGTTTAATAACTTCATTGAGAAAGTAATAATTTGAAATAAATATATAAATATTTTTATATTTATCGACAATTTATTATAATTTATAAACACAATAAAATATTTATTTTCATAATTAAGTCGTTGAAATAAAAGAAAACTTTGATAATATTATTCGACTCTGTTGTTTGTACGAAATTGGTGAATTAACATTTATTTACATAAAATAATTATTATTTAGATTTAATTTATTTTTAATATTTTAAATTAATAAATGAACAATAATCGTATAAAAATTATTAAGATACAACTAGATGATTTCTTTAAGATGGGTTTACTATGGAGCTATGAAATTTAATATATTCTTATAAAATAATTCCCGTAATAATAAATTAAATATGAAATCCATTCGCTTACCTACAGATTTTTAATATAATGCAAATATAGAGTCAAAATATTAATAAATCTACTTTCTCAATGATGAATAGGAGACCTAACCTGTGATAGTTGGTATGTATATCTCTAAACTGCAAAACTACAAATTATTTTCTTGGATTGTTCCTTGCTTGAGGTACCTTTTAAACAATTCAAATATACATCCGACAATATGAAAAGATGCAAATACGTTTCCACCCTTGTAGAGTGGGGAGGGATGCAGGAAATGGAACACAGACAGGAAGGGAGGAGTAGGAGCACCCGGCTCTCTCACTCAACATACGACACGTAACTATAATAGCAACTCCACGCCAGTCTCCAGAGGGTGGTACCACCTCGGCCGAGCCAGTGTATGAGTGGTCACATGATTGAAGGTAGACTCTACCACCAACAGTTTACTGTGAAAATTAATATATGATATGTATTTCTAGTAAAGTAAGAAGTATACCGTATCTGATACCTTCATGTAGGTACTGGACTAACGATAGGTATCAATCCTTTCACCAGTTAACTTTTGAATAACAAAAGTATATAAATAATTAAATATTCTTGTTATTTACATACAAATACGTAAATAAATAGATACTATCTTTAATGTGTTGTCTTTAACGGATTCAGAGATTCCGTAGATAAATTTATTTGTTATTTTAATATACTTTACTATATGTGGGTATTTATTTATCGTGGTTAAAAGCGCCGAAATATCAGTGAGATAATAAACACATGTATATGTTCCTTTAATAACATCAATTATTGTAATTTAAATTAGCATTTTTATTAACACTCTTATAGAACTATAATAATTGCAGTACCTGTAATTGTTTTTTAATGATGCTCGGATTGAATATTAATTCGCACCTACTTTATAATTAACCAACTGCCAATTAATAATACAAAATAGTAATTAATATTGCTAAAACATTAAGCGAATCTTTTATATGATATTTTAATTATAATTCTATAAAACTTTAAATTTTACAAGAACATAATTTAATTCAAATTTTAAACGAGCCGTATCCAATGGCAATAACTACAATACATTTTATAAGAAAAGCTTTCTAGTGACATCTGTTGGTAAAAATACACCTTAGCAGATATAGCATTTACCCCATCTATGGACAAGTAGCGACACTATTTGAACTTTAAAAGTATTTTTTGCCATCTTGTGACAAATTAATAAGTTAAAACTGTCTAAAGTAATTGATAGATGGCGTTGTTCTGTAGAGTCTTTCAGTACTTGTTGCTAAAATCATACATTTATACATGTTATAGCGATTTCTACAACAGTAAACCTTTTACAAAAAAAGATTTCTTATTGCTTGCAACACTTTCTGTTGAGTGTTTTGATAGATTGAAAAAGATCTATCAAAACACTAAATTAAAGTTATATTTTAGTTGCTGGGAATTGAAAAATCTTAGTGTTCAATTAATAAGGTATAAAAGTGAAATAAAAGACTATCTTAAGTTAACATAACGTATATTTCTTAGAACCTAACCTCAAAGTACATATGCATTTAGTTTAATTTTCTTACATAATTTTGGAATGTAACTTTAAGAAACTCAAATTATAAATAACTTCAGCGGGATATAATTATTTTTAGATATATAAAACCATATTTTTAGATTATATTCATGCAAATTTAAGCAAGACAACGTTTTTGATGAACATGTAATTGAAACTTAAATGTAACTGAATTTAGGAAAAAATGGGGGTCCAGTAATTTAATAAATAGTTCTTCATTTTCGGACACTTGTCATGAAGAATTTCGTGAATGTGAAAAAAACGTCTTTGCTGCTGCATATAAAGTAGTTGTTACTTTTATTTAGACAGGTAAGTCGTTTTGCATATCTCGTTCCTGATCCTGACCTGATCGGAACCCTTGTGTTGATACAATATAAAAAAGCAATACATAAATAACACTTAAATTTCACATTTATCAGCATATTTTATGAGAACATTGAACACAGACAGAAGATAGAAAGCTATCTAAGATACATAGTAACTAAAGAATTACGTCTCACAAGCTTAACTTACAGTAAATATTTCCTTATTGAAATCTAAGTACGGACAGATTTTGTAATTCCAGTTAGATTAAAATATAGATTAGATAAAACAGGTAATGTGAATAATTATTTGAAACTTCACGAGATCTACTTTTGATATTATTGTGCTTACATCAAGAATATTTTGAACATAAAAATAATTAATTATTTAATGTTTATTTTTCTTTTTCTTTTTCCTCTTCTTGTCGCCGTATCTGCTCTCCACCGTCCCGCTCAAATCCTGATAACCTTCCGACTTGTGACTCTCGTAATTGGGAAAATTAATACCTTCAGTTTGTTGATAATTTTCTGTGAAAGTTTCGTTGAACTTTGTACTTAATGATTCTGAACCAAAGAATTTATTTGTTATATTTTCGCGTTGTATATCCTGATATTTTTCGTTTTGGGAGTAAATTGAGTTGAATATGTTGGTTGCTTTGGTAACTGAAGAGGCGGGGTACGCCTGCTGTATAGGTCAGAATTTCAGGTCCTGTAATAAAAAAAACAGAAAATGATAAAAACATTTAAATTATTAATAAGATAATTTTTTTCCTTATAATTACTTGTTTAATTTTTTTTTGAAACAGTAGAGTTAAGTGATAGAGGACGAGGCGGTTTAGATGAAAAAAGGAGAAATACTGCTTATAGCTGTCATTCTCTGAACAAAAAGCAACTAACTTTTACAGGATTTTATTTAAAGAGGAGATAAAAGCGTAGTGAATCCAACCAACCGCATGCACGACATTACAACACGACAAGTCGTGTCCGGTGTCCTCACCTTGATGGCTTGCGGCAGGTCGGGGAGGCGGATGTCCCTCAGCTGCTGCGGCAGGTTCATGCTCTTGACGGCCGACACGGCGCGGGCGGGGGCCGCTGATATACCGGCCTGGGGAGAACAAGGGAACTTTTAGAGCAGCATCATCTTCATCATCATCACCATCTTCATCATCAGACATAGAGCACACTAATGGTTTATTTATTCTTTCAAGCTACTAGCGAAAAACTTTTATACACTACATTAGTACATCTGATAAGCTTTATAGGTATATAAAATAAAAAATATTATTATTTTTTTTATATTAAAAGTTTTAATTAGGAACAGAAAAGTTATACTTGTATAACAAATTATCACTTTGCCACAATAACTATTATCAGGCATTTGAACTGTGACTTTTTAATTTCATTACGGCACTGGTTAATAGCACTTAATAGTATTAGGATATTACACTAACTGATGTAACAGGATCCTTCGCACTATAATTGGTTTAAACCATCATATAGGGTGGAAAAGTCTTACAGTGTAATAATATTTTTTTTTCTTTTGGCAATACATACATACATGTATATGTATATATTTACAATACATACAAAATTGTTTATGTCTATCAGTTGTCTAGTACCCACAGTACAAGTGTAACTTATTTTGGCGCTAGATTGCATTGTGTCAAAATGGAGCAACATTTATTTATTTATACTTATTTTATTACGAATATCATAATAAGCCATCATCATTGTCGGAATTCTACAAATTAAAATCTTATGTGAAAAAAAATAGTCTAAAGGCGAAGTCTGTATGTTAAATAAATAAATATTGCTTGTTCTATTTTCTACAGATGTAACAAATGGGCCACTTTTCTTTCTATGCCTTAACTATTTGTACATTAAGCAAAAATTATTAGACATTTTTTTTTCGTTATTCCTGCAGGAATACAAACTAAATATAACTAGCATTTTAATGCTACATACATACATGACAATATTAGATAGTTAATTACAAGAGGCCACAAATATGTTTGCGACAGCCAGCTGGTGTAGGAACGAAAACTAAACATTGGCTATACCTCAGCTTTCTGCATCTTGTTCTGCTCAGCCAGTCGGCACAATATATCAGCCATGTTGGTCTGAAGCACCATGCCTCCCATTACCAGCTCATCCAGCACCTGGTGAGCTGCATCCGCATGGAATATCAGATCCAACTCGCACACATTTTCAAAGCATTTGTCCAGGGTCTCTACAAATACCTGGTAGAATTTGGTATTTTGAGTTTAATATATATATTTATAAACCATTATCAAAAAATCCGATAATAACCTAACTTTGCTGAAAATATGTATGTCTACATATTCAAATTGTTTATTTAACTATTACATGATTTTGGCTTATTTAACTTTACACTAATAAAAAAAACTTTGTAAAAGTATTTGTGTGTGTGAGTTTGACTCTTTTATATGAGCTGATCTCCAAAACAGCTTTACAAAATATCCTAATTTATGGTAGAAGATAAAATATTTTGAACTACTTTGCTTCAACTCCATTGAAGGGATTTGTTTGTAAAACTTAGTTAATATAAAATATATCAAAACACCTGTATGAGATCCAGAATCCCCAGCTCGCTCTCAGATGAGTCTACACAGAACACAAAATAAAGTGTTGCATAGTGTCTGTATATCAGCTTGTAATCAGAACCACCAATGAGACTAAAAAAATGTCAACACTGTTTAGTTGATACTTTATTGTATAACCTTACAAATTAATGTAATCAATAATAATGATACAAATTAAATAATTAGCAGGAAATCATGATTCTCTGAACCATTTTAGTTGCTGACGATAAATGCCTGTGGTAATAAGAGAGCATAGTTTTAATTACATGTCTTTAACAAGTTTGATCAACTGTACCCACCTGCCACCTTCCAAAAAGTTGCACACATTGTCATCTCTCTTTGATACTAGTTGAAATGTTTCTTTTATTATCTGCTGTTGCATATCTTCATTCTAAAATTAAAATCGATGTTAGATAGGTGCTGACACATTTATACAGAAAACTCGGCAACGATCGATCATCGCGTGACTTAATTTTAAATGCTGATTATATTTTGTATTTTTTTTTAATACAATAATATTTTGATACAAAAACTACTTTCACTTACAAAATATTGATAAAATTTGGATAATCTGGGCTTGCCATGATTATTAAAAACTAAAATTGCTTTGATCATTGTGCACTGAAACTTTTACCAACTTATAAACTAAACTATTTAATGCATTTATAGACAAAACTACAAAACCAATAATTTATAGAATTGAAAAATATAAATTTTATTTCGTAATTCATTGATTCCCAGTTTTTACTGTAATTATTTTGTTTTGACGTAGCATTTTACATTGTCAGCTGTCAATTGTCAGCACTGAACATGCGTCATGCCAACATTAGAACTAGTGATTTCTACTTGGCAATATCATCTTGTAACTTGGCTATTACATATAAATATAGATATATTATGCATCACTTTAATTAATATATTAGCTTATTTGCTTTATTTTGAAAGTTATTTATACATTTTACTTATATTTTATGAACAATGTATTATTAAAATAACTACATCATTATTATTTATTAAATGAATGGTCTGTGGCTTTTTTTTGTCTTTTAATTATCTAAGATATTCAAAAGTGACAGCGTCCAGCTATCTGGTGTAAATTGTAATCTACTCTGTGGTCCAGCGGTAGCGCAGATGTCTCGCGAGTGTCACCAAAAGAAAATCATAAAAAACTAAATGGGCATTGAGTGAAATAAACCGTATTTGTTGGTGTTTGTTTTCATTATTACGTAAACTATTGAATGGAATCTCATAAGAGTGTCCTTGGAGAAACAGTTCGTGAATGCAGGTCAGTGGTAAATTATTAGTTCGAATGTCACCTTATGTCTTTTTTTGGTGCCGGGCTGCGTATCCATACACTTCCAGCGATATGAAGTAACTAAAAGTTAAAATCGTACATATTATCTTTCTATCTACGATCGTAGAGGCGTTAAACCCACGCGTTTAGTTGTATTTTAGTAAACGCGTGTATTTTATGTTTCAACTGTTGAAGCTACACTAAATTAAATTAAAAGTACTGTGCAGTGCAGACAAACACTCTAGGAAGTCAGTTTTTTTACCAACTTCATTGACAAAAGAAGCCGGAATCATTTTTTTCATGTCCAACTTTTTGCCGCGTTATAAACAAAAGTGAAGTTTCCACTAGTATTTAGCACGGCCGTAATACGTCATTGTATTGAAAACATAACAAGTGTCTACTTACTTTATAACGTATTGAATGTTTTACATTAAATCCTTTATGGTAAGTCGTGTAGTCATCAAAATATTCGTAATGTTAATAAGCAACTTCTGTTACAATAGATACTAAAAAGTTAATTTTTATAACACAAAACATATAAAATGCACATTACCTATATAAATTACGAAATAAGAATCAGATACTAAAACTTCCAATAGAATAATTTTATAAACTTGTATTTGCATTAACTTTTAGTACTAGAAAGCAAGTGAAAGTTCCTACATTATTTTTGATGGTTGTTAATATCAAATAAAATATGAATGTTTAACCTACTTCTCCATGTATTACTTATAGTATTTGTATTACACAATTAGGTGTTGTTTACATTTTATTATTATGATTAATATCTTAGTAATGTAGAGAGCTTTTAGTTTAACTGATTCTAAGATAATTTCTAACTTTCTATAGTCTATCAAAATAATACAGCAGAAACGGAACTTCACAACCAAGGGCTTTCTCGCCAAGGGTGTAAAGAGATGTCAGGCACTAAAATACAATATTTACAATGAAATAATATTTAATAATAAACTAAATCAGTTTGTCATTCATTCATTAATTCAGCCCGTCACTGCTTAGAAACTCAACATGCTTGTCCCTTTTAAAGTGCCAATAATACATAAAATTTAAATAAGACAATGTGTTTGTTTTTGTAATGCAAAAAAATATTAAGTTTCCTTAGAGGCTTGACACAAATAAATGTTGGTAAACTCTGATATATAACATTAAAATTAATATCAGGAAGTGTGAAAACTAAGCCTAGAACATTACATACTTGCAAATATTGTATGATTTAATAAATTAATTATTATCTATTTAACAGACATAAAATACTCATTTATTTAGAGCATATTGTCAATTCCAAATATATGGTCACAATGATTGTCCAAAGCCCAAGTCATTCAAACAGACCTAAATTTAGATTTATTAATGTACTGACAGAAGTATTGTATGTAAATAATACACTAGAGTATATAATGATTCTTTTTTTATTACACATATTGTGCCAGCATCATATCAAGCAACCAATATTGACAAGTCTTATTTTATTATCTGTATATTGAAGAATGAGTTTACTATATTTAATTTTCAAGTCTTTCCTCTCCGTTCTTCAGTAAGAAACCACCAATCATCACATAAATTTTGTACATAATCTCTACTGTCTAGTTTTATTTTCATTTGTAATTATAGTCTATGAACTCTTTCTATAAGAACTAAGATAATTTTCCAGACCAGAAGGCAAAGCTTGTGACAGTTAAATAAAAATAAAACAAAAGAGGAATTATAGTTAACAACTTTTTGTTATGGATCTCTGTATTCTGTTACTTGTACTTAACAAATAGATTACTTATCTCCAGAAAATTGTGTACACATTTGACCTTGTTTGTCATTGAAATAGTTATAATAATATAATAAGCTTTATTTTTCAAACAAGACACCTACATTACATTATTAATAGTTGCTTACATTATTATTTAAATGCACATATTTCTTAAAGTTAGTAAGTTTATGTTTAGACTCCAATGTGGGTAAAAGTCTCCTCCATCTTTTTCCATTCTTCTCCGTCTTTAGCAGTGTACATCCAGCCTTTTACCTGCCACTGAGATTAAATCGTCCGCCCATTGTTTCCTCGGTCTACAAATATCTCTTTTTCCCAGTGGACCTGCCCATGTTGTAGTTTGTAGAGTCCACCTTTTGTCAGAACATCTAGCAATATGGCCTGCCCACTGCCAATTCATTTTCAATGCATTTTTAAGGGCATCAGTTAGTTTTGTCTTATTTCCTTGTTCTTGGTTTTTTGTATCTTTTTCAATTTGAGGATACTTCTTTCCATTGCGTGTTGCGTCGCTAGTATCTTGTTCCTTACTTTATTTGTGTATGTCCAAGTTTGACAAGCATAGGTAAGGCATGGTAATATACATAAGTCCATATTGTAATTTCCTCTTAATATATCTTTCCGCGCCCAAAAAGTCTTCCATGAGTTTGTAATCCTTTTTCTACTTCTTCATAGTTATTATTAGTATTAAATGAGATCTGTTTTCCTAGATATAAAGACTTATTGACATATTCAATTTGCACTTCTTTTATATTGACTGAGTTTTGACGACTGTTTGTCGTTATTTTTGTCTTTTCGCTGTTCATGTGTAGACCTGATTTTTTGCTTTCCTGGTTAAGGTCTAGCATCAATCGTTCTAGCTCCTTAGATGATTTAGCAAATACTGCTATGTTATCAACGAATCTTAGATGGCTTAGATGTTTTCCATTTAGGCAGATACCTTTATCTTTCCAATCCAGTCTTTGGAATATCCCCTCTAGCACTGCTATGAATAATTTGGGAGACAAGGGGCCACCTTGTCTTACACCTCTATTTATCGCGATGTCCTCTCCAGTTTTTTCCAATTTTATTTTGCTTGTACATTTCGAATAGATGTTTTTGATATTTTTATATATTTTTCTTCCGTGTTACACGCTTGTAGTGAATTCCAAATGGAGCAGTGGGTAATTGTATCGAATTGTGTTTACAGTGATCGACGAAGCCAATATAAAGAGGTTGGTTAAATTCATTGTGTTTTTCTAGCAGTTGTTCTATGGCATGAATGTTGTCTATTGTGGAAAAACCTGGTCGGATTCCAGCCTGTTCAATTGGTTGTCTCACTTTAATTTTTGCTGACAATCTACTCAGTAGTATTGAAGCGAATAATTTATAGATGTTATCCGTCAAGCTGATAGGTCTATAGTTTCTTATATCCTTATGATTCCCTTTTTTATAAAGTAATATTATATGCGACTTACACCATTGGATGGGGACTTATTCCAGTTTGAGTACCATGTTGAATAGTTCTGATAGGAAAGATAGTAGTAGATGTAGATGGTATTGGGCCCGGGGCTCTTATTATATTTTAGTTTCTTAATGTACATACGAACTTCACCTTCTGTAACTTCTATATTGAGTCCAGACCTCATCAGTACAGAGCATGTTTTCTTCACTGTTTTCTTCTGCTGGTTTTGTATAAAGTTTTTTCTAAAATGTTGTAGCACAGTTTAATATATCCTGCCTGGTCTTAGTAAAATCCTGGTTCTCATCTAAGCTTTGTATCCAATTTCTATGTGTGGTTAGTTCTCTGTTGGCTCTTTTTACACTTCTATATGTCGTTAAATTTCTCTCTATGATTTCTTTTTTTGTGGTTATTGTAATCTTCTCGAATTGCTTTATGGGCCTTATTATATATAACTTTCAGTTCATATTATATGTAACTTTCAGTTCATGTTTCATTTCCCTCGTTTTGTTTTTTGTTACCGTTAATTCGGAGTGTTTCTTTATCAGATCTAATGTACTTGTTTTGAGTGTCTTATGTTTATTTTGATTATCCACTTTTTTTTAATTACTGCTGTTTTTTATTATTCTTTCAAGCTTGTCATAATATTCATGGACATTATTTAGGTTGTGAAATGTTTTTGTTTGTTTTGACACGCCTTCTAGGTTTTTTATGTAGCCTTTAATGTAAATTTGATTCTACCTTGTTTTAGTTTTCCTATAGTAAGAGATGCTCGAATAAGTTTGTGGTCTTAAATTTACGTTATTTAGGACTTCTATATTGGTGATGATTTTTGGTTTGTTGCCCATTATAAAATCCATAGTTTTTTTGTTTTTCCGTCTGGTGAGCGCCAGGTCCATCTTTGACTTTGCTTTTTCTTAAAGTAGGTGTTCATTATCGATAATTTATGTTCAATTGCGTATTCCATTAATCTTTCGCCTCTTTTGTTACGGGTTCCAGTGAAGATAACGCTTGTGGTAAATCTTTTAAGAAATTAACTTTTGCACTGGTTTTCGTCACCGATCACACACTTTGTCACCAAAATGACGGATTAAATCGAGAGCGTCTTTTGTAACGTGTTAGCTTTTCGACAGCCGACGAACGAATTGAAATAGTTACAATTTTAATATGTATGTACATTAAATTTTTAGTTTGTATTTGTTTTAATTAAACTGCCAGCCATGTACCCAATAAAAACAACAAACTACTACCAATCTACTCAAGGACTTAATGCATCCTTATATCAAATATATTGTATATATATATATATAGAGGGAGAGAGAGAGAAAGGATGATATTTAAATTTCAGATAAATCTGATTAAAACAGAAAGATAATTATTTAAAGGATGCCAAGAAAAAGTATAATTGAATTTGGCGAGTGTTATTTTGCATCTGTCAACTATTACTCATTTTGCAATTCAAGTATTCTATTTTATATAATATTATATAATAGTTATCTATATCTTATACATTATTAAAACTATTTCTAAACTTCTACAAATAAACCACGAACCAATAAAATATATGTTAAAATTAAGTACCTATTACGTAACAGATTGATACTTGAATTTAAAAATCAATCTACAATCCGAGATTGAAAACAACTTTAGACGGCTTTCTTTAGACTTTAACTTAGTCTTTAGATTATTAGTATAATAACTGGTAATAAAATATCAAATGTGTTATAAACGGATACAAACTTAAATCTTCAAAAAATTGATAACATGGGACATGATTTTTTTTTTAAATAATAACTAAATTGACACTTGACTACATTCCACCTGGTGGTAAGTGGAGATGTAGACGTAGGTGGTAAGACGCATCAACCTAGTAGAATGTATGAAACAGGATCGGATATAACTTCGCGGCTAATACACTAATCTGACAATTGACAAATTTACGCGGGAAAATAAACAGACTTGGTATTTTATTATCTATTAATTATTAGATTTGCCACGCTTGTCTATGACAATTGTAATATATTTTAAACAATTCAACTGTTAATCTAAGAGTCACCTGTGTGACTTTTTAAAACCCAAGCCATTTCTTGGTAAATAATGGTAAACAATTTTATTATAGAGTTTATGTACTATTCCTCTAGCCAGTCTTTTTAAGATCACGACTCTATGGCGTACCGATACATTAAAATATTTTTTTAATTATATTTTATATATTAATTTATACGTTTGATATAGGTTATATTATAAATACCTTTCAGACTAACTTAGTATAAAAGTAAATGATTTATTATTATAATAAACTTTCTAACTGACGTATAAAACTTTTTTCCTATCGGGAGCTTATTTTTCTTCTAGCTTCCCGTCGATGAAATATCACTCAAATAAACGTTTCCCAGGTGTAATACTTTGATATATTTTTACGATGAATATTATATTTACACACACCTGGTCGGAAAGAAGAAAGAGAAAGCATGATAAAGAAAAATTAAAAAACGTATCTTAAAGAAGCACTGATATTGTTTTAGAGGGTTGTAGATAAGTGGAGAGGAGCTCTTACCTTATCAAATCAACCTTTTTACTTCTCTGTTGATTTATAAAAGACTTATCTTTAATTATGACGGAGCAGATACTTTTTAATTGTAGATACTCATTTGATTCTTTATCTCATTTGTTTTTATATACATTAGTTATTTCTCGAGAGCTTAAAATGAAAATATTATCTTATACCTATGGTCTCATTTCATTATACGATTTGAGCCACTCTATCTCAACTTGCGTAAATCGCATCGTATAGTGAAATGTCTGTTAGTGAGTTAGTGCTTCTCTCTGATTGGTGGAACGCATATTATCTTCAAGGTCGAATCGTATGTTTGGTTTTGGTTTGGATCGTATAATGATATATCACCATTATACTTAGACTAACATAGGTTTTAAGTAATACGAGAATCGCCTTTTTCAACAAAAAAAAATGCAGATTTTTAATCATTTAAAGAGTGGTAGTTTATATAAAAAACCACAGAGATCTTATTTGCCATTCAGTGGTTATTAAGCCAATCCGTTTAAATGGCTTCACTTCACTGAAGACCGTAGCACCAACCTTCAGATAATTGTTATATATATTTAATATCATAATTAGGTAACGTAAAAGTAATTGGAGCTATTTTTTTTTATACGATAATAAAAGTGACGATTATTTTTTCTTTAAGTGAAAAGCATCTCAAATGTGAAATTAATCAGTGATTTTAAAATATGTATTATTAAATTTAAGTAGAAGAAATTTTATCCACTGTTTATTTTTTTTCTTTTCTATACAGCATTTATAGGTGATTTATTTTTAAATGCACAGATAATTATACATGATTGCCAACACAATTTCCACTGCCATTAAGAGGTGGAGCGAAGCAGATAAAGGTTTTAAATGAAGCTAATCGAAAGAGCTTCATTTTTTCCTTTTATTCTTTAGTTACGATTAAAAATTAAAAAAAAAATAAGATAAAACTAATTAAATAAAGATTCATTATTTTTTATTCTATACGAAATTAATGAGATAACATATGATAAACATGCGTGAAATACATTGACATATTGCGCCACCCCTAAGTAATTATTATTATTTGATTAGGGAAAGTGCAATTTACTTACTAAAAAAATACAATAATCTCTTCCAATCAAAATTAAGATACCATGTACCTCTTCATTGATTCGTAAATGTTTATTCCGTAGCAACTAATTCTGTTATACATTGCTTCGTGGGTGTGTCGGCCGCTTTGGTATAGGTCAGTAGGCCGGCAATGAAACGTCATCTAAATTATTTATAACAAGATACGCAATGGATTCCAAAAATACATAACGACGCGACTTCAACACATACATTTTTTCATATATATCTAATACATATCGTATATTAATTATGTATAGACTTGGAACGATACATTTTGATACTTGCGTCAGAGTATAAGGGAATAAGTCTATATAAAAACTTGATACGTGATTTATAACCCGCTTCACGTTCACATAATCGACAGGCGGGTTACACATTTAATGATTGTACATAGTTGTCACGATAAATGAAGAAATAAATCAGTACAGAATAATAAACGTCGGCCATGAACAGACCGTGACAGCAAAGAAACTTAATAAAAAAAAGTTTCAAATTGTTATAATAAATCAATTTCATTTATAATCAAGTATATATACTACAATACATTTGTACATTATTGTATAATAAATATATATATATATATATATATATATATATAAGTCTATAGAAAGTTGATGCAATTTGTGCTTTGTATTATTTTATAAGGGAAACTTTTTTTTTTTTTGATGTAGAATATTCTAGTTTTAATATAGCTTATGAATTTATTTATTTTATTGTATTAATATTTATTTAATATAACGTTACTGATCCTCTCAACAAACACGAAAAAGTTGGCTCTTATATTTAATTATTCTAAAATAGTGTTTTCATGAATCACGTTAGACCGGACACGTCAGTGAGATGTATTTTTAAAGTCTAGATCATAGCGCGGGATTAATAATATGAAACAATGTAAAAGATACGAGAAAAATAGGTATTTAATTTATATGAAACATATCAACTGTTATTTATTTAAACATCGAATCTTCTTAGTTTAATATTCATCTTCATTCATCTTGAATATATCTATCATTCAGTAAAGTTCTGAGGTCCGAGACAAGTGGCATTGATGCTAGTCGAATAGTATATAAATATATGGGTAAAACTGCTATACTCTCCTTTACCAACTTACTTTTTTTAATGTACCAAAAATCTTATAATATATGACAAAATTATACAAAGATAAAAAAAACTGTACAAAGAATTAACTTATCTATATAAGAGATCTGTACCAGTTAACGAAGAAAAGAGTTTTTATTTTTTTAAATTTTATTTTTAGTAGAATAGACGACGAACTCTCGTCATTTAGTTAGACTCTGATCTACAAGCCTACAATGAACTATATAGCAATATTAGAATAATATTACTTTCAAATTCGACCTAAAAGTAATATTACTTTAAGAAGTTTTGATGACGGTGCCCAAATTCATTTCATCTTTGACTATTGGAAACATTATTACCTCGTACCATGTAATATTGTTTTTATGTCAAATTTTGGCATTTAATTTAACCCATTCACGTCACTAAGCTTAAATAAAAATAAAATGTTTTAGATCTCACGGTATGAAGAAGAGTATTGTTATTGGAATATTGAAAAAAAACATCTTAATGTTAGTTTTAAAAGTTCGTGGTAGGAGTGCTGAACTAATGAAAAATATAATGATCAAGAATTATTAAAATGGTATTTTTATTGGAGGATATATTATTCATATTATAACAGGATAATAACCTAATAAAAAGATGGAATACTACGTCGGTTTATTAAAATGAATGAGCGATCTTTATTGACAATATCGTCTCACCCATTGGGCAAGACGCCAATTATGTAACATAGTTTCAGCGTATTCTTTTTCAGGAGGTAAGAAATATATCGATTCCAGATATTTTTGCTATAAAGGCATCTATTTTCGTCTATCTATTCTTGGGACACTTGCGCAAGCGCAGGGTCTTGAGGAAAATGCTGAGGACGAATTACACGGCCGGCAAACAAAATTTTATAATTTTAAATAAACACATTTATTTATAATAAAAAAAAAACGATAAAACAATTGCTTTAAAATATAATTTATTATATATTTTTTTATCTTGATATGTTTAATTACATATTTATATATGTATCACAATGACAGCTCAAGTAACTAGGGTAATTTATAATCAAACAATGTCATCTATATTAAAATAATTTAAAAAAAAAAGGTATATAAAATACAAGTTGCTTATTTTTTTTTAAATAAGTGTCAACTAACAAACATACACACGTCGCAAGGTAAGTGGAAAATGACCAATCATAATAATTACAGCAGATTGTTTTAACGAGATGTATATATTTTAGCGAATGGCGATTATTGCGTAAAAAACAATTGAATGAATCGATAATTTTTCTACGGCGTATTCGATTGTTCATTTAGTAGTTCACCGCCATGACTATTCGAAAAACAATCGACGAACTACTATTTTTATTACTAATTTTGATCTGCGCGGATGCCGCGGATTTTTAGGCATCGTGTGCTATACATCCTTAGTGTGGGATTTTGTAAAAATTTGCTAAGAAAATATTGAAAAAGTTAAATGTAATGTTAGATCTTTTAATCTTTTCACTGATTTTATGTACTAGGAAAAACATAATTCGAATGTTTCGAATAATGGAAACATATTTTTCCAAATATTTTACTGTTGTTTTACTATTCCCCTAGTAACAGTTAGTAAGAAACTCTTTTAATACCAAGTGTAAATGCAGTTGTAAATAATAGTAGCAGACGCAGCTAGATCGATTTTATTTTAACTATTTTCTAGTAACTACTAATTTGTATCGCAGCGCGCCGAACGCACGCGCGCTATCTTTCAGTAATGACAATTAGTATTTACTATTTAGTATTTACTATTTAGTAATACGCGCGCTAACAACTAGTAGTAAGTAGTTACTCGAACAGCCGACGAGTACTAGTCGTTACTCGTTCCCCGCTACCGCGTATACCGCTATACCGTAGTATAACAATCTACTGACGCAAATATTTATCGACTAGTAACAACTAGTTTCAACAATCGAATAGTCGTTTCGAATCGTTTTTAGTAGTTATCGCCCATCGCTAATATATTTCAAATATAATCGACAGTAATATGTTGAAGAGAATCTGAACGTATTCTGTATTGCGTGTATAGATTTTATATAATAATTATTTATAATTGCAAAGATATGTGGATGAATTAATAGAGGAATAAATGGATGAATTAATAGAGGAATAAATGGATGGACAATCCATTTATTCCTCTATTAATTCATCCAAGAGAGAGATTCATCAATAAGAGAAAGAAAAAGAATTTTAGAATTAAGAGATTAACGGTTGGTTTGACGGTTGGATGGATACATATTGCAGTCGAAAATTTTACATAGAAAATTATAAACCCACCAATAATATAATAGAGATACATTTCTTTAAGTACGCTCAAATATTGTACCTACTCATTTTCGAAAAACGACAGCTTTGAATCTAGCAGATGCTTACATGAACATATTTGTCTCTTTCCCTCCTTTACTACTTCGAGTTTGACATCAATATAAAAGAGTTTATTTTATTTGTGTTAGTAAATATTTCTTGAGTTTTTATCGCACTCCTTCACCCATACCCCCCCCCCCCCGTTTTGTTTTAAATGTTTCTCGGTCACAGATGAGCTAACTGAATTAATTTAATAGAGGTCCATGTACCTCTATCAAAAACCTGTGGCCATACGTTAAGTGGAGCAGGTATTACATAGGTCGCCGGTTGAATCCTGTTCGTGTTGTTGAATTTTATTTTATTTTATTTTTATTAGTAAACACAGTACAGTAATGTTTTTATTCACAGTTAGAGATATTACTATTCTAGTAACATATTTTACATATATATAGAGAGTACAAATGTATAAGAATTTTGGGCGCAAACGCTTAGCAATTTCTTCCAGACAAAATATATCCATTTAAAAAAAATGTTGATGTGACGGTAGTTGGGCATTTTTTTTACAACAATATTAACAGTGAACTACAAGGTGAAAAGAGAAAAAGATTAAGGCGAAATGCGTCATGCAATGAAGCAAGTCTGCTCTGAGATGAGGTATGATAAGAAATTTCCATAGGAATTAAAATCACTTAAAAAAATATTAAATAGGCTAGTTTGTTTGGTTAATAAACGTCTACAATACAGAGTAAATACAAAAAAGTCTATATCGTTTATCGTCTTGTGACAAATTAATTAGAGTTAGATAAAAACTATAATCCGTCAACAAAAGCGCGCGAACAATTGGTTTAATGGAGCGTAATTTGAAAATGGAATTATAAAAACGCATCCTTCCTGCTTCCGTATTGATTAGTCTGTGGTATATAAATGTGTCTATGCAAATATTTTCGTCAGTTGTGAAATGGACACCATCCTCTAAAGTACTATTTGTTCTGGAATAATCTAACGGATTTTTACGAACTTTGGTAAGTTAATAATATTAACAATATACAAATGATAATATAAAATATCACTCATGTATCCCATCAATGTTATCCCATTGACACCGTGGTATCATAATTCAATCATACTTGGTAACAATATCTCTCCATGGTATATTATGGTATCATGATAAATTATACAATATACCAAGAATGTTTGAACTAAAATCAGCGAAATTTATATAATACTAGCAACTCTACCCGGCTTCGGTTATTGTTTGTCACTTATATGACATACTTTTCGACTTTCGGCCTAACATTAAAATATTGAAGATTGGGCTCCCTAAAACCACATTTGGTTATTGGCGCTAAAGAGTAAAAAGTCAAGAAACTGATTTTAATTTCAACGAATAAGCACAAAATATAGGATCGATCATTAATATCGTAAAAGTTATTGTGTTATGTTCAGACAAACAAACAGACGTCTTAATGATAAATATGTGTATTGTTATTACCGTTTATTAAGTTTACAATACGAGTGATGTTTTTAAATTCCACATATCAAATAACACACGCAAGTTGGATTCTTAGAAAATGATATGTAAAATGATCGCGTTGCTTTTATTAATTCTTATTATAAATTATTTAATTTCATTAGCTTGATTTATTGCTTCATCAAAATATAGGTGCGTTGGTGAAAATATTTTTTACAGTGCTATCTTAATATCAAAGATAAACACGTATTTTGCTGTTATTTGAAACTAATATGAGGTCGTTGACATTAATGTCAGTACAGTTTTACTGTAGTGTGTTTACTTTAAATGTGGTCTAAACTTTTAAAATATAGATTTTCTCTAGTGTTTATTTTATATAGACGTCAGCAATGCTTTTTACTAGCTGTACCCTGAGACTCCGTTCGTGTGGGCGTTGAAAATTTAAAAAAAAACAAAACAAACATAATTAATTATACACACATTTGCTATATTTTTATAAAATAAGTTTTAATAGTAAAATTCGTAAAATATTGTCTAACTTCCCTCAATAAATGGGCTATCAAAAATTATTTTCATATCCGAATGGTACTTTCAGAGAGGCTTTCAAACAAAAAACAAACTCTTCAGCTTTATTGTATTGTAATGGACTAATGTTTTACTGGATTTGATTAGCAAAGAATAGTTCGTTAAATAGAATAGAATAAAACCGTTCTGGATGGTTCATCCCCTTTCAGCAGTGGGCTCCGTATTAATATCTCATAGTCAGTTATTGAGAAGTGACGTCATTTCCTACGTTAATGTCACTAGTATTATATAGTAGATATAGTAATTTAAACAAATGGTTTACTTTCATGTAATAACCGTTTAAAAACGTATTAGAACTTCATCATTCATCCTACAGATGAAACATTGTAATTTTTTTTACATTTGCTAATTATTTAAAATTAATATTTTACGCTAATAAATTAAAAATAATTTAGTATGGTAACTTAAAGTTATATTGATTGCTTTGGAACTGTCATCGGTAAATAATTATATAATTGTTTGTAACTGTAACTTCCATTAAAAATCCATTTTGAATTGCGAATTGCTATCCAGTTGCGATACATCCATGGTGTCGGACGCACGTGTTAAAGACCGATGGGAACTTAAACATTTATGGTAATTTGTATTTATTTTATTTAATCATAGAAATTATACTCGTACAGATAATTTCAGGTTCACTACACGAAAGTTATATTTTTATTTTCAAACAATAGGATTTGCCGTAACGAAACGGTATTCGTTATTCAAATATACGTATAAAAGCCATAAAATTGTATTTCACGGCTGCTATTGTCCTTATCCTCAGGGTTTTCTTACGTCACACCGTTAACAAGGATCAATTTGTATCTACATGTATAAACACGTGTAGAGCTTCTGAGAGACAGACATTTTAGTTTTTTTTTATAAACATTTTGTTCCAAGTGTCTGACGGTCTATTACATCCTAGCATTTTAGAAACTAAATAAAACGAACCCGCTTTTGAATTCATAACAAATATTAAATCATACGTAAAATATGCGTTCATAAAAATAACATTTTATGATACACTAGAAATAATATTTTACAAATAACAAATGACAAAGTCACAACGATTCATGTTCATACACACGTCAGCATGTGTATAAATCAAGGAGGAACGTCACCTCTGCGTTCTACTCTGTGTATAACGCTGTCGTTAGTTCCATACTAACGGCGGTTATCGGCGCGATAGCTTATCTGCGCGGGCGCAAGTGTTCTAAATTTAAAGCAGCTTCGACGCTTGTAAGGTATTTATTTAACCTCTTTATGTTTGCATTTTTTTATTATTATTATCGTCATATTTATAGTGATTTTTCTACGTTGCTGTAACGTAATGTGTTACGTAAGCAATTATAGAAGGTTACGTTTTGTTCTAGAATCGTTAGTGTCGTATTGGAATTACGTTTTAATGTATTTAATACTATTATATTATACTTAGTTATTAATGGTATATAATGAATGTTTTTTTATAATTATATGCTTGTTTTAATATTAGAGATTATTATTTTCTAAAATCGAGGTCAACAACCCATTAAATATATTTAACCCCTCGTTGCTCTACTTTGTAATGTTCGGTCATCATTCAATTCTAAGAAATAATCGATACGTTCACAATTATTACAGTATTTACGAGATATAATAACCGTCAGTATGTTTATTAACAGTATCCACTGTACTGTAAACAGTTTAAAATTATTTTGTGATTAAAAACAAATCCATCATCAATGAGTTATCTGTCCCGGACAGACATACAGACATGCCTCTGATGTATTAACGATACTCGGAACTGAATAGCTTTATTCAACATATAATTCATATAATCTCAGAAACAGACTTTTTTTGTTTTATTCTAAAAACTTGAATTAAAAAAAATCAAATTTCGATCGCACTCGCTTCCATCGAATCGACTATATTTAACTATAATAACTATAAATTCAAAGTAATATGAACCTTATTTTGCACAACTTATGGTTGGTTTTGTAATGTACCTAATAAATGTGTATATAAATCATAATGGATCTTATTGCATTGTAATAGAGACGGTTTTGAATTGTATAGATAAAAAATACATAGTCAATACAGTGTCTTCACGTTTTCGGTTCAACGGTCGGCTGCAAGGACGATTTTTTGTCCGTCTGTAGCAAATAACATTGTTTTATTATTTGTATTAAGAGATCATTTTCTAAATATTTTGATGCTTATATAACAAGTTTTGGTCGCGGCTGTACAGTGCAAATTGTAAACTTTACTTTATTTCTTCGTAAATTACTTCCTTACAAATTTCCATCCCTGATTTTAAAATTTTGGAATTATATTTGAAAAAATCTTACGTCATAAACGAATCTAGGGTCAAAATTTATATTTTATTTTCTAATGATTAGGTTAGATCACTCAAATATATTTTCTATGCGTTATGCGCCGGCGCATAGTGGGGTATTTCTAAATATTCACCCAAACCTTCTTCCTGAAAAAGTTTAACCTTTTTTCAAAATTAAAAGAAAATTTGTATTCAGTGTCATTAGCGTTTTTATCTTTTTATTGATTTCATGAATATAATTGTTGTAGTGAATATTATTTGTGTTAAAGGACTTAATATTTTATTGTCAACATAAAAAAATATATTATTTTTTAGTGATGTAACATCTAACAGTTTTAATAAGTAATTTTAACTTGTGTAGTCGATATCTTTTTTACTTTTTCCTTATTACTTATGTAAGAGGTGAAAGCTTTTTTACTATATTTTTCATTGTAACTAATTTTATCAAATGCCTAAACCAGGTTTTTAATGTTTCATTTTAAATATTATATATATAATATAAAAAAAACTATTGACACAGGCGATAAGCTATACACGACTCGAATTGCACGCAGTTCTTATTAATACGCGAACAAACAAACAACAAAACAACATGAAAAATAATATTATTCATCGATTATACGAATGCAAATAAAATGCATAAAATTTATAATTAAACTCGTTATATTAGCCAAAAACGTAAGCCACGAGTCATCGTATTGCACGAGTCGTAACGAAACTTCTCGCTAGCTGAGTCATCCAACGAAAATAACTATATCACTAACTTTAAACTCTTTTACAACCAGTTAAAGTCTATTTTGCTTTGTCTTATTTCATTTGGATGTTGTTTTACTAATTGCATGACTATTGTTAGTTATTTTCAACCTAATTTCGTCATAAATAAAGGCTATTTTCGTAAATAATGATAACATATACATAAAGGTGTTTTCATACGCAACGTATTATCAGTGCCTGGTTATTATTTATAGTATATATTTCGACTGGCCTGTCTGAATAACCTTTATAAAGTTTCAACCTATTTCAATGATAGATTTCTAAACTAATAAATTATATGATACAATCGATAGCTGACCATTCTGAGTACAATTGTATTTAAATTTTGTGCAGTATTTTTAGATTTCTTTATTTATATATAAGACAATTTCAAAGCACATTTACTTGAAAATATGGATATACCAAAAATTATATATATAAATATCATAAGAATCAAAATAATTGGACATACCAGATACTAAAAAAAAAATCTTTAAAAATAATAATATTTATTAAATAATATCACACCTCCTTTCGTCGTATCAATATAACGAGTCGGATGGATGTTTAAGATAGTGTCGTTTATCTGTTTATAAAAAGATAAAGATATAAACATATTTATAACATAAACTTCCTAGTCTTTTTTATTTTTGTTATTATTACTTTATATAAAATAAGTAATATATTATCTCATTTATTTTATGTGATTTGTGTATATTATTTTGTTTATATATTTAAGATAGTGTAAAATTTTTGTCGATTTGTCAAACACTATATTATCTACAGGAATAGTAATTTATTATACTTTGACCTGAAATGGGTACGTAATCTTTCAGGTTTAAGTAAATATAAAGCTAAACTTTCGCACCTGCCGACTTCCGATTCGATAAACAGGAAACTGATAATTCCTTATCTGTATGTATATATTTTATGTAAAAAGCTCAAGTAAAACGACTGACCAAAAACATTTTTTCGACAGTTAGTACACAATATTTGAACCTCATAATATTTTTTCCTTGGTTATATGTTTTTTTTTCTTGTACAGTAAAGTAAATACAATGCAGTACAACATTTTATATGCAATATTTTTGATGATGGAATTATAACCTATTTTAATTTCTTTATCGTGATCTTTTACTACTAACATAATGATAACTATTTTATTTATGTTTGTATGTAATTATGAAGATAAAAGATTATATCTTTGATTTTTAAATTAATTATATAATGATTTAAATCAAAGCTCACTGAAAACATATAAGCCAATGTAAAATAAGAATTATATTAAATGTGAATATTGAAGTAAAATAATATTCAAAGTAAGATGTATTCATATAATTTATGTTCATCCATACAAGCATAGCTCAATTCTTGTTGTGGTAAAACGTTATCTATGGTATACCTTGTCTGTCCGAATATGATAAACTAATATAGATTTTTAAAGCTTTTTCGAGGTAATAAGAAACATATTTACTGATTCAAACAGTACATACATACTTTAACTATTAACAGTAATACCAACTTACTAAAGTAATACATATTTTATTTACTATTTTCATATTTGTATGTTTGCAGCATTACTTAATACTAACCTATCTTATCCAAATATATCCGCGACATCGCCGCCAAAGGTTATGAATACTGCAAAAAAATAGCATGCCTTAATTTCCAATATCCATTCAACAGTCAAGGTGATGTTACAATACTTATATAACTTAGATTTATTATCTGGAAATCTATCCAATATTCTGGAAAGTGGATTGTATAGAAAATTATAACTTTTACAACCCCAACTATAAATATTTCAACCCCAATTATAATTACAATTCTAAATATTACTATATTATTTCTAGTGTATTGTTTAGTCTTAATTAAAATAACTTAACTAATAGCAATAGCATTCAAGGATAATACGCAACAAAAGTGGAAATTAATCCAATAAATATTTGTTATTTTTTAAATGTCTTAAAACCTAAAAAATGTTATAATTTCGAAAACGGTGCCAAATAGAACAAACCGCTTCCATAATAAGCTTTGACTATATTTAAACCGGCACGAGGTCGATACGATCAGGAAAATTGTCTGTAGGTACGTCAGTCACATCGACAGTGCAATAATGTTCCTAGTTTATAGACAATTGATTTAAAAAAAAAACTTATTTTCTTTGTACATAGGTAAAATTACATAAACGACTCGTAAATTATCGTTCATATGTACCCTTAAGGCATAATGCTCCATTTCGTGTTGAATTAATACCCCATATTTTTGAAAATCATATCTAGACCTCTTTCTAACCTTCACTTTTCATTATTAAACCCATAAGGACGTTTCATACTTAATAAAATAATCAATGTCAGTATTGACACGATGGCTCAAATGGCAAGCGACCTCGTACTAAAGAGGAGGACAAAGGTTCGAAGTCCTGTACATATAAAAAAAAGGTTTTAATATGCATTATAATTAAGTATGTATATAATACAACATGCGCCAAATTGAACGAATTAGTATGTAATATGTCACTCGCCCTTAATAAGGTCGACAACGAAAGATGTGCCCTCGCTAAGTAATGATTTCGTTACGTGTGTGTGTAATTTACCTGTACTGTAGAGGGTTACATAGATTTGATTACCACTTTTATATGAACTCGCTTTTCACTGTGATTTAATATATATTACGAATATATTATTTTTCTAAACTTTTGTAAACAAAACTATAACTATTATTTATATATATATATTTACCCGGCTGAGTTCACGTGAAATTATATGGGAATGTGCCTGACTAGTTTCAAACCCATTCAGTATTCTTACTCATGAGCTCGATGCATGACGGACTTCATTCCGTCGTACTCTACTCTGTATGTCATTTATTGAAATTAATTTTGTTTCATTCACAGAGTCTTCAAGATATGATGAGCCAATCCTGACGCCGGGAAGACCGTGGAACACATTACAAGCCAAATAATAAAAAATGTCGCACCATTTAGTCACTGTGTGTATGTTTTGTCTGCTCTGTGCGGCGCATACCTGTGGCTCACACGTGGACACAAAAAATGACGTACACGCTTATGAACCCAAACTCCTAATAGAGCCATCAACTTTCAACCTCGAGAAACACAAAATAGATCCGAAAGCACGCTACAATCAGAAATTACAAAAGATAAGACAAAGACGCGAAGTCAGGAATGTGAACCCAGATGCCTATGTGGAACAGATCTTCAGGCTGTATGGCGACGCTGGTTCCATGACGATGAATCTGACAGGCTTTAATAAAATGCTGCAGGGTTTGGACCTTCATAAACTCGTTGAAGGTGGAGTCCAGAAGACTGAGAGCAAGGATTACATTTACGGACAGAGTGGTGCCAAAGAAGATGTAGTTAATGCAAGTCTTATTTTCTTTTTTGTATTTCTTTCTTTCTATCATATTTCATCCCAACAATTTAGCTAAGAATTGTCGTAATTTACATCCAACTCGTAAAGATTATTTAGACAAGACGAGTTTTAATATACGTAGTATTTTTAGATTTCATAGTCCGTCCAAATATAGTTCTCAAGTATTAGAAAACTTTCAAACATTATTATATACTCAAATAATATTAAGAAATATTAATCTACCCTTCATTTATATATTTCATATATACATTATAATTATCACTAACTTTAGACCATGCTGCATTTAGTAGTACTTTTTAATTAAAATTTAATTACTCGATAATTGATAAAGTCGACATATTAATTAAAGACTTAAAAAAAACATATCTCTTACAGTGTGTTAGCAGCGCAGAACTTATCACAACAGTCAATACAAGGTTAAAACCAAACGAACACGATCACACTGATCACGGGCACGATCACACCGCCCACGATCACGACGCAGAAGGCCTTATATCAGAAAAAACATTACAGGCAATCTGTCCAATATTATTGTACCAAAAATTAGCCAATACCTCCATTGAAAGGTACGGCTGTCTTAAAGAATCATATCTTCCAAGTAGATCAGAGAATAGAGATATATCTGAAAAAGAAAACGCGTATAGCAAAAACATGTACGCCGTGTGGTTGTATTCGTCTCTAAGTATAACGGTGATTAGTGCGTGTGGGTTGCTGGGTGTGGCGGTGATACCAATCATGCATAAAACATATTATAATCATTTACTACAGTTTCTGGTAGCTTTGGCTGTTGGTACTCTCTGTGGGGATGCGTTGTTGCATTTAATGCCGCATGCGATGAGTCCACTAGAGCACGACCATTCACACAATAACCCCCACGCTGTCGCAGTTCCAGCTTCTCATGACGATGGGATGTGGAAGGGTCTCGCTGCAATGTTGGGTGTAGTATTCTTCTATTTCACGGAAAAGGGCCTGACAGTTGTAGTGGAATGGAGAAAACGTCGTCAAAAGCTGGAAGAAGATAAACTTCCATCTCGCGTTAGAGTTTTGAAAGACGAAACAGTCGGCGGTTGCTCGGGTGGTTCCAAAGCACCTAATACAACATCGAATTCTTTAATGAAAATCTTCAAAAGAGAAGACAAAGGAGATCCGACGACGAAGACGTGTAAACACAAGTATTCAGAATACCCGTACTGCTACGATGAGATAGACACAGACACCCACGACGACCATCATCTACGTGATGGGATCCCCCCCAGCCCAAAAGGCAATCATAATAATTCAGTAAGTGTTGTCTCATCGAACGCCTTGAATCAGGAAGGCAAAGAAAACGAGCCGACAGCGAAGGACTGGCTGCTGAAAGCTGAAACACAAGCTGTGGTCGAAATGAATAATATTAAACATAAAGAAGACGGCTCGAAGGATTTAAAAGACGGTGACAGCTACACAGTTATACTTAGGTAAGTTTTAAATTTTCTCTGATACATTCGTTAAATATTTCCTCGTGCACTTTAAACAGAGTAAACTCTGTATAACTAAGTTTTTATTTATTTACAAATTCCAAATTATGTAAAGAGTAATTTAAACTTAAATTTGATTTCCCTATTTGAATCAAGGATATATGCAAAACCAACTCAATCCTAACTTCAAAAGTTACAATTTATGTAATTTTCTCATTAAAGAACTATTCAAATAACTCAAATAAGTCAAATAACAACTCCCGTGCTCCAGGAAGCACAAACTCCACTCATAAAACAGTAAACCTTACTCAAAGCTACTTTATTCACTCCACTTACTCAACCGACTGCTCCCGTGCTCCAGAGAGCACTCCCGCGCCCACCACGGCCACTCCCACGCGCACGGGCACGTGCACGCGCCGCCCTCCTCCATGTCATCCGTCGCCTGGATGGTCATCATGGGCGACGGTCTGCACAACTTCACCGACGGGATGGCTATTGGTCTGTTTATGGAATTCATTATATCTTTTCAATTTTCTGTTTGATGCTATTTAGACGCTGTTTTTTTTTTGGTTTGATCTTCTTTTTATTCCTTTTATTTTTTATTTTAATTGTCATATTTTTAACAAGGTTATTTATAATGTCGCCTTTATAAATGAACTTATAGTTTTATGATCTAATAAAACATTAAACTGATGATATTTTATTAATTTTTACTCTATTGTTAATATTTTAACGTTTTGATTTTGCTTAATTCTTATAGGGGCAGCTTTCGCTTCAAATATTGCTGGAGGCTTCTCAACAGCCATTGCTGTATTGTGTCACGAACTGCCGCATGAATTGGGTAAGTTTTAAATGTATAATATAATTGCTTTATTATATGATAAATTGAAAAGAAAAAGGTCAATGTAACTTTGTGAATCACGCAATAAGTGCACCACAAAAGCAAAAAGTTGAATTTATCGTGAGCTCTTATTTGTAACGGTAACATATGCATCAATTAAATTTTGCTTCCATATGAATTCGTATCAATTATTCATGTACAATCACAACCGCGCTAACTCTTTATTGGTTCCAATAGCCTGTAACAAATTCAATTCACAGCTTACAACGTGCATCATTCTGCATTTGTTATATATTATTTTATTATTTTATCCAATTAACTAACCCTCTTCTAAAATGTGCTCCGAGCAAATAATTAACTAACCCCCTCACGTCTGCCATATCAATGAATCTACTAATCTATCTTTATCTATTCAAAGACATCATTCAATCTAGTGCGTAAATCGATTTACTTACCCCAAAACAATCGATGAACTAACCCACATCCAATGTCATTGACCCCACAGGTGACTTCGCCGTGCTGTTGAAGGCGGGTATGTCAGTGAAGCGCGCGGTGTGCTACAACGTGCTGTCGTCGGCGCTGTGCCTGGCGGGCATGGTGGCGGGCGTGCTGGCGGGCCACGCCCCCAGCGCCACCAGGTGGCTGTTCGCGGCCGCTGCGGGAATGTTTCTCTATATCGCGCTCGTTGACATGGTATGTTGATAATTGATTGATTTATATATATCAATGTGTAAAATTATTTTACTCTCATTTTAATGTTTTATTTTAAAAAGGGCTACATTTTTAAGCGTCTTGACTGCATTATAAACTCGGGGGTCGTCTATTGTGTTATATTTTAACTATTTTATAAACATAATCCTGAGAATATCCCTTCCAGATTACAGTTCAGGAACGCATGCGAAGAAATTAAAAAATATTATAAAGATAAAATGTTTATTATAAATATTATTTCAGATGCCAGAATTAAGTACGTCCCACAGCAAGGAAGGGACATTATGCCAATGTTTGTTACAACTGATGGGTCTGGCGACTGGTATTGGCATCATGCTTGTTATAGCATTGTACGAGAACGATTTGAAAAACTTATTCGGTTAAAGTGATGATGTTAATTGTGAAAGTGTAGAAAGTGTAACAAATAATTAAACGAACTGAAGAACGAGTTAAGTTAATTGATAAGTGAACCAAGTGTTTGAGGTCATATTGACCGTGTGATGTAGGGAAAGGTTAGTTTAGTATTGCTATGATATTTTGTACTGTTTTTTTGTTTTAATTATTCAGTACTTACAATTTTTTAATCATATTAATTTAGTGTGAATTTGGTAAATAAATTAAATGTGTTTAAGAAGCGTTTGCTTTTTGAAATAATGCAACAGTTTTAGACCACAAAGTTTAACTAATCTTTATTAAGTTTTTGTTTTCTTTATATCTTAATAATTCTCATATGCAGTGCAAAATATCAGAGTAATTTGTGCATTTGTGTCCTCGAATCACCGCCAACATTTTAAATATGATACTTGATTATCCTGCGGTCATAAAGTTACTATTACATAACTGTGTATTTCTTAAAAGATTATACAAATTTACATTTATATAAAGAAAGAAAACTGTATTCAATGGATGAAACAACTATAGAATTTGTATAATACTTAATTTCAAATTTACTGACTCTCAAATTTTAAAGGGTCCACACACCAACATGTTATTAAATAATAACTACATTTTATTTCATATATAAGTTTTATCTTTAAAATATAAATAATAAAATTTTAATTTTGTTTTTGTTTATATTCTAATAATATTAAAATCCCCTGTTCAGATTGTTTGATTTAAGTGTAGTGGAATCAGTAAAATAATGGATTTGAAATATTATTTTTTTATTCTATTGATGGTAAGTTTTTGATAAACTTATGCCATTCAAAGATTTAATGTGACATTTTATAATTAAAGAATATCTTTGATTCATACGAATTACACTTCATATATAATCCATGTTATATTATTTTATTGGTATTAAAATTTTAGAAAATAACTACATTTTTGAAAGTATATGTTAGTACTCAATAAATGTCGATGTGGCTTTCAAATATTAAATATACGTGCAGTAGATTTTCTATTAAAATTTTCTATGTATAGATAGATAGGGAAGTTCAAAAGATTTTTACATATTTGTAACATTAATAATATTTGAAATGTACTTAAATAAAATGCTGAAAATAACATACCTTACCTTGCCACTGTTAATCAGTATTAGAATATAATATAATTGCTTTTTAAGTTGTATGTACAGTGTCGAATATCACTTATTAATAACAAAGTGTAAACACTTACCACACTTTCCTAATAATTCCCATTAATACTTAATTACCTGATATAAAAATAGGTGTTTCAAAATAATTAAGTTCCTATACGTTATAAATAATATGCAGCTTATTACATTTTTATAGTAAAACGTATGTAGAGGCTAGAAGACACAGCAACAGTTCGAAGTTGATCTAAAATATTTTTATTGTCAAATTTACAGTTATAATCATCGAGATGTCAAGAATAATATTAATTTGTACCAAAATGCATATTGTCATTAGAGCATTTAACTTTATAAGTGAAATTATAATTACTGTAAAATGCGTTTAACACTGTCAGCTTTTATGTTAAGTATATCGTATTCTTAGGTTATTTTAAGTGTTTACGTTATTTTGTGTTTGGAAATCATGATGGATGTTACAATTGATATTTGGTATTGCTGGCTTTATTGAAATTAATCAAAATGTTTCTATTGCAGCCATTTTGAATTTCTGGCGCCTATGACTAATATTTTTTATTAATATATTTTGGCATGAATGAGAGCCGTGACGAATTGATTAGTTACATGTTGTAGAATGTTCTTGTCAGCAATATTAAATATTAACAGACATGGATAAAGCTCTAGGAGCAAGTGTGATATACGGACGTACGATAAATACTATATTGTAATATATGGATTATTCATATTTATGTTGTTTTCTTTACAAGCCATTGTCTAACAAGGACATTTTAAATGACATGGCATGTATGCTAGGGAAAAGTAAAGATCTGTTTATTATTCTAACTAGATGTGATAAAGTTACAACTAAATAGGGTAGAGGTTGTGTCGTGAGTGTTGTGAGTGACGACCTGTTGAGATTTAGTCGTAACCATATTAAATTAAAAAAAAAACTATGATATAGATTATTATCAAATGTCATTGTAATAAGAGACTAGACAACTTGTCTTCACTTTTTTTAATTCTGGCAAATACGGGGTCAGAAAGCGAGCACAACTTGTTTGTATTTTGGTTTGACTATACTAAGACAGCATTTTTGTAAATACATCAATTTGATAAGTCACTCAAGGGTACATTCTTGGCCCCTTGCTGTTCCTCATATACAATTCTAACCAAGATATACATATATATTTTTTTTAAATCTACAAAGTTAGCTCAGGAAAAATAAAAACACAAGAGATTATACAAAATTTATTAGATACAAAATTATACAAATCATTATGGCGTGATACGTTTGGGATCGCGCGGGAACATTGACGTTTTACGGATATTGTCTAGACCCAGGTACAGCATCACTACACGCTCTAAACCAATGCCACCGCCTGGAACGATAGAAACATTAGTACTTATTGCCGAAAACTAAATAACGTCGAAAATAAATGGATATATTACATTTAAATATTTTTTTAGTAAGTATGAAGATTCTTCTCAATTATGGGAATTCAACCCTTAATACTGCTTCACTGAGTTTTAATGTATTTTTTGTCATTATCTTACAGACAGACAGTTGTTATGGTAAAAAAGGCCTTTTTTTTTAAATACACACATGAATCTAATCTGTGATACATACATTTTAATGCATTATTTCGAATATTGGATGAGTGAATAAGTAAATCAACTTATAATTACCTGCATGGGGCGGACACCCGAGCCTGAACGACTCTATGTACGATGCTATTTTATTTATATCTGAAAATAAGTTATAAAAAATTGTGTACACAAAACGCTTATTAAATATCTAAATTCCACCTATATAGTAGGGCGTTCGAGTCCTGATCGTGTACTTTTTTATTATTGGAATTTAATAAGCATGGTACACATAGTACGTAATAAATATATCACAATTCCATTCTAAGCAGTCGTGTAATCTGATTAGTCATGGCAAGTTATTTTTCTGTTACAAACTAATTTTATATGGACTATGAATAATTTATTAATAATAATCATCGCTGATTAAATTTTTGCTGCTGAAATTGAATTTAATTACAAACCGTTTATTTGAATTATTACAATAACTGACATAAGACTTCAAGATCAAGTTATTGATTTATTAGCAAAAGAAAATAAGTTTTATAATAAATTATCCTCACCAATCCCGTGGTGCTTTGCCCTCTCAGTGAGGAACTCAGGGTCATGTATCCTTTGAGCGCCACTCAGGATCTCCTCCCCCCGCATGAACATGTCGTAAGAGTTTGAGGATTTCTGAAAAATAAAATATTATTTGTCAAAAGGAGTTCACAAATAAAATCTAATTATGTAAGTTCAGAGTTTTTTTTTTATACAATTTAATAGGACACTAACTGGATTCACTGCATCCGGCATAGTGTAGAAGGGTCTGACTGCGAGCGGATACTTGTCCAAGATGTAGAAATCTGTGTCATACTGCGCCTTCACCAGACGCCCAAGGAGCTTCTCGTCTGGAGTGGAGAGGTCCTCCTCTGGACTTATTGTCACTCCTGGTGATAACATACTTTAATATATATATGCAAAAAATATATATTAAATTGGTGTATAGATCTCTTTTAAACAACCTTTTTCTCTTAAGATTCATAATGTGACAAACATACAAAGTTTATTATTTATTTTAACATATAGATAATATGTTTTTCTTCTGATTAATATTATATGATTTTTATTAGGAAATAACTAATATTTAATAATTGTATTCAAGTGTCAAGTATTTTATTCCTGAATATGTTTTGAAGAATAAATGTAGACAAACAAAATATATGACACTAACTTTAATGATTCTGAATATATTGATTTAAAATATTCACAATATAAGAGCAAAACTCACCAGCCTCCTTCAACATCTCGATAGCTTGAGGAAACTCCAACCGTAGCGGTGGATCCAGAAATTTGAACGGTTCTACTTTGAACTGTTGACCCACTGTCGCTATCTCCGTCGCATATCTGGAATATTAAAAAATGTTATAATTTAAGCTTACAAATACTATATATATATATATATATTAAAATATATAATATTATATATTTTACTAAAAAAAAAATGTGGACTAAAATTACAATAACATTTGAAATATAAGTAAATTACTTAAAATAAATTTTAATTGGCTTATTGATTCTGTGTATGTAAAAAATAAACTCTAGCAAAAGAATATATTTTTTATAATGAACAAATCAATAACCAGCTATCAATAATTTAATGCACTCACTGTTCCTGCAACCCTCGGAACATGTCAGTGAAGGTCTGACCGATGGTGTCAACCACCTCGTGGTAGTGGTGCTTGAAGCTCATCTCCAGGTCCAGACCCACGAACTCGGTGAGATGCCGGTGGGTGTTAGAATCTTCCGCCCGGAAAACTGCACCCACTGTGAACACCTGGAAATTATTAATGACGATTTAATATAATTATTACATATTTCTATTAATAATTCGATAAATAACCACAGCTCGATACGTGTCAACAAGATAAATTTTATATAATGATTTATTTAATAATTTTAATTGATAATATTATCTTAAGATGTGATGAATAAATAAATAAATTATTATATATCTTAGGTGATGAAAATCCCAACATCTCAAAATCCTAAATCCTACCTTATCAAAATCCGCCGCTATGGCCATCTGTTTGTAGAGCTGCGGGCTCTGCGCGAGGTAGGCGTTGCTCTTGAAGTACGACACCGTGAACACGTTGGCTCCACCCTCAGAGGCCGCAGATATTATCTTAGGCGTGTGAATTTCTACGAAACCTGGAGAAAAAAAATATCGTTATTAATTTTGGCTCATAGGCATAAAATTTTTCAAACCAAAATAAATAATTTCAATATTCCATACCAAGGAATCCAGAACACACAGAACACACGACACTTGTGAGTTATAAAATATTTTTGATCAAAATATTACTATACCCATGTTTACTTATTTTTATAAATCTAAATTCATTAATTTGTATGACAAAAATAGTCACAATATCATTAAAAAGACGTTACAATAGTACCTCGTTGGGTGAGTATGTCCCGGAAGAGGCGGCAGACGCCCGCCTCGATCCTGAAGACGGCCTGGTTGGCCGGAGTGCGGAGGTCCAGCACCCTGTTGTCCAGACGGGTGTCCTGGTTCACTCGGATTTTGAGCCCCTCCGGATCCTGGAGAAATATTTTGGATTTTGTTTTTGACAGAGGGTTCTGGTAGGCTTGGCCTCCAAAATTATATCCATATATATAATTTCATTTCAAATTTGCACAAATTTATTATTATTATACCTACAAATATAAAACGAAAAAAAAACAAAGTAAAAGTAGCCTATCTAGACTCAGACAATGCGTGTCAACATATTCAAAAAATAATCAAATCACGTCGTCAATTTTCGCAACATGTACAAACAAACAGACTAGCAAAACTTTGACAAAATAACTGTATGAATTATCCGCATTTACTTAAATATGTAAAGTTAGTGTTATTTTGTTTTGGGTGATGAAATGAATACAAGTAGTTATGTATAAATAATACATAATTAGATCACCAAAGGTAATTAACAAATTTTATTTATTGTATCCCTTAAAAACATTAAAATGGCATTATTCTAAGAATATTCATATACTGACATTATTCTCAGGTCTGGCCGCGTCCTCTATCTGTAGCGGTAGCTGAGGCCTGGCTGCCGAGACCAGCCATACTTGAACCCCGATCAGCTCTACATTCTGAATAGAGCAGGACTCAACCGGACTGGCTGTCTTTATAACTGTTGCTTGTACATCGATTATGGATTCTTTCGTTATACTGAAATATAATCCAATAAAATACAATGTAGGAAAAAATATTTTAGATTAATCACAAAGTTTATACAGATAAAAGAAAACAGAGAAGAAACTAATACCCACTTGCCAGTGAATTTGACCATCTGCTTGCTAACAGCTCGTTCCTCACTCACACTCACCAGCAGCTGGACCGTGCTGGAGCCCTGCCTCAGGACAGAGAAGCACTGCTTGCCTTTGGCCCGGGATGTTTGAAGACGAACTGGAATGAGAAGCATTTCACGTTAGCAGAGAGTCAGATGCCCAAACCATTCTCTCTTGTGTTCTAGTCTCTTGCATCCCTCCCCATTTCCTAAGGGGGCAATATTTACATCTTTGTTTGCAAATGTCGATAGGCATTACTTAACTTAAAATAAAACTACTATACTCTTTTGGGAACCAATTACTAAAAAGATCTAGTAAAAAACCAAGGCAGTAAAGGAATAATGATATGGAGAGTTTTAAAAGCCAATGGTTGTAATAAAATAATTATTTACATTATTATAAATAATATTCAATAAAAAAATCATGAAAATCCTTTCTAGTTCATAAGCACTAATTTGATCTTTCAATAAAATTGTTTATTTTTCTTACGAAATTATAGGTTATATTATATAAAATTTGTTTCATATTTTTTGTTTGTGATCGAAATAAATAAATATATTAACCTCTGACCCACACCGTCTGTCCGTCCAATCCAACACCAAGCTCCTTAACATCTGTGTAAACTCGGTCTCTGTTCTCTCCAGTTGATTGTATCAGTTTCAGTACTCCATATTTACCCTCGGAATAGTCTTTTTCAGCTTCTACAGGCTCGTTCTGGTTTGAAACCTGGTGAATAACATGAGACATATATTATATAATAATGCATTTTAATTGCGAAACTTTTGACAGATTATATTTACTCAATATATTTGTTTTATCCTCCATGTTTCATAAATAAGCTGGATTTAGGAGGGCTCTTCAGAAAATTAATAATATACTAACAATATTCAACGACTCCGTCCGTGAAGACCAGAATAGCAATTAAGATTGAGAACTACTAATCTAACGCGGGAAATAAATATCATAAATTAGTTTTTAAAATTAGCGCAAAAAAAAAATAAACTTATACTCCTCAGTTTTATTATACTAGTAGGGATGATCGATGTTCACATCGGGGTCAACATCGAGACTACAGCATCGATGTACGATAAATGTCACATGAAAAACATCGATATTTCGGTAGAAAATGAAATATATATTTATAACAAAAATGTTTAACGTCAATTTTACGTGACTCTTTTCTTAGGTCTACCTAAAAAAACCTATTGGATTAGATAGAGTCTAGCCCTTTCCATAAAAGGAATATGTTTTGTTTTAAATCAGCTTTTTAAATAAAATTCTAAATCCATAGATATTTTCGTGTCACATTCCCCAGTCAATGTATTATTCGTTTCATTAATAAGTCTATAATGATCATTCTATATCTCTTTAGTTTGTTGATCTTGGTCTTCTTCCACTTGTGTTATAGAATTCTTCACGTATTTATCATTTTCAGTTCGTTTATTCATATTAATATCCGAAATCAATTATTTGATAGTATTAACGGAAAGGACTAAATCATATTTTTTTAAACGAGGATCATGAGAGTGGCGCCTGCAAGGATATTGACCTTTTGCGATTGTAGAAATCTTTTCTTTATATTTACAATTATTAAATTAGTTTTTAAACTCTCCCATCGTATTTTTTGGTTGGCAGCCAGTCCCTTTTTTATAATAAGTAATCTGGTAAGTGGAATAATAGTGTAAAGACATTACGTTACATACCTACTTTTCCCCGCAGACTTGCACAGTAATTTATATTGTTCGTAAAATCACACATACTTCAGTTAAATCTATTATTTGCTTTGAATACAACATTTCTAGTACACTGAAGTAGAGCTGTTAATAATACTATTGATGCAGGGCGCAGTTGTGAAAATATTTTAATCATATAAAACGTAGAGTTTCAATGTGTGGAGACGTCTTGGATCGTCTCAAATCTCATTCTTTCAATATAATTAGCGTAGGTACTTAGCTTATGTAATCAGCTCATGTACTAAACTTATCTACTAAGCTGATATACTTTGCTTATTTACTAAGCTTATGTACCTACTTAACTTACATACTTAGCTTACGTACTTGTGATATTACGTGACTTGCCGAAGCCCCCCCTACCCTATCAAGCCTGACGTGATTAATAGATGACGCCAATGATGATTGCCCTGTATTGACGGTCCGATATTTTATTTTAAAAAAACATCGACGTGTCGATGTTATCAAACTCAAAACATCGATGTTTATTCACTAACGATGTATATTGATCATCCCTAGATAATAGTACATATATATTTATTACTTATAAACTAAAGTGTTATTTTATCATTATAATTTGGTTGGGTGGTATAGCACTAACCAGAAAAATATTTGTCATAATTGTTTTGGGAGGCACTTTTTTAAAGAAAATAGCTTATAACCTTGCCAGAGATGCTATATATATAAAGAAAATACCTTATAACCTTGCTATTTAAGCCATTGATTGCAGGAATATTTTTTAAAAACCCACTGGTATAGTATTTGTAAAGATTGCTAAGCATGATAGAAGATGATATGCACTCACAAGTTTAAAGGTTATAGATAAGTAATAAATAAAAAAATATATATGCATGTGATACTGGCAAGTACAACAAATGCATTAATTTTTTTGCAAATGGTCTTCTTAGAAATGAACTACCCAATATCTTTCTGTTGGTACTATATGAGCTGGCGACATAAAATTAAAAGCGGATACCATACCACCAACACAAATTCCCAAGGTAGGTAGATTTCAACCCGGCAGTCAGTCCTATTGTGCCAACGGCTAATATTAGGACAAATGCAGATATATGATAATGATTGTGGTCAGTAGTTATCAATGAGTAACAAAAAGTTGTTAGATACCATACACACTTTTTGGTAAATTTCATATTTCATTTGTGATTAGGCTGCAATGACATTATTTCAAATATATTTCTTGGTTTATTTGTTATATAAACACATTGCTGCTTAACCAAAATGTATGTGGAATGCAACTGTATGAAAGTAAATAAAAAACATTAATCTTGAATTTGAACATTTTATCAACACCGCTCCATAGAAGCAGCCGGCTATACAAAACTATCTCAGGATATATATATATATATTTTAATATGAAAATAATTCTTGGAAGATATTTTAAATCATATGAATAATTCCCCCTCCATGATTGAATCCTGGATAAATAGTGTAAAAGTAAGAAACCCCTTGCGAGAAGACATTTTAAGCATTAATTAATATAACTAGTGCTAATAGCAACAAAGTTGTATCAAAAGTAACCCTTTTTGAAAATTCTAGCATAATGGGATCCTATAGTGAATGTTGTAAAAAAATATATTATTTAATAATTTTAAACATAAATAAATTAAGTGTTTATAGTTCTGTTCTATGGACTCTTTTTTCAAACCATAAAAGAAGAACCAACTGTTTGCAAGCAGTGTATAGTAAAATGGAATTTGAAATAAATATTCATACTATATATCCTAGTTAAAATATTCCTCTCCACAAACTAAGCTCAGATCTCTTATAATTTATTAACGTCAATATTTTAACTAATTGGATGTATATTAAACTAAAATGGTCATAGAAAAACTTGTTCAAATATTAGTTAATGGTTTATATTTACACAGTTTGTGTATATGTTAAGAAAATTTAATAATTGGTTAGGTCTTTTCAAAAATATATATTTTTTAATTACCTTATGTTCAGCTTTCTTTTGTTGTTTTTCTGCAGCTTTTGCAGCTTTCTTAGCAGCCTTTTTGCTTGAAGCCGCATCACCTTCCACTGGTGGTTTAGTTTCTTCAGATAGAACCATATTTTTTCTAAAATATTTCATCAATATTGCATCATTATTTCTGTTATTAGTATATTTATATTAGTGTAACATAAAAGTAATAGTATTACATAAAAAAGGAAAACAAAGAACATATTACTTCTTTTTTTTTTGTTAGGTTTTAAATAACACAATTTTTATAGTACCATATTATACTTATACCATACCATATTATATTACTTACTGTATTGTATCTTGAGAGTAATCAAAAAATCAATATAACTGTTATCAAAAACTTAGTGATATCTATTACCAATTGGTTATAAATAACTTCACCTGTAGCCTACAGGCTAGTAAGTGATAATTTTGAAAGTTATATCCAACTTCACAATGTCGAGTCGGTCAAAACAAATAAATGACATAAAAATCAAAATAATACGTTACCTTATTTGGTAATTAGTGTTCTAAGTAACTTATGTTATTAGATTATTTTTTATATTAGAATATATTGCAATAAGAATTATAATAGGTTATGGGTTGGCCTCAATTGAGTTGTCAACCGGCTAGTGCACTCAATCGGCATTCTTTGACATCGGACAATCATATGAGAATTGACAGATGACAGACTTTGACGTTTGTCATTTCAGACATAGTTCTAAATTGTCTATAGACGTGTTTGACTGTGTTAGGCTTTATTTTTAAATAAATGTACCATTCGAAATTTATCGACACCATAGAGTAACACTCTAAAATCTTAATGTAAATTGACTTGAAGCAATAAATGCAAGCCCGCCACGGTCCAAAAAGGTATTTTTTTTAACTGAGTAAATGGATATTTACTATCTAAAATATTAAAATAATCCTACCTACAAATTCAGAACAAGCTAGAAAGCGATTGAAACTTGAAAATCAGTGGCAGCGAGTGCCATTTTTACTATGAAGATATGTACAAATAATATCTAGCATATTATGAAAAATAGAGTTTCTAATATCTACCGAAATAACGCTGGCATATGAAAAATCACAAATTTTTTATTTAAGTTCTTTAAATTAAACAAAATAATCATATATAATCATCATCATGTATACAATAATCATGTATAATCGGTGGTAGGCCATAACATCAGGTTGACGGCAAGGTTACCACCCATCGAGCAAAGTCGTGCCGCAAAACGATTCTGTCGTGTTCCGGCACGTTGCTCGATGAAGCCGATATGGGAAATGGGTCTAAACAGCTGCGATGCGTTGGTAAACCGGTTTAGGTCGAGTTGGTGTTTGTTGTGTCGGGTGCCTAGGCGAGGAGGATAGCGGGATACAAAATGACGACTTTCCGCTAGCCACCCACAGATAGTTGGGAGCCCAAGTAGTGGGTCAGTCCTCCATGAAAGGCTGCCCCGCCAGCTGTGAAAAATTCCAAGGTGGCTCCATCGTGCTGGTTGGCGACCAGAAGAAGAGGCCCGATGGCATCCCTAGAAGGATTCGGGCATCCCCACAGTCTCCAGACTAGCCTCGCAAGGGCATGACAACACCAATTTCGACGTCGGGTTAGATACTTAGCACCTCGTTTAACTGCTATTTCCCATCCTATTCACTCCACTCCACAGAAAATGAAGGTTAAAAAAAAGAAAAGTAAGTGTACTGAGTGGTTGCATTCCTCTTAACTCCTAGTGCACCTCCCCAATATTCGAGACTTGCACTCAATTATCGAAGCTGTCCATCATCACCTAGAGACAGAGCAGCCGCACTTACTCTTTTTGACGGAGACACAGATACAATGTCCATTGATCGCTGCATACCTTGATTACCCTGTATCCAGCGCCTCCGTCACTTTGAAGACCCCACTTTTTCTTTACTGTGGGTTTTAATAGAAACAGAAAATTAAAAATCCTGTATTCCTGTGTTTACTGTTCGCACAGCGGTTATCAGGAGACAACTCGATAATTTGAGTTAAGATACTCAAATTATCGAGTTGTCTCCTGATGGGACAACTGGGGCTGATGATCTGGCTGAGATACCTAAGCTGAAACCAACTAGTAAAAACAAAAAAATGTTTTCGCAAATTGAACAACTACAAAAAGTTTGACAGCTTGAAATACTGTGATTGAAATAGTGATGGCCGGGTGGTTATGTAGGACTATTCTGCCGGGTAGTCCTACATATCCACCGGCGGGTATCCATAATAGATTTTTTCAAAGGAAAAATAATGCGTGTACATTTATAACGAGAAATAAAAAAAAATGTGACGAAAACCTAACCCTTCGTCACCGTGTACCCATTCTCACGTAGTATGGGTACATTCCGTTAGATTAGATGGACTATTATATATTTATTTTATTTTGTAAAATCTGGTTTTATCTTGTAGAGGTTCCTCGGGTTTCATTTTTAAGTTTGATACATTTTAAAACAAAAAACCATTATATTATCTATTGTATGCACGTGAAGAGTTCACTATTTTCTCAAGAAAAATAAATTAAAACGAAACTACAAATATATAAAATATTGTAGCAATAACTATTATATATTTATTATAAGATCAATTGTCTCTTAAATTTTGCTTTTATTAGATAGATACCTACTTTTTTTATTAAATAATCCTATTTCAAAGTTACGGAAATACATGAAACTCCACAAGCAGCAATAACAATAATTTTGGTTGTTTATAAATACTTAGAATTAACATTAAACTTTTTAGATTTTTTATTTTTCAATAAATTTGGTTACTAAAGTACATGTAAAATTTAAGCTTTGTTACGTAGAACAAATAACACAGAATATTTTCACATTTTTTTACTCATATATTTAACTTTTGTTATTAAAGAAACAACATGCGAAATTTTAGCTCCCTACCTCCTCTAAAAGTAGGTTAGTATGTGTATCCTCCATCCTAGGTGATTTACAGAATAAGCATTTTTGGTGGTTTTGTATCTCAGATTTGAAAAGTTTTAGGATTCCGAAATGTACAATACGGTTAGTTCTATGTTTATCAACCCTAAATATCAAAAATGGTAGGCCCAGGTTAACTAGGAGAAATGTAGTGGCTGGTAGAAAACTGCTAATTTTAGCATTGCCTTAGAGGATATTTATGCTCTAAGGCAGGTGTACTTGGCCGTTGGCGGCATTTCAGAGTGGGTGGGCGGGAAAACACCCACAACTGACACGGACAATGCGACAATGCCACGCACAACGGCCACGTTGATAACGTTACTAATTAATTGAAATACATTTTAACAATAGATGACACACCTTATTATTAATATTTTATTATAAGAGTTATAATACCTTATGTCAGTGGGTTAAGGACTAAAATTGCTAAAATACGATTGATATAAACAAACTGTTTTGGTTAAGGATATATTTGAATTATATATTAAGTTAAAAGAAGAGAATAATATTTAGTATATTCCCAAATGTCAAATATTATTCTTCGTTGACACGCCACGAAGTTGGAGGCTTATTATGTTGCGGCTAACTTCAAGAAAAAGTAAGTTTTTTTTTTTAATTATAAGGTGTTTAAATCTGTACTATTTTAATAAATAACTGTTCATAAACATGGTCAGGCCTCGAACCTGCATCGCGTATTTTGTTGGTATCTCACATATAAACTGTTGCTTTATTTAGTTAATAAAACAATAATAATAATAATATTATATATTTTCAATACTGTCGAGAATTTCATCAACATACAACAATATGTAGAATATTTCTTCAACAAAATTATATACAGAATGTAACAAATATCGTGTATGCGGTTTAAGGTGGTGAGTGCACATGTGACGTTGTCTTCTGGGAGCTCCGCCGCATGGACAGAGAGGCCCCCAGCAGTGTGCACAGATACATCAGTGCTGTAACGAGCAGGTTTGTCGCATTTTTTTTGTATTACCTTTGTAAGCTCAGTTTTATTATAGCAATAAGAATGTAAATGTTACAGAATATTATATTTCAGTAGCTGTGTCAGCGACTTAAGGGTTAAAAGCATTCATTACCAAACATCATTAAAATCTGTCTAAGTACTAATAGATTTTGTGAGATGCGCAAACAAACGAACGGACAAAAAGACAACAGTTTTAAAATCTCTTGTTTTGAGTTCTGTATCATCTACTGAAGGTGCTGTGGATAATTTTTCCAGAAAGTAAAAGCTGTAGATTTTATATATATATTATTATTATATAATAAAAATGTACACTTGAAAGTGATATGGAATATGTCTAGAGGTTTTTTAATTTCAATAAGCTTTGGGAATGGGACTTTCAGTGAAAGGAAGAGTCTGTACAGCTACATATCCAGTAACGACAGTAGCTAGAAGTAATCAGTAGTGGTAGAATTTTTTTATTTCTTTCTTGTCAAAATCTGCACGCGTACTGTAACTTACGAATTATAATAGTTGTTAATAAATATTAGCAATTATTTGCTCATAATCTTGTTTGTGACAGATGGATCTGCGACCATTGCTTGCGTCGTGACCGTGACCGTCAAGAGACCTACCATCGCCAAAGGTGGGAAATATTTTTATTTGAATTATATGATCCATAGACACTTAGTTATTTATGATCATGGTAAATACATTTTCATTTAACAAATGAATAAAGTCCCTGTTGAGGTTTTACTCTAAATATGAAAATTAAAAATATTTATATTAAACCAATATTGGAATTTGATGAATCATTTAATTTGGTTTTAACTTGATACAGATTAATAATATAAACAACAAAAATATGGCTTAGGGCATTATTATAATAAAGCAGTTATTTAATCTGTGAAATATTTCCCGAAAACAGCTTGGCAGCTGGACTGGCACGAGGGGTCCATTATCATCGAAGGAAACTAAACAGGATTGACTTAAAATGTGCTCTACACAAAAATGAGTAACTTTGATAATTATTATTTAGGAATCTTAATAATATTACCGATTGATAATTATAACACATCAAGACTGTTAAGCTAGTAGCGAGAACAAGAACAGAAGGTCTACCTGAGACCAACAACCTCTCATATGTTTTTTGAATTTAGAACGTGAAGTTTATTGGCTTATTCACAAATGTAATCATCCCAGAGATCGGGAATATTTCTCAACAAGTTGAACAATAATACCTGTGCTTTCCAGCATTTATTTCAATCTCAGATACCTCCTCGCTCTCGTATCCGGGCCGGATAGTCGCGAAATGTTCTTTTGTCTGTTTAGCCTGTAGCCCTACCCAGACCGTGTCTCTTAAACGTCTTCGGTTCCGTAAACTCCATATTTTAAGAAAGAACAATGTGATTTCAGTTTATTTTCTTTTCATTCAATAAAATTTTACTTTCTGAAAAAGTTTATTTTTTATCCTAGAGGAAACTTTGTTTTTCAGTAGATACCCATACATTGTATTATAAATAACACGTTACGACATATACAATAAAACACAAGATTTCATAAAAATCCGTAGTTACTTTGGAAATAACAAACAAAAAGAGAAAGAGAAAAAAATTATCATATACCTAGTAGGTAGGTACTTAACTACTTAAGGAAGTTTCCAAAACTGACAGGTGTCAAATCCACAACACTATTTCAACAGAGTTCGACAACCTTTACTTACGAATGTATAGCTGCGGGCATAGTGTGCAATGTGCATCTAAATCAATAAATGTTGTTAGTTTTGATTTTCATTTTATCTTTTTTTTTTTTTAATAAATAGATAGTAAAAAATAAACCGATAAGAGCAGGGATTCGACCCTGCGAAATCGTCCCGCACGGGTACCTACTGCCCGTATCGGTTTATTATTTTAACATCGTATCCTATCCTATCCTACTAAATACTAATATTATAAATGCGAAATTTGTGATGATGTATGTTGTTGCTCTTTAACACAAAAACTACAGAATGGATTTAGGCGAAACTTTACCATAAATCCATCCTGCATTGAATCATAACACGAGAACTATAATTTATAATCAAAAAATCTTTCCTCTGAGAGCTATCTTTGCGTGCGCTACCTAAACCGTTGGAGTTACACGAAGAGAATGTGTGGTAGGATTGTTTGCCTTAAATAGTTATAAATAAAAGTCCGCGACAGCATATATCTATCTTCTATGTGGAAGTCACTATGGCCAAACTAATATACATAGATACAATTATACTGTTTTACAATACACATATGAGAATATTTATCAAACTCTTATGAAAACCGATGCATCTGTCGCTTTAAGTATTTAATGCATATAAACTGTGTGTAAAGTAATTAGGACGAATACTTTAAAAGTTATCACGGTAAGATTAACTGGAACCGAGCGCTTATGAAGCGCCTAATAGGCGCGGTGTGCATAATTGTACTGCGGAATCATAGATAGCGCTTTATAGGATAGTCAATTTTATAAAACGCAATGTGAAGATTTTACTACAAACAATGTATGACCCTCGAACGCTTACAAAAACAATGGTGGTGGGTTTTTGAGCTTAGATTTCTTACTTTGTTGATTCTTATAAACTTTGATATGGAATCGTCCATTAATCAGATGATGTTTTTAGCCGTTTTTTAGCGTTTATAAAGGTCGATCTATCAAAGTAGCTAGACGTACTGAGATGTCTCAACGAAGGGAATATGCGAAGGCTTAAGCTGGTAGTGCGTAGTGACGCACATGGAGCTGAAGAGACTTCAGAGCAGTCTAAAGCCCGACATCGACGGAATGCGAAATTTCTGGAGTCTCAACGGGCTGCTGAGAATTCAGTCCCATCATCGACGTCAGCAGCAAGCATATGAAATGGCTGAATTTTGCAGTGGCACTGTAGCTGAAAGGGTAGCACAGCGACGTCAAACATTCAGGTACTAGAAACACATGGGGAGTCTTTAGTGGCATTTGAGTATGACAAGACTCCGGATTATGAAACTCACGAGTTTATACAAATAGAAATAATGAGCATGGACTGCAAATATTGCGGAGCTGATACGTTGAAAGAAGAAGCAGCATTAGGTATGTGTTGTCGGGAAAGTAGCCAGTCCTACCAGACGAACCAGTTTAAGCTTTGACAGAGCTTTTCTCTAAAGAAACTGATGAATCTCGCCGTTTCCTAAAACATATTAGAAAATACAACATGCTTGCTTTCATATATCGTTGCGAGCAGATCAAATTATCTCAATGCCCAGGTTTTTCTCGAACTTTACAATACAAGGACAACTTTACCAACGTATCGATTCTTTACGGGTTCATTTTATAAATGACGAAGAAGCATAAATCAACAGTCGTACTATCACCAAACAGATCAAATTCCACGCTGGCGAAGCCGCGGTCAAAAGCTAGTTCATTCTACAAGTTTGACATGACTATACATGTTTAGACAATTTTAAATACTTAAATTATTTTTATTATTTTTATATGTACCTACATGTTATACATAACAAAATCGTTTTAAACATGATGCATAGCTCTATTCGTCTACTAGATCCAGTACCGTCCATCCTCCAGTGTACTTTCAGGTCACTCCAAAACCCAAGGTGAGATCTTATTCAAACTGCATTGTAGGTATATTGCTATTTTTAAATATTTATATCATAGAATTAACAAAAAAAAGCAAATAAAAAAAACCTTCTTGAAAGATTTTGTGATTCGTTTAAAAAAACAATCTGAGATTTAACGTATTTTTAGGGTATATTTTTTTATATATGAATACGAGAAAAATTACCGAAACTCCTCCCGATATCGTAGAATATGCAGGGAAAAGTGACGGAAAAGCGTTATTAATATAATTAACTATAATGTTTGAAAAAAAAAACAAAGATAAAGAATAATTTTATCTGTTGCAAATATTCCTTATTAATCAATATCGGCGACAATGACGTACGCAAAAAGGCATTACTAATTACATCTAACTTTTATTATATTGCATACGATTTGGCTTAACTTTTTAGCACTGGCCGTCGACTGTTGTATTTCATTGTGTTGGTGGTAGAATTAATGAATTATTAGTACCACAACTAATAAGTAAAACCACAAAACTTATACCCGATACTGTTATACATTATTGTTTCCTTATACAAAATAGTTTTTAATACAAAAAGCTGTAAAACAAAAGACCAAGGAAAAAAATAGTAATGAGACGTTAGTGTGACAAGTGTCATCAACAACGTCTTATAAATCCTAAATATAAATTAACAACATCAGAATCGGTGTAATGTTTAAATTTGCCGTTCAAAATGACCAAAAATACAACCGGTCCTGATATAAAAAGATCAGGGGCGGGAATTTTCATTAGTTTAAAATTTACACCAAAATGCCTGTGTTCACTTCAAATATACCCGGCGTACTCAAAATTGGAGACAGAATCGAAATTGGTGGGAAAATAAAGGAGAATGCTAGAAAGTAAGATTAAAAACTTATTAGATTTAAATATTTACATGACACAGATAATAATTGTTATTGCTTCACTGATTTTGATGAAATTTATTGGTGTTAGAGAAAAAAATACTGGAAAAATGTCTTGTTTTAAAAAAAGGTTTTATTTAAAATAGCAAACTTGAAGCGAATGAAGGAGTGGGAACAAATGACCAATTTGTTAGATAAATGTATCGTTTAGATTTCATTTCTTTTATTATATTTGGCAGAATGTCGGTAAATCTGTGTGCGCAAGAAGGGGAGGAACCGCGTGACGTCGTTCTCCATTTTGACGTGCGCTTCCATCGAGATAATATCATATCACTATCTAGAAAGAATGGCGTCTGGATTGGCAGTGGCAACTTGGACACTAATTATAATATGTTTGTGCCTGGTTGGTAGAATAGAAAAATAAACATATATTTTTTTTAATTGCTAAATTTAAATTGACAAATAGATAATAAAAGTGTCCATAAGGTACAATCTTCCGGATAATCTTTGAAGTGAAGGACACGGATGTAATAACAATCTACTGCCAGGGCAAATTTCATTCTAACTTCCTGCCCAAAATACCTTTAAGTATGGCAAGGTATCTGGTCGCTTGGGCTGATGTGGAGCGGGTTACCCATTGTTACTTCCATTTGGCTGGAAAGGTTAGATCTTGGTTTAATAAATAATCGGAAAACAAATTGTAGGTAAATAAATAGTAAGTAATATATAGTGTAGAGCTAAGGTGGAGCCTTGAACCCGATAGTGTTTACTAAAATGTATCAAGTAACAGCGCTAGTATAATTTAGGGGTACTGAAATTTTTAAAAATATATTTTAATATAATTTTAAAATGAAATGGGTCATAATATTTATTAAGATCTAATATACTTAAAAATTGTCTCAACCAGGGTGTAGGTGACGAAGCAGCCAATATGATCCCAAACCCATCACCTCGGCTCGGTGTCAATGCTGTTCTTATTGGCGATAACAAACGATGGTAATTCGCCAAAGTCATTTTTACATAAATATAGAATAATACAATTTTGATATATAACTTTTTTTTTCACACAGTTATAACATTGCCAACATGTGTATATCATTGAGCATTTAGAAGTCAACGTTAACTATTTAAATAAAATTCGTTTTTACAGTCCAAGAGTTCACAAAAAACCCTCACCTGGTTCTCCTCGTCTTCACTCTTCAAATGAGACTTCAGAAGATGAAATGAAATCTTGTCCAAAAGGAGAAGGCAGAGCTGATAGATACTTCTATGACACACTAATGTGTCAGCCCCCAGAAAATAAATTTGGTTCTCCAGAATCAGTAAAATATTGCTCCAGAAACAAAGCAGAATATAGCAGAAATTATAGAGATTCAGATACAGAAAAAAACGACACAGATGTCTCTGAAGAGGTTGCATCAAAAAACATGGAGTCATCTGTGGCTGAATCAGACGATATTTTGCCGGAATTAGGCATGAAAAAGAGAATAAGACGTGGGCGTTTCCCACCATTTGCTCAAGTCGTAAATTTTATGGGAAGAAACGGGAAGAGAAATTAGCTTTGTGCTACAAAGGAAGGTTGTTTTATGACTGGTGAATAGTATTTTAAAATTATTTTATGTTTTTGTCGGTTTCTTTATTAAAATATATAAAACGACTGATTGTGTTTTTCTTTTCTAAATTTTAAGTAATGACTGAAATTAAACTTTTTTATATCATTTGCTATGGTAAAATTAAATATGGTTAAATCTTTATCGACAGCATTTGATCTACATCTATATAAGTCAAATTGAACAATCTTGCATTATACAAATTAATTTGGATGCTCTTTTTTCTACCGACCGACTATCGCCTAGAGAATTTAGCACCAGCTGTCGGTTCCCACGAGTTCTGCTTTTTCGAACCCGACCCCCTGTGGATGATGGTGAGCGAATAATTCTTTAATAACTTATAAATAAAATGATTAGTGCTGGGTTACTGGATAGCAGATGCAGTAAAATTTACATATAGGTAAATAAAAATCTAAATTATTAGGGAAATAAGTGTATTTAACAGAAATACAGTAAAAATCATTAGGAGGCTGCTTTTCACGCTGTTATTTAACATTTAATTTAAAATAATTCTCTTACACAGAGAATGCTAGCAAATGACATAAGCATATGCGGTGGCATATTTTTTTAAGACTTATCAAGAATTTTTTTCCAATAATGATAAAACATTTCTCACGAGATACACTTACTGAAAAAATAACATAGGTACGTGTGTAATACGAAAAAATGAAATTGAATTTGGATTACAGAATAAAAAAGTAAATACTCGAAGTTGGTACTCCTTTCCTGTTGACAAGCCAAACGAAACACGAAAGGAGGTAAAATAAAACATTTTATAAAATTCATTGCATTTATTACAATTTAATTTTTCTTTAAAATATAATGTAACCACAAATGAGGAAGACAATGAAACGTTTCTTGATTAAATTAAAAAACAATACATAATGATATTTACAAAAATCGTGAAACTACATTCAGTCATTTATTTAATAATAAATGATTTCCTTGAAATCTACATTCATCAAATACTAATATTCACATATAATTAGACATTTCTTATCAAAACACACTTTCTTAGTACAAATGTAAATTAATCTTTCCTTAACCCTTATTAATCTCGGGATACATGTATATAGATACATTTATATATCTGATATTCCTTAGTCAGCCAATTTATGTACAAAAAATTATTTTTTAAATTATTTTATCACTTTACAAATTACGATTATTTACAAAAATCTAGATATTCCACATGGTTCATCATAATTATTTCAGTAATACAGATTTGAAGTCAAATCCTGTATCTACCTTTGCCTACCTTGTCAAACCTCAACGATAAATTAAGCCATTTTGATTGGTCGATTCCATGACATCTAATCACAATTGACGTCTGACAGATTTATCAAACTATTTTTACTTTAAATTTTATAATTCATCCTAAAATCGATTGATCAGCTATCAACCAGATAGTGTATCAACTTATTTACAAATTATCTAATAAACTATTTCTTTATGAATTCGGCTATAACATCTGCGTGCTGTTCGTTAACTCCTATCGTCATAAGTTGTAATTTTGATACAAGTAATAATGATTCTCCGTCTATTTCATGTTCTTGTAATACTGATACCGTTTCGTTCCACGCGTATTTGTTTAAATGTGTTGATAGCTCTTCAGCCTGAAATATAAAACATTTAATTTTTAAGTTAATTATACAATATATACACTAATATAATTGAGTAAATAACTGTTTGTGTTCCAACAACTGCACCGATTTTGATGACATTAGAAGAAAAGAAAAGAAAAGAACGAAAAAATACAGAAAGGAATAAAAAGGTAAAGGAAGGTTTTAGAAAGTTTATTTGGTTATAGTTTATTTCATCTGGAAAAAGAAAATCTTTCATGATGGAAAATTTTGTGTTGTAAAATCAAGGTAGAGTATAAATAAATGTTTTCTTTGGCTATCAGAAGTAAAAAAATATTCAAAATATAGAATACTCTACATATTAATAATTAATATTATCTTTAAACTTACCGTCCATTTCTTAACAGTGCTCAATTTTAATAGTGAGAATGGATTCTCTGAAAATATTTTTCACAATTATTAGTTATTATTAAATTGTATTAATAAACAATTTACTGAGTTATAACAAGCAACATATAACAATACCTTTTTCTATGCTAGAATCCTCGTTATTCCCTTTCATATTTTCACATTCCTCTATGTTAAGATTTGATATGTCTAAAATTTTACTTGTATTCTTTATTTCTTTCAAGTCCTTTTCTTTATCTTCTTTTTTTACTTCATTTATTTCTAAAGTCTTTTCTTTCAAAGGTTTCCTTATCTGTAACATAAAATAAACACAAATTTAAGTCAAAACTATAAGTCAAACTTGCTTTAGTATCTAAATTACCTAAGCTTACTAAATGTATAATTAAATATGAAAAATATCATACAACATACATTTAGATACTAAACAAACAGTTACATTGCACCAGTTGGTGAGCTTTATGCAAACAAACACACAGACTGATGAGTTTTATAACATATAGAAGGCACTTACAGGGAAAGCTACATTGGATTCTTGTATTACAAATCCCCCAAGTACATGAGTGAGGATGAAATCTCTATCTTCTTTCACTTTAACATCAGATTTTAGTTTAACTTCTTTTGCAACTTCTTCTATTTTTGGTTCCTTTTTAACTTTATTGTGCTTTCTTCTTATGTCTTCTTTTTTATATGGTTGTTCTTTCGGTTCTTCCATTGGCTTAATTTCGGCCTTCTCTTGTTTGATTTCTTGTTTAACGTTAGTCAGTTTTAATTCGGTTGTTTTACTATCTGATTTTTGTTTTGTTTCTTTTGTTGGCTTTGGTTCTTCTTTCTTATTTTCAGTTATATTACAAACACTTTCTTTGGGTGGTTTTTCAGATGGGTTGTGTACAATTTCTACTTTTGGGAGTTTTAGTTCTGTGGTTTTACTTTCAATAATAGAACTGAATTGCTTTACATCTTGTGTTAGGTTTGGCAGTGATTTAACTTCGGACGGTTTATTTTCAGAAATAGGAGTACAGGTGGCTTCGATTTTGGGAATTTCGAGAATACCAGTTTCTGATTTGGGAATTTCAGCAACAGCTTTATCATTCAGAACTCTTCCACGTGCTTGCGTGTAAACTGTATTTCTAATTAACTTCTCTTTTTCCACTAAACTAGAGAATGATTTCGAAGGACTCATAGTTACTTGGACATTCACGCTGTTTCTAACAACATTCTGAGGTTCTATTACTGGCATACTGCGAACAGGTTTTGCTAATTCCTCCTTGATTTTAACATACTGATTGCTTGGGTTAATTGGTGTTATCTGCATGTTATTAATTATTATTCTACCATCCGCCTTGTGTATGGGACTGGTGTTCACACCGACGTCGTTCATTTTGACTATGTTTTCTATTTGTTTTATTATAACTATATTATCGTTTTGACTGCTTATTGGTATTTTTTTATGTATTTCGTCTGGTGATTCGCTTTTTCTTTTTCTGCTGTATGTGTTTTTTGTGTTAGATAGTTCTATGTTGACTGCTGGTATAAGGTTTGGCATAGTTTTTCGGTTGTTGGCATTATTCATAACTGGCTGTATGTTGGCTGGTTGGATGGGCAGGAAATTTGTACTGGTTCTTGGTTGGTTGGACCTTGGCTGAATTGGCCTAAGCATTTGTACTGGACTCCTTACATTAGAATTTATTGTATTATAATTATTTCCTTTATTTGCTGTAGAAACTTTTTTATTATCTTGAATGTTTGTAATTGTTGCTGCTCTAGGATATGGAGGGGGAATGTTGGCTGTTATATTTGGTTGTGTTGGACGCATTTGAGCAACATTAGTGTTGGCTTCAAACTGCAATCTCGGGGCAAGTTGCATATTGTTGTTAGGAACCATTGTGATAGTTTGTTGTGGAAACCTTGAATCTTGTACTATTTGAGGGGCTTGTCTGTACATGTTTGGCGTAACTACTTCCTGCTGTTCTACGTTATTGACAACCTCATTCATATTCACTATCTGATTGGACATGATTTGTCTATTCATTGGTACAGTTGGATTGACAGCTTGGCCAATATTAATTTGATTTTGCATTGGAACATTTGATATAATCCTTTGAGTTTGAATATTCGGACCAATATTGGCATGAACATTAGGTGTTATATTTTGTTGAACATTGGCCATAATATTGGGGGCTATCATTTGCATTGGTCTTTGTTCCTGATTTGGAACCAACATTTGCTGAACATTCTGGTAGCCATAATTCTGAATATACAGTTGATTTTGGTCTATATGTTGAGGTTGGGAAGGCATGTAATTCCCTGGCATATGTTGGACATATATCACTCTGTTTTGTACTGGACGGTTTTGTATCCATGGTGGTGGGTTTTGAGGGTTGATGAGTATAGTTTGTTGTTGCTGCATTTGGTCCCCTGAAAGTAAAGAAAAAGGAGATTACATTACATTGCTTACCATTTAAGCAAACCCTCTCTCTATTTGGTAGAAACAGGAAGGTAACATTACTTCTATGATTAAAAAATCCCAGTTAATATTTATTTTGTATGGTATCCTTTCAATGAAAGAAACCATAAGGAACAAGCATACATATAATCAAAACTGTGAAACCTATAACTGGATAAAGACAATTACATATTGGAATGCTTAAATCATCAAGATGAGTACTGACACGATAACTCATTTGGCAGAGCGACGGAGACGCACTCTCAGAGGTCGCAAGTTCGAGTCCTGCTACTTTTGACACATTTTTATTTATAAGATTAAGTAGCAACTGAGCTAGCAGTTTTACTGTACCATAATGAAAAATTTGGTCAGATCTAAGTGTCCTTTTTTTTAAATACTTTTTGTAAATTAATCTGCAATAGATATATATATTTAAGCATATTAATCTTACCCGGCGGCATTAGCATCTGCGTCTCGTACACGAATCGCACTGGACATAACACCATTTGCTGTCCAACTTGCTCCTGCATTCTAAAAAATGAAATAAAAAAACAATTCAGACACAGAATTAAAAAAATATATTGAGTAGATAATTATAGCAATAACCTTTTAATTACTGGATTTCATAAAAAATAACTCAATGCCATAAAAACTCATACGATTGGATATATACCAGCCTTATTTTTCTAAGACGAGCTAATTAAAATATTTACTAATAAAACAGTGTTTACAAATTAACACAAAAGACAAAGTAAAACGACGACTAAAAAGTCTTAAGACAAATGACGATCTAGTGTTGCCAGCTTCAAGTTCTTATTCTTATTTGCATTTAGCTAATATCATAGTTTGTTTTAAACGTTGTTGAATTGTTAAGCCAAGTAGAATAGAAAACTATAGTAGCAGTGACGTGTAAGATAACTTACCCAGCATCTTGTTGATAAACCTGTTGCATCTGGAATAAGACAAAACAAGATTAGTTAAATCTAAAACGAACAACGACTCAGGTGAATTCAAATCTATTTTAAAAATGGCCGCCATTAATACCTGTAAGTCGTAGCTTGTTAATCAAGGATATCATATTTCTACGTAAATTATAACTGCAAATTTATTTATATATTTTCCACTTTGAATCAATATCAGTGATCTCTTGCTTACGTCAAATGCACTTCGATACAAGAATAATAATCAGAAGAATAAAACCGCTAACCAATTATGGTAACGAATATCAATCGAACTTATATGTCTGCTTCATATATATTCAGTATAAAATATGATATAATGAGAATATTCATGCAGTCCTTGCACTAATTTCCTTACGAAATACCGAACGGACACACAGGTTCTATATTACAAATATTACATTTGGGCGGGAAAATCAAATTTGACATTTTTACATAATTGTAAAATTTGGTTTTTATCGACATGTTAAGTGACTTTTGTAATTAATAATGTAAAACTGTGGTGATTTGGGATAATTGCATTAAAAAGTTTTTTTAATTGTTGTTTCGTGATTTTTTTATAATTTATTCATATTTTTCAATGGTGTGGTTTCAAAGATAAAAAAATCGAATAACTTCCATAGACTAGAATTAGACGTTTTGATCAGGTAAAGTCATTTTTTGTTTATACGTCTTGGCCTAGTGATATCGTGAAAAAACATACGTAAATAACCAACAATAGATGGGCTCTCTATTGAATGGATTACCATAAATTTGGTGGGTCTATCTTAACTGGTTCTTTTCGAACCGTCGTTTTGTCTCGGAACCCCAATCCAGGAATTCTTCATACTCTTGTATTATTTTTTTTATTTAAATAAATTATATTATTAATATGAGTGACACGATGTCTCGCTTTATAAAGTGTAATTAAATATTTCTACCCAGCACATGTATTCTTGAGCAAAAACAATATGGCTAACATGTCCTTAAACTGGTTATTGTAAAAATCTTCACCCTAGTTCATTCAATATACAAGCCCCGGTATATTATTATTAATTACTATTTACTATCCCTTTCTTACATGACTTCTCCTTCCCCCACCCGTAATACTTTCAAAAATTCTCCCTATAGTGAAATCAATATTAAATAACCCTACCCTTATGTCCCTGTTATAAAGCTGAAATTTGCTTATCATTTTTGGAAACAATAGAAAATAAAGTACAATGTAAATAAGACCTTATGTAGTATACAGTAAAGTTGGTGTTAGTTTAGAATCGGCAAACAGTAATGGAGTCCCCTTCGGTATACGGCGGACATTTTATTTTTATTCTAGTGAAGGTACGTTACATTGGATTATCGATGTTATTATTGTTAAATGTATTGTGGAATTATTTGTATGGAATGATAGGGATATATAATCCTTTGCATATATTAATTGATAAACTGGAAAAATTCACTATGATATGGGATATTTTGCTGTATATAACATTATATGTTCATTTTTAATTTTAAATATATGAATGTAAATTGGAGTTGGCAATGTATTATAAATTAAATAACAAAAATAATTTTATACGGTAAAATGTACGAGTTTTAACACGAATTTTTGTTATATAACATATTTTATTATTATTAGTAAGCATTCAAGACCAGCCACTTACTACTACAAAGATTATACACAAACAAATATTTAACGAACAAAATCATCGATAACACTCGATAAAAATAATCAAAACATATCCCAACACTAGCCCAGATTTAGGGCGCCCCGGGGGCGCAACAAATCCTATGCTGACTATAAATAAGTCGGGCGAGAGAAAGGACTGAACAAGTTTGTCTAAGAGAGACGGCGACACTAATTGCCTTGATGTGTCTAGAATATCATTAAACTTTATGGTCTTATTACCAATAAACAATGACATTCGACTTGTGGTACTAACATATACTATTTACGAATGCATGCATAAAAAATATAAATGTATATAATTGCATTACAAGCATGAGTCTTATTCCGTTTTACAATAAAGGTCACAATCCAAAACCACACCACTAAAAAATATAACTAATATAAAATCTTATTTAGGTATCGATATCACAATGCATGATGCACTCCTGTGACGTCACTATTCGGAACCAAAACTAATTTGGATGTAGCAACACAGGTAGAGACGAATATAACACAAACAATCACAAATCTACTAACAACAACAAATATAAATATGTTAAATAACAACAACTTCTTACCATATTCGATTTCCGGTCTTAAACTTGTTGTAAACACAGAAAAAACAATTTGAATCGTATCAAAACGCCTCAAATACGCACGCTCCGGACATCTTTCGCGTCGAAATGGCTACTCCGATAATAATCCACCCATTCTACAGGCCACCGCCTCGCTACCACGATAGCGCTCACAACGCCAAACGACGGTTTATATCGCTAGTCCTCGAACAAAACCATAGACAGCTGTATCGATTTTACAAAAACCAACGAACGTAGTAGCGGTTCCACCTAACCAATGATAGTGTTGTGAACACAGACGCATCGCATTGGACGGAACATTTCGAAATTCAAACACGAGCCATGACCTCGTTTCCCTCCAACCAACTGAAAAGTACGCGATAACGATACATCTTTCTCTTTCTCGCATATAAACAATTTATGTACACAAAAACGAGAGGCCTGATCGTTTTTTCTGCGCCAAGCTGAATAGTTGAGTAATAAACTTGCTTTGTTGTATTGATTGGATGAATAATGGATTTTAAGTGATATACATAAAGCTCAATTTGGTACAGAGTATGTACAGTGGCGTTGACGTCATCCCTACAGAATGGCTGATGTTTATATAAATAATTCATCGAATTTATGCTTATCTGTAACGGGTTTCGTATTTTGTGTCATGTCATGTAGAAAATTATTTTATGTTTTAAAGTAATAAATAGTTTGTGCACTCTTTCTGCAATAAGGGTTCATCTTGTTTCCTTTTTTGAAAATGACATTTAATTATACTAAATACTCTTCAACTTAAGAATGCCATTTTATTTTATTTTAAAATTAAAATTTAACTTCAAACATAATATAATTTATAAATTGAAAAATATATATTTGATACGTCTACTGTCCCATTAATTATCTTCTGCCCTCCATTTTGATTTACTCAGTACTCAATTGATCTACGATTTGTGAGGAGTTGTCTAGACAATTACGCCATTTTAAAAAGAGGCCATCTTTATACACCAGTTATGGAAGAATCCAGCACTATTTTTAATACTATTATTTTGTTGTTAAATTATTATTATATAATTAGTTAATTAAAGAAAATGATGTAAAATAAATGTTATTAATACCTAAGTAAGAAGAAAACGATAACTCCAAATAAAGGGACATCATTACTTAATTACAAATTTAAAGTTGTTTTAACGCATTTATTCATGCTTCGATAAAAATATGACGTATGCTTAAACATTTAGATAGGTAAGTATCTTAAAAATTTAAATTACGATTTGAATAGTTTCTTCCAAAAACCCTAAATAAAAAAACAATGATGTCTTTTTTAATTTCTGAACATAAAAGTAAATAATTTTTGGAATTCATCTAAGTCTAGTAGATTAACTTAATTCTAGTAGTCTGTTATAGATGCTTGACAGTTCTGCAATTCTTACAATTTTAAAGGGTAAGAAATGTAAAAAAAACAATACCAAAGTAACATAATATTAGGTATGCGTCTAATTAAATGAGGTACTTATTGAAGATGTGACAGGTTAACCTTGTTACCCCAAATGTTTTTTTTTGTTAGAATAAATTAAGCCGGTGCCCGATTTTCTACCAATATAGGAAACCAATTTAATATCAATACAAGATTTATCTTCTACTGACACAACTACAGACGACGAAATTTCTGACATATGAAGTGAGTAGTATATTAAAGACAGAAAAAATATGTTTTAAGCGAAATAGAAAATTTAATAGACTAATAAACATTAGACGTGATCTAGATATCTATACATCATGATGGTTTGATTTTAATGTCATTGAATTGAAATAGTTTATTTTAGAATACTATTATGGCGATGGTATTTATGGACACATTTCATTATACGATTTAAAACATACGATTTGACCTTGAAGAGTAGCTAATATGCGTTTCCACTAATCAGAGACAAGCACTAACTCACTAACAGCCATTTCACTATGCGATGCGATTTACCCCAGAGAAGAGATAGAGTTGGTCGGATCGTATAATAAAATGAGACCATAAGGTTTGCACAGACATATCTGACATAAAACTATCTTGTTACAAAGTAAGGGTCCAATCTATTAAACATGAATCATATAAAGGATTCTTTATTTACTTAATACTCTACCGGTCCGATTTCATTATTCAATCTACGGCGCACTATTTGACCTCGAAAACCTTCACTAATCAGATCACATGGGAGCACTAGTACTTAATAAGCGCCTTTTTTAGTACGCTCATTGACCTAGCACTTAGTAAATTGGATAATGAAATGGCTACTTAAATATACAGGTGTCATAATTTACCTCGGTAGTACCTAGAAGTCTTGTAACACGAGAAATAGGCTCTGTTTTTAGATAATCTTAATATTTTATTTATATTTGATGATTTTTTTTGAATGTGTAAGAATTGAACTAAAACATTTTTTGATAGACATATAGTTATAGGGCTATCAGTAAAAAATGTCATAACCATCGTCAGTTATTCTTTTGAAATATATTTTTAATTATTAAATCAGTTTTTTAAAGTTTGTATGTTTGTAAGTTCTATGCTTCTTAAAGAGAACTTTTATCTATCTTTTTAATTTAAAAGTGTTATTCAAAGTTTAAAATATTTTACAGGTCAGATGAGCAACTGTCCTCGTTAAAAAAGTTTAGGCTTAAATAAGTGTAATCAAAATATATTAAAAACACTAGACAGGTGAGCTATCTAGGAGACTTACAAGCTGAGGATGGTGAAGATGAAAAAGTTATTGAGAAAGCAATAAAATAATGCAAGATTATATTTGTTTACTTTATTCACTGACATTTATATATAATAACTAAAAATATATCTATAAAATAATGTACGTACATACCTATTTATCCATATATATATATTTCGGTAATTTTGATATCAAGATATTTTTTTTTTCAAGACTATTTGTATTTACTAAAAAACTGTCGGTACTTACATACATCTCTTTATTCATTTATTATTTATAATTTAAGGAAAATAATAAGATATTAAATATGAACGAATTACAACTAAATGGCGGCGCGTTTTGCTGTGGGCTTCATTTTTGGCGGTTTGATGATTGTGCCGATGCTCTTCCTCTTCATCATGGCCGCCCTCTTTTTGGCGGGAGTTTGTGCACCTTTTTCGATTTTCTTTTTTGGTTTCATTGTTTTTTTCTTTATTTCTTTTTTGTCTGTTTTGCTTTCGGGCTCATTTTTTTTCAGCTTCTCGCCTTTTGTGTTAGATTCAGCCTTTTTTAATTTTGGTCTCTCGTTCTTTTCTTTCTTTTCCTTTTTTTCTGTATTCTTTTTCTCTGCTTCTTTTCCTTCTGGATTCTTCTTTTTAATTTTCTTCTCGGGTTTCTGTTTCTTTTTTGACTTTTCTTTACTTGCTACTAATTTGAATGATCCAGAAGCCCCAATTCCTTTAGTCTGGATAATAGTCCCATCTTCCACGCTTGCTACAAGATACTTTTTAATGATATGTTTAATTTTCTCAACATCAACGTTATATTTCAGTTCTATATACTTCTTTATGGCAAATAAAGATGTCCCTTTTCTACTTCTCAATTCCAGAAGCGCTTCATTAACCATTTCTTTTGTTGTTATTTTTTTCGGTTCCTTCAACATTTCAGCCGTTGGACTTTTTGGTATCTTTTTAGTTTTCTTCGGCAATGCCGATTTCATTTCGATGTCCGATTCTTCCGACATATTTTTTATTTTTATTCACTAACTAACGTTCACTAGTATTATCCGACTATGAATAAAATGAAGTAGTCAGTTAACATAAGATTACAAAAAAATATAATTTGAGGGTAGTTATAAATATCAATATAATATAACCGTAAAAATGAAGAAAAATAATAATTGTTTTAGCTAAGCAACATTTGAGACACGAAATTGAAGAATTATATTGAATATCTACTGATTTTGACATGTTATAAGATATTTTACAAATAAAAAAAGTCTAGGTCTGAAATACTTCACAGACTTCATAAATATTAATAAAAGTACCTATATTTTATTATCTCTGTCAAATTAACGGTTAAAGACTAAATTCTATGACTGAAACTGAAACAGATATGCGGACAAACTATTATTTTAACAGATTATTATATAACAATCTTAGTTACTATATATATTATCAAATATTTGTATATAGACAATGCTATAATATAATTAATTTCGTCGTATGTAGTTTCGCTGCAAGATGGCAGCGACCTTACGTCACTCCCCTGAATTTCATGTCAGCCATTTTGTTTTTAAATTACTTCAGTAGAATTAGATATCTGTTATATAGTAATTTATTAGTTATCTGTGATATTACAAATCTATAAGACAATAGTAATAGCCTCGAGACAGGCCATTCTTTTATTAAATACTTCTCATAATGCTTTGAGTATTTTTAATTAATAAATATCTATGTATATGTACTTACCTACTTAGTTAATTTTATTATTAATCTAATACTTTCCTTGTGTCTGATAAGTTTTTTCTTTTGAAAAAAAAAAGAAACAGTAAGATTTTCACCGTGTCAGATAATTAATTTATCTATTGCAGAAGTTTGTTTCATAAAAAAAAGAGAAACGTAAAGTAATCATAAGAATTAGTTTATTTTATATTAAAATTTCTGCCCGTCCGTCGCTGTCAATAGATAACGAGATGACCTGGATGACAATCGTGTATCAAATCGGTTTTACACAATCCGAAACACCCCTTAATTGCCCACTTTAACATCATATAGGACTAGGACTAGGAATAGGACTGCTTGTCCTAACAGTCCAGTAGTACGTAATCTGAGTTTTGTTGTTTTCTTATAATCATGCAGTAACAAGATACTTACCGATGCCTGTCAATGGGGAAATACTCCATTTTTATTTTTACAGAAAAACCCAAAACATATTTGTTACTATAATTACAATAAAAATAAAAATGTATGGATTTGAATCTATATTATATGAGGCTTATAACTTACAGCGTAAAGGAGAAGCCATAGTCGTAGGTATAATTACAAAAAAAAAGTTAAAAAGGGTAAATTTTAAAACTGTATGCCCTTTAAGAATATCCACATGAAGAAAAAAATTAGGTGCTATTAATATTGCATATTTAGTTTTATTAGTCTTTTGTCAATTTCATATTTAAAACTTAATATAATTTAATAGAAATAGATGTGTATTTTTATCCTTGTTTAACATCATCTCTATTGGTTTTATGTGTTAAATTAAAATATTAACCTTCATTGTTGATAAATCACGATTTAAAAAGATATATTTTTATTTTTTTTTAGCGCGAGGAAGACAACAATAGTTATTTTGTAGACTCGCCCTAAAAATTAACACCGTCGTGTGGTGGACATTCAAATAAGACAGTTACTTACCTGGGACCAGGTTATATTTTAAAAAACACATTCTTGGTAGTCGCACAAACAGCGAAATACATTAAATAATCTGATCAAGTTCAAAGAGTACCTAGAGCAAATTATTAAAGACCGAAAAATATTCTTCATTAACCTACTTAGTTAACCTATTTAGTGATGGATTATATAATTTGGTTGAAGAAGAATGCTGTAAAACCTTTACAACTTGGACGCCGACCAATAAGCAACCAGTATTTTTTATATAGGTACTTATAGATGTGTAAAAAAAGTGATTACTGTAGGTAAGTATGACGCTTTAGTCCATTCTATAGTCAGCCATATTGTGCTTGATATTGGATTTGTGGATGTCTAGAGCATGTAAGTGATATATATAGGCGAACATCATAAATGTCAAATCTTACTTTTTTTTTTTTTTTTTTTCTGTGGCTTTTTGTACTGCGGTATATGATTCGCAGTAATTCTGCCAATGTCAATGTGGTGGAAAGACAGCATGCAATTTGTACAGTTGTGCTTTTGCCTCTGTACTAAAGAAAAAAAAAGAAACAATAAAAATCTTACTTTAAAAACAGTTTAGCTTTATGATAGACACAAACGCTAATAACATGTTGTTTCTAAATAAGGAATTCAAGAGTTTTTATATTATACCAATAAATCGCGGGCGTTTAAAATTCAGTCAGTTAAATAAAAAAATGGATGTTGCAGAAGTCGGTATAATAAAGAAAAACAACAGTGAACGGTTCAACCTGTAGGTCAGTGTAATGCCAATTGCATATAACACAAAGCAAAGGCAAACTGAAAACGCTAACCCCACGACAATATGTGACAAATGCTCTCAGTATAATACTGTGTTAATGTTACTGTGTTGTTGTTTGTTATATTTTAATTTTTATAAGGAAAAGAAACGTTGACAGGTCATAGAAAATAATTTTCTATCAGCTGGTAAAGACAGAGATGCGTGAAAGAGGTTGGAGGAGGTCCATATTTCAAAAGTACTAATAACATAATAACATTAATCTAATAAAACTACTAACAACCTATTAACAATTGCTTGAAATGTCAATTTAGAAATATTTAATAAATATGCTTTATTCTAATTATTATAAGAGTTCGTTAACATTGTTAAGTTTGTTTTTATTAATTAATTGAGTTGATAATGTGGAGGTAAAGAGACCGCCACCGTGTATGAGTGTCCGTCCAAACGAGCAATAAAGGTGGCGTCGAGGCAGCGTTGGAAAAGAGAGTGCGTTAGCGCATTTCGGCGTTGCTTTGCACACTTTTACTTTCGTACTAGTTCGAAACGTTGATAGTTCTCGAACAGTCACAATGCGAGTTCTTGGTCTTGAATAATAAAACAATCACAACCAATAACTCGTTTCGTGACTGCTCGAAAACTATCAACATTTCGTAACGTCAAAACTCGTACTCGGGATAGAGGTAACTTTATATCGTAGTTTTGTGTACGCCAGAGCTAATAAATGAAAATAGAAATCCTTAGTACGGTACTAAGGATTATATATATTAAGATACCAAGTCGGTGAAAGAGCTATCTCAACTAAATTTAAAAAATAACTTACCTCATTCCTAATTAATAGGTAAGTGCTATTATTCTGTTAGAGTGCCTTTTATTTTAAGTTGTTTATTGCGTAATTAAATAATAATCGTATTAAATAATAAAAAAAAATTGATATTTTTAAATTTAAATATTTTATTTGCATGACCAACGGTCAAATATATAGATATGGATACCTAATTGTAAATAATACCTTCATTGTACACCTTCATTTAGAGCCAATTAATTATTGTTATTATACAATTCGATACAGTAGTTGCAGAATTTATCTTTTACAAGACAAACATTTTTTTTCTTTATATTCTTAGTTTACCTATAATATTATATTGTCCAATTAAGTAAAATATACTTATTAGGTTGGTTAGTCGTTGGTTGGTTATATTTCACTTTTTTTACTAGATACCTAGATAGCTGTTACTTGGGGTCAAATGCATTGATATTAGCAGGAAGGAACGTAATTGTTTTCTTGTCTAATACCAATGGAAATGATATATTTGAGTTCAATCCAACCGAGCACTCTTACGCAGAAACGAAACGGCTGTTTAGGTAAATGTAGCTTGCAGATTCTAACGCCATCTATTGTAAAATTATTGCAATAATTTGGAATTCGCCGACTCTTCAAAGTTATGTTGCTTCAAAAAAAAGCTATTTTTTATATAATAGCGGCTTCTCCAGATTATATTAAATTATGTTTTAATATTGTTTTTATGTTCCTTTCATTTAATTAAAGTGATCTACATCAGAAACCTACATAAAATGTTGTTTATTGATTAAAAATGAAAGAGACAGGTCTTTCCCTAGACGAAATTTCGAAAAACCTCTCTTAGCAGTACCTTGGGAGCATTTTACGAAATTGCAATCTTAAGCCTTTTTGGTTCTCATATTCCAAAGTTAGTTATTTAGCTAAATATATATGTCTAAATAAATATTTTCACATATTGACACGACAAAAAAAATATTTCAAGCTTCGGGATGATAACGCTAAATTTAAAGGTTCTTCCTGTGTTAATTTTTTAGAACTTTAAACAATTTATTCTTGAATTATTTTTTACTATCTATTACTAAACTACAGTTTTAAAAACTTATTTCAAAATAATCAGACAAGATTTTTTCAAGAATTCAAATTCTTTTGTAGTCCTATAGAGACGTTTGTTTTTTAATGGTAACGTTTTAGGAGGGATATTTAAAATCCTTATGGTACTATAGTCGATGTTTGAGTTTAAACAGATGAAAGTCGGTCGATAGGTGAACGGACAAGTGTTGCCATTATCTTCAAACTGCATTGTAAATAAATACAGCTTGGGGTTAGCTTACTTAATATTTTTCTATAATATATATATTTTAATAGGTTTGTTGTAAGAAATATTTTTACAAATATTATATTATATTTTAAAAGTTAAATATGAGCTGTATGTGAAACAAATATAAATTGTGGGTTAATTTGTAAAGCACAAATAAAATGTATCATTTTAATATAAAATTATATTTTATTATTACAATAGATGTTAATAACAAAATGGTGACTAAAATAAAAAATGCATGCTGTAACTAAATGTAATAAAACATAAAATAAAAATAATATATAAAAGTAAATATTTAAAGACCGGGGTATACTAAATCGAGTAGAAGAAATTAATAATTGATCTACAATCCGAGATTGAATTCAACTTTATATGGCTTTACAAACTCATTTTATAGGTCCGTTAAATGCACTGGTAACACTAACTGAATTTTATAAATAAAAAAAAAAAAAAACAATGTAAATTGTAGACAAAGGATTAGAGCAGATTGTAAAAAGAAATATTCACAAAATGAGTGTTACAATTTATCTAACGTCTGAAATTAATAATCTATCCCAATCCTAAAATAGTCCTAGGATTAGGATTAATTCCTAAGACTACAATATTTTTCTAGAGTTACCCGCAAATTGAATTTGTAGAAAGACTGGTTGATTTCCATCTCGGTATGCATATTATTAATTTCTACCAAGTCTATGTAGTATTTTGAAAACAGCCAGGCTTGTTGAAATAGGATTTATTTAAAATTAAATAATATTAATTATAAATGTATTGTCATGGAAATATAAACAAAGATTCATAAAATAATGTAATAAAAACACTGCCAGTTCATTATTTATTCGTGAATTAATATATCTTAAAATAAATGAGCGTTTTACTTTAATAAATTTTACACAATATCGTACATTTTCACTTTAATTCCATTTTTAAACTCATTTTAAATCAATATACCAAAAATATACTTTTGTCTTAAATAAGCTTAATATATATACTTTATTCGATTTAAAAAATGAAATTTACATAATATTATATAACCTTTGCTAAGTGGGAAGGATACCAAAAATTTATTATAAAAAAAAAAATATATGATTTTTAATCTGCTATTGTAAGTGTATGTCATTTCATTGTTTATTTATATCTGTACACATTTTAAAATATTATGGTTACTTAAAATATAATTGTATTAATAAACTAAGAAACTTACTTAATTACATAACTATTTTGAAATATTATATATAACATGATTTGTATATTTTTGAACCATTAGAAATTAAAGTAATTAAATATATAATATTAAATCAAAGTTTATCCAGGCTGTCATTACAAAATAATAACTTAAAACAATATATTACACATTTTTACATATATAAAAAGAAATTCTTTCAAAAATATATTAGACTTATATATTCGCACTTTGGGAATCTCTGCTATTAAAATAATCCCTTCTCCTTGCTGTCAGAAACGAATTTCCTGACGTGTACGATGTAATCCAACAGGACGGTCGCGAACGCAGCGTCTAGCACGAACTGAGGTATTTTACCTGAAATTATAAATATATATAATTCATACAAATTTTGTAATTTGATTACTAACTTGTTCCCTCTAAATCTGAAAAGTTCATAAAACAATCTTTGGGAACAATTAATTACTTAAGATAATATTATTTATATATTTTGTGTTTTATTTTCTTTATTATACTGTGGCCATAGGAGAGGAGGGCCACTGAAGAACAGGGGGATAGAATGGGAAAAAAAAGGTCACCGTGAATTGGTAAAGAAGTGGACTCACCGCTTGATTAAAAGTGGTGCCGACGCAATGGAAATATGCGAGTAGAGATGCAAATGAGTTGCTGCCCTTGAGAAATGAAGAATGATGAAGGAAGATAAGAAGATAGGGGAAATGGTGGGAGTTAGCGGTTTAAAGCTCTCTCAATCACCACTCAGTCAGTAATAGTTACTTTACGCGGATCTTCTATGAGAGGATGGTACTACCCTGGTAGAGTCAGCTCGTAACCGTACGAGACAGGATAAGAGAAGGCGGATGAGGATGATGAATAGACTTAAGATATTTAGAAGAGACAAAACAGCTCCAAATAGAATTGTATGTACATTTAAAAAAATATATTTATTTTAAAAATATAAACCGAACCGATTTCGCTGGTGTGGTATTAAATATTTATTTCTGGAATTATTTGTTTAAAAAAAATCAGTATTCAGTAATTAAAAGTTGAAGAGGAAATCTAAGAGACAGATTTCTTCGCAATTATAATATTTACTTGCCTATTTTTTACAAAAGTCTTACACTTTATCCATACGTGAAAACCGCATGACTATCCGGCCCAGCCAGTATTTAGATAACTTTACGCATGGACACACTTGTATGTATTGACAACTGACAAATGTAACGTATTTCTTATACAAATTATACCTTCTAATCCTAGAATTGGTATTTTTAATAAAGATAAATTTAAAGTCTACTTCAAAATTTATATAAATTCAAATAAATAAAAATGATTCATTCAAATTAAATTCAAACATTCATTCAATTCAATTCAAACAAATAATCATTCATTCAAACATATAATTTTTAATCTGTATGTAGCTTGAGCAATAATTTATTTTTAAAAATGTACAACGTGTGAAACATTTTCATCAAGTTACCAATTATTTAATTTTTAAGTAAATATAGATTGAAAACCTCCTGTACTATCTCGTATCTGTATCATCAATTCTCTTCACCATGTAAAATCAAAGATATTTAAAATCGATTTAAAAACTGATAAATAATTTATAAATAAGTTACCTTTAAGATCACAGCACATAAGCCACTGGAAGACGGTGTGTTGTTCCATTTTGCCGTTAACTTCTACCAGCTTGGGGGTCATGCACCAGCAACCCACTTTATTGTGACCCCTACAACAGTCGGTTTAGATTTATTAATATTATTACTTGTGTTGATTTAAGTTGTATATAAAAGATGTGCTCTGAGAGCTCTGAGTCCTCATCGATAGAAGAGACTGACCATACACGACATTTTACACATAATAAAGATTTATGTGCGTGTTCGTGCGTATGTACGTACGATAGTGTGCGTGTTTGTGCGTATGTACGTACGATAGTGTGCGTGTTCGTGCGTATGTACGTACGATAGTGTGCGTGTTCGTGCGTATGTACGTACGATAGTGTGCGTGTTCGTGCGTATGTACGTACGATAGTGTGCGTGTTCGTGCGTATGTACGTACGATAGTGTGTGTGTTCGTGCGTCCGTGCCTACGTTAGTGTGCGTGTTTTGAGTGCATGTACATGTGTCTGTGCGTATGTCTATGTACAGGTATGGATGTATGTGCTAGGTATGAGTACTCACCTAACCATACCACTACAAGGCGGGTATCCAGGCACCGAGACGCTGACCCCGCTAGTGATGTAACTGTGGGGGTCATCGTCCACTACTTTGCCCTCTTTGCTGAGGGCGGCCGTGCGTCGTAGAATGATGAAGTCCCGGGGTGCTATAATACCCCGCCCTCCCCCCGCTGTCACTTGATAGGACAAATCGACTCCTGGTCCTATTTCCTGTTGGTTTTATATTTCTTGTTATAATGTAACAAATTGTGTAATTGATGCTACATTCAAAAAAGATGGATTGGCATTATACTATTAAATATTAAGATTGCTTTAGTGGGTGTGATTTTTTTAATATTGGTGATTTAAAAGTTATTGATTTTTTTTCATTTTTCATTTCTAAGTTCATTTCTTAATTTGTATTACTTTTTTTAAGTTATTCGAATTATTGATATACCTACATATTGCAATAAAAAATAGATCTCAGTAAAATGTAACTTAAATGTAATTTTATAATTAAATATTTAATGATCTGAATAAAATGATAAAATTTCTAAGTCATAGCAAAAAAAAATCATTTTTAGAACAAAACATTTTAAATAGTTTACACTATATTTAATTTTCTTTCGACAACTTTTTCTTAATATTAATTATACAGATTATTAAAAAACATAAAAAGGGTTACCGAAAAAAATGTTGTTATCAAACCTCGACGCCAACATATTGTCTTACATGAGAAAAAACAATAAAAAAAAAGAAAACATTTCCAAACTAATTTATTTTAAACGTCTAACTAATGGACATTACATTTTTTATCTGTTTTATTTGAAGCAAGGGTTGTTGATTTCTAAATAAATAAATAAATTATTTTATTTTCCTTTACCTGACTAAAAAATGTGTTTATTACATAATGTTAATATTGGTTTAAAAATAAACCTTTTGATGGAAATACGAAACATTAAGATAAAATAAATAGCGAGCGCGATCTCATCTCAGTTTTTCTTACAATAAATATTCTCTCATTAATTTTTGGCACAAATATAGTTCAAAGGAACGTGAAAAAGATAAATATTCTTTTCAGGATTTATGAAAAACGAAAGCGTTGCTATGGTCTGTTATTTTCGTACTTGATTCGAACTGTATACAGTCGAGCAAAAAATGTATGTTAGGGATTTTATTTTAAAACAAAATTAATTATCAGATTATCCTTTATTATCTTTGGTATATTCACAAGACAGGTTTACAATTTAATGGATATTTTATTATTTTTTTCACTCCCATTAACATAATATTCATATAATTGGTTTATTTTTACTTTTGGGTCCAAACATTTTTTGGACTCTAAAAAGGTTGAATTACAATTTAAATTTCACTTAAAGAAGATCACGTTACAACCAAACAAATGACAATTTATTACAAAGATTTTATCAGATCTTCACTGATAATATCTAAAAAATAAATAAGAATGTTGGTATCGATTTGAAATGGGTTCAAAAATAATTCAACACATATTAAAATGGGCTGTAAATTTTAAATTCGTTTAAAAAAATAATGTTAGATAAAAATAAGAAAAAAATAATAATAATATCTGAGTTAGTATATATTATAACCTAGAATAAGTCATCCTCTTTAGTAATATCAGACATACCTTAATTAATTCGCTCTTCAGTATTGTCGGATTCCATTCTGGAAGTTTTGCGAGATTGTTCTTAAACTCGTCGAACAAAAACTTAGCCGGTGCTGACACCAGGCTCTGAAAATTAAATATTAAATATTAATATTTTTTATCTGTCGTAATATCACTGTTACAGGCTTAAATAATAAAATAATTAAAGCACAGTTTTGACTTGTCATTCTCTATATACTCTAGTAATATTATAATATTATATATAATTTAAAGGCCTTCAATAATATAATACTATTTATAATTTAAAGGCCTTCAATAATATAATACTATTTATAATTTAAAGGCCTTCAATAATATAATATTATATATAATCTAAAGGCGTTTATCTGAGTAAACTAATCATAATTAAAATTGTAATTAATGTTTTTGAAAATAAGCTAAGTATTATATAGTATATATAGTATTTATTTTATATCTAAAGTATCTATTTTATATCTCTTTTAGCAAAAATTAAGATTAGTTTTTTTTACAGAAGAGGAGGTGAAAAAGACAAGGAGAAGGAGGAAGAACGGGAGGAGGTGAGAAACAGGAGATGTATAAAAGAATAAGATATTAAAAGATTATCTATTATAATATATAAATAAAAATAACTCACTTAACTCACCGTTAATCTATAAACCTTCCCGAACTTCTCCGTCTGTAGAGACTCTACGATGTCCCCCTTCACGGAGCCACGCTTCTCCAACTTCCAGTTCGGGAGGTGGATGGTGTTCCAGGCGTTCATCATACTCTCCTCAGCCATATGGATGTACTCGTCTATCTGGAATTATAAATTCAATTATGTCCATATATATTTAATATTGTGGTATGGCCAAATATTTGTTTGGGGACGACACGATGGATACATACGACGGATTGGTACAATAGGCCTGTGGTCGTGGGTTCGATACCAACACTAGAAAAATATTTACAATAGACACTTGTATTTTTCTAAGGAATGGGTCTTATGAAAAAATTAATAGTTATCTATCAGATGTCTAGAGCCCATATTACGCCTTGCTTAGTTTTGGGCTAGATTGCGTTGTTTGGAATTTTCCGAATATTTATTATTTTTATTGATTATATAAATAAACCAAAAGGAATCTAAGTATTATTTTGAGTTGGATCCCACGTTTTCAATCTCAGGTCAGGTAACAGCCAATAAATCAGTATTTGTACCATTTGACCATATTTAATTATTTTTGTATAGAATATGAAGAATTTGTATATATTTTGTGTTATTGTTAGAATATTCGTCACTATACAGATATATATTTTAAAAAAACATCTGTATCATTTTATTGTAAATATCAAAACGTTTTAGTAAATATAAAATTTAATTAATTTCATGTTGGACTTAAATCCATTTATTTATATTTACTATAAGTGATCACTATTGGTAAGTTTTTTGTTTATTAAAAAAGGTAGAACCTTCAAGGCGGATAGACTTTTTCATTTTTGCCCATATATGGACTAGCCTTGGCCAGTGACTTCCTCTGCCATATATCACGCGCCCCGGTTCCAATTGCAAGATATTTATCTTCACTTATAAATTAATATATTTAATTTTCAAACCAATTTTTGTTTTTTGTTTCCATAACAACTAAACAATTTCTAGGAGTGAAAAGTATCCTAAATGTTAAACTTAAAGTCAACGAACGGTCAACACTAAATTTTATTAAAATCTAGTAGTAATTTTGTGGTTATATAGGAATGGAAGACCACTTCAGGGTTTTTTACTTTCCATTAATTAAATAATCTACCAAAATTATAATTATTTAAATAAATATACACGACCGAAAAAAAAACTTTTGACCTTCTAAATATAAATTTACGATAAATCGAAGTAAAAAAATGTGATCTTAATATAATTTTAATTTATCTGTAATCTGTAGGTGAATGTTCGTAACAGCTGAACCGGTTACAACGACTTCTTCTGATAACCGGCAGAGGTTAATACATGAAGTATATATATATTTAGTGCACAAATTGAAAACTTTTCAAAAAAAAAATTGATATAAAATACGAATTACATAAACATATTATTTAATTATCATTTAACATAATTTTTTTATATTTACACATTCGTGAGTCATGATAACTGGTATACATATTTAGTCGGCTGTATTCTAGCCAAATTCCGATATAGAAACGTGAATACATGTATATCTACATATAAATATTCGTAACATTATTTAAGAATACTAGGTATTCCATATAATTTGCGATTATTATTTTCCTTAGGGCCCTAAAATGAAAGGTTGGCCTCAACGTGTGAAAGATCTTTCATTTTAGGGCCCTTCAACTTTACGATAAAGAATACAAATAAATGTAATACGAAAAAACTTACGGTTAGCCATTCCGCTTTGAAAGGTTCACTATTTTCACGATTAAAAAGATATTTCATCATATTTGTTATCGAAAAACCGAATCTGTTCAAATTGTTTAATTTCGCCTCCAACTCCTCTTCAGTGCCGACGTTCTCTAATTCGCCAATATGTTTCTCCATTTCCGAATCTTTTAGCGCGGGAGTCGAGGAAGACGCCATTTTGATTCTTTTTTTTTTAAGTTACTATTTTAAACACAGTCTTTATTTTATTTATAAATCCTTGTCAGTTATAATATGTTGAATAATAAAACCTATTGAAAAAAATACTTTTCTTTTTTTTAATACTAATTTCAGTTTTCATAGAATTATTTTCGATAATCGATTATAGTACCGGTATACTTTAATTCAACAAAAGCTGCTACAATGTTTCTTAACGCATGTATATAAATAAAATGTCGATTGGTATGTAATAGTGTATGTTGATCTTTAAAATATTCATTGAATAAAATCTTGTTGTTTATGATGTTATGTTTATTTTACCGGTTTCATCATGTATAAATATTGTTATTTATATAGTAGGAGACTACTAGCGGACACTACTTGATAAATAGGAACAAAACGGGACTCAAATTATATATATATCAAACCCAAGTACATATATATATATATATATATATATATATGTACTTGGGTTTGATAATATATAATTAAAAGAGTACTTATAAATAATGATTGTACCATTCAGATAGGACACTTAACTCGTGCTCTGAACAAGGACGCCGATAATATCGGGCGATATTTTATTGAAGGACCAAGTGTATCGATTTTATTTTAATAAAATATTTTTTTTAAAGTTCGATTCCATTTTTTTAAATATATATATGGAGGAGGACAAACGAACGTGGTGGTCAACTTGTGATTTCACTCATGGTCTCAGCACGAGAGCCGGGTTTTATTATAGTATTTATTGAATACATACAAACAAACTATTAATATTTTATTATTCTGTGGGCGAGTTTTGATAAGATAACATTTGAATGCAATATCGATCGCACTATCGTTTATCATTGAAGAGGCGTGTTTACAAATGAATAAGATGAAAGTAAATAAAGTCACTCATTGTACTAATTAGTTATTAATTTAAAGGTTATCAAAGTCAATTGTAATATTAAACTTTTACTTAACTCTTTTTATATATATTAATAATATTTTCAAAGTATAACATATAACAATGTATATTGAAAATTTTGCAATAAATAAACAGGTATTCGATATTAGTGTATATTTTTTTAATTATTTTTGAGACGAATTGTTATTTATCTTCGTAATTATATGAAATATTCACTTGGCATACAATTTGCACACTTTATAAAATTAAAGCCGAATATGATACTTCATTACAGAAAAAATGTTTGTTTTTACTGATATTCTTCTAAGTGAATACATTCGCTGTTAGGACGTCATTCGTAAAATAAACGACATTGAGACATCACTCATTTGAAGAAACTTCGGAGGTCAATGAACTGCTAAATTTACACATATATATGTTAACGAACAGGATTTATAAATATAATACAGACGGATATTATATTTAGATAAACACACGATCAAATATATTAAATATACACCAGAATAACACAGAACAGTAAACACATGCAACTGACACGAGAGCCGGCAGGAAACTGACATATGTCAAGTTGTGAGATCGAAAATATTGACACCGACTTATATTTGTTTTACCTGGCATTAAGTTATTTTATCTTACATCAAAAATAATCCCTAAATTATAAATAAAGATTTCTTTTATCTATAAATTAAATACTGGGACATGATTTTTTTAATCCTCAGACAATTTTAATTTCACATTTTTATTGAATATTTAAACAGATATTCTGTTCTAAAAACTACCAAAATATTACATACTACCCGCTTAATTCATATGTTTTCTTTTTATTAAACTTTCAAGGAATTCTCTTAAAACTTTTACCCTTATTTTGGGTAATAATACTTCGAGACTGGTTACACCGTTGCAATGACGCAGATTTAAACCAACAAAGGGTTTGGTTCAGACTTTATCATAGTTATCGCACATTTATTTAGTTGATAAATTCTGTATATGTATTATTCTGTAGGTACAGTGTGTGTAAGTTTAAAAAAAATATATAACAAAAACATGCGATAGATTTTTAAGTTCATTAATACTTGAATACGAGATTCTTCTAGAGAAAAATATATAACAAAAACATGCGATAGATTTTTAAGTTCATTAATACTTGAATACTAGATTCTTCTGGAGAAAAATATATACATCATTATAAGAATTTAAACAAAAAAAAATCGTTTTGTCTAAAATGACGGTTTAAAATGTTTTTTTTTTAATTACTGCATTAGCCTTGGTTGAGTATATTCCAGAAAAAAGAACCGAGTTCGTTTATTCGAAATGGGATGCTGACTAACTGACTGACTAAATGATGCGTCTATAAGAACATTCAGGTAAGCTGAATAATATCGAAATTCAACCTTTAAAAAGAAAAAAAGAATATGCATCGATATTAGTATTAAATAAAATATGAATAATTCCATCATCAAAACTGCATCGTGTAAAGAAAGAATGGATATAATACTATATCGCCGGTACATACAACCAGTTACATACAGACAATGCTATAATAAATTCTCGAAGCTTCTCACTACGTTCCGAGTACGCGTAGAAAAATTCCAACAAATTGATCCAATACTTGAACCACGCTTAATATTTTATTACTAAGGAGGCTAAAACCATGTATTTTTAAGCAAAAACTACTTATTAAGTACATGACAATAATCTCTAATATATCTGTGTTTGTAGGTTTGTGTATCACGAAAAAACTAATGGACGCGTTTTGATGAAATATTGGTATGGTGACAACTCATTATCCGATTCGATATATACAATACGTTGATTAGGGAAATAAATATATTGATCCCCAGGGAAAAACAGAAAATCAATTTATAACATACTTTTAATAATAAGAGAGATATATATATTCTGAGAAAAAAATATGCAATGATAACAGGTCAATAATTCGGAACGTGTATATTTTTTTATTTCGTACTTAGTTGCCGGTAACAAAAAGACAAGTGCGAGGTTAGTCTGATAAGAAGGTGGCAAAAATTGAGATAGCTGGAATGTGTGATCATGAAATGAAAGGAATACAGGCAGAGCTGATGATGGAAGTGAATGGAAGAGAAGAACGTGGAATCGAACACACCATAGTGACCTAAGCACGGAAGAATGATGACTTATTAATTTAAGTTAGTCGTCTTTGAAAGTGCTATCGGTAATATTATCATACTAATTAACATTCTAAAATAGGCTTATGATAAAAAAAACATGATAGCCTCTAATATTGATAATATTTTTGAAATCAGTAATGTCTAGATTTATTATAAAACAATATATTAAAAAAATGCGCTTTCATTACACGTAGAGATTAAATTTACAATATAAGGCAAAACGATTTATGGTGTCCCTCGTGAAAGAATCGCCTTTATTGGATATACAGAGTAAAGGGGGAAGGTAGCTACCCCCTATTTTTGGGAACGTGTCCATAGATGGAATTATTTTAAAATCCAAAACCACAGATTATTAATGATTATAATAACACCGCATAAAACCATAAGCAAAGCAATCAACAAAATTATAAAACAAACTATTAATATCACAATTCAGTTCAATTAAATATCTTCCCATAATTTATTAAATACAATGAAATAACAACCAATCACAGCCAATATTTCGTTTCGTGACTACTCGAAAACTATTAACGTAACGTCAAAACTAATACTAGGGGTATAGACACATATGTTTTTTAAATATAGAAAGAAACCGCATTGCATTACATATATTACTTGTCGCCCACAATTCTGTCCGTCTATAGAAGTAATTTTAAACGTTCAGAACAATTAATTCGGAAGTAGTGATTGTAATTTCTGTTTTTTTTTTTAATTATTGTGCACTTATGATGATCCTAGGTATATCTATTCTCGCCGGGGCGTCACGGTGACTGCGACAAGCGATCCCGTGGCGTCCCATTATGGCGATGAGGGTAACCGTTGGTTTTTGTGGGTAGCCTTAAAAATGGCAGCGTCCTCTATGCTGCCGGGTAGTCCCACATAACCACCCCGGCCGTCACCTTCTCGGCCGGGGTGTATCCGTAACGGATTTTCTAACGAAAAAAAAAAAGGTATATCTATACTAGTGTCAGAAGATCTCGCACTTCCGTTCAAATTACATAAAATAATTAAAATTCGTAAGGACACGAAAAACATTGTCTAATTAATATAGCAAAGCTAATTAAATTTGTGGATGTGTTTGTGTTTCTGTATGGTTAGTGAGTTTGTGAGTGTGTGTGGTAATAATATAATTAATAGATATTTTATCATAAAATCTTTCTCAGTTCATCTTCAATAAGTTGTTGAGTTTCAGCATACATCAACGACATTAGCCATTAAGAAGTTTTTACGTTATAAGTGCACACACACACACACGCACACTCACCCACACACACGCTGTGTACGATAAACATTAAGGTTATAATTAATCTAGTTATAGATTAGTGCAGACCGCATTGCAATCAGTCTACTAGCAAAAAGTTTTTAGCTTAGCAACCATATTAAGATTAGGCTTCCTCCTTTTACTCAAAAATCTATTAGGAAATTAGTCGGGAGTTGTAAATTTCTAAGTGCCTTTAGAATTGAAAGCTTTCATCAACAGTCACAGACTCACAGTCAACAACCGAATCTTCAAACAACTGTCACCGACTTCTGAATCATTCCTAGTAGAGGTATGCTCGTCCATGCAGAAGTCACTCCCAGGTGGAGTTAAACACATATGGTTTGTTTTTTTTTCGAAATCAGCTAGTAAGAGTTAATGAGTCCCAATGAGGCAAGAGTTTTAACCCTTTTCCAGGTTATGTTCAGTAGTGTCATTAATATAGATTTAAAACAACTTAGGTCCGAGGACACTACCTTGGGGGACGCCAAATGAGATGTGGATGTCATAGCTAAAAATAAATATTTATTTCATCTGATAACGATTCTTGGATAGTCATAAAAAAGTACCTCTAACACCCATATTTTTTCTGCTTTTATTTTCTGCTGATTATCTCTATCGAAAACCATATTACGAGTTGGAAAGGTTTTCATATTCGTTCAAGTAATTTAGGAATTAAATGTAAAAGTATTAAAACCTATCAAAGATAATACTATCTTTGATAGGTTTTAATACTTTTGATAGGTTCGGTATTTATGAGAGATATAGATCGATAATTATTAATGTCATCTTTGTTTGTTTGTTTGTTCTTTATTGTACACAAATAATATAAAAAAAAACATTTCTTAAAAATGAACTATGACACCGCCTTTATGAACTGAAATAACGATGAATTGTTTGCAAGGCAAGGCGGAAACGCTTTATTTTAAAGAAAAGATTCATTAACTGAATAATAACAGGGACAACTTCTTCGGGGGAAGTCTGTAGCTGTTAGAGGTAGAAAAAATGTCGTTAAGAGGATCAGATCGAGATTTTTTATATTTGTTTTTTAAGTAACGTTAAATGCCAGGAGTGGTCAATGACTCAATGACACATGTGTACGTGACACATTTGGGCACCGCACCTGCGTGCTTATCTCTTTTTTCTCATCACATTTTTTTTGAATTAGTTTTACCAATTAAAGTATACTTATAAGATATTAATTAAAACCCCTTAAATTTTTATATTATTTTCAGTCTAATATTTAAGTAAGTTCGGTGTTAACGCAAAAATATTATAATGGTCTGATTTCGGGGTATTTAGGCCAGTAATGGCAAATAGCTTATCGTTATCAGCTGTAATATAAAGTGGTCCAGGCAACTCCAAGTACTGATTACACGACCCGGTAGGATTTTTAAATATATTAGAGAGGACGTATTTAAAGAGATAACTTATTTAAATATGTAATCAGGTGAGATCAATAATTCATTTTTTTTCGATTATATTAATTTTTAAATCATCCGTTACGTTTTTTTTTTATAAATAATTGTAGATAATCTAAATGCATATCTAATGAATTGATCAATGTCATATTTGGAAAACGGTATACAGCCAAAGTAATATTATTATATGTACCTTCCTATTTGTATACACTTACTATTTAATAAATTTAAAAAAGTAACGGATATTACAATGTTTCCGAATATTTAGAGGATGATGCACCGTGGGCATGAAGCGATCGCTGCCTGGCTGTTTCAAGATTTATTTAGAGTATTTCTATATAATTGAAATATGTAATTGACGATAATTAAAGAAAATCATATCACAAGCCCGCTGAGTTTCTTTCGCCAGCTCTTCTCAGGTCAGTGGCAATTAATTTTCCGAGCTGGTGGTAGCTTTGACAATGAAAAAATGGTTTGTATAAAACTTACTTTTTTGATTTTGTTTTTTTTTATTTTTGTCATATAAGTAATTGTAATTCCTTCAAGTGAAACCGAAACTGCGTCATCATTTTGTTTGACATAATGAGTATTGAAATATAAACTATATAAATTTAAAAATAAAGTCCACATTCGGTTAGATTTATGATTTCTGAAACAAACCTTAAGTCAGCGTTAGTTCGTTTATATTGTTATTTATAGTTTTTATATTTTGTACTGTAGGAGTTAAGTTTTCTTTTACATTAGAATACTGTATTGCATCCTCAATATCTAAATCATCTATTTAATATCGAGTAAGGCCGTTATTCATTTTTATATTTAAACTTTCGTGAACCATGACTATTATACTGGCGAGTTCACGCCGCGAGTCCGCCACGCTTAGAGCTCATGATTAAGAACCCCGAATGGGTTGGAAACTAGTGGGGCACATTCCGATTTAATTTCTACGTAAATATAACCGGGTAAATATAAATATAATAGCCGTTATTCAAATCGCGATATGAATAAATTATTATGTCTATAGTAGAGATTTTTGTGGTACACAGACAGACTATGATAATACACTTACGGTATGACTGGCTGATAAAGATATTTTATATAATTGCAAACACTTTCTTGTTTAAAGAATTCATTTTTTTTTCCGATAGCGAAATGTAGGTATAAATGTATCCACATATAGATAGGTAGATAAATGTGTAAGTCTGTTTAATGTTGTTTCTAGGTGTGTTAAATGAATCGATCAATTTATATTTTGTTAATTTATAACAAATTTACAAAATATGATAAGACCGGGCGTACCTTAAAGAAGAACAGAACCGTACATATCATGCTGATTTATTAAATGTTATAGTTTTCTTTGTTGAAACAGTAGTGTATTATAAATGGGATAGCAAAAACAATTTCTAAAAAACAGGTCTACTGCTTTATTATAATTATCATCATAACCATCATCATCGTAATAATCATCATCATCGTCATCATCATCATCATCATCATCCCTTGCCCCGATTTTTTTATCTCTGCACAACATATGACGCGAATTGTCAATTATTTTCACACACTCTTCTATCATACTTCTTTATTGATATGTTTTTTTCTTTTTATTTTTGTAATTTAATTGCAAAAATATTGTTCGCATCTATAAATGGCGTGTACACATGTCCTCATATGAATTATAAACAAAATGTATGTAATGATTTACGCATAAACTGTCGGTATAAATAAATAAATAAATACGTCACCTCGTGAAGAGTTTTAATATAATGATATTAGAGATTAATATTAAAAATATTCGTTTGAATGTTTGTGGTTTTGTTTAATTTGAACTGTATTTATTACAATCTTGTTCAATAATTTAGAACCGTTCATTCGTTCAGTTTCGTTCAATTACTGTCAATTAGTGATGTGTCAGATTGCTTCAAAACCGGCGGATGCATGTTTAAACTTTCTTTATCTATTGTTGTCTGTGATTATCCGTTTGTTTTGATATATTTATTTGCAATATAAATGCGCATAGCTGATTATAAAAAATAAAATTGTGTCATTGTTAGCCATCTTATCTTATCTTTAAGGATAAAAAACCAATCAAATTTCAGAACTTAATAAAAAATCGATTAAGATAGCAAAAAAAAATTCCCTACCTACTTATACCTATCCTATAATTCTTTTTTTTAAACATCCCCCGTTAGCGTCGTAACCCGTGTCGCAAATTTTACAAACATTGAAATAACGGACAAAAGGAACACTCAGATACAAAATAAGAATATGTGGATCATACAAACGACTGTCCTGAGTGGAAATCGAACCCACTATTTTTGCTCTTTAGCAGGCACTAGGTCGACAGGCCAGTGGCACTAATTTCTATAAATAAATATATAATAAAAGTAACATTATAGTAACATAATCTACGGTTAATATATTACTGAAGTTAGTTGAACTTGCTCTGAGAGCTAGTAAATAAATTGAGGTCAATTGATGATGACTGTTAATCATTCACTCGTTTATGAGTACATTGTACTTAAAATATAGATTTGTACCGGTTTTTTAAGCGGATAAGTCAATTTAATCAATTTATTACGTACGGAGATAATAATCTAGATGCCGATATATTTACAAATGGAGACCAATTTCGGATTTTAGAAAAAAAAAAAAAGTTAAACATGGCAATACATGTTTAAAGATATTTTCAAAATTGGAATGCTTTCTCGTTTCATAGTTTTGTTAATGCTACTGATAATTTAGATGGGTTTAATTTCAATCGATAACAGCCAATTTAAGGTTAAAAATTTCGGCTGTTAGTTTAGATTAAATATTGTCTTATGTAAAATGTGTTTTTTATATTTCGTTCTCTTATCACTTGGTTAGTTCTAGATTGTCATCTTATCCAGTCAGCTTCTCTAGCTAATCTAGTGTATGTGTACTGAAATAATCAGATTGTGAATGGCTTTTACCATTTGTTGTTTGTTGAGGATTTCATATCAATGTCGATTTTAAAAGTGTATGGCTGCAATTTTTTCAAGTATTAATGGAATTCTTTTACATCATCACAGTTGATATAAACTTCTTTTTGAGAAATTAAGAAACAAACAAGGATAAGTTATTATTATTTTTTAACTTTATATGTGGAAAATATGGAAATTTTATACACATTATTTTTAACATGAATTGGTTTGTATTTTCCGTTTTGATAAATATAATTATTAAATGCATTTTGGCCCTAAGAGTAAATGTGAGATTTACCCATGGATATTTGCAAACATGGAAAGTTGCAAATGCTTTGCCATCGTGAAGCACAAGGATAGAGGCGAAGAGGAAGATTTTGTGTATCTGACTCTCTTACTCTCTCGCAACATAGCTTATTAGATACTTTATTTTTTAATTACCCTTTCCGGCACAAATCAATCTCTCGTGCCTGGTCAACCGTGTCCAGACGTTTGTCCAATATTCCGCCAGTGGTCTTTTTTGATTCAACGTAAAAATGGCTCAAATAAGGCATCGCCAAGGAAAGGTTTTTGCTTTCGAAGATCTAAGTCTAGTAATGTAGTGAATATTATTCATATAAAACTAAGAAATATAGCATTGCCATCTTTTGACAAAATTGAAGTATATTATAGTTTTAAAAATGATAAGAGATGTCGTTATTAGAAATATTACTTTCGCGGTAAACACACTAGATGGCGCCTACACAATTATTATTTTAATAAAAATGTTCCTTGGAAATATATTTATTGATTTAGAAAATCTTATTTGATTTAGAAACAAAAACAGCAGTTATTTATATATATTTATAAATTAACAATTAAAGTTGCTTCAAACAGATTGTTCTAATATTTATTGAACATATGGTGTACATTATATATTTATAATAATTTTATATATTCATAATAATAAACTAAAATCAATAGTTACTATGAACAGGAACATTGAACCATTGAAACATTGAACCTCTGAGATACATACAACTACTGAACGGATAAAATTAATAAAAGCAAAACTCAAATTATACAAATACAGGCTGACTTCAGCCATATGTTACACTTTTGTAACATTAGATTCAGAAGTATCAATCAAAGCCTGGAAAATCACTATTATCATTGTGATATATTCTTCTAGGAGGCACTTAATAACTTTGCTATATTTTTTTAATTCATATTATAACACTGGATGTAAGGGCTGTAGTGTTATATAGACCCTTAAGCTTTCTCAATAAATATATCAAAGAAAGAAGTATATTTTCAAATCTATTCAGTACTAAATAAGGATAAATTTCTCATTAGATTCTAGTTCAATGTTGCCAAGGAGTACCGACTCCTTGGATACTCTTAAATATTTAAATAATTTATAAATTGTACAGTACTAATCATCACATACCTGTTCCTGTGTCAATATAACATCCCTCGGAGGTCTGGGGCTGGAGTTGGGTGTTTCCACTGGAGAGAACCAGTTAACCGTGGACTCGCCCGACACGCGAGGAGGAAGCAGGAGAGGAGTGCGCTCCGTTGAATGTTGAACTGTGGGATAAAAAATGAAAATGGGTTTTGGTTTTTTATTCAAGAAAAGTTGTACTACTTTTTTTAGTTTTTAAATTGTTTATTGGCTGTGAATTATAAACAATACGTTATTAAAATAATGACAATAATATTTGAAAATATTCATAAACATGTGTGTGGAGCTTATTCAAATTGAAAATAAATATATTTAAAATAAAAAAGAAATCAACGCGGAGAGAGAGAATTTGGTGTTATGTACTTTAATTTATCAAATGCCATATTTTTGTAAACGATTATTTTATTTCTTAATAGGTTAAAATACTCAAATTCATATTTATCAGTTATGACTTACCTATACTATCCAGCAGATGTTTCGCCTCGAACTCTTGAGGGAGCACCCTGAAGTCCAAAAACCAGGCTTCCCCCCACGCCAGGGTGAATGAGGCGAGAATCAAGAACACTTGATACACCGGCTGGGAGGCGTTCGGCCACTGGGTACGATATTTTATTTATACCATATGTCATTTGTACAACATGTAATATTCATAAAACTAGCATATTTTATTTGTATCCTAATATCTTTGAAATGTGAATTAATCGATTTCTATCTTTCAAACTATCTCTCACATACTCATATGGTACTTTACTTATTCTCGTCACGACACATCTGTCTCAATATTCGCATTTCAACAATATTTTTCCAGCTTAAGAGCTTTTTTTTTTAAGCTTTTGAGATCACTAATCTAATTTAGAAAAACATTACAATTGGTCCAGAAGTTTCCGAAATATGAGCGAACAAACCTACGTCAGGGTTAAGCAAATAAGGTTATTTTAAGATCACTCATCACATAAGGTCACAAGAAACGTTGTCACAACGGTATAGACGCACGTATCATGTTGCATCCAAACTAGTAAACATGATACGTCTTGAGTTTCGACTATCAGATATCATACATCTAAATGATACAAGGACTCGACGAGTCGTCATGACGTCATGAATAAATCACAGACACTACACTGTGTATTTGTCATCTGTACCTAACCAGTTAATGTATATTTAAAAAAAATCTATATACAATTTAAAAACTTGAAAATTTAATAAGAAATGTATTTAATGAGTGGTTTTCATTAACATATTATAATGTCTGTACTTACGTCGTAAACGAAGACTTTTCCAATTAAAAAGGCACAAGTACCACCTGTAGAGAGCTGGAATACAAACATATCCTTTATTAAAAAAAAATATTCCCATATGTAGTTATAACAAAATCTAATAGATGGCGCTATTTTTAAAATGCAGATACGAAAAATAAAAAAGTAGAGAAGTCACTATAGTCTATAACAAATTTCCCGTCTATCTAAATACCATCAAATTATCCTGAACACATTTTCATGCAGTTTTCTCAATTATGAAAACTTTTAAAAAATCGACAGAAATATACAAATTACAAAGAAATTACTACAATTTTATTTTTGAATTGACCAATGAAAGGTACTTGGTTGGTATATTTGTTAATTCATATGAATTATATTTTATTAAGTGTATTTTATAAAAGTATATAAGAGAGTACAACTCACCGCAATAACGCTCCAGTTATTGATATATAGTATGGCATAGAAGAGGAGTAACAATATAAATCTCAATATGGCGGCTATTACAATATCGAAAAGCGATATTTTTATATTATAATGTGCTATTTCTCTATCAAATATCTGTACAAGAGTTTCTCCTTTCATCTGAAAAGTTAATTATTATATATTTTTCACACTCACAATATAACTCTATAATAAACAAATAAAAAAATAATTTGTATTATATGAAGAATATCACTGATATTGTTTCATTCATCTGTTCATTCATTCATGTTTCATTTTTTAATGAGACTATTTAGATTAAGTTATATTTGGACCTTTCTATTATTGTCCGAATCTGCAGCGTAAAAAATATTTGAAAAGAGAATGAGAGACAAACCAAAGTGAAGAAAAGAGAAAAAACAAATAGGAAAGAGAGAAAAAATCCCACCATAACACAAATAAGCCACATCAAGCTCGTGAACAGGATATCAAATGTCACAATCAGACAGAAGCGCCGTCTGACAGACGACATCCTGCCGTTGGGTCTGTGACTGACTGCCAGGTCTTCAGCCGTCATGTTCACTGACTGCGAGTGGGCTGGAACGTGGAAACATAAGCAGTTTGATTTATGTACTATAATAAAATTAATGTACAATTAATGTTACATATGGAGTATATAATGATAAGCGTGGTTTGTCAGAGAATGATGTACAATTATAACTTTTTTTTTTTTATAACGTTTTCTAGTGGAATTTATGTCTTTTGAGCCATTTATAGAAGGTATTCCGTTATAACGACATCGGCCGCAAATAATTCGTTATAACGACCGAACACTTCAGTCCCTTGAATTATAAGTATCTATACTTTTAGAAAAAATAAATTTAGGCCTAGTTTTGATGAACCATATGCAACAACGTTCTAGAAAGTAACCAAAGTTTCGTTCTTATAATCATAAGGCTTTCATTTTTATTTATTTGTTTGTTTGTTTGCCATTAGTTATAATTACATTATTTATTAATAAATGTTTAATTGTGTAAAGTTACATCTAAGAATCAATTACTCCGCATTTTGGTGTGTCTACCCGTAGAACGTGTACGTACTGTACGTTCTCTGTTTAACAAAGTATAGGTATATTATGAATATAATACTGAAAACTGATGAGAGCAATGGAAGGTCGGCTTCCAGATATAACCTGACAGTTTCGTCAGACTTATTGCAAAAACGGATTTTAAAATATTTTTAAAAAAATGACAAAACAGTTTATTTCTATAATTTAATATCGTTGATTTATTCCAGTGACCAATGAGTAATTGAAATAGACAAAAAGTTATTTTCTATAGAAATATTCCACTGCAAAATATAAGAACGCTTTTGAAAAAAAAAATAACCCCATCATCTGATTGTTTTTATGGCCATCGAATACAAAAACGAGTGATATAGATTCTGACAGAGACAAAATAACATTAGCACATTTAGTTACAATTACTGTATTGGAAACAATTGTTACGGATTGAGCCGTGACAAATAAATAATCCACCTCATTGATAATGAAATTTTAAAAAGTATTACGTAGATATATCATGATAGAATGATAAATGCGTATAAGGCGACATTACTTTGTCTTTGTTGCTTTGTTTTTTATATATGTATATAGCTATGGTATAGTTATATATTATAGTGGCCCTCTGTCGTTAAAATTCGCAGGTGAATCTCATTTCCTGTTATTTATGCAAGGAACAATGACGCTCCAATAAAAGAATAATGAAAAGTTAATATGACATACAAAGTAATAACCAATTTAGAAGTAAAATATAAAAACAATAATACAATTAGCAGGCCGGCTCATTAACCACTAAACCAATTATTTATTTAAATTTATTTAAATTACTAAATGTAATTTAAAACTGACAAAATAACAAAAAAACATTAAATGACACTTACACATATTTCTATACTGTGGGCAGACAGGGCTTCCAACGCTGTTGATGAGAGACTCAGCAGCCTCCCGTATTTGACTATCCGCCATTTATGCTGAAATATTTATACATAATATAAATTTATTCCAAGAATTAATGCTAATATAGAAAACTTGAGGATCACGAATAACATAATATTATAGAGTTATATCTTTGCAAGGGCTTTTATTGTCTTTTTTAACTTTTTTCTATTCAATAATGAATATTTATAAAAGTTTGAAAGTTAAAAAAAAACAGCAATTTAATGATTACAATATAGTTTTTGGGACTTCTTCAAATTTAATTTTACTTACTTAAAAATTCAGTAGAAGCTTGTTATACGAGTATATCTATACTAATATATATAGCAGAAGAGTTTGTTTGTTTATACGCGCTAATCTCAGGAACTACTGGACCGATTTGAAAAATTCTTTCAGTATAAGATAGTCCGTTTTTCGAGGAGTGCTACAGGCAATAAAAAATCACGCTAAGATAAATAGGGGAGGAGCAGCCATAAAAAAATTTGCGAAAACGGCAAAATTCAAAAATTTCCTTCCGTGCGCTGAATAAACGATGAAAGTTAGGTCAAAATCATGTACTACAAAATTGTTCCCCTTTGAAAGTTCTAAAAGAAAGTCCGCGACAGCGTATGCCTAGCTTTTAATAAAAACCCACTATAACCATTTCTATGGTTATCAAAATAGTTCTAAAATAATACATTATTTGCGAATTCGTTTTAATAAACATTATATTAATTCTTACCCAAATGAATAAGTTATTTATGACAGACACTTATTTTACAACAAAATTGCCCGTGACAGTTTTTGATTTCAACCAATATGAGTTATTATAGTTTTTAAAATGATAATGGGCAAATACCATGCGCTCACGGTGTGTATTAATGTGCGGGGTGTGTGGAGCGGTGAGGCGGGAGAGCGTTGGCCGACAATTCTACATAAAATTCATCAATTCCACTTTGATACATTTAAATAAAATAATCTAGTAAGAAATTGACAGTTAGGTCAACTAATTAATATACATAAAAGAAAATCGTGTTAGTTCAATTATTTATAACTCAAGAACGGCTGAACTGATTTGGCTGAAAATTGGTGGGGAGGTAGCTTAAAACCAGGAGACGGACATAGGATACTGTTTAAATCGTTCGACAACGTTTATTTATACATTTTATTGTGAATTATTTATTTATTATTCAGTCATAATTATCTGTTAGTTCCATACTATTTATTCTATAGCGATACAAGCGTAGGTATTAGTTTACTGGATTGAGTAAGTCTCTAATAGACGGCGTTTTGATAAAGTACAAACGTTTCATATAAGCTAAAACTTAATAGGATACCCGACCACGTGTTGCTGAGACTAAAGTATTAGGTTAAATTTATATTATAGTAAACACAATACTGTGAAATTAAATATATATATATAATATTTTTATTATATTGCACCAGGTGACAATCTACGAGTATTTAGCGACTATTAGACATCTGACTGAAATATACTTTACATTCATATGTGTGAAAGTTAACAAATAGCTTATTCATTACAAATTTATAATAGATTTTCAGCTTTCAGCACTCTTTTTCAATATTAACTTTAACTATGAAAAATCTCCTTTTTAATCTTAGTTTATACTAATATTATAAAGAGGTAAAGTTTGTATGTTTGTGGGTTTATACTTTATAAGTTCATTTGTTGGAGGTAATCTTCAAAGTAAGTTCGAATCTAAAAATGTCTTAACCAATATTTAGAAATAACTTTCCGGATTTAGGATTTATTATATTATTACCTTGAAATATTAGTAGAGTTTTTCGTAGATAACAATTCTGAAATAATGTTGACCAAAAAAAGCTCCAGCGAAGGAGTCTCTTACGAGCCCTGTGTTCTGAAGTTCTCGCGGACGGAGTCGCGGGCAACAGCTAGTATATAAGGCACAAAAAAATAAACAATTCCAACTTTTTTGTTCCACATTCAATTTATCCAATAGTTAACTCATATTGGAATTACAAGTTCAATAATTGAACTATTAAATTGAATTAGATGGAACACATTTTATATGTTTATTATTTTCCATGACTATAAATCTCTGTTCTGAGACTTTAGTAGTTTTAATAAAACTTACAGTTATATTTATAATCTGTTACACTTTAAAAAAATAACTTTAAAAAAGATTACAAATTCATTTATTTATGTACCAGATATGAGTATAGATAACAATGTATCCGAAATATAATTAATTTATATTAGACTTAAAAGAGATTTGTACCAGAAAATCTTTATTAAAGCAATTATTATTTTACTACCAATGTAACATAAACTGAATTATCACATATATTTATTTATGCAGGTACACACATATATATATATAAAACTATATACAATGCAACCTCAATATAACAAATAGCCAGGGGTCAAGTAAATATTCGTTATATCAAGTAATTCGTTAATCTAAGGTTTGTTATATTGAGATAAGGTTGGGCTACAGTTTGTTGTAAAGAGTTAAAAACTTGTCGCGATTGGATCACATACTATGGAATGAAGAGTCATATATATCGACGTCTATGAGAATGTTATATGGAGGTTTTGAGTCAACAAAATTCTTTTATTACAGATTCGTTATAAAGAAGTTGTTATTAAGAAAAGGTCTACTTTATGGTAAAGTTCTATTTTAGGTTAATTTTTTAAGACCATTTTATGGGATTCAGAAAAATTGGTTATATAGAGGAAGTCATTATATTAAGGTTGGACTGTGAATGTATGTATGTATATATATGTACATAAAGTATGTACATATATTAAAATTTAAAGTAGAAGAAAGAAGAGATAATATTCATCAGTCTGCACTGAAAGGAGGTAATAGCAAGCCAGTCTTTATATTTGTGACAAAATTAAGTTGTAGAGTTAAGCATTGTGAGACAAAAGCTGTATTGTCCAGCACCTCAAAGCTTTTTTTAAAAACAGAACAGCACTTAAGTAAATTCAGGTGAACTTAATTGAAAGTGGTCTTGCTAGCAAGGAGAGAAAATTATTAAATCACTTATTAGAGAAGCGGTAGTACATGCTTATTTTGGTAAGCACCAACAGGAAGCCAATTTAACTCTGCTGGTATTTGGAAATATGGTCAAATTTCAACAAATATTACATAAAATAGAACCCTAAATTCAGTTAGTTTTAATGGGATGACAGTTATATTTAAGGGAGTGTAAGAAATAGTAAAGATGTCTGGATATATCATCCACTTTAGCTACCAAGATGAAATGGCAGCCTACAGTATTTATATTTACTTAGTCTATGTACTGTAATTGAGTTTTAACAAACTACAAGTCAAGGTCCGGCATTTTATTTTAATTCCAATTTATTTGCTATTAATTATTGCCTGTCACTTTTTATGGTCCATTCATAGAACACACTCTTCTGCCATCAAGCACTTTCAAGATTGATTAATTAGGATCTAGTATAGAAGTATGTTGTTAAATTAATAGTAAAATGAGTTTTTAACTCTTAGGCTCATAACTGGTTGATTCCTTGTCCCATAGAGTGGACAAATATTACAAACTACTAGTAAAAAAGGTTACTGTTTGGGGGTCTACCCTGAAAAATAACACTTTTTTAGACTAAAGAGATCCCTCAAGCACTTATCCAAAAAATAAAATAAAATTAAATAAACCATTACTGGAAATTTCTTATGACTTACTTATTTATAAACAAAATGTTGTACATAAATCAGCATCAAGATGCACACAGAAGTATTTTTACAATAACTATTATAATTGATGTGTTAACAAATGAAAGGTACTACTATCATTAAGGCTTTAAATATTAGGTTTGTCTTTTGGTAATGTTAGGTTAAAACATAAATTATAGGCATATATAATATTTTGTATGTATAAATGTATTTTTTTATAATAACATTCAAGTCATTTTAACAAGATGAATTAAGAGTTTTTAAAAAAGACCTTCATTAACAAAGGTTTTATTTTAATTAGCTAATACAAGGTTACTTTATGAATAACTCCTCATATAAGACTTTAATTTTAGTTTTTCTGAATATTATGGTGTAGTCATGAATAATTCAGATTTATTTTCGTTTAATAACAAAAAGTGTACAAATATATTATTAGAAAATTGCTTTATTTTTTTAAGTTAAAAAAAAATGGCCAAAGTGAATATTATATGTTTTTGTATATATGAAAACATTAAAAATATTAATAAGTAAACAAAAATAGGAACAAAGACTTACTTGTTATCGCACCTACTTTACTAGGAAATGCTATTGTATAAACATGTCTAAATGCTTATCGGTGGTCTTGGACTGCCCAGATTTCATTTCATTGTTCTTTATATTGAGAGTTGTTTTAAAACAACACCTTTAAACTACGTCATCAAAGTATCCGAAATAAACTAAAGCCTAATCTACCCAAACTTAAATAAGAATTTAGATTTTAGATTATAAGACATTGACATATGACATTCAATGACATATCACATAAGTTGACTAATAACAAAATACAAAGAACTGTCAACTGTAATGTTTGCAAACGTTTCGTTAATCAGAAATGTACTTCACATTTGTAACTTGATATAAACGGTTCCAATATTGGCTTTTCAAGTAGGTGTTATCAGTAAGATATGATCAATGAAATTATCGTTTCTCATAACAATTAGTATTCTCCGAAAAAATGTATGTTCTTGTTGGATGGCTCTTCGTCGATCCTTTTTAAAAACACTTTTTGACTGTAGATCGATTATTTCAATTACTCTTTGAAACCACAAACTGTAAGTGACCATTAATTTAATTACATATATAATGTATATACACACAAATGCTGTTTATAATTTAAATAATGCTTTAGGATGGGGTTGCTATGTTATCGTAAAAAAATATAATAGATCAACAGCTAGCGTGACTGCGCATGAGACAGATTGATTGGTTTCCTTTTAAATTAAAAATCTTGTATCAAAAATTGTTTGATACAAAATCAAAACTTAGAAATTTACATTAATATTTTTTTTTTGTATTTTTATAAATAAATAGCTGACCTACCCTTACTTCGTTTCTGTCTTCATGGGTTCTTACATCGTAAACGAAATTAGCATTGTGAATTATAAGTTTCTAACCAAGATTCTAGACTGTGCGTCGATAGATCAATCAGTCTGGACAGGTTTTTCTGTATGTGTTGTGGATATAGTAAAGTGAAACATAGTGTCGGGCGAATAATCCCATCTGCTTCCTTTTTTCAAAGGCAGACATAACGTCACCACTATTTACCATAGATGGACTGAATTGAAATTTGCCTCTTAATTTTTTACGCAAGATGGAAATATAAAACAAAATTATGTTTATTTTAAACACTATTAGGTAAGTAGGTATAAGCTGTATTATCTGCAATATATATATTAATATCTATAAATCTAAGCGCACTTAGTTTTTATTTTTTATTTTATGGGACACAAGCAGACGGGTCACCTAAACGACTGCCATTGCCCTTGGACATCTACAACTCAAGAGCTACAAGTGCGTTGCCAGCCTTTTAGAAAGGAATACGCTCTTTTCTTGAAGGTTTGAATGTCGGATCGGTCTGGAAATACCTTAGGCGACTATTTGTTCCACAGATACCTCGTGAGAGTCAAAAAGCTTCTAGAAGCGCACAGTGTGACGCTAGCTGGTTGAGATTGTGAAGGTGGATGTTTTGTCGCATTGGATGGTTGCGAAAATCTGTGGGTGGTAAGTCCGAAAACTCTTCTGAAGACTTCCCATGGTATAAGCGATAGAGAATGCCGAGGGGAGTTACATCTAACGCAACGCCAAGGAATCAAGCCGATTGGAAAGGCCTTGGCAATCGATAATTCGTGCCCCTGCCAACAGATGAGCACAATACCACGTTATAAAGGTGCAGGCGGTGCGCCGGAGTGAAATACTGTCTCGATTTGTTCAGCATACCCAGCTTCTTTGAGGCCAATTTGGCTTTACCCTCAATATGACCGCAGAACTGAACCTCGCTCGAAATATCGACGGAAAGAATTCCAATACTGGCTGTTTCAGTTAGAGGAGTACTGTTAAACAAAGGTGATAAGACAAACGGTACATTTTTAGCTTTTTAGGTAAGTTAAGTCGACCCAAATCTGAAACTTTCCCCTAGGAAGTTTCGATTTTAGGCACAATTATTGTGACGTTTTCCCGTGAAATAATGGTGCGGCTGGTATAGAAGGCATAACCCGTACTATCATCTGCATAGTAATTAATGCAGCTACATTGCAGCAGAAGGAACAGTGTGAGTGATAGCTACTTACAGTCGGAGGATGCACCTTCGACAACGACCTTCATGCTTCTGCCTGCCAGAAAACAGGTGATCCAGTTGCACAATTTCACAGGAGGCCCGTAGGAAGGGAGCTTCGAAGAAGCAGTTTATGCCAAACCCGATCGAAGGTATTCGCTATGTCCAAGCTAATCGCCAGAGCGTCACCGTTGATCTCAATCACCTGTGCCCAACGTTGACTTTGATATACGAGAAGGTCACCAGCTGAGCAATCCGTATTGTCGATCATTAAGCAGTTGGTGCTGATCATTGCGTTGGGGATCATTGCATTAGTGCTGCAATCACGTCAATATCCAGAATACTGAAGCCTATTTAATATATTATGTTATATTTAAATAGGTTTGTGAGCCTGATTCAAACAGGAATATAATTAATTAATAATACATTATAATTTACACTTATGAATTTTATTTTAGTAATCAATACCTTTCGTTTAACAATTATTAAATACACATCTATCGTTACAATAAAATTACATTAATATATTAGAATCGTTTTGCGCTCAATTTATACAAGAATGAGTAACTAACTATACTAGCCTAAACTAACTATAAACCAAATTTTAAACCTAAATGAGTTACGTAGTTCTCTTAAAATAAATTTATACAAATTATCAGTTTAATTATTAATTATTATCAGTTTAATAGAGTATGAATTATTATTAAATAATATCAATTACAAAAAAATATTATTATTATTTTTTTGATATCTTATAACATTTAAATGTAATAAATACAGTATGATTTGCTTTGTTTAATTTACAAAAAGATGGTTCAGTTACCCTATGAACATTACTAAGTATCGATAAATATATGAGATCGTGATAGAATTGGAATTATACTCATATATTTCACAAACATATAGAATAGTATAAATCGTAAAATTTTATATCAAACTACTACATTTATAAAAACTAGTCAACACGTTTATGTAACTGTTACATTCGACTGACATCAAGATCTGTCTTCTATCAGTAATGTGATAATGAGATAGATGACGTAAATTGATTTATATTTATGGATACAGTATTTAAGTATTGAAATTTCCAATAAAAAATAAATTTGCTATTACTTAATTAGTCATTTTTGAATCTTATATAGGCTATATACATTTTTAATAACGTAAAATCCTTAAGATCTATTGTTTTTAGAATCGTCTTATCTCTTGTAAATTACAGATGCTCCCAAAGTCAATCCAGCTTAATAATCCAGCTGGTTGGCATGGGTTACTTTTATTCGCCTTTTATAATAAAACGCTTCTGCATTTCTTTTTACACCGCTCTGCCTAATTCATATTAATACTTTTCCAAAAAAAAAAATGTATGTACTCATTTGGATATGACAATATTATATAAATACATTATACTTAACAGTATATTTAAATCGCTGAATGATAGAGAACAATATAAATAACAACTATTATATTTACTTGAAGCTATTTTGATATCAGCGTCATCTGTTATCGAAGATTTAAACTTCAATACCATCTAGCTGTTCCAACTCTATTGTCAGGGGGATCACGCGCACAGCAGTACGAAGCTAGAATGCCAACAGAAGCGAGACATAAACATAGTATGCTGATGCTACAAACAGCACCGGATGTGATGTCATTCAATGCTGTTCCGGTTTGAGGTTGGAGTATCAGCAGAAGAAGCAGTCCGAAGGCACTCAGCAGAGAGAAGGATGACAGAACAATGTAACCTGAAAAATAAATTAGATAAATTTATAAAAATAAAAGTGCAAACCTCGTATATAATTAACTTTACATTTATTCGGTACCTAAGCTTTTAAAATGATATATATTTATGTATTTTTAATTTTCAAATGAAGAAGCAATTTTTTGTTTGAAACGTCAAACAAAAATCGCTTCTTCATCTGTTTATAGACTGTTTACCGTCATATAATATTAACTAACATTTGTCTCAGGGCATAATAAAATAAGTGTGAAAAGATCTATGCGGGTATAGGAATTGCTCATTTTATGTCATTTTTATTGCATTACTTACCCGTACTGCTTTTCTCTATTAAACTTAATATTAAAGTATTTATAATTTTAAGGGTGAAGTTAGAATAAAAGATACTAAGTATTTGTTAAATAAGAACCGAGAGTCAGTTAGGTTTAGTTTAGGTTAAGTTTTTTATTATTTATTTATAATGTACGGTTCCATGTAAAGTTACCTGATATATAATTTCTGTTAGGTAGCAACTGGTTTCGTCTAGATCTCAGACCCAGGAGGCCTAATAGAAAACAGGTAAACCCAGCCAGCACTCCGAAGTCCAGGTAATACCTACGACCCATCTAAAATTAAAAATAACAGAAGTCAGACAAATAGCAGAAGAAGAAACATGTAAATAATCGACAAAAATAATCCAAAACGTTAATAATATATTCGGAAAAGAAAAACAGTTTTAAAATTTTAAAAGGTTTATGTATACCTATTTTCCTATTCAATAATTTATTGGAAGTTTAAAAGTATCTGAATTAATAATAAATACGTATACAAAACTTGATTCCTCGAAAACTAATTGACAGAAATATTAACTAAGGTGCTATGAGCTATGATTGGTGATTGGTTTATATTGTGACAGCCCATCTTGTGATTGGCTGATAGGGCTGTCAAATTTAATCATCCTTCATCAAAATAAAAAACGTAAAAGAAAACTTACACTATACATCATATAAAAGCTCAAGCCAGTGGTCAGTCCGCCACACAATGTGAGCATCAATGCGGCTACAGTGAGGGAAGCATTGGCTGCGCTCATGGTCTTCACACTGGTAAAGGATTTGTAGGTCTCCTCGGAGTACACTGATGGAGATTGTGGAGCAACCCTGGAAGCAACCAAAGAAACATTTAAAAATCAATTTTAGTACTAGATGTTGGCAAAGACTTTGTCTACCCTCTCGTTCCACTCCCGCTCAATTTTAAGCTTTCTATAATCACCATAGCAAGAAAGATGAAAGACTTAAAATCTCACGTTTTTTCTTGCGTGATCTTTTTTTTTGGAGTGTTGGTTTTCCGAAGGATTCTTTATGTTAACTAAGATAATAAACTCACACTACATTAAAATTCATAGGAACACGTCAAGTAGGTTTTTGGTATTATAACTAAAGACCAAACAAATTCATGTAGTTTTTTTAAAATAATTAAATTTTCGGAAACATTCGTAATCCATATAGTCAACATATGGATTACAAGTTGTATAAAACTCCGTTTAGTAGTTTTGTTGAATCCATATCAGTTTTTGTGTTTTCCTTGAAAATTTATGAAATTTCCGAAGCAAAAGTATTTTATATGCAAACCTGGGTAAAAGGTTACCATATCTTATTTTATCATAGGTTTTTATATACATTGTGCATATGAAATGTTTAAACGACTGACTAATTTCAGGATTCCAAAAAAAAACACTGCCTTAACATAAAGAAAAATGATTGCCATTGCTAGTGACGTGTCAATCAGCTTAATCCAATTTTATTTTCTCTTTATTATTTAAAGGACTTTTATATTGACAGAAATGTCAGTCCTATAATGACTTAACCTAAAAACACACAGTAACTATTTTAATCAGCATATTATCCTATATTATGATCGGAAGAGAGTCGCGGCAGGCTCATAAAATGAAACAACGTATCGGCTTCTTTTGGATAAAATATTATTTGGATAACTTAGTATTCAAAGAATACAACAAAGTACTAGATATATACTGTAGTAGCTTACACGGTTACTTTGTAGGACAGTAAACTTAAATACCTATAAAATAGTCGTAAATAATACGTTGCCACTCCGTTACAGAATGCTTAAGAAATTAAAATTGCGTACAATTATATTGCGACCACATTCTTTTGAATTACGTAGCATAATAAAGTTCTTTGACATATCTATGTGTTGTAGAACTATACGATTTGATTTTAATAAACTATTGAATTATACGATGTATTTTTGTCTTGCATAAATAAAATAATTTACAATGGTCAGTTTATTATTTGAGCTAATTTATTCTGTTTTATATTATCTCACCAAATAAAAATTATCATAACACGTTGGTAATGTAACGTTTCGTTAACACCCTATAACACCTCGTTAGGCGAAATAAACACACACACTCCTTTACTCCGAGTTAAAATCAACACACATCGATTATAAGTGATCTTTTTGATCTAGTAGTGATGTAACGGTACCTAAAATATGATTCTGGTGATATCATGGTAACGAATAGTATATTTCAGTTCCTACACGGCTGCTACCATATTAAATCGAAAAGGCCACATAGAAAAGTTGTTTTTGACATTGAAATATTTATAGAACTTGGACGTACCTTGGCATTATAACAGCAGTATTTTTATCTCTTCTCTGGTTGTCTACTCTCCTGTCATATTTCATTTCTCTACTCGCTTCTCTCCTGTCCATGTCAAAACTTCTCTCTCTCTTATCTCTAAAACTAGTAACAAACACATCCTGTCTCTCAAATTCAGGTAAACCATAGTTTAGTTTCTGCTGCGCTTTAGGAGATATGGGGGATGTTTTGGACCCTCTCGTAAGAGTTAAATTCGCACAAGATTTCGATGGGGTCACTTGTGTTGGTGTACTCGATATTATCTTCATAGGTGTTCCAAGATATCTGGAACCATCGGATTTGTTTGGCGTTATTCTTACAGACGGCTGACTAGCGTAGCTTTTAAGTTTTCTTGGCGTTGATAACAATTCATGTAACTTCTGCGTTGCAATTAAATTCTTTTTAGACATAGTGGGTGATGTAAAGGTTACGTTTCTTCGATCTTCGTCATCAGATGGAACAATTGCGTATCTTAATGTCTTTCCGTTAACGGTTTTGACAATCTCGGTTGGTATTTCTTTTAATTCATTTTCATCTGGACCATCTACATTATATTCTTCTATTTCACTCTCGTCGGCCTCAATTATCCTTTTCTTTGTTGGAGAATAGTCCATTCCATCATCTATATCTATAACTTCATATCTATGTCTTCTATCTTCAAGATTGTCATCACTTTCAGCGTGTCTGTCATATTTAGACTGTTGTCGTTGCCTGAATTGTGCCATTTCAAGATCTTCGGTCCTTGTTCTACATCTAACAATAGAACGAGAAGGCTTACAAATTAATGAGGTTTGTCTTTGAAACTGCCGTTGGTACTTCGGCGGTTTTGGCGGTAACTCTGGAGGTTCGTCCCTTCTTCCGCTCGCATATATCCTGAGAGGATTGTCAGATATATCTGTTCTCATTATTCTATTGCTTTCAATTGTTTTGCGAGGAGAATTCGCGCCTAAAGGTGGCATGCGCCGGTTTGGCGACACGATCTTTGTTACGCATGATTTTTGAGCAAAAACGACCTCACTTTGAGCGCAAAATGCGGGATTTGAGTAATATTTGTATACTATCTTCGGTGACTCCATATTTGAAGGGATAATGTACTTATAAAACTCGTTACGCCATAATTCCTGTCTAAGGGTGACCTTATACGCGTGACCGTTAGGGTCTAATAGTTTTCTTGAACCTGCTCTTTTATTATTATTACTTGGTACAATTCAGATAGTTAGCTTGTATATTCATACAGTAATCACTTAATTATTAACTTACGAAGCCCTCTTATATTACCAGGTATTTTCGATTCATAATATTTTTTAAACTTGGAGCTTTGAACTCACTAAATTTGATTTTAAACTTCTTAAAACAATTGTCGTATGTTAAGTTTTTAAAATAATAAAGATTTTGTCATGTATAATTATCACTTATTTCACAAACGCGTAACGTCCTTTCGTTTGCACGTTCAACGGTCAACTGAGTAGGGATACCTTTTTTTGAAAAATGTTAGGGTCGGAAGCGGCGCAAGCGCACCCCTGTTAGCACGCGCTATTCGAATTCCACACAAAAACTACTTGAGTAAAAGATTTTCAACGCAAATGCCTTTACTATAATACTCACAATTGCTTGTAATATAATTTGGGTATATAGAAATGATATTTGTCCTGTAAATAAGTAAGTGGAATTTTGAAACTTATTTCTTACAAAATAAGGTTGTAAGTATTTTTATCCCAAGCTTTGTATGTTGTGCAATTATTGAATGAGCAATGAACGGAAGAACCGTTTTTGTTAGGGTGTGAATTTAGGGGTCCGCTGTAAAAGGTTTCTTTAAGGACAGTTGAAAAAATATTCAAAACAAAATTTAAGTTAAAATTATAAATGTCTTATTAAATACAAGAATTGACACTAGAAATAAGAACTATAAACAGTTTAGTTTAGTTAAAGCTTTTACTACATATCCTAGCTATAATATGCCAATATCAGAATCTGTCTGATTTCGTCTCGTTGTAATCGAAATTATTGAAGTTCATTCAGTCAGAGGCACGTGCCGCCAACCGTTACAACCATCTGTCTAGCAGCTGTGTGCAGGGGTAGATAACCTTTGGTAAAACTGAATTACAAAAATATTATATTCAAAAATCATTAAATATCGGAAAAAAGACTGAAATGTACTTAAATTTATTTTAAGAACGATTTTAAGTAATAATATAAGCAAATGTAATACGTTCATACGTTATTACATTTGCCTATATTGTTGCACCATAAACTTGAATTGTTTACAAACTATGCCATCATAATTTATAAAAATTCAAGTTTATGTTGTTAACGTTAAAATGATTAGTTATTCTCAGTTTAAAATAAAATAATAATGAAGTATACATATATAACAAAAAAATATACTTACGAGTATATTAATACGTTACCTTATAATTGTCAAACTAAATCAAACCAAAGGTCTGTAACTACTGACCTAAGAGTAGGGCGCCCGTATTGTATTGACAATTTAATTTTGAACCTGATAGGTATTTAGATTTAATGTTTTAGCTTCAAGATAACGTAACTACATATAAGATAAAATATAAGAACTCTTCACACAAATTCCAAGCACATAGACCTAGCCTAGTAGTTATGGTTTAAATACAATTATTACTTATTTATATATAAAGAATATTTTCTAATTTCTTATAAATAAAATTTGAGCATCTGCCGTTTCTAAGAAAGGTTTTTCTTATCAAAATCTGGAATTCTGAAGGATAATATTCAAATAGATACTAAAATGGAATGAAACTGGTGTTTTAATTAAATAAAAACGATTCTTTTTTGAAGAACATAATAAATTGGTAAAATTAGATTCTTACAATTAAAATAATAATATACTTATAGGTACGTTTCAGTTGTTATTTTAATTAAAAATATATACTTAAATATACTTTGCACAGCTGAAATATATTTTTCCTCTCCAAATTGTTATTTAAAAGGGACAACAATATTTTTTTAATCATATACATTTAATATAACAATAATATATTTTGCCATTTCCGGTCAACAACGTCTCCCCCAAAACTAAACTAAACTTGTACTATCATTTTGACATCTGATAAACTAACACAAACTAACTTTTTGCGAATACATACTTATATTGTACAGAGTAAAAAATAAATAAATTAATAATCTAAAACAAAATTAACATTTTAACCCCAAATACTAAAAAATATTATGCATAGCTTATTTTAATACTTACATTAGTTCCTACACTTGCGATTTGATTAAAATACGAAACGAAGGTAGCTTCAGTAGAAAATAAAAGCTATATATATATACGAGTATATATTAAAATGCTACTCTTATACGTCGCTCGTGTATTGGAATGTGGTCTTACATTTGATTTATTATTTATGTTCGCGTTTGCAATATTTATTCAATTTTATACTGACTAGTCCCCACGACTCTGCCTGTATTACAGTGTACATGTTAAAACTCGAATATTCTGATTAAACCCGTCGAATAAACGGAACGTACCTAAAGCGTTATTTGTGTTTGTCATATTTTATGGAGAGCATTTCCAAAATTTGTTATACCTTTTAAAAGACACATTGTAGACCTGGCGATGTTTTGGCAGGAAGTGGCTCAACTATGGACGTCATAGCATAGTCTTAACTATATAGCAGTCTACCAGTCGGAAATAAGACAGGCTTTGCCAAGGTTGTCAAATTCATTTTTTTATATGTCTATACTTTAGCCCTACCGGCTGTTACAACGTCACCGGGGGAGTAGGGTAGTACTAAACCTCACCTTTGAGAAAGGGGGAGGCCTGAAAGAGGAAGGTACGTCCTAAGGGCGCTTCATGTGAGGCTCGGACCACAGCTTAGAACGTCGTTAGTTAGGGAGGGATTCTGGGTTTTATCGGACACTAACGTCCTCCGAAGACAGAACGCCGGAGTAACGTGTGGGGGGGGGGACCACGTCATCGCCGGCGAGGACGGTGTGTGTGTGGATCTGTATTGTTTTGTGTCATGCTGCGAGTCATGTGTATTGTGTCGATGTCTGCGAGTACCAACTTCGGTTTCGCAAGTTTGACTATAAGAGTCATACGCGGGGTATAATTAGTGGCCTTAGCAACCAGTGGGTTCCGGTGATCGACAGCCCTGTCAAAGTAGCTTTTTGAAAGCCCCTTGAAGTACTGTGCGATCGTCGGAAGGTTGAGGTCTCTATGGAGGTCGATGTTGCGGAGGAACCACGATGCCCCTGTGGCTAACCTTGAGAACTTATTCTGTAGGACCTGAAGGGGCCTCAGATCTACGTGCGCAAAAGCGACATTTGCATAGGACATGACGGAACGTATGCAGACTTTGTAAAGGATGACCTTAACGCGTAAAGACATTTTACTCTGCTTGCCTAACAACGGATATAATCGACCTAAAGGCAGTTCTGTTACGAACGATCATATGTGAGAAGTGAAAACTATATTTCTAGCATAACTCCTAGGTATTTGACCTGTCTTTTCCAAGGTATCGGTTTATCAAATAATTTAATTTCCTCAGACATGGTTGTGATCTTGGACCGTTCGATGAGTATCGCGGCACTCTTCTCCGGGTTCACTTCAATCCTCCATTTCCGAAACCAGCTCCCGAGGGATTTGGCTGCGGTCTGGAGGCGTTGAACTATTTGACAACAATCTCTGGAGGATGTATAAATTGCGGTGTCGACTGCAAACATTACTTGATGGGTCTTAACGCGTGGCCTAGGAACATCGCTAGAGTAGATGGAAAAGAGAGTGGGCGAGAAAACTGAGCCCTGGGCTACACCTGGATTTCGAATGCCGTTCAGTCAGAGAGTGAGGTTTAATCCGTCCAAGCGATGCCATTTGGAATGACATCGTGTGGTTATATAGACGCTGTTATATAATTTGGACTCGCTAAGACATAAGATTGATTGATTGATTCAATTTTCCGATGGAGTATGTGTTTCAACCTATACAGTGCTTCATATATTTTGAATTTTATTATTTTAATGTATAAACTAACACACATTGCAGAAATAAATGTTTAAATGAATAGAAATAAAATATTTTTTCCTTGTAACAGTACAACAATATGGAGAACTAGTTATAGGTAATATTAATATAACTTTATTTTATTCGTTGAGAATACAAAAACTCTTGGTTTCTAAATAATATGTTTTAAAATGTAGTACAAATTCCCGCATCATCATTATAAGGTGCGTACTATAATATCTCGATTAACAATGATCGCACTTCTTGAAAATGTATATTATAATTTGTAAAATAAACAATACAATTCAAAATTATTTTTTTCAATTTGAATTCGAGGGTAGTCTTTAATTTTTTCGCATTATTCAAAACATGCATCGTTTATAAATACGACACTCCAACAGTAGGGAACTCAGTCAACAAGATGGCGCGTACGAAGCAAACCGCTAGGAAGTCAACTGGGGGCAAAGCACCACGAAAACAATTAGCTACCAAAGCTGCGAGAAAAAGTGCTCCAGCGACCGGCGGCGTTAAGAAACCACATAGATACCGACCAGGGACGGTAGCCTTGAGGGAAATAAGAAGATATCAGAAGAGCACCGAGCTGCTCATCAGAAAGCTACCGTTCCAACGCCTGGTCAGAGAGATCGCTCAGGATTTCAAAACTGATTTGAGATTCCAAAGCTCTGCTGTGATGGCGCTTCAAGAAGCTAGTGAAGCCTACCTCGTTGGTTTATTCGAAGACACCAATCTTTGTGCCATTCACGCCAAGAGGGTCACCATTATGCCGAAAGATATTCAGTTGGCGCGGAGAGTGCGGGGGGAGAGGGCGTGAGAAGTGATCTGTGATATAATTTAGTAATTCGACAAAGCCCTTTTCAGGGCTGCAATTATTTGTTTCTTCATAAGAACATACAGTCTTTAGGTACCGCATGGTAAGTAGGACAAACAATTCAAAATTATTAAGCATTGATGTTTTCTTATAAAATATTGTAAAAAAAATACACTCGATTATATTACTTAAGTAATTTTTTTTCAATCTTTATATTTAATGTTTTTTATGCCTAAATAAAGGCCTTAGTTTATGGATTTCTGTAATCATTAAACGGTGTTACATGAATGTAATTGTATGAATTGTACAACAAAATACATTAGTGAATTTATCAGTTTTATCTTTTATATAGTTTATAATGAAATCAAAGTCTTGCGGCAAACATGACTGATGCTTTGAGAATACTTTGTAGAATACCCTCATTTTCTAAGTTTAACATGGTTCCTTATCGTGGTTCAAATTACTTCGCTTCGAAACTCGAGTACCTACATTCAAAGATAATACATCAAATGATGTATTTTATATCTTTCAAGAAGCATTTAAAACTATTAAGTGTCATGTGCCCGAAAAGAAGTCTAAGCCATAACCATCTAGTAAACCAAAACAGTTCCTTTTGTATCTTAGTTTTGTTTTTGGTTAGATGTAATTAAGGTTAAGACAACTGGTTTAATATTAATATAATATAATATCCTGCAATAGGAATCCACAATTCACACATAATATTATATTTACAATTATTATTAATCATATAACATGTATTAATTACTCTGTTAGGGTCATCTTTTTACCATTGTAATAATGTAATGTAATTATAAGATGTAAATATATAGGTATGGATACCATTTGACTCTGGCTGGAAATAACTAAAGACAAGCAAAGGCAATTATTATATAAAAATAATATTAATCAAAAATAATGTGTATCTGATAATTTTCATATATATTAAATATTGTTAAATGTGAAATATATATTTATCTATTAGTAACACTATATTTCAAACACGAATAAAATTATATAAAAGGCGGTATACGTCCTTTTTTGTGCCATTCAAGATGGTACAAAAAAGGACTCATTTTCCCGCGCAATTGGCAATGGACGCTAACCACGGTGACAAATGGAGAAATAAAGGAATTGTGATTTTTAATGAATTATTAAGGAAATACTACTATTGTACAATCATTGTCTTACTGATTCGAGGATATGGGATAAAATTATATGAAAGTCAAAAAATGTTGTTTTTACTTTTTTTTATAAAATAGATAAAATATACGTTAAAAAAGGTTCTATCAAGTACGTCAAAACGAGGTTATTGATCTTGACGGCCATTATATACATTTGTCACTTCATAATATTACAAATTTCTGTGTTAAGTTACATATTAAATTACAACCCCATTACGATGCCAGTCTGGAATTTAGCATAATTTGAACAGTTGGATTTGAATGTTAAAGAAATGTCTTATGGATATTAAAATGTATTTCTGAAGATTTCCTCGTTTTAGCTCGTACCATTGAAACGACAACAGCTTGTAGTCCTAAAAAGAACTTGGTCATTCTTTTATTTTCTTCTTTCTACGTAAATAAATATTAAATTTTAATAAATTGATCTGTTTGAAATAAATACACTTTAATTACTATGAATGTGATTGCTGTGAATGTGATTGCTGTGTGCTCTTCATGGTTTTCTTGGGCAGTAGCTGTGAGTGAATAGCCGGCTAATAATACTCTTTCTATTTTTCGAAGACATCTTGATTAATTTAAATACATATTAAGGATTGATATAATGTCACTAATATGCGAATTATCAACACTCAACTGATTCTACTGACGGGGAAGTGAAGACCAGCCCGAGAAGACCTTGTCGTGCTCTTTTTCGTTTTAAAAGGCATTTAGATATTTTTTTCTTGGATATACACTCAGATAAACCACTATTATCTATAACATGCCGTATATGTTATTAAGGTTATTCAAATAAGTGCTCATAAACGAGCGAAGAGATATATTTATACTCTCCACCAATCGGCTATTCACTCTGCCTATTCACTCACAGCTACTGCCAATCGACGCTTTCATAATTAAATAATAATAATGAATCAAAATGATTTATTAATTTGAAGAGGAACATATAATATTTTATCTATACATACATGTTAATTCAAGATGCAGCTTTTAGGGGGAGTTTAAAAAAGTTTATTTTTTTTAAAAATCGATTGTGCGTGAGGATAAAGGTCATCACTACATCTGTCATCAAAACACATCACACTACATCACTAAAATGTTACATTTTAATACGTATGTATTGCGAATGTGTCAGTGCTATCTTTTAAATCATTTTTAAATTACTTTTAAATTAGTCTTGCAGCAACAGTGACCGATTAATATAATTTGAACCGCCTTCTTTATTCTGGTCCTTTTTTCATATAAATTCCTTTTTTGATATCAATTCCGACATCTTAAATAATCATCTGTTATTTTTGTTTGTTTGTTAAAGTGCATGTTATATACTATTTGAGTAATGAACCGACCATTAAGCTTACGTCACGTTTATATTAATAAATTTAACTATGCAGCTCTTTCAAAGAGTAGTATGGGATAAAAAATCATTTTATCAAACAGTAGTAACAGTACTGAAGCAAAAATAGTCTTAGCATGAAACAAAATCTAAAGCACTGTCATTTCACTTTATACATTGTATTAGGCTAATAATTATTTCATAGGACCGTTTCTGATACTGCGGCAGACCCTATGTCGCTTCGCGCTTTCAAAGGTTTCACGGGAAGCTCTGTGGTATGGTGTTTTAGTAAAGCGGAGTAAATAATTTATTTTCTCCCTCATATATACCACAAGGCACTTAATCATTAAATAAAACATTTTGGTAATGGTATAAATATGTATATATTTTAATTTATATTATTTATTTAGACATATCTCGATCAAGAAACAACATGAATGTAGCCCTCAGAAGGGCTGGGTCAAAATAAATAATCAATTAAATAAATTCCTATATTAATAATTGCTAAGTTGGTAATATTATATTTTTTCTTGTTGTTCGTGGCTCTTGTGATACATGGTGATAGCTTTCATTCCTTCGATGTTCGCGTGCTTTGCCAGTTCACCTGGAATCAATAATCGTATTGCGCTCTGTATCTCTCGGCTGCCCATCGTGGTTTTCTTCCCATGAGAGACTAACTTGCCCGCCTCGGATGCTATTTTCTCCAACATATCATTCACGAAGTTATTCATTATTAACATTGAATGTCTCGAAATCCCGAAGTTATCTTTTGTAACGCTTCTTAATAGCTTAAATAGATAAATTGAAAAGCTTTGGTAATTCTTCTTTTTCGTCTTTTTACTTTTCGAAATAGGCTTGTCTATCACCTTCTCCATAGATTTTAACGCCTTCTTTGGAACTTTAGGTGGCGCCATCTTGCTTTTCTATACTTTTTATGCTGTTGAATGAAATTGTACTCTTAAAAGAATATTCACTCGCAAATTGCAGTGATTGTGTGAGGAATCTTAGTGATTGACCAATCAAATGGTCTGAAATATGTATTGAAGTAGGTAGGTCAGAATTTTGTAAACTTCATTACACCCGTACCCTTTTGTTAGAAAGATAATTCTTTCTTACTTTAAAATATATTTGGATATAGTTATTAAAGATTTAGACAACCAATTATCTAATAAATAAATGTTTTTTATCACCAGTTCTCCATTTTAATTTACAAACTAATATGTGATAATTATGACTATATAATAATTTGGCTCCATCGATGAGCATGTAGCCAGCAAGGAGGTGAATTGTGAAATTCCTCAAGAACTTCTTTTACACTGTTTTAAGTTCGTAAGCGTGTTCTTAACCACAAAAATAAAAGGGTATTACAATTCCTTCACTAATTATTTTTTTTCGAAGATTTTGTATTAAATTCAAAATATTAAATATTATTTTTGGGTTAAACAATACTCATAATAAAAAATTATTGACTAAAAACGTAATTTAAAAAAAAGGTAGAGTTAAAGAAGTCTGTTTAGAACTACCCTCAAAAAAAACAATATTATATATCATAATTCTATAAAAGGCGTGAAGAGCGAGATACTGTATCAGTGTACGAATATTAATCGAAAATGACAGGTCGTGGAAAAGGAGGAAAAGGTCTTGGAAAAGGAGGCGCGAAACGACACAGAAAAGTTCTTCGCGATAACATTCAAGGTATAACAAAACCAGCGATCAGAAGATTAGCAAGAAGAGGAGGAGTTAAGAGAATATCGGGTCTAATATATGAAGAGACCAGAGGAGTGTTGAAGATATTTCTAGAAAACGTGATCAGAGACGCTGTCACGTACACAGAGCACGCGAAGCGGAAAACAGTGACAGCCATGGACGTTGTTTATGCCTTGAAGAGGCAAGGACGCACGTTATATGGCTTTGGTGGATAAAACAATAGAAAAAAGCAAAAATTAAATTAAATATTTTAGTGTTGTGTAATTAATATATTCAAGACAAAGCCCTTTTGAGGGCTGCATGTGTTTGTTTCAAAAGGATGCCATAATGTTTGTATGCATTTTTTGCCGAAATTTTTGTTTTTCTTAATTCAAAAATATTAAAAAATGCTCCGGTCTATATTTTCCCACCTTATTTTTAACGAATTATTAATAACTACCTACACTCATCTAATAAAAATAATATTTTTATTATAACGTGTTATTTGTATTTGAATATATTAATATAAGGTTTTAAAACATTGTAAACTAAAATTATTATAAGTACTTTAAAAAATAATTATTATTATAAAACTCTTCACCCGTCACGTGTTAAGTATATGTCTATCTGTTTGTTTCTCCATTAACACGTGGGTTTTTACTATTCATGCAATTTAGTTCAGAAGTTTTAAAGTTATTTTGTAAATATATATATATAATTATATGTATGCCCATAATACATTAATGGGCTTAAAGTAGTACAGAAATCTTGTCATTTCGATGTCAAATCTTGTAAACATTTATATTCACACACGCGATACTCTTATAACAATAATATTTAATTTTAATCCCCTTTTGTGTATTTATGATATGATATTTAAATGAACTCAAAAATAAACTGACATGTTGAAACGTATATGTAATACAGGGTTCATCGTGCAATATATCGTGTTATATGTAAGACGATATATTTCACGATGAACTATAGCTTTTACACAACACTATCTGTTGCCAGCGACTTTGTAATGAAACCAGATAAATAATAAGCACATATTATCGTATATTTTACTTTCATTTCTAGTTCCGGAACCGGCATAAACAGCTGCAACTCAGTTTCTGACTTTTGTAGTCGATTACGATACCTATAAATATCTCTGAAAAAATCATTGTATGTTCATATTATTAAATAAATAAAATTATATTGTATTTGCATTTTGCACTAATATTTGTTGAATATATCAGAAGTTTTTTCGGGGTAAAAATTAATATAATCTTACAAATAACTTTCACCACACAGAATTTTATTCAAAACCTTTCTGAATTTAAAAAAAAAGTTTTAAACTAGGATACTAAGATATAAAAAATATAAATTACAAATTAATTATTATTTAAATATGTAACTCATTTATGTTGTAGGAAAATGATGTATTTTATAACTTATAATTTTTTTGATAAAAAAGCAGTTGTTACAGTTTTTTTTATTGTTGGAATAAATTTTTATATACAAGTTATTTTCTATTGTATAGTATGGGCTTTCCTATTGGTGGTAAACTCCCCTCTACTCGTGCAATAGTAGTCAGTTGAGTGTCGATAATTCGCATATTAGTGACGTTATATCAATCCTTAATATGTATTTAAATTAATCAAGATGTCTTCGAAAAATAGAAAGAGTAAAACACGGTCTTCTCGAGCTGGTCTTCACTTCCCCGTGGGTAGAATCCACAAGATCCTGAAGAAAGGGAACTACGCGCCCAGGATCGGTGCCGGGGCGCCCGTCTACTTGGCGGCGGCCTTGGAATACTTATCAGCGGAAATTCTGGAATTAGCGACCGAAGTCGCGAAGGAGAACAATAAGACAAGAGTCATCCCGCGACATATACTATTCGCTATCAAGAATGATGAAGAACTGAACAGAATGCTGACCGGTGTGACCATCTCTCAAGGGGGAGTGCTGCCGGCTATTCACTCCCAGCTACTGCCCAAGAAAACCATGAAGAGCACACAGCAATCACATTCATAGTAATTAAAGTGTATTTATAATAATTTATTGATGTAGGTCGAACAAATGACCTGAATGACAAAGTTCTTTTCAGGACTGCATGCGGTTGTTTCAGCAAGAGCGTAAAAAAAAGATGGAAAAAAATAATAATAGGTTATGTTATATTTATCACAAATAATATTGAATACTCACATATTTTAAGTCAAAGAACTACTTAAAAGCAAAACGTTCTTATGAAGAAACAAATAATTGCAGCCCTGAAAAGGGCTTTGTCGAATTACTAAATTATATCACAGATCACTGTTCTCACGCCCTCTCCCCCCGCACTCTCCGCGCCAACTGAATATCTTTCGGCATAATGGTGACCCTCTTGGCGTGAATGGCACAAAGATTGGTGTCTTCGAATAAACCAACGAGGTAGGCTTCACTAGCTTCTTGAAGCGCCATCACCGCGGAGCTTTGGAATCTCAAATCAGTTTTGAAATCCTGGGCGATCTCTCTGACCAGGCGTTGGAACGGTAACTTTCTGATGAGCAGCTCGGTGCTCTTCTGATATCTTCTTATTTCCCTCAAGGCTACCGTCCCTGGTCGGTATCTATGTGGTTTCTTAACGCCGCCGGTCGCTGGAGCACTTTTTCTCGCAGCTTTGGTAGCTAATTATTTTCGTGGTGCTTTGCCCCCAGTTGACTTCCTAGCGGTTTGCTTCGTACGCGCCATCTTGTTGACTGAGTTCCCTACTGTTGGAGTGTCGTATTTATAGACGATACATGTTTTACTATTGCTAAGGAAATTAAAAACTACCCGCAAACTTTGTTCTTTCTTTTAATTGATAGTTGACATTTTTGTGATACATTTATGACAAAGCCCAGGACAATAAATAGTTAAGAGTATTTTTTTTTGTTTAAAGGCGCTATTCACTGAAAATTAAAATCTGTTTAAAACTATTTTTGCATTTGTTAAACCTTATCAAGGACGCTTATTATATTATTACCAACATTATAAAAATTAAACATTTTTTGTTTGTATTTTTATGAACGGCCAATAATAGCTCACTATTCAAACTTCGGTCTTTGATAAGTCAAAGCCAAAAAAAGAGTAATGTCATTCTGTAGTCTACAAGCCGCCAACGTTTTTGAAAGTCAATGTATATTTAAACCTCTGTTAAAGCCAAGGTAGCCAAGCCAAAGTAGCCAAGGGTCATAACATGAAGGAAATACGAAACTCATTACATTTTAGTAGATATAACACTTGAGTTTTCTTATCAGCTAGATGCAATATAATGAACGTCACCGTCATTTGTAACATTTAATCCATATCGATAACATATCGACCGCATAGATTAAAAATATCACCGATATTATATTAGTCGCCGAGATTTCATTGCTTCAACATTTTGTTCTTACGGTAAATGGAATAATTATTTTAAAGTACATACGTGGTTATATGTTTACATCTGTGTGCGTGTTATAAGTTCAATCGTTGTGCATGTGTGGATTATATTTTATATGCTGGGAGTGGCATGTTGGTTTGCAGTGCATTTATTTATATATGTTTTAAAATGGTTGGTATAAAAAAAACAACAGACAAAATAGTATTATTTCACTGAATAGCTTTACAACAAATAAGCACCTATTCCAAGTTGCATATTTTAGTTCTGTTTTCTATGTAACGCAGTAATGTCATTCTAAGGAAGTTATAAATGTTATAACGGTATTTTTTTTAATTGTTCTTCTTAATTACCATTAAGGTTTGAAATCTTGGATTTAAGCCAAATATTTAATAATAGGAAGCTTATTTTGTGTATTGATTACATTTCAAAAAAATGTCGAAAGTTGACGAAAAACCTTATCTGTAATTGATTTCAGTCTAGATATTATAATTATATAAATAGCATGAATAATTTCTAAATAGCATGAATAAATACCTATGTTTAGACAAATAAAACTCAATCGGTAATTTGTATTTGTGATTTGAAAAAAAAAAATATTACCAAATCATTCCGCAATCGATGTTTTAAAATAGTTTGTATTTATCGAGATCAGATTCATATCTAGTTATCTATTTGCTAGAATTTAACAATATTTTTCAATAAAGCTTTAATAAGTAGATAAAGTAGATACTATCATTATTTTATTACATTCCAGCTATTTTCCCTAAATATATCTCACACGATTGGTATTTCCAGAAAAGTATCAAATTTCCTGAAAAACATTACACAGATTATATTTATAGATAGAAAGGTAAATCCGTCAATACAGTTAAGAATAAAGTACTATTTCAGAGCCCCCCCCCTCCCCTTGGCGGTGACGTTGTAACAGCCAGTACGGCGAAAACCATAGACATAACAAAAACAATATATTATTTTATTTTTTTTTTCTTTAATTGTTTTAGAACATACTGTCATTTATTCTGCCTTTTTAATATCTGTTTCATTAATCCTTAATCATATTATAATTATTAAGTTTTAGTTGTTTCATTAATAATTAAATATTAATATGAATGTAAGTTTGTTTGTTACGCCGTCACGACAAAACTGCTCAATCAATTATAATTAAACTTTGTTCACAAATTCTTATAATTAATTGGCGGATTAGTAAGGACGTACGATACTCTTTTTGAATGATTGATTTTAAAAACTTTTAGACGACGGATAACATAACAAGTTTTTTTTAACTATACAACGCGGGTGAATCTGGATAAATTTAGTGTATAATTAAATAATTGAACATAAAAATTAATGAATTATTGAAAATCATATATTTTGCTACCTATATATATTTTCAGGCCATTAAGATATATTGCGTGATGACGTTTATTTCGGGAATAAAGGAAAGCTATCTATCTCCATTTGTTTTGTGAAAAAATAACACAAAATGTAACACAAATATGATAAAACATCAATCGTTTAAAACAACAAAACAACACAATAAATAAATTGCGAACTCAAACTTGAACTACTGTAATATTACTTTGAGTAACATAATTTTCTATAAAATAAAGCTTAGTTGAAAACTAAACCTAGCATTAAAATCTGGTCTCAAACGTACGTAGGTCTAACGTAATCATTAAAAACATGATATATGGGCTTATGACTAAATCAAATGGAATAAATAAAGAAATAAAAAATAATGAATACCTAGAAACGACTGAGCCTAAAAAACACGAAATAAAAATATTAATAAATGGATAAAATAAGAAAGAAATCTACACTAGGTACTTTTTGTATTCAAACGCTGATAAGAACGTTAAAAACTAAATATATACTTATAAAATAACCAACAGGACTGTTAATTCATTTTACTATTCCTTCTAAATCAGCCATTTCATAATCCAATTTAAACGACGCTAGGTCAACTAGCGTACTAATATCACATTGTGAAAAGGTTGTTAATCAGCTAGCTCCTCTCTGATTGGTGGAGACTCGTATTTGTTTTTTTTCGGGTCAAAAGGGCCCATAAAATAAAAACATTTTGTAGTTTATCTACTAATTTTATGAAGTGTAATTAATAATTACATGCTAGTTCATGATAGGCATACATTACATATAAAGCTAGGCACTTAATTTAAATACTAACGATACAACATTTAGTCAAAAGAAAGAAAAAATGCGAAAACAAAATCAATTAATGTTTATTATGAAATGTTATGAAAGCTTCCATATTAATTCCTTTTATCTGTTATATGTATTTTATTTTTTTCGCAGCTGACAAAATGCGCATACTTCCTTGCGTGAAGTCTTACAATGATGAAGAATATAATTCAAAACAAATAGACAGAGAAATAAAGCAGTGGATTAAATCTTATAATGAGGTAAGTTGATATTTATACATTATTTCAGTCTTTCATACATTATGATTTAATAATCAAAAAATTAGAATAATGACACGGTTCCAAAGCCAATAAAACTTGCCTTTGAATGATCGTACCGTAGAAGCCAGGGGAAGAAACGAGAAGAAAATATATGCAAATAATGGTTATATATGCTCTTGTCCATACACATGAGAATACATGGAGTTTCTAGATCATTCTTTTCTATGGACGTATTCATCAAAAGTCTGGTGTTGTTTCAAAAGCCAATGGTTGGTTATTTGTTTTTAAAAATACTATTAACATCTGTACCTCATTTCCACCTTCAAATATAATCTGTATCGGATGCTTTATGATAAATTATAAGGACAAAAAAAAATATTTTTATAATAAATACATAATTTGCAGTTAGCCAATTTAGGCAATAAATACATGGCATACATTTAATCATCGTTTTATTTCGATTTTAATTAAAAGATTGTATCATTTAAATACTTTTAAATATAGCGTTTTATAATTATAAATAATGGAAACACTCTGTGTTGTGAAGTGTACCCAAGTTCCCTGGTGATATAAGGAAACGTCAAATTCATCCGGCCCAATGAAAGTCGTGATATCGGGGTAGCCCAAGTTCCAATTTGTTTGTCAACAGACCTTGGTGTCACATGATTAGAAACAAACAGGATAATTCTAATTTTTCGACCTCTGAGGTGTAAAAATTAGAATTTTCAAAACATTTGTATTTTTCTGTTGATATGAGTTAATTATTATTTGCAAACCGAGTTTCAGCTTCCAACTATATCTGATAGTAGACAAAAATTTACATGATATTTGATCGTAAATTAGTGGCAAAGATATACGCTTGCGGCAACTCTGGCATGAGAACTCGGTTTAATTACAGAATACAAGAGAAGAACGTATACCTTCGTTAGACTTGCGCTCTTGCTGGGTTGTCTATAATAAGGTGATTTTTATATTATTTTTTTGTTTTAGGCTATAAAGTTATTATTGCTGGGCACCGGCGAAAGCGGTAAAACAACTATTATAAAACAAATGAAGATTCTTCATGTGCAGGGTTTTTCAACAAGGTGAGGAATAAAATACCATAATATGGATAGATTTTATAGAGTATGTTTTTAGATTTTGTAAATAGTTGTTTTTTTACAATTTTAAATTAAAGTTGTAAGAATTCAGTAATAAGAATAATATAGAGTATAGGCATAATGCCGAAATATCTGTCGTTGCAGCGAACGTAGAGAAAAGGCGAAACACATAAGGCACAATACACACGAATCTATCTATGATATCGTCCGAAATATGTCGGGTTTGAGCATCGGCCTGCAGAACCCTAGGAATATATTATCTCAGCAATATATCCTGAAGATTGGTCCGGAGCCATTAGAAGAATTTAGTGATGTATATACAGCATTTTTATTTAACATTAAAGTCATTGAATGAAATTTTGAATAGAATCAATAAAAGTTGTCTATGATTTTTAAACAAAATCTGTACCTGCAGAAACCTGGAGTGTACATTTAAAGCGATGAACAGAATTATTTTCTCTGTTTTTTGTCTTATCTTGTGTTATTATGTTACAATAAAACTGATAACCAGGATTTTGAACAATAAACAATTTATATTCCTACTTAATAATAATTATTTATTATTTCAGGAATATTTCGATCACGTCAGAACTTTGTGGAAAGATGGCGGAGTGAGAGAATGTTTCAGGAGATCTAACGAATACCAGCTTTTAGACAGTGCAGAATAGTGAGTATTATACAAGAGTGTGGTGATGACGACAAATTATTTGGACAAAACAATTGTTGTAAGAGAGGAAGCTACTTAGCATTCCATGGATTCACCGTGCGGGCGCCGGACCCGTCGCGTTGCAGGGAGAGGAGTCCAAACAGTTCCTGGGACTTGCGACCCAAGTGTTGGTTTACGGGTCCCCTTTAAATGCGCATTAACGCTCAACTTCACTGGTTACGCTCATGCTAACCTAACCTAACAACTGAAACGCAATTTACAGTAACTTATTTATTGTCAATTAATTCTATGAACGTGTGAAACATATTTTGACGACTTATAAGATGAAAGAAAGTATAACTTCTTTTATCTAGGCCTATTCTGTTTCTAAATTTAAGTTCTCAAAGTGAATTAATATCTGGGTACACATTTTATTTAGTATTATATTAATTTCCATTTGCTTTCGAAAATAGTAATCGTAAAATAAAGATAGTAAATGACACTAGATGTCACTGTGATAAAAATACAACTTTGTTATTAACGAAACTAGATGGCGCTGTTTTAAAGACCTTTTTAATTTCAGTTTTCTGGATAGAATAGATTTGATAGCGAAGACAGATTACTTACCAACCGATGCAGATATACTTCGATGTCGACAAAAAACTACGGGTATACAAAAGATTGAATTTAAAGTTAAAGTAAGTATTTCTATATTTAAACAGAGATCGACTCATACAACATGGTGATTGTTAAATATATAATTAATATATATTTTAAGTTAATATTACATTGCCAAGGTTCCGAAGTCAATGCATGGTGGTGTTCAAGACTTCTGGATGTTTGATGTCGGAGGGCAGAGAGGAGAGAGGAAAAAATGGATACAGGTATGCTATACTATATGTTTATTGGCAACATTTGTTAACCGGTACCAACCTACAGTACGTAATTTTGGGGTCTCATTTTAGTGTCTACTTCGACCTGTCAGTACCAAAGTAGAAAATTTCCTGTTTGTCTTTTGCTGACAGGATGATTTAAGTAAAAAAATATAAATTGATTTTATTGATTGTATTTATTAAGACTTTGAATTACTTCAACCTTGTTTTGTCTCAGTTTTGAAGAAAATGAATTAAATATATATATATATATATATATATATACATATATATAAATATTGATTTTCTACTCTAACTAGACCTATCATTAGCTGTTTTTTTATAAATCAGTCTTCGACAAACCGGATGTCAGACATACTCGCAAACCCGTAGTGTAAACTTTTCCATAATGGCTATAGACATTTGTGGATAGACATTGCTTACCGAGTAACAGGTCCTGTAAGTACGTTGAATACGCAGGTGTTCGAGGGGATCCATGCTATTTGGTTCATGGTGGCGTGTAGTGACTTTGACCAGACTCTCCGAGAGGATAACTCACAGAATAGACTTCAGGAGTCTCTAGTGCTGTTTGAGGATGTGTGGCAGAGCCGGTACGTTGCTATTGTATATACGTATCGGTTTTTAGGATAATAAACCTGGTTGACCGTTTTCACTAGCTGTTTATATAGAACCTAGGTCGTTCATACGAGCATCGTTTAGAATAATATGAAGTGCAATCTTTATTAAAGTAACAATTAATTTAATTTACTATCATCTATAAGTAATGTTTAGTAATATATTCACCTTCCGAGACCTTCAACCTAACTTAGCTTAGATATATTCTTGGAAGGTTCCAAGAATATATATTATTTATACAAAATAAAGTAAATCAGAACAAATTGTGCTCTTTCCGACACCCACCCATTTTGATTGAGGAAGTATGTAAGATAAAAAACTTAAGATTCAAATAAGAGAAGTTATATTAGAAAAAATATTAAACATAATTAGCAAGTTATTGTATAGTTACAATCGTTTTTTTGATTTGGAGAAAAGTAAGTTTTTGCAAAATAATAAATATAAATAAACTTTCAGATTCTTGATAGAAGCGGGTTTGATAGTGTTCTTAAACAAGCAGGATATACTGGAAAACAAAATCTCTCTCGGCCGCAGCATCGCTCCGTACTTCCCCGAGTACCAACAGTACCAGAGCGCGGGAGACGAGTACACACGGACCAAGCTGTTCATACGGAGCTTGTTTGCTGTGAGACTTTATAAACCATTTTTTTTGGTTTCTACTAATTTTATGCAATATTAGTAGAAACAAAAAAAAGGGTCTTAAGAAAGATATTCGCTCAATACAATCAGTGCATCCCTACTCTGATATTGCATCTAAATTTTAAATATTTGGTTTCATTGATTTCGGCTGTACGTTACCTTGAAGTCATTGACAGAGTTTTAAGTCTGTTTAGATTTTTTTTTTGTGATACTCTTACGTGGTCGGCACTTAATTCATAATTTGTTATAACTGATATTTTTTTTATTAAATTAAAAATATTTATATTATTAGTAATTCAGTATATTGATGAGTATTTAACAATTTTTAGTTAATTCAACCTGAATTGGTTGAATGATGGATACTTATTTGAAAAACTTTTATTTCTTTAAATAGTTTTTTTAAATAACTATTTTATTGAGGTATTAAAACTTACTGAAAAAAATCATTCAAAAGCATTATATTCAATAACACATCAGCAACTGAAAAGCTAAACATCTATATTAAATATCAGCCATTTATATATATTTGAAGTAATTAATTACTTTCTTCAATATACAAAAAATCATGAAGGATATTTATTTTACAGGATATAACAACAAAAAAACGAGAACGTCGTAGATACACCGCATCAGCCGAAAGTTTTATTATTTTAGAAGCGACACGGCCGAGAGAATGCTACTTCCATTTCACAACAGCAACTGACACAGACAATGTTAGATTAGTATTCAGAGACGTCCATCAAATGATATTAACTCATATACTGAATAACATTGGTGTTTATTAGTTGGCGTGTCTTTTTGTTCGTTTTTGGTATCCCGTTGGAGTTTCGTTCAGATTAAGACGTGCCTCTTAATTTCAACATAGAAAAGTAAAAGCTGTTATTTATGAGATTATTATCAGACTGAAAACATAAATATTTATAACTAGAAAATAAATTAATTTATTTATAAATTTGAAATGTTTGGAGTGTTATATTTTTTGCTTTTAGTGAAATAAAAGTGATTTTAAATTAAGAGTAACGGTATATTTATTTTAATGCCAAAAATGTAATATAATCGTATCTAAATATTTTTGTTGAATATATTAAGAGATCTTGATTCATTTCTTACTAACCTTACCTTGTTTGTATCTACGTATATTTACTATGCAGAAATTACCGCAATCCAGAACTATTAATATATATATATTTACGCCATCTATCCAAACACTCTGGAAACTTTCAGTGTTTTTTATTATCATATGGAAAACATAACTTAATAAAACAACGAGAATATATATCTTCAAGAAACAGAAGTAATAATTAAAATTAAAACCCCTCCCTACCACGCTCTTATAGACTACACAAATATCCCCAACAATATGGAGAACCAAATATCCCCATTACCCCATAAAGGAGTGCTAGTTCTGGTCATCATAATACCGGTACCGAATATATTAATGTCCATGAATATATAATAAATATTAAATCTGAATATTTTGCCGTCCGTAAGAAAAAAAAAAGTATTTATTTATATTTATAAATTGAAAATAAATAAAATGACTAATCCACATAACATATAAATTTATTTTAAACTTAAAACTTAACGATTCAATCGAGCCTTCATTTAATTGTTCATTCATTAAACTCAATACATTATATTTTTTAATAATACATTATTCTAGAAGCATTTCATCATTCAGTTGTAATTCAACCATCTGATTTCCATTTACTAGAGCGCTGTCTTGAAGTAGGAGTTGAACGTTTATTGATGATAGATTCTAAAAAAAATAATTCGAAATTAACTCAGGGGTAATAAAGGGTAAGAATATCTTCTATATTGTTAATTAGTCATTTTTTAGATAATATGGCTTACATAATTAAACTGATTTAAAAGATAACTTAAACAGATTAAAATTCAAAAACATTGTCCTTGAAACCATGGATGGTGAATGCTATTTCTAGTCAATATAAAAGTATGCGTCTAATAGAATATCTTCCAGAAATTAATCGTTTATAAACATTTTATTGTAAATTTAATAAGACTTGGACTTCAACACCGACCATACCTCTCCTTCAACATTCAATGTTACAGGGTAAATGCTATCTTGAAGCTTATCGGGTTCCTGAAAAAAAAATATATTATTCAACTGGAAGTCTGATTGAGTTCTTTTGTAAAGAGTAAAACATTTTATGGTCCAATGTTACCCCTCCATCGTTTTCCGTGGGATAGCTATCATCGTGGGGTAACTCCTCTCCTCGTAGAATCTTAGGTCGCCGCGGGGTCTTCGCAATACCTCTGCCACGGCGGGGTTGGAATACATCTATAGATGAAAGTTTAACATTTAGAAAGATTTCTAAGAATGTCGTTTGAATTTTTCTCAAAAAAGATTTTTTCTCACTTCTAACACTTTAAAAAATACTTGACTAAAATCTTAATTAATCTAAATAATTACCCAGTTGCATTTCATTGCCTGATAGAGGATTTTTAAACTTGGTCAGAAAAGTTTATGCTGCCTATGGATATATACAAATATGCAAAGTTGGAAAAGTCAGTAAGCAATAATAATGAAAATGATATATGTAGAATAGAGATTGAGCCTCCAGTTTTTTCTACTGTCCAACTGTGGGATACTTTACCGTAGTACTGCGGGGGTCGCTGGCAGGCCACGCGCATGCGCGGTGCGTCGCCCAACAGACACAGCGCACGGGACGAGCTTGGTATCACGCTTGTTGTATCCTGGTTTATTACTTTAAATGTTTATAATACAATATCAAACCATTTTTTATTGCGTGCCTAATATACAAACAAATATGGTAGCCGGTGATTTAGTTACGGAATAGTGTAATATTAAAAAAATAAACTAATTGCGTTAACGATATTACGGAAGAGATGGTAGGATAGTAGAGAAAGATTAGTCAATGTAGTTGTTTTTTATTTATTTACTTGATGACTTACTATACATTTAATTAACAACTGGACTTGTTTAAAGGTAGAAGACATTACTTACTTTGGCAAAGGTTATCATAGTTATTTCGATGACTTTATCTTGATGAATATTGTTGAGATTAAGTTGATGTAAAACTTCTTCAGGTGAGGCGGTGGCACCTTCAATCTGGTAAAAGGAATATATTAAGTCAATAAATTGGTGAACGAAAACAAGAAATGCTTGAAGTATACTTCATGTAGTTAAATGCTAACTTCATTACAAATGTAAATAAAATTACAAAACCGGATAAAATAAATTAACAAAATAATTATAAATTAAGCACGAAAGTAATAAACAACAACATATATTTGGATTACATGAAGAAATACCTCAATAACAGCTAAATGCGCGGGATGCTTCAACCTCAAATGGGTTTTCAAGTCGGATTTGATGCGGAACCGTTTCGGGCATCTCGAGCACGCCCACGCTCGTACCCCAGTATGAATTAAGCGGTGGTTTCTCATTGCCGTTGATCTTAAACAACAACCGACACCGTTTAGAAATATTATATAAATTAAATGATATTGTTTCAGAAATATGAAATTATAATAAAAATTGGTGGGGTAAAACTAATCGTGACTTAAATAGAGGGACAAAATAAACAAATATCGAATACATTTTTAAAGTACACCCTTTACAAAATATTTTTTAATATGTAGCAGCAATATATAGAAGGATAATTGGCTGACAACACCAGTATAATTAAAAATAGTCAAATTTTACTCAATCCTTACCGTCTAAAGGCGACTCCACACACGTCACAGGGGTAGGGTCGCTCCCCGGTGTGAGTGCGGACGTGCTCGTTGCGGATGGAGGCGGAGCGAAAGGTGCGCGGACACACGGGACACGTGTGGGAGTGAGAGAGGTCGTGGACTTCTCTGTAGTGTGTTGTCATTTATTTAATATTGTTTATAGTATTTATAAGTGACCCACTCCTCTCACATGTAGATTATAGTGAGAGTTGATCACTAAAAGGTGTCGGCACTAACGTACGGGAACACACCGGGCTTATTACACACATTGACGTTTGTTATTGTATTATAAATTGTTATTAAAGGTTTAGCAGAAACAAATAATGTTATTCGGCTTATCGTTTTTCGAATTCAATAATGGCGATAGATTGAAATCGATGTAGTAAATTACGTAGTATATCTTTACCTAAATGTCCCCCAATGGCCTAAGTGCGGTTATTTAAGTTCAATCTTACGTAAAATAATAAAAACAATGAGGTACTGACTTGATGTGTTTCTGCAAGGCAGTAACGTTGTGTAGATTGTGTCCGCACTTACTACATATTGTAGTGCCGCTCTCTTCTACTTGATCTGACCAGTTATCTATGCATTTAGAAGAAAAAACTTTAAATAGTCATAGATTCTAACATACAACTATGTTTACCCTTATTTATGGAAAACTTGATATAAAGAGGATGGCAAAAAAAATTACAATTGGTACCTTCTTTATCCATATCCAAAGACTCATCGCAGTGTTCTTTCTTCCTATGCTTATAAAGCTCAGTTTTGTTTGGCAAAACTTGATCACAGTCTCGACATGGAATTCTATTAAAATATTTTACTATCAATAAACTAACAGCTTTTTAAAAAGGAAGTCTGTTTGATGATTGCTTTTACCCCAAAAGTACATTCAATATTAATTATTACAAATAGTATTAAATAATTATATATAAATAAATTAACTTCTGCATATAAAATACCTATAATTTTCTCGTACAATTTTAGTGATACCCCCATTCTCATCTTGACCAGATTTTCCGTGAACCTTCTTTCTATGATATGCTACACTCCAGCTGTAAATATAAACAATATACATTCCAAAGCAACCGTCTAATGCATCTATCAGTATACCCTAAGGTCATTCTGTTAATGCCGACAGTAAGATCTTATCATAATTAACAAGCCTAAGCTCGGAGCACCTAGCTCTATTTGTCTAGGAGATTCAGTAAGGCTCATTTATCAGTACACCTTCAGGTCACGCCTTGCAGTCAATTTAAGCTAGTTGTTAATCATTCTTAAGTACTTGTAGCAAAATAATATATTTCCTAAATATAAAAATATTTTATAATTTATCTAGTCGACACTGCAGAATATTGTATAAATGGTAAAGTATCAAGTTAGGTATTATAAAATTTTGTATTCGTACAGCGATCTTCATCAACAGAAATTTTGCCCAAAAGTAATACAGGACCACTCAAGACAACGTTCTTAGACCGTCTGAGGTGGTGTTTTGAATTTTAGAAATATTTGTTATAAAGCATCAACAAATGCAAGTAAAATAAACCTTATTACAGTAAGTTAAGACTCGTGTATCAAATACAAAGACGTGAAAAAAAAATAAAAATTATATTATTATTATTTTAAGATATTTTGTAAAGTATTGATAATTTTTTTCTTCACAGGATTGTAGTTGAGTATGTTTTATTACCCAAGGTATTTTTTTATTCTGAAATATCCATATATTAAGAAAAATATACCGAAACTAAGCCTGAAATCGTGAATCATGGAATGTGTGAGACGTGATTGAAAATCGTTTTATTAATATAAAAAGCTATATGTGATATTTTTTTTAAAGGAATTAAAAATAAATAAACATTATATCTGCTGCTAGTATAGGTTTTATTACGTTACGTTTGTTTGTAGATTTTGTAGCAATATACCGAAAAGTTGATGATTTTTGGTAAAACTGTAAACGCATCTATAAATATCATACAATTGCCAATCAAAATTAGTCACGAAGGCGCCTTACCTATCAATAACAATTATTTTTAATTATATTACTACATATATATGTGTACCTGTTAGGGAATGTAAGTTCGCACTGATTGCATTTGAAGATATAATTCTCGTTCGCGTGTTTCATACGACGATGAACTTGTAAATAAGTCCAGTGTAAGTAAGATCGTCCACAGTCCTATAATAAAAATAACAACATTACTAAAGTTTTTGTTAAGTCTTTATTATTTCAATTGAATTACCCAATGAAGTATTATTTTAGTAAGCTATTTAAATATAGAATTTCTATATTTACGCTAACACGACTGACATTACCCCACCTCTTACCTCGCACAGGAAATGTTTAACGACTGGGAATCCCCCGTACCCGAGTATACCCGCGCTGGCCGGACCCGTATGGCCGTCGTTACCCTCAGTCGTGCTACGTTTATAGAAACCGTGGGTGGTTTTGTGCGTTGTGCATCTGGTTTATAAATAAATATTAGTTTATTACGTATCACTAAATTAAAAAAATATATAGTCTTCACTAGTTTATACTGAAATTTCATGCGTTTACTATTACAATAAGCCTTGCCTTTTTTTTCATGTATTAAATATTTAATTCACTATTTAATATAAAAATGTAGATATTAATATTGTAACAGAAAAACCAACCTTAAAAATAAATTTGACAATGTCTTATAATTACCTTTTACCAAAGATATTTGAAACTTACCTAGAGTAAGTGGCGAAACTAACTTTACAAATGTGACAGGTAAACGGATTTTGTACACCCTTATGTATAATTCTGTGGCTGTTCAAAGCATCTTCTAAATAGAATACACTAAAATACATTTCAAAGGATTAATACGTTACTTATTAAATATGAAAAGCGATATTATATTATTTATTCAAATATTATATTTCTAGAGATTGTACAGTGAATATTTTGAAAGCTGAAATTTTCTATGATAATTGAAAACAAATAAAGAAAATAATAAAATACTTTTCATAAAAAGCAAATTTGCACATACAAAGGACATGCGATATGGTAACATTTATATAGGAAATCAAATATAGATAATGTATTAATTATAAACAAGTATGTTTTTAACGATTTAAAAAAATATATATATAATATTAAGATGTCATTATATCAATATCAATAGCAGGGTAAATTTTCTGACTTAATTACTATTTAAATGTTTTCCCTATAATTAAATTATAAGAAATATCAAAATTATAGGATAAAGGAAATTATATATAGGAAAAAGGAGGATATAGGAAATTATAGGATATACTGACTCTTCACAATACTCGCATCTAAACGCCTTCTCAATATTAACAACGCGTATTATATTTTTCGTGATATCGTCAAGAGAAGACAACATGGCCTCGCTCTCGGCGTTGTTTACTTCGCGTTCTATTGTTTTGTTTTTCGAAAATTCTGCATGAAGAGACATTCAGATTCATATAAATATATATATTCTTAATTAGTCTTGAAGCCTTAGTTACCGTCTACAATTAATGTACTACAATTTAGGTGCTGTTTGTAAAGATTATCTCTGAAGAAACTTTACTTTCAATAATAATAGACACTTATAACTGTTACACGATGTTTGTTTGTTTGTGTATGTTTGAAGTTTTAATTATTTGTATTTAAAGTGTAAGTTTTTCAAGTACCTTATCATTATATTTACTATTATAAATTTGAAAATAAACTCACCCATAACACGAACACTGTGTCTAACAATCCCACTAGTGGGCGACAACTGTTCAGTCGCTTCCGTCTCTTCTTTCAATTCGTTAGTAAACTCTTCGATACATTCTGTTGATTTTGTCGCATGATCCTATATTATTAAATTAATTTATTCATTCAATTTATTCAAAATAATAAAAAAAAATTGTAGAGAAAAAAGCAAAGGGTCAATAAAATTTAAAAATTAAGTATTAATAGTAGTATTTATACAATAAAATATCCTCAATAATTTAGAAATAATATAAATAATAGTTAGTTAAACTGCTATTAAATTTATAGTAATACTTACCTTTAACAAACATTTACACAATTATCGAAAGCTAAGTTACCTTTACCCGGACTTACCTGTGCATCGACATGGTCTCTGAACGCCCGGCTACATATCGCGCATACTAATACTAAAGCCGGGGACAGTTCTTCCTCGTGGGCTCGTAAATGCATACGAAGTCGAGAACGACGGGTCAATTGCTTTAGACATATATGGCATTGAAATGGCTTTATCTGTAAACGTAAAAAAAAAATATTTTATATTAAATAAATATACGTTTTGTTCACATCTGTTTCGAGAATTCTTGTCGGAGATTATTGATCGTTCGGTAATTTATAATTTATTTAGAAAACAAACTATTATATCGGTAGTACCTGTAAATGTGTAACTCCATGCTCATCCAAAGTCTGTTTATCCAGGAAACGTTTACCACAAGTCACGCACACATACCGGCGCGTGTCTGTGTGTGTTCGACTGTGTTTTGTTAGGGTTGCCCTAGAATGATAGGTCTTAATAAAATAATTTTTCTTTTTTTTTATTGACTGACGGATAGTTTGATGCCTTGTTGATATAATTATAAAAAAAATCTGTTTATTGATTAAAAACAAGTTATTGTGTTGTTTCCAATGCGAGAAGGGCGATGTATTTTGAGTGTTCTAAATTCACACGGCGCAAAAATCGTCCACAGAACTTCGTTAGTGGAAAGTGCGTAATATTGAATCTCCTTAAACCTCATCAGAGGAAATATGAAAAAGGTGTAAAAAATTATTATGAGGATATTTTAATACAATCAACAATGATATAGAATAACTTTGGCTTTAAAATGCTATTATTTACCTTAAAAAGAACGTCTTTCCGCAGTCCTTCACCGGGCACTGCCACCTCTTCTGCTTATCGTGCTGGAAATGTACGTGATCGAACAGCTCTGTTTCAGTTGGAAACTTAGCATCTTCGCATTCCGAACAAGCGTATTGACCGTCCGGTGTCAACAGGTTTGTCGTGTCGTGGAACTGCCTATATTTTGGAATTCAAAAACAATCAATGTAATTTTTTTTTAAAGTAAAATCATAGCTTTGTAATCCATATCCAGCTATAAATAAAGGAAATCTTAGAAATATAACCAAATAAACATTTGTTTAGACAATAACGACTGTTTAGGGGATATTATGGTTTAACAAATATATATATAAAAAAATTAAACTCACATATGGAATTTAAGTCGCACTTTGGAAGTAAACGATTCATTACAATTATGACAAGTAACGATTTGTGATTCTGTATCTCGATTCTTTTTCTTCCTTGATCTCTGCCAATGTTTTTAGATATTAGATATAATTACATTTTTTTAGACCTACCCACCTGAGCGAACAAAATATTCCTACAGTGAAAACATGCTTGAGACGTCACTCAGACATGTACGTAATAAAATTATTATTTGCTTTGATAATAAAACAATTAGCCGTTATATGTACTTACAAAAAAAACCGTCAAATCAGAAACCTCCTTTTTTAAAGTCAGTTAAAATGAATACGTACCATCACTAATAAGTCACTATCGGCCGACTGTTTACGACGAAGTCTGCCCTGAGCTCTCTATAAGTAATAATATTAACAATATTTTATATTATACTACATGTACAGCCACTATAATGTGTCATAACTGATTAAACATTTCTTCTAAAATAATATTAATTGCCAACTATAATTTAAAATACATACAGATTAATAGAAAAAGTACCTTTAAAAAATCTTCTTCTGAGGGTACAAATATGACCGATTCTTCTTTTAATAATGACTTACGCTTCCTCCCGCGCTTTCTACATTTGTGCGATGAAAGACTTTCGGACGATGGAAAGATTTGGCTACGAATATATATTTCATGTTAAATATTCGATTTCTAAGTAAAAAATATTGAACGTACACACGTGCATTCAGATAACTTATTAAGATGTATTTAATTTTCTATTGGTAAGTTTATACTTATTTCTTGTATTTTTGTATTTTATTTTGAACAAACTTAATAAGTATGGTTTTCTTTAAACTATTACCTGCAGTTGAAACATTTGTGTTTTTTTCGATCTTTTAATTCTTTTGAATCGTCTTTTACCTTAAAGTAGAGGAATCTATTTAAAAATACGGAATTAACGGAAACTAGATGAAATAATTTATCTGGATTTATCCATTGTTTTAGTTTACTAGGTAAGTAAACAAAAGTAAGATAAATTACCGAAAGTTATCTCAAATATTTTATACCTTAATTCATACTTACCTATCAATTTACCTGAATAATTCGTCCTTACCTTCAGCAAGTTTTGCAGTTCATCATCATCACCGGTCTGCACGATCCATATTGACTCGTCGCTACTGTCCACACACTCTTGTTTTACTTCAGTGGTGAATTGCTGTTAAGATAATATAATGAGACGTGTCTAGGTTTAAACGTGGTACGTATGACATAAAGAGCTCGTATCTAATATTTCTTTGTATATTTTGGAATTTAAGGAAACAGTATAATGTAAGTAAAAAGGCGATGTTTTTCTTATAAATAAATTTAAACCTAAATGAAACTATAGCAAACTATGCATTATTATTATTAAAAACAAAAAGCTCTATTGTATGACTAATCAAATATATATGGTTATAAATATAACTACATCGAATTACTAAATAGACCAACCGTTTCATTTGTTATGGTTTCTTCAGAGCTCTTTTCATTTTTACCTATGAATAATAGAAAATTAATAACCCTCACTTAGAAAGACTTTTTAAATAATAATACCTTTAAACTATTGTCTAATCTAAGTTATTATTTCAGTATATACATTACGTTTGTGAAACTTTAAGTTCCAGTTACTCTTTTCCAATTGAGTACCATTTAGAAGTTTCTGGGTAAATATGACTTATCATTCACAGGAATATTGTTAAAAGTTAACATTTGGTAATAAGTCTAGCTTTTCGAATAAGTACTTTGTAGGTAAGTTTGTAGGTAAGTAATAAGTCAAATTTACCAAATTTTTACAGGTAAAAGCTACTTAGGTAAGATAAAAATAATAACCATCATTTTCGGTATCATGTTTCTTTATTGCGCTTCTTGTTCTTCTGGCCACTGGTGAAGATTTTGGTGTATTTTTATCTAAAAATTAATATGTTTAGTAGCTACAAAGATTAGGACATACATTCAGCAATCATTAAAATACGTCATTGGAACATCAAAATTGTCTCTAGCAAAAAGCTGCTTGTCTGAATTTTAGATTATTGTTTTTTAATAAAAATAAGGTTTGAATTCTATTGTATTATATTATATACTCTAGGCCTAATTCTTAACAAAACTACACTTGTTTGAAATTATGTATAAATATATACAAGTACATACCCTGTTAAGCTTACATAAATTAAATTAATTAAAACTACACTTATTATCAAGCACATTCAAAGGCCTTTTAGGGGTGAACTATATGATATTTTTTTTATAAATAAAAAAAACTGTCTAGAACGTAAAAATAAGCAAATACCATTTTCTGTACTGGTACCATCTTTCTTACTGGTGTCGTGGGCTGCTTTGAGGTGACCTTGTAGCCACTTGAAATTTGCATATCCTGTAAAATAACCAGATTTATTAGTTTGTGGTCCATAAGTTAAATTAATTCATTCTAAACCTTATTTATGACAGGTTTGTGTTAAAATGGATGGATGGATGGATGGATGGATTAATGTTACTCTTTCACGTCAAAATTATTGAACGGACTTAGATGAAACTTCACACTTAGCTTATACATAGAATAATTTATAAAATATGGTATAAATTGAATGGAATAAATAAAGTGTCAAATTAGCTGAAAGAAATCTGGTATCTGAGAGCAAAATCGGCGAGCGCTGCACTAGCCGTTAGAAATTCATGAAGATAGGTATAATTTATTCTCGTATATATATGACGCATTTGTGTGGTGTGTGTTTGTGTGTGTGTAGTGCATTTTACAAAATACATAGCCTGATATTTATTTTCATAACTGCGAATAGTATAGCGTACCGTACGTACCGTACTACGTAAGTTCCTAATGTGTAACGTACTTTTGTAGTTTACGCAAACGAAATGCCTATAATGCCTATAATCGGCCAGGCACTAAAATTCTTTCGTTATTTACAGTAATATAATTATAAATGTAAGGTGTATCTGCCGTTGGCAATCCTTAAAAAATAAATAAATAAATAAATAAATCGCAAGCAATAACTGATTTTAAAATAATATTTACCATAGTCACATAGAGGGCATGGGTACACTGCATCACCCTCTACGTCGTGTCTATGTTCCTCGCCGTGCTCTATGACTTGCGATAGTTCCGTGAACACGCACTCGCAGAATCTGGAGTGCCATCAAACTCAAGTTTACTATTTAAAAAGCTAAGGTAATTTTCGTTTCCTTGTAAAATTTACTTATGTGATATATTATTTCGAGTATATTTTAATTTTAATACTAATAAGAAGATTAAAAGTGAAGAAGAAAGATTAAGAAGATCAAAAAATAATATAATACCTGCATTTCAGCTCCTTGTTGTCTATGGTATCGCACTGGTACTTCCCCAAAAACTCCTTCACATGTTCATCCGCTTCCTCTATATTATCTATGTCTATTTCAACTTCTGGTTCTATTATTTCAACGTCACTGGAACCTTCTTTCTTCTCATCTTTTACTATTATTACGTCATTTACGTCGTTATCTATAGGTTTGGTTATTATTTCTCCGTCCGGTCCAATTTCGACTTTAACGAACTCTGAATTCTTCCTGGAGTCTATATTCAATTTTTTTAAGTCGATTGACGTTATTTTTTGAAATATGTATTGTTGGTTGTTTTTAATAACAAGGTACTCGTCGTTGTTCAACGACTGGCTTGGACTTTTCATTCGACTGGGCTTGAAATTCTCTGTTAAACACCTTTCGCAGATTATTTTCAATTGTTGTTGGAATTTCCGTTGCTCACACCTATGTAACATTTGGTCTTCTTTATCAAAAAGGTACAATTTTTCGTTATTTTCAACAATTTTGCCACAAACGAAGCAATCTTGGTCATTTGTAATTGAATCCACGTCTGGAATCGTTTTAGAATTCCAACTCTTATGGACAAGCCTAGAAGGATCGGTTTTCCTTACATGTCTGCGTTTCTCGAATTGTCCGTCATATGGCAGTGACGTCACTGGAGAATCTTTGAACATGTTCAAAATGTCCTCTCTTGTGTAAAAATCGTCTCGCCCTTCATAGTTCTTATAATTTTCCCGAATCAAACTTCTAGGAGACTTATTTCGACCCGCGGGATTAAGAGTGGTATAGGTTTTGGTGGATTCTAAGTATTTCGAGAACTGAGCTTCAAAATTGGAAGTATTACTGCAAACCAATTTAAAAGGCAGACTGTTTACAAAACTGCATTTCGGACTACCCTCTTTGCTCCAGTGAGTCACAGGACTATCAATGATATTAACATCTTTAATAGTACCAATTTCTGAAACCTTTTCATCCTCCTCGTCATTATATTTGACAAATGGTATTTTCTCAGCTGTTAGATCGATTAAGGGATCATCATTATCGAATTGTATTTGCGACGCGCGTATTTGTGTCCCATCGTCCAGGACATACACTAAATCGTCGCTTTCGTTATTTTGTTCCAGAATGTGATCGAAGCTTTGGTTGGAGTCCCTTAGGTTTTCTTCGGTGGTAATAAGGAATGTGTAAATGTTATCGTTCAGAGACACCGGCTGGTTACAAGTAATTGTGTTTATATCCACATTATAACCCAGCAGTAACCTAAAAGATGAATTATTGTACGACAGTTCATTGAAAATCGTTTATAAGTATGGTTTTTTAAAAAAGCTTATTTGGAATTCAGAACATAACAAATAATCGAATGAATAATATTATAATATAACTCAAATAAAAACATATCTGCTAACTTGGAATTGTCTAGAAACATCTGGAAGGTATCATTGGGTTCAATCTTCAACGCCACTTCCTCTCCATTCGCGTTTTCCATACAAAGAATTAATGGAGATTGCGCTTCTGCCATATTGTAATTATTTAAAGGCCTGTAATAAAATCATTATCTACTTTTAAGAAAAATAGTTCTGACCAGGTGCGAGTTGAACTCGGGTACGAGAGGTTCCATATAAACAAATAATTATAATTAAAACAACATAAGGTACTGCAATATAAGGCCTATACACGTCCTATTCGCTCACCACGCTCACTACAGGAAACTAGTTTAAATATTATATGTTTTTGCTAATTCCCTAACAGTATTTCCCTTTTCCAACCCGGTCCAGACTAATATAGATACATACTTCTATTCGTGGATCGAACCCTGGATCCATTTAATAAATTGATGCTGTTTTACAAGATAGTCCTCTTATATTAAACCAATGACAACATCAACTTGCACCCAGCACCCCTATTGTTTTAACTAAATTAATTGATGATGTTATACTACTGATTTATAAATTAATGCAATTAATGTTATGACATTCAATATTTTTTCTTGCATAATAATTGTTAAGGGGTGTCATCATTGAATGATGAATCAATGTTTCTTTTAGTTTTAAATTAAATAGTTGAAACTTTAGTCTAAGCCACTCTAGTAGCTCAATATAAATATAAAGCTTAAAAGTTGTATAATATGTATTCTTATTTTCAAATATATAACCAATGATATGTACTTCAAATGTTGGGATATATGTAAAATAAAATATGACAGCCAGCAGTTGTCCGGGATAGTTGGCATGGAAGTAGAACCCCATTACATATTTGAAACTACACTTCAAACTTGGACAAAAAAAACCATTAGCAAAAATATATGGTATATTTATCCAATGTGCTTTCTAATATTGATTTTAAAGGTTGTATATAGCTTACAACTATACAAGAATAACAAAAGGATGATTGTTTCTTTGTAGGGTTTGAGTAGTTGTTCTGAAGTAATTTTCATCACATGTAGGGTGGATACTTCCTTGTGAATGAAAACAACCAGTGTATAAGTTATTAAGGTCTATTGTATATTTTCAAATGTTTACTATTACTAACTACATACACAATGTAAGATTTATATCAGTTAATATCTTTATTAAATCGATGAGGTTTTTATTAAGTTATAATGTTAGAATCATATAGTAAGAATTATTTTAAGATCTACTAATAACTGATTTTAAAATCCATCATGAGGATTTAAATATTTTATTACATTGTCTAGTAATAAACTACAAGTATTTTAAAAGCTTTTTCTGAATATCACAAGAAAATATACTAAGTATTTAGTTTATTCATTAAATATTGTAAAAATTAAAGTCAAAACTCAGGAAAGTTTCAAATAGATGCCACAATAATAGCTTTATAATCAAAGATTAAATTTATAGATTTAAAGTAAATAATTGCATAATTAATATTTATTTGTAATAATGTTGGATACATCACATTTACAACTTTTGGGTTGAATGAGTTTGATGAAAAGAAAAATTATTTAAATGCTATTTCCAGCCAACATGTCTAGACTAATATATTTTGACTTAAAACTGGTCACTCAAAACACTTTGTGGCCAGTGTTAAATTCTTTAAAATTATATGAAAGACTCTACACCATTTAATGGATATATAACTGAAATAAATACAAATTACTAACCAATTCTCAGTTCATAACACGACCTTATTTTTCATTGCAACTGGCATTTAATTTACATTAACAAATGAATCAATGAAGCCATTTCTTTCTGTCATATTTTCAAATTTCAAAATTCAGAGCCAAAAGGTCGGGGTTACCTTATAAATTATTTAATTTGATCCAAATTGTAATTATATTATTATAATTTTGTCTTTAATTATACGATATAATATCATGTGGTTAAATATAACGATCATTATATATTAACAATGTTATTGCTGCGCTATGTGAATTTTATGATTTATGAGCAACATGTACCTACAACAATTTTTATAAATCCATTCTACGATGAATTGAAATTACTGATAAAATAAAAAACTTTAATATTTTAAGTTCCAATTGGCAAAACATTATATCATAACCGATGCAACCATTTGGTTAAAGAGTACAAAGATTGTCTAAATAATTTTATGTCATTACTAGCTAAACGACAATGATAATTATATATTTTAATAAGATCACTTCTTAAAGTTTAATTTCAAAAATCATTATTACTGTTAGGCAATGTTTAAGGGTGCAACACTGAATATTCATCTAATAGATAAAACATGTATAGTATAACAAAAACTATTAAAAAAAAGTCAGAAATATGAAACGTATTATTTCACGTTTTGTTAATTAGTAACAATTTTTATTCTCTATATTGGGTCAATAATTACTAAATACAACTACTAAAAAATCATTATTATAGAACAAAGAGTAAAGAGTCATGGAGATATTAATTTGGTGAATGACATGAGAACTGTCAAACTGTCAATATTTTTAGTAATGGCCGACAGTTTATCTTTATATTTATGGAACAAATGATTTAATTTGTAAGTGATTGTTTTATTTGTTATTGCGGAATGTTTCCGCTGACTCCACCTGTAGTGAAACGTTTGTTGGGGTGGAAAAAGGGCCCCGAAGGATCGACAGCTGAAGATAAATGGTCCGAAAAAGCTGTTAAAAGTTTAGTTAAAAAGTTAAAGAAAAGTGGTGCGATTGAGGAGTTGGAGAAGGCTCTATCTAACCAGAATAGCCACACCAAGTGCGTTACAATACCAAGGTAAGTCTGGTCTTAATAGTTTGATTAATAACTTATAACTGGCTTTTCCGTCTTGGTCTCAATTTAAATTGCCTGATAGGAATCTTCTTGGATTAGATTTCATTTGAAATATATATTGTCAGTTTGCTATTTTCTTTGAACAATACAAAGAACATGTATTTTTGTGAAATATGTATATTACGCAATGTTAACTGTTTATATCTATCATTGAACATATATCTCACAATAGACATATTTAAAAATATATTTTTTTCAAATCATACCTTAAAATAAAGTTATCGTTTTTAACTCCTCTTTATTCAGATCTCTGGTAAAAAAAAAGGATCTAAATGCCATAGGATTATAACAAAGGGAATAACAAACTAGCAATACTTTGACATTGTGATAAAAATATTTCTCATTTTTGTATGTGTTGATTCAGGAAACTAATTTTTAGTTTATTGTTGTCAAGATGATAATACTGTTTGATTTTTTGTTGCTAATTACATAGTTTTACAAATATGTATGTATACTTTTTTGTATTCTAAAATAATATGCAATAATGATTTTCTAGTACAAATTTTAGTCTTTATCATGTGATGGTTGTATATGCGGTAAAAATGCAGAAATAATTGTTTACTGGATTCCAAATGATAAAATAAGATAATTTGCAAAAAAAAAATTATTAAGATCTAAATAAATGTGTCAGTCTTGCATTATACTATACTGTTTAATGATTAGTAATTTGTGATAATAATTTATTTTAACTATAAAATTTCCATTGCAGATTGGTTTCATTTAATATTTGCCAACATTGGGTATCATTTGGTTTTTTTAATTTGATAATGCTAGACTATCATAATTTGATTACAGTATTAACTCTAAATTAATGCTTCATAACTATAGTGATTAGATATTTTTTGCTTCCATAACAAATTTATCTTAACTTCAAAATTATACACTAGATTATATGAAAAAAACTAAATTATTATTCTGTCAGACATTATAAGATTTATGTAGTAGGAAGTAACTATAAATTTAAAAGAACAAAAAAAAAAATATTCATTGTAAAAGTTTAACTGGTTATAAACATTTTTACAATAAATTTATTTTTCTTTAAAAAATATCACCTAATGATATTTCTAGTTAGTTAATTTCTAGTATTAGTTTGGCTTCCAATTGGGGATATAACTAATAAAGGTGTCTATCCATTATGCTGTTGCACCTGTACTGCTTCACACCTCTGTCATTTTTTTAATATCTTCTACATTGTAGAGCTCAGTAGGCTAATGTAGTAAGTAAATACACACAGATTAAGGTAGCTCTATTAGGACAAGACTCTAAAATTATGTACTCTTACAGTATTACAAAATGAAGTCCTATAGGTATTCTTCTCATATCCATTTTTGAAAGCTTCTAGAACTTTGTTTATGAAAAATTGTATGCTCATGGTCTAAATAATTTGAATATAATTTATTGTATGTTTTTTTTAGTAAGAAATAAAAATCATCACCTTATCAACAAGGAAATGTCGGACTTTTTATTTAAACTGTTTTGTCTGTTTGTTTTTTATAAAACAATATTTTTCGTTATTAATTTTTTTATTACAAATAACAAATTGCCAAAGTACTTTTTAATTTAACTTGCTTAAAATTTAGTATGGTTTTTAGACATAGACCAAAACTTTATTTTCTTTATATAATGTACCGAAAAAGCAATTCAATAGCGCCGTGAAAAACCCGCAGCCATGAACCGAACGTGGTATAACCCGACCAAATGTTGTAGCGCGTCGGGCGCGTTGACCTCGCAGTGTTCAATGACCACCGAATATTGGTGACATAATCGCAGACAGGACGCAAAATCCAAAAGGAAGGTCAAACTCCCGTCAAAACAATTGAAGCTTTTTGTGAATATGGCCGACGATTATCGGACCTTGCATTAGGAAGTTCTATTTTTAACAGTGTTTATTATTATAATTGTATCTGACTATTAAAAACAGTTTTATTGAGCGTTTTTGTGCGTCCTGCGCAAAAAGTCCTTGAGTGCTCGCGACAATATAATTTATGTGCGAATAATAGGAAGTCTATTTGCAAATTATTCCTATTAGATTCCGCTTAGAAGTTTTCTTTGTCTTTTTTTTTTGAGTGTCTAATACTGTGAATGATGTGTCGATAATTTGTACGCGTAGGTACAAATCAAGGTATGACGGCTATTTCTAATGACTTGTTTTTTTATATGTTTAACGTATTTACAAATATTCTCTTTTATTGATATCACTTTTAATTACTGATACATTAAAATATTACAGTTGATATTTTGAGTTCCTGCTGCATTTTTGTTTTGTTAAAAATAATATACGTACTTAGAAACATCAATAGTTTTATGTATAGTGCCTTTGATTTTTTTAAATTTTTTAATACCTTTAGTTACACTAATGTGCTACATCAAAATAAAAAATATAACAGTTTTGATTGTAAAGAATCTAAGTGTACATCATCAACAATGTCAATGGTAAAGAATTCATGATTGAATTAAATAAATTATGCATGCATAGATCATTTATTTGATCCTTTGTTATTGTTGCTGGCTATTTCTGTCTGTGCCTTTTGCTTTAGGAACTACTCAATCAAGTCATATTGTCTAGTATTTCTAAATACATTCTGGTCCATCATCTCTCTTTACTATGGTGTCTAGTCACATCAAAATAAGCATATTTTGTTATATTTAATGTCACTTATATTCAATTATTATATTCTTTGTAAAAACAAGAAATGTATGAAAAAAATAGATAAACCATGTGATGCTTATTTAAAATTAAAAATAAATATAAAATGAAAAAATCTTCAACATTCCTAGACCTATTCAAAAATATAAAAAATACATTCAAAGAAGACAAGCAAAACATATATTACTTTTGTGTGTTTAATAACATATTTGTTTCTTTCTGACTTTCCTTGTAAAATCCTAAATTTTCTTCACCGAATGGAGTCAAAAATATTATTGAAACAGACAGACATGGTGCTACTGTTATGAAGAACTAAAAAAGGGTTTCATTTAAACAACAACATTCTCCTTATTACAGATTATATTATAACCTAGCTAGGAGTACACTACCTTACCCATATGTTATCTGTACATTTATAAATAAAAAAAATAAAAACTTCATTTTTCAGAGTGAAACCAAATGATAACATAATAAATGGGCAGTACCGCAAGGGGTTGCCGCATGTTGTCTACTGCAGGCTGTGGCGTTGGCCGCAGCTACAGGTTAGTATATCATTTTTAAACTTACTTATTTAATTTATAAATATTAAGTTTAAAGATTCAACTTTGTATGTTGAAGAGATTATATTTTGTGTATAAAATGGAATACAATTAAAAATATTTAGAAGAAGATAGAAAACATAGGATGAAGAAATAAAATATATAGTTTTGATGCCTGCAATTAACACTTTTATAGTAATCTGTGCAAATTCTATGTGATAATTATTTTCACAGAGCCAGCATGAATTAAAGCCAGTGGATCACTGCGACTATTCATACCAGCTGAAAAAGGACGAAGTGTGCATAAACCCTTATCATTATAATAAAATTGACTCGCCTGGTGTGTATTATTTATTAGTTTTTTAATTATAGCCATGTTTATAATAAATACCATTATTCATTATTAAATAATACTTATTTCATTGTTTTTATACTTAAATATTATTGAAGCATCCTATTGTAACATGGTATGTTCCAGCGCTCCCTCCTATCCTGGTGCCTCGTTGTCCGGACGGGGAGGTGCGCGCGCCCCCGCCCTACGACTACCAACACGACCACGACAAGTGAGTACCAGACATACATACATACATATTAGTAAAAGATACGTAATACATTGCATATATCTGAAATATATGAGGGAGTGACTGGGGGAATCGGTAAAACTGTACTTTTGACTCATTATTGGGTGGTTCTTATGCCCGACTCGGTAAGAGGTCTGATTTTATGCATTCAGGTGGCATTGGCATATTCCTTTGGAGAATTATTCTTTTTTGTCAATTTTGAAGATATGAATCCAGGCTTTCAATGGTCTGGCGTGACGTCATGAACGCTTTTAACAGTCATACTTGAGTGTTCTGTATTCACCCTATCTTTGGAGGTGGTGACTGACCTGCTGGACTGAGGTCTTGAAGAAAGACAGAAAGTAGGCCACCATCTCTGCTATCAATGTCAAGTCTGCTACAGGGCTATTGGAAACATTGGAACATGTGGAACATCAGCTACTACGAGATGGTTACAATATTTCTCTCTAAGATATCTCATCCTAAAAGGAATACCTTCATCAGGAATATTGCAAAAAAACCGCGGAGTTTGTGTGACTGACTTACGTAATTCCAGAGCACTTAAATTACATGTGGTAACTAGTAATGCCGACGAAGTTCCTCCAACTGTAACGGTTACTTCTTATACCAAACAATTGTATTAATCAGTCGTTTTGTCACCAGCGTGATGCAAAGCGGCGTGGGCGTGGTGGGCGTGGGCGCGGGCGTGGGCGGACACAGTGCGCTGTACCTGGAGGCCACCCTCGCGCAACAGGTGCCGGGGAACACCACCGTGCAGCTGTGAGTGTGTCTGTATAAATAAAGAGTGTGCGTGTGTGTGCGGGATTGCTATTACGCTTGTGTGCGTGAGTGTACGTCCGCCTGTGTGCGTGAGTATGCGTGCGTATTAACGTGCGTGTACGTGCTCATTTTGTTTTGCGAGAATATTTTTATGAGGGGTCCATTTGAATGTGATAAGATTCACTCTATGCTCTCTAACATGTAGAAAAAGTTTTTATTTGTAGCGATTATACATCAATAATTCGATGTTTTTTTTACATTAAACATAACTAGTTTAAAATTATCACAATTGTCCTCAGAAGCTCCTCCTCAGTGGAGACTCCGCCCCCGGGCTACATGAGTGAGGACGGCGATCCCATGGACCATAACGACAATATGAGTGAGTCTGTTGACAATTTGTGTATTTATATTATAAATAAATTATAATATAAGCTTCTAATATAAGTTTGCAAATATTATTTACAATTGACGTGCAGACGTTCATTTTAGATTATTTATTATCTTTGCTCAGAATTCTTGAATGCTATGAATGTTTTGGCCGAAATTAATAATAAATGCAGATCCAATGTTTGTTATTGAAATTATGATGCATTTAAAATCGCCCAATCAATCTAAATATATTGAAACTTTGAAAATAATTACATTTACACAATTAAAATGTGTCTTTATCTTTAATTACTTGCAAAAATAGTAGTATTTATTATTTAAAAAAACGTTTTCCGTCACTTATTATACATATATTCTACGATATCAGTGGGAGCTCCGGTACATTTCATATTTATTCTCGTAATAGTTAAATGAAATATTTCAAATTTAACATATATCATGGGTAAGAAATTATGTTCAACTGAAAACTTAAAAAATTTAATTAAATAATTTCTATTTATTATTTTCGTTAAAGTATTTTAAGTTGATATATGTATCTTATGAATTATGAGAAGGTACGTATGAAGTCAAGCTTTGTCTATGTAGCGATGCGATTTGTTTCCAATCCGTTTCGTGAACACGTCCCTGGGTTACCGTCGCCATCAACCTTTGAATGGAGTTTTTTTTTGAAGAATCCATCCAAGGGTTATTCAATTTTGATGGTGTTTTTATTAAGTATTAACTCCCTAAGAGAGTAAGTAAGAGAGAATATATTAACTCCCTAAGAGAGTAAGTAAGAGAGAATATATTAACTCCCTAAGAGAGTAAGTAAGAGAGAATATATTAACTCCCTAAGAGAGTAAGTAAGAGAGAATATTAAGTAATACTTGTGGCAGGTTTCACCAACTGATAAATAACGGACCTGAGTACACCCTGACTCGGGACAGCAATCTGTTGATCAGAAATAATTGTCCCGTGTGAGAATCGAACCCACAACCGTTGGTTTAGTATCTGTTCGTCATTACACGCACTCTACCCGCAGACCTGACCCGCCTGACCCCGTCGCCGTCGCTGGCGCCGGAGGCCGCGCCCGTGCTGTACCACGAGCCCGCCTTCTGGTGCAGCATCAGCTACTACGAGCTCAACACGCGCGTGGGAGAGACCTTCCACGCCAGCCAGCCCTCCATCACCGTGGACGGGTTCACTGACCCCAGCAACAGTGAACGGTAATTGCACTCTTACTCTTAAATATATAAGAAATCAAAATAAATAAGTACATACAAAACAAACAGTCCCCTCCAGAATTACCGCCATTTTAAAATTCAATGACCTTCAATTTTAAGAGTATCATATCTCAGTTAATTCGGTCAATAATCAAACCTATCAAATCTTATGTATACATATATAGATAAATTAAAATGTATTTTTGAAATTGTCACAGTTTCTGTTTGGGTCTCCTCTCCAACGTGAACCGCAACGAGGTGGTGGAGCAGACGAGGCGGCACATCGGGAAGGGCGTGCGACTTTACTATATCGGCGGTGAGTTCTGTATGCACACTAGCTGTAGCACGAGAGTTCGTCACTCTTCGTGACTTTTCGTCAATTTTGGTCACTACCCCCACCCATCATAACCAAAAAATAACCAATCACAACTCGTTGCGTGATTGCTCGCAACCTATCAACGTTTCGTACCATCAAAACTCTTATTAGATATATAGGACTGTTTGAATAGAAGAACAGCACTTGACCAAAATAAATTCCACAGTGGAGATAAATATGTTGCAACATTTACTATATCGTGAGTCCGGATAGTTTAAATTGTACTATATAAGTATTCTTATATTGATATTTGGTTACAGGCGAGGTGTTCGCAGAATGCCTGAGCGATTCATCGATATTTGTTCAAAGTCCCAACTGCAACCAGCGGTACGGCTGGCATCCCGCCACCGTCTGTAAGATACCGCCAGGTGACGTCTTTATACTCTACTACTCGAATATATTATGAAAGATGGCGTCTCGAGACGGATGTTTCATAAGTGCAGTGAAAAAATATATATCATTTGACTAATTAAACTGATATGTTACCTAATGGAATAATTCTGTAAACAATAAACACGTAGTCTGATATTATATAGAGATACCATTCTTTAATACTTATAAAACAAACTCTTCAGCTTTGATATATTAGTATAGCTCTCTATCATGTGTTCTCAGGATGCAACCTTAAAATCTTCAACAATCAGGAGTTCGCTGCTCTTCTGTCACAATCAGTATCTCAGGGCTTTGAAGCGGTGTTCCAGTTGACGCGCATGTGTACTATCCGGATGAGCTTTGTTAAGGGATGGGGGGCGGAGTACCGGTCAGTAATATGTATATTAGAATTATGTTTATTAGCTGATAGAGCCTAGTTGTTGGGTTACAACGCACTTACATCTCCACATATTAAAATAATTTTTACCACTTATATCACGGTGTCTGTTCGTCACCTATTTGCAAAAAAAAAAAATCTTCATATATCTTCATAAATCATAAAAAAAATCAACAAAAGAAAAGCATGTTATAAATAATCAACTCGTTTATCTTAATATTCGCAGTCGTCAAACAGTGACGTCGACGCCCTGTTGGATCGAGCTCCACCTGAACGGTCCTCTGCAGTGGCTGGACCGCGTCCTCACGCAGATGGGCTCGCCGCCGCTGCCGTGCTCCTCCATGTCATAGATGTCATCAGGTGACGCACGCACGCACAGACAGATCACACACGCACACACGGCAACACACACGCACATAAGGACTCCCTCACACGCACACCCGGATTCACCCACATGCACATACCCGGCCGTACTCACGGACACACCGCGCCACACATTCACAGTACACAACATACAGAAATAGATAAACAGAAAAATGTTGTTTTAGCGAATCCAACGGATAAATTTATTTCAATATTATTATGTGTACTAAAAACATTAATGGAAATTTTCAGTTTCATTTTTTTATCGCTTATTTTCCACCATTGTATAACGTAAACGGACACTCCGCCTCGATATACGAAGCCCATCTACTCAAAACTAATTATTTGTGTTCCTTGTTTGTTTCAGCCCCACACAACAGTCAGAAAACAACAGATAATTAAATGGAAGTAGATTTTTAAGCTAAGCTCAAAACAAAGAAAATACCTCGTCGATAGACCATTTGATGTGTAACTTTGATTTTTTAATTAAACATTATTTTTAAGGAGTAATTTAAGGAATATGCGCCAACGTGATTTAACTAATATATATTGGCACTTAATTCACGATATTGTAATAAATCGAGGTATATAATATGGCATCAGATTTAGCGGACTGTTGAAGCACTACACGAATATTGTAACATTTTGTATTAAATATCCTTACGACCGGTTTGTGGAAAGATGATTATATGATTTGATCTGTGACTGTGTGTCTGTCACGACTTCAAACCATCAGAGATGGTAACATTTGTCTACAGATATATATTTTTTGTCTCAGATTGTTTTGATAATCAGCCTTCCAGAAACCGTCTGTTCGTTGTTTAGTTAAATCACTATGGCGTTGATATTTTTTCATTGACATATAAGTTTGAAGCTTGAAATGTTAGTTATGCCGTTTTGACTTTTACTACGATGCAATAGACACTGTTTTGGCGTGCATGTTATTATTTAAGTTTGTAATGTGTACAGTCGATCACAGAAGTGTTGTTAATAAATTTTATGTATTTTCTGACTTTTAATCTCGCAATTTTTGCAGTATTGAATTTTTTATATTAAAATATTTGTTACTTATCCGAGTTTAAAATATATACACTATTAAGTAGGTTAAAAGTTGGAATATATAACAATAATACTAGTCAAAAATAATATATTTTGAAATACATTGAAGCACATACTATTTTCGATATATAAAAAATGTATATGATTTTTGTGAGCGTCTGTACATTTGATATAATCTATTACTACACAAATTATATTGTTTTTTTTTTATTATATTGATTGAATAAATCGTTATTGGTATTGTTTTAATGATTTGCCATCAGATGCATTTAATGTTAATGGAATTATAATCATTATTTTAAATGTGTTTATTTTTTATTTAAAACCCTACCCTTTTTTGAATCTATGTAACTAAAGTTACATTATCATGCAGCGGCTTATATATTATTTTTTTCATCGATATCGATAAATACACGATTTTGATAAAACGACATGACGACCAAAGGCATAGAATATGTTCTATATTTTCTAACGTGTTATAGTATTAGTTTCAAAGCTTTTGGTTCTCTCAGAATAAAGTAACTATTACGAAAGTAATAGGTTTTAGGTCGCAACACTAATAATCTAAATATTATATACTAGCTGTTGCCCGCGACACCGTCCGCGAGAACTTCAGAACACAAGGCTAGTAAGAAACTCCTTCGCTCGAGCTTTTTTCGGTCAACATTATTTCAAAATTGTTTTAAACGAAAAGCCCTATTAATATTGCAAGGGAATAATTTTTATATAGCCTAGATCCAAAATGAAAGTTATTTCTAAATATTGATTAAGGCATTTTTAGATTCGGATACCTTACTTTGAAGATTACCTCCAATAAAATTGACTTCTAAAGTATAAGGATACAAACTTTACCTCTTTATAATATTAGTATAATTTAAGATAAAAAAGGAGATCTTTCATAATTAAAGTTTATATTGAAAAGAAGTGCTGAGAAAATCTGAAAATCTATTATAAATTCGTAATGAATAAGTTATTTGTTTACTTTCACACTTATCAATGCTAATTATATATTAGCCTTGATGTCTCTTAATCACATTAATACTCGTAGATAGTCACCGGGCGCAATAGAATAAAAAATAATATATATATTGAATTTCACAGTATTGTGTTTACTATAATATAAATTTTACTTACACTTTAGTCTCAGCAACACGTGGTCGGTTATCCTATTAAGTTTTAGCTTATATGAAACGTTAGTATAATTTTTTAATATTACTTTTATAAATAATAGTTTTAAAAAATAAAAAACACTCTTTTCATGCCACTCGAACTAAAAAGGAGAAAATAATTTTGAATTACAGAGAATGCATTACAGTAGTAGGAGGTTAAACAATCAATCATCACCTTGAAATTTAATTATAAGAAAATTTAAGTTATTAACAGAATAATTCAATTCAGAGTAAAGAGCGTGCGGTGCATTTTACTACTTTATTATTATTATTATTTGTACTTTGTTTGTACTGTTTGTTCGTAATTATCCTCTTTTAAGTAGTATAGCTGCCAATAAAATGATTGTAAAATATAACGTCATAAGCGTTTTTCCTGTTATTTATTAATCCTGGCGGTCCTGATAAGGACTATTCTTATACCAAATATATAATAAACTATATAATAGAATACCTATGATTTGACACAACTTTTTAATAAAAAAAATAATGACACACAATAATATTAATTACATTAAATTGTTTATTATTACCAGTACAAAAATATACATTTTTTTCTCATACGGCTTCGACATTCAATTACGTTAACTAAAGTAATCGAATTTCAAATTATAAATATTAAATATCTTAACAAAGAACAAACAAAGAATTATTTTACATATCTATATACATTTATCTATAGCCTACCTTTTGGTAAAAATTAAATATCACAAATTTTAAAAATAAAACGTGGTTCACAAGCCTTAAGTCGTATTGCCGAAGGATTCTTCTGGTATTAAGATACCTGAAACAAATATTTCATAATATTATCAAACCTTTATAACGTATTGAAGATATCCTAACCAAAATTAAATTTACGAGATTTTCTAACGCGCCCTGCTCTGAGAAGAACTACAAAACAAACTCGACCGGTATTTCTTTCTTGTCACTTATATAAAAGTGTACCTATATTATGATTTGTGTCACAGTTTACTGACAGATTTTAAGATTAATATAACTAATAACTGGTGAAAGTAATGTTAGAAAGTGACTCCATTATCCAGTCAGTTCTATAAAATAGTTTTGAGTCATAATAACATCAGTAGGTATCACATAAGGGTCATGTTTTAAAATACGCAAGTTTCTTTTTACACACCGACATAATGTGACGTAATTCGGATATAATGTCGAGATTGGATGTTGTTGCGTCAGGGTCGTATTTCAGGATTATAATTATATAGTAAATTATATTACGTAATATTTTATAGCTAATATTCGTATCTTTATTAAAGCTATGCGATCGTATCAGACCAGCTAATGTTAACGAACATTTAACGCTAAATTAGTTATCTAGAAAATGTTCAAGCTCATTCCTTACCCGCTATACAAGCCGTCATGAAGCATATAGCGCAGCCGGAGAAAAATGCTCTCACAGCCAACTGATAAAACAATTTAAGACAATTCAATTACTTTTATATTCATTACTTCCATAAACATTGATTGTAATTCAAATTAGTCTGGACAGAAGATAGCATATCCACTAGGTAGACTTATTATAAGAAAACGATGTTTTTTATTTGACTTTTCAAAATTGAATAAGGAAAACGTTTTTCTCACGGAAGACAGTGTCTCTCTCTGGTTAGGCGCTATGGAGGCCACGGCTCCTATCATGATGCCGGCGGAAGAGGGGTTGGTAAACCCGCACAGCGAGTAAGTCGCGATGAGCTCGGCACGGGCCTGCGGAGGAGTTAGAGGCTCGTTAGTGACCAAGGAGCAAGTGCTGAACCGGAACTGGGGTCACGGTTGAATACTTACGGACAACAAGCCTTCCTTCTTCATCTCCCCCATGCGCTGGTACGCCACGAATTCGTTGACTACCGTTTTGAGTCCGATCAGTGACCCCACCAGTTCGCATTCCTCCCACGGCACTCCTATGGGTGTTTAAAAAGTAACGTAACGTAACAGCATTAAAGTAGCGAATGAGAAAGTAAAGAAAACATACAACATAACAATTAAAAAAAAATACTTTACCGCGATAACATACGACTTTAATTTGATATCATATACTATATTACTATATTATATATTATTAAAAGTTCGCAATTTTTTTATAAAAAAACTCAGGGAGGGTTTAAAAGAGACTGGTGTTGGATTCCCACGTCTCAACGACAACAAAGTTTCGACGAGTGAAAATCCGCTAAAATATCCAGTTTACGCACAATATCTGTGAGAGGCTGAACCCGTGCAGCCACATCGAATAATTGTATTAGTTCACTCAAATAAAGCTACACTGGTTATCTCAACATTCTAACTCACCCATTAACCAGCTAAGTGGTATGAATATCTTGCCCAATATCCACTCCAAATTTAAATCCGGGTTACCGAGCAACCCACCACAGTAACCCAGGAAACCGTTCATAAAGGACACGAAGGCTACGAAGGCAATCAGGTTGGCGATAATGTTCAATACAAGTGCGATACCGTTGGTTGCACCGCGCGTCGCCGCCGCTAATGCCGATTGGTCCTGCCTTAGAATAAAATTATTTCATTACTTTTGCATTTGGCCAACAATTATAAGATACTAAAATGGCGTGAATGTAACCTCTCCACGGGCGGTATGTTGTCGACAGTGGTGAGCGAGCGCTTGGTCTCCGGGTACAGCAGCTTGGAATAGCACAGCGCAGCGGGCGCGGACAAGACGCTGGCTGTCACCAGGTGCGCCGGCTCTGCTCCAAAACCGATGTAGGCGGCCAACATCGTGCCTGTTAAACATATTTTTAGATTTTAATGATTATATGTGAAATAAAAGTTAAATTATCGATATCAATCAATTAGAGTCAGTCATAATAAAGCCCATTCGCAGACGAATAGTCGCTGAACTCTCAAGATTGATGCAAATTAATCCATACTAAACAAGTAATACCTACATTAACAATATATTCTATGTATATGTAAACACCCCACTCAATATTATAATGAGTTCTTGTTGTTGAAGCTTTGTATTCTATACAATTACTAAAAAGCAGCAATAAGCTATTAAACAGTTTTATGTCCCTGTGACATCCAATTGACATCCATTCAAGGTCCGATATTATGACGTACTACTCTAAATAAGTGAACAATATACGAACTAGAGATACGCTAGTTATGTTTCCCTTTCTATACATTTTAAAAACATTTTGAAAGTTGAGGATATAATTATAATAAAAATAAACAACATCAATTAACTAACGACAACGTGGGAATTAAAAAATCTTAATAATTCACTCATATATTGAGTCAAACTCATTCTATATATTGAAAATTTATCTCTAACGTCTTTAAGAACGTTCCTTCTGACCGCAATCGGAAAGAATATATCTATGAAAAAAATTCTAATAATTGAATACCACTTCACTTACCTAATTATATTTCGTATTTTGTATAAAATTACAATGAATTCACAGCCGACCGAGATTCGCTATTCAATATACTTTATTATTCTATCATAATGAAGATGACATTGATATTACGTAGCACTAACATATACTTATGTCATTTTTACGTCACAAGGTCATCATCATTGTTTCGGAATTGGAAACCAGGATGCTTACCAGAAACAGTCGCAAAGCCAGATGACATCAGGACATGTAGTTCGGAGGCTGTTAACACGGATATGTAAGGCTTTATTAAAAGTAGTGACTCCGTCTGAAAATAAAGAGTGATTATAAAAATGCATGCAGATACGAAGGATAGCAAAGAGTACGTATGAGTCTCTGATAAATAGTGGATTGAAAAGTAAAACGAATAATTACTTTACTAAAAGTCTATTAAGATACTTACATTGCCCAAGAACACGTTGCCGACTGCAATCATACTCTCGCATACCGTAGTGTTAGTGGCGCTCTGAAGCAGTCGACCTATCTTAAGGCAGAACCAGTGCAACGCGCCCCAGAAGAACATTACCTCCACTAACATACTGAAGAAGAATATAACTGGTAGATTCTGAAAAAATATATAACGTATCGATTAATTACCGTTATTAAAAAAACATTAAAAAAACGGAATGTTGGTTTCAGGAAGGATTACATTAAAAAGGATTTGATAGAACATTAGATAAAATATAAAAAGATAAGATAAGGAAAGTAAGATATGTGAATACTTACAGTAAACGCAAAAACTTGTTCGTTTCGTACTAGAAGATCTCCGAAAACGAACGCAGCACCGTCCACCCCGTAACTTAAGAAAGTTGCAATCTGAAATTATAAAAATCTTTGGAACAATCGAAGTATCAACTAGTAAAATTGCAGATGAATTCATTATTTTTAATAATTACACACACACGCGCACACTCCCAGTAAATTAGTTTATGCCATAGTGACATCAGGCTGACATTGAGAATTGACTCAAATGTGAGTCATGTATGACTTGATGTGTGTGTATTATATAAAAATATTATATAAAAAAAAATAGTTTATAAGTTTATCTCAACACAGTAAGTAATAATGCAAAGTTTACTACGTGGTGACTTACCATTTAAACATTTATTCCAATTGTTTGTCCATTCTTTATTACACCATAAAAATGAGTTTTATGTTAAATATTTTTTTATGTCGGCTGGACGTAAAAAATGTGACTTTGATATTATTTAACATGAATGTCATTGCTATGATATCAAATGGCATATATTTTAGATCAAGATTATGTAATATTTATATAAAGTTTATATATGTTTTTGTGACATTCATTGGAGGCCATGGCCTCAATTAGACATACCTACTGTTGACAAATGTAGTAGCATTCGAGTCTAATAATTGGGAATAATCCTCACTTTATCAGAGAAACACCGAAGCGCGTATCTGCCGGTGTCCCACCTGATGAAAATCACTCCAAATAGGAACTGGACCAGAAGACCGATACATACGCAGCGCCAGTTTATTCGACCAGGGTGTAAAGAGAATACAAAACCTAGAGGATAAAAATATATTTATAAAAAAATATAATTTGGCAATTTGAATCCATTACAATATATTTCAACAAAGCGATCGTAGCCAGAATAATTCAATACAAATCTCAGCTACAATACAAGCGTTCTTAAAAACCAGTATAAATATTCCGTAGAAATATTCAAACAAACAATTCTTGATATATTTGCTAGCCAAATATTTTTGCTCGTGAACTTATACCTAGACTGAATGGAGAGGTTATTTAAATTAAGAAATATATTAAAAATACATCTATTTATAGCAATATTTAAAGCCAGAGCGATATCACTGCAGCGAGACAAAAGACCTGGACTCGATGCCCATAACATTTTGAGAACGAGATGGTGTGACTTACATCCAAACCCATCTCGTCCTTCTTATAAGTATTATAATTATTGCAAATACTAAACAAGTTACAGCAAAATTTAAAATTTAGACGAGCAAGGAACAATATTTACATAAATAAATTTATTAAATAGACTAATCATTAATTGATGAATTTATGTGTGCTAAGAATTCTTAATCGCAATCTGCGAATGAATATGGACAATTAACTAAGTATAAATACTCTTTTCCTTAAAGGTTAATTTAATTATTACACTACTGAAAAATATAATCTGTGGTTATAAATATTATTAATCCCAATATCTCTGTAATTATAGAATCCAATCCTTTACTTACCTAAAATTAATAAAAAGCATAGTCCAAGTAATGATGTAAGTCTCTGTGGCGTTCCTCTTGTGTCCCAGTATAAGAAGAACCCTATGGCCACTAGCAATGCTAGACAAAAGCACCATTTGAACAAACTGCAAGAGATTCATCTTTATAGCACTTTTTTTTTTAATCTATGTTATATTTCCTGCCAATAATTCTTAACAGATAACTATATTTACCTAATATTAAAAACTTACCTATGTTTCCATAAAAAAGACGAAAAGTTTTCAAGTTTAGACCATATAGTTCTTTTAAACCATTTTCCAAAGAATCTTTTTACAATCAGGAAATAAGCAAGAAAGAAATAAACAATACTCAATAATGCTATTAGACTACCGAAGCCGTAACACAGTTCGAGAGGCTCTGAATCTGAAATGATGATAGAAAACGGACATTTCAGTCAAATAACAAAACTCCAATAACAAATAATAAGAAGAACTTTCATACTCACTATAATTCATCCAGTAATACAAACAGGCAAAAAAGAAACCAAAGACTAGACCATTGAGGACAAAAATAACGATGGTTTTCATAGCTGAGCTGTTTCTCTTTATGAAGTCGTCTGTGGAGCTGCCCACCTTCGACATGGTGACTTCGAACCACCCACTGGGTTCATAGTCTAGCAGCTCGTGGGTTATCTGAAATAGAAATAAAAAAAACTATATATGCTTTGGACTTCGTACTTTAACAAAACAAATTAAGAAAGAACATAAATTATAATATCGGAGGCGTATACATTATTCAAAGTTTTGGTTAAAAATAATTAAAATTCGTATTTACAAGGGTACGTTTAAAATCATTCACAAGACTAACAATGGCAGTGAAAGGAATTTAAGTGAAAGGGAGCTAGTTTTTTTTATCACAAACCTTGTTTCAATATGTGATTTTAGATTTATTTATTTGTCTATCTAATTCCTAATTAATATAATTTAGAGCTATACTAACAATCGAGTTAGCTTTTAAAAGCAAAAGGTTTAAAAAGTTGTATATTGGTCTTACATTGGCAAATTAAGAAAATCAACATTTCGTTAAGTATATTCAATAGTTATCATTACAAATAATGCTAATTTAAGTTTTATAGCTTGTTTTTTACTTGTTTAAAAAAATATAACTCACATCTCCATTGCTATTTTCTTTTTTCTGAATTTCACCCATTTCTAATCCATTCGATTTCTGAAAAAGTGTAACAAGGAATAAAATATATACAAAATTTATAAGTTATATTTAAATCTCTTCACCGGCGGCGTCTTTAGCATTTCTTTTTATAAAGTACCCACTTATCAACTCGCCGTTCTAGACAACGGTCTCTCAATAATGATTGTCTATTGTTGACTCTGAATGTTTATAAATATAAACTGTTTGTAAATAAATATTCACGCGGTAGTTGAAGTGTGTTAGTTGATACCAAATAAATTCCTTATCGTTCATGCAGTTGCAAAGGTACCATTAAAATATTCCAAAATAAACTATAGCTTGTATGCTATTTTCGAATATGAAAATGTGAATAAATATTTATTTATTTATTCTTTATTGTACACTACAAAATTAAAAGTTACAAACACAAATACATATTGAAAGTAAAACAGGCGGTCTTATCGCCTGAAGACGATTTCTTTCGTATAACCTTAGGGTTAGAAAAAAAAATTTTTTTTCTTACTATGTTATCAAATTCTTTGTTATATTCTATTATTTAAAATATGTGTAATATATAATAATTTTTCAATTCAAAAATATAATACTCCATATTTTCAGACTTGTTATTGGATTTTACGTCAAATTTTATGGTTTTAACGTAACTTTATAACGTTATAAAGAACAGGTAGAGTTAATTGGCTTTCCGTGTTTATAATTATTATACGCATTGCAATACAATTTTGAACAAGATATTGATCATAGAAATCAATTTCGTTCGTATTTTTTTCATGTTTTTTTCTTTCTTATATCTTAATAAAATAGTATTCAAAATGACATAGATATGCTCTCAAATTTCGAAAACAGTATAATATTTTTTGAAGTATTTATCATATATGAAACAATTTTTTTTCTTTTTTGCGAAATCTGTTCTTCTTTATCATTCATTCTTCATAGTTCATTCTTCAACTTGTCACGTTCAACAACAATTGTTCATTCAACAACAAGAATTTTAACACCAATATTACCACAGTCACAGAACGAAAGAAGCAATCGGTGAAAATTTAGTACACATTTGTTTCAACTGAACTGATCCAAAAAAACCTTAGACAAATTAAATTAATGTCCGTAGCCATAAGGACAAAAAACGTATTATTCATAATTTTTTTCCTCCTATCCTATACCATATCTTCTGTCAAACTTTACAACGAATGAAAGATAGAAGTCGAAAAGAGCGTTGGCGCTCAAAACCCAACTTTCAACCGTTAAGTATACAAACTGTCCAAAATTTAACTGCCTTATGTTGGTATTTCCAAATATCTAATAATGTAAAGAATTGTTATCTTTGCCTTTGTTCTCTCTGAATAATTAATTAATGTTAAATATGCTGCTAATAGATATTATAATTACCTGATTCCTTTTACGAATTTCTTCAGCCGCCATATTGGAGAAACACTTACACTTTTACACTTTTTGAAACGCACTTGAGTATAACACACTTTACACACTTTTACGGTATCATTTTAAACTTTATAGATTCCACTGTATTATCTCACTCTCACAGGTCTTGAGAAACTGAACCTAAAAGGTAAATAATATGGTTAGTCATTAATTATTCATTATCTTAATAATCTAAATTAATTATTTATATTCTTACAGTATTATATTTAATGTCAATCAAATAGATTTTAACTAAAAGCAACAACCTTACTGCCAACTAAAATTCAAATAGAAAGATATGTATAAATTTTTAATATTTATAAAATAACCTCATTTGTCATTAGTAGGTAGGCCTCTAAATGTTTTTTTTTTTAAACTTAAACTAAGTTGACGCTTGCCTACATTCCACCTGATGGGAAGTGGAAATGTTCAATTATTCTAGATTAGAATAATAAAATATACAATAATAATTATCGTAGATTTATTGTAATTTGTTTAGATATTTCTCATTAAGTGACGTTGTAGTCGCAAAATATCTGTTCTTTATAACTTATATTCAACCTTTACTTAAGGCCGTGTTTGAGGTCGTAACTGACAGCTGTTAATAGATGTGCTTACGTGCGTATTGAGAACAGTTCACAATACATTTATATAGTAATATATTTAACCTGCTTATAGGTCTTGGCCTCTAGAGCTATCATCAGTACATTTTTAGAACGTACTTCTAGGGCGGTATTAGTTCTTTTCAAATTTGGTTGGGTAGGGAGAGGAACGTAACCAGTGAAGGTGAGCGTTAATGTCAATTTTAAAGGGGCAACCGTAAACCCCCGTAAACCTACACCTGGGTCTCAAGTCCCAGGAGCTGGTTGCACTCCTCTCCCTGCAACGCGATGGGCCCGGCACCTGCACGGTGAATCCATGGAATGCTAAGACGTCTCTATAGTATATTATTTTGCATAGATTTTGTTCGTCTTTATTTTTATGACTTTCTTTTTCTATTGCTTTCTAAAGTCTGGAGACCTTCTTTTTAAAGTAACGAACCCCTTTTTCCATTATTTCCTTTATTAGATGTAAAGTATTTAGTAATACTTTTAATATGATTAATCTTATATGGATACCAGTAGCTATATAAGAATTATAATAAAATGAAGAATAATTTAAGAAGGTAATGATTTATAACGAAACTGAAACACACAGACAACCAAATATCCTATAAATATATAGAAATTAAATAATATGAATCTCTTTGATAAGAAATTTGTTTAGCGACATTTTGCTTCATCATCATCTTCATTAAGTTATATATTGATAAGTAGTTTTTTTAGAAAAGTATTAGTTTCTATGACTTACTTAACTATTGGTAAGTAATTAAGTAAATAGTGGCTTGACGTTTTGTTATTTTAATCCAAGAATGTAGAAATCGTTAATCAGTTTAGTGAAGTACCTTTTATCGGGTATTTGACAACTATCTACGAGCCGCCATTACGCAATCACAAATATAGGTACGGTAACCTCATTCAGTCACTTCTGTTCTGACCAATCCGAAGACCAAACAAGCCAGGAGTTGGAGGGCAGACTAAGTCACTCACAACAGCCAGTATACAAAAATGTTTTTAACAAATTAAAATCTAATCAAGTCTTAATATAAAAAGAAACATATTTCTTTTTGAAGAAACTGTCATACAAAGTTTAAATATTTCTTAACTGCTAAACAAAGTTTCATCCCCTCTCATTAAAGAATTTAGGAGGGGGGGGGGGGTAATGTTGCAAATTTCGTGTTAGATAAATCTTGCTGCCAATTGATTTCAGGGTTTTTCAATTTGTAATATTTAAGATTTTCATGAGATATTCTTTTATAAAAAGTTTTCATACTTGATTACTTGTAATCTGCTATACCTAATTATAAATTCAGTTATTTTGTACATATATCTAATAATCTTATTCTTTTATTTTATCTTTAATATTTGTGTAAAAGTTATATATATTATTTTCGGTAATTGGTTATGAAACTGCAAAGCTTCTTAAGAAAGATATATTTTTACTCACATTTCACTAACACTGAATAAAACTAAATTAGATTTATGCAATTGTACAGGATTTAATTTCGTTAAAAATGTATTATTTAAAAGTGGACGTAGTTACAAAAGACACTGACATGAAATAACATTTGGATAAGTACGAATAAATTAGCAAAGCAAATCTATTAACATCTGTTTGAATAATGATATCAGACAATAATAATCATAATAAAGAATATGTATTACAAACATTCAAGAACAGGATAGGATAAAGGGGATTGGGATACAGATAGGGAAAGAGATGAGGGGGTATAATCTTTCTCAGCCACTACCGATACATTTTCCATGACACGTAACTGTAACATCTGTTACTTCACGCTGATGTGCTGGAAGATCTTGGTCCTACCCAGGTCAAGTGCAACCGACCATTTCATTTTTATTTTATCCTGTCGCAATATCAGTTGGTTTCATGATGACATTTATATAACATTTAATCAGTAAATTATAATTGTGGCAAAAATATCATCGGTGATATACAAAAGTCAGATACAATTTAAAAAAATATCAAACTAGAAGTTTTGTAGAAAAAAAAAGTACTTCTTTTTTTTTTCTTTTTCTAAGTATTTTGCATGAACAGACCGTGTCTTATATAATAGCTCATTTATTCTAAATATTTAAATACGCTGATTATTAAAAGGAACATATAAAATTGTCGAAACTAATTACATTTATAATTATCGTATAAATACTTATAAAATAAAACCTGAATAAGATAACGATATAATGACATTTAGATACTCCGAATTCCGAATTTGATAATTTTAAAAATATTATAAATATAAAATTTGCACATTTTGTATCTCAATCCCCCAAAAGTTACTGGATGTATTGCTTTATATGATATTTCTGTAACGAGAACAACGTGACCTAGACAGAGACAATACTTTTTATCCCGGCAAACTATAAGGTTCCTGGGGCGAAAAAACACGCAGCTACCATTTGTCCCCAGAATGACTGAACAAACTTATGAATTTCTATCCCTACGGAGAGACAATCGCATCCTTTTTAGAACCAAGTAAGATTTAATAGAGCTCGTGGAAAGATATCCGTTTGTGGAAAATTAACCTTGCCACAGGTTTTTCTTAAGTGCCAAGTGCACGTAATGCCTCTAAAAGAACGTTTACCTTAGAAGGTGGACGAAGGTAATATAACTTTCATAGAAATATTACATTAGGTGACACTCATGTATCTTTATATCGCCTATCACAAAACATATCAAAAGATGATACTCAAGCCGGTAAAGCCTCTTTAGGAATACAATATACATACATGCAGAATGACAGAATATGATATGACAGAATATCTCACGCAAAACAGTTAAATTTGTCTCCACGTTCGAACGTGTTTCACCACGCCACAGTACACCAGCATTTTATTGTTTTAGCGAATACAAAATTGTTATTTTACCGCTTTCGATGTTATAAAATTATTTTACAGAATAGATACATACATACAACTACACAAGGAATACAAGGATACAAGGAATTATTTTTTACAACCTTTGGATCCCCTCATAAAAGTTACCGAGGTCGTGAAAAACAAGCGGATAATCAATAATTTAGATGAATGATATACTGTAAAAGTTCAGCCAAATTAAAAATTACTAACTAATAACTAGTTCTACAATAACACAAAGGTAATATTATGAAATTATGATAAAAATAAATGTGATAAGTATTTGTCTTACTCAAAAATGTTTAGCCTAAAGATAAATATCCCATATCTACAAAAAATATAAGAGACTTAATGTTAAATGAGATTAAAAAGATAAATATGTTTGCGTGTTTTACATTTCTTTTTTTTTTATTAGCCATTTTCTACGTTCAGCCTTGAATACAGTTATTAATCTTTAGTAATAGAATAGAATCCTCAACTATTTATTTTATTAATCTACATAAAAAATACTTTTAAGATAATATTAATAAGTTAGTAAAAAATAGAGTCTCCTCTTCATTTTAGTAAATATATTTTGTAATGTATATTTTACGCACTAGATTAAATCTTATGCCAGGTTCTGATTATTTGTACAAATAATTTTCTACATCATTCACACACACATTCACATACACATTCACACACACATTCACACATACATACAATGCAAATAATATTGCAACCGATTTTGACAAAATTCAATTATGATTTCGGTTTGGAGTTTATAAATAACTAGGAGGTATACGAAATAAATATAAAAACTTGTACAATAATGTAAGTACTTGAATATTTGGTAACGTGAGTACAACAGTAGTAAAATCAGAGATAATTGAATTGCTTTTCTGATAAGTGGAATATCTTAAGTAGCGTATAACATAATATTTTAATCTATTTATTGATGGCTTCAAATAACAGAACAAAGCTTTTGAACTCCTTCCAAGTTATAGTTTTTAAATAAAAAGATTAAAACGACAGAATTTGGATACTCTTACTTGACAATATTTTTATTATAGTCTTTGCTTTATTTATAACTGACAAAAACATACAAACAATCACAAAATTGAATTTGAACAGTTTTAATTCTATTATAACCTCAAAACAGTTAAATCTAATTTACTTTTGGACTCTGACAATTACCTCTCATCACAACTAAGTTATTATTTGTAACATAAATTAACTTGTAGCGTTAAAAAATATCATAAACAATAAAATTATATGTGTGTAAGTTTTATTTACACAGGTAGTAAAATAGGTATAGTCCATTAAATACAATTTCTTGGTATTTATCCCTACTTATCTATTGGTGTCAATGAATAGTGTTGCAAATAAATACATATAACTACATTAACGTACTTTATCTTGTATGTCAATTAATAATTAAATTAAGATAAGAAACTAAAGTCAAAAACTGGACCAAAAAATCTGAATTAGTATAAAACTTTACACTTTTTACACCCGTCATCCATCCCTTATATTTTTTGATTATTCTATTTTTGTCTATTACAAGGAGGGCCAACAAGCTTGCCAGTCACCAGCTGGTAAGTGATCACCGCTGCCCACGGTCTGAAATAGGTCTTATAATATCAGAGGAGTCACAGAGCGTTGCCTGCGTTGGTGGAGGGAGTAAACGCTTTTTAAGAAGGTAATATGAGTCTGGAAACACCATCGAAGGAACTTAATTCTACATTTTAGTGGTTCGTTAGAGACAGTTCCTTGTGAAGTGAACTGTTTGAGGAACTCCATGCACCCAGGCGGTGGGATGATATTACGGACAGTGGCGTGAAGTGCAATAATGCAACTCTTCGGAACACTCTCGATAAATGTAAAAGACGGCGACATAGATGCTAGTTTTCTACGCCATAAGATCTTTCTTTGAAGAGCCTTTCACAGAGACCGGGGACTTCGACAATCTGAAGGGTTCTTCACTGTACGCAATCAAATGGTAGTAGCTGTGTGACCGAACCAAACTCCATGTGTGACCAAACCTAAGCTTTAGTCACGGCTTAAAGTACCATCTCGCTCCATTGATCACAGACAATTTCCATAAGGTTAGCTTGACCTCGAAACAGGCCATAAGTCGAAATGTCAAGGTCCAGTACTCCGACACTTAGGGGAGCGCAACGAACTACTGCGATAAGATGGATGGAATTTTCGTGATAAACGTATAAACTTGTATTTTTTAGGGATTCAAACTGAACGAGGTCTAATCCCTCAATCCTAAACTTTCCTAAGGGCTCAATATAAGCTACTTACAGTAAGTACTCACTAACGTTAGTTGGAAAGAGTTATTTTGGTCTGGTATGCATTGCATCTCCAGTTCCCTCTTCTGTGTAACAACGAATGTTGTTGGGGATTTACCAAATAACTGGGGTCGGTGTAATATGTCAATTAATATCACATTCTTCTGTCACACGTCACCTCAATGGAGACTCACTAACGAATTTTAAAATAAACTCAATGTTTATATTATTATGAAATGTTGTATTTTTATAATTCATTTAATGTTAGCGAAGAATAAACGAGCGGAGTACTTCACTCTGTGATATTCTGATGCTTCAAAAATATACCTAAGCATTTTTCTACACTCCATTTCATAAAATATATTATTTTATAAAAATATGATACAAAAATAAAGCAAGAAAAGATTTTAAAAACTTTGGATCTCAAAAACCGCTAACTATGTTTATTAAAATAACATTAAAATACGTACAAATAGCAAGATAACATTTCTTTGTATTCTTACCTCATGTGTATTGTCTAGGATTTTCCTCTTTTACGGCAGTTTTTAATAATTTCTTAAAACATATTTCACTGGTTTTCTTCTCTTTATTAGGGGAAAAACGTGCGCACGCGTCGTAACGACGTGTTCAACTGTAATTGTGATATTACTTTTGTAAAACAGGGCTGCTGATGATAAAACTTATATTTTTTATGCAGTTTTGATATTTATATACTTTATATCACAGATGTAATCATTCTAATTGTATATTATATATAAATGTGTCAGCCGTGTTCTTCGTTCTTGTCTCCCATAGGTCGCAGGTTCGAGTCCCGCTAGTATTAGTTTGCACATCATATTTATTTAAAATCTGATCATGACTGATTAACCTTAGATGTACACAGATATATATATATATATATATATATAAATATGATATCCATATAGTATGTCCGTATAATAGTAAATTAAAAAAATAACTACATGTAGAAATTCTTGTCACTTGTTTTTTTATAGTCTTAGTAATTTTCAGCATTTTCGAAATGTTTAAACAAAAGTAAACAAAAATATCCAAAGAAATAAAAAAGATATTGGAAAATCCATTTAGGATTTGGGATAAATTAGTCGTAAATTAAATCTTTTTCTTATGGGGAACTATAATCTATCGTTCAATTTGGTAGTTCGGACTGAAGTACTGTCAAAAAACCAACAGCTGTTTGATTTGATACTGTTTGATTCAAAAGGGCGGAGACGCTCGTAAAAGCTAGTCTGATTTATTATGATCGTAAAGGATAGATGGCAACCCTGACCATCCTGGTGAAGACTGTTTACAAATGTAATCCTTATATACATAAACAGACAACGTAACAGCTCACGGGTACAGGTAACACTATCCAATGAAGGTTTTTTATTTTATTGTAGTTGTACAACGCCGCCCATGGCGCATATGGTTTTTAACTACTTATTGAAAGATTGCAATTTTATCAGTATTATAAATTAAGACTGATGCGGAAGACAAAGACGATCAAATAATTTATTGATTAATGCAATTAATTACCATGTGCAACTTTGCAACTCGCCTTTGCAACTTTGCAACTTTGCTGATTTGTAAAAATCGGTTCGTCCCTCGATACAACAAACATATTTTGTCAATAAGTCATCTAAGATTGGTGTGAAGTATTTTGGCCGCAGTCTGAGTATTTTTAAAATGACAAAATGTTTATACTAAGATATAAACTATTAAAAGTAATAATATAATAAAGAAACTTTTTAACAAGTTAAGATTTATAACAAAGTTAATAATTAGATACGTGTTCAAACTATTTTGTATCATTATAATAGAAATATATATTTTATTATCCGTGTAAGGGGTTTACACACGTTATAAAAAATAATAAATTTGCTCTAATAGATTAGATAAAACTTCAATTTAAATTAAATGCCCTTGAAAATAAAATTATTACGATAATTTTTATTTATTGTTCGATTGAAAGTACAAATTAATTGGAAATTAATAGTTTAAGAAGGAAAAATAACTTTATCCTTATTAGATACTGTTTTGCATTTCTAAAGTAAGTACCTACCTTGTAAATAATAACATAATTTTCAATAGATAATAACATGATGTAAGGTAAAATATAATTAATTTTACATAAAGCTTTTTCTAACATAAGATGTTATCTTATTAATTTATATATTTATATCCTTTTACAGTCCGTAATTATACTTCTCAATAGCTTTAAAAATTACTTACTTATCTAACATACATGAAGACGCAGTAAACGTAAAAATATAAGATATACTAATTTAACATATATTCGCACCGAAAAGAAAATATGTAAGAAATGCTATAACAAATAATATCAACATTCTTTACTTAAATAATATGATTGAATGACTATATTTAATTTTAATTTTAATATAATATAATTACTATATTTTTTGTTGACATATCATTATTTATGTAATCTCAAATAAATTTCCAAGTTCGTTAAAACATGAAACTATATAATTTAGGTTTATAAAATCATAATTTTCCTCTTCGATTATTAATAATAAATCATTTTAAATAGTAATTATGGCCATTCAATTTCAATTTCCTGTGAAATAAGATAAAGAATCTGTCTTGATCTACACAACCAGTTTGTTTCTCTTCATTTATTATTTAATTTTACTTACATTTCGTACCTTTACAAAATAATGTAACAAAATTATCAAAATTTTAATTTTACGCAGGAATCAGTGGGTAAATAAAAATCCAAACTAATCGACACCACGCTTTTCAAAGCTTGAGTAATAAAAATATAATAAATGTCAGAGTTTCTCTTTTTATATACTAGTTTACAACGTAATAGAATCACAATAACAACTGTTGAATGCTGTAAAATCATTTTACCGCAGTCTTGATACTTGTCCATATGAATTAAACAAGGTTGGTATCGTGTTCAAGATGCAAGTTTTTTCTGAAAGAGTACTGTAATCATAGTTGTGAATACGATATCGTCATGGAGTTGGGAGGAGTTTAAAATGTTGCTACCTTCTAGCTTGAAATTCCTAATTAAATGAAATAGTGCTAGTAAATTTATAAAAAATAAAATAATCACGAGAGGTTCATAGTTGCTAGTACACAATATAATATTGTAACTAGAGATATTTATAAAATCTTTATTTTTCTGTGACTTTAAATGTAGTTATATTTTATCTTCAAAATATTTAAGCCCAGTGAGAAACAGAAGAAACTCGAAACTCGAGAAGTTTTTCAGCTGGAAACACTGACACAGACAATTACTTATTCTATTTCAAAGTCAAGGTTACGTGTTATATTATTATTAGAAATGCATGCAGAGACAGCTCTTGGACACTTATAGATAGGTAGGTGTTGTTATTTGTGAGCTCAAAGTTAGAGAGGAGTGAGATTGAGATCCTGATGTTGGATAATAGAAGTGTTGGAGCGATAAATCGAAGAGAAAGCCGTTAGTGTATGTTTTAAAAACAAATTGCATGAAACAAAGTTGAACGGGAATAGGTTATGGTTTCGCTATAGTGCTTGATAATATAATATAACGTTGATATAATGAGTCGACAAAGAAGATGGAATAATAATAGGATAGAAGCTGTTTAATTGAGAATATAAACGGCTGTATACAATCGCATTTGCGAAGTTAGAGGTATATTTTGGGAGTAGTGTGGGATTAAAGTTGTACAGTTGGGGGTAGTTGTAAAAAAAAGACATGTGGAAAAAAAGGAATGAAGTTTATTAAATAATGCAATGTATATATTGAAAATATAAAATATTAGTTATTATTTTATTATACGTATATGAAGATTTTTCCACTTTAATTCTTAAGTTTAGAAATTATGACATAAAAAAGTTTCTTATAATTATTTTAATAAAAGATAAACCGTTTAAACATTTATCTAGTAGGTATTACTAGTATTTTACATTTAAATAAATAATTTCAATATAAACACAAATAATATATACTTTATTGCTTCAATCCCAAAACATTGACTACTGTATTCAGATTTTATGAAATCTTGACTTAGAATTATAAATCTGAAATACGTTTTTAGAAAAAGTTTAAAATTCAGTATTTTTATCTGACGCAGTGTGTAACCAGCCTAACAGTATTATAAAGATTACCTCAATAATAAATTCAACATTATTCATAATTCATTATCTTTTTGTTTAACTTATCACGTTTTATTAGTTTTATAATATTTTTATCTAAACAATGTTATGCGCGATATTATAATATGATAAAGCATTCGTGTAATTCCAATGGCCGGCTGAATTTGAATTACCTTCATGAATAAATAAAACAGATAACTTAAGTATCTTCACGTTTCCATTTTGTGGATTTCTTTCCTAACAAAAGGAACTAGTAGGTACGATTGCCGATAAAAATGTTTACAAAAAATAAAACTTTAGTAAATATATTAATATGTGTCAAAATTCTGTTATTATTCTACTAAACCCATAATGTGTCTTCTCATGACGAATATGAATACTTACTGTATATTATACATAGTAAAAATTATCAGATCATAATGACGCGGTTAATGGCGTGACGTCATGACACTTGCCTTGTCATCCAAGATGGCCGACTGCTTTATTTAATATTACCGTTACCACATTTAGGCTGTATAATTAATCACAAGATAGCTTATTAAGAAGTTGATTTTGGAATCGAATAAGCCTATAAATCTAATGGTCTTGAACTGGAAGCGGTACGTACATAACTTGGAAGAACCCAACCAAATTCACTAATGTGTTAAATGTTAATAGAGATGTTCAAAGCATATTCGATCACATACCGTAGTTTTGTATTTGTGTAATTTGTGTCTCTTCTAGTTGTCGATTGTCGTTCAGATTTGGGGTTAATTGAGTTAATTGAGTCGGAAAGATAAGCAGGTCTGCCTTACCAAGACAAATGCACCGTTGCCTGAATCAGGGTGATCTCTTCTTGATTACTGGAAAAACTTTCAAAAAGTGACCTTAGAAATACTTAATACCTAATAGACTTAACGGTGCTCTTAAACCATTTTTAATTTTAGAATTCCTAAAATAATCGTTCGTTACCGTCTAAATATTTTCACAATCACAGCACTTTCAACACCAAGTTCACAACCAAACGAAATCGAAGAGCAGTGTGAGACAAAATACATTTAAATATGTAAATTCTTGTTAAATTTTATTAACCTTGAAATAAAATTATTACACATCTAATTTGTAAATTTAATTTTTCACCTGGAGTCTTTTATATGTAGAATTTATACAGGATGTTTCGTCTGTGACGTAATTAAATAAATTTCTCATTAAACGACAGCTGACGATACAACAATCTTTTGTTCGTCTTAAACAATTGATGCTGTCCATTGTTTAAGTTATTTACATAAACTATATTTAATAAGATCAATAATGCTTAGAAAAACGAGTCATATCTTTTTTGATTATGCCATCGTAACTTTTTTCATAGAAAATGTATTTGCATACTGGTTTACGATTACATTAATATATTTTATTAATTCCTGTTACTTTGATACCAAAAAGAGTAGCCAGTGTCTTATAAAGTCAAGTCTTATATCTTATAAAAGGCTTGGTTAGCAAGTAAAGTAAATATTAATAATAAAGTACATATTATGGCCTAATAAATCGCTCTACAAACACAAGGTGACCTAACGAAGTTCGGAGGTGATAGAGTTCAAAATCACCTAATATGATATTTCATACTGTATTCATATTTATTAGAACATATTTTAAAAACATTTTTATAGTTTACGTCTAAATTAAATAAGTAGTTGACATATCCATTTTTAAATACGCATGTATTTATATGTATGTAAATATATCTTTATTTTATATTTTCTCCACGGACTTACATTATTTTCAACCAGAGTTACGCATTTTATAGGTGTAATGTATGCCTAATAACATTTTTTTACTCTAAAACCATATTAATATTATATCTTTAGTAGGTTGTTTAATATTTCATCGCTCATAGATTAGCTTTAACAAATGATATAATTACATATTTCGTAATTTGTTATCGTTTGACGTTCTCCGCAAACAAAGATATTTGTTTTGAGATATTAGCAGTATTATGTTATTTCAGAAACGTACCTCTACAGTACAGTAAACATACCTCTTAATATATTTATATTTTGATAAATGATCATTCTATATTTAAATAAAAAATGTAATAAGATTAATATATGGCTAATATGCTTATAAATAGTCTTCAATAAGATTAAAAATAAGGATATTTAATAATTTGTAATTATAATGCAACCTCAATATAACAAATAGCCGGTCAAGTAAATATTCGTTATATCAAGTAATTCGTTAATCTGAGGTTTGTTATATTGATATAAGGTTGGTCTACAGTTTGTTATAAAGAGTGAAAAACTTGTCGCTACTGAATCACATACTATGGAATTAAGAGTCATATATAGGGACGTTATATGAGAACGTTATATAGACGTTTTGAGTTGACAGAATGCGTTGATTAGAGGTTGAGTTTGATAGTTGAGAATTCATTATAAAGAGGTTGTTCGTAAAAAAATCGTAATGTAAAAGTATATTTTATATTAATTTTTATGAACAATTTAAGGGGATTACGAAAAATTTGTTATATCGAGGAAGTCGTCGTCGTTATTTTGAGGTTCGTTATATTACGGCTGCACTGTATTAGTACCAAAATAAATAATTAGCCACTACTATACCTATTACGAACTATATTAAAAAAAAAAAAATCTTACAATTACAAACCATATCGAAAAACGAAAAATAAAAAACAAACGCATAGAAAGAAAAAAAAAACAATTTAAAGTAAACGGACCTAACACTTTGTATACAGCCTTAATTTAAAAAAAAAACTATTTATGAAGGCTTTGCCAGCGTTATCGTCTGCGCTGTACCTACAAGTAGAAAAGGGTCTTGTTATGTCAGACGGCCGGAAAAGTTTCTTATCTGTCACTTGGTAACATTGCTCCATTTCGGGATGAAAGGTACGTCCTTTCTTTAACCCGTTGTTTGAGAATTAACTAGTAAGGTCCAAAAGACAAAGCTTATTTAGTCAATTTATTAGTAAGCATGCTATATATTGTTAAACTATCTTACGGATAAAGCTCAATGCTTGTTACCTGATGTTTCGAACATGTAACGCCCTTCTATAGTCCACACAGACGGAATAGCGGACCACAACTGCTTGATAATATAAGTGAAATTGAAAAAAGAATTTGATAAGTTCTAAACAACATTATGAATAGGCTCTTAGCCGGTTTATTTTCTATCTTAGTAATATAATATATTTCAGCCATATTTTTAATCAACGCTTCAATCTAGCTTAAAATACACACACACACACACACACACACATACCACACACACATACCACATACACATACCACACACACATATATTTTGGTAAATCATTGTCTAATTAGATATACAAAAATTAAACGGTTATTATTATACCTATAGTATTATTATGCCTATAGTCTACTATGTAATATAATAATGTTGTTTAGAATCATCACGTTCAAAGAACATTATTTAAATAACTAGGACGCCATATAATAGTCAGTCAGTCATAAATTATTAACTTACTTTATATTATCACAAGGTAACGTTAGTTACATCTTACAACATTTTAAAACATCCTGAATTAAAGGATAAGAGATATTTTTTCATGTAGATACTTATATTACTTAAAATTAATTAACTAAAATATAAATAAAATAAAAAAAATGTGTCCATCTTCACCTGCTAAAGAGCTTTTTTCATTGGTAGCATCTAGCATCTATTTTTAGACTATTATTTATAAGCTATAGAAGACTATAGAACTATTTCAGAGCTATTTCAGAGTTTTAATCTAAAAGTACTGGCCTATCTTACAAATAAATTGTAATAATATCAAAAATCGAAACTCATTAGTAACAAAAATGTCACTACAATATGCACGGTTTAATTGAAAGTGTATATTTATTATATAAATCAAAATTCTTTGACGGATCGTATCAGTTATGATACTGTATCAAAATTACGAAGTATTCGTAAGCATCTCCATATATTGTATCGTCAAAATTCTGTGTAACGTCGCAAAGAAATATCATATATCAATGTATAATAAACAGCCCACGCTTACGAGTATACCAGAGAGAAATGAAACAGCAGACGATATTGTCAAATGGGTACCAAAAAAGAAGCACGAGGTTCTCAAGGCTAAATACAAATGTCTAAAGAAACTCTTCCAAATTTACGATGCTAGCGTCATTGGTTTGCTCCCAGAAAGTTATACAGTACAGGACCAATACAATGAAGATGATTCCAAGACTTTTAGGCGCAAGAGGTCCAGAAGAACAAAAACAGATGCATGCGCCGGTACGACTGAGTTATCCAGCGGGGACGTGTCAATACGATATGAATCCGAAAGGTCAGTAGCCACAGCTGTGATAAAGGACCTCAACTTAGATCAATACCAAACTTCTTTATCAGAAATAGACAAATCCAAGACTACAATCTCCAAGATAAAAGATGAATCGACACAAGATTCCAAAGAAAACATATCTATCAACGAAAGAGAATACGATTTTCCACAAAACCCTCATCCAGTACCGTATTTAATGATAAACGAGAAGAGGAAACTTACTCGTTTCCAGAGTTTTATACATCGGATTCTGGGTATAAGACATGAACGGAATTATGCCTATGTTTTGCCAACGGACCGCGCTTATGCGGCCAGTGATAATAATATATCAAATAGATATGAAAAGAGAAGGAGGCGAGGTCTTCGTTTCAGAAGACTTAGACGTCCGAAGAAAATACATTCAGAGATAGGTTTAAGGGAAGCAAAGAGCCCTGTTATTTTATCATATGTTCAGTCAGTACAGAGGAATTGTCTGATGGATACCACCGCTCGCCAATGTCCTATCATTGGATGCAAAATGATTTCCTATGGTTAGTATTTCATCTGCGTCTGTTGTCCTAGTAAACGAAATAATAAATATTATTTTATTTAATAATTAAAATTCATTAGATATACAATTATTTAAGATGTATTCTTCCATACTTTTTCCATTTTTCTTCTGATAGAAGTGTGAAAGACATTTTAAAGTATTTACAAAGGTTGTCCCTATCATAGTAATTTATAACTTTCGAAATATCTGAAAAACTAAGAGATTTTAATCTTCCAGAATTGAACATGCATAAATTTGGTTTTCCAATAAATTCGTGACAAATTATATTACTTACTTTCAGGGATAATCAATTATAACGATCATCTCAATCTCTGCCACTTTCCGGATAGAAAGTATATCTGCCATTACTGTCACGAGGGTTTTAGCAGGGAATATGACAAAATTGTACACGAAAATGAGCATATCGGTATAAGTAAATTGAACGCTAATATAACATCCATGCCTTCAACGACAAGGTTTGCTTTCAAATGTTAATCAAAATCAATTTGAACATAAATGACCCTAAAACCAAATATGTGGTATATTACATAACATACGTATTCTTCAGGTTTTCCAACAAAATTGCGAGTAACACCCAAACGGATCCCGAGTTACCGAAGACCGACGTGCCTGAAGATAAATTAAAGAAAATAGTCTCGTTCTTCGACAAGATCACGGATACGGAACAAATAATTGCAGAAATAAAAAAGAACAGATACTCTGAATCGAACCTTGAAACCCTTCACCGCAACACGAAGACTGAATCAGATGGATCCAAATCTGATTTTAGTTCCAACCAAAAAACTGATTCCGATAAAAATATGTCCAGTTGTGTAAATTTGCAACAGAAGCGTGGAAGTAAATTTACCACGTCCTTGGAATCGGAAGTTACTTCGAATATTACGCAGTTACCAGTCCGATGCCAGCTTTGCGGAGAGAACTTTGATTTTAGGTTTGAAAAAAATATTAATTTCTCTTTGGTCAAATACTTTGTTGTTTCCAACTACTCTCTCCGCGGTAGTGTTATAAGTACGGAATGTTATTTCAGAATTACATGGTCGCATTTGTCATATTTTTATGAAAAGCATTTGCAATACTTAATAATACTTAGCTTTATTTCTTAAGAACACTGTAGCACCGGTTGTAAGGGTTTTAATGTGGTGAGTATTGGGTATAATGGGTCTTCGCGGAGTAATGGTCTTTCCCGGAGTAATGGCCTACCTTATCTTTCAGACCGTTTTAAAGTTTCAAAAAATGCGCATTCAAATATAAAAAAACAAACTTCTGCTTTATTTCCACACTTATAACTCTTCACTATGAAACACTACTATTTTCTTAATTCCAGACGACAACTTAGTCTCCACGTGGATCTTGAGCATCGAGTACACGACAAGTTCTCAAAATTCCACAGCTGTGCTGGAATCATTAACCGCGATGACAGGAGAGTGACTAAAAGTAAGGCCAAAACACTTACTAGAGCGTCCTCCACCGAAACAGATGTATCTAGAACAAAGTCGGCTGAAAGTCTCAGCTGCGATCCTTCCACAAACATAGTATATTACACCTCCATGGAGTCGATTAGCAAAAAACCGTCCGTTGTTAGTAGTATAGTTCAAAAAGTGCGCAGCGGCTTCATGTACAAGTGGGAACCCGGTACTAAGATAATTCGCGTATAATTTTGTATTGTTTAGTGACATTTGTTTTGTAATAAAGTATAAAGTCCATTATTGCATTTTATTTAATGTCCAATACCTCTAGTACTACTTTTGATGGTACGAAACGTTGATAGTTTTCGGGTAGTCACGACAAGAGTTCTTGATTGTGATTGGATATGTGGTTATGATTGTTATTAAAACAATTATACCGAAGACTTCGATTGGTGACTACTCGAAAACTATCAACGTTTCGTACCGTCAAAACTCGTACCAGAAGTACAGACTAAACAGAGCTCTACAGTCTGTGGTGACACTACCAAGGGGAGACAGGGATGAAATGAAACACTAATTACTAACATATTTTATTCTCCAGCTTTTACAACATATACTATATTGTTCTAATGATAAATTATTCCTAAACTATACGGAATGTACCGCTCACAGCACACAAATATAATATATTTAATAAACGTAACTCATTGCGTTTTGATAATGCAACGAAAATATAACATGCGGTCATGTAACAGTCAACAGTAAAACAGACAAGACACATATATATATATATATAAATTAGCACGCGATATTTAGATTTATTATAACAAATTCGTATTAATAACTCATTACATATATATTCTAATTAGTGTAAAAAAGCACTGTTGTCATGATAAAAGTATGGATATAGAGTTAAAAAGTTATAACATCGAAATAACGATATTACCCAAAAAGAATAGTATTATATTAAATAATAGATGCATTTGAAAATCAATTGGCTTAATAAAGCATAAAACTATATAAATAAAGAAATAATAAATCATAAGACTTGTATAGGAATATAGAAGAATACAAGGGAATATACAAGAATATATAACAAGGATATGCTTTTTATTGCTTAATGTTGAACATTAATAAACAATAAATAACTAACTTTGAAAACAAACATTTTAACAAGTCAAGTGAATTATTCAAAGATTGTTTTAATCAAAGTATGATTTTAAACATTTCCAATTGTATTTAATTCTAAATATAAATGATTTTGTTTTACAAATTATTGATTTAATTTTTTTTATTAAGTTAAATAACATGATAGGTTATATTTTTGCTAAATTTCAACAACGTATAGTGCAATTACATTGCATATATTTTAAGTTCTAAGTACATACAGGTCCATGTATATAAATTTCTAAACAAAACAACTAGTATATAGGTTATGATATATAATACTAAGGTATGTCAAGAAATTGACGAAATCACACATTTTATAATACCCTCCTTTAAAAAACATAAAAATTGATTTTTTACTATATAAATAAACATAATAAAATATATATAATATACCTTGTCCATTATTATTATTTCAAGGACAATTTGATGAAGACCGAATGGTGTCTTGATTGAGAAATTTAATTAACAATGAAGTTTAAAGCCACTATTATTATAGATACAAAATAAATGCCAATTATATTTATTACTATAGGAATAACGACATAACTTATTCAAGTTAAGTAAAATAAATTAATTTATATATTATACCAGAGTTCAGAATATCATAGGATTCCTCCTAAGATTCCTAAATATTTTTAAAATATTTAATTTTATTATGCATATTATAAAAACTCAAAAATCTAGTCAATACCTTGCTTAGGCACCTAACAATGGTAACATTTAACGATAAATAGATTATTTATTTTATGCTAGCAACACCTTTTTATTGGTAACATTTACTAAATTATTGAATATTATTTTTATGCCAAAACGGGCTATATTTAACTAAATACAAAATGGAAGATTTTTTCAAAACGTATGGAATGCTTGTTTTGGCCAATTTCATTATTATTACGTAACAAATTATTCTAACAAATACAAACTTAATATAAATATGAAAACGATTCTTGATTTCTGATTTTAAATATTAATATTTTTTTCAATGTCTTCTCCATAATTTTGTTTTAACATAAAAAAGAATATAAAAAAGAAAATAACAAAAAGTATTTTAATAAATTAAGTACAAAAAAAAGTAAAAATATATTAAACTTATTTCGTTGATTGTATGGCGTAAGGAATTATAAGTTTTACCAGCTTTAATATTTTTTAACAAATCTTTATTATTAAAAAAAATATATCAAATATATGAACAAATAAATAAAGAAATGTAGGAACAAGTCGATGTTTAGTTTGATTTAACAATAAATAAAAAGGAACGTGAACTTTCGCTTCTTAAAATAACGATTGTACATAATATTACTAACAGACTGATTATATATATTTTTAATAATATTTTAATTTTTTATTGCGGTAATTATTGAATGCACAACTATCTACTAACCGTGTTAGTGAAATATTTTTAAAATCTATGACACCTGCAATCATTTTTTTTTAATTACAAGTGTATATTTGAATTAATAAGTAGAGTATATAAAATATATATCGTGCAATATTTAACTATATTTTAAACGCTGTTTGGTCTATTTTTATAAAGCTAGATGATTTCAATTGTTCCTCCTAAATAATACCTCGAGGCAATATCAAATCTAATTAATATAAGCTATAGATGTCAAATCGATGCAAATTCAGTAACAGTAATAATAAAAATTATATAAAAAACTGAGCATTTATGAGCAATGATTTAAATTATATAAGTACCAAAGATTTATATATGTATATAAAAATCATAGAATATATGACATACAGAATGGCACACATAATTTTCATATAAAGGAAAATGTATGGCAATAACAAAAAATAATGTTTAGTCAAGGAATCATAAGTGTTTTTGTAAAAATAAGGTTTCCTCGTAAAATGTTCTTCAGCGATATCCACATAAAGTGTATATTCCGGTGAGGCCTCTAAGAACAAAAACATTTTTTTATAGATATGTTATTTAATTTCTAAAGGCGGATTCGAACGTGTGACTTCTAGTTGCCGCCTCATCGATCTCGTAATATTAACATTAAAAGAATCTATATATATTGAAGAACTTTTTAAAAATATAAAAAAATATATCATAGTATTAATAATATTCACCTATATCTTGGTGAGGAGTCCCTCCAGCTCCAGTACCTCCGGCACCTCGATGTCCTCGAGGCGGATGGAGGATGGACTGTAGTGGAACTGCACCGCGTAGATCATTTTCGTATCCATTAGTAGACTTTGCTGCAATTGCATTGGGATATGAGATTTTATTTCTACAATTGATATACCGCTAGGGCTTAACTAATAAAAAAAAAAGAAATTTAATTAAATTCGATAACTTTATAATACATATATTTAAGAGACATAATGTCAAAAACGACTTATTTAGCTTGGTTTTTAGAACATATCATGAGAGTGAGAAAATTACTTCTATAATAATAAGTAGAGAGAGCTAGTCAATAAACTCTTAAGAGAAAAAGAGATAGGTAGAGTTCGGTTCTCAATTAACTTATAACAAAGAAAGAGACAGCCATACCGGTACATTGGTGGCGTTTGATCCTCCTCGCTCTTGCATTAGCTTCTGAATCTCGTGGATGAACTCCCGTGTCACCTTCACCTCGTACTCCTCAGCGGGAGTGTACATGTTGAGAATCTGGGGGTCATTGAACCGGTGGTATAGTAGCTATTAAGATTCGTTTAAAATTATAATTAACATGCTAAAGATGTTGCATTAACAATATATATATATATATATATATATATATATATATATATATATAACCTAAATTTGCGTTTTGTATCAATTGCATATAATTTAATAAAGAGTGAGTTATGATTTTGTAACATTTAGGTGCGCCATAAGTCAGATTAAGATTGACGGGATCTATACAGATACTATACATATATTATAAACTTCCCTGATTATTTTATTTTTATTTTTACCTTTACACTATTGTTATAAGCGTATTACAATACATCGTGTGCGTGTGCGTGTGTGTGTGTATACGTACCTTGCACACTTGCATGGCGGAGAGGTCGGCGCACATGTCGACGGTGCTGCCAACGTCGGCCATGGACTTGCGCGCCTGGAGCAGCTGCACCGCCTGCGTGATGGGCTTCAGCACGCTAAGGATCTCCTCCATCTGAGTGTGACAGAAACATACACCGATCGTCCTTTACCAATTTCGATTTAATGTTTGTATAAAAAGATTAAATACAAGTAATAACACGAACTCTAATGGCTAAAAGGATGAAATCGGAGATAAGATTCCATTTTTTTTTTCAAATGAAAGGATCATTTGAAAAAAAAAATACACTATAATTTAGAATAAAGAATAGTTACTTTAACTTTTTTCTAGAGGTAATGCGTCACAGGGTGACGCGGACGAAATATTTAGTGTATATAATTCAATTTGTATGTTTTGAATCTGACGCATGATAAAAAACAATAATAACAATATTTTTAAATATATAAAAAGTCAACTCACGCTCTTTTGTCCGTACTCGGCCAGGTGTTCCTTGATCCAGTTCTCTAAATGCGAGATGTTAAAACGAATCTGCAGTCCCTTGGCCCAGCAGCACAGGTCCTTTCGCAGCAGCAGCTGATTCAAGCTGTACGCGCAGATGAAATAGAACAACTGGAAGAAAGAGAGAGAGTGATATAATTAAATCAGAGTCAGTTTTATATTGGTATATGTTTAGGTCATTGTAAATGGTTTTAATCACGGTTTTAAAGGTTAAGTGTGTTATAGAAAATCCTAGAATACCTATTTGTAAGGTTCTCGTATATAAAATATTAAAAAAAAACTAAAATGTCGTATATGGCAAATTGGAATATTTGGTGAAGTGTGACGTTGGCGAAATTAGTACGGGCTCTTGGCCAACTTAGAAATGGCTTCGGCGTTCATACAGTTCGGCAGTTTATACAAAAGACCGAAGAGTATAACCAGCCGATGTGTATGGCATGCCTTTAACTCCATCAAAACCTAGGCTGTTCTGGAGTCCTGCTCTGGAGTGTAGCAATGTGGTGTCTGACTGTTGAAATGACTGTTGAAATCCAGGTCCAGCGGACAAGACCCATCAATAAGCGCCACGGAGTGAGGCAGGGGGATGTCATCTCCTGTCTCACCTGCTTGAAGATGACGACGGTGAGCGCGGGGTCAACGGCGTGCAGGCGCAGCGTGTCGCGCGTGGCGGCCAGCTCGTGCTTGAGGCGCGCGGGCCCGGCGGACGGCGCGGGCGGCGCTCGGGGCCCGGCCGCACCCGACAGACCGCTGATCTCCTCGTACTCCAGGATGGCCGGCACTATCAGGCGCTCCAGCTGACGCTCCAGCAGGTTGATGAGACCTGTGGGGTTATGGTTTTTTATTTTGATCGTTCGCCAACGTTGTATTTGTTAAAATTATCGGGTGACAGACGATTAGATGATCGTCTCTGAGTCTATGGATATAAATTTCCGTTTTCGTAAATAATCGTTACCACTCCGAGAACTGAGGTTGAAAGAACCCCCCACATCATATGGAAAGAGAGGTCAGCCTGGCGTATCTCTCGCCCAATGTAACGGTCCTAATCTAGCCGCTTCTCGCGAACCATCACCCAATAAGGATGAAAAGCGGAATTATTTTTATAAAGTTCCGTCGCCTCCCTACCTTGGAAGATGGAGATAGCAATATCGCTGAGCACCTGTCGGTACTCGGACAAGTCGAAGATGCGGAGGCTCTGTTGGTTTTGTCGCGGCGTGTTGGCGGGCTGGTAGCACGCATCGCCACTGTACTGCCGAAGGTTGTTCAGCAACCTGGGGATCAGCGGATTATAGGTCAACTTGTCATATACCCGAAAAAGGCTATTAAAAGGTATGACATGACAGCTCATTTAGAGGAACGTCGGTACCGTAGGTTCATCCAATGCGAAAAAAGCGCTTACCTCAGCATGTTAGCCAGCCACAGTGCGTTGTACTCGACGCTTTCCGCTCTCTTCTTAAGGGTCTTTCTCACTCCGATGCGGATGGCCCTCATAAGCTGATGCATCTTGGGCTCATCATCCACGTGGTCCGTGTGACGCAGCATCATAAATAGGATGTAGGCGGACAGCCCCGGGAGGAGGGTCACAGCCACGCGAGGCTTCAGCTCTGTGGGAGGGACTTTAGTAAGTAGGAGCTTCAGAATTAGACGCTACCGAGACTTTTATTAAAACCATTTATTTTAAGGAATTCTATATGGTGTATTGATAGCAACGCTTGATTTTCAATTGCTAGGTTTCATTACCAATTATGACTCTATACGTTTCCTTTTTTACTAGTTGCCCACTAAGGCAGCGGGAAACAGCCTTATGCATGGACGTGATCTTTCACCATAAAAATATATCCAGTAGGTACAATATTTAATGAACAATAATAAGTACTTCATATGTATAATACTTACCAGTGACAAGTTTTTTAATAATTGTCCCTTGATCCTGAAGCTTATACTCAAACATACCGAGATATTCTATCTCTTTCTTTCGTATAACTGGAGTTATTTCTTGGTTGGTTGAAGATTTTTGTGATGTTATTGTCTCTGAAAATTTTAACAAACATTAAATGTTAGTTTTTATTTCACATAAAAACGTCACTCTAGTTTCACGGTCAAAGGTAGGTCCATGGAGAAGAACCAGTAAGAAACGCTTAAATGAAATATTTTTATATAATAGTACAAAGTACTTGTCTTTTAATTTATTCTACCAACCTTTTGATTAACAAAATTGGATTCAGAGATTATTATATAGAATTAGTGCGTGTGTCAATTTAAAAAAAGTAATTCTGACGATTTAATAATAACAGCGACAAGCAGAGTGAATGTTAAACTGATAATATTTTTGTCAACTTTACAATTCTAGTCGTCAATTCATGTTTGACAAAAAATATATACTATGCCAAAATATAAAAAAAAAAAAATGGTGCCAGACAGTTTCTCTGAGTCACCTTTAATGAGACCAGTGCTCTGTACACATAGAGGATATTTTTAGGAAGTATATATTTACCATTTCCTTCGAGTATATCCTGCACATCTTCAATTCCGGCTTCTTTTAATTTATTCACCAGCAACCTTATCTGATTCTTGTACCGTCGGCAACTTTCCGATAACTTGTCAACTCTTTCCTGTTTTAGCATAATTAAATATTATTCAGCAATATATTCCGAGAACTGACACTTATAATCTGTAGATGTTTTTTAATATTAAATTTAAAATAATGTTAACACTTTTTCTATATATTTTGTTATTTATTTCAGGGGAAAAAAACGATCTAGAGATGTGTAAAATTATACTAGTTTTAAATGAAGACAAGATATTTTGAAATTGAATAGGTTTGTAAGTGGACTTATAGGTTTATATAACAATAACCTTTTGTTTTTTGTTTATCTCAACGTTTTACGGTGAGGTCACTTACCTGTATCGCCATGTTTTCAGAGGCCAGTCTTATTATCTCATTCTGAACGTATTCCTGGCTTTTGTTCTTTGGCTCTTGACTCAAGTCAGCGCTGAGCAATCTGTAAGCAAAGGTGTAGTTTATTTTATGAAACGTAGTAAGTGTAAGAGTTGCTCTGAAATTCACAATAAAGCCAAACGCTTTTTTGTTTCATTCAATGTGTATAATGAGTGAATGAATGAAGTATACTCACTTCTGGTATTTCTCATTCTCATCTCTCAGTCGTTCGATTTCTTGTTTCGTATTGGAAATATGTTCTGAGTAGAATTTCTTTTCCGCAGAGAGTTCTTCTTGTAATTGTCTACAAAATATAAAAATGATATGTTAAAATAAAATATAATATAAATGATAATGAGAGGGAGATGGTTAACAAAATACAGCATCGTGTAACAAGAGCGAACATACCCTGCGTGACGTCACTATAAATTTTAAGTATCAAAATGCAAAACACTAAAATATCACGATATCATGTAAAGATAAAAGAATTAAAAAATACTAATATTACAAACATAAAAGAAAACGGTTTTATTTTATAAATTCTACATTTTTAATAATAAAATCGTTACTAGGCACTGGATAGACTCCCAAGTATTCAAGCGTCAACTTAGTTTAAGCGTAAAAAAAAAATATACCTTAAAATATGGTTGATTCGTTTTTTATACAACATTACCTATTGATTCCCTTCTGTGCTTGATACGCAGTCGCCAGTTCTCCATCCTCGTTGATGATATCCACATCTGACCCATAGTTGGACGTAGCGAGAGACTTCAGGTTTACCGTCTATACACATAAGGTTCAAATTATTATCACATCAACATATACTTGTAAATTTTATTGAATAAAAAATAATATATACCATGCACGTACCACAGAAAGCGTAAGAAAATAAGGAAAAAATATAATTAATAAATAAAAGTGCAACTCAATATAGCTAACGAAATCGCCTTACAAAAATTATAGTAAATAAACCTAAAACAAAACATTAACCGACATCAAGTATCAAGACTACTCACGACGCTCTTCAAAGCTTGGAACCATGGTTTCTGCGTAAAATAATATTTTTTTATAAATATTTTAATTTATTTAAAGACATGATTGATAAGTTTGAATATAGAATATATAACTGCCAGTAGCGGGAATCGAACTCGCGACCTCTAGGTATATTATTTTATTTGAATCAATTCCATACCTTGTCTCTCTCGAGTATTTTCATGTTCGGAGTTTCCATAAATTAACTCAACAAAGAACGCATTTCTCAAACACACTTCAGTCATAACAAAACCATGAAATACACATACAATAATGCTAAATAATTCTAACATTTAAATCTAACAGTTGTTTAAAATATTTAAGTTGTTATCCCGTAACCTTGTTTGATACGGTCGTGACAACTGACATGTTTTCACAACAAATGTTTGATTTTGAGATAAAAAAATATATGATTTCTTTCCTATTTGTCTGCTTATAATTATTTTGTTTATCTGTTTGTGTTGATAAAAAATTAAGTGATAAAAAGGTTTATTATATATGATTTTTTTTTGTTTAAATAAATATTAAATAGTAAGTCATTATACATATAAAATTATATGTAGTTACATATATTTTTTTAATATTTAATAAATACTCAAATGAAGATCTATGCATAAAAATTTACATTAAAAAGTATATTTTACGTGACAGACATACAGTCTGAATTAAGTCATATTTTTATATCAGTGAGATAATATAATAGTCGAGATAAAGATAACAAATTGCTATTTGGTCGTTTCATTTTGGATGACAGATGTCAACATTTTTTACTCTCTATGAGAAATTGTTGACATACCAGTTTTAAAAATATATATTTGGTCTAGTTTCATATGTAAATAACATTTTATCATTGTGTCATATGTAAATAACAGTTTCTGTTATATATAATTCTTCGGTTCTTGTGTTTGCTTGTGTTTACTTGCGTTTGTGGCTGAACCGATTTTGATTAAATTTTAGTGGGTCAGCATTTCAATTACAGAATGTTTAAATCTAGAGCAGGATAAAATCTACCAGTCTTACTAGTTACTTATACTAATTATATTAATTCTTCTACAACCATTCCATGTGTATTTTCTTTAATTTTGAATCTACCTATCCTACCTACGACTTTGGTCGCTATAAAAAGTAAACTGTACTGTACTTAAACTAGTTCTAATTTATTCAAAATCGAAAATGTGTTCAGAGCATTACTTTGAGCCGCAGAGAGCCATAACTTATTAGGTCTCGGAAATAGATCTTATCAAAGTATTAAATATATATTGAGAGACTAAAATCAAACTTGGAAATTGGATTGTAATATTAAGATTACAAAATCTGCATAAGAACAGTTTAACTGAATAGATTCAGTTGTTTTTTTAAAGACTAATGCTGTTACCTGGTGGGTGAGCACGCTCTTGAGTTGTATGCACTCGTCGCGGCGGCGGTCCAGCTCACTCTGCATCGTGCTCAGTTGTTCTGGAAAAATATTATATATATAACGTGTAATTTTTCAATTTGATAAAATATTATGAACATAGAAAACGTTTTTTTTAATATATATATATTGCATAACGAAAAAATGATCTTATAGTCTTACCTATGACCTCCCGGGATATTGAGGAGTCGGTAGATCGGAGCCGGTCGAGCTGTTCTCGAAGCTTCTTATTTTCCATCTCCAACTCCTCAACCCTGAATCGATCGCTGTCCGGGTGACTGTTACTGCTAACGGGCGCCATCAAACGATCTGGTAAATTAATAATTATATTTATACGTGTATTATAATGAAACCATGTATATTGAACTAATCTATACACGTACTGCTCAGTCTATCTTCCAGGTCCGACGCCCGCTTGCTGGTCCTTGACAGTTCACTCTGCAGTGCTGATATCCTGGTCTGCATTCGGAGGATAAGACCTGCGTCTGCCATCTGGAGGCCATAAGAAGTTTTCCAAAATTATTATTAAAGGCATACTTAAACGGGTTTTCTTTTTAATATAGTATACCCCCAGACTGGGAACGATAATTGAATAGGCAAGCGGAATCGAACGCGCGACCTTGGGGATCAGCAGTGAAGATCATTGACTAATACACCAATAGGGCATTGCATTAAAGTCATCTATGTAACGTTGGGTGGTCATTGAATATTGTTGCTATTTAGTAGAATAATTTATTATAGTAATATTTTATTTAATCCACAAAACTTCATTGGTACATAAGAATTATAAAGTACAACTCATAACGCTAATTAGCTGCCAACTACTAATATAAAATCTTAACATATTGTCCGTGTGTCTCACCGGCATGGGTCCGTTGTGCGTGCCCGCGGACCAGTTGACCGCCTCGAGCGCGGGGCGGGGCGCCTCCACCGCACGCACCGAGCCGTAGCCGAAGTCCTAATGAGATTGATATTAGATGTGGAATACATATGTAGTAAAATGTTTAAAATTGGAACATGAAGTTTAAGGATGGCTGACAATAAATCGTAAATCGAATCTATTCTTGTTGATTTAAAATAGAATGCACAATGTTTGAAATCGGTTCCACAGCAGTAAACAGCCCGTGACGTGTATACATACATCCTCGACGGTGGTCTCTTGTTGCGAGTTGGTGCTTGCGTCCGATAAAGATCTCCTATGTTCCTTGGGAGCGGGTACTCTGGAAATTATAAATAAATATTTAGAATAATGAAACTGGTCTTGGGAAACAGAAACTGGTCTGGGTTAGATATATTTAAATTTTGACAATTTTTATTTTATAACAGATAATTTATTAGATATTTTGTATTGGGGGAAGATGGAGTTTGGAATTCACATGTATATATCAAATTCTGTATGAACCTTTGTAAATTATCGATTCTCTCTTGCATCTCGTATTGTGAGGACAGCATCTTTTGCCGACTCTGTCTCTCTGCTTCCAGTTCGAGACATAGCGCTCTCTTTTCATCTTCATGCTGTTTATCACGATCTACAACAGGAAAAGTAGTCTTTATAAATAAAAACATTCCCTTATTGTATTTTAAGGAACCGAATATATTAAGAACAAAACCACGCATTGTACCCCGCCCGGTGTATCATTGTGTCCCCACAATACTAATTCCAAACACGAAACCACGACCTAACCGTTGGAAACACTATCATCAACATCCTTCATAAATTTTCTTATTGTTAGTCATTCAATTATTAAAATAATTTTAAATCTTATTGTCACAACTTTCTAACGCGAACTAATATCCTTTTAGAATAGTGATCGCAGATAGAGAATGCTATAGTTAGTCTGGCCATAAATACTGTTAGACATAAAAGTAAAAATATATTACATTTGAATTTCGAATCTGTCATTTTTATACGATTGTTCATTATGATTTCTCATTTTGGCGCCAACACATTGTACAATATTTTGCGATATTAAAATGGAGTGGGGTGATACACAAAGTAGGTATGGAGCCAAATGCAATTTTTAAAACTCTCCATACACTTGGTATTAGTAAAATGTTTGTGTACCGGGCTATTAATAGGTACGATAAAACTTCCTCTGTTTGTGACAGAAAAAGATCTGGCCGTCCACGTATTGCTCGTAAGAAAAAGGTGGTCAAAGCAGTAAGGGAAAGAATTCGAAGAAATCCTGTCCGAAAGCAAAAAATTTTATCTCGGGAAGTGAAGATAGCGCCTAGAACCATGTCGCGTATTTTAAAAGATGACTGGTCATTTCGTAACTGATAATTTAAAGAAGAATAGGGTGGTAAAATCGAAACAACTACTGAAGCGGTACGCAAAGGGAGGTCACAGAAAAATTTTGTTCATGGATGAGTTTTTTTTTATAATTGAGCAACATTTGAAGAAGCAAAGCTTTAAGGAAACTTCCCAATAAGTCGACGGAGTGCAACGTGGACATTATCCGACATCAGTGATGGTTTGGTGGGGTGTTAGCTATGAAGGAGTGACTGAGCCATACTTTTGTGAAAAAGGTATCAAAACATCGGCACAAGTATATCAAGATACCATTCTTGAGAAGGTAATTAAGCCCCTTAACATCCATGTTCAACATCTGAAGAATGGCCGTAGTCTGGCCGCTGGATTATGATTTATGGTCAATTTTAGAGAGTATAGCTTGTTCTAAACGCCATGATAATTTGGAGTCCCTAAAACAATCTGATTGGCAATGAAGAATTTTCCCATGGAAAGAGTGCGTGCTTCTATTGATAACTGGCCTCAACGTTCAAAGGACTGTATTGTAGCCAATGAAGACCACTTCGAATAAGCTATTTTACGTCTTTTATATTTATGTACTAAACTAACATACTGTAAAAGAAATAAATGATATTAGCGTTTAAAAAATAAATTTTAAATGTAACAGTATTTATGGCCAGACTAAGTTTAGAAACAGATAACGTGGCCGCGTGTAAAACAAAATGGTGTTAACTTTAAAATGAAAAATACCCCTATTTTAGGTTAAACAGGTACAAAATTAAAGAAAATACATTCCGAAGAAATATAATAATAAATGTTTGTATTTTTGCATATTACTAAATTACCCGAATCTATTTCGTTCCTACGTTAACGAGTGCCTACATAGTAAAAACCTACGTTATGAATAATGAATTTCTAAACCCATTGCAACAAACAATCAAGATTTGTTTCACACCACGATATGCGAAACAGATGTAAGGACCATCATATAAGGATAATCAACAAAACTGAACAAAACCATGTCGTTGTATCTCATTTCTGTAAATGGATTTAGCATATGTCGATCTCATTCTTGTGTGAAAGCAACAGAAGATAACCGGTTGTCTATAAAATTTTCTGTCTACAAAAGCTAAGTTAACTGGCTTATCAACATAGTATATAAATTGATATTCAGCATATGCTTGCTCCATTATTAAAGAAATATTGTTATTAATAATATAATAAAAGATAAAACTACAATAAATTAACCAAACCTTTCCAAAACTGTGCTCTCAATTCGAACTCTTTGGACCAGAACTCCTCCGTCTCTGTTTTCGGAACGTCATCCGACTCTTTAACTACAACCTCGGGGGGCATGACCATGGAGTTTGTATATATTAAATATTCAAATTTCAATCCGAAAACTTTACTATACTATGACCTTAAAACCTTAAAATTATTGGACATCCAGGATTTTTGACAAATAAACATTCGCACTATTCTAGCCACTGAGTGACAATTTATTATTTATGTAAATTTTGATGACACGTTTCATTTTTGGAACTCAATAAAATCTAATGTAACGTACAATCACAACACGTTGTATCACAATGCATTAACGATACTGATATCTAATCTATGTCCATCATATAACATAACGATTATGCGAAATAGTTGAGCGTGTTTGTCATCCAAAATATATATTTTGTGGTATTTATATAATAAATTATGCTAAATATTATTTTGACAATTATATATACATATGTGTATGATATTATTTTTTTAAGGACTAAGATGTGTTTTTAGCTTCTCATCATATTTTTTTTATCTACCTCCACCGGTTACTTAGTTTCTATAATATGAGAGTCTCAGATAAGTTCGGAACAAGGTGACACAAACCCAATTGCGGAATTTTAGTAAAAAAGAATTCTGTCCAATCCATAGGCAACATCTTTATGCTCGTTAAAATTCTTATTGTTTCTTTTAATTTTTAAATTTTAAAAAGCGTAACGCTCTAAGGAACTTACGGCGTTTTGAAAGTGGTAAAGCCAGTCCAGATATGCTGGCTCGACAGCAGAGCCCAGTGTCTCAAAATATCATTACAAATTTGGGTTTGGGGTGAGAGAGAGCTGGACGCTATTTCTTTATCACTTAGTAGTTACCAATTCACTCTTCATTTGAAGTTTTAATTGTGTTCTCTATCTTTTAGTCTTCTCTATTTCTTTATCCTGTTGTTAATCAATTCTTCAGCTTTCTTACCATCACACATAACTTTGCTCTTTTCTCATCTGGAACTAGTTTTGCAAAACTACACAAACGACAATGATACGATAAGGTGACCTGGAAAAATGTCGGCCAAGGTGGTGCTGCCATTGAAATAAGGTCGAGACGTTAGTTGCACCATGAGGCACCCATAGCCGTCTTCGAGGAAAAAAAAAGAGCTATTTTTATGTTGCTCACTATTTTTAATGTGCTTTTTTTTCTAACTTATGCCGAATATATGATATACATCTGGTTTATATTTTTTTTTTTAATAAACTACAAATATAACGCTTATTAGGACACCTCGATTAAAAGGTAATTTTTAAACCTATCAGTTTTAAACTCATTAACTTTAGTAATCCGCGGTAATAAAAAAAAATTCAACTACTCCGCGCCAACCAATGGACCGATTTTTTATTTGTGATAAATTGAAAATTGCATCTAAACATGTTTGTTCAGTTAATTAGGTTTCATTAATTATGTTTGCATTTCAGCTCTCAATATTCCTAATTAAAAAAAATAAAGTTCTGGAACGCTAAATAATTAAAATTATACGTTTTCATGTATTACCTAAAAAAATGGATCCCGCTTACTTAACTTACTAAAGCTAAGAACCTTTTTAATCGCAGTATAACTCCATCAGAAACGGTCAAGCCGTTTAGAAGATGTAATATGAACAGAGACACTGGAATTTCATGTAAAGATAACATGTTCAAAACTAACCTGTAATAAGCATGGTGTAATGTTCTTTGGTGCTTTTCAACTCATTCGACAGTTTCTCGTTTTCTCCTTCAAATTCTACTTTTTTCTTTTTATATTCTACTTCTATTATCTTCTTCTCTTCCAATATACGTTTGTTTGTTTCCTTCTCTGTTACAAGTTCCGTTCGTAATTTGTTAAGTAGATTGTCTTTTGCGATAATGTTCACTTTAAGAGCTTTGGCTTCTATTGTCACAGACTTGTGGTTCTCCAATTTAGAACTATGGCACAGAAAAGAAAGTGATATAACCTTTAAAGTAAATACAGATATACTTAAAATAAATATAACAATTGTATGTCAGACGAAGGTATGATTGAATGGTCATGCAATGAGCCATACTTTTGCTAGATTTTTAAAGGGAACTTTTTAAAATTAGTATATTTTAATTTCTATCAAATATATTTCAAAATATTATATATTTTATATAACAAAAAAACAGTTGTACTATATTAATACATATTAATATCTCTCACCGCAGTTCCGCCAGCTGTGCTTGCAGCGGTCCCAGGGTGCGTGTCTTCAGCAGCTCGTCGTTGAGTCTCTGCTGCAGGCTGATGATCTTGTTCTCGAGTCCCTTGTTGAGTGACTTGACGTGGTCCAGACTGCGCGCCTCGATGCGCAGCTCCTTGTAGCGACGACGAGCCAACCAGCCACGGACCTGGTGGTGGAGGGGGGGTGGGGGTGAATTATACCATACCAAAAGATAATACCAACAAAACAGTATAAATCATCTTCAACCCTTGATATAATTAAATATTCAATTCACTTCATGCTAACTGGAAATTTTACAGTTAAATTGGAGATTTTCTCTTCTCCACCATATAATTTTGATAGTTTTTCTCGAAAGTATTTTGCACTTCCCGATAGCGTAAAAATATCTATATTGTTACAAATATTTCAATTCAATTACAGCAAAAGAATAAAGAGCAGTAATTTTCGTGAATTTGAGATAAAGTCAATCTATGATACTTACCCTGGTTTGACATATGATAATCCGTCGTATGCGCATCCTGCATTTCTCTCTGACGAGGTAACCGCGCGCGTAGCGTTGTATACAGATAGTCTGGAAAAAAACATTTGTTTGATATTTTATTAATAAGATATTTAAAACTGGTTATTGCTTGCGACAACATCATTGAATAATTAATGACTTTTTAACTAAGCCTGCCTCCGGTTAAGTGGATTTTTTTTATGTAACTTAAAAAAATTCATGAACATATTTATTGTTCAAGAAGCACTCGCCGAAAGTTAATAATAATACACTAACAGCTTTAAGTATCTGTTTGTTCTTGTAGAGGCGGCGGGCGAGGAACCCACGCGCCACGGCCTGCAGCCCCACGGCCAGCCGCCGCAGCCGGCAGTAGCGGACGCGGCACAGCCATCCGCGAACTGTTTTCTGGATGAGCACAGCCGCACGGTTGCGACGGATCTCTTGCACTTTGCTAGATGGAGAGACATATATTAATATGTTACGCGACTATTCGATCTAAAATGCACACGTTTAAAACAAATTCACAAACACATTCACAAACAATACACGGACACACATTCGCACATACACCCCCCCCCTCCTCACCCCCGCCACTGCTCGCCGTCGCACGAGATAGCCCTTCAACTCGGCTATATGTCGCGCAGCGTGTGCGTGATGTTCACAATCACTCACACGCACACACATTCACACACATCCACCCCCCACCCCCCCGCCACTGCTCACCGTCGCACGAGGTAGCCCTTGGCCCGCGCCTGTATGCCACGCAGCGAGTGCGTGAGGCGCGTGTAGCGGCGACGCGCCAAGAAGCCGCGCACGCAGCTCTGCACGCGCACACAGTACAGGCGCTGCAGGTCCGCACGGATCTTCTCCAGGTACGCCACCTGCGAGGACACTGATCTTGACCATTCTAGATTTCATTTTAACTTAGAATATAGACATACATTTTTATATTGTGTATTAAATTTCTCGTGTTAAGGGTTTAAAATTATTTAAAAATAAACTATCTCAGACACTGTTGCAGTGTTCGTATGGTACACGCTGCTTAATAGGCGAAATTAAAATGGCAAGTTTCATTTATTAAAATCAATCATTTACCTGACCAGCTCTAAAGAATATCTTGGTAGCACCGAACTGGAATTTATCCGGATCTTTCAAATGTTTCCCCAATATCTTCGAACACGTCGCCTTGATGTTAGAGCGATCGATGTCTTTGAATAAACAGAGAAGACGGTATCTGAAATAGAATGATTTAGTTGTACAAGCTTTTAAAAATTAGGCTATGTTAGAACTATTTATATTTACCTCTGGAAAAAGTCCTGATACAGCCACCTTGAAGGAAATCCAGCTGATGATATTCTTATAGTTTCCAGTACACCACACGCTCTAAGAGAAAAATCAAATTATATGATTAAGGGTTATCACTTAAAGATTTCTCATCTCATTAAGTTATATAATATGTACACAGGGTTGTCACCACCGTGTCGTAACTAACCTCAGCTGGTTGACAGCCCTGGCCGCGTCGAACTGGAAGGACTGCTTGGTGTCGTTGGGCTTGATGCAGCGCACGTAGTGGGGCGTGGTGGCGGACAGCGTCGCCATCAGCGCCGACAGCGACGCACGGAACTGAGAGCCTACTGTTTGTTTCTGACCGGACGCACGGCGAGGGGGTTGCTGGAACAAACAAAATTAATAATTAGCTATGCGATTTAATTTTATAGAACCTGCGACCGGCCCTTTAATAACAGAGCCATCGAATAACCGATTAAAAATTTGGCATTCTATTAAACGCTTGAGTACTCGAGATGAAATCTTTATTCAAATATTTAAAGAATAATCGATACGATTTACGACATTACAAATCTTTCAATCCAAAGACACTTATGTATGGAAAACATATATAGTATATGACAACATAGTCAGAAAGAAGTTCCGGAAGAACGGTATATAAGTAATATATATATCTCACAGTAAGACTCGTCAGAGCCATAGTAGGCGTGGCCTTCCTCCGTGAGGGCGGCGGCAGCGTGGCGGAGTGTGCGACGGTCGCCTCCGCGAAGATGACGTGAACGAGATGACAGGAGGACGCCGTTTTAATACATTCCAGCTGCTCCTCTAACACGGTGTCACGATTCTTTTCCAGGAAGCCACCGCATTGGTATTCAACGTTGTCCGCGAAGTGCTTTATGATGAATGCTGTTAACAAAAGAGATTAATTAGATTATTATAACCTTGTAACTAAATATGGCCGAAGGTAATCATTTATCCTGGTTTAATTTCAGCAGATAACATACAAAAATTGGTGACAATTTTGTCCTACTCTCATATTTTTTTCTCTAAATTTGCTCAAGTTCTAATAAAAAACGATTATTCGTTATAAATTTATCGATGTGTTATTTATTAAAATTTTCAAATAAATAACATCATAACGCAATTACTTAATTAATATTATTATTATTAACACTTAAAGAGCAATAAAACTATTAATTTAATATTAAAAAAATATCAATATTTAATAAATATCAGTCAGGAGAGAATACAATTTATAACTTCTTATAAATTTCCACTTGTTTATAATTACTTTATAAAAATATAAATATAAAAGAAAAAATTTTGAAACAAATTTTACCACCAACCAGATTTCACATCGTATTTTAACAATTTAACTCTTAATTTAATCACTTACCGTAGAAATATTTATTGAAAAACAACATGATACTAGAAAACATTCTTCAGAGAACAAAACGCAATTGTTTTACTTCAGTGCCTCAATATTGTCATTTGATATCGTATATTATGTGATCTTTACAAATGGCTAAATATGTGTATTATTTACAAACTTAATAACATTATATACCTATTAGCTATAGCCCGCGACTTCGTCCATCTATCATATAACACTTTCACAAAACAAAAATCCTATCATATCATATAATAAACTATCTATATAAATACATAACATATCATATAATAAACTAACGTGCTATAAATTCAGTGTTACCGTCATCTTGTCTGTAATGTACTACAAGGTACTATTTTCTAAATTTTTTAATACGTATGTATATATTTTTTAGTAAATCAAAAAGTTATTTTTGTATATTATTACCTTATTTTATCAAATTAAGTGCGTACTTATGAAGGTTACTTTTTATAACGATAACAAAGACCGCCAAAGGAACGGAAAATTGACTTCACACTTTTTTGTAAATAATTGAAATTATTTTAGTTTGTTCGTTATTATTATAATGTAGTTGCAAAACTATAAGATGACCTAGACTAGACTATCTTTATAAAAAAGTAACAAAATAGTCTTAGTAATTAGTAATTAACCGTCTCAAAGCCGAAGGGTATTCGGAAACGATCGCAATTCTCTTCCAGAATAACTGATTAAATCAGTGTATCAAGAAGTATTATTATCCAAATATGTTATTTTACTATTATTTTGTGTAGCCAACTCACACGCGTTTCAGAACCGAGGCATTTTGAAGTGCGGGTAGTGCGTGCACTTGTGTACTCACCCGCGTTTCTGCACCGAGTCTTTATGAAGTGCGGGTAGTACGTGCATTCGTGTACTCACCCGCGTTTCTGCACCGAGGCTTTATGAAGTGCGGGTAGTGCGTGCACTCGTGTACTCACCCGCGTTTCTGCACCGAGGCTTTATGAAGTGCGGGTAGTGCGTGCACTCGTGTACTCACCCGCGTTTCTGCACCGAGGCTTTATGAAGTGCGGGTAGTGCGTGCACTCGTGTACTCACCCGCGTTTCTGCACCGAGGCTTTATGAAGTGCGGGTAGTGCGTGCACTCGTGTACTCACCCGCGTTTCTGCACCGAGGCTTTATGAAGTGCGGGTAGTGCGTGCACTCGTGTACTCACCCGCGTTTCTGCACCGAGGCTTTATGAAGTGCGGGTAGTGCGTGCACTCGTGTACTCACCCGCGTTTCTGCACCGAGGCTTTATGAAGAGCGGGTAGTGCGTGCACTCGTGTACCCACCCGCGTTTCTGCACCGAGGCTTTATGAAGTGCGGGTAGTGCGTGCACTCGTGTACTCACCCGCGTTTCTGCACCGAGTCTTTATGAAGTGCGGGTAGTACGTGCATTCGTGTACTCACCCGCGTTTCTGCACCGAGGCTTTATGAAGTGCGGGTAGTGCGTGCACTCTTGTACTCACCCGCGTTTCTGCACCGAGGCTTTATGAAGTGCGGGTAGTGCGTGGACTCGTGTACTCACCCGCGTTTCTGCACCGAGGCTTTATGAAGTGCGGGTAGTGCGTGCACTCGTGTACTCACCCGCGTTTCTGCACCGAGGCTTTATGAAGTGCGGGTAGTGCGTGCACTCGTGTACTCACCCGCGTTTCTGCACCGAGGCTTTATGAAGTGCGGGTAGTGCGTGCACTCGTGTACTCACCCGCGTTTCTGCACCGAGGCTTTATGAAGTGCGGGTAGTGCGTGCACTCGTGTACTCACCCGCGTTTCTGCACCGAGGCTTTATGAAGTGCGGGTAGTGCGTGCACTCGTGTACTCACCCGCGTTTCTGCACCGAGGCTTTATGAAGTGCGGGTAGTGCGTGCACTCGTGCACTCACCCGCATTTCTGCACCGAGGCTTTATGAAGTGCGGGTAGGGCGTGCACTCGTGTACTCACCCGCGTTTCCGAGCCGTGGCTTCATGAAGTGCGGGTAGTGCGTGCACTCGTGTACTCACCCGCGTTTCCGAACCGAGGCTTCATGAAGTACGGGTAGTGCGTGCACTCGTGTACTCACCCGCGTTTCCGAACCGAGGCTTCATAAAGTGCGGATAGTGCTTGCACTCGTGTACTCACCCGCGTTTCCGAACCGTGGCTTCATGAAGTGCGGGTAGTGCGTGCACTCGTGTACTCACCCGCGTTTCCGAACCGTGGCTTCATGAAGTACGGGTAGTGCATGCACTCGTGTACTCACCCGCGTTTCCGAACCGAGGCTTCATAAAGTGCGGGTAGTTCGTGCACTTGTCGTGCAGTTTGGCGACGAATCCGTGGTCGGAGCCCCTCGGCACGCGGCACTCCTCGTCCAGCAGCGCCAGCACGCCCAGACGGTCCTCGATCAGGTCAATGCACGGCTGGTTATCGTAGAAGTCTATCATCTCCCACGAAATTTTTTCCTGTTGGAAAATAATAATTGGAGTATTAAGAGTGTAATAACAGGGTTCAAATAGACGTGATGACGTTTCCGAAAATCATGTGTCGAAATGTTAAATAAATATAGAATGAACCGAATGAAAAATAAACCGATACGGGCGGAAAGAAACATGTGAATTATGTATAGAGTTATTTTAGTCATCGTGGCGGATAGCGATGCGGAAGCTCAAATGGTAGAGTTACGGGACGGTTTCCCTGAGGTCGCGGGTTCGAATTCCTATAATTTCCATTTTTCATTTTGACATTTTAAATAGCATTATCATTACTGTGCATTTTTAAGGATGTTCTTGAACATGTTATAATATCTCATACATGTAATTAAAAAACGGTCACTGACCTTAATATACTCGTCCTGTTCCAGCTTGAAGACATGTGAATTAAACTGCTGCTGTAGCTTCTCGTTTGCATAGTTGATGCAGAACTGTTCGAAGGAGTTGATCTCGAAAGTCTCGAAGCCGTAGATGTCCAGCACACCTGACAAAAATCAATAATATTATATAAAATAGCATAAACCAAATTTAGCTGATAAAGTAAAAAATCAAGGTTGGAAAAAACCTAAGGCGTTACGTACCGCCCGTAAAATAATATTATATATAGAATGGTAAATTCATCGGCTACTGACACGATAGTTTAGTTGATTAATCGGCGGAAATGGTCTTAAAAAGGTGGTAGATTTGAATCCTGCTCATGCGAATTTATTTATCATACATTTATGTATTTAGAATTTAAATAGCCGTAACATTCCTGAGATGTTTACATTTCATTTAAACTAGAAATTATTCTAACAGGATTAATTTTTACGTATTATAGACGAATTATCGAATTAGGAACAAAGACATATCGACATTTAGTTATATACAAATACAAAGATATTAAATCATTGAAATAATCACCCATAAAATATGAAGGACGCTGGTAATTCAACTTTAATATTTTATGAAAAAAAGTAAACGTTACAATTAGTTTGAAAGAAAAAGTAAGCATTTTATCTAACCACAAAACACAATATACACTCTAAATACATACCAATAAAGTGCTTTCTCGTGTGTCCAGTGTCTAAGGCCCTGTTAACAGCTCGCACGAGCCAAGCGAAGAGCTCCCCATACATTCTCTTAGCCAAGGCGTCTCTAGCGAAGGAGGCTCTTTGCAAATCCATTCTGGATACAATAATTTCGTGGGCGGAAGCGATCCGTTTATGTGTCAGCCATCTTGATATTTCCGGTTTTGATATACCCAGTAATGCACATACTGTTATTATGTGTGGGTCGTTTATCTATTAAATATAACAAATTATATTAATAAAGTAATAAGGTGCAGAATAAATAACTGCCAACAGAACTCTTTGGTCAAATTGAGTCGGGTAATAAATACATTCTTCCTGGTGGCATTATACCATCAATCTATTAATGTCTACGGCTGGGCAAAGATCAACCCATAATATCAATAATGATATTATTTTATTGTAAAATAAATATACTTAAAATAAATAATTACTCTGTTCATATGTTATGAAGGAATAAAATATGTAATCAAATTCGAACTTACATCAATGTATGCTCCGTCCTCGTCACTCTCGTCGTCTCTTTCGAACTGTACGTTCCCGAGATGCAAGATGGCTCCCAGTACAGTAAACATGTCTTGTTGTTCCGACTCCGACACGCCTGGAGATGATTTATAAATTTTATAAAAATGTATAAGTATAAAATATATCAATTATATTTTGTTGAAAAAAGTTTTCTTTATAAACAAATAAATCTGGGTTTATATTTTACTTCTGTACAAGTACATACAGCGTAAACTTGTATTTTTTTTGTTTAAGCCTATTTGTATACAAAATGGTTAGAATCACCATATAGAGGATGGATAACAAAATAATAACCCAAATCAATGAAATAATTGTCAAATTAATTTACCTAAAGTGGTAAGCGCGTTCCGTGTTTCATGAAACGCCTTGAGGTCGTTGACCCCATCTATTTCGGGACTGCCTCCTTGGTTCAGGTAGTGGAAGCTGTCTTGGTGATCTGTAATAATTAATAATTATACTAAGTTTAAAGCTTAACTCACCACGTCTTAATTGATTTCATTGATTAAATGTTCCTACATTAAGCTGACAGGCATACCTTTTTACATTAAAAATGAGAAAAATATTTGTCATTCATTCATTCGACTTGAATTGTTAACTCCAATTTAATTTAGAAAAGAGTTAGTTCACTTACGTTTTTTAGATAATCGTGTAGACTAATAGAGATATTCATAAGTTACCCAGTTTTAAATCAGGCATGATGTGTTTCGCCGCGCACAGTTGATAGAATATATGATAGTTCCGCTCTCCGGAACTCTGATACACAACTCTAGACTTCTCTAGTAGGTACGTCCTCATGCTGGCGCCGGATATCCGGTACATCTCATCGAAATGGATCTCTATAAACTTGCCGAAGCGGGAGGAGTTATCGTTGCGTGTGGTTTTTGCGTTGCCTATTGCCTAGAAGATGGTTTTTAAAATGTTACTTTCATTCAACATATTTAACGCATTGAATTCGGTTCAAAACACTCCGGTCTACTCAAAAGACCATGGTCTACTCAAAAGACCATGGTCTACTCAATAGACCATGGTCTACTCAATAGATCTAACACTTTTTAATCGGATTTACCTCCATGATAGGGCTAGAAGCTAATACTTTTCTTTCCACGTGCGTTTCTGTAGCGTTGCCTCCAACCGCCGCGAAGTAACGCATAGCGTATTTAGCTGACACTGTCTTGCCAGCGCCTGATTCACCACTCACTGGCAAATAATTTTAAAAGTAAATGTGAATTACATACATAAAGAGAACTCATAATTTAGAAACGAGCTTGATAGAAACTAAAAAAAAGCCAAGCTATTTAATTTTAAAGAAGTTTTTTATTAATTTACAAAAATACATATATTTATTATATTTAAAAAATTAATATTCATTTTTTTTCCCAACAAGTGACAAATTAAATAATTTACATATTTATGTTGGGAAAATGTTTTGATTACGATAATTTTCTCACCAATGATACTCTGATCCCTTCTCTCTCTCTCCATCTTAGTGTACGCTTCCTCGGAAACAGCAAATATATGAGGGTCAAGGTCACCCATGGACTGTCCACGGTACGCCATAATTGTGTCATCACCTGATGAAGAATACTATTGTATAGATATATAATCTTATTTTAACAGAGTAATCATTAAGAAGAAGTGTAAGAGCACAAAATTTGAAAATGTAGTGTTTTAAAGTTGCGTAAGAATTCATCACAAAATTGTCAAGCTTACCGTAAATAGGTAAATCGTAGTAAGGGTTGATAGCCACCAGCACGATGCCGCAATACGTGTAGATGGCATTCCTGTCGCAGAATCTGTAAACACCAAGATACTTTCCAGTCTACTCAAAATACCTTGGTCTATTGACAATCCTGTGTCGATGAAGAGTTCTTAACAATGTTATTTACAATTTAGATATTTTTTCTCGAAGTCAAAAATTAGCTGAATTTGAAAAAAAAAACTAAAAGTAATGGACCGAGTTTGATTCAATTTTGTAGGGTAGTAATAATATAACTAAAAAATTTCGACGTCTCCACTAAAGCTTCGAAAAAGAAATAAAAACAATAACAGATACAGCTGTGAACCGAGTAGATCAAATATCGACACTTGTTTAATATTGCGGTTAAAATATAACATTACCAGCACCCACCACTAAAAGCGTGTACGTATCTTGTGTATGTGTGCGTGCGCGCACATATACATGAACACACACACCTTGGAATTTTTAACCGCATTTGTTTAAAACGTTTCTTGCGGTTACTTACATAAGGTGATGTTGCTTTATACTCATTTACATATAAATGTTATCTAGCAATTAAATTTCTGATTATTATTTAAATTTTGTTTGTATCTGGATATTATTGTATTGCCGAATATTTAAAGTATTATTGCACCGTATGAAGTGATTGCCGCAAGGCTGTTTTAGGGTCGGAGAAATGACTATACCTATATGTAAAATGCATGGCATGAAATATATGTAAGGAAAGAAAAGCCTGCCGAGTGTCAGTCGCCAACTCTTTTCAGGTCTATGACAAATTATTTCCCGAGTCAGTATCATTAATATAAAATATTAATAAAAAAATATATATTAATAAAAAATATTTCTTAAGGTAATTGCAATAACGATGGACGACTGAGCCCATTTTACATAATTGTAATAGTTTTTCAATCTTTACTTTGATGGTAGTTTTATATGAAAATCTCAATACAAAATAAAAAATCCCAATACCTACTTCGTCAATAAGTGGACAGACAAAGCATACCCTAAATCACCCGAGATAGTACAATAAATATAGTGTAATAATGTTTTTTTTGGGCCAATACTAATTAATTATCTATACAGAGTTTTCGAGGCCCTTTAAATTGAATTTATAAAACCATATAATTGCGAGAACTTTTTAGATTCATGTAATTATTGTTGTTAGATTTGTGTGACATGAAATATTTACACAAGTGCGTTACAGCGGTACTTTATTTTAGTTAAACGAAATTGCCCATCTATTATAGACCTTATATCTATTAGTGCAAGGCATACAATTGAATAAGTCATGATTTAATTTGACAAATACCTCCAATTCTCCTTGGTCTTACCGTTGAAATGTGTTTTGTTACGATTTTTATTTATTTGTAGTAGTGAACTAATTACCTGACTTTGAGATTATGTAGTACGGCTGGCTCGTGGAGGTAGGATAGGGAAGTGAGGTCGTTCTGACCGATGAGTAGCGACGGGTTCCGCAACGGTGGCATTTTGCTTTCATCTGTAATCTATTATAGAAATCAGATTATTTTTACCATATTATTTTTAATCAATATGCAGTTAAATTAACATTGATTTAAATTAATTTTTTTTTTTTTTTCAGTGGCCAATAATACATTTATTTATACTGTTACAAATAGGTTCTTCACTACGTATATAGTGATTTCATAACACATTTGAAGTTTAGATCCTTGAGGTAAAAGATTTTTCTTAACAACGCCTCTTCTTATACCAATAGTCCAAGCTCTCCTCAAACAAGACCACTTACCTTAATCTGGCGCAGTTCTCCGGCCTGGTCTATCTGTACGATGAGAACTCCGGAGCGGTAGTCGCTGGTCACAGTGGCTCCCTCCCACACACACTCCGGATGCTCCACCCATATTCGGGCACCCTGGAAGAAGAAACAATTAGATGGAACTTAGCTATGCTATCTGATACGTATATCTTTCTTTTTGTTATTTATGTGCAAATTAACTCATGTTCAATTCTTTTTAAGTGTCGTATCCGTATCGTATTCGTGTCGTTTCCAATTGTATGTAAAATGTAATTCTATTCACATAATACTTCAGAAACAAGACCTCGTAATGGTCCCGCTGTTTATTTTTATTTATATATAACTTAAAGGTATTTTTTTATATATATAATAATTACGAATAACAGCTGTTACTAATCAGCCGTGTGTTCGAATCTGAAACCAAACCTATTAACTATTTAATGGCTTGATTTTCATAACAAAGATTTCAAAATATGACTGAAGATGACGCGATGTCATAATACTGACCGACTTCTGATTATAACGCGCCCATTAATAGTATATAAAATAGGTAATATATTAATAATTATTTAAAATATAAACATGCATTTTCTTCTTACGTAATTAAAATATAAAAAATGATATATTCTACCGTAATTTTAAAGTATGGTTTATAGAAACAAATTTGATATAAAAATATTTAAAAAAAATATGACATTTTAGACATTTCTTATAGATTAAGAGATTTTATTATTTTCTTATCTTTTACAATTTTAATATTCAATTATATCTTTTTGTTTAATTTATTGCAAAAGATATCGAAACTGTCCTGTAAAATACATACAACAGTCAGGATCATGCCCCGTCCAGTAAAATAATAGAATTATCGGTGACATGTGAAGCTGTATAAGTTTATACCTGATTGTCTTCTATCAATGGCCTACTGCGTCTAATTCTATGACGGAATATTTGGAATATCTATTTTTAATTTTGTTATAATTTATCTAAATATTATGTAATGTATTATACGACTTAATGATTTTCTAAGAAATAAGAGTCGCTAAAGTTAGTAAAGAAAATTTTTATTAACAAAATCAACCAAGAAATTCATTTAAAAAAACGCTTTCCTTTAATACATAAAGATATTGAATGTATATTATTATTCTAGTAAAATATAATCACATATAAATGCTTATCAAAAGAATTAATGTATTATCGGTTATGTAATCAAGATTCCATTCGAAATGTATTATATATTTAGAATTATTGTGTATTTTTAAACTAATACAGATCAACTGAATTCACTTCAACGTCCTAACTCGTAGGTTTTCAACAGTTAGGTTACGTTAATGTAAATAATGATTGGATTTCATGCTCAGTAATTCCATACTAATTCTATTATAAGATGTCACTTCATTTAAATTATGAATAAATATGATATGCAAAGTTAATCGATACTGGCAGGACTGCGACCTCCGTCTGTCTATGAATCTATATTTTTTATTCATTTTATTCTATATTTATTTTTCTGAACATAAGTTTAACATGTTTATAAACACTTCATATTATTTTAGATAACTGCATGGCCAATATTAAAAGTTTTCAATGATTTTCCAGTATTCCAATAGAGAGATATTTTTAAATCATATTTACGCACAGTCATCTATAACCTACATTAAAAAAAATGTACAGTAAAAATATTTTGAATAATTTTCAGAATATTTTGTAGTATGTGGTATATTAAGAAAATATACCATAAAACAAGTTTAAAAAAGGTCCAACGCGCAGACCGCAAAAACTGCAAGACGAAATTTGAAATAATTTAGTGTAGTTGTAGATTATAGATACAAAATATTAGATACCCTGCAAGCTATTAGATACTTAATACTATTTTTCGAAGCTAAACAAACCGATTTAGAAGATGAATATAACATAAAAATAGTATTTAATATTTAAAAAAAAAGAAAATCTAATAATTTATAGATTTGCATACATTTTAATGTACTTCCAATTATTATTATAAAGAAGACTAACTTTTTAATATATTAATAGTGACAAAGAAATTGTTTAGGAGGAGGAAAACAACAAAAAGCTGTCGTATTTTTTTTTAATTAAAGCTAAATAAATGACTTAGACATTAGTGATTCAAATAGAATGCATTCAATTTTATATATTTTTTTCATTATTTTTTTTATATCACCGCATTAGGTAAGTAAATAAAGTGAAAACTAAAACTACTTAAAACTAATCCAAATTATCTTATATACATATTAGCAATATTTGCGTGTTAATTGCATCATAGCTGATATGTTATCGTGAATATATAACCCACTGGCAATGACAAACATCCTTTCGTATTAATGGAGTACAGCCTTGAACCTAGTTTTAGTTTTTTTTATATAGAAACTTGTTTAAAAAATATAATATTCTTGAAGTTTAAAAGCTCTCATCCAATACCATTTTTTTGACATTATAAGAACAATAAAAATCTTTTTTTTTTTATCAATGATGCCAATAAGATAAGTCTCAGTATATGAAGTCCTACAAAGGATAATTTACTTATTACATAGGATAACAAAGCAAATATGGTTAAACTGATGTAATAAGTTATTTGTTAATTAACTTTAGCTAATACCAATGTCCCTTGTACAAGTATTGTTATTTTTAGAAAGAATAGTTACAATTTTGTAGGTTCAACAATAAATATGAAATTGTATTCTTCCATTTTGCTAAATATAAGTCTCTCAAATAAAAATACAGTTCTGAAGAAAATTTAACTAGAATTAATGTTGGGTTTCTGCAAGTTCTTATGACATAGAAAAATATCAGATGGTATTTGTTAAGAGCTAAGTATATAATACAGTTACTAGCATACTCAATATTTATTTCAAATGATGAGAAAATTTAAAAAAGACCAAAAAAGTTTTTTCCTGATGTTTTATAAAATTCTGATGTTATTAAATTTTCAGTCCAAATACTCATAATAATAATCTATTTTCGCCAAAGGGTAACTGACAGAGATCTCTATAAGAGTTATGTTAATCCTTTGTACACTATTTTTTTAAATAGTATATTTTTTTCTTATATTGTAAGTTTTTACATAGTAAATAAATTAAACAATATTAACTTTTGTCTACTATATTAAAGCATTACTATTTCTGCAATTGATATCTGTACAGACACACCTCGAAACTAATCCAAGTTAATTCAATTAACGGTATTTATGTCTACTTAGTCATGTCTTTACATTAAATTAGAACTACTACATTTTCACTACACCTATATTGACTTTAACTCTAGTTTCTTTCTAGGCTTCATTTGCACTCAGCCCTTGGATTATATATAAACTTAGGATTACATACTTACTTTGTTTATTTTATAAGTTTCATAAGGTTTTACTAAGCTATAATAGCCAACTCATCTGCAGTAAATTAATTTTAAATAAATGTTTTACTTCTTTGGTAGATACAAATTTTTTTAGAAATAAATATCTGTTAACATTCTTATTCAAGAAATTGGTTTTATAAGAGGTTTTATAATATTTTAAGATTACATAAATAGTGTTTGTTGAAAGCAAGAATCTCTTTCAAAACCTTATTTGAAGGATTGTTAATTATATACTTCAATTAACAATAAATATTATTTTTATTGATTTTAATGTCATTTTTATATGTCAATACTATTCAGGCTTGGATTCCTATTTCACACATTGTTAAGCAAAGACATTGGGATAGAATAATATAAAAAAATAAAATGGTATATGTATATTATTTCAGACTTGAATGTTTTAGTAATAAAAAACAAAATGTATACAGAAAACATACAGTCAATGATATCCATTTTGAACAAATGTACACTTTTCAGTGATATAAGCAATAAACATAGACTAAGAAATAATCATATTAGAATAATAATTGCATTAACTACAGTAATATTTTTTTATGTTGATTTTACGTAGAATATAACAATACTGCCTAATTATGCCTTTAGTATGAGACTCAAAAATAAATAATAGTTAAAAAAAAAATACAAGTTTTTGTTAAATAAAATAAAATAATTTGAATTAAGAATAATTTAAGTAAGAATAAAGTACTTTACTGTAAATAATTCTAAATTAAGAATAGTTTTAAAAAAAGATATATTACAGTATAAAATAATAGGCTTTTTAAGTAATCTGTCAACACCTTGCAGCTAAAAAGTATCGAATTTTACATTGTAATACTCTTTTTTAATACTTTGCAGATATCATAAGCCTAGACAACAAAGGGCAAGGAAAAGTAGTAAGAAAAATAAATAAGAATGATAATAATTATAAAAATAACTAAAAATGGAGGGACTCCAATGGGCTAAATAATATAAAATTACAAGTTTTTTGGAAACTGCCAGCAATCAAACCTGTCTCCGATTTGAATGGCTTGGACAGTAAAATAATTTGAGGATAAGAAAGTTGAGTGAGAAAGAGTTTGTAGTAAAAGATTGTTTTGAGAGCAATATGTAGCGATTGTGAGACTAACCCAAGAGCTAAAATCCCCTTTTTAAATGGGGAGGGTGGGAAGGATTTAAAAGAATGCAGTACAAAAGATTTAAAACTAACATATGAGTATTCCTGAGAAAGGGAATTGATAGAAAAAAAAAGAAGTTTTTAATTTAAATATTAACACTTTACAAGTGTCATGTCTTGACCCATTTAGTTTGTTTGTTAGCTTTTTTCAATTGTTTGCTTTAATATATTTAATAGTAAAAGTGATGTTTTAATTATGTGTTTATGGATAATTAAATTGCGGTAAAAAAACAAACGAATTAACATTATTTCATGCATCTGACATAGATAGTGAGAGTGATTAGGATCTAACTGATTTATAGCACTGGCCGTGTTATCATTACGGAGGGCAATAAAAAGTTTTTAATGTTTGTGAATTCCAAATTCAAAAATGATGTAGGCACATAATACAATTAAAAACATAATAAAATATTGAAAATTACCTTTGTATAAAGTTCCTTTGTAGTCATTTTGGAGTGTTGTTGAGATATAATAATATTATTTTAACAGTTTAAATTATAAAGTTATTTCACCACGAGGTCGGAACTTTGAAAAACCATTTTAAAAAGAAGGTAGATTCGAAATTCTTAATAATTCTGATGGGAATTGCGAAACGTCACTGCAATGTTATTGACATGTGTCAGAAAAACTAATTTTATCAATACTTTGCGACGATGAACAAACGATGGAAGTGGCAATTTCCCTTTCGTGGGAATATTCCATATTTCCGGGTGGTAATGTAATGACTTAAAAAAGACTAAGCAAAAAATAATATCTTTCTATTCAATACTAATATTGTAAGTTGTAACTCTGTAAGTTATTATCTTTTTAAAGTTCACAGGTGTGTTGCCACTTACACAGTAAACCTTTACTTATTTAGGTCAGACACGTTCCATTTTACGGTAAAATAAAACAATTAATAGAATTTCAATTCATTTTATTTGTTTGACGAAACACACTATATTTTGTGTAAAAAAAGGAGAATAACTGTTACTTATCTACTTCTCAACTATTATTACAAATAAATATTTTATATTTTGAATTACACGAGAGTACACTGATTACATAAATTACTGATAAAATAAAGGATATTGTTTTATTTATCAGTAGAATTTACTTATTTTCTTGAGATGGAAACCAGGCCTGGCATGCTTCTGTAGCGATCTCACAAAGTGCAGTGAAGGTCTTTCCTCGAGAATCATACTCTATAATAAAATTTAAAAGATCGTGTTATGTATTATGTAATCTACTCAATGAATTTTGTCAAAGTTTAGATATATTGAAAAGTTAGTATAGAAATATTGAAAAGAAAAAATATAAAGGCTTTAAAAACAACGTTACATTATATAAAATCACATGTTCAGGGGTTTTCACTAATTATTATATTTAAATAAATGAATGAAAAACACATTATCAAAATCGAAAACAATATTATTAGTCTTCATAGGTATAAGCACCTGGCACTGTCACTAAAACGTGATTAATTTAATTCAGAAAAGATAAATATTAACTTTTTTGGAACAATTAAAATAATCACCGGTGATTTGAAACGGGCTTGATTCTATAATTTACAAGAAAAGGTGTTTACCAGTCGGTCCTCTTTTGCCAAACATGATGCCGTTCATTGGTGCGTTTTTATAGTTAGCCTGGCTGATATTTACCATGCAAAGAAGAATGGCTAAAATAGCCATCGCAATGTATCGCTTTGTAACTACACCAAACATCTGAAACAATGCAAATTACATTTCTCATCAAAGATCGAAAATTTCATTAATATATAAGTAAGAATATCATTGTTTTAGTCGGAGAGATAAAAATATTAAGTAAATGTTACCTTTACTTTTAAATTTGTTGTATCTGGTAGCACTGAAGAGGAGATGTCAACTGATGTTTGGGATGATTTTCCCGCCATTTTATAGCTCAGAATTAGGACATGCTACGTCCACTCAATTATAGGATTATTGGATAGTGACCACATATTGATAGGGCTAAAGCTCCAGGGATCAAAACTTCGTTAGTGCATAATATTGTATGTTCCAAGTGTATAAATTTGTCGCATGTAGGGGTAGCTTTTCTCGTTCTTTTATTTATAGCTTAGCTTTTATTTATGCAATGTGAATTAATAGTAATTATATATATATATATATCACCTTAAATATTTCAACTTCAATAGCAATCGGTTTTCGATGTATAAAACATCATTAAAACTAAGTAACGTTTTTCAACATAAATAAGGTATAAGTACAGTTATTTGCAGTATTTCGGCATACACCTATGTTATAATGTTTTTAATAAACGTTAATTGTACTGAAATCATAAATAATATAAATAGTATTCTTATATGGGATTAAATATAAAATATTACTGATGTCTAACAATTAATATGTTTTTAATAAACATTAAATGATGTAAAGCCTAAATCTTTAATAATTTAAATAGTATTGTTATATTGGGTTCAATAAAAATATTCCTCAACCGATATATTAAATTTTCAATTCATATAAAATCAAATCGCGACCACCGGTCGTGGACGATGTTGCAGGTTTGAGTTTCTCTAATATTTGTATGATACAATATATATTTAAAATTTAGATAACATCTAATTCAGAACTAAGATAGGGATCAGATTAAATGACAAATGTCTCGATTAATCCTTAAGACTTTCAGGATAAAAAAAAAACATATTACCATTTAAAAAGAATATGCTACTTTTAACAATTTCCGATGATGAATTCTTAATTATTTTGATGAGAAATTAAAAAAAAAATGTTCAGAAAATGAGAGGGTAGGACCAGGAATTCACATTTACGGGATAGTCATCAGGAATCTAATCTAAGTTGAGCTTAATTTTATTATAGTTTTAGAAAAGTATCAAGTTATATTCTCCATTCTAAATAATCATCTCATTACTGACACTTTAACTACATAATTAGAACAAAAATAATATTTTCCTGCATGGGTTAGTGATGGGCGAGATAAATATCCAAGTATTGAAATTAAACTTAAAAATACGGTACAAGATACTGTATTGAACTTGTGCTTAAAATTATAAATAAAATTGTAGTAAATAATATAATAAAAAGTACCTAAACATGTTTAAAAAGCGTTATTATTTTACTAAAAGATCTCAAGTGTTTAATATATCGTAGCTAAAAGAGAAAATTAAAAAAAATAAACTCAATTATATATCAATCTAAAAGTAAATGTCTCGAATAATGCAATTGTAAGATCATTTACGTCGATAGAAAATATTTATTATGTTAGCTATTGATTCTTGCTTTAGTATAAAACGAGCTGACATTCAGCGTTTGCTTCAGTTTGCTATCAGCTACGTAAAAGCTCAAGTCTACCAGAATACCGTTGCAGTAAGTTATTCTAAGTAAGACATTATATACTTTTGAATATAATGAACTTCTGAAAGATTATTTTTAATTAAATAACCGGGTATAGAATGTGTTTTTCAATTTAAAAAACCAATGTCTCAAAAAAGCATTATTAATAATAACAATATAAGATAATTACTGGTTTTGAGGGCTCCTTTGACCGCGATTTAGCTATAGTTATTTAAAATTTCAAATTATTCAAAATATCAAATTCTCGATTTGTGAAAATTGCGTACAAATTGATTGGTATACAAACAAAGATAAATGACCAACTTTCATTCATAGTAACATAACATTTATTTACTTACAATATTATTTATTTACAATATTAATATGATAATACGGCCTTAACATAATTCATAGAACTTAAACATTTTTAAAAGACCAACAAAAATAAACTCGTCATAAAAAAATTAACTAGAATTTTCCAGATTGTGTATACATATTTACATTCGATATTTTGTATGTATAGCGTTTAGTGAACACAGGATGCAGGACATTTTCCGACACCTTAAAAGAGATGTACTATAATCATACATTATTTTTCAGATATAAAAATGCGTGCCATTATATTCGGATTCCTTCTTCTCGTGTGCTTAGTAGCTCTGAGTGAAGCGAATTACAAAAAGCTCCCTTTCAACGGCTCTATTTTTGGTAAAAGGAACAATGTTGGTGAGTTTAAGATATTTTTAAATGCTACATCCTTATCTCAGGCTTCATCCGATTTTATTTGAGATCTGTGTCAAATATATATATTTTTTAACAATTAAATTTTGTACAGATTATATTCTTCTTACAATTTTATTGAATATATAGATTATTTCTACACTTATGCGTACTTAATTTTATATCTACTTTTATATCTGACCTAGGTGACCTAGGTGGTGGTGTAATTAATTGAGTACAATTAGTAATATATTATATAAACAATTTATTTTTATGTACCGTAATATGTAATAACAATATTAAAATGTTTCTAATGCTTACAGAGTACGACTCCACAAGCCAATCAGTGTCTGCGCTTTGTGAGATTGCCTCTCAAACGTGCCAGGCGTGGTACAACAGTTTGGAAAAATAAAAACAACAGACAAATTCAATTTTCATAATAATTATATATACTGCATTTTGACAATACGTATCATGACATTGTATATTGTATAACCATGTAAAATAATAATCTGTTTTAAATAAAATAATGTATTAAATAATAAAATCATACTTTGAACAGTTCATTAATATATTTAGTATCACAATTTAAAGGCAACCGTAATATTACACAGTATATAAAATCGGGGTAAACAAACAAACAAAAATGGAAGGGACTTAAAATTAGCATTTACCGTCTTTGGTTTAATTTAATAAAAAAAAAACACCAGTGCCTTTTCGTGCACAATAGATTTAGAATTGAAACCATTAATTACCTCAATTGCTTAGAACTTATGGTGGCCACCGAAAAACAAATAAGAATTAATAATGATTCCGCAGATTCAAGGAATATATCTTATGTATAAATCTAAGATGATAGATGGCCCACTTAACACATAACCTTAATTTATATACTAAAATAATATACGGGTCACAGTTGTTCTATGTAAAATTATATTAATAGTTTAATTATTATCTATTTCTTATCCAATATCATGGAAATTTATTTTATGTTACATATTGTAGTCCATATTCTTTTGTTACGTCATAACAAATGTATAAAGCACTTTAGTCCACAGAGTACTATAATAGTATATTTAACGAAACTTGGCTAGAGCTGTCAAAGTAATTACGATCCTTGACTTTTTAAGAAACTTTTAAATTATTTATCAAAATCAGGAGACATTGCTCTGCATTTTAATACACAGTTGGTACACTTAGGTAATTTAAAAATAAATAAATGTCGTTTAATAAATACATAAATTAAAACTATTGGAAATATGACTGCAAAAATAAATAATATTTTATTTTACGTATGTTATGACATCTAGAACTGTTAATCTTATAATACGAAAGACGTCATAAGAATGACATAGTAATTTCGCAGCTTTACATCATAATCTTATGTAAAACCGAAATAGGTAATGAGTTTATGCGCGTGCTCTCTACTCTTCCCTCATAATCAGACTTCTGGAATACACTAGTGCGTGTATTCCGTGTATTGATATTATATCGATTTAATTTGATATTAATTATTATTTATTAATTTAAAAATATGTATTTTTTGATTTGCCATATCATGTTATCTACATAAATATTCATAAGCATTATAAAGAATACAAGCTTTTGTTACTTGTTATAAGTTCCTTCTTTAAAATATAATTCATAAGATTTCATTTTGATTTGATACAAAATAATAATCATTCAAAAAAAATAATTACATACTACATGTTATTTGCAATTATTTGCTATTTATTATTTTGCAATAGATTCCACACTACGCCAATTTTGTTCAAGAATCTGCCAGTTGCCAACGCCACTGTAAATTGTACAGGATCTGTAATTAAAGATTATAAAATATTAATTCGATCTTAATTCTATGTACCTTACCCTCGAAAATAAAAGCACACATTTTTTTCTTACTTTCTAGGAACAAATCCCAAATAAGCTAACTTACCAATTACAGCCCGAAACACTTATCTGTCGTGATAAATATTTAACTAGCTGGAAATAGAAGATAAGTATTTTTTGGTTGTATATCTTTCGCCTGCTTGCTTATAAAAAGGTAATTAAACAGTTAACATGTATAAAAACGTATAATAGGAAAACCAACGTTAAAGGAATAACTAAGTTATGCATTGATCTATACCACCTATTTACGTTTGATTAAATTATCAAGTAATATTATACTTTAAAAAAAAATTAAGCTAAACTTTTATTACGAAATCATAAATAATATTTTAATAACTTGTTGTAGTAACTTACTTAAATTTAATTTATATCTTAAATTAAATTTGTATTCAAAACAGTAAAAGGAATGCGTAAAATTAAATTGTTTGTTTTATAATTTAGGAATGAAACTATTTCTTTTCATTCATTGGACGAATTATTAACTTACTCAAATTTTAACCAATCAAATCCACATTACCTCTTCTTGTATAAACGTCAGTGATAAGCCACGTTTTGTAATTGAAAGCAATTCGCATTCCGTTGAATGGCTGCTTTTTGTATTATTTAACTTGTGTGGCAAAGCAAGTTTTAATTTGCACTTTCCATTTACTCTAAAATTCCTGTTTCTAGTGTTATAGGTATTAAAGAAATACTCCGATAGTTTTGGGACGGACATTTCCAGCCTAAGGACCTTCGAAAACTTAACGTTGGAACAATCAACCAAGGTATTTTTCCGATTAAATATATATTTTTATTGTTTTTTATACTTAATTTATCACTGAGACGAATTGGTTATGCGATTAATAAGATCTTATGGCGCCGGAAACGAATTCTAACATATCAAATATAACATTTTATTACTCTAAAATGTTTAAATCTATATAATTATCACTATTGTCAACAAGAGCTATCTATCATTTATATTATTATATTAAACTCTTATCATCTGACGTATTTCAATTGAAACACCTTTCAAAAATCTGATATATATTAACCTTTTGTTGACATGGAAACTATATGTAACTGGACAAATAAATGTACACTATTATTATTTTACACCTAAGTATGTAACAAACAAGAAGATTAATATCAAAAAAAGTTGACCAACAATTATGATATATACCTTTTAAAAAGTCTCATTTATTTTCATACACTAAGTTAAAATAATATCTATTTAAACGAGGAAAGTGGAATAATATAATTGGGGCATTAATAATCAAAATATAATTCTTTTCCAAAACTAAATGTTTTTGCTATATTTCATTTAATCTGTATTTACATAATTTGATAATTTCTGACAATATTCTCAAAGTAATTTAATTTATTTTAATATGTTTGTTGATATGGTGAAACAGCAATTTGGTTTAGTTTCAACATACTGTGAGTGCTAATATTAGTGTGTCATCAAATAGTGGTATTCTCTTTTCAGCAAGAAACCTCAACAAAAGGATATGAAATGTCGTCTGAAATAGAGCCACCGCTAAAAAAACAAAGGTTTGTCAGTTCCAACATTTTGGCAGACACCATAGATATGTGGATTGAACAGATAAAAACATCAACTAAAAACTTAATTCCCATCATTAATGATGAACTCACTCGACCCATGCAATTAGTCAAAGTTTACGTCGGACACATAGGAAATGTTAAAGACATATCCCAAGCAGTTGCATGTTTAAATGAGAAAATACCACTTAAAGAATTACAACATTTGAAACGAGTTAAAAGTCAGAACATTATACTGTGTCCAACCAGTTTTCTAAACAATGAATCAATACAAGAGTACATAGAGAAAAATGTGGCTGATTTAAAAGATATATTTGAATATTTTCAGGAATTGGATGTTCCGTTGGTTGCACCTAAAGTTAATAAACAATTTCAAGATGCCAAAAAATATTGGTCATGCAATTTTCACCCTAACTTGAATTTTGAAAAGTTAGTCAGTGATGAATTTTTTACTGATTGTGAACTCTATATTCATAAACAGTACATGGAGATAGTGTTGGAAATTGCTAAATGGTATTCAATAAATACCAAATTAAAATGTGATACCTTTGAAAATATTAATGTTGCTATTGTTGTTGATCCAAACAATAATAGTGTGATTACAATAGCATTTGACAATAGACAATTCCATCCCTTACAACATTCAGCAATGATAGCCATAGATAATGTATCAAAAACTCAAAATGGTGGAGTCTGGAATACGGACGATATGGCCATACCCGACAAATTGTTATCGTATTTAAAAAATAAATATGATTTGAGGTTTGGTTTAATAAATAAAAGTGAGAATAAAGGAAGCAAAGAAGGCCCGTATTTATGCACCGGTTATAGCATTTATATGCTGAAAGAACCTTGCATTATGTGTTCTATGGCTTTAGTGCACGCTCGCTCCAAACGTATATTCTTCAGTATTAATAACGACCAATACGGAGCACTGAAATCGGTGGCGCAGTTGCAAAATATAACATCATTGAATCATCACTTTGAAGTATTTATTGGGTTTTTATAACATTTATTATATGTTTTGTTTCTTATAATGGTTTTTTTGATTCAATAAATATTTTTTATAATTTTATTGGGTTGTTTAATTACCAAACACCTAACCAATACGCTGGATTTATGCACTATATTTTTGTTATTTAAAGAGCCGAACTTAATAATCATTCTTAACACCCCCCCCCCCTCCCCTGTTTCTCCGTGTGAACTATTTCCTTTACATCCCTTCCATATTTGCATCTGCTCAATCGTATAAAAAGATTTCAATTTTTCACCTATCACTTCAAATAAGTTAGCTTTGAAGATTAATTATTGTAAAAAACGAACTAAGGCAATCCATCTTGATTTCGGATCTTAGATCGATTATAAATTCCGGCCACAGGATCATAATGATTAAACATATTTACTTAAGAAATATAGATGGCGCCCATTTATGTATAGATCTTAACCTTTAACTAACATTTTAAATAATCGTCTTAGTCATTTGAACATTTCTTTTTATTTTATATATTTTAGGATGCACTTTTTACACGCCCTTCATTAAACTAAAACCAACTAGTTAGCTTTTTCGATCGTGAATAATTTTGAACTACCTACCCGTAAATGACTCGGACTAGTGAAACGAAGGTTTTCTGGTTGAATTATTACAATTTAAACAATTTTGTTTTGACAGCACTGTCAAGATTCGTGATTGGCTGTCACGCATATCACCAACCAATCAAGGATAGTAGAGGATTTGACAACAAATTTGTTAAGAAAAAAAAAGTATATCGTATTCTATAGCATCATGACAGTATAGCTATTGAGTTTATTTTTGTTATAAACACACCCATCCAGACTCATTATTCGATTCCAGTCTAAAAATCTTTGAATAAGTTGCCCTTGAGCTGTTTGATGATTTCATTGCTGAAGTCAATATATCACAATGTGATGTGCAATAACGTTCAGAACGTGGAGCTACGAATCATAGATATGCGATAATTTTAAGTACCTATCTACTTCATTAAGGAAAGGAATTTAAAAAATTGCTAACCTCAATTTGACTCCTATTTATATTTTTTCTTTTTTTTTTTAAGTGAATGGCTAGAATTCATATTTAAGCAGTCGACTTGTATAATTATTGAATAGTAAAATAAACATAATTGTTTAAGTCTGATGTTTCATATTTGATATAAAAGAATTCGGCTTTGACTTTTTCCTCTTTGAGTTTTTGGAAATAAACATACCTACTTTATTTTATCGTACCAAATACCACAATTAGCCAATTACACGCATTTAAACCATTATGACATACGTCACGCTCGCGGCATTCTACGGCTTTGTTTATTAAAATCAGTAATTTATGGACAATAAGAAAAAAAAAAGTTCTCATAAGTGGGTAAACTTATTAAGATGTTTATATTTTATTGTTTTCCTACCTTCAGGGTAAATATAACAATAATGTCTTCCTTATTCTGTTCCTGTATGTGTTTAATAAAAAAATAAAAGAGAAAGTCTGGCAATTTTGGAACGGTCATTTAAAAGTAAAGCTCTGTAAATTAAAAATGTTGATATCTATATTATAACATTTTTTTAACCTATCCATAGTTATTAGTTTCTTGACAATGCCCTAATCGTCAATCATGATCAAGAACGACAATCAACCAGTAGTGATATCGAAAAAATACATTCTTTACCGTTTGTACAGAGGGAGATTCGAACTTCCTTTGTTTGTCAAGATTCTGTAATTTAACACTGGAGTATTTTGTTTTTCGAGGTTATTATTTTCTTCAAAATGTGAAGATACCCTCGTAGCAACTCTTATGTAGTAGTAAATATAAGTAAAAGCATTTTTATCTGATATTAAAATTATAGTGTTTTAAAGCTAATACTGGTATAATAATAGGCTGAATGTTGATTCTGCACATATAGACAACGTTAATAGCTAATATAACCAGCGCGACTTTGGAATATAATAAATGCTATGTCGTTAGTTTTCTTAGAAAGGTATTGAGATAATTCTTGAAAATTTTAACGTTACTATGGCTACGTAAGAAACAATGCGTGATATGTTTATATACAATTTCCAAACATGTATGTTATATTAATTCTGTGAGATAAAATTGGCCTAAAAATCAACTCTACTTGATAGGTCATTGTAATGCACCAATTGTGCGTCCCCCTCATTGAAGCAATAGGCATAATATGCAGTACAGAGTCTCTCCGGATTTGAACGCGACAAGTTGAGTATCTCGAAATATAACATTTAAAAGATGTTTCAAAATGGCCGACGTTTTCGTTCTCGCGTATGACGCCTTTTGGTGAGTTGATTTGATTTTCCAAAGTGTTGCAATATATAAATAATGTAACCTGTTAGATTAGTTGATATTTTTGGTGAAATTAATTGTCTGTTAAATTATGTTCTTTTATTCTTATTAAATTATAACTAAACATGCATTTATATATATTTATTTAGGTAATGTACAACTACCTACCATTAAAAATTATTTGCAATATTTTTATTTGTAGTATTTTCTATAATTTTTTTGCTTGATGTCCTATCAGTACCTAATTCCGCTCCGGTCTCACAAGCACCAGTTCGAACTCGCTGCAATAAATCCTACTTAAATGGACCATACTTGAAAAGATCACTTGATACCCCTATTACGATGTATTAAGGTCGAATTTTGTACATCGCAATATAAATTGGTTTGTTGGTCGGTAATTGTGAAACAAGTGTCTTCCTCACGTGGTAGTTTTTTGCAAGATAACAATCCGTGGCTTGAAGTCCAGAATATTTTGTAACTTAAACTAAAAACTAAATTAATTGAGTGGTATTAATTTAAGCTTAAAATTTTAATGATTGGTATATAAATATTCGAAGGTGTTTTTTTTGGTGCCACTGAAATCTCAGTGTCAAACTATTTAAAAAAAAAATAGAGTTTTTTTATCCGCCTACGGAAGGCGCCGCACTTAATGGAAGGTGAACTAACTACCAATAATTTATTACAAGTGAAAAGAGGTAGTAAATCTCACCAACATCCATTTCTAAAGAGGATTTATCTCAGGCGAACGGCCGGTCCTTAACTTTTGCCAAATCCCGAACAATACGTTGCATATGTAAATTATATTATAATTGAGATAAGTGCAAGTGGATGATGAGTTCTATAGGCTAAGTAAAATAATTTGACCAGAATCGTAAGCTGACTAACCAACTGCCCATTAAAGTATCCAAAGAGTTTTCATGGTTCTTAAATACATACCCTGCTGTACCGACTCACATAAATAAAAATTAAGTACCTCATTTAGGTATATTAGTCCGACTGGTTACGATTCCATTTTGGATTCTTACTCTTAGCTCGGAGCAAGTGTCCAAATATATACAAGAGTCATATCATGAATGACGAAAGTTTAATTACAAAAAAGTTTTCATGGTGTTTCTTAGCGGGACTTCTCCACGGACATACTATATACAGATATAGTGTTTCAAATATATATTTTTTTAAATATCAAATTATAAATTAATAACCTCTAAATAATTTTAAGTGTTGTAATAGCTTAATTTTACTATCAAAATCAACGTTTATCAAGTACATTGCTCGTATGGTACGTCTCTCTTGTTGTTCCGTTACAAGGTCAGTCAATGAAGAACAGCAGACAAAACGCTCCATGGACGAATAGTCGTCTCTTTATGTAACCGTACAATGTATTAATTTAAAAAATGGTCCTCTTAAAGTAAAAAAAAATCAGTAATTAATCTTTATATAATCGAAGGGTCAATCTTTTTTAAGATTAATTATTTTCGATTCAGAAGTAGCGGATGCTGTTGATTAAGATTATTCGTTACTTATAACTTTCGTCTGTATGTATGTTTAATTTGACAGTATGAGATCAGCTCAAATTTGCTCATAAGATTCCTTCATTTTTCATATTTTTTTTATAAAAATCTTACAAACAATAACCCTATTCAATATGAAAACGTTTAATTCTTCTTTAAAAAAAAATAATTATGTATTGTTAAAAAAAATATTTTTTACCATCCTAACAAAAAAAAAATATCTTTTCCAGAAACCTGCAGTACATCACAATCGGAGCAAGAAAGAACTAGTTCGAACCACTAACAGAAAGAGACAGACGTAACCCCTCAGCTCGTTCTCAAACGAATATTAATGGAAACACTTCGCAATATATTCATGTTGGTAATGAATATTTCCTTTGGTCACTTGATGTCCCTCGACTGACTAAGGCTCTGTTTTGCTGTAACTATTAATGGTGAGTTTATGCTTTTAGTTGGCAACATTGAAGAGCTTGTCATTATGACATTTGCTTATAAACCTTAAAAAGTTTTTTGTTTGAACTGTAAATAATTTTTTTGCCCATGAAAATTACATGGATAGAGGGAATGAGTAAAATGTTATAATTAATATATTAGGTAACGCTAACTTGATATTTTATAATAATTTTTCAAGTTTTTATACCTGATCCGAAAAAAAATAAAACATATTCTTCTTGTTTCTCAGCAACTCAGCGTAGGGATGGACTTCTTTCAATATGATGAAATGTTAAACCAACACACTACGTGATCAGAATTAATGGTCAGTTTGTTGGATAGTTTGAGCATCCAAACTTCTCCCCATAGCTTAAAGGTTTCACTCAAGTTTTAATGGACATTAATATTCACGTTTAGGGTTCTTGGGTATTTTGTTTGTCCAAAAATATATACTTTATACTTATTCGCAAACTTCTTGGAAGTTAAACGAGGCTGTAATTTGTTCTCGTAAGTTTATGTTGATGTAATATTCTTGGAGTTCAAAACTATTGTTCGAACGAACGACGACGAAAAAAGCATTGTCTGTAATTACAATATTTTTGTAAGAAATGCTTTGTTTTTTATATAATTTGTTTCAATACATTTTTTCAATGTCCTATCAAATATAAAGAGAATTTTCCTAGTCGGACTTGTAGTTCCAGAAATAAACGAATCCTGACAAAAAAAATTCTTCAGCTTTATAACATTAGTAAAGATGCCTACGTGTGTGTATCTTAATAAAATTCGCTGAACAAAGTGATCGCGAAAATAACTTTAATTGTGTTCAATAAATATCAATTAAAAGAACGACAGTTACACGCGTCTCATTTAAACTGATTGTCTTTAATTGCTTTGGTGGGTCTGCCATATTTAAATTGTGCTCGATTTGGAGAAACTTTGGGATCGGTGGATGCTGTGTTCTAACTTTCTCTGAGTTACGTTTTTAAGCAGTTAAAATTGCACAAAAATAAATATTTTTTTCCTGAATGGGCCTAACCAAATTCTAAAATAATTCTTCAAACCATGTCTTCTCAAGAAACCATGTTTAAATTCCTAAAAATAGCTCAAATATATAAAAGACCAAATCTCTCCCCAAGTCCCACGATGTACAGAACCTTCAAGCGGTCGTCTTGACCCAACAATTGCGTGACCCTGCTGCAAATGGACCAATTCTGCCTACCAGCCCGCCATTGGCCAGAGAATTAACAGCAATCTTCGCTATTTATTCATTTGACCGTCTTGCGACCAATTTAGCAATAGAGTCTGAATACTTCGCACACAAAGCTAATATCGCGGAAGAAGATTCGCCCAAAATGGTTGATTAGCCATGTTTCTTCGGCACGGCGGTGGATGGCGATTCTTAAGTGGATTTTCGCCAAAATGGCTGCCGTGTACTGAAATGTGCGGTCATAGGACATAGTGAAGTGTTTTTATTTTTGTGGGCTATTGGACTTTTTTTTGAAGGTGAGGCTTTAGGGACGGTGTGAAATTTTATTTTTATATTATTCAGGTTTTTTCTATATTTTTTTCTAAATTTGTAACTAAATTTTAGTGTTTTAAGATTTTTTTGTGAATTATAAAATTAATTATTATATTTTTTAACAGTTCATATTCTTAAGAAATAAAGTATATTCTTGAAATACAGGAAATTTTATATAAATTAAGATGGTTTTAAAAAAAACCTTACCACATTTGATTATAACTTTAAATAAAAATACATTTTTTTAGTATATTTTTGGTTAGCTACGGTACGTTACTAAAAATATCGAAATAGTCGTAAAAATCGCTATATTCATGCCCTTTAAGTTTTATTTATTTTAATTATATTATATCTGTTGATTCAACAATATAAAAATCTGTGTCACAACCATAAATAGCGACCTACATACAGACGAGATACGAAATTATTTGTCAGAGAATAAAAAAATATAATACGGCAGCTTTAATTGATATATAAGTATAAAAAAACGACATAACCAATGTTTTTTGATGCATTTTTTTTATAAATTATCAGTTTTCTGGTCATTTAAATTTGAAGTTGTTAATTGGTTGATGTTTGAGATTCTAAAATTAAATAATGTAGCTTCTAAAATCAAATAACTTTTGAGGATATTAGTGTGAGTATTCTAAAAAAAACATTGTATGTAAATAAAAACTTTATTCACACATTTTCTCATTAATAAGGTCATATATAAAAAAATGTGTTTCAGTGGTTTTGTTATTTCTGTTTTTGCTAAGTAATGCAAAATTATAAAAAAAATATAACCCACCGAGGCATTCACATTCAAAACATTAAAAAAAATTTACGTCAACATACTGCAAGTGACAGCAATTAATAAATAAATAAATTGTGGATTTATAATTGGCATTTTTTTTATTTTCCTGTTTGTTTTTATAAATGTTTAGAAAGATCTTAATAATTTAACTGAGCACTTCTACTTTATCTTATCTGTGAGCGTTATATCTTATATCAAAGGGTCCTGTTACGTTTATTTGGAAAACATTGACATTAGAAATTTATTTAGTTTATTTTGTAGCTCTCAAGTACGCAGTTTGTTGATTTTGTTTTATCTTCAATGATTTTTTTTATTTAGTTCTTCAAGTTCATACTATTCCCGATATTTCTCATATCGAGAATAGTATGAACTTGGAACATATACGTCTTATGAATTTAAACTTAAAAATTCTTCCAAAAAATTGATAATTCCCAAAAAAACATACGTGTTAAAAGTATTTTTTTTTATTTTCCAGGAGCCGTAGTGAAAGCGCCTCCCCACACCGAAGCATCATCGAGCGCGCAAACTTCGAAAAGATCCTCAAAAGAGGCCACATGGAGGCCATTCTCAACTCTCAACGAACATATTTGATTGGCAACCGCTTTACAAAAAAAACATTCGAAGGAGTACCTCACGTACAGTATCACCTCTGTCGTTCTAGTACCAACATGCTTCTGAAAATCGAGAATCAACTCCTCCAACGGCACAGGCAGAGAGAGACTACTGGAATCAAAAAGCTGTACAATTCATTCTTCGTTCTCTTCTAACCAGCTAGCCGTTCAGTCGTTCAGTCATCAGATCATCATTCATTCAGTGACTTTAGTGTTGTGCGGGCGATGGCCCGATTGTGATGGAATTTTTTGGTGATTCCAAAGACTATATTATGCATGAGGCTCGCAAGGAGGACTTCACTTGGGAGTCTTCTGTGAAGTTGACTCTAGTAGGTTCAGAAGACTTGGGGATGTATTTCGAGGAGAAGGAGGGTAGGAAGCGCAAGTGGCAGGGGGAGGGGAAGATGATGCGGCGCGAAGAGTTGGAGGAAAAGGAGCAAAGGAAGATGCCACCGAAGAAAATCATGGGTAAGTTACTGTTATAAACTGTTTCTATACATAATATCTTCTAAGTAGAGGCCGAAAGGTGTTTTAAAGCGGCAAAACCTTTTGGAACCTTCAAGTTGACTTTATATTATCTATATATCTAAAGCCGGTACACACACACCTCTACTACGTCACACTGAGACGGAAGATAAAAGTATTGTCTGTCTCTTTCGCACATGCTTGACAGATATGATTACTATTCTTAATAATGTACTTTTATTAGCATTTTTACTCTTAGCTTTTGTCAATTGTCAATGAGCTTTACGCATTATATTAAAGTTTATATAAAAGCCTTCGCTGACTGAATTTTTAAATGCAAACCGGTGAAAAAGGAGCAGACAGTAAATGGTGCACATCTGCAAATAAAAAAAGTTGCAAATGTTTTGAAGGATGAGGAAAGATGCTGGAGACTAGGAACACGAAGAAGAAGGGAGGGGTCTAGAGGATTCGACTCTAGTCGTACGTAGCTATAATAGCTACTATTTATTATTTGAAATTTGACAAAAGTTTTTAGGATCGACCTCCGGTTTTGTATCAATCGTCTTTGTTAACACTTGTTGGTGGAATTTCCACTACCTTTCGGATAAATCGTTAAAGATGGTATCCACGTTTATATTTATCCGTTGGCGGACTCTTCTGAAATCGTTGGTTATCGCCAAATACCACCATACCAAATATATGGGCAGTGTTATTCCAAGTTGCCACCGCACGGTATGTGTGGTATGTGTTTTGAGAATGAATCAGTGTCATTAGAAAAGGGTTTTAATTAACGATTATTTTAATGGTGCGGCTGTGAGATATTTATTCAACCCGCCAAGTTGTATAGCCATATTAGTAAGACTAATATGGCACGATCATATTTGCTTTACCGATTGGCTTATGAGAAGAAAGGTTTAAAACTATGATGACAGGTTGTTTATAAAATAACAATATGTTTTAAAAACTTTTATTGGCAATATTTATAAATGAATTATTTATTCGCAATGCAATAACCTAGGTACAATAAGAATTAAGATACTGTATCAAACTAATATCCAGCGTTTAATAATACGTTCCAATCTAGTCTTAAAATAATTTAAATTTAAGCAATTTTTAGACGGCTGTCGCTTTTCGTCTTGTGGTCTGTCAATCCGGCTGGACAGTCAAAGATCCTTTAGGCATTGCAATTATGAATCGTCAGACGGTTCTGAAGGTAGGTCGTGGATATTAACCGAAAAGCAACACCAAGGATACTTTTTTAATTTTTTCAAAAGTCAATATATGACAGTATTAACTATTGAGGCACTGTCTTAAAGAATAATTTCAGTTCCGATTGTCCGTTACGAAATCAACAAACGGAAAAGGTTAGCACAGATTCCTTAATTTGTTTTAAGCCCCCGAAAAATCTTTAACATAAGACCGACGCGTATGGTGCGTTGGATGAGGTTCAAAGGAATGCTCGAGAATTTAATATTGACTTACAAATATAAATATTTTACTTTTTATATTACTATTTTATTATATATTGCATACTTAATATGTATTACGAATGTTATATTTCTTACTAAATTTGTCAAGTTTTTTTATAATTTTTTTTATGAGGAGAATGCTTATAGAGAGGGGGTTTCTATACTTTTAAGTTGACGTTAAATGAGAACTGATGACGTAATAACATTAAAAAGTATAGTTTGATTTTCGAAGATCTCGTTAAAACATCGAGAATGAATGAATGAATGATTGGTAATTATTTGTTCAGCTTACACAAAATAGTTGTTATATTTATATTAATTGTATCATTAAGTCTTAAGTATTTTAACGATTGAATAACCAGTTTTAGAAATACTAATTGATTTTTGAAAGATAAATGTAAAGAAGTGTTAATATATAATCTTTTTATATAAAAGTTGACAGGTTTTTGTTTGTTTAAACGTCCTAATTCCTAGAAGTATCATATGAGAACATTTTAATATATTCTGATGCAGTTATAGGCTGTATTCCAAACCATCGTATTGGGATTATTACAGCCAGTGGTAGAAAAGGTCTATTGATAAAAATAAATCGTAGTATAAGAAGTGCGTCTCTGATGTTGCCGTTCCTTAGCTGTAACAGTAGTTCTGAAATAACATTTCGAACATGTAAGGTCCTTCTGTAGTTTGTAGCCTATGTGGACAGAGCCGCGGTAGCTAGTTGTATAATAATTGTGTAACTTATACATGCATTCGAATCTGTTTTATTACATTTTGTATTATTAGCTAAAAGAATACATTTTTAATACCACATAATGTATTTTTTTTTAAATGTAAGTATAGAATCATAAAATCTTCAACACAATCAGAACTCGAACCTGCGACTCAAAATACGATATAATAAATACAACAATACCCAAATATAAAAAAAAAAGTTTGATCAATGCATAAATATAAAAAACAAATTCATAAATATGTAATTTACATAAAATAGTATGTCGCGTTTATGAAGACGTTAAAATCTATATCAATATTGATAAAACCAAATAATTTAATAACAAAACCAGTAATAGGCGGTCCGTATAGCAAGTAGCACGCTTCGGTCTCCAGTTAGTGAGTTTAGTGATATTTAGTGATAGTTAGTGAACTTGTGAACTTAGTTTAGTGATAAGTGCGATTAAGTGTCTCTATCATTGGTAGATGTCGTTGCGTTATGTCGTGATTTGAGAGTTTGGTGCGCACGCGCATATTTTAATTATTATGTGTATTTAAACATTATTATGTAATATTCATGTATGTATTTTTTTATGTATTATGTATTTTTATTATAACATAAAAAAATACTTTGAAATTTCAAATTGATACTAGGAACGCCTGCTTCTATTTATTTCAAAGTCCACCAAAATATGTTAAATGTTTATTCCAATGTACAAATGTATTTATATATATATATATATATTTATTTATATAATTTTTGTCTGTATTACATAAAAATCTTATAATAAAAAATTAACTGATGGCTCTAAATAACTAAGAAGGTTAAATATAAATTGAAAGGTAACGGTACGGAACTGGTAAAACTTTATATATATATATAGTTCAACTACTATTTAGATGAGTTGAATCAGCGCGACAAACAGTTGAATTATTTGAATAACTAATATATTGTATTTTTTACTGAATATCCTATTTAACTGCAATATTCTTTATTTTACACCAACTAAAACTTTATAACAGGAAGAAACTTAAAACAGAAAAATACACAAAAGATGAAGAGTTCAATTAATCAGTCTTATCACTTAAAAGCTATTCCCAGACAGTCTTTGACAGTCGAGAATGCTTATATAAATTAATATATTTTATTCGTAGGTATATATAAAATATTTTACAAAGTCTATGATAGTTTTATGGAATACTATTTGTAGATCATTTCTTCGAATTATTTTTATCGTTTTCAATGTCCATTTGTGACGCCATAGAGAATTAGTACATTTTCAATTGCTTAATGAATGGTGACAAGGTGAATCACCTTACCAGACGTGTTATATATGAGACAATGTTGCTTTTAGGGACTTACCCACCTCTGAACTATTTCTAAATTTTTGAAAATTCTCGATATTTTTGCTTAAAATGTTTTATATAATAATATACGTAGCTACGATATATCATGGTCTGAAGCTACTGAAAGCAAAATGCTTTTCAATCTCCTAATTATTCGATAATATTTATCTTTTTTTTTTAATTTTGTTTTTTTATTTATGTAATTCACACGAGAGACAAAAATAAAATAATATAGGTATAACCACGTATTTTATATATGTATCAAATTTAATATTTATCTAACAACCTAAATAGTTTCTATTTACATAATTTGTAAATAAACAAATTGAATAATGGCTATCAAAAAACTTAAAACAAGAGTTCTGTATAAGACATTTAAATAGCTCTACGTTACTTGTCCGTTCTACGTTACTTGTTCATCTCATCTAAGTATTAGAATTAATATAAAGTCTAACTGGGTAAATCCTAAGCATAACACACATAGACAGTTTGCACACATAGACAGTTTGTCTATGTGTGCTATGCTCACACTATAAATTATAATAGTAATTTTAATTGGAGTAATAAAAATATTATTATCATTTATAAGTATAAACTAACACCGTCTCTTATCGCACGCGCGGACTGAGATAAATTGACACTCTATCGAGATCTTTGACACGCGGTTAAATAAAGATATAATATTATGTTAAACATTTTTATCTAAGGAATTAAATATTAAAGTTTCCGTACAAATATATTGTCTATTGTTATGTATAAAACCTTCGGTGACGCCGCCATCATAGACAATAAAAAGCAGCAATTTAAAAATCGAATACTCATTCCTCAAATGCTTTCTCTAGTATTGCAAGAGACCCGGACGAGAATTCATTTAAACGAAAAAGTAAGATCTTTGTCCTGTCCTATATCATAATAAATGTGTTAAGGAAAATATACGAAGTAAAATGATTTACGAATTAAATTTGGTTTTATTACTAAACATGTCTATAGTCTGGAAGAAGTATTTGAACGTCCAAAATCTTATTACAATATTTGAAATAAAGCGCGCTGGTATCAATGTATTAATTTGATCGCTCCAAATTAATACCAGACACGTTTTCACGCAAGACTTCTTTGTTAATGAACTGTAAAAATTTAAAACCCTTAGTTTCCAAAAACTCAAGAAACACATCTTCTCTTACTTTTAATTTATGTGACAATCTTCAAGTAATTTTTAAAAATTTTATACAGAAGTAATACTCATTGCACCAAGAAAATTAATGCCACGGCCGTCTTCTTTTATCTCTAATGGTATAATTAAGTGTGCTGCAATAACTATATAATACCAAAATTCTTCTATAATGTGGCTTATATTATTGCGAATTTCTATCAAAATGCTTTCAATAGTTTTTGGACTTATAAATAAGAAACATCTATCCATACAAGCGTTAAATACGAAGTTCAAATATATACGAAGTTAATAAATTGACTGCTATTAAAAAATGTAACATTTTTATTTAATCACAAATTTTTATCGACTTAAAATCTTCATATTGTTAAAATAAAATATACATTATATATATTATAACAAGAGAGAATAACTTAACGAATTCATCGATAGTCAAATGTTTGTTTAACTGCTCCTCACTAGTTATTTCGTTTTCACCTAAACAAACTATAGCTAGAATTTGAATGAAATAATTACATACACGTTATGTAAACTAATTGGTTTTGATACCAATATGGTCATTCAAATTACATTAAGTAATGTTCTTTACGATATATTCTTGATGTATTACTTTCTTATTTATTGAAATATCAATCAAAAATGTGTTTTGTACTTTAACTAATCAAATGCAGTATTTCCTATTATTAGCCAAAATTTCAACATAGAATTAAAATCTATTAATGCTAATTTCGAAAGTGAATTACTGTAAAAAATTACGAATACAACATTTATACCAAAAACACTTAATAATTATAACTTACTTACCTTATAATCATAAAACTGAATAGCCGTCAACAATTTCAGGAATCTTTATCTTATTTGCAAAAATAATTTATTTTTCGCGCGCTATTATCATAGATTCAATATCGCGGCAGACATCTTGACGCGATGCTTCACTATTTTTTCCCTGTGGTTTTAATTGCATTTAAAATAATTATAAATCCTTTAAAATTAATAAAATATAGGTTTTTAATTGATATGATTTCGATATGTCGAATAGCGAATAATATATATTTTTTTAGTTTAAAATAGGCTGGTATCTTTTTACATATTAGAATGCGTATAGACGAAGGTTCTAGATAACTAGAAAAAAACACTAAATATAAAATAACCATAAAACTTCCATGAACAATATGATATTAGATGTTTTTTAAATATTGTAACATTACATTAAAAAAAAATTACAAAATTTTATTTCAATTAAGTATAGAATTAAAATTATTATTTTGTTTCTAGATTTCATACATTAGTTACAGTTGTTTCTTTTATTGTATTTACCATATGATTCGTAATATAATACCCATCTACCGTTTACAATGGCTTAACGTTTCTTGGAATATTTGAAATCAAAACAATTTTATCTTTGAGTAATAAAAATGACGTTCAAACGTCATTACGTTTAAATAATCGGATCTTTACACGACATGTAATAATTTAAAACTTTAGGTAAATGTAGTTTTATATTGAAAAAAATATTGATCAAAAGTTTAATAATTTAACTATCTGCCTTCGTCTGTAAGTTTATCCAGAGTAACCTTTGTAACAAATTATCCTATTTTGATCACGAGCTTCTCAAAGTTATAACATTTTTTCTCTAATTAATCACAGTATTAAAAAATCGAAGTTATGAAAAATAATGATAAGATTTATGGAAACAAATCGCAGACAACATGAAGTTTACATCACATCTGTAATGTTTCAATTAAAAGTACTGGTAGTTGTAAAAAAAAATCTGAAGGTTTTGAACTTCTCTGACGTATATTTATTATTATCTATCATCGTGACAAGTGAAACACAAAAATAACCAAAAGTAGATAAATTCAATTAGAGGTGTCCCATGGGCGTGCCTTGAACAATTATCGTACCTGTATGACGTGTTAGCTTGTTTATTTATTGTTATTCTATTATATTTTAATATCACAAGTAACTATCAACTGTAGTATACGCTATTATACCAAGATCCGGCAACTATTTTAAGCTTCTATCAAATATTTTATTTGTTTGTACATATTTACTATCTCGGCTAAAATGGCTCCGATCTTAGCAAAGCCATCCATATATTTCTCCTAAATATTTCTTTTTCTTGACCGATCTATATCTTGACCTTTCTATTTCTTGACCGATTAAGATTCTTACGTGCTGTAAGAATCTTAATATTATTATTCTTACGTGCTGTAAGAATCTTAATCGGTTAAAAAATATAAAGTCTGGTACGATTTCAGGCATTAGTTGTCCGTAAAACCTATCATACACGATCTATCTTCTGGTTATACTACCCGGATTTAAAACCGTATCGTGTTTGTTTTGACCGGAAAGCCGACGCACCGAATGCTGAAAGATGGACAGAGTATATTTAATTTAATTACCGGAAGAACTGACCGGATCGTTTGTATCCTAATAGCTATAGTCGGCGATGAAGCAGAAGCCGCATCGCCCAATTATCGTTTTCTTATTTACTTTCTTCATCCGGTTTCAAGAAGGCTGATTGATAAAAAGATAACTTAGATGTCAGGTCCCGTGTTTATCTTTCTGATTGCTAATGGCGTGATAATCACAACTCTTGATGAGGCTGTCAAATATTTTCAGCCTGTAAAAAAAGATCGTCAAATGAAAAATATACTTATATGAATAAATTTAGACACGAATATATATAAAAGGTTATGGCTATTCTTATCAAGATTTGAAACAAGTAAAGTGTCAAATTAATCAACAGTCAAATCTCTGACTTTAATTAGTAAGTCTCTGTACCTTTTCAAAACCGATATATTCAGCTCTCGTAACATGTAATGTTATATATTTTTAATAAACCTTTACAAAAGAAAATTATCGTTTAGATGGCTACTGTAAGAAAACAGACAAAAACAAAAGTAAAATTATATTAAAAAACAAATAATCTACAGGTGTAATCTAAATACATTTATTTACACGGAGTCGTTTGTTAACTTGAGATAAATGAAAGTCAATATAAAAGTTATTTAAAACCCGTGCGCTGTGTGAAAAGCAACAGTATCTGGTGGAAGCACACGAATTTATATTTGTGGTGTGACATGTACAATGTAAGCTGAGACTACAGACAATTATTATATATTTTCTATAATGTGAAAGCACTATTTCTTTTTTTTTTTGTCCGTTTTGGATGAATGTTTTTTAATATTTTTATTTCCTTGAAGATTTTTTTTGCTTAAAAGAGTGCTATTAACTGAAATAAGAGTATATTAACTGAAATTTAAATTGTTGATTTACAGCTGATTTTCGGAAGAATTAGTATTATAAATGATTTCCTATAAACACAAACCAATCAGAAAGAATAACGCGGGTTGAAACAGCAAATTAGTAATTCTTTAAAATAAACTTTGAGACTCTTAGTACGTTAGGGATCTACAATTAATAACTTGTCTTCCTAAGAGGCTTCCAAAAATCACGAAATATCACGAGTTTTAGTGAGATATCCACGTGTATTTTCTTTTTCGTTTCCTTCGTCATTTCATTGAACGCGTGATTTATTTTTTTATAATAGGGGTTTAAAAAGTAACTAAAAATATGACATGATTAGTCAATGAGTCTAAGTCAATTGTTATAATGCCAAAGAATCTTTCATTCATCATTCACCATTCTTTCGATCAGTGCTTCTCAAACTTTTTCTCTAAAGAGTAATTATGTATTTTTTAAAATGTCTTTTAACTGTTTGAAAATATCTATAAACATGTTAAGCTTTCTTTAATTCAAATAAATATAGAATGAAAATCAAAGCGCCGTATCGCTTTATTCTTGCCAGATTGGAAGCCGCTATCTCTGCAAAACCAAGGTCTTCCTTTCCCATCGTATCGTATCATATCGTTTATCGTTACTTATTTTTTTTAGGACCCTTATAGCAAACTTGATTTAATTCTTTTTTATCCAATATTATAAATTATTAGCTTTTTGTTTCTTTAAGCTTATATTATTCCTGAAAAAAGGCCTGATGGCTGAAAATAATGTTTTTTTTTTTACATTTGTAGGCATATAAAGCACACAAAGGTCTTTAGTTATATAATTTTTTATCATGTTTTTTTTCATGGTACTTTAATCGTCTTGCCAGGTTACGTAAAAAATTACCGCCATTTTTAATATGATAACTGTTTTTTAATCAAAAGGATTTTTTAAAAGATATAGCATGTTGTTTTATTATATTTAGATAAATATTGGATTGTAAAAAGATAACAATAAAGTTGACTATGAATTAAATTTTATTAGACACGTTTCAGATAATACAATTACAAAGTACACCAAGCTTCTTGATTACGTTCGGTTTTAATTATTTTTTTCTCCCAAAGGCATTTTATAAGCAAAAAAGTATATCTCGTTTAATTGTTTACGCAATAGTGCAGTGTGTTATTATTAAGAAGAAACAAATCGATAATTTGATTAATTAAAAAAATCACGATATAATGCAATTTTAAAATATTTCCAGTGAACTAAAACACCGTTATATGTACTAAGATGACATTATCGTTTGACGTATCAAAAATATTAAAAAATAAACGCAAGCTGACAGACAAATACATATGGACCCTAAAATGTTGCTGCGTGTTCTGACACTGATGGAGGACTAAAACGGAATTTTGATTAATATATAAATGAACTGGAACGTTTTGTGATTGGATTTAAAAATACAAATAATTACAACCAACGCCATCTATTAGTGAGATCATAGAACTAGATCACTATGGTAGAAGATACACTGAATACTGACCGTGTGTCAGCAGCTGCGGTCTTACAATTTGCAGCAAGAGAAGCGCGGGAAGGTAGAAGATTCGCGGAGTTTGGTGCGCATGCGTTCGCTAGCCTAAGCTACAATGCGTACGGTAAATATTTCTATTATTATTGTAAATTGTATGTCATTTAAGCCTATTTTACATTGCCACTCAAATTATATTGATTGAGTCCAGTTTTGACGATAAAAGATTGGTCGGCGTTATCTTAATTAGTCAATTGTATAAAAGGCCATCAGCTTTTAAGAAATAGTTAGTTAACATTCATTACTTAAATTAATTTTCTACTGAAACAAATGCATGTTTATGCATCGTGTTCAGTTATCTCGTATTACTACACAATTTGTTTATAAGAAACCAAGACTATATATCGGTTATTACCAGTTGTATTTTACTCTCATCTTGTGTACGGTTAAAGTTTAATTGATAAGAAAATTATATTGGAGTATAAGGGAACCACATTTACGTTATGCTGCATAGTTTTTGTTATTGATGTAATATATTTAGCGAGAAACCCTACACGGGTCACTGTGTTTCGTTTATTTTTAATAAAAGCTTTTTCTGGTCGACAACCATTGCAAAAATCGTCGTTAATTTTGTTTAAAATATTTCGTGTAATGTCTGTTGCTTTTAAACAGATGGCGCTGTTTTTCTATAACAATGATTCTAACTGTGACAGGTGTTAAAAAAGGCGGGTATTCGTGAGAGCGAGAATTCCAAAACGTCAAAATTGAAAATTTGTGAAGAGATTTCAACTCTTAGAAAATATTCGATTTTTTTCAAAATATGTTTCATTAAAGATATTACAGTTTTTATAGAAAGAGTATAAAACTGTTTTATAATTATTAATTGTTGCTATGGTGGAATTAGTTCATATAATAGTGGGTCACAAGTATATTCCAAGCTTATCAGTCAATTATTCTGAGAGCTTGTCTCGCCTTTATCATGACCAATGAAATGTAACCAGTTGTTATTAAGGTGGAGTTCAAATAGGTGATGCGTTGAGTAAACAAAATGGCGTTGATAAAAGTATTACTCTATATCAAAACATATATTTTTTATACTATTGATATTTCACAATAATATTGTATTATTTGACTTATGCTAAATGTTCGGCAATTTTTTTTAAGTTGTTTATTTTTAAAAAATATATATGTGTATCTTGGGCATATGTGTGTGACTTGGGCATAAATTAATATATTTGTATTTATCTTGGTTCCAAATACAATTCAGTGTATTTGAAGATTTTAAAGAAAAACAAGCTCATACTCGTAAATTAGTTAACATTTCAGTATCCTATTTGTCCATGGTTTCACTTACTAGAGCCACAAAATCTATCCGTGGATATTTAAATTACAAAATATACTTATAGCTGCACTTATCGAGGTGCTGTTATGGATGAACAATAAAACGATTTATTTATTAAGACAAGAGAAAATATGTATTTAATATAGATAAACATTGAGTAAATGAAGTCAGACTATAGTTAAAAGGTTCCAAAGGGTCCGCTAAAATCTCATAGACTGTCTCTATAATATCCTCTAACTATTTATCTTTTGTATGTCTTCAGTGAATTTCATGTCTTGATTTAAAACCGTACATAAGCCAACTAAAGTGTAAGGTCTCATAAATGTTCTTTCTCCAGCAAACCTGGACATGGGAGGGAGTGGCACCAGTTCCTCCTCATCACATCTATCTCCCGGCTGGCAAGTCAATGACCTGGACCTGGACCTGCCCGGGGAGCTGTCTATGAAGTGAGTTATAGTTACAAATAATAGTATAAGATTACACATAGATTCAGAAATTGTGATATTTTTATGAAATATACATATATAAAGATTGTTCTTTGATCCTAAACTGGTAGATCATAAAATTTATAGATATATATAATGAAAAATATATATTGATGCGGGTAGAGATTATCCCGTGGCTCTACTAATTGAGCTATATTATAGCTACCCGTTCCGATAAATACAAACAAAAATATTTTAAAAACATGGTAAATTTGTATTCAATCTCCAGCGAGGCCCTACTATCTCTGCCATCTCTGGCGGTGTTCAAGCAAGAGGCTCCCTCCCCTACGGGCAACGTTTTGTCCCCTCCACGACGCACGTGGCCGGCGCGCCGCACTGACGACAGACAGGTATACAGCGTTTGTAGGCGTTTATAGTATATGGTGTTTTTTCCCCGGTGACGCTGTAACAGCCAATAGGGCTAACAGCAGAGACATGACAAAAAATATATTATATGGGTTATAACTAAATGTTGTCGGCAACTCCTTTTAAGTAGCATTTTTTGGTCAGGCACCTCCAATTTTTTTTCCAATACAACCAACATTTGTTGGTAAATTTGTTTGATATTATGTGGTCTATAAAATATGTAAAGTGCAAGTGGATGCTGGAGAAGTCCGAATGATGAAATGAATGTGAGACAAGTTAAGATAAAAGGAGAAATGTGTCTGTGAGAGGCAGTTTGAAAGTTGCACCAGCGATGGAAAATATAAGAAGTTGTCTTTCGTCTTGGTGTGGTCAGGGATGAAGGGGATATAACGAGAGAAGTCTTAATTATAAAGAGGGAGACCAAAGAAGATGTGGGTGAAGAGCGGGAAAAAAAAATACAGCAAAGAAGCGAGTCTGCACTGATATGACGTATGGTAAATGCAAAATGCATCGATCCCAAATTTGTATAAGCGCAAGCTAGATGTTGAGTTTTTGGAAATATTCCGTAATATAGGAACAAACAAGTTAAAATTCTTATCTAAGAAATATATATTTTTTTGCTTTAATGTCAATTGGTATTGCAAAACGTTTTGCATTTCTTTCACTCGTAGGCAGAAAACATAAATCTAGAAAAAACAATCCTTGTTATTATTAGAGGGTATTTGTTTTTTCGTCTGCGTCATCTTTAGATAATTTTGTGTTCTTTGTGAATTTCTGTTCTATTTCCACTATTATGTATTAAATATATATATATATATATATATCCTGATTATGTATTAAATAATATTTTAAGAATTATTTCTTGTTTTTAGTGGTCTCTTGGTAGTCTGGAGGTAAAAACTGTATCAGTTCCATTCCACTCACCCATGAAACAAATATTTTCAATCAAATTTATGTATAAAAAATGCTATTTTTACATTTGTAGAGAAACATGAAATAAAAAAAAATCAGTAGTCGTTCGTAAATGGAGAAAGATTAATCAAATAATATCTCGTTTAGTTCTAAACAACAATTTTTTTTTGTAATTTCATCTTTTAGTCCATTCATATGATTTTTTTGTTTTAAAATTCTTTAATACATTGATACTACATTTTGATTCGACACCTCAGAGTAGTTGAGGGTTTGCTTCCCGGTTGTGACAAATTTATTAACTAGTAATGGTGATTAAACATTGTCGTTATATTATTAAAGTGCTTATTACGCTAGAAGTTCATCGAAAGCTATATTAAGAAAAATGTGGGTAGTTCAACATTATCACTTAGATAAATTTATTATGTTATTATTTAAAATGTTAATAATCTTTATATCTCTAGATTACCAACATGGTGGTGGACAATCGTGAAGCCATGGACGAGGACTGCCAAAATAACGGCATGATGAACACACAATGTAAGTATTAAATATAACTTATAGTTCAATATTACATTTAAAATACCCTTGATTATTTACCAACAAAGACGATAACTTAGAATACTATACTATAAATGCATCGAAGTTGATACTGACACGATAGCTCAGTTGTCAAAGCAACGGCATTGTGCCAGAGATCGCAAGTTCGAGTTTTCCTGGATTCGTGTGATGAATAGAGTTGATATTTCATTATATATTTAAAATTAAAGTATAACTTAGTATTATAAGTATATAATAGTATATAATGTATAATACTTAGTATTACAGTGCAACCTGAATATAACGACATCCTCGATTTAATTTTTCGTTATCCCCTAGAAATTGTTCATAAGAATATACCTTTACATTAGGATTTTTTTACGAACAACCTCTTTATAAACGAATTCTCGAATACCAAAAAAGTGTAAATACTTCTAATTAACGAATTCTGTCAACTCGAAACCTCTATATAACGTTCTCGTAGACGGCCCTATATGTGACTCTTAGTCTCATAGTATGTGATTCAGTAAAGACAGGTCTTTAACTCTTAATAACAAACTGTAGACCAACCTTATCTCAATATAACAAACTTCAGATTAACGAATTACTTGATATAACGAATATTTACTTGACTGGCTATTTGTTATATTGAGGTTGCACAGTATATCGATACTGAACATAAAATGTTTATATGTCATTTAAAATACAATTTTAGTGTTATTTATTTAATAAAAGTCCTAACAATATGAAGGTTACCGCGCCGTTCTGCTAATGTAAATGTATGTATTCTATTTGCTGCTCAAAAAAATAATAATTCTGGAATAGAACCTCTTTGCTTTTCCCCAATATCCTATGTACTAAATGCTACGTTTCCAGCTAACAGCCCCGAGAGCATGCAGTGCCAGTCGATGCCAGTGGTAATGCCAATGAATGGCTATCACTCGCCTCCTACCCAGGATAATAAGAGTACGTTTATTATTCTATTATTATAAGTTTATAGACATGTTTAAAAATGTTACGTTGAAAATTAATTCTTATCCTGAAGTAAAAAAGTGGAATAATTAGTAAAAATCATCGTGTATATATATATATATATATATATATATATATATATATATATATATATATATACACTGGGTCAGTTGATACGGCGCCGCGATGTATGTCAGGAGTTTAAATTCAAACTAAAGCTAAAAGCTAAAAGATCCATTCATACGTAGTTTAAATTTTATACATATTAAATGGCTAGTATGTACGTATGTTTATTGTATATTATTCTAGACGGTGGTCTCCTTATGTGTTCTCCGGTGAGCTCGCTGGACGGGTTCCTTCACTCCCCAAGACCGGACTCCAGCTTCAAGGACGAGAACAGGTATACCTTTTAGTTTTACTTCTAAATATTCAGTTAAATTATGTAAAATATTAGATATAATATTAATTAGGAAACCTTTTAATATTTGTTCACTAGTAAGGAACTACGATTATGACTAAAATAATGACGCGACATAATTCATGGATTAAATATTTTGGAAAAAATGCTTTCTGTGTGGTTGGTTATTTATGAATACGACCAACCTGTAGGCGTGAGGGATGACCAAGAGTCCAAAATTTGTTAAAATCCCACTGTTGTGTGTGACAGTACCTTGTGTATTCTGAAACAGTCAAGTCCCATTGTTCGTATAGGTAATAAGTGTTGGAAACCGGCGCACAATACAACCCAACAACCTCTTTTTAAATATGATAGCAAGGGTACTAGAAAAGACTTCTCGAGTTTTCAAAAGGAAATATAATGTGCCTCCACATTCTTCAAACGGAAAATCGCCAGAGTCCAAGAAAGTCCAAGAATGTGGATAAAATCGCAAACCAGCTGGTTAAGCGTCCCAGACGTGTTTCTGGGACATCTAACTTCTAGAATATCTCGAAAGCTGCGCTTGGCAACTACAATGAGCTATATATTTATAATAATATAACAGGTTCCAGTACGTGTTAGCGGCAGCCACTTCCATAGCCACCAAGCAGAATGAAGAAACCCTCACGTACCTCAACCAGGGACAGCCCTACGAGATCAAACTGAAGAAGCTGGGAGACCTGTCCCATTACAAAGGGAAGATCCTGAAGGTATTTACTAGCTTTTACTCGGTTTGGTTTTTATTATTTAAAATAACATAATATATTGTGCTTGTTGTTCACTTTGGTAGTTAAATAAAGAAACGAAACTAGTATTTTGTATAAATATAGTCTGTCAATCAAATCTCTCAAAAGTATTACTATTATTAATGTATTTTTTTTTTACCCAAGAAAGAAAAATGGTGTTTAAGATAAATTTATTGTATCTTTTATTCAGAATTCCCCATATTTTGATAAAAAGCAATCTGTATTATGTTCAATTTCAAAAATTCTGTATTATGTTCAATTTCAAAAATGCTTAATTTACAGAGTGGCACATTAGATCAGTTGTAAAAGTCCACCATATCCACAGGTTCAAACCATATTTTGAAAAATCTCCATGTTTCCATAGAGTATAATCAAGATATGTTTCCACGAGCGCCGCCTGCAGTACATGGAGCGGGAGCAGATAGCGCAGTGGCACCTCGAGCGACCCGGGGAGAGGATACTGGAGGTACGGTATCTGATACTATACAATTCATAATAATATTGAAACTGAATAATTGAACTTATGATATAATGCTATGAAGGTATTCGAAGTTTGTATTCCACACTTTCTTATTTTGAATACATCTCTCTATGGCTGATCTGTTCTTGATTATCTGAATAGATATATATTACTGAAAATTTATTAGATATATCTCCATTTAGAATATATTATAAAAAAAATCATTCATTAAAATTAAGAAGAAACATATTTTACGAGTATTGCTCCATGTTGTTGTCCGTCGCTGTATAGTACGTATATTTGTATAAGTAATAAGACTATATATACTAGATACATACCGACGTATATACCATGACAGTACGTACCTTACAGCCCAAATATATCGGTAATATGGTAAAATTTTATTTTTTATTCATTATATTACTTTATTTTTGTTATCTGCAATCAATATAAGTATTATTATTATAATTCCCACATGAAACGTCATAATATTTGTAAGATTCCAAGAGCCGGCAACAAACTATGAAACTATATTATATATGTGTGTGTGTGGTGTGTGCGTGTGTGTAGGTGGACGTGCCGCTGTCGTACGGCGTGTGTCGCGTGGAGCAGCCGGCCGCCCGCAACCAGCTGCACGTGCGCTGGGACCCCACGCAGGACGTGGGCGTGTACGTCAAGGTACCACAGACTATACTACTGACTAACGGCTACCAGCCGCTGCCAGGCGCTCAGTGGGGCACACTGGTTGTCGATAATGATTTATTGATTAAAAAATACGAATGAATTGATATAAAAAATTATCCAGATATTTCTCTTACAGGTGAACTGTATATCCACTGAGTTCACGGCCAAGAAGCACGGCGGAGAGAAGGGCGTGCCCTTCCGTATACAGGTGGAGACACTACACGAGGATAGGAGACTTCACGCAGCTGCTTGCCAGATCAAGGTACGAACACACTGTATAACCATAACATTATATTAATTTGTTAACAGAATATTTATTAAATATTTATTGAAAAAATCACTACTTTATAGATTTAATCGACAAACAGATATGAGTGTCAAATGATAGCCATCATCAAAAGGTTCCTCGTCATTCTGCTTGTAAAATGTACGTGAGTGTAACATAACGTCACTCCGCAGGTGTTCAAGCTGAAGGGTGCTGACCGCAAGCACAAGCAGGACCGCGAGCGCGTACTGCGGCGCCCGCGCGGGGAGCTGGAGCGCTACCAGCCCGGCTGCGACGCCACCGTGCTCACTGCGGTACGAGGGGGGAGAGGGGGGGGGGGGGGTGTTGGGCTGCTTTTTAAATCTTTAGAGTGGCTTTATGTCGGCTTGGATGGAAAGATTTTTCTTGACCTAACTAAGCCGCCACTTCTGTCGACTCTACGACACTGCTTCCGCTGTTATGTGAAGAGCTTTATAAGTGTTTATTCAAAAAATATAGTTCAATTTTATTTTCATTATTTAGTGTAATAATATATGTAATATAATGTAATAATATATGTACTCAAATCAAAATTTATAAATTTATAAGATATGAAGTTTATTAATAATATTTAATAAATAAATAGAATAAGTAAAAAACTTTCTGTTGTCGCATCAAAATACACCTAAATATTAAAAGGTTTGATTTAATCAACCATATTTAGATTTCTATAGTACCATTTGTCTCCCATAATCAACCAGGGAGCCAAATAAACAATATAAAGCCAGATGAAACCAACCATTAATATGACAAATAACAATACTTATAAAAGAAAACCATTTTTATCGAAATATAATATAATAAATTCAATCCCATTAGTTATCGAACGACGCCATGATGCCACCGCCATCCCTGGTCACCACGACCTCACCACCGTACTCACCGGAGATGTGGTAAGTGACATTATTATTTATTAACAATTGTGGTAAGTATAAACAATAACAGGATTTTATTTAATATATACTTTTTAGATTAAATATGGCTTACTCTTGTATATATATAGAGATTTTTTTTTTATTAATTTTGTACCTGGATCCTATTTGAAAGTTGATATCATTAATTGTCTCATTATATGCGTATTTTATTTTACCGCTTTTAATAAATTATAGAAATAAATATCAGAACTAGAACAAACCAACATTAAATATAACCTCTTTGGATTTTCTAAAAAACCTTTTTAAAAATATATGGTCTTGATTCCTAACTTCACATCGATTTAAAACAAAATATTTTGTGTATGTATATTTAAAAAAAACACCGATATTTTTTATCATCCTTTATTTTTAATTCTCTGAGGAATCTTCGTAAATCTAAATCCGTATTTGATGAGTGATTAAATTTAAAACTCAGAAATTGAACTTTTTATTAATATATCTTATTTTTTCTTTAATAGGCGATAACTCACAGTTATTCTAGGATAGATGATATTCTGATACATTTATTTATATTTTTATAAAAATTATAAGCCGCAAGAACGTATCTTAACGTTTTCATTAGATTATACTTTACGGGTGGAAAAAAAACTATTAATAAAATTGAACACAAACAATACACCTAATAACAATTATATTTCTATTCCTACTCAAGTACGAAGAACTGTCGAAATGTTAATTTTACATACTAAATACATTAAAACATTATTTTTTATACAAATCAATGTTTAAAATTAAAACGTCAGTTAAAATTATCAAAACTTTGTTTACTAAATTCGAAATTCAAATAACCTCAGAATATTTCAATGAATAGGGACGGGTACTAAAACGGTATATCGATATAATTTACCGGTTACAGTATACACCAGCTATTAATACCTACTTAATGTTTGTATTAGTGCATAATACTAATGCACCGTGTAATTAATTTGCAACATTGTCGTTAATTGTATGTACTTAAGATAAACGAACCAGTTACAGCCAGTAATGAAATATAATTATGAAAATGTATGGATAATATCTATCACTCGTACAAATACATCATAATCTATAACCATACATTGGCTTCTTATTATATACATATTTATTTACATCATGGATGCTTATGCCAGTTAATTTAGAACGATATCTTTTTTATATTTGTCCCTTTTCCGGCTCTTACGGCACCCTCCCAAAGGTAAAGGGCGGCCGAATTTTAAGCCGCGGAATAAAGTATTTAGAACAAGTGAAATCGTCAGAAGCAACACTTGCTCTGTCTATTCCACAATGTAGTATGTACTGGAATGCGTGCTGTTTTTAATTTATATAAATTATTTCCCTACTTTATTAAATGCCGGCACGCTTTTATTCGTAGGTGATATTTCAATCGTTTTCATAACAAATGGAATTAATTTTGAAGAACCATTTTTTATAAATGTTTCATATATTTACTAACTAGTTACCCAACTATAATCTAATTATTAATTTAACCAAAACTTAATTTAACACTTTACTTTAAATAGAAGCAAGCATTTAATTATGATATAAATCAGTTTTCACTAGTATATTATTTTAATTTATTAGGTATGTCTTATTTCACTATACGATCTGAGCCTTTCTATCTCAACTGACGTAGGTAAATCGTATCGCATAGTAAAATGACTTTATTCTTCAAGGTCAAATCATGATATATGGCCATAAGCTTAGATAATAATATGACATGGAATTCACATATATATATTATTCAATATAAGTTCATCAATTTATTTATCTAAGACAATAAAAGGGGAGGAATGTAAATGTCGTTCTTTCAGCGTATTATACTTATGCGCATGGCTGGTTTCAAATATGGTATTAAATGGGGTAACGCCCTAAATGCACGTTTATTTTTCAAAAATAATGAATAAGTGCAATAGCAGGCATAAAAATGACAATTGCCGTTGGTTTGAAACATTTAAAGTTTACAAGAAAACAACGCCACGCAACGAGACGACATATCACAGTCAAAGAAAACAATAATTACATTACTCTCATGACAAAATGATGGCATTAGCTATAAATTTACTTACATCATAACTGTAGAAATTTTTACTCGATAAAATTGAAGAGATTGGATTGAAGATTGGAGAATAAGGAACGTTTATTCTAATAGAATTAAGCAAATATCGATATCAAAATTATATTACGATTATAACGAATGGGTTAATTTGGATCAAACGGTTGATAGCTTAATATAAACTATGTATTAGGGTTTGGTTCTTTCAAATTTATATACGGTTATTGTAATTTTTTGCCAACTCATTATTTTTTAGAAGATAAAAAAACGTTTAACTTATTGCTGTACAATATCAATACACTTATCACACAAAAATGTATCTCATAGTGTTTAAAAGCTGTCCTTTTTTTTAATGACGTCAGGCACTCTTCAATGCGTGTTTTAACCGACACTCTTTAAAAATTACATATTAATAGGGTTTACACAATTTTTATTATAACGATAAGTATTTGAAATCGTATTCTTATAGTATCGAACAAGAAATATAAATATTATGTTATCATTACAAAGCGGGACTGTTTGTGATTCATTCACCTATGTGTTTACACTTTTTAATTGAAATGCATAAATCACTAACATTATAACTTAAATCGTCGGCCTATCTAATAAACACTTCACAAAAAAAAACACAAATATCCACAGCAACACTAAATACAGTTTGTTAGGGAGCGAAATTAAATGAAAATTACTTTTTTTTTTCTACTAAGCTGAGTGAGCAAAAGATTTCTAATTGACTTCTGGGAATTTAGCCATGCATTGGTAAGGTTACGAATAGAAAAATAAAAACTTTAAAATTCAATAAAGTGTCAAAATGTATGGCGTGATTGTAAAAAAAGGTATATGTCAACAAGCTAATAATATAAATAAAGGAAGTCTGTTATTAAATGATAATTAATCGTACTCTAAAATCGTATACATGACATATAATCTGTCATATTCATGAGACAGTTAGCAATTTAGCTGTCACGCCAGCAAAGTTGTTAATTGTATCAATTTAATATTTTATACAACTAGATTCATATTGTTCGTTTTTATACTTGGCAATATTGAAAATATAATTATTTTGGAAGATTGTCTTTGTGACACCTATCGAACATGAAATCAAATTTATTAACTATATTTTAATAGTTGGGCATCTTTGGAGGCCTTTACCTACTCAGGGTGTTTGACGAATAAGCAAGTAGGTTAAATATTGTAAATAAGGAAGAAAAGAACAAATAAAAGGTTTTTATTTTGTAGTTGTCAAAGAAAAAGAAACGACGTACAAGTCGTGCTACCACCGTGATGTTTCCGTCTTTAGATTTCCCTAGCTTTCTGTTTACTCGATACCTCCGTTGTCTCTGCATTAAAACGGCTACATTACTGTTTTTGTATGGGGTCCGAGATTTATTTTTCCCATTTTATTTTACTTTGAACTTCGTTATACAAAATCTGACACATGCTTGTGATAAAAAATTATCATAGCAATCACCATTAGATAACATATTTTATTTTCTTTTTAATTATAACCATTTTATGTGGGAAGGTTCTTTAAGTCAGTAGTACTATTCACGTTTTAACAATCGAAAACTACATTTTGTAAAAAAAAATAGCAAAATTTTAGATATTCGTAGAATTGCGCATTTTTATCCTTTCGATTGAGACAAGTACCCCGTTGGAACTGGAGTTGTATTGGTTTCTTGTCATCGACGTTCTCGTGGAACACGTTTTTGTAACGGTCGAGTTTCAATTTCTGCACAGCACTAACGCATACAGATTGTTTTCAACAACATTCTCACATGTAAATTGTAAATGTATTTTTTTTTTTTTTTTTGTAACTAAGACCTTTTTAGGTCTTGGTCTTATTGCGCAGGAGTAGCAGTTTCATTCTAGGTAATGGAAGCGAATTGAAACCAATGTTTTAAATATGACATTCAAAGCCATTATGGCCTTTTCAATTTGTTTAGATTATTGCTGATTTTCACCTATTTTCTTTCGAATGTCGTAAGTATATATCTTTAAGATTAACGCTTAACAGCAACGGGCAAGATGTGAAACGAGTATATGGAACTACGAAGGCTCGTCTGTATTTTGTAATGTGACCATTTTAAGAGAAGTGCCTTTCGAGCGTCTTCTAAATGACACGGTCATGATATAGACAACCGTAGACTGGCCAGCTACAGCAGGAGCTAAAGCAGAAAAAGTAGAAATAGTTTTTCGTTTAAATGAGGTTTTAATAAACAATTTAATTTAAAATTTGTGTAAAATATAAATAAAGATTCTGAACGTTTATGTTCTGACTACAGCTACGTGAACATAAAAACTTAAACAGACGCTATAACGGTGTATGAACAATGCACGGTTACAAACCGCGGAGTATTTCACGTAACGCTGTTTATCGAATAACGTTTCCTCTACATTCAAACTGATCTTTATTCTTGTAATGAAATGGAGTTCTTACTTAAATCGTTCTAGAAGTTGTCATAATTTCATAAATTTAGTATTATTAAGGTCCTGAAGGATTATTAATTACTTATAAATGTAAATACTATTCCAACTTAGAGATTTAAAACTTATATACAGGTAAATATCTATTAACGAATAAATAATATAAAAATGAATATTCTTATTAAGACAATAAATTATGAGTACAAAACATAAATAAAAATAAATGTACAATTATTACGTTACCTCTATAAATAAAACCACAGACACTAAAAGCAAATGCCTTTTGAATGGATGACAAGTACCAAGTACATCATCAAACCAGAACAATACAGCGTTGGTATGTTTTGTTATGATTTCGTTTTCATTCGTATTACTAATGAGAGTCAATTCTCTTTCAATTCCTACTAGTACCAATTGAAACGTATTGGTTTTTACGTCATTGAATATATGAATGAATGACAGATTATGTATAAATATGACGTTTCGTTTTTAAGCTGCATTGTTATGCTTTAAAAAAAATGGGAAGACAGTTTTAGGAAAGGCCATTTGAAAATATATCGAAGATTGGATAAACAATAAAGATAAAAGTTTAACTTAGCGCGATGTTTCATTTCATTTGACTCGACAAAAATGATAATAATATGAAAAAATCGGTACTCTGATATCGATAAGAAATCCAGTCACTGTTAGATTTAAAAATAGAACGAAGTTCATGTCTTGCATCACTCAGCTCATTGGCCGAGCCCTGTGTAAATAAATTAACATACAGTTGCTCAATTGAGCCCTTGTTATTCAATTGGCATGTCTTGCCATGATCTTACATTGTGTGAGGACTGTGGAGCAGATATTTTTAACTGGCTACATTGTACTCAATAGGATATTCACTTTTACTGCGTTCATCTTGGACATTTATAAAATATAATCATATGTTAACAAGTTTGATCTTGAGTTTATTTTAATTATGGATAAAATAATTACCCTAGATTTTCAAAATTTAAATCAACAAATTACATATAATTTTCAAAATTGTAATCATAAATATACGGTGAAATGCTACGCCTTACATTCAAAAAATTATAGGTACTCTTTTTTTCGTTCTCACAGGAGTGCGAGATTTTCAGGTATCTAAATACGGTAACCGGTAATGTCTTCATTTAATACCTAAATACATTTGATATATTCTTCATTGACATATTTTTCATGACAAAAATAACCTGTTATTTTTAGTTTTATTTTCACTACAGTATACAATTTTATGACGGATATCCCGTCCCGTTTGTATAAGCTGCTGAGCTATATTTAGAGCAGAGGTTCATTTGTGCTTCCTCACATCAGATCCTGTTTGGAGTAGTTTTGGGCTGTTATTTATGAGACGTCTTATCGTATCCCTTTTACATTGTTTTGATTTATTTTACACGCTTGCATGTATCCGTTAGAAAAACTGGTTTATGCCAGTAAAAATACCGGTAGGTGAAATAGTGTCATTCGAAATTAATAAAAATAGTATAATTTTAACACGTATTGTTTTCTAAGTACTAATGAAAATACAAAAAAAATAATACAATCTTGTACAGAATTGGAATGCTTACTTTATAATTCTAGAAGTTTTCCATTTTATAAATTCAATAAGTTCCCTTAAGAGTATTTAGTATTTATAAATGTAAATATGATTTATATTTTATTTATTTGCATGGTTTTTTTATTACAAAAATTACGGAAAAAACCCTTGTGAGGGACAAGGATTTTTTTTAGCATATTCGAAATTCATGAAACTGGTAAGAGCTGGATATATATGATGTAAAATATCGAAGTATATTCTAGTTATAGACTACCCAATAACTATTAGCGGTTAAGTGCTAACCTATTTACAGTGCAGTTCGTTGACTCTCAGACATATATATGTCGTTACAACTGGCTGTGAATACTCTGTAACAAAATATTTTGCAGTTGAAATGTAGCTTGGTCATGATTTGACTAAATGATTATTGTTCCCGAGAAGCGAATCTGAAAACGTAACATCTCACAAAATTGTATTTAATATATAACAAAAATATTATTATTACAAACTTTTTTCATGATACTTTTCGTATCTACATCGACGAAATAAATGCAACCTCTTTTTTGCAGTTACAAACAATGTGTTTAGAAACAACTGAAGTAGCTGATACTGGCTGAAACCAAATTATGTTTCGCACCCTCTGAAATCACTCGCTCGTTATTCGTTAAATTATTCTTGACACGAGATGTTAAGTGCTTTCAATTACTAGCATAGGTCAGAACGTTCAGAATTTGAGGCATAGGTCATGGTTGTGTAACATTAAAGTGCATTATTTGCAGTTTAGAAACATTAAATATGAAACTAAAATATGTGTGCTCTTAAAATACACGGGTTATAATTTTAGTATTATAAAATTATGGATAAGATAATAATAATATTACGATTTAAAATTTTATCTTTTTGTTTTGTTTCGAGGACTCGCAAAATGGAATACGATTTATGCTATCAATTCTTATTTAACTCGTGGCAGAAAGATTTCGGGAAACGTCCATGTTTATTTTTAGTCCATGGAAATTGCTTATTTTAAAGTTATTGTTGCTTAGGTAATATGTATTATGGCCTAAAATAAGAAGCAGCAGTAGAAAAATTTACCAGCAAATTATCCATTTTAGATATGAATCCTAAACAAGAAATAGAGATATGGTATTAAATATTTGCATAGTACAAAGTAGAGTAATTATGCAAAACAATTATTGTCAAGGTAATAGTGATAATTTCAAGAATATGTACCTCAATCTATTTTTATGAAATATTACGTCTGATAACGTTGAAATATATATTAGTATTTACAATTTATAAAGTTGTCAAAGGTCAAGTCTTTACTCTCTCTTTTGTAAAATTATTAGCGCAATTACTAGTGATGTCCGATACCCTAGATGACTGTTATCAAACGATAAATTAGACGTAATAACTAGAACCGGATTGCTTCAGTTAGCTACAAATTGACACTCAATTGACCAAAACTGCATAGCGGCTATCCAGTATCCGGTTAATTGCCGATATGTCTAACGTAATAGTAGTAGTAAGCGGTCTTAGCTAATTATATCTTCTGATATAAACATTTAGACCATTTAGTTTTATTAACTAGTATATCAAATAAGGCGAGTATTATTTATAAAAGTAGAGCGGTGTGTCGCCGCACTACTGTTATGACGTCGTCCGATGCACCAACGCGAGCCGGCCGCGGCCTATAATAACCAATTCTAACCGGTTTGGATCCAATCGACAAACGCGCTTCACTCGCGACCAATCAGCGGCCATTCCGCTCAGTCGTTTGCGTTCCTTCTTGTACTTCGTTGTTTCTATTTTTCGTTATTATTTACATTGATAAAACGAAATTTCGACAACCGCTTATAAACCGGTGTTATCTTGTAGTGGTAAATTCGGTGTGCTTTTCGCAAACGCACTTCCATTGCGAATCGAAAAGAGGATAGAGTGTTACGGCTGCGATAGATATCAAAATAATGTTGGACAAGTGAAAGATTCAAACAGTTGAATTTGTTATAAACCGTATAAAACGTAACCAATGGTTGATAAAGTGGTTCGTGGTCCAGCTATGGTGGTTGTCGGAGGCGCGGTAAATCGTATCAGATCTGGCGCTTTCCTCTTCTTCAATCTGACTAGACAGGACTATAGCTGACGAGGATTATGCTCGTTCTCGAGCAGAGACTGAGTGCTAGGCAAGTGGGGCGCGGGGTTGTACTGCGTGCTCGACTGGTGCATGGCGTGGAAGCCCAAGGCTGGCGTATGAAGTTCTCTCTCCTCAAAACTGAGGTGGAGATTGACGCAGATCCTGAAACATATAAAGAATTGGCAAGGCGGTTGAGAGCCGCTAACGTTATAGTGAAACCTGGAAGATCGCGTTTAGCGTAAATATTCATTTTTTTTATAATAATTGTAATTTTCAAAGCTGTATTACAAAAAAATATTATACCAATATTTAAGAATAATATTTGTCTTTAAACATAAAACTCTTGAATGTTATCAATAGAATATTTCAAGAGGCCCCATGTATTTATTATTTTTCATATCAGTCAGTATCCTATATATCATAATAACATTTTTTTTTATTTCTAGAAGTATCTTTTTACTTGGCCTTGATTTATATTCAATGGGTGTCCAAGAAAACAACAACATTGAATTTTAAATAACACTACTATTGAACTACCTCTGAAATAGAATTTTTTGAAATATGAAAAGGTACATTAGGTCAAAAATATACAATGGATATATTTATTTTAAATAATGTATTGTTTCTTCAGTTTGCCTGTCTGTTGGTGAGTTAACATCTTTTGAGTGCAGTTAGCACCAGTTAACATCTGATAATAACTTATAGCTTTAATTTTACACCAGTTACCAACTGGCTTTTAGAAAGTAGATCAGAGTACTGCATCTTTGGTCACAAAATATGTATGTGTCTGAAAAATGATTTGAAAATATATATATTTTTTTCTTTACATTAAGAGAAATGAGAATATCTTACTCTAATATAATATCTTGACAAAACAATGAATAACTGGTCTTTTAAAAAAATACCACTTTCTTCCATACATTTTATCGAACACCATTTTTTATATCCTTCCTTATCATTAAATAATGCCTGAATGACTTTGCATAGATCAAACTAGTTAGTAGGATGATTAGTGATCAATTTGAGCTAATACTCAAAACTTGTAACTGACTTATATCAAGTGAATGATTACATGCTTAAATCAATATGGCCTCACCGTACTTACAGTACTCTAAGTGTTTTGTGATCAATGTGTGCATGTGTGCACTTTATGGCTCTAACACATAGACCTTACAAAGATCTTTAGAGGTCAACACTCCCCCCTAATTTCTAGTACTCAAGATTAATTAAAAAAAACTTGCAGTACTAGTAGTATCAGCTGTCAAAAGCGTAATTATTGTTAAAATATTTAGTTATTTACATTAGAAGTGCGGCTAAAACAGAATGAATCAAAAAATATTTTGTCATTTTATTTACAAACTGAAACTCAAATGAACAGAATAATAAAACATACATACATTAAATACTAAATACCGTCATTATATTAATTGTAAATATAATTGGATCCATGTACAAATTTATGTATCTTCAAAGGTTTTGTTTAAATTATAAAATATATTTTTTTGTTACAGTATTGCACCAAAAGCAAGCACAAGTCCGATTTTAGTGAACAAGCCAGTATTATCGCAGCCCTGTAAGTATTCATATATTATATAAATCTTAAATATCATCCTCATCCTCTTACCCAAATTAGTTGGGGATGCCTCAATGTAAACTTCTTCCATACATCTCTCGCCACCTGCTATTCCTCATTTGAGTGCTTGCACCCAATCTTATCGAACCTCCTTACATTGTATATTTTATTATACTATAACAATAAATTTTACTTTCAGCGAATTTCTCTACAAACAATCAAATGAAACCGCTCTACTGTCAAGAGTGAGTATGTTTTACAATTTTCCTTTTACTTCTCATTTATTATACAAAATGAAATTTTCTTCTTCAAAAATTTCGAAAATTTATAAATTGGAAAATTTCTAAGATTTGGTGGTAGCTTAGCAATGGTAGCAATGAAAAAATGTTATGAGACGAGACGAAGCTTCTTAGCATTCCATGGATTCACCGTGCGGGTGCCGGGCCCATCGCGTTGCAGGGAGAGGAGCGCAAACAGCCCCTGGGACTTGCGACCCAAGTGTAGGTTTAAGGGGCCCCTTTAAAATGCGCATTCACGCTCACCTCAACTGGTTGCGCTCCTTTCCCTACCTAACCAAATTTGGAATGAACCTACTAATGCCGCCTTTGAAGTACGTTCTAGAAATGTACTGATGATAGTTCTAGAGAGGCCAAGATCTTTAAGTAGGTTATAGAGAGATTTCGCTGTTATACCTCTCGCTCCCACTTCTGACTTTTATATGGATAATAAATTGTCTGCCTTGTCGTCGTATGACGGGCTTTGATCCTTAGAAATGACAAATATTTGTATAACAAACAATAATAGTTGAACAGATCTACTTCTGAATAATTGAAGTACCGTTAGCACAACTGGTGGACCTTAAAAATAGTCAATGAATCAATTAAAATTATTATTATAATGATTGTTAAATTACATGTAAGTAAAATAATGGCTCCTGTAATCCTTAACATTAAAAAAAAAAAACATCAATACGGATATTATGACAGACATATAATTAGTATTATTAAATTTATCAGAACTGACGTGAAGGCTGCCAGTCCTTCGTGTCACTCACCCGGCGCCATTTTGCCGGATCTGCCACAACCTGCCGAAGAACCGGACAAGGTAACAAAGAATGATTATTAATTTGATTATTTTTGACTTAGTTAAAGTTAACTGGCTAATGCACTGTTCTAACTAAAATAACTTAACCATTATCTCCTAGAGGACCCTCGGAGATTTCCAAACTATTTAGTGCAAGAGGTCCGTTCTTCAAAATGAACTTATACCTCATATATCCATAGCCCATACTTTAAATATAAATATATAAAAAAGAATACGAAATATTGACATTATTTCGCTCATCAATATTTAACATAATTGAAATTCAGTAAATATCAAGAGCAAATAATAACTATTACTACAAACTAATTATAATAATTCAGTCGACAATTACTAAAAATACATATGTTTATGTAAAATTAATTGATACACCGCCAAAATCGCTTTTGAACTACTTTGGGAATCTCTGCTTTATAGATATGTAATTCGAAAGGATTTTATATATTATATCATCATCAGTAAAAAGCCATTAGCTATTATTTAGCAAATGTACGTTGTTCACCAGAATCAAGGATTATCAAAGGATGCGAGTGCTTCGGAGACGCAGGCCTGGCTCGCACAGCAGCGCTTCAACCACCACATGGTCACATTCACTAACTTCTCTGGCGCTGATCTGCTAAGGTTGGTTTGAATCCAACTCACCCCTTTCAATCAATTTCTTTAAGGGTGCTCTTGCAGCTATGGATGCTGTAGAGTCATCATCGGTCATCACTTATAAGATTGACAATCCATGCTATTACCTAATATATTTTCACCCACTCTTTGTTGGTCATTAAAATGAGATTGAAAAAGAAAAATGCTCTTATGTTTTTGTATTATTTTATTGTAACTCTCTGCAGACTCTCCCGAGATGACATCATCCAGATCTGCGGGCTGGCGGACGGCATCCGTCTGTACAACGCGTTACATGCCAAGTGAGGATACATTAGTTATATAATATACAATACAAGTCTTAAATAAGTATTCTGAGGATGGTCATTGTCAATCAGAGAGAAAATGTGACCATCCGACCAAAATATTCCGGGACGACGTGATCACACGATAATGTAGTTTTGTATGACATAAGATTTTATCATTTTGACTTTGGTATTGCCACTTCCGCTTAGCAATAGTTGATATTGGTCCCCCCCCTCCCCCCAGACGTATCGAGCCGCGCCTGACGCTGTACGTGTGTCCCGCGGGCGGCGCCGTGTACAGCGCCGTGTACCTGCACGCGGCGCGCGCGCACGAGCTGCTGCAGCGACTGCGGGAGCTGGCCAGACCCGCTGCGGTCCGTACACATATCAACCATCCTACCTGTTCTACGGGATATGTTTAATACTTATTATTATTTGCGATGCCACGTGGATAAAATAAATAATTCGTATCTACTGATCGAACCCGGGGAAATATATCATTGTAATATAAAACTATAATAAATAACTGGGAAATATAAATCTGTCTGGTTCCACTTACAGATTCTAAAAAAATAAAGTTTTAATATAAATATTAATATATTAATTTGGGTACAGGACTGCGAGACGGTGTTGGTGTCGGGACCCAACGGCACCCGCGTGCGCCTCACGGACGAGCTGGTGAGGCACCTCCCCGACAACTCCACCTACACGCTGGCCAGGGAACACGACGCGCTGCTGCTGTGCGCCTGGTTAGTATATATACTTCAATATTTTATCTATAATCGATGTTTTTCGTAGAATTAATTGTCGAAAAATGTATATATGTAATGTTTCTCTACAACACCAATCATTTAATACGATTATAATATTACCGTAAAATTAAGTATACTTGACAAATGTTGATTTTTTATTATTCATTTTGCAGATCACAAAAAATACTAAGACAAGAAGACTCGATGAAGACAAGACGTGTACTAGGAAATATTTCATATGAAAAAGTCTATAATGGAAAAAATAAAAAAAAAGAATATATACCACTTTTTATTAGTAAAAAAAACAAGATTTTTGTAATATAAGTGCCTTAAATTTGAATATTACTATGATACCAAATAAAGAAAAACCTATATGTGGATTATATAAAAAATATTTGTCATTTGAACTGCCGTCATTATCAAGAAGCCGACAATTTTATAAAATACAATACAAGTATTCTATTTAGTTTCCTAGACGGCAGTATAAGTAACAAATTAATTTACAAACATCATATACAACGTATTTAGTATATAGACTATGTAATTATATATGTTTCAAGATAATATTAAATTGAACTATTTAAGAAGAAATACCTACAAAGGGGCCATTTTATTATTAAGTTTTGTAACTATTCATCTCATTCATCATTTTGATTAACATTTCAAATGTTATTATATAATAGCTGTAGAATTATTTTTTAAAGCTTAGGTTAAAAGTTGTTTTACGTGGGACAGAAATATATACCAATATATATTATAACTGTTCCTCATTGCGTTTAAGAAAAATCTGAATATCAATAATAAATACAAACAATTGAAATCTGAAAGAATCTTAGAGATATCGCTTTTGTGCAATTCTGTTACATTATAAGTTAATAGTTCCTAGATGTTTGTTTCCGCTCATCATTTTATAAAAACTAGAAGTGACTTTCCGTTCCCGAGTTGTTTTATGTAATGTTGTTAAATAGTGTTTATTTTTGATTCAAGAAACTTTTATCATTTGAAAACATGATAATTAAAAATATCTTAGAGTATATGTAATTTAATTGTCTCATAATTGGTGGGTGTGTTATCGGAGGTGCCTTAACCAGTGCCTGGAGATCAGACAAGCGGCCGTTGATATATGGAGTATTAGTTATTTTATTACAATTATTGTAAATTGCATGAATTGTGTAGTGTAGTATTTGTGTAGCCAATAAATATATTAAAAGTTATTTTGTTGTTTTTATTTAAGAGGACGAATGATTGATTTCTACCAAAAATTTCACAATTTCAGCTTCTAGTAAAAGTTCATCATGATCAAGAGATTTATTTTAAATTGATTTGGAAAGTAAAAATGTTAGAAAAAATCATATCGTCACGTTTTACAGATTTTACAGGCCTTCAAATATTATTTATTTATTATTTATACTCCATTTCGAATTGCAAGTATATCATTCCAGGTTTTAAATCAGGGCCTTGAGTGGCAAACGGTGGTTCTCAAATAAAAGTATTTCTGTGTGTCTATGTCTCACTCTGGAGCTCATTTTACTGATAATATCCTCTACTGCGGCTATTAGACGAACGTCGTGGAAGACGTGCTCGCGTAGCCCAACGTAACCTAAAGCGAAGCGTATAATATTGCGGAAATGAAATTAACTTATAACTGACTAGCTGTTGCCCGCTGCTCCGTCCGCGAAACCTTCAAACACGGGGCTCGTAAGAAAGTCCCTCGTTCGAGCTTTTTTGTTCAACATTATTTCAAAATTGATATCTACGGAAAGCCTAACTTATATCTCAAGGGAATAATACAACATAGTCTGGATCAACATGATAGTTATTTCTAAATATTGATTAAGATATTGTTAGGTTTGGATAACTTACTTTGAACATTACGTCTAACAATTATGTGCCATTTAATTTAAAAGAAAAGTTACAAAAATACTGTATACTATAAGCTCTTCTGGAAGGACACACATCAGCTAAAAGTAAAATTACGAGAGTTCCATTTTAAAAAGTAAGCTAAGTCGTTAATTTAAAAGAGGAACGGGAATAGCCCTAATATAGAGCTTTGTGGCATTAAGCTTAAGACGTAAACTAATCAAATACTAAATAGTAAGATATTCGCGTCAAAATAGAGCCACAGCGCCGTAGTATAGTATCCTACAACGTATAAGCATGAAAGAGAATTTAATATAAGAAATGATGGCGAATAAAACAAAATGAATTATGATGATATAATATAAATAGTTACATTCTCATTCTAATCTTAATGCGAGGAAATGTTATGATAGGGAAAAATAATAATATCAATAAGTAATTAAATAGATATACAAACATCTTATTCAGTCAATAAAAAATCAGTAATTATTGATTTAGTCGACTTCTACACAAGTATCGTGTACTTTAGCCTTGCCAGTAGGACAGCCATAGCCCACGAAGATTGCGCTTTCGTAACCATACCGTCTAGAATTCTCATCACCCTCATCACTATCATCATCGATATATTCATCGTTCTCTTCTGTCACCATTTCGGGTCTATCTGAACTGTTTCCACTATTAGCTTCAAATCCAAGTAGATTATTCGGACTCGTAGTCTTATCAGAGGCTAAAACTACTTGTATGACAATAAATGTAACGAACACTACAGACTTCATTGTAAGACTTATAATGTTCCTTTAGCAAACTTTTTATATACTTACTACAATAATCATGTATCATTGCTGAAATAACAAAACACTATAAAAATATTTAGCGGATGTCATAACTTATGTGTTTAAAAACTATTTACTTAACAACTGTTGATTTGTTGAAACTAACGTTTAAATAATCAAGGACACAGTCATTCAGTGATTGAATTAAATATATAAATGTATGTACAGATTTTATTTTTGTATATTTTTTAAATACAAGACTAACATGTTTCTAGACAATTTTACAATACGTTTTTATCTTTTTAACATAGATATTGAATTGGCATATAACTAATTCATTAATTATTAATTAGTTATACGCCAAAGGGGCTTTCTTTCATTATTCATGTATGCTCGTGTAATGCCACACGAAATTAATTAGTGTGGCGTAATACCGCAGTCGTGTATAGATTTCTTATTTACGTTGTTTTATTTTATTCCTTATTTTTATTTCGTAGCTTGTAATATGTGTATGTTGTGTATATACGCGTTTATGTACTAATAAATATTATTGAAAATTAAGTGCGTACTTGTATAATAAAATATTGTTAGTATAAAAAATAAAACACCAAATTAAATTTACTTTTTATTAAATATTACAAAAAAAAGGCACTAACAGCGGGTCGGCGTAACACTGTTCCCATACATAGTCTTGTGAATAAAGAGACGTTTAGAGGCACTGCCTTAACGAATATTATTTAAAAATAACAAAAGTAAACATCAATCATTGAGTACAGAGTTTAAAATGTATTTAAATAAAAATCAATGTTCCTGGTTTGTGATGTTAATATCTTATAACAAATATAACGTCTATTCCTCTTCAGTATCAACTGAGAGCAGTTGTAAAATATATCCATACAATAAATAAAATACAATGATTAAACCTACATGTGTAAGCAATTAAAACTATTGGCAAAATGGAAAGTAAGGAATGTCGCTTAAATAATGTGCCCTATATTATGCTTATTAAAAGTTCTGTAAAATTTTATCTCTACATAAATGTATATAAAAATACGGTATCAAGTTACTCCTAGCGTATTTACATTGCGACCTGTGATGTCACCAGGTACATATTGATAATATTAAATATTTTAAAATACTCATATTTAATCAAAAATATCCTTTAAAATAATTTAAGTAGCCAAAACATAATCTCAAGGTAAAATAAAGTAATTTTATATTTAAAAAAAAACAATGTGGAATGAACATAAAATGCAATTTGATCTTGGTCCATAGAATTAATACTTTACTATGTGAGATACACGTTTTCCTATTTTATAAAAATCTTCATAATTTTATTAGTTAAATAAAAGTGATCTTAAAAAATATTAAAATGATTCCAACCTACAGTTGTAAAATTCAACACAATATTTGTGGCTTACACAATAAAACAGAACTCACAATTTAATAAATACAGTGTAAACTCTATATAATGACACTGAATGGACTGTCTATTTTATGGCGTTATAGAGAGTGGTCGTTAAAAGTAGTGAAGAAAAATCAGAATTAGAATGTATGGAATACAAGCTAAACGAACCAATGCTAATTGATTTCGACGTTTTAGAGAATTTGTCGTTAAGTCGAGTGACGTTATATGAGGTTTACACTGTATATTTATATATATATATATATATATTTTAGTATACTGTATAGTATATAAAGTAATTGACATTTTTACCCACAACCTGGATAAAGCATATAATTACACGATTCAACTATTGTTATATAAAAATGTATATTCGGTAACAAATGGTATAATTTTCATAAGTGCGCATAAGATTCACTTGTGTTTGTATTGTTATTGAATACACACACATAGATATCGACCATATACAACCGGCATTAAAATGAAGATACTTTGAATATAAAAATAATGCTCCTAGGCAATATTAGTGAATTATAAATAACGTAGTAGTAGTGAGTGCAGCGAGTGGTCAGTTGTAGGCCTGCGGCGCCAGCTCCACGTAGTTGGCGGGCAGCATGCCGGTGCGTCCGGTGCGCAGTACCTGCCCCGTCATCCAGCCCTCGTCGATGCACGTCACGTTGGAGATGTAGTCGCCCTCGCGGAATGACACCTGCTCAAATCATTCTATTAATAAGTGGTCGGTGACTTCACCCGCCACCTTAGGACTGTCCGTCCGAGAACTACTGTATTATATATAATATTTATATTAATCTAATGATAACACGATATTATAGAGGTTGTTTTCTTGTGAGAATCCGCTTCTGGATGGATAATATAAAAAGAAAATTGGAAGCTCTGTTGTATTAATTAGAAATGTCAACAGGATTCAACGACATTTATTTATTTATGTATTGATCAGTTTCTAGAAACTGGGTATAAATGCAAAAAAATATATATTGTAATATTTATATTCAAATATACTCACCTCATCGCTGTCGTTCGCTTCGTAGTCGTACATCGCAATATAAACTCTCTGGAAATATTATTAAATTATTATTAATGTACGTATATCTATGCGTGTGTGGGAGAGAGTGTATATATATATCTCTCTCTCTCTGTACAGGTACACACCTGGTTCTGGTGCGTGTGTCGCTGGTGATGCGTGTCGGCGTGATCGGCCGCCAGCGGGTCGAGGTCGGTGACCCGGCCGATGGGTCGCGCTTGGGCCGCCTGGGACTGCTGGGCTCCTGGAATATAATGGCCTCTGTCATTAAACAACTAAAATATGAATTATATTGTTTGTTATTGTTAAAAAAAAACTTTTGCAAACGAAACGACGTTTTAGAAGTTAGAAGACTTTTTATAATATTCTTGCAGCTTTTAATACTAATTTAATAATTTGGTGAAGAAAAAAACTTATATTCATATTAAAGTGCCTTTATCAACATATATATAAAAAATAACATTAATTAAGTCATTAAAGTGATAATGAAAAGATGACAAGTGAGAACCAACACCACATAGGCACTTATTACACAAACAAAATATATAAAAAAAATGTTACCTGTATTTGAAAAGTTATTGATATATGAAGTGAAAATTCTAAATAGACATTTAAAAAGATATAACATGTGTATTTTCAGTATTATAATAAATAAAATTTGAATAGATGCTTAATCTTTATAGAATGATTAAAAAAAAAAACAACAATACAGATATTAATTAAATGCGTTGAGAATCGTTTTACTGATAATAAAAAATAAATTGAAGTGTTTTGAGTGAAGTTAGATCTTGAAGAAAATTATGTTACCCTGAGCAGGACTCGAACCTGCGACTTTTGGGATACATGCTGTCGCAGTGTAAACTGAGCTATCGTATCTTTTATATATTTCATATTGTAAATCCTATGTAGTCCCTACTCACCTCTCTTGTCGTTGGAGCTGTTATAGATGAGGGTCGCTGACGCTCTCTGGGTGTTCGGAACAGCCCTGGGACCATCACTCAGAGGATCATAATCCTGTATCCTACCAATTTTCTGGTTTCCAAAGTTCTGGTTTTGATTACCGAAGTTCTGATTTTGGTTACCAAAGTTTTGGTTTTGGTTCTGGTTCTGGTTTTGGTTTTGATAATTCTGGCTCTGGTAGTTCGCGTTTTTCGGATATTCCTCATATTTTGGAGGGTAGAATTCTTCTTGGCGGTATTCGTAGCGAGATTGCGTGGGTGTTTGGTAGTGATTTTTTTGTGGGAGGCTTGGTGGTAGACTCGGTGGTAGCATCCCAGAGGCGAATGTGTCGATTTGTTGGTGGTAGTTGTCGTTCGTGGTTACGTCTATGAGACCAGGATGGATTGACATTGTTTTGTGAATTTTGTCCAAAAAAATATTTGCATATTGAATGTATGATGTAATTCATGAATGACTATTCTCTCGTAAACAATTATATTCTGAGTCAGAAAATAACTCTTACATGATGACAAGCAAAACAACACATTAGAAATATGCAAATAATGCAATGAACACAGTTAATCACATTGAAATTTGTGTGTCCTGGCAGAATCATAACGGAAGCAAAAACAATATTATTTAAATCAGAAATGAATCGTTCAATAGTTATATATATATACATTCCAAGTAATTATAATTCTACCAGGATAGCAATACTTACATTGTTTTAAAATGTAATTAATATTGAATATAATCAGTAATCATCCCTCTCGGTCAGTAATATAAATGAATCAGGAGTTTAGTCATACAGCGGTGATCTAACACATGATGTGTTTGATGAATGAAAAATGCCGTGCAGGTTTTTTTTATTTAAATTTATATAATTATTCATTTTATATAATTATTCATTTCATGTAATATAATTATGATGTTTGGATGTAGTTTTTGATATGTCTAATTGATTTTATAATGTATGAAGTGCACACACACACACACACACAAAAGTATGGAGAATAGTTTCTCACCAACGATTTCTCCGTTCTCGTTGATCTGCCTCTGCTTCTCCATCTGTGCTTTCTTCTCTAGTTCTCCGTGGTAGGCCACGTTGCTTATTATCTTAGTGTTCATCTTGATTCTCAGGGTCTCTGGGTCATCTGCGACCTGGAAATGTTGGATTGATAATTTGTATTAGATTAACGGCTATTTCTGGAAGGATGGTTAAAGTGAAAATTATACGACACCTTCAAGAGTTGTTATTGGCTGTTTATCAACGACAACAACCAATCAGAAAGCTTAATGGTGGATTAGACAGCACATTTGTACAGCCTTCGAGAAACTGTATGTGTAATGCGTATCCATTATTATACCATTTTGGAAAATAATCATACATTATTTATATTATGTTGATGTCACAATGTGACAACAGATGGCGCTTATCAAATAATTTAAAACAGATTTACCTATTTAGTTTATATATAATATGGGGATATATTGTTTCCATTACACCATAAAGTACCAACAATACCGAAATAGTTCCGGAACTAGTCAGTGAAAATATGACAAATTAGGGCTGGTATAGAATACAGATTTTTTTTTCCGAGTCTACCAACCTGTGTGAACTTCCCCTTGCTCCTCTCAAAGTCCGCGTGGTACTTAACGTTGCTCTGTATCTTGGTGTTCTCGGCTATCCGCTTCAGCTCTGGTGTCTCCGCCATGGTTGTGTGCTTGGCTTTGGGGACGTGCCTGAAATATTAATAGAAAATAAGATTTTTAAATGCCTTTCGCCCACGGAAAATGGTATGTGTATATATATATATATATATATCTGATTACAAAGAACGATCTCTTCATTATTCTAAGGCTTAAACTGTAAAGCTATACATAGAATTTGACTTTTTGAAACATGTATTTAGTACTGTTATTTTTAAGTTTTGTAATAAGAAGATTTGAAAAAAAATAATACATTTTTTTATTAATATTTCCATGAATTCTTGTATTCCTGATGAAAAAACAATATAATGAGGATTAAACTAAGATAAGAAGTCACCAAATTACTGTAAAGCTGAATAATGGATTGGTTTGATCCAATATTTGGAAGTCTTATCTTGTAAACTATCTTTCCCTACAGATAGGAATCTCAAGCGAAATATTATGCTCATAAATATGAGAAAAGAATAATTTAAACATTAGTAAAAGTGTAAAATATTATTTACGGTTAATTATATCAAAAATACGTATTTATATACAAATAGTTTCACTACCGGAACAAACATAACCTACATAAATATGACATAACATGTAACCGTTTCAAATGTATGCACTATGCATTACAATTGACCATTGAGATCTTTCATTTTAAATCACACTTTATATTGTTGGCTTAAGGTTGATTTTCTATTACAGACTAGTTTTTTTTTTATAAAATACAAAATACCCAAATTTACGATATAAGTAGGTTGTATAAAAAAAAATCACACGTATATTAAAGTGTCGATTTGTTTATATCTAAAATGTTTTGTAACATCACTTTCATTTTTTATAACTTGTGAACGGTTAACGCATTTGTATGGGTCACGGCGTCTGATATTGTCATTGCGTAAACATACAGAATGTTAGAAAACAACATGACATATTCACGTTTACTTATAAAATAATTTATCCTAGACTAGACAGACATACATATTTTGTAGAATTTCTTTGAATAATTCTACATCAATCATTTAGCAAGTTAATTAGGTGTAGAATTTCTAGCACGTGGGAAATTGAATTTGTAATTTTGTTGTAAGCAAATTATCGTGCAAATTTTAAAATACACGAACGACCTTCATTGAATTCCAAACGAGTTACCGAGTCACTGCACAAACTGCTGACATCAATATCTGATTCATGCACAGCGCACCCACGATTCATGTCATGTATGGACTGAATGAGGTTGGCTCTACCCTAGCTGTAGTCAAATCATGGTCTTATTATATTATACGATCTTAAAAATACGATTTGACCAATCAGAGAGAGGCACTAACTCACTATCAGCCATTTCACTATGCGATGTCACTTTTCAAGGTCATGGTTTAGATCGTATAACGTAATTTGACTATAATTTTCGCTTGTATGCGGGCTGGGTCGACCAGGGTGATAAAACCCTATCAATTTCGACGAGATAGTACGTACGCGTATAACAGCTACGTTTCATAATGCGACAGTGAGAGGAAGAGAACCGTAAGTCCAAAGCCCTCTCCTCACCCTTCTTGTATCCTATCCTAGTATTTCATCCCTTCCCATTAATCCAAAGTAGGAATGCATTAACAACTTCTATAATTGCAGTTGTCCATGGGCGCTGACACAATGTACCATCAAATGCCTCGTTAATACCATTAAATTTTCATTATTTTCATATTACTTGCTGACTGTACATTAATGACTTATCTATGTTAAATACAATAATACACTCATATTATTAATTAATCTTTCTATAATCACACGTTCTTCGAGTCATATTTATATGGGTATTTATTGTTATTCCCTATATTTCCTTAAATAATGATAATAAATGAGTGACACTTATTACTGAAAGGGCGTGAATTGTACAATCCTCATATAACGCTTAATATTATAATACTTTTTCTAGAAAAACTATCAGAATATTACATTTAATCCATGGTTAAATTTTGTAAAGATGCAAAAATGGGTCGTAAATGAAATAATTGCTGTAATTGGCAAAGTAAAGAAATCCAGCAACATAAGAGGATCAAGACAGAAGTGGAAGACTGCTAATTCCTATATTGGATTTGAAGACGGCGCTAAATTTAATTTTATCTTTCTGTAATTGTTCATGCTTATTTTACGCCATGAGAATAAAATATATATTTTTTATAAAGTAAAGAACAAAATATAAACTTACGATTCACAGTAGGGTAGCTTGCCGTAGCCCTTGTAGGTCCTCATGTTCAACGTCATGCCACATTCCTGGCATTTGAAGCAACCTTTGTGCCACACCTGTGGAGAAGATTATGTCACAAATAATAATAAATGTTAAATGGGACAGAAATAAAGATATAATATAATATACATATGACGGTAGTAAATAGCTGTATTTATCTTACTGCAGCTCGTATACGGGATGACCTGCCCTAGTACCACTCTAATTGCGCCGTGAAGTAGGTATTTCTTATCTGATATAAGATTTCGTACAATGAAGGAAAGAATTGGAGGGTAAAAAATCAGGAAGGGAGGAAGTTCTTTTCCGTGTCTATTTACCTGCATTTTCCCTATTCTTGAACATACATATTTCTATGTTTGCGTACCTATTGGCGAAGGTACGACTTATGGCCACTTTTCATTATACGAACCATCAACCATACAATTTGTCCTTCAAGAATAGTTAACAGGCGTCTCCACCTCAGAAAGAATCATTAACTCACTAACACCTATTTCATTATGCGATGCTGTTTAAACTATAATAAATAGAAATGAAAAGAAGATAAGTCAAGCAACGCGTATTAATTTGATTTATCTTCGTTTTTACGATAATATTATTTTAATTAATTCATATAATTTAGAACCATTCCCTTGTTATCGTGAGAACCTCATAGATTGAATTAATAGTAAGTATATTTTATTATTTGTTTTCTTTTTATGGTATTTCGTAATTATTTTCATTGAATATATAATCATTGTGTAAATCTAGTTAGTGTAATTAATTTTAATTTATTTAATTATGGGTGACCGCAGTCTCCTAATATAGAGATTTTAGAGAAATAATTAAATGTTGTAGATTATCAAATATATTTGAAAACCCGACAGATTATTAAATATTGGCACGACTAATATTGTAACGTTTTTATATGGTCACTTGAACACCAGATTTTTTTTTATTTTTTTTTAACACCTAGATTATATATTATAGATTGATTTACTTTTTTTAATCTTTAGAACATATCTGTACTTCAATGAACGCGATGCTAATTCCGAGTTCCAGATCAGACTTTCTTTTGTAACACGTATTTCAGTAAATACCCCACTGGTCCAGTTCGCAGGCGCTAACAATACTTCAATTAGGTGCGGCGCAATGCAGACAATAGTTCCGAGGTGTTTGATACCTTGGTATTAAGATTCAGATAATGTACTTGATAAAGAGTTGGTTATTTAATTCAGATAAAAAAAAACTACTTTTTTTTCGAATGTACAGTAAAATTTATATAGTTAAACCGTCTGTCTGTATTATAAACTTTCCAACTAGATTGTTTAGATACGGTCTTTATTATAAGATACGTTTTGTTTCACATTTTCTTAACACATGTTTAGCCACGTTAAGCATATAATATTGTTTAATACATATGAAATTTAAAAAACCATTAACACGGGCAGGACTCGAACCTTTGACCGCTAGGAGGTTCCGTCGTTCTGCTAATTGAGCTACTTTATCGCTACAAGCCTAAAGGAATTCTAACATTATACACTCATATAATATGTACATATAATCAAACTTCTATATAAAAAGGGCAGTTATTAAACAAACCGTCTTGCCTACATCATAAAAGGGAAATACAATTGAAATAAAAAAAAGCTAACTGTTCTATTTATAGTAGTTTTGATAGTGCGTAAGTAGATCGGTCAGTATGGACGAATCCTGCATCCGTTGGAATTTACAATAGACAATATATTAAAGGAAAATAAATTATTTAATAAAATATCACACTGACATCACGACTCTTTTCATTTCTAGAATAAAAAATAGTTTTTTAGTCCACTAAAATAATATCATTCTAGGTGTAAGTGAAAAAAAACAGCTAGGTGTAAGTTCACGCTGTACCTCGTCTGTCAGTACTCCAATGGTATTTTAACAGTAGTTATATGAGGTAAACTTACGTATTTAAAACTATTTATATTAATACGATTTGCGTAATAATAAATTTGCGGGCAACTCATACCATGTTTCTTAATAACGAGTGAGTCAGTATCAGGAATAGATCATCGGGAGCCAATATCCTTTATATTCGCTGTGTCAAAACAAGTAAGTATTGTTTGTGAAATTGTTATTGTAAAATAAATAATAATACTTTATATATAGCTTGATTATTTTAAGCCTCGATAGATATATAATATAAGCATTAAATATTAAAATATTTAATATCTAAGATTGTACAATATTTTTTTAACTATCGATGTGAAAACAAAACAATAAACAATTCTATATAAATAACTGGATTTGCTTTTTTTTTTTAAAACGCACGTAGGTACAAACATTCCTTTTGAAATCGGTTAATATAACATATGTACACATAATTGTTGGATTATTATATTATATGTAAGTAATCTGCTTTACTTTTTGAGGGAATTGGAGAATAGTAAAAAGTAATGATTTCTTTGATAAAATAATTAAAACAGTTTTGTTACATTATGTCTGTATGTTGGTTTGTGAGAAAACAACTTCAAAATTATTTGTTCGATCTGTTCGAATATTTTTATGCGTCCATTTCATTATACAATTTAAGGGACACTATTTGACCATGAAAAATAGCGAGTAGGCATCTTCACCAATCAGAGAGAAGCACTAACTGACTAAGTAATTTTACTATGGATTGTGATGTACTCTAGTTGAGATAGTGTCATCTATATTGTATAGTGAAATTGTCTCGTAAAATGTATAATTAGACAGATATTTTGTGTAGATATAAAGTTTCTAGTAAAAAAATAATTACGACAGGATATTAGCGCATTCTCACAATAGCACATTCTCAGCGCTACGCTTGAAGTGGCAGTCAAAGTGCACCGAATAAAGAACGAACTGCTTCAACGCGAACAGTTCCTCTAATAAATGTAAGTTAGTATGGATATATATATATGTTTAATTTTATATGCATTTTCATAAACAAACGAAACATTATTCTACCAGCATAGATTCAAAAATAACTGTGTGTGAGTGGCCTCGGTGTGACCTTAGCGCCATCTGGTCGTGTAATCAGGTCAGCACAGGCAATACTGCTTTCTATACCATTATAACATTTTGTACGCGTAGAAATATTGTGTTGCGACATACTGTATACAGATGTGAAGGATAAGGACTTATTTCCATTCAATGGTATTAAACTAAAGAGCACTGAAACCTAAATATATCGAATAAGTTCTGATATTTTGAACTTATAGCCGTAGCCGGCTAACGAGCTGATCGTTCAAGTGATTATAAATAGTTATCGTCACCCTTGAATATGTTTAGTTCCAGATACCTTGCCATTCTTAAGGAATATTAAAGGAGTGCCAATGTAATGGAAGAGGGAGGAGTCTGGAAGTCAATCTCTCTCGTTAAGCTTTACGAGATACAGCTACAATATAATAAATAAGCCGATCTATTGTGAGAGGGTGGTACTTTCCTGATCAAGCTTGGCGTACGAGCTGCAGTCTTGGCTACAGCTACAGCTTGGCTACAGCTCTCTATCACCATCAACATTTTGTAGGTGGAAGAGCCAAGCTGTAGCTCGTGATTGAATTGTCATATGACCGTCACATCTACGTCACATTATAACATCTTAGAACTAATTAAATAATCTATCTAACACATGACCCTGAGAGATAAGAGATTTATTAGTTCATTAATTGTTTATTAAAAAAACCATTGACACAAATAACTGTCATTGTAATAACGCGTGAGTCTCCTTATTTTCAAGAGAAAATTTCGACACTTGCTTCTTTAGTTATATCTTTATTTTATTTAAGTATATTAATGATATTACTAATAAACCAGACAGTCTATTTTATATGTAGTTAGTTTGAATGTTTTTGTACCATTGTGTTGCCAATAAAGACGTTTAAAAAAGAAACCTATTCGATCCGGTTGGTTTCCACATAATATGTTATTAACTTGCTTTGACCGCGGCTTTACTTGTAATATAATAACTATTTACTTGTAATATTTGTTTGTTTATGCTGGAATAATTATGTACTGTACAGAGTAATGAAAAATATTCCTGACACACTAAAATTAAAAAAAAAGGTTCACTAATGTCCTAATAACGTTTGTGTTCGTAAGACAAGTTTTGTTTTCGGTGTGCTTTCCCAAACACAATGCGTCGCTGTTTTAGAATTGTCTGTTGTTATTTACGAGAATGTGATGCAATGGCAATGTTTTTCGCTTGCATTTCTTAAATTTACGTGTATCATATACAATAGCCTGAACGAGATTTTAAGACTTAAAAAACTAGATTTTAAAGGTTTAGTAGTTTTAACTTGTCATATAACAAATAGACAAACCAGCTAAATAGAAATGTATATTCGTACTTAATATATAAATAAAATGTACTAATACAATTTGAAATTACAACTTTATTATAGATTAACGTTATGAAAATATTTAATGACGATAGTTTATTATTGCATTATTTTGGCTTGAGCTATGTACATGTCCATTCTTCTGGGTCTGTCTGCATGTTTTTATGACTGTCCAACCTATGACACGTTTGTCAAAAAGTTCAATGAAAAGTTCATGGCAATATAATTAAAATATCTTACAGTAACTTTCATAGCTCTTTTAATCCAGTTTTGAATGCATGTGTTCAATAAAAATATTTAGAAATTGTTACGAAATTGGAAAACAAACTAGATAACAGAAACAGTGGACATCATTTAGGTACTATTATGTTGTTAATATATTTGAACACGGATAGACATTTTTCACGCTTGATTATTTTTTGTAACTTAATTGTCTAACTTTAAATTAGTCTCAGACTTGAGAAATGTCAGTGTTACCGAATTTTTTGGGTAATTTTGATTACTTCATTTCATTATGTAAGACTTAACTGGTGCTTTTAATTTTATAGGCTTAGGTCTTGACCAATTGTATGGCATATTTTATTTTTTAAATTGCTTTTATATTTTTTTTATGCACGATCAATACAGTTAGTCAACCTTTAAACCGAGTTCAAAATTTACTTGTACCTACTAGACTTAGTATGAATCATTAAATATTTAATTAATTATAAACAAAAAGTATTATTATATTAATACTAATTATAGTATTAATATAATTTAGAACTTGCAGCCTTTGGCAGGACGCAACACTTTTTTTTTTTTAATACCGACATTAGAGAATGGGTAATTCTTGTGTCGCAAAGTGTTTCACAAGCAAGAATAACGGTCACAAAGATTCATTCAGACAGACATTCAGTGAATTGTCCCAAGTGGGAATCAGATTTTTGGTTCACCAATCAGTCATTCAATCAAATTTTGTGATGTTCTTTTTTTTTAAGTAGTAGAGAATCAGAGGCAGCCAGCAACAGCAAACATATATAAACAAATATTTTCCTTTACCGTAAGTAAATGCAGTCACAGCTCTACTTCTTGATTGTCAATGAGAACGTAATTAAATATTGGCCTCGTGAGGTAACAATAGTAATTGTAATTTATAATCATTATTGCTGGTTACATCATTTATATTTTTTAATTTATTATACAGCGAAAATTTTTTCGTGTTTGGTCTTTTACATCGTCATCGCTGCATGAGATCGCATGTTGCCGTTCCCAAAATTTCCCTTTCCCTGATAAGTCGAGTTAATATTATGTTAGTTAGTTTATTATATAAAGTTTTTACTTTTATATAATGGATCTATGAAACGCAAAGTTGCGTGAAGAGCCGGATATAAAATACATTGACGGTAACTCTTTTAAGAATAATGTACAGTTCTAAATTAATTACTAAAATAGCAATATTACTTAACTAATATATAAATATAAAGCAGACCTAGTGTATAGTATATACTTAGATACTAACAATTAGAATTAATGTCGGGTTACGAGTTATTGTTACTAGACTGGAGATTAGATTGAAGGGAGAAGACGATGGTTTGACGGACGTTTTTATTGATTATATGACAATTATTGGACTGTCACAAATCTGCTCCAGCATACCGTCACGCCCCGAATATTTTGTCAGTATTACTTTTAACAGTGACGAATTCAACAACTGATTTATTGATTAATAAGACTATTATTTTCTCTTCACTATATAAAGCTATTACTGTACGTAATAAGGATTCACAGTCACCTAAGCCTACCTAGAAGTCTCAAATTTGTAGAGGTTATTTTTAAATAGAACAGGATTAAATAAATTTTTAGGTATTGTATTTTTAAAAGTAGAAATTTACAGCCTTATAAAAAATATTGTAACTTTCTGATTAGAAATTTTAAAAAACGTTTGTATATGACACAAGACACTTGACCTGAAAAGGTAGTTTTAAACTTGTCAGCATTAAATGTTTTTGTACAAATTATAATAAAAATAAAATTTTGGATTTCAACCTTCGTTTCGGCAATAAAGGAAACAATTATTATTAGAAATGTTAGGATTGACGGGAAATAAATATCCAGTATTAACTTCCGATATAGACGATAACTTTGTGTCCGAGCTCAATCTAACTTTCATAATAATTAAAATTGCACTAAAACTAGTTTTAACTATTCGCCTTACATGCCACCTATAAAAACGCAAAAGAAAAATGTTACACACGCGCTCACGCACACACACACAATCTCATGCATATTATATGATGTCTCCGCGAATGAAAGTTTTCAATGACACTTGGTAAAGTCAGGTAAGATTCCTTGAATTCTATCGCGTGTTATAATTCGTTTATTAACGTGAATATAACGGTATTTTTTTTGGGCCAAAAACATTATTTAATTATAGAATGTTATAGTATACAATGGCAATGCAGAAATGTTTTTATATCAGTCTGGCGGATAATCCCGTTTTAATTTGTTCTTATTATAAATGGTCTAGGGTCGATTGTGTACCTTTCTTTTTACGTATATATTAACTGGTTCCGTGGTGTAGTGGTTATCACATCTGCTTTACACGCAGAAGGCCGCCAGTTCGATCCTGGCCGGAATCATATTTTTTGAATTAATTAAACTCTTTATTATTTACATATTATCTTCAGTACAGGTTTATCTTACGTTTTACCTCGAAAATAGTCTCTAAAATATGCTTAGTGTAACCCTAGTGCCTTAAGAAATTAAAAATATATGCACAGCTTAAAGATTTGTCAAAATTAAGTTAATTGAAGAAGTTTGTTAATTTTTCATTGTATATTTATTGATAAATCAAATATTTTATGACAACAAGGAATTACAGAAATTTGCAAGTCTCATGAACCATTTAACTACTACAATACATGCAAGCGTGATTTTCCTCATTATATATAAATTAAACAATTGACTGTAATAATATAGCAGATATTTTTAACAGATATGGTTATTAAACCATGTGAATAAATGCAATAATTATTGCCTATTCTGAAATGTAACAATTGCATGAATTATAACATACATATCAAAGATTTTTAAAATTATTAATTAAGATTAGAAGTTTGTTTATTAACGAGTTTTTAAATATATTTACGTGTATAGTAACATTTGTTCCTTTACAACTTTTTGTAGGTATGTATATGTAGCATACTTTGTTGATTTCCTTATTTCAACCTTGAAGTGTACCAATTAGATAAACAATGTCATTTAGTATTTTAGTAAATCATATTATGCAGTTTATATTACTTTGGTGTATATATAAGGTATAAAGGTCAGCCCATTGTATTCATTTAGATTTATGCGTAAATGTTTTAATAAATTTTAAGAGGCTCTTGTATTAATCAGCATATATTCAGATGTGATAGCTAATGAACCTTCACTAGAATTTTATGAAAGATTATTTACATTTATGGAAAACAAACATGTTGTATACATTTTGGTTAACAGCTTTGAATATATATTTTTATATGGTATGAATAAATTTTAATAGAATTACCATATAAATAAATATATTATTATGTTAGCAATTAGCAAGCATATATCATATGCTTGTGAACATATCATAATGTAAGCGCTGTTTAGATTCATGATTTAATGTTAGGTATATTATTTGTAATTATTGATAAACATGATATATGAGTTAGGTACAAAAAATATAATCAAATTGTAAATCAATTTATAAATCCACTTATACACACCAAGTATGTATACATGTGTATGATTTTATGTCAGCCAGAAAAAACATATTGCTAATTCATTTCTTTTATTGATATGATTTGGTTCTTTTTGAACATGAGTCCTTTTGTACATGATAAAAGTATATAATACTACAATAATTTGTCTACCAGCAATGGGGAAGGGTGATGTAAAAATTTTGCAGATTGTTAGGCATTCAGAGTAGAACAACTGTGAATTTATAGTTTGTTTCACTACAAAAGTAAGAGATATTAAATCCATTGTATAATGTAAAAATATGACATTGAATTTATTTATTTACCAGGCAGTATTAGAAAATATATTTCAGAAAGAAAATCACAATTATTAGTAGCATTGTAGTTTAGAACAGATATAATTGGGACTAGCACTCAACAATAGGTATAGGCAATTGGTAGTTTCCTTGTTAAAGCTGTTTGTAATTCAAGACCTAGAAAACCAAAGTACAAATGAATTACACATACAAAAGTGCATATAATATTAGTCAATAAATATATAAATATTTTATTTATGAGGGTATAATTGTAGCCGAAAAACATGTAACAAGTAATAATATATGAGAAACTGGAATCTGTAAAAAATCTACTTGTTTATTTCAAAGTATTAAAAATCTTTTAATTTATAACAAACAAAATGATGCAGTCTTATACAATTATGTAACTAATAATTTGATTAAGTTTATATTTTAAAAGATATAAACAAACAAAATTTTAATGTTTTTTTAATGGGGCTCGTGAAAATAATAATAAGAATACTAGTAAAACTATATTTTGTGTTAATAGGGACTACACAATTACGTAGATTTATTTATTTTTTCTTATCAGAGATAAGATATTGCTTATCAGTAATATATAGTTTATGCTTACCTGTTATCAAGGCAAAATTTTATTTCGAGTTATTTTGATGAATATATAAATTATGTTAATTTTACGTTAATATTTTTTAAAACTGAAAGTCGGTAAGTTTGAATATTATCGGTGACATAAGATATCGTCCAATACGAGTTTCAAGGTCACCTATATTGCTTATTAGAGAGCATACCTACTCAGCGAGTACACAGATATGGTAATAAAGGGAACCAATTGTAAGAGCACTAATTTTTATAATTTAATGAGTCACCGTCCGGCTAACTAAATTGATGTACCGGCGATGACAATGAAGAGAAAAATAATTCAAAATTAGAACAACAAAAAATCGAACAAATACTACAGAGAATCAAATTTATAATATCATTATTAGATTGAATGAGGAATACTTAGGAAATACTTTCATAAATATCGGAGAAAATTACCTTGTCCAAACATTTCAATTCCTCTGTCGGATAAACTGTTTTTTCGCACCTTGCGCAAGTTTTATTCATCGTGAACTCAATAAACACAATTTCAACACTGAAATAACTTCCACTTAAGTTTCACAAAGTAGCACAAGTTTCACTTTTCACAAACAAAGTTTCAAATTTACCTTATTTCTGAAAAACACTCACGAGCACGATTTCTGTATCATCTCCGAACGCGCATGCCAAAAATATGACAAATGGCGGCGGAAAATGTTGCCATCATTACATTCCAAGAAAATATTCTACCATAATGTCATATACTACCATAATTCAAATAAAAATTATAATTTAAATACAAAATATATATGTTATAAAAATAATGCAATAACAACATATTTTAAAAATTAGGAGCACTGACATTTATCGCGTTTTAATACCGCCAATGCTTCGTTAAATAACTGCTTGGAAGTCTGTATCATCTCCGTTAAAGTATTATAATCGTCATGTTTTTCTTCTTCAATCATTTTTAATTTATCTTCCATAATCTTTAGCTTCTCATCTGCTAATTCCAATTTATATTTCAATTCATCTTTATCAAAAGCATCGTATACGTCAGCTGTTGCGGTTTCTGAGGAAATTGTTTCACTCGGCTTTTCAAAAGCGGAGAGAGATGAAATTTTCTTTGATACAGATGATACATACTGTTGTTCATACTGATGTTCTTTAGGTATCATAGTTTTAGATGTTCTGGATCCTCTTCTCGATGCATCTTTCATCATTTTCAATTCATCATCTAATGCTGCCATTCGTCTTTCTAAACGCTTCTTCTTTTCTTTTAATTTCCTGTGAGATGAATCTAATTCTTCCCATTTAGTCCGCTCGGTGTCTAGTCGTTCATTAAGTGTAACAACTAAATCTGATAACTTCTTTATTTCATTGTCAGTTGCTGTCTTCATCGGTGTAAAGAAAACACTTTGCAAAGAACATTCCTCATATCTTAAGAGCTGAGCTCTCAACTCCTCAATTTTCGTAGCCTTTTCTGAAGCTTGTTGCCTCAGTGCGTCAATTTTAGCATCAGTGTTCTTTATAAGTTTTTGATATTCTGCAATCTCACTATTCATTTTGTTCATTTTGGATGTATTTTCCTTAAGTATTTCTTGATAATATGCTTCCAGGGTTTTTATCTGGTTCTGAAAAAACAAAAGTAATAATTAATATTAAAGCTAAAAACCTACTCTATACTACTAAAAAAATCTACCCTTTGTTCATTTATAAGAAGATCATCATGGCTGCTTTTTTCAATAAAAGTTTGCATCTTTTGTCGGATAGTTATGGTATCACATTCCAAATTTCTTATTCTGCATCGACCTCCATCTAACTTTTTTTTCAAATCCTGATTAACTTCCTTAAGAATTTCTAATTCCTTTAAAGCTTTATCAGTTTCCTTCTTTCTTCTCATTTCAATTTCTCGAATGATCTACAAATAATAACATTTCAAATTAACGGTTAACTAATAATATTATTGTGTGTACATATAAAATTCGATTTCGTAAAAATTGTTAAGTTTGTCTGTGATTACATATTGGATATTAATATTTAAAAATATAAAATAATGATTTGAATAAAGTCAGATAAACGTAAAAGAAATATAGAATAAATGATAAATTAAATTTGCAAACTGGATTATAACGCGAACGTGCTTATTTGATCCCTTAATGATGATACAAAATATTATGAAAATAAAAATAAGATTTTGTTTCATTGTTTAAACGTACTAAACTCTGGAACTCCTAGTCGGATTATATTATTATATTTTATAACCCATTTTTTAAGGATGTTTATGGGCTATAAAACATCACAATACTATTACAACCAGTATTAGAAAAGTATATTTTATAGAACAATAGTAAATATTGAAAATGCTTTTCTGCTTTTGAAGTTTCCTTTTCGTGTCCAATTAGTAGTAATGAACTTGTGTTCCCTATTAACGTATAAAGCCGTCCTGTGTATGCTCTCCAAGCAGACGTCATTGCAAGAATCAGGAATTTCAAATATTAATTTTGCTATTAATTGTTTACAAAAGAAACGTACCTGGCCTTGGTCCTTTCTTTTGGAATCAGATGAATCCTTTGGTTTCCCGCTCAATTTTTCTTCGAGTTCGCTAATTTTAGCTTGCAATAAAAGAATTTGTTGTGCTCTACCTTTCCATCCAGCTAAATCATTTTGCAATTCCTTTATACTAGTGAATTTGTCACCAAGCTCCTGTTGTAAAATCTTAGTCGCCGTAAGAATATCATTTTTAAGCTCAAGATTCCTATTTTTACTATCATATAACTTTTTGTTTACTACAACGAGCTTATTATTTAATTCTTTAAGTTCATCAGAACTGGCATCTACTTGGTCTTCTGTACACAAACAAGCCTCTAACTTCTCATTTTCTTTACCTATTATGTCCAGCTGCATAATTTTTCTTTCAAGCGAAGAGTTTTTTGTCTTATAACTTTCTACTTCGGCTACCAAGTGGCGATTTTGTTTGCAAAGTTCAGTTATTTTGGCGCTTATAATCCCTGCTGATTTAGATGATATAACCGGCCCGGTACCGGATATAATGTCACGTATACGTTGATTAAGATCTGATACAGTCTTGTTCAATTCCTTTATTTCTTGATCTTTTGTAAATACACATTTTCGTAGCTGATTGTTTTCACAGGTCATTATCTTAAAGGAAAAGTCAACGCAGTAATAAAAAATGTAAGTATGCACTAAAAGATGAGAAAATATCTCAACTAGAATAATAATACCTTTAGCTGTTCAATTAAATGAGCATTCAACTCTGGGGGATATAAGACATCATCTGACTCTGGCTTATCAAGGGCTGCTAACATTTTTAATTTCATCTCGTCTGTTTCATCAATTTTAGAAGCCAATTCAGTGGCCTTCTCTTCTCTTAAATTTCCTTTTGATCTTAGTTTCGTGTTGGAAACCATTTTCTTATCCATTTTTTAAACTTTCTCAATTATTAATATTAAGATATTTAGATTTAAGTGGCTGTCACTTTAATGACTTTACATAAAAATATATTCAAATTTTTGTTATTTTACTAAAAAGTATAAATATGTGACAATCAACACCTAGATATTTTAAACATAACATTTTATAATATAAGAAATCACGTAAGTACGATACGAGTAAAGCAGAATAACAACCATATTATATACGAGTACATATGTAAGTTAATTAAAAAAATGTATACACCTAACTAAATATTTATGAAATTTTAATTTATGTACTTATGTAAACATATTTATAAAGAATAGTAAAAAAAAATGTGATATATACAAAATTAACCTCAGAATCAATAATAAACTTGCTGTGCCCACCACGAGGGTCAGTAAAATAGGTAATTCCTTTAGGGTTTGTTATATATGCTTATACTATAAATTCGACAAAACATTGAATAAATATATATTACAAGGAAATTTATAAAAAAATATTGTTAAATTGTAAAGCATATATTGACGACGGTAGGGACTGAGAATTAATTGTAACCAAGCGACTAACTGGTAACCTACTCAATTTTATTTGACGTTGTTTGTTTCTCTTCTTTGATCAACTGATTGTATCACATTGCTCCCTCAGAAATCATTGCTTGTGGTGAACAGGTGTTGATTCCGGTGGATGTTACTCTTGTGGGTCACTGTTTTTTTTACAATTGTAATTGACTAATTCAATATATTTAGGATATTTTGTAGGCCTTACTTTTGAATTGATTACGATGGCTCTAGTTGTTCGTAAATTGCTCATTAAATGTTAATATTTGGGAAACAATGACTATAATAAAAAATTACCCGGTTGAGTTTGTTGTGTGGTTCTTCTCAGACCAGAATGCGTTTGGAACCCTAGTATTAATTTAAGTAGGAGAGTGTCATTACAAAAAGGCTTATTTCCATTAGTGTGGTATCAAAATGGGCCGTCCTGTCACCTACAAGTAACGTACATAAGTGATTACTGATGCTCATTCAAAGATATATATATATATATATATTATAATAAATAAAATATATTTTTATAAATTCAAAATTCAAAGGATAGACCATATTTATAAAGAAGAGATAAGTTCGATCTTTTAGAACGTCACTTTTTTTTCAGGAATTTAGTATTTTGACATTACCTACTAGTGACAATCAGCTGTCAACAATTTATTGATTACATTTTAGTCGTATTGCGTGAAAAAAATAAAAAAAAAATATAAAAGTTAAATATATCAAGATTAGAGTTGGTGTTATTAAACCATCTTTATGGGTCTTCAGTTATAATAAAAATAGGTAAATTCCAATCCCTTCAACATTGACCAGGTTCGAACAATTTATTTATATTTGATTAATTTACTTATCGTTTAAATGAAATAAAATAGTTTCACGGTAATTTATAATAGATGGATTTTTAATACATTATTACTTTTTTAAGGTTTCAATGTTATACTAATCAGTTAACTATAGTAGTGAAAATCTATGTACATATTTATTGTATTATACAGTAGTGATGTCAGTAAACAAAACCCACATTATATAATGTAGAAACTGTTAATTATAGTATATGTAAATATGTGTATAATTGTTTAAACTTCTTTTATATTAACAAGTTATAATAAAAAAGGTTTTTGCTTGACATGTTTATGTTGCAGCAATAATGCCAGGGACTAATCTCATAGTTCCCGTCGTGTTATGGGGCAAGCATGCTCCAACACATTGTATTTCATCTGTGTACCTATCAAGAGATCAGAAGACACTAGTTACGGGATGCTATGATGGACAGATATGTATTTGGCAAGTGGATCCCGAATCATTAAAAATGACTCCTCGCTGTCTTCTTGTTGGACATTCAGCTCCTGTTACTTGTTTATCTAGAGCATCTATTATACAGGTAAATAATATTAAGTTTTTCCTCCCCTACATAATTTCATTATCTAAGATTTATAAGAACATTTGTTGAAATACTTGATTTCTTGAAAATAATAAAATTATAATTTTGCTAGATTATAAATATTTAAATATTTTGTTATATTCTCGTTTTTTGGGTTTGTTTATAAAATAATGTTATATATTTCAGGATAACAACTTCATAGTCAGCTCATCAGAAGCTGGAGAAATGTGTACTTGGGATTTGGTTGACGGCAAGTGCAGAGAGAGTGTAAAGCTGACACAAATACACACCAACATACAGGTTTGTATTTTGTTAATAGTAACCAACAAGAAAAATTAAGTAAATCTTGCTATTTGTTAAGGTTTCACATTTAAACTGAACTTGGTATGAACTGAATTCTTGTACTGGAATGATTATCCAAATTTTTAATTTTACCTAAGACCTTTATTTTTTTAATTCTCGGAATAAGATGCAATGTAGGTATCAGCAACTATATATTTCCATACACTTTCATAGACAATATGAACATTCTTTTTGGTTGTGATATTAGTACAATGTTATTATACAGCAACGTAACTAAGTTGTGTTATTAGTAACAAACTAATAACACAACTTAGTTTCCACAGTGTCAGGTACGTACAGCCAGAGGTCGTGGTTTCAACCACTGCTTGTATTGATAATATTTTCATTATATTTATATTTACCCGGCTGTATTCACGTAGAAATTAAATCGGAATGTGCCCTACTAGTTTCGAACCCGTTCGGGGTCCTTAATCATGAGTCCTTAATCATGAGCTCATGATTAAGGACCCCGAACGGGTTCGAAACTAGTCGGGCACATTCCGATTTAATTTCTACGTGAATACAGCCGGGTAAATATAAATATAATAGTCATGATTCACGAAAGTTTAAATATAAAAATATTTTCATTATATATTCATATAAAACTTACTTACTTAACTTACTTTTATTTAATTATACCTGTAAATTTATCCAGGCCTACCACATGTGCAACAGTGAAGATCTACGTCTCTTCTGCAATGGATACTATGCTGAGATATTGATAATGGATCCCTTTTCACTTGAGATCCTCTTCTCTTTGAGTTCCAAAATGAATCCAGATTGGATTTCAGCTTTGCATGTAAGTTTTTAGCTTATTAATATTGTGTAATGAATTTCAATCATCTGTGGTGTGAGGTACTATTACTTGTCTTTGAATTGACACTATCCTGGTCTAATGCCTGGCCGTATAAAAATATTTGTGTTATAAATATTTATTCATGTATATCTGGTTGTTGGAAGGAAAATACGATGTCAAATGATGCATATTTCAGATTTTTTTTTACTGGCAACCCTCCAATATATACCAGGCCAGCGTGCTAGGCTTAAACCCCATTTGTTGCACAATTAACAGTATAATTTGTTCTTAAGTTATTTATAGACCGGTGTATTTAATTTTCAAATGTCTATTTAACTGCTAAAATTATGAAAATATTCCTTTTCAGGTATTACGTCCATCGTCAAGAAAGGATGATGTCGTTTTAGCGATTTCTATAACAGGAACAGTAAAGGTAATATAATAAAAATACTCCTCTCTTTTTTATTATAATTTTTTTTTTTAAAGAAACGGTAAAAAAATTAATTCATTGATGAAAAATGTATATTAAAATATAATCAGCTTAGATTTTTCTTAAACTTTTTTCTCATACATCATCTTTTCCGGGAAAGGAAGTGCTATGAGACGAATCGTATCAAAACGAAACACTATGTGTTGTAAAGTTTACCAAGTTCCCTGGGTGATATCAGGTGATATCTGGGTAACATCCATGTGGTGATATCAGGGAAGTCGCGAAATTCACAGATCCACGTTCTCGACCTTTCGGTATTTTATCGTTTTTTTTCTGGAAGTAGGCAATCATTTACATCACATATGAATAAGACCGCGAAATAAGACCTTTTTGACATATTTATTTCTCCGGTTTGCGTGAAGGTAGACATTGTTTTTTTATGTGGGGTAGAAAACGGTAAACGTAGATCGTAAATCTCGTAGCTCTAGGTCAAAGGGGGGCTAAACTGTGAGGGTGGTAAACTAGGTAAACTATTGCTGCTGCCGTGCGGTCGGTATTCATATCATTTACGAAAACGTAAACGACCAACGTATTCGTTTCGTACAAGAATACGTAAACGAAAAAGTTTACGTTTCGTGTACGAAAAATTACCAACGTATTCCTTTCCTACAAGCAGTTCATTCATACAGCTCTTAGGGACGCAAATTACCGTTTTTGATCGCCTCTCAATTGAGTCCGAAGCTGCAAGATGACATTTTGTGACACCGGTCATTAAATGGCCACAGTACTCCACACACGTCCGGATATGTGCTTTATAAAATGTTAGCAGTTGTCCCGGTGTAAAGTACTGTCGGATCTTAGCAAGGACGCCAAGCTTGCTCGCGGCTGCTCTTCCTCTAGACTCAATGAAGCGACCAAAGTTGAGGTTCGAGGAAATCTCTATTCCTAGCAACTGAAGTCGGTCACTGTATTCTAAACATACATTTCTAAAGATACATTTGGCACCAACTGTCCAAGAAACTATCTATACTTCATTCGTTTAATCAAAATGTAAAATTAAACAAAGAAACCTGTATTATTGTCAAATATGATTTAAAAATTATGGATAATGTAACTGACAGTTATTTATATATTCTGAAAATAAGAATAATATTACAATAAAGATATTGTTCATAAAAATAAAACAGTTTGAACTTCAGAAGTTTACAAAATAAAAAAAGTATCTAGTCATAACACGCGACCCGATACAACGCTAGAACGCTATGCACGTTTTGTCAGCTCTGTTTTTTTTATTATTTTCTAAATATATCCTTTTTATGTTGCCAAATCTTATATTTCTTCTCTCTTATGTTTATCCCGAAGGTATACACAAAAATATAGTAAACCTATTCGGTAGATTTTGGGAACATGTCTTGCAATAAAAGGGCTTCGCTGATACGATTTCGCCCTCCTCTAGATTTGCCCATACTATGCATTTAGTATAAACCAATAAAAATCCCATAGGTTTGGTCTCTCTTGGGCCACGAGAACAAGCAATCCGAGCCAATATACGAGAACGAGTCCAAACAGATCCGTTGTCTGAACGCGTTGTCTCTCAACTGCTGCGCGTACAACCAACGGACGGTGCTCATCGTGTGCGCCAAGTACTGCCAGATATATGATGCTGGTGAGAAATAGTCATAGCCTATAATGAGGGGAAGCTTTTATGCTGACATATTTTTGTGGTTTTAGGGATATATATTTTCCTTCCATAGTCCCGGCTGTATTACAGTTTCTTTCATTTAATTGTTAATTGACGAACTTTCATCATGGAATTTGAAAATTACTCCAGGAGCTTACATAATGCTTTAAGAGATTAGACTGTCAAAACTTTTTTTTTAAATGTTGTGAAGATATTCAATAGGATATAAAAATATAATTGTGATAATACTTTTTTCAGGTGATTTTTCAGTCCTATGCTCAATCCAAGCACCGTCCGGTGAACGTTGGATGTCAGGAGACTTTCTGGCCCCAGATAGAGTCCTTGTGTGGTCCACTGAAGGAAAAGGGTACCTTTATAAACTACCCGCAAAGTAAGTTTTTATTTATATAAAAATATTATAAGTGTTTCAATTTAATTTAGATAAAATAAAGTAACAGAATTTTCAATAATATTAGCTACATGTTTTGGAATGATTACACAATCAAAAGCTAGGCTATATTCAAAATACACAGATTCATTTATTTTAAAGCATTAGATTATCATCAGAGCACAGTTGCCTGTTTTGTTGTTCACTGTTTTATATAAAATAAACAAATATTATAAAAAATATAAAAAATCGAATTCATATTCCTAATAATTTTTATAAAGGGTTTATAAAAAAAAAGAAACCGTGCGGGAATTGTTATGACATCTGAGTTTGGGTTCGATTCCTCGTCAGATAATAGTGTATTGAATAAAAATCACGGTGGAGAATTCTAATGAAAAAGTCGAACCTCTCAAAAAATGTATAAACTCAGAACTTTACATATGAGCAGGGTACAGCTTGTGTTAAATATGTAATTTCTTTTATAGCCAACTCCGCGGACGAGCTATCAGTAGGTCAGCACAGTTTTTGTATGTGTATTTTGTTGATAGCATCGTTATATTTGCTGATAATGTAGCAAACAATAATGCATTTTAACTTATAAATTATAATATAGTTTTAAATCTTACTATTCTGTTGATAGTAAAATTTACATCTATAATATTCGTCGAAGTTTGGTTCTACAATATCGGCAAATGTAGAATATTTACACTTATTTTAGCTGATAGATTATTTGTGATATTTCAGTTAACAGATGTTTAGTGATACTTTCATTGTTTTTAAATTCGGAAGTAAAACTTCTTTGAACTATTCCAAGGTCACTTTGTTAACATTTCTTTGGACCAATAAGTATTGCCGGCTTTATATTGTCATAAAGAAGAAGTTGAATTTCCGTTTTATTTTTGTTCTAGCGACTATACCAAATATTTCCAAAATTTGGTTAAATTCTGGATCCATTATATATTTTCAGTTTCAATTAGTCTATGTATTTAGTTGCTAGCACATCATTTGAAACCATTTTTATTTTTTTGTTACTTTGACAAAAACACTTAAACACGAAATTAGTGATATTGGCTTTAAAAAACATTTCTGTTTTGTATTTATTTTGATCCCAATTGATGTCTTAAGTAAAGTATTTGCGACGGAAAACAATAAATATCTGACAATCCTAAATCAATAAAGAATTATTATTCAAAAAACTTTCCAAACTTTTTACCACCTACCACGTACCAGATCGTCATAAAAAAACAGAACAAAACATACATATATATTCCAGCTCCGTACCAGACCACAAGGGCTTCCACGGCCCCTCAGTGGAACACGACAGCCCATTGCTATTCAGTACTCTGGCGCATCCAGATAATAAGGTAGGGTTTTTTATTCAGTTTGGACCAATAAAGACCAATCTCTTTGATGGCTGTTAGTAAATTAGGAGTTTTGTCCCAATCTTGCAGGAAAAAAATAGGTTTAATCAGGCCCAATTTTTCATTTCTCATAAATTTGAATCAATCTAATGTTTTGACAGTTCGATAGAATATCTGTCAAAATATAAAAGTTGTGTCATAGTTAAGTTTCTCTCTGGATTAAAAAAAATCTTGCCCAAGAAGACGTATAAGACGTTATCCGCCAATCAGCACCGACTCTATTGGTTAAGATTTCCATAAATTGAAAGTTAACATTTTTCAGCAGTGTCAAAATTTCGAGACTGAGAATGTGTCTTGTACAACTTCAATATACCTATAATTAAAAAACATAAGAAAATGATGTAGAAAATATATTACTTGTTTCTTGATATTTAATTTTAGAGCGAATGTAGTTTATATTTTTGTTTAATTATCTTTATTTCAGTTGCTATCATGTCCTCCAGCAATGCGTTTCATATTGACATCAGTGGGGGGCAAACAGAGACGGTTATTACTAAGGGGAGATTCGCATGGAGTTGTTTCTCTATGGAATGTGGACGACGCGGCTACACCACAGATTAAAAATGTTGTTTGTAAGTTTTGTGAATATGGTCCGTAATGAAAGATTAGGTAATTTTTGGAAATTATATAATTTCATTTTTTGTTTCCAGCTCATGCGCCTATAGTGCTAACAAGTCTAGAAATGGCGTGGGCTGAAATGAACCCCAGCCCTGTTGGAATATTGGATCAATTCGGACATCCTGATGAACCTGGTATGACATTTTTTTTTATACTGTGATGGCTCTAGTTTTATTTATTTTCTTTTACATCAGTGTCCCTAAACGTAGAGAATAAAATAAATTCAAATCGATTATTTCTATTTTATGTGTTAATATGTATTACATTGTTAATGTTTTCCAAAGAATAACATTTTATTTCTTTCTTCTATAACTCTCTCTCAACAATGTTCTCTCTCTATCCCTCAGCCCTCTCTTTCGTTTCTGTATAAGTTATTCAAAGTGATATTTTTCTCTTCTTCTTAGCTTTTCATCAATCAAAAATGTTCCTTATTTTAGTTAATCAAATGAATTATGAAAATCTACTAAAGCTACTGTTAAAAACCTTTTTAAGAGTCCATGTCTATTTCAGAAATAAAACTGACATCATCTATATATCTACTGGCCGCTAACCGTCTGGTTGTGGGTCGTGAAGACGGCTCTATTGTGATAGTGAATGCGACGCAAACTGTACAGCTGCAGCTCTTGCACGGCAACCACCAGCAACTGGATGGTAAGATTTAACCTTATTGCATAGACTATAAGGTTAAAAATTTATTGACTGTTTGATTTGACACAGCGAGCTATTGACATTTAAGACTTTATTACCTAGCGCATAAAGTTGAAAATATGGAACTTGTGTGAATTAATAGATTTTGATCATTGATTACACGCTTCTTAAGATTAAATGTTGTCAGTTTATTGCAAAGTGAGCCAAGTCGTAAGAGAAAAACTCCTTAAATACCTTTAACTAGTTCGTATCAAACATATTTCTGTCACACTTAAAAAACGCATTTTTAATAAGGAGTGTTGATTTTATTATCACAATTTCTTCTAATTTATTATAAACGAAAATATATATTAAAAAACATCACTATAAAATAAAAAAAACATGATATAAATTCTAAGCTAAATGTTCTCTTACTACGACATGCAATATAAATACTTGTATTGTCATGATTGAATGAATTAATTTAGAGGGAGGAAAAAAATACCCATGAAAACTCGATATCTTATCACTTTTGTTTAATCAGCATCACTTATGTATCATTGTTTCAGATTGGCCTCCACACCAGCTGCTGCTGGGTCACAATGGTAGGGTCAACTGTCTGCTCTACCCGCATCATGTTAATTATAGGTGAGTGATATTATATTACGAGTATTATTCAATGTACTATATTTATTCAATGTACTGTACTTATTTAAAGCACTGTATATATTCAATGCACTGTATTTATTCTATGTACTGTACTAATTGAATGTACTGTATCTATTCACTGTACTGTACTTATTTAATGTACTGTACTGTACTCAATATCCTTATTCGGTAATTCAGAACAGTTTCCAAGTTTAAAATATCAAAAATGTAATAAAAATATACTATAATTATGAGAGAATAGTTTATAAATGTATGTTTATTTTTTAATATTGATAGATACGACAAAGCCCACCTTGTTTCTGGTGGGATAGACTTCGCAGTGTGTCTGTGGGACCTGTTCAGTGGGTCCCTCTTACACCGCTTCTGCGTGCACGCGGGAGAGATCACACAGCTGATAGTACCGCCGCAGAATTGTAGTGTAAGTATTTATTTATAACCTACTTCAAAAAAGTAATTTGGTTTGATTAAAAAATGGGGGTTTTTTTTTTTCACAATTAGGCGTTACAAATAAAATAAATATCCAAAATTATTCAGAATTTATGTTTACAAGTTTTGAATATGCAGTGCTCTAATAGAAAGATATATGTAGAAATGCTTTAAAGTGACTGGTTGAGGATTCCATCTTGACTCACGAATACGAATAGAATGTATATGAATACTCCTTTTTAAATTATTCTTTTTGGAAGGTATTCCGATGTTGATAAATATATATAAAATGGAAGTTTCCCCCAAAGGCGGCATTTAATCTGTATTTTTTTAATAGTTACCTTTTGTTTCAGCCGCGCATACAAAAATGTATCTGTTCAGTGGCGTCTGACCACAGCGTCACTTTACTGAGTGAGTGATAATTTTATAATTATATATTATAGAAATATCAAAGAAATGTTATCCAAATTAATATTTTCCCCAGGTCTGTCAGAACGTAAGTGTGTGACGCTGGCATCAAGGCACCTGTTCCCGGTGGTGAGCATTAAATGGCGGCCGGCGGATGACTTCATGGCGGTGGGGTGTAGCGACGGGACGGTGTACATTTGGCAGATGGAGACCGGACACCTGGACCGAGTGTTGCACGGTGAGGTCGTATAGAAGGTGCGGTCGCGGACCAATCACATAGATTGGCCTCCTTGACCGAACACCCTATGTGAGTGGGTGTCTGTGGATCAATCACATAGAATGGACCCCGGATCGGGTTTCAAACTTAAGTCCTACTTATACAATAACCTGTACTAAAGCCTAACGCCGTGAGAATGTCGAATGAAAAGAAAATTCATCGAAATAGTTCTATATAATAAGATGTATTTAACCGAGCATTCCCAGGGTACTTGGTTAAATACACTACAATAATTTTAGTTCTCTAAAAGTATAGTCTAGTTTAAGATAATTAATGACTTGTGTTATACTCCTCCAGGTATGATAGCGGAGGAGGTGCTGGGTGCGTGCGACGAGGCGGTGTCGGACGAGCTGGGGGGCGCGGCCGGGGGAGGGGACCTGCAGGGACTCGCCAACCCTGCCGTGCACTTCTTCAGGTGAGTTGGTTGTGAACGGTGTAGCTCGACAGTAATAAATAGGAAAACAAAAAAAAATCGTCTGGACCTTGATCACATGGTTATCCGGAGGTCTGATATCACGATATAAAAAGGGATATAGTCATTGGAAGGTATAGGGTCATAGTCATTGGATATAAAGCGACAGGCTCTCGTCAACATAAATGTGTACAGGTAATATAGTTGGTATTGAGGGTAGATGTGGGTAATACTTTGTCCCCCAGAGGTCTCCGGCATCGCAACCTGACGGCCATGCGTGCGGCGACGCAGCGCGGGCTGGCGGCGCTGCAGGCGGCCGACCGCGCCGGCCACGCGGGGCCGCTGGCGGAGCCCGCACGCGCGCGCCGGGCGCCGCTCACCGTGCAGGGCTTCCGCTCCAACCCCGCGGGTGAGTGCTCCTATAGCATTTGTGATGGCTATTTTATTTATAGTAAGTAATGACATTTTCGTGGGATGTTTGTGTTTTTTTTATCACTTAAAAAAATGATTTCGCGTTGGTGAAAGTGGCAGCACTCTCGTGCACTTTCCTTCTTTTTCTAATTTAACCTCTTAGGTTACGTCTTAAAAGCCACAATCATGACAATTGTAGACTCGTAGCCCTAGATCTGTAAAATATGATATCTAATATGTACTCTGTACCAGTTATTTTTAAATACCCCTGGGTATATAATACCATCTCTCTCCAGATCCCGAGAGCCACATATTGTTCTTCGACATCGAGGGTCTGATTGTGGAGCTGTTGAGCGAGGAGTACTCCGCCATGAGCCCAGCTAGTCTTGAGGTTGGTTACTTATAACATACATGTATATGCCTATATGATAAATTTTCAAAATTTGATTAAAAAAGATGACGGCAGCAGATATCGTCCCTTACAAAAGTTTATATGATGGGGATGATGTGTCGTTTGGTCGAGATCCTTTAAAAGCAGTAAGGTCGTTGGCGCCCGCTGACATCAATTAGCTTCAAGTGATTCATCCATTCCAGGCGGCTGGTCTAATAACAAGTGAATACATGAAGGTGGCAGCCCTGACGCAGAGTGCCAGTCCGGATGCAGCGAAACGTATATCCGGTAGGGTTATTATATCATAAAACATTAATATTACTAACTTTTTTTCTATATTTAAATTATTTATTCTTCATATTATAAGAAGTCTTGAAATACTTTGTGTACATTAGAAGGAAAACAGTTTACTTAGGGGGGGGGGAAAGTGGGAGATAATGGGCTAGGGGCAGGGGACGAAGGAAAAAAAATACGTATTCTCTTTTATTTTCTGGCCCGGTGCCGCTCCATTATATATATGTCCCATACATATATATGTATATGTGTGTAACAAAAACATTGTCTGTGTGTGCTGCATATGGATAGATTTCTTTGGACGTGTCAAAGACAAGGCGGGTGATATGGAACGACTGTTGAAAGAAAAAGATAAACATGGTTTGTTATCTAACTTTTAAAAGATATTTAATTTAATTTGTATGTATTCTTTTATTTGGTTAACATATTTGTAATAAGTGTTTAGGTTGAGTTCAACAATGAGATTATGAAAATAAGTATTTTTGTTCATTTTGATTTCTCGAAGTAAACATATCATTAACAAACTTTTTTATCTTTTTATGAAATTAATTGTTTAATAATAATCGCCATGTCGCATATAAAAGATTTTTTTGTCGAGATAATTTGGTCAGTCATATAATTTTGTATTTTTTTTCCTTAATATCTAAAAACTTTTGTGAGAGTCAATATTAATTAATAAATAATCGATAGGTATCCTCGCGAAAATGAAGGAAGGCGCTGAAACAATGCAGACCAAGTTACAGGCGAAGGCGGAGCAACTGAAGGGACAAATGGAACAGAAAGGTAAGTACACATATATTAAAGAGATATGAGAGAGAGAGAAGAAAACTATATAATCACCCTACGAGTAAAAGAGAGATAAGATATATAATGCGAAGATAGAGAGAGATATATATATATAGAGAAATATGTTGAAATAGTTAGTAGGTTAAAAATATTTAAGTTGAAATTTAATTAAAATTTTAGTACCGCTAACATTTTTTAATATATATATTTTTTCGTTTCCGTAATTTTAAAGATATAGTAGTATTATTGTTTTTTTTATTTATTTTCTTTATATGGCTTGACTATTAAGGTAAGTGCTATATTACTAAAATATTTATACCAACGTTTGCTGAGGTTTGTGGAGATATAGGCCTACTTATAATTAACTTAATTGACTACAGCGCCACCTATCGTCTTCCAGCAGAGCTATAGACCATCGTTTCAACAAAACCAATATATGTAGCTTAGAAGCTTATACGGCTAACAGACCAACCTAAAAAAAAAAATATCAAAGTGAACGAATTTTTTTATTATGTGTTTAAAAGCGCCATCTACATCAATATAAAACAACCAAAGTAACTTAGTGTAATAGATGGCACCTGTTATATAACTTAACCAGGCTCAAAGTATAAGAATTAAATTAATAGTTATTATATGAGAGAGCAAGATGCCAATAACGCTTGGCTAACAGTATGATAAATGTATCTGTTTAACATGAGACAGCGCTATACTATTTATCTATCGCTTACCTCCTATATATTGACGTTTGTGAAACGGAGATCAGAATAAAAGAATACCGAGTTTCTTGTGTGGTTCTTAACAGAGCAGGGCGCGTTTGGAACCCTCGTAATTAATTTTAAATGAGAAGTGATACCTAACCTTATAGAACGACTTATTTCTATAAGTATGGTATCAAAATACACCCCTGACACTTTCATTTGACATACACAATTGATCACTGGTACTGATTGAAAGTGGTAAAGATATAAATAATATATATAAAAAAATAAGAACATCCCACAACGACTATAGTCTGTGGTTCATTTGACAGTTGAATCTGTGGTCCATTTATTGACAACGTTCATCCTTGTACTATAAAAAAGGTTGAGGGTTTACTCCTAAAAAAAAAATGGATGAAATAAGGAATAATTTTAAAAATAAAATATTTAATTTAATATTTTTTTAAAATAAAAAATATACGATATATAATTATATATTATCTCAGTTATAAGCAGTACAAAACAGAACACAACAAGATTTATTATGAGGTTTATATTTATAAATCAAGGTGATCTACATTCATAAATAATTAGTTTCATTTATATTTGTAAACATACGGGCGGTTATTGCATTGAACAATTTTTCTGCGTTCTGTATTGGATTGAATTTACGATCCTTATGTCTCTTTTTGGTTAAGGCGATCTAAATTTTGTATACTGTAGTGTGTATATAAAATGTAGAAAATTATATTAATATTCGAATAATAATTCTATTGACTTGTATTCATATTTAATTTTAATTAGTTATTTAAATTATATAATTCTTATAAAAAAAAGTACATTCACAAATTATTATTTATTATTTTCCTTTTTTCAGTCACTCAAAATATTTAATTTAATATTGTACTCATAATAATAGCTCGTGAAATTATCGTTCGTATATTTCAAGCTAGTAAGCCTACGCCCTCATCAAGGTAGTCCAGATTGAAGTAAACAAGCCTCAATAAGAGTATTTAAAACAAAATAGACCTAACTTCATTAAACATAAAGAACACAATCGTTGAGCACACACACTTTATGAATATATTTTATATGCAACTTTCGACATTTCTAGATAATTGGTGCTCTTTGTCTATGTGTATGTAAGCACCTCTTTTGTTATTGAAAGGCTACAAAAAAAAATAGTTTCAAATCAAATTAATATATTTTAAAGACAAATTCCAATTACAAATTTCTTATGAAACGAACTTTAATAAAATATATATTTAGAGTTGAACACACAAAAACTAATCCGGAATGATATAACATAAAATATTTCATAGTAGAGTATTAAAAATCCAATGATGATATATTCCTTTTACCAAAGTTTATTTCTCGTACATGTAAGGACTGTCTTCTTCAACATCGCTATCATCATCTTGTAATAAACTTATTGACGGTTGTCTCTTTATAACGTTGCCTTCAGTTTCATTAGTTTTCTAGAGTCCTCTTATTGTCTACGTCTCCTTCTCATATGTTTCTTATGTCTGCCGTTCAACTCATCACCATCATCATATCTGTCATTATACTGTATCGGTGAATATAGCTCAAGATTATCTTGAACTTTTATTTTATAAGGTATCATCGGAATATCCTCGTGTATAGGAATTTATACCTTTTGGTGTGTCATAATCACCCTGAGCGGAATTTAACACCAAGAGTGTAATCACTGTAATAAAAGAATGAATTATATTAATATATATGACATAATAATTAAACTTCAGATCTATCAATACTCATATGAGTCTTATTAATGGATTATTTTTTAATCCATATCTATATAACTCTTCCGAAACAACTGAACGCAAGAAGCAGTCAGTCATTTGGTATTCATTACATTTGAGAATAAAAAAAAAATTTCACGAAAGACATACGGCTATTTGATGTATAAAAAAATACCCAGACATGATCACCCGTGTAGTTCTATGATGAATTTCTACTTGTTTTGGCCTTACTACATCTACAGGTAATATTTTTTTCTAATACCAATTACAATGATTACGCTGGTAAGATTATTATTAATTAAATTGTAATTGAACATTTAAATGGCTTGTTAATATTCATATATGCTATTTAAGTGGAAAAATAAAAGTAATCATTATATGGTCATTGGTCACAGTTGTTTTGACACTTGCCTAAAGTTCGCCTGTTGTAAGTATTTATTAAACGTAGATTGATTGTATTTAAAAAGGTTTTATAAATATGTTATCCTTCCTATACTTAATATTTTTAAAATAAACACAAGGTAAAATATATTAATCGTCCTATGTCCTGATAAAGAAGATTACAAATATATAAAATTGTTGAATTCTTCAACTCCAGTAACGACACGATAGGTCAGTGGGCATAGCGACGGGAACGAACCCCTAAAGGTTGCAGGATCGAGTCATTATATATTTAAACAGACCGACTGATTTAAATACTCGTACATGTATAGTAGGGTAGTTTGGTTATAATCACATCAAAAGCAAATCGACATTTCTGTACCGAAATAAAAAAAAAACAGTAATAATAAATTTGTTTGTCTAAAATGTTTTTCTTATGACGGTCAATTTTTTTCATTGAGAGGCCATATTATTTAATTAAATAAAGATTAATTCTAGATATAAACATAATACTATAAACTTGAGAGCGACAATAAAAATGCAAATAACTTTTAACTCTTCTGACAGATCTGATAAAAGTATACTATGTACAAAGAATTCCATTCAACACCTAATTTTAAACTGTCATTTATTTGCCAAGAAATCAGTAATGTTAATTATGGTAAATTTATAAGTCTTTGCATAATAAATGCTAAGGAGAGTCTAGAAGTTTACTGCTTGCTATCATACAAAACATTTGGCATACCTCAGGGCCATGTACTGGGACCAGGCATGTTTGAACTTCATGTTTATGAACCTTATGTTATTTAGCTGAAAACATTAGTAGCATTCATTTCAAACGGGGGGGATAAATTGTCTAGAATAGCTGAAAGAAGCATAATAGGAAAGAAAAGTTATTGTTTGGATAACAAGTACCACTTAATTCTTTTTATCTTTTAGTTTTTATACTAGCCTTGAAATATAACTAGCCTATGTCAGTGACATCATCTGATCCTCTCTGTGTAATAAGCCAGCTATAATCATGTAAATTGGGTACGAAATTCATATATTTCCAGTTTTATTGTAACGAGTGGTCACCACGTGGCCGAAATTAAGCCATAATTTTAAGTTTGAATATTTGTAAGGGTTTAGACAAAAAAAGTTCACTTCTGGAATAATTTTATATATATTTCTTTTTTAAATCGATTGCACCAGACTTCTAATAAAATATATTAATGACATTGAAAGTGTGTACTTAAACAATGAATATATATAATATAAGTTATTTTTTATTCTTAACGTATGTCGAAATGATTCAAAGTATTTCTTAAACTAACATGTATTTTCCAATTATGTTTATAATATAATTTGACTGCTTTAGGTTCGAAACGGTTTCGTTATCAAATTGTTTATTTTATCTAGATAACATTTTATAAGCGTAAATCAATATTTTATCTATATTATTAATCATTTTCACTAAAATGTTTAATTTCATAATATACATACAATAAAGCTTGTGAAATTTTCGTTCGTATATTTCAAGCTAGTAAGTCTACGCCCTCACCAATGTAGTTCAGATTGAAGTAAAGAAGCCTTAGTGAGAATATTTAACATAAAATATACCTAACTTTATTAAACATTCACAATAGAGAGCACAGTCTTTGACACTATATAAATGTGTTGTATATGCAAATTTTGACATATCTAGATAATAAGGGCTCTTTATTTATGTGTATGTAAGTAATTAAAAAGTAAAAAAAAAAATCAAATATAATTATTATATTTTAAAGACAAATTCCAATTACAAATATCTTATCAAACGTAATTTTTTTTAAAAATATATGTAGATTTCAAAACACAAAAAATAATCTCGAACGATGTATAACAGAAAGTACTTCATAGTAAAGATCTGATAATCGAATGATGACATATTCCTTTCATCAGGACCTATTTGTCGTATACAAAATAAGGATTGTGTTTTTCAACATCGCTATCATCATCTTGTAATAATCTTAGTAACGGTGGTAAGACTCTTGTTAACGTTGTCTTCAGTTTCTTTAGTTTTTTAGAGTCCTCTTGTTGTTGACGTCTCAACCGCATATATTTCTTATATCGGCCGTTCAACTCATCATCATCATCATTTCTGTCATTATAATATATCGGTGAATATCTCTCGAGATTATCTTGAACTTTTCTTTTATAAGGTATCACATCGGAATATCCCCGTGTATAGGAATTTATTACTTCTGGTATGTCATAATAACCCTGAGCGGAATTTAACACCAAAATGGTAATCGCTGTAATAAAATAATTAACGGTATTAATATATATGACATAATAATTAAACTTCACTTTTTTTTTTCTCAGATAACTCTTATTAATGAGTTATTTTTTATATGCTATAGATAACAGATATTCTTTAGAAAAATATACTGACAAAAGGCTTTAATTGATAATTAAGTTATATGTTCATAAAAGTTATACGATTATTTTTTGTTTGAAAAAAATATGTTACCCAGAAACAACCAGTGCAGTTGCATGATGAATTTCAACTTGTTTTAGCTTTACTATACTCAGCTAATTTATAGTTCTAATAACGCTACTATTTTTTTTTCAAATACCAATTACAATTTTTACACTGTGAAGATTATTTATAATTAAATTGTAATTGAACATTTAAATAGCATGTTAATGATATATGGTATTTTAACGGAAATTTAGAAGAAATAATGATTACAAACAATGGTTTGGTCATAGTTGTTTTGACACTTGCCGTTTAAAGTACGTCTGTTGTAAGTATTTCTTAAAAGTAGATTTAATGAATTTAAAATTGTTTATTATTGTTGTTATCCAAGTTATACTTAATATTTTAAAATAAATTTATTATCTAAAATGCATCAATCAGCCCGAAAGACTATTATAAATATATGAAATGTTGAATTCTTCAACTCAAGTAACGACACGATAGCTCAGTTGGCAGAGCGACGGGGACCAACTCGCAGAGGTTGCAGGATCGAGTCATTATATATCTATTCAAACAAGCTGACCGATTCAATAAATATATATCTGAGTAGATTGATATAATCACATTTAAATTAAACCATATTTCTGTTTTTGAATAAAAAATTGCTAATTTATTAAATATATTTTTTTTTATTTATTTAATCCTAAACAGATAATAATATAATCTATTTGCTTATCAAGAATTTTTTTTATAGTGGTCTACTTATTTTATTGAGATATTTTATTGTTCAATTAAATATATACGAATTTATAGATATTTTTAAAATACTAGTTGGTTGAAATTAGAGTAGAGAATTACTACAGACTAAAAGAAAAGCCATGGTGCAGTATTTGAATGAAAAGCTAGAGGGCTTGAAGCAAGCACTCCGTATGTGGCAACGCAATCTTGTGAAATTCGACGCCACCAAAACGCAGACTTTCTTCACCGCCAAAAAGAGTCCTTTTACCTTGGTTACTTTCCAGAATGTATCTTTGGTATACAGTGACCGACTTCAGTTGCTAGGAATACAAATTTCCTCGAACCTCAAATTTGGTGCGTTCATTGAGTCTAGAGCAAGATCAGCCGCAAGCAAGCTCGGCGTCCTTGCAAACGTCCGATAGTACTTCATACCGGGACAACTGCTAACATTATATAAAGCACAGATTCAATCGAGAGGCGAGCAAAGAGGCTTTTTGGGGACCCTAAGCTGGTGGAAGCGAACCTTAATAGCCTTGAACATAGATATAGAGTTGCCAGCTTCTTAGTATTCTATAGGATACATTTTGGTGAGTGTGTGTAGGAATTATATGACATAATTCCTCCATCCCCCTTTCATCACCGAACGTTCCGACGCACCGCGAGCATCCATCCTTTTGTTGTAGATACGCCGCATGTCCGAAAGACGGTTCATATTTTTAAATCAGACAGCGAAGGAGTGGAACAGCTTGCCTGCGTCGTTATTTCCGCCCCAGTAAAATGTGTGTGTCTTTAAGGCAAGAGTGAATAGGTTTTTACTAAGTTTTTGCTCCTTACCACCTATGACTGCATTTCATCAGGTGAAATTTAGTTTAAGTGTAAAAAAAATAAAACAATAAAAATATTTAATGGCACCGTAACGTCTATAGAGAGCCACTTAATTTTATTTTATTTTTAGTAAAATTTAAAACTGGAATTTACTTTGCAAAAAAACAGTTGATTTAATTAGGAACCATTTATTAATCTTTGCCCAATAAATACTCAGCAAAGTCTAGTGGCCTTACTTATAAACAAAGAAGAACAATTTACATCGAGTTTAAACTCGAAATAAGCAAACTGGCAACTCATAAACTCCGTCTAACTTAAACCTGACATAACGTAGTTGTAAAGTATTAACAAATACAAAATAAACAAAAATAACCAAATTTGTTTCATCATTATTCCAACCCTCACTCTATTTGAAGCATAACCAACGAGTCCCGCTTTTTTACTAACTTCAAAAATGACAACTAAATTCTTAACCAAAATTCGTCTTATACAATATAAAGACGAAAATTACTCTTATTTATAAAAAAAACAAAATTAAAAATACCTATTGTTTGAATTAGATTTACCTCTCAAACATTTAGTTCAACTACAAATTAAAACTCAGACATAATCATAAAGCTGTTATATCTTCTCAGTTACTTCAATCCATGCTCCTACTTTCGCCTTTTTGTAAAATTAAAATGAAGCTTGATTTTTTTTTGTCGGTGGTTTTATAATTTGTCTAAAATCTTGCTGTAATGAAAATATAATACAAGTAAAAGCAATGTGACATAAAATAGCACTTATTAATAGTGATAATTACCTTTAGTCTTATTACCAGTGCAAGTACATAGCACCAATTAGCACTGCGTTTTCTTTTATTTGTCTTTATTTAATTCGTATTAAATTAAACGTATTATTATCTATAATATTTATATGGCTATCATACAAAAGATTTGGCATACCTCAGGGCCATATACATGGACCAGAAATGTTTCAGCTTTATGTTTATGAACCTAATGTTATTTAACTGAAAACATTAGTCGCATACATTCTAAAATGAGAAATAATCGTCGAAAGTAGCCGATAAAAGCATAATTGCAAAGAAAAGTTATTATTGGATAATAAGTATCGTTAGATTCTAAATATCTTTTAGTTTTTATACTAACCCTGAAAGATAACTAGGCAGTCAGTGACTTTCAAAGTAACCGATTTCTTTAATATTTGGCAGAAACCTTAAGCATTTTATTCTACATAGGTGTTTCAAAAAAAATTGCGAAACATAGGGGAATAGGGGCCAAGGGGTGGGAGCTAATAAATTTTTAAATTTGTTCACTACCTATTTCGTGAAGTCTCAATGTGTCAAAACGCTCATCTAAGTCCCCAAAGTAACCACAACATGTGGCAACCCTTAAGTTGCATATGCAATAGCTAAGAGGGCAAAATGCAACATCGCATCTACTGGACCAGTAAAACAATTTTAAATGTGGAGGCTATTCTAATATAAAATAGAAATCTATTCACCATTGGGAGTGAGTACTTAAACAATGAATACGTTAAGATATTTATAACATAACTTATTGTTTATTCTTAACATATATTGCGAAGTTTCTAAGTATTAGTATAGGAACCAACATATTTGTTTTCCTAATTGCCTAATGCCTAATTGTTTATTGTTGTAAGGAATATTTTATTAACATACACCTCTTAATGTTATTTTTTTTATAAATACATTAAGGTTCCCAATAGTTTTAGAATTATGAAATTTGACAACACTTTATGTATATTATTATTGAATGATTTAAAAAATAAATCGGTCTTCCTTTTAATTGACATAATTCAAACAGTTGTGTTCGATTTAACAGTTAAGAAATTAACAGTTTTACAAGACAATTTACTAGAATAAGTTATAATACAATTGTCATGCTTAGATTAAAAATCACTTTATACAAAGCCTGAACTGTGTTAAATTTCATACTACCGTGCGCAGAATATGCTTAATAAATAATACAAATTTTACTTGCTGCCCGTTTTCCCTATTCTCCTGTAAAAATAAGTTTTTTTTGGCACCAGAAAAATTTATGAAATAATATGCTTACACCAGACCAGCTGTTACCATATCAAATCAGTTTTAAAATATAAATAATAACTCAGCCATAAGCAGTACAAAACAGACCACAGAACACAACTAGCCTAAATATGGGGTTTATGTTTATAACCCAATCACTTCTAATATAAATAAAAACATTTATAAGTGACCTACATTCATATATAATTAGTTCAATTTATATTTGTAAACATACAGGCAGTTAAAGAACACAATCGTTAATATTTCTTGATAATTGGGGCTCTCTATCTGTAAGTGTATGTGTATGTAAGTACTTCTTTTGTTATTAAAGGGTTACACAAAAATCGTTTCAAATAAAATGATTATATTGTAAAGACAAATTCCATTAACAAATTTCTTATCAAACGAAATTTTATTAGAAAATATATGCAAATTTAAAAACACACAAGTTATTCGAGATTGATGTCTCGGACAATATTTCAAACTAAAGATTTAAAATGGGATGATGATAAATTCCTTTATCGGGTTCTATTTTTCGTATCTATAGGAACTTTCTTCTTCAACATTACTGTCACCATCATCTTGTAATAATCTTAGTAACGGTGGTAAGACTCTTGTTAACGTTGTCTTCAGTTTCTTTAGTTTTTTAGAGTCCTCTTGTTGTTGACGTCTCAACGGCATATATTTCTTATATCGGCCGCTCAACTCCTGCTCATCATCATCATTCCTGACATACTGTATCGGTGAATATCTCTCGACATTATCCTGAACTTTTATTTTATAAGGTTTCACGTCGGAATATCCTCTTGTATAGGAATTAATATCTACTGGTGTATCATAATCACCCTGAGCGGAATTTAACATCAAAATGGTAATCACTGTAATAAAATAAATAATGATATTAATATATGTGATATAATAATTAAACTTCAGAACTTTCAATACTCAGATAACTCTTATTAATGAGTTATTTTTTTATATTCTATACAATCAATATCAATATATGTTCTGTACAAAAATATTATATTATTAACAGCAAATTTATTCAAGGCTTTAATTTCATCTAAGAATTAAATAATATACGGTAAATAACCGTCTGTCTTTTGTGAACAGATAATATATAAAATGTTACCCAAAAATGACAACCAGTGCAGTTCCATGATGAATTTCAACTTCTTTAACGTTACTACATCCAGGTTATTTATAGTTCTAATAACGGTAATAATATTATTTTTTCTAATACCAATAACAATGATTACGCTGATAAGATTATTAATAATTAAATTGTAATTGAATATTTAAATTACATGTTAATATTAATATATGCTATTTAAGTGGAAAATTAAAAGTAATTATTGTTTGGTCATAGTTGCTTTAGCCCTTGCCGCTTAAAGTTCGACTGTATTTATTTTCTAATTGTGGATTGACTGTAGGTAAAATTGTGTATAATCATGTATAAATATTTTTTTAAATAAATACATAATGTAAAAGGCATCAATCGTTCTACGTCCCGATAATGAGGATGATAAATATATAAATAAAGACCGAACGATTTAAATAAATTTACATCTGAGTAGTTCGTTTATAATCTAAACTGAGATTCCTTTAAAAAAAAGGATTTCTTTTTACTTTTATGATTTTTTTTAGTTTCATTTTATTCCAAAGATTGAATCATATAAATTTGATTGCCAAGAATGTTGCTCGTATAGTGTTTAATTTATTTTCATTGAGAAGTCATTTAATGTAAAAATATGTTATTTCAGATATATACAAAATTCCTGATTGGTTGAATATTGAGAGCAACTATAAAAATGCAAAAAACTTTAAATTGTTCTGACAGATCGAATATAATTATACTCTTCAAGAAGAGTTCCACTCAACACCTAACTTTTTTTCATAACTCAATGGTCACTCTCTGTTGAAGAACCAATTTTTAAAGGGCATTTATTACCTATCAAGATGTAGCAAGTCAATACTATTCTATCTTTAGTAAAATTTTAAACTGTCATTTATTTTGCCAAGATATCAGTAAATTTAATTATGGTAAATTTATTCATTTCTGAGTAATAAATACTAAGCAAAGTCTGGAAGTTTACTGCTTCCAGACTTTGCTTAGTATTTATTTAGTATTTATTTATCATACAAAACATTTGGCGTATCTCAGGGCCATGTACTGGGACCAGGCATGTTTAAGCTTCATGTTTATGAACCTAATGATATTTAGCTAAAAGCATTAGTCGCATACATTTAAAAAGGTGGAATTATTGTCGAAAGTAGCCGATAAAAGCATAATAGCAAAGAAAATTTATTGATTGGATAACAAGAAGGTACCATTAGATTCTTATTATCTTTTAATTTTTATACGATCCTTGAAAGATAACTAGCCGATATCAATGACACTATCTGATCCTTTTTGTGTCATAAGCCATCTAATCATAAAAATCGGGTACAGAATTCGTTTATTTCTATTGTTTTATTGTAATTAGTGCGTGCTCCGTGGCCGAAAATAGACCATTTTAAGTTTGTATGTTTATATGGGTTTGGACAAAAGAGTTCTTTAATAATCTTATATCTATTTTTTTATTCTAATGCATCAGACAACAATCTGCTCCTTACTGCTATTTGATATCTAATAAAACATATTTATAATATTGAAAATGTGTAATTATGAATATTAAACAATGAATATATATAATATAACTTATTTTTTATTCTTAACATATATAGGAAACTTTTTAAGTATTTCTGGAACTAATACATATTTTCAAATTATGTGGTATAATTTGACTGCGTTAGGTTCGAATCGAATACTTGCTAAATTGACTATTTTAGTTAGATAATACTTTGTAAGCGTAAGGAATATTTTATCGACGTATACTCGTTGTTATTTTATAAATACATTTAGTTTAAAGTTTAAAATAGTGTTAATATTATGAAATTTTATTTGACCCGACAAGAATCTGTAACGATATTAAATTTAATTAAAATCTTCTTGGAACGTTAGTATCTCTTGTCATTATTTTTATATTTAAACTTTCGTGAATCATGACTATTATATTTATATTTACCCGGCTGTATTCACGCAGAAATTAAATCGGAATGTGCCCGACTAGTTTCGAACCCATTCGGGGTCCTTAATCATGAGCTCTGAGCGTGGCGGACTCGCCGCAAGTCCGCCACGCTCAGAGCTCATGATTAATTCTTGTCATTATATTCACAGCGTATATCCTTAATCTATTAAAAATATTGAGTTTCTACTCCTACAATACGCGATGCATGAAATGAGAAATAATTTTCAAAAAAATAATTTGTGTTTTTATTTCATTCGCAACTGTTTTAAAATGTGAATAAAGCTATAAGCAGTACAAAACAGACATCAGAATACAAACAAGCCTAATTATGAGGTGTAGAGACGAAGCTTCTTAGCATTCCATGGATTCACCGTGCGGGTGCCGGGCCCATCGCGTTGCAGGGAGAGGAATGCAAACAGCTCCTGGGACTTGCGACCCAGGTGTAGGTTTAAGGGGCCCCTTTAAAATGCGCATTCACGCTCACCATCAACTGGTTGCGCTCCTCTCCCTATCTAACCAAATTTGGAATAAACCTACCAATGCCGCCTTTGAAGTACGTTCTAGAAATGTACTGATGATAGTTCTAGAGAGGCCAAGATCTTTAAGTAGGTTATAGAGAGATTTCGCTGTTATACCTCTCGCTCCCACTTCTACCGCGTACAAATTAACTATATACCTATTCCTGATCAGTTCGTTGGTCAGTTCGTAATACTTGTTTACTTTAATTGTGTGATCTTTGGGGATGTTAGTTTCCCACGGAACAGTAAGCTCCACAAGTATCACGCGCTTCAACTGTCTAGAATACAGGAATATGTCCGGTCTGGATGACGAGACAACAATATCCTCAGGAATTCTATACTGTTTCTCATACGTATCCATCATTATAGTCCAATCGCGAGCCGCCTCCAAGATAGAGTGAGGCTTTTGTTTTGTTTTTTTAGACGAGCCTTGTTTAATGAACTCTATGAATCTTTTGGTGGTTGTTATACCCTTTTGCGCTCTAGCTACTGAAAGACTAACCGCTTCACGTATGATTTCCAATACTTTATCATGGCGCCGCGACTATTGACCTTTTTCCAATAGCACCCTACACCCTACCAACAAGTGTTTAGCCGTTCCTACTGCCTCCCCACAGATAATGCAAGACTTTTCGGTAGCTTTACCCCATCTTACTAAATTACTTTGATCTGGGAGAGTCATTTGGAATGCATTTAGATAGAATTTTAATAAGGCTGGAGACCAATCATGAAGTAAGGTGCGCCACCTCAATGCTAATGGAATACAAAAGTCACCTATGGTCACCCACTCATTTTTAATTTCTAGATTCATCGCGTGCACTCGATATTTATCGTTTTCATCTTGTCGAATAAAGTATTTTGTTAAGTCTATATCCCGAACATTCCCGCTAGATCCCAACCCTACTTTATTTGTTTGAGCACCTATCATGAATTGTTTATGGAATTGAAGTCGTGACTCCAGCTCTGATGCATTTTTATCTTTTGGAAGAGATGTTACAATATCATCATGAGATTTTTCGATGATATGTCTTTTGGTAGCTCTTAGGTGTTTATAGAGCTCCGATGGTTTCTTTAATTTCATCCCAAAATTGTTTCGGTCTCTGAATAAAGTTGAAGAGTCCGCTGAACGCGCCAGCCCAAACCACGACTTCAATATATTTATGACATTTGCATCTAACTTTGACAAAAGGGTTTATATACCAAGGTGGTCTACGTAAATAATTTGTTCAATTTATATTTGTAAACATACGGGTGGTTATTGCATCGAACGCTTTTTTGCGTTCTGTATGGGTTTGAATTTAAAATCCTTGTATCTTTTTTTTAATTTATATCGATTTAGTTGGTTCGGCAGTCTAAATCTTGTATACATATTACAAGATAAAATCATAAATATATGGATTTATTGAGGTGTATATTATATTTTATTTATAATGAAGGTAGCTATTTAAAGTATGTTTTTCTTAAATAAAAGTACATTTACAAATCACCCAAAATATTAAATTTAATAAACATATGATAAAATTATAAATGTACTTTATTCTTCGATAATTCTTTCGACATTTCTCAATAATTGGTGCTCTATGTCTTTGTATGTAAGTACTTCTTTAGTAATTAAAAGATCACATATTTTTTTTCAGATAGAATGATTATATTTTAAAGACATATTCCAATAACAAATATCATATCAAACGTAAATATGTTTAAAAATAAATGTAAATTTCAAAACACAAAAAATATTCCGGAATTATGTATAATACATAATATTTCATGGTAAAGATTTGAAAATTGAATGATGATATATTCCTTTCATCAGGACCTATTTTTCGTATACAAAATAAGGATTGTGTTTTTCAACATCGCTATCATCATCTTGTAATAATCTTAGTAACGGTGGTAAGACTCTATTTAACGTTGTCTTCAGTTTCTTTAGTTTTTTAGAGTCCTGTTGTTGTTGACGTCTCAACCGCATATATTTCTTATATCGGCCGCTCAACTCCTGCTCATCATCATCATTCCTGACATACTGTAACGGTGAATATCTCTCGACATTATCCTGAACTTTTATTTTATAAGGTTTCACATCGGAATATCCTCTTGTATAGGAATTAATATCTACTGGTGTATCATAATCACCCTGAGCGGAATTTAACATCAAAATTGTAATCACTGTAATAAAAGAATGAATTATATTAAATTTGAATTAAATATAAAAAAAATATTTAAGGCTGCAATTTTATTTGAGAATTAAGCTTCTCATAATCTTTTCAGAAAAGACATACGGTTATCTAATATGTGAAAAAAAAAATGTTACCAAGAAAAGACAACCAGTGCAGTTCCATGATGAATTTCAACTTGTTTTAGCTTTACTCCACCCAGGCAATTTATAGTTCTAATCATTTATTTATTTTCTAATACCAATTACAATGATTACGCTGATAAGATTAATAATTATATTGTAATTGAACATTTAAATAGTATGTTAATATTAATATATGCTATTCCAACGGAAAATTAAAAGTAATCATTGTTTGGTCATACTTGTTTCGACATTGGCTGCTTAAAGTTCGACCTTTGTAAGTATTTCTCAAATTGATGGTTTTTAAAATTGTTTTAGTCATACACCTTATACTTTATCAAATTGTTTAATTAATACATAGTGTAAAAAACGTCAATCGTTCTACGTCGCTATAAGGACGATTTGAAATACAGGGTGGACCAAAAGTCCGTTTAAATTTGATTATTTGACTTTGACGAGCAGTGACGACGGGGTGAGGCGGTAAGGTTATGAAATGCGAATCGACCATTGGGAATTTAGTACCATGGCGCCTGCGTACGTTCGTACAATAACGTGCGTTCTGTGTACGCGGATATGCTGCAACAACGATGTTTTTACTCCAGCGAACGACGTTTTTGCGGCATACAATACGGCATAAAAATGAAGTTCCATCGATTCAATTGATTAGAAAATGGGTACAGCAGTTCGAAGAGACAACTTTAACAGTTAATCAACCACGATCCGGTCGACTTAAAACTTCAAGAGACCCCGAAAACATTGAGCGTGTAACAGAGTCCATTTGTTAAAATACTGGACTCTGTTCGGAAGCGTGCTAGCGCCTTAGGTGTGCCCTTGTCATCTCAAATATGTATACTTTGCAAAGACATTACATTACATTTACATTCGTACCAAATTATAATGATACTGGACTTAAAACCTCAAAATCACGTTCTCAGGCTCAATTTGCAAACAAAATGTTGGAGAGGTTCACCAGCTTTACCAACATTTTTACTCAGACTGGGCACACTTCCATCTAAAATGGCATATGATCAGGCAAAATTGCAGATATTAGACAATCGTCCAATGACAATGATCCTGAATTGAAGCATCAAAAACCTCTGCGTTCACCCAAGGCTTTGTCAGCTAGAGTCTTATTGGTCCATACTTTTTTGACGATCGCAATATTCCACGCTTCTAAAAAGTCATTAAGTGCTGTTCACGAAATTTTTGGTCAAAAAGTGATATCTAAAAGAAGTGACATTAACTGGTTAAATGAGAATCCTTGTCCACCTTCTTTCTTTGGGGATACTTCAAAATTAAAGTTTTCACACGCAACAGAACTAAAAGTTAATGTTCAAGAGAAAATTAAAAACATTTCAATAAAAACTTATGAGGCCGTTATTGAAAATTCTCGATCCAGGTTGCAGCAGTGTCAAAATAGACCAGTATATACAGGATATAGATAATGTAATTTTGAAAAAATAAAATGCCGACTTCTGTAATTTATTAATAAATAAAAAATATATATCTTACATAACTAGTTTCTTTTAAAACATCATTTAAAATGGACATGAACATTTGGTCCACCCTTTATATAAAATGTTCAATTCTTTAACTCCCGTTAACACGACAGCTCAGTTGGCAGAGTAACGGAGATAAACTCCCAGAGGTAACAGGATCGAATTTTTGAATATTTATTCAAATGGACCTACCGATTTAAATATATGTATATGGCTGAGTAAATCGGATATAATGACATCAAAATCAAATCAATCGATATTTCTAGATGCTTTTTTTTTTTATTCATATTATCCTTTATAATATTCTTACAATAATTTCTCAAATCTCAACTTTAAATCATCTCTTATAATTAACCATTCTCACATTTCACATCTTTCTTCTAATACAAAATATCTGGTGCTTTGCCCATATCATACCCATCCAGAAAATCGCAAATCCGTCAAATTTCTCTCATTATTGACCAATTTCAATATTTCCTTTTCCATCAACAGTACTTGAAGATATTTTCCACAGTCAACTTTCATTTCTACAACATTCTTAATTTATATCAAGATCGTTTCCGCCCTGGACACAGCACAGTAACGGTGTTAATCAAAATATGTCATGATACAAGATACGAAATCGATGAAAAACAAACTAGTATTCTGATAGACTTCACAATTGCTATCAACACCGTAGATTTAATCCCCTTTTAAATATACTCTTCATCTTGCCATCTTAAAGTGAGTGTCCCTGAGGGTGCGGTGATGTTTCCTCCTTCTGTTCAATCGTCTCTCACCATCATTTCATTTTTATGCTGATAACTTGATCATTTACACAGCATCATCCGTCGGTGAATTACATGGTGATAAAATTAAATTTAAACAAAATTAAACTTCGATATCAATTCTGTGAGTTCCTGAACTTAATCGTTTGGGTTGTATGTAAATGCAAGTAAGTCACAAATTTCTATATTTGGTTCACGTTATCAATTATCAAAAAAGTAATTTATTACCTCTTCCGTGTTCTGTAGTATGCGACGGTGCTCGAAAAGGCTGTCAAATATTTGGACCTTGTCATGGAAAAATCCTTCTCTTAGATACCACAAGTAGCTGAAGTTAAACGAAATCTTATGCTATGATTGATAGATTGAGAAGATGGAAGAATTTCTTGCCTTAAAAACTAAAATATGCCTTGCTCAATTTCTTCTACTTCCCTTACTACATTACACAGATACATGCTACTCTGGTATAACATAAATCCATCTTAATAAGCTTAAACGTCTGAAAAATATTTTTTTTTGTATTGAGACTGAAGAAATTTGATCACAGTTCCCAATATCGGATTCAACTGAAATGACTAACCATAAAGTGGAGATGTAATCTTCAAATCCTTTCACTTCTTTACGCCATTCTCTTTCATTTTTATAATGCTTCCTATTTTTAATATACAGAGTATAGCTTAAACCAGTTTTTGGTATTCTCCCGTGAAAGTATTTTTTTTGAGTACCAGCAAAAATAATTAAATGATATGTTTACACCAGAGATAAAGCAGTACAAATCAGAACACAGAACACAACAGGCTTAATTATAAGGTTTATATTTATGTACCAAGGTGATCTACATTCATAAATAATTAGTTCAGTTTATATTTGTAAACATACAGGCGATTTTTGCATCGAGCAAATAGGCATAATTTTAAAAGACTCAAATGCTACATCCACGTTGTGTTCTGTATTGGAGTGATTTTAAGTTTTTTTGGTTATTCATTACTTATTTAGTTTAGTAGTATTCGAAAAACTTTCGATTGTGTAAAGAAATGGAAATTATCGGTTAATATTAAAATAACTTATAAATACAGATATAGACATCGTATTCGCTTATAAAAGTGCATTCAACAATATTTATAATTTTAAATTTTCGTAGATCAAAATATTTAATTTAATAATGGAGTTACAACAAGAGAGTGAAATTATCGTTCGTATATTTCAAGCTAGTAAGCCTACGCCCTCATCAAGGTAGTCCAGATTGAAGTAAACAAGCCTCAGTGAGAATATTTAAAACAAAATAGACCTAACTTCATTAAACATAAAGAACACAATCGTTGAGCACACACACTTAATGAATGTATTTTATATGCAACTTTCGACATTTCTAGATAATTGGTGCTCTTTGTCTATGTGTATGTAAGCACCTCTTTTGTTATTTAAAGGTTATATATTAAAAAAAACTTTTAAAATGAAATTATAATATTTTAAATACGTATTTAATTTATTATTCCATTTATTGAAAAATATATGTAAATGTTAAAAAACCCAAATTAATTAAGATTGATGTATTAGACAACATTTCATACTAAAGATTATAAATGCAGGATAAACATCCGTAACTAATTTAAGTCTCAATATATATTAAAAATCGAATCGGGTTCTATTTATCGTATCTATAGTAATTTCGTTTTTTAACATCGCTATCATCATCTTGTAATAATCTTAGTAACGGTGGTAAGACTCTATTTAACGTTGCCTTTAGTTTTCTTAGTTTTCTAGAGTCCTGTTGTTCTTGACGTCTCAACCGCATATATTTCTTATATCGGCCGCTCAACTTATGATCTTCATAATTCCTGACAATATACTGTACCGGTGAATATAGCTCGAGTTTATCTTTTTGGAATCCTTTCAGCTTATAACGTTGCTCATTGGGATATCCTCTTTTATAAGAATAAATATCATCCGGTTTGTCATAATCACCCTGAGCGGAATTGGATACCAAAATGGTAATCACTGTAATAAATAATTAATAATATTAATATAAAATACATAATAATTAAAACTTCTGATTTTTGAATTCTCAGATAATTCTTATTGATGGTTTATTTTCAATATTCTATACAAGCAATATCAGCAGATATTCTATATAATAATATATTAACAACAAATTTATTTAGGGCTTTAATTTCATCTGAGAATTAAATAATCTACCCTCAAAAGGCACACGTTTATTTAATGTATGAAAAAACGTTACCCAGAAATGATAACCAGTGCAGTTCCATAATGAATTTCATCTTGTTGTGGCTTTACCACATCCAGGTAATTTATAGTTCCATTAATGGTAATGTTTGTTTTTTCTAATACCAATTACAATGATTACGCTGATAAGATTATTTAATAATTAAATTGTAATTGAACATTTAAAGGACGTGTTTATATTAATATATGCTATTTTAACGGAAAATTAAAAGTAACTATTTTTTGTCATAGTTGTTTTGACAATTGCCGCTTAAAGTTCGTCTGTTGTAAGTATTTCTTAATCGTGGATTGATGGCTGTTAAAATGGTTTATAAATTGTTATTATCCATGTTATATTTTGAGATAAATTCAAAATCTAAAATATATCAGTCGTCCTTCAAAAAGAGTTCCACCGCAAAACCTGACTTTTTTCATAAATTAATGGTAAATTTCGATGCAAATAACATTATTTAAAATGAATGAGGAAATCATTAATTTTAATTATGATAAATTTATTAGTTTCTGCGTAATAAATACTAAGCAAAGTCTAGAAGTTTACTGCTTGCTATCATACAAAACATTTGGCATACCTCAGGGCCATGTACTGGAACCAGGCATGTTTGAACTTCATGTTTATGAACCTTATGTTATTTAGCTGAAAAAATTAGTAGCATTCATTCCAAACGGGGGAAAAATTGTCTAGAATAGCTGAAAGAAGCATAATAGCAAAGAAAAGTTATTGTTTGGATAACAAGTACCACTTAATTCTTATTATCTTTTAGTTTTTATACTAGCCTTGAAATATAACTAGCCTATGTCAGTGACATCATCTGATCCTCTCTGTGTAATAAGCCATCTATAATCGTATAAATGGGGTACAAAATCCGTCAATTTCTAGAATTATTGTGTCTAGTACCACGGTACCACGTGGCCGAAAACAAACCATGATTTTAAGTTTGTATATTTTTAGAGATAGTGACAAAAGAGTTTACTTCTAGAATAATTTTATATCGATTTTTTGCTTTTTATTCTATTGCGTCAATGAACAATTTATTCCTTAAGACTTATGAATATCTGATAAAATATATTTTCGGCTTATAAAGTGTGTACGTAAACAATGAATATGTTAAGATATTTGTTATATAACATAAAATTTAATCAAAGTTGAAAATCTTAGTTCCTGGAACTAATATTTTCAAATTATATGGTATAATTTGGCCGCATTAAGATCGAATCGGTTTCATTACGTGCCAAATTGTTTATTTTAGGTATATAAGATAAGCGTTAGGCAATATTTTTTTAAGCTAGTTGATTAGTGTCAATATTATACGAGTGAGAGAGATATTAGAGTGATTACTTTGGTAACCAATGTTACGAAGAGCACGCTTTCTCTCCACCCACCTCCTAGTAGAAACAGCGCTATGGACGTTCTAGACAGTTAACTAGTGACAATAAGGCCTTATTCCCACTCATACTATACTTACACATCACTCTCGCCCGCCGGTCAATATTACGCAATTTTCTTACGCTTCCTTAGTGGAGGACAGGCTTTCACAAGGCAAAGTTACTGCGGGCGTATCTCCGAATATGTAGGCCCCTCAGACAGGAACGTCAAGTGCGGGTGCAATCACTTACTAGGGTAATTGCAACATCGATTACGAATACAACGTTTGTTGTATTCGTAAACCTATTATTCGGATTCTAGAGTTTTTTGTCATTATTGTAAAAAAAGCACTTAAAGGGTTTCCAATCGCCAATCCAGCCGTTTCCATGTATGTTTTGATATTTTGATTTAGCTTCTTTATGTTTTTCGTTGTGTTTATATTTAGAAGGGTTACTTCTTCGTTTCTTTAACATTTATCATTTGTTCCGTGGAATGCCAAGGAACCTTTTTCATCATAGTATAATTGCGTTGAATTTACCAGCAAATTTATAGAGCCTTTAATGTTAAAATTATTTGTACATTACTCTCCATTCTTTATCTTTTTAAAATATTTAAAACGCTTAAATGGCCTGCTAGTGGTCAATCTGGCATTAAGAGGACACTTTTTCGCCCTTATATTGCCTGCAACAATGCTATGCATTGCTATGCAATACTCTGGTTTTAATGTGTCGATCAATACTGTAGCTTCTATTAAAGTACTTGTACTCTATCTGACAGTTTGATTATGCATTCTATATTCTTGGAGATGGATCTTCGTTGGAGTACAATCAGCCGGAATTTGACTGTCACGGATAATATTTATGCCATAATTTCAAATGAAACCACCGAATTTTACCAGATCTTTATTAAAAATGAGCTTATTACGAAACAGTTTTTCATTTTCAAACCAGCCTAGGAAATTAATTGCCCCTAACCTGAGCTGGCGAAAGAAACTCAGCTTGTCATATTTTTAAAAGTCATTCTTAAATCCTAAACTACACAAATGCATGATAGAAAATACTCGAAATGAATCTTGAAACAGACTGTCAGCGAACGCTTCACGTTTCATCATCCTTTAAATATTCGGAAACGTTGTAGTATCCGTTTGCATTTTAACGTCCCTTAGCTGCTGTTGTAAATTTATTAAACGGTTATACTTGAAAATTTGTTGGGAGGTTGTTGAAAATTTGTATACATTGCTCCAGAAAAGATTTGCTTACTATTTTAAATCGAGTTACAGCTAAAGCGAGCTTGTGTTTGTTCCTCGTATTTATACTGTATATATCACTATGCTTAACAAAAGTAATAATATTCTTATGTTCATATTTGAGATTTTTCCACAATAGATTTTTTAAAGACCGGTAAAACTAACCGTGACCATCACTATATTGTGGATAGCGGTTATGAGTTTCAAAATACGTAATTATTAAATTAATACCTTCATATATGAGCCGGCACAATGTCATGATTAATTACGTCCAATCGATTTTCACCTTTGTTTTTATATTTGGCGTATCATAAATATAATTCCAATTACTTCTGCTGATAGGAAATTAATTGGATAAATAAACAATAATCAAACGAATATGTGACTGTGAAAAGATATAATTAAATCGACTACAATTTTACGTTTTTATTTTAGTATTCATATTTTCAAATTTTTGGAATGCAAAGTTTTACAATTTATATGAAATCTTGCTGAAGATGTTGAAACAGATTTAACAATTAAAGAGATCCGAATGACATGATATTGACATGATATACTGATAAACATCGGTATGTGGGCTATTAGAGTTATCAAATTTAAAAAAGAATCGGATTCAGTTTTGATCAACGATTCTTAAGGAATTCAAGAAAGGAACGATATAGTACGATAAACGGGGCTTTTAATAATTTGACTTAGAAAACAGTACTTAGTATAAATGATAGACGTTGATTGTGTTTGAACAAATGCTTTAATATAAATGAAATTATATCTCTTCGATAAATACTCCCTCAGGGAGTAATTTTCCTGGTAATAGTTTATGGGGATGAGTATGAAACTGCCAGGGTTCTCCTTCTCTACTTCTAGGAATACTAGCCAGTGGTTTTATTAGTCCTCTCAATATTCTTAATTGAATTCTATCTCTATTCGTACGGTTTTGTATACCGGAAAGATCAATAATTCCCATCAAAAGTTTCTGATCCCTGCCCCGTCCCGCTGTTTTTCCTTTTTTTGGATTTGAAACTGCTCTCCTGTAAAACAGATCCGTTTCTTCTGAAACTATCCAATCATTCTGTTGGTTACCTTCTCTATCCTGCTCACAGCATCTCACCTCAGTTTGCAACAAGACAGCTAATACTACAATAAAAATTGATTTGTTCTTATCGTTCATTGCGATAATTTATCTCTCTGTCTCGCATCATAATGACAGACAGAGACATAACTTATATAAAGATTAACACATATAAAGGTTAAAGATATAAGCTAAGTTATAAGTATAGCTGTAATTCTTAAAACTATTTCTTACCTAGAAGTGTTACCCATTCGTACATATTGAATTGAATTTTACTTTACTCAACAAATGTTATTTACTTACTTACTTAGAACGGTGTGATGTTTTTGAGTTTTGAATTATAATACTAATTAGCGTTACAGTAATTATACTTGTATCAATTAAAAATTAATTTTTTTTTAAGTTAAAATTTTACAGTAAGAAATACATATTTAATTGTATATATACGCTATTCTAAAAGTAAAGTATAAGATTAAGTTATATTTCAGCTTATGTGAGGTAATTTAGGCAATAGAATAAGCCAGCATATCGGTAAAACGGTGACTCAGTTTGCAAAGCGACGGGAATAGAATACTAGACGGTGCAGGTTCGATTCCACGTGTTAATTTGAATCTAATACTTATGTAATATTTGCTAAACATACACAGGAGCTACAGACATTTTAGTAATATTATACTTAGATGCTTTTTTATCTCAAATGCTTATAATTATATTTTCACTCTCATTAAAAAACTTCTGAGTTAACTTTATTACGTAAAGCTAGGACTATATACAAATTACATATATATATATTTAATATTTAATAAGTATTAGATATTGCTTTTTATATCATTCATTTCATTCATTCATTCAGTTTTATCATTTTAAAAGTTAAAATTATTCGAAAATAGTAAATAGATAATTGAACTCGATAACTATACTACGAGCAACATTTCTTTTTAATCACGATTCAACGTTATTATGTATATAGATATATTGTTAAACAGAAAAACATGTATACTCTCTATTGCTATTCGTATACTGTATTTGTTTTTTTGTGTAGGATTGTGTAATAAAGTCGAGTTTAATTAGTGTTAAATAATACAAGTGTCAAAGAATACAAGTGTCTAAAAAAAGTTTTGCTGCGAATTTAAAATCAAATGTCAATCAATAACTGCAATTAAATAGGGAAAACCATATTGTAATTTAAAACTATATTAAAATTATACTGCGTAGAATTATCGCAGTAATATAAACTTGCTTATAGGGAATTTAATCAGAGGTTAGGTTAGGTTAGATTTGAATTTGATTCGATATTTGAATATTTGAATGTTTTCTATTGGTATAACTGCTGAATTACCCTTAAGTTATATCTATCCAGTTCAGGTGAAATCGGCCCTAAATTGGAAATCTAAACTAGTATTTTAATACGATTATTATTAAGACACGACATGTCTAAATAAAAATAAAACAAACTTCAAATTTTTTTTTATTATCGATGCTTGTAATATATTTCAAATGACATATACTATTCGAAATATTCATTAGTTCATATTCCTATTTTTTTTACAATTGGGGCTCTACTTTTTCCTTCTCTTCTTCATCCCCAGGAACTACTTGAAAGTTGTGTTCAGTATGAAAATTGCCATCAAATTTAGGAGCTTCAGTAGTTGTAGAAGGTTTAGTAGGTTTAGTAGGTTTAGGCGGTTTAGGAGGTTTAGGAGGTTTAAAAGGTCTACGATGTTTACCTTTTCGATTTTTCTTTTTCAATTTGAAACGTTCATTTGTTTTTCCTCTACCATCCGGTCCCATAATTTGTTGAAGTGGTAGTGGTAGCGGTAGTATCGTATATTCATCTCTGATTCTATATCTTGGTAATCCTTTCAACATTAATATATAACTAGGAGCGTGCTTATGGCTGTTGCTTTTTAGTAATATATTATCTAATTTCCCCTTCGAACTCGATTTTACTGTTTGTGTTTTTCTAGTTTGAGCCCAAATCACCAATACTGAAAATATAATATGTTATTGAAACTATTCTTGTGTCTTACGCACTGCATAATGTTTGCTCCAGCTCGGCGGACAGACGGACGTATGTACAAAGTGTTTCGTATTATGTATATTGTTACAGTTCTAAGTCTGCTAAGACCGTATTACTTTTAAAATAATATTTTGATCCATTATTTCATTACATAATAATATTATTTTTCGTTTATAAGATTTCGAAAACTATATAGAAGCTATTATGAGCTTAATATTGTATCGTAATATTGTATACAATTCAAAGTAACTGAAAAAAAGGGTATAAAATATTTCTCACCTAATATTATCAAATTTATATTCATTGTGATATTTTTATTAACGCCATTTCTGTGCTGAAATACTGTGCTGTTACAAAATGATACAAATGTTTTATATACATTTGAAGTTAATTGATTTCAGTTAAAAATAATTGATTTCAATCAATCTGTCAGAAACTATACGTGTTTAATTTAATTACAAATAGCAGGTGATAAAATAGTATTTTTTTTACTTTTATGCACTGATGTTAAAGAAACAGGAATAGTCACATTACCTGTATCATTTCTAAAAGAAAGTAATATCTCATTAAGACGCTCTGAAGGTTTCACATTAATTTTTACTATCGTTTAATTCAATGTTTGATATACCACCGTCTTTTCTTTTAGCAACTTCTCAGTAAGGGCAAGAAAAGAACACACATGTCGCAATTAATTTTCGTAAGATGGCGTCATTCAACATCAAGACCACGACGTCGCGTTGTGCCTCGATGTGGTGTTGTTGATACTTTCAATAAAAGTCACAGTTTTCCACGAACCTTACCTGATCTTACCTGAAAATATGTAGCTCTTGTCTAGTAAACAAAAGCTGGTAGTGACACGGTAGCTCAGTTGGCAGAGCGAGGAACAGGCTTACATAGGTCGTAAGTTCAAGACCTGACGGTATATATATATATATATATATATATATTGTATATGTAAAGCTATACGTATTTTAATGTCCTATTACTTTTTTAAACTAAAGTAATAGACGTAAACATGTAAATATAAAATCTATACCGATATTTATATTTTTTGGTTCGAAAAGTGTTCAGTTCATACAATAAGGTGTGAAACTTTTATGTACTCGTAATTGACAGGTTCTTTTGTATAATTTTAATTGAGTGGTTCAACGGTTGACTTATTAAATTCAATAGTTTAACTACATATTAATTCTTTGAAGATTTGATTTTTTGGGACAAAATGTAATAGTCTATAATATTCACACTGGATTTTTCATGCCTTAAATTAGATTAGGAAATGTCGCATGAAAATCGTTATATGCGCATTAAATAACCATGGAATATTGAGGAATAAACAATATCATAAATACTGTTTATGGATGAAAAATACTAATAAAATAAATGTTTATTTTTAATAAATAAACCTTGTTAAAATATAACATACTATCTACAATATTGTCTTAGTTGTATTTACTTCGAAGTTTTATATTATATTTTCATTTTATTTGTTTTTAATTGTATTTTAACTGTTGTAATAAATGATTCATTTACTCAGTTTTGCCAGCGAGAAAGGAGTAAAAGGTTTTATTTATTTACATTTTTCGTATTGAGTTGGAAAAGCCGACAGGTTTTCCAAAATAGATACCCAGTTAAATACAGAAGTGGATTTTGATGTAAAAATAAAATTTAAATATGCATAAAAATATGAAATTTAAATTTAATATTGATATATATATATATATATATATATATATATATACAAATAAACTTATTTTAATTTCACTATAAAAAATGTTTATTTGAGCCAATTGTTATGTGTAAGCTATTAAACTATTTTCATATTTATATATATATATATATATATATATATATATATATATATATATATATATATATATATATATATATATATATATAAATATGAAAATAGTTTAATAGCTTACACATAACAATTGGCTCAAATAAACATTTTTTATAGTGAAATTAAAATAAGTTTATTTGTTTTAAGTTTATGCATGAACAAACAAACAGAAAAATAGATAAACAGCTTAGATATCTTAGCTTAGAGAAATTAATATTTGAATATATTCATATATAGCGACATTTCGGGACTAATTTTGAAGTCTCGAAATGTCAATGTCAAACATTTTTTTTTTTTACTTGACTACCGTCCGACTGAGGTTGGGAGTGATAATAATTTTTCAATATCGTGACCCTCTTTACTATTACTCACTTCCACTTCAAGTATTACCTCGACTGGAGTGATCTTGCGGACTATTTTATCGTTCGAGGTATTCACTCTATTTTTTAAACTTTTTTTCTTTTTATGCACATTCGTTTGATAATTTGTAACATAAAATAACTTTTTATAATTTCCCATTTTATGGTTACCAGGACCAGACTTTAAGGGAAAGCGATCCAGCCTTCCGATCCTACTTTTTGGAAGGCTTTTTAACTTTAATATATAAGACGGTTGTTGTCTTTTGATGTTGCTTTTTCGTATCAAATTATCCGGCAGCCATTCTGAATTCGTTGCTAGTTCAAGTGAGGTATCCTGCACGGTGGCAGAGTTATTCTGAATCCAAATTGCCAAGGCTGGAATAGCAGTATATTAGTGATATTAAGAATATTAATGCAGTGGAAACTGGTCTACCATAACCCCTCCCCCCATTGGCTGTTCACCTCTACATTGCCAGTGTCTCGGGGTTGGAGTTTCTTCAGATTATAATTGGATGAAAGAATATCGATGTATCTTTATTTACTTATTAATGAACGGCGTTTAAAAACCCACAATTTATTAATTAAGATTTGAATTTAATATATTTTTATAAACATGAGGTAGTTTTTTAATACACTATATAATTTATGAAATGAACTAAGAAAAATAAACTAAACTAATAATAAAACACTTCTTACCAAAAACCATAAGCTTTAGATACATTATGTTTTTGTTTCCATTGCATTTCGTAGAACAATGAATGAATTAGTTCATAAATACCTTTTTAAAGAATTTCAATAATTGATTTCAGTAAAGATAATTGAAGTTAATTGATAAATGTCAGAAATTAGAAGTGCTTAATTGATTTATAAATAACTAGTTTGAAATTTTAGTTTTATTTTATCTTTAATTGACCCACGCAAAGACCTACCCACATTTACAGCACTAATATTTGTATTTAGGAATAGAATATACATAAAAAGCATAACACGCATACAGATTTCATGAAAGACGCTTGGATAGGGAAATAAGAGTAGGCTTTTTTTTTCAATGATATAGTTTATTAACTCACAATATTTCGAATAAATTAAGAATAAACACTTTTTAGGTCAGACATATGTAAAGATAAAAACAAATAAATGGTAAAAATAAAATAAGTGCAGTATGGAATGAACCTTTGTTTAGAATACTTCTGTTGGTAAGACTTCACGACACAGAGAAAATGTAGATTGCAAAGAGATTTTTTCGTATAAAAAAAGTGGCAACCTCGTCTTGGTTGGCTTCATGTACGGCAAGCATGTGACAGTGACCTACATTTAGAAATTTCGATTAATAAAGAATTTGCTTAAAATTTGCTATCAAATCCTCTCCTTACCTTTCTTATTGGTCAATCATATTTCTTCATAGTGCTGTTAAATAAGATTTACTCTCATTAACCTTAAAGACACGGTCGTTATTGAAGAAAATATATATTTTGTATAAAAATTTTAAGTCTTATGTTTTTGTAAACTGTGAAACGAGAATGCTATCTTGGATGCGAGTAACGAATTAATTGTCAATCGCCTTAACAGAAACTTGATGAGAGGTCCTTTTAATTATTTTTAGTTTTTTTTACTCCGTGTCTAGGTTTTGTTAATATTTGTTATTTTTCTTGGTAATACATAATTATCTGAGTGCTTTAATAATTGCAGCGATTATTTCTGCGGCTGCTATAATAGCAAAATATAAAGGGAGGCCCAGTTTTTTTTTATGTTTTTTATTCGGATTCAATTTTAGTTTTTTATTTTTCCCAAACTTCATTGAATTCTTTTGATATTGTATATGGTCGTTTTCGGAATCTATTAATTTGAATTGTGGTTTCATATTTAATTTTCTGTATATCATTCGTTTATTTGAATTTTTATTTTCGTCATACTGATATCTTTCAAGAAATGGCGGATTGCAATTTTCTTGCGAACAATCATCCTCATATTGTCTTACGTCTAACGACGCTGGTGAAATGAAGGTTACCAAGATGGCAAAAGAGCCTGGAAATAAACAAAATAGTGTGGTTGTATGTGGGTAATTGTATTATTGAAGAAAACCTGCACTAAAATCCGAACTGATGAATAGTATTTTTTAGAATATTTGTAGATGATATTTTTTTAGTTATTGTAATTGTCAATGTGTATAAAATGAAAATGTATATTATGTCTATGTTGTACTTAATTAGAACAATAAATAAATAAATAATACAAATAATAAGCTTACCAAACGTCAATATCATTATTGTATTTTTATGACTTTATTTAAAATTGCCGGTGTTCCTCTAGGTACTAACTTTGAGGCAAAATTGTACGTTTGTTTTATGAACAACAGTTTAATGACAAATTATGTTTTTTATTGCTCATCGACTTAACTGTAATTGCAATGCAATAAAAAGTAAGGCAGAATATAATTACAGTCATCATTTTAATAATCTATATATGTCGTTGTTTATTTCTAGCTATATATGTAGTAATCGTAGTAGTATCCAAATTATTTAGTTTTTTTGCAGTGGGACCTTTTGTGTGGCTTTTCCCTTTTTTTCGTTTTTACTTTTTTAGTTGTTTTTTACATACAATAATGATTATGTATATCGATTATATATATCTTTTATACATTTTGCACTATATGGTGCTTCTACTATGTACAAATCAAAGTAAAAAAAAACTTTTATTCTACACTACCTTTCTATTACTATAGTTGTAGCTTAGAATGTTATAGTAACAATTATAAGTAAAGTAAATTTTAGAATATATTATATATAATAATACACACTAACCTACGAACAAACTTACTTCATAATACTTGTCATTTTTACGATGTTGGTTTGACACAATTCATATTAACAATACACCCTCAAAATGGCCGAGCAAAATAACGTATCATTCAATTATTAATTATTCATTGCGCCTGTCTTAAATATTAACATCGTTTTTAAATCATGACGTAATTTGCACACCGATACTTTTATACTTGCAAGTCAGACTATCGTCCCGCGGTTGTAAATTATATTAATGAAAGTACAAGTTAATTATATATTATTAAATTACTATTATAGGAAATGAAAATAAATTACAAAACCAGGCAATCACAATATTCGAAGGTTCCTTTTATTTTGATTTCTTTACACGATCATAAACGTCATATATTTCTAGTAACTGTCTAAAAGGAATTCTCAATTTTTTTATTTTATTGCTGTTTCCATCTTTAGAATTGTTATGTCCTTTGAGTTTCTTTTTTGTTACCTGAGGTTTCTTATCTTTTTCCTTAGATTTATCAACAGAAAGTAGTATGATTGGAATATCGGCCCAATCAGCATACTCAAAATCTACTGATCTTCTTTGATGAAGTTGATCCTGAATTGAATAACCATTGTCTGGAACCTGACCAGGGGCTATGGCATTTGTTCCATAGGGATAGTTGCCAACATGGATCTTAGTTTGTCTCGTACATTGCATAAGTACAAATGCCATTACTAAAAACCAAATACAATTCATTTTATATCTATAATATATCTTTATATTAAAACTTTCGTGAACCATGATGACTATTGTACATATATTTACACGACTGTATTCATGTTAAGTTCGTCAAAATTGGAACAACTAGTTTTGATACAATTAACGGGAAAATAGCCTGGAAAATATATATTTATTTATGTGATGATTAATCAATACTCACTTATTAATAATTTTAAATTGATCATCGTAAATCTTTACAAGTAACAAACTTTGATAGTACTTTTTCAGTTTTATCTTCTCTATGTCTGTTATTCGAGTTTGAATACACTTAAGCTTCAAATAAAACGACTGATTTTGTGGTTACTTCATTTTAATTAATATTTTTCAATAAAGCATCGCTTATATATTGATTAGCCTGTGTGAAATTTAAAATTAGTCGTCATTTATAAGTTTAAGATTCAATCAGAAATCTTCGTTTGTTCGAGAAAATAAATCAGTTTTTAATTAACACTAACATAAGAAAAATATGAATTCTCAATACTTAAGAAATTCAGGCAAGGTCTCTAAAGAACATTCTGCTTGAAAGTGAAAGATCTTTTTGGTCAATAATATACGGAAAAGCGAAAAAATAGTATTTTTTCAAATTAATACAATTCTCCAAAACGATCGAGCTTAATAATTATTAATTCACTGTTCATAAATGAAGTATGTAACATAATTAAATAATAAAAACTGTTACCTGCCAATCTATATAAAGTATATAAAACTCGTCCGTAACTGAGTGACTGAGAGACAACGCTAGCCGGAACTACTGAACGCAAGAAGCTGAAATTTGGCTTGAATGTTTCTTAGAGAGTGTATGGGAGCACTACGAGAGGATTTCTGGAAATTTCATCCCGAAGGGGATGAAAGGGCTGAAAAACTTTTATATGTTCTACATTGTTGAAGTTAGTGATTTGAAAATTATGATTTTAGTTGTTTACTACAAATTAATAAATGTGTTAATCTTAACAGCAGAATGTAAATCTTTACAATATAAGGACATAAGATTAAATATAATTTTTTGAAGTTATAACGTGAATAATATACACGACGGGAAACGCGACAAAAAAAGACTTTTTTTATGATCCACAATTTATTTTTCCAAAGGTTGTTTGATAGTAGTTTTTGTCTATGATGTGTGTTGGTTAAACCCCCGCAATACAAGGATTATTATATAGGTAAAACTAGCATTGAGCATACGTACCACGGACGTACTACTACCTGAGATAGCGCATTACTAGCACAGGGAAGCGGTTATTTTTGACTTACGTCCCTGGACAGCGTCGATGGCCGAGACAGCTTCCATAACTTCTGCCATTAGTGGTTTTTTCTAGAATTTCGACTTTATCGAGATCTTAGAGAGCTATTTGAAGTGCTGTGATCTAGTGGGGAGGCTTTAGTCTCTATGGAGGTCTGAATTTCTAAAATATCACGGAGTTACCGTAGCTGTACGCATGAATTGATTCTGAAGTCCCTGAAAATGCAAAAGTACAAAGGAGACACTCTCATATGTTAAAAAAGAATTTATTCAAACTTATTACCCTATTAACATAACCATTTTGACTGGTCCAAAAATAAGCATAGGCCTTGTAATGTCTTAAAGTTACTAGAGGTGGAAGGAGTTTAACTACCTAATGAATGAGGCTACCTGACCTTCGATTTTTTTTTCGTATACCTCTGTCTATAGACCTGGAAGAGGTTCAGACAGAGGTAGAGACGATATATCGTCTAAAGGAGGATTTTTTACTGCTTATTGGCTTAAGTGTGATTGCAATGCAGTAAAAAGTAAAGCAGAATTTAATTACAATCATATTTTTTTTAATCTATAGATGTCGTATTTTCTATAGTTACATTAGTAGTATTCAAATTATTTTGTTTCTTGCTTCTACCCGCGTTTGCATCAACTACTGCTTTAGTAATATGATCCCTTTTTGTGTAGCTTGCTATTAGAAGTTTTTTGTGTACAATAATTATTATATCTAGTATACATTTTGTACCAATTTGCTTCTACTATGTACAAATAAAGTAAAAAATATCTATACTACTTTTCTATTACCATTGTTGTGGCTTAGAATGTTATTGTTACAATTAAAAATAGGTAAATTTTAGAATATTTTATATATAAGTACTGATACATACTAATCTACGAACAAACTTATTACATCTATGAATGCTTCTTCAACGTCAAGCACGTTGATGGTCGTGTAAATTTTCCAAATCTGGGTAAAGAAAGTAAGACGTAGACTCAATTTGATAATATTAGTTTAAAATTTGTTTACATCATTTATACATGAAGTGGAAGTATTTGGTTTATATTTCAAGTAATTAGCGGACACCCGACGCAATGACGCTTTGATTAAAGTATAATATCTATCTATGTACTATGTACACGCTCTGTGATTGCGGAATAGGCAGAGACGATCGAGCGGAAATATTGGCGGGCCTGACATACCACTCTCATTCCATTATCTGATATTCTTTTTTTCATACGGGCTCTTATTAAACGTCAATGATATAAATGTTTTTTTTTCTTTGATTTTTTTGTGACGTCCCTTTTATAATATTTAGTTAATTTTTTATGGTGATGAAATAACTTAGACTGTCAGACACGTTAAGTTCAACGCCATCTCCGAAGTCGTATTTATCCATAAATTACGTTACGGAACGAAACACGAAAATATATCGCCAAAGTCTGTCAAAATGTGATACGAAATTAAACGTATTTCTCCAAAATACATAAATAAAAACTTATATTTTGTTTCTGTTGCTAGTTCCAGTGAAAAATGTATTTGGGTGTATTACGCAAACACCATTGCGCACAAATACACACGTTAAATTTATAATACTGATCAATATTACGATGTCGGTTTTACAATACATATAAACAATAGATCTTTAAAAATTATTAATTACTTAATGCGTCTGTTTTAAATATTGACACCGTTCTTAGATCATGATGCAATTAGGACACGGATATTATTTATTTTTCTGTAATATATCACGAAAGTCTGACTATGATCCCAGCGTTTTAATTATATTAATTGAATTATAAGTTAATTACATATTATTAAAGTACGAAGATGTATAGGAAATAAAAATAAATTAAAAACCAGACATTTGAAATATTTAAAAGCTACTTTTTATTTGGACCATATATCATGTATCCAAGGCAAAAACTGTTTCAAAGCGCCAAAAACTCTTAATTTTTTTATTTTATTACCACCTTTACTATGTTTAGAATTCTTATTTGATCCTTTGAGTTTCTTTTTTTTTATCTGAGGTTTATCAACAGAAAGTAGTAAAATTGGAATATTTGGAGTAATACTCCAACCAAACTTTATTGATGCTCTATGACGAAGTTGATCCTGAATTGAATAACCATTGTCTGGAACCTGACCAGGGGCTATGGCATTAGTTCCATAGGGATAGTTGCCAACATGGATCGTAGTTTGTCTCGTACATTGCATAAGTACAAATGCCATTACTAAAAAAAAATATTTTATATCTTTATATATTAAAACTTTTGTGAACCATGATGACTACGAGGGTGGTCTGAAAAATTTCCGACCTAACAAAGATACAAGATATTTTATCTGTTTTTTTTTTTTAATATTTTTCAAAATAGTCCTTGTAACTTTACACACTTCTCCCAGCGATGATGTCCAAATAGTACTAGTCATTTTTCTCTTCAAAATAATTATTCACGAAGGTGATTGCCTCTTCATTTGACGAAAATCTTTGTCCCCCGAGCGCAATTTTAAGATAAGGATTTCGCCATGGCAACCGCTGAAGTGTGGCTCGATGCGTTGTCTTGGTGAAACAGGATTTTTTTTTCTGAAAACGTGACCGTTTTTCCACAAGTTCTGTCTTCAGCTTATCAAGTAAGGATAAATAGTATGCTCCTGTAATTGTTTTTCCTTTTTGAAGATAATCGATTAAAATAACCCCATGACTATCCCAAAAAACAGTTGCCATCACTTTCCCAGCCGAAAACAGTTTTTGCTTTTTTTGGAGCCGGTTCTACCGTTGCAGTCCACTGTTTGGACTGTATTTTTGTTTCGGGCGTATAATGGTGTATCCAAGTCTCATCTACAGTAATCAATCGTCGCCAAAAGTCTGATTTATTTCGCCTAAACTGCGCCAAAAGAGCGTTTGAAATGTTCATTCGAACACGTTTTTGGTCTAATGTGAGCAAACGCGGCACCTAACGTGCAGACAGCTTCCTCATGCCTAAATGTTCATGTAATATGTGACACACACGTTTTTTTGACATGTTCATAACCTCTGCTATCTCTCTCACTTTCGGCGGTCGTCTAGCACCATTTGGTGAACTTTAGCGATTTTTTCGTCGGTCGTAGTTATAGCTTTTGGACGTCCCGAAAGTTCATCGTCTCCCAAGTTCTTACGGCCACGTTTAAAATCACCAGCCCAAAATTTCACGGTGGTAAATGATGAGTCCCCATACATAGAATCCAACTCATTTATGATTTGCGAAGGCGTATTGCCTTTCAAAAACAAATATTTAATGACAGCTCGATACTCGATTTTTTCCATTTTCACAAAAAACTCAATCATCTCACTCAAACGACTATTACATAAAAACTGCGCGTCCAAAATGGCTGATGAAATTACTTTGGTAACTGTCAACAGATAAACAACGAAATTCAGTAGCTTTTGTTGATGAGTGCTGCCATCTTCATGTTTAGGACGGAAACTTTTCAGACCACCCTCGTATTATACAAATATTTAGTCGACTGTATTCACGTTAATTGTGTCGATATTTGCTTGACTAGTTTTGAGACAATTAACGGGAAAACAGCCTGAAAAAGAAGAGGATGCGCTCAAGGACATATTTAGAGGAACGCAAAAAATAGATAGAATAACATATAATACTCTCTTATTTCGTACTGGCCATTTATACAACTATTATGTATTAAAAAAAAAGAAAAATAATTTGGATAGAATTTTTCTGACGATTAATTTTTTTTTGGCTATTTCTCAATTGGTTTAATACTCTTTACCCCTTTACCCATCGTAGGTCATTGAGTAGCTCGGTCCAGCTTTGCTCTTCCGCAAAGATTGGGATGACAACGCTTAAAAGTACTCTTTTCTGATGAGTCCAAATTCTGTGTTAAGACATCTGATGGCAGGATCAAAAGTATGAAAAAAGCACGGAGAAAGATAAGCTCAGTGTAAAATTGTTGGAAGAGGGCTTTATGGTGATCATTATTGGTATGAGGTGGTATTTGCTTAGGGGCACGAACACAGCTACATATCGTATAAAATGGGTCAGGGACTGCCGTAAGATACGTAACGTTAGAGCCGATTGTGATGCCTTTTGCCCATTCATCGAAAAAAATCATTTAACGCACACAATCGCTCGTCTGCGGTCGGTATCCAAGTTTTGGGATGGCCAGCACGCTTGCCAGACCTAAATCCTATAAAACATGTTTGGAATAAAGTTAGAAAACAAATGAAATAATGAAACTTAGCATCGTCGAATCTAAGTGACCTCAAAATCGCATTGATTGAAGAATGCCACAAAGTTTGATTTATAATTTAATAAACAGTATGCCCAGGCGAATGCAGGCTGTTTTGACGGCAAGGGGAGACAATACAAAATACTGATTGTATCACCCATTGCGAAAAATAATAATTTCATTTTCATAATTCTACATTACAACTCTTTACAATCAAAGTACTAAGTACTTAACCTAACCTACTATATTATGTTTTTTCATATTCATAAATGTCAATGGAATTAATGAAACGCATATTCAATACTGTATATATATATGACCAGTCCGAAATAAAGCACTATTTCTTGTTATTCTGACTTTTTTACATGCTTGTAAATATGTCCAAGAATTTATATAATTTTTGTTCATGAGTTTATATAAGTTTTGAATTAATACTTACATATTAATAATTTTAAATTGATCATCGTAAATCCTTAGAAGTGGCAATCTTTGATAAGACTTTTTCAGTTTTAATTTTCTCTATCTCTGTTATTCGAGTTTCAAAACATTTAAGCTTCAAATAAAACGACTCATTTTTGTGGTTACTTCATTTTGAATAATAATTTTCATTAAAGCATTGCTTATATTTTGATTAGCCTGTGTGAAATTAAAAATTAGCCGTCATTTATTATTTTAAGATACAATAAGAAATCTGCTATTGTTTGATAAAATAAATCAATTTTTAATTAACAAAATTTTAAAAATATGAATTATCGATACTTAAAAAATTAGAGAGCTCTACTCCTCAATGAACTTTTTAGGTCAATAATACACGGAAAAGCGAAGAGTTCGTTGTTTTTTACCTATACTATACTCCAAAACAAGCGAGATTAATTATTATTATATTTCACTTACCGTAAGGGAAGTATATAACATAATTATATAATACTAGCTGTTGCCTGCCTCAATAAAAGATATTTTATCATGACATTTACTTTAATTCAAACGATTGTGATGTTACCTGTTGGCTTCGTGGCTTTTATTGACTAAATGAGTGAATAAACAAAATCTATGATTATTTTTATTCCTACACAAAAAAGATATCTTTTTTTTATGATCCACAGTTTATTCCTCTGAGGGTTGTTTGGATGTAGTTTGTGACTATTATTTGTATATTTGTCAAACCCCCAGGATACAAGAATTATTTTCTAGGGAAGTGATTAAATAATCAAGAATTGACAGTGGCGATCGAGTACTGTGACCTGCTTTTATTATTTCGTACTTTAGGAGCCCGGGTGAAACGTCCGTCTCGAGGCTGGACCTCAACCTGAGTCGGCGTTTTATTAGTATAGAAAAGTGGGTATATTTGGCACTAACGTACCTCGACAGCCGATACATCTTCCATAACTTCGCTTTGGCCACCATTGGTGCTTTTTAATCTCGACTTTATCGAGGTAGCACTTAGAGAGCTATTTGAAGTGTCGTGATAAAGTGGGGTGACCTAACTCACTATGTAGGTCTGAATTTCAAAAACACCACGGAGCTCCCGTCGCCATACGCATGAATTTATTTTAAAGCACCTGAACAACCTGAACAGCGTTACTAATTTTTAAGAGACATTTTACACCGCGTAGATATAAGAGAATAGAAGCGGTGTAGTACGAAGGTCATTCTGTTTCTTAATTACTCTCCTTACTCTCTCTTTATTACCGCCCTTATACCTAAAAAAGAGTCACGGAGTACATTACTCTTCCCTCGGTATTGCTCAAACCTTTATTTCCTTAACCAAACTCCTAAGGTGTTAGCTGCGTATTGGAAGCGTGCAACAACAATAAGAAGTGACATTCTTGATGTTAAAGATTGTGGTGTTATCTGCGAATCTAGTGTAATATTGTAAGAACGCGGTCTAGGAATATTGATAGTATAGATTGAGTAGGCGAGGCGAGGGATAGGGCGACAGGACGAAGCCCTGGGGAACCCTGCCAAGATGGGGCAGAAGAGTGACTCTTCCACTCTGTAGCGTAAGTAAGAGTATCTGACATATCGAACTAATTTATTTAGTATATTAGCCAGTTGTTTCCAGTTCCAGATTGTATGTTGAAGAAGAGTATGTTACGCTCGAGTCTACATTGAACTGTAATTACGTGCTTTCGTTAAGTGGTGCGTTAAATGAGCTTGAGAAATACTGGATCGGATTTTGGAAGGATTTTGGAAGAGCTATGCTATATATAATATTATTAAATAACATAACTATTGATATACAGATGATTTCAATCAAAATTTACGTGATAATTTAGATTGTATTAATTACTGTCTTACCTTGGTCTAAAAAGCAATATTTTAATTATTTAAAATAGTATATGGTTTTAAAACCCACACCTCAAATCTTGAGTTACTTGTATGAAGACCCTTTTTTATTAAATGTACAGAATGGAATTCATCTACAGTTTGAATATGTTTATAGATATTAAGATTACATTATTTTTTATGGCTTATGTATATATATATATATATTGGCAATTATAAAAACTTCCATCTTTTGTACACATTTATTATGACATATTGAGTAAAAAAAAACGTCTCAACACGTAATAAAAATAAAACCCAACTAGTTGTGTTATACCTTTATTTATCACAAATGTACAAAGCTTGACCTCATTCCAGTAAAATTGCATAATAAGGGTGTGATTTTCTTGTGGGAGAAAATAAAAAATGACGAACATTAAATTTTAGACGCTACTAATAAATTTTATTTAAAGATCCATATTTGGTTATAGTTCCTTTGATTTATTCTTCGTCCCATTGTATATATCTGATACGAACATTGCACTTCTTTTCTTTATTTAATTCAATATTTTGATTTATTTCGAAGTTTTTTATATTATTGAAATTGAAATTACCACCACAAATTTGATCGAAGGCATGGTTCGACAATAGTATGGGAACAATTGCCTTATTGTATTTGTAATATGTTGATTTGTGTTTATTTTTATAATGTTTATTTCGTTGAACTTCGACTGGTTTGATTTGAACGGGAAATTTTTTTCCAAGGCTGTAAATCTTGCCACATTTTCCAGATAGACAGTTAACGATATGAAACTTTGTTTGTATTGTATATTGTATGTATTGTATAAAGAAGCACGCGAACACTAAGAAGATAGAAGTTAATTAGATACAAATAATTACAAGTTTAGTTTTAGTTCATTTAGTTTTTCATACCCGTTAATCGACTTATATTCATCGTCGTATGTATTTTGGTTCCAAAAATGTTAATAGCGTATTTTTTATCGTAAACGTACTTTTTATCGCCTGTTACAACTTTGAATGTTTCTCATTCTTTGTTTTGTTAATTTGAAAAAATATTATATTCTATTAAGTAATTTTATATTTCATGACATATTGTGTTTTTTAATTATATTGTGTAATTTAATTATAACTTACAACGCAAAACTAATCTAATAGATGATTGATCCTATAATAAAAAAAAACTAAAATAACAAGGAACATATCTAACTGCTTGACGTTTAATATCTTAAAATTTGATATATCGGTATATTATTTAAAAAAAAACAACAGGAACTACCTTAAATTCTTGCTACTGTATTGACGACTGTATTTTAAAATTCAATATCTAGTGAGTTACTATCTAAGTTAAAGTTAACTGCGAGTTAAAAATGGAATATTATTATATTATTTTATGTAATTATAATTCATGACAAAATAATATTAATAAGGTCCTTTTAGAGTAAAACGGCTAGTACACGTTGATTATTATACATCAAGAATCTCAGATATTTTTCGGATTATATTGGAAATAAAAACCCAAAAAATCGGAAAAACGATTATTTCAAAAGCTTAAATAAAAACTGATAATAATTTTAAATATCATATAACAATTTAAAAAATACATTTACTTATAAACTATAATAATAAACTAAATATATATTACGTGTTAAATATAAATAACTGGTTGTCGTATAATAATTCGTATCGTATAATATTTTAATATTTTTTGTCCTGGTAGGATAATGAAAAATGAAGCGGAGTGTATGTATGTATGTACTGACTTAAAAAGAATAAACGAAATTCCGAAATAAAGAACACCGGGATTTTATACAATTTATTATAATACATATTAATATTTTTTATAAAATGGTTTTTATAAGTGTACCAAAATTTAGGAGTTTATTTATTTATTTTGCTGTAAATTGTATCTAATTCAACATATGAAATACTTTTCTCCTGAAATTAGTTTTCGGCTATAATTACAATAAAACTAAAAATACTTATAATTTTTGTGATGATATATGGCTTGCAATTAGAATCGAAATATGTCGGTGGAGAAAGCTAAAGTTGCAAAGACTGCACATACTAGTATTTTTCATTTTATACTTGAAACATATAAATATATATACTTCAGTTTAATAAATTATAAATATAAAGATTATATCAATCAAAAAATATATTATTCTGATACATTCCATCATCATCTCCACTCGTAATGAAATTTTTAATAAAATCCTCAAATAAGTTTGTATAAATCGTACCCCCTTTAATTTTTTTATTCTTAATATCCGGTATCAGGATAGATATTTTTGCAGGTTTCTTTTGACCTTTATTTATTCTGTATTTAACATTTGCGGGTAGTATGGTATATTTAAATTTTCTATTTTTCTTGTTTCTTTTTTTGTGGCTACTGTATTGGGGCCCGACGTTCTGAATGATTTCAAAATTATTTATGTTACTAAAAGTTATATGGCTTCCACTTTTATGGCTGAATATATTATTAGAAAACAACAATACTGGAATGTATTCATCGTACATTCCGGCCTCTTTATAACGTGATGATTTATATTTCTTTGCACTCGCTTCCCTCTTGATGTTATAAGCTTTATTTGGATGAATTTCGTAATAGTTAGACTCTTGTATGCCTCTTAAAGTCATGCTGAAGGGTCCTGTTGGATTGTAACCGTTCTTAATGTCTGTTTGTTCTGTGTATTGTATATAAACTTGAGCTATCACTGCAAAAAAATAATCTTTAGTCATTACACTTTCTATAGATATTGTATAGTTTACTAATAATTTAATCTAATAAATAGCTTTCTTACCGATTAGTAAATTTAAATTCATCTTATATAAAGCGTCTCTGAAAAATATCAATTTACTTTTTACTATGTTTTTTCACTTTCACCATTCTCGTTTTAAGCGTGAACTACACATTTATAGTACTGTATGTGTAATGTACATGAATTGAACGGAGATATTTGTTATTTTTTAATGAGTTTTTATATTTCTTAGTTAATTTACAAAAACATTGATTAATACTGTACGGTAAGTCAGATTGTCAAGATATTCTCCAGTTATTTATTGGCAGAACGGTTTTCTATTTAAAATTGAATTTGGTAATTATTAATTAAAAATATGCTTAAACTCTGCCCCTTGCCCGTTAAAGCATTTTCCTGCTTATTAATTTGTTTTCTGTTGATATCCTTATAGGAAGTCTAAAGTTGCTGCGGTGACGGAAAACTTGGGGGTATTAGACTGGACTGCTATTGGCATCAAATGCGAAGGGTTGTATATGATAAGGCACATTTAAACTATATATATTATTAAAATTAAATCCAAAAATTTAATGAAAAATCAAAAGAAAAAATTTAATCTAATTTCTGAATTAAAACTTGATTATTTTGACAAAATTCTCACAAGAAAACACAAAAATTGGTTTGGTCTATATGTCTGCTGTGGTTATGATGCAAACAAAGGCGCAAGGACGGATTTTTATCCAATGTTATGTGTTGAATGATAAGTTATTACTCGGGTAACCCTTGAAAGTATCTAAAGTCAAAATGACAAGATTTACCTGTTTGAAAATTAATCACACATTTAATAGATTTTTATATTTCTGATCATAAACACCAGAATGCACAAAATTAAATATATACGACTATTGTTGAACTTAATATACTTATAATTATATTGTTTAAGATACTTCATATTTGCAATCAAAATATTAGTTCTCGGGACTCTTCTTCCTTTCAAACATATCCCCCAAGGTTTTATTCTTGGACCATAAACTTATAGCAATTTGTTTGTCAATTCTAATGAATTCAAATTTGGAATTTTAATTTCCGTACTCAATTTATTTTAACAAGATTGCAATGATGAGTTTAGAAAGACTGTGCTCTTTTTTCCTCTACATATTTTTATGTCTAAAGCTGTTAGCTCTATTGATTTTGGCAACCGCACCGAAAGTAAGACTTTGCATAATGCAATGTTTTTTTTTTTTTTTCAAAAAAAAAATATATGCAATACGTTCGTGATTTCCTGTTATTTGGAATGAATGTACACCTAACTACCGTAGCGAAACTTATAGGAGTGAAGTGCAGATAATGGTAGACTCATTATCGCTAAAAACTGGTAAAAATTAAATAAATCAAATCTAGTCAGTTTTAACAAAATTTAACATACTTTTATTGTAATAAAAGACATAATATATCTCTATGACTATTACGAATGTGAGAATAAAATACCTTTTTATTTTTTTTCAAACACACAGATTAATACATGGTTTATCATAAATGAAAGTTAAAGACATGGTAAAATCTCAATATATATATTGAATTATATCGAATAATAAATATTTCACCTTATTTATTTGACATATTTGCATTGAGTTTCTTCTTTTATAATTCTGGTATCAGGGCGTGTAGATTTAGAAGACATGGATATTAAAATTTCCTAAATTAATTCGTATCATCGTTTTCTTCACTAATTTTGAACTTATTTTTAGTACATATTATAAGGACAGTGCGAGATCGATTGGGATTGGGAGTTTATAAATTCAACATCTTTTTCTTTTATATTTTGATGTATTTGCGCTTTCCTGTTACGTTTTATTATATATTGTCGGTTTCTTGAATGATTTCAAATTTATTTATATTACCAAAAGAGAAATTACCACCAGTGATTTGACTGAAGGCATTACTGGACAATAGAAGTATTGGAAGTTTTAAGGCTGGGTTGCCTTTGTAGCGCAATCTTTTGCGTTTATTTTGACGAAGTTTATTTTTAATTACACTGTCTAGATCGATCTCGACTGGCTTTTTTTCTTGCTGTAGAAGGCCGATTAATGGTTTGCCACAATCTTTATTTGAACATGCAACCAAATTTAATTCAAATTGTCTTGTACGTTGCAAGAATAGAAGTGACATTACTGCAAGAATATAAATTAAAGAGTTACAAATTTAATGTATATTACATTGACAAATTATATTATTACATTCCACTTACCGATTAGAAGACTAATATTCAGCATCCTATATCTTGGTCCTGGTTGATAAAAAAAAATTACAGTTGTTACTTTTTTTTTTGGCCTAATCTTTCCTGTTAAGTATATATACCTCAAGGCGGCTCCATAACTTTAAAGCCTTTCATTTGCAAACGTTGACAAATCTTTTGATGATGGTTTGTATTTTTTAATTGATTTTGTTCTTTCTTTATTACTTTACGAGAATACAGATTAATTATAAAGTAATAGCATTTGTATTTCATTTAGTAAAAATATTTCATATTGCTTTTCGTCGCAATGCAATAGAGCCCTTAGTTAAAAACAAAAGTTTAAAAAGACAAAGAAAACTATAATACGAGGGCTGAAATATGATATTAAAGAAAATTAACCATTTTAGTGCCATTTTCCTATTCTAGATAAGGCTGAAGATGTTGTAAGTGGTTGTCTGTCTGGTGATTTGTCTTAAGTTAAGAACAAATGACTTACTTTTAGAGGATCCTATTGCAATGATGAAATAAATGATTTAACCAATGATTAGAATGGTGACTTCTGATGGTGGGATGTGTCAATTTTACATAAGCTTATAATTAAAATAATATTATTATGAATGTGTTACATTTATAATCTTCTTCCGTATCCGTTCCGTAATCTTTTATTATGTTAGTTTGCAATTTGTTTTTATATATATTAATTGTATGTTCAGTAAATATAAAATATTATTTTAATTTTAACATGTTGTTGCACAATCTATCTATACAATCCATACAAAATTATCTATATTATAATATACAAAATTGTACAAACGGCGAGCTTCATGCTACAAAGGCATTCTCTGATCAACCTTAGGATGTACGGGAGAGGACAAAACATATTTGAAAAATAATACAAATGTTTATATTTACATTACATATTACATAAATCAACATATACAATTTACATACTTAAATGTTTTATAAATTCCTTTATTAATACTTATGAAAATGAACACAAAAATATTTTAAGGATAGTTCTTTGAAGTTACATCTCTTGACAAAATAGTATATCAAAGTTCCCTATATCGGCGCTAACCATCTTTTTGTGTGATTACGAAATTTTGTATACCTTTAAAATTTAAAGTACTATCTTGAATTTTGCTAAAAGCATCATTGGACAGTAAAAGTATTGGCATGAGGTATTCTCTGCCTCTATTTGCTAATCTTTTGCGTTTTCTTTCACGTAATATATATTCGATTGCATTGTCTAGATCAATTTCTTCTGGTTTAGTGCGCTGTTGTACAATGCCTAATGCAATTAATGGTTTGCCATAGTCTCTATTTGATCTGTCAACTATACTAAACTCAAATTGTCTTGTACATTGTAAGAATATAAGTAATATTACTGCAAGAAAAAATATAAATTATATAGTTATAAAGAAATGAGACGGATATCATATATTTTATATAATTACTTTCTACTTACCGAATAACAAATTAATATTTAACATCGTATGTGATTATAAAAAAAATATTTTTCACTTTATTAAAATGATTTTTTTGCACCTTACTTGTCTCGCTCAAGGTGTCAAACTTGGTCCATAATTATATAGCCTTTTATTTTCAAACGTTGACGAATCGACCGATGATGCCATTTGTTATTTTTAATTGCTTATTGTTAGCGTCATAAACTTATACAGATTTGATTTAGTGTTTCCACATAAAAAAATATTTTTAAAATATTTTAGTTCAGTGTTGTCAACTACAAATATTTTTCAGTTAGCAACGCTGGTTATTTTAAAAGATCTGGTAGAGATACTTGCTGAGGCGTATTCCGTGCTAAGCTACCGAGCTCAAGCTCTCGGCTTGAAATATTGCAGTTTTGCTTATATTGTAAATAAGAGTTATCGTGCATGTTACTGTGAATTTAAATGTTATGGTGATTGTATTTTAAAAATTAATTTCCTTTTAATCTTAATATTATACTAGAAGTTGTATGAGTACTTTCTTTAATAAAAATGGATTAATGCTAAAGTAAAGTATAGCTCGAGTATTGGAGTATATTATATAAGCTCGAGTATTGGAGTATATTATATAAGCTCGAGTATTGGAGTATATTATATAAGCAAAGATATTTAATGATAGTCAGTTACCAGCCATAATACAACAAATATTATCAGTTCAGCAAATTAGTTTTCAAGATATATATTTATTTCAGGTAAAATTAAAGAACCAAAAAGTTATAAGATGATCACTGAAAAAAATGTGAAGACAATGTCTGGATATTTATATTATACTGGATAGAGCTGAAAACATGAATGATAACTCTATGATGAGTCCTTGACTGGTTGATTGTCTTAGAGTAGGTCTACAGATAGTAGACTTTCTTCTAGACGTTACTAATGCAATGGTTTTATGAGTGAAGCTACGGCTCAGATTAGTGTATGAAAACATTTGCATTGTTAATTTGCTTTTTTTGTGCATATGAATACTTGATTATATTCCACCTGATGGTAAGTGGAAATGTAATCGTAGGTGGTAAGACGCATCAACCTTGTAGCATTCTATTCACTCTTCGCTTGAAGACACCCACATTGTACTCGGACGGAAATACCGACAGGCAAGCAAGGCGAGCTATTCCAGTCCTTCGCTGTTCGAATTAAAAAAGACGAGACATGCTTATGCTTAGGACCTGTATGTGTTGGGTCTTCCATGTGATTCCAACCCTGTCTAACTTTACCAATTGTATTTATAAAAAAAGAGTATCTACTCAAAACTACTTTTTACAATTACCAAAACAATTTCAATATATTCCTTACCAAACACAATTTTCGGACTGTTTTTATATTTTTATCATTTTAAAAAACTGGATACATATTAATCTCCTTTTATTACGACGTTCTCCAATTCTCATTTATTCATCTCAATCGATTCAGACACAAATGAAAATCGCTGGGAAGCTAGATCGGTACTATAGAATGGTTGATTCAGGTAAAAATATACGCGCAACTTTGTAAATTGAAGCGTTGGAAAATCAACACCACCTCAGTCAGTTTGCCGCTTCTCTTTTTCTTGATGGTTTTCTTCAGCTTATCTCATAGAGTACCGTAGCACATGCTAGTGGTAGTGAAATATTATTCCTTTTTGTTAATTAATAAAATCTTTTTACAATTCCTAAAACGAGTGATTGAGATCATTCAAACATTTAATCAATGTTTGCGATAAGAAGTGCCAACTCTATCTAGATTATTTTAAGCTCTGACTTCTCTTGTAAAGTGTAGCTCAAGGTGACAAACTTGGTCCATAAATTTATATCCTTTTATTTTTAAACCGTAATTTTATATCGACACATGATACTATTTGTAATGTTTCATTGCTTTTGTGCTTTTTAGATAATTTTTTGATTAATTTTCATTGATAGGATACAAAAGTATAGCACGTGTATTTGTCTGAGTAAAAATATTATTTGGTGTGAGTCATCATCAGTTTCATATAGAGCTATACTTCAACTTAAAAGCTTATATCGACGGTTCTAGGTCTTTTTAATCTAAGCGACATTTTTGTAAACTGACAGGAGAGAGGTTTAAAAAATTTTTTTTTTCGGAAAATAAAATCATATAATCAAGAATACGGTTTAGTTTTTTCATAATTAATACAAAACTGCCGCAATAACATACTTTTTACTACATTTCCACTTCCTATCAGGTGGAATGTAGTCGAGCGTGAACTTAGTTTAAGTGTAAAAAATACTGCTGTATCTCAAAATCTATTATAAGCTTTGTTTTATGGAGTAAGGAGGAATAGTCAAATTTCCTGTGATTTATTTTAAAGCTGAAATCATATTAGTTCACGTTTTGGTATGAATATAAAACAGAATAACGTAAAGTAATTGACGTTACAAGTCTGATCATAGATTGAATACAGCAAATACACTGAAGTAACAGATATATATTTTTATGAAAAGATCTTGGATCTAGGTTAATCTTTTCTTTTGTTCCTTATGAATGATCAAACGAATGGATAAATTTTTTGTATATGAATACTTTTAACATATTTCATAAGGTTATAATTAGAACATTACAATTAGGTACGTTTCATATTTATGATTATCTTCTTTGACCATTGTGGATTTAAAAGTACCCACTGAAAATATATGTAGATCTTGATTGTACTTTAAGTTTTCTAATTTGTTTTTATATTTATTAATTGTTCGTTTACTTGAAACACCCCAAATATAGGTATAATTTAATAAATATTGTTATATGTAATTGTTACTGATTTAAGATATATCCAAATAATTATTAATTAACTATTATCTGAGAATACTTCGGTTTTGAATATTAATAAAATAAACAAATAAATTAAAAACTTTTTCCGTAAAAATTAACTTACGAGTATTTCTTACTTACAACCAACACCATTTCAAATTTATTTAAATAAGTTATTCTGCGCCTGTATTCGTAACGGAAATAAAACTATTGTTCTTACTCAATATACAAAAGCATTACTTTACTGATTTGGTTATTATTTTTTTAAATACTCATAACTCAAAGAATAATTATATTACGCATTTCTTAACTCACCATATTCATTCTCCGTTGACTTTGTTAATGTTTATTTAATTTTAAAGGAACAAATACTTATAATAAACTTTTCTAATAAATATAAGTGATATCACTACAGCAATAAAAATAGGGCAAATATTCCCAAATAGATTCTTTTTTGTATTTCCTAAAAGATTATCCTGCACATCCTAGTCAACCTTTGGATGTACAGAATAGAACGTTTGCAGGTGTGCATAAAAATATTCGAAAAAAAAATTACAAATTATATTAATATATAAAAAGAACATTAACATATATACAAATGTGCTTTATTATTACTTACGAAAATATACACAAAATTTTTAGATTTTTTTTTTATTTTTGGTTGGCATAATATTTTCCATAATTAACATGTCTTGAATAGTGTATCCGAGTTTCTCATATCGGAGCTTGACGTCTGTTTATTGTTTGATTTCGAAATTTTTTATATCATTGAAATTAAAATTACTATGTTGGAGTTGGCTGAACGCACTTTTGGACATTAAAAGAACTGGAATAAAAAATCCTTGGCTTTTGTTGTGTGGTCTGCTTTTTGGTCTTCTTTTGTGTTTTTTTACACGAAGTGTATAGTCGATTGCATTCTCTAGTACGATTTTATTAGGTTCATGCTGTCTTTGCACGAGGTTGGTTAATGGTTTGTCACAGTCTTTATTTAAAACCATATTAAGCTCAAATTGTTTTGTACATTGTAAGAATATAACTAATGTCACTCCTAAAATACACAAAATATAAAATGATTGATAATATATCTAAATAATATCTTTGTTATTTTATTACGTTTTACGTACCGATTAACAAATTCATATTTAACATCGTATTATAAGTGATTGTAAAAGGAACTGCTCACTTTATTAATATTCTTTTTTTGCACCGTTCCTGTACAACTGAAGGTGTCAAACTTGGTCCATAATTGTAGAGCCTTTAACTTGCAAACGTTAACGAATCGACTGATGATGCTTTTTGTATTTTTTAATTGCTTTTCATGTTTATGTTTCATGCTTTCTTAATTAAGTTTTGTATAATTCTAAAATATAGCATACAAAAGTATAGCACGTGTATTTTACTGAATAAAAATATATAGCACGTGTATTTTACTGAATAAAAATATATAGCACGTGTATTTTACTGAATAAAAATACTTAGCACGTGTATTTTACTGAATAAAAATATATAACACGTGTATTTAATTGAATAAAAATATTTTTCTGGTGTGAGTCAGTCGTCAGTCTAATATAGAACTTCACTTCAGCCTAAAAGATTTTATCGCCATTTTCGGGGCTATTTGATGTAAGCGATATTCTTGTAAAGTTACAGAATCGAGGTTTAAAGATTACTGTTTGAAAAAAAATACCATATAATAAAATGTTTACCCTAATTTTTGATATTTAAAAGTGTTGCCGCAATTATATACTGAAATATCTCAAGCAATATTATATCTATACATGACATATTGTCTGAAATGTTGCTAACCCAAAATGCCTCATACGCTTTAATTACTTACAATTTAGTTCAGTTTTCTTTGGAGTATCAATATTTGGGTACGCTTTACAGCGACGCCTCTTAGATTCAGGATGGACCGATAGACGAAAATATCGATTTTAGGAAGAGATTTATTTTATGTTGCTCGCTTCCCGGCCCGCGAGTATCCAACCGACTGCGCCAACTTAATTGGTAACTTACTTAGGTAGCCGAGGTTCCATAAAATACCCAAATTTAAAAAATACTTTAACTAAAAATTATAAGTAAAAAGTACGACTGATTGCTCGATATTAGAATACAAAATTGACAGTTATATTTTAAATTAATTGTTAAGATATAGTCATGAATTATCGTTGTGAAGTAAATATTCAGCTTTCCTTTTATTATAATTATTGGATTCTGATGCAATTTAATGACCATATTGCACCATCGTTCGTTCAGCGGTGCATCATCATCTACCTCCCCTTTTCCCACTTCTTGTGGGGTCGGCAGAACACGATCTTCTCTTCCATTCCTGCCTACCCGCTGTAATTTCCAGTCACTCTCCTTTTGCTTATGTCATCTTTCACGCAATCCATCCATCTCTTTTTTTTTATCTATCTCTCTCTACCCACATATCCTTCCACATTCATATCTAGCATTCTTCTTGGTACATGGCATTAATTCCATAAGTTATAAGTTTATATATGTGTGTACCTATCTCTGCCCTTTAAAATCATCTTAGTCACTCTCACGGGTAGAAATTGTAGAGATAGATATGGTAGAGATTCATTCTAGAGATAATCTAATCCATTGTATTCTTTCTTTCCTTTTATATTTTTTCTTTTATCAAATCTGGTACATAAATAAATAAATGAAATAAATATAATTCGATATTCATAATGATGTGTGTGAAACATTTATGATCTTCTTCTGTATCCGTTGTAGTTTCCAAATTTTCCCATTCGATCCTAACCCAGTATTTTACGATTATAACACTGAGAGTAGGTTAGCCATTAGAAATATATGTAGATCTTAATTGTACTTTTAGTTTTCCAATTTGTTTTATATTCATTAATTGGTCGTTTACTTTAAACATCCAATATATATTTATAAATTATTGTTAATTAAAATATTAAAATTAAGTAAATTCCTCTCTATATTACAACATATTAAATAAAATTTAAAAATACAGTCAAACTATTTGTATAACAATTTACTTTATTGTTACAACCAAAATAATTTAAAATGTATTCATACAAGTTATTTATTGCGGCTGTATTCGTAACGTAAATAAAACTATTGTTAATTATAAAAATACAAACGCATTACTGATTTAGTTATTATTTGTTAAAATACTCTGAATTCATAGAATAATTATTTTACGCATTTCTCATTCGCTTACAAATTTCATTCATTTTCATTCTCCATTGACTTGACTCATGTGTATGTATTTATAATAATACATAGTTAATATGAATAACTTTTTCAATATGTACAAGTTATGTCAGCAGAATAATAAAAACAAATTATTCCCAATTTATATGATATTCGACCTATCCCATCATGCCACATAAAATTTTCTAAACAGGCATTCTCTAGTCAACTTTATATACAGGACAGGATGTTTGTAGGTACATAAAAAATGGAAACAGTACATTAACATATATATACATAAATGTTTTATAATATCGTTTATTATAACTTACGAAAATATACAAAAAAATATTTAATGGATACTTTTGTTAAGGATTGGTTGGCTAAATAATTTTCATAAGTAAAATCTCCTGATAGAATAGTGCGTCCAAGTTCCTTATATCGGAGCTTAATATCTATTTATTGTTGGATTTCGAAATTTTTTATATCATTGAAAATAAAATTACTTTGTTGGAGTTGGCTGAACGCACTTTTGGACATTAAAAGAACTGGAATAAAGAATCCTTGGCTCTTGGGGTGTGGTCTGCTTTTTGGTCTTCTTTTGTGGTTTTTTCCACGAAGTGTATAGTCGATTGCATTCTCTAGTACGATTTTATTGGGTTCATGCTGTCTTTGCACGAGGTTGGTTAATGGATTGTCACAGTCTTTATTTAAAACCATATTAAGCTCAAATTGTTTTGTATATTGTAAGAATATAACTAATGTCACTGCAATAAAAAATATAAATTATATAGTTAAAATAAATTATAAAGAAATGAGACGGATATCATATATTTTATATTATTACGTCCTACTTACCGATCAATAAATTCATTTTTAACATCGTATGTTCAGAAAAATTAAGATTTAAAGAAATTACTAACTTTATTTATATTCTATTTTTGCACCTTGCTTGTCTTGCTCAAGGTGTCAAACTTGGTCCATAATTTTATTGCCTTTTATTTGCAAGCGTTGACGAATCGCCTGATGATGCTATTTGTATTTTCTAATTGCTTTTATGCTTTCATTATTATTACGAGAAATCCGATTATTTTAAAGTATAGCACTATGATGTATTCATTTATCAGTCTTAATGCAATAGAGACCCTCGTTGAACATAAAAGTTCAAATATATAAAAATATATATTTTAGGGAAAATTAAAAACAAAAAGCTATAAAAGGAGCACTGCAAAAAAAATGAGGGACGCCGTCTCGAGTACCGTTTTACTTTTACATTTTCATTTTCTAGATAGGGCTGGAAATGATATACCTTGTGTATCGTTGATTGGTTGTTTTTCTTAACAGTAAACGTCTCTGTCAACAGATCGATGAATTACTTCTAGAAGATCCTAATTGAATGATTAAATGAAGAATTTAACTAATAGATATACACTGCTGATGGTAAAAAATGTGTTTTATTTTATAAAATGTGTAATATAATGTGTATTGTAATGGTATATTAAAATCTATTTGCATACTTTTTAAACTTATGAGTAGGATTTTTAAATTATGTATGTGTAAACGGCGAAAAGCTTAGTCATCTTCGTTTTGCAGACGATCTAATACTGTTCTCCGAATGTCCTGGAACACTACAACAAATGCTACAACAGTTATCAGACCAGAGTGCAATAGCAGGACTAACAATGAATATTGCGAAAACAAAAATTATGACTAATTCCTCAAAGACACAAAAGATACAAGTGAACATGCAGGAAATAGAATACGTAGATGAATATATATACTTAGGACAGCTAATATCACCTACGAAAACCATGCATAAGGAAGTCGATAGGAGGATAGCCACTACATAGAAAAGATACTGGTCATCAAGTGAAGTTATGAAGGATAGAGGAATGCCAATGAAAGCAAAAAGAAAAATCTACAATATGTGCATTCTGCCATGTTTAACATATGGCTGTTAAACTTGGGCATTAACAGAAACGTCAACAAACAAAATAAACGTCTGCCAAAACAGTATAGAGAGGAGTGTCATTGGAGTCAAGAGAAAAGATAAAGTTAGGCTCATAGAAATTAAAAACAAAACACAATTCAAACAGGCAAATTCATTATACCGAACACTGAAATGGCAATGGACAGGACACATGCTAAGAAAAAAGCAAGAGAAATGGACGAAAATTGTAACGGAATGGTACCCAACAGATGGTAAAAGAAACAAAGGACGACAAATTAAAAGATGGGAGGACGATATAAAAAAGGTGACTGGTTTAGAATGGATCCGGATAGCAAAAGATAGGGAAAAATGGAAATCTTTAGAGGAGGCCTATGTTGAAAGACAAGTTGTTTTTGTACCGAACGTCGATATATAAAGAGAAATATAAGAAAAAATGTTTTGTAAGTTTAAACGGCAATAAAGGCAAATTATTTATTTATATGCGTTAAATTTGTATTCTACTTATTTTGTATCTGTTGTGGTTCCAAAGTTTCCCCATCCATTTTTCTATGTATTTTAATATTTTTTTATTAAATTAAATATACATTGCTTTCACATAAAGTGTAAAAATATTAGTCTTGGTCTGAACAAAGCCGTATATTTACTGGTACGTTACGAGCATTATACTGTCATTGAAATAATTTACCCAATGGAACTAAAAGTGGAAGTCACTGAATCACTAAATCGTTTCTTAATAGATGCATATTTTTTATTTTCATTTATCACAGTATCGTTCGAAACTGAAATGTTATTTTACCCGCAAGCGACATCGTCTGTTATTCTCTTGTTACTCAAAATTTTAAATTTCATCTTTGCTCTTTCTCCTATCTTACCTACTCAACCGTATTACACTGGAGAGACCAGTTCTTTAACATTTCATGCAACCAAAATCTAGAACCAACTTCCAGAGACCATTAAACGTTCCCCTGGTAAAGTGGCTTTCAGAAAATCAGTCTTTAAATATTTATCATTATCTTTTTTTTTATATATAAACTTTCGTGAACCATGACTACATGTTCTCGCCGCGAGTTCGCCACGCTCAGAGCTCATGATTAAGGACTCCGAATGGGTTCGAAACTAGTCGGGCACATTCCGATTTAATTTCTACGTGTAAATATAAATATAATTATCATTATGTACCTATAATTGCTAAAATAATGAAGTTTTTTTATTTTAATATTTTCTTATCATGTCGATAAATATAAAATGAAAATTAAACATAAACATGAAAAATTTTTCTTAAATTTTTAGGATTCCCAAATTTTTAACTTTTTCTTTATTTTCTAACTTCAATATCAATAATGTATTACGTAAGACTATTAACGAAACATATAATAATAAAAAAAGCATTTATTAAAATTGAACATTTATTGAAACAAATCATTATATAAGTTTATTTATAGACACACAGTCTATAAATAACGTTATTAACACATTTATTAGATCTTTTAATACAAAGTTTCTAATTTATTAAAAAGTATTGTTTTATCATTGCCCCGAAAATAATACAATTTTATGACCTTCACTGAAGATATGACATAACGTTTTAAATTTTTTGTCCCGGTAATCTTCTTTTTTTATTTGAAAATTTGAGTGGAATTCTCTGGCAGTTGGGTCGGGACCGTAGTGTGGATGGAATATCGGTTTGATGACAAGTTTATAGACATTTTCTCGCAACTTTTCTCCGATAACCAGGCGATTCACAAAAGTACATCTCTAATTTGTAAGTTGTTCATCATTGTCGTGATGGTTATCTTCAGTTTATCGTACCGTATTTGTAATACATAAGCTAGTGCCGGAGAAATCTTTGTTCTTATAGTCGATTAATTAAATCTTTTTATAATTCCAATAAACGATTAATAACGAATCATTAAATACAGAAGCCTTTAACTTCACAGACGGCCAATTGACCCCAGACTCAAAATTATACAGCCAAGTTACATTTCCAAACACAATAATCTCCAAAGTCACAAAGCAGAAAAATGTTCAAAAATGAAATAAACCTAAGTGCCGATTTTACTGAACAAATATGGAATAATTATTTTTTTTTTATTATTAAAAGTTATATCACTATAGAATTAAAAATATGGTAAATGTTCCTTAATTTCTATTTTATTACTTGGATAGTTTACCCAAAAGTATCCCAAAACCACCTCTATTGTTCTTCTGATATTCTGGTTTTGACAAGTATAATACATTATCATAATACTTTTCATGGTCATTAAATCTCGGCCTTTGATTATATTTAAGTTTTCTATTTCGATATTTTTTGTTTGTTATTCGAGGTTCTCTTTCGTCATGTTTCAATTTCTTTTTTCGGTTCTTATTATGTGTTGTTTCAGAGTCGTTCGTTTCTTCATCATATTTAAGTTTTCTATTTTGGTTCGTGTCACTTGATACTTGAGTGATTTTGAATGAATCGATATCTTTAAAATTAAAAGTACCACCTTTGACATCACTAAAAGCACTGCTAGACATTAGAAGTGCCGGAACAAGAAGCGCATCCTCCTCCTGTTTGCTATATTTTTTTTGACGAAATATATTTTTGATAGGGTAACCATTATATGAATAGCCTACGTCTGGCTTGGTCTGTACCTGTACAAGTCTGATTAATGGCTTCCCTCTGTACATATTTAAATAGTCACTCTTAAACTTACATTGCCTCGTATGTTGTATTACCACAAGTAATATTACTGCAAAATTATACAGATTATTAAGTATATAAATAATATACATAGATGTGTATTCCATAATATTATATTCTACTTACCGATTAATAAATTCATATATATCATCGTATATGGAACCTTTCTCCGTTTCTTTGCTCTATGAGTCTCAAAATAATTTCATGGCCTTTTATTAGGAGACGTTAACGAATCGGCTGATGATGCGATATGTTTCTTTTTGATTGCACATGTGTTTTTTTTTTTATTAATTTACGATAATTTTGATGAATTGTAAAAATATTGCATTTTAATTTGATTGTGTAAAAATATTAAGTGGTGATTGGTTATCACTTAGGTAGTTGTACAGCTAGGTTGGTTTACTTTGCACACTTCCATTATACTATGTCTTACGGTATTCTGCTCTGGGGATCAGGGGCCCAGGGGTAGATGTAGAGTCGTTTTTTATTATATAAAAGAAAGCATCTCGAGCTATCTATATTATATAACATGGATCCTCGAGAATTCATTAAAACTAATTCCAAAGACGCTGCCTTACTGAGGCTTCCATTCGAATTCAAAATCTTTATTTGGCAGTCACATACAGCTTAAAGCAAATATGGTTTGTACACTGTAATAATAATAACAAAAATAAATAAAAATAGAATAAAATTCATAATAAAATCCGTGACATCCAAAACGTGGAACCACTCAGCATTCGCGAGAGTGCTTGACTCCTGGTGGTGCCGTGTCACGACGTAACGAACATGAAAAACGGTCACTGTCCCGTTAGAAGAGTTGAATTATTAGTTCCACACCTCTGCAACTGGGGTTAATATATAAATAAAATATATAGTAAGAATAAAATTTGTTCGTAAGTTAAAAGTTAAGGAGAATATTCTAATAATATATAAATATAACTAACTATATAATATAGTAAGTATAGCTAAAATAGCTTCGTGAAACAAAACCTAATAATCTTTTTAAAAATGTATAGTATAATTTGTTTAACTTGCAAAATGATAAGAAAATATAATAGTGTGGATTCGTGTGAAATCGCTATCAGAAATTGTTCGATTGTATAAAAAATGTTTATTATTATAAAATACCTACTGTGTTGGTTTTTTAAATAATTATTGCTAAATGAAGGTACGTATCTTAGGAGGCTCAAAAGTGGTGATAGATTTTTCCTGTAGTTGAGGGCATCGAATTTGGAACTTTCTCAAATTGTAGTGAAATGTAGAAGTTTTATGTGAAGGGACAGATAAAATGTTATTAGAATCTTTTGTTTTCTTCTTTTATAGATAGGGAATCTATTATAGATAGGGTTATAGCCACCTAACTGTTTGATCCGTTTCTTGTACCTATAAGTATTTTTGAAGAATTTTATATTGGATTATACAGAAAGGCAGGCATGCCAGACGTAGTTGCCTTCTACAGTCCATTTTTAACATATTTACAGAGTTTAGAAAAGCTGTGATATGCGTCCGTGGTATATTTAAACAAAAACCAGCACAGGGTTTTGTACACGTTGAATAAACATAGCTAGAGCAAAATCAGCATAGTTCAGCTTAGATAGTTTATATATATATTATAGAGTTTAGTGAATAAATATTGCATATCTATTGGCGTATATGGTATAGCACTCCAAGCGGATAAAATAGTTAGAGACGGAACGAATGACTTGTTTTTCAAAAAGTTGATTTTCGTCCATTATGACTCTTTTAGTTTCGCTTCCGAAACACGTTACATAGATATTTTGTAGATATATTTGGGCGTTGAATGTAAATTTACTTGGTTTGTTGGTTAAACAATTTGAATAAGACCACATTGTTATTTTACTTAGGGCTCATTTAATTTATTAACAGCTAAAATTATTGGCATTTTCTCTTAGTTCACTTTTGTGTTTAGTAAAAAATTGTTGTAGTTAACTTTTGTATATGAAAAAAATAGGAAAACAAGGTCTATGATAAACATTTTATATTTATATATATATATATATATTAAAATACTATACACTTATACATATATCTCTATAACATTATTATAATATAATGTTTGTTGATAAGTGTTTATTATACATTCAAGTTAACACGGTAATCATGATGACCTTAAAAAGTGTTCTCCAAAGAGCTTTTTGAACATGAACTTGGAGATTGCCCTTCTTATCTTTTCAGGAAATTGGTTCATAGCAGAGGGGGATTGTATTGTAAATGATTTATCAAGGAAATCGCTGGTATTAGATTAAATGATGATTGTAATTTTGGAAGATATACAAAGAATTGTGCCGTGTGTGGCATGTTTTAACGGTTGTTGTCACTTGTTTAAACGGTTACGAGGCACCCCTCGTGAGTGAGTCGAAAGCACTGGAGAAATCTAACAAAATTAGAATACTACTCCCGACTTATGTCTTGTGCGCTCAAAATCTAGAACTTAACGTTGATGCTTTGGTAGTCCTTCTTGATTTTTAAAACTTGACATGTGTACCATGGAAGGATATTATTTTTCTCAACATAGTATGATAAATATTTAAAAAAAAAACTAATATTTTAGAAAGTCACGAAAAAATACGAATAGTATGTAAATTACATATATTTTATGAATCGTCTGTTTTAGGAATGGGTCTGATAAGAGCATCTGCCAACACTTACTGGTTCTTATAAATGTGTGAATGTTATATGTAATTCTAAAGTATATTTCCTAAACAATAACATTAATATACGAAGTAAGTTGGTTGGCTTTTACAGTATTGTCAGTCCTTAACCATTGTTATATTTCCTCTGGCCGTCGTTAGAACAAATGGCTCAAAATATGTGCACGACTACTACTAGAGAATACTATTTAGCATTAAGTCCCAACATTGTAATATTTTCGTTCTTGCAATAATAAATAAAGCAATTAGTTTTATCTGCATCAATCGCATTTAATTTAATACCACGTAAGCACTCATGAAACTGTTTGAATTTATTAAATTATGTTTATTAAAATGTACAGGAAGGCATAAGTTTTTATTTTATTTGTATAATATATTTCGCTGACGGTGATCCCTATATATTTAAAATTAATTCCTCCTTTTTAAGACGTAGTATAATGTACGTCCGGAAATAGTTCCTAATTTTAGCCTTATTTAAACACAAAAGTTATATTTTGGTAATGGAATTCGTTATTAAAAAATTTTGGAAAAAAATGCTTAAAGATTTTACTAAACGCGTACTTACGAGTATATCTAACGCCTCTTGCCTTAACTATTATAAATAGAACATACATTTGTAGTTAATTTCATTCATTATCCTCTATGTCTATATTTCCCAATTTTTTCAATAACTGCCTTTATAATTTTTGTACCAGCTATTATGATCGGGATAAAAATCGGTCCCAATAGTTTTTTTTCTTTCCTTTTCAAAAGCTTATTTGAAAACTTAACATCGTCTGTGTTCGATTTGTATTTTTTTTCCATTGTCTTTAATTTTTTATAAGCATCTTGTTTATAAGTTCTTGGATAAACGATGTGTGCAGAATGGGGTATTAAATCTGAAAATGAAAGTAGTGTAAAATTTATTTCATTTATAGTTCCAATTAAGTCATTTATCTAAGTTTGGATTACTGTTTATATAAGCGTTACAGTTACAATTATTTTTTTTCAGAATAAAGCCGTATTCAATATTGGCATAGGAAGCGAAAAATCAACAATGTCCGCTGTGTAGTAATCGCTTACATTTAATACTGGACAAAATCCTAGCATGATTGTCTTTCCCCTTTTCTTGAGTACGCCTACGATTACGGAACTTACTAAAAGGTTTTGAATGCGTGACTGATCACAGTAAAAGGTTATTGACCTAACGTTTCCTCCCTTCGCAGTTTAGAAATCAACTTGATCTGTCTTTATTATATTTGTGACTACGGCAGCACAGCGAAAATATGAGAACAAATAAAAACACTATATTAAGGTACCCTTTTAATCTAAGGCAGACAATTAAATAAACTGCAGATAAGTTATATAAAAAAAAATACAATTACCATTGTGATTTCCCAGAATTATTTCTTGATGTCCTTCACTGGTAGGATCATGGTGGAGCGAGCAAGGATTTACTAATGATATTTGTATCGTTACAGGTATGTGGAACATCGCTGTTAATACTGTAAGTAAACATGAGCAGCTCATTCAACATACTGTTAATACTGTAAGTAAACATGAGCAGCTCATTCAACATACTGTTAATACTGTAAGTAAACATGAGCAGCTCATTCAACATACTGTTAATACTGTAAGTAAACCTGAGCAGCTCATTCAAAATAATGTTAATGCTGTAAGTTAATTTGAATACGGTGGCATTCAAAGAGATGATAATACTGTAAGTAAACACGAAATGAGTATTCAATACGGTGTTGTTACTATTAGTAAATAAGTGTAGCGTATCAAATACGCTGTTGGTACGATAAGTAACACCGAGTAACGCTATCAATACGATATCAATGCCGTAAGTAAAGACGAATATAATTCATAGCAAAATTAACAAGGGTGCTAATTTATATACCAGATGTAGATAACATTCGGCGTCAAAAATTTTAAATTTTAATAAGTTTGAATAAGTTGCAATTTATAAAAAAATATGAAAATTATTGACTAGAACTCACAATATATTTGTAGAATCATGATATTAATAAGATTTAGATCTGAGAATAAAAGAGATTTGCCTTAAAACCTAAATGAAAAATTTATTAGAAAACACGTTATTATGACGTTAAATTAATAACGCGTTATAATTAAAAACACTTATGATAACGTATCGTTTTTTATTGAAGAATAATTTATTGGTTTTAATACAGGTTTGAATACTGAATGTGTTGTTTTTATTCGATGTAGGTTAAAAAAAATGGACGAATTGAGCTGTTCGGTTTATTAGCGATCATCGCTTTACCTTTACTTTATGACTCGATTATTAAAATAAAATAATAAAATAAATTTCAAGAATAGAAGTACCAAAACCGTTATGATATGAGAATTGTAATTATGAATATTGAATGATATATTTGCAATTTATAAAAGTCAATAAAATGGTCATTTAAATTTGATTTATAGAACGAGTTACTTTATCGTGCAACTGAGTGCACTGTCAAAACATAGCCTAAACCGATTGATTCAGAAATGTTGACTGAAGGTCTGTTTCATGACGTAGGCACTCAAAGGGACTCAAAGGGACAGGATGACGAAGGAATGTAATTTTTTGTATAGAAGGACATTTTGTCCAAAAAAATTAAACACGAAAATTTCTACTATTTTTTTCACATAGTGGAACCAAGTTAGTATGCGACAAGCTCCTAGTGTTAAAATCTCACAAATTAATAGTATTATGAAGAAATGATTTCGTAGAACTGCTAATGACCATTCCAATATAACATGGAATAATATTCCGACTACCGTCGCTTGTAATACCCTAACTACAAACAGCTAATCTATTTTGTCCTAAAAACGAATAATAAAGGAAGAACATTTTCATAATATGTAACGTTCATTTGGAAGAATTGGTTTGTATCACTGAATCAAATGTACAGCGTTTTTTTTTTTAGTTTTTTTTTTTTTTAATGAATAGCTTTGTTTGACCTTAAAATAAATGGGTTCAACAAATAAAAGTACAGGATATTTTGTGAAAGTGTGTATTTATTTACACTTTGGCAGTGATGGCATGAGATTCACTTATGTACAAAGAGAGTTACGTAGTGAGACCTTAAGAAAATCCATTGAGCAATCTGTTTCCTTTGTATGAGGTGAGTGGCAGCTGCTGTGGCAGGATCAATGCTACCATCGATTCTGCCAATAACAGCTAAGATCCGGACGTCACCCCGAATTGGAGCAACTCCCGAAGCACATCACTCATTAGCTAGTAACAATAGGAATTACCAGGCGCGGATGCCGTGGATGCCGTAGCCGAGGCCGTATGGGGCAACACCGTATGGGGCAACACCGTAGGGCAGAGCGTATCCGTGAGGAGCTCCGGCGTAAGCAGCGCGAACAGCGGCTGCGGCACCGTCAACAGCAGCGACCTGGGATTGGGCAGCGGCGACTAAGTTCTGAGAAGCGGCGAGGCTGCCCCAGTAAGCGTTCTCGTGGAGGTCGCGGTTGGCTTCGGCTACTTGACGGACTGCCTCAGTGTTGTACTGGATGGCTGCTTCGGCGGCTCTGGCCTGTCCTTCGCCCACTGCGCGGACATGGTCCTGGACGGCAACGTTGGCGTCGATGGCCGCAGCTTGTACGTCGCCAGCGTTGGCACCCACTACCAAGGGGGAAAGGATAGCGCTAGCCGAAGCATAGCCGAGGATGGCAACGAAAGCGATCTGGGAAACAAAATGTATTTATTAAATCGTTGTATCGTAAAGACAAGGCTATATTTGAAATTCCTATTGTATCTACCGTCACATACGTGTGGTTTAATCGATCTAACAACGTTCAGGGTCAATACATAAAATCCTTGAACATAATCGGTGCTATTAGAGCCGTATTCGGGATGAGCCGTAAGAAATCTTTCGAAAATGGTATCGGCACTTCCTTTACAAGCCGTCGATGCATTTAGAATACAAATTAGAACCAGTTTGTCCGGATGTTTATATTCCTGCAGTTATTTAATTGAAAACAAATTACAATTAAGTAATTATCTATAAAACCCTTATTTACTAATTATAATATTAAACACATTTTAACTCTTTTAATCGGATGTGCATTGTAATTAAGTTGTTTTTTTTTTGGTGGTGTTAAATTCTATAACTAAAGCGATTGTTGCTCAACTTGTGACGAATTGACGGTAAAGTACTATTGTTTGTTGAAATACCAACCTACCCACGCTATGAATAGTTATTTTGATATTGACCAATTATCTTCACGGAATTAATTATGTTCCACCTTATGTTATTTATTATATTTATTTTAAACGCGTACGCCTTGGGTAACTACGTACTACCTTGACCACGAATAACTATGCAGAACGCGTAACCGTGAAACCAGTCTAACTTGATCTTTTCGAAAATAGTTACTTAGTATTTTGAATCGTATTCCAAATTAATAAGGCTTATTTTATGCCGTGAATAATATTTATATATGGGGCATATTCCCTTAAATGTTTAAAGACATTACAAAATTGAAGCATTTCAGTGTAATGCAAAGCAGTAATTGTAAAGTTCTAGGTTGTCCGCGGAGTTTGACGAACGGATGAACGAATTTCGTTAATTGCTGTACGCATTGGAATTTGAATACATTAAAATACTTCACGCTCTTGAAAAACTAACTATTAAAAATACTAATATTATAAATGAAGTTTTGACTACTTATGGCGGGTAAACAATGAATATTTGAAATACACAGACAAAAAAGTATAAATATGATTAGACACAAACTATAGCGGATAAAAAGTCTTATAATTTTATAACTACAATAAATTTTAAAACATTAAAATAATAAAAATATTGTGAAATAAATATAAAAATCATTGATAAGAGAATATAAATTATAAATTTTAGTTTTATAAACCCTTATTACTGATAAGATGATTCTTACCAGAAATCTCATCTTGCACTTCTTAGTAAGACTGCTGGAGAGCTACTGAATACTGTTCGGAGGCGGACCAGGTCTTTTATAGTAAGGTGCAGTGTTATTGAAAGTTCCCGAGTAATCATTGTACGATAAAGTACCTGTTATTTTGATATAATTAAAAAATAGAGGTGTCAACTGTCAGTTCGGAATCCTTCGGGGAAGTTTCACTTTGATAAATTTAGAGGATTCACATGGTATCATTTTTATTATTATTTCTTATAATTTTCTTGTCACTTGTCTGATATTATATTTTTCTTTCGATCTCATTATATTTCATTTATAGTTTTGATGATTTTTTTATAGTTTTGCTAAGATTTTTTTTAATGTTTTATATCTCAACCCGTATAACATAAATATGACTTAGAAATATGTTCTTGATCTTAATAATTCAAATTGGATATAATATTATAGTTAGATAAGTTATGTTAATCATTAAAAATAATTATAACATTATCATTAAATTTGTATATTATGTATCTATTAGATATCGTCTGAAAACGTAAATTATTATGAATACCCTCATGATACATATGTATCAATCAAACCATATTTTATAAACAGAAATGCCAGTTCTATTTATTCCCAGCTCTTTACTGATGACAATAGTGATCAGGGCGGAGCAGGAAGCTTTTGGTAAATAAAAAAAAAATGTCACATATTTACGTCATGTGACATTTAAAGTTAAAAATCCAGTGCAACCTCCTGTCACACTACAACGAACGTCTGCTACGTTTATTTTATTATCATGTTTTATTTACTGAGATGTAATTTTTGATTTTTTTTAAATTTTTATTCTACGAAATTGATTTTTTTTTATTATTATTTTGTTTCCTTCGTAAGCATTAAATATTTTAGGGATAGTGTTTTAATAATGGTAAAAGTTGCATCATAAAATATTATACTTGCGTTAGTGTGTTCGTTTGCGTATTTGTCATGACCTAGTTGCTTTTGTTGAAGTTAAAAAAAAACAATTATAACGTTCGACGTATTATATTTAAGTCATTGAAGATTTGTAACCTCCGTGGTTAGAATACCAAGAACCAAGGTATTATTATAATTTATAATATATGTACAGAAATTATTTTTGTTTTCCTTTTAAAAAAAACTACGAAATAAATACCGTCATACAGTCAACAACTTTCTATATATACATACTGAATAAAGAAAATGTCTGTCATACAAAGTCCGTTTAGGATATAAATATGTAGTATTAATAATAACACAATATATACAATGTATAACATATGGCCACTTATTACATAAATACAAATATATTACGGTATATTAATGTTGTCTGTGTGTCAGTATGACATCTGTTAACAAAATTAATAAGTTAATTAATTAAGTAGGGGATCAAAAAATATTATAAATAATAAGTACAATACAAAGCTATAGATAATTATAAGAAAGACTGATTATGAAATAAATTTGAGAAACATCCAAAAGCGATGGTAGTACTCTTTTTTTTTTTTTTTTAATATTTTTTTTTTTCTTTTGTTTATATCTGATCATTTTTTTGTACCCGTGTTCCTCGTCTGATAGAATTTGGATGTGTTTTGGAATATAAAAGTTTAATAATAGAAATAGATAACTTTATCTAAGATGTATCCGTATTATCTTGGATTCACGTCGTATGTGTCAGCGCCATTACCCAACTCATGGCACTTTCAAATGTATTAGTAAAAGCATTGGATATGTGAAAATATAACCTTTTTTAATGTGTATAGACAGCAATATCAACCCCTATTTCAATTATTTGAACGTATGCAAGAGATTTGTTTTTTTTTTTTGGTATGAACGCCGTCACTTCGGCGGCAACTCCTCCTCCAACACATACACGTGTTAGTGGCATTTACGCCCCCTTTCGGATAAGTCGTGTAGAGTGCCTTTTATTTTCATCCCTTCTTATCCAGCTCTTACGGCAACCTCAGGGATATATAGGACGGTTCTATTCTATTTGAGACGGCCTAGAAAATAATAACAGTATTATATATTTTTCTTTATTTACACCATTGTAATAACTTGAATTATTTTTTCATGTATTTAAAGAAAACCTTATTTTAAAATAAATAGTGTTTATTTTTATTGAGTAAATGAAAAAAATATATATAATGTAAAATCTAGAAATAAATACCAGATATTATAAAAAACAAATTACAATAATTATTTTGCTAAATGCGAGTGAAGTCACGCTAAAAAGTTAATAATGACATTAAATAATTGAATGTTTGTTCACGGTCTGTTAATAGGAAACTAATATCGATACGTGAGACAAGGTGAGGTTGACCAATTCAATGTGTGGAATGATAAACGGAAGTTTTTAGTTTCAATTAGTTTTTAGTTAATATTTTTTGTTAACACGCCATAAATACAGTACAGACAAAAAAAATATATTTCTCTCTTCCTATTTTTCATACCCTGTCGCTCACTTTGTTAGAGCGGACTTTGTTAGACACGGTAGTTTAGTCGGTATAGCGACGGAGACGGTATCCCAGAGGGTCGCCGGTACAAGTCCGTCCTGTGTTGATAAATTGTTCATTATATATTAAATTTTAAAAATATTTTGCTTAATTTTTAGACAACTTCAAACATATAATCAGCTTATATAAAAAAATCTACCGCCATTTTGTTTTTAACTACACTTGAACGGTCAACGCACCAAATTAAACGCCTTGGATTTCAGGCTGTGGTTATCTTAATTACAAACATATTACGTGTCACAGGAATTAAATATGTACAATACGAGTACTTGAATTATTACATTACAATAAGTGATTGCTTTATCGTTGAGCAGTTTTTTTCAAGTCAGGCTGACAATTCTATCTATTCTTTAAAGCTTTTAACGTTTATTAATTTATTTATTAATATTGGAAAATGCTAGGTATCTGAATATTTACTACATAATAACCTTTCTCTTTCCTTGGCATTCAATCAAGTATTATAATGTTTTTTTACAATTGATAGTTCAATTATACTGTCAGTGGATTAATAATATATTTTTTTCTGATTTAAATTCTTTAAGCAAATATGTCACTAGTGGAAAGTTAGGCATCTATGGGAATGCGATCAGTATACTAGACGTTTTTTTTAACGTTCTAGGAATGAATTATATTAATGACTGTTATATATGGTGGGTGTTATTTTTTCGCAACTTTGAAGGTGTTATTTATTATTTCTTTTTATAGAATGTTTGATGATTTAATGCAGTTTGAATGAACCATTAATTGAAAATATATAATTAATTATGTTTTTATTTTTTGAATTATTGAAGGTTGTCTCATTTTTGGTTGTTTTTTTTTTTACCAAAATGGGATTATTTTGTCAATAATATAAATGCAGACCGCGCCCTGTATTGTAACGCGGTTGGTTTATTTCATCAGCGAATTTCGATCTCGTCGACCTCTAGGTTGTACGCGGGTTTTACGAAATTCCATTATACGTATACAAATATTATTATTCTGATTAAAAAATATATATAATTTAGAATAGTTTACCGCTCAATATATAGTATTTATTACAACAGACAATGTTGAATATTTGGTAAATATTTTCATCGTACATTTAAATGTTGTTCTTGTACCAGTTTATTATGTAAGAATGGGTTTTATATGGAACGTTTCTATTCCGATTTTTTGACGTCCGCCAATATATGAAAGGCAATGGGAACAGTTTCGTATGCGCGTACGCAATTAATACGTGTTTTAATTAAACATGATGCCCTCGTGGATCAATACGGTTTCATACGCGGCTGCTGGTGCAATTTTTAAACTTTGAAACCTGGGGGTTGAAGAGGGGGGGGGGGGGAGGTTTATTATATATAAGTGCTAATGAGGTTACGCTAGCAGTAATTATAATTCAGAAGTAGGTGTGAGAAATTCATAATTTGCTTCAGCAGGAATCATTTTCTTAGATCCCCTTATTCTTATTATCGTAATCTTTGCTACGTCCCATCAACCGCAATATTGCCATCTTAATGTACACTCTGCGAAGCTTTCAAATGTATTTTTTTTAATTCGAAAGTAAGCAATGTAAGCTGTCACGTCTTATGTGAACACCGATGAATTAAGCACATTGTACTTTTTAAAATATTTTGTTGAATTTTAAGCAGTTCTTCCTGATGGGTTTCTGTGGTATAAAAATGATTTAGAAAACATTATTTCTTAATAGTACATTATTTGTCTCTTATAGCAAGAAAATTATTTGTCTGAAAACCGCCTCAAAAATTATTTGTCTCTTATAGCAAGAACAACCAAATTATAACAAAGACAAAGAAACAATGTAATTCGGAACTTATAGGTATGATTTCTTAACCCGTAACGACTTTTGTAGTCCACGAGGACAGTCACAGGGAAGAGCTAGTATTGAAAAATGTCTTTTGTTCTGGTTGTGAATGTAAATTGCAATATTAATATATGATATGCGCAGCCGTTTTACAAGATTTAATAACTCAATAGCTTGGTCTGAAGGCGTTATTATCCGCTATATTGTTGCCATGTTATAAATATTAAGTAGTCTTTGAACGGTTTCATGTTTGTCCATATATATATAAAAGGATAGGAATTTTATATACGTAAAGTGTTTTGTAGTAATTTTTATTACTGATTTTTTAAAGGTTATCCGACACAGATATTTTGTTTTATCTGATATTTGAAAGTATACTATATTGGTCTGTCAGTGGCCATGTAACATCTTATAGGAATAATGTATTTAGATCGTATTTTCAATATATTACTCTTTTGGGGGAGATGGTTCAAATCTATGATATTCTAGATAAGACGAACTCGCCGGTAATAGCTATTTTATTGATAAACTTCTAAGGCTAACAATAAACGTTTTTTTTTGGGAAATAAATACACGAATTCTCGTTAGCCTTTTGAATGTTCCATCCATCGTTGCATAATGGCTGGTATCTGGATTAATCATAAAAAAATATTATCATTGGATTTAATTGCAAATTAGTTACCATTTAAAATTAATCTTTTGGAAATTTAAAGACATTTATTTCGTCGAAATCTATGGACAAATCTAAAGATAGCCTACATCGATGAAACTTGCAATAAATTTATTTTCGTCCATACTAAGTATTCTCATCACGATCGTGAAAACTAGGTGACCGGGTCGATGGTGTAATTGCGCATGCGCTGCATTTATCGCTATGTATTCATAATTTCCAAGAACTTGCCAAATATTGCCATATTAGTTTTCTGTTTGAATGAGATATATCTGAATCACACGAATTTCAAATTTTTTATGAAGGTGATAAGTTTAAAATTATTAAAAACGGTAAGTGCCTTTTAAAAAACATATAGCAAAGTATGAAAACTACATTCGACAAATATATCGTAAACACGTATAAGTCTGTTTCCTTCCCGGGTTGTGTCAATAGTACTATATTTTAATTCCTGTACGACAAAGAACTCGAAGACAAAAGTCATTAAGTATTGTTTATAACAAATAAGTTTATTTATTCTTGATTGGAATTTAAAATATTTTTCTTTCTTCGTATTGTGTCTGATAATCGTCTATCTGTTACATTTATCTACGATAGTTCCATTATATTACATTATTGCTGTAAGTTCGTGATTCAGTCTAAGACGCGTCTGGTATGCGTCGGCGTGTCTGAGCAAATATTTATTACCTTCTATTACGATAAATAACTACAATACATTGTATTTCACTATATGTATAAATACTAATATAGTTTAATGAAGTTCTAACTGTATTAAATGAGTGTAATGATTCATCCGATGCGTCTAGATGTAAATGACACCAATCTGTTAATGGGTGGGACAAGGAAATTTATGATCAACATTTATCTTATTTTCTGATTGAATATGTGTTTTTTTTTCTTGATTACTTATAAAATACAAACATGTAAAATATTAGAAAAATAAACAGGTCTCAGAAGTTGAGGATATAAATGATATCTTTCCTGATATACATTTTTATTAACAGTTATAAAAGAGGTCCTATAAATAACGCGTTTTTCCATACTCTACTGGAAACTATTTGAAATACCTATTTACTTAAATTACACTATAATATGCTAATAATCTAATCATTATTAAAATTCAATATTCCAGTTACTTGAACATTGTAATACGACAGTGTTACCATATTGATCTGAATATATAAAGCTATGTAATTACTCTGTAAAGGTACACACACACACATGCAGCGTTCATAGACTTTATTTCCAATAAAACAAATATGTTTCGATTCATTTTTGTCTGTAATGTCCATATAATTTGGCACCTTGTGTCTATCCTCTGAAGGTTCATAAATTCAAAATCAAAATATCTTTATTCAAGTTGCCATTTACACCCATTTTTGAATGTTTGATGTATACATTAGAATATTAGCTCTGCAAATGAGCCAACAACCAAAGTTCCAAAGCTTAAGCTTTTAATCGATTAAAATACGATCAACTAAAATCTCTTGTATACTATGATAAGATTTTTTTTACAATATCTTTTAGACTAATTTTAGATTTGAATAGAATAGGAAGGTCTAAGATATCTTGTGGAACTTTATTATATGTGCGGTGTAATACAATACAAAGTATGCCTATTTAAAACTTTTCACAAAAAAATATTCCCGTTACGCTATGTGAGTCTTAAAATTTTAAAATTATTTCAGAAATGCACAAGATAAGATTACTTTTAAAGTGAACGTAGCTTTAGAAATAGAGATAACGATTGATTATATTTTCCTGTTTTCTGATTACCGCCTACAATTTAAATGCTAGTTTAATGTCAATGTTAGTTGCAGGTTTTAGAATTCTATTAAGATACAGCGGCTGATTTTTTATACATTATTAGTTATTTCCATCTTCATTTGTTACTAATTATCACGAGAAGCTAATTTACTGATAATAAGTTGTCTTAAATTGTCCTCTTATGTTTGAATTATAATAGTGGCTTCATTCCGGTATACACCAAGGTAGTGCACTAGGCCCTACCCTATTCCTGAAACACTTCGACGGTATATATAACTTAAATTTAAAGTTGAAATATGCAAATATGTTAATATATGCAAACGATACGATAATGGTCTTGCAGTAATTTTCTGAGAGTTCATTAACTAGTTAAAAATGAATTTATAACTATTACTGGTAGCCTGAAAGCTTAATAATATACGATTTTAAATGTGATAAATTTTGAAATCAAAGACAAACGCCTGTCTATTTTGGACATACAGAAATACGCACACAAACAAACACAGTAATAATGTTTTTAAACAAGAGTATATTTTTGATTCAATCTTAAAGCTCAATAATTAATTAAATAAAAAATAAGTTATTGTCTTTGTACTACCCAATCGATCCCTATTATTTAAAAAAAATTTTCAACTTTATTATACAAGAAATCATTGTATGACTTAGATACGTTTTTAATAAACAAAACCTAAAGCTCAGTGCCTGTCGATCTACAACACCTGCAGTTAAAAAGAATGGATTTATCAAAACGTCCATTATCTTCGTCTCTATCGATATTGAGGCGGAATAGCATAAAAATATCCAATTCAGTCATAAAAAAAAACTAAATACTTACCCTCGTCAAACTCACATTTGAACCCTACAAATTATGATAAATTTCAGAGGATATTGCCTGCCCTAAACTATATGACACTGATTTTCTTAATATATCTTTAATAATATCAATGTGTAAATCCATATGTTCGCGGCCAATCAGATTAAAGACCTGTATCAAAGCTAGAGGTGGCTACTTCCGAAATATATATTATCGTATTATTTATTTTTTGATGAGATTTTAATTAAATATGACCATATAAATTTTATTTAATTACATTACTCCATATTACCAAAAAAAAACATCCTAATTTATAATGACCTTATGACTGAACTAATTTAATTTTGAATAAAAATATCAACATTTCTTGAATTGTTTATGTAGCGTTTTTTTTGTATTCGTAATATTTAAATAGGCCTCTTTTTATTTCGGGGAAAATGCTAGATCAATTCACTTAATATAACAAAGAACATGAAATTGTCCTTAAAAATATATATAAACTTAGATTTTTTTATAATTCTCATGAATTGAATAATAGTTAAGATAATAAAATTATCAAAGCAAGCAGGATTTCGCAAATAATTAATAAGGCGAGCTTAAATTCTGAAAATAATAAACCATAATAATTTAAAAATATTTTATTTCTATTCCATTAAAATTGGCTTTTTACCAGCCGTTTTTAATAAAAAGAGGGCCTGTGGGGGCATAAAATTGACCAGGGTATTGAACTGCTGAGATCGGGTATCCTCTATATGCTGGGTAGACTACAGGAGATTGAAAAACTGAAGGTGCAATTGCAACTGGAGCAGGGTAGATGGTTTTCAGAGCTTGCAACGCAAGACCGAATTTCTGCATTTCAGGGATAACGGCGTCTTTGCTCTCCTCTACTGGTTTTTCTCCTTCAGCTTTCATATCAGAGGATTTGACATCAGCGGCGACAACTTCAACATTTTCTTTGTCTTCGCTCTTAACTTCTGATACAGCTTCGCTTTTAACTTCAGCTTCAACAGCACTTTTAACATCAGCTTTTTCGCTTTCGCCACCAAGTGCGGGAGCAGCTATTCCAGGAGCAACAGCGGCTACACTTTCATCAGCCACATAAGGAACAACTTGAACGGAGCTAGCAATGGAACCATCTAACTTTGCAGCAGCTACTTGAGCCTCGTTCAACGCTTGCCATTTCTTCTCCTCAGTGGCCCAGAAAGCTTCCACGGATTTCTCTTGGGAAAGATCATTGCCTTCCAGAACACCTTCATTATATTGAGAGGTGGCCTTTTCTGCGAGTTCTCTGGCTTGATCGACCGCTACTTGAGCTTGATCGAGGATTCTCACCTGTTGAATGAAATATAAAGTTAAAATAAAATATCACAAAGTTGTACCTCATGATCAATTACCATATTATATGGGGCAATAAAGCATTAGGTGAATAAATCAATAAATTTAAATGTTAAATATATTCAATTACCTGAGCGTTAATGGTCGCTGCCTGGAGGTCACCTGCTGGCACTGTTGGCACCGCTATGGGTAGCGCAGCCAGAGCTACTGGAACTAAGTGTGAAGGCGCTGCTGACGCGCAGGCCAAGAGGGCAGATAGAATCTGTAAAACGAATATTGAAATTATGTGGCTATTGCGTTTTCGACAGTTGATGTTTATTGGGTAATACATGGCCATATATTTATTTCAATTTTGCTTGATTTTCAATTGAATATCGTTATACATTTAGTCCGTCTTAGCTTATATAAATATTGATAAATTTGTAATCAACATAGGAAAATAAGAAACATAGGGACATAACTATGTTTCCTAGGTTAATTATTTTCATCAGTTGATGAAATTTAATTGGAAAATAATGTTGATTTTCAAACAATAATCATTATTTTCCAAGTTGTTAGATGATTTCAAAATCGTTCCTAACCGACATATTATTCCCGCCATAAGAAATGTCATCGTATCAGAATAATGTCAAATTCATAGGAATCGGATTTGAATCGTTCAGAAACAAAATATGAATTTTTGTAACGATTCAATGAAACATCTGTAAAAACACTATTATTTAATTATTCTATTTAGATTACTTTGTGTTAAAAAATATATTTAAATCAACCAAAACTGATGCACATTGGCGCCTACGCTAAACCGGTCTTAGTCGATAATCAATACAAAAAGTATTAATGTTGTATGGAATGTTGTTATGTGGGACTATCAGTACAGTACAATTAGAATAAATAAGCCCCAAGGCTTTATGTCCAATATAAAACAGTACCTACTGTAAATAAATGTAGACAACAAATACAATTTAGATGTTTTTTAACTCCATAAGATGAATATTAAAATATATGGAAGCAAAAATAATAATTTAAATAAGTAAACAAAATATCGCACGGTATTTAATTAATGATAATAAAGATATTATTAGGTTATTTCATTATTAATAATAATTCCGTTATTCAGTTCATTTATGAAATGACAAAACTGGAAAAGATAATCTAACAAATCTATTAAGATTTATCTTATGTAGAAAACAATGCTTTATCTATCAAACAAAAGTTAATACGTATTCAATGTCGTTATTATAAAAAAAAAATCCGTCACAGATCACTTGTCAACGTTATGACAGTTACTTTTCGAAATTATTAATTCGTTGTCACTTCGGTAAAAAAATAAACACAAAAAAAAAACTGTTATGCCACATTCTGATTATCGTTTGAAAATATTAGTAAAACATAAAATAATTCTGCAAATGATACACTTAAGACACTTGTATGTAATAAAGAAACTACTAACCAGAACTCTCATTGTGCTAGATGTCTCAAAGGCTACTGATAGCTCTCTCATCAACGCATTCCGTTTTTATATTTCTATATAGAACAGGATTGTTGGCTGTGACGATGAATAAAAATAAACGTCAACAGCCCGAGGCGGGATGGATGCAGGAAGTACATTTTGACAGCTAGTAACCGCCATATTTGATGACAGTTGGAAATCAAGATGGCTACGTCACGGGTATTTTGCATGTGCATAAATATGTTGTTCTTTGAATTTATATAGTTATATCCTCATTTCAATGACCATAAATATATAATTTTATAGATATTCAATAAAATATTGAAATATATATCAAAATGATTCATTATTATTATACTTTTACTCGATCGATAACCGTAAATTTTGATAATAACATCACATATATGGGGTATCTGTTAACCTTTAAAGGTATGGTCTGATTAATAAAAAGAGCATTTCCAGTAAGTAACACGGACACTTTAATGGTTAAATGTCAGCACACGCTTTTTTATATTCTTTATAGATTTCGTAAATGTCAGCAACATTCCATGCATACTTACTACACTATCGTTTAACTTAATACATTAATGTAAAGATTAGTTTTAATCTATTTTTAAGACTTTTTGAATATGTTTTAAAACCTAATTGGAATTACATATATTTTTTATATTCTAATAGGATTCGACAATAGATATAAAAATTTTACGGTATAGGTAAGGTATTAAGATTTATATACCTAAAATAATTATAATTATTATTATCTATAGATTTTTCTTTTTATTTATGGGTTTTTGTTTGTATCCAAATTACAAAACATATTATTATTTAATTAGATATTTAAATATTATCGGTGAATTCATAAAATTCATAAGAATACATTCGGCGGGAGTGTGAACGCGGCTTAAACATCTTACGATTAACTTAAAAGTATGCTATTATCCGAACAAAAGGTTTAGTCCCGAGAGATGGGTTTTGGCTTTAGACGTGTAAAAGAAAATTAATAAGGTAGAAAGAAAATTAATAAGTAATTCATCCCTCTTTTTCCATGCTTTTGTTTAATATTTTTTTAATTTGCCTTATTGAGCCCCGGATTCAGGCTCAATGAAATGGCTCAAATTCAAATTAAAAAATATCTTTATTCAAGTAGGCATTTACATGCACTTTTGAATCGTCAATTACTCAGCTTGTGACAAATGTTTCTATCCGTAATAATTGTATTTGATTGGATTTTTATTCCAATACCGGAAAACGCATACTTTTTTTAATTGGATTGTATTTTCAATAAACGTAATTTTAGTAAATTTTAATATTTAAAAAAAAAAATCATGTAAGATCAAATGTTACATTTTTTTTTAATTTCAACGATTTTTATAGTTCGAACTGAAAGAAAACTTGTATGAATTAATTTTTCTTGTTCATAATCTATTGACACAATCATTAGATTTAACATTTTTAAGCTTTAATAAAAAAAATGCTCTCAATAATTATATACTGTGTTAGACTTCCGCATTTTAGAGAATGCAATAAAAACTTAATATTCAGAAACCGGCTTCGTCCTGGTTTGTAAAAATCCCTTAGTGTTGATGACATTAAAAAATAACCAGTTAATTTAGGTATTATTAAAGAACGTGTATTGACCACGGTGTGCAAAAGCGATGCAGTGGTGTCCCAATACGGCGGTGAGTATAACCATTATATTTTTGTGGGTAGCCCTACAAATGGCGACATTTCTATCCCACTGGGGTCAAACAACGCCTTCCGGGCATAGCTTTCTTGGTTGGATTCCACTATCCATACAGTCCGAAACTCATATTCACAATACCGTTAGATTTCATTTCAGATTTTTATCAAAATTGGAAAAAAATAATTGTGCATCGGTCGGAGGATTGTAAATGTAATGTTCCTTTTGTTTTCTTTTCTGTTTCAAAAATTATTTGTTTAGATCTATAAAAAATACAATTACCAAAATATTTTATTAATTTAAAATATCAAGGAAAAGTTACGATTATTGGATATTTAAAAATATTTATGTTTTCTAAAATAACACGAAACAAATGTGAAATATACTAGTTGATTATTAAAATAGTAAGTGTTATTTTAAAAATATAGTGTATTAAATTATATGCCTAGAGCAATTTGCACTCATTTATTAGGACGGCGCAATTCGCTCTTGAGGCAGGTTTAATTTTAATAACAGAATTTTAATCAGCCTTCAGGTCGAACAATCTAAAACCGCAATTAGACAAATAAAATACGTACAGGAAAATCATTAAACCAAGTTATGTTTTGATAAATCTTATCTAAGTACTTAGATTTCCACAAGAATGGAATATACGGATAGTTCTTTTGTGTTAGAAGTTCCTGATCATCCTATCAGGAGTCAGAGACCAGCTAGTAACTAATGTTTAACCTTTAACGCTTGATTAATGGCCTCTTTCTTTTTGACCTCTTTCTTATTGACCTCTTTCTCATTGACCTCTTTCTTATTTAATTAAAATAAAACTAATTAGTGTAATCTTAGTATTTTTTTTTATTTATTAACTCAAAATTACAAGATATGATTATATCAAATGATAAATAAATAATGAAACTCAACAAATTATAACAAAATTACTTAGTTCAGATATTAGTTAATAAAAAGATCTTACAATATTCACAAGTGTGATTTTACAAATTGGCCATTGACAAACTACTAGACATTTTGATACAATTTTATGACTAACACTGTCGTAATGCTGATCCTACAGATTTCGTTTCCTATATCCCATTCGTAATCTTCAAAAGCACTATATTTTGTTAACGGTAACATAGTCGTTTAACTGTAGTTCTAGAAACAGCTTCAGCACCTGACTCAAAATAGTTTTTCTGTGACACTCATTCTTCAACTTGATAGTCAAAAACCATTTTTTGATTAAAGACTTTATGGACTAAAGACTGGTGAAAATTGTTTACTAAGGCCTAGCCTGACAATTTTGTTTCCCTTCACTAATCTTCGTTTAGGTCTAAAATGGTGCGTCAAAATTGGAAAATATAACTGTAACAATACAATAAATCAATACAAGTAAAAATACAAAAAAGTTACTAAAGTGATGCAGTCTAAAACTCAAAATCAAACTCAAACTAATCGACTCAACTACCAATAACCAGTAAGGCTATTAACAGAGACAACAAAAAAGAACATCAACGCCGCAGCTAAACTCCAAGCTACTCAGACTAAACTAGAAATTGTTCTAAATAAAAAAAAAAGAACAGTGCTTAAACCTGATATGAGTTCGAAATTCAAAAATCTTTATGGCTTCCGTATATAATGACAGCAGATTTTTAAATATTTACTGACACTTGACCAAATTTTCGCGGCAAAACAAATTTTGACACTAACAATACTTGACATTAGCGATAGATTAGTTTGATGTTTTGGAATATATAACTCGACACAAGTGTATATTTGATACAATACCTATAAAGTAGTACGAATGACGTCTACAATTTCATTTCGGCGTATTACACATTGCTCTTTTTTTTCAATTCGATTAAGCTTCCCCACTGAGTACATTTATATTTCTTTATTTTTAATTAGGTGAAACAAAAATAATTTATCTAAGCATAAAAAGATAATTGAGGCGATGTTATATTTATATGCGAGTATATATAATTCATGATATTTATATATATGCTTTGATAATGTGTAATTTAGTGCATTTTTGGTAATATGGGTTGATTTCTAAGTTAATGAAATGTTTTGTGTTTTTCGCGCCACCGTTCTTTCTGGTTTATAATTTTGTTTCTTTAATTTCTTTATCATTGTAGATACTACTGGTTTTTTTTGACGGAATAGTCCATTTTAAGTAAGTAATTGTTAAAAGCATACCTAACTTTTGGAATGGTTCAACTAGAATCTGAATTTTTACAAGTGCAATGTATGCCGATTTAATTTTTTTTCATCTATTGCTGTATTTATCTTGGTTTTTATTTCTAAAAACATGCAATAATTGTCGTTATTTATATCATGGTGTACTATTGTCTTTATTAAATGATGCTATTCTGTTTTATCTATATATTTTATTTTTTAATAACAAATTAAGTTATAAATTTAAATTTGAAGTGAGGAAATAACCTGATATAAATGCGCGTGTGCGAAAGGATATGATAAATCGCTAGTTTTCGCTTTCGTTCGAACTTGACCCCGCTCCGGTCACTGACCGACTGATGCGCTGTGACGTCAGCAGATGATCTCGTTAGATGAGTTCATCGTACAAGGTCCTACGTTTTTTACTTATTCTTTCTTTGTTATTTTTTATTAACTATTTAATAATTAAACGGGATTTTTTTTATTCATAAAAATATCTTATATTTTCGACAGATTTTCAAAAATAAAAAACAAACAATAGTCTAGTTAAGTGCTGATCTTTCTTACATACCTATTTATTTTAGTGTTATTATAAATTAGATAGGAATGTCATAAAAAGTTTAATTTTGTAGGAGTTTCGTAGTTTTCGTAGTAAGACATCAAGACAATAAATTTTATTTAAACATTAAAATTAAAAGTAAATTATATTAAGAACGCGTATAAAAGAAATAAAATTATGTAAGAACTAAGAACATATATGTTTATTCCATAAAGTGTTTATTATGGGATTGGATTACAAACGAGCAGATGGCCACATAATGGTACGTGGTGATGTATGGAAATCACATTGTATGAGAATTTGTCAGTGTCGCCATTATTTGAAGAAGTAATGCATGAGACCGGGACACATAAAGACAGGGTTTGGGCAAATAGTATGATGATATATTTCAAATAGATCTTGGCATTCTTTAAATTATAGAGCAACTTTTACCATCTCCTTAGTATGTATAATTTATTATATGTATGTATATTATTTTATATTAATGACACTTAATGTATATATATAATATGTATAATTTTGTTTATATTTTTATTTTATATAGTATTGTATTAGTGGTAGTAATTCATTTTTTTAAATATTATTTTTATAACATCTACCGTGATTTCTCACCAACTAGAGGGGTTAATTGGCAGAGACTGCCACTAGGCATTAAGTTTGAATTTTATTAAGAAAACAATAAAGGGTTAATAAAGAAACAACAGCAGTTTTTAACATGTTGATCTTATTATTTATAGAAAACAAGTTAGACTGATTGCCCAAAGGGTCAACGAACTCTGCAGACATAAACGACGCTGGTTGTAATGTATACCGGTACTAGTCTGGTGGAATTTCCCACGGGACCTGTTAATATTTGTTATCTTAACATTAAAATCTTTAATTAAAATACCGTACCCCTGTTAAAAAATAATAGCAATATCTTTGATAAGTGAAATTGCTCTGCGAACTTGCATTAACTGCATTCCTAGCTTGATTTATTATACTTATATATCAGGTAATAAGTGTTATGATAAAATATCGTGACTTTAACGTAATGTTTGTAACTTATTTGTTTTATAGATTTATTTATGGTTCTCTTGTATTCTAAAAATAAATTTATTTATAGTTTTACTTCAAAGTCTGTTATAAAGGTCACAATAAAATAGTGCCTACTAAAGCTTATGTAAACTACGTCTTGGTAGATTAATCTAAGAATTTGTAGATAACTAGTAATGATTCGACTTTCCTATTCAAAACATTAAATGTTATTATAATATCTATTGGTGTGTATCTACACTGAACCATCGTTACTGTGAAACTCGTACGAACCACTTACAACAGCTTGAAAAATATTAAACGTAATTATAGCTAATTTCAATAGTGAAGTAATGTATAGACAAACAATATTGCATTCTAAATGTAGGTCTGGTATACTAAATTATACACCTCAAGTGGCTTTGTGACCGCTTTGACGGAATCTTATCCACTCCTTTGAAATAAATATAGGTGTATACTAATAATATAATGTCATACTAATGATTGTTTTTGTCAAAATTACACTCACACACACACATAAATACATACACACATACGTATATATATTCATAGATACATACATTTATACATACATACATAGTTACAAACATACATTCATAGATACGTACATTCATACATACATACATATATATATAAATCAATCCATACATACGTACGTATGTGTGTATGAATGTATATACATTCATACACACATACGTACATAGTACATACACTCTTCAAGACAGTATGTTTAGATTGACAAATTAAAAATAAGATATATTTTGTTTAATCTCATTTTAATGGTGACAATTTATATTTCTTTTCCTTTTTATATTAACATTTCTTTTGACTACATTTTATTTTAAAACAAACAAAATACAGCAAAACGTTTAGAAACATTGATAATTAATAAAAAAATATATTAATAGATTTAATATGTTGTAATTATGCATTTTTAAAACATTTAAATAAATAAATACTTTAACAAGATTCGTATCAATCGTTATGAAATGTTATTCAAATTTAAGAATATTCATTTTTGATAAATTACTTCTTAATTGTTTTAGATGTTCTTTACATTTTTTTTAGTAAAAATGCTATTTAATGTATGTATGTATGTATGTGGAAATTCTGTCACAACATAAACACGCAATCATGATTGATAGCTCTGTAATAACGTAATTATTATAACGTCAGAGTCTATCATTATGTGTTTAGCTTTTAAAAGTGTTTGTGTGAAATGTTATGTTATTGGAATGAAAGATACAATGAAACTTGCGTATCCGTGATAGGTTTATGTTTTTATCTATATTATTAATTGGTTATGTTACTGATTTAAAATTATATAGGAATTTGCTTGAACTATTTAATAACGGAGCGGTCCAAGCTGTTATTATAGACGAGGTAAATGAAAAGCTCCATGCAACCTTGAATAGATAATTATTAGATTTATTACATGACTTGACATTAAAAGTTAGTCAAGTAAAAAATCTCCATGTTAAACTTCCGTGATGTAGAGTGAGAATATTTTTAAAGTTATTTATAACGTTGGCAATTGAACATTTTTTTTTTTAATTACCCCAGTATCCAAGGTTCTCTATCGTTTCCGCTTTTATGTTATGTATATGTGTGTGTAAGATTATGTGTTCGTGCTTTAAACTTTGCCATGAGCGCTCTTTATTGTATTATGTTGTGACATTTTAACGTTCTGAGAAATGGAACGTTAGTACTTATTTTATTACCGTATATGGTCATTATGTTCTTTTGTCTAAGACTTTGGAGTAATCGTAATAAAAAAAAAACAACGTCTTTTATAAGTTACCATTTCGTTTATTCACACATCCTCGCCTCTTATGTTCTGTACAAATTTTATACATAAATTACATTCCAAATATGAGTATTAGTTTGTTTTTGGCTAAAAATCTATCACAGTTTACCAACCGTGGGCAAGACCGTGGGCGAGTCCACCGTGCGCGTATGCGACCGGGGCATGGACGATGGGGGCGGGGTGGGTCTGGGACAGGGAAGAAGTGGCAACGGAATGGCTACCGGCGTAAGCTCCGTGAGCGAGAGCGGATGCGCCGTATACACCGTGAGCGAGGCCGGCATGAGCCAGACCGGCGTGAGCCAGGGCGGGGGCGGCGTACGCGCTGTGAGCCACGGCAGGAGCGACATAAGCGCCATGAGCCAGGACGGGGGCGGCGATGGCAGCATGACCTACGGCTCCGTGACCAACGAGCTGACGAGCTACGTTGGGGGCGACTCCGGCGGCGGCTCCATCAACCTGAGCCTGGGCGGTTTGGGCAGCGTCTACCGCTTGCCAAGCGTGGTCTTCGGCGGCGTTGATAGCCTGTCCCTGGAGTTCACTGGCCTGGTCGTGGTATTCGCGGGCGGCGTCACCAGCAGCACGGGCATGGTCGATGGCCTCAACGTGAGCGTCGATGGCGGCTCCGGCGATGTCACCGGGAGGGATGGTGGGGGCGACGGCATGAGCGACTGCGAGGGGAGCGGCGTGACCGACGGCTAATCCCAGGGGTGCGCCATGGGCTACAGCGAGACCACCGTGGGCGAGTCCCAGACCACCGTGGGCGAGTCCCAAACCGTGGGAGAGACCCAATCCGTGGGCGTAGGGCCCGGCCAGCAGAGCACCCGAGGGTGCGGCTGCGGCGCAGGCGAGGACGGCGGCGGCAACAATCTGTGAAAATACAACACATTATCGTCAATCCGTTAACACAACACTAGACACGGCACTGTTCACGTAATTACTGATAATTCGACTGACCAGAAATCTCATCGTGCACTTCTGTGGTAGACTGCTCGAGGGCTACTGAATGCTCTCATTTCGTCGCCGTCCGTTTTTATACTCGCTCGCCTCGTGGTGTGAAACGGAACGCGATTGAAAAAAGTAAGTGGCCGTTCAAGGACGGGAAGGGTGCAGGAAGCGCGGCAATTTTGACAGATAGATACGTGTTCGAATTTTTTATTCGGCCCCCGGCTTTTGCCAGTACAATATGTTAATAATAGGTTTATACCTATACATCCAAGAAGGTTGCATAACTATTCCCGAATAAATTACAAGTGGTATAATTAATATATCGTTATGATGTACGAGAATACGTAATTGTTACAATCATACGGATCATGAAAGTATAATTTCTGTTATTGAATTAATTAACATTACATTAGATGGGTTTTGATTTGATTAGAATCAAGTTTTATCGGAAGTGGCCAATGTCCAAGAATATTATAACATCCTTTGACACAAATTCTATGACTTGATATGGTAAAGGTTACAAATAACACAATGTATTGATGTATGAATTTGTTTTGGTCTTACATTTTAATATAGAATTTCAGTGCTTAGGTTTTAATTTAAATTTAAAAGAAAAAATTGCAATTGGTTTACGCATTCGAAATTTGAACAGCGTGACGGATAATGCTCTATACAAATGAGTTCTTTGTCCTGGCTGAATGAGTTATTCTAATTCCTTTTTCGTCCATTTCTAGTTTCTTCTACTTTTTTTTTTTAAATAGAACCTCAATTTAGATTCTTGGTGTGTAGATAATATATAGATTATATTAAACCAGACATCTAGATGAATAAATTTCAAATATCTTAGATTATTTGATCTGTCTCTTACAAGAGCTTAGTTGAAGGAACATCGCCCAAGTAAAAGAGTTCAACGATAATTATTTTTTATTATCCATCTTTTATTATTTTATAACAAAAATTTTTTGATTGGTTTGTGACTTTGTATTTATATTTTCGACTATAGTTTTAAATGTACATACTCTATAAAACTAAGTAAATATAATAAACTAAAACTAAGTTCACAAGAAATTGTACGTACTTATAATGAATACAAAGAAATCATTTATCATGCGATGTCACTTTTAACAAATTGCTATAACGAAATGGATGACATTTTAGAATATTAATAGATTGTAGTAAAGATGAATGATGGATTAGTATTTGATTTTGTATTAAAAAATGAATTATTTCCATAATTTGTATCATAATTGTCTCAGCCATTAGTCATCGAGACATACATACATACTGATTTTAACTTATATATATATATATATTAATAATCTTTTAAGCCTTTGTTTATTTAGATATACTTCTAGGTCTCCGGAAACCTACTTACAATTACTAAACAAACTGGATTAGGCTATAGGATATCTAAATACAGGTATCGAATATAACCAGCCTGCGTAACGTAATTCTATATCTGCGATTGTTATATGCCAATACCCACTTTAATTACATGATTATAAGGGCTAGAATTGCGTATAAATTATTGTTATGGGTCAGTGATATGTCTGTATGGCAATATCGTCTTTATATGAAAGGCATTTTGGATTATAATTGCTTAAATACAACGTATTATAGGTCAGTACATTTGTGAAACTATTTATTACGGGGAAATGAATTCTATTTCATTGTGGTTAAAGTTGATTTTTGTATGATTCTGTATAATGTTAGGTCAATATTAAGACTAGATAAACGTGACCCGATATATATGACGTTTGTTTGTCTGTTTGTCACGAATTTGTATTGTTGAAGGGATTTCAGATTCGACGTGTCTCGGTTTTGTGTAACATTGCAGATGGTTTTGATCTAATTTACAAGAAATCAGGTCAAACAGTTAACTTGTTTTTTTTTTCAGCAAAATATATAGCAACAGCTGTAATTTCTTATAACGGACTATTTCATTTTGCGACTATTTCGATGTAGACTATTTCAAAACGTTGTAACAAATAGTGGGTGGGTCAGGCCAGGTGTTGAGTATTTATACTTAAAACTATTATAGGTCTATTGATATAAAATAAATATTAAACAAACTATCGTAACCTTCTTTTGTTTTTTTTTTTACTAAAATTTAATCTACGTCCTAATTATTCACCTCCACCATTGAGCCATTGAGTCCTAAACAGAACTATAGAAAATTTCATTAAAATTCATCAGCTCTGAATAGACTGGAGGTCCCAGGTTCAAGTCCATATTGATAATAATTCTTTTTTTTTTTTATTTAGTGACGTGGCAAGTTTTAAAAAATACATTCAGAAGGTCGAACTTGCTTTTACGCTAAATAATTATGATATACGGCCTTTTAAATTTTCGTTAAAAACGTTGTTCCCTTGACCAAAAAAAAAAAACATCGGAATCTCACGCTTAATTATATATTTAACTAAACAATTAATAGAATTTCAACGTTTTTTGTTTTTTTACATATTTTAATAATAATTTATTGAGAAAAGTGAAGGTGGGTGATGTAATGATGTTTAGTTTTTTTTTAATGATTTTCTTATTCAGTATCGTTGAATATTTTTACTAGCATTATTTTAATTCACGATGTTGGTATAAAATTACTTGAGCTTTGATCTTGTTAAAATTATAATATGTTTTTTATGAAATTACACACAATATTTGCTTCATATTCCAACCGAAGTAATCAAGCTTAAACTTACTTTATGTACTTTAATATGTATTGCACTAATAGCTCAAGATATGTTGGTTTTGATTCAACATTTATCTAGGAGTCGTGGTAAACTGACCTTTGAAGTATCTACAATTACACGTATAACGAAATGAATTCAGGTACGGCTGTGTGTTAGCGATTTTATAAGATGTAGCGTGTTACTATATTTGAGTTTTAATTACCTTTTATTTAAATAAATAAATTTGATTTTTATATTTAATATCCAAATAATATATATATATATATATATATATATATGTGTGTGTATGTTAGTTTATTTTTAGTTGTCACAGATAAGAAAAATCGCAAATTATCAACAGTAATGAATCGAGACCAATTTATTTTTCTTTAAAAAAATCCATTTTCCTCATTACAGTATTAATGATCATAATGAAAATTACATAATTTTTACTAACCCTAAGCTTCAAGTTATTGTCAAATATTTATCTAAAAATATAAGATTTCAAAAGTACCTCATAAAATGAATTAAAACAAAATAGATTGAAAATGTAATTCGTGACAAGGGGAAATTATTAAAATTATTTCAAAATCGCTATCACCTTGACCGTACCCTTAAAACAATAAACATTATTTCTTCATTGTCGTAATATCTAAAGAGCCAATTGTTTTGTGGCCAATCAGTTTTTATTTCTTTTTATCCGCCTAATTTATGAATTTATTTTATATAATAAAGCCTTCATGTATTCGACCTTTTTATTAACTGACTCTATGTTTTTTTTATTTATGAACTTATTCAATAAGTTATTATCTACGAATAGAAGAAAATCACTTATAAGTAATAATTTTGTGTAAGAGTACAAAAAAATGCAGTCGGCCGGCTCTCATTACATTCATATCCAGGTCACATACAAGCTTACCCCACTGCGATATAAATAGGGGATAATGAGTTTGGCGTGTCTGTATGAATTAATGTTAATTGTTGACTTTATACTATTTAGGTTAACGCTTTCAAAAGCTCTGCCTATTGAGATTGTTCTTTAAATTTATATCAGATCTTTATCCTACACGTATACCAACTGAGGTTATATTCACTCAATATATTTATTACGCGCTAGGTTCCTATAGATGGCGCCGTCGTCTCTATATTACTCAATGTGCTTCTACACGCTTAAAGTCAACAAAATATATATATGTATTAATTATAATATAAATAGTTTAATTGTTTCTGTAATAAACAGAAATCCCTGACCTTTTTTATTAATTAATTGCGTATAATTACTAATTGTTATAATTCTGTCTATCTCACTATTGTTTTCTAGATCTTACGAAATTTACGTGACCCGATTGATGTGTGTGTAAGTTTTTGTATATGTGTGTCCGGTGACTCTGTCCGCCCCAGCCTCCTCCTTCAACTGATCCATTTAAGGCGCTTTCCCTAGAAATGTTTATTCGTTTAGTTTATTTTCCAGTCCCTGTTACTTCCTTCAAACCAAGCCAAGCCGCTGGTAAAACATAGTAATGTTATAAAAATATTAAGAACACATAACCTAGCTATAACTGACCACTGGTTATGTATCAGAGCATTGCTATTCCATTGTCCGTTCAGTCTATGCGTCACGTTACGCCTTTACAGGTGCAATTTATAAGATGTAGCGTTTATGGCTAAAGTGTTCCATTTTTAAATATATTTTAGACATAAAGGATATGTAATGGAAAGCATTCGCGGACACGATGGCTTAGTTTTCAGAGCGGTGGATCTATATTCAAAAGGTCGCAAGTTTGAGTCCGTATTCGCGACTTTTTCATTCTACATCTATTTAAAAGTATAAATCTACATTAAAACTGTTTATATTATTTTCTTAGATACTTTTTTTTTAAATAAGAATTCTCTACATTTTTTCTTATATATAATGTAACCTTTTATAAATATCACTTGGAAATAATTTAATAACATTCATGAAGCTATGAGGTCATGTATAAAAATATTGCTAATTGTAAATTAATTTCATTGTCTGATACAGACCTGCCCTCGATCATATCAGATTGACCGCTTTATGACATTTACTCTTGTCACATCGTCCATGCCAAGAGCGAAAGCGGGTGATAAATACAATTTTAAAGCCTTTTGTATGAGAATGTATGGCTTTAATGTTTTAAAATTGTATGATCTGTCTAGATTTTCATAAGACTTAACTATTAATATTGGTTTTGTCTATTTTTTCTATTTTCGTTTAAATTGTATCTACCCTTGATGTAACAACAGGTGAAGTGGGTCAGTGTCTTTATGTATTTAATATTTTATTCAAAAAGACCAACTATTCTCTTTAAATGAGGATATAAATAAATGTATTTAAAATGAACTAGTTATAAAGCGGATAATAAAAACATAATATTGCTGCATCATCCGCTTCCGCCTATAACAGGAACCACCTTTCACCCACATACCCACGGTCGCTGGTATAATATTATAAGTTCATATACGACCTTGACAGGGACACGCATTTAATAAGCTCAAATTACTATTAACAAAGAGAAAGACAAGCAAAAATTATCTTTACGCGACTTGTAATAAGAGTTAGACGTTTTTGACCCGAGGGTAGTTTTAAATTAGTTGTATTAAATGACCAGTTGGGACATATTTGTAAATAAACATGCAACGTAATTTCGTACTAATGATCATACAATTAGGTGCCAGATTGGTCTGTACAGTAAATAAGAGTTAGTATTCCATTGACCAATACTCAATTATTAATATAGAAAAATGGCTTCTATTTATATATAAATAGATGTCAATATGAAATAATACAAAATGTTTAGAACAATAAGACAGTGACAGCTACAAGCGAATGTATTTCCTACGTATGTAGTTTTTTTAATAGTAAGAATGTAAGGATTAATTACTATTGGCCTTTACAACAAATTAAATAAATTGGTACATACTTTTCTATATCTAGTTGGAGCAATGTTCGATTTATTAGTAATAAAATACTAGCTTTTGCCAGCGGCTTCACTCACGCTATATGAATAAAAACAGTATTGTTGTATTCGATGATTTTCCTTGTCCTTTTCTGTACCTCTGAAAATGTATGTGCCAATTGTATAATTATCTTTTGAGTAACTACTCAAAAGATAATTATATACTATATAATTATAATATAATTATTACAGTTTGTTTGTTTGTTATACCTAACTAGGTATAACAAACAAACAAACTCATTATGGATTTTATATCTTACATCCCAAATATGTTCCACTTCACAGGTCTCTGTTATAAATACGGAATCGAAGCTATAGAAGCGATTCGAAGCATCGTAAGCATCCTTACATAAAATATAATTTCTGTTCAGTTATATAAACTATTGACAATAGTAAAATAAAAAGTGTACGGATATTGAATCTACTACAACTGACAGACATATGGTAATATAAAGCGCATCAAGACGCGCTACCAACTGCCAGGTCTAGACTTACATAACGTAACTTTTTATGCATTCCGAGCATTGTTGGCCTCTTTTTGTCCGAAACAATTCAGTTATATAAATAAATTAATTATATGTTCATTTACGTCCGATGACGATAAAAAAATAACAAAAAATAAAATACTGTTTTCTGATTTTAAATCATTCAAAATGAATAACAATTATAATTCCTTGAATAACAATATTACCTAAGTTGTTATTGGTTTCTATGTATATATTTATATAACCCACCACGCTGCTCCAATGAGAATTGGCGGGTTACAGTTTATAAGAGTAATGTCAAAGCACTTATTCTCTCTATCTCGGTGATGCCAAATAAGGCGGTGACTTTTACGAGCCATTTTAAATTAGATGTTATCTTGATACTTAAAAAGGCCATTTTGTATGAAATACCTGCCTAAATGCGAAATAAAGTATCTTGAAATTGTTACTTAATACCTAACTAGAGCTATACAATTAATTTAACACTTAATATATACAATATTTCAAGTTATTAAACAAAATTTATTTGCTTACTTAAAACATAGGTTTTTTTTTATATATAGCTCTTATGAAACGTCATGTTAATATTGTTCTTAATGTTGGTAGGCTCTATCGAAAAAATACAAAAATATAATGGATACTCTTTTATATGCAAAACAAATCAGATCTAAACTTCAAAAAGGTTATATAACAGGAGTTTTTTTTTTTAAATCTCCGTTATTAATTCATTTACGGAGATACAAAAGGTTGAATAGATTAAAAATCTCGTCCACAGATAACAGCGAAGGTTAATACATTTCGTAATCAAGATTAGCGGCGGATAAGTTTAAAAAAGAAATTTTGCTGATTTAATCGCGAAAGAAGGCTGTATTGTAATTGTATAACTTTTTATTGTATAATGCTTTATAGTTTTTATGCTCTGAAACGTCCGAGTATTTAAGAAATAGCTGTCTGATATAAAAAAAAAAACAAACAAACGGTATTCGTAATTCAAATTAATTGTTTTTTTTTTTTAATTTCAACCTTTATGACGGAAGTACCGTTTGTTGTATTATTATATAAATATTTTCATATCCTGTTCAGTTTTCCACATGATTCATATATACCGACATTGTCTTACATGTCTGTCTATTTGTTCCTACGCATAACTCGAGAACCACAGGTCCGATTTATTTGATTCTTCTTTTAATACTGAAATATATTACCTGTCTAGTATTTAAGATACATTTCATTACAAAAAATGTAACAAAAATTAGAGTTTGTACGATAATTTTATAAGTTCGTTAGTCGCTATTTTAATAAATACGGTGTTAAAACGAACAAAGTTACTAAATATTTTAAGTATATATATAATTTGATATCCTTGTAGACTCAATGACTCACATGACAGCTCGTATCCGCAAATAACAACTTTCTCAATAACAAGGTTAAAGGGCTCGGTTTGATACAAATTTTAACGAAATATACAGGTAAGTTATAATTAATACTTACCTGTATATTTACGAGTACAGGATAAATACTTACCTGTATTTTTTTACTTATTAATAGTTGAGAATAATTAGTATTAGAATATGCTTCAATTATTTAAAGTTTTTTTTTAAATAACTTCCAAATTAATTATACAATAATAAAATATTCAGTATTTATGTTTTTTTGTATGTTTTGAAAACTGCACTCAGTTTCATTTCATAACAATAAACTATTATAAATGTCAAGTTTGTTATTGTATTATATGTCATAAGGGGAACAAACAGACGTACACATACATTCATAAACACACGGATGTTGTAAACAAATCACATTCATTGTTATATATGTTTAAACTCAACGGGAGCAGTTTTTATAACCTTGTTATAGAAATTTTTGACATAAAATAAACGAGCATTCTAAAGTTATAAAACTGATGAAATCTCATAAAAAATGGTTTAGCATTTTTTTTAGAAGACCACGACGTATGCATAAGGACAGATAAAAAAAATAGTTCGCTTCTCAAAATAAATAATCGATTTAATATACATATAAACTATCGCTAATATTAGTTTTAATTATATTATATATGGTAATAATGTACAAAGGTTATATTATTTAAATTTATCGATATGTATATCCGAACGTTTCTGTACATTATTAAAATCATTTGTTACGTAACTTACAAATGTCATTTAGTAATCGTTGGATGTAATTGCAATAATTTATCAATGGGATCTATTACAACAGATAATATATTACAACAGATAATATATTAGAACAGATAATATATCTATTATTGTGTATGAAGTTTGTGTATTTTTATATACTATAGAGGTATTCGAATAAATTATAATTTAATAAAACATCTAACCGATGGAATGGAACTTCATTCTGGAGATAGTCTGAATATTTTGTAAAATAAAAGCTCTTTTCGTCGAAATATTTTACAAAGTCAACGAAACATGTATCGTTTGTATATTATTGTATATGTCTTGTTGAAATAATGAATTTCTCGTAGATAAATATTCTATAAAGTTTACGATAAATCTATCGTATTGATAAATTAGTTACGAACGCTGTCTTCTTTCTACACTGGCCATTAAGTTTGCTCTGATATTAAATTGAACAAAGTTTTGAAGCTTCATTAACTAATAAACAGTTATTAATAGATTGACAGTCAGATATTTTTCTATCATATTGTGTAATGAATAATGATATTACTATATAAAAGACTAGCTATTTCCGGCGACATCATTTTCTTTCCGTCCATCATCATATCTAAACTTGGTATGAAAACAGTATATTTCTTATCAGAAAACAAGCTATCCCTATCAGCTCAGTAATAGCGTGTACATACAAACATTCCTCACATTATTAAACAGTAGTACTGATATTATATTTGAAGTTTCTTTGTTCGTTCAGGAATGCACCATACTCGGTTACATAATTATAATTATAAACCCTATAAAGTCGCTGGCGGCTATCGAACTACAATGCACGTACGAGGCCAACCGCACCCTGTCCGAACATTCACTAGACACTTGCAAGCCGTCTAGAAAGTACCAGAATATTGTCTGTTATCATTTCAGCTATTTAGGTATAATTCCTATTATTTTGAATTCCTTAAGCCATTGTAAATGTGATAAAAATAACATAAACTTGTTAGAAATATATGGTTGGTTGTTCTAGCGTTATTTTGTTCTCATATATTTACCGGATGTTACCGGAATAGTCACTTATATGAATTTATATATTAAATATATATATATATATATATATATATATATATATATATATATATGTATATATATATATTTAACAATGTTAAAAAAGTATTCGTTATTCTTTTCCGTGGACTTAACTATGGGACAGTGCAAAACTAGTCGGCTTTGCTTTGAATGATATTTGTTTTACTAGTGATGTACGAGTAGTTTTAGTATTTTTTTTATTTTACATTATTCAAACGGTAATATATAATAGAGTAAAATTATTTTTCAGTAAAATTGTTTTATTACCTTTTTCCGAGCCTCGAAATCAATAATCGGTCCTAATCCAATATTTGCTACTCACATAAAAATACGATTCGTTTCTTGAATTATAACTAAAAATAAATTATCTGCGAATTAAGTTCGTAGGAAGCCGTCTAAGGTCGACTAATAAAGCCATTAATTAAGTTGGGAGTCAAGTCATTACATACACTTGATTCAAAGTATATTATCGATAACTTTATATATATATATATATATATATACTTATTCCATAAATGAATCACATAGTAATATTAAATGAGTTGTTTGTCCTTTAACTGCAGTGAAACAACATTATTTGTAACGACGTTTGAAGGCAGGAGACTGAATTACTGATTATATTATATATTGGCTAATACTACGTATACTATATAGAACTTTGTAGTGATAATACTTGGTGCGGACCGAACCGCATATTTTGTCCGCTTCGCACCGATTTGGTCGTCCGTCCACAAAAAAACAATATTTTTTATATCCATTAAATATGTATTCGATCTTTTCCAATTTTTGTAACGAAATTGAAATTACAATATGTTTCTTGAGTTAACAGTATATAGGACATGTGCTTGTAATTTATAGGATTTTTTTAAGATTGCCTGTAATCGCGGATTGTAAATCAATTATTAATTTCGTCCGGATCAGACTAAGTTCACGATTCGTTCCACTCCTTTTGATAGTATAGGCTACTCTTCATCCCGGATAGGACCTACGTAAAATAAAATTAAATACAATGTAAGTGTAAAATTATATACTTCCTTATTATTTACTTTTAAAATATCTATGATTACTGGTTTAATTTGATTTATTACACGATCGATTTGGTTTACAAGGAAGTAGATAAAACTATAAAAAAATATATTTACAATTTATTAGCAATTAAATAACGTACCTTGAACTTACCGGAAACGATATACCCGATGTAATGTAATTAATATATAAAATGTATACATTTTGATCAGGGGCAAACGAATAAAATGTGGTACGTTGCTGTTTAAAGGTCAAGTGTGAGAGTATCATACAAGCTGTTCTCCCGTCCGCGTTACCTGTAAAGTAACGTTACACATACGGTTACTTACGGAACCCGGTCAATACTTAGAACTATCCTCACTTTAATTGTTTGCATTAAAATGGCTGAAAAGGCAAAGGTTTTTACAAATCAGCTAGTACCAGGTACAGGTACAGGTTTATTATAATGTTGTACATAAGGCAAATAGTTTATCCTGAAATATTGAGTTTCAAATATTGAATCTTGGTTATACGTAAACAATTATAGATTAATATTAATGAATATACAAAACTCATTAAGGATTTATTACGCATTTGAATACGGATCTCTGAAAATAATATATTAAAAGTATTGGTTCAATTGTACATTGTGTACTTTTTAGCTTAAATATAATTGAAAACATGTTCTTACATAACACTAGCCAAGATAAATTTATTCGATAAAAAAAGTCTCCTGAAATGGCTTCAATGTCGGACATTTGGCAATAATGAGTCATACACAGAACTGGTTTAAAAGACACACAACATTGTATGATATATTTTACGAACCAAATAACTTACCTCAATGTGAATTGGATTGTAAAAAAAATATTCAATTATCTCGTTAAATTAAAAATATAGTTTTTATTCATTTATTCCACCTAAGAGCTAGATATATAAAGTTTTTTAACTCAAATATTGAAATAGAAAAAAATGTGATATGGTTTATTTAATTCAAATTCCTAGATAACTTAATAGGCTGTGAAGGTCAGCTGGCATTCGCTTTGTGCAACAATATCTGGGTCTAGGTTAGGAGCTAGTTTTTAGGGGTTCGTTATCAAATAATAAAAACGGAACTTACTATTTTGCCCGTCTGTCTGTCGTATCTGTATTATGTGTCATTAACGCACCGGTGCGTATATTGTTTTTGCATAAAGATATGTTATAAAAACCATCATTAGATTATGTAATAAATAAATAAGGAAGAAGAAGATACATCTGAAAAAATAGAGGAATATTTATTATAACATGTGAATATTTGAAAGAAAAAAAAAATATCGATACGTTATTTAAAAAATATGTGCATCTTCAATCAAACTTGATAGAAAAAGAATATATATTTTTGATGTAGTTGATTTATTGCTGCGGAACCATTGGCGCACGAGTCTATTCGCAATTGATTTTTTTTTATTAACAACGAGTTGCAAATACTCAAAATAAAGTAACACTGACTGTATGATTGTTCTCGTTAAAAAATTTTTTGCTTGGTCATGTAGCTAATGTATTCTAATGACTATTTATATACGTTGGTAATCAAATTGACAAAAGAAGATAATTAGAGAAATAATGAGTGGATTTGTATCGACACATTCACAGCTGAAATTAATCATTGATCGTGTTCCAATATTTGGTACTTCAGACTGGAAACGACAATACATTTCTTGAGCTATCAGAGCAAAATGACCGCCCCGTGAATTAAGCTACTAGCATGCAGTCTGAGGTAGAGTCAAAACTTTGATTGCAGATTAATAATTCCGGCCGTTACTTATAAAATATTTACTTCCCCCGCCGTTGCAGATTACTAAATAGCCTACTGAAGAAAAATTCCAAAGCCGACAAACTTTCGAATTGTCATACATGCCCACAGGAAAAAAAAGGCGTTATTCTGCTTCATTTGATTACCAAATATTAAAATGCATGCAATTTATATATAACGCATCGGTCTCAAATCCTCCTCTGCTCTAAGACGGAACTTAAATATTTTCGACAAAGGAAGAAAGTGATACATTTCCATTATTCGATCTGTTGTCTATATTATTCTTGATAACTGTAAATTCTTGAATTATGTAACTGTTTATTTTGTTAAATATATCTTCTCTTGTTGCAGATGATCAATCCAACAAACGTAATCGCCCACGCGACATGTCGCTGGCGGAGCCGCCTCCAACTATGGAGATCGCACAGATACTCATCTCGTTGCTACACGCCTGGGGCTTGGATCCCGATCTGGACAGAGTTTGCGAGTCCAAGCTTGGCTTGCTACGACCGATGGTATGATTATAAACTGAACAAAAATGGTCTTGTGGCAAGTGAAAAACGAATCCATAAGCTATACAATCTCTTTCTCGTCCCTTTAAGGAGGAGATGGACGATTAAACCTTTGTGCATCAAAATTCGTTATTTAGATTAGACCTAGAGATTTGAAATTTTGAATATTTCAATCAAAGAATTCTCAGTAGGTTTTTATTCAGTAATTTTCATATTAATTAACAGTTAATATCGCTTTTATTAAAAATTATTGTTCTTATTTTTATTATGAATTCCAAAAAGATATTCCTACATTTATGTATTGATTTAATTAAAATCGGTTGGTAGAAAATAAACAGCGACATTAAATTAAAAAAAATAAACTATTATCTGTCAGGTGCCAGTTTGTTTCGGTGTGGTATCTCGCCATGGTCATATGGCGGTACAACTACCAACTCGACTGGGTGGGTGGGCAGAGGCATGCGCATCTGCGCCTGATGACCCTGTCCTCATGTCCTCTGACCTGCCCGTAGAATTGGTGCGGCAAGAGAAGTTGACCAGGTTTGGTATAATTGAATTCATAAATCGTTTAAAATCATTACCTGTTTATCTCATAATTACATGATTTTTCAAATGGAAATGCTATATTTTATAATATTTGCTGCAATTCATATAAAATTAATCTTTAAAACTACAAGTCCATAATACTGCCATATAAGCCTATTCAATGCATCCACAGACTCTTCTCGTCCAAGCTCCACTGGGAGCTCAGCACGACCCTCACCACGAATCATCTCCTATCCATCGTGGCGCTTGCCAATACTCTTATGTCCATGAGCAACGCCAGCTTCGTGCCGGAGCAAGAAGTTGCGAGGAGATTGCATAGGTGAGGAAATAAACAGTCTTCCAGTTATTAGATTCATAAAAGATTGATTATTAATATATAAATTATTATATGTTCGTCTTTCTTAAAGTTCAGAACCTGAACTTAAAAGGTTCGTTAAAAATAACAACTTCTAAGTTTAAAGTCCTGTTTTATTCCAATTACAACTACACTATTTATTCAGAATTAAAATATTTTTTATTTGATATTACGATTTACCATATCTTGGCATAAAAACAGACCAACAACTCGCACTTCCTCGTGGGCGGGAGATGAAGAGCGTGAGGAACAACTGGCAGCACAGCAAGCACATATCAAGCAAGGCTGGTCGTTGCTGGCAACGCTGCACTGCGTGTTGCTGCCTGACAAGGTCGTTGCCGCTGGTAAGTCACATAGCTCAAGTAGGAAAAAAAAAATTTTTTGACAACTTAAGATACGACAACTACTCAACTATATCAGTTTAAGTATTCTTTAAAAAAAAAATTATGAATGCTTCAATCGCAACTTTTTTTTTAATTTTTATCTTGCGATTAAATATATTCAGAAAACAAAGATTTACGTCGATACTTTCTCTTAAAGGTGCAAAAAGCTTTAAGCGCCCTCAAGTTGAGATGCTGGCTCGTCGCTGGCAGCACCACTGCCTGGAGGTGCGCGACGCCTCGCAGGCACTGCTGCTTGCGGAACTGGGCAGGTGAGCTGGATGGACTTATTGAATGTGGAGGCTACGGGTTTAGTTAAGATGGAGGTGGTAAAAATTAAAACTTATATAATTGGTATTAGGTGGGGCTAAAAGTTTGTAAATGTTACTTTCGAAGTAAAAATGTAATATAATTTTATATTTAACTCATTCTAGACTGGGTCCAAAAGGCCGTAAATCCTTGGTGGACAATTGGGCACAATATCTTCCGCTCTATACTCACACCGAGAGCATCAACCCTCAAGCTACTCAAAAGGAACCTGCTGAAAAAGTTGCGAAAGACGTGAGTACAATCAATAATAAAAATACCAGATTAAAAAAAATGACAACATCAGAGTCGTTTTTTTTTTAATCTTTTATAAATCAATGCAGCAAGAAGAAGAATTTGAGGAGGAAGAAGAAGAAATTATCCGGAAACCCTCGTCCATCGCTGAATTGAAACGCAAGCAGACCACATCTGTGGTACTGCTTGGGGTCATTGGAGCTGAATTTGGACAAGACATCGCCTCTGAGGGTAAGGGTGGTTGAGATTCAAATTCAATTTAACCCTTTTTGTAATATTTGGCAAGTTAATTTTTTTTATTTCAGGTGCCGCTGGTAACAAGCGACGCAAAGATGGAGATAGTAGAAAGAGTTCTATCGTTGAAGGTATTTTATTTTAAAATTATTTATTTCTAACCAGATTATATTATCGACTTAAATCAGAACTTCAAATGCTTTGCCATAATGATAGTTAATTAAATTTACATAACAAGCTATGTCCGATTTCTTCCCTCTCTTCCTTTATCTATTAGAATTGTTACCGCTACTCTAGATTATCTAACAACCCCGGTCGAGTAACATGAGCCACACTAAAAGAGACATCATTTAAATTTCACCGAAGTTACCAATCAAGTGTCTCGACTATTTTAAAATGAGCTGACAGAAGTATAATTTCCTAGGGGACTACTTGACGGGGACACACGTCCCAGACCGACTGCTTTTTACTACACTATCGATTGTTTATTTACCTCTGTGTCCAGGGTTCACCCTGAGCTCATCCAACAACCTGGCGCGTCTGACGTCCCTGGCACTAACGCACCTGCTGCTGGCGCCGGGGTCCCCGCGGCTGCCGGCGCATACGCCTCTGCGGCGCGCCGCCGTTGACCTGCTGGGCCGGGGCTTCGCAGTCTGGGAGCCCTATCTTGATGTCTCGCACGTTCTGCTCGGTGATACGCCTTAAACTCTCCTATCACTATCGTGATGTCTTATGAGTATTGGTCTTTTATTTTTGATTGTATTTATGTACTTCTTCTTAATGAAACGTTTGTTACTAGCTGTTTTGTTGTAGCTGCAAATGTTTATAACAAAATTTCGATATCGATCGATTCTTTTTAACGTTGTAAAAAGTCATATGCAAAAAATCCTACTTATGTGATGATTTAAACCATAGGTCTGTTGGAGATGTGTTCTGACGCGGACAAGTTGGTTCCGTCCATGACGTACGGCCTGCCGCTGACCCCTCAGGCGGACTCGTGCCGCACCGCGAGGCATGCACTCACACTCATCGCCACAGCCAGGTATGTATATCACTTGAAATATAAGCTTTTCCTAAAGTAGTACTTAATAAAGTACGAGTACTGTCATAATAATCCGTCAATCATTGTCAAACAATCTGGAAACTAAAACTGAAAAATAATAATTCAAAACAAGCTGTGTAGAATTGAGAACGGTATGAGATAGATCCTTATCTTGGATTATTAACGACACTGTATTACTGTCTATGATGTCAATCTCTTCCATCCCCCCCCAGGCCAGGTGCGTTCATAACGACTATGGCCCGTGAGGTTGCTCGGTGCGCGAGCGCCCCGGCCGGCGCTCCGCCCCCGCCCGCAGCCCTAGCACTGCAGCGCGGACGAGCAGAGGTACTGCGCGGGATAGAACTGCTCATAGAGAGGATGCACGGAGAAGTCGCAGAGTTGCTGGTGGAGGTAAGGCTTTCGGGGCTGAAGGGATCGGTGAGAGTAGATTTGTGGAGTCGGAAATATAAAAAAGAAACAAAGTAGGTCCTACAAAAGCACCCTGAGGTACACTACAAAAATTTTGTGTGCAATGGTATATCACTTTAATTTCTTCTGAGAACTATTTACTATAAAATTTCTTTGATTCTTGCCTAGTACTTACTAATATTATAAAGCTTAATATTTTTTGTTTGCTTCTTTAAACGCGTGAATCTTGGTCGAATGTCTTCGTTCGGTGTGTATATAATATCATCTTCATAGGGGCTGATTATAATTAATTAATCATCACAATAAGAACCTTATAGCCAATATTAGGAAGTGCCTCTTCATCCGGAATTACGTTTATTTAATAGGTTGTATTAGTATTTCTAAACCATTGTTTCAAACTGGTTCCAAGCAAACCGATGCGAATAAATATCCAAAATAAAAACCGTTTACAATTCTGATTTTCAGGTGATGGATATAATTCTTCACTGCGTGGACCAGTCACACCTCAAGAGTAAAGGACTAAGTGAGGTGTTCCCAGCAGTGTGTCGCTACAACCAGGTCTCACACTGCCCAGCTACCAGGAGAATTGCTGGTTTGTTTCTTGATCTATTTATTACTGTTCTAACAGGCCGTCCGAACTTTGCTCAGCCTTAGCGACTGAGATGGAGTTTTTTATCTTTATATATATATGACATATAGGTCAGTTAAATTTAATAATATAATAATGTTATTATACATATATATATATATATATATATATATATATATATATATATATATATGTGTGTATTTGATTAGGTTGTGGCTGTAAACTATTTAGTCAAATCTAACTAACTGAGAAGAGCCCGCAACAATTCTATTCATTGGTGAAATTCGATGGATATTATTTCTTGTGATTATTTGATGGCTTCGGTCTAGTGGTTAGTGGCCCTGACTGGCCCTAGGCCCATGGGTCTATACTGTGTCTGGTCCTATGGGAAAAACTGTGCCTCTTAATACTCATTCGAAAAAATCGCCCCATAAAATGTCGGAAGTAAGTTTAAAAAAATAAAAATGCCAAAAGCACAGAGCTTATTCTCTAGTGATAAAATACCCAAATTAACATCAACGTATATTCCGTATAGCCAACTCTTTATTTCCTCAGTGGGCAGCCACACGGGTCAGCTGGCCATCTACGAGCTGCGTGCGTCGCGCTGCCAGTCGCTGGCGGCGCACGCGGGCCCGGTCACCGCCTGCGCCTTCAGCCCCGACGGGCGCTACCTCGTGTCCTACGCCACTGCCGACAACAGGCTGTCCTTCTGGCAGAGCACTGCGGGTGAGTGAGACTCAGTCTGCAGCCCCGACGGACGATGCCTCGTGAATTTAATTTGAAGTTTCCATGTCCTCAATTAAACATTATCAAACGACGTCAACAGTCTCCCTACAAATATTCATATTCTATATGTCATTGAGTCATTCCTTCTCTAACCAGGTATGTTCGGTCTGGGCGCGGCTCAGACTCGCTGTGTAAAGTGCTACAGCACGGCGCCGATGGCCGACCTCGCCAGACTCAACCCGGCCAGACTGGCGCGCCTCGTGTGGACCAACTCACGCACCGTCACACTCATGCTGGCCGACGGGTCGGAGACCAGGTTCAATGTTTAAGAGGAGGAGTAGTGAGGGGAAAGGGTCTAAGTGTCCGTGGCCATCGATGTTTGTATTACCGATATCTTAGCAAAGGTTATTGTTTCTGAGGTTTAATAGAATGGAAGATTTATTGATGTTATTGAATGTGTATTACTAATTGATTAATCAAATTAATTAACGGCTCGTGTGGACCAACTCGCTAACGGACACCGGTTCGATATATAGAGACGTGGGTTTTTAATGCAAATGTATAATGTCATACACAAAATATATCAATACATATTATAAAATAAATATTTATGTTTGCAACGGCTCGACAGGACCAAAACGCTGAACACGACACGTGTTTCATATAATTGAGAGCGTCGTATATTATTTGTTTAGATTTTCTCAAATTAATCAATATCTAATCAAAATTCATAAAGTAAGTAAGTTGTAAAATTAAAAAGCATGTGATTCTTGGAAAATTAATTGAAAATTGTTTCTTTATTTCATTTTACTCGACATTTGTATTATTATGTTAAATACTAACACTAGCTTTAAATTATATGTGATGTTCTTATTGTACATTTAAAAAAATAAAAAAAAACGCCATAACAGCTTGTGTTGTTGTAATTTAATTTTTAATATTATCTATACAAATTCCAACATTTGTCCGATCTTTTATCTATCATAACATTTTACAATAATAATAAAACAAACTATGTTTAGTTTATTAAACTATTTTATTTATTTTTAATCTGTACCTAAATTTTAAAGTTTTTAAAATAACAAATGTTGGACAAATAATTATAAAAGCTAACCGACATCACAAAAATGTACTACATAATTAAAATATGTTATAAATCGCATTCCAAATGTGACATATTATTGTTCTTGTTTGTTGCCGCTGTGGTCGATGAAAAGTATTATTTAAACTATATTATTGTGTAATCGATGTTATTATTGTTATGTAAAATAAAATATTCCAATCAATTGTATGTTTTATTCTGCATTTTGTTTTATAAACCAAATTGTAACCAAACTATAAAATAAATATAATGAATAGAATAGAATAAAACAAACGTCCTACAAAATTTTTTGCTCACATTAAATATATAAAAACTTTTCGTAAAATAGGTTAAACAATGGCTGGATCACTAATAAATGAAACACTGGAAATTATTGTGGCATTTCATATGTTTAATAAAAAATCTAAAGAAAACTGGAATTCATGTAACAAAAACAATTTTTAAGTAACAGTTATATGGAAGCCAATAAATAATGAGAGAAAAATATCTTTGCTTATAAAACTATCCTATTGAGCAAGAATTGCTTTTCAACACGTCGTGTCGAGAAATCAGATGACACAGATGAAACAGTATACTTATATGAAATTGTTAAATCTTAATAACAGCGAACATTGTCATTTGTTATGTCAGAATTGAATCATATGAGAGTCATAATTAGTTATTATTTATTTTAAATTGTTTACGTAAGTTATGCAACAATATAACTATGACTAATTATGACATCTATATGACACATGAGTGACAGATATAATTTGTCTTCATGTTAAAAAGATTAAAACGTTAGTTTAATATTACGTAACATTGGAATATATTTGATCAAAGGGGGTTATTTAATAAATTGTATTACAGAAGAACATTATACTATATTGGCAATATAATATTATTTTCTTTGTTTACAAGACTATTATAGAACTTTAACGTCCTTGAAGAAAAATGTTATTCAAAATAAGTGTTCAGAATCCGTTCAGATATTTAAAATACAATAAAAAAACTACTTTCCAATATCTCCTGTTAAAAGAATCATTACACTTAGAGCTATTTATGAAGTAAAATCTTTTGATCTTTTTTTGAAAATTAGCTTAGGTCTACATAAATACTAAAAATGTTAATTTATAGAAACAAAATAAAAAGGCTAAATATAAGCTTAGTGATATTATTAAGCACTAAATAGGCATGAATAACATACGTTACAACTTAGAATTATAAAACAATAGTTCTCTTAAAGTTATAGCTGTTACATAATAAATGTATCGATGCTTCAAAACTTGTTTCTTATCACAATATTTTAACTTCAGCATATAAGAATATGCTGAAGTTAACAGACAACCACCTAGACTTAATATTAGACTAGATCTTTACATTATTGCCTGTCGAGTCAATAATGAAATATCCTATCCTATAAACATTTTTGCTTATAAAGGTCTTACTAACAGATATTGAAATCAACATTAAATAGCTTTCTGTAAAAACAATCTATAGACCGGCTACTTGCAAAGCTAACTCAAAAAAATGGAATGTATTTTTTTTCTTTAGTATCAAAAACGAGATCGAATATAACATCCGACTAAAATCTATTTCCAATAAAATTGACTAGAATTAGGTAAAGTATTATAAGTAAAATATTTTATTAGTGCTTTTTATAAGAAAATTTAGCGTCATCATAAAAGTCATTATCGCTTTCAGAATCGTCATTGTCGCGAATATTTTTAACAATATTGATAAGAGAACTTTTATCAGGCACTTCTTCATCTGATGAGGTATCTATAAAATCAACATCGTATACTATCCATTTTTTTATTCCGCCATCTCGAGTTAGTGTTAACCAATTTTTATTTAAAATTTTACACAATTTGACGAGAATGTATTGCCCTTTATTTATGTGGTTGGACTTTTCTATATTTATGACCCCAAATAATTCAAAATCAAATTCATATTTCGTATCATTTGCAAAAGCTTTAAAATCAATCATTCTGTCTTCAATTTTTAATTCGTAAGTGTCAACCACTAATTGTATTTTAGCATGGACTGTATTTTTGTTTTGACGCCATATTATTCTAGGTCGTCGTTTTTGGTCCAATTCTACAGCAATGTTTCGTTTCTCAGTTGTTTTTAATATTTCTGTCGGCTCTGGTGATGTTAAATCGTCGGAATCTAACTCTTGAGTCTTCTTAGGCTTTGTCATGGTTGACTTTTCTGTCAAGTCAGGGGATATATTTGATATTCTTTCTTTAATAGAACAAGGAACTGCTTTTTGATCTTTATTTACTGTATGGAACAACTCAGCAGCGGTATCTGCGTTTATATTTACTTCCCATTTATCTGAATCATCAGATTCCACATCCGAGTCAACCAAAGGCAACGATCTCAACGGTTTTTGTAACAAAGTATTGGTAGTAGGTTTTAGGATATCGATTTGACTTGTACTATTTTGTTCACTCTCTGATATTCGTTCCCACTCTTCATTGTCAGCTTGCGACAATTGCTTGTTTACATTTGATTTAGAGGGTAAATTTTCAAAATATTTTATCTCCTTTTCGTTCTCACGAGCTAAATTAAGATCTATCATTAATTGGTTGATTACAATATCTTCTTCTGCGTTTGTGTCTATTAAAACGACTCCATATCTGTACCCATTAGTGAATTCTGCGGGTTCTTTTGTGAAATAATTTACATACAAACGTTTCAGGTCGTCATCGTTACCTTCATAACATGAATCGCAAAACCAATTTGTGCTAAAATCGGTCCATTCTTTGCCCGGTGGCATAACACCAACTAATCGACATTCAATCGCTTGAAACGGCAATCTATTTATAAACTGTTCTGTTATTGGTACTAAGCAGTTTATTTGTACTTCCCTCCAATCTCCTTGATCAACAAAGAAACACTTAACTTTATTTCCATCAATGTTATCAATTCTTGCTCTTTCGTATGTCGCATCATCAGGAAATTTTGCCAAAACTATATCTCCCTCTTTCACATCATAGGCCTCATTGGTACATTCCTTATTATAATTTTCTACATATTTATTTATATCTTTTAATAGTATACTCATACATGATTCAAATTTATCAAGGCGTACGAAGAATTTTTCAGGACTTACAGCAGATGCGAAAACTATAACAGACATTTCACCACTCTCTAAAAAAGCCCAGGAACCTTTGGGTAGGTTTTTAACGGGAATATTAACCTCAACCTCGTCAAATTTAGCGTCACGTTTCAAACTCAGACCACTTTCATTACACAGTTTTTCAATTTTAGACAAATGCTCGAAATTAGTTATTGCGTGATTCTTCAAGAGTTCATGTTTAAAGTTGCATTTAACAACAGTTTCGTTCAAAGAAGATAATTCTTGGCAAGCCTCAAGGGTTGTCACAAAAATACAATTTCCTAGAGCAAGCGATACTTGAGCTTTCATAAATAATTCCTCATCGTCATCTGTAATTTTCTTTAAGTGATATCGCGCTAGATCTGAGAATGTTATGTCCTTATCTTTAGGCTCTAGATTTGCCAGTCTTATTTGTACCACTTTCGTTTCTATCTCTTTTAATTCATCTGGTAAATAATAAAGAAAGATATCTCTTGTAATTTCATATATTTCTTCATCAATCAGTTTAACCAGAACTTTGTTAGGGTTCCCTCTCTGATATCGGTTCAATATTTTTAATACTTGGCATCTTGCAAAGAAATTAAGTTTCATGGCTACAGCACAAACGTCGCCTATTTCAGGCATGCCATGCAGTTTTCTATTCGATTCTTTACCGAAATACATTCCCATTTTTAAAGATAGCGTGCTATAAGTTTGGGGAAACTTTAATATGTTACCATTCGCGGATACTGATAAAAGTCTAGCCGAATATAAGGTCGCTGAGTGATAATGGATTATTTTGAATGTTATTACTCCAGACTGTGGTACCCATTCTTTGGGTGTGTCGTAATCTTTTAAAATCGTATGCCTTTCTTTGCAATTGTAAAAATCTGGACAAACACCTAATGCTAGGAGATTGTCACACAGAGGAACGTAGCTTTCAGCCTTTATTGTATCCTTCTCAGTTAATATTTTAGAACATATTTCATCTAAAAATGGAGGAAGATTTTCAGTACATCGTTTAATAAAATTAACTATTTTCGGTAGCTGCTGGACGTTATTTTCTTGCAAAATAATTTTTATTTTGATAATTTCATTATCACTTTTGAAAATTGAAGGGTAATTATCGTTTAATACCGCGAAACGTTTACAGAACATAGAAAACAATTGGGGCAAAGAAAAATGAATTAAATAATGAGCGTCTGTTATGTTCATATGCGTCAAATTTCCATCACAACATACAAGAATCGGTCCTAACACAGGTTCCTGATAATCGCCCCACGCCTCACTAAGACTATACAAGTCGTGAACGGTCATATTATTGTCACAAGCGAACACAATATATTTGGCATCTTTCAGAGCCTTCTCCAGTAACTCAACTTCGTTATTTCTTTCACAGACTATGACAGTTTTCTTTGTCGTGTCAATTGTATTTAAAAATTCAAAGACATGTTCCAATTTCTTTTCGCTCTTAATAAAACTGATGGAGGTGCTTGCTTTTGAATAGAGAACACATTCCTGGAATGCTCCAATACAGATAACGGAATCCGGCGCTTTCTTCGCTAACGGTTCCATAAAATCACACCAAACTCGAGACGCGATGATATATTGAACTTTTAATTCTTTATTCAACCGAACCTTCATCATGGCATTGATTTTAATTTGGAAAAATTTCAGTTCATCAATATAAGTTGTGCTCAATCGCTCGCAGTCATCAAGAACGAAAATCGAAAGACGTCTCAAATCGACTCCGAAATCAGTTAGTTGTAACAAGCGCGCTAAGGCGGGAGGCGTGGATATTAACATGTCGCATCCGTTTAAGAGAGCGGTGGTAATGTACGTGTGATCTACTCCCGCATAGCAGGCCAGCACCCTTTCCTCAGAGCCTAGTAACATTTTCGACAATCGCTCGACTTCCGTTACAGATTTAGCCGTTGCACAAACAACGATACACACAGGACCTACACTGTTCCCAGCGTCGTTGCCCCCATCACTAACTAATCGACAAGCCGGTGGTAAATATCCCATGGTCTTCCCGCTACCCATCGGACTAACCATAAACAAACTATAGCCTCTTAAAATCGTGCTCCAAGTTATGGTCTCCAACATCATGAGCCGCTCAATAGACATATTTTTCAAAACAATGCGTATATGAGAATTGAAAGACACATCTCGCATCTCAAACACCGGTTCTATTCGTTTATTCATTTTGGAATGTACCATGAGTACTGGCGTAACTAACTTATCGACAAACACAGATATACTAGAATCTATATTTTTGAAGGGATTGACATTATTTTTTAATTTCACTTCAACCTCTTTGACATTATCATCGAATTTTTGTAATGGTACCTCACTATATTTTTTGTCTATCCTATCCAACACGTCTTCATCGTCAAACGATTCTTTATTCTCCCCTACACTAGATGAATCTCTATTTGAAGTGTCCGAACTAGATATACTGCTATCATTACCTTTTAATATCTTATGCACCCGCAAACGTCTTTGCAATATAGAACTCACTGCAGTCACTTCACTATCACTTGTAAGTTTACTTTCATTCTTAGGATTATCAAAATTCTTTACACTAATTTTCATTAAATCTTTTAAAATTTTCTTATTGGTAATTTCAAGTTGAACTTCAGAATCCACATTAGCATATGAGTCTTGCATCTCGTTGTCTTCTTTGTCTGCATCTTTTTGTTCTATTTGAGTATCTTTAATATTGAATATTTTTATCTCATCAACTTTTAAGTTACTGGGATTAAGGCCCGGTGGACCAAAAGCTACTGATTTTTTAAAACAATCATCATGTTCATTGGTTTCAACAAATTTTCTACTTTTCATGGCTGTAATAAATGCGTTAAAATTATTATCCTATTTTATTTTTGTAAAAGATTTTTTTTTACACTATTATTGTAATGAACTTACATTTTTTATTTTCTTTCACATCTTCCGGAGGATCTTTCACTTTGGTATTAGGTAAATTCAATGAATTATTTGTTGAAAGTGTAAGTCCATTTTTACTATTTTCTTTGGGCATGTTATCAAAATCATCAAAATCTTTGTCATATTTTTTTGGCTGCCTTGCAGGTCTATTTGCTGTAAAATATTTATCTTACATTTAAAACATTATTATAAGGCTAGCTGTTGCCAGCGATTTCGTCAGCTCCCATCCAGACTCAAATAATAAAACATATAACATGTCATAAAATGTTTACTAATCCATATCTATGTTATATTGTACTTTGTCAAGTATTTTTTTTTTAAACTTAAACTAAGTTGCCGCTTGACTATATTCCACATGATGATAGATGTAACTGGCGTTGTCAAGCACACAGACAAACAAAAATTTGAAATCCTAGATTCCAAACTTCAAAAAAATTATAGCCTATATGTTGCAAATAGCTATAAAACAAAAAAGTTTCATTAAAATCTGTCCAGTAGTTTTTGTGTGACAGCAAATAGGCAAAAATTTCAAAATTCAGTTTTTTGACCTGTGTTACTTATATGAAGACCCCTAGGGGTATTTTTTTAGTTTTTATTATCTGTACACAATGGAATTACAGGTTTATTATATGTATGTGCATTATAGTATAATCTTTATTCACATATATAGTTGATTCTTATTGATTATTTATAATTAAATGGTGGTGCTGTTAACTAGCATTTATTTCTCTGAATAGTTTTTATATCTTAAAGTAAAATACTGTTCTTAAAGAATTAACTTACATTTTTCATACACTGAGTCATCATCAGGAGTACAACTTTTTATCTTTGATTCTTCTTTTGCTGCCATCAAAGGCTCGGTACAAGTGCTGTTAGAAATAGTTTTAAACCTCTTTTTTTCAAGATTATTAATTTGCCTGATTCGTCTACTCAAGATATGTTCAGAATTGTTGGGATAATTTTTCTGACTATTAGTATTCTCACTACAATCGGAATAACTGTTCTTAGCTTTAGAATTATTTTCCAGAAATCTTTTAATATCATCAAATGAAGTTTTATGTTCATGAGATAAGGCAGACTTCTTTTTCAAAAGATTTGACTTAAGCTCATTTCTAATCTGCTTTGTTTTACGGAAGGCTCGTCCTAGTGGTTTTTCATCTTGGTCCTTACACAGTTCAAAGTCATGTGCTTTATTTTCAATCAGTTTTCTTATCATTATATTGTTGTGTTTTTCAAGATTTGAAACTGTTAGCTCAGATTCAAAATCTTGTTTCATTTGAAACACTGATGTATGTTTTTTGACTGCTTTCTCCCACTCCTTCTTTTGAGCTGACTTAGAATAATGTTTTTCCAATTGTTTTATCACATCTTGAGTTTTATTGAAGTCTAATTCAGTATTTAGCTCGCCATTGCTTAGTCTGCTATGAAACTGGCAAACATTTAGTTCAGCAAAACCTGACTTAACTAATTCCTTTGACACCTTCTTAAGTTTTCCATCAGAATTTTTAATAATTAATTCTCCATATTTGTGTATGTTGTCATCGAAGATTGTTGATCTGCAGTTAAAAAAAAAATTTAATGATTTAACTATATTGAAGAAAATATATTTTTAAAAATATATTAATTTATTTACCGTCTATCAATGTGCGTAGGAAGAAACCAGATTTCCGAGCATTTAAGTAAAAGACTTTTTAAAATTGTATTAGCAGCCGGAACCCAATCTTTACAATTTGAAGTTACCAAACTTGCCGTTTCCTCATCAATCGTAGTTTCAAATGGCAAGATACCATAAATACCGATTTGTTCAAACATAAAATCTTCTCCAGTCACTGAGGCATCCCGTACTTCCACCCAAATCAGAGAAGGATTTATATGATGGATTACATCCACCCTATAGCAGTCAGCCGGCATTTTAAAGAGATGGTTTCGGCCTAAACCTACGGGTCAGGTCCAGATAAAGTGCAAACTTATCGAAAAAAAAGACAGACCAGCTTTTAGTTTTTACACTGTTTAAATATAACGAACCATTCATTAATTAATTAATTTCGCGAAAATGTTTTTATTGTGTTTGCAAAATGTAAATTGATGGCTCCTGTACAGTTTACAAATAACTAATAATCGAGACTGTATTACAGATAGTAAATTAAAACAGATGTCACATTAAAATAATTTTCGTTAGTGAAGGAAGATCCATAGGTAATCTAAATTATTATTTTATGAGCTTGCAGTACAATGGTACTAGCTCTTCAGTATGAACCACTGAAACTACACATTGTGGGTTAGTAATCTGTGGTTCATGTGAGTACCGTGTAATAAACAAAATTGTTTCTGTCATAATGTCATAAAAGAAAATGACAATTATTTTTAATTGACAACTGGATTGACAAGTTTGCAATGAATTCGTGGCGCAGAAAATCTATGGAAACAATAATATAAATATATAAAATTATACGGTTTATTGTTATAAAATAGTAAAGAAAACACAGATAAGGTATGTTAATTATATGCAATGACAATATAAGAATGTGATCACCCTCTAAAATTAAAAATTTTCTCCTAATGAGCTTAAAGATTAAAGAATCAACTGTGATTTGATAAATTTTATTGCACTATAAAATATACTAATTTGGAGAATAACACTTTCAAAGTCTTCTAAATAATTATCAAAATGGGAAAAAAAATACAGTTTAATGTTTACAATATACACCTATAAACAATAATATTTACATCTGGTTTAAATACTACTAATAATTATCACAACGAAATTGTATTTTTCAATGTTTGTATGCTTGTGAGATGTTTTCTATGAAATGTATGAAAATTTACATAAACTAATTTTTTTGTATTTTTTTTTTAAGACATGGGTATAGCCGTGAGCAGATATTCAGATATATCTAGCAATGAGTTGGTGGCCAGGTTCTGTTCAAAAGAGGTTATATGCCCCAATGACCCTTTTTGGAATCAGCTTCTTGCTTTTAATATACAGATACCTACTAATGCGTAAGTACATAATATTTGTAGATCATAATGATATTTATTGAAACCTTATAATTGCATGAAAAAATCTCTAACAACAAAGATAGAAGAAGAAACTCTAGTGGTAAATTATCTTACACACTCAATACTTGAATATTTCAGTGGCAACATAAATTAGTACTCTTGAATTTAACATGAACCAAATTAAAATATCTTGTAGTCATAGAATCAATTAAATTGTAATTATTATCATAGTTATGTTTTATGGTCTCATAAATATTTTGGTAAATTTATAGAAAGATAAACTCACTATAAGTTCTGTAATGGAAAACTGTATTAATTTACATATAATTATCAAGTATATCTGTACTGTTGTGTAAAGTAAAAAAAATGATAACAATAGGTTTGTCATAGTTGTATTCAATAAAGAGAAGAAAGAGAAAAATAAATTTAAAGACAATTTTAAAGAGGAAAATAATAGTAGATTAATTTGTGAATCATCAAAAATATTGCCACTCCCTTTTCTCACATATGCTTGTGACTGTCTCTTTTTTAATTAATATGGCCTTGTTTTCAGCGATGAGCAACTAATGTTTGATTCAAGTGCCGAATCATTACTACAGAAGTTCTTACAAAATAATCCAGAAACAGGTAACCTGGGGTCATTAGTACAAGTCTTTATCACCCGAGCTACCGAACTACTTGCAGCTCCTAACTCCGACAAGTAAGTTAAAATTAGTATATAAAAAAACAAATATTTTCAATTAAAATATGGGTGTTTTCTCGGACTTTAAAATTATATTTATTATGACATTTTTATTATTATATTTATTATGAAATATTTAGATCATAATGAAAAACTGTTATCAGTACTTTTAATTCTGGATGGAATATCAGCAACACATTTACTGCTCTCAATATAACATTTATGACTAATGTATATTATTATATTGAAACGACACACATTTACCACTTAATATATTTTTTATGATACATAGTTATTCAGAATGATGATATAAGAATATAATAGTTTTCATTGTACAAAAAATGTGGTTGTCTGTTAAGTCGGTTTACGTACGATAATTTTACGTGATAACGTATTATGGAAACATTGATAATAAATTACTTTCTTTTAGGAATTTAATTATCAAAACACTGAATTAGAATTATTTATGTAAAACAAATATTTAAAATTAAAATATTTTCGATAAATTAACATCATTTGCACTCTTTTTTATTTTTTTATTTTATTCATACAGATTAATAACAAGTAACAATGTGATATTAATAATTTATCAACAATTTTAATAGATGTGTAATATTTACGATCCTCCATTCTGCGATATTCTGTTATAAGGATAGGACGATGATTTGATGTTATAATGAACAATGAAAACCACATTAACTTTTCACATTTCTTTATAAAAAGTTGACAAAAGCCCAACGCGTAGGTCAATCGTGCGTCTCTATCGCTTTTTCCGGGCTCTCGCTTGTACGATCGGTTCAGGCGGAACGTGACAATGAGTCATACTTTTTCGTACGCGCTTCCGGTGTTCATCAATTTACAAGACGTCATCACATCAAATAATAAATAGTTTTAATTAAAGCATCAACGACTGTTAATAATAAACTAATATATATTTATTATATTTTCAGTGTGATGTTAGCGTGGCAAAGTTACAACGCATTATTTGTTATTCGTGCTGTAGCTAAGTATCTGGTGGAACTTGTGCCGGAGTATGAGTTGTGCAAACACCTCGATGTTCAGGCTGCTATCAGTGTAAGTGTTTATTAATATAGTTAAGTGATGTTTGTTGGTTCGTTTTTTATATTTAAAAACTATATTGTTGTTTATATTTAATTTTTTTTTTGGTGACTAATAATTTTCGTTACAATTTACCAGCCTTAATTTCTATTTGTGTGATCCCATTGGAAATATGTTATTTCGATATCTAAAGAAATGAAAATTAAATGGCTGCCCAATTTAATTAAATTTAAACAATACACAAAAAAGTCAACTACTCAATATATATATAAAAACTAATTGAAAAGTGCTCCAATTAGTATAAAAATATTTATTTCCAGCTGCCGCCAGATCATTCGCCCCCATCCTCCCCAAAACAGGATGCAGAGACCAAAAACAACGAGAGCCGCGTAGAGATGCTCATAGACGCGTTAATTGGACTTATCATAGATGTACCTGTCACGTATGTTTATTTCTATTTCAATAGTTTTATCCATGGCTTTGCCTGATAAGTGGTATAAAAAGTTTTATTTCCTAATTTAATATCGCTGTTGGATATAATATAAGCTGGATCGTAAACACACGTTTTCATACTTGCGTTTATTTTGTGTCTGTGAATCAAAACGCCACTAAAAATACGCTATCCCTTTCGCACACTCTTACGTTTACTAGTGTGACAGAGACGACATTGTTTTCCAAAAAAAAAAAGATATACATCCTTTTCTGTTTAACCGCTTTTCTTGATAGTCTGTTATCGGTTATTCCGTTACTGTATTATATATAAATAAATATAATATTTTAATAAATATTAATTTTAGCGACAACACATACTATCTACACTTGGAGTGCATCAACACGCTACTGGTACTGATGTCCGTGTACATGTTCGCGGGAGTGCACGGACAGACCAAACTAGTCGAGACGTCCTTGATATATAGGTAATATACTTTATTGAAATAATTGGAAAGAATGGTTATAAAAAAAACAAAAAAAAATGTCTACCCTTTTCGGTAACATATCACGACCAATATAAAAATCTTAACGTGCCCATATTTCAGAACTCTATTCCAAGGTAGATACAGCATGCACGCCCCCATGTTGGTAAAGACGCTCCTCCACAACCTGTGTTCCATGTCGCCCGCGCCGCCTCAGTTCGGGGAGACCGGGCCCGGCAGCATGCTCATCAATATTGCTTGTGAGTATTAGACTAGCAAAAAATGATTTATTAAATAAATAAGATGAAAATAATGTATCCATGTAGTCTCTTGCTGATTCTTCTCCCTTAACTTACCCTTTGAGATCTGAAGTTTCATGAGTGAAATGTTTCCTATGTAAAATAATACACTATGACTTAAATTTAAATCTTGGATTGCAGATAGCTTAATAATCTTCCAACAATAATAATTATATTAACCTTGTATCTATTCCTCCAGCCAGTCTATGGAGTATGTTGACGTTCTCTCCCCCCTCTCGTCACACGCTGTACTCCCACCCCCCACAGGACCGGATGGAATTAATGCAGAGATTAAAGACTGAACACAGTGTAGCTAACCAGTCCTGTCTGCTGCTACTGGCGCTGGCCAACCACTGCATCAACGATGACAACATGTATAGAAGTGCATTGTTACTTGCTGAGGATTCTTCCGGTAAGGATTATGTATAATGATATTGCTGGACCGATTTTGGTGTAATTAAGAATATTTAGGCTTAAACCATTTAATATAAATGATGATTGTATTATAAATGATATAACTTTTAGACACGTCATCCACACGTAAAGAATCAAATGCGAGCGTGACACAAGTGACGGCCCCCAGAATAGACATGGCAGCCGTGAGTACTTTACTAATAACAAGCCATTGCCTGCGATTTTGTCTATAAAGCATATATAAAATATTTTTTTAACTTTTTTTTGAGTAATAATTGTTTTTATAAACCCAAAATAATTCTAGTAGCGAATAAAATAAATAACAAAATCGTTAAAAATCATTACGTTATAAAATAAGTTTCTTCAAAAAAGTTGAAGAAACAATTTATTAAATAAATAATTTTAGACAACATAGCATCTCTAAACAAGAATGTATTCAAAGTCGACACGGGAACTGGTTTTTTGATATATTCCATGCAAAGTCGCGGTAACAGCTAGTAATATATAAATCTTTATTCCAGCTACATAAAGCAATCTGTGCGACCGCTGGATGTGAGCACTCCACGCTCCTCTTGTACCTGATGCTGCACTCCTGTAAAGCATACAAGAGACACGTCACCAAGTCACCGGATATAGAGAACTTAGTGAGTACTTTTATTACCAACTACTTCATATTTTTGGAAAGGTATCAATTTTGCTCAATGTTCTGCTATTAATGGCGTTGTGTAAATGTCCGCAAATAATTTTGATTTTGCAAAAATTCGACCGTGATTTAAAGTTTGAACGTTTATCAGAGTATAGGACAAAAAGTATATTTCTATAACCATGGCATATTGATGAATGATTTCGGACTTATATATATTTGATAGTGTAATTTTATGAATATTTTAATGTATTTTTAATACCTATTACATGTAAATATCATCTCTGTATTTTTACTCAATACATACTTTAACTATGTCTGATCTCACAGTTTTTCTCTTAGTTTTTTCCCTTAGTTTTCTCACAGTTTTTACTCTTAGTTTTCTCATGTTTCTCACGGTTTTTCTCTTAGTTTTTTCACTTAGTTTTCTCTTCACATTCTAATATATATATTATTCCAGATAATACCAATACTGCAAGTACTGTACAATGCTCCGGAGAGCAATTCCCATCACATCTACATGTCTCTGATAGTTCTACTCATACTGACAGAGGACGATGCTCTCATCAAGAATGTACATCTAATTGTAAGTTAGTTTTTTCTTTAAATATTACTTTTTATTCCAAGATATGCCACAATTATTTTTATATATTGCACAAATATGTAGAAAAAATGTTATATAAAGTAAATTACAATATAATCAGATCAATCCCTGAAAAATAAACATTTTACATAATTTATTATTCTAAATAGAAAAAATATATAAAAAATGTGTATTATAATTGAATATTATATTTATATTTACCCGGCTGTATTCACGTTGAATTAAATCGGAATGTGCCCGACTAGTTTCGAACCCATTCGGGGTCCTTAATCATGAGCTCTGAGCGTGGCGGACTCGCGGCGTGAACTGCTGCGCGGACTGCTACGTGAATACAGCCGGGTAAATATAAATATAATAGTCATGGTTCACAAAAGTTTAAATATAAAAAAAATAATTGAATATAATTCATCAAATACTTAAGAACACTTTCACATACACACACATATATATTTTTCACTTTATAAATTTTAAAGTTATTTTGTCTCTGAGGCTGGATTATTAACTTAACTTAAAAAGAGGCGTTGACCTTTTTGTTTTTATATAACTTTCTATGATATATTTCCTAAACGGATGAACTAGTTTCGATATATATTTCTTATTTAAAACGTGACTTTACTTGGATGATGGAAATATTCTTAGCTATAATTTAATAAAGATAAGCCGGTCTTTTCCAGTGTATTGTTTAAATGTTCAGACTCTCAAAAGCCTGCCGTGGTACACGGAGCGCTGTATCTCGGAGGTGTCTCTGGGCGGGCTGGTGGTGCTGGTGGTGGTGAGGGCGCTGCAGTACAACATGGCGCGCGTGCGGGACAAGTACCTGCACACCAACTGCCTCGCCGCCATCGCCAATATGAGCTGTGAGTGGGGTCGGGTTTCGGTTCTGGGTTTTGAAAAGAAGTTCATCAACGCGGCGTCGTCAAAGTAAAAGAGTCGTCAAATGACAAAAAAAGTTGTCCCCTCTATGCGTTCCTCTCTCTTTTTCTACCTCTCTGTCCCTCCATGTGCTGTTTGTATTACCTCAATACTTAGCACCGTACTTCAGTTCTGACCACATAATTCATATTATGGTAAAAGGACACTCATGGACGTCTGCTGGTATGGTAAGGTCCAAATGTGTTATCCCGGAGGAATAGGAAAGATATCAGACGAAGACCCAAGGAGGGAAAGAGGAAGAGGTGAAGCGTACTTATAAATCATTCACTGAACAAAACATAGCTACAATAGATACTTTACGACAATATTCTATTTATTCACTTATGTACCATTAAATATACAAATACATTTAAATTACATACTACATTAAGTAGTACAAAGGATTACTTATCTCTCTCAGAGATCTCTCTCTCCTATTCTGTGAGAGTTCTGTGTCAATGACATCTGTCACCATGGCTGTTCAATCAACTTACTTAAATATCGCTTTTAGAAATTGTCCTTAAATGTATTTTGGTAGACTTTTTTTAATTAGGAAAATATATATGACACTTGTAAGATAAACTTCATTTTTCTTACAAAAATAAATAACTTTTAAATATTACTATACTGACTTGATGTTTTATGAGTTTTATTTATATATTTAATATATGTTTATTAAAACTATTTGAAGTACTATATTATATATTTTTTTGTACATTGTTTTAGGTGAATTCCGAAATCTTCATCCATATGTGACGCAGAGGCTCATTTCACTATTTGAGACATTAACAAAGAGAAGATCTCGATTATGTAGTGAAATGGAAGGTAACTATTAATACTATATGAAAATAAATGAATTCATAGTATTTAAGAGCTGCACATAATGTTTTTGTTGTATATTTACTTAAATATTTAAATAAACACAACATGGCAGATTTGTTTATAGTCAATTTCCAGAAATGTACAAATAAATAAACTACGTATTGTATATATATATATATATATATATATATATATATATATATATATATATATATATATGTTTGTATACTTATTGATATTAGTTATGATATATTTGTTTATTATTAAATATTACGTTTGTCTGTATGTTAAATTGTTTTATATTTTTAGGTGATATAAATAGTATAGAACTGCCGCATCACGCTCAAGAAAAAACAGAAGAAGTAGTGAGTATTACCAACGAATGAAATATAACATACTAGCTGATGCCAGCGACTTCGTCAGCTGCCACGAATCTCATGACTGAAATAATGTAATGGTAGATTTAAACTCTATAACCGATATTTTAGTTACTTTATGGCAAGGAGAGATTGAAAAACACAACGCTTGCGCCTTTCTAGAATTTTTTTCGTGGAATCCAGACCACATACATATAGACAAAAATTTCCATCTGATTTTCCGATATTCTGAAGGCTTAGTACATAAGCTTAGTACATTAGCCAAGTTCATAAGATGAATTTAATTGTATATTTCAATTGAAAATCAATTAAAAGTTGTCACTGCCGGGAACCCGGCATCTATCAAATCCAACGCAATTGATACTACTATACCACACGGTTGTTGTTGACATCCAGATGGAACACATAGAAGTCCTGGACGAAGTGCTCCGCATGCTACTGGAGATCATCAACTCCTGCCTGACCCACCAGCTGGTCAACAACCTCAACCTGGTGTACGCGCTGCTGCATAAGAAGCAGCTGTTCCAGCAACATCAGCATCACCACATCGCACAGAACATTGAAATGGTATACAATTTGTATTTTCTTATTTCCTACCAACGGGCATTTACATGATTTCTTTGAGACTCTTATTTACGTAAATCTCTTAAACGTATATTAATAAACGAACGTAAAATAATCAACGCCCACAAAGTCATCAAATATTGTCTTTTTTTTTTAATAAATTAAAATGTTAATAATACTAAATTAAAATGTTCCTATTCAAAGAATTTAATATCAATTATCAACAACTTTTCATCCAGGTCATAGGTTACTTCTCGACACGCCTGCAGAGGGTACAGGAGGGCGCGGGGGGGGACCTCGGAGTCACGGAAGTACTACAATGCATCAAGAAGGGAGCTGAACAGTGGTCTAGCGATAGACTTAAGGTACTTTATGCTTTCTATGTGTATGTACGGTTAGAAAAAAATACATTACTATCAATAAAACAGCTATCTATTTATTTATTTTCTTGTAATCAAATCCAGTCCTTGAGTATCAAGATATTTTTTTCAAGGTGTAGTTATGAGATAAATATATGAGATACAATAGTCATGGTAGAGATTTTATTAATGTATTTTTATGAATATAAATAGTTATAATATTCTACTTTCCACAGAAATTTCCAGACCTTAAATTCCGTTACGTGGAAGAAGATAGACCAGAAGAGTTCTTCACGCCCTACGTGTGGGCGCTGATTAGTATTTGTGGGAACATCTATTGGGCAAGTGAGTGTGGAACTCGAGCGGCGAGCGACCTGCTTGCGTGATCCTCAAACACTTGGTTCACTTGTTTCACTTGGTTCAGTCGGTTCACTTGGTTCATAGACATGGTTCATTGTGACTATTCATTGTGAATGTTAAATAAATTTATATATTCACATAGGTTTTTGTGAATAAATATATTTTAAAATATCATCTTTATAATATAGGTGTTTTCCTTTCCAAAGTCACAAATATGTTTTATTTCCAAATCTGTACTGATTGATTTTGTCTTATTAAATCACAAGTATTCTAAAAAATAAGCAAACAATGTAGTTTTTTATTATACAATATATTAAATAGAACTTCCATTCTCATTCAAATCCAAAGTATAATATATTGACAATTATTTTATATAGTCATATTTATGTCTTTGTCTTGACATTTGACTGTATTCCTTGTTATTTAAGTTTCATAGATATACACAATAATGCAATATAGGATAGTAAATAATTAATATACTTGTTTTATTTCTTACAATATTCATTCGTTCTCCTGTTAAATATACAATAACCCTTGACAAAAACATTGAGCTATGTAAAAATAGTAAGTTCGTTTTGTAGTAGTCGAAGTAATTTTGTCTATTAGTTATAAATTCATTAAGTTTATATTTTTTTGGTTTTAAGTTATTTATCTGTGAAACATGTAATGAGCCATATAGTTCTTTCAAAAAAATCCAAACCTTCCTCTGTCCCAGTCTCTTATGCCCTTTGGAAATCCTCAACCGTTACAATTCCCCCGAAATAAAAAAATTTGCAAAGATTAAGATTAATATTTATACAAACATTAAGATTGCGTTGATTATCAAACTTTACTATGCAAACTTAACCAATCTCTAAAACCGGTATTCCAAATCCCCAAAACCATTGTCCCAAATCCCCGAAACAGTGTCCCAAATCCCCAAAACCAGTGCCCCAAATCCCCGAAGCAGTGTCCCAAATCCCCGAAGCAGTGTCCCAAATCCCCGAAGCAGTGTCCTAAATCCCCGAAGCAGGTATCCCAAATCCCCGAAGCAGTGTCCCAAATCCCCGAAGCAGTGTCCCAAATCCCCGAAGCAGTGTCCCAAATCCCCAAAACCAGTGTCCTAAGGATGGCAGTGTTCTGTGCAAATCTTTGTAATATCTGAATTTAAAAATGTATCTTATAAGCAGAACCATTCCCATAAATTCGTTCAAAATCACGGGCAATTTTAAGCCTTGTCTATGTAATTTCCCTTTTATTTTAAATATATAAAAATACAATATTACCCTAACAAAAAAGGTGAAACAAAGGTGTACCTTCAGAATACTAATGCGTCACGTATTTTTACATCTAGATAGTAAATAAAATGTATAAATACGGAATAACGGATAATAACCGAGTTTGGATATCACAAACCAAATAACGACTAAAAATATCATACTGCTATGCAGCACGATTTTAAACAAAAGAATTACAACAATAAAATGTACTAACTATGGCAATTGTGGGAATTCTAGCGAAATAAGACAAAATTCTTATGTCGCAACTGGCAACCCTCTAAATAAATCAATCAATCGTCTCTGAAATGTTATGTGCGAAATAAATTGTTTGTTTTTGTTAAAATGTATTGATATTGTATTTTTTAATTTAATTAGTAATGGAAAACATATACATTAATGTTCATTAAATACCGACTATTCAGTATTAATCGTTGTGTACTTGTATGTAAAGAAAAAAGAATCTGCGGCGAATCCTGACAGGTATGAGCATTGTTTTTATTATTTACTATAAAAAATCATCAATGAAACAATGGAATACCTTAATAAAAATAAGTTATTTGAATAATATTTATTTATATTTGTAAATCATAAATGAAACACCAGGCTACTTAGAGGGTATTTATAATTAAAAAAATCGCGAAAAACATTGGCTACCTATATTTTTTTTAAATCTGTTGTATAGGTTTCTAATAATATTTTATTACATAAAAACAACTTTATTTCTATTTACCCTCAATATAAACTTTATTTTCTTATATCCAAATATACAGCTAAAAATTCTTAATTTATATTAAATAATAATTATTTAAACCTTATATAATTTATATATGTAACTAAGTTACAATTTACATTCACCAAAGCATGCACATTATTTTTTATCATCACGTAACTAATTATTCAGCTGTAACAGATTAAGATAAGAACTACAATACTGAGTTCAATAACCGTTATATGATAGACAAAAAACTGAATGTATTATTTAAATTAATCATAAAATAAGAAATATATAACAGTACAGTTGTGCAACTGTAAATAGTTATATAACTGTAAAATACGATTTGAACTATGATAGAATGGTGAATTTATCCAATCGGCATATTGGGGTATGATGCACTGTGGTGTAATGAGGCTATTATTTATGTTTTTTTTCTAAAATTTCAATTTTTTGTTGATTATAATTAAATGTCTTTTTTGACTTGACTTCTTTACCCAAAATGCACCCAACCATTGGATTTTGATCAAAATTGTTTAAACCGTTGCTGAGAAACCAATTGTTTGTGTCTGTATTAGAAATATGGTGCAGTTTGTTGCTATTTTTATAGATTATATTATGGAGGAGTTTAGATGATAATAATTTAATTAACATTGTTTAAAAAAAACTTGGGACTATTTAAATGTTTTTATTTCTTAATTCAATACCGACATATTTTTTACATCACTATAATAAAACCAAAGGAAGATGGAATATGAGTTTAACATAATATATATATTGCTCATATGTTTCCAAATACCTTTTAAACTACCTATCATATTAGAAAACATTATTATTTTTGCTGACATCTTGAAGGATTTCATATAGAATATACTATATTTAAAAAGTAAAAAACCCTACTATAGTAATCAATAATAATTAAGTCAATAAGTACAAACGTTGTTTTAAACTGAGCAATTTACTAGAGGTGAAAATAAAAGGTTTTAATGACGTCACACTTGCGTTTTTATTTAAATTATTCAATAGTTTTATTAGTTTGAAATGTACTTTTTAAATTTATACATTTTTTTAATATCCCCTTTTACGAGTTTTGATAGTACGAAACGTTTAGAGTTTTCGAGTAGTCACGAAACGAGTTCCTGATTGTAATTATTTTAACAACAACTTGTTCCTTATGATTATGATAAGATTATTGTTAAGATTATAGTATTTATTTCAGCTTAACTTCATTAATATAGAAAATACTGAATTATATAATAGTTTTATTATAATGTAACTTTGAATTTATCAGAAAAACATATTGACCAATAACTTAACAAACGAATCGAACAACGAAACATTCTTTGTCCTTACACCTCAATTAAGTTGTTAAATACTAACACATGTGGGGTCTGCCGTCACTGGACAGCATTTAAAAAAAATAGTGGCTTATGTAATTTTTATTTGTGGATTAAAAATTAGTGATACATAAATCTTAACATTTCAGGAGTGTTTTAATATTCTTTGACCGTTTTAATCACACAATGATCAAGTATAAAAAATATTTTTTCTACCCTATTATACAAATTGAAGTCCGATCTAAATCCGAACCTACTCCGAAAAATTTAAAAATTGGTTTGAACGCTTAGGCACTGCTTGCTAGATTTATAACCTCAACTCCAAATTTATTTAAATCGGAACATATTAGTCACGGGACGATGCAATTAATAGAATTCTTTGTGTGATGAAAGGTTTGAAGTTAATGATATTTATAATTAAATGTTAGTGATTCAACCTAGATATAGGTGGAACCATGTTTAAAACCGAAAAGTGCAAATCTATTATCATTTCTATATAAAAATGTTCCTACATAAACCGGTCTAAAAAAATATGATATATCTAGAATTTTTTCTCCTTCGAACGAATAACGAAGAAGTTGACGATGTTTAAAATAAAACAATGACGTGAATTCTATACTCAATGCATCTCAGCAGACTTCATATTTGTCCATTGGTTTTATGACGTCACACTATTTTCAATATCTCCAATATACCTCTAGTCCTGTATTTGAACGAAATATAAAACGAAAATAAGTCCAAAAATGAAACGCGATTACGAAAATTAACTCTGAAAAATTAATCCTGTTGTACAAGTAGAGGACAAACGAGCAGATCATATACTGATATGATAGAGATTTCGTCTCCCGTTAGGCTTTACCTTAACAATAAAATGTCATCTAACACATCATATATATAACATTTGATTTAATACGCACTAGAAACCTGCTTTAATGATTGACGGTCCTTTCCACTGTTCAATTATTTATCCACGCCTTATGAGTGAGCCATCATATACATTCTTGCCTTCCAAATTGGTAAGGATCGTGTCATGAATCGTAATTCTCTGCCAATAATGCTTTGACTCCTAGCTTTGTCCAGGAAATATTTTATAAATATTTTTTATTTTATTTTTTAAGTGTTTAGAAAAAAAATACTCCACTGAAACTCCAATGTATTGTTTACACAAAAAAAAGTTAAATAAAAACGAATTCAATATAATAATTTATTATAAACATCGTGTACAGAAGTCTACCGGTTTATGTTTGTATTTTGTATATAGATTATAGTTGCGCTTTACTAATAGCTGTCATTGATAACCGTCATGAGTTTTGACAGTGTGTTATGGCGCGAAAAACAGAACGGTGCGCGTGAAGTTGCAATCAATATAAATTTATTTAGTTTATTAATCGGGTTTTATGCTATGGATTTATAAAATATTTAATATTAAAAAAACAGTTGTGATTTATTTAAAACAAAAAGTTATTATAGTTAGTTAGTTTACAGTTATATTATTTTACGTAAAAAGGTTTAAAAAAGTGTATGTTATTGTATTGTGTATTTATATTATAAAATGCGTGGTTGTGTGGTTTGAATTAGGACTGTTGATATTTTTTAAAATATCGAATTCTCGATATATCGATATTTTTAAATATATCAATATCGGAGTTTGATATATTGAAAAAAAATATCGATATATCGATATTTATTTTATCGGTTTCATTTTAAAACCTGGTTAATCATGGAAATGTCATAGCTCCTATAATGTTGAACGGAAAAACAGAGGCAGATTGAATTATTCTTGAAGATTAAACTCCTTCGTAGTATTAAATAAAACAGGACACAGACAAATACACAAAATGTCAGAAAATGATTCTATATTTGAATGATATAGATACGTATATTCGAATTAAACTGAAATAGAAATCCTTTTTTGAATTAATAGATTATCTATTTTAATTCGCGAATGCAGACGTCTAGATGAGACTGCAGTACTTTTGGACATCAGCCAGAGTGGGGTTGATGACCGTTATTGTTTTTTTTCTATCTTAGGTGCATTGCGACTGAGATCTGAGTGCAGATATATTCCTTGATAATAGATTTCTAAGTATTTCAAATGTTTTAAGTAATTTGGGCTAATTGTGAGTCAATCAATGCAATATTGAACTCATCCTAACATCATCAGCTAACTCTTGAACAACACCTCTTTCCCAAATGACAAGGCGTATAACAATGTTCAATCAGAACTGAATTTAACATCAAGACATGCTAGCATATATGAAACCTTTTTTTCAATCTACCTCCTAAAAACATAAAATTTAGCTAAAAACAAGTAAGAAATGGGTAATGTAAAATTATAATATTGATAATTTAAGATTATATTTCGATAATAGAATAATAAAAAAAAGGTCATTCTTTCGAACTTTGTGAAATCTTATGAATAGATTACACTTCATGTGAGATTGTGAGATTTTTTTGTGTGAACATGCTGAAGAATGGTGAATGATGCAAGTGGCTAGGACACACGAAGAGGAAGGGAGAGGGTTAGAACAACTGGTTCTCTCACTCACCGCTCACGTAGCTACAATAATTACCTCACGCCGTTCTTCTGTGACTATCCCGGACGAGTCAGCCCGTACGAGCCATAGTCATATGATTACAGCTTTATTTGTATCATTTTAAATATCCATTGATGGTTATGGTGTATTATGTATATGGAAATAAATTATTTCTCTTGCCGTTTTAATTAATATTATAATTGTGTCTGTTTATAACTTTTGCAATTCTGATCTTTGAAAGGGAAATTTTTTGTTGACATATAGCGGTAATAATAAATTGGTCCTTATTCTTACTGGAATACTATCATATTCTTAATTTATCTGTGCAAGAAATAATCAAACCGTGGTTTGAGTTTTCTGTTTGAGCTTGAGCAATCTTTAACAGGAAAATTCAAATAATCATCTTATTTAATTTTGTGAAGGAGTTGAACATTGTTTTCTTATTAAATAATGCAGCTTACAAACGAATGTAAACGAGGGAGAAGCTTCTGAGATAATTTATATTCTAATAAAATAAACAGACGCATCCTCAAGATGCAGCTATATTAGGAATTACATTTGGTTCTTATTTGTTTTTCATATCCATTGTCGTCTACTACTTGAGTTGAGTTTTCTTTGAATCTTCGGCTTAGTTTAGAAGCTATTTAATTATTAAAATAAAATCCAGGAATTAGAATGAGTTAGAATTTATGGTATTTTTTAAATTCAAACTAGTAATATGGCAATAAAAGTCAAAAGTTTTTTATTTCGAATAAGTATTTCAAACTCTTCAAACTCTTCAAACTCTTTCATAATAGGAAGTCTAAAAGTTACTCCGGAAAAGGAAAAGTTGAGGAACAATAGACTGACTTCCTACAGGCATCTAATGCGGAAGGTTGAATGTAATATAACAAAATAAAAACTATATGAGCGTGGATGGTAAAATAGGGGGGCATGGAGGAAGAAAAGTATAGATTGTGAGAAAGATGATATATAGTAAAAGAGTGAGTAAGATATATGAAGAATGATAAAAGTGAGTGGAACAGTGATCAGTGAATGTGATGCACTGGCCGACTGCTGGGGAAAGGGGTAGACAGAAGAAGACAGTACCTCTTGTGGCAAAAGAACGACTTAAAACCAAACTTCCACCAAACTAAGGATTTGTTGGGAGTTCTTCTTTTACCGAATCTTTGAAACCGTTGAACGTACTCAATAACCATTTCTGATTATATCCATTCTTTCGGACTCCTGTGACAGGAGCTACCGTATATTTAGTTTTCGTTTCTTTTTAAGTAATAGTCCTATTATGAAATAATAATAAAGAAAGATTATAATTTATATCTATCCTTAATTTAACTCCTATGAATTTCATGTAACTTATACTAATAACTATTTTAATGATACATTAAGGACGCGTTTACGAAACAGATGGGTAGCAAATCACATAACTACATTGACAAAGCTTGACTACGCACACATACGCATGTATAGCCGCGAAATAATGGCTACATGAAACAATTTTAATAGTTTGAATTTATTGGTTTTTAATAATTTAAATTATTTTATTTTTGATGTTAAATATTATGTTTTATTATATAGTATTAGTATTGTTTGTGACCTGAAGGTCCAAACGTTGAAGGCTGCTACTAGATCTAGGCTAGGTTAGCTGAGTTTAGGCTTTTTTTGACAGTTTTTATAAAATCTTTCCATCAGAAATGACGTAGTAACCTGAAGGTATACTGATGGATGAATAGTACTGGATCTTCTAGACGTATAGAATTAGGTGCGTCGAGTTTAGATTTGTTTTGTTGGTTTTGATAAGATCTTTCCATCAGAATTGACGGAATGACCTGAACTCACAAATTAAGTCTAAACTTGGAGCACCTAGTTATATTCATCTGGGAGATCCAATGGCATCTCTCCATCAATATACCTCAAGGTCACTCAATCAAATTCGATGGTGAGATCTTATCAGAACTAACAAAATAAGTCTAAACACGAAGCACCTAGTTCTATTCATCTAGAAGATCGAACAGCATCCATCCATCAGTATACCTCAAGGTCATTCAATCAAGTCAGTAAGTAAGATCTTATCAGAACTAACAAAACAAGCCTAAGCTCGGAGCACCTAAATTTATTTATGTAGGAGATTCAGTAGCATCCATCCACCAGTATTCCTTCAGGTCACGCCGTGCCGTCAATACTAATTGATAATAATCCTTACGTACTTGTAGCAAAACAATATATTTACTAAAAAAATATGGATATATAAAAATGTTTTATAATGTATCTAGTCGACAATAATATTGTATAAACTGTTAAGTATCAAGTTAGGTTTAATAAAATTTTGTATTCGTACAGCAATCTTTATTAACAGAAATTTTACCTAAAAGAAATACAGGACCACTCAAGACAACGTTCTTAGACCGACTGAGGTGGTGTTTCGAATTTTAGAAATATTTGTTATAAAGAATCAACAAAAACGCAAGTAAAATAAACCTTATTACAGTTAATTAAAACTCATGTGTCAACTACAAAGTAAAAAGTAAAAATAGAAATTATTTTAAGATATTGTGTAAAGTATTGATAACTTTGTTCTTCACAGGATTGTAGTTGAGTATGTTTTCTTACCCAAGGTATTTTTTTATTCTGAAATATTTGGCAATTAATACAAGAAAAATGTACCGAAACTGCGCCTGAAATCATGGAATATGTGTGAAGAAGTGATGGAAAATCGTTTTATTAATATTAAAAACTATAATATTTGATATATTTTTTAAAATAATTAAAAATAAAAAAACACTTTACCTGCTGTTAGTACAGGTTTTAGTACGTTAAGTTTGATTTTGTAGCAATATGTACCGAAAACTTGATGATTTTCGGAAAAACTGTAAACGCGACTTTAATACAAATTATACAGTTTGCACGGACATCCTATCACACGGATTTTAAAATTAAATACAAAATGGCGGTCGAAGTGTCACAGATTTGAATCAATTATGTCTAGTATTTTTGTATTTCCTCATTCTTTATACTGGAACATTGCCAGGATTTCGTTGCATCAGAGTGACGTCATTATAATACTTTTACTTACTAAGAAAATATATCTGGTCGTAAATGTCAATAGAAACTTAAAAATAACAAAATGAAAATGTATCTTGTCGTAAATGTCGGTTATACTTGGAACGCTTTTCTCTTTGTCTGTTAGTTTTCATTATTTTTACACGATACATTACTTTCAATAAAGATGTATATTATATATTACACTCTTTTAGTGAGGCTATTTATGGATAGTATGACAGTTATTTTGCAATTACATTTACATTATCTGTAAAAGATTTCAATGATGGTTTTTTCGATTGAAATATACACAAAGATTTTTTGAAATCGAAGTCTTATTACTTAGATTATTATAAAAATTAAATAAAGTAATACATATTAGAAGCTCGCCTCTTTAGCGTCCCTTTGAAACAGATATATTCCCGTGACTCAGTCAGAGCTAAGCTTATTATAGCTGTTACGTTTATTTTCTTTTTTAAATTTATCTTCATGGTTTCAATCTTTGTCCTATTTTATTCAGCCAAATTTTTTAATCTATATTAAATTACTCATTGTGTAAACTACTTTAAGTAATGTAGTCTTAGGCTATCTTGCCAAGGAATTGCCCTATTCTAGGATTTTAATTATATCATTTATATATTCAAGCTTGCATATAAATGTCACCCCATAAATAATCACTTGTGTTTTCAATAGTAGACAGACAACGAAAATAAAACGAAACCGCCTGCATTTCTCGCAGTGCATTCATTTTTTTTTTTTGTATTCTAAATTTGAACGTGGACACGCGCCAGTATCGACGCGTGCGCTCAACATGCCGCATTTGTGAACAGCAAACACTTTATTAATTAATACTTCTTTCAGTTTTTTTTGGTAAATATTAGAAACCTCTTTAGGAAATATAAACCTCTTTAGTAGATCCCTGTGTGTATAACTGGTTGATATAATTTATATATATTTTTTGTTTTATTTTGATTGTTTTGTATATAGTTAACAATGAAATATAATTAGTGTTATAATATTTGTTAGTTTTTAAATAAGTTTTTTTTAAACCAAAGCATAGAGCCCTTTATAGACCAGACGTTCGTTCCAAATTTAAACGCGCTGCGTATATAAAGAACTAAGTGATGTGTTGAGTGCAAGAGTAGTTCCAAATTCAAACAGAAGGATAGATAACCTTTTAAGTAAGCATAGACGATATAAATGCAGTGTTTGTTTTTAATTCAAAATGGGCAAAAAGAAGAAAGCAAGTGGGAGAAAGGGCGCGAATAGATTTTTTCGCTGGATCAGAAGGTAAAAGATAAAAATACTATAATAATTCGTCTGTGGTGTAAGAATAACATGCATGAGTTTTAATGTTGTTTAAGCGAATATGCGTTCAATAATAAATGTATGTTTTCTCTTACTAAAAACTAATTTATTTTGTTTTGGACATGGTTTTTTTTATTGATTTGATACAGACTAAACTAATTGATTATTCAGTATTGATAAATACATGTAGACAGTGAGAAAAAAGTAATATTAGGTATGTCAAATTAGTTAAATTTTATTTTTTATATTTTTATTTAAACCATGCGGTTCATGGATTATGACACAAGTAATAGGAACTGAAACCTTTTTTTTTGTAATTGGCATAAGATCTAAAAACGTATATTTATAAACTTATATTATCTGTCATAGTAAATGGATATAATTTGATTTATTAATACTGTCACCGATAGAAGTAGGCAAGATGTAGCAAATTGACTGCAGCTCGCACGGGGTCTGGGTCGACCGAGGACGTACCAACATCTCACATCATCAACAGCGTGGAGCAATTTAGATTCTTAGATTAACGATCGTTATTAATAATCGATCGAAAATCCGAGATTGAAATCATAGATGTCTTCAAACTCAAGAAGCGGATTGTAATCACATCTCTTTGGTGGTGTTTACAGGAAGAGGAGATTAACTGACACGCACAGGTGTCACTCTTGTTAGTTTAGATTTCCAGGAAGCTAAGAAAGCATGGAAATTAGATGACAAATTAAACTTAAAGACTAAATAGTCTAGTTATATTAAAAAAGTATATTTTTCGTAATAAATCTATCCATCTTTCAACGTTATTGATTCTTAAATAAACACACAGCTATATGTATATAATTCAACTGTCGCATGTATGAAAGCTCATCGCTTCAGTAGTTCCACGTATTTTCACAGTACCACAGTAAGTAGTAAGATATGTACGAAATTATATTTTTAAATGCACAGAAATCTGGATAGCATTGTATAGCAAAACGTGACCTACAGTTTGACAATGATCAAATACAATTTTGACAATTCAAAGTTACATGTTGTCGGTAAATGTAAACTTAAATCGATTTTGACGAGACATCCACAGACCGGAAATTGACATTCAGTTTTTACCTCTGTCAAAAGCTAGTTGTGGTATTTTTTTTTTTTTTGGAGGAATATTCGTATTAAATTTGATTCTTTTTTTTTATTATAATAAATGATCTTAATGTAATAACCATACTATATTGTTTTTATAAACGCACTCGATTTCTGTATTTTTAAAAATTACCCGTGCGAAGCCGGGGCGCCTCACAAGCTTATAATATTGATAGTATTAATATTTATCATTGTGAAAGTGATATTCTATTTGAATAATTTTATATCAACGATACTTGGATTTTTATTACCCTGATCGTTAAATCTAGTATTAATATTATGTGAAAGTTAGTTTGTTTGTTGTCTCTCTATCACGCTAAAAGTACTGAATGGAAAATTTCCACACAGACTTAGTTGTAATTATTTATCATTTGTCTAATTTTTTTTTTACTCGTAAACTAAATTGACGCTTGACTACATTCCACCTGATGGGAAAAGGAAATGTAGTCGTAGATTGTAAAGCGCATAACTTCGTAAAAGCCTATTTACTCTTAAATAAATAAATAGTTCTTTACTTTACTAGTTCGTTCTTCGAAACAAAACCGAAGGGAAGTCCATAGTTTCGTTTTAATTTTGTGACTGAATTTTCAAATTACTTATATTTTTTGTGTTATGTGCTTTAATAGGTTGAGACATTCCTTACGTTGCCTTCGTAAGTGATATAAATAGGATTTCATAAAATCACAAAAAAAATCAACTAAATAAATGTCATCTTTGTAATTGGTTTTGAAATGACAGTCAACTGTCAGAGAGTGACAGCCGGAATTGGTGCTTAGAATGACATTGGATTTCTAGAATTTTCTTACAGCATTGCATTAATATGAAATATTAACTCAGAAACCATAATAAATAGACCATTATAAATTTTAAATCTTAATCATATTTTTGGCAAAAAAAAACATTATTATCCAAACATATAGTATATACAAAAATGTATATAAAATACAAATTACGAACTAATTAATGAGACGTATGAATCATATGTAGTAAATTAGTGACTCAATTAAATAATCTGGAAATTGTAGCCATTAATGTATATTGGTATGAAAAAGCGGGAGAGAACTGCCGGGCTATACAACTATGGCTTTTACAACTAGTATAGAAAGTGTCATAAAAACAGTAAACTATATGAAGCGTCTTTTACAAAAATATCTTTTACATACAGCTGCATACTATTTTTTTTAAAAAATCGTTCCAAATTACGTTGCTCATCCATTACGATGGTATACCTTACTCATTACACATTCTAGAACTTTCTAGTGACCATGCGTGACTTGTCATTTCCCACTATTTGAAGCCAGTGTCTGGATTTCACTCTATCTTTCAAAAGTAGTCATTGGATTGTGCTGCGAAAGTCGAATACATTCAATTAGATTTAATATTTACATTTCTTTCTAATAAATGTCATAATTAGTATAAACACATTTTTTTGTATACAATATTATTTATATAATATAATATGTTAAACTTATCGATACGGGCATTGATTGAACTATCGACCTCTGAATAACTGTCTCGCTCATGAGGTCGCGGGTTCCAAACCTGCACGTATAAATTAATTTATCGTTGTTAAATTATTGAAAAATCTTTAATTATTTAAAATTCTTAAAATGAATAGACTAGTATCAAGCATAGACGACAATTGAATTCGGAATTCGCTAATCGAAACGCCCAGATGAAACACAGGTATTTCCGGCCTTAATTGCTAGATTATTGAAATATCGATATTCCAAAATATTAATAAAAGCACGTTTGTAATCTATATAATCTTAGATTAACATACGTAGAAAAACCCTAATTTTAGTACAGTATGTTATATTGAGCCCTAGAGTTCTAGAGTTAAGCTATCGTTTGAGATATAAAGAAAATTACATACATTACTTAGATCTGGTAATGAAAATAATTATTGAAAAATTTTCAAATGTGTGTAGTATAATATAAGAACTATTAACAAATAATATCCGGTAGAAGCTACACGTGTACCAATGGAAAATATCTCGAAATAAACATATGCTAATTCCTTATTATCTCCTAATATTTGAATATGGAATATTTTTGTCTATAATATTTGATGAAAAATTTAATTAATGATATTTTAATTAAATTTTTAATTAAAACATATTTTTTTGTATACATTATATATGTCTTCGTGTATACGCAAGTAGAGATTTAAAAAAGCATTTAATTCACTCATAAGAAAAATAAAACAAACCACAATATATCTTTTGTCCCAAATATTTTCAGATTGTTATCGGAAGTTTAAATTAACACCGCCCCTCCCTCCTTTCCCCCCATTATCCGGTAAACACATTAGACGGGCTTGAACCAAACAATGAGATGACATAACCCTGTAATAGAGTATTGTAATGTATCCGGCCATTCAAAACGTTATTATAAAGGTATATTTTGATAGATATAGATATTACTTCATACTTTATGATTTTTGCATACATTCAGTTTTATCGTATGATAAAGTTTCACGAAATGTTTATAAAAAAACGGCATATATATATATATATATATACATTATATGTATTTATGTTAATTTATCGGAATTCGCCTCACCCTTTCTTGCATGGCTCATCATTTCCGCCATGCTTTGAACCCGTGAGTAAGAAATCTGAAAGAGTTCGCAGTTGCGAACCATTTCAGCGACTTATTTGACCGACTAGTTAGTCGGTCAAACATCGCTTTTAACAACCGGAGAAATATATATATATATATTCAAAACACATCCATAGCAGTGTTCACGTGTGCTGTGTTTCTTCACTTATCTGTTGAATTATCCTAACGAATATGGTTTATCTATGCTAGAAATTCTAAATATTTGTCTGATAAGATATTGTCCACCAGAGGGACCTCTGTTCGGTCATGACGCGTAACTGTCCGAGAATTTGAGTTAATGATCATAGCACTAAGTGGACAATCCGTTAATTAGCGTGAAGAGGAAATATACTGCTTAAGTTATTAATGTTGGCAACACTGGAAATTATATTTTTTTTAGATTGAATCTAAAAAAATTATATCCCTCAATAGTAGAATTTGAAAGCAGTTTTTCTTTTAAGTATAAAATATAAACATATATATTATTGTTCAAAACAGAATTTAATTTCCAACATAATTATTATATTATATATAATATTTTATTATCTTCAGGTACAATAATGTCACGTTTTAATAATGCGGCTCCGTTCTCTTTATTGATTTATTTGGAAACCATAAATATTGCTATGATAAGGATTATCGCTAAATTCACTACTGAATATTAAACATATATACATCATCTCTTTAAGGATTTCTTTGTTTATATACATACCATTCGTGAAACAATCGGTGAGAGTTTTAATTGTTATAGCATGTGTTGCTTAAACATGTAACAAGAAATGTCTTAAAAATAACCGATGAAAGCAATCAATCCCTAAACATAGTTATAAAAGCACATCGTTAACAAACATCGAAAGCGTCTGCCGTACAATTATCATCACTCCATAGAATCTATAGCACGTGCCCACATAAAATATACCACAGTCTGTAAGTCTGGGGCATGTCCCCTCTTTCTTTCACCAAACATCTCCATGACGACGCCACATCTAGCCAAAACGGTGCTACATTGAAGCATTACACGAACACAATACGGGCATTCGGTTTTCTAGCAAGCGTTGGATAAGGTATACCATCCAAATGTCGATAGTTTTGTGCTGTGAAGTCTGTTTGGTCGTTAATTTCAATCGTACCACGTCATACTGTTGCACCGCCCACGAGACATCGGACGTGCGCGCGAGTTTAAAGCATATTGCTTGAGTGAAATTGTTCGGTGTAATGCAAGGTACTGTTTTAGTGCCGCTTTTTTTTATGGGGCATACTAGTGACCGCAGTGATTGTGCTGTGTCAATGACCCTTAAGTGAAATTATACACCGTTTTTTTTCCATTTATCGTTATCACAAGTGAAAGAATTTTGAATAAATTAATGCTGTGTTCTTAAGATATTTTATAAAATGATTTAATTTTAATAAATATAAGGAAAATGAATGACATGTGTAAGTATTATTATTGTTTATAGTTTTATTCGACTTTTTCTAAAACATTAAGACGAATCTGTAGTGACTAAGAAAAAAGTAAGTGGGTCGGTTTATTAATTAAAATAAAGTTAACTCTATTTTAATAAGCATAGAGTATATAATTGAATGTCAAAGCAAGTTTTGAATCATAGGAGAACGGTGGTAGGTTTACACGCCTTTTAATTTCTGCTATAAATTTATAATTTATTTTTTATGACAAGGAATAACCTTGTCATATAAAATAAATTTTAATCATAATTAATGATATAATTATTGAATTATCTGACTTTTAAAAATTATTTCAGTTACCATTATCTATGTCATGAAATGTATATTAAATATTATTTAATGATAAAAAAATCTTACAGTCAGACAATAGATAATATACATATAAGGAGATGTAAAATTCTATTCCTAAAACATTTTTTTAAAGCAACAATACTTTATTCACAAAATAATTAACCAACTGTTAATCGTCTAAATCTGACAATAACGCCAAGGTCTCAAATAATCCTTGACTAAGATAACGAGTTGAGTAATATTATAGATAAAAATATTGGTAGCATTTTTATCTTTATTTGAAATTGTTGTCTCACGTACTAATTTATCTTTATCCTAGAACTTGAACTTGATATTTATCCCAAAATCTTATTTTCATAAACATTACATACAAATCATTTTTTCAAGACAGGTATAGATATTTTAAATAGACATAGAATGAAAAATAGAAGAAATACGGGATTCGAACCAAGGTCCTCTGGAAAAACGTCACTTCGCTCTACATGTTGAGCTACCGAGTCAGTTTACTACTCGTATATCCGTATCCGCGTATATATTTAAATTTATAATAAGCTTAGCTATGTTCAAAGATATTACCAAAGACAGGTATGTATGTTTGTGAAGACGAATTATTGGAAAGTTATAAAATATAGTTAACTAATGACAAGGTAATAGTGACCTGGATGACCTGGGTAATGGACAACTTTCTCTGGGTGGACTGAGGATGTGGTTTACCTTATATTTGAAATATAATCTGTTTGCCTTTCCACCCTTCGTGTTGAACTTCGAATTAAACTTTATCCCCTACAGTCTACACACCTTTACTGTATAATTAATTATATTAATTACTGAATTTCACGTGCGTGTCAAAAAAAATAGAAGGAATTAATATTATGTACCGAAAAACAATTCCAGAAACTAAACATTTGAAGCGTAATACCGGGAAAATGTTAATAAAAATAGGAATAATATTATAGTTTACTGTTTTGTTAACTACTTAACTTGGTTTTGATGTTTGAACTTAAAATAACTGAAGCAAACATACCGCTAAAAGTAACTAGAGTAGACAGTTCTGAGATCCGTTACTTAGTCTTTTGATGTTTACTGTTACATATCATTGTTTACTTAATAATTTACTATTTCCATGTACGTGTTTACAAACAGTATATAATAACCACTGAAATAGAAAGTTAACGGAGCGTCAAACTAATAAAAGCAGTTTGAATATGGAATATATTTTGAAAAAAGAAAGACCGTTTGAAAATATAATACCATAGTGAATTATTGCGTGTAGAGTATAATGTTGTAGTCTATGGTTGAGTACCCCATGTCTAAATAACATAGGAAATTGTTTTTTGCTTTCAAATATAGTAATATTTAATAGTGTTACGTCCTTCCAGAGGGAAATCTATTTTTTTTAATGATGTTTTACAAAAAGACAAAAGGAAGAAATAAATGAAGTTATAGTAAATTGTGTTATTTGGAATAATTAATACCTAGACTCTACCGCGATTTTAATATAAAAAAAAAATTGAGACAGAACATGAGATGTGAGATTTGATGATTATTCCTTATAACTTATTGGAATGAGTATTCGTCTTTCATATTTAATAATTTTCACATAGATTTTCAAATTACACATAAAACAATACACATAAAAACGTATATGAAATTCAACGCTTTCAATCGAAAGTTGCTCGTAATATTATAGTGTCGTGAGAACACTTTCTAATATCATTTTGCATTGATGAGGTTTTACTCTATTTGTATGTTTATAAAGAATAATAGAATTATTATTAATTGTTTTTAAACTTTCGTTAACCTTGACGAGTATTATAGAGCGTAGCGTTATAGCGTATATATATGTAATATATAATACTTGTCAATGTTCCCGAAAGCTTAAAAACAATTAATAATAATTCTATTTTCCTATTTAGCCAACTGTATAAACGTTCATTGTTTTGAAATTTTGTCCGAATACTTCAACGCTATGCTTGAAGAAGAATATAAACCTCAAAAGGTTATGATCGCCAAAAAAAAGTAGCAAAAATTCCTATTCAATTAACGTATTGATGTATATATATTTTGTCTCGTAGCTGACGCGACTGACGTTGCTATGGTAACATGTACAGCGGTGGTACAGCGTGTAATTATATTGTAAAAGTAAGTGTATTATTTAAGTTTTTCCGAACTATTTCACTCTTTATAAGAACCTTTCTCAAATTTTAAAGATTATATAAAAATGGTTAATCTGATCCTGTGGTTCTCAAATTACGGCGTGATTCAGACAAACTGGTATATTTATGTTATATAGAATTAAAATAAACTTCTGAATATTGATTCATTGGTTGGTGGAATTATTATACAAGCAAATTCGACACAAATTATTCAATACCTCCTTGGCATTGAAGTCAATTGATGTACATGACTTAATTCGATTCCGCCATTTTGTAAACGATTTTTAAATTGTTCCTGTCAGTCATTGAATTAGAATTTAACAAGCTGACCGAAGTGACGATTGTGTTTAATATCTGTATTAATAATGTACGGAATATACGTAAATATTTACTTATGAAGAAAGTAACATAAATTACAAAAGCTATTATACATTTTGTTTTTTTTTTCTATCAAAATCGGTAAAACAGAAGTTAGGTGTGTCCATATTATTTTCACAGAAGGTAAATGTTCCGATAATAATAGGCCGAGAATCACAAGAAATTAAATAATTGTATTTAATTTTATTTGTTTAAATTGTTTATTTTGTTTGTGCGGGCATCATGCAAAAACTACGCGTGTGATTTAGATAAAATTGTAAGCGGTGATAGCTTATTGTCTGAGTCAACATATAGTATGCTTAACGGAGAAAATTCTTTTGTTTTATCTGAAAATAATGTTAAGTCATGCCATTTTAATTGTTTATAGACTTTTTGCCTGATGTCACCGTCTAGGTTTGAAAAACCGATTAAGCCGCTAGCCACAACTAGATTATAAATGAAAGCCCAGGTCCAATTATTAAAAATATATAACTTGATTGTAACATGATATTATTTTTTTTATTGTCCGTGAGAAATAAATCACTACACATTTTTGATATTACAAAATGTTCTGAATAATATGAATTATAGACGGTCTATTTTCCTTATTGCAACGCTATAAGAGTCAAATTTGAATGTATTTTTGAGGCACCTGCCAGTCACGATCCATGGGGTCAATAACCCGCGGTTATGGCGATTAGAGATGTTTCACGAACCTGTAATAACTATGAATCATAGATACAATTTTTTTTTTGTTTTTTTTTTTGTCTGACATGTTTTTCTCTATTAACTGATTTAACTTGTTCAGCCAGTAAAGTCTGGATATTTAATTCACTTTTATTTGTTCTATTTTTTTTTATACTGTAGTTAACCCGTACAGAGAGGTGTGTAAAGAAACAAATTTCTGGAAAAAAAAATTTTTTTTTTTTTTAAAAGATATGAGTTTTACAGATTTTTGGAAGTTAATTGTTTATTTTAAGATGTTGTCATTTGTTAATTCAATAAATTTTAATTGAACTTCATAATAAGATGCCATTCCTAAAATGCAATACGATTAGGAATCGCAGACTTAGTGCCTACTGATTAAATATTTGAGATCAGTCTGTATTTGTCAATGATCCTTAATTTAAAAAGCTTTTCAATGTCCTGGTACCAACATTTTATTACAAATTAGTTTTTATTTGGATCGCTTATTTACCATTCAGTTGTTGACATAATTCAACATTTACCCATTGACACATAAAAAAAACTTTTATATATATATTTTAATAGTACTGACTTGCTAGATATTGACAGTGTTTTCCATATAAGTAAAAATTACAAAGAATACTTAATAATATGCTAATATCACAAAAATATTGTATTTTTATAACATGTGATACAAAGATGGAGCTCCAGTGATAGCCGATGTAATACAGTTATTATCCTCGACACTGACATCAGAAAATACCGGAAGACGGCGATATGACCCAGATACCTTGACATGGAATTTGCAAACCTCCTTGATTACATGTTATTGAACGTTAAATTCACCGAGACGAGCACTGACACGATAGCTCAGTTGTTAGAACGGTGGAAGATTAACCCATTCAGTCTCAGGTGCAAGTCCTGTTCGTTTTGATAATTGTTTCATTATTTACTTATTTAAAGCTTATTCTGCCAAGGTTTTTATTATATGAGAGGATGTTTATAATTAGCAACCAAAAAAAAAAATAAGAAATAAAAAAACAATAAAGTAAAAAAGAAAAACAAAATGCATTTTGGGTATACAATCAGGCGGTCTTATCGCTAAATAGCGATCTCTTCCAGACAACCTTATTTGGATAAGATTGAAGGATATAAGTTTATACATATATAAATGCATTAATTTGATTTTCTTGCGAAACTAAGCATCTATTCCAAGGTGGTTTACCTTTTTATGGTTTTGCGTCATCCCACACCTATTTTTAAAATACCTACTAGATTTCAAACCTGTCTTGCTAGTTCAACCTGTCTCGCTAGGTATCCCGAAAACGTGTTGTAAATACTTTTATACAATAATTAAATTATCTACGATATTTGCTTAATAATGAGGTTTATATATTTATTTTCGTGATTTAAAATTAAAAAAAAGAAAAATATAATATAGCATTGATGAACTATGCCATATTACAATTTTTTTTTTTAATACTTTGGAAAATCTAATAAATTGCAACGTTTCAAAGAGGTTCGAGTTTATTCTCGGGCCGTAATTTTGCTGATATAGTAGTGTTTCTTATTTTCTCTAACGGTATCGATCGTAACACATTCGTTTACGTGTGCAATAAAACGTAAAAAAAAAACTACGTCCAATCTGTACCTAATACGATAATAGTGCAATAAGGAAACTCGTATTGTTATTTCTTATAGAGCATTGTTATGAGTTGTTGGCACGGTATGAAAGATTTATCGATATACGATTGATTTCGATAATGGCCGTACGACTATTGTACCTGTGGTCGTGGGTTCGATTCCCAAACTAGAAAAAATATTTGTAATTTAATCTTATATCATTCTAGGGCCTGAGTGTTATATTTATAATATGTATGTATTTACGAAAATAATGGCTTATGAATGTTTATCATTTGTCTTGTACCTATAGTGTAAGTTTGCTTAATTTGATGCTAGATTGCGCTCTTTGTAAATGCCCGAATATTTATATATTTTTCTTTATTTTCATGGCTATTTCATGCCAAATGGCTCGAGGAGTTGTAATTTCATCTTCATCCGCTCCCCAAATATTGTTTGGACCGGAAATTGAAATTTAGGGAGGGGAATGGAAAAGTTATGATAAATTGATATTTTTATTAAATGAAATAAGTTTCTTAGATTGTTAAGACTATCATATTATGGAGAAATAAATGTAACGGAGACCGCAAATAATCCGATCTATAACGTATTACAAGCATTCATGCGAACAGCAATCTACAATACGATGATAATAGTGTTGGGCATTCATAAATTGATAATATAGTTATATCGATAAAAATATATCCGTTTAAAAGTCTGTTAAAAAATAATGATTTGTCGTTTTCGTTCCTTACTTTTCTTATTACGTTATTAAAAATACACTTTAAAAAAACGTTGTAATAGTATTTACAGCTTTTTCTGCTTAAACACAGCATAGAAGTAGTACAGTATACTTCTGTCATCTCGTATATATTCTTAATCGTATCTATTCTAAATGCCGTCAAAATAAAATTATAATATATATTTCTAAAATGAAATAGTACGTGGTAAATATACACCGTTGTTACAAGATATACCTTTACAAATCATATTCAGCTGCAAGGGAGTATTATATATCGGCACCTCTAATACGAGTTTTGTCGTTACGAAACGTTGATAGTTTTCGAGAAGTTACGAAACGATTTCCTGATTGTGATTAATAGTTATTAGATTGTAGTAAACAAACTACTGCTCGAAAACTATTATCGTTTCGTGCTATCCAAACTCATAGAAGTACTGTATTGCTTTGTACAGTGTGAAAATACCATGTGACAATATTGGCACGTGAATCACAAATATAATTTGGTTAGTTTGGCCAAAGTTGTACGTTATACGAATTTCTATCGCATTACTGTACAAATTCTAAATATAACTACGTGAGTCCTTCAACTACGTTATTTAACAAAATTCGGCATTTATTACTATTATTTATAATGCTTACGGTATAATAGCCTTTTTTAGAAATATATATGTAATATTATATTATACGATAAAAAAAAGTATCGATAAATTACATCACTAAATCCCATTAAGACAAAATAAATTGTTCTATCTCACGCAAAGGGGGTACACGTGATCTTTAACCATTTTTTGTTAGCTATTTTGACTCGTATGTAAAAGAAATACGTGTTATATTTGATTAATATAATATGAATGATAGAAAACATAAATTATTTTATCAATATCCCAACCAAGTTAAAATTGATCGTATTTTTTCGGTAAGGATTAGGAACTATAATATTGGGAAATATAGATACATTATATATTCATAAAAGAATAGAAATAAAAAACCTTGAAAAAAACTACGAGTATCCTAGTCGCCAATAGCTCAAGTATATTATATTACCTACCTATTAAGGAAATAACTAAAATCTATAGATTATTAATTAATAATTTAACGCTAAGTGTCGAGGTCTATGTAATGTACTATACATACCTACCAGATTTTTTGCGCCGTTGCTATATGTCGCGGAATAATTACGAAAATTTAGATTTGGTAAAAATTCCAACACACATAATCTTTTTACTTTACACACACATACATAATCGTATTTTGATTAAATCTACAATTTAATTGGATTCTTCTTATATGTGAATTCAATATATCAATAATAATTCAAATGACGATTTACTTCAAAACTAGATTCGCACTAATTAACAAGGAATGTTAATGTAATTACAACCGGTTATAACATTGATGTAATCATACCAAGATTCTGAAACTAGAAGATTAAATTATTTAACTCTTAAGGGAATCTAGATCTAGATTTCAACAATCTAAGTAAGTACCTACTGAATGTTCCAGTATATACAAATGACTTTAAAATATTCGTAAAGTAAACTTTACAATTATTTTCTTTTTATTACGAAATATCAATTAAATTAATTTATTTTTGCCGAATGGCCTTACACGCCATGATACAAAGTCAGCATATTAGAAATTATTTATTTTAAGTATTTTCTTTCATGCAACATTATTTATTATAGTTAAGCTGGTCGTAAATTCTATTTTGTATATTTAAAAAAAATATATAATAATAATTTTTACTTCAGGCAACATGCCAATGTTGCCAAATAGACGTAAAGTGACAAAAAGTGACAAATTCAAGATGGTTCCTTTAATGGCATATGGAAAACTGTAAATCTTTTTAATAACAGTATATATGTATATACATTAATTTAATTATTATTGTTAATATATTTCAAGATAAACAATAGACAATTTAAACACTAATGATTTCTCTGTTTAAGACCACCGAACCATACGTTAAACCATACGCTTAAGCTAAATAAAAAGTCAACGCATGTATTATTAACACACACACATAGATACTTAAATTGTATTATTAACACACACGTAGATAAATAGCCAGAGACAACTTTCGTGGCGCTGTATGTTGTCATTAAGAAATCCTGACTTATGACGTCACAAAACATATTTAGCTGTGTAAGAGGTTCTCGCTCCTTTTGAGGAATGCGTATTATTTTTAACGATAAGTGCATTTTTTTTGTTTGCTTGTGTAAGTATTTTTTTTTTATTTTGTATGTTTTTGTGTTAACCTTTTTTGTAATAACATTCATTTTTTAAATTTGGTTACCTCTTATTGATATGAAAAAAATTTTGAAGGGTATTCTTGAAATTCTTAAATATTGTTGGTATACTCAATGCAAAATAAAACATGTATTATACTAAAACCAGTAATCTAACTTATATATTTTGCATTCACAGCGATTTGCCCGATGAAGAAGACAAAAAGTCACCAGTTCTTCTCTTGGGAGTAAACAAGATATCTGATTCTCCATTTTTCGTGAGAAGAAGACTTACAGATCCTCACTCCTCAGGATCTATTAGATTCTTTCGTCCACCCAAACCAAAGTACACGAGAGGCTTAAATGGAGACGAAAGATTGGAGAAGATCAGACAAGATCTTCTTGTCCATAAACACAAACCGGATACCTACATTCCAAAGAATAAACATGACGTCTCATTAGAACCAGAAACCAAAGGTCCATGTATAAAGCTGAGTTGCGCTGGAAATTGTATCTGTGACAGGAAGAAATCTTCCTCAAATAGAGGCTCTTTTTCCTTCCACAGGCCAGAAAATCGTCAGTCTTCTCTGTGTCCATCAGAGCCATATGGCACAGATAGAGATAACGCAGAGAACGATATAGAGTTCAAATATACGGAACACATTCCAGATGTTCAACCGTCTAGCAGCAAGCAAAACTCTTACAACGTGACCCCAAAATCGACGGAACGGAGGCATATATTGCTTTCTAATTTAAATGAAAGATTCCGTAAGACTCTCAGCTTAGATTCTAGGAAAATTGAAACAAACCGGGTGCTCAGTTTGCCACCGGAACCTAGGCCTAAGTCGCTTGTCAATACAGGTAATATTTGCGTGCAATATACATCAAGAGATCCGTTTATTCCAGCTAATATTGAGAAAGCCAGGGAACCTAAAAAGAAACGTAAATCCTTCTTCTCCTTGGATACATTTTTTGACTCTAAAAAATCAGACACGTCATCAATAGATGACTATTGCTCTTCGAAATATAAAAGATTCGAATTAGAAAGTGATGACTCTCCAATATTCAGGCGAGACCTAGCTAAAGGCGAAAAGACCCCAGATCTTCTCAATCTGCCTGTAATCATCGATTCTGTCCGTAAAAAGCAATCAGATACTAAAAGACAGTTGGAGAAATTAGAAAATCATTACTACAGAAGCTTAAATAAAACGCGTACAGTTATTGATGCGGTCCCCGCTGACGCAACCGACGAACAAGGGCCCAGCGGATGCACCAACCACCTATTTGTATACGATGACGACGTGGAATACATTGAACCGATCAGAAGTACCTTCACCAGTCAAAGTACTTTGATTTTGGACAAAAATATAGACACCTTAAAACCTGATTCCATATTAACAATTAATACTGAGGATACGGATATAAAACTACCCAGCTCAGTATCTCCGGTATCAAATAAGGCTTGTCGGGAAAATGATATAGACAGCATTGGAGCTTATGAAATTGAAGTTAAGGAGTCCGATTTGAAAGAGTGCTCCAAGAAATTGGTGGTGAAAGTGATGGATAAGTCAGTGGATTCTATTGGAAGCTGCTCGTTAGACGTCGATGCAAGTACGGACTTCTCAGGTAAATGGTGATGTCTGAGTGTTCTGCTTTAATGTAGCATGTTGTATTGAACAATATGAATATTCAATTTAATCGATTCTTGTATGTTATTATCTATAATTTTTTTAATCGATTTATTTTGAACATTTATACTGATCTTATCTATCATTGTTTAGTTCGAATTAATATTCATTTAATGGTAATTTATCATTTAACTTTCAAATATAAATAAAATTTATTTACATTTTTTTCTTTTATTGTATTTTCTTTTATCCTTATCGTGACTGTGATGCTTTTAGTGTGTCTTCTTGTTTTGAACTATATTATGTTATACAATCTTAAATAATTTTCCATAATTTTTAGGTATGGCTATTAGCTACTTTATTATACTTCCAACAGTACACGTCATAGCAAAATCAATTTTAGATAGTAACTTGTTATCGCAGAGTATATAACTAATTATTCTGATAAGTTCCTACTGTACTCCATTTAAAAATTAAAACATTGCAATACTCATTTGACAATATGAGATGATCTTTCGTAAGGGATCACGTTTCGTTTTACGCTTCTGGTTTATATTCATTAATATATACTATGATGTAATAATATTAAAACATATTACATCATAGTTTCACGTTATTTCACCAATATCTGATTGGTATAGAAATTCTATTCTTTTCCTTTACTTTACTTACTTTCATTTTAATTCCTAAATAGAGTATATTAAATATATAGTGGGCATGAATTTCATCATGAGCATTTATAAATGCTTGTAGTTGTGAAAAATTGGATAGATCATTAAGGATTGATATTGGAAAAAAAATAAAAAAAGTTTTTCACATTATGGAATTTACTTGCAAAACCTTAGTGCAGACAAATTTATCATAATAAAATTAGAAGAATTATCAAACTCCGTTTTAGAAACTATCTATGGCATAATTTATTTATGCTTTTGCACTGTAAAATGTAAAAAAAACTGTAACGGATTCTTCTATGACTTTCACGAACATTCGCCATGAAGCAGTAACAGCTATTTTTAACCTAGATTTAGGAAAAAATAATCTCATCATATTTACTTATTATATTTATCATATATAAGTATGATTGTTTTCAATATCATCAAGGACAGACCAGAGTTACCATCCATCCAGAAATCATCCTTACCTATTTTACTGGAAGAGTCCCAATTTTTATGGTATTTCGGGACACTATCAACTTTCTCTCCATATTTTTGTTAATGTTATGGGATTTTTTGGTCTGTAGGTTAATGAAAGAGGAATTTAAAATTTTGCACAATATAGACATTTATTGTTTTTATACATAAATACCCAGAATGGGAATGACCCAAGATTAATAAAAACAAACTGTTACAATAAAAAATATGCACATAGACATTATAAAATAAATAATTATATATAATAAAAACACTATTATTTTTTAATGGCTTTGTTTTCCATTTTTTTACTAAAATGTGGCAACTTTACAGAAAAAGAGGTTATATTTTGAAGTGAGACCCCAGGTGTTAATATTAGATACTAACTTACATCATATAACATGTTACTGCTAAATTTCGCTACAATAAATAAATCTTTACAAATATTTGTTTAAATATGTCCTACTTTCGTTAATTTGTAAAAATCATCAAGGTCTGTTCTTTTTTGAAGTCACATAAATTGTTAATTACTAGAATATTATACCTTTTCATGCAATGCCTAATTTAAAATATAAGTATAATCATATTTTTATACAATATAAAATATATTTAAAATGTAGGTCATTTAAAAATTACAAACTATGCAAAGTCAGAGTTACATATTGCAAACAAAGATCGTTTACCTATTGCGTTAACACAATACATATTTGACCTCGTACAGTGTACTGCCTACGCACATCTCTATTAGACCGGTCATTGTCGCTGGACCTCCTGACGAATACGCACGTATGAATACAATACTATAAATAAGTATTCTAAGTAAAAATGAATGAATTAGTAATGATTCAACGTGCTGACCGTGAAACGGAACGTCTCAGACCGTAACTTGTCCTGCGCATGGATGACGTCTCGAAAAAATAATAATGACATTTTGGTGATTTCACTGTTCCACGGTTAAAACTTTGCAATTTAAATTTTCTCATTTTGAAGTGATAGTAAACGCTGAATAATAATAACTCTATAACTTCAAAATTTTGATTGCTGTGTTGTTTTCGTCTTTGTTAGCTGCCCGGTGAGTTTGAAGTGTTTAATTAATATTTTATAAAAGGGATTAAGTTCGTCTACCCACTATTATCCTTATGAAGTTTCAAGGAACCTCATAATTTTTTGCGATCATTTTATACGATTTGAGATTAAATGAGTAATGTAACTGTTCATAGAATTTGTATACGTAATGGGTTTTATTGTTCTAACTCTTTAAGACTCACGTAGCTACTTTTATATAAGTATATATTATTTGATTGTCTCGAATATAATTATTACCCATTAATAGATTCATTTCATATTCTAGATATTTGAATGAGTTATTTTTCTACAGAATTACAAAATTTCCTTCATCATTTCATTATTTTTAATCAAAGTAGCTAAATGTTTCTATGGTTTAACAATAAAACATATTTGACATCCGTTCAAAACATACATCAGGAAAAGCATATCTTTATCTTGGTTACTGTTTTGTTTCTTTGAATTTGAATTGTTTTTGAATCTATTTAATTGAATGATGTTTTATGTAATGTAAAGTTATATTTTATTTGTTATATTTCTTACTGTAACAAATATTGCAGGTCAATGATCTACAAAGATTAAAAATGATACATGAATGATTTGTGTATTTCCCACTATTAATTTAGAGGATCACTTGAATATAGAGATATACCTTACATTCAAAGCAACATTGGCTACAGCTCTATAACCCAAGTAAAGGCTCTAAAAAAGAGTTATTGAGGTTCTATATTCTAGTATCTAATTATTTTTTTTACAATTATATGAATATTATATAACTGCAATCATTATTTCAACCATTTCATTTATTTTTTTTTTCAACCATGAATACAATTGAAGCTGATAAATGATAATCCGAACATTTGTTAACAATAATTTTCATTAATATTTATTATTTGTCTGAACATTAATTTTTCACAAAGTCAAGAATAATTACAAATATTGTTTCTATGATTATATCACTTAGTTTCGTTATAAATAAATAATTGAATTTTATTTACTGAACAACAACAAAATTATCCAACATAATACATATTTTACAATTTAAATTATGATATTTTTCACATTCAATTCTATAACAATATTAATTATATTTAAAGAAAAATAAAATAGAATAATAAAAAAATACTTAGAAAAAAAAGAACGGCTAAATATTTATATATATATATATATATATATATATATATATATATATATTAAATAACAAAAGTAAAACAATCAGTTACTGTGAAATCTAAAACAGAATGACACTCGGCTATTGCAGAAGTGCAAGACTGTGGCCATGCCATAATGTCATGCAATTCAGATGCCATTGTGTCATCAAGTAGAGAATATTGACACAATTTTTAAATGTTTTGTTTCTCTTTATTAAAATGCATATAATTGTATTTATATTTTTTTATTTTTTAAATGGAATATCCTCTATATCAAGAGAACTCTTGATAATAATAGTTTTATTTAATTTAAAATGTTTTAATGACCAAAGGATCTATTAGAGAGCATTATAATGATGTATAATGTAGCACAGATACCTAATATGTAAAGGTCGGCTGAACATAACTCGTTCTTGCTAAGGACATATCACCTTGCCTTGACCTTGTAAAAACATTCAAAACCCACACAATGAAATGAGAAGTACATCTCTCTTATTTCTTTTAACATAAATCTGGAAAATATTATTAATACTTATTTCAATATTGGTTGGTTGAAAATAGTTGTTTATTATTCATATTATAGTACTTATTTTGTGTTACATAGAGACATATATTGTCTTTAATTGAATTATATTTTATATGCTTCTATCTTTATGTTGTAATGCTGATACTGCCTTGTCTTTATGTATTTGTAGTTATGTTTAGTTACAAATTTTACATTTAAATATTACTAAATTTGATAAATATCTTTGAAAAATTATATGTAAATAAATATATGTCAATATATGAATTATTAAAATTGGCTAACTTACTGATATTATATGCATGAATCTTTATATTATGTACACTCATTGCATGAACACTTGTTGGAGATAATTTCAGTACAGAATATATAACAAATTATAAGGTTAATAACATTTTATGTAAGTATATGAAACATCAAATATAAATAACCTTGATGATTATCTGTTATGATTATATTTAATAATCTTTATGATAATTTATTATTATTAAAATTTAGTAGTAATTGTGTAATTAATCATACAAACATGTGTGACTATTTCTTAATGTTTTCTTGTAAGTAAAACTCTAATGAATATAGTCAATATTGTCTTGTAATAGAATAATGCTTGTGATCTTTAATAATATTTTGGTACATCCTTGAAATGCCATTCTTCACCTTTGTTTTCATTTAACATGTGGCATTGTTTATTCCTGCGCATGAAATGTTAACAATAATATTTATTGTTGCAGATACTACGTCTGGGAGCTTAAATCTCCTCACACCTTCGTCAACCACTAGTAGAATACGAGATTTTACTTCCCGGATACAAGAGCGAGCGTCTAACTTACAGAACATATCTACACCATTGGCCCCAATATCACCGGCAAGAACACCTGATAACCTCACCCCAACCCCTAGAAAAACAGAGAACCTTCTCAGGCCTCCCCCGAAAATTCATTTGGACACATCAAGTCACAGATCCCGTAGTCATTTGAAAAAACGTGACGAACTACCTCAAAAGAAGCCCAGTTATCTCAATCTAGCCTGTTCTGTGAATGGTTATACAAATTTGACAACATACGATTCGAAATTACGCCAAGATATTAACAAGAGTCGGGAGGCGTCACCAATAAGGCCTATAACACATACGTACCAATATAAGAGTGAGAGTAACTCGTTGTTAGTCCCCATCCCCGTCAGTGCTAACAAGCTTTTGGTACCAACCTTCGGTCCTCATGATACGTCCACGAATTTGACGCCGAAAGCGCCTTCCAAGGCGCATACTGACCCGCACATAGCATCCCCATCACATGCCTATATGGCTGCTGAGAATAAACAACTAAAGAACGATTTCCTAGGCCCCAGCATGACGACTACCAGTCGTCCTTTTTTATCCAATGAGGGAAAGAATTTTGCAGCCTCCATGTTACACCAGAAGGATGAAGTGGATAATGTTAAAGAAATGACTTTCAAGTCCAGCTATTCGGAGACGAACTTCCGACAGAGTGTCACAACTAATGGGAAGGAAAGTAGGTTTTCATCGGAATCCTATACAATATCTTCAAATGGCGTATCAAAACGTGTGGAAATCACTAAGGAAAATGGAGAAAAGCTCACAAGTCCCATGAAAAGTTTCATTCAACAACGGGTTGAACGTTTGTATGGTCCCGGGGCACTCGCTCAAGGGTTCTTTAATCAGAAGAGATACAAATTGAAGAGTTCCAGCGAAGATGAAGACTCGAAGGTATTAACAGAAAAATCATTAAACTGTCCAAGCGAAAGGTTTGTGTCGCCTCGCAAATCTAATGAAAGTTTCGACAGTGAAAACATATGCACCAGTCCTACAAACGAGGACCCTACAGTCCTGCCAGTTTTAAGGCATCTGCGGCCGGAGTTCCGCGCTCAGTTACCAGTACTGTCTCCAAGAAAAAGTTTAAAATCCGACCTCTCACCCCAGAAGTTGGATCAAGACATTCCTGAACCAAAAAAGACTGAATCGGTTGATGAAATAGCTAGTGAAGTTACAAATGGTGTATCTGTGATAGATTTAGATGAACCAGTGAAAGAAAAGGTGAATGGTGTGTCAAGTGCAAAGGTAAATGGTGAAGAAATTAAAGATGGACATTATTTCATAGATTTGGAAAAGAAAGAAACCGAACGATTAATCGCACTGGCCGTTGGGGCTGAAAAAGAATTGGAGAATTTACAGGTACAATTTTAATATATATTTCTAATAAATATTTCTAAATGTGTAATATGTAGTTAATTCATCATATTAAACTTTACTTACTAAAGAAATAATTGTCTGCAATGATTATATATCATATCAGCAGTTTATTATGAAACTAGGGTACTTATAACTGCATATTTTGCAAACATATTGTTCTTTCCATATAATTAGGAAAATGCAAATAATGCAATTTTTGTAATTAAATTTCATACAATTTTGTTCAACTTCTGATATTTATCTCAAATTCAATTTACAAAATTGCCTTTGTTGTAAAAAAAATAAACATCACATTCAGCTACAATTACAGTTACGATTTATTATATTTGGTTCACAAAAGTTTAAATATAAAAATATACTTATGATTATTTACAAACACTTCAGGATCAAGATATAAGTGAAGAGGTGCTTGGCTTCCTTCGCGCAGCATCAGGAAAGGCAAGACTGTTGGCAACCCAGAAGATGCAGCAATTTGAAGGTCTGATATATTTATTGAGGTTTTGTTCAAATAAATATCATGAGACGGCTGAGTCAATTAGATTGTGAATGCTACTTAACTGATTAATTTTAAGATTGACTACTTGGTATGCTATACTCTCGCCGAAGCCTATATACTTTGAGAGCGGAATCCATAAACTAAGAACCACTTTGGCTCTTCAGGTGACTCATCTGGAGGTCTTCAATGGATGTCTAAATCTCAAAAAAAAACAATTGTTTAAAAAAAATACAATTAAATAATAATTATTATTTATTACTAACCCACCTGGAAATACTGTTTTACATTTCAAACCTTATCAAAATTGGTCTAGTATGATAAGACCGTCAAAAATAAGACCATTTTATATACCTCCCACTATCACTAGATGTCAACAATCAGAAGAAGAGCTATACCTGAATCAACTTCACTATATTTACACCATTACCATACAATTCCAGGTCTCTGCTACAACCACATCAACGAGAGTGGGGATGAACCCTTCCCTACCACGCTAGAGGATCTGCAGGGCTTCTGGGACATGGTGTGTCTGCAAGTGAGGAACGTGGAAGCTCTCTACGAACAGATCGATATGCTTAAAGCTAATAACTGGCAAGAGGTATGTTAAATTAATAATTACTATGACAGGTAATTGCGCGACTAACTTAAAATTTACTTTGAATTAAGATATTTGTTTAAACCATTGTATCAATCAACTAACAACTATCGCCCAACAATTATCTTCTGCTCCCCTTACTCTAAGCAATAAGGTTAATTATTTTTTCATGTAATGCAGATACATTTTTTATTTAACTTGCCCAAATCTTAAATTATTCTTGTAAAAAATAATAAAATTTTCCTTAACAATAGGAACCTATTTTTCGATTTATCTAGTCCGCTATTATACAATAAATTTAATTACAATCCAATTGCCACTTTTTGCATAATGCGCGAACAAACAGACTTACACACAGGCGAAAATTACAAAACCATAATGATATATGATGAACGCGTACGCGATGTGATCAATCAATTGAAATGAATAAATATTTATGTAGGTACAGATTCTACTTCGTTACTATTTTATTATTTGTCTCTATATAATATACAAACTCTTACTTTTTTCATATTAATACTTGTACTATTAGAAATAATACCAGAAATTAAATTGTAGTATCGTGTATTCCAGATCGTGTCTCCGGTGAGTCGTCCGCAGCCGTCGCCGGTTCGCGCGCGCTCGCGCACTCCCGCCGTCAAGAACGAGAAGGCACGACTCGCCGCACAGAAGAGAGAGACGGAGAGGAAGGCTATGTTGGAACAGCGCAGGTATTACTAAAATGTAGCTACTTATTTCGTTTCCGAACATTTTTTTTTTTTATTTTTGTTCTCTCCCCAGATTCTTTATTTTTAAGTTTTATGCTCTGTTTTTAAAAACGTCCTTAGCCTCTTAGTTCACTTATAGGTAATAATGCAAAATTATTTAAGTATTAGTGTTCATCTTAAAAAATTAAATGGGTATTCATTGAATTGTAATATTAATGGGCTCTTTGATCTATATTGATGTTTTCTACATTACATAAGTTACTTTAATAATTCGAGCGTCTATCAAGAACAGACGAACATACAAACTAATCCCACTATGTGTTCCAGACGCGTGGCCCGCGAGCGGCAACTAGCGGCGCGGGCCGGCCCCGGCGCCGGAGAGGCCAACATCTCCACCGGAGACGACGGACAGGTACTGCACTAGTATAGAATACTAACTGATAAGCTACAGAAAGGCGTTACTCATTCAGAACATTAGTTACGAATTACTGAATGATTAAAAATATTTGTTATTATAGCCTTACTCGCATTTGACATATTTTTGAAAAAGTTGTGCCTTTAACTCTTTATAATGATGGACACGTTATTCGTTCTCTCTCTTTATGTTAGTGTACATTGTATAATAATTTAAATAAATCACTTACATATAAAATAATACCCTAACTGCTACACACTTGTATCCTGGTAGCTAGCTATCTGATATCATTTCTAGTATAATACATTACAGTAATACATACATACAATACAATACAATACAATACATACATACATACATACATACAATCTTCTTCTTCTCCTGAACCTTATCCCATTATCTGGGGTCGGCTCTCCTCGTCTGTTTCTTCCTTTTGGCGCGGTCTTGCGCTGTTGCATCATCCAGAGCCTGTATAGTTCCAGGCCAAGGGCACATACATACATACAATACATTAAAGAAAACTATAAATATTTTAAAGTACAAGTTCCCAATAAGGTTATATATGTACTTTACAAAAATAGTTTTAATTTTTTAAACTAACAATTGAGTAATCATTAATATTTCTTTTCAGGAGGTAGAAATATTTGTAGGAAAAAGCTCGAAGCCATCAAAGACCGTTCCACTAGGGGACTGCATGAGCTCGGAGGAATCCTTTACACAGAGCTGATTCATTATCACTATAGTTGTTTAGTATGTGTCTACATTTGTATGTCTAAACAGATTTTGATGAACTTAATAGGATAGTGTAAAGCAGCATGTTAGAAATTTAGATTTTCATAATTTATATATTAAAGTTATTTATTTCCAATTTTAGAAGATTTTAATCGTTTTTAATTTAGGTAATTCTTAGAATTTAAATGTCTTTTCAAATTATATACTATGACAAATGTTTAATAATTAAATGCAGGAAATATATTGAGACCGCACATCACTATTATATATAGCACATCAATTTTACGACATTTGGCAATTTATCTATAATAATCTAGATTTTGCTTGCTTTAAATTTTACAATACTACAATATAAACTAATAGCTTACCTATATACCTTCTCTGCAAAACTAATTATATGAATATGAAATCAATTATCCAGCCAGTCAGCACTTACACATAAATTAACAAACATGAACAATTATTTATATTTATTAACAATAAATACAAAAACTTCAGGTCTAAAAATATTTTCTGTTAAGTGAATTCAAGAAAAAGTATTTATGCAGAAAAACAAATAAGTACAGTGTTATGCCTATAATAAAATAATCTAATAAACATACAAATGTAGATATAATGTTTTATCTGTTTTAAAAGAAACCGAAGCTTTATAAGTCTTACATTAAAAATAATATACTTAATACAATAACTGTCATGAAATACACGAAATGGTGGTTTTTAAAATAGATATTTCAAATGGATTGCACTATGCAATAATGAGTCCATGATAAAAATTGAAATCAAAATATACCTCAATTAATTTTGGAACATCATAAATATACTTCCTCCTTGAAGTACAAATAATAATATTTTTGTGGTTGACTCATTGCATGATGCAGTCCAAATATGTTATAACACATCTGAATAAAGCGAATGCACCCGTGTTTACTAAAAACTGTGTTTGTATAGAAGTTAACCATGTTATATAAAATAAGTGCTCTATGGATGACAATCTCCAAAATCATGAATAATAAATGTTACTATTAATAATTGAAACATTTAAAACTATGTTATATCGTTTATTTTATCCAAATTAAGTTAATATTTTGTATTTATATTGTATTTAAATTTCAATTGAATAATTAAATTTTTTGGTAATCCGAGGCTGAATATTGAATAATTTAGATTTAACTGGAAGTGATACTGACAAGTTTTTAACATAATTAATGCCACTTTATTTTGAAAAAAAATATGAATTATTTTTATGTGAAATGTAAAGGATTTAAATCATATTGTTTACTTGTGTGTAAAATCATATAAATTAAAATCTCTTTCAAGGCCTTGAAAAAAGTAATGTAAGGGTGTATACACACTAAAGCTCAATAGCTCAAAATTTTTTATTACAGAATTCCATCTATTTAGTTCATTCATGTTTTTTTTTAGTTAAAATAATAATAAAATGTTGTGGCATTGAATGTGTTGTAATTTTTAAAAGGCTGGTCCGTTAATGATAAAACAATACATTTTTTATATATTTTTATTTATCATTGCTCATCGTTGTGATCACTGAAACATCAGAACGAATTAAATTTAATAAACTTTATCTACTCAATTGTGAATTTTAAGTTTAATTTTACACTAATACTGTTTAAAATTGGTAACGAATTAAATAAATTATTGTTTAAATGAAGTCTCGTGCTTTTTTTCGTAAATAGTTGCAATAATATACTTTACCCGATTTTCATTTTGATATAAGTATATACATATAACCTCATTATAACTTTTGAAGTGAAGCTTTGAAATAGCGCTTTATGATTGAAATCTTAATTTAGGATTTGAAAGGAGGCGAAAATTACTGTAAAAGCTGTTTAGAAGTTATGGAACTTTATTAAAACAGTAACTAAATAAAAACCAACGAAAACATGACACTGAATTGCTCAAATGTAAGCAAAATCTGGAAAGTCGGTTAACTATACGAATGAATTATTTAATATTGATTCCACATGTCATTACCTCTTGTTTAATGTACTTATCACAATACAAAACTAAAATATTTTTCTAGAAGTTGAAAGAGCCCAAAGATGTTTAAAACAAACTTCTTCAAACCTTAATAACATCGCACATTTTGATATTTATAACAAATGGAAATCTTAAGTATGCACAAGCTATATATAACTACAGTGATTGTATATTAAAACGAATGCCGAATATAAACACTGTATTTAATTTTGTTATAATATAATTAGGAAACGTAGGTAGGTTATAAATCACTTTATTCTAATTGCAGTTTTATTATAACAATCTTATAGCAACTGGCAGCGATTTTATTCGCGCAAGTCTACACGATCGCAATATAGTACTCTGTGATCGCAAGACCCGAAAAAGTCAGCGCTCCCGCTCTTTTGAAATGTTGACGCTTGACAGTTCGATGTGATGTCCAACAACGGCTGGCTTGGCTGACAGTTACACATTTAACTGCCATTGCGTGGCATGGCTTTGGCTGAGGGTTAGCTTGGAGTTACAATATTTAAACTTTCGTGAATCATGACTTATATTTATATTTACCCGGCTGTATTCACGTGGAATTATATCAGAATGTGCCCGACTAGTCCGCCACGCTTAGAGCGCATGAGTAAGAGCCCCGAATGGTTTTGAAACTTCACATTCCGATATAATTCTACGTGAATACAGCCGGGTAAATATAAATGTATAACTGCAGTGATTGTAGCTTTTACCTCTGGAAAACGTAGAAAGATATATACTACCCCTACCCCTTCGAGCAACTCTGTTTGTGTCAGAAGAAAATATAAAAATATATCAATGACCATGCTTACGATCATGTATTCATCTTTGTGTGCAAAGTTGTTGTATATGAAGTTTCTGGGTTGGTACGGTACCCATCATTCTTCTTCAAAACATAAATCCACCACGACTGTGCAACGGAACCAGACTCTCAGTCAAGAAAATGATGAACAATGTTATCGAGGCAACAATTTTGACTGGAAAATTCAAAGTTAAAGACTTACTGTTGCCACGTATCCCAATGATCCCGACAGATATGTTATTCGAATTCAAACGTTCGGAGTTCCCGATGCGCCTCGCTTTTGCAATGACTATAGACGCACGTGTGTGGTAACCCACTTGTGTGTGTGTGGTGTAAGAAGCATGGATTCTCCAAATTATTAATCCATGCCTCTTACAAGGGCAGTTCTATGTGAGCCGCTCTTGCGTTGGAAAACCTAATTTATTCGATAACGCACCAGAAGGAAAAATAAGAAATACTGTGTATCCAAACGCTGCAATGTCACATTTTTTTCAATATTTATGTAATGTCTTTCCTTAAATTTATTTTAAAAGATGTCGTAGCAACGCGCAGGGTACAACTAGTCTCTATAATAATAATTATACAGATTAGAATATATATTCGTTTTTTAACATTGAAAACTATATTACTAGTTTTTTTTTCCAAGGCAAAACTTTATACTACTAAATAAATGTTTCTATTTTTGAAGAGCGAGGCCTCCTGATTTGGGTATGTGGGTTTTTTACACACACTAAGAGATCTCAACCTTGCTGTATTTATCATCATTGTTAGTGACTTAGATAATGTAATGGGTGCTCTAATATAATGTGGGAACAGACCAATATAGTCGTTCATCTGCAGTGTTGATGTGTGCGTCTAGTTGACATTTTATTTTAAAGAAATAGTTTCATGAATTAGCATGCCTCATGGCTGGTTCAATTTGGGGTACATAAAGCAACGATTTTTTAAGAAGATTTCTGTATTGACACCATTTAACTATTAGGCTACTTGGCAAACCATTTAGAAATAACTTTCTGGATATCACACAAAGTCTCTATGTTCTTCCTGTCTACCTTGAACATAAATGTCATCTGTTAATAAAATGATATTACATTGACTGGTTCTAATAAGAAAGAACTCAATGCAAGCTTTGACCAAAAAATACACAAATCACATACTATGTAAATATACTATGGCCTCTGGACTTAGGTTGGAGCAGTTACTCGAATGATGACCAACGAAAAACCTCAGTCAGTTAGGCCGGTAGACAAAAGATCATTGAGATCTGGCAACATAAAAATCAGAAACCCATACCGCAAAAAACAGTTTTAGCATTTCAATCAAGAGGATCAACCAGTGAAGTCTTGACGGTCATGACAAACAAATATGTACAAAGGAAGAGTTAAAAGATAATCAATGCGGCGGTGAAATCTCAGCAATGTCATCGGCGTGCTTCATTATAAATGATTGCAAGTCTTGAAGACGATCACTGACAGTCTCGCAGTTTGTCTCGAACCCAAGGGCATCCATGATGGGACCTGAATCACATCCATGATGGGACCCAAACCATTTGACTCAGGAGGAGCCGAGGAGCACTACACCGCATAGTTTTGATGGAGTGGATAGCGATGAACTAGCTAAACTTTGACCCATCATCATACCAATACTTGAAAGTCAATATTGATACTCAGGAATTCTCCTACCTAAAGGTAGCCTTTATAACACATGTCGCGATAGTAGATCTTCTTTGCCTTTGTTTATTGGTGTCCATTAAAGAAGACGCCACCGCAGCACAACGCAGAATGACACAGATTACCACAAAAAATTGTACATATATATTGTCATGAAAATAAAGAAATTAAGCAAATAAATAAAGAAATTAAAAATGTTAATTAACTGAACTGAATAAATAAAAACTAATAAAATGTGTAACAAAACTAAACCATCATACCGCTGTATGAATTATTTATAATAGTCAGCTACTCATTATTAAAGAAAATTACGAATGTACTATACAGACAGGCAGATAGACGCAGTACAATATTTATATTAACGTACACTTGTCTTGTCGTCTCAGCTCACTACTTCTGCTCATTGCGATAACACAGAGGAACGTCACGTCAAGGTTTTCTAATAAGAAGACTAGTAATTATTACTTTATAAATACATTAATCCATTGAAAAATGTATCATATAAAGATACTTGTCAATGACTAAACTTAGACCACAGCCTTTTACACATATCAATGACAAGAAAAAATATCCTCATTTCCATATAAGTTAGAAGAATTCCCCTATCGTACATATTTATAGTTGCAACTCAATAAACATATATAGAGTATTATTTCTCCGTCTCTTTGTCCGTTTTAATCCGGAAATGGTTGAATGACGATATTTTTATTGACAGATGGAAAGAGTACAGTAGTTTTGACGTTAGGAGTTTTCGTACTAGGGGTGAAAACAGTTATGGAAATTTCTTAGATTCAGATAATTTGTACCATGGCTAGCTCAGTTTAAGAGATTGAATATAGTAGGCAAAACTATTTTTTACTCATACAATTGGCATATATTTGGATTGATATTATAAATTTTAAATATAACCCGATATTTCGTACGCTTTGAACACGATTGCTGCAAAGCATTCGAAACTAAATTATAAATAAAATATAAATTGAATTATACGCCGATTGGATGCGTTAAATATATTTATTAGAAAGTGTACTCGTTAAAATCTAAGAAAATACTTAATATACGTGAAAAAAGTGTGCGGCGCTTTGTGCCATATTTTTCGTATATTAAGCAATTCAAATTATATTATCTATGCATATTTAAATTTATTTTTTGTTAGTCCAACCTAGTGCAACCTAACGTAATGTAACAAAGTATAAATGTTTATAACATTCCGTTATTACTGTAGCTACGATTTATTTAAACTATTATATGAGTTTTCAGAGCAAAACAATAAATATATATATCAAGATGCTTGTAGCTAAGAGAAAGAAAAAACTGTTGAGTTGAATTCGAGGCGGGTCAGTCAGTAACATTCAACGCTTATGCATGTGTGTGTGTTCAACGTAATTCAACGTAAGCTGTACACCTACATAGCGACAACTTTTTGAAGCTGTATCTATAAAATTATAGGTCGCAGATTGGATACAGTCGACCAAAACGTTTGGTCGGCTCGCGTAGTTTATTAAAACGCTATATGAATGCTCATATTTTTCTGGTTTTGTCGCTGGACGATAAGATTATAAGATATATGGGAAAATTCTATACAATATAACCTAATAAATCTTTTTAAAGCCGTAATATTTCTAAAGTTTGTGATAGACTTTAACACAGCTGTCCGTCTGTTGTTTTTACCTATTTCTTCATTATAATGACATATTCACTTTTGAATAGTACAAGAAGTGTTTCCTTACAGGCTCATTGCCTCTGAAAGAAGTAGAAACAAACAAACTCACCTTCGTATTTTTAATACATATCTTAAAAGCTTTGTAACGTAACTAACCTTGCACTTTTGTGCCATATTTGACATTTTTGTGCTAGTTTAACCGACTTCGAAATAGGATATAGTATTCGGCTGTTTTTTTTTTGTTATAAGTATAGTATAGTAAAGTATAGTATAGTATATAGTATATGAAGCGACTCAATTAGTAAGTGTCTGTAGTTGATTATAGGAACTTATATTAGTTTTATTAAAAGTATAAGTTATCTTCAATTATATAATTTAGTTCATAATATGAAATAATTATTTTAATTTACATTAAATAAATCATTAGTGATTTTTAAGACTAAAGGTATGGTAAAGGCTGCGTTACGTGTTCAAGCAAAGATATTTTTTTTATCACAAACTGGTTGTAACTCCAGTTTATAGAAATTTTGAGACTTGTCAGACGTGTTTATTGTTAATATTAATTTAAACGTTTCTTCAAATGAATTTCAGATTATTAGTTTAATCTAATGTAAGTGTTTTTAAAAGAATTGATAATTTAATTGTGACCTTTAAGATAAGTTAACAGTAAATATTTAAAAAGCTAATTGTGTAGTCTTTATATGTAGGTATACATATATTTCAATTAACTTAAAATAACAATTTTCTTCATTCAAAATAGTTTTTAATGAACTTCGAATTTAAAATTGGGCAACTTCCTATTTAATATATTAATAATATAATATATAATAATTTAGGAAGTTATCGAATTTTTAATTCGAAGTTGATTAAAAACTATTTTGAATGAAAATTTAAGGGACCAGAAAATAACCTTATTTTGAATTCTTGACTATTTTATGATGAAAATATTAAATACTTTTATTATCTTTATATATATTAAATATGAATTTAATCAGTTTATTTAAGATATTATTTCTAATAGGCTGCGAGATAAATAATCACTACATTCCAGAAACACACCGATTAGATTAAATGTTATAACATTATGTTTTATTTATTAAAATTATGTATATATTTATATCACATAGATTAAGTAGGCAGTGATTTATTTTAAAACAATAAAATTAGTTTATTTAAAATATATTAATTTATAACTTTCAAGGCTTATGTCAGTTTAATTCAATATTGTTTATTTTTATAGAGTTAATTTATTCGTTTCAATATTATATAAATGATAATCGGTCTTGTGATGGGAAAAAAAACTTCGACTCAAAAAATTCTAATCAAGGTTATGTGATTGAAATTAAAACATGATATCGTGAAATACATTTTAAGAATCGTAAATAAGTAAAATATTTGATAAATAATTTAAATATACGTATATATAAACAAATTTATCATAAGGTACTGTAATCCAGTGAGTATTAATCTTTATTTATAGGATAGAATGACAAAGAATAAACAGAAAAAGTCGAGGCAACAGCTAGTCATAAATAAGATTTGGTCATAATATTATTATTTTTTTTGAACATATTTATGTTTTGTGACTGTTAGTTTGTCCGTATATTTTAAACTAATATTCACTAATCTAAATTAGTGAATCCTATTCACATTTTTTTTTAATAAAAAATGTCTTTCAAAATTTTAAAGTGGTTTAACATTACCAATAAAACATTTACTTCATTTCGTAAATATATTTACGAAATGAAGTAAATGAACGAAATGAAATCTTATATGTTTGAAAAGTTAAAGATGGATGGATGACCGAGTTAAAAGTACGATTACTATATTTTTAAATATGACTTATCACAAAGAAAATTGAATAATACTATGCTAGTTTGTGACATTTGTCATTTATTAGCCAAATGATAAAACGCTACAAATAAACACTAACTGTTACGAACAAACATTTCGGACATTTTTTTGTATAAGAATAATTATAATAGTATACTTTAGTTTTTATAATAAATAATAAAAATTAATTTATGCAATATTTCCCATTACGACAATGAATATATTTAAAACCATTGTCATGCAGATGATGAAAAATCATGAGTAAAACATGTTTTAAAAAACTGTTTAAATTAAAAAAAAAAAAACTACTAAATTATTCTTAATTATTTATTAAATAACTTATTTGCACTTTATATTTCATTTAAATGTTGTATCTCGCGAACTCAAAAATATATATTTATTATATATTTCTCTTGTTTGAAATCATTAAAATAAACCACGTAAAACAACTTCCAATAATTTTCAAAACATTGACATTCCAAAAAAAAAAAAACATTAATTAAATAAAATTCTAAAATTACATCTTCAATATCAAATTCATAATTAAATATACTCATATTTTTTATATTTTCAAAGCTTTCATTACATTATTAAAAATTTAAACCAATAGATAATATCCCGCTTTGTTTGTACTATGAAATATTACTGAAAATTTCAGTCTAGTTTATGTTATTTCGTATTAAAAAGAAACATTTATTATTAACAATAAAAATGTATAATGTAAATCATGATTTCAGAGTATCCAGGAAATATACGCACGATAGGTGTTAACTCTCACTATGGGGTAAGTTTTATATTATTATCAGTATAGTAATACATATTTTTCTACCACTAAATAAAAAAGTTTTCTAATTACTAAGATTATTTCCCTTAAAAAATATTAATATTAGTGTTTAAAATCACAAAAATAAACCTCGTAAAACAACTTTCAATAGTTTTTATTATTAATTTGTATAACATTTTAAATTAAACTTAATCTTTAATATTAATAAATCAAACGTAATGTTTAATATAAAATTATTCTATAAATATGTATTTGTCAGAGTCCTTACACACCACGTATACTGGCGAGTTATCGGAAACTCTGTAGCTTTGGCTATACACAGCTATAACTCGCTGGCCATGTTCCTCGCCATGCAGGGAGACATCATGAAAGACCCTGACATTATTTTATTGAAGAGCAACCAATTTAAATATATTACTATTTGGAATGTCGTAAGTTATTCAGGTTTTGAATCATTATAAAGTTAAGGCTTTGTATTTGTTAAATGTAAGAAAATCAATCCTGAAAAAAATAAATTACAATTTCATCGATCGAACAAAAAGTACTCTATGTTTTTTTTATGAAATTTTGTACACAATGTACATTGTACACTGGGTATACACAAGTAGACTGTGACATAGAAAAAGAAGCTAGGATAGTTTTTATCACGAAAAAAGAAAAGTTGCCAAAATACGAGTACAAAGACAAGCTAGTACATTAATAATTCGTTTTTATTTTAATAGTTCTTTGCTCCATATCTCCCTTCCACCCAAGGGAACCGGCGGGCAAAAGCTAATTTTGTACATAGGACAATAATATCTATACATTTGCCTTACTGTTGTTTATTAGAAATATATGGAACTTAAGTCCATTTATGAACATTTTTAATAATTACTATAGAACCACTCATCAGTATTAAAGTAGCTCCTAAATGACTCTCAATAGTAAGTCTGGTCATGGGCCATTTATTTAAATAACATTTTGTCACAACCAACAATTTTCAGTTCGAGTGTAACTATGCAAGCCGATTAAATGTTAGTAATCGGAAATGTATGTCTCAAGACGGCCTTTATCTATTTGTACTTTTCCTGAATGTAATGCTGTATTTTTTTCGTCCTCTGATCTTAAATAAAATAATATATATATAGAAAATACCATTATAAAACGGCCACCTGATTTGAGAATGTACTTCTTCATTCAAAAACATGTATATAAAATATATTTAAAAGTCTACTTAGCAGACTGTTGACGTCTTGAAAGAATAAAATATTAAATATTAATTGCAAAGACAAATTACATCCGGCCACCAATTTCCTTTTCTTTTTAGCAGTTTATATCTAAATTGATACATGTTATGGTTCTGACATGAAAATTAATAATTGATCCTGATTAAATATTTTAGTACTAGATTAAAATAACTATTGAGTTTTATAAGTGCCAATTTGGAAGCTAGTATATTTATAAGTGCATCTGTGGCTATCTTAAGATTCCAATCTCGGATTATAGATTGATTTTTAATTTAGGATAAAATAGAGTAAATATTTCCATCCTTACTTAAACTTTAACTTCCTATTGTTTTATATACTTTGAAAGATATTCCATTAAAAACTGTCCAGATAATTTATTAATTCATTAATTTGTGAATATTACAAAATAATAAATTAATCGAAATTCTTGCAGGTTTTTCAGATTACGTTTCTAGTTATGAGTTTAACGTGTGACATTCCGATACTGATGAAGGTAAAGAAAGAAGACAAACTTATAGAAAATTTAAGAAAATACAAAAACATATTCTTCGGTGGTGTCGTGTGGCCAACCTCTGTGGTAATTATATTTCGTGTCCTCTACCCAAAGGTTGCCTGGAAGAGATTGCTCTTTAGCAATAAGGCCGCCTTTTGTACTAATTTATCTTTTATGTGTTATTGTTTTTTATATATTTCATTTGTTTGTGGTACAATAAAACATATCGTATCGTATCGTATCGTAAATTATTATAAGTATATATAAATTACGTGTCACAGTGCTTGTCCGCGACGGACTCCTAAACTACTTAACCGGATATTAATGAAATTGTGTAGTGTTTGGTCCAACTTAGAGGATAGGATAGTTTATATCTCATTTTATTTATTTATTTTATTGTTAGTTCCATACAATTCTAACAGATGGCAGTACATAAGAAAGATTTTTCAAATTTATATTATATTAAAATATATTGTATAATCTAATTATAGAAAGTTATATTATATTATTCCCTTGAAATAATATTAGCAATTTTGGAACTATTGTTAACCAAATAGAGATCCAAAGAAAGAGTTTCTTACAAGCACTGTGTTCTGAAGTCCTCACGGACGGAGTCGCAGGCAACAGCTAGTTAATATATATAACCTTTGTGTACTACCAACGACTCTCCCGTAGAGTCATCTAAGTATTGTATCTTAACCCAAGGCGTTTAGTTAGTTGTTCATTTAAGGGGTTAGTACGAAGTATATAATATACTAGCTGTTGCCCGCGACTCTGACCTTGTCGACAGAAATTGTTCGAAATATTAGTCCGGACCTACTGATCGAAACCGGGAAATACCGACATTGTCCATATTTACATAAAATGCAACTTTTATTAATTATTGTGAGACATGTTGTCATGCTATATCCAAACCTAACAACAATTCTTAAGAGCGAGAGAGAGGGCAAGAGAGAACTACAGAGATCAAACAAAAAAACAAACTTTACTTCTTAAAATAATTTGCAACATCTGTATGTTTTCGTCTTTTCAGCTAATATTTCTAATATTCTGGCCGCTTTATATATACGATAGGGAATTACTTTTCCCCGCGTATATTGATAAAGCATTGAGTCAGTGGTCTAACCACGTCATGCACACTTCAATTCTGCCAATTGCAATATGGACGATACTCTTCCAGCCAAGAAAGAAACCAAATTCTCAACTGTGGTATTACCTTCACCTCGGGACGACGTTTGTGGGATATTTCTTATTGTGAGTATATTATAACTAAATAATCTATCTTTATTGCATAATATTTATATTTTTCAGTATTTATTTTATCATATATTTTTCGGATATGGATTAAAAAAAATTAAATATACATGATACATTTAAAATGCCGCTTCATAGAAATATAAAATTTCTTTACATTATCTATATTAGATGGATATGTGTTGATTTAAAAAATATATACGTAATTAAAGTTGTTAATGATATTACTGTATTGTAATCTTTTTTTCAAGTAACCTTTAAGAATAATATTCGTATACTTAGAAATAATAATTCTTAAAAGTTAGTATTAGGTTAATTTAATATTTCTGAATTTAATTTAAAAAAACATCAATTTGCCCAGGCACGCTCGAACCTGTGACCTCTCGGACACATTTCCCGTCGCTCTGTAAACTGAGCCACCGGTTCATTACCCGCCTTGATGAATTTAGCATAATATGTATATAATGGTTTTTATCGGGAAGGAGCGACTTTTGAGTCTATATTTATTTAAAAATTAAATAACTATAGACAAATAGAAATAAATGTTTAAATTTGTATTTTTTTTTCAGTTTGTTATACAACCATTCTGTGACGGGAAGCTGGCCGTACCCGTTACTGAAGATTGTCTATGGAACTGTATACTTTCCGTTGCTGTTTACGTTTATTCTTTTTTTGTATGTTTACATTTACTATATTCAGTGGTCATTGACCTCTTGTATACACGAAACATCTAAAATGAAGAAAAAGTGATCAGACACTTTTTATTTCTAAATACTTATAATTTTATTCAAGTAATTTGGTAAATTAAGGTTCGTATTTTTATACCTTAGTATAATTTATTTTGAAGGTTGAATATATAGTAGAATATTATAAACAGTTTTATTTCTATAATATGTATATGTATTATAAGTCAATTCTATTTATTTGCGTTATAATTTTACTATCTTTAGCTCGCAGCTTTATTCTTTAAACAATTATTGTTACAAATATTTTAAAACATTTTGGTAGATTACAAAATTTACTTTAGCGCCATCTATCGTCTCCTGGCATAACTATGAACCAGTGACAGAACAAAATTTTCTGTGAATGTGACACACCAAACATGTATAGATATTATAGTAAACCAATGATATATATAAAGATAAATATATAGATATTATTTTAAGGATATAGGAAGATATAAATAAAACACAATCCCTTGCAAGTGATTCGAGAATAATAATAAAACAACATTTATACTATTGGTTCTCAAGTCCACTTCTAATTAGGTACAACGTTGTATTGAGTCCATAAAACAACAAAGCTACATACGAACGTATTGACCGACATACAAAACAACACTATTTATAATAAATATTATTAATCGATCAAGTGACAGTTGCTTAGATATTCGATCAACAAGTTAGTATACAATATGGAATATAATCTGTCTATTTTACATAGATATATGATTTTTTATTTTTTTATTTTTTAATATTTTGTTTCTCTTTTTAATATGTTCAGTAATGTGTAAAAATACTCAATATTTAACAAACGAATATTTAGTTAATATAATATAATTATCTCATAGAAAACAAGAGGTACAAATTTTTTTTTTTTACTATTTATAATTGAGAAGCCCCGTGGGGCCTTCTTGTATATAGTAGAAGCTCTTCTAAATAATTATTGGGAAATTATATAATTGAACCAATGTGAAACAATCCTTACAAAAGCTCAAACCTTTAGCGATTATTCCCGCGTACCAAGCTTGCCCTTTTCTCAAAAACTTTACACTATCCCTTATGTGTCCAAATCTATATTGTTTTAGTGAAAATTTAGCAAAACATAGTACAAAAGTTTTAGAAATACCTACGAATCTACCCAGCAATTAAAAAGTTACCCTAAACCATCGTAACAGGTTTTTTGTCTTCAATTCATTTGCAAAATTATGTAAAATTTCATACAATTGAAGTCAAAAAATCTTTTAAATGTCACTAATATTCTAATTATCACGATAACTCCGTGCGAAAGAGACAATCGGATATACCTATCTTTATCTGCACCAGTAGATCTACCAAAGGTATAGAATGGACACTTTATTCCCTTTATTTTTTTTTTGGAATCAGTTTTGAAATAAAAATAAATTCGAGGTCTAGCCTGCTCACAAATTTTATAAAACTTCCACATTATAAATTCGTCAGTCTGTAGACTTAACATAGATGTAACACTCATGACTCTACGTTAAAATTAAATTATTATATATGTACATTTTAAATGAACGAAAATAATTAAAATATATATATAATATGTTTGTTGCAGGCGTTAAATCAGACGGTTAATATACGTTTAGGCAAAAGCGGTTTTTTTTTTCACCGAATTTCAGTCTTAGTGCTAGAAATTTGTCGTTATGTAAAATCTGGTATTTTTTACTCGATATGCAATTTTAACGACAAAAACCATTTTTCAAGGTTTTTCAGCAAAATAACACTAAATACCTAAACATTTTGTAAATTCAAATAAAAATTCGATAAAAATTTTAAACTTTTTCGTTTTCATTTTTTTATATTTTTGGTAAACAAAAAAATTTATATATATATATATATATTTTTTTTCAAATCATATTGAACCACCCGTATATTTTTATTACTCTATATATTCTCACTATTTATGCATGATTAATATCTATTTATTATTATTGAAAAAAAAATGTGAATAGACATAATAAAAAAAAGTAAAAAAAAAACAAAAATAGAATTAAAAAAAATAAAATTAACCAAAAAAAAAAAAACAAAATAGACAATAACAGATTGCTTTATTTAACAAAAAATATATAATATATAGAAAGTTAAAAAAAAAAACATTTCTTCACGTTCACCGACGAGACAATGACGGAGAGATGTGCTCATATAGAATATAAAATTAATATTAACCCATCGAACCTTAATATAAAATACATACGATTATTAGCTATTTACAAAATACAGTTAGGTTTTATAAGTTTTTATCATTATCCAGTCTATATAAAGGCTATCCGATGTATCTTATTGTAGTGTTAGAAAACTTTACTGGTGTTATTAACTCTAGAAACAGCAGGCAATTGAAAAAAAAAAAAACAGTAAACGTTACGTATGTACTTTGAAATATTATGCGAATGAATAAAAATCCAAAATGGCACCCGGAGGCAAAAAAAAATGAGATCAAAAAAAAATTTTTTTTTTTTAGAAAAAATTGCCTGCTATTGTAAACAGTTCAAAACGTATCTCGATATACTTATCAAATCTCATTATCAACGATTATTAAAAAAAAATGTTTAAAAAAAAAAATATAATAAATATTCAAATATTGTAATAATAAGATTTGATCGCTTCTACGTTCGTCTGCGCGTTTGTTCATTAATTATTATTACGATGCAACTTATCAATACGTTTGTCTGTTCAAATTATTTCTTTCATAAAAAAAAAGCTAACGAAAATTACAAAAGATAGGGCAGTATCATGTATCCTATATTACAAAATAACCGACATTCTACAAAAAAAAAAACATCAATATTAATAATCATTTGAAATAAATAACAAGTTACAATTCTTTAAAAAAAAAAACTGTTAAAATAAAAAAAAAAGACCTATGATCGCTTAAAACGGAACGCCGTCGCTACAACATTAAACCTTTATTTATATCTTAATAAAAAAAAAACTCTATTTCTATTATTATATATTTATATAATAATTATTATTTCTTCGTCGATATTAAATTATGAACTATAATAATCCATATACATTTAAATGTATATACATTCAATGTAAATGAAGGGACCGATCCGTCGCGAGTACAAAAAAAAAAAATATTGTACGTACGTACATAAATATCTTAACAGTCTCAGAGTACATACATACAATTATAAATAGGTTAACAAAAACGGATCGGAGCCTCCGGGTCAAGGTTCGAATCCCGTGAGATCGTCATTTGTCTGTCTGTTTGTTTCATTGTGTGTAGTCAAGGACGCTATCGAGGGAGAACAGCTCCTTATAGAGCGCCGGGAACACGTGGTGAGGATGAGCCGCCTTGAAGCGACATAGAGCCTCCAGGTGCATTAGGGATAGCTCTCTGAAAATAAATATACATATTAAGTTAATTTATTTACAAATGTTAAAAAAATATATATATATTTATATTGAGTCAAATGTATTTTTTTTTAAATAAAATTTAAATTAAATGATATCTCACGAACATTAAAAAGTATAACTACATAATATCTCATTATAAATGAAGGTATTTTTTTTTAAAGAGCTGTTTACTTAAAGATTAGTGATACTGGGATAGTAGTGGGTTCGATATCTTGTAATATAAATATAATATATAATGAAATTCCTTATATTGGGAGTTACTTTTTATTACCTGAAGGTAGGTATCTTGGCCAGCAGAGTGTCCAGAACTGTGACGTCACCCTTCAGGGGCGCGTGGTTGGTCTCTATCTCATGACGCATGGTCGCCATCGACATGTTGAAAAGCATCTGTATCTCCGGGTTACCGCGCACGCCGTGACGTTCTGATGGCGAATGAAGGTTACATATATTTCTGGGAGTAAATGTAAGTTACATTTAAATTTTATAATAACAAAATGAAGTCACATTTCGTTATAAGACTAAATGAAGCCTAATTGAATAGTTTTTTTTTTTTAAACAAATTGTATATTTTTTATTTGTATATTTAACATGTATATATTTAATATCACTCACCGGGCCACAACAGCACCAAGCTCTGGTACAGCGCCAGTTCAGTCTCAGTTAGTTTGAGTCTGGCGATGGTCTTGGCTGCGTCGAAGATACCGGCCACCAGCGACATGTCGCGGGGGTCACTGGGGTTGTGAAATAATATTAGTCTAAAAGGTCTCACTGCGGGTTGGTGGGTTATGTGTTTTAAAATATAAAGGCTTCCTCAATATGTTTTCCGTCATTCCGTAATTCGTCAAAGAAATTTAATTTTAATATGATATTGATATTGACTTCCAGAAATTTCTTCCTTTTAAATGATATTATAAGAATTCATTATATTAAAGAATGTAAGCATGTCAAGTCAAGTACTGTGATCATAAAAATAATATTTTTTTTTATGTAATCCTAAACTCTTCTTTTTTGAAAACCCTATATTATGTATATTGTATGTATGTGTGTATGTATGTATGCATGTATGTCCTCACCGCGCGTGCACGCACTCTCTGATGGGCAGCACGACGTCTCCGTACAGCACGTGGTCGCGGTTGATGTCGATGAGTCGCGACAGACGGACTATTGCCAGCTCGAAGGATCCTGAATACATTTATATAGTTATTATTCTGTCTCGCTGCTGGTGGAGGAAGGATATCTTTCATATTGATGTCTGTATAGATTATGGCTACATGCTTTTAAATAATTTATAATATTATTGTGATTGAAAAAAGCAAAAACTGCAATTAAAAGATACTTTAACAAAAACGGTGTATAAATGAACAATGAAATGAAACCCAATCACACAATACCCACCTGATTTGAGGAGTAGGATCTGATCGTCCTGACTCAGCTTCATGAACCCTGGGATTAATTTCGCGAACTCTATGATGTTCTGGATCATTGAAGTCAGCTTGTTGGCGCAGTCCAGCCACATCTCCTCGTAGGTCATTGAGTTGTAGAATAGTAACCTGGTGACAAACAGTCAGATATAACATTAAATTAACAATATTGATATATCTGGAAGTTATAAGCCTTTTTTTTAATTTTATTTTATGGTTAATCTCATTTCAAAATTATTAAATCATATTATTTTTGTAAAAAGTGAAATTATTTTGTAAGGAAAGTTTTTTTGACACAATTTATGCAAAATAAATAAGAAGTTTAATTTTATTTTAGGTTCATGAAAAAGTTATGAAAACAATTTAGAGCTGTGAATGTAAATTCAATATTTTTTTAATAATTATATATGTAATATTTTTTTGTTGTAAAAATTATAAATTGAATACTAACTTGGAAACATCCGGTGGTTTCCTGAACATCTCGTGTATGTATTCCAGTTTGGGGTTGGTGTTCGCGTGAGCTTCAGCCAGACTCTTCACCAACACCTTGCTTATCTCACCCTCCGCTGTAAACGTTCATTAACCATTACTTTCAGATACCTTCATTACCTTGTATGATCTTATTTATTGAAATAAATTATAAAATTTAATAACGTTTTACATTTAAATTCAGAACATCGACAAGTTTGGTTCATTTATTTATATAACAGATAAATGTAAACTCTTTCACACAAAATAATCAGTATATGCAATACAAAAAGTGCCTCAGCATTATAAAACAACAAAAAAAGAAATAAAAATGTCAAATAAATAACGTCACATGAGCGTACTATAAATATAAACAGAATGATAAAAATAAAAACAGAATGGCCGTAGATCCGTTGTCTATACTTCTAGTGAGTACTTGGATAATAGCGTGCTGGCGTAAGTACAGATATGATTTCATTGAACACTAACTGACAAAGCACAGGTTGGACCCGTGGATATAGCTTTGAAATTCGATGTAAATATTCCTTATATACCTCGGAGTTTCTTTGATTTTTTTTTATTTCATCCAAAATATCGTGTAAATGTGTTAATTGTTAAATGTTACATTTAAATTTTACTAATTTTAACAAATAATGTATAACTTTACAATATTATAAATGTGTTCAATATGGTTAATAACTTTATCTGTTTGTCAGCGTGTCTGTTGCCGTGCTGCCTCGCTCTGCCCATTATACCGTTTCCTTTGATAATTGTTGAGTCCAAAAAGAATATGGCCAAAACTGATGGTGTAAGTTCATTTGAATAGTCCATTGTGAGATGTATGTATTTATGTTTGAGTATATTAGTGCAGGCTATCTAAATATGCTAGCTAGACTGTAACAGGCTGGAAATTGATGACAGAATTTTTCAGCGATCACTATAAATTGTATAAGCTGATATTCAGTCTCTAGACGGCATGTTTGAACATGGCTCATAATGCATTTTTTAATATCCTTTTAATTATTTCCAGCCCCATCCCAAGATATACTACTTGAGAGTCAACAGCAATGGAATTGCTATGAAGAACAAAAGAGATTTCTTCTATCGAAATACTGGCTCCTAAAATAGTCGAATCAAATAAATACAAAGCGTGATTGTATAACAAAATAAAATTCTACATTGCATTTAAGTTCAATAACCTAAAATAAAATAAGCGACCAAAATATACACTTATAACAAAATCAACATAAAAACATAGCGACATCTTCCTACATACATCTAATAAACGAACTTACACGGCAGGTCGTCGCTAGTACTCGACCCCTGGTGTCGTCTGTTCGAGACTGCGTTGGGGTTCACCATCCCCATCCCTGACATATTCATATTCAACGGATCCATCAACCTCCCGTTACTAGGGGTCAGATCATCCGGACTCAGCTCCTCGCTCGTCAACGAAACCGAACTCTGACCGCTGACTAGCACCGAATTCTGTATGTCCATTGGACTATTCAAATTGGATGGACTATGCAAAAATGTGGTCGAGTCCACATAACTGGCGACCAAATTGTCGACGCCCATCGACGTTTCCGGTTTGATCTCCTGTTTAATGGCTATCACTCCGCTGGATATGGACGCTGGAGATTGGATCCTCTCGTCGTATCTATCGAACTCTTGTATTCGTGTTCGGTTGATATCATTGCTAGCGGACTGTCGGAGAGTCGTCGTGGAGGTTGTGGCAGTAGAAGTGGACGTTGTCGCTCTGATGGTTTTTTGTTGATCGTCTAGTGGGAATTATTTAATTGCTAGAACTCATTTTTTTTGTAAATAATTAACGGATTTGGTTTAATATGTCGCTATTTCGTTGGTTTTGGGGCTTAACTAACTTAACTAAGTTGTTTGAGTCATTTACAGACCAATCGGATTGGGGAGAAATGGACTTACCGTGGTCAATGAAGTCAGTATCCAGGAATCCAGTTTGTTTTGGTTCGTAGGTCGTCGAGTCCACGTAGTTGGCGGACACGTCGTATTGGGGAGGCTGGGGTTGAATGCTCAGGTTTGAGTTAAGCGGCGCGTTGTATCCGTACGAGGAGAGCGGGGAGCCGTAGTTCTGATAGCTGTTGAGCATAATTGAGTGTTAATTTAATGTTTACTGAGTCTTTATTTTCTTTGTGTTTGGGGCAATTTTTATTTGAATTCCTAACAACTCTGTGATTGTCCCTATAAGTTATTTTAATACGTATGTAATATGGTAAGGGCGTGTGGTTCCTCACCAAGTAGTGGCTGAATCGAATCCCGGCGGGCATCTTTGTGTTTTTCTAAAATATTAATTGCTCAATTAGTATTCATATTAACACGCTAAATTTTTGTCTGAATATATTTAATATATATTAAAAAAAACATAATTGCCATAGTTAATGATTATTAATTTTCAATAAATCTTATTAATTTAACTGAATATAATGAATAATGCCCGCTAGTTTAATTAACCGCGCTGTCTGATTATATATAAATAGTTTGATTTGAAACTATAAAAAATTTGAAGAAACTATTTACAAAGCAATTCAATTAATCCTTATTGGGAAGAAAACTTAATACGTTATTTATAAAACTGCCATCTATCAGCAACCGCAAGAACCGTAAAGTACCGCTATTCCATACTAGATGGCGCTAAGCACAGCTATTTGTCATTCAAGTAACGACCCGTTAGACAAAATGTTGGTTACGCTTTACGGGAAAGGCTGATAACGGTAACGAGAGAAAGCAATATAACGGTTGTGAAAAATGCATGGGATTCTTAGACATAATTCTATATACTTGCGAAGTTAATTCCCGTTAATCAACTTTATTGAAGAATTGTATTCGAAATTGTTTGGTTCTGGATGAATTATTCAATTTAATTAAGTTTTTAAATCAGTACCATGAAATAAACAAGTTTTCAGATTCAATTCTATACAGTGATAGGATTTTTATGACCAAAGAAATAAAGAATTATAAACGAATGAAGTCACTGTTCAGCAAGAGATGGCGTTACCTGTTATAATGTCCGTGGAACTGGTCGCTGGAGCTCGGCGTCTGTTGCTGAGCGTCGTACACCGAGTCCGGGGCGGCGTCTGTTTGTGCTCTCATCTGTGCTTGGTGGAACCTGACCTCATCTTCCACTTTCTCGCGTTGTTTCTTTGACATTCGACCGAATTTTACCGCTGAAATAAAAAAAGGTGTGTGTTAGAAAATTAGAAGACTGAATTCCATTTTTAAATTTTGGCTTGATTCGAATTTAACGCTTAATGGCAGACTAACAATAATACTGTAATTAAGTTCTGTCATGAATTGACTATAAAATAACTATTAATTCTATTGAAATTGCTTGTAAATTATCATGTCTGGCAGAACAGCCAATAAATACATAGCCCTATAATTACATAATCGTAAATAAAAACGATATACTCAATTAATATTATAAAGGCGTTACGTATGTGTGCGAAAGTATAAATGTGTGAGTGTATTATGGTTTGCATGTGTGCATCGGCCATTGGCATACTGCCTAGTGGAACAATGAACTCCGCACATGACGTATAACTACGTAAACTGATCCCGTTCTATAACCCGGACATATTAAAACGGACGGCACTTCAATTCACGCGTTAAGGAATAATGTATGTTGAATTTAGTCGCGTAAACATTTTCGGTCCTACAGTTTTCTTTTGTTAAAACGTTCGACGACCCCGTAAATTGTTTGAGCCGTGTGTCTATATAATGCGTTTGTGTAAACAGGTCTTCTTATTTGGTTATTTATAGCCAGTTTAATGAGACGTGTTTTTATGTGTTTCCTATGGTATATTGGATCTTGTTATCTGGTTTAGTTTTTGGGACGGTGGCCTCTAGTTTAACGTTCTACATAATAGATTATTGTTCCAAGTTGTTAAATGTCTAGACTATGTACAAAGAAATTCTTTGATAGAATCAATAACTCCTTTGTTTTCTGAATTCCTAGTATTTTTTCCTGAAATTCAATACCTTCAGACCCGCTGTATTTTTAACATTGCGTAACTCTAATCAGTATATCTGCTATTACGTACCAATACTTGTTACGCTTCGAGCCTGCAGTTGCACAATACTAGGGATGGGAATTGTCGATTAATTACCTGTTAATGACTAATATCGATAATTAACAAAGTATTTTGTTCCTTGACAAACGTTTTATGTTCAAATATTTATTTATAGTAATTTAGGGTTTTTTAAATATACATTAGCTTGTAAATAAATGAGGCAAAATTTTAATATATCGCAACAAATATACTAAGAGAAAAAATTAATTTATAATAACTACACATTTTTTCAAAGCCATTTTTTTTAGCGACACAAACAAATATATCATATGTGATAGTAGCTATTAGCAAACAATACATACATACATACAGCTATGACTGAACACCACTGAACTAAACTATTGTATGAATGGAAACTCAATGATCAATTCAGGAATAACTGAAGCATATATTTTCAAATGTGACATAAATATACATTCAATATAAAAATTAAAAGTGTTTTTTGATAAAATAGTTTTATTTTATGAAACGTAATATATTTTGCAATAATATTTTATTCATGCATATAATCATAATGTGTCACAAGTAGAAGGAATTCTATCTATATAAATAGAAAATTGTTCTGAGATTTTTAACTTAATAACTCTGTTCAAGGATATTTTTAATTGTTAAGTTATTAGCTAATATAAAAAGCCATCCTGTATATCTATTACTACGCCAGAAGCTATATGGTGAGGTGTTTTTTATATTATAATTATTTATAACTATAATAAAAAAAATACTTTTGTTATAGTAAATTTATAAAAAAACAATTAATTTATCAAAATATATAATAAATAAATTATATAATATTATTATTAATCGATAAGTCCCCTCACTATTCATTACGTATCGTTGTGCAACTCGCACGCTCGCGCGCCGTCTCGGTATGCACTCGTGAGACAATACTTACTATTATATAAATACTATGTAACGGCAATGCAACGGTCTTAGGTTCGATTCCCGATGACATTTTTTATCATTATGTACATTATATTTGTGTTATATGAAATGGTTCATGACTCCGAGTAAAATGTTAGTATCTAACGCGTTTATGAAGTTTTCAATATATTTTATGCTATTTTTTTTTAATTAAAAATTAATAAATAAGCCACGTATGTGAAAATAATTTAAATTATATTAATTTATTTGAGATTAAATCGCTAGGAGACAATAGATGGCGGTGTAATTCAGTTTGAATTTTAAAAAGTTTGTAAAAAATATACCTACTCATATAGTCTATTGAACATTAATACAAATGTATTAAGACACTTAACTTCATTCCTAATACGATTTATAATATCATTAATCTGTGACTAAACCTACCAAGACCCTGGTTACGATATATAAATAGTATTTACACTTCCAGGTCGCAACAGCGTTATCGTTACCGTTATCAGCGCTGATAACAGGTCATTGAACCCAGCTTCCTTGTGAACACGTGGAATTAGGGTGATTTGAATTCATTCACAAAGGAATATTGACGTTGTTATTAAATATACGTATAAAATATCATTGGGAAACAGGATTTGAACCTGCTATCTTCACGCCATGTATGTGTAAACTGACCTATAACGTTCATATGGGTATATTACGACTGGAATAGCCAATCCTGATCCAACCTTTGCTATTACGATTGCCTTTGCTATTACAGTGCAGTGCAAATAACCAGTTGAGTTTTTATAAATCTATCTAAGGTAGATGGTAATCTCGGATTGTAGATCGCTTATTAATATCGACTTATGCTAAACACTTTTCCAACCAGCTGTACTCACCATCACGACTCATTCCCAGCTTCAAGCACTTCTGCAGGCGGCAGTACTGGCACCTGTTCCTGTTGACGCGGTCCACCACGCAGGCCTTGTTCCGTGGGCACTGGTAGTTCACAACTGGAAGGAACAGCTGTGTTAGTGTTACCGTTAGTGGGTGTACCACTTGGTGTTGGCAACTTCGTGGTTGGTATTATCAGATGGTATTAAGATTTTTTTTTTTACGTTATATATAATCATAAAATTTATTATTCCATATAATATAAATATACAGTCAAAACCGGAAACAGAATCAAAATTGTAATGTAAAATTTATTTGTAAAATTATAAAAAAAGCAGCAAAAATATATTAAATTAATTATTAATTATTGCAAAGATACACCACCCATACATTAACATGTTAAAGCCTAATTTCATTCATTTAATTTTAATAGCATAAACAAAGCTGACCTGTGCTCTGTGACCGTCTGAAGAAGCCCTTGCATCCCTCGCAAGTAATGACTCCATAATGTACTCCAGATGACTTGTCTCCGCACACCTTGCACGGGATTATCTCGATTTGGGCTGAAACAAAATAATTCCAGTCAATATATATATAATAATTTTATAAAGTACGTTTGTATGTAGACGGTAATATCTGAAACTTTTCTTCCATAGAAGTTATTCAGTCAGTCTTCATTATCAGAATAAAATCACGAAATTTGATTTTAACATTTGTTTAGAATATTTGAAGTGGACAAGTTGAAATTATCTTTATGTAAAGAAAAACAAAATTTTCATATATGTATGTACATACATACAAAAAAAATCTTCTCATATATATGAGAGCTAGTATTTGAAAAACCAGACTAACTGATCTCTGAATGCACCCAAAAAATTCCTTTACTGAGGCCATTCAATATGACAAGACACAATTCCATCCCTTATGAAAAAGGGGATCTCTTACTGTACAAGAAATATGTTGGAAAGAAAATTGTTTTGTCTCTAATTTTCCGTATATTTCTAAGGAAACTCATTTCAGTTGAAATTTCAAATTCCCTGAAGAAGGTGTCATGAACCATGGACACTATTTATGTATGTGTGTGTGTAGATTTTTTTTTATTTACCTAATATTTATTTATTAATTTATACATTTACACGTTTATCGTCTATCTTAACAAAAACATTATCTCCCAATTAACCTTTGTGTATGATGAAAAATGTTGGTAGGTTAATACAAAATAAAAGCCTATATAAATATTCTAATATTCTGAATATACGATAATATATCTGTAATATAATATCGTATCATAAAGACTGAATTTTTTTCAAAGCTTCTATCAAAATCAAAAGATTCTTCACTAAAACATATATAAATAAATGTTCTATAAATATATTTTCCAATCTAAATTTACTATTCAAACTATTTTTGTATTACTGGAACAGTTTAAACAGAGCTCTACGGAGAGATCAAAGGTCATATTGTTAAATATATTAATTATTTTGACGTCTGTATGTGTTACATAATTAAGAATTATTTTTAAATATAATACATACATGTATATAATAATGAGTATTACTAAGTGGTTGTTTACATGTCATTTCATGAAAATGGAAGGTAAACAACGTCTACATTTATCAATGTTATGTTTACGATATATTTCTCAATAATACATTTATGAGACAAAATAAACATTTATAAAAAAAATAACATTTACTAAATATGGGTCAAATAAAAATATATACCACACTTCACCCACACAATCATAAAAGTATGACATTATTGACATCCAAAAAGGTTGATTATGAAAAATTGACAAGGAGGCCTTATATGAAGAAACGTTTGACAGTTCCAAATTCAAAATTCCATGCGAACGTTTTCGGACGAGTTCATCGACCCCACCGCAAGGTCGGAGCGCGGGCGATGACTCCTCTTTATATGTGTGAATAGCAAAATAACAGACGATTTTGATCCTTATCTTGTTAATAATAAGGTTAGAATTGAATTAATTGATATAACGTTTCCTTGTGTGTGTATGCGTCCATGTTTGGTAGCACGGGATACTAGATTTGCTTTTAATTGGAACCTAGTATCGTAATGCAGGTGTCAATACTGTTTTTGTATTTTTTTATTTATATAGTTATTTTTGTGAATGGTTTGGTTGGTAGACCTGTACGATCTGATTTCCAAAGTATGTATATCAAGAAACCAACGAATTATTGATGATAGTATGATATATAACCCGCAAAACAGAGAAGAAGTGTAGCGGGTTATGCGCTTTACATTGGAACGCAATCTAGTTGAGACATGTTTTTCTATCTTCAGTTGTACAAACCATGACTTGGATTGAACAAACAAACACACATACACAATTTGAATAATATTCAAGACTATATACATTACGTCTAGTCCGATTTTAAATAATTTACGACTAATTCAAAGGCATACTAATGTATTATTAATTGTCGTATACATTTTATTAATTACAGATGGACCGATATTTGACACGTGTATTATATATATATAATAGTTGGTTTGTCTGTTTCATCGTGTAAGTGTACAAACAAATATTTACAATATATTTGTTTTGTTGAGACGTTTGTTTATAGCTATGCTGGGAGACGATAGATGGCGCTGTAATTAACTTTCATTTATATATACGTACAATAATGAATTTACAGGTCCCTCATAGGTAATTCAATTATAAAAGGGTTAGAGCTTAACCCACCTTACTGATCCACAATGGTTTAGCGAGATAAATGTACCTGCACCAGTGTCAAACATACATACATATTTAAAAAAAATATTTACTACACTATAACGTTATCAAAATCGGTTCAGGCATTGATCAGGCAGGATTTATCACCATGTACGTATGTACGTAACATTTTAAATATATTATTGTTTGAATTATAATGATAAAGACATTTCATCCTTTTTGTTAAAAATAACAGTACAAAATTCAAACCGAGAGGAAGTTTGTTAAAACAATGGCCATTGAAAAGTTGATAACAACAAAAAATACAATACATAACGGAATTTACGAAACTACTAAATATAATAAAGATTTCATAGACTAAATAATATATAGAGATATTATTATTTTTTTGGGCAAAACGTATTATAACGTCCTGTCTGTCTGTCATAACGAATCTTTTAATAAAAATGAAAATAGAGTAATGTATTTTTGATCGTTGTATATTTAAAAGTAAATTAAAATATATTTTAATGTGTTTTCTCAGCTACTTTTATATTGAGCTGAATTTATTGCAAGTATTAAAATTCTAAGTTGGTAGGAGTTTCTTTCTCCCTCTAACATTTTAATCATGAAATAAATAAATCAAACTTGTTCTTATTAAATGAATCCTAAAGAAAAATGTAAATAATTAATTAAATAGTTTAGTTCAAAATAAACATACAGAAAAGTCATTTATCTTTTTAGTCAATTATTGTTATAAAATATATAAATGTAGTCAATAAAAAGTTATATTAAATAAAAATATACAAACAATTAAATCATCTTAAGTTAAATAAAACCTCATTCCATTATGACAAATGATTTAAAAATGGTACGCACGCGCAATATTATTAATTAAAAAGTTATAATACTTGGTACTGAATAGAGGAATGCTCCGTTTTTTCGTAATCTAATAAATACTAATAACTCAATAGTAATTCTAGATGCACTTAATCAACGGTAATAGGAAAACATCTGTAGAATTTACCACATATTATTGGGATTCTCCGTAGCTCGTTAGACGTATCCTGGATGGAAAGAGAGGGAAGATACGATGCACTCGGTCAGCTGTTCGTGACGTCACAGTTCAGTGACCCCGATCGAAGGAATTGTATCACGTTTGTGACGTCACGAGGGTTGGGAATTTGGGCGGGGCTTACGGTATTCCAATTTTAAATATGCAATCTAAACATACAATTGTCATTATGTCACTTTAAATACATGTCATTCGGAATTTGAATGAACATTTATTATTTTGTTGGACCATGGTCAAGTACATACGTTTAGTGAGAACATACATTTTATTTAAGCGTTTTTAAATGAAGTGTCTCTTAGTTATAAACGTTTAGATGTTAAACATTTTGTTGTTTTTTTTGTTTTTAGAGATATAATATTTAGCGATATAATAGATTGAGTTATAATATTTTATCGCCAACATTTATAATCTATGACTGACAAGAAAGTGAGATAAAAAATAAATAAAAAAACCACGCTTTTCACAAATTCATTGCTTAACACCAACAATACAGCAAATACAAGAAATAAGTGATATCATTATCACACCCACATCACGTCACAGGTCAACAACCTCAAACCAAATCCAAGACTCGAATTTGAATTTTAATCTAACGGCCTGTACGGTACTCGAATGTCTATTGGAATATCACCCCTATTTCTATGAAAATAAGAGTTACACAGTCTTCCTGAAGGTGAACGCCCGCAGATGTCCGAACGAACAGTACAACTTTAACTTATCTATCATATATTTTTACCACGCATCTATTCCAATGGGACACGGTTTAATTTTGTATAGCAATTAATTTTCGATCAACAGTTATCGTTGTATCGTCCTTTGGCTTCGAAATTCGAATAGCTCTCAGAATAGTTTTTATATTACCGAATTTTTACAGCCTCTAAGGACTGGCTGAATAGAAAACTCTTTTCTTTTGTTGTACAAGGTTAGACGAAGGAGGTTAACAAACAATAATTTACTGTTTAGAAGTATTTGTGTTTTTATTGTAAGGTTTTAAGATATTTTTAAGCTTTGCCATTAGTTTATGCTTATAATGCGCATGAATATCTAATTTTAGTAGGTGCTTAGTAACAAAAAAGTTTAGAAATGTTTGTGCACAGAAAATTAAGTAACTTTAACCTTTTGACCCCACGTATGCAACATGAAAACTTGCATACCTTGTACCTTTAGTTTGAAGGTAAATTGCATATAATTATAAATAAAATGTTTATAGCTGTGTTTACAAAATCACGCAGAAAGTAGAATTATTTTTAGTTTTGGCTTCAAATCAGCTGACGTTGTAAGTTCATTGACTCGGTCTGATCGATATCATACCGAAATACTTGAAATTATAACTTAATATATTTAAATATTTTAATTATTTACGACATTATTTGAATTTGCATTTTGCATAACATTTAAATAAAATGAAGATTAGCGTAAATTTTAAATTCCATTTAAATAAATTAGTAATTAAACATTATTATGAAGTTTATACTAGAGAAATCATTTTTTTATTGGTTTAAAACTTTAAGAGAAGACTGCATTTATATTTAGAACACCAACCTAAAACCTTTTAAAAGTAGGTATAGAGTATTTCTGGAACGCGTTCGAATTGGGTCTTTTTAGTGTCGCAATATACGACAATAAATGATGCGACAAGGCAAGGACGTTTGTACGCTGTATACTCACAATTAAAAAGGTTTGTTTATTTAATTCCATTTACAATTATTATATTATTGATGGCTAGGTGTTTTAAAAATAAATATATTACAAAATATAGTTATTTGTCCTCAATGAAGTATCATCATGCTACAAACGACAATGACCCAATATCGTTCATAACGTTATCGGATCGAAACTGAACGTAATATTTGCTGTGACGTATTATGACGTCACGAGGTTAATAAACTTGTGCTGTTTTCAAAATTCGTTCATTACCTGTATTAGTGACCTTTGTAACAATTTTACGTTTGACTACTTCATTCGCAAAACTAACAAATTCGTAACATATTTATGTGATGTGAAAATGGATGAAAAGAGTTTTAAGCGTTTGAAGCATAAAAATATATATATTTAGATTTTCCCATCGTGCACTATAAAGAACCTCTTGCCAAAATGGCGGTGTTACATGTGCGTTAATTTGGAACGCGCCCTAAAATAAAAGTGACAGTGACGTCACGTCACGGGTCGATAACCGACAAGTCGACGACTTTTTTTCGTTGAGTCACTTTATATTCAATGTTTAATTGCATTGTACAATTAATTACCTTTGTAGAGTAGAATAAAATATTGTTAGTTACATTTATTTATATTTCTATCTTACATATATTTAAATACACATTCATGATCAAACGAAAGTATGTCTGGGTTGACGTATCCTGGATTTTATTTGATCGGGAATGGTCAGAAAGGAGCGGAAACATACATACACGCCATATTTCGAGAATAAATAAATGTTTTTCTCTTCTTACATTACTTACACACTTTAAGCTGATACCAGGGTACCAGACAATACAAGAAGAAAAATATAAAAATTTCTTTTTACAATTTAAATTCTTTCTTTCTACAAAGATAAAGAAAAGTCTCTGAAAAAATTATCAAAGTACCAGAGATAGATGAACGAAAGGATTTATTAAAACAGTTAATTTCCCAGCCCCTAAGAATACCACATGCAAAAGACTACTCTATTTCAAGCTCAATAAAATACACTTTTAAATGCCTTTTATGCACTTGTGATGTTTTGAATTCAAATGTATAATGCACGTGCCAGATTCGTGGGGTGAATGCACTTGACACAATTTGCACTTTGACTTATTACTCAATCCTTTTACAGCTGTCTGTAGTTGCGTTCCAATGAAGTGCAGGTTTCACAAATGAAGTACAGGTCTCACAAATGAAGTATCACTTCATATGTGAAGTATATTATGAATCATACAATGATTTCGATGCAATTTACGTGCGTCGTCTTAGCCCAATTTTTTGGACAATTAACACAAATAAGACAAAGAAAAACTAATGGCACCAAATAGATCCAGGTCACTCATTAGCCATTTAGAGCATTTACGATAATGAACCAATTATCATATTTAGGACGAGCAATGATTGTAAATTTGGGTTTTTTTTCACTAAGAAAATACTTGAAATTTTTCCGAAGCTAACTGTGATAAAGTGTCTGTCTGTTGTTAAAAATTATATTTAGAGCGATTTAATAATGCAATAGAAAGCAAAATTGTTCTATTTATAATATATCATAATAAATAAGTTACTGCTCATATTTTTATTTATATGCGAATGGTATCGACCGCCCAATAAAAAAGAAAAACCATAAGAAAAATAATCTAAAGTACCAGGCATACATGAACGAAAGGAGTTTTTAAGAACAGTTAATTACCAAGCCTCTAACAATACTATATTCAAAAGAGTACTCTATTTTCACAACAGTAAAATACCCTTGCATTATGATTGTTGATGTAAAAGAAAATAAAGAACCTCAACCTTTTTGATGGAAGAGAAAAATTAAAAACAAAAAAATCTCATCTTTTCATTTGTTGGAAAATCTGTATCATATACTAAAACACTCATGGAAGCTGTAAAGGCTATGCGAGCCTCAGATTAAGACCTATCTCCTTCTACCTTCTATCTCCTACCATTTAGTTGACTCTATCTTATTACCTAACCCACCATTAAAATTAATAGATGATGAATATAAACTTGGTTTTTTTCAAGTAGTTTGGGAGATAAAAGGTACAACGCAAACAAACAAATAAAGAACTTTGGATTTATTAAACGGTGCGATAAATATATTTGTGTTCCGGACTGCGGTAGCTACTCGAGAGCAGCGCAGACGAGATAACTTTAATTGGTCAGAAAAAAAAAACAGTTATATTATTGAATTATGTTAATAACGTTGTTGAGGGAGTACTGAAAATTACATGACACATTCTTTTAATGTGGATAAATTTCACAATTATAATTGAAAATACATCTAAACTCTTATTTTAAATGTCACTTTGAAATGACTTAAGTTATGGAATGGAGACAAAACAGTCTCATGTCTACTATTAATTCTAAAATCCTTTAAAACAAACAATTATGTTCTAACGTCGTAATATTTACTTTATAGTTATAAATGTATTTGTAAGTAACCAATCTATCAAAACCTCTAGAATTTAATAATTAAATCAACTTGAAAACTGTATTGAGAAATTATAGGCCTTTATAGATTTGACAAGAATACTGGCTTAAAAATTAAGCCACTTGGCTCCAGTCGTCGTCTCGAAGCTGAGCTAAAAATCAATGTAACCATTGCGTAACACAGACCGCTAGAACTTAGCTCTTAGCAAGACCTAACTTTAAATGACTTGTGGGTAACTTCAGACATGTTTTGTAGAATACTTACAAAGATAATGTTACTTATAAAATATACTCTTAATGTTGTATTTACTTACGTCAAAATATACCAAAATTAAGAAAAAAAATCCGCTGTAGATCAAATTTGTAAATTTTTACCTCTGATGGAGTTGGCAGCTTTTTTGTCCATGAACATCCCGGAGATGGAGGATCCGAACATTCCCTCACTGTTACCGGGAGGGGGGGAGGTGCTGTCTGCCACGGACCCTGATGTTATGTCCATGCCCATCTGATTATGCATGACCCCAACATCATGAGGTTCTCTCTTCAGCTGCATCCCTTGGGGCATCTGCCCCTGGTGCAGCATCGTCGATGCCGACGAGTGCCCCCCGTGCTGGTCCGGAGGCCACTGAGACCCGAACAGCTCGTGGAACTGATTGTTGTTCATCATAGTTCTTTTTTTAAACTTTAAACTTCTTAAGTGATTTTCGGCCAATGATTTTGAAGACGCACGAATCGAATTCGCATTGCGGCTTTACTAGTATCACTGCGTTTTTGCTGTTCCTTTTTTAAAATGTCTCGAAATGACTCTGTCTAAGGCAACCTCTTTTGTATCACCATATGATATTTTCTTGGAAAAACTATGGCACTCTGTCTAATTATGATTTTTTTAAATTTTATTTGCAACTTTGTTGACTTGTTAAGCACCACTGATTTTTTTAACTGATAAATATATTCCGGCCGAGCGGCGATGTAAGATTTCTTTTAGCAAAGTTTATTTCTGGTATTAACTTTTTGAAGAGCAACAAGTTTTTTGGCATTTTGTCGCCGTGGTTTCTGTTTTTATTCTCTTTTCCACTTAAATAAACATTCTAATAAGGCACTGTTTAATTTATTGTATTTTTATTCACTTGTTCCCGTATACTATTATTTTATAAAACACAGAAAAATCTGTAAAAAGAAAACGAAAGCAGAAACAAGAGTTTAAGATATTTTTTAAAAGAAACCTAAATATGATTTAAATTTGGAATAGGATCGATTTTAGAAAACCGAACCGAGTTCAATTATCTAAAATCATATAAACGTTACGTCGTGAGAGGTAAATTCAAATTAGATTCGTTCTAGAACACGTTCCATTTGTAAAAATCCACTGCACTAAGGCACTGTCACTTCAAAATGATTGGTTCACCTCACTGAAAGAAAATTTGTACGTTTTTGTACTATAGGTTGTTCACAACTCGGCAACGCGACTGAGGGTTGAGATGTCGACGCCTCGGCGGCTCGAACGTGACTGACGCATTGACGAATCTCGTACCGGGCTCACCGAAAAATTATATATTTTTTCATTCCGCCCGAATAATCAACTTAGCTAGTTCACTAACCGCCCAATTTTTTTCTGTAATTTAACATGAGTAAGGAAAAACTACAAAACCATAATGAAAAATGGGCTATTAACGTCCGAAAACTGTAATTAGAACTTCGAAAATATTTGCAGGCTGGTAATGATTAAGATATAAAACGGTGTCTTGTTAGTATAGATGTGTGTGTGCGCGCACAGACGCACGTGTCTGTGTGCGTCACGCGTGTCAGTGACCCCGGGACCCAAACAGTGGATTTCGGTGAAATGTTGTTGAACTCTAGTTTGAATATCGGATGGTTTGAGCCTGCATTTTTGGCAATTGAGAAAAAAATGTTACGTCACTAGGTCAGTGACCCCGGAAAATCCAGTAGTAACTAAAGCCCCCCTTTTTATCAGTATTTAATTATATATTTTATTTATTGAACCTTACATTATTATTGCAAATTATATACATATAGTTATATTCTGCTAACTTAAAAAATTAAAGTATTTTTTTTTAATTTACTCAAAATCATTATAAAAAAAATAGTTATAATTAAAACTTAAAAAATGTATACTAAAATATATATTCTTGATAACACATACAAATACAAGAACTCTACTTAAATATTATTTGGTGTCTCCACGCAGTGACCTTGTGACGTCACAGCTCTGTATTGATCGTGACGTGACAGACGAGATGTCCCGTCAGTATGTATGTTTAATTATAACATTTATTTTAGGTTTTACTAAGAGCATTAATAATCGATCTACAACATACAGTTTGAACTGATAAATCAAGAAATTAAGTCATTTCAATCTTTAGATATTTTAAAATTTTTGTAAGATTTTTTTTTGCAATTCATGGATAAATTTGTAAAAAAAAGATATCTAACTATCAGTGGTAATTAAATCACTATAAAATAAGAGGGTTAAATAAATCTCTCAAATAAATTTTATAGTACAAGAGCCAGCGATATAATTAACGAATAATATATTTTGATAGTTTTTTTCTGCTATAATGTGAGTAACTGTTTGTTCCCCAGAGGCACCTGCCCATAATAAAACCGATAATATATAGTAAGCCTAATTGATTATGTATTGTAATTATTTTTAGCCAAACATATACAATTTTAATTTTATTACTTGCAAATAACATGAACATACAAACTTTCATCCTTTAGTGGGGAAAAGAAAGAAAAGAAAAGAATCAGTAGACTGCATTTTAGTACATTAGAGTAGAGTCATCGTCTTAATTTAAAGAAATCTCCAAGCAACGTTTTAAACTCCCAGCTCTTATAGTTTCAGTTTTTGTGCTGAGTCAGGTCCTATTTTATTTTATATGAATCTATTGAAACCCATCAGAGGTGAAAATCCCAAAAATCCCTTCATGGCGGTTCCTTTTATACAACAAACTTATCGTCGAAACTTCATCATTATGGACTCAGTAGTTTCTGTGCGTTCATAGTCAGCCAGAAAAAACTAATTTATTAACAATAAATTATAAAAATTGTACTATTATGGAAACTACAATTTCCTTTAAAAGGAAGTTTTATTTTTGATAAATGTTCAGTACCTTATCCTACAGACCAATGATTGATAATAAATCAAATATTTTAAAGGTAAAATAGGTATTCATATTTTTATTTGGCAATCTGTTTTTCGCGACTCTGCTTGGACTATTGATGGAACATAGTAACAACTTATGGAACCCGGAAAAGGAATTATCTGAATTTGTTTTAGGCACTTCAAGAGATGAAATTGAAATTTATATAATATAGCTATAGTATATAATTGTATTTTGTTATGTATTTATAGCGGTCGACAATGAATGTTTGTCTTTCCCATACCAGTGTATTATAACTCCAAATATTTTTAGTATTTACGCAAACTGAGTCGTTATGGCAAAAAAACAAGCTTCACTAAAAAAAGAATAATTTTCAAAAGAGATACGAATACAAAATAAAAAACAATGTATTCGGAAGTTCGAATTGAGAACATTCGAAATTCAAATCCGATCGGTGGCGGGAAGCGTCCAACGAACTATGAACCTACGTTTGAACTTGGAGTGACCTATGACTGTTAGATAACTTTTCTCAGTGCTCTAAATTCCTATTTAGCAAAATATTAAAAGAAATATGTTCAACATTTTTACGAAAAAACGTTCGGAAATTGCAACTCAATACATATAAACATTTAAAAAAATATAAGTTTCGAGATATTTTGATCAATATTATATTGAAAGTAAATATACTTAAATATTATTATTATTAACAATCTTTAATCTAGGGGTTAAATTCCTAAATAGAAGCGGCGATGAACTCAATTCGGGGTTCGCCGACCGGCCGCCGAACCGAGATAACGATATTGATCGTCGATTTATAAGTGACAGTTATGCTTTACCGTCACGCCTTTGACGTTTCGCGTTCCTTTTTTGAAAATTGGTAGTTCTTTATATTTTTTTTATACTGGTCGGTAAAGCTAATTTGTTTCCTTTTTAAATCTGTGGTTTAAATACTATGGTTTATTTTTATGAAGCTGATCTGAAATGTTTTGTTCCTTTTTTGAAAATTGGTAGTTCTGTAATTTCTTTTAATGCTTGTCGATAAAAGTTTTTGGTTCCTTTTTTAAATCTATAGTATAAATACTATGGTTTGTTTTTATGAAGCTGATCTGAAAGGAATCGTTCCTTTTTTGAAAATTGGTAGTTCTGTAATTTCTTTTAATGCTGGTCCATACAAGTTTTTGTTATCTTTTTAAATCTATAGTATAAATACTATGGTTTGTTTTTAGGAAGCAGATCTGAAATGTTTCGTTCCTTTTTTGAAAATTGGTAGTTCTGTAAGTTGTTTAATGCTGGTTGATAAAGCTTTATGAAATCTGTATTTTAAATACTATATATGTTCATTTTTGAAGCTGTTTCCAATTGTTTCGTTCCTGTTAGTTTTTTCTTTGATAGTAGCAGGGTGTGACGTTTATATATTTCTATTTTTCCATATTATAATTTCTAAAAAAAATAGTTTTATTAACGTTTGAAATATCTTTGCAAAGTAAGATTATGTATGTTTTTAAGCTGATATTCTATAAACATATATGAAGGGAAATTATACCTGAGTGTAATTAAATAAACTATAAATACTTTACAAAACAGTCCCGGTGTCTTATTTCAGGTTTCAATAATCCTATATAAGTTGGTTTCAACATTTCCGACTATTTCCTTAAATAGGGTTTCGGAGATTATTCCACCACGTTGCTTTGTGGATTGACGGGTATCTTAGTACTACAAGCTTTTTTTATCGAGTATAATAATATTATATATATATACAATAATAATATTATATATATATACAATAATAATATTATATATATACAATAATTTTAAGAAAATCTATATAATTTTTTAAGATCTTTCTAGAAATTTCCTTCAATTCAAAATAATCACTGCCATTCAAATGTGTCTCTTCTAGATTCAAAACAATCTACTTAATATAAAGTTTAAGAAATAAATACATTACATAAATCATTCGAAAATAAATAAACGAAATAATTGTTTTCATATATCACAAAAACAAATAACCGTTGCATTTATTATTCATAATTAATGTAAACCAAAATGTCTGACATTGGCCTGTTTATAAAGAAGCCACGCAAGAACAAATTATAAAAAAAAAAAAACTTAACACAATTTAAATGTCTATAGTATTTACGATTTTGTTATAATCAATCGTTTAATCATTCCCAAATAACTCAGTAACCTATCATTATAAAAGATATTTTCTAGGTTACTGTACTAAATAATAGCATGTGCCCAAATCGGTAAAGTTATTAATCACACATAGTTAATAAGCTTAATAAATCATTTTTATGTGTTACTGTTACATTAGAAAAGTGAAAGCATTAACTGGTTTTCGTACCAAACAAAATTTTTAAAATAACAATAGGTTAAATTCACTTTATTTAAAAGAATGATAGAAATATTTCCTTTAATATGCAATGAATGATTTAATAATTAATAAATTCCCAAAGCGATTAAAAACTCCATTAAAGACCGGTTTTAAAAAGAAGCTCCGGCTGTATTTAAAAAAAGAACGCAAAAGCGCGGGAGTTATGAAACAAAAATGGCACCGGGAAGCCACGGCGCGATAAGACGCCATCCTACCCACGTGGTGGGTCAATGGCTGCTCCACTGTGCAATAGAGTTCGCTGAACGCACTCACACATCCACCGCACGCACACATCGACGCGGGCGCAGGTGACTAATTGTTTTTTAAAAGGTCTTTTATAACGTCAGAATTTGTTATGGTATTTTCAATTTATGTACACACACTTTTATTTAACTTATTTATTTAAAATAAATATAGAATAAAAATGTACACAATTCAATATGTTAAACGACCTTATATAAAGTTCTTTTTCTACGTTGTCGCGTCACCCATTGCCACCCTTAGGGGTATTGGCCGTGAGGTCGACTAATGACCTAACATTAGGGGCGAAACACCGAATTTGAGTCAGTGAAATCTATACAATAAAATTACTTGAGAGCAGTGGTATGTAAAGTGACCTTTTTTGACATTTCCTTAGAGTAACACCAGTAATATAAATTGTAATAAATCATTTATTATTATAATAGCAGTTATTAAAATCATGTACCCGGGATGTTTCAAATAAATATCCTATATAAAAAAACTAGATTCCTAAAATATAAAATATATTTAGGACCTAAATTCAAATAATCTAGATACATGAAAAAATAAATATTTGGGATGTTTTTTAATACAAATTAATAAAAAATAATTTTCTATTAGCCTACGAGGTACCAGGAGAACATGTTCATACAGGAGTACCAAAAATTAAATAGAATGACCCATCGGTCAATGAACGATTTCAAGGAAATAGTTATATATAGATAAACGTCACCACGACCTTGTCGCGGATTCGAGTCCCGGCCCGTGACGGCATTAACCTAACTCAAAGAAATTATTTGTTAGTATTTTTTTTAGTATCGTTTTGGTTATTATTTTTATGTGAAATAATAAAAAAAAAAGTACGAAAACCTTTTTTCTGGATTGCGATGATATTTCTATTACATTAAAAGAAAGTTGAAAACGAGATATTTAATTGAAAATTCTGAACACATTTAAAATCTATCATTGAAAGACATAAATATTTATTTTTTATATAAATAAATTAAAACATCAACTGTAGATCTGTCTTGAAAATATTTCAAGATGTTACTATATTTATTAGGTATTACTTTGAGGTGTCGCCAAATAGATCTAAAGGATTGTATTAGTATGTTTGTGTCAACATTGTGATATATACGTGACATTCATGTGACGTTAAGACAAATTATAATTGTCTATTACAAGATTCAAAAATGTTGTTTGTTTCGAGATTTATTTGATACTTTACTATTAAACCATGTTTTTGGCTTCATATCTGGCATGGATAGAATACATATATAAGCCTTATAATTTGTCTGTCCTGTCTGTACACATTATTGTGTGATAAAAAATATTTATGAGGCATATAACCTATTTCAAATTTAAATTCAATATATTTTTTTAAGATATACCAAAATTTTATTTCGACCTTGATATTATTATTAATTGTTAAAATCCCAACCAATAGGACCTACGACAACCCAACCTGCCATTACGGAAGTACAGCGAAAGGGGTCATCGAACGCTGGCCAAATTTCGGCACATTCAACTTAAATGTCATTAACCCCTTACACAACATTGCGAATCTGACTAGATTATGAATTTAAATACTATTGCATTTTTTTATATATTTATGAATAAATGTAATGTTCGCCTCTTTTTTTATTGAAAGTATATTATTTTTAATCGATGTTATTTATTGTAATTTCACTTCGGAAACCTGAAATACGCAAATTATTTTGTATGATATATTAAAAAAAAATTAAATTATACATTTCTTTCATTCATTAAATCATAATAATTTTTACACAGATCATTAAATTTTAATGTTTTTTTGAAATAGAAAATTTTCAAGACAAGTATATAAAAATGCCGAAGTCACTTTCGTTCAATAAACTCGCGGGTCATCGACCTTCAAAAATTCGCCGATCACGTCAAAACGTGCTATGTTTTTTATTTCTATTTTTTTTTTAGGATATCAATGAAAATAATTTAATATCATTAAATAGAATATCTTTCAAGCTCTTCTATGTTATAAATTTAATATTAGTTTGTTTTGGGTAACTTTATATAAATGTTCAATATAAATTTAGTTTTTATAAATATTATAAAGTTATTAACAATTTATAAAATAAATTTAATATATATTTACAATATATTTTGCTTATTCTTTTTTGTAATTATGAATATATTCAGATATTTTTTTTATTTTTATATTATATTTCAAAAAATACTATGATGAATGGTATAAATATTAGTGAACTAGCAAAATTTGTAAGTACAATAAACTTAGTCTCGGACGTTCGTTGAACTTACATTTTCGGGGTTCGTTGACCCCGCCTTATTTATAGTGAAAAAGGACAGCTATACTTCTTCTTACATAAGACAGAGACAGAATACACGTGTAATTGTCTATTATTAATCAATTACTGAAACGAAAGTAGTATGGTATGTCTAGACGTAAGTGACAAATATGAGTCTAGTATAAATTAATATAAATCGAATTTAAATCACATGATAATTCAATTAAATGAATCAATTGAAATAAAATAATGTTATAATTACATAAAAGATATTTTTTTAAAAAAATAAATAATCAAACAAAAGTTTAGAAGATATCAACACTGAACACACATGCACACATACAACCACTTGGATGCGTTATCAATAAATTTACTTTTAATTACAAACAATTAATAAAATTGTCAAGATATTTCCCGGTTCAATGAACTCGCCCAGATGATAAGAGATACAACAACAAAAATATAGAAATAAAACTTCATCATTTCTGGTAATGGAGGTTCATTTCTTCCACCATCTCATTCACCCTTCATGCTTTCATTCATTCACATCATTATAAAGAGTATATATATATGTGTGTGTGTGTGTGTGTGTTTTTAAATAAATTTATATATAATTTTGTCTTATTAGAAATTATTCCTATTTTATTTGTAGTATTTACATCCAGTAGTTGTTGAAACTATTTGAGATCTTTCTAATAAATATAATTTCTTGAACGTCTAATTTTGTTGAATATTTTGTTTCAATGGTTTTGATGGCATCCTGGTCGCGTGATTTACTGAGACCCCCCGACAATGGGGGCCTCAAATGCTCTGAAAATACCTCATGACAGCAATGCCGGACCTAGACTTAGAATTTCAGTAGATATGTAAACTTAAAACATTTTTTTATAAAGTAAAATTTCCTTATATTAATGAGTATTGGCGTTTCCTGAACCCTTGATAAGGCCAAGGTAGCCGACCTCAGTACACGGAATGTGTCACGATTACTCACAAATCAGTGCGTTGACCCAGAAAAATATTGTGAAATATATTATAATTCTAAGAAGACTTAATAATTGAAAGCTAAATTAATGATGTTCCAATCGACGGAATTATATTTCTGTTGTTATATTATAAATTTATTTGCAATAAGTCATAATGTAAAGAAATTAAATTTATAAATTTTCCAAATATGTTTTTTTCATGTTTGCTATTTATAGATGAAACAAGATGTCTACACATTTTTTTTCTATAAGAGACATAGTTCGTGGCCCTTAAGGCCCTCTTTATCAGGGGTCTCAGACCAATCAATGATGCTTCCAATGATTCAGTATAAATATATTAGACAAAAAACTAATTAAACTTCTAACTAAAACAAAACTAAAGTTAGGTCTGAGTTAGATATTCTAGTTCATTCCAACGTAATATAGATGTCAGAACAATTTCTAAAAGTTTATTGAATACTCAATTTTAATTAATAGAAGCTATAAAATTGAAGCATTTGAAACATCCTTAATTGCCTGGTGTTGGACCAATTACTGATTTTATTAACAATACTATATTTTGCATTTCGTAAGCTTGTATTCTTAATATTAAATTCATGTACGATATTTTCGATTTCAATTTCATTTTCGGGACATCGATAGTGTTCAGACCTCAAATAAGGAAGATAGCAATCAAATTAATTCAATTTTTACACCCAAATAATACCGGAAGGGCATTAAACAATACACTTTCCTTATTTTTTAACTTGATCAATTAAGGGTCAAACAACCATTGACAGGAGCAACGTACTGTAGGATACAAAGATATGAACCTATACCCAGATGTGAACCCTAATTGGAAGTGCACATACTGTCATCTATTGTGGAAAAGCGGAACTAAAGGTCAATCACAAGGTCAATGACCCGTGTTGTGATTATACCTTATTGACTATTTTTAAACGAGTGAATAAATTTTATTTAATGTTTGTTTACTTATAACAATAGTGTAATTATGTTTGTTCATGTTAAGGAAATATGTAAATAACCCTATTGCTTGATTATTAGTGTTAATTATATGAGTATTCGGATCCATTTTTATCTTTTTTTTATCTACGGAGCCATTTTTGTTGTGCGAAAGTACTTTTGTGTTTTTTTGTATCTACACAGATACCATAATGTATGGAAAAAAAATTGCCTAAAATTCTGAACTCTGTTCCTTGACTCATTTATTTAATATGTTACCTATTACATATTTCGTTAAAATTTTATTCATTATTTTTATTTAATTTGTTCAAACGGAACACGATTTTTTTTCACATTATTTGTAGTTAGTATCATAACATTAAACATAATATCAAATTAATTAATATCATTATTTTTCTGTGTAATTGAAACCACAATCATATTATGTGTTAAAACATAAATAACGGTGTCGAATGTCAACTAGCGCCATCTTGTATCGAAAAGCAATACCAAAGTTCAAACATTGCCAAACCTTAGTTGAACGACCCTGGGTTATCTCAACAAAGCTGCGATGACTTATATTTTTATAACACGTTATTGGTAACGTCATGCTTTGCTTGTTTTTTTCTCTAATATGAACAACTACAGAAAAATCAATATATACATATATACACATAGTGTTTTAAAATTTTCCTGTCTGTATGTCCGCTTATAAGACAAATAATGTAACTTTTTGATCCTATAAATACATTTGTAGAGCATCGTTGCATCCGCATTATTATTAGTATTCAAAGGTTAAGCAACGTCTATCTTAGCCGAGGTACTGATGGGTGCACGTGACACCATGTGTGTCATGATCTATTGCCCAAAATGAAGATTGTAATAACTTAATTTGATTTATAATTCAGGTCTTAGACAAAACACTTATTAAGTTTTTTAAAATTGAGAAAATCTAAAATATGTTTTATTAAGACTTCAATATATTATATAATACATATATATACATTTCTAATAATTGAAAATGGTGTGATAATTATTGGTTAAATGTTTATTTCAAATCAAATATAATTAGTTTTCGTATCTTTATGATAAATGTATGATAAATAAACTCATTCAAAATATTTAAAATCGAGTCGATTAGATCACACTTAGCCGTTGTATGATTAATAACAGTCTGATATATTAAATATTAATAATGTACCCATTTTTATTGAGCTCATTCACTTGTGATTAATTGTCACCGCTGTTGATATACAGGCTGCTTGGAAAATTGCATGTACAGTTATTTTTTTAATTAAATATAGTATAAGTAAGTTCCTTTGAGTCTTTTTCTAGGTGTTGTGCTCTTGACGGTTTCTAAATTAGTTAATCTTAAGAAAAATCTGCGTATATATATATCTATATATTTTTTACAAGAGAACAAGATGGCGGACCCATATGACAAGATGCCACGCAATAATAATATAATCACCCTGTATACCAAGATATGAGGCAATGAGTAATTCACAAGATTTATCGCTTATAATATGCAAATATTATTTCAGTACATACATTATGTATTAAGTATTTGATTGGTTTCTTTGCACGAGAATTAATATGACGTGAGATATTTTTTAAGATTTTTTTTGTGTTTTTTTAGTTATTTGATTGATATCATTATAATAAGTCCCTGTCAGCAACTTAATTTGTTTCTTCTTCACCCATCTCAGGCCATTTATCTTTTTTTTTTACAAAATTCTTATACCTACATATTTCTAAATTTATTTCATTTTCATTCACTGCTCTGGCAGTCAAATCTTGAACGAATATTTTGGACCAAATTACTTCCGAATAATTATTTATTATATTATGAACTATTGCTCATATATTTTATAATTGTATTGTTACGTCGGGCGACAATCTATGAGACTAATATATATTAAGCATTAAGGTAAAAAAATATTTTCGTAATAGATTGTATATTAATTCAAAAATATGCTATCATCACCAAATTTCTCCAAAATCTCTTTAGAAGCCATAACGGGTGAATAATCAACGAGATAAGAATACACAGACAAACAACACTATTGTTTAGCTTCAGTCATGTTCTAGCTCGCGGACTTTATAAACAAAAATCTTTAATGTACCGATCCATTTCAGATATAATTTCATAAAATATATAAAATATTCCTATTTATGTACTTATATTCCTAAAATACTCTGCCTCGTAATGTAACTGAAGTAAAGAATATTCATGACATTTCCTGATGCGTCTCAAGCAGGGTTAATGCTTTTGATCTATGCTGGAATGAATATTGAATACATTTTTAAATTCCTAAGGGCCTGTGTTTATAGACTGGCTAATATTAATGATTAATCACTATAAGATTATCGATACATATATTTATAGACGCACGATAAAAGGAAACAACAATACAATGGGTCAATGTGCGATTAGCGAAGCTTAGCGCTACGTAAAATGCCGATAAAAAATGCCGTAATGCGTCACTTTGCTAGATATTGAAAACAGCGCACTCTGTCATCAACTTTACACACTATGATAGTAACGAACGAGGGCAAGACATAACAAATAGTTTGCTACATTTAGTAACTTTTCAAACACCTATATTGTAAATATGTATGATCAATGTGCAAATTATATCCGCGATGACAATAAGATAACGATATAGTTAGCTTCATACATTTTGTTTAAGCTTGATTAATGTTGCTATTTCCCGCTAGGTGTCACTTGTCAAAAAAAATTTTTCTCGAGATAATGTTTAAATATCATGTAATACGCAAAACAAAGTATTTACTAGAACATTTCCGATAAGTTTGAACTATACATATTTTAATACTTTAAGTATATTTATATTACAAACTTCGCTTTTATTATTCAGGCGTTTTTTGAAACGCCCTACAGAGTCTCAAGGTCAGGAGCTCTCTTGTAAGAGACCCTTCAAGTCTCCAAGAATCAAAGATTTTTAATGACAATGTGTTAAAAGCTTTATACATAATATCAACTTAAAATATATGACATATTTTTATAGTATTCGTAAGGTACGTAAACCAGCTCAAGTGTCACAGACAGAATTGCGAGATCGGCAAAATCAGAAATGTCCAGTGAATATTTTATATTTGCAACAAAATTGTACCGAATATAATTCAATGCTTCGATTTGTAATTCTATAAGTTTTTGGGTAATGGTACAATATTTTGCCCCCTCATTGACTATTAATTAATAAAAAAAATTAAGACAGAGTTACCACCAGCCGTGTTGTATGGAACGTAATGCTGGGCTACGAAAGGAATACATGAAAGACAAGTGCATGCCGCTGAATGCGAATTATAGATGTGCAGCGTGACAAGCATGGATAGAGTACGAAATGAGTGTGTCAGAGGTAGTTTGAAAGTAACATTTCTGATAGAGAAGATGAAAAGTTCGACGTGGTATGGTCACGTGATGAGGGCTCAAAGGGTAGTAACGAGAGGAGTCTTAAGTATGAAGGAAGAATGAAGGTCATAAGAGACGAGGATAACCGAAAAGGATGAAATGTAGTAAGAGAAAATGATATGGCAAAGGAAGACTCCACAGAGGAGACGTATGATACAGACCCATTAAATAATTGGAATAAAAGTAGCTGGTTGTGATGATGATGATGTTTGATGATGTTTCTGGTGATGACATGTCAAAAAGAACTAGTAATTAATTAAAAATAGTTTGTTTTCATTATGAAATTAGTGAAGTAGTAAAAAACGATTCATCTTGCATCGATTATCGCGAAAGTTTGGAATGAATGACCTTTAAATAATGACGTGGTTCGTTTTGGTGAAAAAAATGTAATTGAATAGAAAACACGAAACACCCAAAGGTCAGAAACAAAATAAATGGAAAGTTTGTAAAAAGTGAATTAAACAATAAATTGAGAACAAAAACAAAGTGGGTCAGACCGAAATTTCTGTGACCTCAAACCAGTGAACTTGAGCCCCAAGGCCGCTGGGGTCAGATTAGGGCATTCTAGCCCAAAATGTGGAGCGACCTGTGACCTATATCCGATTCAAGTTTGAGGTCAATGTAGCTCGATTTAATAACCAAGTGCATTGACCCCGTAATTGGTAATCTACCTTTCACTTATCCCAAAAAAAAGACGCAATCTGCGAAATTAAAAATGTAAGTACCACTAAAGTAAGGACATTATTTCTTAATACCAATATCATAGTTATATATTCCTAAACCGAGTATATTTGAATTTGTCCAATGGCTCCATATTTTTAACCACAAACCGCTGATAGTAGCTAGGGCTCGCTTATCATATCACCTGCCTAGCCTGCCTACTTTATACATATTTATATATAGTTGTTTATAAAGAAATTTGTCCTGACTGATTAGAACCATTCAGGTTGAAAACTTGACTTTTTGACTGCTCGGTTCAGTTATTTATTATTCACTAAGAAAGTAACAGGTTTTTTTTTTTAATTCCATTTAAAGGGTTGACTAGGGGATGAAACTTTGCATACAGTTTTCGAAGTAAGAAATCTTATTTTTACTATTGATCCAATAAATAAAATAACAAGCTAGTTAAAATTAATAACATTATTAAAGCTTCAATCATATTGAGAAGTATCTTATATTTGTAAATATGAGCCAGAAAACTCATACTTACTTACTATATTATAAATTATATATATTTATATATACATATGTGTCCATGTTTTTGTTAATCTGTGTATTTTATTTTTTATCTATGTGCAATCAATTATTATCTATAAAACAGTTTATTGTACGATTTGTGGGAATTTCTGAAGGGTATCTACATCGTTTATAGAATGACTCTTAAAGAACGTATTTTATTCTAAAGGCAAATATAATACATTCAGACAAGGTAAAAAGGATATTGAATAGTTTAAGAAAAGGGCTGTACAGATGGCGCTGTATAGAGGCCACGTGTGCTCAAAGAACTGGTCCCCCCTACAAGGGACCAGTTCGGTATAATAGACAATAGATTAATAATATGAAAGATTTGAGTAGAAATTTGTTTTCTATTACAAAGAAAATAAATAATTATTTGCGAATTTGTTTGTTTTCTATTACGAAAATTTTAAAATTTATTGCGATTTGTGGTGTTAAGAACTAACCCTCTATTTCCTTTTCTAATATGAATCGGTATTAAATAACTACGTCTAAATCATTAATAAAGTTTAAATCACTGCTGCAGTCCGCAATAACACAAAAGTACTTCTTTCAAAGGAAATTACTGGCTTTTCAGCCACGTGGTAAAAATGGGGCATCTTTTATGGTATTAACAATAAGCTCTCTCCCTTTCCCACTTGCAAGAATTTCGCAGGCAAAAGCGGGATGCATGTAGTAACTTGATATTTCCACAACTATTGTTCGGAATTCAAATGTCACTTTTTTTTTTATAAATCATAATGTCGGTGTAGTTTTCTTCCGTTTTAATATTTTGTATTAATTTATCAAAATTTTGTATATAAATAACTTTTAACACATAATAGTTATACATATTCAAAGAGAAACGTCAAATTATTAATTTGTTTTTATATTTTTGTTTGTTGAAGATATATATATTTTTAAAACCATATAACATCATATTATAAAATGTCTCACGTGTGTCGAAACCATTTAAATAAGCAATATTCAATATCATTCGAACATAGATCTTAAATTAGCGTCTTAAGAATCACAATCGCGTGCAATAATTATCTACATTAGGAAAACCGAGATACCGATGCTTCTATCTACTTGTATACATTTGCGGTTTTTTTGTTGGAAGAAAATATTTATTTGTTTATTTTATTAACATATATTTTAAATTATATTTATTTACTTTTTTATACTTTAAGATGAAATTACTATAGTAATATAAGATAAAAAAAGTTTTGGTACTTTATTAGAAATCCTAAATCATCCCGTGCACCGTCACACGGTCGGAGGCGATGCACTGAACTAAAATTAAGAACAGTTAACAATACTCTGACATAACACCGTTAATTAAACGCTAAATTCGCACGAAATTTATCCACTAATTAACTTAATTAAACTAATTATATTTTTAAAGAAAGTTTCGCATCTCAAATACAATACGTTGCATCAACCGAGTTGTGTAAAACCTATTTGGTCAAACCTTCTTTCATTCCAAATAAAAACTTTTTCCACAACACAACACTGCTCACTGACACTTCACTTTAAAAATATATATTTAAATTTCGAATATTGCCGCCGAATAAGGACCCGCTCACATAGATGTTGCAAGCGGGCCATCGGGGGAACAACTAGGAAATGTACGGGCAGCACACCACTGCATTCTCCCACACGACGGTACGTCATGTACGTACGTATGTATTGAGGTGCATTTGACAGGTACATGCGTTATTTGTAGGCTGTTCCATTTTTGAAATATTCACAACTTTGTTTTTATTTTTAAATAGTGTTCGAGTGAGTGGTTAAAAAGATAACCATAAATATAAATTAATAAGAAAAATATTTTTAGATTTTTGAATAGTGCTACAATTGTAATAAAAATCCTAACATAGGAACAGCATAGCTATTGGAGAAAAATGTTACAGCTAAATCACAACAACCGTTATTACATAACAGTACAGAGGGAGAACGAAATAGCTTGTATATGGGATAGAAAGAGAGGTCCGAGGTTGTGTAACCCAACACAGGGAAAGCTCGTACGTACTTTCTTTGTACATAACTACCTTTGCCTTTGAGTCTTCAAGTGTGCGTGTCTGTGTATGTGTGTCGTTGCGTACGAAAGAGCCCAAGTGATGAGCGGTATTTTTCAAAATGGCTTCTCTTTAAGCTGTCCGAGAAGCAAATTTGGCTGTTCCTGGAACGTGTCTAAGTCTATTTTCGTGTAACGGTCTAGCCTGGCAGCTTTTTGAAGGAGTTCAATGACACGAGTTTGGCATGAATCTGAGCCTACTTATTTTTTCCTCAGTGTTGTATTCCACAAAAGACAATTCCCATAAAACGGAAACTAGGGCGTGCGTAGTGCGGTATTTTTTATCGATTTTCCGAGAAATAAAAGGATAAACGCTCAAAGTTGGGTGTAGAAGTTCAGTCGCAATAATGAGTTGGTGTAACGAGAACCAACCGAAAATGAGGGCATGCGTAAATGATAATAAATTTAAATAACAAGTGTCAGCTATTCATCAATAGATGGCGTTATTAATAATAATGATTATTTGATAGGCGAAATTATATTGATAAGTAGGGACAATTTATGACACGTGCAAGAGAGTAGACCATGCATTCCGTAATTTTACAAACTCATACAAGATATAGGTCAGTATTACCGGTGTTTCCCGCCAAAACTTATTTGTACATTTTTTTAATAATAACACACGCTTAGTATTTTTTTTACTACAAAAATATAATTATTCTTACATTTATTTCATTATTGTTATGAAAGTTTAAATTTTAATTGGCTTTGTCTCAAAATAGATGCTTATATTGTAAATTGCTATTGCATCACAGCGGAGGAAGTGAAATAACAGACATAATATTTATATAGCCATCTCTTCCTGCCGGTATAAATCTATCTCAGTTGCACACATGCGACTCTACGTAAGAAGCAAGGAAGCGCGTGACGTGTCTCTGATCTCTTCACGCTTAGAGGGTAGGTGTATTGCTATCTCGTTCGTGCAAGGCAACGGAGTGCGTTGACCTGTCCTTGTTGCATCTGTGTGCAGCCTTGCGTTACAGTTATATAGTGTTTGTATGTGTGAACGTGCATCGTAAAGATCGATCCACACGACATCATAATTTTCCTGTCATTTTATTAAAATATTTTATATATTTTTAATTAATACCTTTTCTAAGAGTAGTTAATACTCTGTATATTATATAATTAATTTAGGACTGTATGTATGTACGTGACCGTAAAGAGTCCAAACCTGTTTTTGATATTGTAGTCTTCATTTTGTTTCGGTCTTACCTGAAAAAAAAGTCAATTATTATAAAATCAATTTATTCACAAGTAATCAATAGCACTTACCGAAAAATATATAAATAAATAAAAAAACAAACACCCGGTATAAATCAACAAGTTAAATATAAAAAAGAGAAAAATGAAACGCCCCTAACCGTTATAAAAAAGTTGCGTCAGAGTCCATAAAAAATGTCTGCGAGGCGTCAACGTAGCATTACATCACTGTTCTTGCATGTGTGGGTAAAAACCAACACACACACATACACACACATGTACACGTGTCACACACACGTGCATCTAATCTTTTGTGGAATGTGGGTTTCATACCTTAACGAGTACTTTTTAAATCTGAAAAGGGAAACTCTTTAGGCTTTAAGCCTCGCTTCTCTTATTTTCGTTGATTTGATTTGAATGAAATGACCTATTTAAAAATAAATGACCATATTACACTTAAAACATAATTCTGTTTGTAATTAATTTATATTTTCAAATTATATGGTACCTTATTTCACAGCTGACTCAGCCATTCCTTTATTGCTACAATCAACGAACAGACGCAACAGTATAATAGTTATTAAGCTTCATGAAGTCACTTATTTTGTTAGAATAAAATGTTTCCTAGCTTAAATAAACATGGGAAACAATTGTACAATTTTACAGGTTGAAAGGTTTCGTGAAAAAATACTTTAAGCAAATAGAGCGCTTGAAAAATGTCAAAGTCTTTCATGAATCGTCCACTGCAATGCGGCTCTACAACTAAAAATCTCGACAAATATAAAACTGCCGTAAAAGAGTATCTTTATTTATACGTAAATACATTAATTGTGATATTATATTATTTATTGCTGACATTTTCATCTTGTTAATACCAAAAATTATTGTATTGTGATAATTAAACGAAAAATTAAAAAATGTTTAAATAAATAATATAAATATGTATATTATTATATGTTAAGTGCTATAAGTATTTCCATCTCTTTCACTCATTGACACAGATATAGTTCATGACCTGGTTCATAGCAGGCTTCTGTAAAACGATGAAAAGCTATTGAAAAAAAATTCTCGACATACTTGCAAATAGCATAATGAACATATTATTCAAATATAAAGAAATTCTGAGCTAATATGAGATTAATATTAGCAATTGTTTAATTATACGACCACGCTTTTTTATTTACGCGTATTCAATGTGAAATCACATATAATATGTCAAATTAAGTAATATAAATAGTTTTCGTTAAAGTTGTTTTCACTCTGGCCAGTAATAAAAAAACATTTAACATGTGTCAAATAAGAAAGATAAATACTTTTTAATAATTGACAGTTGCTTCTAACACTGGCTGGTGTTAAAAAAAATCAATGTTGCCAACACTCACCTAACAAAGTAGAGAAACATGATAACTAATAATAGTTGCGAAAACCTGACCTACGCCAACATTATGATCACTTATGATGCGTTCGGATATGACTCAGATTATATTATACATAATTATATATAACTACATATATATAATAATTGGTTTGTTTCTTTGTTTCTAACATTCTGAAGGACATATTGTTAATGAGTTTTAAATACTAAATGTTTATTGAGCAATTGTACTGCCGTCTATATATTTTATGATAAACTCACTGACACAAATGTGTACAGCTAGCGTGAGATAAATGACATCGTATTTAATGTACTGTTCGCAAAAGTGTGCTATATATTAATTTGAATACATATTGTGTTTAAATAACATATTTTAAGTACATAGTGCCAACAATGCGGTTTTTACCGCAACATATCAACTACATTTTAATAATACATATATTGTGATATCATAATGAACTTTGATACCAGTTATATTATTTATATTAATAATACATATAAAAGCAGAGTTCACATTAAAAAAAGAATCTTATTTGCCCATCAATATGCCCAATCATAGGCCCCAAGCCTGCCAACATCATAAAAGTGTCACACTGACAGCTGACACATCGCCTCTAACTGTCACATTTAAACAAATGTCCCATTGTTATTGTAAAATTAATTTTAATGTATAATAAATCGTTTCTTATCAATATACTTAGAGATATACAAAAAGTACAATGAACTTTCACCTAAAACTAACCCGATGAATAAGGATTTACTTTATATTTTCGTTTATCAACGACCTTGAAGTTATAAGTTGAACAAAACAAGCACAAATCATAAATTCATTTTAAAATGTCATGTACGAATATACAGTTTTTAAAAATATTATAGAGTAATTGCATATCATTTTAGCAATGTTAGTACACCTATATATATACTCTGTGGCTATATATAAGCAATATATATATATATGTATCATGTTTGAATGTTGGTATTTCTTAAAATCACCATTCAAAGCGTATCGATTGTCTCTGATGAGAATATAAAATGTTATTACGCCGATAACCTAGGTCCTAGGCTAGAACATCTGCATAATTAGGTTGTAAGTTTAGGCCTAACATTAATAGAATTGGTCAATGTCGTATTTATAATTATTTAGCGCAAGTAATAAATATATTTTTTATTATTTATTTCAATTAATGTATTGTTAAGAATATGTTAACTGAAATTGATATTATAATTTTGTTTTTTTATTATTTAAAAACAAGTGTTATTTAATATAAAAATTGTAAATTATAAAGCATTTACGAATTAGAAATTCTCGGTTTTCCTAAATATGAATGAGTCAGCTATAATTCGTGTAGTGTGAAAGCAAAAACTTTTTTCTACGATGCGTGTGTGCGTAGCCTTCGATGTGTGCGTGTGACCCAGTTACGAGCGCGCTCGGGTAGCGTCGGCCGTTTCCGTCACACACCGCCATCTTGCGATCGTCAAGCGTAAATTGACCCGTGCTGTTAACACACACTAAATAAGAATATATTACGAAAATAGTTCTAAATATTTTGGTGTTTTTGAGCTTATCATGACTGAATGTTGATTTTAATATTCCGTCTTGAAGACGCCACGCCTTACTAACTTTCAAAATATGATACTTTCTCGATCCTGAGTCACTTTCGCTTTTATTTCGGATCCTGAGCCAAAACTTTTAACTCTCACTCGACTTTGAATTATCTAACTAATTATATATTTATGAAAGTCTTTTGTTATCGTTCATTACGAAATATTTTACAATTGATTTGTATTTATTTTGAGTTTTATGTGGTTAAGGTAGATTATTTCTAACCTTTACAAATGTCTTTAAAACGACCTTCAAAATTATCTTATTTTAATAACATCTTGAAACAAACCTTATAATAAATAAATTAGTTAATGTTTAAAGTAAACTTTAATGATATTTAAATATTTAAATTAATGTATATTATTATTTGCGTAACAATAATAGATAACAAAGATTTATAACATAAAATAAACTCGCATGCGATATTTAAATACAACTTTCCAAATGTGAAAGTGGCGGCGTGTTGAAAAATTTGACACCGGAAGTCAAGATCAGCCTCAAGGAAGTGAATTATCAATTAGATACTCTTTAGCTTTTAGCTGTTTGTAAGGCTGTATTTTACAAAAAAATGTTATTTTTTTTGTTTAATCCTGTTACTTCTAAATTCTATATGGTGTCACCAGCTGGGGAGAGAGAAGGGGGAGCTCGTTTTTGCTTTTAGTTTTATCTTATTATTGCAAAATTTAGTCGATAATCAATTATCTCGTGGTTGCAAAAATTAACGAATTATCGTAATTTATTTGCCAATCTGCTGAGAAGCATAAAAACATTCCTTGAGATTATTTTCTTTATACTATATTTGGGTTCAACTTCGTCTGTTTGTCTAGCATTACATATATACACAAATATAATAACAGATAGCCACGACTTAAATCATGGAAGTAGAGATTTTAAAAAATATTTCATACTAGCTGGAACCCGCGACTCTGACCGGGATACTCGTTCGGAAAATGAGCTAAATATTGATCGAACCCGGGACGCAGTACATACATTATTATTATATATATATATATATATATATATATATATATATGTGTGCGTGTGTGTGTGTATTTTACGATACCCTTTTTCTTTATTCCATTTCCAGGAACGCCTTTAACCTGTTTATTTCTCTAGTAATAACATAAACACACACACAAATCATAAGAGATGGACACCATTTAAACCACAGAACCAAAGGTTTAAAATTCCTATGTAACTTTATATTGACCAGTATCCTGAAGGGCATCTCGTTCGGAACATTAGTCAAATATTGATCGAACCTGGGACCCACTACATACGAGCACCCTTTTATCTATTTTTCAGACGATTATATATCCATTCAACCAGTATTTTATTTTTATCCTCGGATAAAAACAAATAAAACAATATTATTTAACACATACATTAGCTGAGATTATTTTAAATTTATTTATAAATAGCTCTTGTATTAAAATTTTACTTGACGTGTATTTAGGATTCTTTTTCGTAATCCGAGACAAAAACGAAGTCATATAATTCATATGGAATATTTGTTTTTCCCTGTTTTTCTGTTGTTGTTGCTGACATGTGTCCGATTTAAAATTCCACCACACACATCTAATATAAAAACATAGGTACCAATATTAATATAATACTATTTACGAGCACATTCCCCGTTTCCACAATATATATATAAAAATAATCTCAACCGGAAATCAAGTCTAGGCAGGTGTAATCACAAATACACATCAGCTGCCTTTATAATACATTTTTATAGAAAGTATATGACAGGTGCCATTTATAACATTTAAAACAACGCCATCTATTGACGAAAACTTACATAATTTCCAAATTTGAAAATGGAATTTCCATATTTCATAATGTTAAAACACGTATTTAAATTAGTAAATAAAACGCAGCAACAATGGCGTCATGAGTGCTATTCAGACTTTCACTGTTAGATAACAGACGGGTTGATAACGCGGTGATACTGGTCACGCTAGCTGGTTTTATTTTTTTGTTTGTATACTACAGACAACATTTAATAGACACCCAGTACAATTATACTTATTCGAATTAAAAGGACTAAAATGGTTTAAAAATTATCTTTTCGCCCAATAACAGAGACAGACCTTGTGTTTGTCACGACTGGACATTGAAACGAATTATCTAACAATAAATCTAAAAGAAACAAAATTATATCTTTTTAAAATTGTCTAAATGTTCCTACATCTCGCGTAAACGGTAGTTGTGTGTAATTATTGAGATGCAATAGGCATAATCCTTCACCGTATTCGAAGTCACGCTATCGTAATGAGCTAAATCACCGTCTGAAAACATACGGGAGTACGATATGAAAGCACCAGCTGCGATATATATTATATAAGCTTGTGTTTCCAAAAACATTTTTTTTTAATTTACACATATATCGTAACGTATCGTTTCGTAATGTATCGTAACGTTTTTTTATTTGTATATATATATATATATATATATATAAATATATGTAATTAAAAAAATGTATTTCTATATATATATATATATACATATGCAAATTAAAAACGTTACGATAAACCAAATGAGAGATGGTTTTCAATATATTTTTAATTAAGGTATTTTTTGCAAATATACGAATTATTACAATTATTCTGAAAATAAGGATGTATTATAGAAATCTGAACATATTTGTTATTATCTCTGCTGGTGCAATATCAATCTGTGTGTTTTTTAATACATCATCTATCTGTCAAAATCAACGAGTAGCTCGCAATTATCAACTATTAATAATCAATTATTATTATATCCGCTGTCTGTAGTATTGGAATCAGAGTGGCAAGACAAGTGGCATTAACGAATAGAATAGAATAGAATAGCAAGTCAATGGATTTTACAAAACTATTGCTTACGTCAACACTTTTGAATAGATCTAGCGTTTGCCATTTGGCTCACATATATATTAAAACCCAGTTCTATAATGCATTTTCATATTATTAAAAGAATAATGTAGGATACACAGACAGGCAGAGAAAATGTTTTATAATATGTTATAAATAAATAGGTACCTAAAGTATTGACGATACCAAAATAACCCGAAACATTATCTTTGGTTGAAGAAACTTTATTAGTATTATATTTTAAGTTTTCCTTTTACCTGAAATGAACAAAAACCCTTTGAACCCTTAGGGAACTCTAAACCAAATTCTAATTTTGGGTAATCAATATTTTCTATAAATAAAGGTTATTTTATCTGTTTGGTATAACTAGTAAACTAATCATTTAAGTCATATTTATAATATATTCGTTTCCTGAGATGATGGTTCATAGTTTTGCTCGGACATGATAGGTGGCGCTGTGGTCGCTGTTAATTGTTGGTAAGATTGTGAAAAATGTCATATTTTTTGACTTTATCGTAATGTAAAATGGCCAAAAATGACGACTTTATCGTAATGTAAAATGGCCAAATTTCCAGAGGCCTAAGAAGTCATAGTCACTGAAACTTCTTATCAAAATATTGTTAAAGTAATATTACTTTTAGGACGATTTTAAAAGTGAGATTATTGTTATATGGCTATAAGAGTTCTTGATAAGTCTGTTGTTAGGATAATCCTTTATATATATATTTTAATTAAGAATATACACGAGACAAGTCACGTTCATGAAGTTCCCAAGTATTTAATATTAACGTATTCAAGGTTGTGATAACACGCAAATACTGTCTTTAAAGGTTCTGTGATGAAAAAGTGGACTGGCTAATGTCTATCGTGGGATATTTACATGGATGCACTAAAATACGGACGTGACATTAATTAATTTATTTATTTTCATCAAGTTAAAATAAATCTTTATATAATTTTATTCGTGTAGGTACTATTTTATGTATAAATATATATATCTAAATTTGAAATAGAAAGTTTTATGATGTTGCTTATTCACACAATACAGAAAACAACTTTCAATGCAAGGATTTTTCAAATACATAGTTACGAAATTGCATTCTAAATTTAAATTCCATAACGAATATGACAATTGATAATAATTAATGGATATGGTAATTTAATGACATTTATTTCTTTATTTAGATTACAACTGAGTTTTAGCTATATATAAATAATATATGCTTGAGGGCTTTAATGATGAACGTAGTTATAATGCTATTCACAGCAAACAAGAAACCGCAAATATCCTTTATGCATTATTTCAATGTTAAATATTTTTTATCAGCGCCTAAACCTTCCAAGCCAGAAGGCCAGAGGTGCACGCAACGGTACGAAGAATGATAAATTATGTAAGATGAATTAATATTGAATTATAAGAAACTCATGTTAAGGTAGTGTGTGTATTTATTTGACTGAAGTTTGTATGGGAACTGACCTAAGGCTGTACCACCGTCTCATGAATCTGAAGACCATAGTTTCTCATTTCCAAATTCCTCTCTCCTGAAGGGTGGCTGTAACATTCATATTCACTTATATTCATGTACAGTTTGCTCATTCGCTCTCTACGGATATAAAAGAGTACAATACCTTGTACTTTTGATATACATTTATGACATTATCTAAATAATGAAAACGTAAAATATCTTTTATTACGAGATGGAAAATAAAGTGTGCGGGTTGCCTAATGGTAAACTATCGCCACTCACGTTCTAGCAACACCAGAGGAATTGCTAGTGTTGTCTCTTGCCATTCTGAGGAAGGAAATGCTCCTTCAATAGCGTTTATTGCGCTGTTTTGTACCGATTTATTTCACACCTCTATAATAATAAACCACTTTTCTGTTCATTTTGATTTGCAATACAAATTAGATTTTCATTATAGTATGTTTAGTTGCGTAAAGTAGCGACCGCAAAAGAAATACTGTCACGTCTTGTTTCACTATATTTTAATATAATATTTGGCTTTCGAAAGCTTTATAATTATTAATTAGTAAAGCGACATTTTTATTACAGATTTAATTATATATGTCCATTGAAAAAGGTCCAACATTATTTCTAGTTAACAAAACTAACACTGACCGCACAGTTTTAAACATTTCATCTAAAAATTTTGATTTGGAGGGAGTTTGTATTTTTACTCATGGTAGAAAGATGTTGTCTAGATAATGCCTAGTTACTTTATACAAGTAGGTACAACGGTTTCTGTCGAAATACACGGGGTTTTTTCCTGTTTGCAGTTAGATTTTCGTCATTAGTCACTAAAAAAAAATTATACATAAATTTATAAATATCTTTATATATATAACCCAAACACCAATTTATAATGAAAATAGTTTTGAAGTTATTTTAAATTAAGTTTAATCATAAAAAAAAAAACAAAGAGTATACCAATTGTAATTTAAGAAATTACTTATTAAACATATCCAAATGTCGTACTTTCGTTATATGAAATCAAGGGTTTTGTATTCGAAATTCAAAGCCCCGTTCCCTAGAAAAAGTAAATTTAAACATCGAACGATTTAAATAAATGATAGAAGCAAGGGACGCACATCCGTACTTCGCGCATTCATAGATAGTCCGGCCTTGCGAGTGCTATTCAACTCTGTGACACACTTTTGAGTTGGCTTCAAGCCGTTACAGCTTGCAATCTAAAAACAACTCTATTACTTTCATTCTCGGTCTATTTTTGGATGTCGGAGTTTCGTTTTAATTGAGACGCAACTTTATCCTGCGAATTTCGAAATTTGAATTTCGCGCGAATATTTTGTTTTTAAGGGTACGTTAGCGAGATGCTCAAGACTGGAGCAAGGAGTCTAATATCATCAAGTCATTTTATTCCTTACATTTCAAAGATAGATGCTAAATTTGTGTGCAATGAAATTTCTACTGATTACATGTGCACATCTTATGTAATATTTCATACAAATAAGTACACAAATAAAAAGTCTGCTTACACTAAATATGAAACAAAATGCAGTTTAATATTATTATTAATTGACAATAACATTATTTAGCTTATAATCCACTTTTGACCTTGAAAAGCTTAACTCTAGAATTCGCCACAACTCAAAGTTACGTAAGCTTACACTTATATAATCATACTTTATTATGCTTTATCAACCCTAAACAATAACTATACTTTTAATTGTTTTAAAAGTGTGTTCTGAATTTAAATTGTCAGAGATTGTCATAAACAGGTTTAACAAATATAATAAAATCTTTTTTGAAAATTTTTTACTGATGAAATGATCACGCCAAAAGTATTTCTTATAGAATATTTGGTAAGAAAACAGCCGCGGTTCGTCGCATCCTTGATATTTTTTATCTTCAAAGGTTGATATTCTTTTTTTTACTAAACAATACAGGGTATAATTTGTTAAGTGAAATCCGACCTTCCAAAGACAATTTCGATTTTCGCAACTTCCCTTCAAGGCGACGCTTTTTATTGATAACCAGAACCGGGTCAAGTTACTTGAAATATCTAAACTATTGTATATAGTTTATTATCTAATTAAAAATGTATTTTTTATTATTATTAAGAAAAAAAAAATAAATGTCAATTTCCCTATAAAGAGAAATTATACAACTGAATTGTTTCTTTGTAACGATTTTTTTCATATATTTTTTTTACAATAATTTTACACGACAATTGAGTTCAGTGTTTAAGTTATTTAAAATAGTTGTTATTAAAATATTTTACTTAAACTTTAATTTTTATAGCTATTAAGTTTTCTGTAATAAAGAGGTTACATGTATTTCAAATATTTTCCATATTTGCTTATAAGGAATGCAACAACATATACTTCAGCCTTGAGTCAAATGGCAACTGGCATATTGACAATATATTTTATTACCAAAACCGAACCTTAATTCTAACCAAAATATTACATATCTAATGTATTTTCTAGAATAATCTAGTAATAACCTTAATTGTAAAGTCATTTGACTACAAAATAAGTGACGTCACGAACGCACAACACGCACGTACGTGCATTGCGCTGTGCTGCGTTTACAATTTACAGCGCTGTTCTGCTCGCGCGAGCTGTGTTTGTAAGGTTTTAATTGTTTAACAAAAGGTATTGAGAATATTTAAAGAATTAGAATTAGAATACATAAACTTCCATTGCGCAACTATGGTCTGATATTTTATAAGTAATATAAAAATAAATAGATATGTCAGTTACTTAGGTATTATAAAATATATAATATGTAACCCACTTAATAATACGGGTTTTAATTAATATAATTAAGGTAATAATATTTCTTATTACAAACTACCAGTAAAAAAATAAAAATTAAAAACTAATAATTTATAGGTCTGTTTAAATTACAAAACGCTAAAATATTATAAGAGATAATATACACTAGCATTGGTTAATGTATTTGTATAATATGCCTATAAATTGCAATACAAGCGCCCAGTCAAGTAGACGTGACAATTCAAACACACACTCGCTAGTTATCAGTGGTACCTGGCCGCATGTTCCACGCATGCGCATACGTAATGTGTACAGCGATGGAGTATACTTGAGCGTTTACGTGGAAATATACCCGTATTTTCATTAATGAGATGGTTATACTTGAGGAAAAATATGTAAAAAGTAGTAATTGCGTATGCAATATCTTTTAATATAGAGTGTTTTGAGACAAATAATATAAAAAAATAAAATTTTTAAGCAATTAATAATACATTTCTTAAGAAGTAAATAAATTACACTACATGTAAGAAACAAAACTTAATAATTATAATGAATATTTAAATTATGAAAATAAAATAATCAGAAAATCAATAAAATAAAGTATCAAGACGAGTCGCACCACGAGCTCGCTATATGGGTCTTGGCCAGGCAACTTTTTCTCGCTAGTACTAACATACGGCCCTAGTGCTTAGTATGTTCGTTGTATTTGGGTTATCTCTTGTGTGGCTATGTTGTCCTGGTACTTTTAAATTATTTTTTTTTAAAATAGAAATCCTTACGTAATAAAGTTATATCAAAATTAAGGGTTTTTAAATACATAAATATATATAATAAATAAAAAAAAATTAAAAACATATTTATTAAAAAAACAAGTTACTTATGAAAAATATTAGTCATCAACTAGAAAGAGCTTTATTAAAATTATATTTAGAAAACAGCTTTATTAAAATTTTTGTATCATTTTCCTCAAATCTACATATCTTATAACTATATTACTAGCAGCTCTTATTTAAATTGTAGTTGTTTTGTTTCCCTTAATGAATGTTACAACAAAATTGCATACGAAAAGAATCAAATTACATGTTATTGATATGAATGAAAAGATCGATTCTATCAGCAATATAAATGCTTTAATAAGCATAATTATTTTATATTATATACAATATTATTCTAAGTTTACTTTAAAATTTTGCCTCAGCTAGAATGGCGTATTTGTTTGTTCCAATTTCAAAAAAACACAAAGCCAGTGAATCGTATAGCCTTTTTTTTAATAATGTGGTGTTGCAGCATTCAGCAATTCCTTTTTTCAATAAGAACAAACATACCCGGGAATCAGATGTTTTAAATGCTTTTTTAATAGTACATATTGCGGTGTATTAAACATTGCCAGACTTACTTGTAATGTCATAATGCAAAGAGGAAAAACTTGCACTGACTTCTAGTTTTTTTATTTGATAATCACATGCAATAAAAAACAAAAATGTTACCAAACTTGATTCAAGAAGTCGTTTCTTTCCCAATCCAGTAATGAATCTTGTACTGACCTATAAAACCGTTAACTGGAAATTGTATTATTTGTTACCAGCGTTTGCAGTGGTGCGTAGTGATTGAATTAACTGCAAATTTAATTTACCGGTATAAGTACCTACTATGTCAGGAGTTAATGTAATATTAAGGATGAAAAACTGTTTCGTCCTTGATGACTCATTCAGAATATTCACAAGATTATTAATAAACAAACAATATTAATTCTAATCTTCTGGAAGCCAACAAGCTTCTGGCGTAAAAAAAACACAATCAGTGACTGGCCGCAAACCATTTGTTATCAAAAACCAATTTCTCCGAAATGTCAAAGAACAAAAGACCAACAATTATTTATGGCATAAAAACTTTTTTAATTCAGGGGCTGCTTCGAGCGGTTTATAAATAAGCAAATAACGATACTGACTGTTCAGTTATTCCATTCCTTATAACGTTACGCAATGGAACGTGTTTTAAAAAGAAACCAGATTTTATAGCGGTTTCTCGTGCAAAATTGGCGGCAACATATATTTTTTTAATTTCATCGGTGTGAAAGTGTAAATGTCAATTGGAATTAAAAAATAATTAATTGTTCCTTTTCGCATTTTTATTCGCAATATTGACTTTTAAATATCGATCTGTCTGAAAGTAAATATCAATTGATTTTGAAAGTTATTACCGCGGCGATATTAATGTCTTAGTAATAGTTTTTATTAACTATACTTAAATTGGTGTTATTTCGAAAAAAAATAGTAATTGTCAAATAAAATAACAATTATAGTAAAATTGCACCGTCTTTCTGATTTATTAAAATATATATTTATGATATATATAGTAGATGTAAATGTGGTGTAATTTATTTTTAAAAAAATATTTTTTTTCAGCCCTTTTATCTTCATAGAGGTGGCTTCTGGCAACTTTTTTTTAATTTACACTGAGAAAGTTAATAAGTCAAATTAAAAAAAAACCATTGATTGAGTGACATTTTAAAATAAAATCGCAAAGAGTTTGGTTTAAAATTATATATTTCGTGAAAGTATTTTATGTCCAAAGAAATTTTAAAAAATTATTGTTATAAATGCTAATAAATTTCTACTTTAGTGGCATTTTCGTATTTTTTAATCCGTAACGAATAATTCATAATTTTATTATTATAACCAGTTTATTGCGTAATAAGAAACAGATGAACTCGCCAACTGTTACCGAATTTTAATTGGCAACTTTCTTTAGGCTTTCAGTTGCGTAACTGTGAAATAAACAATTATATATGAATTAATATGAAATAGTATTTTGGGAACTTTCTAGACGTAGATCTCACGCGATGGAAAGGCTACATATGACTCGTGTTTTTTGGTAATTAAGTCTGAATTACCTTTAATGCTCCCACCTGAGGTGTGTGGTTGCTGGCTCTGCACATTGCTCTGGGCCTCCAGCTTGGTATTCACAGAGTTCCACATGTCAAACATGTTCAACATCATCGGCCGCTAGGACCCACTCACAGACAATTTAACACTCCCTCAAACTTTTATCCATATTTTATAACACTGTAATTATTTATCAACTCTCAAAATTGTTCGTCCGTCGTATAAAACTTAAGGCTATCACTGATCCCCGGTTTTTGTATCGTATATTGCTTTATTATTTAATTATATATCTATATATAAACTTTCTCAAATGGTCAACTAATGTAAATACGCTATATTTTTTTTTTATCTACTACGTTATTCGGATTCAATATCAGTCTAAAATTTCGTTCGTAAGGTTGGGCTCATGCGGGTACATTGTGGGTTACGTTCTAATTATTTGTGAATTATTAATGTAATAAAAACTATTTATATTTGTGATTATATATTGCGTATAAATCTTCTTAATAAACGTGATTTAATAAAAACGTGTTTCAAATATTGTCGAGGTGCGGTCTATAAAAAAGTTTGCATGTGTGCGAACCTTTTTGGCCGTTTCGTTTTTTCCTCTTCATAGTTTGTTTAATCATTTATTGCACTATAACTGGCCGGTCAGAATGCAGCCCGTGGCATATTAGGCAAATATGACAGCTGACGGCCGAATTTAAATTTGGAATTATGCGTTTTATTTTTGGAGTTTTTTTAGCCGCGTTCTCGGATGCACTGAAGTGCAGTTGCAGGGGGGTTTCAGCTTCAGCCGGGGTGTGGGGGGAGGGGCGCAGCGGGGGGGAGGGGGTCGGAAGCGTCGTTCTGCGCATGCCTGAAATCGATCCCGCATGGTGAGGTGTTGAGAACTAAAACACTTCTTGCATTGCTATGTTTGTATGGCGCATGGAAACTACTCTATAGTCTATGGGTACGTATATAGAGGCGTCATACTCTACAGTCTATGGTACATGTATATAGAGGCGTCAGTCCTCTATTATGTCATACACTTTGATGTTTCTCCCTACAGTGAAGTAACTGTAGGTGTTTTTGTGAAGCGTTCTTTTGTTCTCTGTATTGAAATGTATTGTATATTTCGATTAGTTTATTTGAAATTATTTCAATGATATTAAAATACAAATGTATAATCATACAACATTATTGCGTATCAAACCTGAAAATCTTATATTTATATGTATGTTATTATATTATTTTCAGGCCTATCTTCGTAATGAATATCGATCGGAATGCGGGTAACCTTTGACATTTCATCCATTTCCCAACTGCGGATGCATTACGGAAATTACTTTGTATAATTATTTAAAGTATATTATGAATTATCCCAACAGGAATGTCCCAGGAGTGGGGATCAAATTTTCCGAGCAAAACTCAAGGAGTGTCAACGAACTTTACTAATTTTAGCAATTTTAAGAAAATTGATCTCAAAATAAATACAATATCAGAATAACCTGTACACGTCAGCTAAGTTTTTTTATTATACTTTCGTCTTGATACTATGAATATTTATAACGACCGGGAGCCGCATAGGGTTTGTTTATTTATATTTTTCGCTCTAGGTAGAGTATATATATATATTTATCGTTTTTTCTTACTGTCTGTAAACGTAAATCCAAAACTACTAAGTCCAGAAAGAAATTTTGAATGTTTTTTTTTATGACAAAAGTATCCGCTATGAAAATATTTTAAAAAATTTCACGTATTATTAGGTAAAGATAAAAAAATGTATGTAATTTTTATTTCATAAGTGTGATATGATACTTTTGAGAGTAATATGGATGAAAATTATCATTTGATTATTGAAATATAAATTGAAATTGATATTTGCAAATATTTGAAATTTTGCAATAGCCTCCGCAAGTTTCACGGAGAAATTTTTGAAAGTAAAGTCGGGTCGGGTCAGCTTGTATACAAAAGAGATATACAATTCACTCAATATTTTTAAAAGGTATATCTGCGAATTTCCACCTCTAAAGCCTTTAATAGAGGATAAAAAAAAAAATCCAAATATGAAACATTAAATTTTATATTCAGACTTTTTACCACAGAAACGGTATATCAATATAATATAAATTTTATATCAAAATTAATAAAACACATAATCAAGATTACTTTAAACGTGTAATGGTATGGGGTTCGAATCTTTTTTTTTTTAACCTCATTCACTAAACCCAGCCTGTATTAGTATATAACAAAAGAAAATAAATAAAATAACTTAGGATGTAAAGCGAACATTCAATAGGTGACGTGACGTAATCGTTACGACATGCATATTTTGATGTCCCAAGGTGTAAAAGATAGCGGCGATTCGACAAACTAGCATCATATGGACAGTAACACTAGTTTTAAACTCCATATCCTGTCACAACTTTTAATGTATAGAAACCAAATGTTCGCTAATAAATATAAACATAATTTACGGAATATCTTTTACATAAGACAAATCCTTTTAAAATATTTTAATACATTAAATATATAATATAAAGTCACTAAAGTTGTAACTTAAGGCGTATCTTATAGTGAAAGTTGCAACTGCCAAAATCTGTTGTGAAAGTGGGCGAGAGTTGATCGATGCCGTAATTATTATTACACATTACAAGATACTGAGCCGGATGTAGGGATTTTGAATTTCGAATGCACATTCCTATTTTTTGTTCTATTTTCAAGGTCTCTTTTTGATTTTTATTTTAAAATTGTTTCAATTCTATTTGAATAATTATTCCAACTTCAATCCCATTATTTTCAAATTCAAATTTTTGTTCCATGTTAGTTTTATACACGCATTTTTATATTTTTTATTGTAATATTTTTTACTAAATAATGAATGTTAAAAATGCAAGGCTCGAAAAAAAATTATAGCTCAATAAAGTTCAAGAGAAAGACGAGATGTGAAAGTATGAGTTGCTAAGTATATTAAAAAACGAGAGTCTGATACCTATTAACAAACTAAATAGTTTTTATATATCATTTATTGTTCAATTTATTATCTGTTGAACTTTCAGTTTATATTTCAAAATGAAATATTACACTTGAAACCTTCATTGCAGAGAACGTATCTACAATGTATAATCTAGGTACTAGAGTTATTGATAATCTAGTGCCTAGGTTTGGTTCTTAGTACTTAAAGTACCTAAAATACTGGTTCTTAGTTCGCGTGCGGCGAGGACGCTGTTCGACGTATCGACATCGCCTTAAGAAATATTCAGTTTTTAGACTTTATTCTTAATTACAGCTACATTAAACCTCCTTGTTTTAAAATGACAGTCAAAATGCTGGCTGCATACAAAAGATAAGCAAAAACACTTTCACCTCCTTGGTTAATAATATTTTAAGGTACCGGCTACATAAAAAAGTCGTTCTGAAAGTATTTTTTGGATGTTTAACATAGATAATATAATATATCTTATTTTTACATTAAAAATATGAAAATACATATTAAAAGTCGTACCGTTATATTTAAAAGTATACAATGTCATCGCAGTGTTGTAATAGACTCGTTAGCTAAAGTGCAGTACACATTGAGGTTTGAAACTATTTAAATATAACTTCTATGAACTTTAAGTTAATTCAAAAGCTGAATGTTGTAGGTATTTTCATTGAAATTATATAGTCTATTAAGATGGTTTTTGTACACAGATTAAATATAAAGAGTTGATAATGACAACTGTAATCCATTTAAAACTGACCTAAAAACAAGACAAATAAAAAAAATGATAACATTTATCTTAAAAAACAAATAGTTAAAAAACGCCCTTCAGCCCCGAAAGAGAAAAATCATGTTTCCCAAGAGTTTCCTAACATCGGTGCTCTCTGTCTAACACAAGGTCGCAGGTTACAGCCCTCTTGCTCACACAGTATGCAATACATCTCTGCAGCTAGACCTTGATAATTTGCAAGTTTCGTGATAGATAATAATTTGTATACGGGTAATTATAATACAGGCCTTTTCAATTAAAAAAAAAACAATCTTTATTTGTCTGATTTATCATAGACAATACATATTTTTTCATTGAAAAAACATTTAACCGAATAATATATTAAACACGAAAACGCAACAATCATTCCCACATCGTGTTACGAAACGCGAACTGGCTTTAGAGTACAACGGACGAACAATCTTAAATTTATTATACATATTACTCACATCCAACGCAATGCATTTGTTACAATCCAAGAGTCACTCACAAAAAAGTTTGTATTCACGGATTGGAACTCTTTTGTTTTAAAAATAAAATGACAACCCGAGCTGTCAAATTGTAATTTAAAAAAATTCGGGTGCCAAATTTGAAAGTTTCGGCGCGAAGTACGGCCGCGCGCGCGCCTTCTGCAACACAAACTGAATTTTGTAAGCGCAAGGCGAATGGTTTGGCTCCGCAAGGCAGGACTGTAAGGTACTAGCCACATTTAATTTGAAGACTTCTAAACGAGATTTAAATTTCGAATTGTATACTTACATGAGTTCTAGATAAATCAGATTCAAATATCGAACACAAACTTTTATTTAGCTACGTTTATTTTTTTTTAAATACAATTTTAATTTCACATGTAATTAGATTCCTAGTTCTGAGCCAACACCGCCGCGCTCCACATTACTTGACGGCTGAATACATCAATCATTGAAAATGTGTAAAAAAATCAATTTTCCATATTTAATTTTAGCCCTAAGTGATTTCGTTTGTAAATTTAACCCTTTGTAGAGCACCCTTTTATAAAAATGACAGAACATGTAAAATCCATTGAGCAGAAACCGGGAGCACCGGTCAGAGGGTCGAAAAAATAAGGGGTCAAGAATAGATAACATGTTACGAGACGCTGGACACAATGTGTAATTACGTGACCAGACCAGACCAGACAGGACCGGACCGACGGTGAGAAAACAAAAAAAAAGCAATTTCCTGCAATACAATACAAAGATATGTTTCAAAAAACCAATGCATTTAATATATTTTTTAATAAACACTAAAAATAATTTAGAACTCATCTGCTATATATTAAAAATATAATTAATCATGCAAAAAATCCAATCAAACAAAACATACAAATTTAAACAGACATACACATATATATATATATATATATATATATATAAAGTCTCTATATAAAAGCAATCAAACAACAACATAAACTCTACATAACACATTTAATCGCACTTAAGTTTCTGAGATCGCCACCAGACAGACACACATACACGGTAACCTAATTTCCAATGATAACAGATAGCTTATCACGTATCGGGGTCAATGCCCGATACCTGACGTAGCTATAATTTGGCAAAACATTTCGTATCTGCTATTACGAGCCTCTCGCACACTTCGGGTAAAGAAATATACAAATATCTCAAATAGACCAAATATTTAAATATAAGAAATAATTTAATTATACATGATGAAACAATTTTATTTTTTTGTAAATTTTAAATTATTTAAAAATATTAAACGATATTGCTTATATTTTTTGAGACATTAAATTATATATGACGTATTTATTTAAACACAATTAAAACAAAAATTCGAAGAAATGTCTGCCATCAGTTCTCTTCAATAGACTTATAACACTATTATAACAGCTTACAAAAGACAGTCTCAGGTTCGATCCCGGACCAAAAAAGTTTTTATATTATTTATAATATTCGTTATATCGGTGAAGAAATATGACCTCACTCAACTATGAGAATCTGATGCGTCATCCTTGAGGAATTAATGTACGTGAGATGAGGAATCCAAAAGGAAGGAAGAGGATTCGAGAATTCCTCTCTCTCGCTCAATGTAGTTACGAATCCTAATGAAACCTAGTCTAGTCTACCTCGAGAAGCAAGGAAATCTTAGAAGAAATTCTATATCCAGTAACCTATCAATCTACAGCAGGGTGGGTAAAATTCCACATCCATCCATCCAACAATCTTATCCCATCATTTGGATCGGTGCAGTCTATCCTCACCTCACTCTTCTATCATACGTCATCTCATACTCGAGACTTCTCTGCCATATAATTTTTGATGCTCTTCATCAATATCTTCTTCGGTCACCGTCTTCTATTATTACCAACCACATTCATCCTTCAGACTCTTCTCGACCATACCACGACACATTCTATGAATAATAGGAAATAGGCCTGAAGGGTCTGTGGCCAGAAGTTTCTTCAATGCAGGCTGATAAGAAGACTGATTAGCTTTTTCTCCATATCAGCTAATAAAAGCAATTTTGTTCAAACTAACATTTATATATATAATCCTGAAAACGATTGTTTCAATATTTTTCATAAATAAACAGTTAGTCTAATAAGTTTTTATAATTCCGTTAATTTAGAATTATTCCAGAATCGTTTTAAAAAAATACCAACCAGTATTTTTCAATTAGTGAAAGTTGTATTTATATATACGGATGGACGTATTCTTATTATATATACGATATATTTTGTATTTACAATACTGAGACTTATCTACTTTTTTAGAACTCTATCATCCACGGTCTAATAATGTATTGGTCATCGCAGGAAATAAAATAGAATGCAAACAAAAAACACTTGTGTGAATTCATATTCCACAAACGTAATACTTTCTTAATCTATGATAGCAAGTGAAAATAAACAATCACTTTAATAGCAGGCTTTAATTGCACTTATTAAAAGATCAGAAATTGCTTGCGAGGTCCCATTTTCATTGGGTACACTCTTCTAAGATCATATACCAACAGCTGCTGTACTTACTTGTCATATAAAGACAGTCTATACTTAAAAAGGTTTGGAAAATGTATTCAGACTTCATATCGATGTTTTACTAATAATAATTAAATATAATTAAAGTTTAAACAAATATTATTAATATTAATTTTAAACTGCATCCAATTGTTTTTTATAATATGTATTTCAAATTTTTAGTATTTGTTATAGCGGCAACGAAATTACATGATTTCTAGCTATCACAGACAGACAGACAGACAGACAGACAGACGACTTAGTAACGTATACGGATACGTAATACGGAACCTTAAAAAACAAATAGTGTAAAATTTAAACGTTATATATCATACCCATGCAGAGACTAGAGACGTCCCACCTGACAAAACTTCTAAGTAACTAAAGTTTGATTGTAGTTAAAATGTATACTATAGTTAAATCATAAGGATTCTTTAAATAAAAAGTAGTGTAATGTCTGCGTAATTATCAGTTCATAATCATGAAAATTATTCTTTAAATTAAAATAAAAAGAAACGTGTATGTATTATTTTGAAAATTCTTCAAATATTTATCGACAATTCGTACTAAAAGTTATATAAAAGTAAGACGAGTCAACTCATTTATTTTAAGTTGAATGTAAACCACGTGTTAACTCATATTTCATTGCACAAATAAATATAACACGCGCAGTCAGCAGATTTATTAAAATCATTACAATTGAACATTCAATGAAAAAATGGCCGCAAGGACACTAAATACACACCTTTCAAGGGAATTATACAATTTCGATATCTTTGTTTAGTTTAATAATATTATCATTATTTCTTTCAAGTACGATATTAAATGTATTTGTCGATTTTCATTTGGATTGAAAAACTGAAAGTATTTTATGTGATTCTTGAATTATTATTCTCCAACGAGCAGTTTGTTTTCAAATACGGTGTTATTTGTTTCAAACTAAATAGAATTATTTATTTTTATCTTTTTCTCCAAACATTTTTCTTACATTTTTTCAAAAACTAAATAAAATAGAAAAAAAAACAATGTTAAGAAATTAAAAAAATATAGTTATTCAAAATAGTTTCATTTATTTATACTGTAAGAAAATGATTATTCAGATATATTTACAAATTAAATGTGTCGCAAATATATATAAATATTCAAGATACCATGTTTGTGCGTTAAAAAAAATAATATCTAGTACTACACTATTATTCAAATAAGGGTTAAATTTTTAATATTAAGATTACTCTAACTACAGAATTTCTTTAATACTTTGACGTGTATAGAAAAAACTGTCAAAACATTTTCCCCAGTTTTATATCTAGTCAGGATATTGAAGAATAAGTTTTCAGCGGTTTACGGGAATTACATTTTTATTTCCAATGGATGATATATATAAGAAACTTAGCCTTAAGAAACATTTTGTCTTTGTATATTTTCCGGTACACTGAACATCCAGTGGAAATATAAATGAAGGAAAATATATATATATATATATATATATATATATATATATATATATAAACCATACATTTGGAAATCTGTCTGTAAATCATCCAGACTAAGACCTTTCTAAAAAGAGAGTAAAAAGTACTCATACATTCTCTATTACATTTACTTCATCTAAAAATAACAATCGCTGTGTATATTAAATTATTACTTACAGTATCAATATTCATTATTATTCAGCTTACCTGAAAAAAATAAAATAATTAAAATCTTCATCTAAAGTGAATTTATGTAAAGTGTACAAGAGGAGGTGGTGTCTCTATAATTCGTAAATTATAAATTTTACTGCAAGAATTCGCTAAATCTTGTTAATTCTGATATTTTTTATTATGTTATATAAAAAAAATATATAATAATTATTACCGTACCGTATGAAGTCATATAATATTAAATTTATGAATAAAAACATAGTATCAAAAATAAATCTATATTCAATATTTTTTTCAAAATAATCGCAACGTTCCAATTAAGTACATACCCCTAAATAATAAAATTGGAAATGTTTGTTGTTTTTTTTTAATATCTCTTGTTGGTAGTTTGTTACATGAGTAAACAAACAAATTGCTTTTTACTACGAACAAAAACAAAGTTACAAACTAAAATAACAGTTTTTTTAATATGATGAGATTATAGGTAGATTATTATTTGAGATCATAGAACAGACGAAGTCGCGGGCAACAGACAGACAATACATAAAAAATTGAAATCATATCCTATCGTAAAAAGAAAAGTCTAATCGCATTATTATTTACCCAACCATATAAAAAAATTATACAATACGCACACATTCATAATATTGAGCGTTTTGAAAAAAGAATTCCTAAAAAAACTCACGATTCACAAACCATTATGCATCAAAGACCTAACAGAGACAAAATAAACGTTCGCTAAACAGGTTTTTATTCCGAGCCCTAACGGATTGCATCCCGGATTCAAACGCACACATAAAAATATCTACATTATCTCATTCGTATACATCAGCTGAGCAAAACTGTGTCAGTAGCGGTACCGGCCAACGGTACTTAGCGAAAAAACGTGACGATTCTACTCGGCGACAGATGGCGCTTGTTTACCGTAATGAGAAAATTCTTTACTTTTATTTTCTCAGTAATCTATCGGTAAAAGTAATATCTAGGTTTGTATGCGACAAAGTTTTCAATAAGACAATATAGGTCACTGATAAGAACTCTTCATTCGAAACATCGCTATATCAGTAAATTATGTATTATCTATAATTTATAACAAAAACAAATATACAAGCACTTGAAGCTACAAATACCGTTTTAATAAAATTATAACCCGCTAGATGTCGCTTAGCTTATATAATGAGTTAGTTGGGTGCAGACGGGTTTCTTATGAAAGTACCGTTAAAGAGGTTCATATCTATGTCAATAGTTTAATGCTATTCGACACTAGATGACACTACAAGTACATAAACCTATCAGGCATATTTGAAGTCAAACCATTAAACAATTTATATATTGCAAGTTTTTAATGCTTTTGCTAAAAGCTTTTTGTATTTACATCATAATAAAATATAAAGTATATTTTAAAAATATTGCGAATAATGTCAAGCACATATTTTGCATTTTTAAAAAAAGTCAACAATTAAAATGAAAGTTTCTGAAAGACATTAACGCTAAATATTTTACAAAAAGGTAATATTCAGCCATGACTATTATCTTTTTTTCATAAATTAGTAACTTTGAAGATAACAATTTATTTTATATGTTTTTTAAATACAACTATTTTAAACAGACTTTCCTCGTCAATATTTCACTATACCATTCCCACGACTCCGTTCACAACGGAAGGCAGCATTCGTAAGAAACGTATTCTCTCGACAATTTTGTCATCAAATTATTTTGCTAAAATTTCACGAAAAAAAAAATATTAATTTAACGGCGGTATATAAGACCAATGCCCTTAAGGTCCAATATAAACATTGGTGAAACTAAGTTTGAAATCGAATAAGTAGTGCCCCCTACAACACACAAACTAACTTCATTTTTTATACCATTAACTTTATAACCTTCCACAATGTGTCAAAGTGTGCTATGACATGATACATTTTCTTTTTATCAAAGTTTCGACATTGAAACAGTAAACACTAAATACATTCGGCCATATTTTTTTAAACAGCTGGATTAAAAAGTCCTTCACAATGATGCAAATGTTTCAATATATTTTAAGATGCGGTTTCTGTCAAATTGTTTTTCATTCAGCGACCAGTCCCAGGCAAGGAAGGCATATAAAAGATTATATGATTATTATATATATATATATGTAATAATCATATAAAAGAGAAATTGGATTTTATTTTTTAATGTTAATTAATTAATTTTAGTTTTTAGATTTAAGTTTGTTTATGTGTAGATTATAATCAGGCGCAATGCAATTTTCACAAAATTATTTTATTATTATAAATATACATTATATTATATTAAAAATAAGTCAAAGTCAAAAATAGGAATACACAGCACCTATGAAACGTTATAATTTCGAAGAAGGTCCACGGAGAATAACCTGAAACTGCAACTCCATGGATACTTTTTTTAACTTATTTATAAAATAATATTTTTCGTTTCATATCTCACTAATGCATGTCAAACTATTTTTTTTAATTCATCTGGTCCTAATGAAAATTAGAATATGATAAGAATTGCTCTAAGTAATATCAGTAAACCTTGCTTACAAGAAATATACATATTTTATACTATTTTGTATTTCGCTATCAAACATTAAGAGTTATAAAACTGACTGAAAAGACTTTTCACTTGTAAGAAAAATATATTATATAGAACAGTACTACGCGGGCGGAACCACTGTCAAAGACTAGTGTAGGTATAGAGTTAGTTCGTATTTATTTTACATAAACTAACAAATACTTCTGACAAAACTAGTTCGTCATACAAATGTATACTTAATGGTAACTATAATATTTTGTCCTTGATGACTCAAGACATTTATTGATCTTGTTCTTTGTTAGCGAAATAACTTCTTGGCTAAAACATGTTGTGGCTAATCTTATTCAAATGTGTGGCTTGAGTTTTCAGTGTTTTGAATAATGTAATAAATTGAATAAATTCTGAGTATAACACCTGTTTGAGGGTTTGTTTGTTTGTTTAAATTATCCAAACATATTATATTTAAGTTTTTATAATTATTCTTCATACTTTATATTCAAATATGAATGTATAGATTAATTGTCCATTCGTATGTTAGTACGATTTGTTCAAAAATGCTATAAATCTCTAATATCACTAAATGCTTATAAATGTTAATAATATATATATAAAGGATAGAAAATTATTTTTAATAAAGGAAAGGAATTCTTAAAAATGTAACTTTAACTTATACGAATGTATGAAATTTGCATGCCATTGTTTTATTTGGTTTAGTTTGAAGACAATTTCCAGAATATAAATATTTCAAAGATCTTTGGTATTACATTTCAATACTAATATTATAGAGGAAAAGTTTGTATGTACGATACAACTTTTGAAATATCTCGTCCGATTTCAATAACTTACAGGAAGATTGAAATTAACATAATATAAAAAATAACAATTTTTGCAAAAACGACATAAGCTCAACAAAATGAATATTTGTATTAAACACAGTTGATGAAGGCGTTCAAATGAAATTCATAATAATTATTATTTTTAATAGCAGTAATTATATGACGAATGACGATGACATACATTTATCAATTCTCCTTATATGACATTATAGAAGTCAGACATGACATATTAATATTCTATCGAACGACGCCATATTGTTTTATTTCAGTCTGTAAAGAAATATTTCATATGTAAAATTTAATCGAAATATATTTATTGATATTAATATTATAAAGAGTGGATTTTTTCGTATAAATAAAGTATTATATATAAGAACCACTGGTTTTATTTTCATTATATTTTTTGTGCTATATAATCTTGGTATTTTCAAAATTGAAACTGGAATATAAGAACATGTATTATAGACGGTTCTAGAATACATGTGATGTTACAATATGTACAACTAGATTAGAAAGTAACTTTTTTTTTTAAATAAGGTGAATTATATTTATTTATGAATATCATTAATTTTTTAATAAAGTGCCTTCTACAGTATGGTGTTTTTTTCTCATAGCAGCTAGTTATAATTAAAAAAAATAATATTTTTTATTTTATTTTTACTTTGGGACTGTTTCCCAGAGTAAAAAATTGCTCATGATAAATTAAAAAAATCTTAACATGGTTCAACATGTATAAAAAAAATATGAAATGCTACAACTAATCAAAATGGTAAATTAATATTACATATCTAATTAATAAAACTTTTAACAAATTTAATCTAGTCAATGACTTCAATCTAGAATATGAATAGATTTGTCATTAAACTTTAATGAACTATAAAATAAAATAATAATAGTACTAATACCAATAAATGAGAGTGATTATTTTGACTCCGTAGTATATAAAAGAAAAGCTACCTCCTTTATAAGTCAAAGTCAAAGTCAGCGTTTCTTATAGCAAGGTATACATTTCTTTTCCTGTTCTAAATGCTTAGTTCCAAAGGTCCATAGAATCTACAGCAGACAAAAAAGCCCAAAGATATTCTTTCAATCCGTTTATAAATGAAATGCTTTAAGTAATCTTGTTCTATTCATCCATGTTTTTTTATACACTGAGTACATTTGTAACTTCAGTTAATAATAATTAAAGTTTCTATCAACAGAGAGTATTGTAGTGTATTTTGAAACTAGTTTTATAATGCAGTGTATTTTGAAACTAGTTTTATATTATAGTGTATTTTGAAACTAGTTTTAAGTGTCTTATCTAAAAAGATCTAGATTCAGTTGACTTTTATTATGTAAAGTATAAATTCCCAGTGATTGAAAACTGTATAAAGTTAGTATTTAAATATTACAAGTATAAATTATATGACGATTAAAATATCTTCGTCTCATCGTTTTTGAGTCTATCATTCTGAAACTAGAACTCTGATTATTTTTAAAGTGGAAGTACGCTAATTATACAGCATTTATTATTTATTTGATTTTAGCCGGAATGGGGTATACACAGTATGAATATAATAATATTGGCAATATACAATATTCGATTTTTTCAAATATAATATCGGTTGCGATAACTTTTTAATGTATGATATACTGAAAAGTAAAATACATTAGTTTGAATATTCGAAAGAAAATTTATAGATGTCGCTACGTTGCTAACAAAGTCGGCTATATATAGAATGTTAAAACCAGAAAATCGATTAACGACACAACAGCTCAGTGGCAGAGGCCGGGGGATGTTCGCAAAGGTCATAGGTTTGATTCCAGCTGGTATTGAAGGATTGTACATTTTATATCTTAAATAGATATAAATTAAAAAATTACATGTTGATAGCACATTTTCAAATTACCTTTATCCTGCCCTTATTCAAATTATATGGGGTCAGTGAAATATGTCAACTTCTACCACGTTCATCTTTCTATTTCATCGCGGTAGAGATTTGCTTCTTTGCAATATAATTTATAATCTTCTATCTGTCTTCTTCTTTCGCCTCTTAGAAAATAATAAAAATATACAATATTGTATATTTTTGCGAGCGAAGCCACGAACCAAAGCTAGCAAATATTAAAATTTCTGGATAACCACAAACAAGTTTTCTTTGACCGAAATTGTATCAAAATATAGATATGGATCGAGATATAAGCAAACATTCAAACAGACTGAATAATTAGATGTTATGTTATTTATTTCATGACAATATCGTGCAGTCATGTTTTGATGTGGGTAGATCGATAAACGTGACTATAATGAAGATGTAACGTTATTATTTAATGTTGCTCCCCTAAATTATAAATCTACCCTTCCTCCCCCCCCCCCCTCTTTCCGTCTACCCATCACTCAAACCACCCACCATGGAAACCGATAGTAATTAATAACAATGTTGAATTTACATAAACAAAATTATTTATATACAATTTAAAAAATCTGTTTCATTTTACAATCATACAAATAACTAACCGGACGTTTAACAATGATCTGTGGCGCATATAAAGAATACTCCCACGTTGGATTCGAACCCAATACCTCTGGCTTAACAATGATGGCTAGCCCCTATATCAAGAGGCTTAATAATGTACAAGTAAATGCAGAATATACCTGATGCTGTAGTGGTGGCAGCTGTAGTTATCGATGTAACCGTCGGTGTTTCGTTTGGTGTGCTCGCGTTCGTCATCTCTACTATCCTGTCCACGGCTATCCTGTTCCCGGGAAGGACTGCTGGACTCTCTGCTGGAGAATCTTCTATGATTTCCGTCTCTTCTTGAGGACTGGGAGCCGCTTGACTGAGGTCATTCGCCACGATGACGTTGACGGTTGTCAGCGACTCCATGTCAGAGTTCTCTCCTTGTACTTGTGAGTTGTCGATGTAGACCGCGGCTGATCGTGCCCCCAGGGTCTCCATGACACTCTCGGCCAGTGATCTGGTTGACATTTCATCGATATCGATATCCTGCTTTATGTCGATAATAATCTGGTGACGTTTCACCCCACTGCCGGACGGGCTTTGGACCTGGTGCACGCTCACCTGGGCCTCCGTCACGGGCTGCGTGATGTGGTGCTGAATGACGTGCGTTAACTGTCCCTCCAAACTATTATCGCGGCCCGCCATTTTGTCAAATTATCGATATCTCGATCACAACACTTACATTCGAAGAAACTAGAAGCGATCAGACTTATAAATCAGTCGAGTTGAGAAAAAAATTATTGCACATCCTACACTAATATATACGCGTTATTAATTCTAATGAACACGGCTATCACTAGGGTTGCTCGATAGTTATCGTCCTTGGGTTCGGCACATTGTTTGTTGCCTACTGCAGTGCACCGCGCAGATGCATAGTAACTAGGTCAGGGGTCGACATCCTCCTAATTTTTATTGATATAGAATCTTTGTGCGTATTTTGATAGGTAAATGGCAGTGAGGCTTGCTGGTAGGCACTGTGTTACACATGGTGTTCCCAGCTGCGGCGTGTCTGGGTCGCGCGCTAGTGTTTTGTTTGGGACCTAGGGACACATTGACACAGTGTCCTATATTTTCGGTACGCGTACCGCGGACGCGGCCGTCGGTCGTAGCCACTGTGAGGCCTACGAGGCGTAGCGCTACGACGCGCAGCGTACTGCCCGCGGGGTTTGCTTCTCTGAACACATCCTGTGATATATCTCGAGATATATTATTCTATTTTTAATAAAATGTTTTGTATGTTATAACAAGTCATAGATAAGTATATAAAGCCATAATAACATATATTTTTAATTTATCACATTCACCTTTTCAATGCCTAATTTGGAGGAAAATATCTCAAGATATACCAGCGAAATTCTCATGTGCACTCCGCAACGCTTTCAGCCACCTGAATGCGCATGCTCGGAAAGGAAACACACCCCCTCTCCCTCTGGCGCAACACCTGTCTCGCTTGTTCTTCGATCGTTCGGGAATGACGAAAAAGCATATAATGGAATTTATGTCAGTCCCCGGGCTACGTATATACCCGAGTACTGGCTGAAAAATTGGTGTTTTCTTTTTGAAAATATTGACGGTGAAAATAGGTTTTATATAGTACTTTATTTAATTTATCTTTAAGAGTAGTTTAATGCCATTTCTTTATACATTTATATATTTTTTAAGTCACATTCTACGTGTTGTTTATTTACTTTAAAATCATAAGGCGGAAACAAAAAAAAACTTTTTTTCTTAAAAAAATATTATTATTATTTTTTTAACATTGTTCCAAATAATAGTTGTTTTGCGGACGGTACTTTCATTACGTAAGCGTATGATCTAACTGGCCAAAACAAGGGAAGCTAAGTAAACACGCTTGTATCTACACTTTATTAATATTTCAAATGAATTCGAATTTGTATTCATCGTTGGAACGTTCTTTTATTAAATCCAAAATATTGATTGAAAACGTAAAAACTTTGAAAAATTACTAATGACTTTATTTAAAAAAAAAGAAACTATATTTATACTGCGATTCTGTGATTTTATAAATTGTATGTCTGTAAATAATACGTAAATGTAAAGTTGTAAGTCTGTCTCATTGTATTCGCGAAAAAAATACTCTATAAACGTTGCTCTGAAGGAAAATATGATAACTGTATACCTTTGCCTAGTTTTATGTGTGTTCAAGATTCAAAAAGAAAATACCCTGATAATTAATCGATTTTTTTCACCAACCACTAACTATTACAGGCTTTATGACACACAAGTTAATTTCTGCCTGAATTTGTTACCGACAGTAATTTTTCTTCAAGAGTTTAACCTGAGATTCATAATATTTAAATTGAATCACGCCTATATTTCTCTATAAGGCTTCAGTTGATTTTACTTTAGGTATGAGTTACTATTTTACAAACTTAAATATTTCTTTTATTTTGCTCAATATATTATAATACAGAAAAGCATAAACAAAAAAAAATGAAAAATTATACTTTGAGATTTTGTTAGAGAAATATATTCGTATGTAATGTAGGCTCAATCTTATTCTAAACTATATTTTATAGTTAAGAGAGATAAATAGCAAAGATCTGTTATAACAGAACTTTTTTATACAGATATATAAATATTTTCGTCATTTTCAATCACATTGAGTTCAATAATGGTTTAAAAATACTGCATTATTTTCTAAATACACCTGAAAATTAGTAAAGTTATATTTAAACTTTACAGACGATCGACTAACTGACAGACTAGATTAGAAATAGCGAGATATATATAAATTAATACAAGCTTTGAGCCACGGATTTGCTCCAAGGAAAAACCGTGTTGTTATGTTTCTTACTTTGGAAACGGACAAGCTTTCTTTTGATATTTAAAGGACCCAAAAAACAATTTCAAAATAATTTGTATACTTCTAGAGATGATACAATTTTGATTACTATAAAAGATTTCCGAGTATCTGATGCAAAGAACCGAGCTGAGAATTAAGTTGGTAGGAAGCCATTCAAGGTTGATTTTAATCTCGGATTGCCGATTTTTTTTTAATTCACACGCTACTTCTAAACTATACCCAAAATATTAAGGTTTTAACACAGTATCGTAGACAACTCGTCAATAAATAAACCAGTGTAGAGTATGTGAAAACCTCAAATCTATTTATAATAAATTCAATTCAATTTAAAACTCTTTCAAGTCACCAAGTTGTAATTGCACAGAGGGATGATTTTTAGGGACTCTACTCCCCCCCTTGCCCCGATGTCAGGGGTGAGTCTGAGTACCCGCCCCCCCCAGTGTCAGAATCAAACCAGCAGGTAACCATTTACCAAGCTAGTAGATGCTTTTTTTTATTATAAAAATATTTATTCTTATATTTTTCTATTTATATAATTTTTTTTTAAATATTTTTGACACTGACAAAATATATAATATATATGCGTAACCAATGTTAATTATATATATATAATTAACATTAGTTAAACCAATTAGGTCTATAAAGTAAAATTTTGAATAGTACCTAGAACACATTGTAAAGTACTAGGGGTGCAGAGGGTGGCGGGAGGTTCGGGTGTCAATGACGACGCGTCTGGCTCGAGTGACGTCATCGCTTACCTGACTTTGATAATTATTTACTAAAACACATAACATACAAATAATATTTTAGATAATTTATTATTTTATTCTTGAAACAGCATAACCTGATAAGTTTTAAAATTTTCAAGTATTTAGAAGCGCCATCTTGCGTCATTTGAAATAAATAAATAATATGATTTCTGTTCATTGTTAAGCTTATGATATTAAATCAAATACCTAATATTAAATCTTTGGTACCCACTTTTAAATATATTCGTAGTTCTTTATTCCTATGTCTAATAATTTAAAACTTCAAATACGTTTAGGTATGTATGTATATAAAAAGTAGATTGAAGTCTGTGTGGAGTATCTCAAGGTCACGCCTCATTGAAAAGCTTTTCAGTTTCAGCAAAATGTTTGCTTTATTCAGGGTTTGTGAAGGTTTTTAGCTTCTTTTCAAAATAGTGGAAATGAGGTAAAGAAAAATATGACCTTAAACTATTTTTTATATACATATTTGACATTAAGTTTAAAACATTTTAGTTTTCAAATTCCTACATAAAAATTTCGTAATAAATATGTTTTATATTAAAATAATACTTAACTACAAATAAGAATAAATTACGCTCAAAGGTATGTACTTTTTTTGTGCCAAAAAGACATATAGGGAAGATTTGGATGTTTTCGTTTGTCACACCATCTATTGCACAATAGCGGTACTTAATTGCAAATCTAAAAGTAAAACCGAGCATCACGTGCGCCCGCTAACGGGAGATAGCCAAACCGCGATCATTGAACCTACGCGACGCCATTACGCAATTCTTACGGTATTATATGACATTGACAGCACTGTGGCGGGAATTTATAAAGCTTTTGTTTTGTAAATAGGTCACAGTTTTTTGATACAGTTATGTATAGCCTAGGTTATTCAAGGTCAGTCTTTGACGGCGTCCTCGATTTGATTTTGATTATTTTAAATCACTTTTGGAATCCAATTAGGATTCTTTATAACGCCATGATTATCATCAAAGTTATGTTTGATTAGTTATTCTGTTGTGATTAAAATTAAATAACTGTAAATAGTTTTACAAAATATATTGACACTAAGTAATAAAATGGAGACCGTGTGCTTAAATTTTAAAGTAACTTTCTCAAAAATTCAAAATATATCATAAATAGCTGTAAATTAAATATTTTTACAAACATAACGGAATTATGTGCGTGTTTAAAAAAACTTGTCTCTGGTTGAACCGGTTGAGGTGAATGAACTTTTTCGACATTCATAAATGATAAAATGGTTATATTTATAAATAGGTATATATTGCAATAAAATATTCATTTTTGAGATTTTTTTCCGAGGTTCCTTTGATTTAATTTTCTTGTTAAAATAAAAATATTGCCATGTATCTTGATTTAACATAGACGTGTTTAAAAAAGAAAAAAAATAATAATATATATTTTCAGTTAAAGACGTATAAAAATATACCCTTACAGTCGAAAAATGTCTAAAAATTCCTCGAAATAATTAAATAGATACAAATATTATTATAAAATGTAGGTGAAATGTCAGTGACCGCAAGAAATGAATTTACAAGCATGACTTAACATAAAGATATAATAGATAGAGAAATAATTCATTATTTTGGCTCCAACGATGGCATCATCTATGCCTAAAGGTTGGCGGGAAAACTATCCACTTAATACAACTTTGGCACTTACGGTTTCTAGAAGGATGATTGGAGAAAAAATTATTTGACAGATGTCAAGAGTTGTGATTGGTTGTCTATCAAGATATCAACAAATAAGAAAGGTTAGCGGGATTTGACAGGAAATTAAATGTATTTCTTTTTATCGAAAAACTCGGGTACTATTCAATAACAGACCACGGAAATGTAATTCGCATCCTGAGGATGCATGAAAGAGGTCGTAGAGTTTGAATAAAAATAATATTTTCAGTTTTTTTTAATATTATTAAGATGTTGTAGTGTAATATGGGGTACCTTTAATAATAGACTTTAATTTGACTATTCCAATAACGCTGAAATTGTCACCATCATTTACTATTAAAAATAAAACTGATTCGACCTTACATATTTTTTTTAGAATAGAAATAATAGAGACTTATGAAATATTTTTTCAGAAATACTCACGATTATTATCTGTTAGTTATTTCAGTACCTATTGAGAAAAACATAATAAATACGATAATTATTTAATTGAAGAAACTAAGACCTGTACTTTTTAATAAAAGATAAACTCGAGAAAACGGATAAGTATAAAGTTTCCTCGAAGGCTGATAAAAAAAAAAACTATTTCTGTCGAATCTCATCTTAGCCTTTCTGATTTGTTGACGTCTTAATAAGCAACCAATCAGAACTCTTAACACTGACCACTGTCAAATTATTTGTACTCCATCCTTTCAGTTTTTGGCCGTTATTTTCGGTTTGTGTTTAAATTTTAGAACGTTACTGTTTTTTTAATTGTTAAAGATAACTACATTGATTCACACATAAAGTTTATTTTTATTGTAAGGATAGAATAGTGTTTTATTTCGAACATTATTTTGTAGTTTTATCGTCTCAGACTGTATAATACAAATGGACATGCAACGTCTCGGTTTTAATTAGTCCGAAAATTAAATATTTATTATTTTAAATGCGTCTAGACCTTATCTATGTGATAATCTTTTATACATTAAGGTACATTGAACTGAATTTACGTTTAAAAAAAATACTTTAAAATTTAATAATAAATTGAATTAATTATGCGTTCGTGAATTTTCATTCTAACTACCAAGGCTTGAAAGGAATATTGTAAATAATAATACAACCTATTTATTTTGAACTTTTATAGTTTTTTTTATTTATCAGAATTTTTAATTTATACAGAATATAGTAATGTAAAACTATAATTACTTCAAAACGAAGTGGTGTTCTGACAAATTTGTCATTTGTATGTCAAAAACATTAGGCTATTTATATTACAAACATTGATATGCGAGATTGTCGCGCCAAAAATCATTAGGTTCTTTATAGTACACAGACATAAACACACACATAGAACATACACCTGTCATGCGCTTTTTTCCAGTCCCACGGCGGATCGCGACCATGTAACGGAGCGTACAGTTACACAGTATGTGGGTGAGGTTGAACCGTTAGCTACGTCACGTGTAGGGACGTGACGGAATATCGATAAACAGACTGACACGTAGTAGGGCTATGGTTACTTATAGTAACCATTTTGTTTATGAAAGATAAACAAAGTGGACACTTAACATACATACAAAAATCTGAATAATTTTGTTGGGTTGTTTTTTTTTTTGTTTTTTTTTTTTTAATCAAAGTGGTCAATATTTTTTTTAATAATTATCATATTGCTTAGATACTTACAGCTACTGTTGGTGTAACACCTTAAACTTTTTAAATGTTTATTATTTACAAAAACATAAACAAACTCCGCGAACACCATCAGCATTAGGTCAATACTTAATCAGATAAGTGTGTCAAAAGTTCAACACTCCCAACCATTAAGATTCCAACCACGATTATCGATATAACTTATCGATAGACTCAATCCCTACAGTACCGTAAACTACGTCACGAAGAAAGGGACGTGCCAACGGTACAGGGCTATATCGCAAAACTATCGCTTTTTCCGCTGTGCCTTCGACATAAACATTGAAAACAGTTTTGAAAAATGAATCAATGCGACAAACACGATTTGTTTTTTTTTAATAAAGACGAGTAACAGCTATGGATTCTCCGGAGATTTTTTAATATTTTAATAAACATGAAATTAACAACGGTGGAAGGGATCTTTTACGTCATTACCTGATTGATAAATAATAAACTTATATCAGAAAAATTTTGATTATTTAAAATATAAGTGGGGAAGTATAAGTATAATATTTAAATTATGATGTTTCATAAGTAAGAATAAAAATGTATGAAACTATTATTGATTGATATTACGTATTCATTATTAATTACTGAAATGCAATCAAAATTTTAAATCAAAAAATGGCTTGATTTTTTCAAATTTTTAACTTTATTATAAGATAACTTAAAATGTATCAAATGCTTGTTGTAAACGATATTTCCAATGTAAGCAAAAATTAAATCTTTACTTTTAGAACACAAAAAAACACTTAACCAATAATATTTATTGTGGAAAGCACTTAAATTTCTTGTAAATTTCAGCTAAAATCTGATGCAATTTGTGTTACTCATAATATTTTTTTACTGCAGGTCAATGACCGCTAAAATTTCGTGGCTTTTTACGCTTACCATCTGTTTAAGTTTGAAAACATTCATTTTGAAGTAAATGTAAAATAAATTGTACTCTTTTGTCCTTCAAACTAAAATGATTTAGTTTTAACATACAATACATACAAGAAAAGTTAAATATATTATGTTTTCATATGTATGTAGGTCAAGTTTTAAAAGAGGAAAATCTTTTACATACTCAAACGAACCATCGCAATTCAGATTTTATATTTGCTTAAAGTTTGGCGCCATAACATAATAATGTATTGTAGTGATGTGACAAATAAAAAATATTTAAATTATATTAATTGTATAATCTGTCACTTTTATAAATTTAAAATGGTATGAATAGGAGTTCTAAGATTCAATGTTTTTACAATATTATGAACTGCGATTTCTTATTAATAAGATACTATTTTTTTAAGTTTTGTTAACTGATTTAGGTATTTTAGGTATCCTAATAAGCTTGACATTTTGACATTTTGATCTTTTTAAGATAAGGGCTAAATAATTTTGAAATCTTGATATTTTTAAAATAATTGTTATAATGGCGGGGTTCATTAAATACAAGAGTCTAATTAAAAATCTTCTAGGGTAAATATAAAGATCCTGAAACTTTAAACTGCAACGCTAACGTCAATATGAACGAAAGTGACAGAAAATTTGGGATTATAATTGGAATCTGCCGAATGAATTTCAAATGTCGTATTTGTAACTTTGTTTCCTGTCAACACAAAAGTGCATTCACCTCGGAAAAGAAATAATACCGCTGTGCAGCGGATAAAATGCAAATTTCGTGCTAAAGATGATTTAATGTATTTTTTGCCGTACAGTAAGTAGCATGATATAGAATCATTTTGCATTATAAACTCTTATACAACACCTGTCTTTATATAAGACATATAACACAATCGTCGATTTTTCTTTACTTATGCAAATTATTAAAAATATTTAATAATAACTCACCTCTTATAGTGCTCGGCATTTTGTACAAATCCTTTTTCAATCAATCACAATCACAAGAATCTAATGCATCCATATTAATAAAAAAAACACAAGACACTGGCAGGTTACAAAGTAACTTTCGCGCCACGAGCTGTCAAAGTCAAAACGCGCGGGCTGAAGTTGAGGCTCAACATACGTCCATGTAACTTGGTGTAGAGATTGCTTGTGCTTTTTTCGTTCCGCGCGGCGGGCAGCACTCGAGGTAACTGTAATTTTTTTAACACAGCTGTAACGGTGAGGCCGGTTCTGTGGATCTTCAGAATCTTGAATCGATTGGTGTTCAATCAATTCTTTGAACGCGTATCTAATGCTGTTTTTGCACGATGAGGATTCACCACGAAATGCTAGTTACAACGACCCCAGGCACACGAAGTACCGCAACTGCAACTGTGATTATGATCGATTAAAAATATAAATTGTGAGAATTATTGTTTTATGTTAAGGTAGGATATTACCCAGTGACGTTCCAATACGTCGGTGATCGTATTCGTTGGTTTTTAGTCGATAACTTTATAAATCACAGCCTTCTCCATGCCGTCCGGATTCCCACATAACTGCAACACCTACTATCTTACAAAAATGTGGGTCTCCATAAAAGTTAAAAAGCTCAAAAACAATCTCATCATTATCAATTGATAAAATTGTAATTGTCTAATTAGTTATTAAAGATATCTCGTACACTTCTCATGAACACTATCATTATAAAGTGCATCCATTCAGTTAATGTTTGAAATTGTCTAAACATGTTAGTTTGTTAATAATATTAATGAAAAATGTCGACTGTGATATATTTTCAATGTTATTCTATAAGGTTAGAAACATTGTTTTTACGAAAGAATCCCTATAAAGACTTATAATAAAAACAACGACGACGAATAAAAACGAAATAAACGACACCATAGCTCAGTTTGCTGAGCCATCCGTAAAATGTCTCTGAGGTCGCAGATTCAAACTGCCACTATTAATATATTTTTCATTTAGTATTATTAAAATTTTATGAAGTTTCATGATCTTTCGTCTCTATGCTATACTAAGCGGAACGTATGACTTTTTAAAATATTTTTACTTTGAGAAGAAAATCATACAGTTTGAATCTGATTGAAGAAACTATAGTGAGTAAAAAGTAAACACCCTGAATAGGTTCGAAAACACTTAAGCAAATTTCTATATAAGTATTTGAGTGAGTAAAGTAAATATATATATATATATATATATATAGTAATTATGAAAAGTTTAAATATATATAATATAAGAAACATTGCTCGTTTGTATATTTTAGTAATTCATATAATTTATAAGCCGTTACCGTGATCATCGAGCTATTCATAAACCGCTAGCCAATATTTTAAATCCCATACTTATTGCATACTCTATAACGCATTTTACATGATTTTGTATGACAACAAAGCTTAGAATCTTCTTACGCCTATTTTGATCAAATAAGACTATTTTTTTTCAGTGAACATACCCAACGTTATGAAATGCGTTTTATATAGCGTTTTGTTTTCATACAATGTAACTGGAAATTTAAGTTTACCCTTTTAGTTACTTTGGAGTGATGTTGTAAAAAACCATTCGTATATTTTGGCGCGTTAGATGATGTCCCATTAATTACATGAGGTTTTTTTGAAAATTTTCGACCCCCCCTCCCCCCTAGTGAGATTTCGTGAGATTTAATTCACCCGTCAGATGTAATTAATGGATATCTTTTAAAATAAAAATAACATCACTGCTTTGTTAGCAGGTTGTGTATATATGTACTACGGACAGCATAATTAATTATATATTAAATATAAATTTTATTATTATATCGTTCTTATCTATACTTTATATGTGTTTCTTGTCGACCCTAAATCTGTATATTAAATATATATTTTTGGTTAACCATATCCATAAAAATGTAAAACTGTTGAGTTTATCTTATTTTGTTATTTGGTGATAACTTATTTTCTCAAAACATAGAATATTTTTTCTGTGGAAAATTCATTCATTAATTTCAGTGAAAATGTGTATACTACTTAGTGAAGACGTTTTCTAGTGAAAAACCAACAAAACTGCTTTAGGATATAATTACAATACAACTAGAAATGTACGGATGTGGCGAAAGATAGCTCATTACTACCCAGATGAAGTCGCTAACTGGTTAGATACTGGATTATAAAAAAACCATATTAAATATCTTTCCTTTCAAAGTATAAGGACACAAGTTTACAGAGTCAGGAATAATGCAATCTTGTGCAAAAAATGTTTATTATATCAGCTCGTCTCAGGCATTGGTATTTTTTAACTACAACGGACACGAATTTAAGTAAATTTATAACCCTTTTAGGAAGGGAATTGCAAACAAATATCTTATTACTCCTCAAGGAATACTCTAAAATTTAAATCTCTTGGTGAATTCGGATTGGTCCGAACCCATCCGAATAGTTCGGACCTCGTCGGACATATCTCGAAGTTCAAAACTCGTCGGACACAATATTTACGTGAGGCGGATATGCGACTTAGATAGTTTTAATCAGAAATTATTAAGTCGTAAAATATACTTGATTCTAACGGTATTAACTATTGCTATATAAATAAAATATATCAAAGGTACGTAACTGTTTTTCCTAAGTCTTTAGGTTTTCTGTAGGTATCCTGGGATGCATTGTGATGTACATCCGTCTGACCGTTTAACATGAATGCATGCATTTACTAACGCCAATGGCTTTGTAAGTATTACAAGCAGTTTGACCTAAGACAAAAACCAACATTTAAATATCACAAAACCATGGTGTAAACATGAACTGCGTGAGCTGTGAATAATATGGGACAAAATTAATACAAATAGAAATACTTTTTATTCCTATGTAGATGTTATATATATATATATATATATACTTAGTCTGGCCATAAAAACTGTTACACTTAAAAAATATAACATTTGAATTTCGAATCTGTCATTTTTATACGATTGTTCATTGTGTTTTCTCATTTTGGCGCCAATACATTATACAATATTTTGCGATATTAAAATGGAGTGGGGTGATAAAGAGAACCGAATCGCTGTGATTGCATTACACAAAGTAGGTATGGAGCCAAATGCAATTTATAAACTCCCCATACACTTGGTATTAGTAAAATGTTTGTGTACCGGGCTATTAATAGATACAATAAGACTTCCTCTCTTTGCGACAGACAAAGATCTGGCCGTCCACGTAGTGTTCATACGAAAAAGGTAGTCAAAGCAGTAAGGGAATGAATTCGAAGAAAACCTGTCCGAAAGCAAAAGATTTTATCTCGGGAAATGAAGATAGCACCTAGAACTATGTCGCGTATTTTAAAAGATGACTTAGAACTTGCAGCCTATAAGAGACGCACTGGTCATTTCTTAACTGATAATTTAAAGAAGAATAGGGTGGTAAAATCGAAAATACTACTCAAGCGGTAGCCAAAGGCAGATCACAGAAAAAAATTGTTTACGGATGAGAATTTATTTATAACTGAGCTACATTTTAATAAACAAAATGACCGTATTTATGCTCAAAGCTCTAAGGAAGCTTCCCAATTAGTCGACGGAGTGCAACGTGGACATTATCCGACTTCATTGATGGTTTGGTGGGGTGTTAGCTATGAAGGAGTGACTGAGTCATATTTTTGTGAAAAAGGTATCAAAACATCGGCACAAGTATATCAAGATACCATTCTTGAGAAGGTAGTAAAGCCCCTTAACATCACCATGTTCAATAACCAAGTATGGTCCTTGCAGCAAGACACGGCGCCGGGTCATAAAGCTCGTTCCACGCAGTCTTGGTTGGAAGCGAACATTTCGGACTTCATCAGAGCTGAAGACTGGCCGGCGTCTAGTCCCGATCTTAATCCGCTGGATTATGATTTATGGTCAATTTGAGAGAGTACAGCTTGCTCTAAACGCCATGATAATTTGGAGTCCCTAAAATAATCTATACGATTGGCAGTGAAGAATTTTCCCATGGAAAGAGTTCGTGCTGTTATTGATAACTGGCTTCAACGTTTAAAGGACTGTATGTGCAGCCAATGGCCACTTCGAATAAGCCTTATATATTTTTAATAGTTTTATATTTATGTACTAAACTAACATACTGTAAAAGTAATAAATGTTATTTGCAGTTATATTTTTTTTTCCTCTTTATTACAATATTTATGGCAAGACTAGGTAGATATCTCATTTTATCGTAGAACTAAGTACTAGCGATACTACGAAGTACTAACGCAGTCTACTTACTATTGTCTTACTCGTGTACGGGCTGCCTCAACTGCGCTAGTACTTACTATCTTTTGGTAAGTACTAACGCAGTCTACTTACTATTGTCTTACTCGTGTACGGGCTGCCTCGAATGCGCTAGTACTTACTATCTTTTGGTAAGTACTAACGCAGACTACTTACTATTGTCTTACTTACTCGTATACGGGCTGCTCGAATGCGCTAGCGCTTACTATGTTTTAGTAAGTACTAACGCAGTCTACTTACTATTGTCTTACTCGTGTACGGGCTGCCTCGACTGCGCTAGTACTTACTATCTTTTGGTAAGTACTAACGGAGTCTACTTACTATTGTCTTACTTACTCGTATACGGGCTGCCTCGAATGCGCTAGTACTTACTATCTTTTAGTAAGTACTAACGCAGTCTTCTTACTTTTGTCTTACTCGTGTACGGGCTGCCTCGAATGCGCTAGTACTTACTATCTTTTAGTAAGTACTAACGCAGTCTTCTTACTTTTGTCTTACTCGTGTACGGGCTGCCTCGAATGCGCTAGTACTTACTATCTTTTAGTAAGTACTAACGCAGTCTACTTACTATTGTCTTACTCGTGTACGGGCTGCCTCGACTGCGCTAGTACTTACTATCTTTTAGTAAGTCTAATAGGTAGTATTATATCGGATCTTCGATCTTCTTTATTTCATCGATAGTGTAGCATTTACATGTTATATTTTTATAGCATCCAACAGTCGACAGCTGCTTTCGTATACAGGCTGGCTCGGCCGGTAGTACTCTCTCGTGGAAGATCAACATCAAGTATTTATTATATCTGCAATGAGGGAGAGAGAGACGGCCAAGCTATTGTTTCATCTTCGTGTCTTCTTTGTCACGGATGGAACATTAATTAATTATCCTCAGATAAACCCTCTGCTCGTTTAAAGTACTATTCTTTTTTGTAAAGTATCTACAAAATTACAATGTTAAAATATACAAAACCTGACCATTATTTATATTTACTTTATATAGATAAATAAATAATCTTAGAAGAATGTTTAATAATGACATGTAAATTTCCGTTCACTGACAATGAGACCGTTCGAAAAATAATATAAAATATATTTTTTTAAAGATCTCTTCATAAAAATAGAATTCTCATGAATCTGTGAAAAAAATCCAAATTTAAAGTTCGCGGATCTCTGAATTCCCTCGTAAACAAAACGTTCGAGGTCGTTCAACCCAACGGTACAACTTGCCGACCCAGTCGCTATCTTGTCTTGTGGGCTGTGACGTCATAATTGTTACGTTAGATCAACAAGGTAACTTGTGTAAGTGATTAGTCTGATTTATGTCATTAAATTTTAATAATTTGGTTTTCTAGTTTACGAAATAGTATGTATAACTAAAACTGTAAGGTGAGTTAGTATAATTAACGTGATGTAATTAGAAATCTTGTAGTGACATCTAACGACGAGTAGAAGAACTTTTTATTATTATGATAATGCACTCAAATTTTTAACTATAATCTTATCACAATTAAACAATGTCATTGATATAGTAAATAATGTATTCGAAACCTGTTATAAGTTTTTTTTATTTCTCAACTAAACTACGTTTTCCGGTTAATAAATGATACATCTAAATATTTTTTATCACTATTTTATATTATTAGTTTTAATTTATATGTATCATTATACTATTATTATTATTATGACGGTTATATTAAGCGCCATCTATTTTAATTTATTGCATTACATACATAATGCCATCGCAACCGTAGTTCTCAACTGCATACACAGATGTCGCTACAAGTACTCACTTTCATAGAAGTCATTCACTCGTGTCAATTTATTCGTGTTTGTAAGAAGAGCGTTATAATCATTTTGTTTACATTTTACATTACTACAAGTGATTTCAAGAATTACAGATTAAATGGTAAGTGTTTTTTTTATATTGCTTTATACCTGTAATAGTTAGTCTTTGTAGTTATGCTGGTTTTAGTATTATTATAAAATGAGTCTGCATGCTGGCTTTTACAGGCCAGCCGACGTCGTCTTACAGGTAATAGTTAATTATTCAGAGGATGTCTAATGTTAACGGGTTCAATCATTATTGATTAAAATGATTAGAAAGTAATGATTGTTCATTTCTTGTCTTTGTGTCTGTTTGTGTTTTATTATACGAAATAAGTACAAAGACTGTGACATTTACTTTTTAGACGCAAATCTAGATGCTAAAATTATAAGTATTTATCTTTTTTAAATATACTAGATGTCTAAGTTCGTATCTGACTATTATTGTATAAATCTATTTAAATAAAGAAATTTAAGTGTCACTATATGATTTAAAGAAAAAGGAATAATATACAATTTTTGCACATCTTCAATGGTTATCTTCGACTTTAGTTGTATACCTATTATTATTATTTTTGGAATTTTATTTTAAATATTAACCTGTAATGTGTGAAATAACGTCCTGTAATATGTAAATGTATTAAACTTATATTTGTATAATAAAATATCCGCTTAAAGCTTATGTAGAAATTAATAATAAAGTAAAAATAATGAAGCCCAAACGGAAACCTAATAAAAATTTAAAATACAAATCATGAAATCAATTTACAATCGTAATCGAACGCCGAAATCCAAGAAATGAAATGTATCGAGATTCGAGACCTAAGTATTTCAAGTCAGACAGATATTGCATGTTTGTCTCTCTCTAACATGTAGAATTAGTAGTTTCTTTCTCACATCTCGCTGCCCCTCAGACGTTACATCCGAGCCTAACCGCGGTTTAGGGTTGGACATAATACATTTCAGTTAATTTATTACTTGATGTAGATAATTTAATTCAATATTGTTTCCGAAAGTAATTGTGGTAAGATTTATTTAAATTTGAAAATAAATAAAATATTTGTACCAAACAAAATATTTGACAGCATTTTTGTTTTTAAAATTCTCAAATGTACTCAAAATTATGTAGAAAAATAATGTAATTATAATAATAAAATTAGTAGCTTTTCCAAGTATTTTCAATTACGCCATTTTTTATTTTTAACAAATGTTGTAATTGTAGAGCTTTCCTCTATAATAGTGAACATATAATATTACAGTTATTTATATATCTTTCGACGTACAACCTTGCAGTTTTAAAGTACAGGTAAAGGCAATAAAATCTTGGAAACGCATCCCTTGGTAAGGTTGGTCAAATATTAAATATAGAGTGACAGCCCTGCCGGCCGCCGCCCCGCACATAAAATCAATATTTATGGACACGAATGTATTTCACCTCTGCATACTGTCTCTTACTCCGCTATTGATTCGTATATTGCTTCGACTTTAGCGTGGAACATGTTAACGGGTTGTAGGCAATGGCGGATTTCTAAATAGGTTATAGTCAAAATATAGTCAAATGGACAATGGCGGTAAAATATATAAAAGATTTTTCTCTACTGCTACAAAATAAAAAGTATGTCTGATAATTATCCAATTTAAATGTATAATTTCAAGAATATAATTATATTATTTTGTTATTTAAAAAATTTTGTTTTTTTAAACGTATCGTTTAAAATAAATTGAATACCGAACGTATTGAATGCTTCATAATTATAGGTTATTACAAATAAATATTTTGTTACGTACTAATTTATTCATAAATTATAACATTCTTTAAGGATATATATATTTTATAATACTAAAGATATTACAAAAATAATTTAAACGCAACAATAGGACTAAACATTGGAGCGGTTCCCTAATTTATACAATGTCGACGCAAACCGAATCACGAACAAACGCTAAGTAGATTTTATAAATATTCCGGTATATTTAATTTTACTATTTTGGTTTTATATAAAGCAGGAAAAATGCACATGTATAATAATTATGTATGTATTTGGGAATAAAAATGGTTTATGTATGTTAAACAGTTGTCTCGTGCAATCTTTGATTAGTTTGGAGCTAGATTAGAAAAAATTAGAGATAGAAAAAATAAAAAACCATTTCAATCTCTATAATTATATCCATGACCTTATAATTAAAATCTGTTCTTGAAAATATTATTTTTTAAAACATTGTGTTAAGAACAACGACTATATTTTAAAAAAAAAATTTTGAATTTTACGTTTGTTTATCTGTTTGTTTGTGAATCAGGAAAGACGGCTTTTGATTAAATTGCATATTATGATGATAGTCGTGAAGTTTTTTTTAAATATATTTGTATTCGTATCATGGAGTGTCAAATTAAATTATTAATCTTTATCTATAGAACCTTTTTTTTAATAACTTCTTAAAAAAAATCATAGTATAAAAATAGTATTCAAATAAAAAATGTGACATTTAAAGTTATCTCATTGTTATATTTATTTGAAAAACAACAGTTATATTATTTTGCTTAAAATATGAATTAAATAATGTATTCTTTTTAGAAATATTTTTTTTTTAATCCATTGAAGTGCATTTAAATTGCAAGAAAAGGGTTCTCATATAATTAAGTTAGTTGCTTTGAGAAATATTATTATACTTTTTTATAAAGCAAACTAATTTTTTTTTCTTGCAGAATCTAACTTTGACCTTATTACGTCTATATATATTTCTTTATTTTTGACTGATTTTTAATAATGGTGATGACGTTTTATGTAAGTCTTAATTTATGATGAACGAACTATTTTTAAAATTACTTAAAATTACTTTTAAAAAAAGAAGTTCTTAATTCATTTGATGCATTCTTCAGGGATAATTTATGACCACTTGGGACGATTTTGATAATTGTTTATATGAAATAGAAAAGGGTATTCCAGGAACGGGCCCATATTTATTTTAGGCCCAGTTCTAGCGACAATCTATAAAACATAACATGTTGATGACACTAATGGATAAATAATTATATATTACGCTACTATTACGATGACACTTCGTGTTGGAGCTTTTAATGTACTATATGTATACGTATATAATTTTGGTGAATAACTACGGCCCTACTATCTTTATTAGAAATGTTCTAAATGTAATTTTAATTGTTTGTGTACTTTTTTCATTACAATTTAATGTATTGGTCAGTGGTATAATGGTTTGAATCCTATGCGTGTCAGCGGTCGATTTCATTTGTGTAAGAAAAAAATATAAATGATTTGACAGATGTCAAAGAATTGTGATTGGTTGTGTATTCCATTTCACAGTATATTTGTTATTATTTTGAATGAAGTTCCTTGACATTTTCAGATGAAAATAAATGTTAAAGCGGAATTAGACAGTAAAAGAAGTTATTTTTTTACTATACATTATTCTATAAATCGGATTACCAGTACTTGGTCCTTGACAAAATTATATAATTATGACAAATCTCTTGAGTTTCAGGATATTTCAGTTACCCTGTAGATGATGAAGTTAACTTTATAAGTGGTTTTTATTTTATTTTTATTGACTTTCTCTTATCCTTAGAAATAATAAAAAATATATATTTTTTAGTAACCATAAAAAACTAATATTAGATTCAACTATTATTGTTCTAGATTAAGCGTTAAATGTTAAACGGTGACGTTTATTAAAAATGTTTACTTTATTTATTCAAGTAACAAGGAGCCTTACTTCTACTTGATAAGACTGAATTCAGCTTGAATCAAATAACACGATTTTCGTGTCTTCGAATAGATTGCTTTAATAATGTAAGGACTGTACGAGTGTATATATATTATATATATACATATATATAACATGTATGTATGTTTCTATTTGTAACATGTATTTTATAAACAAAATTTAATGAAAGTCGGTCGTTTTAATTCTATTGTTAAACTTATTTTTGGTCATTTATATACGAATTAATGTATAATTTAAGTAAAATACAACACAAGTCGAAACTAACCAAATAAAAGGTATGTATTTAAATTTGTATAAGAAATTGGAATAAAAATACAGAATGTTGTTTTTTTTTTATTTTCTTACTACATATTATATAATTCTACCCAGGTAGGTAGTTCAGTCGATAGTTTTATTACTAAAATACAGAGTTATAAATTTACAACGTCTTCGGTGTTATGACCGTTCTAGCAATCTCCCGATAAACGATAGAAAGAAACACACACACATGCAGTCACTTGTGTAAGTTTACCCATTCCAAGATCGGTCGGTCGGCTAGTACTTGTTTTATTACTGTCGCAGGTACTCAAACGAAAGAGACAAAAGACATTTTTAAACGTTTTATCTGCTACTTTCTTTCTACTTTCAATCAATACAAATAAATCAAGACGGCGAGATATGTTTTAGTATCAATAAAATAAATACCACGGTCGTACAGAACGGGAAAAAATAGCCTAAAATCATGTGCTACATGTTTATAAAGAGCGCTATAATGTAAGGACGGTTTGTCGTTTAGGTTTTGAACAATCGGGGGACGCCGTAATCTGCCATCAAAATGGAAGCCGTCGGCCATCTTAGGTTCGCCACGAGCGAGAGAGCGCGTCCGCTCGGGAATTTGGGAAATTGGTGTTTTTTTTGTTGTAAAGAGAGCAGTATATAAGAGGTCGGTGGGGGGATCGCTTCGGTGTGAAGGGAAAGAGGTGGTGCACAAGATCATCGCATCGTGAGATGCGTCCTGAGATATCGAATTGCATAGTTAGTATTTAAAATATTTGTTTGTAACTTTAAACTTATGGATAGTTTAATTAACTTTTTATATTATTTTTATATGTTCGAGTACTATAGGTAATTAGTTCGTTTTTTTTTAAATTTAACTTCTATTGGGATTATATTTGTATACCTTATAACATATGGGTATACACTATAGAATTTAAAAAAATATATTATTTTACATAATACATATTGTATGTTATTTTTGGTTATGTTTATTATTCTTTTAAATTATCCAAAAAAAATTGGATTCTTGATGATAATAAGCTACCAAATCATAAATATTGGTATATCTAATATGTGGCCAAAATTCATCTTATTACGGTATTGCAGTTCCATATCCGCAGACCGGTCATCGTCACCAGCGCGGTGTGTTCCGGCCACCTATCTTTCATTGCACGTACGCGGCGGGGGGGGCCGGTCGCGGCATACGTAGCCGAGCCATCTTGCTAGCGGTCGTCGAATCGTACGCGTCTCAACAAATCTCATAATTCGCACTAATTAATTATTTATAAAATAACATAACAAGCCCAGTGAAGTGACAAAAGTGAGGTGCAGTGAACGTTGTTGATAGATTGTGTGTGTTGTTGTTTTTAGGTGTGCATGTCTAGGTGAGTAGTCACCAGTCTTTGTGCGCGACAATTATCATTCTGATCGATTCGTCCGCGCGGGGGTGTGCAGCCGGCCCGTTTTATATCTTTTGTTGTTTTGTAACGCTGCTAAATCAATAATTTTAGTGGCTAGCGGCCATCGCGTTCTTAATTCGAACACTTTGACGTTTAACGCTTTAGGTGTTTTAACGGTGCGCGATCGGAACTGTTACTTTAACGAGGTTCTTTGTAATGCATTGAATAGCTAATAGCCGTGCGAAAGTTATTTTATAAGTATTAGATAAAGCCCGCTGATACGAAGACACTGTTAAGGTAAACTGGCTTTTATTTATTATTAATCTTATATATAACCTATAAGTATCTTAGCATTTCGCTTTCCCCGCATCTATAAATAGACCAACCAGGTGCTTATATTGGAACTATCCATAAATAATGCACTTGAAGCAGTTTCGGCAATGTGTCCGCAATTAAACTGAAACCCAGACCCTAAAGAGTGTAGTGTATAAATAAGTAATAATAAAACATTTATTGGGACTATATATATTTCCGGTTAACGACCTTGTAATGCGATGTACATAAAATAAATTAATTAACTATATTACGTACGTACTCTTTTGTTTCATGTTTCATGTCAAGTAAAAATATCTTAAGCCTCGTGTGTTTCTTAAATGAGATAAACAACTCTTTTATTGCTCATGGAGCAATTAAACTATTAAGATCGATCCCAGCCTCGTACGTTCAACGTCGACTAGATGACATAATTTATTCACAAGCGTATTAGGTAATAACCAGTAATCACAATACAAATATAACAAAACTTTTTACATTGAATTTACACAATAATGTCAACAAAATTATGTCTAACAAGTTATTTAGGTATATTTTGGGGATAATCTCACAGATAATTAATATTATTACATTTAACAGTAATAAATTAATTATCTTTTCTGCTTAAACATTCGAATTTGGAATTTTAAACGCTCTATAATGGCGGGGACAAGTACATAGCTTGAAATAATTGCATTCGTTCAAGACCGCGCCTCGTAAACGGCTTATACTTGAACAAGAGTTACTGAACACTGCCTATAGTTATTACCCGCTCGCGTGAAACTGTGACAACGCGCCCCATCGTCCTGCGTTATTCTGCTATCATCTCAAATTTGTCGCGTTGTATCGCGGACGAGTTCATTTTTTACTACTTTCCGACATTGGCTGAGGTGCTATTATCCGACCGGTAAGGAATGTCGATCTCCATGTTCCATACATGTGATATCTGATGCGGTCCATAAATAATGCGGGTTGTCTTTTAAATGCTGATTCATTGGTGGTTATGGTGAAGATAATCATTATCGTATTTAACTTTTTTTTATTTGCTCGGCTTGTACTTAGTCTAGACTATAATTTTGTCGTCACTATGTTATGTTTGGTTTGTCGTATATGTTTATAGAATAAAAATATTTGGCCTAAATTTAGAACATTTTATTACAACTGCATCCATTTTGAATTTATAATGGCGGCATAAAACATGTAATCTATTCACCAGATGTTATTCCCTTTTTTGTAATTCTATACGATTGATATTATTGTAGGGTTTATGATTTAACAAATATCTTTGGTCAACCTTCATTAATATCTAACATCTGGCGACTTTAAACAATTTATAGTTTGTACTACAAATATTATAGAATACAATTTGAGAAATAAATGCTTAAAATATGACATTAATTTTGATAAGTAATAAGAATTTTATATAGAGTATAGACTTCTTTATATAAAGCTCATTACATAACTACAATAAATAATACCTCGCTTTACATCGAATGTAGGTGCTTATAAGACACGGTAAAAATCTTTATGTGAAACACTTTTAGTTCTTAATTGTTGGTGAATTCTTCGAGAGTATTTCAACGTTTTCGTACTTACATTGTAAACAATTTTATAATTAAATAAATAACTGGGGTATATTGAATACCAATTTCACTTACATAACTAATTTACTAGAATAATATTTATAAAATATGGAAACAAAGAAACAAAATGTATAATTTATTCTTTTTAAAATTTATATTAAATTCAAATTGAAAATGTCTTCATTTAGGCATTTACACGCTTTTTTGAATCGTCAATTATTACATATAAAACTGTCAGTGTAGTCCGTCCGTGAGTAAGCTACCACCAGCCCGGAATGCTGCTCTGCTGAGAAGAGCAGAAATTCAAGAGTTTCTCTTTTTAAATTATTTTAACAATGTTTGATGTAAACATATACATATATTTATAATTACTTTTATTCAAAATTTGGTTAGAAACCGTCTTTTTGAGATTGATGGAAAAACAATCTAAAACACAGATATAGTATGCTTCAACATAACTGGATTAAAATTATAATTTTATATTTAAGGACGAATATCAAAATTATCCCAAAACAAGAAATTCAATTTAACATAGAACTCGAGCTAAACTTTTTATTAAACTGTTCGTACTAAGAATGTCGTGACATGTCCCAAGCTAAAATAATTCACGGGATTTTCGCCCTTATTACTAACATTTAGACGAAGTCTGCTTCCAAGTGAATATTTGATTTTTGTTTGTTCGGCGAATTCACTAAATTCGTTTTTGTGGTGGCATACCTGTAAGAGAAAGGATTCTTTTAAAGGCGATCTTGGCTCGACTTTCAAGTATCTTAACGACCGGCAACCTTTTAGAATGATACAAAGTCAAACATTTATTCGAATTACAGAAGTTATAATTAAATATCTTATAGGGTTGCCTCCTATATAATTTAGATGATGAAAATTCATACTAAACATAGCTAAAAATAGGAAACTACATAATGAATAGCCGGTCCCTGAAAGTAAAGTTACGTAAGCTACAAAAACTAGCGCTAGCATCAAAGCATTCAGATATAGGTCAGAGATCATACACGCCCCGCCCTCCTCTCGTTTTCTTTGTTTAAACGTTCTTTGCAAGGTTTAGTATTTTAATAAGCTAAAATTGTACGTATTTATTTAATAATGTTTTAACACGAATTCACTCATAGACAATGCGAAATAGAACTGTGGATTAATGGACGAAAATAATAATAGATCCTGATCCAATTTTTACTACTAAATATTGAAATTTCAATCAGTTTCTTAAATTATCAGTATGTAGAAGTTTGTAGAAGCTCATCTAAGAGTGATAACAAACTCGAACTTTAGAACGTTTATTAATTTTGGCTGTTAAAAAAATAAATTGGAAAATCTTAACTATTATTTTATATAAAGAAAGATAACAAAGTTATGGTGTTTTTAAAGGTGGAAATCCCATGTCTGGTAGTAATTTAAAGGATAGTTACAATATTGTGCCAACACCCATGTATACCAGTCATCACCAGATAACTGGTATTCATTACCAAATGAAACACCCACCGTTCATGGCATGTAGGAAATGTACAAGTCGAAAAACGATGCTTACAAAATACCGCCAAAACCATATATGTATATATATACATATATATAAGGTAATAATACATAATATATAATATGTTTAAAGAGTTCATCTTTTGTTTAAACAATAAACACTTGGAAATGAAAAATAGTTTTCACTTATAAAAATATCAGTTTCAATAACAAAATATAATCGGTAAAAAGCTTGTATTCAGAGCTAATACCAAATGCATCAAATTTTATCTTAAGATAGATCGTTACACGACAGTCTGGATGCTGGGTACGTGTAAAAAACTAAAACTCAATCTTTATGTACAGGCTGTATGAATCACTTGTGAATCATCTCATGCTTTCTTGTATCTGCTGATTTTTTTGTATGGACATGTATGCTGATATTGATTAATTGATTGTATGATCATAAAAGTTAATGTACTAAACTGACTGCCAATATGAGTTAGTCAGTTTTTATATCAATCATATTTTTAGAAAACCACTGGCTCTAGTTGTAAGAGCTTAGACAGTGGCATTTATTTTTGTCAAATGGAATAAAATATATAAGGGCGTGATATAAAATAATTCTATACTATCGTTCCAAACTCACGAACGAACGTTCGTCATATAGCTATAGGCAGATCCTCTGAGAACCATCTAGATTATTCAGTTTAGTTTTTGTTACTTTGTATATATTATTAAATTTACTTCAAATATAAAAGAATTTGCTTATAAATTTCAATTTTACGTAACAAAATTTGTAAAAAAGAATTTATTTAATTCAAATTTAATAGCCCTTAAGTCCTAGATAAGCCCTAGATAAGTTTGATTGCAATAATTAAACTTCTGGTTATATATAGTATTATTCAATATTAAAGTTTCGCTCTTAATAACTGAACAATAAAAAGTATATTACTAGCCTCAATAAATTATTATGAAACGAGGTTAAAGAGTCAAATTTGCAAACATTTTTATACCTACATGAATGATATCAGAGATTTTGTTTAATAAACCAATGCCTAAAAACCTTCAATTAGTAATTTTATTATTGCTAATTAAATTTATAAATTAATTATTGATTGCTTTATAAAACCTAAAACACTTACCTAAGTGAAACGCCTGTATCTAGGTCGTACTGAATGTCTATCTCGCTCGCATTGTGTCACCTAGACTTTATTTAACCTGGGTTGAGGCGTAGCATTTTTAATCTATACATTTATTTTATAATCTGATTTAAAATTTACACTGCTTTCAAAAACACCAAATTCAATGCATTTCAAAACTGATATAAGTATGAAAGCTAATAAAAATTAAATTATTTTTTATATATCATACAAATATTTCAGTTGAATTTCGATTTATAATAATTATAAAGGACATTGAAATGACATGTTATTACGTTATATAATCTACTCAAATGCTTCGAATATATATATGTCTATGTAATATCATATTTGTTACCTAGAGAAAAGTCTTCCTATGTTTTGCCCTTTGTCGGATCTCGAATTGATATCCTGCTTTCCGGGTAAAGGATATATGTACAATCAATTGCTCTTGGCGATGTTCCAGTCGGCGTGGGAGTGCCAAGTGCCAAGTTTCGCCAAGTGATGCGGCAAACATTTACTTTGTATTGTCTCTTTCATAATAGTGCAGGTATCGGTACATTTGCAAGATTACAGAGCCTGATGTCGTAAGTTTTGTCATTTGTTGGCCAAGAAGCTATGTGAAAAACTAACATCATACATTATGTATTATTTAAATTATATTTATTGTAATGGAACTGGCAAGGGGCTGCATTATCATCATTTTACGACGAATACACTTTAGGCACTTTCTGATGTAATGGTTGTTGTTCTCTATTTAAGCAATCAATCAAAAAAAACTGAACAACCTATATATAATATTTATATTTACCCGGCTGTATTCACGCAGAATTGAATCGGAATGTGCCCGACTAGTTACGAACCCATTCGGGGTTCTTACTCATGAGCTCTAAGCGTGGAGGATTCGCGGCGTGAACTGAACTATACATTCTACATAAATGCAATATAAGACATATGAAGATATTATAAACTCAGCTCCTGTAGTTTCAAAGATAAGCGCGTTTAAAAAATAACAAACTTCAGATATTTTGTATTAGTATTGATAAAAAAAACTTAATTTATAGTCAAATATTTTTATTCTTTTGTTATGTTTCAATATATAATATATAATTGTAACTGTAAAGTTACATCTCATCTGACAATAAAAAACTGCGATTTCATTGGAATTTAACCTAAAATCGACTTTAAAATAAAATACATACATATTACCTTTTATAATGAAAGACTAAACATATTCCATCTGCGTACTTAAAAACGCTATACACAGACGGAATGGCTTAAAAAGTAATAATTCTAACGTCAATTCTCTTTCTTAATCATTAAAAATCTTGTCTCGCCTCCCACAAATGAAAAGTTTTTATCTATGTTTAACCATAGAGGCTATAATAAGATTCAAATAAAGACCAATAGTGCCAACCTACAAATACGATTTGTTGTATGTACATTTTAATACACATAGAACCAAATTTGCATATCATCATAAAGAATATAGAACTGACATTTATTTTTTTTCAAATTTAAAATAAAATATACGTATTAATAAACGCTTCACATTTTAAGACTCACTTAGAGTAGCCCTCGGGCCATTGCATGAAAAATAATATATGTATAATCAATATTAATAAAGAGATTTGTATGTTCGTTCGTAATCGAAATTAACGAACCGGTTTTAGTAATTATTTAATTTTAATCTACATTTAATGTATATATATTGTTGTTTACAAAATATTTACATGAATCATGTCGATGGAAATATCGCCGCTTAGTTTTTTTTTATCGGCACGGTGTTATCTTTCAGTGAATGTAATATTATAAATAATATCACAAAATCTGGACACGTTAACTGGCTCAGGGTCGAGCTTAACACGAATTATTATTTAATATCTTCAAACGTCATTTTTAAAGCACTGACGCCATTACCAGACCATATAACAGATTTGTTTGTTATAGATTTATATATATATATATATTTTAACATAAATTGTTTACTTATAATATATGAGTAAAAAATTAAAAATCTGACATTATATCTTTGAATTCGGATTATTCTGTGGACTTTCACTTTCAGAGTCTACCTCTGAAACAAAAAGTATGTAATTTGAACCAGGAAGGCATTTCGAATGTTAGTAGGGGACGGAGGGGCATGTTGTTACAGTTTTTAGATATTTATCAATATCATAAAGCCTATCAAAAAAATTATACATTTGATGGTCTTTATCGACGATATAACTATTCAACTATTAAAATATTATAGAAAAAGCTTTCAAATTTACATAACTTTCACACAATGGACATTTTAACGAAAAAGGTCAATTGTAACAACTTGCCCCTGCGTTGGGGCTAGTTGTTACACCTTTGGGGAAAGTTGTTACAGTAAATAATTAAATAATACAAAATAGAAAATCAGCATTTTAATTATTATTTTTAAAATTTGAAAGATAAACAAAACATTATAAATAATCTTATAATAATAACAGCACTTATTATCAGATTTATGATGGAGTCATGGGTAACCAATAACTATAAGTTATTTTCATCAATATGGCACTTTAATTAAACTAAAAATCTTTGGATCCTAAGACTATAAGGCACCCACTTCAATTTAAATGATAAAAAACATAATATAACAGAAAAAATATAGATAATCATTTTTATAGAACTAGACAACAATATCACACTTATAAGAACTAAGTCAGTCTTCATCAGAGTTGCAATTGATGCAAATAAATGAGTTAACGTTCCTTGTTACACATTTAACATGGGCCCACATTTTGCATTGCATGCATTCCACCCAATCTTCTTTTGTAGAAGTACTGTAACTTTCGCTACACATCAAACAATAACATTCATCAGCATCAGAGTTTGAATCTGAATCCAATATTTTTTTCTTCACCCTTTCTTTTGCATTTTTAACAATTATTGTTGACTTTCTCTTACCTTTTCCTTTATTTTTCTTTTTATCACAGGTTTTCTGTTTCTTGGCTTTTTCTTCATATTCTCTAGCTAATGCTTCTTTTTCCGGTGTATCAGTAAGTATAGTAGATTTTCGTTTACGACGACTATGTATAGATTGTTTTCGAGGTTCTGCCCGGGGGAAAGGTCTCATTTTTGAAGGCAAGAAGTTTTTCAATGTACGTTGTATACCAGATGGACCTGGCATCGATAATACCATTTTATTTTGAATCAAACTTGATGAAACTGAAGTCGATAATACAGTTGAACTTTGCAGACCAGTAGGATTTAGAGAAGTCGAGGCAGCTATATTTTTAGAGTTAGAAGAATGAGGTATTGGATTTGTTGCAGTTTCGATTGCCTCTATAATTTCTGTGGTGCTTATATTCAGTTCAGAGGTAGTATCTAACAATTCTGGATGTTCTAGATCCAGTGTCACACTGGAGACTTTCAGAGAAGAAGGAAGAGGAGAATTGGATTCTGGATTCACCTCCGTTGGCAGTAAACCAAAATATATGTTGGAACTTTTAATTAAATAAGAAGCTAATTTCCCTTCTGTTTCTTGAGAAAATACTAATTTGGGTTTAAGATACCCCAATGTACATGATTCGTTGTTTTTCTTTTTTTTAATATATCTGGATAGTGACATTGGACACAGATCAAAAATTTGACTAGCTTTTCGAATGCTTTGTTTATTTTCTATAACTTCTACTGCTGCAGACTCGTAAACTTCTTGACTTTTTGAACCTCTGTCGGTTTTTCTTTTATAGGTTCTCATTCTAAAAAAAAATGTTATTTTAATTTTATAAATATTAAGAAGATATATTAATATGAAGGTAAATTATACGGAGCAAGTCGTAACTTGTGACAACTGGTCCCTGTTATACGGGGCAAGTTGTTACATGTAACAACTTACCCCTAAAATTCGTAACTATCTACCCCATAGCACAATTTTTTAAACAAATTGAAGTTACCATTATTGTATATCACTAGCAGTAAAAATAAATATTGTAAATCAAAATTAGATATATTGTCAAATTCCTAAGCGTAAAAAGTAGTGGAAATAATATATACATATATCATAAATCAAAAATTTGACAACGGACATTTTTACTTACTTGGCAAAATTCGGAGGACGTGGGCACAGCCACTCAGCACGCTGCTCGGCGGGTCACTGGTCGCTTTTACGTGATGCGCGATGGTAGACGTAACCGATTGAGTCCAATATTATGAACCAGAGAGTTTAAATTCCCGGTAAAAATGTGTGTAACTATTTACCCCTGTAACAACATGCCCCTCCGTCCCCTACCTGGAAAAAAGACAAATATACAATTTGCCCGTTATAAATGGCTAAATTTTAACATTATACGATCTGAGCCACACTATCTCAAATAAATCGTATCGTATAGTGAAATGGCTGTTAGCGAGTTAATGCTTGTCTCTGATTGGTGGAGACGCCTATTAACTATTCTTCAAGGTCAAATAGAATGGTTTAGATCGTATAATGTATTTTGGACATAAGACAAATGGTCTGTCTGTTCAACAATACAGCACAAACAAAAAGAAATAGTTTTGATATGGGATATTTAATATATAAAATTAATGTATCGATGAAGTTTACGTCTCAACCCACTTGTTTATTGATTTTAAACGTATATGTATTTTCAAGGTTGTCTACAGTAAAGGTTAATCATTTGAAACGACTTATTACCGGGAAATAGTTAGTACATTTATTCCATGTAGATTAGTTATCGGAAAGAAAGGCTGTCAAAAATTTATATTCAAAATAGGTGCATTCCTTTTCAATAAGTCTGTAATTGATGTCAAGGAACCAATGCAGTTTTAAAAGGAAGGTAGAGCAGACACAAAACACCGCGCAATCTCCGAAACGTTGCCTTAAATATACAATAAAAATGCCATAACAATATGTCTGTTCATACTTACAATTTTCTAATTATTCAGGCATTAATCTTTCTACAGTTATCTTTTATAAAAGATAAGGTAAGGTACATAATAACGAATGCAAGACCAAATATATGAAAGTATTCAAAACCTTACCTACATGCATATTGAATAAACCAAAAGCTTACTAATAAAACTAACAAAAGCCAGGGTCCAATATCAAGCGGCTGCGTTATAGGGCGAATATTTTTTGCCATCTCTTTCCTACGTAGCACGTGTGTGAAGGACAGCTGATTGGCAGAGACAATGTGTTTTTTTTAATCCATCAGATTATGAACCCCTGTCAGTCTATTCCTTTTATTTCGTTTGATCAGATTTTAAGTCCTATTTCTCTTGTCATAAGACTTATATTGGTTATGATATAAAAGTTTAAATATAGCAGAAAAGTAATGTTCATGCAATTTTTTTGTCTTTGTTCCTATTTTTACTATTTTGATGTTTGCAACGGAAATACATTTACGTGTTTTAAAATGTCTTCATTTGTATATCATATTACTTTTTAAGTTTTGTATTGTAATATATTATTTATTATGTTTATATATAAGGATTGCTGCACCGCTGTAGAATTAGAAAGTGTCTTTGTTTCCCATCGCTTGCAGCTCGAGATCTTGCCATTGCAAATTACATTACGAAATGTACGTGATGATACTGGCAACTTTAAAATTATTGTTCTGTACAGCGCTGTATAAAAAATTAGGACCAAAATGTTGCCATAATCAAATTACACCCTAACACAAAAGCATCCCCACGTTAGGGGAGCACAAAGCGTCCATCAATCAAGTTCGCAATTTTTATTGACCAACATTTACCGAAATATTTCGGTTTAAAAACTTTTTAGTGTCTCAAAGTACTTTTAAAAATGTTACGTTTTCTAGAACATTCGGGCAAATCGTTTAGAAAGACTTGAGTTTTTCCTCACAGGAGACTGATGGTCCCATTTCATTATACAATCTGAACCACTCTATCTCAACTGGCGTACATCGCATCGCATAGTGAAATGGCTGTTAGTGAGTTAGTTCTTCTCTCTGATTGGTGGAACGCATATTAGCTATTTTTCAATGTCAAAACGTATGGTTTAGATCGTATAATGAAATGCGGCCAGCGTACTTAAATTTTGAATATTAGATTTAAATATAGAATATTCTTCTTTGTACTTTTGAATAATATTATTTTTAATCCTAAGCTCACTTTACAGCAGCTTTATAGTAACAGCAAATTATCTTTTTTATATTTCGGTTCATCACCACATAACAAATCAATACCCCGTCGCTCTTCGTATTTTTTTTAATAAATATATTTATATGAATACTATTCTTTTCAATGAACTGTGACTAATGAGAAACTTATAGTTTTGCGTAAATTGGAATTGAAGATTACTGTGGTAGGCCGAAAAGAATTGCCATTTTAGACGTCTCTAGTAGGCGTTAATTTTGACAAAATTGTTATCTTTTACCCAAATGTGTACGATGCATTATATTGAATACAATATATCAGTTTCCAAACGATAGTTACGAGGCTTGTTTTCCAAAATACATTAGAACAAAGCAAGTGTTTAAAATAAGGGTGCATACAAAATCACCCTAGACTCGTCTAGTCTGAGTAATCCATCAAATTTGTGCAGTCCTGATATAGAACTTGACACTTTAAATGTCATAACAATAAAGTTTAATTTTGAGTAACTTTTATTTTATATATTACACTTACATATAACAACCCTTTTAAGGGAGATAGATACCACAATCTATTTTTGCTGTTTTCTTTGTTATAATATCTTTTAGTTACACGATACTTTAATGTGAGTTATTAATTGTTTTCTTTTGTGCATCGCAATTGAAAAAAACTACATATTGTAAATCACCATACATTTGGTGTTTTTTTTTGACCTCGGTAAGTACATATTATCAAAATAAAATATTTGAAAAAAATACTATCTGTGGCTCTGTTAAATTTAAGACCTTATATTCCAAACAATTTTACACTCGTGATATTAGAATGTGTGTCTATATTATTTAAAACATAATTTATTACTATATTGACACAGACATACATTTTGTCCTGTCGTGTAAGTGTACCCTTAATTCCACCCTTAATTCTATCAAAGCAATGGGCGTTGTATTAATCTGTACACGAGCAAACATTGCCAAGAAACGGTGTTCTCTTTCACACACACACACCTCCACTAAGTGGGAAAGAAACAGAGATGGAATCAATATTGAAGTTTTATTTGACGGGACATAGCTCAGAGTTGGAAACGAATGAAATATGTTTGATTCGATGACTTCTTTGTATGAAAGGAACACAATATACGTTGGAACATACAAACAGTAATATATATAATTTTCATGTATTAGTATAAATTATTTTATTATAATGAAATCAACATAAGAAATAGTTTAAAGATTCATTTATATTTTAATGCTATATACTAAACTATAGTAAAACCTATTTTAATGATTACAGATGACATGAGAAGGTATTCCATTTGTTTACACAAGAACCCATAAATAATTCTTTATATGAACTTAAACGTGGATATTCAACCCTCATAAATTGGGCGCTCGTATAATTTCGTTTCCCCTCGTCCACCCTCGTGTAGGGTTGTTTATTTGAACTATAATCGAAGTTATATCACCTAATATTACGATTTTAACCGCTCTATGAAAGGGTGTGTTGGTGTATTTTCGAATACTTAGATGGTATTTTAGTGTATTTTGAATTAGGTCTTAGAGAAGTTGAATTCTAGATACCCTACAGGTATATAAAAATATTTTTTTTATAAGTATGTTTTATAAGTTATATACTTCTTCCAAATATCTTTCAGGTAGGTATAGATTAGAGAAATATAGGTATAGAACATATACATATAGTAACTTAATGTTAAGTATATATTACTTTATTTTTTAGTCTTCGAAAGCTATTTTAAAATGGTGATAAATTCGTTTTTTTGGCAACTTAATTTTAATAAAAAGTTTCATTGTAACGACAAATAAAATCATTAAAATATTGTATATATATTTAATAATTGTGACGCAATTTAAGGGTTTATGATATTTCTCAATATAAAAAAATAACAATATCTTCTTTTGTTACAGATACTGGATTCGACATGTAAGTGTCAGTGTAGTGAAAGTGAAGTGTAGTGGAGTGAAGTGCAGTGATGGAGTTCACTCGGGCCCGCACTTCTGAATGATAGCGATTATTGAAGGTGAGATCAGCTGTTCGTTTATCTTTAGATTATAACATTGATTTATGATAACATGCTTGTTTATTGAAAAAAAACATTCTCTTATATATTATAGAAATTCAAGTGTTACTTAGTGACTCGTTCTTTCTCGTTCTCGTTCGTTCATTTTAAAGACGTATAAAAATGGAAACGTTACTGATTTTTGTGTTCACTTATTTCTTGTATTTATAAGTTTTATTCAATTATTTATTTCCCTTTAAAATAAATAATTCCCTTTAAAATTAATAATATGTATATATATTTATATATTGGTCGATGAATTGTCAATATTATGTTCTCATATTAAAATTCTTATCATAGTTGAAAGCGAATTATAAAAGAAAACGTTAAAAACTATAAAATAATTTAGCCGGCCGGTCTTTTTCTGTACAGGTCATTGCACCACAGAGTATGTATATGTGTAGTGTTGAATCACTAGCTTACTTATGCTGTGGATAGATCTCTAGTTTTTGATATATCCACTGATTAGCCGTACTGAAGTATTGAAATCTATTCATAGACACACCTTTACATTTAAAAAGCGAACGATGCTTCAAATGCACATATTATTCTGTATTAAGCCGATATATATAAAGAAAATAAAGCTTAGAGTTTGGTTATAATTAATCCTACGCGCTAAGTACAATAAAAAATGCTTTATCTATAGATAATATCACAACCTTATTTAAATCAAATGTTATAAACAGTAAAAATATATATGTACGAGCAACTTCCACTTGCCATAAATATTCATAAAAGCGAGAAATCCTCAATAGGCAATACAAACTGTTTCACCAGTGACCGGGGTCAATAACCTGCCTTTGTCTCAGAAACGCTGACCGTGAGAATTGGTTAAGGGTGATCGTTGCATTTACTAAACTTCTAATTACATATGTTTGTTCATCTTTTTATTACAATTTTCTTTATTAATGGTATGAGTACAAAAATAACTTCCTTGATAAGCGGAAACCAGCGATGGGTTTGAAAACCTCTTTTTGTATTTATATAGCATTTCTCGTGGAAGTTTATGATCCATGTACATATAAAATACATTACAAACTTTAAGATGTAATCCTTAGGAAACTTCTAACTCTATTTATTATTAAAAGCTTCCTTTAAAGAAATATATCAAAATTTTAAAGGACCTTTTATATATATATATGCCCAATGCTGTCTTATCCGGGTTCGATTATTAATTCTGAGCAACTATTATATTAGGTTTATACATTGTCTTGTGAGTCATCTTTTCCTTTTTACACACAAACATACTAAAGAACATTTAATAACTGTTAAATCGTCGCTTTTTTTTCTGAAAATATTGATAATTAGCAGACTAGTTTTAAGTTTACTTATGGCATGTTTAAGACGAGATGATATCCTGGGAGCCGGATATGTCACCGCCTGAGGTCGCCGTCTAAATGTAACTAGTTCTTTGATTGACTTGTCATATAATCAGCAAAATCACTTTTTTATAGTAACTTATATTAGCGAGTGAAGTGGACTCTTCGTTCTTCCTATGGTAGAGTCAGCCCTGGGACGGCTATCATACCGAAACACTTTTGACTAAGATGTAGCGTTTGTAGATTTGTATCTTAGCTCTAGATGGGCTCTACACTTATATATATAATATATATGTAATATGTCATGAGATTCAAAACTTTATTTGAGTGTATATTTGTCTGTCTCTCCTCAAGAAATGCAAGAACTGTACCGAGTGGGTCACGTTAGTGTCCATGTATTTTGAATAATAAATGACTCACTATGGGCTCAACCTATTTCGCATTACTGGGACCTCTTTTTGCTCTGTTTGCTTTAATTGTATCGACAGCGTCGCCATATTTCTGATTTTATTTAGTATTAACAGGCAAATGAAAAAGCTTTTTCTTCGATTAATTATATTATTTTTTAAATTAGTAGCCTATCTGTAATTATGTATCCTTCTGACTGAATTAAAACAAACGAATGTATTTTTTTTATAATTTACATAATTATTTCATCTCTATAATCTCTTATTACCACTGCTCCTGTCATTATTTTTTCTTATATCTTACTACGCTACTAATTACATTTGATACTCTGCCCTTTCCGCCAGCAGTGTAGGAACTGTTCACTGAGATGACGTATTATAGAAGAGAATAGAAGGTATTGACATATTTTCACTCCAAATACTAAATTGAGATAAGGGCAGCCGGATGATGACTCACACACAAACAAAATCATTAATTAATTTAATGATTCTTAATGAATTATTTTTAATCTTCTCGATAGATTTAGAATCTAGATATTGTCCTCATAATTTTTGACAATACATTGATCTTAACAATACATTTATTTTCATCCTTTAGACCTGTACGATATTGCCTGTTTCTAACGACTTCCCTTTGTTCAAGACTCTTTTTTTACTGCTTGTCTTGTAATTAAAGAAGTCAAAGCTCTATCTAATCAACTAAATAAAGTGAATTTATCAAGCAAGATATAAACAAAATGTCTTTATGGTGTGGTCGCATGTATGTTTTATATTATGCCGGTTTTTAGGGTAGAAGCTGATGGTTTCTTCTTTTGAGGTTTGCGTATCAGCTGGTTCTTTCCCTTTCTGCTGCTTGGTTTGTAAAAGGTTCTTTCTTTTATATAAGAGCAGGCTATTGGAGTATTTCTTAAGTCCTCTTATTTTATCGTCTTTCTCGAAATGTCTCGGGAAAAACGAATGCGTCCTATATCATCAATTCCTCTTGTCCCATAAGTATTGATCCTCAAAGGCGATATCTTTGGGCTTTTATTTATTATTGCAATATTTTTACCTAGAGAAATGTATTTAAGATTTATTGAAAGAATTTCTATATATTAACATAAAACATAAAAGATATATTCTTCGAATCCAAGAATCATGGAGCGTGAAATTTAATATTATAAAAATATAATTGCAATACCAGATTATTTAAAAATAATTACTGTCTGCGCGTTTGTTGCTCGTACTTGTAGTTCGTCATACTGTGGTAAAAAATGTTTTTAAAATGTATCTCGAACGCCAGAGCCGAAGTCTGACCCTCACTAACCGTATATATATGCAAATTAAGAGGCTGTGTTATCATTCTTGTGTGTTCTGATTACAGCGAATGTTGTCAATATTAATTTATTTTATTCATTATCTTTTAAAGATTTTTTTTTTATTTTTAATTTATTTTTTGTTTTTTTCTTAATGGCTTTTCCGGACCGGTTACTTAAAAGGCGAAAGTAAATTTGTTTTCTGAGCAATTTATTATATTTGACAAAATAATAAAGATTTTCTTGTTATACTGTTAATGTATTACTTTTGTAAAACCAATGCATAATATTATTTTTTATAATTTTGTGGCCATAAAAAAAGTAACGCATAAAAATATATAAACGTTTCAAGTTCTAGGGCAAAATCAACCAATAATAGAAATAAATTAACCAGTAGATATGTAATTCATGGCTGTTATAAAAATAATATTCCAGTTAAAAAACTAAACTTTTATTATATAAATATTGCAGTTTCTTAAATCAAATTTAACTTTCGTTTTCTTTAACATATGACATTGTTGCATGCTGACGAATTTGTACGGTCATGTATGTAGGTAGGTACTTAAAATTGTAATTATAAACTCTTTCCATTTATTTCTCTTTCTGCTTATATATGATTTTCATACAATTAAAGTTTGTTTTGCATTTCATCGACGTACGTTTATAAACTAGAATTTAAGATTAAAATTTGGGATTGCTTCAGTGATTCAGTTCGGTCCAAGCAAAGTCATTTTCAGTCTTTATATGGTTTTAAAATGAAAGACATACAAACTATGCCGATGGATTTGTCTGGAAACATTCCTTATTTACCTAACTTAAAGATGCCCTTAAATAATAAGATCCCATAACACACAGACACACACAAGCTAGAAAAATATAAAGAATTCTTACCACTACAACCTTAAGCATGATGGTTGAATTTCGTTTATTTATATATACTATTTCCATACATTATTCAATTTCTCGTCACTTTATTAATTCGTCAAGGCTATGCGTCGATAAAGTCACGATATTTGCATCTTACTTCAAAGACATCACACCACTATAAACTATAACCTACTTAAAGATCTTGGCCTCTCTAGAACTATCATCAGTTCATTGAAGTGAAGGTGAATCAGTGAAGGTGAGCGTTAATGCGCATTTTAAAGGTACACCTAAACCTACACCTGGTTCCCAGGAACTGTTTGCAATCCTCTGCCTACAACGCGATGAGCCTGGCACCCGCGCGGTGAATCCGTGGAATGCTAAGAAACTTCGTCTCTTTTGTATATAAATTAGGACATACTTTGAAATTGAATTGATTTGAAACAGACAATTTCACGATAAAACCGCTTGTAAAACATCCTCATAAGTATTATAGTGTAAATAGTTTTATAACATCCATCTCTAAGTATATAAGTGCTTCAGTACTTACATTATTTCATTTTATTAAACCTGCGAAACTTTTGTGAGAACCTTTTTTTTTATGACTCAATATTGAACTATGTTGAATCATTTTTGCCGATTTTTTTCAGTCCGAACAGTTCAATGACCTGAGTGTCACTGAATAGGTTAATTAGTTATCTATAAAATTGTACTCAATTCATTAGTATCACATATTTGATTCAAAGAGAAATAAAATTAATATAATATAAACATTTAGAGGTTAAACTTTGTATAAACAAAATAAATATGATTAATTATGATTGTTAAGAAAACAATAATAGGAAATATCAAGTGAAATCAAAGTATTAAAATACAAAATTATTTATTTTACGAAATAAAGAAACACTTGAGCTTGACAGTTTTAAAAATAATAACACATAAGAAAATCATATTAACGAGAAGAAAACGGTGACGTTCACAGCGAATGATAAATTATTAGATGTTTTATTTTATTACCGCTGTTAAATAATTTATTATGAATTAGGAGCCTATTATACTGAGCACTAAGTGACGTTTCCTGACCTAGGTCACTATTGTAAATCAATAATATGAGCGGTCCTAAGTTAATAGCTAATCGCCTAGGTAATCCCCAGTTTCTAGACATTTGTTATGACTTAAATATTTTAAGCGTTTATGCGTTTGAACAAATAGATTTATTTTTAAGTCCGTTCATAACACTTAGCAATTATCTTATTTGGATTTAACACTGTTTTATTATATTTGTATTTTAATATAATTTAATATAATAATACTTAAAGTTTTTCGTTTCCATATATGTATATTTTTTATTTTATGTAATTCAGCGGTAATCATTTTAAATCTTATTACGGAGTTTGATTTAGCTTTTGCCAAAGATGGTCCTGGCTCTTCTTTTCACTGAAAATGTTGTATATTTCTTGGCCTGTGAAAGTGCCGTCCAAATCAAGGAATAACGGCTATAAATATAACAATTAAAATAATATAAATAATAATTATAATTAATAAAATAGCAGGCAATAACCATAACGCGATCTATTTTACATACTAACAGAATGTCGTAAACTAAAATGCAAATAATTAAAAGACACATTTTGTATTCATGGCGGAGGGTATAGCTTTTCACTCATTGTACGTATATCGTTTATATTCTTACCGTAGTAACCTATGTTAGATTTTATGAATTCAACATCGAATAGAATCAATACAGACAGACAAGATTTGAAAGAAATAACTTTCGTGACATGTATTTGACTGATTTGTTTCTTTTTATCACTAAATGTACTTTTCGTGCCAAGTATATTTTAGAAAATTTTACTTAAATATTGTTTTAGAAATGTATTCTGTATGTAATGGGTTTTTATATGTAGGTTAATAAGTATGTAACAAAAGCAAGACTATAGTATTTTACTATATTTGAATTTCTAAATTCCTTTTTATAGTAGGTATAACATAATATGTTTCTAGCTTCTACCTCTCTAGCTCTAACGTGGTTAAGATTAAACCATAATGAATCGATATAATATCAGTAATTCAAAACAACTCTTTATAAGTGTAATATACAGTATAATTTGGATCGTATTAATGGATATTTTCTAATTCCAGGAGTGGTATGGACAAGGAGAACGGTGAAGGCGACCCGGCAGCCAAGCAGCCGCCCGATGGGTTACTTGATCCCTCAGGGCTCTTCGGAGGTGAGAACGTTACTGGATACATAAAACATTAGTTCATATTTCTATTCTATTATTTTCTATTTCATCGTCACTTCCATCGTTGCAAAGGAAATGTTAAGAAACTCAATTAATATTACAGAATAAGTTAAACAGGTACATATTTATTGTTTAAATGTGTATATTTTTCCTAGATTAGACAATGACATTATGAATAATATTTCTGTTTATCCTTATGTTTGTTCCGGCCATTTAAATCAACATCAATTCTTATAATAATATCCTGCGGTAATGTTTGTATGTTCTAATTGATCCGATGCGCGTTGGTGACGACGGCCATGAGTCATCATTTCTTAGGCACATACTGGGACCTCACTTTAATACTAGTTCTATGTTTGGAACAATTCATTACTTTTGACATTCAGTGGTTTTCCTGTTTTCTACATTATCTTATATATAAATACTTATTTTGAGTTATAGATAAAATTCGATACATGGTGTAGTTTAATAAATATCTTATGATTCAATCAGATAAACTATTTCCGGATAATTCATGAAAATAAAATATTTTTAAATAACGTCTAAAGGTTGTTTTTATTTAAATTTATTACACTCAGTAAATAGTATATATTTTAATACGTAGGCGTTTTTATTTCACAATCGTGTGGTTATCATGACCGTACTGATATATTAATTTGTTTAAACACTTTAGATTAAAATTAATTCGAAAATTATAATTATTATAATATAGAACGAAAAGTTAAAATAGAACTCAAACCTGTGACTTCTTACAAGACACACCCACCATTCTGACGACTGACATATGGGGTCGGTGTCGTATTGAAAATTTATAAATAACATAATAATTTTTATTATTTATTTTAATAACATCACGTTTAATGTCTAAACATAATTAAATTTGTCTATACATACATTAAAAATATTTTCTACGACTCTAAAGACTGTTAAAATATATTTTTCCAAACCCATTCCATAGATTGAAATAGATTCTTGTTCCATCCTCTACGTCATACATTACAGTTAAAAGTAAAGCAGTCATTATACAATTGGATGCCTTTCTGTCTTGTCAACATTTCTTCGTGCGATCTTCTCAATCTACCTTTACAACCCACGAAAGTAAATATATACTTTGTCCACCCGTGTTAAGGTGCAGAGTTGTTTGTGCTTCATTATGCAAGCTCAAACTTGTCGCGTGTAATGTTACACTATTTTAGACCCTATGAAGTGGTAATAATGATCAAGGGTTGTATCGCTCCCATACTGCGGCTTATATTGTGATTTGAAGATATTGCATTGAATTATAGTCCGTATTTTCTAGCTTATAAGATTCAATATGTAAATTACGTCGAATACACCATAAAACGTAAACTCGCTTCGAGGTCATTACCCTCACATCTATCGCATTGCGAACAAATTAACATTTGCTGTTACAATGACTCATATTACGAAGTGCTAAGGTTTATTTCAGTTAAAATATAAAAGTGAACGGTTTGTAAAATAAACTTGAATTATTAGGGAATCTAATAATATGCCTGTTAGGAGTTAGACGTAGAATTACATTACGATTCCTACGGAAATGGATAAGTTGAGTCATTCGCTTATAATACGTATATAATGACAACAAAATTATCTTAATATTATTAAATTATAGTAAATGTAACAAATTTGTTAATTATTATACGTATTTAAATCTAATTTATTTGTTTAAACAAGGTAAATTATGTAATGAGGTGACTTGCACGCTTATTAACCGATAATATGAATAACTGGAAATAATTTAATAAATTAACTTTGCAGTGATAAGTTAAGAAGTTTTTTGGTTTATAACCTTGAGCCTTACGAAGGAAAACAATATAGGTATCCTGCATATTATTTATATCAAACGTGCATCTTATATACTATTATTACCTGGAATTATATACTGACTCATTTACATTAACAAGTATAATAATACAATTCATTATAATTTGATTAAATTTGATTAATTACAAGCAATCAGTTTGATTTAGAATTATGGCCTCATGAAAAGGATTGATCTCAATGAAGATACAACGTTTCGTGTTCTGTAAGTTAGGAATATATCACATACCATAATACTTTTTGTATACATACACTTTACACGGTATGAAGATAATATAAATAAATATAATCGCTTAAATGAGAACGTTGTAAGTCTGTATATGTCGTTTTTACATCTGTATTAATAATTCTATGATAAATAAAAGATTACATTCATAATGAATATTGGTCGAATATATCTGTCGAATATTCCCCGGTTCATGTTAATAGCATTGTCCTGATTTCGGTTTAGCTCCATGTAGGTCAAGTTTAGTATTACTAGGTTACGAGGACACATATCAAGGGCAGCTTAACTGTGCTCGTAATATTCGGTTTATATAAAAAATACTTTTTAATTCGAAACTATATATCATTAATTATTATTTTGCTATCCCTAAATTCAATTTATTAAATGTACATAATAGGAAATGTTGGTTATGTAAAATTATTTTTTTCTTCTTATTTTAGTTATTTTTCTCAATATTGTATATGTTCAAATAAGGGTAATATTTATAAAATAAAAATATGGAAAATATTTCATTATTGTTGAAAATATTCCCAAAAAAGAATTATAGTACGATATGACTAAAGCATTCCGTCATGTTTATAAATTATGATTAGGTGTGGTTTTTTTTTTTTATAAAAACGGTATGTCTGTGCGTGGAAAACACTTATGATGAAAACTTTATGTATAAATTGAGTCAATTAACCGAAACGAAGAACTGGAAGTCTCAATTAAAATATAACATACATTAGGCGTCCCTCAGGGGAGTATTTTAGGACCGCTTCTCTTTATAATTGACATTAATGATCTTACAAATGTGACTACATACAAGTGTTCCCTGTTCTTAGAGATAGCAGTAAATCAAAGAGAAAATGGAATAAATGATATTATTGAAATTATTTGACAATTAACATGAATCTTTATTTTATAATTTGGAATTTATGTTTGCACATATTAAGACGAATAAAATATGTTAAAAAAAATTATAACTCCAAGAATTTTAACGTTTGAAATACGAAAAAATAGAAAGCCAGAACATATTTAAATGGTTCAAAAAGAAATTGTTTTTTTTTTAATTGCTTGTAAATCTTTTATAGAATATGGAACCTCGAAACAGCAAATATCATGAACTAAAAGATTATCAAGTAACTAATGTTGCACTTAGGAACGGAATACTAATAAGGGGAAATTCAGCTTCTCTACTGCATTTATAAAGCACTAGCTGTACCCTGCGTGCGTTGCTACTTGCTACGGCACTAACTAAAATAAATTTGAAGGAAAGCCATTACACAAATATTCAATTCATTATTATTTATTTTAATAATTTTGTTTATATCGATACAAAAAAACTTTGCAGCGTTTCGTTTTCATTCGATGTTTATTGAAGTGGTGTGGGATTCACAATATTTCTTGTTTTTCCACTGAGTGCACAAACGAATACAGCAGAAGATTTTCCGATATAACATGTGAGAGCATGAATTCTCCAAATTTAATCCACACATTTGCAACGATTGTCCTTGTTGATAGTCTGCAAAGAGGAACTACAAACGTTTGAACTCGACTAACATATCTGTCGGGATCATTGGGATATATAGCAACACTAAGTCTTTAACTTTGAATTTTCCAGTCAAAATTGTTGCCTCGATAACATTGTTCATCATTTTCTTGACTGAGAGTCTGGTTCCGTTGCACAGTCGTGGTGGATTTATGTTTCGAAGACGTATGATCGGTACGCCAACTATAAATGTAAAAACGTGCGGTGACATACCTGGCAAATAATACATGGAATTCATTGGAATGACAGTGGCGCCATCTGTCAAAAATTGGTCGTACGAAATCAGAAACTTCGTGGGCTCATGCACAACTTTGCTAAACATCATCACATCAAATGCAAAGTTTACGATTCTATAAGGAACATACAGAAAAAATATTTATTTCTATATATGTATATACGATATATCCATGTCATATGCAATTTACACACCCAACGAATTTACAACTCTTTTAATGCAATTAAAATTATAATCTTTCCCTGCACGTTCTTTTAGGTGTAACTTAGTTTAAAAATACTATATTAGTTTAATTAGTTTAATATATATATATATATATATACACAATTTTAGATAAGATCTATTATGGCTACTGTCAATCAAAACAGTTTAGAGATCTTATAATAAAAATTTAATATCTTATAATCTTAAAATAATAATTTAATATCTCATAGTAAATTTATGTCATTAAAACAGTTAATTGTGTGTTAATTTTGTTAATATATTTTGTGCAAATACTTCATTCATTCACTCTGGGTGTGGTTTAACAATATCTTTAAGTGGGTTTAAATAGTGGCGCCGTTAATAAACCGCATCACATTTTCAAGGCTTCAAAAAAATTAATTAAGATGATATGTGACATCAAATGTCATAGTTTAAGGTATCATTAATCGTAACTAAAACACTTTTTCTTTCCAGCGTATTGGGGTCGAGATGGCGCATCCGCTGCGCAAGCGCAGGCGCAAGCGCAAGCGGCGCTGTTCGGTTTCGGATCGCGCTACCCGCCGCCCACCACGCTCGGCGTCGCCGCCAATCAGGCCGCTTCACTCAGCTTGCATCCCGCTGCTAGTGAGTTTGGAAATTTTACTTCTTACTCACTGTTTTACACCGTAAATTTGCTGATAAGCTACATAGTCGAATATATAACATACCAAGAAATACTTCTAAAATATGGAGCATCTCTCGCGATGTATATTTAAACCAGATGCAATTAAATTTGACAACTATTCGAATAAAAAAAAAAAGTTAAAAAATCCATTATGGGTTTGAGTGTACGCATATATAATAAGGTTCCACAAGATATCTTAGATCTTCCTCTTCTTGCTTTTAAATGTAAAATTAAAAGTATTCTCTTAAAAAAAGCTTATTATAGCATACAGGAGTTTTTGGTTGATCGTATTTCGGTCAACTAAAAGGTTAGGTTGTGGAGCTTTGCTTGTTGACTCATTTGCGGGATACTCTAACGTATACATCAAACATTGTTAAATTGTTTTTTAAAAAAAAAGAGCAACTGTTGAGTTTCTGGCCAGCTCTTCTCAGCAGAGCCGCATTCCGAGCTGGTGGTAGCTTACTCACGGACTGACATACTGACATTTTTTTTTTTTTTTTTAATGTAATGTAATGTAATTGACGATTCAAAAGTGCATGTAAATGCCTACTTGAATAAAGATATTTTTGATTTTGATTTTTGATTTTGAATACAGTACCAAAAACAGTAAAAAGCAATCATTTGTACAGTTACGTCAGACCGTGTACTATTATTAAAAAAAAAAATCATAAACAGACAATAAATTTAAGTTAGATAACAAAAAAAAAACTATTTAAATTTATGTTCTACATTGTTTATGAATTAACACTTAAAAATTGTTTGAAGAATTAATAATCTTTAAAAATAGTATAGATCTATACTATAAAGTACATCCTTCTATGAAATTATTTTCAAACCTTCCCATAATCGATAATTCCACGAATTAATATAACATAAGAGTATTAGGGAAATCCAATTATTTAATCACCAGTATAAGTCTTGCTGAACATGAACTTTACCCACAAATTGGGTTGTCTGCTAATCCATGTTCATTGGTGAATAAATTGGATTATTGGATTCAGAAACATTTATAACTTTAGTGAGCTTCAATACTACTTACTCGCCCAATAAGCCCAGGATATACTGGACTTTTAAATATAAAACTGAATTGTATATCACAATATTATATCAAATAGTAATGTATCGCCTAAAATAAGTAGAGAGCTAGAGGTGAGTCTCAGTTTTGAAAACAATATGTTCCTATCACAGATAATACACAATAAATATTCAGTCACGGATCCGTAACTCCACAAACCATAATTGGCACCGTCAAATTATTATATAGACTACAATTCTCTTCTCGCCGGGAGGTATGACAAATATATAAATAACAAAGTACATCCCAACTATTAACAGCAATCTGTTGATCACAGATACTATAGCTCTTTGTGAGAATCGAACTCGAGATCTTTAGCTCACCAGTAAGCGCCACTAAACTAAAACTAAACCTGCAGGTGATATAGATTTGGTATTCATAAATGATGTTTAAATGCATATAACCTTCACAGGCGCTGCATGGTGGTCCATGGCGTCTCACCTGGCGGCCCAAGATTACTTAGCACGGCTGCAGGCGTCCGGAATGAGTTTCCCCCCCTTGGCCGACCCCTACGCCGCTCTATCCGCACTAGCAGGGGGCAAACACAAACCCAAGCAGGGACGGACAGACGGGTAACTCATCTATGCTCTCTCTCTCTCTCTCTCTCGTTCTCATTTATTTTTGGGGACTAATAATAAATTAACAATTACAATGATATCTATAACAATTAACACGTGTAATTGTTTGACAATTAACCTGCTCTAAATAACAACTAACAATTGTGTAAGAAAACAAAATGAAAATGTATGTATGTGTGTGTAATTTATGTAAGTGTATTATAAGAATGTATTTTACCTATAAATAAGTGTCAAATGTTCCTTCAGCAGGTCTGGCCGCAGCTCTGCCGTATCCTCAAAGGACAAGAGTCCCGCGACCAGCACCAGCTCACAACCTAACATGGCGGACTGGGGTTAGTAGGACTTATTTATATTTTAAGTATTTAAGAATGTTTTGCATAATTTAGTTTTATTTACATAAATAAAATATATTTCATTTAAATGTAATTTTTACCTTTATTTAGAAAAGCAGTTTTGGTAGAATGTAACCACATGTGAATTTTTATTTTTCCCCTATAAGGACATTTTTACGCCGAAAATCGATAGAATATTTTAACTTCATTTTTATTTTCTTAACACAATGCATCATATTCTTGCAAATAAATAAATAATTATTATTATTGTTCTTAATATTTACTTCTCGACTTACACACAACCAGATTAATAAAAATATGAACTACCTTTCCAGGGTCAACCTACGGCTTCCCGAAGACGTCATCTCCCTCTCAGTCGCTTTCCAGCCTGGCGTCTCTCAACAGCCTCGCTCAACAGCCGCACTCCAAACCGAAGCCGCCGCCCTCCAGTTAGTATATCGGCCACTGAGCCGTCATTGCTTTAATATACCTTGTCATGGATGTGATTTATGTAAGATTAATCTTCAGTTGCGAACTAATATTTAGTAAAAGAATATATGTGAAATCTCGTATCTCATTTGACAAATAAAAGCATGTTTCATAAATGTTGTTTATTCTCATTTTACCATACATAACAACATGTCTACATTTTACCTACATGTAGACATGTTGTTAGCCGCGTTATGCTTACATAAATTTAAATTTATATTTATGTAAAATTAAATTAAATATTAATTATTATAAACGAGTTCATGGCAAGGGTCAATGATGGATGAATATTATTTACAATATATTCAAACTGAGGAGTTTCTTTATTTCAATGTAGTGATGTCAGATAATAAAACAATGTATTGTGTTGACGAATATTTATATTCAAAGAATATGTTTTTTTCAGGAAAAAGCTCTAGTTCAAGCAGCAAAGAGAAGGAATCGCGGGATCTGATGTTAGCACACTCGGCTTACCACGCGGCGCTTACTAAGGGGAAGGTAACATGAAATAATATCTTTGAATACGAGTCTATTGTCTAAGATATATCTGTTTTAGAACTATGAGGTCGGAATCTCAGACAGGGCAATGTTTTGTGTTCCCAGGTAAATTATTTACCCGAGATGAGCAAGTCTCTGACCTTTCATTGCCTCACCTCTTACCATTCGGGGGTAATAGAAGTGAATGGTGATTTATAAATGAATGATTGTACAGTTCACAATGTATTCGAAAATTACAAATCATTACATTTATATGTACTATATTATGTATATATTTACTGTACATAATACATCTAATGGCTATAAATTAAAACTTCATTTCTTTAACATCACCCGCGTCTCGACTCTGCAACATTAATCTCTGTTCCAGAACATGTCTTCGCTGTATCCTTTCGGCTCGCCCTCGGACAAGGACCGCCGCGGGATCGACTCTTTCACCGGTCTCCCGCATACTATACTAAGGTATGTTATCTACTAACTGTTACTAGTAAATCAAAGTTATCTCACATAAATTCGATTAAAAAATATATTTTCTTATCTATTAGTGCCGCTTTGGAAGGAGGGTAAGTTGACGCTCATGATATTATGAATATATTTTTTTACAAATAAAAATATTAAAATTTCTATTATATTACTGTGTGTTTATTTTCTTTTAGCGATCCCTCATCAGTGCTGGGAGGAGTCCGCTTGCCTCCTGACACAGAGATTATCAAATATACCTCTTCTTTAGCGGGGCCTAAGGTATTATTTTTTTCTAATTTAAAAATGTATTCAAATAAGCTATCTTCTCTGTGTAACAAAATTGTACTATCAAACATAATTTAGGTACATATGTCACAAATATGTCTTCTATAGCCATTTTCACACACCGTTCGAGATTGAACAAAATATAATACTGTTTGAAAGTCTGTGAAACATTAAAGTAATAAATAATTCAAGAGTTGTAAAAAATAAAATTAGGTTTTGTCTTTGTCAAAAGTATTAATAATGAATGTTTGTTTTGGTGCTGTCCGTCAGCTGGCGCCCGGCTCCACCACCCGCGGTCGCAAGAAGACCATCTCCCTGGACCCGCCGCGCGTGTCCGTGCACGCCGCCGCGCCGCCCGCGCCCTGCAAGAGACAGAAAGTGGTGGGTACTAGCCACAGCACTGTGGCATGATGAGTAGACCGCGGGACACGGTCGTCCACAAATATGACCGTTTGCATGTTTCCAATCTGAGGAACAGCATGGAATAAAGGACAAAAGTAGGGGAATAAATCCTCCTCTAGTTCTCTAACTCACTGTACAAAATGCAACCACATTAGCCACTTCTTCGCCGATCTTTGTATGAAGGTGGTAGTGCCCCTAACTAGCTAGATCTAACTAGGTCAGATACCAGCTAGAATCAATAGACTACAGCTGGAACTTATTACCCTTAAATAAATCTATCGATACGTTCGTTTATAGACAAAAAGACATGAGAATGAAACGAGTAGAAATAGAGTGAACGGAAGACAGACGCGAATGGAGAGGAAGGCATGTTGTCTCTTCCCCACCTAGAGTAGGAAAAGGGCAAGAGAATAATGATTCGTTTGTATGAAATTAATTGTATGAATATGTTAAAAATTTGTTTTAATAATATTGACTGTTCCAGGACGAGTTCGGCAACTCCCGGTCATCGGTGGAGGTCATCCGGCTCCCCAATAAGCCTGACAGGAACAACGTGGGCACTCCGCCTCCAAACCTGTCTGACTATGCGGGTGATGATTATATTTTTATAAACTACTAGCTATTTTCGCCGTCGGGCAAATAATTTGTGTTAAAATATATATTTCTGTGGTTTGTCTATGTGGTCTGACCTCACCAGGTAACACTGGCTTTTTTATTGTCTCCGGGAGAGCTTGTGTTAATATATGGACCTTAACACTACAAATGATAACATCGCTAAGCGAAGCCATTAAGGAAATAGCGCAAATGTGATTAAAACAAACATTGCGGATTTGTTTCATTATTAAAAAAGTCAATGTTAATCATGGACAATACAGCTTTTGTATGAAAGAATTGTTAATATACATGCGGTTTATAATTGATATACATATATGAATATTGTTAATTAATTAGAAGTAAAACATATCTCCTCAGGTATCTCCCGCGAGCTGCTGCAGACCATCGCCAGCCAGAGCGGGGTGAGCCTCGCCGCGCTCGAGCGACAGCTGCAGCCCGGTACCTACACCTCACTCACTAACCACTAGAATTTGTATATGCAAAATTTACATTTAATTATAAATATAAATACAATACAATATGTACATTTATAATAATGTAAATTATACTAATATTATAATTTGAATTAAAATTATTTTTTTTCTAGATTCGGGTCTTAACTTGAGCACTAAATCGGCGAACAGCTCGGAGGACACTCCGCTAGACCTGGGCCAGAAGGATGACGATGCACCTCTCAACTTATCTCTCAAACCAACACCACGTGAGTACATTAAGATTGAATTTAGTTCCTTTTTATGTGTCATTAAAACTAAATTGTAATTGTGTAAGTAAATTACTAATTATTATTTTAAACTATTACTGCATATAAAAAAAATATATATATAAAGATAATTATTATTAATAAATAGTATTTTGTAATTTCAATTGGTGGAGTATTATTTCAAATGATTTTATGTTTTTAATATTATTTTTTAAATAACAGCGAGCTCTCAAGCCTCGGACGCGTTGTCGCGGCTGACGTCACTGAGTAGTTCCCTCAGCGCAACCAACGATCGAATATGTAAGTACCGCTGTGCATATTTTTAAGTCCCTGTTGTATTAATTGAATGTTTTCAAATTATAGTAAATAATCCAAATGGTAATACATTACATAGTAAATGTTATTACTTCGTGACAGCTCGTCGTAAGCCGGGCGCCAAGCCGCGTCGCGTGGCGCCGGACGCGCATGACTCACCGCGACCCAAGTCCAGCGGCAGCGAGGACAGCGAGTGTGAGTACAACAGACACAGGAAATAGATTCCCTAATTCCCATCCCTAAAAATAATAAATGGTGACAGAAATATATTTTGTTTGAAATTGTAAGAAAGACAATTAGTATGAATTATATTTTGCAATTGAAGTTAATCAGAACACTATAGGTTGACTGTTTATTGCATAACACAGCTCATATAGAGGATACGGTAGTGAATTCTTGTTATCGCTCGAGGAGATATTTGTAATAAAGAGTTCGTAAGTGATGTATTTCTTGTAACCGATTTCGTTTTTATGATAACTGACATTTCAGCCCTTCCGACCTGGCCTTCTCGGGAAGGTCGGCCGCGCAACCTGGGACGCGGTGTCAGCAAGCCCAAGAAGAACACTGTGGCGTCTCTGTTGGCGCAGAGCAGAGCCCTGGGACTCCGCCCTGCGCTGGCCCAACAGCTGCTGGCCGAGACTGACTTGGTAATAACTATTCTAATAATTATATATAAAAATGTGAATGAAACTAATATTAAATTTATGATTATAGTTTTTTTAAATCAATTAAATTATTTTATGCAATTTTCTTATTTCTATTATTGTCTAAATGTAATATCATTATTATATAATATTTTCCGTCTCCAGGACAAGCTCCGCCTGTTGCTGGGCGAGAGCGCGAGCACGGACTCCGAGTGTCCGTCGGACAGCAACCCGTCCGACTCCGACACGTCCGACGGCGGCCGGCGACACAACGACGCGCAGCTGCGGCTGCCGCTGGCGCTCGGTAACCAGTTCACTTAGCATGTATACAGGGTGGAGACATAAACGTTACAATTAATGAAGTCATACTACGAATGTAATTATAACTTTTAAAACAAATTTAGATAGTGATCTATTCACTGATATAATTTTCTTTTTTTGAAAGAAATAGCCATATTCATTAACAAGAGCAGGGAGTGACCCGCCACGATTAATGTCAGCGCACGAAATCTATGTTAACTGAGGTGTATTATTTTGTTTTTATTTTTGTGATATTTCTTTTGTTTTTTTTATTCAGTGTTAGCATTTATTTGATAAGTGAATATACCTTTTTATTAAATAATACTTTCTTTTCATTTAATGTAACATTGTTTTTTCCACTCTATGTACATACCTCTTTCTCTCTTTTTCTCTGTCTTAATGCAGACCAATATCTTTAAATAAGTTAATCTACAAATTACAATTCCTTTTTTTCTACCTTACAATTGAGCGTTAGCTTATTCTAACTAAATAAATAACTTATATGTAATTACTTAAATTGAAATGAAAGTTGTTTTCCAACTGACTTACCACTAACATAGACATTTCTTTATTTAAAAAATCCTTATTAATCTGATAATAACATCGTACAATGTCTGTGTGCAAATATATTATCTTTGTCTAAACACTCACAATGTGTTATATGTATGCTATGATTTAAAGTAACAGAAGTATTTGAAATGTTTATCAACAAATAATAGTATAATAATTTGATTGAGAATAGAGCCATTTAAACCTTTTTTCTTCTTCAATTTCACATGTTCTTAGCTGGTAATATACTGAGAACCATCTGACCTTGACTACGACTAAAATCTATTTATTATATAGAGAAGTCAGGCTTCTTTAATCCCTTACCACATAATATTATATTAACAGATATCGTTTTTATAAACGTGCTTCTTTTTTTCTTACATCTGTAATTGACCGAGTGTATTGTGCTCTTCACAGACCTGACGTTAGAATTATATACCTACTTGACTTGCCCCTGACTTGGTCGTGACTTTGCCTAACTAATACTATTCTTCCAGGTTGGAAGCGCATAACAATTATAAAGGGTCTATCCCGTAATTGCAATATCAAGGGCGACGTGAGCTACTCCCCGCCCGAGCCGCACGGCAGCGTACAAATTAAATCGGCCGATGACCTGAATACCGTAAGTATAATACATTTCTTTTAGTACTTAGATATCAGAGTTTGTCTTTTTAAATGAATCGATAAGATAAGGCATTCATCTACCATTGGATTGAAATCAGAGGCAATATACTGTTTTCTTAAAATATATAATCGTTTGAACGTCCGGTAGTCTGATTGAAATCAACAATATGTTTGTTTATTCAAGATGATTTATAGTTAAGTCAGAATTATTTATTAACAGACCAAAAGCTACTTACATTGTAATAATGATTGTTTTGTAGTATTGTGTTTTAGTGTAAAATCTTAATGACTTGGTTGCATTGCAGTTCCTGGAGTCGAACCCCAGTCCCCCGCTGTCTCGTGACAGCTTCAGTTTCAGCGCGCGCGTCGTGCTGGGCGAGTACGTGCAGCCCGCACACGACGGCGAGCCGCTGCTGCTGGGCGAGCACGAGATCACCAAGCGGTACTAACTTATAATATTAAGACAAATATATATATATATGTATATAAAATATCAATTAGTTTAATAGAAATCTTAAAATAAGTAGCCCGAGGAATTGTGTCCCAAAATTGCTATAAACCAGTTAATCATAATCCCTATGAGCCGGGTACGTCGTTTTTGGGCCCATACATTGTACCTCTACCGCCAGGGGATAGAGAGGCGGCGACGATAACGATTGTGACATTTTTTTATAGTTATAATCTTTCTATACGTAAATACATAGGTCTTAAATACAGGTGTTCCATGAACGTGCTTCATTTTAATGGATTGAAATTCTTCATTATTGATCTTTTTTATCTACTCTCTGCTTTGGACAAATAAATAAATCCGACATCGTCAACATAATTAATTACGGCATCCCTCATCCCCCTCGGCAGGTTGGAGGAGGCCCGCGCGCTGTCGTCACTGGCAGGGCGCCGCACGCCGCCGCCGCTGGAGCGCCGCATGGAACTGGCGCGCAGACAACAGGCCGCCAGGGACGCACGCCGGGACGGCCGGGGACGGGAACAGGTGAGCGAGCGAGAGAGAGAGATACAGAATGACAGAGGGGGAGGTGGCGTGTGATGTTGCAGTTGGGTAAGTATGCCGCCGTACACGTCAACTCGTGTATTTGCATACCGTTGAAATTATATAAATGTGCGACGGGCTAGGCTTCACGGATTATGTACTGATAAAGTATTGTTATATGTATCAACATTTTACACATTTCTTGTAGGCCCGTCTAGTCAGAGAGCTAGAAAGGTCGGAGAAGGCGGAAATTGTTAAACGGGAGAAGGAAGCTCGCAGCGCGCAGCTGCTGGAGGTACGACACCGTTTGTTTGATAGTACCCATATTATAGATGTATTGGAAAATAAACTATACCGTAAAGGAAATAAGAGTAATTTTACGTCACATACATTTTGATCAAATATCATCTCATACTTTATATTTATAGTCCAGTATTTTCCAATATGTAGTGCACATTTGTATACATCATTAAAGAAATATATATATATATATTTTTTCTATAAATCCATTCGAAGTATATAGTGATTAATATATATGGGATACAGCATTATTTACAATTACTTTATTTGTGATTTTGTTTATTATTTTCTCCTATTTATTCAATATTTAACTAATATTTTGATATTATCCGTGTATCGTGTCTATAATATGGGGACTTAACCGTTTGTATATTTGTTTTAATATATGTGCTTGTGTTTGTTTTATTATCAATTTGATGCTTGGCAACATTGTGCTCACACATCGTAGACTTCTGTCCTAAAAGCAAAAATAGACTACATCCTCTATAAAAGTTCAAATCAAGTCACTTTTTGCTTTTCAGTAGATAGCATTGGAACTCTAAGCTTACATAGTAGTGTTGTTTTTCTCGGTATATATAAATATATATGTAAATGTATTATTTTGGGGTAATCTAAACCAGGACAATGGCAATGTTGTCAGCGATCTTATTGATAATAAAAAACGTTAATTCGAAAACTAACGGAGAAAATTCGAAACAGCAAATCAACAAAAGCAGATCGCAGCTCACGATCGAAGCGTTGCCACAGAGAGATGTGGATGAGTGGAAAATGCCAGAAATTGTGATGGGACCAGCCATCAAGTCCGCCAGAGATAAAATCATGCCACAGATAAGCCTATCCCTCATACCGGTGAGCGGTCTGAAAGAGAACAGTCCAATAAAAACAATGAATTTTGACCAAAACTGGAGAGGTGAGGTCGAAGAATACAATGCGTTGGATAAAATGAAAGATTTCGCCGAAAAAGCCTCCTTCGATCTCCCGAAACGACCCAACGACAGATATTATGACTTCAGTCTCACCAAAACCCCCGATAAAAGGAAGGCGCCAGATAAAGAGAACAATCTAGAAAAACTGATCGAATCATATTCTAGAATATCCGAATTTATTAACGGGTGTGATTGGGCCAAACTCAAGGACCATAAAAAGTCTGACGATCCAAAGAGTATAGAACAAAAATACTTGGACGCCAAAAACGAATTCATGTCCCAAAATCTCATGTTGATGCCCAACGATGGGCATAAATCTGTGCTGAAAGAAGTCATCGACCTGAGCGGCGATGACGATAACATATTAAATGATATAATATCAAAAAAGATAAATAAAGGAACGTTCAATGTTGGGAAAGACGGCGCTTTATCAATTTCGGTCCAACCGTTCGGAAAGGACGCAAGTCCGGTACGTTGGAATGAACTAACTTTTCGGGTTTCACTAACCTCTGTGGGATTATCTAACACAATGGTGATTTTATTATTAACACATTAACACAATAACGGAGCCTTCTTGCACTTAATCAACACACCGTCCAGGCTTTCTGACTGTTTGTATTGTTACAAAATCTGATAACTTGAACTGCAAGAGATGGGAATTATAATACCATATAAGATTTGTTCTACAAAAAAATAACAATGGTTTACATGAGCTGTGTTATGCAATAATGTGCCAACAAAAAATATAACATCATATATATATATATATATATAACACTCCATTTATTTATGATTTATGTTACCCTAGTTAATTTTTATATGCAACTAGAAAAACAAGAAAATTGTTTTTTTCTTCATTATACCCTTGCACTAGATTTTTATGAGTGACTCCTTATTATTTAACACAGTTTATATCATACCATTAATTTAACACCCAACGCTTTCTATTATCTCTGGTGTGTTCTATTCTCTCCTATAGCACGCTTCGCATTTTAATATTTACATATAATTTTTGTTATTATTATTAATTTCTTTTTACTTAAATCTTAACAATAAAAAAAATATATATGTCACTGCAAATATTCCTAATAAAACTAAATATTGAATTAATTAAGTTATTTATAAAAAATTATAGAGTAAATCATTTCACTCCAATTGCGAGTACAATTTATATAAGTATTTAGAATGAACAAAAAATTATCTTTATGACTATTTGAGTACTTTAATTGCTTGAGATAAACTTTTTGTATCTGCATTTTAAATGAACTAAAAAAGAAATATCTTTATATATGATTTCAAAGCTTACTTAATATTTTTATTTTATTGTTTTTTTAATTTTGTTTCATGTTCGCTGTTAATATAATTTTGGCGTACGCTTTCGTTGTTGTTTTGGCTATATAAGGCTAAGAAGAGAAAACAGGAGGAGATAGAGAAGCAGAAAATAGAAGATCAGGCGAAAAGACAACAGGTTTGTAGTAGATTTGGTGCAGAATTTTAATAAAGTTACACTAGGGTCACAGACGTGAGCTCTAATAACACGGACAAAACATAAATTAATATATATATATATACATATATAATGTTCACACATGGACCAAATAGTTAAATATATTTATATACTATATGTATATTATAAATAGTATAAATAATTAATTTGTTGCAGGAAAGGGAAATTAAACGTCAACAGGCCATGCTCCTCAAAGAACAGGTGAGTCTGGATTTGTGTGTGGTGAAAGCAGAAAATATTAAATAATATAAGTATAAATGACGTTAATTTTGTCATTATAAATAAAATAAATAACAATTATTATATCAATGTAAATTACTTGTCAAAATAGGTATTTTTTTTAATGTAATTCATGGGTGAAATTTTAAATATAATAACGATTCTATAGTTGGTACAAAAATTGTGTTTCATTTGTTTGACCGCCATTTGTTTTCTTCCATTCGGATACTTCGTCGCGGTCACAGCAAAAGTACATAACAGAGGTAAAAATAATTCTATAGATGTCTCTTGCTTCTTTCATGTAAATTAACTGACATTTCTTCTTATTTAATGCAAGTGAAACTATCTTCATTAATTTTTCTTTGGTTGTACAGGTTTTGGCTTTTATCTGTTTATTTTAGGTTCGCAGTAATCAGCGCTTTTATTACACGGTGTAGGGATATGGCCAACTAACGTTTTAACATGATAGCATTACAATACTTGGTCAAAGTAACACGATTGATTTGTTCTTTATGTACTAGACTCATGAAGTGTTGAATGCAGTATCATTTATTATTATATATTTATAAAATTAAGAAATACACTCAAAAGTATTTACCGATCAGGAAAGAGAAAGAAGACGCCAGCACACGGCTTTCATCCGCCAATTGGATGGGAGAAGGAGATGGGAGGACAGAGAGAGGAGAAAACACCAGAATCTGCTAGATCGTCTGCTGGTAAAGGAGAAGAAGCTGCAGCAGAGGAGAAAGGAGATGGAACTACTTGCTGAACTGAGGTAATTGTCATATTTATTTTAAAATAAATATATACTAATTGTAATTCGTAAAAGGTATATTATTCATGAAATATAACACTGTTTATAAGATACTGAATTCTAGAATGTTTTTCAATGTTAACAATTTAAATATAAATATTTCTCTAATTATATCGCATTAAATAACCTATAAACATTGTTTGACTCTTTCCCATGTAATATATCCCATATATAATTTCATTGCATACATCAGTCAGTTATGAAATATAAATAGATTGTAATAGAAACCAATCATGTTGTGTCAATTCTTTATTTAGTTTAAGTATAATTTCATATGTCGTCTTCGATTCGTTTATTCGTCTAAAAAAATATTACTCAGCCATTAAAATTAATTAATAGAATTCATGAAGTGTCTTGACCTTTCGTCTTTTACTTCGGAACATATGCAAATAATGTGACCTTTCATTTAAATCATTCAATTCAATAATCTCATTCCGCAGACGTCCCCAAGAGGACTCGTCGCTGTCGGACCACAAGCCGCTGCCGGCGCTGCCGCGGCTGGGCGGGCTGCGCGTGCCCGGGCCCGCGCTCGCCGACCTGCTGCAGGTCTACGAGTTCCTGCACAACTTCGGACAGGCGCTCGGATTCGGTGAGATTATATATTTTGCATACTAATAATGTATATTTCAAAAATTAGCTTCGGCTTGCCATGCGGAACCCGAAAAGTAGTTAATGGATTGCTTTTGTTTTACATTTCCATACAAGATTGTTTTATTTATACTATATTCTGCATTTTCCACGGATAAATTCACTTTCGACTCGCCTATCTACCTTATTATAATTAAAAACAGTATTAACCTGCATATTTAATTAACTTTAAATCATTTTTTTTTACAGAAATCGAATCCCTGCCAACATTGGACACGCTTCAAATGGGCTTGATACCGAGCTATAATCAAGAAGCTGAAGATGAATTGATGAACCTTCTAACTAAACTGCTCGTTGTCGCTATTGGTATGTTGTATATACAGACAGAATATATTTATATAACACTTCAACATTCAAGCACTTATTTTTAAATGATTTTATTTATTAAGGCTTCATTGGTACATCAACATTTTATTGGGTATTGATGATATAGAATGATTCTGTTTCATCACAACAGAGGAGCCCGGCATCCCTCACCCGGGGCGCCACACCACTCTGCTGGGTAACGCGCTGCGGCTGGCGGAGCTCACACCCGACACACTCAGCGAGGTGCTGCGGATATACCTGTACGCCTGCGCCACCGCGGAGGTCAAGGCGCTCACCGGTAACTATATCAGCTCGACCCTTCCTATATATACTGGTCGCTATACCTGTACGTCTTCGCGAACCGGAAATGGATTCGTTTATAGGGAATATACAGACATGAAAAAACTTCAACCGTATTTGAAAACGTTTCACCTCTCGCACGGTACTGAGCCATCGTCTCTCGCAGGTCTGACGGTAGAACGCGAGCGCGACCGCCGCATCGCCGACCATCACCAGAGCGACGCAGAGATGCAGATGACTTTCGCCAGTACAAGGAACTTCAGCTACTACGAGCATTTGCACAGCAACGCCACCTACAAGTTGTCCGGTAAGATTTTGATTGCGGAAGTTTGTGTGTAAAGTCATATTGGACAAATTGTGTAGACTGGTTTTTATATTAAATCTAGTGAATGTGGATTTGTTGAGTGCCACTCGTTTTTCTACTTTTGCCGAAAAGCGATTTTTTTATTCCGACATTGAAAAGGCCGAGAGCCAATTGGTGTACCATCCGTAACGGTAGTAACGCTCGCTGGTCCGCAGAGCTGCTGCGCGACAAGCCGTTCCTGTCGCTGGGCCCGGTGTGGAAGGCGCGCATGGCGGCGCGCGTGTGCGACGAGCTGCTTCAGAGCCGCGCCGTGCTGCGCCAGCTCGACGCCGCGCTCGAGCGACTGGCGCAGCTGCGCCGCGAGCGCTGTCTGCTCGACACACGGATACGCAAGTGAGTCACCGGGAGGAGAGCCAGCGATTGACTTACTGAGTTGCCGAGAGTTGCCACGCAATCAACGAGTCATTTAGTAAAGTGCTTAAAAATATTACCTTCTACCTTCTCCCCCTCTCCCTCCCGGAAAGCGGGGAGTTTGGATGCAGTAAAATATAATGAATTCTGTCTCCCTTTGTAACTAACTGGATTGCTTATATCATTATAGTTATTATATTAGTTATAGTAATAAGCTATAGTAACTTAATCCTGTATCTCTATACATATTTAAATTTATTTGATTAGCAGTAACCCCGCCGGTTCGGATCTGCTGAATCGTTAGGATATTATATAAAATAAAAAAAAAGGATTATATTCAAGTAAATTTAATGCAAGATAGTATTTGCGGAAAAAAAAAGTGGACCCGTCCACACTTAAATCATGTATATTTACAAAATCGCAACAAGCTGCTCATTCCGCCAAAAAAATATAACTATGCATTATTTTCCAACCAATTACATTATTTACTTAAAAAAAATATCGACATCGAAGTAAATTTAGAAATCATTAAATAATTAAATTACAAAACACGGAATCCTATTCCTATCCAGAGTCCGCGTGCTCCAACAACGAAAAGCCCGGGCGGAGGCGACGGAGAGACAGCAGGCCGCCGCACTCGACCGCATGCAGCGACTAGTGGACGACTCACACCTACACGCGCACGATACAGGTATGTATACGTGAAACACTCGCACACACACAAACTTTACGTTCGTAACCGCAATGTATAGTTAAACATTAAAACTCCGGTACTCCCTGATTATACTGGTCTGAACTGAGGTCGAACAAACACTTTTGGTGACAACACAAATCGATAATTTTTATACATATATATTTTTAAATCATATAATATCCTCCATGGATAAAAAAAGACATCATAAACAACTACGATCTAAAATCGAAATTCATAAATTATAAAAATATATTAATCAGAAAATTATATCTTAATCGTGCTGTGCCGATTAGTGTTAGTAATACCCTGGATGAAACACTCATTTAACGAAGAGGCTGCGTATTTGTAACTAATCAACATTTATAACACATTTATACAACATTAAAAAATACAATGATATATTATTAAACATTCTAAATTCAAATTTATTTACAGATCATGATAAACCGGAAACTCCCAAGAAGGAGTCCTCCCCAGACAAACTTAACACGCCGTCACCGTTCAAGGACGAGAGTGACAAGGAACTTTCTCCGCTTAAGGATCTCAGCAAGAAGATGTTGAACAACAACAAGGAAGACGATGTCAAGGATAAGGATGATGTGATGGCGGACTGTGATGGGATGCTGAGTGACCTGGAGAGTGAGGGCACACAGCCTGAAGAGGTTTGTTATTTGTATAGATAATTCTATTATATATGATTTATACATAATGGTTGACTTATTGTTGATTTTGTAATTTCTGAATGACTTGACCAATTGAGGGCATATTTATATAATACTGTGCAACCTCAATATAACAAATCGCAAGCGAACAAGTAAATATTCGTTATATCAAGTAATTCGTTAATCTGAGGTTTGTTATATTGAGATTTATCGGTACAGAGTATACAAAGTATCGTGATAGAAATGTCGAATAGATTATTTTTACTTCAATTCTTCAAAATATTATTGTATTCTTTTGAGAGTTCCTTAATTTTCGACGAATGTATCTATTTTTCCTGTATTTTAAAACATGTATTAATAAACTAACATATTTCAGGATGAAGATAAGAACTTGACTTCAGAAGAACTGTCCCGGAAGCTGGAGAAGCTACTGCGGCAGTCCGAACAACAGTTACTCGCGCTAGCTGCTGGCTCGCACGAACTACGAGCAACTTGCTACGGACAGGACAGGTATACCGGCTCTCATAATTGTCATCCATTGGGCAGTCTCATGCAGCAGCATAAATGGTATTCAGCTTACAATCGCTAAGACAGATCAACGAAATTACTCAGTATTATAATTTCGATAACCTAGAAGAATACTAATTTAAAAACAAATATATGCATTGCAACAAACCTAGTTATTCTCTACACTACTTTATTTGTAGAACAACCAAGAAGACATAAAACCATTCATTACAAAATATTGAATGCTTTTCTCAAACAGTTCTTGAAGTGTACTCTCATATGACATGTTTAATAGTACTTTTATCTTACTACACGTGATTAGTGCTGTGTGTTAATATAATTGACTGCGGGCAGGTACTGGCGTCGCTACTGGTCGCTGGGTACTGCGGGCGGCGTGCTGGTGGAGGCGCTGGAGTCCGCGCAGCCAGAGACACTCGCCTACCACGAGCGACGGGAGCGAGCACAGCACGGTGAGGGCACGTACTGGTATTCATAGGAACGTTTGTGTGTCCGTAGCGCTAAACATTTTGTAAGGATTTGTCTGTCTGTTCCAAACACCCACACCACGACTTAAAAAAGGGTGTAATATACGTTTTGTCCCGGAAAATGTTAGTAAGGTTCCTATAAAAAAAACGCACAGTAGCTAGGGCGTTACTAACTAATTTTTTCATAATAATGTCAACCTTTAACGCGATAACATACTTCGCTTAAAAATAACAAAGTACAAGAACATATTATTAAAATGATGAACAGAAGCTATTAAAATGAAAATCTCTACGCATTATTCTAAAACGAGCTTACTGCTAAAATATAATAATTCTTGTAGTTAACATAAATATCTTTATTTACAGCTAAAGAAGAAAGTATAAATACGGAAGAAGTAGCACCGGAACCGTTCGAAGTAGACGCGGAGGCAGAAGCACAAGAGCTAAGAAGCATTAAAAATGAACTGAACCTCAGTGACCGGACTCAGATTATTAAATACGAACCCAATGTTACCCACGGGGCCTGTAAAGTTGAAGGTATAAGCCATTTGTAATAATTCATAACATATAATCATTCTAAACCTTAAGTTTAAAAATTTGTTAATTCTTATTTTAATGTAAGGTTTTATTTAATTTAATCTTTGGATCTAAAAACTAATTGCTCTAAATAATGGTAATAATGCAATGACGGTTGTTAGAGGCGTACAGTAGCCATAAAGACATAGAGGCATCGTAATAACTTATCTTTTTATTTGGCATATATTTATTATCACCTCATGTAAAACGGTACTAACACATTTAATTTGTGATCAACAAGAGTACAATCATGATTAAAAAATGTATTTGAAATTTTAAAATGTTGTTGTAGGTTCAATAAAGATGGAGGAGAAATACATCCAGCAAAAGCAAAACAACGAAGAAGAAGACATGTTGGATATAGAAGACTCCATACCCACTGCTTTTCTGGTCCAGAAGCCAACTCATAAGCCAATGTTTGCCCAACAAGCAGAACCAATTGACAAACCTCAAGAGATCGTCAAAATCGAAAACGTTGTCAAGAATGAGATAGAAAAGGAGGACGAAAAAGAGACAACAGTTAACAATTTAGAAGAATTACGTAAAATGGCGGAAGCCGTGTCATCCGAACTAGACGCCGCGAAAAAGGCTGAAGCAGAAAAGCTAGAAATAGAAACTAAATTAGAGGAAACTAAACAAGCAGAGGCGGAATCGGCGCACAACATTCTATACACAAAGATGTTAGAAGGAAAGTGGTTCTCAATATTGAGGCATGAGAGTTCATTTTTGAATAACATCCACGAAAAGCACGAAGTGTCAGTTTTCTGTGATAATGAGCATACTTGTTCCGAAGTCGTCAATTGCCAAGGTCACAAGTGGGATGTGTCTAACAACCTCCACCTGCTGAACGACCCCAGTCTGTTCACTCTCAACTCCATGGTGACCAGTGTCCAGGTGCCCTCCAACAACATATATGCAGATTCTAGTCTGACTATGTCGGGCTTGGATCAAGATATGCTTGATTCCAGCTTAACTAAGGATGTACCCGATGTTGATATGGAGGAGAGCAAGGAACTGGTATGTACCCATAGAAAAAATGCACTAAATTATGTATAAAATTCTTGTAGCTGGTGGTTATGTAAAATTTTCATTAAATGTTTTATTTACTTTTCTGTAATTCATAATTAAAAGACTGAATAATTTATACAATAATATTTAAACATTTTACAGGAAACCGACATAGACAAAGAAGTCCAAGCAGTAACAAAGGATATATCGCAAAAGATGAAAGCCTCAAATCTATCTAGTCTAGGTCTTCTAAACTTTAACGCTCTGTCGACCTACGTGACATGTGACAGCCCACCGCCGATACAGATGTCTGTCGAAGAACTGGAACAGCTGGAAAACGCTAAAAAGCATGGATTACCCAAAAAAGTTGAAGGAAGTTTTGTACCTAAGGAAATGAGGTAAGTAGATCGTGGCTCTGGTCTCTCTGTAAACTCTCACTTCTCAATCTATCTGACTTATTAAAAAAGCTACTTGTAATTAATAACGCCCGTTGGATTTACTGGTACTAATACACACTGCGGGTTCGAGCTTCGGCAATTCTTATGTATATTTTATATTTGAATCCGATCGGAGACGATAAATACTGCGGGGGATATCAGCATTGCCTAGAAGAAATTGTATGACAGGTACCAACACCGGCGCTGTAGAGAACCAGTCTCCCTTTCAACAATCGAAAGGCGGTTACTGAAAAATTATAGTCAATAAATGGCACCGTTGGATCGGTAGTTAGAGATCTCAAACGGCGTGTCAAAAGTCGTCTGTTCGAGTCCGTGTATTTTTCGTGCAATCAATTTTGTATTTTTCGTACAATCTTCCATACAATTGGCGACCTAGGGAGGTCGAAGGCAATAAAAAAATGTAAACGCACTACGGGCTTATAAAACAACTATTGACTTTAATAAAATGTTGCAAATATGCGGATAAAATATGTATATGCGGATATAATATAATATGCTTTCCCCGTCGAAGCTCCGAATGAATATTCCGAGTGGCGGAGTCGCTGGATCACCTCGGAATCAGCCCGCACCGTATACTAATATTGATCGAACACCATATGTCCAGACACGGCTGGTGGCGCATCTCCGAGCCGGAGCAGCTGGCGGCGCTGCTGGCGGCGCTCCACCCGCGCGGCGTGCGCGAGAGGGAACTGCACGCCGCGCTGGCGCAGCTCGCCACACTCGACGACAAGGTACGGCGACTGTCCGCCGTGACTGAGATAGAGTCGCGAAGTGTTACACGATTGACAAATTGATTGTAGCTCATCAATATATCACCATACATTGATGTTTAGTATGTTTATAAGACCCGGTCGCCTCTTACAGCCGCACATCGACCCGGGGCTGCCGCACGCGTGGCTGGTAGAGCCGCCGCCCGATGCGTCCGACGCGCCCGACGAGAGCCCCGCGCCGGACGCGAACGCCCCCTTCTGCGCTGTCACAGCGAAGCGCGTCGACATGCAGCTAATGTCCATGGTGACTATTATTATAATTATATCTCGTCCATTATGAAACATATCTCTATATGTTGTTTACTACCTGACGGAGCCGCCGGACCCGGGGTGATACTTCTTTACACATCGACATCTGTCATATTTTGTGGCTAGGTTGAAGCCCTGGAGGAGCGCGTGGCGGCCGCCGCGCTGCAGGTGAAGGGCTGGCGGGCGACGCGTCTCATATTCCCGGCCCACGCCACCGGCGCGGATATAGTGAGGAACGCCCGCATGAAACTGGCGTCCCTGGAGTCGCACATCGAGCGGCGCTACCTCAAGCCGCCGCTCGTGCAGAGGTACGTGCTCGACGGCGGTCGGGCCGCGGCCGAGAGGTGAGCACGTGTGCAGTCGTGTGTATGTGTGTGTAGGAGGAGTAGCGAGTGGCTTCACGGTCGAAACACAATACGATATAGTCGGGTCGGTCGGTCGGTTCTTATTACAATCATTATATCATTCTATTTGCATGAAACAAATTAAAAAAAGTGTAAGCTTTTAACATTGTGGCGATTAACAAACAACATTTTGGATCGTATTGATGTTGAATTCAAAACTTTCCGTTCGAGCATTACGACGGGCGGTCATTTAGCTTGCTTTGTCTCATGCGTCGCCCGTAATAGATGTTTTATGTGATTGATTTGCATGATAATATTAAGCAATGTATACAATAATAATAAATAAATCTATATTCATATTGGTGTGGGTAACTAACTACAATAGTTTGTACTCATAAAGCATTTATGCATCACTAACACCGTCTCGTGACCGCAGAGCCCGTAGTAACCCCCCCTCCCCGCTCGTGTTGCAGCTCGTCGGAGGCGCTGGTCGCGGCGCTGCAGGCGGACGGCGCCGGCAACGACGGACACACGGAACTCAAGAGTTAGTATATATTTTGTTTATATTTGTTTCTCAGTTAAACAGTTATAATTAATATATTTCATTTTAGAAGTATATTTAAATAAAAACGTTTCTATATTATAACCCTTAATTTTTTTAGCATTTATGTGGACTTAATTTTACATTGAAAAATAATGATATAAACTAAAAAACTAAAAAGTCACAATTACACAGATTACAATATTAAATATGTGTGTTGTTTCAGCGGAGAAGGGCATCTCCCGCGGGCTGTCGGTGTGGCGCGAGGCGGTGTCGCGCTGCAACACGTCGGCGCAGCTGGCCATGTCGCTGCACGCGCTGGAGGCCGCGCTGGCCTGGGACAAGAGCGTCATGAAGGCGGTGCGTACCGCTCTCGTTCCTCCAGAATCATCTTACACGCACCGATTACCCCTTTAAAAATCTTATCTGCTCTTTGTTATAAATGTTCAAAAATCAATAAATCATGTTATTATACTGGATTTCGAACTGATTGCGATATCTTTACGGTATTGTTGTATTTATAGGTTAGATTTTTTTTAAGAGCTTTAATAATAATATATGACCGTATAATGCATAATTCGTCAAGCAAAAATTGTACTAAGATGGATATGGCGCTATAGAGTATCATAGAAGGCTCGGGTTCGAATCTTGCTCGGGTTGATATTTTTTATTCTATAAATATTAAAATTCTTGATTCTTCTTCGTTTAAATCAGTGGATATTATCAGTAATTAATGTTGTCTTATTCTTTTCTAACAATGTGCTTCATGTCACCAAAATATTTTTATGTGACATTATTAAAATCTCAATCTCACGGTGACTTTGTGAATATGTTACAGAACTGTCAGTTTTGTCTCGGCGGTGACAACTGGGACCAGCTGCTGCTGTGTGACGGATGTGATAAGGGATATCACACATATTGCTTCAAACCACGCATGGAGAAAATACCGGAAGGCGATTGGTGAGTTACTTTTTTATCAAAAGGCTGTTAGAGTTAAAGATTTGTTTCATCACTAACACTATATTTTTGTAAAGTTTTTAGATTTTAATTATGATCATACTTATCTGTCTTTATGCAACTATTTGTATGTAGTATCAATTTTGTATAGGTATTGTTGGGATTGCGTGAACAAGGCCCGCGGGGGCTCCCGCGAGCGCGTGTGCGTCGTGTGTGGGGGCTCGTCCCGGGGCAGAGCCCTGCCCTGCGCGTTGTGCGTGCGAGCCTTCCACCTCGACTGCCACTATCCTCCGCTACTCAAGGTACAACCTTTAACACTATGTCCACTTAGATAGTAATGCATACCCATCACAGACGAACGTCTCGAGATCTTTTTTTATGAGATTAAAATGCAAACAAGCACACGGTCCGTCATACGGTACGCGGTGTCGGGGCCCCGTGTCAAATCTGCAAATAATTTGATGATATGATAGATACTTGACGCCATTCTTTCTGGAGGGCGGTACCATTCCGGTGAAGTGAGTCCTCCTGGTAGTGCTATATGTGTGTGGTCCGCAGATGCCTCGCGGCAAGTGGTACTGCGCGCAGTGCGCCGGGCGCGCGCCGCCCCGCCGCGTCCGGAAGGGGGGACGCCGCGAACGAAACAAGGACGCCGACGTCGACGCCATGGTGCCCAGGTGAGGGGGGACACATTTCATATTTTTTTATCGTTCATAAGAGTGATGATAAAATTGCGTTCTTATAATCACGCATTTATTATAGTTAAATCAATAGCAATTAATGTGCTCAACTCGAAAGTTTTATAGAGACTCATTGTGTTTTATAATTGCGAATCGATCGATACCTAAGCTACATGATACAATCGAAAAAATTAGTACCATCGATCCGAAAACGTTCAGTGACGAGAAATCTATCGAGTGAGTTCTACCTTCGAAACCTAAAAAGACATTTCCCTATTACGATTTAAATTAATTGTCTTATATCTAGTCCGGCGGCGTCCCTCGCATCCACGTCTACGACAGCGGAGGAGGGCGGAGCACCCGTACCGGAACCCGAGAGAGACGACAATGACGACGGAATGACGCATGACGGTCGGTATATAGCGTACTTGGAATTACAATAAAGAGCTATTTAAAAATTGCTCTTTACAATAAAACTAAGCTTTTAGAGCTAATTACAAATAGAAGAATAAATTGGCTCTAGTATATACATTATTTTATTCCATTTGATATTAAATGACCAACATATATTACATACAGTGTCAGGTGAACCGTGCGATGAGACGCACGCGTCCGGCAACGGAACGATACACAGTGACGCAAATTGTAAGTTTACTTAATTCTTTATTAAATTATCATATAAATAGCTTATCAGATCCAGGTTTGATTTTCATATTCAACATTTTTTTTTATACAGGTGAAGATCATGAATCCGAAACTCTACCCCTTTTATCTCGTGCCAAGAAAGAGAAAAATAGTGCCAAAAAACAACTTAAAGAAATGCAGTTCTGCAAGTGAGTTCACAAAATTATATAGAAAATTCTGTTAAATTGAATCAATAACGTTAAATATTTAATTAAATTGTTCAGGAACTTGTTATGTGAGATGGAGTGCCACGAGCACGCATGGCCGTTCCTGGTCCCGGTGAACACCAAGCAGTTCCCTCAGTACAGGAAGGTTATCAAGTGTCCCATGGATTTATCCACTATCAAGAGAAAGTTGCATGATTCCAGGTAAATACGAAATATGGGGTTTGTTAGTATTTAATTAGTAATATATATGTCTGTTTACAAGAACTATTGTATCTAGCTGAATGATTTACCTCCGAAATAAATAAAGACCATTATTCTGTAAATAACTATATCTAATATATTATAATCTATTGGATAGATTGTACAGTAAAGCCGTTATATTTATCTAATTCACTGCTCACAAAGAACGGGCGAACAACATAAGATCATTGCAGATCAATGCTCAAAATAAAATGCAGCAAGATAAGCAAGCTCTACTATCCAACCGTGTAGTAGGAGACATAGTGATCTGTCACTTTTGCATCCTACCATACAAAAATACTATAATATCTTATTAATATAAAATGTGTTCTTATTTTTCTATCGCAGCTACAAGTGCAAGGAAGAGTTTGCGTCGGACATGCGCCTGATCTTCGCCAACTGCGAGGTGTTCAACGAGGACGAGAGCCCCGTGGGGAGCGCGGGACACTGCATGAAGGAGTTCTTCGAGAGTCGCTGGGAACACGTCTAGAGGGACCGGGACCGACCTCTACGAATGAGAACGACCGAGAAAGACTGGGAACGACTTTGAACGACTGAATAGAGTACGTCGGATGCCCGCCTTGTTAGGTGACGGGAAAATTGTGTTGTGATCGTGTTACTGTAGTTAGTGAACAATGAGCGCGTTACAAGCTCTGCGTAAGATAACGGCTAGCGACGTGTATCTTAAGATTAATGCAATGTACTGCAATATGCCAATTAAGAGTATATTTTAACTTGATATTGGAAGTGGTTTTTATGACTATTGATTAGTGACAATTGGTACGATATGAGAAATTATATTAAGAACATATTATAAGTAAAATCTGACGATACTTTGATGTGGTTTATTCTTCAATTTTATTGCTACTTCATTCATATGTATAAATAGGTGATTAGGTGTTTGTATATCACTGCCAAAACGACACGCTTGTGTTGCGACATTAACAAATATGAGGTAATAGTGTGGTTTTACTTATGACTTAGCTCTCATTTCACAAACTGAAAATATATTTAATAATTTTACTTTATTATATTAGCTCTATACCCTGTTATGTTAGTATCCTACACTAAAGGTGCTGGTCACCAACTCTCATATTTTAATTTACATTATACCTGCTATAGATATGACTTTCAATATTTATATATAGGAATTATTAAACATTTTAAAATTACTTTTACATTCCTAACGAAATTGAACCTTACGACCTTTACGTAGGTCACAAAATCGGACGAGACACTGTATATTACGAATCTCATGTAAATGTGATTGAGACGCACATGATCTGTGGAACTGTATTATGTAATTGTAAATATTAGTTATTTCATCAAAAGTATAGAAAATAATAAGTATAGGGAATTTAGTGTCAATGTAATTTTTCGAATATTTTTTTAATTTGCGTAGCAACGAAGCAGTATTTCTATCCTTTTCTGCATTTTAAAAATTCGGTGGCCAGTTGTGTTTAGTTGTAAATGTTGTGTAAAAATTGTCTTTCATAATAAGGACTGCGGCTGTCTGTAACAGTTCTCTTCAGACTTTGAATGTAGAACCAAATATTCAAATCTAGTTTGTGAAATTTCTGGCCTGAACCGAACTTATAGGATAGCATAGATTAGGCCTAAACTCAAGAAAAAATCTCTTTTAAATTGATTGATTAACAAATCTCTAATTGATGTTTCTTTAGTTTTTTTAACCTTTTTAAATTCTCATTTTCTTTATTGAATAATATGAATTGTATTCGTGTGAAAGATCATTCAAAATGTTATAGTTTATTACTTATAGTTTTTGATTCTGGTCATGAATTGGTATTTCTATACTTTTTATTTATTTAATTTAGTTACTTAATATGTGCATAGCTAGCACATTAGGCTATGCTTTTTTGTTTTGGATACATGAATGTCAAGTGGCTGAATAAGACAATTTAATATAAAACTATCTTCAGCATTTTAATTAGAATCAGTTGTAAATTATTATATAATAATGTTCAGTATTACAGTTAAATTTGTAAAAATATTAAAATTTCGAAGTTTTTAACTCTGCCTCATTTTGAAACAATCAATAAAAAGGCACTTAGTATTGTTAAATTTATGTTTCATTCCTAACACAAAACGTGTATACTTGAGTATTTTAAAGTATTAAATGTTTTACTGCAGCTTTTAATTTGAATACAATTATACAGATCGTGTAATAGACGGGACTCTTAAATTATTATATATAGTTTAAGTCTGTTTTTCTGCCAAGATATGTTTTTTAAACTGAAGTCTACTGCCAGTGATTAGGGTCGATGTTTGAATGTTCAACATATTTTGGTGGCACTCGCGAGGCGTGTATGAGAAATTATAGTTTTATGTGTGAATTGGTTGATTTTAACTATAAAATGGATATATAAATTATATATACGAATAAATAAATAATTTTTGAAGCACTTTGTTTTCGTTTTATTATAACCCAAGTATGACTGATCTTATAACTTCTTTTTAGACTAGCATTTTTTGGTTTCTACTGTCTAATGTTTATTTTTATAAATAAATATATGAAATAATTGTAAAAAAGTGATATAATATGAAATATTTGAGTTCCACTTTTTTTTTTTAAATGTTCGTAGTTCGTAGGTTCTTTGAGGAACACTACTTTAGACACTGATACTTCAACGTGACCAAGCTCCCTAGCCCGCCCCTGATCTGAGCTCTGAGGTGCCGCCAAGTATATTTCTAACTGCCTTGTAGCCAATTTTAGGCGTCTTCTGGGGAATAAGAGGGTTTCGTAGGGTGCCATTAGATTGTGTGTATATCTGACACCTTACCATAGGATAATTTGATTAAAAAGAAAGTTAGGATTTTAAAGGACTTTCATTTTATGTTGTTTTGTTGTATTTCGAGACGCACATTTTGAAACCTCTCGCGTCTCTGGGCAAGTTATTCGTGCAAAACGGAATTTTGCTCTTGCCTGCGTGGTTGATATTACTAATATTTACTCCCAGGTATTGATTGATGGGTGGGCTGATTTGTTATATCCAAATAAAAAAACTGTGTAAAGGTTGTAAAGTTTCCCTGGCTTATCCACGCTGTGATATTATATGATACAGTACACTTTTACATTGTCAACTTTTTTAAGCTATCGCACGGTATGAAAAACCAGCTGCTGCTCAACAGCGGCACAGGCTTGTGTTCTGAGTGTTGAACTTGGCACTTTAACCTATCCAATATCACCTTTGCACGCGATAAGTACTTGGTCCTTCCTTCACTAAACACAGCATGGATGGGCCAGAGGAAGTCTGTCAACCCTCAGCATTATTGTTTGGTTAAGTTTTCCTGTATTCCTTTGTGTACAAAAAAATAATATTTTTTAGGTTAGTTAATTAAAGGCACAAAGTGTTTGTTGGAAGAGATCGGCAATTAGAGCTTAATTGAATTACATTCAAATTTTATTTTTCATAATTGTTAGCAAAAATCGAAAGATTTTTTGTCCAGGCGGTAGCAATTTAGACTAGGTATGTAATGAGGATTACAAAAACAAAATGTACGTAAATATATTTATTATCAATACAATAATGTAAGTCAAGGTTGTTCAAGTTTCGCTTGCGCTAACTTAGCCTTCATTCGCCGCTGACTTCTCTTCTTATTCATGGGTATGCTGCCAGTTAGTTTTCCGGACTTCTGAAGAGCTATTAATTTAGCTGATTTGCTCTGGAAATAAGGATTTTTTTAATATTTCTTACTAATTTTTAATTATGAATAGTTGCCAAAGCAAGCATTAATTTAGCATCCCTAGGGTTTATTTATTAGTTGTAAGATTTATATATATTTTCAAACATATTTCAGCAAGACAAATGATGATATTCATACCTTTGCTTCAGTTTTGCTTATTTTACTGTTCTTTTGAGTGGAATATAATACATTGATGCGGCGGTTACTTAACATGGTGTGGTGTTTTGAGAGGGCCAACTGAAATACATTGTTCAAATTAATAATATATTCATTTCAACCACGAAAATAATTTTACTTTGTTTCTTTTATAAATATTTATAAAAAAAACATTTTCTTTTACCTCATAACTGGATTCATTTTTCAATTCCAAATAGGCAATACGAGCTTTCTTCCCTTCAGCTGGTACTGGGATCCTAACATCCACTATAAAGTTACTCAATTCCGAAAAGTGTTTCATTAACTGTAAAAAAGAAATATCTGCTATACATCTTAAAAAAAAAACAATATTTAAAGAAACCTTATTACAATAATATAAATAATTACTATCTAACATTATGTAATCAAATATCATATTTATTATAACAAACAGGAAAGAATTATTTATGCATACATTTACATCACAGACAACACATTCTTAAATGTCTACAGATAATATATAATATTGTTAGAAACTAATTCGTTTTCAATAAGTACTAAGTAAAGGCACATACCTTTTCCTTATCCACATCTGGGGCCAAATTACCCACAAACACAACATATCTTTTAGGTCCCTTCACCTTTTCTTTTGCTTTATTAACCTCTGCACCTTCAGACACTTCTTTATCTTTTACTTCCTTATCTTTCTTAACCTTTTCTTTTTTAGGTTTCTTTTTCTTCTCCTTTGGTACCACTGGTATTTCAGTTTGTAAGGATAGCTTCAGCATGTTATACAAGATTCTGATTCTTTTAAGGTCAGATTCTGTTAGTGCGTCTGTTTCTTTCATAATTGATTGTATTTTGTTGTTTATGACATCAGGTAGCGGTGACTCTGTTGTTCCTTTAAGACCTTCTTTCATTAGTTGCCGAATTCTTCCTAAAAAATTATAAGTCATATGAGTCATACAAACACTAGTCATAAAACAAGGAATGTTGTTGTAAATATTAAAATGGGATTGTAACAGGAGTAACATTTTGATTATTAAATGTATATAGGTAGTTTATGATCTAGTGTTATGTCATTTTTATACATTACATTTGGATAACGCAAGATTTACTAACAATGGTTAGTAAATCTTGCGTTACTAATGTAGTAAGGATAAGTTAAGCAGCTGGAAGGGAAGGAAGTAACTTTATATTTAAATAAATATAGAAAGAAAAATAAACTGATCCCATCAGCAATACAAAACTGCAACCGCTATTGGTTATGCAACAGGGCTATTTATTTTATATTAAAATAAACTTCACATGGGTATACATATTTACAGATATTTACAACAAACAATTTTGAGACAATATGTATCTCAAACACTATTATTTTACAGATCAATATAATACTATTAATGTGTTATTAATTCTACATTCTCACCTTTCTGATTGTTAGTCATTGTAACACTTAAGAACTTTTTGATTAATTCTTCATTTTTTAAGATGGGGTACTTAGCGGATAATTCCTCGGGTATAGCATTACTTACAACCTTGAAAGTAATAAATATATTATAAATAAAACCTTTAAATTGTGAATAATATTGTTAGTTGATTCAGTAATAAATCATATTTGAGCTAAAAATAATAATATTTATATTTTAATATATTTACATTTTCCTCTGGTTTTGTTTCTTTCTTCTGTTTTGGTTCAGTTTTCACTTCCTTGGATACTGATTCCACTGGTGAAGCTTTAAGATTTTTAGGCTTTGGCTTCTTTTGTTTAAGCTTGCGTTTCTTAGTAATCTCTTTTTTAACAGGAGTCTCAGCTCTAAAATTTTATGGTTATTTCATAAAATCAAATACTTTTTTTTACAAGATATGAATGAATTTACATTAAAAGATTACTCATTAAATTAGTAATTATACTTTTATACCCATTCATAAAGTAGTAAGATAAGTACTTACACTATTTTCGCCATGATGCGTTTTGAGGTTATGTCATGTGTTTCTAAAATAAACAATTTTTATATTTATTAATGATATATAACCAGTCGTCAAGTTTTATACTACATATTATGATACCAAAACGAAACCTTTTTCATTTATGAAAACATATATAATACAGGACAACTTATTTAGAGTAAACTAAATATAGCATTATTGAATTATAAGTAAAACTTTCGAAATGGGATACAATAACTAATATAACAGAAAAAGGCAGTAGATATCTTTTGATTTACACGTACCTAACTATAATGTGAGTTAATATCTTATAATATCTGTGTTTCTACTTCTTCGTTAATTTGCATGCAAAATGCAAACTGCAAATGACGGTAAAACTTGTCTTACTGCAGTGACAACTGATAGCATTGACAAGTGACACTTATTGTATACTGTTCGGAAATCACTTATGTAGCTAAAGTGTTAGAATGAAAATGGTTACAAACTATAATTCAAAATTATATAAAAATTTACAGAAAAAGTGACGTAGGGACATCCATTCATCATCCATTATACTTTAATTAAAATAGATAATATTAGAAAAATGTTACATTTATTATTATTTGACAGAAATAAAGTGATAACAACCACTTCAACCAAAAGATGGGCTTTGCATTTAGTCAATCCCAGACTCTAACTCATATTTGAAATCATAAATAATCGAAACATAATGGCTGAATTCAAGTTTACAAATTAATGACTAATAATAAATAAAAGCAGGCGCGGATACAGAAGCTGTAAGTACCATTGGTCCCAACTCAATGAGGGCTTTTTGACCAGTTTATATTTTTAATACATATTTTGAGAAAAAAATCTTATTGCAACGCAGGAATTAAGTTTTAGGGAATACATTTTCTTAAAGATGTTGAAAAATCACCTACTGAGTGCGACGTTGCTAAATGCCGTCTTTTTAAAATGACTAACATAACGTCTTTTTAAAATGACTAAAGTTGTTAACCTCGATGTCAGATCATTGAGTGTGAATGTTTTCATGCTGCGACCTGCTTATCAACATACCTAGGCTTTGGATAACACAAAACACCTATATTAGTTGTTATTTTATAAGAATTATGGTTTTTTTATTAATGTATGTGTGTTTGAATTATTTATGTTTTTTTAGTATTGATATTGAGTTGTATGTAAAATGTATTGATTTAATAATACTTCACGAGTTCAACAATTCCTTGTTAACACCTCTATGTTATTTTTACATCCGACTGACATCGAAGATTATCTTATCTTATCTTATCTGAACGATGTACACTTTCCAACGTCATTAATTTCATAATGACATCAATATGACATAAGACTGGCTTAAAATTACTTGTTATGACGATTTCTGATAGAAGACGTATTTAACGATAGAAAGAGACCTCTTAAGTAATGAGTTTCATTGCCTTGTATTCCTTGACAACGCCATGTATCCGATGGTGGGGACGGTACCGAAGTCGTTGGCAGGAATCTGAACAAAAAGCACTTTGGAAAGATGCGATATCATTCCGCAACGCCACAAGATCATGCCTTTCCAGAACACTGGGTCTCCGAGAACTCGAGCCGCTAGACTTTGCACCCGTTCAAATGGCAGAAGCTGATATTAGGCGATACGGACCAGAGATGAGAATAGTACTCAATGTATGGCCAGTGCAGTGCAGGCCATGGCCTGTGCTTTATACAGCGGAACTTCAGAGTGAAATACTGCCGCACTCTGTTGATCACTCCCTGTTTTTTCCAGGCCAACTGGGTCTTGTTCTCTCGGAGACCACTCGGACACCAACTGACAATTTCTCAAATCCAGACCCGATACTGGCCGTGGCATTGACGAGAGTGTTTTCGAAAAAGGTGGTACGACGAATGAGGTTTCCCAAGAGCTGACGATTGAGTAAGCCGAGTCCGAGTCATAGCCTTTTTTTAACCATCGAATGAGCAAGAGCAGACTTGCTCATCCGCTACCTATCCCTCGTTGCAAAGTTATTATAAATAGATTTAAAATCAGTCTTTTAAGAATGATTTGTTTGGAAAGCTGTCGTGAAAGAGACGATAAATATATTTTTTTCGTATAAACAGTTTTCCTCGATAACTCATTTAAACCGAATCAATAATTTAATAAACAAATTAGTATGTTTTTCTATTATAGCTCTAAGGCTTTATAAGAAGCGAACCACCGTCGTCATTAGTTCGACGTTAGAACGAAAAGTTTTTTTTTTGTTATGAAATATTATTCTCAACAATATCGCTACCCGATGTCAGATAGGTAATCTATAATAGGTATTTAGTCTATGCTACCTATAATATAAATTATAAATCTGAAAATGTATACTCATCAATATAATTTTAGATACTGTTTGAACTTTTATTTGAAAATGTAAATTTTAACTTTTGAATTTTTAGAGTAGATTATTTTTTAGAAATTAATAGAAATAAATGTAATTTATAGTATTGAAATTATATATAGTCAGTCTAAATTAGTCCAATTTTATACATTAATTTGTATCCCTGCTTGTACACCAATCGCGTAAAAAACACTGGATGGATTTGAATGGAATTTTGTACACAGATAGACTTGGAAAAGAACTGGCACTTTTTATTGCAGAGAAATAGAAGCTTGGTAAAAATAGGAGCTTTAGTTATTTCATTTTATCATGTACTCCCTTTACTTTCTTTCAACGCGAGATCCGAGTGAAAATTCCACTGTATCCAATAAATAACATCCGTAGTATTTATTTACTATTATTACGTTTGATATTGTCTTTTTTAATCTCGAAGCTATCGAAAAAAAGAAAACTGATTAGTTTGCAATTTTATAAGAAATCTTCCAAATGCGGCCATCGCAAGCTTCTACTATTTCTAATGACAAATGATATTCTTGATAAAGTAAGAAGTTAGAGTAAATTTTAGACATCTCATTGGTATTAACTAAAATTTACTCTTACTTCTCCGAATTTCTAATATCTATGTTGTAAACGTTAGGGCACAAATTCTAGAAAGTTAACAATGAAGAAATAGACTTTGAGAATGCTATTTCTGCTAACGGATATAACTATTCCAAACTATTCAAAATAAACTTGTAGATAGACTGATAAAAAAAGATCACGAATTCTTATTTTTTTTCTAAATACAGAAGATTAATATTGTTAATGCAGATTTAAAATGTGAAAATCTTTAAAAGTTAAAAAACATCTTTACCATTTATTAATTCTGTACATTCGGAAAGTAAACTATCATAGAATTGTATTGGTATAAAGAAATTAATATAAGGTATTTTAAGAAGTCGGGGCGTCACAGTGAGTGCGAAAGCAATCCCGTGGCGTCCCACTAAGGCGATGAGGGAAACCGTTGGTTTTTTAGCGTATAGCCTTAATTTTTTTCTCATTTTAGTGGATAGCAGCGTTCTCTATGCTGCCGAGTAGTCCCACATAACCCCTCAGCCATCATTCTTCTTCTTCTTCTTCCGGCGGGTATCCGTAATGGATTTTTCCAACGCGAATAAAATAAAATTATATTTACACGAATTTCAATGAATTCAAGTTTGAACATTATTTTCATTATTGTCATCATTAATTTCGACAATACTTAGATTATCTGTTCGTTCAATCATTTCATTGTATTCTAAAAAAGATACAATAGGTTTATGGTAACTGAAATAAGAAATAAAAATGTTTGATTGAAATTTATCTAAATATCGTATAAAAACAGCATCGATAGTCGTTTTATACTTTGTTGTACTGACTTTTCGATCATTAGACATAGTCAAACCTAATGCTTCATTCAAAAATTCAATTAATGATAATTTAAATTAATTTATAATTCAGTCAGAAATAATCGATGTATTAGTGTATACGTGTACACAGGCTACTGCGCGTGCGCTAGTCTGGCTCTCCATAGCTATAGATATACTATTATCATTAGCATGTCGGTGACGCGAACCGAGGATTTTACCCTCTAGCAAAACGCTCAACGCGCCTAAAGAAGTTTTCACTTCAAAAAAAGGGGATTTTAAGATGGTTGCTAACTTATATGAAAGCTGTAGAGCACACTATCACCTGCGACTTAATTAATGGCCCAATGTGAACAATAAGATAAATATTCCCACGGGTGCGAATGGTGCAGCACCTGGACCAATTCTAGAATAATATGGGATTATTCAGAAGACAAACTTTACCGCGCAGCATATTGGTACGAATGTCAAATATTTTTCAAGTTCTATAAAAACTTCAGTAAAATTACACAAGTTTGCTGTTAAAAGTGTCACATGTCATTTCACAAAAAAACAACTAAATTAAAAATAATTTATTTGTTTTTTTGTGACATGGGAAAAACATACACAAAACTTATTAATTTATTTATTACAAGCTGAGTGTATTTTAAAATGGACTAGACTGCTATCTATAACCAGTTCTCCTCAAAAAAAAAAAAACAGCTAAACTATAACTAACCAATCAACTTCCTTCTTCAAGGTCTAGTTGTTTTCAATCTCCAGAACATAAATAATTGCCATATATATTTATACATACTTTTAAGGATAAAAACTAAAAAATGTCAAAAGACAATATTAAATTGCATTATGTTAATTTTCCTTTTACTTAAACCACTTAAGACACGTTTTGAGATAAAATTGAAAAGAAAGAATGCCATCTTCAGATTATTTATTTCAGGATCAGTTAAGATAAAACTGAAATATTTAAATTTATCTATAAAAAGTATCTTGCGGGTATCATCAAAGTGTTAATATTTTTCTTCGGATCTAATTTGATTTAATAACATTTTAATTTAAAATTAAAGTTTTATTTACGTGCTACACTTTCCTTCAGTTAGAGCACGATCGATGTAAAAGATTTTCAAGATGTAAAAGTACTTCAATAATAAAAACGTATTATAGTAAACAAAAAAAAAACAAAACATTAAATAAATTGGGTGTAAATCTTTCCTTTTTTAAAAAAAACAGCAGTATGGTAAAATAAACCCTAGCTCGTGGGGTTTCATCACCATATAAATTAACGGACACAAAGCACGCCCTGACTCAGAACTGTCGTTCTGTTGATCTGTCGATCACACAAAAAAAATCTCGTTTGGGAATCGAACCCCCAACCTTTATAAAGCAGTCAGTCACTTACCGCTAAGCCAAACAAACTATCAGAATAAATTCATATATAAGTCTTTTAAAGTGCTGGAATTGGAATGCTGATATATATAGGTTAAGATTGACATTTATTCCGTAAAATACCAATGTTTTTTTAATTAAGTAATAAAATTCAGACAATGCATTTTGGTATTCCAGATAGTTCTTGTAACGATCCAGGTGTAGTGTCAAAGAGATTCTTAGCATATTTTTAATAAACTCAGTATTTCTCATTTATTTTCATTAAAATGTTATGTTATTAAGGTACATATTTTATCAATATGCTTGAACATTTATCTATTTATTCAATAAAATGTGAATAAATACGGGTTTTCCTTATAAAATAAAATATTAAAAACTGACAAAGTAGTTTTTTTTTTTGTGGGTCTTTTTTCTTCGCGCCAGGAGGACACAAAATATTCATCATATTAGGTTATAAGAAAAGAGAATGACATTTCAATGCAAGGTGACTCTCCAAAAAAAGGTTAACTTCCGAAATCAATGCGAGATTGAGATCAAATTTAAATGGATTACTACGAACTCAATACACAGTCTGTCTGTCTGTCAGCTGATACTGATTTTCAATAATAAATCAAGAAACGCATTCTAACTTTAATCTTTAGAAGCAAAAATTGGATAGCAATCGTATATCTGTTTCGGCCGTAAAATTTAGTACACTTAAATATTATACTTATGCAAATATGTAATTGCATTGAAGAAACAAAATATATAAATAAACAAAAAGCTAAGCTAAACTAAACTTACAAATTCCCTAGACCTAGAGCCTAAAATCTAAAATAAGCTTTAATTTTCCTGATTATGACATTGGACATAGCTAACTATCCTTTGTCCTTGTTTTTTTTAAATATTACTCAAAAAGAAACAGCAATGAACATGTTAATTTACGATGATGGTATTTTCGGGTTAACATTTGTCACAGCTATTTGGGTCTAAAAAACCCAAACAAAGCTCTCTAAAAGCCTGTCCCTGTTATCCGATAAGCCTTTCTTTTGCTAAAGCTTGACCGTAATCAGTGCATCGAAGCGAAAAATAACTGTTGGAAAGTAAAGAGGACGCGCTTGCGTCGACTCGTTCAGTGAGGCGGCAGTCGTCTAGCGGTCAAGGCTCCGCCAGGCCGGGAATTAAAAAAAATATAATAAAAAGCGCGCGTAACTGTCAAAGTCATAGATTCAAAAGTATTTTTTTTTAATTTCTTGTCCGACAACGAACCTTTTTTAGTCAAAGTAACTGTGTGCTGGATAATGAGTTCGTGATTGTGTGAACGGATCCGTTAAACAGGTGAATATATAAATAAACAATTATTTTCAGTCAGCCAAATATACAATCATATCAGTGAATTTCTTTAATTTAGAAAATAATAAATTAATATTTATATTTTTTATAACATTATATTATATACCTATTTTAAAAATTTAAAAAGTACTTCAACAGAAATAAAATGTGAAAACCAAGAAGCTTTCGAATATCTCCAGCTAGTAGAGTAGGTAATGGTTGAAAGAATCTGCTTTTTATTCATAGTTATCAGAGCTCAGTCGAGACGATCGGGAATAACGGCCCTGCAATCATAGGTTGTTGCTCTTCCTACTGCCACCTGAGATATAAAACCTTCTTTATTTAGGAGAAGCACTAACTACCATACACGTCACGCAAACGATTCTAAAAATTATAAAAATTCTTGCAAATAATTAAATAAAAATAAATAAAGTGTTATAGAACAAACTAAACAAAAAAAAAATCGAATTTCAATAATTCAATTTGCAAGAGTTTAAAAAAAACTCGTTCTAAAAAGTACGGTCGTTTGTGTGTGTACGTTCCGTTGTCTGAATGTAGGTCAGTGAAATGATCGAAACACGGTCCCGTATGGAATCTGACCCGGACGACCGCCGACGATTTTGTCGCACCAACATTGACCGACATTTTATTATTTAAATATTGATTTACTGCAAAAATTAAGCCTAACAGTTACTTTTGACAGTCCAGTTTATTATTGATATTTTTTTAATATTTTTTTGAGCAACAGATGCGATAAAACTTAACAATTTTGCCAAGATTAAAATAAAAGTTGAACAGTCGATCTAATTTGATGTTATTCTTAAGATTAACATCTTAAAGTATTTTATCTTATATTGTAGATATATTGTAATAATCGAAGGAATGTTTAATATATCAATTGACTTACTTTTAAGATAAGCTTGAGATAAGCAGGTTCTGTGCGAGGTCATTAACTTCACACAGCCTTTGCATCGCCCGAGAAACACTTCCACTTGCCCGTTATATAGATATAACGATTTTAATGTTGCCATTACATTTGACATGATGTCCTTATTATTTAAAATTAATTTCATTCCTAAATAACATTAATATATTGAGTTTTTATAGGTAAAAATCGCGAATCAGAAAAAATCTCATAAAGGATTCTGTGCAATGATATGATTTACCGATACTGGATGTAATTACTGTCGTCGGATTGGATTGGATAGGATTCCCTGGATCCAAACAAACCCGTATTTAAGTTTTACAACCAACAAATAGGGTAAAGAACGCATAAGCTTACTTAGTATCACAAAGTAAGTTAACTTATAACTTACGTTGTACGGCCATTTTGCAACTTAATATAGGCCGTTAAAGAAAGCATCTGCTTTTGTAGAAAATTTTAAATATAATAAACAATAATACTACGCTCTAGATTTATTATAGTATTATTTTTTGTTTAAATCATTATACTATGCTCGAGATTTTGTAAAGCTAATTTTGTTTTACTAAATGCGCGGTTTTTTTCATATTAATCTTAAATATTATTAAAATTTTGTGCTATTTTTTATAAAGTGTAGAAATAAATAAGTTGGTTACTCTTTAACCAGTAACCAATTTATTTCTGAGTTGGTTTACTCTTGACTACCACATATTGAAAGTTGATAATTACGAATGTTTCAAAACGCATTGTTTTATAATCTACCCGCATATTGTGACATATTTCAAATTATCGATTCAGAAAATACGTTGCAATTAGTTGCAATGTTTTCGTGTTTAAAAAATATATATTTGAACACTCAATCTCATACAACAATTATATATTTATATCAAAATTACAGCATTACATGTCTATATCAATTCAATTTTTAAAAATATATAGTCAATATGAAAAACTTTCAACAAAATGTATGTAACGAATCCAAATAATGTTATTTCTTCTAATCAAGAACATGTATGACACTTCTTATAAACGCAGACGAAGTCGCGAGAAACAACTAACTTAAAATAAAATGAAAACCAACTAAAACAAAGAACCTTTTTTCTATGAAACAAACAATTAAATACAACAAATTATATATTCGACTTTAAAGATTCCTATCACGCCGTGATGCATACGGAAGTTGGGTTTGGCGAAAAATGGCGGACGAATTTATAATTAATATTATGAATACAATTCGATTCACATCTATACGTAATTATTATATTTACATTCTCTGTCTGTCGTTTTAAGAACTTGAAGAAGCTGACAAAAAATATTGTTAGATATTTTCCTCTATTTTATGCTCAGGTTCCATGTTTTCCAGGTTTATAGATTTCTAGTCTAAATAACTACATTCATATAACCAATGGATCTAAAAAGACAAAAAATTATCTGCTATTTAATATAAAATAAATTTTCAGCATTTTTGCCCCTTAATATTTTTTAATTAGTTTCTCACGCATAAATATGTAAAATAAATTCTGTAAAATAAATACTCTTAACCCAAAGCTTCCTCATAAAACGTGCCATAGATATAACAGAGACATTATGTACCAACCTCTAAATAACATACGATTAAAAATAAATGTTTTGATACCAATTATCTATTCTAATGCTCTATCCAAAATGAAAACGCTCGATGTCTATTCTATTTAATTGTATAGAGGTAAGGGATAGTATAGCGTAGTCTTATGTCAAATGTATACATTTGTGATTCTATTCGACAAGTATTAATGCCAATTTTCTAAACCGTTATGTAATACAAAATATGCAGAGGGATAAGTGATATTTACACGAGTAAAATAGAAAAGATATCGCTATAATATAGCTTACGTCCATACGTTTAAGTAGAATCGACAACGAGCGTTTGCACTTACCATTTGACTAGGAACATAATAGTTCTATTCGAATGTCAGTGTCATAAATAGCATAAATGTTATCTTAACGTCATAACCTATTAATAAAAATAAAACGAAGTATAGTTAAGATTTAGATTGAAAAAAATATTATTGAGATTTAATCAATACCATATCTTGGCCATTTTAAATTGAGGGAATTGGTCTTGAATTGGTGATTTATTTTATTCGTTTAGCGCCAGCAGATAATATCTGAGGGACATGTTTTGCATATTTTACTCTCTATAAAAATAATATAAAAATATACAAACACACTCTTGTATTTTGTTAATAGAAGCTGCTTGTGTAAATTAGCACATGAAGATAAGTAGACATATAGTATACTCTACATCCTACTATATAGTATATTCTAGTATGTAGAGCGCAAACCACTTTATCATATTAAAAAAAAACACACAGCACCTATGTAGTTCTTATATGTATATCTAGTAAACATTAAAAATAAATAATATCATATGGCACATCAGACTGTATGTGTAAATCATTATAAATAGGATAAATAGACACAATGGACATATATTGCTAGTATAGCTTTTGAATGACTTGATCACAGAGTTTATATTAGAAATTAGTTTTATTGAGACAGTGGTTCATATTTTTGGTAGGAAGCGGCAGATGGCGCTGTCAAATGTCAAATATATAATACATTCTTGAGTAAGGATCAAATCTATCTTGATTCAGACTTCCGATATTAAAACTTATAAAAATATGGCAGAACCGCGAGCTAGAGTTAGTGTTATAATATATTACTAAGATCCCGTTATAATAGCAGCAATTGGTAGGAGGAGAGCCAACCAGTTTAAAGGAATCTCGTACACAGCCTTCCGCGATCCTGGTTTAACATATTTAGCTAATACTATCTGTACCCCTAGTACGAGTTTTGACGTTACAAAACGTTGATAGTTTTCGAGTAGTCACGAAACGAGTTCCTGATTGTGATTGGTGTAAACCACAATTTCACTGTAACTATAAATAACAACCAATCACAACCAAGAACTTGTTTCGTGACAGCTCGAAAACTTTCAACGTTTTGTAACGTCAAAACTCGTGCTAGATATACTGTAGCCGGCGACTTCATCTGCTACCTCACAGATTAAGTGTTTTTTGGGTGGATTACGAAAAACACAATTTCTTATAAACATCTACCTATTATATACCTACAAATTAAACTTAAATTTTGCTAATATTGAGTCACAACCGGGGATCAAACACGGTACTTGTGAAATAGCAAATAAGGTACCGTTAAATAATACTAAACGGACAGACAATAGCATTATAAATAATATACTTGTTGAGTTTGTTTTTCAATCTCTAACGGTATTTACATCGTCAATATGTCTCTATATGACTGCTCGTCCTTTCTCTTTAATTCATCTCAGGCAAAATTAATAAAACAATTTATAAATATCTGTTAATAGTATTAAAACTTTTTTATTTTTTATTTAAGAGATAAATTCAATACTTTTCAATTAAACAACTTCAATTATTGCACAGTAATAAAGACTTATATAATACCGAACTTACAGATGTATATCAGAACTGAAAATATGTATAGTTTCTAGTAACGGTATATAAAACCAGCATTTGTAATATTTTGCGTGACATGATCACGGAATAAACTTAATTTTATGTTTTATATAAATCTACCCTTCGTATATATATTCTTCGTATATATATGTGTGTGTGTGTATACGAAGGGTGTATATATATATTTACGAAGGGTAAATATATATACCTACCCTAGGAAAACTGTTAATGTACAACCAAAACAGATGTGCTAGAAACTAGTACTTAAGACTGTAGACTTTTCTAATAAATTTGACAGAATTTTTAGAATCTCTAAAAAGGATGGATAATGGATTGTAGTTTGTATGGAAGTTCATCCTTTCTTTGTAAAAAAAAACATTAAAAATTATACCATTTGTCTATGGAGTCTCAAAATTTAGATGATGAATAGATGTTAAATCAATAATAAAAATTAATTTCATTGTGTTTCGTGAGCGGTCATGTCACATTAAACCCAAATGTAGCCTATTTGTTCGTTATTTTGTGATAGAATATGTAATAAGTGATAATTTGGTCAGTGTATGTATGTCAGTGTTACCGTTAGACGTGAACGTGTGAAAGTCGAGACACGTGGTCAAAGAGCTTAGGTTCTATCACAGATGTATAGTGATTAACATTATAGCCTTTATTTTAAACATATAGAGATATAAATACTTTTTTGAAATATTTTTTTTTTTAATATCCATTATACAAGTCATACATTCTGATTAATAAACGTCAAACTTATGTCAGATTAGAAAATAAATGCATTCATTACAATTTATGAATGATTTAAATTAATAAATTTAATTATTTTATGTTAAAATTATTGAGATGACAATATTATTATTTTACGTTTATAGTTACGTAATTATTTTTAATAGTTTAAGATGTTGCCAGGTTAGGTCTAGAGTTTAAATAAATGCCATAATATTATAAGTACCAGATACTATCATGCTCTACAAAGTAAGTAACCATTGAAACCGTTATCTGTTACGATACTTAACCATAAATTTCTATAATTAATTTAACAGTTAGTTCTTATTTTTTTTAACATCGCGTAAAAATATATCTTATATGTTATATTACGTAAGATATATTCTTACGAGATGTTTTAGTCTGGACTTATAAATATAAATAAGTGAAAGATTGTCTCTTGAGAACGACTCTACCAAATTGGCTATATTTATATAATTATAATATACATGATATTACCTGATAAAAATACGTCAAACTCGTTGATTTGATAGTTGATATTTCTGTATAAAATCTAAATAATAAATGTGTCTTGACACTTCTACTCCATCAAATATTCATAATAAAAAAAGTCAATTGTAACGTTTTGTAAAATAATAACACCTATTTTGTAAAGTCATATTTAGTTTTCTTCATTAGTAAATAGCTTTCATCCGGTTTGGAAAAAGTCGCTAGCTTACAGTAATGCTAGAAACGTACGGATTTCGGTTAAATGACAAGCAAGCAGTTCAGTGGTGTTACCATACTTAATAGACTTGGTACGTGATTTGCTTGCTTGCTTGCTATCTTATCCTAAATTTATCATATCCTAAGTATATTAAATCCCTAGGGCGATGTTGAAAACCCCTAACTGAATGGTAGAATATAACATATATAACCGCAAAGCTTCAATAAAATAAACATTCTTCAAAGTTGTTAGATGTTTTTAAGATGTGGTCTTTGGAAAATCCCACCATACAAACAGATAATAAATAATTATATTATCTAGTCATTACCCAGAGGCACCGGCTTTTAGATAAACCCTTGGGTGCTCGTTTATTTTTAATAGACTATAAAGGTTTAGTGACAGATGCCATAATATTACGTACAACCAAGCATTGCCTGGTTTTTTGGCTGTATTACATCCCTATTTCCTAGCTTTGGTGCTTGCGCTTATTATTACTGAAGTTTTTTGAAAATATAGTTTAAAAAGATTGAATTGAAGCAGATTATTTTAACTAATGGAGAAACAAAGGAAATTCTGTCTTTTCATGTTATATGTGTGTATGTGTGAAATATTCCTCGTCTCACGGGAGCCCATATATACACACAAACAGTAAACACACAAAGACACAAATAACATTCTATGGATCACACAAACAACTGTCCCGTGTGTGATTCGAACCCACGACCTTAGTCTCAGCAAATAGGGTCATTAACCACTAGACCAACAAGCCGTCAAATTTTAACGAGCAACAAATTCGTTACTTAGGTATTTGGTTCCTAAATCAAGTATAAATCAAGTATATTTAGATTATACCTAAACTATATACGTTAATAATTATCTTTTAAAAAAAAAACTACTTTCAATGAGAACTTTTCAGTCTTTTATTTTTCATGGCATAACTCGTTGGAAATTGAAACCAAAGTTGATAATTTTGTGACTCAAATAAGGATAATTTAATATTAAACCTAAAACCTCATATTTTAATATAATGCGAGGTTTTGCATTATTTTTATTATATACACGATGACGGGGAAAATGTCTAGTGAGATCATATTACAAGATCAAATATCAATTTTAATAATGTGATACAGGAAAGTCAAACAGAAATTATCGAGACGTCAAAACAAAATGTGTTGTATATATTTTTTTATCATTTATATTAATTATAGATAGCGTAATTCAAATAGGTTTTGTTTCGTGTAATAGGATGTATAAGCGAGGTTTCGATCTAATTTTTTCATAAAAATAAACATATAAAAAGAAATTGGTATTGCAGTTGCACCTGGCATAAAATAAAGCATTTAAAAAAATGCTGTATGGTTAAACAATAAATTATTTTATAATTTAAGCCACATTCAATTTACAGCTTTAATAAAATAGACGTTAACAAAAACAAAATGGCCGACCGGTTTCAAAGCCGCTTCCCGGTTTTAAAAATAATAAAAATCATATTTTATAAATATTAACAAACTAGCTTCTTGCAACGCAACATATTTCTAGAGGTTATTTGTCACACCATTCAATTCTTTGATAATAATAAAATTCGTAACAATTATTGATAAATGCTAAAAGGTATTCTGTAAAATAGTTTAAGCTACCTGTAAAAGCCGACTGTGAAGCCTAAGTTAGATTTTATGTTGAGTGTACTTTAGTACTTTATATCTTCCCCTTATGATATAAACCCTTCGAATACCCTCATAGTCCTAGTTTTTGTATTTTCTGAGAATTTCGTGTGATATTTCTTTTTATAAAAAGTAGTACTAGTGGTAGAGAATATGAGAAGTTATAGTTTGTCGTGGTATGATCACGTAATAAAGGTAGGTTGAATTTAGGTAGATGATCGTAAAAGAATACATATATATATATATATATATGTATGTATATATATATATATATAATAAGATATATACTAAAGCCAAAGTTTATAGTATAATTAATTATATTATATCCACTAATGTATTCATAATAGATTGTTTTTGTTTCAGATAAAAATGCAAACATAAGAAAGAAAAACAAAATGGCCCCTCCTCTAAACAGCTGGCCGTACAGCCACGCGGGATTCAAGCCCTCGTGTGACAACAAGTGCATTCTAGTTAATACTGTAGACAATTTACGTAATTTAGGCATAAATTTTACATATATTTTTATTATCCTACAAGTGATTATTAATTTGAGTGCAGTGAGCGCGGGACCCGTCATACTCAGTCTGGATTATTTACGAGGTAAGATAATGACATAGTTACTAAGATTTAAATCAATACAGAATTAATATTTCAATAACACTGGCTGGCATCACACCTACGACCTCCGGGAGTCATCCCTGTCACTCTGTCAACTGAGCTACCGCTACTTTAAATTTTAAGTAAAGTGTGATTCATATTTTACTAATTACTTTCCAACGTTTAAGCGGGTGAGATTCGTCTTTTTTGAAGATATAAAGTTATAAGTTATGTAATTTTTATATAGCTATCCAATTCGTGAAAATGTCACCCCTGAGAAATAAATGGATTATTACGGAAACTTCACAGACTGAAAAGTATTTACCATTTCTTAAAAAGCTTTTTGGCGTAGGCACAAAGTAGACGCGGTTGACAAAAGGTCATTTATTTATATAAGTTTAAAATAATAAAAATATATATCAATAATATATGTAAATATATTTAAACAATCTAATTAACATTACTTATAACTAAATTAACAAATAAAAAAACTGTAATCTTGATTTTATAAAACACCCATTTTACGATGACAGAAACGTTCCTTTATAGAGAATCCAAACATTTACTGTCATTGTAGTGCAAGTGAGTTGGCCATGGCCGCCACCGCCACATCAAAAGTGGAACGAATTGTCTTTTATTTGGTATGTAAAGGAGAAAAGTGAAAATATATTGTCTATTTGTGTCCATTGTTAAACTTTGGACGTCTTATTAGCTAGTTGTTGCCAGCGGCTGTATTTTAAAAAGTAAAAATCTGCCATCAATCGAAATTTTTATTTTTGTTAAATTTGTAATTATATATTTGCCCGTCTGTACGGTTGTCAATTATGTCGGAATTTAGCTTGACTAGTTTCAAACCCATACGAGGTTCTTATTTATAAGTATGGCGGAGTCGCATGAACTGAAAATTCCGATATAATTGACGTGACTACAACCGGGTAGTCTATAAAAGAAGTAATTTACTCTTTTAAGATTTCTAAAATATTTAATGGCTGTATAATTACCAAAGGACTCTATGGTCTAAATTAAAAATTTTTGTAAATTTTTATCACTTACAATACTTTAGTCAATAAATCTCTCAGTCATGACCTTTCGTTTTATAAGGAACTGGCTTTTGCCAGCGGCATTACTTGCATTTATATAGTGCATATTAAATGATAAAAAATAAACTTGTTAGACGAACAGTCTTTAAATTATGCTTCTATTCTTCAGGAACAGTATTTTTTTTTGTATTCCCGTACACAGCGTGTGTGAAAAAATTAAGGTTGGTCAGTTTTCTAGTGAAAGCGTAACAAACATACAAACACACTCATGTTTGCATACGTAATATTAGTCATGAACAAATGCAAAGAAGTTTTTTAAGCCTTTTATAAGTAATTTTTAAGATCTTATTTCAAATTAAAGGCATATTAGTTTATTTTGAAAGTTAGTATAAGTTAGTTTATTTTGCTATCACTTGCCACTTTCGAGGTACGGGGAGATATGAAGGAAAATGTAGAGATACACAGATAAGATAAGGTAAGGAGGTAGAGCTTCCGGCTCTCTCGCTTATCGCAAAAGCTAGACTGTAAAAAAAAACATTTAAACAAAATTTTTGTTTGTTTATTTAACAAAGACGTAAACTCCGAAGCCGCAGAGGCGGATTAACCGAGTTCTTATAGACTGTTTCTTCGCTTTTTAAGGAATTTATAAGACAAAATTATTTAGACAAGAACGAATTGATTTATTACTTTTTCTCCGAAATGTTTAGTACGTAACTCGGACAAACTCGCGGAAAATAACTAGTATTACATTTATTATTGACATTCATATTTCCTCTAAATGATCTCTCAAAGTCAATATTAGCGTTAAAACTATAAAGCCATAAAATATATCAATTTAATAATTGTTTAACACATTGCTTTTTTTGTTTTTATTTATTTTAAGTTACCTGCTTGGATTTCGGAGTTGCTGACAATTTTACCATACATGTATACATAAATAAATAAAAAAGTAAATATATAAATATAAAGTCAACATTCTTTATAAATATAAGCATATGCTTTGATAATATTTTTTTAATTTATATTTAAAAATGTATACAAGATTTTATTTCTAGTTCTGAAGCTTCCTACGGCTCCAAAGACTTAATAAAGTAGAGCTGAATACAAACTCATGATTACTGGCTAAAATAATAATATATATGTTTATTTGTTAAAAATAATCTTAGAAATTATATATTTTTACATCATTTATACATACAGTTAATTTAACTATAATTTATATATATAATAAAAGAGTTCCTGGCACCAATTAGTAAATGTACCTGTTGTGGCGTTGTTTTCTGCTTTCACTTCGTTTCCGTAATCTAGGTCGTGTGTGTCATCTGACTCTTGAGGATCTATATATATATATATATATATATATATATAGTTTTATGTATATAAAACTATACACCAAGTATTGTCGAAATTGTTACAGTTTTTTTGCCATTCAACATGTAGTATACATTTTACTAAAAAAAATATCATTTTTTTTAATATTTTTATACCATAGAGCAATAGTACTAGACAGATTTTGATTAAATTTGTTTTGTTGGTCTCTAAGCCTAACTTAACATATTAAAAACACTTTTCACTCATACATATACTCCAATTTACAAAAAAATGGGGTATAATGACAATAAAACTAACTATGTACGAATTTTAAGTGATAAAAGATAGCATGCTATTTTAGAAGCAGACGAAGTCGCTGCAAATTGGTAGTAAATCAAAAATAACACAATATATCAATTCTATTATACCTTATGATATATTACTTTGTTTCACAAACTCTGTTGTTAAATCTAGAAGCATAATAAAATATGAAAACCCAATTATCAATGACTTTTTTTATCACCAACCAAGCCATAAAATAAGAAACTATTAATCTCTGTGGTGCTCAAATTAAATGTGTGTCAATGACCTGTGACTCATCCAAATTTCGTTATGTAAAGATTTGTCATTAAGGTGTGGGGAAATTTCGTGTAAGATAGAAAGGTAGAGACGTAATGGCTCGTTTTTATGATTCACTTTGGGACCGTCAATGGAAATTATAAATTAATTATTGGATATAAATTATAGCGTTCTTCTTACATCCTTTTTATGTTAAATAAAAAACAAGATTTTAAATTTAGTACAAACATAATTATAAATATTGATTAAAATAATTAAAATAACAGCACAAGTGTTGTTTGGTCAAAGCGTCTACGGATGAATGTATATAACTTATAACTGCTTAAAATGACCGAAAGACAGCTGTCACTTTCCAAAAAAATTTTGTTATTTTTTTTAAATGCTTATTATTTTTTCAAAAATCATTTTTTTAACAAATATTTATTAACACTGCTCTATAAGAAATGATTAGATATCCTGTTATAATAATTAGTCCTTGCCTAGTTTTTATAAATGATATCAACAGAAAGATATATATTTCAAGTAGAGTTTGTCAACTTCCCAATAAGAGAGTTACTTCCTAGGGGAATAATTCCACACAAATCTCTGCCCTCACCTCTCTCCTAATTTTATACATTTCACGATGCGCCTGTCTTTTAAATACTTTCGTACCTACATGGCGTGAATTACACACAAACAAACAATATACGTTTTAAAATTAAAAGGTATTTCAATTAAGAATTGTCAACTATCAACTATTCTTATTCTAGTATATATAAGCTTTTTGGCAAACTGATTTTAAATAGGATTCACACCGTCCACGTGATTTTATAAGTGAGCAAAAAAAAATTAAAAAAAATTGTACCAGCAAGAGATAAGAGTCTATGTTATTTATTAAATATTTTGTTCGAAATACAATTCTATACTTATTTATTAGCAATAAATGTAATTTACTATTAGAAAATAATACTTCTCAAAAAGCTGCCTTCAATATCTTTAATTTTTTTTTAAAGTTACCCAGATATCTGGCAATTAATAAAATATTTTTACTAAAAAAGAAAAAAGAATGTCAAAAGGATTTAGAAAACCATATCAATATAATTTCTCCTAGAGACTTATAAGATGGTATTTTATGTTGATTATGAGCCTATTATCAAATTATTTGAATATTTGAGATGTAAAAGGTATTAGTTGAAAAGAAAGTGTATTTTCTGCATTTGGTACAAATTACAGGGAAACTATAAATATGTTTACTTAAATTATTTTACTATCAATATTTTAGTATTAACTTTGTGACTTGTACAGAGTTGTCAATATTTTATCTAATTCAAATAAATAAATATATATATATATATATATATATATATATATATATATATGATAAGTGAACTCGTAACAATAAAATTTATTATTATCACATTTTGTTTTACATTAAATCATTCTAGATTAGCACGTTAATTCCTCTACTTGTCTATGAATGGCTTTACCTTCGCAATCGATTTAGTTGAACCGACTTATAGACAGTGGAAATGCTTTCTGTTAAGTTTAATTATCTATTATAGCTCAAAAAAAGATTTTATTTAAAAAAAAATCCTTGTTTATTCTTTTAAATTTACTAATAACTTTGCTCCAGCATTTGGAACCTTTAGTACTCCAAAGTCTGTTTTACGTTTACAAAAATATCCCTAGAATCAAACAAATGCATCCTAATTTTAAAAAAGAATTCATAGTACTCTGTCTAAGGCTCGTGAAACTCTCATAGAATATATAAAATACCACGTCTGGTACACTCAAACCTCAAGATACTGTTAGTGCGTTCTCTAAGCACCTGACCTCTATCTTGTCTATAGCAACCGTCAGAGGTAAATGACTAATTAACTGACTTACAGGCCGACAACTCGGTCATCCGTAAACACGATTGCTGCGAAAGTTTTCAAAATTGCGAATAAATAGTTATATATAAATATTGATTGTATTTCCATTTGCAAAAAAATCGTCTAAATAATTAATTCTTAGATCCTAAAAACTAGTGTTCGTATCGACCACACCCTTGTTATTTTATTAAAAATATGCATGAATTTGCGTTTTTGAAACATTTTTTTCCTTATACATATTAAACATTCTTTCACTGTATTTGAAGGACCATTCACTTTTTCATGAACCTAAAATGCAAAACAGTTCAATACCCTATTTTTGATAACATTTCAAAACAAAGAAAACATTTTAAAATCAGCAAACCAACGAAGTCACTGAACCATCTTGTGTATTTATATATATCTAGATACAACAACAAACCAAAAAAACAAAAACAATAATACCGACTTTTTGGTGATAACTTTCAGGATGTGATTAAAAATGTTGCCAGACTTTTTTATGTTATAAATACGACTAGTGCAATCTATTCGACAGAGATGCACTTTATTTTAATTTATAATAAGAAAAAATATTTTATAAGCTTTATCGTAGATGTATTAAGATTTACTTAATTATAAATAGGCACTCTAATTATTCATTTGCAAGAATGGGCGATATAACTAAGCATAAAGTAATAAAACAAAGCCCTGAGCCCCGTTTGTTAATGTACAAATCAGAATTCAATTAAAACCTTTATTGTGAAATCATAATCAATTAAATGGTCTGTTTTATTATAGTTATCATTAAAAAACTAATGAACTGTTCTATTGTTCCAGGTCCAGTAGCAACAGCAAGGAACATTAGACACTTACCCTGTATATCAAGGACTACAGGGCAAGAGGGTCTGTGCATGTTTGCCATTGACTGTCTTAAAGCAAACGGAACACACTTAGGAACATGTATAGACAGGTTCTACTTTGGTTCCTGTTGTCAAATTCCCGATAAATCAACAATACCACATATAGTCGCCAATAATATAGAAGACAATTCTATAGATAGCGCTAATTTTGTTCATCCATTGACAGAAGACAAAATACACAGCTCAGTTAATAAAATATCTGACAATATATTAAATAAAGACAAAACTGAAGTACCAAAAGTTGATGTTAAACCAGTGGAGAAAAATGAAGGTTCGACAAATAAACCAGCTACAATTAAGGATAGAACAGATACTGACAAAGTGGAAACCAAGTCTGATGAGCTGACGACGCTAAATCATATGATAAATGACGACATTAAGACTACAAATGCAATATATACAACAATAAAAGAAGCTACTACAGAGTCAATAAAAGTATCTCGAATCACAGAAGCAACGGAAACTCCTATTAAATTATCTACCTTCCAGTCAGTTTCCGGTGAGAATAGCAATGCGGTGACTCAAAAAACAGAACCAAAACCAACAATTTCCGAAACAACAGAAGAAACTTCAATAAAGCCAACAAGAAAACCAACTAAACCTTCATATAAACCTAGACCACCATACAGACCTACCAATTTCACGAGACCTTCAATAAGTCCTAAGCCAAGACCAACCAAACCTATCATACCATTTAATACAACAAGAAAACCTCCTTACAGACCGCCACCAAAGCGACCTTCAACCAAAATACCCTTACCGTCTCCGCCACGACTCAACATAACAATCATACCTCAATCAACAAGTCCTAGGCCTGTATTCACAAGACCTGCTGGAACAATAACTTATATTAATTCAACGGTTAAAGTTGAAGAAAGACCTGTAACTGCTGCTACAAGTACAAGTACAACAACCACTACACCGGTAATAACTACAACATCAACAACGCCCTTACCAACAACTACAACAACGACATCTACACCATCTACTACACCATCTACTACATCCTCTACTACATCCTCTACCTCACCACCGACTACAACTACTACTACTACTACTACTACTACTACTACTACTACTACTACTACTACTACTACTGTTAAACCAACCACCACTAGCACCACAACCACCACAACAGAGGCCGTTCCATTAACAACAGAACGTTTAACTGAAACAACAGACAATATTGTAGCAGAAATGTTACCTAACAATGAAGGGCCCACTGAGAAGATAATAGAAAAAATCACCGAAAGAATAACGGAATTACAATCAGAAACAACAGAATCAGTACAAATTGTAACACAAAATGATGCAACCGAGGTAACTGAAAATGAAACATTCCAAGATAAAGTTACGGAAAAAGGAATCTTAAAACCAGCTACCGAAGCTGAAATTCTAGAGACAACTAAACCAGCCACTGAAACTGAAATTCCTGTAACAACGAAACCAGCTACTGAAGCTGAAATTCAAGTAACAAATAAACCAGCCACTGAAATGCCACCTCTGATTAATGAAGCGAGTTCAAAAGCACCGGAGACATCTACATCGGCAGATGGTAAGTTATAATTATTTTTTATATACCAGCTATTTTCTTTTAATATTGATTACAAAGAAAAATATAGTAGTATAAATAAATATAGTAGTAGTCTAGTAGAAAAATATAGTAGTCACTGAAAAATATAAAAAGCCAAATAAAAAGATAAATATCTCCATAAAAAAGATTATAAAAATATCAACATACGATTCGAAAATATTAGCAATACTATATCAATTATTCGTTATTTATTTTTATGTTGTTTCGATGTCATTTGTCATATTTTTTTTGTCTTGGTTCAAACTTGTTTCAACAAATGACATTTTATTACTTTACATATATTTTCTTGTAAATTTTTAATTATCATAACATAATAAAATTATACTCCAACAAAAAAATTGAATTATATATTTTTTTGTCACATAACATTAAAATAAATGTTATTCATTCGATTTTCCAACACGACGATATTTTTCGTTTGGCATTATCCGCATTGGCCATATATTAGTAGAAGGCTCTTATTATTCTTATTTGTGAAAAACATACTTTCTAATACTGTTTGTGAGGTTCGTATTCTGTAGTATAATATTGTACAGCTTGTAACATTTATATTATAGATTTTCAAATACGACTTTTAGTCTAAGATTAAGATTAATCAAGTTTAAACAAAAATCTCTTAAATTTAGTTAAAATGGTATATTGAATTTATTGTTTTTATTGGGATCAAACCTTTTAATCATTTTTATGGTTTGATTATTGAATATATTACTTGAATTGTTAGACCATTACTCAATAGACAAGTGTGGTCAATTTTAAATTAATTTTGATAAAACTAACGAGTACATATCCTCTTTTTTATAACATTTGTTGAAGAATGACATTTGTCGAGTTTTTATAAATATATGCAATTGTATTTATTTCATTTCTTTATAGCGTTCTTGTTAATAAATTAATATTTTATGTCGACATGAACATTTTAAGATTGGATTTCAAATGAATTCTGAATTAAAATACAAGGATCAATAAACGTTTTGTATAAAAAAGTCACATTATATTATTATTTACGAAATATTTAAATACATTTTAATTTATTTTAAGTATGCAAAAAGCTCACTTCCAAGTAAACCTTACACATTTAAATTCAAGGCATTCAACTTTGACAACCTGGGGTCAAAAAACTAATTATTTTTAACACAATACCTAACGTTAGATAACATCAATGGAATTGTGTTTTTTTATTTATTTGCTAAAATATAGATTGCAGATGTACGTGAGATAAAATATCCTTATATATGTACCCTTGTGACTAAAGGTTTAGTGGTCGAATTAACACGATTGGTTTTTTATCATGGTAATACATTATCTGGTATCTCAATCTAATTATAATCTGATCAGGTTTGAATACACATTTGGTTGCGATAGCTGTCTTAGAACATTCGCTAAAACAATTTTAATTTATATCGAAGAATTCCACGCGGTTTGAGTTTATTATTAAACTATAATTAGTATAATATAGCTTTCTTTTATTGAAATAATTTCAAGCAATAAATTAATTTATACCCCCAATACAACTCTTAAGTTCAATGAAAAGTTTTTAACGCATTCATCTCGTGCGTTGTTTTTTATATAATGCCTTGACCAGTTTACTTCAAACTAATACAATGTAATGTATTTTGCAAAACAATTGGAGTCGTGTTTTGCAATATTCATATGAATTCAGGAGCTGCCTGAGAAACAGTTATTCTTACAATAACGCCATTGCATATTGCAATAAAACATATAACCCACGATGCTCGTCTTTGGAGTGGTGGTGTACATATTGTAGAATTTCTCTAAGATGCGTTATCTCAATCTGTTTTGCCACAATTTAAATATTATGATATGACCGGAAATCAAATGTAGGTACGTTCATTAAAAGAGCATGCGTCCTGCCACACTTACTCTAGTCAAAACATCAGATTATCTATGCATACCAAATGATTTTTTTTTTAAATTCCTAAAAAAAAAACAAACATAAAGATGCTATATGCCCTTTTACTGTAAAAAATAACCACCTTTTAAATTTTTAGGACTAGTTAGATTACAAGCGAGATTAACGGAATTTTGTATTCAAGGTTATTTTAAAGTGAAGACTGAAATGAAACTTTCTCAACAATCCCATATAAAAGACATCAACGGGCTCATTGCCTAATCTAACAGAATATGAATTGATTTTCAATGAACCGCTTTATTTTTTACCACCCACATTAAGATCAATGACTGGCCATCACACCGCGTTGTTAATTTGTTATTTTAGTAGGGTGACCACAAGATAGATCCTAATTATAAAGACTATGGTTTTGAATGTTTTAAGTAGGAATCCTGTAAGTTGTTGTAAATTTGACAGCATTATAGAAGTGGCAGCATAGTTGGTTATTCCTTTTGCCTTTTCAGTACAACGCTTTACTTAAATTCTTATTTATTCTCACGTAATAATTATGACTATGACTAAAGTAGTCAATATAATATATATATATATATAAAATCATGGATAATTAAGCTAAATAAATTAATTAAAAGAGTATAAATGGATGTTTTTGCCGGTTCTTCTCCATGAACCTACACCTAGAAACCGTGCATCTAGATTCTAACAGTTCATAAGTGCAATGTGTGCCTTTTTAAAATAAAAGAATTTGACTTTGATTAATAAGACAAGTCGGCTCAGTTTCGTGGCCAAACAATAAAAAAAAAAGAGACAAAAAGAAAAAGATAAAATATTAACACACTTTATTTAGAATGTTATTTGCAAAGTTTAATTTTATTATACAGTCATTGCTTTTAGGAAATATCTTAATTTCACACAAGCACAGGCTATGCTCAAAATACTTGATCTCGTTATCATTACGCTATTCATTAAAATACATTAATTAGTTTTTCGTACCCATTTAGTGACTTTGGAAAAAATATTTTTTATTGATTGTCATATATTTTTGAGAATTCATAACTTTACGGTACTGTAAGAGAAAAAGAGATGAAAATAAAAACGATTAAAAATATACATTTCTTCCACCCTCCTTTGACATACGTCATCTTAGTTGGTTTTTTTTTCTTAATTTTTACACACTACATCCATGTTCATTGTCCTCGTCGGTCATCCTCTTTTCTTATGACCATCCATGGATAACATTACGACTCTTCTTGTGAAATACTTTACATAACTCGTCATAACGTGACCATACAAATTTTAAAAATTTCAAATATTTTTTCTTTAACAGAAAAAAAAATCTTCATTTTATTAACACCTTGTCATCCTACTTATCTCAAACTTCGATTACTCACCGAAATGTTTCAAATTCCTAACCATTTCTTCGTTTTGACTCATTCAATTACAAACAGATACACTAATCGTATCCATTAGTTTATTTTGTGATTAATTGTTGGTTCTTATAAGATTAATATTTTAAATTATTTGTTGAATGATATATGGAAATAAGATTATAGACTGGACCCACTTGTTCCTCACTCTGAGTCAGTGGACTCTTAATAATATATTTATTGAAACTGGAAGTCAACATTTTTATTTCAAATAGGCATACATTGCGTTTATGAAACGTCAGATCCGGTTGCATGGTTCCAAAGGGTAGGTCCAAGAAGGATAACCAGCAAAAAACTCCATGGATACTCTTTTATCTAATTTATAAATTTACATTTTATTATAGTGGTTAATAAATTACTTTCTTAAAGATAATAGTAAAGTCTATTTTATCGAACTTCGGACACCACATACTTTTACAGATCTTTATTGTATGATGACTTTTATATTAATTTAACCTCCTTACGAGTCGCTTATTTCTTAGATACAAATAAATTTATAAATATATTCACACATTTTTCTTATAATTCAATAACGAAAGAAATAAAACTGTACATTATAAGACATTCATTGATAGATTTCTGATTGAATCGGATGGTCGGAATTAATAATTGATCTTGATCCAAAATTGAGATTTCGTTGCCTCAGAGCTAATATTCAACATAGGACTAAGTTTGTAGCAATCTATATAAGACTGTAGATGGATTATTGGCCTTGGCCGTACAAGTATTCCAGGCAAATCATTTCAATGAAAAATAGATAAACAATTAGAAAATATTTATTTAAATAAATATCTAATAATGCCTCTTAAAAAATGTTTTAATTAGTCCATTTAAGAAATGTATTTAAAAAATGCATAAATAATTAAAAACGTTTACAGCTCAAAATTCATTTAATAGAACTTTAAATAAAATAGAATTGCCTGGAACTAATAGCATTACTAATCAAGGCACGTATGTAGGTTAGGCTCGTGAGCGACGAGCGAAGTCAGGTCAAACCATTGTACTGTTCGCTTGAAATTTAGCCTCACTTTCTTTTATAGTAAGTTAGTAGTTTACGTGTAGTTAGTTCGATTGTCAAAATAGTAAAAACTTCGTTTATTACTTTTACTAGGCGTACATTGTACTTGTAACCGTAAAGCTCTAGTAACATGGTTCTAACTAGATAGGATAGAAGAATAGTCGAAAAGAATTTCTATGTTTATATATATCCTGTTGGTGTGGTGTGTGTGTGTTTAGATGCGCTAATTCCGGAACCAAACGGTTGTGGGTTCGATTCCAACACGGGACAATTCTTTTCGTGATTCACAGATCGTCGCACCCAGTCTGGGTGCCTTGTATCTACTATTTATATTTCTAAACTCTCTGCAACACAGACATAATATATATAATGCGGAAGTTGTTATTTGAAATATATTTACATTAAATATTTTTACTAGTATAGTAGTATATTTTATTAGTAGAAGATTTTAAGGGCTATAATATTGTACTAAGACCCTAGCTCAGAGTGTCAGAAACATTTGTTTAATATAGTATTACAGTATTGGACATACCTTTTAGAAAAATATGACAAATGCGAGTAATGCTATTTATTTTTTCTGGTTTCATCAGCAGTTGCGAACAATTATACCAAAATTTTGTGACTTTGTTCAAATTATATCTCAATAGTATAGCAAAGATACATCAATATAGAATTCGGAATACGATATTGTCTTTATTGTAAACTTGATTTCAGAATGGTCACCGATAACACCACCAGAAGGTTGGGTTTTAATATCAACCATATCTCCCAAACCCGAATCAACAAAGCCACAAACGACACAAAATCCAACAGAAATTCCCGACACAACAGAGGCTGCTAAAATAACTGTGTCTGAAGCAAATTCAACTTCAACTACAACCACAGCTTCACCAGCTTCAGAGATGGAGTTTGTCGTGAATATAACATTGTCTCCCACGGCTCCGACACCCACTTCAAGTATGGGGTTGATCAATGTCACGTCGAACCAGACACAGACGACTTCTCCTACGCCGATTGAGGGTAGGTGCATTTAAAATATTTATATAGTGGTGGGGGGGGGGGGGGCAAGAGAGGGAGAGAGAGTGTTCTACATGACAGTAACAACCGTTACCCATCTCCAAATGAGGGAAATAGGAAATTAATTGTCTCATTTAAGAGGGAAGTAGAAAATGGGAAGAGAAGAGAGACGTTTTAAAAGTTTGGGAAACCAAGGCTTATTTACAACGACTTATTATATCTATTTATATAAGCCTATGTAAATGACAAATATAAATAAGCACGTCTAAACTGCTGCATAAGGTTAAAACATTTGAAACCTTAAATAAGATTTCTTCTTCATCTGTTAGACCTGATAGGAACTCCTGTCTTAAAGAAATTGTAGTAATCTTTTATGAAAAGTAAATTAGATCAAATAAGTTTAAATTATTTCAAATGTAAATATAACAATTACAGTTGGTAATATTATTAACTTAACTCTCAGTTAAAAATACCATTGCGAAGAACAATGTTATTCAAATATTGTATCTTCTGTAGACACCACTACTGCCAACGTGACGACAACCGAAGCTCCTACCACCATCACAACCACCACTGAATCATACAACATGTCCAATTACAAAGAAGGTTGGTATATTTTTAATTTCTAATAGACGAACTGCATTTTTTTTTATTTGTAGGGGACATTAAATTATTATAAGATTATGTTCATGTAAATCTATTGACAGACAAATTAATGCAAGTTCAGTCTATAGTTCTGAAAAATTTTTTTTTGAATTTTCATCCTATAAAAAAGTAAAACGTATCAACCATAAAAAAACACAAGCAACGCAAATTAATTTTTAGTATTTAAAATGATTTTGTTAAATCTTGTTTTAAAGAATATTTTGCCGTGTTACTCAAATATCCCAGATTATAATAATGATTTAAAAAACTGTAATGATATACAAGAAAATATAAATGTAATAATTGATATAACCTTAAGTTATTTCCTCGTACAGTCAACAAAGAAGATTAAATATAAAAATATAAATACTTTGTGGTTAATTTAAACCGCAATAACAGTAAAAAAAACTTAATCTTTAATATAAACTATATTTATTATATATTATAGAGGTATAATAAAAAATACCTAACGTGTTCCGGAATTAAGATAACTATTTTCAAAAAATAAACTTCATTTTGCATTCTACCATTCTCGCACTTCAGGTCAAAGAACCTCCCTGAATAAGTTCTCTTATAAACAACGAGAAAAAATATTTCTCGTTCTTTCATACAAAGACTCGTCAGACGCTGTCAAACGGACCGTAAGGACGCAGTTCAGCAAAAAATACATTTAAATTCATTTGTTTTTAATAACGTGCTTAGTTTTTTTTATCAAAGAGTTTGTATGCAAATCCAGTAATAAAATGGACCAAAAAGTTTTATTAGAAAAAATAAATCTGACTGTTGAAACAGCTGTCAGAAACGAACCAGTACAGTGTTAACAAGTGCGTTATTGAGTTTAATAGTTTAAAAACAAATACGGATCTCACATAGAAATATAAAATAAGACGATCAAACCGTTAGTGAATACATAACAGTGTGGATGATTTTTTAATTATCAGTTAAAAGTAATTTATGTGCGCAAATAAATTTTGGTGAATTTAATTTAAGTGTTATAAATTATTAAAAAAATATGTTTTGTATAAATACTTAAATTAGAGAACCATTGCATGAATGACAAACGTTTAAAAAATTAAGTAACTCGCCAATGTTCAACACATCCAAACTCTTTGGTCACGAAAGAGGTTTACATTCACGACCAAGGAGGTAACAATGATAATAAACTCAACATTGCTGATGCTGGCAGTATGCGGGCGCCGCATGTGGCCGCAGGCAAGGATCGTCGGCGGGGCGAAGTCCGGCTTTGGTCAGTGGCCCTGGCAAATATCACTTCGGCAGTATAGGACTTCAACTTATCTGCATAAATGTGGAGCGGCTTTATTAAACGAAAATTGGGCGATCACGGCCGCTCATTGCGTTGAAAGGTAAGTGTCAACAGATAAAATTAACAAACATTATATTTTACCGACAGAATATATATTTTTTAAATCATATCTAAGTAGGAATGAGGAAACTAATTAGGATCCTAATTATCAAGGAAAATACGTGCTAAATTACGCTCCGTTGCCTCATAACATTGACCTTATTTCAGATTATGTTTGCGTCATTAGCAATTGTTACAACGGAATGTTAGTTTTAATATATGGTACGTACGAATGGGTGTATAATATTGTATTTAACAATTGTAATATATATATATATATATAATATTTGAACAAAGATCGGAGTCTATAGTCAATACTAACACACAACGAACAGCATAATTGGTAGAATCCAAAGTTTGTGTTTGTAGAAAATATTAGAGGTTTCAAAAAAAACAATTCCCAAAGAGCTGAAAAGAGACGTTAAAGTTGCATGAAAAAAAAATACTTTTGTATTTTTCGAATTGAAAACTCTATGACACTTAGACTACATCCACTAATTGTAAAATTGTAGAATGTTATACAAATATCTATGTCTATACCTGCCATCGAATACCCAGAGTTCAACACTAGCTATCTTTGGAGACATAAACTTATTCTATGTATATTTCTTTGTTATTTTTTTGTAACTCATTGTATAAAATGAAATAAATAAAGATAACAAATAGTTTATACAAAAGTTAAAAATAGTTTTATGGACCAACATTTTCGATCTAGAGATTAAACTTTTGGTAAAACACAAACTATCCTCAATCCTAGAGTACCACCGTCAGAGCTACTAGTACGGTTGGGAGAATACGACCTCGCGAATGAAGAGGAACCTTACGGCTTCGCTGAACGAAGAGTTCAGATCGTGGCCAGTCATCCGCACTTCGATCCAGCCACCTTTGAATATGATCTGGCTTTGCTCAGGTAAGTTTAGGATTATTCAACTCTATTCACTCTGACGTCTCAGATTTTTTTAATTGCAAACTTTATGCGGCAAATAGTTCAATACGTATATTTTGTACCTCTCTTCATCTGACCAAAAAACTTTTCGAAAACTGTAATCGATAAATCTTTATTCCAACAATAATTTTATCTATCTTCTATTTTTGATTAAAGACGAAATATCCGAAAGTACATTATAGTCTGATAATATATATTTGATACTCACTGTACAAATTCATTACATTTAAATTCCTGTAAACATTTAATTCGATTACGACAATTTTAAGATAATTTTCCAGAATAAACCTTTACGTTAAGCGTCAGTAGGTTCGTTGATCAAATTTTAAGTTTCTACTTGATTTACTCCATGGCATAATTATGTAGCATCGTTTTTGCTATCATGAGAAATAAATAATTCCTTTATCATGAAACCTATCATCAGTTTTTATGAATTTGTCCTACTTTTTATAAGACTACGTCCTTTGCAATATTAGAAGAATCAATAGTTGGTTAGTATTATAGAGGATTATTTTATTTTAAAACTGATGAATTTCTTATAGATTCATCATCAAATTTGACTAAACTTAAACAAGACGACGCATTAGAAAGCCAATATAAAAGTAATTATAAAATAGATAACCGTTTTATTGTTCGAGCCGCTGGTATAAGGAACTTTAAATGTGAACTGTAGATAGAGTTCACTTACTCATGCTATTTTTTTAATTCATCTATAAGAACATTTCAAAGAAAATAAAAGTGAGAGACATTGCAAATCATATATATATACATATATTATTTATCCCGGGATGAAACAATAAAAAATTAGACTGTAAATTCGTAGTGTTGAAATGTACATTACAAGGATTATTGAACTTTAATTTAGTTACGAGTAATACATTTTCTTATTTATTCTTAGACAATTAATTCCAACATCAAATTCATAAAGGCTTTCCCACACTACTTCAGATTCTACGAACCGGTGACCTTCCAACCGAACATCCTGCCGGTTTGTGTGCCGGACGACGACGACGACTACGTGGGACGGACGGCTTACGTCACGGGATGGGGACGACTTTATGACGGTAGTGTAACTTTTAATTCATTATGTAAGTCCTCTTAAACTGTAAACATACGATATATATAACGACAGGATTTACGCGTTGACGGTATATGATTTCGGAATATGACTTCCAGCACTGAAATATGTTTTACTTTTCGGAGGAGACCAAAATATCAATATTAATTAACTTCCCGTCCGTAAATTTGTAAGTGGAACAAAATAAATGGAGGTCTCTTAATAATTAACCAATTTAGTATTTAAATTATTACAAGTGGGCGTCAATTTGAAAATTCAGTGTCTATTGCAACATATATCAAAATTACAATTGTTTAGCATTTTTTATGAAACCCAAACAACTGATCAAGTGATAAAAAAATTGCTTCATTAGAACTTCAAAACGCCTCGTGATATTCTGGTAAGACAGTGACATATCATCGGATTCGCGCAATACAAATGGACTCATAATAGTACTAATAGAAAAATATAATAAAAAATTATAAAAATCTTTTCCAGAGGGTCCACTCCCCAGCGTGCTCCAAGAAGTGGAGGTGCCCGTTATAAACAACACCGCGTGTGAGTCCATGTATCTGGCGGCGGGCTACAACGAACACATACCTAATATATTTATATGTGCGGGATGGAAGAAGGGCGGCTCGGACAGTTGTGAGGGTGAGATAAACACACAAACATATGTATATAAACACATAAAAACAATAAACATTCACACACACACATGTACATATTTTTTTCATTGAACAGATAATGTACAAAAAATAACGTTCTTAATGTTTAAAGACATTCTAAACAGGAAATGACATTTGTAGCCTTGCATATATATGCGTATATTATAATATATGACTACTACTGACTTACTATACAAATACACTTAAATATGTATTATAGAGTCATACATACATTTACAGACTTTTTTTTTTTAGGTGACAGTGGAGGTCCAATGGTAGTGCAAAGGACGAAGGACAGCCGGTTCGTTCTAAGTGGTATAATTTCTTGGGGTATAGGATGCGCGGAACCCAACCAGCCCGGAGTGTACACGCGGATCTCTGAATTTAGAGACTGGATAAATCAAATATTACAGTTTTAAATCAAAAAATAATTGTTGAAAAGTGGTTTTCAAACTTAGTGTGGCAGTGCCTTTACTTAAAAAATATAGATAAATGGTGCGATTTTAATACATAGGTAAAGCTATACAATTTAAATAAAATATATTTAATACTTATTAAATTAAGTAACATACTAAAACAATGCTGTTTTTATACGAATTATACATTAAAACTAAAAGCTTTCAAAAATTAAACGACTTTAAAAAGTTTTTTGTAAACATATCAAAATAAGCTACATACCTGAATTTACTTTTAATTATATGCCCGACTTTCACTTTCAGATGGATTTGTTTATTATAATTAAAAAATGGGTTTACATTAATATTAAAATAATAATAAAATATATCGAATTACATTCAGAAAAACCTTAGCACGAAATATGCATTAAAAAAGCTTTTTTGAAGTCGCTTGATTAATTAATTTATTTATCATAGACAACGAATTTAATCTAAATGTCAAAAATATTATCTAAATTTATGATATAAGATTTTATATTTTTGTAAAAATATTTATTTTAGAATGATAGTAAATTTATGTGTAGATTAAGATAGGTTACTGACGCTGCCGAATTTTTAATTATTATGCATTAAATTCCTTTCGTAATAAATAAAATATGTTGTAAATAAATGCATTTATTAATAATATTAATAAAATAGCCATAATTATAATAGCTCCAGATTGTTTGTAGACAACAGTGATTATTGAAATAAAAATCTTTTTTAGAAATAATTCTTTTTTTCACCTATAATATCCTTGAAAAATAATTTTGATCTTTGAACGTATATAATAAAAGATAAAATAAATTATTTTCAGTCAAATTTGATTTAATCAAAAGTATTAAAAAAAAAAAAGTTTTTAAAAATATGTATTATTGCTTAAATATGTAGTGTCACCATTATTGTTTATTCTTAGAAGATATTGAAATAAAATCGTCATACATCTGATAGGCGGTGGTCATGTAGAGTTGGATACATAATTGACCTCCTTATCACATTATAGGCTTATTTGAATCAAGTTGTGTGTTTTTCTTTTGATAATATTCTTCGATAAACAGACTTTGAAAGCAGTATTAATATTTAGCCAACTAATGGATTCGCTATAGGTTTATTCCCTGGAATCCTATCCATATAAAATTTGCAATACATTCACCTATTACACAAACTATTCAACGAAAATATAGCTCAAAATAGGAAAGCTATATGTCTACATACTATATATCTCGTTAATAAATAGAGCTCTATAGTTGTGACCCGATATACGTGAATGAACAACTTAAACACGTAAAGGTATTAGAAAGCAACGGATACAAGGGGCGTCAAAGCCTTAGACCAGTAAATGGAATATTTACAATCTTATAATAGAGACGGGGCGTTCACCTATTTATCTACCATATATCAAACGACAAAGTTTTTTGTACCACGGGAAGCACCGAAAGATTTTCTGTAAGAATTTTCAATAGAGATAGTAGTTGGATGCCAGTTGCTACTATCACCCTCAGGACCATTAAATAGTATAAAACTCAAGAAAATCTACTTATAAAATTTCCCACATAAAGTGAGTTCAGCGTGTGCACAATTTATTAAAACGTGATGAATCTGCATGAGATCTCTGAAGACGTGGCACTACCTCCCCCAGAGAGTTGTGGCACGCAGTTAACGCTTTACGGCACGAGTTCGGAAGGTTCCGAGTTCATGAGTATGTACCCCGAGTGGGTTTCATTCTGTATAGGCAAATTCCAATATTAAAGTGAATACCGCCGAGTACATGTATAAAAGTTACTAAATCTCGGCAATCATTAAAAAAATGAAGTTAAGGATAAGAAATGCTGAAAAAAAACAACAATAAACACTAGGCCAATAATTAATCAATACTAGTAGTAACTTTCTTGTAGTAGGTATCTACCTACCTACCAAAGTATCTTAATATCATAATTTTAATTTTAATTTAAAAAAAATATCTATTACGCATAATGAGTAAATATAATATTTAAAAAAACAGGTTCATGGATAGAAATTTTATCTTTAAATGTTAATTAAGTTTTACGTTACAACTTATTCAATTATTTCTGATAGACAACTTCTACGAAACGAAAGACGACATAAATACTGTAGAGTTTATAAGACACGAGCTCAATAAGTATGATATTTTGTATACTCACATTGCGTATTAATGACTAAACAATGTAACAATAATACTTAAAAACAATGAATACATTCACTTATAAAACTCATAAGAGAAACTTTTCATAACACTGTACTATCAAATAACATTTCGATAATAAAATATGCTAAATACACATATTTTAATCGATCGAACTTCGCCTTGTTGACAAGCGCATCCCCACGAAGCCGAGGCCGTCCCCTGTCCCGTGAAATATGAACGAGGACAATATTTTAAATTATATATTTATATAAAAATGATTGCTACTTGGTAAGTCATCATTTTTTAAATTGTTGTTCGCTAATGTAGCTTCTTATTGGAAATAAGATGCTTTTCACTGTGGAAAATTCTACAATTTTTAAACGAAAAAAAAAACATGATATTGGGAATAATTTATACTAAATTAAAAATATAATTTCGGTACACTTATATTCTACGATGAAAGATAACTAATCAATTGGAGCATAGATGGAAAAGACAACGTCGCTGGCAACAGCCAGTCCATAACAAAATTCCGTTTCTGATGAATTTCTAATAAAATAGCCTTAATAAAATGCAAATATTGGCAATGAGACTGAGACTGTAAAAAATGGTCTTATTGGCATATAATAAAATAATGTATAAACTAAATAACTTCTAAATCATCAAAAAAATGTGGAACGCTTCACGATTTTGCGTGTCATCCTTGCGCAGGGGCCATGCTAATCTTCTCTGTATCGTTCCAATTTTAGTATATGTACTGCCGAAGCGAGTACACTTACATTACCTTCAATCTTATATATATAGTTAGTATATCAGAAAACATTGATAGCGCGATGTAGAACATCTGCAAAAACTTTATTACAGCGCCATCTAGTTATAATAATAATGACTATGCATGTAACTAGCATTCAACATGGTTCTTAAAATGCGCTAGATGGCGCTTTTAGCACTTTTTCATAAGGGCTATTTCATTTCGGAAAAGTATTAATCACAGAAAAATTGTTCAAATATTATAGCGATTTCGTTACACCAATATAAAAAATCGGACAAATTAATAAAACATCAATTAATCAAAATTATTTATTAATTCACTTCATTTGTATCATGTGAGCGAGCGTCCAGTCATGTTTGAGCTCCACTGTCTCAGAGACGGTAACTCCAGAAGAGTTCACTACTCCTAGTTGGTAGCGAGGGAACGAGCGTGCGTCGCGGTAGAACAACACTTCCATGCACTTACGGACTACATTTCTGGAAATAAAATATATTTTGATTGATGTACATTTGAACTATCTTTTGAACCTGGCTTCTCTCTCAGACAAATAAAATATTAAAATTAACTTGAGAAATTAAATAACCTAGATTTTATAAATTTATGTTAGGGCATTTAACCAACAATTAGGTCAATACAAAACCAACTTATTCAAAACATGTCTGACAAAACTAATATATTGTGAATAGGTCTTAAATTCTTCAAGTACATAATATCAAACCCGAAAGAACTAAACTGATAATATAAACCAATCAATAGCAAAGAGAAAGAGGTCTCATTATAGTAAATTCTATTTCATAATTATTTACAAATTATTTTTTACTAACTTAGCAGTTTCCTCATCAAGAGGTCCTTTCTCCAAAGCATCACGTAGCAAAGGTGTTGCCATGTATGACCCCAGACCAGTTGCAATGGCTGCATCTTCATAAGCTGTACCGAGTTTATCCACAGCACCCAGGAATGGCTCTCCATCCTGGTTGAAGATATAACTTTAGATTTGTATTAAGGGTAGACAAATCTAAGTTACTCATTAGAAGTTAGTTAATATTAATATATATAGCCATGTACTTCAGGAAAATTTAAGAATAATTTAGTAGTATTTAGTAATTACTGAAATGGTAAATTACAAGGGCAAATATTAGTTTTTAAACTTTATATGGTAGGCTAAGATTGGACATTATATTAATTATAAACCATAATATACAAACCTGAATTCCGGCAACAATATAGTTGCTCCACAAGGGATCCATCTTGCTTCTTTTGTTGTAAAGTACCCGTGTAAGCCAGCAGTGAAGTGATTTAGGTTTCAGATTCAGACCATCTCCCATGCATTGCTCATCAATACTATAATGTAATTTATATATTTGATTATATGTAAGTTATATCACTATTGAAATAATAATAAAATTAAAATTAAAATGGTGGAATTTAATTAATTAAATAGAAGACTTTCAACTGGCAAGTACCTTATTATACAATCAAAATAATTAAAGACAAATAAATGACAAATATTTTGCTATGCCCCCTTTCCACTTACATTTTTTGTTCAATAATATCCCTCAAGTACTGATAATCGGCATAGTCTCCACCAGATCCAAGCAGGATTAAGTCATTAACCTTCAGCACTCGGGGACAGTCTCGGAAGCGGGCTAAAGAGCCATAAGAACCGAGTGTGTCGGCAGCGATCACACAGCCTTTGTCATATTTCAGACCAATTACTGTAGTTGTAGTTGTTATTGGAGTTGCGGAGCTAAAAAAATATGGTGATAGAAATATACTCCATATAAAAAGTCACGATACAAAATTATAATGCTGGTCTTACTGAGCCTTGAAGTCTGAAACTGTGTGTTTCGCTGGCCCAAAGGATGTGGAATTGGCCGGGAAACTGTAGAATGCTCCGGGAGATGGACCGTTGTGCCACAAAGGTGCTGGGTTCATATTATCACCCATGAACGCCATATTACTAAGAATATATTATTTTTATTTTACTGTTAAAATTTATTCGTAAGCCCAGTACCAAACTTCTCTTTTTATTATAACCCAGAATGACAAGCGGCAATGTAAATGACAAACACTTTTTCGAATTGTTTCGTTCTACTTAAAAACGAAAAATATATAGTTTAATTAACAGTAATAAATATCATTTTATACATGTTAAGTTGTTTAAAAAAAGGTTAAAAAAATGTGTTTAAATTTAAAGTTTGTATAACGATTTATGTTTTCAAAAAATTATATTCAAATTACAATTACAAAACATTATTCTAAATCGGAACGTAACTAAATAGTTTAGAAATACTTAATAAAATAACAGTAGGGACAAAAAAATATAATAATGTATATTATATGTTCTTAAATTATATTAATATAAATAAAATATTTCTTTTATAAATGAAAATATGTTTATGTAAAATATATTGTTAAACCAATAATTACCCATATTAATCTGCAAACTTAATCGAGCATCAAAATACATTTTTTGGATACAACTGTCAACAGATTTCTGAACGAAAACAAATCGCAATTCTAGGCTACATTCATATTGAGGTTCTTTCAATTTCCTCATCAAAAAATTGACACAACAAAATGTCTAAGAGAGGTTCGTGAATTATAAAATATCCGTTTGAATCTCTTTATATTTCATGAAAATTATAATTTAAAGATGTGAGAAGTAGATCTAGCACTGTTATAATTGTGAATGCATGTTTATTTTCGTTTTATGCCCTTATTTATCATGTGTTATAGTTAAGTGAAAGATGTATAAAAGTGTGTTTTTAATGTTTTTTAAGGACGTGGTGGTTCCGCGGGAGCGAAGTTCCGCATCTCGCTGGGTCTTCCAGTAGGCGCCGTTATAAATTGCGCAGACAACACAGGTAAAAACAAGCAATGTTTTATAACCCTACTTTTTTGTTATGCCTGGATAAACTGATGATGATACCTAATTTCGACACAAGTGTCTTGAAAAATGATGATTTTTTCCTTGGCTGTGTCTGAAGTTATCCAGTCTCCGATTATAACCTAAATATGTAGATGTTTGTTTAGAAGTGCATCAAAAAAATCTACTAATAGAGCTATTTATACTAATAAGTAACATATAAAAAATATTAGTAGGACACATTATTATCAATTGAAACACTAGGCAAACAATGAGTTTATACATGTGACTTAATGTTTAGTGTAATGCTAGGCCATTTTAAGTAACAAACAACAATCTCTTTTTTGTCTAGAAGTCCAACAACAATCTCTTTTTTGAATAGAGTCCAACACCACACATTAAATATATATTTTATCCAAGGCGCCAAGAACCTGTATGTGATCGCCGTGCAGGGGATCAAGGGTCGCTTGAACAGACTGCCAGCGGCCGGATCCGGTGACATGATCGTAGCCACTGTCAAAAAAGGAAAACCTGAACTCAGGAAAAAGGTAATTAAATAACTGCATGTTAAAGAAGGTTGTTTATAAACAATGTTATTTTGTTTGTATAGACTTTTTATGTATTTTTAATTGCTATGATGAAATGCCATGGTTTCGCTTAATAAATTATGAATTGTATGCACACAGTATACAATATGTTTCTACGCCTTGGCTGACTGATGCAATTTTATTTACATTTTTTTGTATGATGCATGTGTAAAGTGTGTTTAACTTAAAAATAAAATATATTTTGAATAGTAGTACTAAACCTGGTACATATTAGATTAGTTGTTAATAAATATAAGTTTTACACCTAGTTTTTATTATCACTGAGCAGAGAATTACAAAAAGTTTGAATTAAATGCAGCTACTGAAGATATGAAATGTACAAACAATAATTTTCATTTGAGTCAACTAATTCCAGGTAATGCCGGCAGTGGTTATTCGGCAGCGGAAACCATTTAGGAGGAGGGATGGAGTGTTTATATACTTTGAAGATAATGCGGGGGTCATTGTTAACAACAAAGGTGAAATGAAAGGCTCTGCCATCACAGGACCTGTTGCCAAGGAGTGCGCTGATCTGTGGCCCCGTATAGCATCCAATGCTAGCTCTATAGCTTGATTAATATATGGATAAGGAAATATCAGTGTTTTATTTTTAGTTTATATCACCTTAATAATTGTAATATATATAATTTGAGAAATAAGATACTAAGAGAATAATGCATAACTTTGTTTCTCTTTGAAGTAACAGAAGATTTATTTATATTTATTTTTAACACTATTGCACACAAAATATGAAATTTAAAAAAAAATAGAACAAATTAAAGATAGTATATGAAATTTGGTACAACGGCGACCTTATCACCAAGAGTGATCTCTTACAGGTAACTCATAATTAAAAGGACAATTTCGTTAAAGTACAGGCAGTAGATGAAGAATCAAATAAAATAAAGTACATACATAATAGTATTATAGGAACCAAAAATTATACAGCTTTCGATAGTTCATGCTGGGATATAACAATAGTATGAGTAACATGTAAATTTAACTTGGTTATCCATACACACCACTAGCTTGAGCAATACTATCGTTTTAAGTGAGCCCTGGGATCTCAAAATTGTATTTGGCTTTACTAGCATACTTTCTCTAGTATTTAGATTTCTAGGAAAATAAGCTGAACCGACAGCTTGTAACAAATATAGATAACGGATGAAGCATATTTACCTAGTACTGAGCGGAGGAGAATAATACGTTAATAAACGTTGACTGTCGATACTCCCCGAACCCGGCATGAATGAGCCAAGCAAGTAACTGTTAAATTACAGTTATCAAGAAACTAAAAAGGTCTTCTCTGCTGTGGAACAGGGGCTGTTGAGAGTCGAGACCTAGGTTGCTGAAGAAATACGACTACTATATATACCGTTTATCTACTATATTGTTTTGTCAAGTCTCCCAAGAAGCATTCCCGTCATACATGCAATAATGGAGTGCCAAAAGAATCTCCTTGGTCCTTTCATTTTCACGCAATCTCCTGAAAATCAAATGCACATTATTATATCGAGACTCATGCGCCACAAAACGGTGCTGCCTTGGAATCAACAAAAAATATTTTTCTTTGTCTCAGTAAAGTGTAAATCGCGCTATTTTAGTTGTTGCTTGTGTGGCTTTTTGGACTGCGGTATATGGTCCACAATAATTGTCGCCAACGTCAGTGTGGTGGCAATGACCTCGTCCAGTATTTCTTTTTCAGACGATAGTTAACATTAAAAGAATACCAACAGTTAAAAAAAAACGTTTGCTGGGTATATTCGGCTGAATACTTCTATAGTGTTTTCAAATATTTGTTTTGCGTGTCTGCCCACCTAGCACTCAAATTTCTGTGCATGAGGGTAATAGCCAAAGAAAAGATGCATTTGTATGTCATAGAACTAGAAGTGACGGCCTCTTAAGCCCGCAATAAGCTTGCTCATTACCTACTCTTCCCTTATGTCGTGGGATCCAGGCTAATGCAAAACTAAACTATTGTTATGACGTTTCTTAGTTATTGAAAAGAATCTGAAAATTTTGGATATTATTTTAAAAGACATTGCCTGAGAGAGTCTGGAAATAACTCTGTGAATCTGATAGTATTCAGATTTTAGTTAAACTTCTTTATAGTTTTTCATTTCTCAGTTCATTTATTGTTTTAGTGACAGGAGTTTTTATGGAATTAGGCGTTGTCTATCTTTGGAGAAACTCTGTACTCCTCTGAAGCTTACATTATAATATCAACCCTGAAAATGAGTCGATAACCAAAGATCCAAAACCTAGCTTTTAGTTGATCAAAATACTATCAACTTTAAACTCTTGTACACTATAATAAGCTTTATCAAAACACTTTTAATTTTAGATTCAAAAATAGGAAAAGGATGGTTTAAGACATCTTGTGGAACTTTATTATATGCATATGCATACAATCAAGCCCATAAAGGATTTCTTAAATATTTGAAGACGAAATTTCTGCATTCAAAGATTATTTTATTTCCTGTATTTATCAAATCAAGAGTTTTGTTCTATCTAACTAACAACTACAACTATTGTGCAAAAAGGGTCAATAAATGAAACACTTATATAGAGATATCCTATATTACGCACATACATCTAGCTTAGATAAAGTATTCAGAGGATTAAGCATTTTTATTTCCCGAGTTAAACAGAATTTAAGCAACTCAACTGATTGAAATCCCTATTTCCATGCTGTTGTGTAAATAGTATTTAGTCAATTTTAAAATACACATTCTGTGTGACATGGAAGAATAGTGCATTAATATTGGTAAAAAAAATAAACAAAATGGAAACAATTTACACTGACTATAATTATAACTGGTAAGTGTATTTAATATACACTTTAATGTTAATAACCATAAAGTGCATTTTAAAATAACGTCTATCGTCGTTTCTTGTGGGTCTTGGTTGGTCCCTTCACAAAGCACCAGTCCACAGAAATTGCTTGACCCAGAATGTCGGTTCCATCTAATGCTTCTCGAGCACTCTGAAAATAAAACATTTCACATGTATGTATTATTCCATAAAAGGAAAAACAAAATGAGACCATTTTTTAAAAACAGAATATAAACAAGTATTCATAATTTGTTTTAAGAATTTATGTTTCAGCTAATATAATTTTGAGTAATAAAATAAATAACACAAAATAAATGTCATGAATTGGAGAGTAATTGTTCAATTATTAATTGATTTCAAAATCATTACTTGAAGCATATATATTTAGTACTTACAGCGGCCTGTTTGTATGTCTCATACTCAACCAACGCATAGCCTTTCAAGAAACCGGTGCGTCGATCCAGATTTAAATGAATGTTCTTTATTTCACCAAACTCAGAAAATTGATTCTGTAGAACATTTAAACAAAAATAAACCACAACATATTATTACTATATTATATTTTTATAAACTTAGACTTGGCATTTCAGTAGCCATTTTCAGTAACTGTTAGGTTGTTGGCATTTTAGATAGTGTTAAATTATGTAATAATGCTCTCTAATATATAATAGGCTCTCAGATGGCTCCAATTTTAATTCATATATCCATAAAACAATGTGATTATTATATGATCATAAGTGAGTGATACAGGTTTTAAACATAATTTGAAATTAGACAAATATTCTTTACCATTAATGTGCATAAAGCCTTATTGAAAAAAAAATACTGGTAAGTCACTGTTCATTGGGGCTGTGTATAGCCCTGAACCATTAACTTGTGTTTGGAAAATTCTATAAAAAAACATCTACAATAAAGAAATTTTGTATATATTTAACCTGTATGTCCTCCTCTTGTGCCTCTTCATGCACATTGCTCACAAATAAAATCCATCCCTCCACTGAGCGCTGCGGGCCAGGAGTATTACTATTTCCTTCTGGTGCTAGGCTGTCATATCTGTAATATTTTAAAAGTAAGATATATGTTTTTCCTAGATACATAGCATTGTGAAAAAACCTAAAAAACTATTACAAAATATGGATTTGTCTTAAGTTTATAAAAATCATTAGTTCACTAGATTAACTATGTTAATAATTAAATTAAATTTGTGAATAAGTGATTATGGATAGCAGTCAAGTCACTATAGCTGGTTCACATTTATTTGTATCAAGGACCATTCTTATCAGAATAAACAAATAGTAATACTAAATAATAACATACCTGCCCCTATTCCCTCTTTCTGAGCCGCCTCCTCCAGTCTCTGAACCAAATCCACGACCCTTACGTTTACGCGCCTTTTCTTTCAAACGAACAATTCCCTCTGAAAAACGAAACAAGCTACAAATCAATCGGTAAAGCATAACCTAATTTTGGTTAAAACTTTTTAGGAACTCTGTCAAACAATATATAAAGAATTACAACGATTAATAAAAAAAAATATTAAGGCTTAAAAATGCCAAAATATATGAGTATATCAAATGTTTGCAAATACAAAGCTTACGTTCACCATCTTCGTCTACTTCAAATTCTTCCGAATTTTCAATATCTAATACATCAGCCATTTTAATGGCAACTAAAATAAAGTTCTTGAATGTTCTTCTCGCAAACTTTCAATTGAACAATATTTTATTTTATATTTATATTAAAGATTTTCGATTTACGACACGCTATCATAAACAGTAAACTCGTCAGCCGTCAAAACTAGAAAGAGTATCGTAGGGATGATCATGTACATCAATAGTGAATAAACATCGATGTTTAGTTAGAAACATCGATGTTTTGACATTGATGTTACTATTACTTTTCCAATAAACTTAACATATATTTTAGATTTAACAACCAATAAAGTAGTCTAAGTGTAGAACACTACAATTAGTTACCAAATAATAATATATTTTATAAATCTTTTAATTTTATAAGGTTTTGTATGGTGGTTCCTCATTTTATAATAGAGATAATTGGGTCTAAAGAACATCGTAACAAAAACTTTAGTACATTTTTACACAACTAAAATGCATAATATATCTTATTCCTTTTTTCAAAGAAGTGTGGTTACTAGTATTATAGTTTGTAAGTAATAAATTTACAGATTTTATATCAATACACGGACTAAAAATGTACATGGTTTTTCTATTTCACGCTTCTCCATATAAGTATAGACAGAAATTGAGGATATGTTTTTAAACGCTACTTATGATCTATTACATTGCTCTTTTAAATAAAAACATATTTCAAAAACATTTATTTTATGAAACCATAAAATAAATGTTTTTGAAATACGGGATACCTACATACAAAAGTGAAATTCGGGGTTTTTAACTTCAGTCGACATCACTTATACCCTGAAAGTAGGTTTCATTATGAAATAACATTTTATAATTTTACTATACTGAACGCTAACAACTGACAATTCTTCTGTGAGCTTCCAAACTTAAGACTGTCAAATATACATTTTAGATATGTTTAAAATTTGTTGGTATATTATATAATTGAATTATTTTCAAAATTTAAAATGAGTCTGTATAACTTATGGAGCAAAGAGTCCAAGGAACCCAAACTTAAATCATCTTTATCGACCGAATGGAATATTAAATCTCCATTAGCTTCACCGAAATCTTCACCTCCACCAAGCAGAGTAGGAGAAGCCATATTTCAAAATTATATTGAATTAATCAAATCCAAATCGAATATATCAACGGAAGCGAAACAAACAGAGCAGTTAGATAGACCATTTGATTTTTATGACGATGAAGAGTTTGCATTTGGAATAAACTTGTTAAATAATAATGTGGCTTGCGTTGGTGAAAATATAACAAAGCTTATACAAATGGGTGAATACATAGTCACATAATATATATGTATTTCTATTTACAAGTTGAAAGATTATAGTTCCAACATTATATATGTATATTCTTCAATAGTGGCAAAACTCAAACCGAAGTCCCCGTGTCAACTAAGTCACCTCGGTGTTATTTATCTTCTATACCAGTTATTCATGTATAACGCGATATCTAACATTTTTCCTATTATTATTTTTTTATATTTCGGCTCTATTGCAAGCATCATAATCTCTGAACTAACTGCTGCGGGTGAATACTGGATATTGAATATTGTCGCTCTGAGTATCCAACAGTGCAGAATATCGGAAAATAAACCGTATTTTTTTAATTTTATGAATCTTTTTCCATTATAATCTATATATTATAGTATATCTTATCAGCAAAATTAAATAGGGTAAGGTTAAATTGTAAAGGCTGATAATTGGCGGCGTTAGACAGGCTATGTTTGTTTTAGTCTGAAGGTTTATTTTAAAATAGTCATTAAATTATTTTCTAAATATCTTTAGAGAGGGCTTTTATACTTTAAAGGGGACTGTGAAATGATAAAAGTGGCAACAAAAAATGTCGATTCTCGATTGTCAAATGTCTAAACTCAAAATCACATGCAGTTGTCAATTGTCAAACTGAATCGTGTTTTGTAATGTTCTGATTTTGAATATCTTCAATATTAATAAATAATCGCCGTTTGATTATTAAATAACTTAAAGTCATGCCGGAAATATCCCTTAAAGATACCATTATTACATCTCTAAACGGTAAGTAGTATATGACGAGATCGTATTATTTACCCAAAGAATAGACTTACATAATTTTTGTTTTCACCTATATTTAAGTGATGACATGATTATTTAATTATAGATGGTATGCCCTAAATTCAAGTGAAGTCAGAGGGTTTTCTAGATTATACACTATGTGGGGCGACGATAGTTTTATATTTGGTACATATGTAAAAGTAAATTATTCTATAGATTTAGTAAAACTGTGTTTTAATATTGCGTTTTACTGAGTATTGTTTAATTAAGAAAAATTTACAATATTAACAACATTATAAAACCATATGAAATGGTAAAAATATTTTTTTTGGACTTTTTTATTTGAATCTAACAGTTGCATCTAACTCAATATCATGTGTGGAGATATAAATATTTAAAAACTCCGAGTAGTATATTATTCTCTCTCACTGTAAATTATAAAACTTTCAGCTCAAGAGCCATGGCCAGAAAATGTAAAGTTATTCCAGCCATATGAAGTAGAACAAATTCTGCTCCCTGACAATGCAAGCTGTCTAGCTGTACAGGCATTCCTTAAGGTATTTGCAATTTAAAATAGGTATGATAATATAACCAAGTGTTTCAAATCAACTGGTTTCTAAACAGACATAAGATATGAAAATGATGTGTTATTCGGTTTGTTGATCTGGATATCAGCAAATTATAATTTTAAGGAGTTTTATTTTTACTGTACTATATTTGAAATAATTATTTTTTTCTGAATTTCTTCATTATATTAGTCATCTGTTTGGCCATTTGTGAGGTAGAGTATTTCAAGGGTATTTAGTGATTAGAGTGTTACCATATTTTAACCAAAATTGGTAGCAGTCCCTTTTTTGTATCATTCTTTGGGTTTAGAATACTACAGTAGCATTATGGTATGATAATTTTAGTATTATCAATATTATCTAAAAGCGAGGTGAAAATTCACATTGGAGTTATGTCACTGCTGCTAAACTGATTGGCTATTTCTAGATGCTTCTTGTTTTGGTTATTTATTTATTTATACTAAATACAAGTATATCCAAAATATAGTCTGTACATGTGAACTAATATAAAATCAAATTTGATTTTCTTTGTTTTCTTTTTACTCTCAATGACCAATGAACTTGAAAATTTGTACCCATGTAGTCAGGGGTACAGAAACGTCATGGGATACCTTTAATTCTGAAAAAAATACTGTTATTCATGTTCCTAGAAAAATACTTTTAGATGGCTATCCAACGAAATCTATATCTATCTATCTTTGTTGTTTTTTTTGGCTGCTAATTTGTTTGTTTGGCTATTTGTGCATCAGGCCCGAACAGAAATGTGACAGAATTTAATGTTATTCTGTGTGGTGGCCTTTTGACTGACTCCTCCAGCACCCATATGTCGAAAAAAAAACAAAATGAAAATATTTTTCTTTAGTATAACTATACATTGTGTAGTATAACTTGACATTGAGATATGCTTTGTACAAAAACCATAGATGACAGAATTGATAATTTGTTTGTGTTTCAATTCACAGATGTGCAATTTACCATTTGAAGTTGAAATGCGCTGGAATACCGAGTTCATGTCGCCATCAGGCCGAGTGCCCTTCATCAAGTGTGGGGCTTTCGTAGTCTCAGAGCTGGAGCCGATAGTTCAGTTCGCAGCCAACAAGGGAGTCTCACTGTGCTCCACCCTGACCACAGAGGAACGGGCAGAAATGAGAGCATACATGAGTTTGATTACTAATGTACTTGTAAATGCTGAGGTGAGCTGGTATTTTCAATAAATTATGGAACAATTAATTTTGTATGTTATATATATACATACTTATATATAATTATATTATTATTAATAGTGTCACATATAGTATGTAGATTTAGCAAATTTTTTTTTTTTTTGTATTTGGGGGAATATGGGTTTTTGGAACTTGGCCATAATAAATAAGGTTACAAATTAAAAGACATCTTAAATGAAACTAATATAGTGTGAGAATATGACTTCAATTGTTCAAGTCGTTTCGGATTTCGGAGTAACACTTTGAATCCAATATACATAGATATTTAAAAAAATAAAGGAATCTGAAATTACCCTTCATCCTTGGTTGTTTTTACCCATGCAAATATGTTCAATTCACAAAAAAGTTTTCTAAAACTGTCTATACCAAAGACAACTTGTTTTCTTTTGAACACTATTACATAGAAGCCTTCAGGTTTCTATTAAAATTAAGAAAGGTTCCGTAGAGTATAACTATGATCTGATTCCAGCTCTACATATCCTGGGTAGACCAGGAGACGTTCAACACGGTGACCAGAACACGGAACTCGTCAGTGTATCCGTGGCCCCTGGGCTGGTTGCAGACAAGGGCCAAGAGGTCCAGTGTTATTAAACGACTGAGAGCCCTGCATTGGCATGATAAAACCCTGGAACAAGTATTAGCTGATGTGAGTATTATTTTTTATGTTCTACTAGCTATTGAACGCGTTTCCGTCCCATGGAATTATTGTCGTTATATCTACAGAGAAATGTAGAGTGTAAAAAAAAATCAAAGCATAAACTAACTTTCGAGATTTTCGGATTCGAACATATGAATGATGAATTTTTATATAGAGATGAAATACCATTGGTGAATTAATTTTGCTTTATAAAAGAATAAAAAAAATTAATAGACAGAGGCCCTAACCCTTTGTATGTGAAAAATATTTGGTACTTAGAAAAATAGAGTGCAGGTATTTAAAAAAAGTTTAAAAAAAATGTCTAAAAGTCAACAGCATTAATTGCGCATTTTAAGAATCTTTGATATGAGTCGACGAAAAACTTATAGATAACTAATAATAGTTAATATTTATTATTTTGTACTTTCAGGTGGAACAATGTTGCAATTCTCTCAGCCAGCGCCTGGGTGATAAAGATTACTTTTTTGGAAGGTAAGTTTTATTATATAGGTAAATCATTATATATTTAATATTATTCAATGAATCAGATTGATTTAATGGTACAACTATTGCTGAGTGAAACGTGGGTTCGATTCCCTCATGGGATAAATCTTTCTGCGATCCACAGATTGTTGCTCTGGTTTTTTGTGTATTTTGTTATTTAGTTGTATATAAGAACTGCCTTTCTACATATGTTACTACTTCTCAGTCCGACTCCGTTAGATGCCCTCGTGTACGGTCATTTGAGGGCCCTGTTGTCCGCGACGGGGCCCAAGGCTGGGTTGATGATAAAACCTATAACTAACGCCCTGTTACGACATTTGATGAACATTTCTAATTTGACGAAAACCAAATTGACGGTATATATTTTTTTTGTATTAAATTTGGTAGTTAGAAAAAATAATAATTAAAATGTAATTTATTAATAATATATTATAAATACTGCCAACCCTAACAACGTGTAGCTCCAAGAACAGTATCTAGTGTCTCAGGGTTGCCAGCTGTGTCACCATCGTAACTCCCCGATGCGTACCGTCTCACGAACAAAACGATCCAAAATGTTCATGCGCAACCCTAGCCGAGAAAGTATCTTTAATAAGGACGTTTTTGGTTATTATTTTGTTTTTTATTTAGATTTTTTAGTAGCATTTGTTCAAAGATATCACAGCGAAGTTGTTAAATGTAGTATTCATCAAACGGACTCAATAGCTCAGTTTCTAGAGCGACGGGGCGGAACCCAAAAGCTAGCAAGTTCGAATCCTGCGCGAATTTTATTACTATTTAAGCATAACATGGCTTAAGTATAATTCAAAGTTTGTAGTATTAGTTATTTTTTACTAACGATAGCTGAATAAAAAAGTGATATTAGAACTGATAGATAGATAATTTTCAATCAGGTTTCAAACCTTTCGCATCAAAACAAATAATAATAATGAGTTCAAACGATGGTAAAATTACATGCGAATATGAAGGAGACGGTCCAGCTGTATTAACTGACGAGGAATATGCATGCATTGTCGATATAGTAAACGAAGTTATCGATAAAGTCGACGAAATTACCTATAAATTGGAATGCGATAAAATCGACTTTGAAATTATCGCGTATAATGAAAGATTTGAGAATTTTGAACGCAATATGGATTTGGATACCATTGATGAAAAGACAGATATAACTGTGTTGGATATAGGGGAGGAGGAGATACAGGTTATCGATGCTGTTATCGATAATATGGTCGATAGTGATGGGACGGTCACAGATAATCTTATAGATTGCGAAAAAGTTACTAGTGACATTGACACGCCGTTGAAACAGTTATTGGATTCTGGGTAATTGTTTTTTTTTTATTATACAAAAACTTAAGTACTTAATAATATATTCAGGAAAACGCAAAAAACATAGCTATCGTGGTAACTTTTTTTATTGTCAATTAATATTATATTTAATCAGAGCGGAAGATCAAGATGTTGAAACAGAACTTCTGAAACGATTCAGTAAAGATATAATATTGGAAAGTGGTAATATAAGCGATAAAATACCAAGCAGCGACTCCAAATCTAATTCCATTGAAGTTTCATCAGGTTTTTAATTTTAATTTTGTTTTTTTTTTAATATATTAATGGTTATAATGTGGATTTACTATTTACAGAGGTTTAATATATATTATTAGTTGTAAGGTTTATAGATATTCTTTTTAAGATCTATCCTCAACGGCCGAATAATAATGAGATGGTCATTACATTATATTTTTTCTTTTTTATTAGTTGCAGATTCGAATTCGACACTAAAAAATATATTAAAAATACCAAGTAACGAAGAAATAAGCGTCGAAAATCTTTTGAAATATTTTCGCAAACAAAACGATGTTTACAATTCATATTACCCCGAAATTGTGGATGTAGATTAATTTTTTAATATTGCAACATTAATGGATTTAAAATAACCTCCCCCTTTAAATTTTATTTTAATATATTTTTTTACACTTCAATGTTTGTTAAGAAAATAAAACTATTAATTGTTGTATGTGTTTTTATTATGTAGAAAGGCAGTTTAAATAATATTTTAATATTTATGGAGACAACATTCACCGTCAAAAGTGAAATTTACAACTGACATTTGATGTTCTTTTTACCCTTTTTTTTTTAAGACGGAGGATCATATCCATTCAGAATTCAAGGATACAGGTAACATTTGAAGGTTATATATATTTAAAAATATTTTCTTCCGCAGTCCATCCGAGCTCGACGCCTTGGTCTTCGGCCATGTATTTACGATAATAACAACACGCCTGCCGTGTCGTAGACTAGCTGACACTGTAAAAAAACACACAACACTGGTCGCCCTCGCCAAGAGGATAGACGAACAGTACTTTAAACGGCCATAGCGTGAGATATTCAAGGACATATCTACTGTTTTTAGAAGTCCTTGAATTTCCCCTTCAGATTCAGCAACCTTGCTTTATATTTTTAATCTGTAATTACTTTTTAAACTGTTGTATGTTTTAAATTGTAGATATATATGACATAAGGATTTCGCTTATGGGCGATGGCTGATCGCTGATGGGATTTCGCTAAAGGCTAACATCTATATCACGTTTTCACACAAAACAATATTATATTTCATCATAGCTAAGACAATCTGTATTGCATTAAATAAAAATACCCTCTAGCTTTATTTTATCATACATATCGATGTAATAAATACTTCTTACTTAAATAAATAACTAAGAAATCGTAGCTTCCGCTTTAAATATTAAATAAATATATTAATATATCTATTAATATTCGAAAAGTATCAACAACTATTATTGTCTATTAAATATTATTAAAACAGAATTTCTAAGTATATTTTTTTAATGAATACATATTATACAATGTCAGACCTATAAAAAATTAAAAATAGAACGCCATGCGCTTTTTAGTGAAATCTAAAATTTAAACTGATTCGGTGAAATGTAGCCTAGTCTGCCGCGAGTAAACAAGAACGTTAAAACTTAATAATAATAGCATATTTTGCCATATATATTAAAATGTAATTGAAGTGGTTCTGTCATCACTTACCATCATATAACTCGTATTACGGAATACGAAGCTTCTGTACAAAGTTTGCAATATTATGCACTACATGTGTGAGTCATGCACACATAAACAATGGAAAAGCAAAACTTTTTCTCTTTTTTTTTATACGTCTCTGTCTACAACATTTACATCCGGTTCCCTAAGGCTGATTAAAAAAAAATACAAATGTTCTGTTAACCTGATTGGTTGATGTCGTGATAAACAACCAATCATACCTCTTGATAGTGCCGTCAAAATATTTTAATTCGTTATACTTCTTAGCAGAGCTTTTAAATTTTTCTAGATTTAGTAAGAATTTTTGAGTGTACTTAGTAAAAGTAAATCAATGGTTAATACTTGTAATATAGACCACCACTTTTTATAGTATTCACTTTATTTTTAATCTAACAATAATTTTTTAATACTTGTTTAATTAGAAATTAATATTGACATTCGAATTAGTGTATTTCTTAGTATTTTGAACGCATTTTTAATTTGTAGGTAGATTAGGTGGATTATTCTTCACTTTTTTTCAATTGTGCACAAAAAATAGTACATAACAGGCATATGTCTAGATTATATTATATGTGATTTAATTGCAATATTTTTAAAACAAATTAATTTAATTTCTTTGAAATATCTTGTGTACGAAATTAAGCGGTTATTATTAAAATTGTTTTTCAGATAGTCTTTATTTCTTTAAAATTTGATATTAGTCTAAGAGCCGGCATCTGATGGTCCTGCTTTCGAGATTCATTAAACAGAGATGCATGAATCAGTTAGCAGCTCTTTTACTAGGTATTTTTATGTAATTCAAATTAATACTATTTTATTTTAAGGAAATATGTTTTTATTTTTAAGTACAAAGTGTGCTCGTATACGTTAATGTATTATTTGTTTTTGTTTTATTTACACTATATTATTAAATGTTGAATAGATTCCAAGTGATTTCATTTAAATCGCCTTAACAATCATTGCGACATCGTTAGTTATCTACTTATTATTGCTTTCCTTCCACTGTCACCCCTCTTTCAACCTGTGACCTTGAATATTGTTTTAAGTTCACCACGTACCCGCAAGTAAACAGTTTGATATTTAAAAGGTTTATTATGTTATAAGTCATTTTGTCCATCCGTCAAATGAGAAAATTATAACCTTCACAAATATAACATATGCGTCCCGAATTATCATAAGAATAAATAAACAGTCACTAACAGGGATACTTTTCCAGGCTCATGTACCGGAATATCTGTTAAGGATGCAGTTGCCAGAACTTCAAATAGTAAGTCAACATTATTACAAAAGAATTGGTTTTGAATTCTCAGCAGGATGCAATTTTTGTAGTTACGAGCTATAAAAAAATCATCTTGAGATTGATTAAAAATTAATTAATGACTACGAGAATGTTAATCATTAATTAAAGTGTATGCTACACTTAAAGCTTCACAATGTCATTGCCGTATATATCGCTTATGTATTTCGAATGATATTAACAGACATATTAAATTGGCGTGAAAAAGTAAAAATGAATATTATTCTCACGATACATTCTATTATTTTGTTTGGATGTTAAAGAATAGACGTCAAAATAATCTCCGAAATTTTAATGACAACAACAAAAGATAATGGGGTTTTGGCCATATAATGCCTGTTTGCGCGGGAAATATTAAACTATCCATCATTAAATATAACAGATTAAATATTATTTATTTCAATACTCTCAACATATTAATATTATATAAATAGACATATCCTAATGTTGGGAACACTGCAGATGCGATTATTAGTTTTCACTACTGTCAGCATTTTTTAATTTTGGTTTTTTTGGTTTGTCATTCCCGTCTAAATACATAATTATATTATAAGTTTAGCTCAATGTGAATCACTCTTGTTTGTTAAGTTATTGTTTGATAACATTGTTTTTTGACAAAATTGAAACTTTAAGGACTGTCTCGGCATCAGATTTTCTACCCAGGTCAAACCAGAACCAGACATTAATGATAATTCAGGAGCAATTATAATAAAATATTTTATATGCTTTCGGTAAAAAACGATTTTCTTATGGTTAGAATTAAAATCCTCAATAAGTAACAAGTCAACGTTTCATTGATTTTGTGAAAAATAAATCCATTGTGTCTTGTTATCTATTCAGGAATGTAAAATGCTAGAAGTATTCAATATTTATTGAAGTATTTCCAAAATTATATATATAATTATATTATAAGCAACCTTGAAAAGGAGAAAAACGAATATTTTTTGGTGCAGGTTATATTTATCAATATTAAAATACAAAATTTCCTGTTATTTGTTTAGAGTGCTGTCAATTCATTTTGTTTCGGACAGTTAAGAGAGATAGGTCTATTTCATTACCCAATTAAACATCAGTACTTTTTGAAGCACTAGTTCCCTAACAAACTTCACAGCTCGTTATTAAGTTATTTGATCTGGCATCACTTTAATAGGATAATGAAATGGCAACTTAGAGCGTTTTTATTGGTGTTCTTTGTTTAAAGGAAATATTTTTAGAATTGTCGGAGAAATAAAACATACACTACTTAGTGCCTATATTTATTTGGTTTGCATCACAAAAAACTGTAGCAAGATACCATTCAGTCATTCTTCCAAATTTATATAAACCACCCATATTCTTTATTTAAAACTTAACGCTAAAATTTAAAATCATTCCCTAACAGGTGGCAACACAATCGCGACCACAGTTAAAAAATAAATAAGTTACGATTTTTACAATATCTTTTACAATTTTTATGCACTTTCTCGTTCACAACACAAAAAAAAAACAATTCTGAAGTCACACAATTTTTTAACTAATATAAGTGTGCGTTCTTCAAAACTGCGCCATTTTGGTTTGACATTGATGACATTTAAATCTTAACATGGCGTACGCTGACAGTTGGCTCTGGAACCTTCATTTTTTAAATTCTCCTGGACTGGTGGAGAATCATTTGACGGACGCTGAAAGTGGATAGACCGAGACCAATCGCTGCAAGGGCAAGAGCTGATCTTGTCATCATTTTTTCACGACTCGCAGGCTGTGGACAATGAAATAATTAAATATTAATAATTAACACTGTAAGGGTATTAATATTGACGAGCAACACTAATATAAGAGATGAGAGAAACTTAATGAACAAAATTTGTTCAAAAAAGCTCAACAAGTGTTGGATACCAAATCCGTAAAATAGATTAAAAAAAATATGTTAGAATTCGAGAGATGAATTTAAACACCATTCATTAGTTTCAGACCTAATGGAGACAAGTGCCAGCGATATAGCTTGCCTAATATATATTTTTATTTATCTGAACGAATTTTTCAATACATTCAAAAACTATATTTTTCATATAATTCTATAGTCACAGTTGAACTCCAATCACGAAACTAATTTAAGAACAGACTAGTCGTTGTGTAAGTGATAATTGGCAACACTCCTATTTTAGTTGTGTAAAATAACAGAATATAATATTTGTAATTTTTAAGGAACGAGTGTCAATCGTTAAAATTATAAAAGTATTTATTAATTGTCAAGTTAAAAGTAAACAGTATTATTAAAAAAAGGTTTTTTATATATTTTCTAAGAGGTTTCTTTTGACATTAAAACTTCAGACCAAAAAAGCAATTTTTATGGTTGTCTATCTATTAAAAAGTAATAATATTTGTAAAGGTTTTTATCATTAATATTGGTTATTTACTAAATATACGTGTCCTTGCGTGGGTCAGTCATGTGATTGAATTGTCGTTCGCAAAAACTAAAATAAGATCAGCTCTTAACGCCATGTTGGCAAATTTTCAAAATTCTTCATCAATAAAACACTCATTAGTTAAACAATGTATTATTAGTACGGGAATGTCGTTTAATGGTGATATTTATTAGGCTATTTCTAGAATTAAATTACTAAATATATGCTATGAACGACACGATAGCTCAGTTGGCTGAACGACGATAACGCATTTTAAACGTCCCAGGTTGACTATCAGAATTATAATTTTAACGAAAAAAAAAACAGATGTAGCGCTCTTACTTAGAGATAAGTAACATTATTTACGGAAATAAAATGTCATAAAAAAAAATAAGTCGTAATCGGCGACCTAATTGTTGAGTGGAAATTAAAACATCAGATATCAATCTGTTCCATGACCTACATCTCATTTAAAATTAATATATCTACAAGAAAATATAACAATAACTCACTTTTTTTATTATAGCAAAATTAACTCATTTTAAACTAAGATACGTGTCCATAACACGATCATCGTTTTAAATCAGCTAAACAATATTTAAAAATAAAATATAACCAACATTTAAATAAAAATCAAATTATAACTAGACATTCAAATATAAATAACTTGTAAAGTTAAATAATTATAAAAAGTAAAAAATACCTATCTGTGAATTATCACTCAAAAAATGTAATTGAATAAAAATGATATAACTAATCGCTGCATTCATTTATAATATTTTTAAGTGTCATCAACTAAATATTTATTTAATTTCAGTGTTTACATTGTCATGTATTTTTTCTGGCTTATTTTTTTAATATAATCTTCAGCGCAAGTGCGTCATTTTATATCACGATTTAATTGTACGAAGTCTAAGAGCAATTGTTCAAGTGAACTTCGTACTTGAAAACTAAATTAATATTATCATTGTAATATCAATCTTGTTAATTTAGAATACCAAGTACATAAAATAAAACAAAGGAAATATTATAAATATATTTAACATATATTACAAATTAGAACTTAATACACTTTATATAACGTACCTATAATTAAAGTTAGACGCAAAATAGTTTAAGATATTCTTTACAAATTCTCAGTACCGTAAATAATTTGTTTAATATATATTTTTTTATATTTAAACTTTCGTGAACCATAACTATTATATTTATATTTACCCGGCTGTATTCACGCAGAAATTATATAATTCTCGCCGCGAGTCCGCCACGCTCAGAGCTCATGATTAAGGACCCCGAATGGGTTCTAAACTAGTCGGGTACATTCCGATTTAATTTCTGCGTGAATACAGCCGGGTAAATATAAATATATTTGTTTAATATAATATTTAATTTAATATAACATTTAGCACACGCTATGCACACTAGTGCGCTGTTGGCATGAATTTTAAATCTAAATAGTCCTTTGTCTAAACGCAACTGCTTATAAATATATAAAAAGGAATAATCAAGTGGATGATATTCGATTAAAAGATCAGAAGAAGCCGCAAGTGTCGCTAACAAAGTAAATAATTCTAACCGCAATTTTCTATATTAGTAAAAATTGGCGCCCGAAGTGGGGGCTTATCTTTTTATTTTTTAAGAATTATTATCTATGGTTTTGAATTTACAAATTTTGAGTGTACAGTTATATTTGATATTGTTTATTTATATAATTACTATTTTCACACAAGATTCCATTGTGCAAGTAGGACATACGATATGTAGGAGAAAAAAACGGCAAATAAACCAAATTTTACTAGCTAATATGCGCAACAAGTGTCGCCTTGGCTTCAAGCCATCATTGACGACCTTGAGGATGACTGAAATCAAAATAAAATCAGTTCATTCACTGATTTCATTATTTGGGATTTTGAATCTAATAATAGCAAAAATCTATTTTTGCTTTTATTTCCATAACTATCGATTTTTACTATAGTTATATGACATTTGAAGATTTTTATAGAAAGGCTAAAAAAAAGTACCTCTATCATCAGCTTTATCGAAGCCGAGGTCCGATTTAAAACCCCATTAACATCAATCCATACACTCACACTCACTCACACACACACACACACACACACACACACACACACACTTGACGATAGCAAAAATACTTGTGATAATTTTGTTACTAACTCTGATAAGTTATGTTTTATCAGCAAGTGTAGACTTCGATTCTAAATCAGAAAGATAATATCTACGTTGAACTACATTCTAGTATTTTATGTAAAAAAAAACCCCTTTTCATCAAATAATTTATAATTCATATTCAAATAGGTTTTTTTAGTCATCGTGGTAAATAATATAGTGAATTACTCTTTATCTCTAATTATATTTTAGTTTTATTAACTAAACAATGAAAAGTACCTAAACCAATTAAAACCAAATTTATCTATTACGCACATACCTAGTGCGCACGCGCAGAGTTTATCAAAACTAAGCGCCATTGTTGTTATAAATAATTCTGCCTGATAGGATGATTGATATGAATGTAGATAATAATATGACAATAAAATATGTAATTACATTACGTATATTTATATTTCATCCAAATAATGTTAGAAGACTGCTCACCTACTCCTAAATACAGTGACGACTTTCTATATTATATTCTAATTCATACAATTTTCGAAAAAATATTTTTTGGAAGTAAATATGCATCTTGTGATTGTAAAAAAACGTCTGCATATTTTTTTTTAGTACACAATACGTATATTGTTTCATACACATAATAGGACCGGACGTTACATGAACATGCCGTTTAAATAAAAAAATAAACTGTCATTGAACTTGATATTATCTTGAAGTAGATCGATGATGTACATACCGAAAAAATATATTTAGATATATAGTACACAAATTGTTAGTAGCAACATTTTCCTATTAGGAGGACATTTAAATATTATTTACTTCCAGCATAATATAGGTAAGCTATTTCTAAAAATGCTTAGAGCATTACAAAAAAAAAAGAAAAAACTAAACTCAATATATCCTTTCTTACAGTTAAGACTCCACGCCAGTAGGCAATGGCTAAGCGAGGCTAAAGCTAAGCTCTCTTGCCGGTAACAATATCTGTCATTAAAATCTCTTAAATTTCCGAAAAAAATAATAATATAAATTTCGATATTTTGTTTGTACAATAAAAATAAACCAAATAAATTTGTTTACACATAACAAAAAAATATATATTATTCTTAGTGTATATCTATATCTATAGACAATTCTTTTGGTACCTATTGCTGTAACCTAAAACATGACAGAAAAAAGAAGTCGTGCATTAACATGAAAAGATAAATTATTATACCTACCTACATGTAGCAGTGTTTGTAGACCGTATGTACTTCGATCTTTATATAGCACTGACATTCTTATCGCTTCGCTTACCGGTAGTTTTCAGAGCTAACAAGAATTATACAGACTACACTGTATCTTTATTTCATGCGAATGACCGATTACTAGGTACAATTTTAATTATTAATGAATATAAATAAATAAATAATTGAATATTCGAACATTCCAAAAAGACCCAAACTATGTTATATGGCTAATAAACAACTGATAAACATAGATTATTTATTTTTTCTTTCATAAATACATACACATATTACCAATACATTTCATAAATATTAACAACACCCAGGCCCTAGAAAAATATAAGTTTTTGATTACAAATATATTTCTAGTGTGGCATCGAACCCACGACCACCGTTCGTTAGTCGGAGTTATAACCACTGCGTCAAGCAGCCGTCTAAGTAATTAGTATGTACTTATATATTTATTCAAAGATTGAATTCTAAAACGAATCTATAGATTTTTTATTTCTTCTCTATCGACTTGTTCATTTGGAACCAAGTATCTGAAGTATTATTTGCGAATATACATGAAATTCTTAGACATTTGTCTGAGGTATAATAAAAATAGAAATACGAGTTGTAATCAGTAAGAAACTATTTTTCAAGACCTGGACCAAAACCAGCATTTTCATTCAAAAAATACATTTTCAGTGTTTAGTTGACGAAGATATAGGTATTAGAACAAGGAGTTTATTATTAAAGAATATCCGTCTTTAATGTTTATGCAAAACGTTTTACTTTGAACACACCGGAAACACATAAGTATTCATGAATCAAACATTCTAATAATCGGAAATCGAACCCGGAAGGCGGTAACACGAACAATCAACATCGGTAAAAAAATCATTGAAATTATTATTATAAAATTAAATAGAAAGATTTTTGGCACATCTCTATTTTTCTAGCTTAAAAGCAGATTAAAAAGTTTGCTGTATATTTTTTTTACTTGTTTTGTTTGCGAAAAAAGCGCTGTCTAAATAGGTTATCTTTATGACGCCAATTTTTTTTTTTAATTTGTATCTATCACAAGGATTCTTCATTCATCCGTACCGAAATGAGTATTGTCTTATATTAAGACCTCGCGGACATTCACCTCCGATTACTTGCCGTTGATATTTCCTTCTCGTCACAACTTACAATCAAGGCCGTATTGCCGAATGTACTATCAAATACTTCTTTATATTTCAGACCGACTCAAGGCCAACCACAAATGCAGATAGATCTAGTTAATACATATTACCTTTGGAATATTTAATGTATCTAAAATGAAAGGCAAATGTTCTTATTAAAAATATAAAAACACGTTTGGAACATCGAAATTTTAAATTATCAGCCAGTGATAAAATTCTGTGGAACGCACATCCTTATACATTTTTAAAAGAGAACTTTCTAAATTTTCTATTAAGGGTCATGATGTTGGACTTTGATCTTCCTTATAAAATGACAAAAACAATAACATTCGTACAAAATAACAAATTCTTCAGCTTTATTATATTTTAATAAAGATTAGGTATAAAGAAAGAAATACAACTAAGATCAATAGAATTAAATAACGAGATATGAGAACTTTTATGAAAAAAAAAGGGGAGTCCCCTAGAAAGCGCAAAGTAGGTTAGTACGTTCAAGTACATACTTCTAACTATTAAAAGAATCAAGGTGACATTGTACTATCTATCAACAAGGCGTCTCTCACTATCACGAGGTTAATTTTATTTCTAACCCCATACATAGTTGGCTAAGTATTATTAACATAATACACGCGTCTTAGTATAACGACAAAGTATTCTATTCGTAAAAATATACAATAATATGGATAACCAAATAAAGCCAAAAAATATTTAATGTTGTATGTATGAGGGTACCAAGAAATTTAAATCACATAGAAATTTCTAGAGAGTTAATCAATAAAAGCGCGCAGTCCGTGTTGCAGTGCAGTATAGATGCAGCTATTTAGAACATTATATAATGCCTGTTATCGCGTTATATAATGACCTATCGCTTATTTATTCATTCATATACAAACTATCCTAATAGTATGAATGTGATTGTTTATAGTAATAAAAAAAAACCTTTCGGCTCTTTTAGTAAATATTGGTAGGATATAAAAAAAAAAAATTTCAAGATTACAGGATTAAAATAAAGAACAAGCCGAATTTCTTTAAAAGTCTTATTACTGAGTAAAAGAGAATAGTTTTGTGTGGGACATGGATAGTACAGAGAATGAATGTTATTAAACGGATAATTTTGATTTATGAATAGAATCTAGAACTTTCAGCAGATATTGAAAAAGAATTCCTACTCATATAAGGGATGAAGGTTTGGTGGTTTGAAAGCAAGTTAAGTAGGAGAAAAAAAATTAGAGATGACATGAAAAAATACATTCTAAATACATTTGTAACCCTTGTAACTATTTTAATTAAACTAGTTTTTATGTATTCAAAAATGGTCATACACTTATAATCAAATTGGAAAACTTTAACTGGAAAGTATTTATAGTCGTCCTCAATATAGCAACTTTTTCTTTTCATTTAATAGGATGGTTTTGCAAACAGTATATAAATTACAAATTTCTAATTGGAGGTATTAGATTTCTAATTTTGCATTTCAACAATGACAGTGCATTATATTATTAATTAGAAAACATATTTTGGATATGTATTACTAATTTATTAAGGCTTCAGCTACTAATTATTTTACTTTACATTTATTGTTCAGTATATACATTCAGAGCAAAACGAGAATGAATTAAAATTATTATATATAGTTTTTAGATCTTTATATTGTAATGTAACATTTAATATATGAATAATATTTTCATGGCTTTCTTGACATAACCTGTTTAACAGACTACTTGTCTATTTTTAATTATTTTCGATGAAACCATATAATGGTTAATTTTAAATTATTAATAGTATGAGTGTATGTTAAGAAATTCATTTAAGAAATTTTTATTTCAAATAGGTAAGTAGTTTTTAATTATCTGTTACTATCGAAATTTCTTACATATTGTAATGATCATTTACTATAAACGAGTGCTATCAAAACCTATTAGGAATGGTAAAAAAAAATATATTATTTTTTGGATTGAAAATGCGCCATCAAATTGTATACACACTGAAAAAATAATAAATACTTTTGAAAAAAAAAGTCATGGTGTTTGGTTTTATATATCAAAAAGGATAATAAAGATTATATTTGATCCAAAATATAAATTTACAAATTGTATATAATTAGTCAAAGTTACTAATAAATTATATTAACATAAGCCTATGTTTATTATTCTAATTGTTGCAAGATTTAAAATAAATGAAACATATTAAATATAAAATGAATATCTATACAAAGATGTTAAATATCACGATGATAAAACAATATTTTAATAAACAGAACTTTACTTATAAACAATATTTGGGTATTTGAAAATATAGTTACTTAGTGTTTTAAAATTATTTCTATGTGTAATTTAACTTATGTTTAAAGTAGTGTTTCTATATCTTGAGGCATAATAATTCTTATTGGATTGGTTTAATTCAATCACTATTATTAATTAAAAATATTTACTTTTAATTTCGGTCTAGAGGATGTTGGTTAACTTAAAACGTCTAATTAAATCCCATTTCTTTATATTACTTAAAATAAAATAACTTACTTGCGAATATGTGAGTCTTAAAGCGTACTGGGCAATTTGCGTCGTTCTCATTGTGTCCGAACCAGTTTGTCTGCTGGAATAAAAATAACACGCTCTAAAACACATAAAATTACTTCAAAACACACAATATCCTTACAAAAAAATAGTAAAACCACTTTTTCAAAGAACTTTTACATAACCTATGTCAGGTATAACATGTCACACTTGAATTTTGCTAAATGACAGAAACTTTAATAAATCAAATATAAGAAAGCTTTGAAAAAACACTCGAAATTCAAATTAATTGAATTGATTATTCTATTCTATGAAAAGCAATATTTGAAAATTTACGTACACACACCCGCCGACTACTGCGAATGAAAGAAAAGTTTCGAAATTGTATTCGATTTTGACGGCAGCAATTTACAAAGGTACCATAGATAACACAGAAAGATATAATTTGCTTCTGTATGTTGTCGTCTTGACATTAAAATAATCAATGACAAAACCATTTAAGTCATACTATACACATACTACTAATTAATACGACAACATGATTTTATCTTTGTGCAAAATAATTTTTGCTAGGATTGAGTATACATAATGAGCTTATTGGTAAATGGTTTTTGGGAATATTTTCAAAAATATTGAGGGGGCACGATTTTGTGGTCTTGGCAACTTCTTAACAGTGAGGCCAACAATATTATATCATGAAGATCACAGAAAAAAATATATTTTTTTGCTAGAACCATGTTACAGATTATTTTATATTTAATTTTTTAATATAATTCTTTTATATGAAAATTCGAGATTATAGTTTTAAGTATTGTACTAATATGCAGGGTAAGGAAAAATGTTAAAATCCCGGATATCAACGGGACCGTCAAAACACTATATTGATAGCGCTGCTGCTATTCCAACAAAGTATAAAATAAAAAAAACGCACTTTAAAAAACACTTTTATTGACCTGTTCAGCTGAATTTCTAATATTACCATGAGAAATAATGAATGTTGCAGTATTACAACAGACAATTTGAGAGGACTTATGAGAAATAAGATAATAACTGTATATTTGACTTGTTCTATAACTATTAACATCTAATCACGATCTATTTCAAATTCACCTTTTTAGTTTCCATTCCATATCTCTAATAATATGTGGACTTAGAATATGCAACATATTATTAGTCCACATATTATTAAGAGAACACTAAGGTTCCAATTTAAGTCATATGGCAACGATGCGGTCATACCATGGCTTCTCAAACTGTAAGAATGAAAATATACGTTCGGTGTATCTGTCTATCCACTAGTCCGTCTTTTGAAAATTGTTATATTTTTCAACATTTGCTTTACTTCTGATTCTTGTTCAAAATCTGTACTTTAAAAATTTAATGAAAAGAAAAAAATATTCGGCTAGTTCCAATAAAACAAAATATTTTGATTGGAATTGATTCGTTAATATATAATTTCGTTTGAATATACTGAAAAAAAAATATCGACAAATAAAAAAAAAATATATAAAAAAAGAAAATTTGTCTTTGCGTTGCACATGCATATTTGTAACACAATAAAAACCATTAATTTCATATTAATTCCTTAGGTTATTTTGTACGAATTTTATACTTTATTAGAAAAAACTATCTTAGAGATTTGTTCAACTTCAGCTTGAGCTGAAGCTGCTTCAGCTTCAACAGTGTTACGATATCTGAATAAGTTATAGTTTCTACAGATTCATATTTTGTGTGATGGCAATACATTTAATATTTATTATTAGGTGTTGCTAGCTGCATGGACTACAAAAGGCAGTTCGTATGATGCACTCGTTCGACTTTTTATACGGATCTATGAATTAAGAATATGCTTATATTATGAAGTTACTAATATCAAACCCCACGACGAGACTTGAGAGTTTAATATACAATTAAATATCTATTAGTTGCTTTACATAAGGTCAGCTCTTTGTAGGTCTAAAACATGTAAGGACCCTGAGTAACCTTTTTATTTATCAAGAGGTTTTACCGCTAATAGAGTAGTATATAGAGAAGTATTTTAAAAATATGATTTATATAAGCAATATCAACGAACGATACTTAATTCTTTATATAAGCAATACCAACGAACATAGTCAACGGCACAACTAGTATCTAAACATCAATTTTAATTAATTTTAAGGATTAATGGGATAGGAATCCAGGGCGTGTATAAAACAAAAATAAACTTCTTAACAATATATATATTTTCAATTTTTTTAATGTTTTAATGTCTAGTGATTAATGTATTAAGACAAATTGAAAAATAAGAATTTGATAACAGAGATAGAATATAACGACTGAAAACGATTCAATCGCTTTGTAGATATGAGGAACCTGGCCAAAGACATAACTTAATACATAATATATGACTTTAAATAACGGACTAATAAATAAATTTGTACGTGATATTAGGAATCAAACAAAACAACAGATCAATATTGGTAACGTTGATTAATTATCGGTCGGAATTCATAATCGATCTACAATCCAAAATCAATATAAACCTCAGCTAGCTGTTAACAAACTCGATCGAAACATCAATTTTATTAGCACTGATGACTCATAAAACAGATTTTTAATATCCATATTTAGCAAAAAAGTTATCAAACTAGCATTTTTTTTGTTAAGATGCGTCTTTTTTTTTGAGAAACATCTTGAATTTTCATCATTATACACATTCACTACATGCGTTATCTAAGGACATGACAGTTTTAAGCAAGTGGGGAACCAAAATTAACCTTGTTAATTAATATTTAATGTACATTTAAAGAATTTATATATAACAATTTCATAAACATTATCCGATGTCAAATATGTGTTCAGTTTGTTTCATAGATTATGTTGTTTGAAGATCTTATCTACGCTATCTCGGAAACGAGGACGAGATATAAGATGAAACTGAAAATTACAGACAAATTCCGCAGTTATGAGTTAAATTGAACATTTTTTAATATGTACGAAGATTAATTAAATTATACCTGGTTTTTAAACGAATATATCGAAATATGTTTTCAGGTTAACATATTTTTAATCAAATCATACGTGCAAGTCTGTTTGGAAATCTGTGGGTCCCGTAAGCTTGTAGGTGGATAGTTAGTTCGTTACGAATCGAGGCATTTGTCATTAAATAATTATTCTATACATTGCTATTAATTATCAATTCTCCTATTCCAAAATAAGTTTGGAATTGATAAAATATTTCTTAACTCTTTATTATCTATATATAAGTACTTACATATTTAACAAAAAAAAAATCCAAAATATCAAAATATCTTAATTCTTGCAACATTTCATGGTTTTGATGCAATAAATCTGAAAGCCTACAAGTTTACAGATTATTATAAATCTGGGTATAAGTTTTGCATTTATTTTCATAAATTTTTTAGTGTAAAATATTTAGCATAAATCAAAATTTTGAAATCTATATTTACAAGTTTGATTTCTTATAGCTTCAACATGCCATAGACATTTTTAATCTTCATTTCTAATAGAATAGAATAAAGACACATGATGGTAAGAAAATAGTGGGAATATAGACAACAGCGTCTTAATTTTATTTATAAAGAAAATGTATGGGAACGGAATATTAAAATAATATTTTAATTGTAAGAGTTTTGAATAAAAAGTTTTGCTTTTTATTATCTCTTTAATTTTGTTGTAACTCTATAACACTTTATCGTTTTACCAAACAAGAGTAACAAAAACAATAGTCATTTTGTAATGGTTTTAACAAAAAAAAAAACAAATAACGCCAACACAGAAGTACGACACTTTTTTTTTATAATTTCTTTAGCTGGCATTCTTTTAACAATTCCAATATCATCACCGTGAGAGAGATCCACTGGACGGCAAATGATAATTTTCCTAAGATTTTTTTTGTCTTGTCTCTGCTGTTAGCCCTATTGCCTGTTACAGCGTCACCGTTGATAATTCATCACCTAAGAATATTTTCATATATAATTTCAGCCGCGCTGCAGCCCTCGAGGTGGGGTTGAAGAGGAGTAAGACATCTATCTACAGGAAAAGAGAAGACGGACAATATTGCATTAAGCTCCCTCACTCATGGTATCTTTATATTATCTGGAAATAATACTAATTAATTAATAATAGAAATATAATACGACATTTGTAATATTTGAATATTTATAGATTAAAATATATGTTGAAAGCTTGAAAATAGTCGTGGGTTCTAGGTGTATTAATAAATATAAGAAAAGTCCAAATATTATCCCAAAAGATGGTTTCGTACCTGTGTTTTTATTTTGTATGTATGTATGTATTTTGTACTTTGCATGTTTCCTGAATTTGTTCTTTTCAGGTTAGGGTTTCATTATGCTTTAATGAATTTACGTATTACGTAAGTTCATTTTTGATAATTTTTCTATATATATCATAAGTACCTTTAATTTAAGCGATTTATCATAACATATGAATGTATTTTAGATTGCAAAAAATAATATATTATTATAATAAAGCTTAATAGAAGAACTAACTAAAAATAAATAAATATTCACAAACTTATCATATCAATACCTACTCTAATTATGGAAATTGTAGAAAATACCTGCAGTAATCTTTTATTAACCTTAATACAAACCCGGTAGGAAGTCAAAGTACTCATTATTTCTCGAACACATTCAAATGTACATCTACATTCTACATACAAACAGTTTTCTAAAACAATAAAACTTGTAACCGCACTTCAAAGCTTTAAAGCAAAACAATAGCTGGAAATCGAAAGCAATCCTGACTCTAAGATCGATTTTCCCGCATAACTCCAACGCGATAACAAATGAATAATGTCCCACAGGTGTGACGTAACAGGTAAGTTTGTATAAAACGCCACACTTGTAAGACGAGCCGCCATTTTAACTTTAACCTTCCACCAAACGTGTTAGTTTTATGAATTTTTTTACATAATTATCACCCAATTAGTGTCTTCGTTGGACTGAAATTTTGTTAAAATTACACGCAGTATTCATATTTTAACGCGTTTTTAAATTTAAACTATATTTAGTGTCCCAATTGACTTGTGTTAAATGTCAAATTAAGGCGGGAAATACTTTTTGTTACATCGTCAATTTTGATATGCATCTTTCATCTGATTGGATGATAAACTATCTATGAGTATAGATTGTTTTAGTTTTGCCGTACTCTGATTGGTCATATGACAAGCAAGTCAACCATCCTAACGAACTAATGAGAAAACATGTGATTCAAAATGGCTGAACATATTCAGAGGAAAATTCATAGAGGAAGCTGCGAAAATGTTGGTAAGAGTTTTTTTTTACAATTTGATATTTTTTTTTTAAATAATTTTAGATATATTTCCGTAAGACTTCTATGCGACTTTTTATGTTATTTGAAAATTCTTATTAAACTCAATTCCCGCACGATACACGACAGGTAGGTGATAAGAAAATGACGATAAAGCAGACGTAATAATTATTTAGCTCGTAATTAATGATAATGCTGGTACTTATAACGTTTTTAGGTTATACGATTTTAAAATTCATTCGATTTTTCAATTTTGACACGTTGTTACTAATGTTTTTTTGTCATTGTAGTATATTCTAGTTATTTACCAACGGTATGGTATTTCTGGACTATTGTTAATTATGGCACATGTAAGTCTTATACAAACAAATGTAAAATTCAGTTTTCATTTGCTCATTTAAATATAATTATGTTTACTGAATAGTTTTGCTTAATCATACTGTTTCAGCGGCTCCATCTGTGGTTTATTTATTTCACCTAGGTACTCATCCATCCGGTTCAGATAATGTGGTGTTACCCTTAAATATTCATTTTTGAGAAAAAGTAGTGTGGGTGGCCCCGAACTATCTCTATATCAAATTTCATCACAATCGGCCCAGAGGTTTGGCCATGAAAGCGTAACATATAGACAGACAGTTACTTTTGCATTTTAAAATATTAGTATGGATACATATTTTAAAATTACTTCACCGAATAGGCACAAAATGTCTAAATTGTAATTATTACAAACTGAAACTTAAGTAATATCTTGCATACAATACTGAAGAGTCATTTTAATGAACTAGTTCCAAGCTCTATTTGATCACTAGATGTACCTATGTTTTATTAACAACAAAAATATTTATATAACCTAAAACATTAAGAATAAATAATTATTCTATAACTTTATCTTTACGTAATTGAAATATATTTTTATGACTCCATGACGAAATTTGATGAAATGGAAGACCGACATCCGGGTTCTCGAACGCTGAGTAAAATATAAATTAACTAATTTACTTCCGAATCCCGTGTAATACTTTCTGATGGATTGATGTCATGACAGAAAATGACACATCTTAATAGTGCTGTTAAATCATCCTTCCAGAACTTATGAAGTTACGAAACGTTAATCGATTTCGAGAAGTATGAAACGAACGATATTTTGGTTGTAAATCAAATACAAATCACTGGCAATCTACGAAAATAATCCTCGTTTCGTAACGACAAAAGTCGTACTATACTTATAATAATAGTTTGGTAACATAAAAAAGAGACCAACAATTTTCAAAAACAAAATAACCTTTAAAGTCGCATGGTGCTAATTAACCGACCATATAGAGTCTACCAAGAAACTTCAAAAAACTTTATTAATATAAAAAAACTACTCCCAAATCCAGCTTCATGATAAGATCACGCCAAGATAATAATCTCTATATATAGAAAATTAGTTTCCGTATACTTGGGCTCGTATATCAATAAGTAGACATTCGATTGAAGTAAAATTTTAACAAGAGGTTACATTTATTTATTTATTTATTTTTAATGTCTTAGTTCCGGGAACGGTCAATTGCAAGCAGACAAAGTCACTAGCATCGGCTAGTTTATTGACGCATAATTAATATTTTCATATAAATAAACAGTTTAATTATTGACGATTTTTATTTAGTCTGTAATATTTTTTCTGTAATCAAAATGTCATATAAACGTCATAAAAACAGTTCAGCCCATAAGCCCTTTATCAGTGAGTTTAATCTAAGATAGATATAGTTATTTACTCAGCAAAGTGACGGTTTAGGAAATATTCTTGATCAAATATTTGATCTTTAAACTCGTTTAATTAGGTCTTGCTTTGTGAGATAACAAGCCAATGTACTTAATTGTGATATTTTTATAAAATAGATCCAGAAAAAATCCCCCGTACAAAAAAAGTTTACAATGGCTGAATAAAATCCTTTTTAGAATGTTTTACATTTAAAATGAAACTATATCATTTTTTGTTTTTAATTATTTTAAATTTGGAACGTGAAATATAGACTATTCTAGGCTCTTACGATTTATTTCTGTTCAATAGTCAATTTGAGACAAATTAAAAAGTTCTATAGAATGTTGTAAAGAAAGGATTTTCTAATCTCCTTTATAATATTCCGTAATATTTATTTATTTAATCTTTATTGCACAAATAAATTGTACAAATGGCGGAAATAATGCTAAATTACTTACTGGTGGAGAGTCAACCTACAATTTAAACAGAAACAACAAATGGGGGGGTTCACAATATAAGAAAAAAGAAACGTGAAAGTTACTATAGAATAATTGTCGATAAAATTACTTATACCTACTACACACATTGTAAATTAATTCATTAAAAAAGGCATATAATGCAATATGAATATAGTATACTATAAATACATTAAAAATATTAATATTATTCAAATATACACACTTACATAATATAATATATATATACGATATATGATATTCAGAATTCAAATTTATTTAGGTTAGAAGCTTTGTAAGACAAAATGTCCTAAAGCCTAAAATGAAACGAACATGTCCAATTGTTCAGATAAAAGAAGCCACAAGTCCTCATCATACTCTGTCGTCAATTTAAAATATTACTATTAATAAATAAAGTGAAGCAAACTTCAAACCGTTGCTATGGAATTTTCGTTTCGTATCACCCATTATTTGTGCAGCTGATTTATTATGCATTGTATTAACAACTTTAGCCAAAGGATATAAAGTTCAAAGTTACATAATTATAAGAAGCATGTACACACAGGTGATTTTCAAATTCTTTATCGTTGAGAAAGAACTCCTTTTGAGTGATACTTACTTAAAATAATATAGAAGAATTACTTACATTAAATTACCAAAAGCACGACGTTTTAGTTCCTAATACCGTTAATATCGATAGACTCGCCTTCCCGCCAGAAGTTGTCATGGCAACGACGGGATATAGCATTTTATATTGAAAAAGAAGTGGTATTTCACGTTCTCCCGCCAAATTCAAATGTTTCTCTACATAAGAAAATCCCTAAAACTTCCAGAAGTGTAAGAAAATATAGCTAAAATTATCCAGACGTTCTTAAGTTATGGTTTAATTAGAGGCTCAATTTATACATAGATATAACAAGTTCCTATTTATATATAAGATTATGCCTTTATGACCTTATAGACTTACAAATATATACCATTGAAGTAATATAGTCTATCAATATTCTAAATTATTACAGACTTATTTCACTATAAAACCAATCAATGTTTAAATGAAATTCAACTTTCAAGTAATTAAATATAAATATAATTAGAATATGTGCTGTAATATATAATATTACTATTAGTATTTACAGTACCATTACATCTCAATAAGGACGATCTCAAAGAGAATACAAAATTCATCAATGCTGACACGATAGCTCAGTATGCAGTGCGACTGACATTTAATACTGGAAAAAACAGGTTCAATTCGTACGTGTCCTAATAAATTATTAATTTGATTTGTATATAAAGTTTACAGTATTATTTGAAGTGCATTATAGTTTTGAATGTTTAAATTATTATAAAACACCTTATATAAATTTGAAGCATAGATAACATACAAAATCGTGATGCCTCCAAGGACAATATAGACCGAGATACCGTTTACAACTTTTTACTCCATTCATACGCAAATGTTTTAGAAATACTTGTCACAGATTTTACAAAGTAATTAGCATCTGTTTTCGTGTATTGTTCTTTGGCTATTTGTCTCGTTCGTGATGCAACCGGCCTATTTAAATATGTTAGTATGCAGCTCGGTTTGTCTTGTAATGGATGCATTATTAACATTGACTGGTTATTCTTTGAATGCGCTCCTTTCGGTGCTTAGGTAATAGCTGTTATATCTATTTGTCGTTATAACTGCTTTCACTGAACTGTTCAAATAATGGACACTTATATGACCTTTTAATGAAATTGTTGTGGGTTCATGTTTAGAAATAATAACTATTCTTCATAAAATGAAATAACACAGTGTTATATTTATAAATTATATGTAAGCGTCAATATATTTATATTCCTTACAACAAATTTATCTTTTAAAATACTAAAGAAAGTCAAAAGCACATCTACTAAAAGGCAACGGTCCCAACACAAGCCTTGTGTAACCCCGGCCATTAAATTAGTTGTTCGTGAGAGAACACTTCACACTGTTAGATATACACTGTTAAGTGATCGGGTTCGCCTCGATATGTTGACATTGGCCGATTTTACTTGTGCTATAGTGTTTTATGATTTTTTTGCGAGAATGCATTTAAATAAAATATTTTTACGAATTATTTTATTCTAGTAGTAATATAAATATATATAATAGCAATTTGTCTGTTAGTTATGTTAATTAGTCTATTTCCGTGACTAAAATACATATATCTTATCGTTTAGTAAATACAATACTGCATTTTGAAACGAATAAAAATCATAATGTAAAAATAATACTTCAGGGAAATCGATTTCCAAAGTTAAATCGTTTTAAAAAAGTTTATCGTGAAAAATTTGACACTTTTAAAAATAGCAACATAGTACCATGAAAACGATTACTTCAAAACAAATAGTTTTATCATAAGTTTTCAGCATATAAAATTACACGTTTCCAATATTTCACAAGGCTACATGATAAAAATAACTGAATTTCAGCCTCGGCAGTATCTAAGCCACAACCATGAAGTATATAATAATACAAACCAAATGGTATTCATAAGTGAACATTACCTCCAGTATGAATTAACGAAGTCGTTATATTTACAACTTATGACCGATTGTTTTGTATAAGAATAGAGTATTTGTACACTCACCTTTACCTAGATTTATTATCGGGCTTGGAATACTAGCTTCGTTATCGATATATCTTATTGATTTGTCACAGTTTTTAGTTCATTATCTATAATGAGTTTGAACAGGGCTATTGTAATATTGTACAATTTTGTTACTTTCACAAATGTACATTTCTTATAATAATTAATACAAGTATTGAGTAATACTTACTTATTATAAAAGGTGTTTTCTTATACTGGTTGCAAGTTAAATATCATGGTAAATATCCTTGTATCTTCATAAAACTTTCACAGGTTTCTTTAAAACAGACAAACCTGTGACATTTTTTCTACAAATAAAAAATAATAACACATCTTGGATATCAGAGGTATGTTGAAACATATTTGTGCATTGTAATTTATTTACATTTTTTGTGCATTGTAAAGACCAATTATACATAATGCAATATTACATTCTAACTGTCACTAAACGCCGATTATCTATGCTGTCTATTATGTATATATATTGTATTAATTAGAATCTCATCATTGTAAAAAAAATCGTGTCGTACACGTGTCGTAAGTCTGTAAATATCTGAACAAACTGTCTGAAGCGGTGCTTTAGAAAACAGTAGCGTCAATCCGCTTACAAATTGTACAAACTTACGTGTTACACCAATTTACATTTAAAACATTAAAAAAGCATTTTATAACTTGTCGCATATAAAATAGAGTTCAAATTTCGATGCAATACAACCAAATTTTACACAATTTGTGACGGTAAAAATCACAAGTTATTTATTGACAATCCTTTTGTGATTCTAACGTTTCCGAGTATTTGATGTTTTAACAGTAATATATGTAAAGTTTACTAAAAAGTCTCATAAGTCATAAAGTGTCTTAGAGCTGTCAGAGCTCCGAAATAATATTAGACTAGTAGTTGCCAGTTACTTTGCCTGCTAATGAAATAGAAAGCCATCCATTGTAAATCCACGTTTTACTTCCATTCATCAAATATCTTAATTTCATTTTTATGTTTTATTAAGTTCAATCTTTGTATTTAGTCCATCAAAACCCAACAAATTTGTGTGCTTCCTTTGAAAGTGAAAGAATTTTTGAGAACAAAAAATATCTTATATGCTGGTCCGGCCATACCCCGTAACCATATCAAATTTCACCATTGTTTGACAAATTATGTTTTGAGTAGTTTTTACGTGATCCACAAATAGAAACAAACGGACAGGGATTAAAAGAGGTTAGTTAATGGGTTGTGTCATGTACCTACTGACACGTTGCAGCTACTTCGTAAAAACATATTTCATACACAGATTTGTCTCGTCTCCATTTTATGTATAGATTATGAAAGTATTAATTATAAATTATTTATTTAAATCCACAGAATACGATGACCAGAAGCACCTATAATCTGTTAATGAAGAGAGCTATCCGTCGACAGTATTGACATTAAACACTGTCATGGAGTTGCTCTCTTTATGAACGGATGCTGGTTCAACTTTAAATTTGAAAAAAGAACATGAATAAACGAGACCGGAAATAAAATGGATTTATTTAAAAGTATTTCATTTTTTTGTGTGTAAAGAGTTCTTATTCGCGCTATTCTATTTTTTATTTTAGACTTAAAAATAAATTATATCTTAAACTAACTGTATATTTACAAAAGAACTGATGAATGAAGAAAATTTAAAATAAGAATGAAGAAAAAAAATATTATGAATATATTTTTGTAAAGTATACGATAGTTTTGCTTTTAATACGAAATTTTTTTGTTGAATTTTTTATATAGGTATATATATTTTTTATAAATAAGATGTAGGTATAATTTAAATTATAATTTATTTTGTGTTTGTAATATTAAATAAGTAAATATGTTAAGATATGTATCGGTTTGTTTAAATAATTATAAGGTATATTTGTATTTCTGATAATGTCAATCATGTGATGTGAAATGGTTATCTGTTTTGCGAAACTTCTGTCAACAAAACGTCAATCTGACGTCTAGCAAAATCAAGACTTGTTTTCTGGCCTTAAATCAATAATCTATCTTGAACCATTTTTGTGATTCTAAAGATTATAAGTTTAATTCGTTTCTTTAAATGGCATTAATTGTCAAAGGCTAAAGGGTGTTAGGCTGACTAAAGGGTGATTTCGTTCGTTGACTATATTTTTAATTTTATAAACTTTTATTCTAACATTAATTTTTAAAAAAAGAACGACTAGCTACTCTAGAATTAATAATCGCAAAAAGTTTTGATTAAAAAGAGTTTGTAATAAAAAAAATTAAAGAAAAAAGCAGTAAGTCTGAATAACAAAATTCCTTAAAAACTAAATTAATTATATCTTCGAAGTCATCTCAAGAATCTTCCGTAACCACACAGTTGCCTCAGCAGTAACTTTACACTTGTTATCAGTGATAAGATAACGCTGGTGATAAGTAGGTTAGTATACACTACAGTGTACACGGGTATTAGATTCTCTAATAACCTAGACTTGTTAAAAATTAAGACCCTTTCAGGAGTTTACGATATTTTCTAATCTTGTTTTAAATTTAAATACCTTTTATACAACAGTTATAGTAAATACCAATATCTTTAGTAGACACAATAGCAAAATAAATAATAATACGTGTGGACACTTTTTATCGACCAGCGTTTACATTCGATACCTACCGTTTTCCACCGATTTACTTGGAAGATTCGTTTCATAATCTTTAATTGTTAAATATATTAAACATGTCCACTCTGAATTTCCATTCTAAATATTATTAACAGTAAAAGAATGCATGCAATGGATAAAGAGTTCATAAAAACTAACAAAACTTTACCTCCATAATTTTACACCCAGATTCTTTATTTGTAAGATAACTATTTCCTGAATGTTCTTCGGAATTAGACCTTACAAGTGGATATCCTTAAGATTTTTATAGTTAGAGTACTATATGAAATGTATTTACAAGTAATATATATTTCTTGCAATGTGTGTGACAGATTATCAACGCTACGCTATATTTGAAATCGCCACAGACTTAAAATAACGTTTTTTTATATTTATTTAAAAATATATTTTTTACGTTGTTACATATAAATTACATATCGTTTAAATGAAATCAGAATATAATTTTCCATATCAGTAACAATTTGACAGGTTTAACATTTTGTGAGGTCACCCGCTATCACAAATATTTGCTTTAGGCTGTGTTTGTTTAATTTAAAAGCCTACAAATGCATAGTAACGGAGATTATTATCAACTATTTACCTATTATTATTAATTATATATGGTACTACATTTTTATATGAATATTTAAGAAACAAAATAAAAAATACTAAAACTAACTACCGTAACGAATTAATGTACTAAAGTAAAAACTAACTCAACTACAGTTTCAGAATAGTTTAAAATATAAATGATAAGAATTAAATGAAATATAATAGACTTCGTATCATTTTCAGTAAAAATGACATTTCAGTCAGAATTTATCAGTGAACATTTAGGACTGAAACTGGATCGTAATTAAAGTGAAACTTGTGATTGGGCCTGATTCTATTGGGCTATTTTATTTATTGGGCGAGTTTATATTTTGGGCCGAATGTTTATCTTCAACAAACTGTAATAACCTTAAAATAATTAAAATTAAGTTAGTTTTTTTAAATTCACATTATACAGATTATAAAGTAAACATATTTTATTATTAATTTAGTGAAATAAAGAATTGTGTCTTATTTTGTTCGTATTAAAATTAGATGACGCCATCTTACGTAAGCTTATTCAGGTTTAAATATCATATCATATAATTTGCGTTATCATAATATGCAATAAGTTTCTAGTACATTACAAAGGATTTAACAAAGTTTTTAAGTTGACTGAACTTGACCTGATGTCAACTTTCCTTTGGGAATGCATGGTGGTTGGATACCACCTTTCAAATAAGTAGTCAGTGATAATGTGATTTAATTTATTCTGAAGATGGTGCGGTAGTATTTTAAGCCGCTTTGTTTTGTTTTGCTTATATTATATTTTAATATTACCTTTATACTTTTAGGAAATTTATGTATTTCTTTATCCGTAGGCACATACTTTGTGTCGAACAACAAGTTTTGCTAAACTAAAAGCTAGTGACAGTTATTGTAAAATGTTTGTTCTAATTTCGAATTTTTAGCGAGAATTTTAGTACCATTCACTTCAAATACCAATATAACTTGCAAATGGCAATATAATGGATGACAGGAAAAACAGAAAATTTGACTCAGGTGTAAAGATATACTAATTGTAAAACAAAACATAGAATTATAATAGATGGCGCTGTTTTAAAAATATACACAGGTATGTACCTTCTTTACCCTCAAATCGATTTTTTATGTGTAATTGTAGAAAGTATTAAATATATTATTATTATAATGTTATCAATAATATAAATATTAGCCTTATTATTTTGAATAGGTGTGACATACATTTTTCATTGATCTAAAAATACCACACAATTCCTAAACGCTCTTGTGATAACTACAAGAACATTACAATACGTATATTCTAGTAATTTTAATATCTATAAACTGTTGATTATCTCTCGATAATTGCAGACTTGATAAAGAAATCAGTGTTCGACTTAATACGGACAAAATGGCCGCAACTTTTGTTTTGTTATGTTTAGCTTTGTATATTATAAACGTACACTGTTCCATTTTGTGTGAAATAGGTTTTTGTGAAGTGAGTATTTTTTTTATATTACAGATATAATAAATTATACGTTATTTGAAAATCGACAGGTCTAGATGCAGGTATTTGTAAAGGTACATACCTAAAACATATTCACTTTTTAATTCTGCGTATTAAAAAAAAACTATATTTTGTTAATGTTTGTGTCCAAGTTTAGAGTGAAAATTTAGACAAGTCGATTAATGTGTATTATTTTCAAATATACTTTAAGAAATACATAACAAATATATGTATCTTATATAAATATACATTTATATTATCTTTTGATTTGGACATATATCATTGATATTTCCTGCTTTTAAGTAGGTACATATGTTAAGTGTGTATATTGTTATTAATTTTTAATATTAGAATGAGTTAATTGAAAACCCCTGCGGTCCGACGGCGTCTGATTGTAATATTAACAACGGCACCTTCTCTGGCTTGTGGCTTCCTTCCCCCACCATATGCAACTGCTGTGAACACTGCCTCCCCATGTACAGTACGTATCATCGTCATTTATATATATGTATATCAAGACCATCTGTCGTAGCGAAACTATAAAACCTACTTGCTATTTTATGGCTTTTCGGTATTGGGTGTTTATTAGACAATGTATTTGCAATTGTCCTTTATCTATACATGATGTCTTATGCCCGTGAATGTAATAATAATAATTAATTGGTAACCATTTAAAAGGGTGTACCACCTCTTTTTTTAATTATAGAATAATCTAATCTATCTAATTATAGAAAATAGTCAATCTTGTGTATATATATATAAGTTTGATTTGAAGGATTTTGATGGTTGCGTGAAAATTATGTTTAGTCTCCGTTGCACAATACGATTAGTATATTTGAAGTCTAGAATTGAATGGTTCAATGGAAACTTAACCTTTAGAGTAGTCTTCATATTTCGCGCGCCACCTATTGGACACTAGTTCAACTTAATTCAAAATGTAACCAACACATCAAAGTTTAATTGTCATAAATTTAGAAAGAAGTTCAGAAACGTATATTAGTAATAGTATTAGTAATTTTCAATTTTAATGTATAAGATCAGGTCAATTACAATTACGAGTCCTGAACCCGTTATAGTTTGATATCATTACATATATATATTTTTTAGATTTAGAGGAGCCATGCAGTGTTGGGGGCCCAGGTTCTGGGACCACAATCGGGAGGTGTGGATACGGCCTTACTTGTGATAATGTTAGAAAAGTGTGTGTACGAAGTAAGTCACCGAAAAAAAGATGGCTGACTAAACATTCTAAAAAGTTACCAACTATTTATACATTTTAGAGCGTATTTCTGCACGTAGGCGATAATAAAAAATCTTTGCTTATGGTTCTATTACACTGTTTGAAAAAATAAGAATCAAAAGTTTCTTTTTCAACTTTCAATAAGTTTATTTTCCTCGTGTTTACAAAAATGACGTAATTCAAAGAAAAATATTAAATTCCATCCATTAGCAAAGATATAAATAATTACAGTCAAAATTATATAAAAATAATGAGTTTGCATATTTAATTACTGTATCGATATGCATTAATATCGTTGAGAGTTTTGAATGAATCAAAATTACGAAACTAAACTAATATAAGAAGTTCTAATTGCTGTCAAATTAATCTCAACATTCTGCTATCTGGGATTTAAAACTATAGCTTTATTTTTGTAATTGTTGTTTGATATATATTTAGTATGTAGACATATCTTTTAGTTTAGACTTTTATGTTGCTAGTGAAGACAAAATGCTACGACGCGCAAGACGACTACGACCAGCGCCACTCGAGATCCCAGACAGGGATTATGGAGCCTCGCCCAGAGTGTGATCATGAAGGGAATTTCGTCTCCTTCACTTGTGTTCCTTCGCAGACGTATGATTATAATAACTTAGACTTATATAATATTTTCCTAGCATAATGTCGAGTGTCGGTATTATTCAATTCTATTTGTTTTATCAAAAATTAAAAATATATTTTTTACCAACCTGGAGGAAAATCCACCACAATTGGAAATATCAATAATTTAAAAGCAACTGTGGGACCCACCTTTCCTGTCACTCTTCTTGCTTCCTTCAGCCCTCTCTATTTCTAAAGGATTCTGGTATTTGCTAATATCCATTGGCGGTAAATATTACCATCAGCTAATCATCTCGTTTGAGACCATGACTTATAAAAAAGGAGAGGGGTGGAAATATCATATGTATCTAGAGGCTGACATCGTACATCGACCTTTTCAGGTGTTACTGTCAATCTGAGGACGGAGAACGGTTGTTTGGGGAAGCGGCGTACACTGGAATTTCTCATAACATGCCATGCGGTGAGTAAAGACGGGAATCGCTTACTTTATCCAAAGCTCATAATTTTTCCTAAGCAGCAAAACTTCGGAGGCAATTTTAAAGTCTTCTATCATATTTATATTCACAAAAATAAAATATTAAATAAAAAAAGTATTAATACATATATTTATACATCATGAAGCAGAACAAACTAACTAGATGGCGTTAGTGTGAAAAATCATGCTATCATTGTGTGCCTTACTTTTTGAAGTATTCAAGGACATTTTTAATAATTTAGTAAATTATGTCTATTATAGATATCTCTTAGAGGGTTTTTATTTGTTTATAATATTTACATTAAATTATCATAAATTTTGCAGCATGTTCCAGAATGGTACATAAAATTCAAAAGAGTATCAGCCCCTATGTTCCGTATCCCGTGCGGGCTTTAAGATGTACATCTGATGGCAACTTCAACCCCGTACAATGTATAGGACAAAAATGTTATTGTATGGATAAAATAACGGGACGGATTGTTGGGTCAAATAATATTGATTTGGATGAAAACCCGATTTCTGAACTGCCATGCTGTAAGTTTTTTTATTATTCCTTCTTCTTGAAAGCATAAAAAGACACAGTGGGATTATAAATATTGGAATTATATAATTGTTGGTGTAACTAAATTCAGCTTCTTGTCGTTTTAGATGAAAAAGAATTAGACCTGTTTCCACCAAAAAATGAATCCATGAGACCATTCCCGTACACGAGCCCATGTTACGAGAGCATCACCGAGCGAGAGAATTTGATTGAACAGAGTATTAAAGAAGGGTTCAATATGGATTTCTTTTCTTCCTTTGCATCTATCAACTGTTTACCTGACGGCACTTTTGGTAGGATGACCATCAACTCTAATGGATCGTAAGTAGGACTAAATTTCGTTCGCGGTTATGCTCGTTAACAATTTTACTTTTGACTTTAAATTGGAAATGCACTACGCCATGGTTTTTATTTCAATAAGCACTAAAATAATAACCAAACTATCGTATTAAATATAAAATCTGCCCACATTTTAGCCGATTTTATATAAAAACAAAACACGTAATCGGACTATTAATTCTCGGGTTATAAATAAAAACAGACAGAGAGTTGTATTTTATAATATGCATGGAAGTCGCATTTCATACATTTTATCAATTCATTGAAGGATTTATAATAACTTTGTTGATAGTTTATAATTATATACTTCTTTATGGTTACAGAAAAGTTTGTCTAAATGAGCATGGTGACAGAATTGGAGATTTTGAAGGCAAACCAGATACCGCTGAATTCAGTGACATGGATTGCAGTAAGTTTATTTATTTATTAGCTAGTATTAGTATCGATTTACTGCTGAGATTTACTTAGATTGCACTATCGTAGTGCAATCTAAGATTGAAATAAATCTTTGTACACTTTCTATAAACTCAATGTACAGGTCAGATATTGGCACTATTTACACGATAAGATAATAAAAAGAAAAAGGAAATATAGAACTAACCTGTTACAATTAATAATTATGATATTATGGGCAGTCTCAGTATTCAATCCTCTTCTATTGTCTGAGCAATGTCACAATAGAACTAGTAAGTAAGGTGTATAAGGGAATATCAAATATGAAACTAATATCATCATCCATCAGTCATTGTCCCAATTATTCGGTATCGGTGAAATGTATCAGTTTCTTTCACGATCTTCTATCTTACGTCACGTCAATGGAGACGTCTAGTCTAGAGTCCCGTAAATGTATTGCCATACCACAAAAATATATAAATACATGATAAGTAAATGTTACATTAATTCCCATTGCATTTTTTCTGTATATTTATATAGTTAGTCTGGTTTAAAATTTTATCTGATTAATATTTTATGAAACCACTTTATTGCTTATTTTTTTATTGATCAACTAAGTAATAACGTCGTTATTACTCATTCTGTGGGTAACATTACTAGATAAGATTAACACAGATAATCCACCTGTTCTTATATTTTCTTGAAAGCTTTGTTTCAATTATTTTTAATTAATTAAATTACAAGTATGCAAATATTCGCTTTACAACCAATATTACCCCTTCTCTGTTGGATTTCTTAATAGTAAATACATATTTTTATATTATCTCTCTTTCACCCTTCTCTTTTACCCTGTATATCGTTCTCTCTCTCGTTTTTTTGTATATTAGAACGTGTACAATCAACCTTAGCACTCTCTTTTTATATGTATATTCTTCCCCTTAGAAAGTATACCTTTAATTATTTTACTTCTTTCGCTGTCGTACAGAATGTGCACTAACAGTAGCGCTGATGGGAGCCTCAGCAGATCTACCGCGGTGCTGTTCTAATGGTAACTTCCGACCAATCCAGTGCAGACGAGGCCACTGCTACTGCGTGGATTCCGACGGCCGGCAGGACGGCCTCCAGAGCGGTGACGTCACCAGACTACACTGTTACACTAGTAATTGGAGAAATTGTTAAATTAATGTTTTATCTTTGATATATTTTTATAAATTATACCATTTTTATTATGAGACTAATTAAATTTTTACAAAAGTTTGATATGTTTTTATTTGAAGACGATGCTATGATCTGATCATGTGACTATTATTATTTAAGAAATAAAAAAGGATCCTAAAAACAATTATACACGGCAACATATAAAAGTCACTCAAAAACAACATTACGGGAACTGAATAAAAATCGTAAATAATTTTAATACACTGAAAACCAATTGGATGAGTGTGAAAGCTCGAAAAATCGGTACCGTATGTATGTTACTGTCTTTTTTGTCATTACATAACCGTCACAATGACGAAAGTATTTGGTATCGTATCTTTACTTGATTAAAAATGTATCCTAAGCTGAATGATAGTCGTAAACACTCATCACAAACCAGTTGAACCCTGAAGAACCGGCCACATCATTTCGCAAGCAAAATTAAACCCCCAAAAGGCATCTGGCCAGACGATTAAAATTGGAATATAAAATGATTGTTTAAGGTTACTAACAGCATTTTCACAATGCGATATTAGTACGCCAGTTAACCTAGCACTGAATTGCATAATGTCATATCTGATTTCTTAAAGCTACTTCAGGGATTTCCCGACTTATTATTGGATTTGACATATTGTTAGTTAATGTTTGCTTTAACGTTGGTACACTTTACTTAAATATTATAAAATGTCTTCTAAAACAATCCAAGTTAAGTATACCAAAAATTACTTACAGTTAAGAATTTGGAAGTTAGTTCCCAAAACGTAGCATAGATATAAGTTATAAGAAAATGTCGACAATGAACTTTATGTTATGTCGATTTGTTTGTTTCGATGTTATTAAAAAATTCAGTGTTCTAAAATATGTATTTAAATATCTATAACTTGGTGAAAACTTAATCATTTAAAATGCCATAATTTCGTTAATCCAGCTATGACAGTGTGATTAAAAAATAGATCATCTAAAAAATTTGCCTCGTTTGTAATTTAAATGTTATTAGATGCTCGAGTAAAAAATTGTCCGTATACCTTATAACCAGTTAACAACAATTAGCTGCTTAAATTCCCTTACATATTATAAGATTTACAAACGAGAATGTTTTTATTTGATTGCTTATGGTTGCTAAATGTGACATTTGTATAGATTTCTGGTCTATGGACAAGGGTGAACAAACGGAAATGTCAAAAATCCACTGTCATTTGTCAAGCTCTCGGGCCTCGGACGTTCGCGTATTATTTGTTTCAAGTTATTGTTCTTTGATACCTTTTCAGTAAAATTGGAATATATTCTCGAATATGCGATCTGATAACTTTATTAGTTGTTCAAATTAATATAATAATCGTTGTATTAAAATGATTATATATTTGTCGGCATCATAGGTTAGAAAATACTCGTATTATCGTGTAATGAAAAAGTTATTTTTGGATTTCAATTCCCATTAAGTGTTACCGATAAGTGTTAAGAGTTCAAAGTTTGTTTTAAACGTTATAAAGTAACCAGAAAGAAAATGGGTCTTATTATATCGAGGTTCCGAGTAAGTGTCTGATTGATATTAATCTTGGTTTGTATCTTAGCCAAAACTATTTTGATAGTTGATTGTCCAATATGTTTTGGCGTGATTTCAAATGTTCACCCGTGACCTATTGCATTTTTAATTAATGTTCTATGGTCAGTGCCTATTGGTGGGTATCTTTAAAAGTGATGACTTTTTACTATGTTAATAAATTTACCCAGCTGTAGCTAGTTAACAATTATTTTTGCTATATGTAAAATCTCATAAAGAACACCTGAAGGTGATCAGCTTTACCACCCTTCACACACCTTTCATTTTTAACTACTTTATAATAATCAGCTAATAAATAAAAAGCTAGTATTTAGTTTCTCTTCTGGGTTGTGTAGTGTAATGGTATAAAAACTACACAGTATCTTTTAAATATTATTTAGTATCATAAATAAAACATTTAAAAGTGTAGACACTAAAGTACTCTTTTACAATCTATATCATAATTTGGTATGAAGTGATAAAGAAGATATTTTTATATAAAAAACTTCTTAAACTGATATTAAACTTGTATTTTGAATTATTGTCACTTTATAAACACAGATTGAACAATATGGTTAAATGAAAGTATACCACACATGAAACATAAATACACACATGAAATATATAAATACACACTACCAAATATGAAGTATATGAATAAACACTTAGTCACATTTTTATGTATAAACGTTATCAAAGCTATTTTTAAATAATAGCCAATTACTACTGAAAATGATCAATAACTTTCTCATCTCTGAAGAATGTACATAAAACTTAAAATTGTAATAGATATCTTTGTGACATTATTAATTGTAGTTAAAATTAGTTACCTTGGTAATAATCTTGTAACCAAAGAATAACAATCAAAGTAATTTAATACAGATACAGTCAGTGGCTATCTTGTGACAGGCGGATTGACATGTGAACCTTGAGACTATCTCAGATTGTAACATACATGCCACTAGCAAGTTATTATATAGAAATGTATGTTAAATTTTCAAAATGGGAATGAATACCAATATTGGTACTTCTTACTTTACTACTTACATTTAATTCAAATTTATACTGATTACATTTATATGTAGGGTGACCAACTGTTTTCTGTTAAACAGATTTCGTTTTTTTTTAAATATTCCCATATTAACTAATAAAATTATTACTAAACTAAAAACTGGTGTTTGTTTTAAATTAAATAATATGAACAGAACTGTATATTGTTATGAATAATACTATTGCATCATATATTGCTCTTAATACAGAGTAGTATTGTGTATTAAGAAATAAACAGCTACTTTCAACATGTTCGGTTCTGACTCAATAAAAAATATAGATGTGCTGTTACACAAAAATAAATGTAAGCTTACACAAATATAAATGTTAAATATTATATTAAGATATGAAATAGTTTTTATTTTTTATCTGTTACTTCCTAATAGATTAAAAATAAACTATAAATGGTTACCCTAATAATAATAATAATAATAATACAAGTTCATTCTAGAACGGCCATTGTTCTTTATATCAATATAAATTCAACAATATGCATTGATTACATACATTTTGTCAATTAATATGAAAGTTTGTGATTTTCCAATAAAATATATTTTAAATATAACACTATGTATTAATACTATAATTACTATTTTTCTAAATTAATATTTATATAACACTTTTTAAATTTTTAGCCCTAAATATTATTTTTTTCCATTGAAGCCACTGAGCAACAATAAAACAACATATTTCATGAGTTCCCAGGATTGTAATGAAATCATTGATTAAATAGATTTTTTTTGAAATACCAATCTAGTGACAAATATTTAAAATCAATTTATTAGTACCAAATTTATCAATTATTATTATTAATAGAGATTAAAAGTTTCCCTTATTTGATTGCCCGTATAATAATGTGACTTTTGTTCTTGGCCCAAAGATATTGTGTGTGCGTGAGTGTGGTTAAAAAATATTTATATTTAAATTTCGAACAATATAATTTGAACCTACCTCAAAATTTGTTTTATGAGCTCAAACTTAAAGTTCTACATCTTAACTGATGTTTTTCGAAACTTGGAAAGTGAACGCGGCCGCAGTAATTTGAACCGTATCTCAGTGAAATAAGAACCAACCGCGAATATAGATCAGCTTAGTCACGCTCTAATGATTTTACTTTCAAATGTATAAAATAAAAATGTATAAATACTTTTTGATGGCATTCTTTTTTATGGTCTTGAATATTTCTTATGAATTTATAGGTATTCTATAGCTGTATAATAATTAAGGATAATTAATATAACTAGCTTTTGATTCGTCTCGTCGACGAAACGTGTTTAGGTGTTACTTACCAGGAATAAAGTAAAATATATGTAAAATTCCAAAACTTCATACATTAGGCTATGTCTTGATGCCTAAGAAATTATTTCAGGAGACTTTATCTGATCCTGTCGAAATAAAATGTTTCTGACAACTCATTCATATATTTTTTACACATACAGACACACGGGTGTTGCAAAACATTAGAACAATAATTGCACACACATACGCGTCCCACTCACACACATATGCTATATGTAAATTTAACATGTGTGGGGTGTAGGCTTATGGCACTTACAAGCACACATATTGGTCTCAAACACAGGTATTATAATATGTAAATGATCCATGTGTGGTGTGTAGGTTTTATTAATCAATTATAATGACGTCACAAGTCTTATCTAGTCAAAATATCATATATTGTTTATTGCAGAGTAAGGAAAATATAAATGGTAATATTTTAACTTATAAAAAAAAATGGATTTTCGATATTTAATAGTTTTATTCATCGGCGACAATTAACTAAAATATAAAAGATATAAGACAGTCTAAATAAAAATAAAACCTAATTGTAAAAAAAAGAAAGTTAAAAAAAATATGAAAAGTGTTCTGAGTGTTGTTTTAGAAATCATAATACATATATATATTATTTTTGTCCCTGCCGTGTATATTTCATAAATATATGCACGTAAGTGTATCAATTTCCTAACCGCAAAGCCTGTAAACTGAAGTGTAAATTGTAGTTAGTGTGGGCGACACAGTATCGTATGGTTTAGGATTTAATTAGATTTACTTGTTTTTTTCTCGTTCTGATTTGTATAGTAATTTTAATTAATTAATTTATTTATTCTATATTATACTATAGTATATAATATATAGACTTAATGCTACTAAGCGTTTTCTACCAATCAACCCGAAGAAAAAAAAACAATAAAAAGAAAAAAAAAGCAATAAGGTAGTATTACTTAAAAAAAAAACTAATGTAAACAATATTTTTTTAAACTTTAATCTACCATGTTATATTTTCTGAAAGAACCCTTCGTGGGATAAGTCCGCCTTTGTGCATAAATTGCGTCCGTGTAATGTTGCAAGAAATGTACTTTTATTATTATTTGTATAGTAAAATAAAGAACAAACAAACAAATTAATAAGGTTTTTAAATCAAGTATCATCGCTCATTTTAAAGACTGTCTTAATACAAGATACTCAATTTACATACCTACTAATATTTATGTACAGTTTTTTTAAGTAAGCAAATGCGTAGTATGAAAAGAAAACAATACATTCTCTCAATAGAATCCAAACCAAATAAACCAAAACTTTTTTAAAATCTTTTAATATATATAATTATTTCCAGCGCAAGAAAACAACAACCGAGGTTTTAGAGACACTAGAGATGAAGATAAAGAGGATCGAACAGGACAGCCAGAGCAAGGAGATGAGTCACAAGCGCGTCATAGGACACGTCATGGCTTACTCCATGGGCATATATGTGCTGATAGCTGTTCTGTATTACTATATGTACGTTGGACGGAGCCAGCATTGGCTGCATTCCATGATGTATGCCTCGCCCCTGTTGATTTTGCCTGTGCTGTAAGTATAGTATATACTAGCTTTGTTCGCGGTTCCGTCTGTTTTGTCAAATCGTTTCAACGCTCAAATCATCACGAATTTAAATGCTTCTATGGTATTTTGTTTGTCTCGCAGAAAAATGTAATCCTTATAAAAGGTATTTTATTTATAAAATAGAATTACGTAAATCAAATCGATTCATGAGTTACACGCGTTCTAATTGATATATTACGTAATATTACACATATGTGAGTCTTCGTAACTGAAACGGCTTTAAAATAGTTTATTCTAGCTTTATAAATTATATATCTACTGAAATAGTCAGCGCCATTGAATAGTTATGAATGAAACAATAAACATGTTATTTATAAACAAGTATCTAGTCATTCCCGGTTTTTTATATTGTTATTGATTCGTAATTTTATAACTGAAACGGAAATTTCAATTTATCTCTGTGTCCTAGTCCTCTATATTACTCAAGGACGCATATATCCAACGCATATAGCTTATGTCCAATTGTACATGGGCGCTGGCACTACTTACCGTTAGCTGGACCTGGAAAAAACCTACTAACAATTTTTTTATTATCGCATCGTTATCGCACAATCAGTGCCACATAAGTTAGTGCCACATTGTGGTTAATGCCACACAAGTTGTATGCCTTTTGATCTCAATAGCACTGATTAAAATGTCTGCTCATGTTAGATGTTTTGTTTCCTTTGTTGCGATGGTTTGGTTACCGAAGCGTTTGCCCTTGAGGCTAACTCAGATCGATCTATGGTTATTTGTTTAGCTGATTGTATTAAATAAAATTATATAAGTAGGTAGGTAGGTAGTAATACAATGGAAGAAGAGTTATTTTTATTTTTTGTTTCCCTTATATGAAAGATATAATATAAGTTTCATTGGTTTTTTCTAGAGCAATAAATAGTTATATTATAACGTTCTTGAGAGACTTATAAATTGCAAAAAAATATATATTAAATGAGTGCAAAAAATGAATTTTCAACATCATTTTATTACTGTTTTTGGATTCAAAATCTTACATGTAAAAAATGAATACAAATCTAAAACGTGTCAAAAAATTAAAGCTATACTGATTAAAATGTTTTCATGTAGCTACAACGGTTCAAGTACCTGGCTGTAGTGCCACGTACTAAAAATTTCGGTACCTGTGCTACGTACTGTAGTTCCACGTACAAAAAAATCTCGGTACCTGTGCCACGTACTCTAGTGCCACGTCTGAAAAATGTCATGTCTTCTGTATTGTAACAAGTATTCTATTTCATCAGAGTGATATTCCTCCGGTCTTCAGTGTCGCGGTACTACAACTGGACCATAAACAAGAATAGATTAAAGTTGGGCAGAATGAGAGAAGAGAAGAGGAAGATTCTAGAAGATGTTATGAACACGGAGACTTATAAGGCATATATTATCATCATTATATTATATAACATAATTTTCCGCGGGTAAATTTTATATATATGTATTTAGGAAGAATCTATAAAAATATAGACGTTAAAATCGTAAACATTAGCTTCGACCGCTGGGAATATCTTTTGTGTTGCCAGCTGAGATACCGTGTCGGTACTGTTATAGTGATGCCAAAGATAAAACGCATTGATACAAAAAATATTAAACAATACAGATTTATTATGTTAATATACCAGAGAAACATTGATTTTAATACAAATATAGAATAAAGCACGAGTCATTGCTATCTCGACTTCTTTCAGCCCGTAGACAAATATGAATGGTTAAAATCTTCCCTCGATGAGTCACCAGAAGAGTGCTTACTATTTTAAAGCGTTGCCTGTCAGTATTATAGTTCCCTTTATATATATTAAATTCCAGGTCGCCAAGCAGATACTGGACAAGTACGGCGGTCCGGACGACCAGTCCAAGGCACTCAAACCGTTCGTGCCGACACAGAACGTTCCCGGTAACTCTCCCAGTGTGACCCCAGGTAGACTATTCCGTTACATCTTTCCTTCAAAATATGATGGGTATCATCATATTGCTTGATTTTCACTATTCCATGTTTTTTTTGTGAGTATTCTTTTTTGGTGTGTGAGCGGGATGGCATGATTAGAAATTAATATGTGCGAGCGGGATGGCATGATTAATTGATTCAAAGGCTTTATAAAAAAATGTATGGCGCTATAATAGTTTTTTTTAAGAATATTTATATGTCAAATTTGTATTATAGCTGTTTGTATTATAGATATAGCTATTATAACCATAGATAATATAGAATATAGACTCAATATATAAATTAGTCATTTAGCGAAACTAAAATATAATTTACTTTAAACTTACATTAAAAGAAATATATACACGTATCCGTAAATTGTAATTGTGATATTACTGGAACATTGTTTTTTATTGTAATACCATTATATAAAAAAGCAATCTGGATTGTTTGAGTTCAATAAATAAATATATATATATTTTGTGGTGGCAATTGCAAATATCCTGCTAAAGGTCATGGGTTTTATGGTGGTGGAACGAAAATTGATGCACTGCTTTGATATGTCTTATCTATTTTCCACTTGGCTTTACAACAATGCTATAATTATATACTTATGTGAAAACTATGTTTAAAATCAAAAGCTTTTTCTGGATGTCATATAAAGTGAATCTTTTAAATATACATTTACATAGTAATAAAAGATTATTCATTATTTTAATACGCAAAGAAATGTTTCTTACTTTGATAATTATTTCTATACAAAGATGCCTCGTATCTCTTAGAAATGAGGTTTTATAGATCTTAGTGAGTTTTGAGTCATGAAAGGCATCTTTACTAAAATATCAAGTTTAGAATAGTCAGTCAGGACATGTGCCTTTTATTTATATTAATTATATTGTTTTACCCGCAGATTTGCTTGCGTTAAAAAAACTCCTACTCAGTAAACCATATAAAAAAATGAAATCATTCAGTAATTTTGGAGATTACATACAAACATTCAAACTATATTTTTTAGATTACTTTATGATTGTTAGATTTTATTAATTCCATGCATTATGTCAGTTTTAAAACTCTACTGCGTAGATTTGTGATAATATATGGGTAATTTTCACGAAATCCCGAAATTCTTGTCCTTGGTGTTTATATAAAAATCCAACAAAGAAATGGATGTTACTAATATTTCTATACAATCCACATAATTATATCTAAAAGTTTCACATAAGATTTTAGAGCCGTATAAATAAATAAATAAAAATGCATAAACATAATGTTCCTAACATCATTCCCTTACTGTGTCCCAAGTACCAATTTTATTTACTTTTATTTACCAAAAAAGTACAAAAATCATTCGAATCATATTGAAGTAAGTTGGATTATTTAGAAATATTGTAAATTAAAGGGGAAAAACCGAAATTAGCGTTGTAAAGGAAAACACGCGTTCAAAATTTGAATATTTATATGTGTCTCACAAAAATAAATCATTCCCTCACACTATTACTGGCAGTTGAATTATGAACGCATTTTAAATAAAATACGAACGCTACCATTAGTTTTTGAAAGTTGGCACTAATGTCAATTTGTCAAAAAAGCATATTTTCTGTGATTGTATTCGGGTGTGCGCTGCAAAAAGATTTTATAAATTATATGGTTTAGTAAAATTTTTGATCGTCATTTCATCACATTCTAAAAAAACAAAAGGTAAGTACTTTAATTGATTGTAAGTTGCATAGATAAGATGACGTTTGGGAGTAATTTCCTTAAGCAGAAAAATAGTTTTAAAAGTAAGGTTATGTCACGAGTTCTTAACGGTTATTCTTTATTTCGTCATTCCCTCACCATCATTCCCCCATACAAATTTATGGTGAGGGAATGATGATATATGAGGGAATGATTTTTGGATAGGCTTACTGACTTTTTTTATTGTTTGCTTTTATTAACTCTTGAATTTATTGTTAGAATATTGTTGTAGGTTAAAAAATGTCAAGAAATAAGAAGATAAGCAAAGAAGAAGCTAAATTAAAAAAGCAAGAATATGACCGAAAGCGCAGGGAAAAAATGAAAGCTGATCCTGTAAAACTTGAAACACTCCACCAAAACGAAAGAATTAAATACCTAAAAAAAAAAGAAAAAGGCCAAGTAAAACCTATATCCGCAATGAGTTCCCGAGAAAGAAGGCAAAAAAGGAAAGACTGGAAGAAAAATAGCCAAACATACAGAGACAAAACAGTGAAAGTGCGAAAAAATTTAGCAAGACTGTTAGATGAGACACCACCTCCTAGCCCAGGACCTATGCAAAATAATGATGAATTGAGAAATCTGGCAGTTCATCGGAGGAGGCAGCAACTCAGAAGACGTAGAGGAATACTTTATGCAAAAATATCCAGATTACAGGAAATACTGAAACAAGAAATAAGAAGAAAAGAGAGATATCGAAAGAGATGTCAAAGACAAAACAAAAATAATCAAACTTCACCGGAAGCCAAAGTATCAGCTCTCTTAAAGAACGTCCGAGTTCCTAAAATTGTGAAGAAGAAGCTTCTTTTATCAGAAATTATTACTCAACAGCTAAAAGGCAGGTACAGTACTTTAAAGAAACATAGTGAAAAGAAAAAGTACTATGAAATAGTAAAACCCGATCTTTTGAAGAAGCATAAACTACTCAGCTTATCAAAACAGTTTTTCAAACATGATTGTTACAAAAAGAGCGTTTCTAGGAAAGTCAGTGCTAAATTAATAAAGGTAAAAAAGGATGTTCAAGATTTTTTGGAAAAGGACAAAAGTTCTCGGATGTGTCCAGGAAAGAAAGATTTTGTAAAGTCAAAAGGACAGGTAAAACAAAAACGTTTACTGTGCGATACCATGAAAAATTTGCACAATAAATTCCTGACTACAGTTGAGTATAAAATAAGCTTGACAACTTTCTGCAGATTTCGGCCTTTTTGGGTGACTTGGGCAAACATAAAAGACCGTGACACATGCAAATGTGTAATCCACGCAAATGTTCAACGGATGATCATGAAGTTACATGAAAATAAAGTATTGTTTTGCTGTAATCTAACTAGATTTTTGACCATGAAGACATGCAATGTTTATTCAACTAAATGTCTTTTACGAGAATGTGAAGGTTGCGCAAATAAAATGATAGAGTATTATCTTCCACAGCCAAACAGAATAGTGACTTATAAACAGTGGATGTATGAAACTGTATCCTACGAAAAAAATGGAAAGATGAAGACAGTAAGAAAACCTATTTTAAAAGAGATCAAGGTTTCACTGAGGTCATTGGTACTTCAGTTAGAAAATACTTTGCCTTCATTTTTTAAACACATTGCTACGATAGCACACCAGTATCAGATCATATCTGAACTTAAAAAGACTTTAGCTGACAATGAAGTCCTTATTCACATAGACTTCAGCGAAAACTATTGTTGTAAATATAACAAAGAGATTCAGGCAATACATTTCGGAGGTGCAAGACAACAAGTTACTCTACATACAGGAGTATTATATTTACGTGAAAATGACACTGTAAAACCCTACACGTTTTGCTCTCTTTCTGAAAATAATAGACACGATGCAATGGCAGTATGGGCACATTTATTACCAGTTTTTGAGTGGATTAAAAATCACAATACAAACATTCACAGAATACACATGCTAAGTGATAGTCCTGTCAACCAGTACAAGAACAAGTTCATGTTTCATCTAGTATATCATCATATAAATGATTTGTTTTCGGGTGCGACATTTTTTGCGTGGAATTATTCAGAACCAGGCCATGGCAAAGGTGCTCCTGATGGCATAGGTGGCACATTAAAAAGAACAGCTGATAAAGCGGTGGCTGAAGGCAAGGACATCGTAAATTTGAAATCTCTCAAGGAAATTTTATTTAATTAATAAGTGTAATTGCCTTAAATAAGTGCAATATTATATAAAAATAAGTTTAAATTACAGTTATGCCAAAGTGCTGCAATAATTTTGTGATTTGCTGGAATTACTCATTGATCTTACTTATTATTTAAGAACAAAATTTCATTTAATAAAAAGAATTCTTTAAAAGAAAACTAATTTCATTTAAAAAGCTTCATGACTTGTCTGCAATAATCATTCCCTCACCTTAATTGTCATTCCCTCACTTTGTTTTTTTTTAATGTCCTCATAACTTTCATAAAACACAATATTTTTTGGGACCACTACATAATTTAATTCTAGTAATATTAGTACTATCAAATTCACATAAAATAATTATCAAATAATGTCAATATTTTTTGTCATTTTAAGAAAGTCGAATTTCGGGATTTCGTGAAAATTACCCATATATTTTGTGCCCTCTTGGCACAACCAAGCCATCTATATAGAAAATAAAGACATATCTATATTAATTTTAGGTTATTTTTGAACAATAAATTTCATCATATCGTCACCGTTTTTTTGCACATGCCACTATAATAAATGCCACAGAGTGAAAAAAATTTGCTAAATGGCATTTTCATTCACTGATAAAAAAAATATCTTTGTTATTCATTGAGAAAGTTTTAAATTATTTACTATTGGCTTAAATTTTTTTATTATTAAATATTTATAAAAAAAATGAATTTTTAATGTGATGTTATTTAATAAATAAAATGCATACAGGCAGACATTAGTGATGAATATTCTAGTATTAATGTAAAATTAATTATCAATAGTTATAATTAAATTATATTATCGCATTTATAAATTATAAATTAGTGATATTATGTTAAATTAGATGTAAGTTTATATTTACATTTGTATTCAAAATTTTATTCAAATATACAATTTTATATTTTTGCTAAATATTATTTGTACAACCTCAAACCTTGTCCTGACACAAAACTGTCTGTCTGTATGTATGTATATAATAAATTAGTATCTACGTCATATCTTACATTGCATATTTTTGGAAAGAAAATAATATTTTTTATAAATGACAGAATACACTAAAACAATGGTATAAAATGTTTATCTATTGGTTTGTTTGTGTCAATAATCTACTGAACGGATTCTGAACTGAAACTGAAATTCAGTGTGATGATATCTGATTACCTCAGTTGACATGTAGGGTACGTTTTATTTATTTTTTTAATTTCATATTAAAACTTACTTATACTAAAAAAATAAATAATTGTAGATTATTTCTTAACATTCATTTTGTGTATATTTTTTTTCAAAATAGTAAGCTTCATGATAAACTGATTCAAAAGTTTTATTCTTTATATGTGAGACTTAAAATAATACAAAAATGCTTTGACCGATTTGGATAAAAATTAATAGATATATTGCAGGAACATGTATGTAACTGAGCAAATGTTTGTAATATAGGATTATACAGTACTGGCAAAAACTAGTAATTATATATAAAACTAGATAAACAATGGCTTTGTTTATTTTTTTTTTGTGACACATAGATGGGTTTTTTAAAATACTGAGGGGAAAATATGAAGTCGCTGGCTACACTATCAGCTTATCTAATTTTCTCTTTAAATTGTTTAATACTGAAATGATTTTCATCCAGTATAAGGTATATTAAAAACCATATATATTGAAGAAAAACAATAAGATACTATTTATTAGAAATGGTGGTTAGAAAAATACCAAGATTTTAAACTTTTTATGTAAAAAAAATATAATATATATTTTATAAAAAAACCTTATAAATAAAAAATAAAAATATATTGCTCAATCTTTATATCACTGCTGACGGACTTTGCAGAATATTTTTTTGTTAAACGCATTACATCATCAGTGTATTACATCCTACTCGTAGGAAGCCGGCGCGGTTCGCTAGTTAGAATATATATAACTTTGTTTCATGTTTTGTAAATATCAGTATAATTAATAATACATTTTCGAGGTGTTAAGCGACTCATAGACATTAGAAAGTGCATGATGTTGCAACAAAATCTAGCAATTACATTTTTATTTCAGGCATGTTTTTTTTATATTCCTTTTTCAAAACTAATGTTTTTTTTTTCTTGTTTTTTTTTCCTTCCTGTCGCTCATGTCATACCAGCCAGGCCATGATCATACCGTAGTGCCTCTAAAAAAACTTACTATTTTTTTTTTTTTTTTTTATTGCAGCAACGCCCGGACAATTGCGTCAAAAGCAATTAGCGTTACAGAACATTACACCAATAAAGCAGTTCAACATGAACTTGGTGCCGGTTAATAATTCTGGACTCTACAAACCACTGCTTAGAGTAAGTTCGAATTTATTTACTGTAATAAATATCAAATTAAATTTTAAATAAATATAGAATGAAAAATAAATACGATATCGATACGTTAGCTCGATTGGTTATCTAGAGAGATGAGATGATCTCCAAGAGGTCGCGGCTTTTTATTCTACATCGGTTTATTTTTAATTCTATATTCATTTAAAATTTTAATAAGCTTGACATGGCTATATATATTTGTTGAATTAATATTATATTAGTTGGTATTATCATTTTGATAAAATACTCTTATTAAAATGCTAAAACTTTATAAGATACCTAAAAAATGTTAAAAAAAAAACATTTTTTTTTCAGTCAGACCAACTTCCCCGACCATTATTAGATAAAAACCGGTCAGCGCTCGACAAAGTTGTCGACTTCCTATTAAAAGACGGCCCCAGTCACCGCATGGCGCTTATTTGTACCGAGTGCTTTTCACATAACGGTAAGTATTCATAATGACAGGCTCAATATATGTAATTAGAAGAACATCTGTGATATAATTTCATTTATGAAAAAACATATTCGTTGTCTGAGTCGATGACTTTTCGATTAATACATACCATGTTTTCTTCCCAATATTATTCTTTGCCCAGGGATGGCAATGATGGAAGAATACGAGTACTTCTCCTACAAGTGTGCGTACTGCGGCCGCGTGAACCCGGCCCGCAAGCAGCGCCCCGCCGCGCCGCCCCTCACCCCGCGATTGATGTCCGCCCCCGCTCACACCCTCACCCCGCGCACTCTCGCCGGTCAGTGACACACACGACACACTCACTCACACACACACTCACACACACTCACACACACACACACTTTCCGTGACAACCTTACACTTTATATCTTATATCGTCCTCGCAACATTCAACCCGTAACTTTAAAAATTTTTGTTCATCTTCCCTCACTATTTATAGAATATTTTCTATGTTACAGGTAGTGGAGACGACTCACCCGAAATAAGTTCTGCGAGTGACAGTGAGGATGACCAGAAAAAAAATAATACTTCTAAAACTAATGGTGAGATTTATGTTTGTTCATGAGATCATTCATAAATATATTTTAAGTTATCTGTGGCAGGAACCGGTAATTTTTTCTTAACTAGAATCTTCGACCGCATTTTCGGTTCTGTTATTGATCACGTTCATGCATTCTTGGGATCTCTTCGAACCCAGCTCCGTTCGCGGATGGAGCTCAGTACTCACTCTCACTCAGTACTATATCCGGTGACGCTGTCACAGAAACAACTTGTATCATTAAACTTTGCAGATTATAATAGCAAATCTAACAATTATTCTATCGTTCAGGCGAGCCGGATCGCTCCCCCTCTCCAGTAGAAGAGGAGACGAAATCCGAGCAAGAGAAGAAAGAAGACTGATTGTTAATTAATTATAAATACCAACTTCCAGAACGTGTGCCTCTTACCCGCTAATATAAGGGATTTTTATATGTTCATTAGCGAGAAAGAGACAATAATTGTTTCACTTAAAATATTTAGCATCAGATTGTTCAAAGAGCGGAATTATTCCAGAAGATAATTATTTGTCTCTCTTTCCCTCTCAACAGAATAGATGCAATAGAAAGAAATACAACATGTCAAACAAATCTCAGTCGTGTTTCGTTATTAGCGGGAAAGAGATGACAATAATATAAGACCTTGAAAAGTTTTTTTATTGATGGGTTGATCTATTAGTATTTTATTGTCTCATTGATTATATTAAATATAAACAGCATAATCTTATTTTTGAATTAAATTCGAAACATTCGCTTTAAAATGGTGTTCATAATATAAGAAATATCAGTTTGAATTTATAAATATATATTGTCTTGGTTATATTTTTCGTTTATTTTTAATTTTATTTATCATACTCGAAGGGTATTCGTAAATGGATGATTTTGTATGAAACATTAATAAATATATTTTAGACGTCAAATGAAATCGACGAAATTATGTTGTATAACAATATTAGTATCAAAACTGTTCAAACATTTAACACACAAGTAACCAGCGAATTAAAGGGTATATTTTTGAAAATGTTTTATACTAAGTGCTGTTACTTTTATTTTTTACATAATGCTGTTTTGCAATTGTGTCTTGACTTTGTCCCGAAATCTATTTAAACATTTCATTAAATTTATCGTGTAGTTCATTTAGAAATTCAGGAATCATACATATTTTGAGCCTTGCTTGATTCACACCCGCCATTTTGAAATAAATGTCAACGCAAGGAAGTAAAAAAATATATTCCCTGCAATCTAACTAGCATACTCAATTTATTTACATAACTCTAAGTTTTGAATCTGTCTAGATATAGATTTAGATTTTAATTCAGCCTTGGCCTGCTACTTAATTTATTATATATTTATTTCTGTTTGTTTTAAAATAATACAAATGAGTAATAAAAGAAATAATAATAAAATAATGACATTGTAAAGCTAGCCCCGCAACTAACTGACATATGAATATGTTTATAATATATGCCTAAATGCAATAGTCGAAAACATTTAAATTTCTAACAATACAGAAACAAATATATATTTCGTTTTTTTTTTCTATGTATAATTTATTGGCATGTATTTTGTTAAACATTTTTCTTGACATCTTAATATTATTTTTAGCAAATTTTATCTAGTCTGTTAAAGATGTATATTCAAATTATTTTTACGTTCCTAAAGATTTCCACAAACATTCCTAATTTGAATAACTAATATATCAACCTGAATTACAACGAATATGTTTAAAAATATATTTTTTTATGTCCTATTTGATTCATCATTAATTTTTCATCTTGAAGTTTATCTTTAAAATAATTTACGTTATCTGTGAATTTTTTTTTTAAAAAGAGAATGACAAGTGTCATGGGATGTAAAATTTTGTTTATAGGTATGTTTTTTTTTTCTATGAAAACTCAGTTGTAAATGATTGAGAAGTCCAGGATTAGTGTTGATTGTTATTTATTGCTTGTATCGTTTTATAAAGGAACTAATATAATATAAGTACCGAAATTTGAGTTTTATTTAAAAAATCACAAAATGGTTTACGTTACAACTTTTTTCTGCGGCATTAGGGTAACAGAAAAATAGTCTTCTTTCTGTTCTGGTTAGTTGAGTTTATATTCCAAAAAATATATACATATATATTTTTATTACTAACCAAGCAAAATATTTTTTATTCTATTCCCTTCGAGAAACGGACTTCTTTATATCTCATCATTACAACAACATTTTCCTAAATATTTTTTTTCTGATACAGTTTTTTTTTTTCGTTGAGATCAGAAGAAGACGAATGTGGTTATGCAGGTGTCTCCGGTGTCTTGACTCTAAAAAATAACTCTAACAGCTTTTTCACCACTACAATGAGGCCCGAAACGATCGCCAACTTTTTTGTTTAGCAGACTTTTTAAAACGTGGGAGGGATCCTCTAAGACACTGTTAGAAAATGAGGTTGAAGTCTTCATAGCCAGACGAAGTCTGGGTCCGGTTTCTATAGAACTAGATTCCCGAGAGAACTTTCAGGCTTCATCCGCGCCGCATATCCGGTCACTGAACCACGGGGCCACTTCTCCGTCCACTCTGCATATATTCCTCTTATATTTAATATCGGTCGTTTATGAAATTATATTATTAAGAACTTACTACCCCATAATAACGAATAATTTTGCCAATTATAGATAAAATAATACATCTTCTAACATCCGTGATCCAACATACCCTCGACATAATATATAAGGTAAAAGTTATATTTATTATAATTCGGGTACATATTGGGACCTAGGAAATAAACAAAACAAAATATTTAATATTTGAGACAATTATATAATGTGGCTTGTAAATTCAAGAACGATTATGTTTATTTCAGTAACTTCTTAAATGTTCGACTAGTTGTGTGAACTGGATTCAATTGATTGGAATCCTAGGTCATCTTAAATTCTTATATACGTAAAAATGCTGGTATATATATTTTTATAATTATTCTATAAATATATGATAGTTTATAATATGTACATGCAACGCATAAAAAATATTTATTCGATTTCTACTGGATATTGAAATAATTTCCTATTTAATGAAATATAGAAACATATTCGTGCTATTATAATTTGAATTATATGAATATTGACAAAGTTGTATGGAGTTATATACAGCTTTCTACCCAAATCAATGGAACAGGAATACTTATGTTCAAATACAAAGAATAGTAGTTAGAAATTATTGAATCATATCTTTCATTTACGAACGAAAGCATACTGTCAAATTAAATGTAGATTTTATATTATCTGTTTCGCAATTTGCTATCTTTTTTTCATATCTCAGAAGCAAGGTTGTGTAAAAGATTTGTTTTTTATTGCATTGCTTACGTCTTTATCTACTCTAAGAATACGAATAATGTTTATAGCCTCAAAATAAAATATTTTATCAGTTTGCCACGCCTCTGTTATTAATTATTATGTGATTTGAATGAAGATTTCAGTTTGTTCACAACTGTGAAGAAGTAAGAACGTGTTTAGTGATAAGAGAAATATTTGTTTATTTATTTACGATTGATAATTGATAATATAAGTAAAAGTGTGTCATGTCAGTGTTGAACAATTTTACAGTGTCTATAGCTAAGGGATTAAGGCGTAAGTATTTTTTATACTTAAAAATTATTGAAAGTGTTGTTGATTTGTTAGTGCAAAAAGATAAAACTGATATATATCGCATCCAGTTTCGGCGTGATATAAGAATCAATAATCAACTCTTATTACTTATTTATACACTCTGTGATATAAGAATACTCATGTTATATCAATTAATAACTTTTTACAAATTCAATTAACTTCAATTAACTGTTTGATGAATTGTAATATAGAAGTTAAACTAAATGATATAATTATAGTTAAACTTGATGAAAACGCTGTTATAATAACTTATTTTACTACTGGCTTATTTATTTTATTAAAAAGTACATTTTTTTTGTTTTTCTTGTTTAGTAAGAAGACAATTACAACAAATAAATTTTGCTTCTTTTGTGGTTTATCCTTAACATAACATAACTGTAAATTTAATTTGAAATACTTTAAAAACAAATCTAGAACACAGTACATAAAATGATGAATGTTTAAAAAAAATATATAATAATTCTAAGCATTATTAATAATTGATAATTATTACTATTTTCCTGTTTATAATTGAGATATCATTTGCAAATATATCATATCAGAAATAATTATAACAACATTATGATAACTGGCTGATTATGTCTGAACTTGTAGGGTTAAGGTCAGGTGTAAAATTAAGAAAATATTAATAAATAAGCTTTGAATAAAAATGTATATATTACTGCTAACCCTAAATAGAAGTTTGGATAATATAAAATGCAACAAAGCAGCACCAGCATCTGGACACAATCTGATTTTTCTGCTTGTACTGGATATCATCATGTCACAATGTGAATATTTAAAAATTGTTGTTTTTTATATACCAAAGTAGAGTATGCTTTTGTGAAGTTACTTGTACAATTTACTGCTTTATGTTTTGATTAATTCTTTGATTTAAATTATTTGGTTTAAATAATATGCTCCAATTTTTGTAAATGAATGAATGTTTGAGTTAAAATAAGATAAGCTTTGAATCTAGAGGTCTCACATGAGAATTACCCTACATTTGACTAAAAGCCTTGCTTCCTCTATGGGATGGAGCTCAGTTTTCGCTCTTTCATCTCTTAATCCAAGAATACTGGTGTATGCCTAAACCCTTGCAATAAACTGTTGAGATATAGCACTGACCCCACATAACTGAGATAAGAATAGGTGAATGATTTTAAATATTTTTCGATCATTAATAATAAATGTATATATGATCCAGTTCGCCACAACAAATAATGTACTTGTAAAAAGTCTTTACTTTGAATAAATAATAATGATTTTTTAATAACATATTTCAACAAGCAATGCAATATCTGTTACCACTCATCAAATGTCGTAGACCCTACACATCATCACCCCATCATATCTACCCCATCTACCCCATCATATCAATAGACAAAAAGGATATAAAAGAAAATATCGATTTTCAAAACATTGATGCAACAAAAATGGACTGTCATATGAAATAATAATAAAAAAAATTGATTTTCTATTATTTATTCTCACAGTGCTTGGTGGGGTAATCATAATTTATCAGCACAAATCATAATCGGTAATACAGAGGTCAGTTAATAACAAATAAGAATTATCTATGAAGGTTTTATACTTGTAATAACTCTGATTACAAATGAAAACTATTTATGTAATAATCAACTATTGAAAGTAAACATACTTAATATAAAAGATTATATTTATGTGTGCTATTAGTATTATTGCATCCAACCAGTTTCAATAAAATATAATAAAAATAATCAATCCGAAATGTTACATATTTAAACATTTAGTTAAAGTTAACGACTGTTTGACACCATCAAGCCATTTATGACTCGGTGGCTTGGTGGTGACATAGTGTCCATCCAACAACTATTGATTAAAGAAATATGGAATTAAAGACAATCAATCCATATAAATAAATAGGTGTGACGCTGCTATGTTCCATCTGACATCCTTATCTTTCAGAAATTTTTGATATATAAAACAATTAATCTTCATCATCATCATCAACAATCTTATTAAAAAATTTATCTAAAATTAAAAATTCAACTAATAAAAGTGTTTAGACAGATTATTTATACTTATATATTTTAAATGGCAGGTCGCTGCTTCGACCACATACCTGTTTTACAAACCTGTAGAATTTCGAAGAGTATAAAAGACGACTTCTGCAAACATACAACTGGGTCTGGGTCCTTAATCCAATCGCTTTAGTCTCGGGGCACCTTATAACTTTTTTTTTTTAGAATTTAAAACTAATGTAAAGCTAATATAAAATATTCTCATAATATATTGTAGTATGTGCATTTGATTTTGTATATATTTTATTAAATATTCCGCACTTATCTCTATAATAAAGATATTGTAGTTTCGTCATCCAGACCGGACATATTCCTGTACTCTAGACAGTTAAAGCGCGTGATACTTGTTGAGCTGTTCCGTGGGAAACTAACATCCCCAAAGATCACACAATTAAAGTAAACAAGTATTATGAACTCACCAACGAGCTGACTAGGAATAGGTATATAGTTAATTTGTACGCGGTAGAAGTGGGAGCGAGAGGTATAACAGTGAAATCTCTCTATAACCTACTTAAAGATCTTGGTCTCTCTAGAACTATCATCAGGTCATTTCCAATTTCCAAATTCGGTTAGGTAGGGAGAGGAACGCAACCAGTTGAGGTGAGCGTGAATGCGCATTTTAAAGGGGCCCCTTAAACCTACACTTGGGTCGCAAGTCCCAGGAGCTGTTTGCACTCCTCTCCCTGCAACGCGATGGGCCCGGCACCCGCACGGTGAATCCATGGAATGCCAAAAAAGCTTCGTCCCTTGCTAACTACTTGACATAATTTATGGGGGTTTTTAGTATCTTTTCAGAAACCTACATTAATTCAAGTAAATATATTCTAAACATGTACTAGTAATAAATTTAGAAATCTTTACCAGATGTTTCTAAAGTATACAAAAAACACGATTCCAGCAATATGTACTTACGTTAAACTATATGTCTATAAATAATTCATTAAAAGTAATTATAGAATAGAATTTAAAAAATAATTAATTATTAAAAGTAATTTATCCAAAATATAGTAAATATTGCAAAAGTTCGATCACCGGAAGTTGGATTTACAAAATACTAACTAACCTTTCCCTTTGATTTTGTGAGCTTGTAGCAAAGATTTACTTAGAGCTATTAATAAACAAAGAATATAAAGAATTTTAAATAGATATAGAATGAAAAATTTATCAACACAATATAAGATTCAAACCTGGGACCTCTGGGATACTGTTCCGTCTCTCTGTCAATTGAGCTATCGAGACCCTACTCACTTAGACGAATCTAGCATTCTATACGTAATCGTCATCAAGATGACATCTTTACGACGTTTTTCGTAAATTCTAACTTCATTCTATATATCTTAACCTGTTTATAGACAATTTCAAATAAAAGAAACAGTACGTATTACTTTCAGGTTTTGCTATTTTTTAATATGAGCTTTCTAAGGCTGGTTGTAATTTGTAATTGCGGCAGTGTGATGTTATATACATAAATTAATACATAACACACATATATACACATACTATGTTTGTCTGTACATATGTAATATAAAAAGTACAAACAAAAATTGTGACTCGTGTCTGTATGTGTATTTTAAGTCATTTCTGTGTTACTTTTTACCAATACTCTTAAGGACGCGTTTACGAAACAGATCAGCAAATCACATAAGTACATTGACCAAGCTTGACTACGCACACATACGCATTAATGGCTACATTAAACAATTTTGATAGTTTGAATTTATTGGTTTTTCAAATATTATACCTTTAATAATATATATTATATATATATTTATTAGTTTTATTATATTAAGGTATACTGATGGATGAATAATATTGGATCTTCTAGACGTATAGAATTAGGTGTGTCCGGGTTAGATTTGTTTTGTTGGTTTTGATAAGATCTTTCCATCAGACTTGACGGAGTGACCTGAATGTATACTTATGGATGGATGCTATTGGATCTCCTAGACGGTTTGGACTAGGTGCTCTGAGTTTAGGTTTGTTTATGTCGGACGTCGGACTTGAGGGAGTGACCCAAGAATACGGCCACCGCTGGTAATAAAATACGTCACATAAATTTTCTAATTTCTAAACCCGTCCCTCGTCTCGTAAGTTAATAAATATCTGAAAAATTATATAATAATAATCACGTATTCTTTTATGAAACAAATTCGTTTTTCGTTTACTTATTCTCGTACGAAACGGAAACGTTTTTCGTTTACGTATTCCTATTTTAAAATAGCTACGATTACCAAATATATCTAATTCCGTTATTAATGGTGGAAATAAAAATTAATACAATATAATATGTTTGATGGAGATCGTTAATTGGGTGCAAAGATTAACAAACTGTTGTATTAACAACTTTTGTGTATTGTATAATGAAATGACGTTCACTGTTACATCATTATTATATAAATGAGATTACTTGATGATAACTACGGCTCGCACAAAAGGCACAAAAGGCTGGAATTCGATCATAATCATTATTGAAAATATTAATTCAATTTGTATAAAAAAAAAATTCTTATCTTATATATTTGTTCCTTTTTTTTTTTTGGTAGTGACTATTGCTGTTGTCCCTGCGGCCATGACAGCTACACCGGAGGTGGTGTTATTTGTATCTGAAATCATACATTTATGTGTACAAAACAAAATAATTTATTTCCATTATAATTAAATAAACTATGAATTAAATAAAAAATAAAAACATATATAGTTCGCCAATACTACCAAACAAAAATATATAATAAAAACATTTGACAAACAAAGAAAGAGGCACTGAACTATTGTCTTTACCACCTTATTTATAGATAACGCATTATCATAATGATATGGTCTAATGTTATTTAACGGATATGATATATCGACGTTCTTATCATAGCGGAATCACGTCACTACTCCTACAATATACAAGTTCGGTGACGTCTGTCACACACCTGACACCTGTCATAAAACCATCCAACCTGAACTTCCTGCACAAGAAGACGAAAAGATAATACAATTCACAAAATGAATACGCACCTATATTTTATTGTTCATTAAAACTAAAAAAAATAAAAATAAACTAAATATTGTTAAAAAGCAATAGAATAATACAAAATGTGTAAAAAGGATGACAGCATCCAAGGTGTATATTCCGGCCGTAAACAGTCGACGAGTACCGAAACAAACTGGTTTTTCTATTGAGACTTCCCTAGAGAAATAATCTGTATGAGGTTATCCGAATCTTGCCCAGTTTCAATAGAAGATACAAGTTTGCTTATTTACCATTGAAACTCTATTCCGGTCAATACGACACGGGTCCTCCAAAACATCTTCCTCAAAGGCCGGCAACGATCTGAACGTTCTATGGGAAGGTGGGCAGCGGTGATCACTTGCCATCAAATGTACTGAATGCTTAAAAAAAATACTTAAAAGATTACTCATGAAAAATTCTTATTTATCTCTTTGTACTACAGTCGCGTGCAAGTAAATCGACTCAAGCCTCAAGTGCGCATAAAAAGTGATATAACTAAAAAATTACTTATTTTACCTCTATATAATGTTTTACATAATTAAAGCCTAGTAATTAGGCTTTCAAATGGTAGCATAATATCAGTAATTTAAATAAACACTTGTACTTAGAATGCAACTGAACGCAACCTCCCGTAAACTGCTCTGCGCTCTATACACAACTTGCGCGACACAACCCCCTATAAAAACCCTCTGTAATCGTTTTTTCTTATCAGTCGCTCATTAGACGTTGACCTGAACACATCTCTGCAAATTAAAGCCGTCATTTGAAGAAAATTATGGATACAACACCTGAGGAAGCCGCTCAAGTCGTTGCCCTATTGCAAGAAGGGTTGAACCAGCGAGAAGTCGCTCGTCGTTTGAATATGAGTCAGTCCGCTGTCTCGAGAGTATACAGAAAGTTTCAAGAGACTGGTGCCTTCACTCGGAGGCCTAATACCAGCCGACGCCGGTGCACCTCAGAGCGTGACGACCGGTTTTTGGTCTCGACCTCTCTCCGAAATCGACACCTTACCGGCGTAGATGTGCAGCAGGAGCTACGTCAAGTTCGCGGGGTGACTGTCAGTCAGTGGACAGTTAGAAGAAGGTTGAAAGAAGCTAACCTTTCTCCGAAAAGACCCGCTACAGGCCCGAAGTTGACCACAGCTCATCGTCAAGCACGGCTTCACTTTGCTCGAGAGCATTTGGATTGGAGCATAGAGCAATGGCAGTCAGTCCTGTTCACAGATGAGACGAGGATGTGTCTCCATGGCAGCGACAGGAGAGGTCGGGTATACCGTCGTCCCGGTGAACGGTTTTCACAGTGCTGCTTTGTGGAAACCGTTGCATATGGTGGCGGATCTTGCATGATGTGGGCCGGAATTTCCTTAGAAGGCAAAACGGAGCTTGTTTTCGTTCCTGGGGGAGGCCGGGGAGGAGGTCTGACCAGTGATCGTTACATTGAAAATGTTCTACTGGATCAAGTTGTCCCTTATCAAGGCTTTATTGGAGAAAATTTCATCTTGATGCATGACAATGCCCGATGTCACACTGCTCGGGCCACACGTGATTTCCTGAACGAAGTTGGAATTCACACTATGCATTGGCCACCGCTCAGCCCCGATTTAAATCCCATTGAGCACATATGGGACGAGCTCAAAAGGAAAGTTAGAGCGAGGAAATCAGCTCCGACAAACATCAATGAGCTCAAGACTGCGTTGGTAGAAGAGTGGGGTCGAATACCACAATCATCCATTAAAAAGTTGATAAGGTCGATGAAGAATCGCATGAGAACAGTGATCAGAGCTAGAGGAGGAAATACCAAATATTGACACGAATAAATTTTTTATCTTACGCGCATTTTGTTTCATTTAAACACAATAGCCCCATACTGTGAAATTGTATGAATTTTCAACATTTTTTACATTATCATTGGCATTAACCTTTTTTACTAAACTACTGAATCGATTTTCATGCAACTTGCACCATTTTAAAGCTCAATTACTAGGCTTTAATTATGTAAAACATTATATAGAGGTATATTAAGGCATTTTTAAGTTATATCACTTTTTATGCGCACTTGAGGCTTGAGTCGATTTACTTGCACGCGACTGTATAAACATGTGTAGACATGTTAAACTTTTTTAAAAATAAATATAGAATTTAAAAGACTGTTAACTGTCCGTATCGGTTTATTTTTCATTTAACATTTATTTAAAAAATACCTATCTCTTTGTTATATTTAAAGCCACGTCAGTATTTAATATACCAGTGATATCGCGGTGAGATGATATTACATTTCTAATTTTGATAAGTGTTTTGCGACTACGTGAATAAATAATAATCGCTTTATAAACACGTTTTTATTATATATTTCCTGTTATAGATAAAATAAATTATGTAATAAGTATATTTATTGTAATGTTGCTTAAATATTTTATTTTTCTTCATTGATAACCAAGAAATTATCGTGCCATTATTAGTAAATACTAATAATAATACTTTACCTAAAATTATATTACGACGAAGATTCCCGCTGAAAGTCGATCCTATCCGTAGCATTTCTATTAATACACAAAATTTTATGAATTGTTTTTTTTTCTTTTATTATTCACGATAATACAATAACAGTGTTAAAAACAGATATTAAATGTTCGTGTCGTCATGCACGTACCTTTTTTTACGTTTCATATTATTATCAGACAGCTTTAATTGAAGGTTATTTCATAAAGTGAGTGTTAGAAAATGCGATTAAGATTAGATAAAACTGAATTCGATGATCCTTATTAGATAGTTATAAATTGTTTTCTACAAGCGACAAATAAAATATACACCAACACAACACACTTACACAGCCGCACGCACACACAAACAATTCCAGCTATTTGTTAAACGCTTAATTGACATAGGTACGTTACCACTGAGGGGGAGGGGGGGAGGCTTCTACTGTTACAGACATTAAAGATATTAGCTTAGAAAATAAAATAAAAACTGATAAAAAAGTTATTATAAACAAGCTTTTTAAAAATGAAAAAATCTATAAAAAATGGTTTTAGTTTTTAAACTCTAGGGATGGACTCAAAGTTTTTTAGACCTCAGTCATAAAAGGAACCTAAAGTCTAAAGTTCAAGTTTTTAAACCCAGCAGTTCACGTCAGACGTTCATAGAGTAAGTATATTTATATGAATATATTCATTTAAATATATATTATCAGTATTATATTTCATTGTAATTTGAAGTATTAAGGAAATGATTATATTTGTGGAATGTTTCTTTTTTTTATAATAATATTGTTTCAATGACAAGATTGAGCGCGAAATGGTCAGATGAAATAAGGTCATGATGACTTCAATTACGTATTGAATTCTTCCACAAGATAATAATAACTCTGATAACTCTGGAATTTTATTATTTTGTATAAATATATATATATATATTTTTCTGATTTTAAGTAATTGTATTATAATTATTAGTGTAATACATATAATTGATAACCACAGATAAAATAAATGCTGCGGTAATAACGTTATCAATATTATTTTAATGTTTAAATTATTTTAAAATAAAATAAAAGACGTTATATATAAAATTACTTTTTCTGAACAATTTTAAAAACATTCATTCGTTCCTCGCTTCATTCAATCAAACAAAGGAAACGTCAAAACAATTTGATTTATAAACAATAACCGATATCTTGACGTTTGGTACCACTTTGAACTGGTACGTCTAAATATAGGGTAGTTGTGGAAAATTACAATCATTCGATTTGTAGGTCATTTTATTATCTTCTAATTGCAAAAATACGATGTTATTTTTTTATATTACGCATTAAGGTTTGTATTATCTGTTATATATAGTATTCTATATATGTATATGTATTCATAACGTTGTAAATATTATTCATATTGATTATTGACATTTAACTTGTTAGTCGGCATCAATGGACCGTTGACATGATTAGGAAGTAAATCGTTAATTACTTGATATGTTATCAAATTTGGGAAGTTTCTTGTTTGTTTTCTTAACGATGGACTAAGACTTTACTTTTCGTCTATAAAACATGGCTACCAACTTTTCTTCTACTATTTTTTTAGACCATCATGGTTTATTATTGGTAGTGGGTATGGTATGGTATATTAAAAAAATATGTTTTAAATAATTATAAAAAAAAATAGTTTTTTTCCATAAAATTGTTATCTTTTGGTCCAGCATAGCAATCTAATTTCAGATATTGATGTGTCGTACTATTATTTATTTTATGCGTATTTCAGGGATTCGCCACAATAAGGAGTTATGTGATCGTGCGTCTCTCAAACCACAAACAGATAACAACCCTCGCCTCAAGTTGGACAAGTGCCTCATCGTCTCCAAGGTCACCAGATATGAATATGAGAGGTACTCCTACAATTGTTATTTATTTTTTCACACGGACGGAAAAAAGGAGGTTTTATTGAGGGTAGTGCAGACTGTTTGATGGTTTACGATTTCAGTACCACGAACCTTTCACAAAAGTTCGGTGGGGAATAGGTATTACTGTGGTAGAATTGTCGTGCTGTAAACGACAGTCCTTTCGGGAAAAGTGTGACATCTCTTCATATCCCACTCATCCTAATAAATTCTTCCATTCAAATTCAAACCTCCAAGGTTCTTCCGCCTACAACTCCTAGCAGACAATCGATAGCATCCACTTACCATCCGAAGTGTCTTCTCAAGAACTCAAGAAGAATAGTATTTTAATCAGCATTTTACACAAACATACATCTAAGATTATTATAATTATTTTAGACACAGCCATAATGACATCCCGGATTCAGAATTGGAGAATTTATTAAGGAAGCGAGGATCAGACTTTGACTCCATGATAGCGACTCATAGGGAACAGAAGGCGTTCGAAGAAAATGTGGCGAAGAGCCTGAAGGATATGGGGCTTCAAGTTGAAATGGCTAGCCGGTACTATTTTTGTATTATTAAATGATTTTAGCGACCTTTGTCCAATAAGGACGCTACCACCATCGTAGTATAAATTGTAATACTATATACCGTTACCCTAAATTTAGGGAATTAAGAATTACTTATAAAACCCACCCAATCCTTTAGGCTTACCTACAACGATGAACTTATAAAGTGGTGCGACGTGGTGGTACCATGTGGGGGGGATGGTACGTTCCTATTGGCTGCCTCTCGAGTCAGAGACGCTACGTGAGTATTCAGACTATATTTACTTATATTATATCACACTTTCACTTGAGAGCCTCTCTAACAATAAATATTTATTTTCTATCTGTTATACTAATAAATGAAATGAACTAATAAATTTAATAGAAATTATAATTTTCTTAATAAATGTCAATAAAATCCCTTACAGTAAGCCGGTGATAGGTTTGAACAGCGCTCCTCACAAGTCAGTCGGTCGGCTGTGTCTCCCCACGTGGTGCTCCAACGACGTCAAGGGTGCCTTCACCGCACTCAAGGAGGTGAGTTAATATTCTTTTTAATATATATATTTTTAAATGTACATCCTGTATATCAATAACAAAACAAACAACAAAGATAATATCCCAGACTTATAACCATAATAGAAATAACTGTAAGACTTCTATAGATTCTGATTTTGATTCAGCTAACACATTAGAACACAAAGATTTCCTACTAATTAAGATAGCCACTCTGTATATAATTAATAGAATATGGAGTTCAAGTATCACTGTATAAAAAACACTCTGTATATAAATAACGCAGTTTTCCTGGGAAATTAATATTTTCTTAAGGGCCATAGATATCTATGTAATTTATAAACACCCTGTATAGCACAGTACTTTAACACCAATAATATGTTACAGGGTAGATTCAGATGGATGCGTCGGTCGAGAATAAGAACCACGATAACATCTGAACCAAAACAACTGGACACCATCACACCGGTTGACTTGCACACACTGAACTACAGCAGGTGACATGACGGGACTCGAACCTGCCACCTCTGGGAGTCCGTGCCCGTCGGTCTGTCAACTGATCTACCGTGCCGTGTGTTGCTACCACCTTCACTACACTATACAATGCTTAATTCATCGAAGCGACACTGTAGCTCGATTGGCAGAGTGGCGGAACAGTCTTCCGCAGGTCGCAGGATCGAACCTGCCTCTATTGATTATTCCATATTCATTTAAAATTTACCTTTGATTACTTAGGAGGCCTTCGTTGGTCTGTAATACTACTTTATTTTATAAACATAAATCTGTATGTTTGTATGTCTGTCCGTCATCAAGCTGACAGTACTGTATGGATTTCAATGCCATTTTACACACAGGTAGACCTAGAAAAGAACATAGGCTACCTTTTTATCCTGGAAAAATACAGTGAAAGGGCGCTGTAACTTTTGTTTTTAGTAATAATCCTCTACTCCCCTTTTACAAGCCACGCCGAAGCCACGAGATAAAGCCAGTGTTATTGGTTGCAGGTACCCGCCAGTATCAAATCCACACGAAAATACAGACCAAGATAACAGCAGTGACAATGAAGACAGCTCCACTCTCGCGACCAAGGTGTTGCCATTCTTGGCCTTGAATGAGGTGAGGATATATTATTTACTCTTTTTTATTTTTATTATCTTACATAAAAATAAAAAGAGTATATGTCACTTTTTGCGATTAAATGAGGTGTGATTATATTATTTGTTTTTTTATCTACGTTTTTTTTTTCATATAATGAGGTGATACATATTTTTTTAATTTATCTTTTCACCCTAGTCTTTTTTTGCTTTTGGTCAATAATTAAGATACTGTTTTAACTTATTTATAATATTACTTCTATGGTATTGACTATTTGGGTTACAATGACAATCCTCTTTCGATCCTCGGATAATTCATATATGATACAAACATTTATCTCTTCTCATATCCAGGTGTTCATCGGTGAGAGCGTGACCTCAAGGGTTTCTCTCCTCCGGCTGCAGATAGACAACGGTCGTTGGACTCACACTAAGAGTTCCGGCCTGTGTGTTACCACCGGCACCGGAAGTACTTCCTGGCACTATAGGTACTACACAAAAACACACACACCCACACACGCACGCACGCACGCACGCACGCTCGCACGATTTCCTATCTTGAAGTGTGAAACAAATATATAAATAATGTTTCAGTATAAATTGCCTCCGGACACATTCAGTCATGGAACTGATGAAGATTCTTGGAGAGGACTTCAATATCAAAATGAACACGACACTGGAGAAGGCGCGGGAAGTCACCGAGAGATATAATGAGAAGCTAATGTTTCCACCCGGTACTCATTGTTTATAATAATATCAGATGAAGTCCATCTATTTGTCTCGCTCTAACCTGGTGTCGTCTCTTGCAGACGCGGAGTACCTGGCGTACTCAGTGCGCGAGTACATCACGTTCGAGGAGTGGCCGGCGCCGCGCGGGCTGCGCGTGCGGGACAGGGCGCACTGCGTGCGGGTGCGCTCGCACTGCAGCGACGCGGGTAACACACACACACACACACACACACACACACACACACACACACACACACACACACACACACACACACACACACACACACACACATACACACACAGAGACACATTGTTATATCTCTTGTTGTGTGAGCAGTCATATTGAGTGAAAAGTCATTTTGTATGAGCAGCCATGTTGTATGAACACATAGATTGAATACTACCATACAATTATATTCATATTTGTCCTTTTATTGTAGGTCTGGTGATAGACGGCAGCGTGTCATTTCCTTTTAACGACGGAACAAAAGCCTTATTAGAGATATATCCAGAAGACTCGCTGATGACTGTGCAGATGGATGATTCACTGCCTTTGCATTGAGTTACAAATACTGACTACTGGAATGCATAATTCATAGAAATATATAACGAAACTGTTAGATTTATTATTTATGATATAGAATTTAAGAATATAAATATACATTTATTTTGCATAAATATTCAATGTGTTATATGTCTGTTTATTGACCGTTGTTTAAATTATAAGGCTTTTAAGAAGCTTTCAGAATATAGTAATAATACAAATGCCAGCTTAATATATTGATATTTCTTATCATAAAGGTTGATTAGTAGAAATATATAAAAGTAAAGTGTATTTGTGTGAACACATATTATTTAGTATTTATAATAAAATTTATGAGAAAATGGAAAGATTCAACAATATTTTTTTTATTTATGCATGATAAGCATAAATTATTAAAATTCCCACGATTTCCTTCTTCTTTGATTTAATTTTTTATAATATTATAAATACACACTTTTCTATTATCCATGTTTCACAAACATTTAGCTATTAAGCAATTAGTAAACTTTAGTATTATATAATTTAGTGAAAATTGAAAGCTGTTATTTTTGTAAAATAAATAAGTTATGGTTTTAATGTATTTTACAATATCTGCAAGTTATAATTGTTAGTCAAGACTGAATTAAAATATATAAAGTGTTTTGTATATTGTATGTTCATTTGTGATATTGAGGAATCACTAGTAAATTATTGATTATTATGATGTATGTATTTATTTGGTTTTTGTTTATTTTATACATTAAATATTTACTTCATTAAATAAGGTTTTATATTCATTATTTTTTTTGTTAGGGCAATTTGACTGAGTTTGATGCATTTAGAAGGGGTATAATTTTGAATTCTAATTACTAAGTTGGAACAATATTCGTACGTTCAATTGAAAGATAGATAGTGCTATTCTATTTATCGCTAAAGACAAACGAAAATATTAATAACCGCATGTTTGACGCTTTTTTATAGTATGAGTGAGTACCTAATTCTATTATGATATGAATATAAGGTAATTTTCGTAAAAAGGAATAAATTAGTAAGACGAATTTTGAAACGCTGTCTGTTTAAGGAAGAGACGAAATTGTTAAATAAGTATAAATTTTAAACTTTTGCATTACAAAAATTTGGTATTTTGAAATTGACCGAAATAAAAATGCTACAAAAAACTTAAATTTTAAGCTAATCTTAACATTAAAAAATTATTCAATTTGTATATTACTGCATGTTTTAATGATGTCACTTTAATATGTTAAAAACGTAATTTATAAATTCCAGCTGTGACTTCATACAGACTTTATACAAACGCCTTGACCTATCCAAAATTAAAATTGCATCTGTAATGAATTGTTTTTAAATTGTTGCGACTCCAGGAAAGAGAGTGGTGAAAAGAAAATATTAGTAAGGGTTTGTAGGTTTCGCATTTTTTCTAGTAATACTATTCTATTCCTTACTTTAAATGGTTATTTTTTTCTATTGTTATTGTATTTGTTACTCGTTTCCCGTTGTGGCCTCATGTTAAGCCTGGTCACATCACCCAATAGAGGATGTGCTTGTAAAAACGTCTTCAGCGTTGAATATATTATTTTATACATTGATTTGTACATTTTTTAATGTTTTATTTATGAGAAATGTTATTTAAATAAAAAACAATATTATTTTCCAAGTCAGTATATTTGTTAAAAAATTCGTACATAATTTTAACCTGAATAGGTTTATCTCTGATATGGTTCCAGAACCCCATTGCCACTAAAACATCTAAGTATGTTAGTAAACTAAAAAACAATGGAGTAGTTATGAAACGCATATCAAATTCGTTGTTATATATAGGAAGCAAAAAAAGCATTTAAAAAGCTAAATATAATATAGCACCTATATTGGACGGATTATTAGCTAGTTAAAAAGTATATGGCATCAGAATGAATGAAAACTGAACAAAATGACTTATTATACAAATTATTTCACAAGTTAATTTATTATATTCATTAAAATTTTAAGCATTTTATTTAAAGAGATTTTATTGGAAATGCTATAATCATCAAAATGCAGGCAACAGTATAGAGACATACAGCCTGTTATTACATATCTTTGACAGTTGACATATTATGACGTATGACAGATCTTTAACCATAGATCTATTTCCCGCCACCGAAAAATATAAAAACCCACAAAAAAAGAAAAAAAAATTGGAAACAAATACTTTCGAATAACAATATATTTTGTTAGTAAATACTAAATAATATATAAATGCATATTCGTAAATTTTGTTATTACGAATTAGTACTTTTCGGGGGTCTTTATATTATTATTCTATATTAAATTAAATCACATAATCACGGCCATTTTATACAAACCGTATTAAATTGATGTATTACGTAACGCAAGGCAACCTTCCATAAAAATAAACCTAAAATTACTTGGACGGAGACGATAATGCACGAATTATCACAAACGAATATAAAATTTATAAGTATATATTCCTGATATATCTAATATTATTTTATTGGTAGAACTTAATTAAATTTGACTGAATCGTTATATTCACACATTCTTTAAACATAAGACGACAGATTAAAAATATCAAACCAATTTGCATTCTGTCAAACAAACAAAATAAAACGTTATAATGTTAATGACATTGATATTTACAAACAAAAATTATTGTTCAAAATTTCGTTGTTATCCAATTTCTTTAACAAATGTATAATAATTCATAAACAGTATGCTATTGGCACATGTGACAAAATAGTTCATTTCATATAATATATCTTGAAGCCTGGTCAAGATTCGTGATTTCTTTTTTAACTTGTATGTGAGTATCCAGTGTTAGTGTATGGACCACTGTAAAGTGAGCTGCCGGTCCTCGAATACGTTTTAGGGTTTCGTCTTCTTGCTAGAATGAACGCGATGGCGGCAATGACGCAGATCATCAAGATGACGCCCGCTATACAGATACCGATTGCGAAGTTCTTCTGAGATATGCAGATCTCGTCTTCTTTCTGTAAATTATTACGATTAAATGATAAACTATGAATAGACTAGAATGAAAAATAAAAAGTTTTTTCGATAGAAGCCTAATTCATCACCACTGTCCCGAGAATTCGAGAAATACGAATACGTTAAGAATGCTAAATTCACCGAGATAGGTGGATACGGTATATATACGGTGTAGGTGTAGGTGTAGCTCAATTGTTAGAGCGACGGAATGGTTTCTTAAGAGGTCGCGGTCGCGAATCTCTGTCTGTATCGGTTTATTTTTCATTCCAGAATTATTTAAAATTGAAATAAGACTAACATGGATTTATATGTTTATAGATATTTTCAAAAATGTATGCATATAATTTTTTTTTTGAAGTAGAATAATAGAAGTTTATGGGAATTAAATTCATCATTTTTCTTAGTTATAAGAACATTAATAAACCCTATACTGTTGATGTAACCTTCTCGCTGGTGACGTCGTTGTCGGGCGAGTCGGCCTCGTTGACGTACAGTCCGGAGAACACCTCGACGGTGGCGGGCGACTCCTCGGACTGGCGACGGACGCGCCGCTTGTGGCTGCACGGCTCCTGGGGGTTAGAACATATACTCGCATTATTTTAACGCGTGGATATTGAGTTTATGAAATACTGGACTTTAAACATTGCTTTAGAAAATATTAGATTAGATGGATAATTTCGAATTCTGGTATAATAGGTAAAGAATCGGTAAGGAACTTAAAAAAAAAGCATTTACTAATAACCTAACCACAACAGCAACGGAGTCTAAACTGATGATGATATTAGAAACGGTAGAATACGTTATTTTTTTTTTAATTTGTTAACTTAATTTACCACATTCTTGTAAATAAGTGAATAATAATAATTAAATAAATAATTAATATAAAACATAACTCACACAGTCAGTAGGATGGTTCAGGTCACACAGCTTCACCTCGCACGTGTAGTACACGCTGGCTGTGTACGGGAACTTGTGTGCTGGAAACGACACCTTGGCTTCTTGCTTCTCCTTGGAGTACTGGAAGAAGCCCATGATCTCTCCGTCGAGAGGACAGCTGGGTGGAAAAGTAGGTTATAGGTTTTAATGAAACCTCCGTGGGATCGCGGCTCGTCATACTAAGTATAATAAAAAAAATAGGACATAGTGATATTTTTTGCATTTATTTGATAAGAAAAAAGAATTAAAAAAATATATATAAAGAATTTGATATGTATAATTGTTAAAAAAAATACGTACCTACCGTCATTATTAAGTTTGTGTACATAAGGACAATTCATAGTCTATGTAACCTAATATTCAACATGCTACAATCCAATAGTCCACAAATGCTAAACGTCCTCGTAGTCCAAACTCACCCATCATCAGCTATAAGGTTCTGTTCAGCCCAGCCCAGTCCATCGCGCACGGAACACTCCGACACCAACAGTCCGTAGCTGCGCTGCTTCTCCAATGACACGACCAGGGTGAGCGTGTCACCGATCTTCACGTTCGACGCCACCTTTTATATTTAACAAAGAATATTTAGATAGCTATTATTAGATGTAATTAATAAATATATTAATAAAGTAGCTTGCCTCTTTATCTTCCGGGTCTCCTTTGTATATTTTCATGGTGACTGACGGCAACAGGCCAGAGTCCTCGTCGTAATTGTCACTGAAACAATCATGTGTTCTATGATTCGTTTATATTCGGTGAGACCATTTAGGTGCTAAGAAAAAATAATATTACACCTTCACTAATACGTATTTGAATGACATTTATCTATTCCTTATGTTTGCATTTTTTAAAAGATGTAACTAATTGTTATTAGACTCGAAAACAGTACGCTAATTATAAATATACCATATTCTAAAAAAAACAGTACTGCTTTTAAAGACGTAAAATGTATTAAAAAAAAACATACAAAGATACTAAAACGCAATATTTCAAGTATATATTATATAGTCCAGTCCTACTGCGGTCATATTCCTGTGGGATTCACTTTAATTATAGCAAAGACGTAATCAAAGCGAACAGTTCTAGTCCAATCATTGATCGAGTCTTTTCCAGTAATTGTCCAGTCCTAGTTCTGTTACAGTCTGTTTTTTACACTCCTATTCAAGTCAGTCCTATTAGCAAATCCTTAACTATTAAATTACATGTCATAATTATCCCTGGATCCAGTAAGTCTGTCCGCGTGTGGTCTGTGCAGGTGGTACAGCGTCAGATCACGTCGTCTGTACCGACAGCGCACGTGGTAGCCGCGTCCCTGTCCCGTCACCAGGCGGAGGTGGGGCTGTACTATAATATTGTTATAATACTCCACTGTACCATCATCCTGGAAATAATAAGTTTAGGTTGTAAGAAATTTAACATTCGTAAGTCACTTATAACAACTATTATCACTTATTGATTGGATTGTTCGACTTTATAAAAGTAAAAGTAAAATACATTACACCTTGCCTTAGGACACGAAAAACTATGAACCTAAATAAATTTCAAATTAATGTATTTATTAAAATAACGACCAAACCACTTCCACTTGTATATTGAAGTATTATAGAAGTATTAGTGGCGTGGTTGGGTATTCTAGTCTTCTTTTAGTACCACGCTTTACTTGAATTCTAATTGGTTCTCACATATCAATTAAGGCTGTGACTCGAATAGTCAATACAAAGAACAATTTTATCCTTACAGATAAGTTCAAAGAGTATCCATGGAGTTTCTTGTCGGTCTAACTCTATGGACCATCTAACCTATACCTTGGAAACGTGTCTATAGAGTCTGACGTCTCATAAGTGCGTTTCCTATTTGAAGTTCAAACCATCCTTACAACCTCCTTAAAGTGTCTATAAATATATTGTCTATTTATTGGATCAAAATTATCTGCATAGTTGGTAGACCAGATTTGTTATTAAGAAATATTTTCCTGGTACGATATTTCCAGTCATCAACAAGTTTTGGTTTTTAAATTTATTTTTATCATCCTCAAAGTACGTTGACTTGTCTCTTTTTTACTATAAATAATGTTATTTATAAAAAAACGAGACAGCCTTTTTGTTACTTAGAGTAAAACATGATTATGCTTTTAAAAGATATAAAAGTACAATAAGAAAACTTTTTTCTGTCATGGGATCCAGATAAAATCGTGCCAGTCACTTAATAATTCACATCGCTGGTTTCCGTTTCCTACCGACAGCTGGACCGGATGTGGCGTCACTCCCTCTTTGTCACGCATTACTGATCTTTTAACTCTATTAATTATTATAATTTAGAATAAAAAACAGTTTTACGAATACCACTTAAAAATATATATATTATTGTTTGTAAAGTTTTTTTTTTTAAATGAAGAATTTGTCATACAATTAGATAATTGTAATATAGTAAATAAATATTTGACGTTCCTTGTTCTAGACCAATTTGACTTGAATTATCTTTTTATGTTAATAGTGTAATTGAAAGTAAAAACTAAATACCGATAGTTTTATGGACCACGTTTGAACTCAATAATTGCAAGGATGCGACTCACGTTATAAATAGCTATGGGAAATATGAAGTTCCTCTAACATATACGAAGCAGTATGACGTGGTGTTACGTCTTAGATTTATAGGTTAAATGATTCCACGGGTTTCTATATATGTATTTACGTATGTTTATCAATTGTCCAATCCTTATATAGTGCAAGTTTTTAGTTTGTTAAGTGTCCGAATATTTTTTTTTGTTATTCCTTTTCACTGATATTTTAATAAAAGAACTTAGACGAACTTTTAGTAGCATTTGTTGGGTGCCTACAGGTTTATAAGTTATTTTGCTAGGCTTTAGCTGTGGATTTGTTTGATGAAATACACATACCAGATGTAACGGAAAATCGACTCGAATACATTTTCATCATACTAGTACATATACTACTAGATTCCTATCTATACCTAAGTTTTTTTAGACTATGAATATACGGTCATTAAAAATGGCACAAGTAAAGAAAACTGAAGTAAAAAAACTAAGTGTGATACGAAATATTGACTTTTATCTAAGAAAGAAGGTCTTAGTGGATTGCAATGACTTTTTAAATTGTCCTCATTTGTTTAAAAAAAGATCACAAGACCGGCTCAGTTAATATTGAAGCTCGTTCCCGCCCACGCAACAAGGCCGACAAAAGGTCGCCACTCGCCAGACTGGACGGATTTTTTTTATTTTGTCGTTGCTGTTTTTTATCTATAACGTTTATAGAGTCCCTTCTAAGAAACAAACTTAAACGTAAAAACGTAAAAGTAAAAATATTCTAATGTTATTACTTCGTTTTAGTTTATTATAATTTCTAGATAGATTTTCTACAAGAATATAATGTTCCCACAATTGATTGATTTTTTGTTTTCTTTATAGATTCTGGCATCGAAGCTCCCAAATGGATGAATCGATTTAAATGCGGTCTGTCGGGCTTAGACAAACGGCATTCACGCTAGTCGAATAGAATGACAAATGTATGAATTTGACATAAGATAACGCTGTACTATCTTTTACGTTCATATATTTATAAATAATCCATAACGAACGCTTGCCATTTGGCTAAAAGCTCTGTCGAGATGGTTCTTAGCTATGTTTGGTGGAAATATCAGTCATCTCCAAGATATTCAGCTCTCATATGAATCTTGCCAGAATCACATGCAATAAAGCTAATAAATTATTCGTTAAACATATTTAATTTCATCCGTGTTTGTTTTTAGTTAAATGCTTGCAGTGACTGGTCGTGTTGCTGGCGTGTTGCTGGCCAAGCCACTTTTATTCTTTTTTAATTCATTACTAATTATTCCCATCGGATTGATTGCGATGGTTCTAGTTGTTCGTAAATTGCTCATTTTATATTGACATTTGTGAAACAGTAATCACAATAAAGAAACACACTGAGTTTGTTGTGTGGTTCTTCTCAGACCAGAGCGCGTTTGGAACTCGTAATTTTAATCTGAGGAGTGTCCTTAGAGGGCTAATTTTGATAAGTATGTTAGCAAAGTAGGCCCTCCCGACGCAAGTGATCACTAGTAATCATTCAGAGTGGAAAAAATACAAATAAATAAATAAATGTATAAACAAAATGGCCAAGGCTCGACAAAATGTGTAGTTTCATCGCTATAAAAAGAACGAGTTGTTATAACCCTGCAGATGCGAATCTAATAGGTTAAGCTGGTTTGTCTGTACGTAGCAATTACCGAGATGGGTGGAACAATGTGAGGAGATAAGAACGGGTTAAAAGAATGGATCTTTATTTTTAGTATCTCGGCTTCTTTCACAAAGGAATTATGAAGTTAAAGCTGGCTTTGAGACGGTGTTTTTCTGACAAAGTGTGTTAACTAAATATAGATTAAATGGACTGCCATTTTGTTTTAGTGGGTTCAGTCCTATGTATGTAAATAATTTTAATAATCATCCAAAAGTAGAGAGAGCAGTCTATAATTATCTTTTATATATTTTTGATACTTTAAATAAAAATTGTTGCCAGTATATTTTTTATCTTTTTAATATATAGGATATCTTTTTGCATGCAATACTTTTTAAATGATACTCTTGTAATAAAAAAAAACCAATAATGAATACCTGCTATTTAATCCTAAGTTTCCCTGAACATAGATAAATAAAGAAAAAACAGTTGCCTAAGTATCACAGTAGAAGCCAATAAAATAAGCAAAAATTTTAATGAAAACTTCTTTCAAACGGCGCTTTCGTCATATCGTCCCAAAACCAATAAGGCAATTAATAATTAAAAATCAATAATTCCTTTTTCAAATTGAAATATATAAAATGTGTTGGCTCAAGAGTTGTGATTGGTTGTTTATCACGACATCAACCAATCAGAAAGGCATATTAGTAATTTATTTATTATTCAGCCGGCTGTTATTCATTCTTATTGCATGTAGTTTTTTTTTAACTTGTCCTGAGATCGTTTTTTAAGGAAACATCTTGAATAACAAACCTCAAAGTTGGCAGGAGTTCAATAACTTTATAAAACTTGAAAAAACCTTGTAACCATTGGCAAATACCTCACGATGAATAGCTACTGATAAAAAATGGATATATCAGACAAGTAAGTTTCTATATAGAGAAGTGTCTCACAAATTCAATTATCCTTTACTTACTGAGATCTATGTTCAGAAAAAGATTGTTCGATCTAGTAATAGATCAAGTTTAAAACATTATAGAGAATGTAAAGACAGAAACAAATCACGTTTTTAAGATCATAGCATTTATATATAAAAAAACACCTTTTATGACAATAGGTTCACTGACTTCTCAACATAGAGATTAGTCAATACTCTTTATGGTAAGTATCGTTTAATCTACAGCATGTGTTTGGAAGTTTTTTTTTCACCCGCGGCTAATTGGCAACTTTACTAGTACAAAAGCGCGAATTAAATTGTTTTTAGAAAAAAAAAAAAGATTTTCACTTGTCGGATATACCTTCACTGTCGGATATACCCCCCATTACTTTACTGCATATATTTATTAGCAATACTCACTATCACGTAAGTAAAAGAAAATTAATATTTTATGTATTATTTTGTGGCTAGGCAGTATATTGAAATTCATGTAAAACAAATGAATTGTGTGGCGTAGGAGCTGTTTTGCATGACGTGGGATTAAAATCTACATGACTCTCGTCATGACATGACATTATGAAATTTGAAAGGTTTGTGCTCAGATAGCACAATTCTATTAAGTTTGAAAAAGGTTATATTTATTGAAAAGTGTAATAAAACTTGAATCCTCACTTGAATCATTTGATTGAATTTATATGTGATCTTGTTATAATATGTTCTTTTATGAGAGTGTTACAATTAAAATATATGTAGGTACTTAGGTTATATATAATATAAGTACTACCAATAAAAAAAAACGATATTTTTTAATTCAATGTATATCAAATATCATTTTTTTTAAACATCTAAAACATTTATAGAAGGTATTTTTTCAAACACTCGAAAATTTGTTTAGGATAAGTCAACGTGTCTAAAGATTGCGTAAACAGTTCTTTGAAAATCTTTTATTGGAGATATTTAACAGGAAGTTTGGTTTACAAAAAAGTTTTATAGATTTAGGAAGAAAATATAAATATTGGGATGGAGTGCCTTATAAGATGCTGTGACAGACACTGGCTGGTATGAACCTATGATATTTTAAGATTTAATTACATAAGACTTTTATTACATTATACAGTTAAATATTTTTTTATTTTTTATATATTGAATATATTAATATTGTCGTGATAAATCTGTCGATGAGTCACTTGGTAGTGTAAATGCGTGAAGCGGAATGACTTACAAACATTAAAATTTACTTAGTACGTTGAAGCAAATTAATATTGAAGGTTATAACGAAATAAATAACGCCAGGGTCTTAGTATACAGTTTAAATTATCTTTCATTTATTGGTTATTGCCGTATGGTTTGCTTAGAATGGAACCGAGCTGACATATCTTCCCGAGGGTGCTGTAGGAAGCTAAGAGAGCAAACAAGAGCAAACCATCTTACACCATTTCTTTCGAAAGTAGCGGAAATTCCACGTATTTTCAAGGAGGGTTGACGTCAGACTATTCCTAAAACTTAAGCCAAATCCTTTGCAATGTGTTACATTGACATATGCTGATATATAAGATTGGGATAAGGGCAGGTGGATGATGATAAATTAGTAGACGGAGAGACCAAACTTCAGGCGTCTTTTCAATAACCCAAAGTCAGATATGTCACGTTTAATTGATTAAAATTATAGCCCTATTTTCCATTTTTCTCTTCCCATAAATTGTATGAGGTAAATAAACTTGACTAACTGACAGACGTACAACTCCATTATAAGTAAACAAGATTGCAAAGCATTCGAAGGACCACAAAAAATATAACGAACAATTGTAATTTTTACGTTCTCACAAGCTATATTCGTTTAAGTCATTAATATGCTGTCAGCATGACGTCATTTGTCAGTCATACGTTATTATGTACAGTCTGCGTGAGGCGTCTGTCACTTGTGATCACGACTTCAGGGGTGGTGCGGTGATAAAATAAAATGCTAAATAAATCAGCCGCGGCGAAAACTAAATAAGTATTTACAGTTAGAAATTATATTCTAAATGTAAATTTACAGCATATTAATAATGAATTTCATTTCTGCTCTCTATTCCATCTACTTAACTCCCCGCCACAAATAATAAGTCATCCGCCACAAATAATTAGTCATCAAGTTCAAACCAATTTTTATGTTATCTCGTTGAGATGAGAGAATTATTCGATATTCACACAAGGGTACATAAAATTTCATTAATATCCGTCTAGTTGCTTGACGACACGCAGACAAAATATTCAAAACTTTTTTAAATATCTGTCCTATAAATAATCAGTACACTACTATTTATTACCTCACTACTATGAATGTATAATTAAATGTATAGACACAAAATTAATATATTTCTTGCTATAAATTCCGCTAAGAGACATATTTAACATGTTCTAATACAATCCAGTTAACAGTAATAAGAGCCGTCGATTCCTATCACGCGCTTCCTCCTGCGCTTGCGCAATGTAAAGATCTATACACCATGACATGTTAATTAAATTACGAAGTATTTTTTTACTTTCACGCTATCATAATATAATAAGATCAGTTTCTTTATTTTTCATGTATTATAATAATATTTGTATTTTTAGTTAAATGCTATAAAAAGTTATAATCTGTACATATACCTATTTTTAATAATGTATTAGTAAGTTAGTAAGTGCTTCTTTATGTAATGTTTTTTAGGATTTTTAATAAACAGGGGGAAGGGGGGAGGGGGAACAAACGAGTCAAAGATTTATCTGACTGTAAGATACGTTGTCATCATTGACCCTGGTCGAGCCAGCCTCATATTAATTTTAGTCAAATGACTAAAATTAGTCTCTATATTTATTAATGTTTTTTGATGTAATAACTCTACCAAAGGTAAAGCGTGTATTGAAGCATTCTTAGGGCCCATACACAATTTCAATATTTATTTCTTCATGCCTGTCATAGCTATTGGATGCCTTACCATAGACAAGCATCGCTGTGGGCATGCAGGAATTTATCAGCTAGATATAGATATGAAAGGAATTTATTATTAATGGATAACTGTTTATAGATTGACAATAGATTGTGAAAAATTATCGTGTAAAATAAGTTCTTCACGGATGATTGGTACATTCAAAGTTTTTATCTCAAATACTGTAAAATATTGGAGTCTAGTTTTACAGTTGCAGAGTTGTAGGTCTTAGAGATGCTTACAAGAAACTTAAAATACCTTCAAGATTTTTTCCCATAATTTAGGCAATTAACTTTTACATTATTCAATTACGTAAACAATCCGTGTCACGACTAAAGTTTGGACCACTTAAACTATGAACTTTAAAATCTTAGTAATAAAAGGAGACTATAGATTGCCTCCCAACTTCACCCCTAATTTTATATTGTACAGTAAACAGTAACTTTTCATTTACTATAGACGAAAATCCGTAAAACGACTTAAAACAGGTTTGCAAAATATTAGCCTTAACTTTAAAATCTTATTAAATAAGAGGTGAATATAGAATAAGTAAGTTAATAAAGACTTACGTTGTCTGTCGACATGGTGTTGCAGCCCTTCAGTGGCAGGGTGTACAGCAGGTCACCCCTCGCTGAGACGAACTCTCTCAAACAGGTGGAGTTGCTTCCCAGACCAGCGGGGTATACTATACCGTTGAAAGTATCGTATATGCTGGAAATAAGTGTTATGTAAGCTATTTTTAATACTAGCCAGCAGCTGAAAATTTTATTGGAGTAAAGAAATAATTTTCATCTTTTATATATTGTATTATGTAGTTTGTTTAATACTCGTACTACATGAAGAGTGTATTTTTTAAATAAAATCTCCTAAAAAAAATATTTTCTGAGAAACAGTAAAAAAATTTGTTCTTTGTCAGATGGCCTATTAAAAGACAACTATGTCGAGACAGGTTTTATCAAACAAGGTTTTCCGATAAAATCTGGGTTTGACAAAAACTAGATATTACAAAAAAGTTTTATTTGAAAGTATGGGTTTCTTTGATGTTAATAAAACTATGATCAAGTTTTATATTTCTTAATCTTTGTCCAATAAATGATCTAGGAACTATTAGTACATTTTAAAATACCCAATAAAAAATACATTGATATCATATATGTGATTTTTTTAGTCGAATAATTCCATTGTGTAAACACTGGACAATATTTTTTGGATAAAATAAAAATATGAAACCTTTAACTAACCTGTTGGGATGTTGCGTATGGGCAAGGGAGATGGCGACATGCATGTTCTCTTTCTCGCAGGTGACAGTGAGGGTGTCCAGTGGTGCGAGCGCTCCCGGCCATTCTGACAGCTCGGTGGCCGTGGCTACAGTTGTTGTAGACAAATCTGGCGACGAGGATTTTATATTAAAAAAAAATACAGATAATAATACTTTAAACAGGTAGAAACTCAATAGTAATTTGCTTTATTTAATTATAGTAATATTTAAGAGCCCATCAACTTATAAATGGGATGATATAGTATTAAAAGGTTTTACGGACCTCTAATTTCTGTAATATTAGTGTAATTAGAAAGCACGGAACCGTGTGTAAGATGCGGAACCAATGCACTAACAAATAATTAGCACCATTCTTTTACCTTTAATTTATATCATTATCTTCATTTTCTTTGTTGAAAAAAATAAAATGTTTTTACATTTAGAATATGCCAAGATTAGTTAGTTTAGTTTCATATTACTAGTTTTCTATTGTTGTCGAATCGAATAATTTAACCAAAATATAATATATGAATTATGAATTGAATATGATATATGAATTGAATTGAATATGATATATGAATTAAATAAATTAGTATATAATTATGATATCAATACTTATATTACTTACAAATAGGACGAAACCACACATATATAAAATCCCTCAACTAATAACAGATGTACCGGTTCTTGCCACAGAAATGTTTTACTTCAAATTACACAAATATGATACATAAGCTGTTACCGCGATACCGTCCGCGTGGACCGTTGAAGGAAGCGTTCGTAAGAAACCATGCGCTGGTACGTTTTTCGTCAACTTGCTTAGCAAAACTGGTCTACAAGAAAACCTTTGATTTGAAACAGAACTGTTATCCAGTCTGACCGTCCATTATAAATATTGGTAAAATAATATTTTCCAAACCGAGAAGCGACAAAAATATAAAATGGCGTTCTTAGTTTTGAAAAAATATATTTCGATTTTTAATACTGATCTTTATGTAAATAAATTAATTATATTACCGGTATGATTATTAAATTACTGTTTGTATGTTATATGTGTTGGTCAATCATAACTTCGCTATGTATATTTTTGTATAGATTATTAAGATTTCACCGCGAAGATAAGCCGAATAATTTGCTTTACATAAACGTACATGCATATATATTTTACACATACATGCATATATATTTTACACATACATGGATATATATTTTAAAAATGCAAATAAAAGTACAAATATGCAAAGTTAATGTAATCTGTAGTATATATCTACAATACAAGTAAAAGTTCGCAAAGGATATCGCTTAAGGATGCGCGTGCGCAGGTCAGCGACCCGGTCGTCCACCCCGGGAGACAGTTACGCTGTTTTGGACATTATGACGGAATTGTCACTATATTTTTATAAACAGTTAAAGATAAGAACCAAAGCCGTGTCTGTTATTTTTTGTCGCAAAATATAACGAAAAAACTTTTTCAATTTTTAACTGAAATTGTATTGAAATTGATTAAAAGCCTAAAAAACTAAAAATATTGTTTTTATTTGGTATTCTTTCTTTATTTTATTGATAGTATCATCTTATAATAAATAACATCTAAAGATAATTTATTAATATATTTCTATTTAAAGTTTTATTATCTGATCCGCCAAAAATAACTATCATTACACAAAACTCCATCAAAATTGGTACAGCAGTTTTCGCGTGATACGTGAACAAATAAAAAAAGATAAGAAAAACATTTGATTCTTTATATTTCAATGTCGTATAACATGTTAAAAGCTACGTCGTTAGTCACGCTACGAGAAATTAATAGCGTTCCAGCTAATTTATATCTAACTTCAACTTGATAACATTTAAAAGCAAAAAACTACGCCAAAAGTTATTACAATAACATAAATAAATATTTTTAAAATAGCTAATAATAATTAACTTTGGGCAATTAATTAGTTGGGGGGAGTTGGGGGGGAGTTGGGTGTAGTTGACAAGGAGAGATGAAATTAAATGTTACAAAATATTTTTTTGTGTTTAAAATCTTAAATATCATGTTATAAGACGTGTAAATATGAAATATACGTCTGTATTTATTTTATTATGTTTACGAAGGTACAAGGCTGAGAAAAAAGTATGTTCATTCAAATGGTTCATTATTTATATTTGTTTAAATTTTTACGACGTTTATTGTTTTTTTTTTATTATTTTTGTTTGCTTATCTGTTTATTGTAAATCTACATATTGTACGGATTTTGAAAAAATATGGTATACTTTAGATTATTGTGTGATGAATATATATGATAAGAAAAAAAAATACATATTTTCATGAAGAAACAAAAACAAATTTGAGCTATAATTACTTTTAATTTACTTTTAATGTGAGACAGACAACCTTTTGATTGATTGATTGATTGATTTGAGCTATAATTACTTTTAAAATACTTTTAATTTGAGACAGACAACCTTTTTTAAAATAAGACTTGCACGATTTCACAGCTCCTTAAAGAATACCCTTACCTTACTCTACAATAAAGGTCTTTATGTATGAATTAATCTACTAATAATGTTACCTACCATTGTGAGGTGGTATTTGTTTGGACCGCGCGGTCGCGAACAGCGCCACTACTACTAGAAGGCTCCACATTATTCAGTCTGGAACAAAAAATACATTGTTATATTATATTTATAAAATAGTGCTTAATTTAATAATAAGATTAAAGAAATGTATATTATTTTGCAATGTAAAAATTGCAAATTAATACATATTTCTTTTAGAATTAAATTTAAGCCACAAAGAATATTGCTTAAAATAACTTAAAAGAAAATATGCTTTGACTTTGAATAATTGACAATTATTTATTGGCACAAATTCGTGTTTGCGTGGTTCGATACCCACGAAAGAAAACATTTTCTTTTAGGGTCTTATATGTATAATTTATATGTATTGATGAAAGAAAAATAAATTCAGTGTGTTTGTCAGGGGTCTAGTATATTACAAGATTGTCTTGTATGGAAATGTCCGAATATTTATTATTTTATTATTGTATCTGATGATAGATGGTTTAATACTGATGGCCACCGGGCAGATAAAGTCAAGGAAAACAGCTAGCTTTCAGTACATATCAGTGAAGGTAATACGAGTTAAAAAAAAACATGCTTAAATTGACTATTGGAATAATAACAATTTCAATATTAATGTAAATATGTTATTAATGTAAATTATTTTCAATTTAGAAGGTAGGTAATGTTTAAACATGTTGGCGGATGCGTTGGAAACGAAACCAGTTTGATTTATTTTGGCACCCATTCAAATCTAGCGATTTAAATGTATTTTCTGATTCATTTTATTTCATTTATTACGAACAGACACAATACAAACATGCCCACTTTATTTAAATTTCTTCATTAAAAATACTTCTAAAAATAAAAAAAATACGCTCACTTTATTATATTAATATATATTAATAATATATGTAAAGGAAGATTGAAGAAAGTATAACAAATGTAATTACAATAGAAAACTATGAATATATAATTAAATTTTCCATGTCATTTGTACGTTCGTTACAACATGCCGCCACACAGACAGACATACAAAAGAATTACCACATAATAATTAAATATTAATACTATGTGACCTACTGTACTGCAGACATTCTGGTTCAAACATATTTTACATATGAATAAATAATTCAGTAGAATAACTGTTTCAAATTTACAAAACAAAACTGCAGCTGCACGGACATGTTTAAAATATATATATATACAGAATAATTATATATATATTATAATTTTAGTAGCTGAGTTTGTATCACCAGCTCTTACGTGTGTCAGTTATGGCAATTAATTTTCCGAGCTAGTGGTAGCTTTGACAAAGAATTTTTCTTTGTTAAAGCTACCACTAGCTCGAGTATATTTTGAATGAAGCCTTCTAATTTAATTTTTTAGAAGGTTTTAGAACTTCTAGACTTTTTTTAGACTTTTTTAACTTATAGACTTCTTTAAATGAAACTAGCAGTTCCATCTTCACATAGATTGGTGTAAAGGTGTTAGAAGGTTATCTTCGTACGGTGGGTGTAAATAAAAGCCTAAACTACAATCCCATTTCTCAAGATAGGCAAATTCAGAAAGTATAAACAACGGTAATCAATAAAAGCGTTTAATAAGTCTGCTTAAAATTTAAAGCATTAAGCTTTAACGCTTTGTGTAAAAAGCACACCTCTAGAAGCAATGCATTCGCATCTATATTTGCAAAAAATAATACCTGAAAAAATTGACATAAAAAAATATAACATTAATATTTCATAGTAATATAGTAAAAGAATAAAAGATTTAGGATGACGTCTCAAAACTTATCAAAACTATTAAAGTAATATTACCTTTAGGGTGAATTATAAAGTAACATTATTGTAACATTGATAAAAAAGATGACGGTGTGCCTGTTAATATTTTATATTCTCGATCTCAATAAAAATGTGTTCATCTTTAGAAGTTACGACCTCACAGACAGACAGATATATGACATCCTGGCCTCAGACATTTTGACAGTTAAACCTATAATTTCTTTAAGTCATGCTTCGTAGACCTGAACGTTTTCCGCATTTGACGCAGAGACGTAAAAATTATAATATATGAATTACATGTTAACGTAACTCTCGGTTGGAATTTTAATGTAATAACTACCGTGACGTATTAATATTTGAGGTTTGTATTATTTTTAAGACTATTTTTAATATATAAATATTATTTTCTATAACTTTTTGTTATAAATACTGTATAGAAGATTACTTTTTGTCAAACAGTTGCGTTATTCCAAACCGCAAAACTTGAAACTTAGTTTTTTAATTACTATTGGCTAACAAACATTAAAATGCACAGAGAACATCTAATCAAGTTTATTTAACATTCAATTATAATTATTTCTTATAAGTAAAGAACATTTTCCACCATAGACTAAAATCTCATAATAGAAATTTCGAGTTAGATTAGTTTCAATCCATTCTCACAATTATAAATATGTAAAAATAAAATTATTTCTAGGCGACAATTTAACAGACCGCATATTTATAACGTAATTATAAAACGCCAAAGGGTCATGGAGAGATCTCTTATAGAGATAAATTCATCATTATACATAGATTTATTTTATATGAAGCTTAAAATCAACAGTATATTTTGAGTAATTTTTTTTAAGACAATTGGACTTTTGACGAGGTTTGTGTAAACCTCTTTCTTTCAAACCTTCCCAGATGTGGTAGAGTACACAATTCACAGAAATGTTAACGCAATCGATGTACTAATTTGCCAAGTGTTATTCATTAATAAAATATCCACTGTAATAATCTGACTCGTTAAGAAATCTCTGAAAGTAAAAGGACTACGAGTTTATTTTTTATGGGTTCCGTTTAAGGTCGTTCAGTATTAAAGGCTATAAAGGTTAAATAGGTGGTGAAGATTAATCAAGACATTAGAAAATCTTTAATTAATAATATCACATTTGATAGAGGTGGCTCTTGCCTGATCAAATATATAAGTCTTTGAACGTCACACTACCAGGGACATTCTCGTAACTTGTGTTTGTGACAGCCCTTAAATATTGTTGAATGATATTGAATCATTTGATTTTTAAAAGAACATTGAAAGAACTCTAAATATGAGAATCAACCACGAAAATTTCACTTGTCAAGGACTGCGAGACAAATGATTTAAATCAGATTATGGTTGAATCCCATCATTATAGACATATGTGTTTTAAACTTTACATATAAAGCGGATGATATTTCATAAATCAAGTGAAGTGTGCCAACTTTTGTTGCGTAAGAAAGGACGTGTGGCCTAGAATGAACTGAGCATGCAATTATACCTTTTTAAGATGATATTTGATTTATTACACCTGCCTTAATAAAGTTTTTTTCCTTGGGAGTGATTGTCGCGAAAAGTACTGAATAGATTTCGCTAATTCTATTTTTTTGATCTTTTTGTTATTATCAGGAGATGGTTCGTAGGAAATAATAAAAAAAAAATAATAGAAAAATTAAGAAAACTTAACGACCACTTTAATTGTCAAATGTAACTTTATTGCTTCTGTCACAACTGTCAGATCTTTGACAGTTGGCGAGATTGACATAATACGCGCTAAACATATTGTCTAAAGCAAATGAATGAGTGAGAATTACATTATATATTTTTTTTATTACAAATATACCAATCGAATATTAATTGTTAACGTCTGTCCAGCTAGCTAAGTACATTTAGTAAAAGTGTTTTTGTTATATGTACAAACGTACAATCTATATTTCTTAGACTTAGTTTCGTATAAATATTGAAAGGCTCAACCTCAGAGGCTGTTGTAATGTTTGTAGACAGTTAAATGAATTACATCATGTTAAAAAAACAATTGCCAGTCTCGGAGTGAGTGTTAGTTCTTAGTTGGGCAAGACTGAATCTAACACAAATTGAGACTGAATTTAAATGTAATATTAGAAGGATGGTATGGAATTAAATGGTAATATTTATAGGTTTACCATGGAATTCAATGGTAATACTTATATTACCAAGGAATTAAATTTAAGCTTAGTTAAAAAGCGTTACAAAATTATAGAATGCACTTTTTGAAGGCATTTGAAAGGACTTACAATGAAAGGCGATGCCGTGGGAACATAAAAAAAATCGTCACGCTTTAAATTAAAAGTCACGTTACAGTCAGGCGGAGGTCATAAATGTCATTTTTATAATAAAATAAATATATATTTACAGAGAACGGTGGTAAAATTGTGTTTAATATGTCGTAACATGATAGGAAAGTCCAGCTAAACAAATATCAATGCCACTTCGTAAAAGTATTACCTTTTCTTGTGTTATAGGTATTAAAAAGTACAGTCGGAGACACAAGTGTTTGATAAAAAAAAAAAAAATATTTTATTTTTAGTTCAGAATAATAATTATAAATATAATAACAACAACATAATTTATAAATTATAAGGTTGGATTAATTTATTGTTTTTTAACCTTTAAAAACCATTTTTTTTTCTTATAAGCTGTTGGTTAGTTTATACTGATAATAAACGAAATATCTCCGTAACTGTACTCCAGCCGGTTATACAAGGTTGTGGTTGCGTCACTCCGCGACTGTTTTGGCTGGACTGTACCAGATATTTGGAGTTCCGTTATATATTACTATTGTTCCGTAGATATTTATTTAAATGATATTGTGTGGTGTGAGTGTTAAAGTTATAACATTTCTTATATTATACTAGAATATGATGTTTATTAAGTTTATTTTAATATATAACTGTTTAAAGTGAGAGAGAGAAAGAACAAGAAGAAAGAAAAGGGAGAAGAGCAATCCTTTTATAAAAAGATTTTGATCCTGACACAATATATTTTTATGAGCGTGCATATTTCTTCAGAAAATCTTCATCTTGTGGAAAACGGTAGGAAAAAATCAAAAGAAATATAAAATTAATTGATTTTACGATATGTAAGGCAAGTAAGTAGATTTGCAACTCGCAGATATATTGTGTAAACTTTTCATTATTAAAAGTGGGCAAGGGCCCAGCAGTGGGATATGTGTCTACAGGTCTACTAGTGATAAATATATAGTAATGTACAACCCACTGAGGCTAGATTGAATAACAACAATATAAAATATTAATAATAGAAAGAACAATAATGATTTATAAATGTAATATATTAAATACATAAACATTATGTAACATTGCAGTACATAGAGTGTTAGTTGTACAGCCAGAGGCCGTTGTCAAAGAAGGTCAATACCGATATACATCACTGCGTGTGAGTTTTCAGTTGTTACATATCGATATTATATAATAGTTGTTTGTTGTTGATTTTATTTCAAAAGCTTTGTATTATAATACAATAAAAGCATTGTATTATAAAATAAGAATAGTCCAAATATTCTTTAGAGTAGTTTGTATGACCCGATGATCGTAGATGTGCAAAAAAAGCTGGCTAAAGCCATTACACTATCCAATTTACGATACTAGATCAAATTAAATATGATTACCAACAATTAATATAAACTAAACAGTCTTCATAAGATTTCAAAGTATTTTTTGATTTAAAGAGAACTTTGTGAATATTAGAACTTGGTTTTTTCCAAGTTCTGATATTTAAATATGATTACCAATAATTAATATAAACTAAACAGTGTCTTCATAAAATTTCAAAGTAATTTCTGATTTGTTGAGAGTTCTGATATTTAAATATATTATGACCAATAATTAATACAGGCAAGTGAGAATGTCATTGCTCAAGTGGTATTGAATCAGATGTAAAACTAGGTCATACTCTTAAATATTAATAAAGACTCACTGGTCATTACAATTGCTTCGTTATTACGAAATATATACTATATTATATTTTATACCATCTTATCTATAATTATATAATTGTAAAGAGTTTGTCTGACTGAGTCGTAATCGCTAAGCCAAACTATTGAACTTAGAAACGTAACGTTAATTTATTGTTGATTTGATTATTTAAATGTTGTTTTAAAGGGTAAGTTAGAAAAGTTTCTATTTTAAACTAAAACTTAGATTTTAAATTAAGAAACATAAAGCTATATCGAAAAGTCTCGTTGTTTAATTCAAATAAAAAGCTTATGTGTTTAAAAGATTTATAAACATAAAGCTATATCGAAAAGTCTTGTAGTTTAATTCAAATAAAAAGCTTATGTGTTTAAAAGATTTATAAACATAAAGCTATATCGAAAAGTCTTGTAGTTTAATTCAAATAAAAAGCTTATGTGTTTAAAAGATTTATATATATATATATATATATATATATATATAAATGTAGTAAACTGTATTAAGTAGTGTAATTGTTGTATGTATTGTCTGTAGTTTGTACGCGGTGTTATAAAATAAAAGTTTGCAAAATCGCTTCTCATAGGCCTTTGTTATAGAATTAAGTAATACCAGCATGTTGTAACTAACACACTGTTGTAGGTTTGTATTTAGTGATATAAATGGAATATTATTTATCTAGAACGTTTGAGATTTTACTATAGATGCAACATATTGTTTTTGTAGAATAAGCATCTGAATCAAAGCTTATTTTGAATGGGACGTTAATAAGACGCTTTTGGAGCTTAAAACTTTTAGCTCTCGTAAACGTCCACGTGTTTAAAAGCACCTATTCGATTATTCAATCTGTGGCGAATTTTTTGATTTCTAAATATAGTGAGTAAGAGTCTCAACCAATCAGATGGGAGCACTAGTATCCTAGTCGGCGTCAGTTAAATTAGATAATGAAATAGAATATGAAGGAAGGAATTCTTATAAAAAAATCAAAATTTAAATGTCAAATTGACCAAACTTGTCAGCATAAGTGAGAGACATTTGTACCAACATAACGCCACAAAAAAATCGTAATACCAATATACGTAACCCGCGAAAATTCAAAATTCGCGATACTTTTTGAACACCTCGTATTTACGAATTCGTGAGAAATTTTCAAATAGATGCATCAGTTTAGGAGATTAACCTCCACACATAAACAAACTTACACAATATCTTTCTTACATTAATATAAACAATGTTTTGCTCGGTATTTAATAATGTAAGTTTGTAACATTAGTTATTGTAGTTAATATGGCCGACCTTGGGACGGCAATGTAAAACGTGACAGCGGGGTTTGCTTAGTTACTAAATAAGCATTTTATTTGTTATAGGTTTATTTATACTTTATGGACTGCAACTTACTAGGTGGTAATAAAATATGAATATTATATACATTGTAAGTACGAGTGTATTGGATACTTGTATCTTTATCTGAGGCTCTTTGTTATAAAAGTAGAAATTATTGTATATATATTAAATGTATATTATACCTACTTTTTAAAAATGTATTATATTTTCGATTATTATTATAATAAATTTCGCTGTCATCAGAGATCATACCATTTTTAGTATATTTTAGTGACAGTACCAAGTTTAAAGTAAATCGTTCTGGAAATATCTTTACTAAATTTAAAAATCGTTTTTCCTGACTTTCAACAGCCAAAGCTACTAACCCTAGAAATATGAATTTGTCATATTTTGTAACATAAGCCATGCTAAATAAAAGGGTTTATGAGAATTCCATGTTTATGGGAATTTTATAAAAGACTTGAATTATTTTTTAATATCGTGAAAATTATATGTATATATTTGTATTTATGCCTTTAATCAATGAAATATGAATGAATATTTATGAATGAATGAAATACTTATTTATGGATGTTTGTAAATCTAACGGAGAAATTACGAAAATTTGATCCGAACGATGTCGGGTGTAATCTGGTTGTTAGGTTCATAGACCCTCTTAGTCTCTATTTAGATTTAAAAGTGTGATGTCACAGGATAAACGACATTAAGAAAAATTTTACGTATGTGTGAGAAAGAAGTGAAAACTGATAATGGAAATGCATAGTAAATTTTCCTGAATCTTTTTCCTACAACTGATCGTGGAAAGAATAAAGGATCTTCAAAAGTAGCATATTTCCTTTTTATGCGTTCGCTATTTTTTAGATAAATTCTATCGATATCGTTTTAGCAGTATAAAAAAAAATATTATTATAAGATTAATAATCCCTGTATTATAAACATAAAAATAACGAACACAAAATACGTCCCAACTAAGCAAAACAATCACTCAAAGAATGGTTCCGTGTGGGAATCGAACCCACTATTAATTCATCAATCAAGGTCCACACAACCAAGCTCAGGCTACACAAACATAGTTTTGTGTGTATATTATGTAATACTGGACAGTGGACTATAGACGTGACTCCGTCCGTGTTGACAAAAGGCAGCGGTCGACAGAGATTCAGAGAATTAGTTCTTCATAAATTATATCCATGAGATATTTCATTACTATTTCATTTCGTTACTCAATTTGCAAATTTGTTCCCAGAAAAAATCCTTTCATTTAAACGAATTTAAACGGGCTATATATATATATATATATATATTAAAAATTATATTAAAGTATTATATGTGAGTATTTAAACAACGTGCTGATATTATCTGTGAAGGAAGCACGATACAGGTCAATATTATAGTAAATCACGAACAGTGTCTAATTTGTTTAATTTACATATTTAAAATACTTGTCTGAATAATCTATAGTCAATGACCTCTGCTATAGTATATTATTTAACTGTATGTTATTATTTAAGGTAAACATTATAAGACAGGAGTTTTGGAAAATAACAAAAATTGGTATCAAAGTATTGTATGGAATATTCTCCAAAAAGGTTTTTATGGGATGGGGTTGTCAATGGTGATAAATAGTGAAGTCAACTTTTGAGAAAGTGGTACTCCGGTCGAGCCAGCCCGTATACGAGCAGTCAAATGGTTACAGTCAAGCTCTAGGAAGGAAACATTACGAAAATACACCAATATATTATGATACATAGAATAGAATAAATTTATCGAACACGTAGGTCAAGTGCTAATGGATAGACCTTAAAAAAACCTTGAAGTAACCTACATTTGTGTCAATTGTTATACATATATACTTATGTAATGATTAGCGAATGTATATGAAGTATTATTGAAGGAGGATGTATTTATTATCTTTGGTATGACACTTCCGAAAAGTCACAGGATGTAAAAAGTTGTCTATGATTCAAGTAACTTTTTTAAATGTTGACATTCGGGTTTGGGTGCAGGGAGAATTTGAGTTCCTTTTTTTAATATGATACATTTTTTTGTATAATTTTATAAATATATAGTGTCTGTTAATAATATACATTTTATTTATTTTGCAAAATCTAGATATATTTTTTATACAGATATTTTTTTATTCTTTTCATAGTTCTCTGATTTCGTTATGAATGAGTAATTCAGTGAGTATTCTGATTATAATATAAATGATATGCACAGACGAAGGCCGAGTATATTGTATATAAATATTGAAATTATTATTGTCTTATTTATCATATTTTCCTTCCACAGTATGATGTCATCTTATAAAAATGTAAAACCAAAAAAAAATTTATGTTTTCCTTATGAGCAACGATATTTATTAGGTGTTACATAATCTATCAAAGTTATCTGCAATTTTTTCAATTTTTTTTAATAAATGTGTATGCTTCGGCAGCTGTTACGCGAGCCATTAAGCCTCTCCAAAAAGGTGCTACCTGACATTTAAATAATACTACATAGTATTTAACGTTACATATAATGGTATCACTGCCCACATCACTGACGTAATATGGTGATATCATTATATTAAGAGTTGCTTACACGAAGTCCTGAACTGAAAGATGAAAAGTATAAATTATAGAGATTTTTTTTTATTTATGTGGTTGACATTCTTATAAAACTATAGAGAGATATATATACGAGTACATATAAGTCCATAAGAGACATTAGTATAAAGAATATTTTCTTGATAGACAGATTGATTGACTGACTTTGGAATAATTTAGATTTTCTCTCCAATACTTTAATTTTCTACTATTGCATTGTCTGCTAGGATTATTTAAAATAATAGTAAAATTATGCATAATTATAACATAATACGTTTTAAATACTGTGTGAACCGACCTTTATGGCAGAAGTTACAGGTGATTACGAGCGACCTCGGCTCGAGGACGCGCAAGCAATTTATTTATCAATCACGCCTTATTTGTTTAACTATAAGGTTAAATTTCCTTTGAACATCATAAAATATAACTTTGCAATATATATAATAGTTTTAATAAAAATGAAGCTTCTATTCCTACGAATAAGACATAAAATACTTTGTTTGTTATTTTTATTACCTATTTTAAGTACTGGCTGTTTTTTTTAAGTATTTTGATTAAAAAAAAACATTTGAACAACTAAGAACTGTAGGGTTCTGTGTTTTGCTAAAAACAATGAATCTGTTTAAATATATGTATATAAATTACATATGTACTAGCTTTAGAAATTATTTAGAAAGTCTAAACTAGTTCTCCTGTCTAGTCAATATGTCAGATATATTTGCAATTTATACAGTTCCATATAAAATATATATACTTTTAGATATAATTTCCAAAAAAAAGAATTATTTTAAAATATGTAATTATCGATTTAATGTATAATTTATACTACAACATGGATATAAAACATGTAAATAACAAATTAATTTATTAAAAACTCTAAATTCATATAACCTTGAAGCGGCTGGACAGATTTTGATTAAACACAACTATGAGTCATAGAGTTAAAACCAACTTTATATAAGAGCATTCAAATAAGGCCATCTGTTTTGTAGTTATGTTCGTCACAGACTGACATATATACACTTTAGCAGAGTTTACAACTTTTTACAAGCTCTCCGACTTTACATCAGACGCTAAAACTTTTAAATAGAGCTTATTATACAAGAGTTTTTAGTTGATCGTATTTCGATCAACTAAAAGGTTAGGTTGTGGAGCTTTATTTATTGACTCATTTGCGGGATATTCTAATGTATACATCAAACAATGTTAAATTATTTTTAATAGAGCAACTGTTGCGTTTCCGGCCAGCTCTTCTCATCAGAGCAGCGTTCCGAGCTGGTAGTAGCTTACTCACGGACTGACTACACTGACATTTTTATAATGTAATAATTAACCATCAAAAGTACATGCCTTACTTGAATAAAGATATTTTTGATTTTTTTTAAACGGTACAAATGAATAAAAGAACATTATGTTTTTAATAGATTCGTTTAGAAATTACTAATAAATAAACATTTTGAAATTTTTTCTTTGGCTTATTGATTGCAAAAACATTGGCATATTAATTAGGTTTTAACTTATATGGTTTTAAATACCATTTAGACACTTCAAGTATGCTATTTTTGGTATCCAGTAGGCGGTCAGTAGGTGGCACTTAACATATTGCAAATGACGTCTATATGCGCCTTTATTTTTCTTTTTTTTACGGTTTTAATGGTTTTTTTTTAAGTTTGTGGTGGATACGCCTTTAACATTTTTTTTATGTATAATTAAATCATACAATTAAACAATATTAAGAAGTTTAGTATGAATGTTATTTTATTAATCTCCATATATATTGTGTGTGCAAAAATATTAATAAATAAATACAATAGTGTATTCTTCAAGTTTGTTCACAAATCTTTTACACCAAATCTTTAAATGTAGTACTGTACGTATCTTTATAGAAACGATTTTATATCGTTCCTTGGTTATAAATAATTAATACTGATTTTTTTTTTGATTTTATTTTTGTTATAAATTAAATAAGTTCTAATTTTTATAGGAGTGACTAGTGTTGTCCAAAATCGGCTTTGGTTTTGTTCTTTAGGCAATACCAAGACAAAAACTGACATTTTGTAGCAAGACCAAAACGTAGACAGACTCTCCACGACCAAGCAAGAACAAGGCAACGAGACGACACTAAATTCACTCTTTCAGTAAGGTTCAAAATATAGTTAAGGAAAACCATATTAAAAATTACAAGACAATCATCGATAGGTTTTAACGACGTAATATTGATGACCTCTTGGTTTACTGGCTAGTGGCCCCGATTGCCCAAGGGTCATGGGTTCTATTCCCACACGGGACAGTACTTTGTGTGATTCACAGGTTGTTGTTCCGCGTCGTGTGTACTTTGTAAGTGTTATTTATGTTTGTAAAACCCCTTGCGACGTTTATTCTCTAGTTCGGGAATTGTTTTCTAAAATATTATGTACTTGTAAAACTATAGGAGGGTAGATGGTTTTTTTTTTGTTCGGACCTAACATATAACGGTCCAATTCCAAAACCGTGAATAATCGTAAAGTGTTGTAAAACGTAATAAATGATCAATAGCGAATATAATTGCATAACAGCATATATAAAGGCCGGAATCGAACCCGGTACAGCAAGGGCACGCGCGGGTGTACCTGCCTTGTACACCTACGACACGCAAACAAATTACTAAGTATACATAAAATTAATATTAATGAAAAATGAACAATGCATTTATTGAGTAAATATTTTTTTTTTCTAAGATATTATAAAAAACATTTTTTTTTGCAATTTTAACATTTCTTGAAAATTAATTATTTCTTCGAACTAAGATGATAAAAAGTAACAATGTTTTAAACTTGAATATTATATATAATAATAATAATATATTATATATATAATTAATAAAAAGCTTTTATATAGAGTATTAAAATATATATAATAGTTAAATACTTTATTATAAATCGTTCTTTGTATTGACAAATCGAGAATATCTATAAATACGGGTTACAAGTTTAATATTTTGTAATCCGCCTCCATTGACCATCTTCGTATAAACACACAGCTTTGATTTCGTAAGAAACATGCTTTTTGTTTCTTAATTCATTTAGTAATATTTCCCAAATTTATTGGCAGTTTTGACTTTCTCGTGGGAACTTTAAATTGCTTGTTTGATGTTACATTTAATATGAATATTGTTTTTGATATTTTAAGTTTATTGACATATATTAAGAAGTTAAAGAATGATCAAAAGTCAAGTTACTATCCGACGTTCTTGTGATCTCTTATTATATATACCTACATATGTATATATATACACTGACAGAAATTAATTATTAATCGATTTATAATTCGACATTGATATCAAAATGGCATTATACAAACTAAAAACAAAGGTCGGTTCGGTCGGTCAACTAGAAAAGAAGGATCCGGGTTCATAAATTATTTCGCTATTTAAATATGTCGGTCAGTTTCTCACTTAATATTAAGAATTTAAGTAATTATACTCACAGAGACTTTAATATAAGCAAACAGACAGTTTAATACTGTGCAAGGAGTGATATGTTTTTGCTGCGGAGGCTGCGGCTAAGATGAAGGGAATGCTTTACAGTAAATGACGTAATTTACAAGAAATGTCGATCTTGATCTGTCATAATGACAAGAATATAGATCTTTAGTTTTTCCAAACAGTTCATATATATATATATATTATATATAACTTAAATATTTGCTTTATATATAGAATAAAATACTAGTATAACAAATGAAGTCATCGAATCGACAGAAAAGACTTTTGTAAATCAAGTTTTTAAAGTTGAATTTCTTGTTAAAATGTTGTTAAGTAAAACAAAATTTCGTATCAAAATCTTATAAATTACTGTCGAATATGTATATAATATATATATTAAATGTCATTGATAATAATCTTGATAATATATCAGGTGCTTTGACAAGCCTTATGACCTCAAACTAATTTGGTTTAAGGATTGAGCAAGCCAGGCGTATCTGTTTGGCCATGTCATGTTTGTTTTAGATTATTTAGTTCCATTTTATTTCGAAATACATTAAATTGAGTAAATAGATATAGATTACATAATCTACCAATGCTAAAATCATTCCATGATATTTTGACCTGGAAACGCCATCAAAGCACCAAATGAATTTAGGGAACTGCAAATAAACACCGGTTACATTTATTAAGGAAGGTTTTGAATCTTTGGTATGTTGGAAATTTACGCCAGCAATGAAGTCAGTCAGTGATAAATGTTGAAGGTTTCGCAGTGAAGTTGTTTATGCAGCACGAGGATCCTGAGAAATTAAAATAACTCTTCGCTATTTCCGTGATGATATTGGGATGATCAGACTAAAGATGACATCAGATAGGATATGATCCGAGGCCAATTTGGCCTTGCTTTCCCGGTGACCGCGAAACTAACAGTAATTAGAAATGTCGAGGCTCAGTTCTTGAAGTGGCATCAAAGAGAGGTCTTTCGGAGCGCGGTGACATGATGAGTAAGGGTTTAGTGGTAAAAGCGCAAACTCTTCTGAAGGTAATGCTGAGCAGGATTCTGTTAACCCCCTTTTTTACACTCTTTGGGGTATGTACCCATTAATTAATTGAAAACTTAAGTTTCCCACGAGGCTTCTCTCTCCCGAGAAAACCCTGTAAAGCAAGAGTATACAGGATGTCCAGTGTTTTTGTCTGAATTGCAATCTCTGAGGATATTTATCATTCATTCGTTCATTAACTGAACCTTGAAGAGTACTAACTTGTACGATTTCCTGGACCGAGAGCAAATACTTGAAAAATATCAATACTATTTTTTCAAATCAAGTAAAATTAGGATTAATTTGGCTGGCCCTTATTTTCCATGGCCCTTCTCGGTCTTAGAACCAGAAGACAATTAACCGATCGACATAGCGAAAATGATGACTGTTCGACTGGAGCTCCTCAAGGTGCGCTAATGGAGGTAAGCTGGTAATGCTCGTCATGGGTTTGGTGGGAAGGAAGATAATTCCGGGTCTGAGCTGATTACCCTTTTTAGGGATTGAGACAAAGTATGATATAAAATATTGGACAGGTTTTACTATAGAAGCACCTGTATTTTTTATAATCTGAATAATACTTATAAATTATAACTTGATACTGTTTTTTTTAATAAAAGATTTTAAACGCTTGAAGAGTTGTTGTTGTTTCACAAATTTCTTATAATGTTTAAGATAGTTAATGTATACGTTCTTTATATTATTCTACATTAAAAGCGGCTGAGTTCAATGGATAAATAGTCTGCATTTCATGCTTACTCGAAAATGGCGGGCTGTGATTAATCTCTTAGGTTTGAGAACGTATTTTTTCGGGTTGCCATTTAAATATATATATATTGTTAAGTATCACCAAGTGTGATTCATGTCACGCGCGTTGAGTAACAGTTCTCCCATATTTGCTGCAAGGTCAGCAAATTGACCATGGGACTTCTTTGTGACGGAGCCAACTGTCATTGAACAGACACGTATACAGTGGGTACAGAAAATGTCGATTTAAAATATATATATGTAATTAATACAGAAATATTTTTATTTATACTCCCTTCCAAATAATTCCATAATATATTTACAATTAATAATTAACAAGTACCATTTAATGTCTCAGTTTGATTGGTCCGTTTTTTCATTTAAGTACCTTGAAATACCTCACAAGAAATAAAAATAATTTATAGTTGTTTGTCTTAAGAAGTTTTTTTTTAAATTAAATTATTATGGAGTTGTCGTAATGGAAGAATCTAGAGCAAATAGAGTCTGGGGAAATAAATAACGTTCAGAAATATAAAGAAATATACACGTTTATTGAAAATTTAAAAGTTAATTCTTAAAATTCTCAAATCGTTAACATAATAAATACATTGTGAAGTCTAGTCAAGGTTGCTCCGCCTACCTTCTGCCCACCAGGCGACGTCATGGCGGAACTTGGCAAAACCTGATTTGAACTTTGATTTTGTTACTTTTGTAATATTGAAAAGTATTTTGTTGTATGAAGAAGATTGTTATATAACTATTGGTACAAGTGAAGGGTGATATCGTAATTTTTTATGATTTATTTAGATGTAGTCTGCTTAAGTTTAAAAGAAATGCAATTTGTCTCCCAAGTATAATAACTTATTGGAATTTAATATTAATTTTACTGGAAATGGCTTTTAATTTAATAATAGTTATGAATTATGTAACATTAATGGAGTATATAATATTAATTCTTTTGTAAATAACACACAATCAATATTTATTATAACAAAGATCCTTGGCGAGCCGTTCTACTGAAAGGCGAAACAGTTCATGCGTGTAGTCTTCTATATATATATAATTAAATCACACACAGACATACATAGTATTTATGAGTCTTTCTGAGATTATACTGTAACTAATTCCAAAACGAATGTAAACTATACATATAAGTTGTATACTTGTAAAATCATCTCTTTCTGACATTTCAACTGATATAAAGATGGACGACAAACACATTTTTCTTTAAAGGGTCAATGAAATTGACTTATAACAAATACATTTTTCAAATGAAAAAGATATGTAATGACGTTCCAACCGTTGTAATTTTATCATTGCGAAAAAAAAGGACGGACGTAGAAAAACCATTTTTCTTCATAGCGATAATTAAATGTACTTATGTACGAGCATTAAAATAACAACCTTATAAGATAAAATTGATTTCCTTTTTGGTATTTGTGATGCTGTTAGCTAATGGCATTGATACAGTCACCAGGGGAGTGGGCGAGTACGGGTTTGAAACCTACTGTGAAATAAGACTTGGATGAAACCAGGGGAACCAATTAATTAATGGCGCCTCCTGCGAGGAGGCGGACCTCAGCTTAAAAGGTCGCAAGCTTTTATTGTCGAATGTATATACTCGTATTATAAAAATAGACATATGTATACAGGAATATGAATCATGGCAGCAATTGACAAATATGGTGGTTTTAAAATGCGTTGCCAACCTTGTGATAGAGGATGGATACAGGAGAGAAGGTCAGAGACAGGAAGAGAAGGACGGGAGTTTGTACATTCAAGTTTCTTAGTTATGTTAGGAAACGTTGTTATAATATTTCATAACGCTATTCTGTGTTAAGATGGCCGAGCGAATATGCGAGCAGTACAATGGCTATAGTGGCTGTACCATCTATAATAGGGTTTACTGTAAGGGTAGACCGCGGAACGCACTCCAGCATAATGCCAATTTAGAGTTGGTTGGCTGGTTTTATCTTAAGAGTGGTATTGTTCGATGCATGAAAGACACATTGATTCATATAATGATAAGTGAATCGTTATATGAATCAATGTGTTTATATCAACGATAAATATATATACACATTTATTTTTCTGTGAAACTTTGGTCCAGGTTTCGAAAAATAATTAAATACAACAGCCAGACCACCACGTAGTAACATTACTTCATCTGGCCAAAAGATTGCAATTTTGATAAAAAAAATATTAAATATGTAGAAAATGTTGATAGCTTTATTTCTAATATACTATTCAGACATAATAAAATTATTTGGAGAAGATATTTGCTTTAATGTCATTTAATTTAATGGATGGTGTAACTTTTTTAAAGACTAGTTTAGATTTATAATTCTATAAAAAAATATATTTTGTACACTCTGAAATAAAGAAATAAAATATGAAATAACTTTCTAAATGTTATATAATTGTACTTTTACTCAGTAAATGTTAGTTATTAAAGGTTTGTGAAGGTAACCCAGTAGCGGATATCAAATGGTTTATGGGTTACACAACATTGACCCGTTCAGTAACTTGATCTGTACGAATATTGATGTTAAACTTACAGTTTTAGGATAGACCCAAATATATAGTACTTAGCTATTAAAATAGTTTTTGGAGAGACCCATTTACGTTTTTTAAATATTTGTTCTTTAAAAGTTTAGCGAGAGACCCATTTACGTTTTTTAAAAGTTCTTTAAAAGTTTACCATAACGCAAAAATAGTCAGCCTGGTCTTAATAAAAAAAAGTGCATGATTGGTGCATTATGAAAGACCTAAGCTTATGTCATTTTTTATAAATTTGTTCTACTTTTGGAAGGGTTGGCGGGTAAGTTGTAATATAACTTCGAACCTATTACGCAGATTCAGACAGGAAGTGGAAAAAAATTACCACCAAATTTGATTAACTTTAAAAACAAAAAACTTTTCACGTTACGAAAATATGAACTTGACTTTGTTTACTTCAAAATATTTTAAACCAACATGAGACGAAGCTTGCTTCATGTCTGTTACGTACTGACTTTCAAGTAACCTGATGTAATGAGCTATGACTAAATATGAATTACGAAACTACTCTTAATATATTATGCTATCCTGGTACATTGTCTCCCTTAAAGTATAAAATATATACACATACTATCTTTCAATTAAGTTATGTATGTACTGTAATTATTTATCCAGTAATATAGTATCAAAACAGATTTTTATATATAAATGTAATTTAAGATATAATTCTTCGTAAATATTAAACGATTATAGAAATCAAAGTCCATACAGTATATAGAGATTTAAACAAACAAGACAAGACATATATACATATATATATTCAATGTATGTATGTACGTATGTATAAAGGTTGTAAGTAAATAAGTAAATATATATATATATATATGTATAATACGTTCAAACTTTAAAGTACGAAACAAAGACTTACCTTTTAAACTTATTTTTAAACTACACTTATAATTTCAATGCACAAATCACACAACACACGTCCTTATGGGCATTTACACTGAAACCACATTCCTTTGTACACTATCAAAGAATTAAAGACAAATAACATCCTTGGCGCCCGTCCTTTAATTTTGAATTTAAATTCGATTTTCCAAACATTCGATGTTGAATTTAGAATCAATTTGAATTTCTATGTTCGTTTTCGTTTATCGTTTTTATTTCTCGCATGGCGACCGCGCGTACGTAACTCGACTTTGGTACTGGCAACGCGTTCGACCGGTTTGAATGAGCAAAAAGGTCGTATATCGATTTTTTGCTGAACAAAAATCGATTTAAGATGATGTCAGAAAAGGATAAACTTGTTCTGCCATAACGGGAATGATTTGAAGTGGAACCGAGGCTGCATCGGTACTGAGAATAATCTGAGTTATTTGGACACATTTAGGCGTGTTCATTGCATAACTATTTAATGAATATTTACTTATAAATATTAATAACTTCGAAGTAAAAAATAAACTTACTGCAGATTTTTTGGATTCATTGTACAGTTTAAACTTCTTAGAGCTATAAAAAAAAAAAACCTATATCCATACTATCAATCCTAAGTCAATATTATATAATGAATCATTGATGCAACATTTATAATACTAAAGGTAATATATAATACTTAGAAATCCTCTTATAGCGAGGCTATAATGAGCTATAAAAATGAGATTCCGTGTAGGATTTTTACTAAGAGGCTTATTTTAGAATATAAAAATAAAAAACATGAAATACGATATTATCTGTATATAGCATTAAGCCTTAAAGTCTATATAGACTTCAGTATCTCCATAAAAATATTTTTCAATCGAACCCAGCAGTCGCCATTTGACAGCTCGAACTGCTGTCACGGCAGCGGTAGTACCACCTCGCTGACGGTCGAACAGTAAGTGGGAGAGACGAGAACCCAGACAAGTTAATTTTTCCTTCTTTATCCTCTTTCATTCGTCTTTATTTCTTAAATTAAAGGTGGCCACGATTTCTAATGTAATTAAATAATATAATTTTATAGCGTTTGGTGACTAATAAATAAAACTCCTAATCTTTGGAGGTGAAGGAACGTTTACTGCTCGGTAACAGACTGCCATTAAAGTTTATGTTTACAATATATCTATATCTACATATACTACAATACCCACAGCCTTATTTTAAACCTAAATATATATATTTTGTACAATTATAGCATAATTAAAACAACTAATTGAATATCTTCGATCATTTCTCGAAGACATCAGGAACTGCAGGATTATAATGAATAGGACTCCTAGAACTATCGGAAAGGTCACTCACTAACTGCTGGCAACAGTTTATTTTAATTAAATACTTTACTTTAGTCCAATTGTGTTTTTAACATATTATCAATCTCTCACTCTCTTTCTCTTTCTCCCTCTCTTGTCAATACTTCGTCCATACATGTTCAAGTGTCTGTTTCTGGTTGCGCAGGAGTTTCCGCAGAAATTGTTTATTCTCTTTGTCTGATTTGTATATATATATATATATATATATATATATATATATTGTTTCCATATGTATTTACCCACCCACAACCCACCACTGCACCCTCTAGAGGACCGTCTACTCGTTTATCTCCCCGTCTCATAAAATTAATAAATAAATAACTAAGATAAGAGGTCTAAACTCGAGGTCTATTAGTTTTAGTACTTAATTGCTATTTAGATAACCGATGACCCAAATAAGAGTCATTAGTGAAGTAGGTCAGTGAACTCATTAATATAAATTCTGAAACGGAATATTATCAAAATTACGACTTTACAGAATATATAAAAAAAACATCGAATGGGTCATAAATTTATTCCTGAAGCACTGGTATCTCATGCATATATTGATTATATATAAATATATATATATATATATATATAGAAAGATAGTAGATATATATATATATTTAATCAATCAATGTTATATACATATATAACAATCTTATCGCTGTATAATTCAAGACATTAATAATCGACCCTGTTCCAATTTTTTCGTCTGAGAATTGTAAATAAAATCCGCTTCTTGTTGGTAATAGTATTATTAAGGGAGCTGTCGTTTGAGTTTGGAGGTGAGCCATCTAAGATGGTCAACCCTAAGCAAGAATTTCAATCTCGGATTGTAGATACTTTAAAAATTTCGGCCGTCAAGATCTTGTTACATTATTAACCTATACCCACACTATAGTGTAAATTATAATCGGTTCAGAATCTTCTAATATTGGAATGAAACAAAGAAGACATTCGTACTATATGTTCGACGCCAAACGCCATCCAGTATTATCTGCTTTAAATGTTATTGAACCGAATTCAGACCACGAACAAGATGAGGTTACTTTAGTGTCCTTTTTAATCTCGTAAATATCTTTTTATTGAACTAATGTGCAAATGTCTTGAAGGACCAAGCTACGCCATTGCTTTTACTTATTAGTTGAATAAATTTAAATTAAATAACACTGACAATCCAATATATTATCTTAAACAAAATTTACCAGGAAGAGAACGAGGGAGCAAGAGAGAAAGAGGGGGGGAAGAAAAATTAATGAAAGTAATATAATTATTAAGCTATCTGACTTATTTTTCATTCATCCCTGCTCCGCTAGAGATGCACCTATCACCAATTCTCCATATTTATAGATTTATGAGGGGTAAATAAAAACTATAATATCGATAATCGGCTCTGTATAATATATACTAATGCATAAATACTTGAATCTAGACAAGTTACACCAACTTACGTCACTATTTCTAGTTTGCATCCTAATGGCGTTTACTAATTAAGTAAGCACAATATATGTCGTGTTGCAAACGTACTATTTTTTTTTTAATTTAATGAAACCGTATTATTATTACATTAATATATTATCTACATACATTAAAGCTGAAATCTTTTGTTTTAAAAACTGGACATTTTGACTGGGGATCTCTTTTACGATGAAAGCACAGTACTTCTTTGGGGTTTAAATAAATAAGGAAGAATTTGATGAGAAAAATCGCGATCAAAAGCTGGTAAAGTTTACTTTATGACAAGTTATATTTTAAACACTTATTTAAGAGTATTATTCGTGTACACGCATTGCATATAAAACCGACTGAATTCAAAGTGAAAGGGTAGTTCAAAGGGAAAGTTTATGTTTATGGATTATTTATATATGTAATATATAGGGTATATATAAAGATAGTTATAGTATTTTAACGAATATTATATATATATTTATTATATATATTTATTATATTTATATTATATATATATTTATTTATTTGTACATACATATGTAAACATCAGTTATTATTATTTCTATATACCTTTTTATATACTATTTTTGTTACGATAAATGCTGTGTGTATATCCAAGTCGCTGACAGAAGCTAGTAAAATAATAAAAATATAGAAAATGTGTTCAAATACATATTTAATATCTTAGTCATTGTAGGAAGTAATTCGTTGAAATATATAATAGGTTCAATAAATATAACAAATTATCATTTTAACCTTGAAGTATGGACTTAGTTTTAGGTAAAAAAATATATATACCAAAAAATACTTTTTGTGAATTGAAACTTGTGATCTAAAATAGAACACAGATATTTGATTTGTATTTCTAAAACATATTTCTCCCGCTCTGTGTATCCTAGTCATACTTTCTTTATCATTCCTCAAGGGAGGCAAGGCATTTGAAAATATTCAGATATCTATGGACGGCATCTCGTACCACTACATGGACATCTCTCACCACCACATACATGGACATCTCTCACCACTACATGGACATCTCTTACCACTACATGGACATCTCTCACCACTACATGGACATTTTTACCACCACATGTACCGTTAGTAGCATTAAATCCCGAATAAAAAAGTATTCAAACATTATCTTTATAAAGGTTAATACATTTTAAAAATTGTTTTTTTATAATAACATTTAATTCTCACACTCTTAATAATCACATAAATAAAAGAAATATAAAACATAACGGAAAAATAATCAAGAATCTTCAATATAATTGTGAAGGTTATCTTTGTATTTGCAAACAGTATATTTAGTTCTGGAAAATCTTGTTTAAGTTACCCATATTTTTGTTGTATTGACTTATCATCTCTAACAAGGATTATCGTGTTTATTTTTATAGCAATAAGGTTTAGAATGGTATAAAATATCATTTGATTAAGTCCTTTTCAAAAATATATTAGTTTTTCAAGATCAAATCAATACCATCTTAATAACAAATAAGAAAATCGGTCGTATCTCTTAACAAATAAGAGGCAATATGGGTTGACCGTTGATTTGTTAAGTCGTTTTGTAATTAAAAATATAAATTAAATAACAATACCACTAAAAGCGTATGATGCGCAAGAATGTTACTTGCTCGTCTTGGAAAAAAATAAAATCTATTGAGAATTGATTTCATAGTCAATGGTTTAATTAAAAGATATATATTATTAAAAATAAAACATTTGGAGAAAAATTCAATACATAAACACTTTTGTAATATTCAAATATTTGCCTTTTAATGTGTAAAAACGAACCATCTAATGGTAAAAAAGTAATTAACAACTGAGGATATTTTTCTCAAATACCAGGATCACCAAATTCTTTAGCTATAAATGATGTAGCTTCTGAATAATACTACCTTGGACCACCCATAATTCCCTGGAATCATTTATAAATTGATATAAATAAATATAAAATTAAACCAATTGAAGACGATTGGGAATGACACTGGCCTCTTCTCAGAATAACTTCGCCGTGCACAAAGTATCTGAGTTCTGAGAGGGAACCAGTCTGGCGACGTAAGAACGGGTCTTATATGTTTTATCTTGAAAGGTATGAAGCTAAGGGTGCTTACACACTGCATTCCTGCGGAATCCGAGAAAAATTGCCTGAGTTCGGAAAACAAAGTCAGTGAAATCTATTTATATTTCTCGGATTTGGGTTTTATCCTATGTACAACCACCCTTATCTAGGAGAGTATGTTTTTCTGTGTGTATAAATGTATATAATATAATAATATATGCTTTATATTAAATTCTTGTCACACTTGACAGAGGCTACCGAGTAACTTATAAACAGTTTATGGCTGGTGTATTTAATTAAAGAATATTTTTTTTTAATCAAATTATTGCGGTCAGCATTATTATTACTTACAGATTTAATTCAAATAAGAAAAATGCATGATTAGTTTTGAATTTTATTTGTATTTAAGTATAATGCTTACGTCATAGTGTGTCATGCTATTTTACATATAAAAGACTTCAACGGGAGTGCCGCTATAAGCCATGAGTTTTATTTTTAAGTAGAGTCATCAAAATAATTCTTACGTTTTACTGTAATTTATATTTATTAGTATATAATAATTCTTATGTAAACAATAATAATAAATTTTAAGTTACAGCAACCTTTTTAATTACCTTGTGATCTAACATTTTTATAATTATCCTTAAGCTACAAAAAGTAATCATTCAATAAAAATATTTCATATTTTTATTCCCTATCTCATACTTTTTATTGAATTAGACACTAACGCCATCTAGGATTATTTTGGTGCAACTTCCTAACTCCTCTGAAGCAAGCAAATCAAGTAAAGGCCTTTAATATCACTGTGTAGATGGCGTTGAAAATACATTTTTAATTGTTCCTTTATACATTACCTTTGCCAGCGACTTCGTCAGCTCCCACCCAGAGACTCAAATAAAATTGCGCTGGCTTTAATCTCTATACTTAAGTTACCTATATTTAACTCTTAATACTTAAGTTACCATTAGTTTAGTTAATCCATGGGAAAGAACCATTGTCGAACACAGCAATGGTCGAGTTGTTTTTTCGTGAAAGCCGGTCGCAGACGAACTAACAAAAATTTCGATCCGATATTCCGATCTTCAAATAAATTAAAGCCTATATATTGCCGCGGCATATGGCTACATAACTAGAAAAGTTTCATCAAAATCCGTCCAGTAGTTTTTGCATGACAGATAAAAATTTTAAAAATGTATGTGTATTTTGTATGAATTCTCCTAGGGTTAAAATATACTTTTTAACCATTCTACAGTTTTATTATATATGTAGATTTCTTAATGTGTAAGAGAAAACTGTGCCACTAGGATTACAAATTTAAAACGGATTTATGTTATTTTATAGTTTTATTTTATGGAATGGAATTGAGATTTTGTGCATCGAAGCAATTTGGTTAATGTTGAAAAATCATATCAGATTGTTTGAGTGTCCTCTAGAAATATTGTTTCTCGAGCTATAAATTATATTAATGCAGGCTAATGTACCATTAGCTCTATAAAAACTAATAGAAAAAATATTATTATTCATCCGCTAGCCGCCAAAATGAATAGTGACGCCCAGATTAATATATTTTCTCATCAACCTATCGATAATTGTTGTTCAGGTTTATAAAATACTCATATCGATTAAATGTATCAAAAAACTTTCTGATCCAAAGAAAATTGGAACGTTTTTGGAATTTACATTCTAAGATTGAAGTAAAGTACCAAATGCGTTAGATAATTACTCTGGACAGTATAAACTTAATGAATCTTCCTGTCTGTCATTAAATGTTCAGTTAGTTGCCGCGTTCTCTTTGATCTGACGACAAATATTATTATTTTAATGTTAGATTTAATGTTAGATTATTTAATGTTAGATTGATGGAAATATAATCCTACACTTATGCAATTTTATCCCATTATCACAGTTATAATATAGAGGTGAAAGTTTATGTTTGAGTGTTGATCCATCAATGACGCTGATATTACGGCATGGATTTGAATGGGATATTGCAAACAAAAACAATAAAAGATAAGTTTATTCTTCAAGTTTCCTATTGAAATAACACGCAGCCCCATTTGGCACCAGACAATTGGAAGTCGTTGTCAATGAAAGTTATCCTAGTAGTTTTCGCCTGACTATCTCCTTTCCCCGCAACCAAACCCGCAATCTAAAGCTAGTATATTAATCAAAGACACAAATATTTTAAATATATTTATTGAAAATATTATAAAACAATGTATTCTAAGAATAAATAAATGTAATCTAACTACAATTAGATTTGAGACCACGTAGTCGAATCCTAATTTAGGATGTCTCTTTCAAAATCAACATTAAAAGCTTACAAAATAATAAGAACATAATATTATAATATCTACAATCAATCAAAACTTATTGACGAGAATCACTTTCTAGCACCTATTTACAATATAACACATATATATGTAACCGCTGAATGTAAATAAACTGAAGAATTAAATAAAACATAAATTTAACTATGATTTTTTGTTTATAATGTTCATTAAAATGAATTGATTAAACGCCTCGTCAAATAATCCAGATTTTGTTACAGTTTTTAGTATTTTTTATTTCATTTATTGTTATATATTATTCGTTAATACAAATGTATTATTTTTATTGTATATATTTTAAATAGTATTCTCTAATAGAGATACCAACTTTACCGGAGGTAAAGACCATTTTCGAAGATCTAAATGTTGTTACAGTATCAAGAAAATATATTTAAACGGAATAAGAAAATTTCTTATATTTACATATGAAAACGTCAAAAACCAAATATTATTATGTATTAATAAGTTTATCAATCCAAGGCACGAATTTCTGTATATTTGTGTAAACTCCTGGTAAGTGTTCCCTGCCGCAACCAATGCCCCACGATACAAGTCCAATGAGGGTGCTTCGCCCTTCGAACTTTAACGTGAGTGGGCCTCCACTATCGCCCTGGCAGGAATCTCTACCGCCCTGGAAATGTAAAAATATTATTTATTAATATATTTTGGTTTAGCGTTTCATGTCATAGGGAATAGCTACAGAAGACCATTAATAAACTCGAGCTACAAAAGCGGGTCAAAGTAAGACCCTTGAGTAACTCGAGGGAGTATTACGTATATTTTAATGGCAATTATAATGTATTTTTAAAAAAAATATCGGAGTATAGGATTCAGTTTGATTTATGAATTAAGATATTTATTATATGTTTTAAAACACAAATTTCAACTTGAATTGAATTCAAGTTGAAATTGAATTGAAATTGAACTTGAATTGAATTCAAGTTGAAATTTGTAAAGTAACATGTGACTGGCATTTATCGCTAATACCATTTAAAAAATGTGAAATTACTTTTCCAACAGATTTACTTACCACGCTGGTTACAAATAGCTGCGTTAAAATAAAAATATTCGATTTAAACCTGATAACCATGTATCATATAAAATGGATAATAATTAAATAAAAATATTCAGACCTCCTTGTACCCGGCGCAGAGGAATACGTCGTGTATGGTCTCTCTCCTGCCGGCTGCCCGGAACCAGCGCTGGCAGCGCTCATTGGGGATCACCTCCACGTCCACCTCCTTGGGGAAGGGGAGTAGAGTTAGAGTGAGGGTTTTGTGTTCGTTTGTTTAAAATACTAACCTTAATTTAATTTTGTTTTGTTGAATGAATTAAATTTTTTAGAATGAAAAAAATATTTAGGAAATTTATGATGGGGAATGGATGGATTTTATATTTTACCTGTAGTGTGGATGGTACAGTGCTTTGACCATGGCGGGTTCGACCCCAGCCCGCAACAGTCGCCATCTTGCCAGCTAGTTTCATCTGTTTTTGTGGTAGACACACCTGACAGAAAATAAATATTATGTATTATATTAGAATTAAGAATTTTAATATGCATTAAAAATATATAAGAACTAAACATTAAAAAAAGTGAGACCGTTGATCCGTCTAGTCTGAGGTATAATACTGTTGGTTGCATTGAAGAATTGGCTTTGTATTAGAAATTATTTTGGAATACTGGTAAGTTACTGACAAGAATATGTCAGATATAATAAATCTTTTGACCAATAGTTTTCATAATACATATATTTTTACTGTCTTACTATTTACCAACTGTCTGCCTTCAATAATTCCGAATACAATAAACTCATTCTCACCGGTAGTATATGCTGCTTAAACTCGACTCCTCTATCCAGCTGTACCAGTGCCACATCATTCCTGAAGTCAGCTGGTTCGTATGAAGGGTGAACCTCCTTGCGTTGAACCGCGAACTCCTCATGAGAGTACCTCTCACCAGCGTCTCTTACATCCCACTCTCCCAGACGGACTCGAAGTTGGGAGTTTGGTGTGCTGGAATTTATGGTAATGGACGAAAAGAGGTTTATTTTTATTTTATTTATTTTATACTCATATTTTAATGAACAAGAACTTTATAATATAATAATCGAGATAGTATGATGAAATGAAACGAAATATAATGTAACGTAAATATTTAGATAAATAGGCTGAATATACTCACGTAGCTACACAATGCGCAGCTGTGATAACCCATCTATCAGATACCAGAGCTCCTCCGCAGGCCAGTTTCTTACTCAAGAAACCAGATTTGATAAGAGCTGCCTGCCAAGGATGAGAACCGAATCCCGTGGAGTGGCCCCCAACTATACGGTTCGATCTGGTATAGTGTTCACCACAACCTGTTGATGAGAAATCCGTTGATGATGATGATTTATAAAGAGAATGTTGAGGAGATTTCGTCACAAGTTTTATTGATACATATAAACATATATACACGTTAATATAAGGCAAGTTTTAGTGAGTTCATTCATTATAATATATTGGAGTTCTATCAAAAAACTCACAAAAAATACCTTTTAACGGACGCCTTTCATAAAGTGAGTTATTTAAATAAAAAAATTGGTGCATGATGATTATGAAATCGCAGTGCAATAAAAGAAGCAGAAGAGAAATGCCGCATTAAGAGAAAACTGATTCACTTTAAATAAAAAAACATTTTAAATTATTAGGGAACATGGAATTGGACAGGAAATAGGAATAAAAGATGGCACCTTCATCCCGATAAGGACGATCATATAAAGAATTCAAATTCATAGGAGCAGGTGACACGGTAGCTCAATTGACAGAGCGACGGGATGGTTTGCAAGAGATCGCAGGTTTGAATAGTAGTATTCAAACCTGCGATCGTAGAGCCGATATATACGGGTAGCCGTATCCATGAATTTAACATTCTAAATTTATTTTAAATTTTAAAAGCAAGGGACATACTATTTAAATATATCTGAAAAACAGTTCATCAGTTTTCTCTTCAATGAATTTAGAACAAACATGCACAAAAATCTCACCCTCGTACGGCCTCGACGGCTTATGAGTGTTACTGTGTACTGGCACATAATCATCATCACCCGGATTTACGCCTACATTTGTATAAAAATCATCTACGTGTGTTGTGCTTTCATGATACGACGGCTTAACGTGGTAATAATGATTGTAGTCAGTGTTCCAGTCCGGCTTGGGCCGGTTATGACCGGTTTGTGTCGGTTCCGGCCGGTCTGTGGCCGGTTTGTAGTGCGGTTTTGGCCGGTTTGTTTCCGTGTAAATGATGATTGGATCTTCAAATTGTGTATTTGTTTGGTAGTCGAAGGTTTCGTGTGGAAATGAGCCAATCAGTTGGATAAGGTCACCTGTTGTGAAATATATGTTATCTAGAATTCTAGTATTTCCATTTTACTAATTTTATCTATATATAATAATAAACAATTTTAATATTAGACGTTGGACTAATTGTTTTAAAATATGTAATGTTGGTGTCATTCTATTAATTAATTTTAAATTATTGTAAGCTGTTATATTTTCCCAGAAATCAATTAAATATAATATATATATATTAAAAAATGAACCATTGAGGTGGTGCTATACCATTAAATATCTAATTCAATATGTTTTTTGTCAAACAAAGAAATGTAAAACTTTATTACAACTTCAAACGTTTTTTTTCGTAACTTATAAAATACAACATATATTTGTAAATTCATAAGGAAACGTAATAAAGTATAACAAAGTTAAAATATTTTACCAATTTACGTTCTTTTATACGTAACACTAAAATTGTTTAATCAGCTTGTGTAACATATTATTTCCGTTTTTAAATCCTTCCTGACTAATAAAATACGTAAGCGTTGTGGTTAGCTAAGTCTTACGTATGTAAACGTAAATTAAAACGATTACGTTTGACCATGATCAATTATACCATTAAAAGTACCAAAACATGTTTAAAGTACAGACTCTGAACCCATATTACGGCATAATTAGAGGCATTACAATACTTTCGAAACTAAATACGGACCGGATACAATTACTTTTTTTGTACCATTGTGTTATCGCTCCACCAGTCTTGATACTTTCACTAAATTTCTCCTAATCTTGGGATATTTAAGATTAACCTAAGATTGTGTACTTTGCATACATTTACATATATTAAAGGTTCAAGATTTTTGATCGCTGTAGCTTTCTTTAGCATTGATAGGACAGTTTTCATAATATATGTACATAATTAAATATGTTGTTAGAATATTATTCCTAACATTGTTTTTGTCGTCGTTTTTTAATTCTATCTGTTTTTTAATTATAAATAATTACAATTTTCTATATATAAATGGCGAATAATTAACCCAGAAATAATATATTAATAAATTACGCCACAATTACTATCAAAACTCGGTCACGCCCAAAATAAGTTACATAAAATACAATCTCGCGAGAAAGTGCTAACATAATAACATATTACGAAATATTGTCAGAAAATTAAACGAATAAAAAGTTCGGTAAATACAGTTCCGGAGATAAGTGGCACACTAATTATTTACAATGTGGTAGGTGTGCTGAGCGATTATTTGGAGGGGTGTACAATGTCAACTGTCTTTTATTATACATCTTATTGCAGTAAGAAAAACTTTTTACAGACAAATTTTGAAATGTCAGAAGATTTTCAAATTATTGAGAATTTATCGGTAGATAAAGTTTTTATATTTCGGATAGCTATCTATCTTTTATTTATTGTAAATTATTGATTATCAAGGATTCGAAATCGACTCGGAGTCAATGAAAAGACTTAGTTATAGAAAAAAAACCTAGGAAAAAATAGCAGCAGTGATGTATTATCTGTATTATAAATTTTACTAAGTAATAGTTTTACGCTCGAAAATAGATAATAATCAAACTCTAAGCAACCTATTTATAACCAAGGTAAGCCGCATTCAAAACAATAGCTAGAAAATTTATAGCTACTTGGTTCTCGAGTTATAACACGCGAACAGACAGACACAGAGACGTGATTATAATATCACTTTAAACTTGGCACATTAATTAAGAGAGAGTCCATTGTTATACAGTTTCATAATTCAATGTCTTTGAATATACATGTGGCAAACCTTTGTTTAAATAAAATCTGGGTCAGTTTCAAAATAATAACTGTGAGCACAACAATAGAATTGTATCGATTTAAAGATTTTGTGACATTTTTTCATGTATTACTCCCTTTATTTGGGACTATTAGAGCGGCAACACACGTTTTGTTTTGACAGCTCAAACCTCTAAGAAGTTTCAATTAATGTAAATACAATGAGAATGTTATTAAATATTAATACGACACAGACATCTAGGTTAACTTAAAATATTATTAGATATAAAAAATCTCAATACACCATATAAATTGTTAAGGAACAATTTAGATAATTAGACAACAATAGGTTTGGTTAAAAATATAATTAAGGAGTTATTTAAATCAATAACACAGATATAGTTAATATAAAAAATATTAATATGCCCTTCTCTAATTTGTCTGGCTGAACAGTACACACAGTACATCACTAAACTCGGAAATACTGTCACTGTCCAAACAGCTGTCACAACATTTGACATTTCAATAAAATGGAAAATAACACTTACTCGCATTATGAACAAGGGGTGCGACCTCTGTCGGTCTCTCAGTGGTTTCCTTATCCACGCAGCAGGCCCATATCATGCCCCCGGAACAGAGGTCCAGCGGCTTCCCTCCCCCCAGGACACAGGATATGCTCAGACCACAGGCGTATCTGGCTCCTCTGTACCTACAGGTTTGGGGGATCACTGGAAATAAAGCAATTGGTTAATAGCATGCATAAAAAAGAGAACACGTGTCTTAACTAAATAGTTAGTCCTCTGGTTATAGTTGGAACTAAAACTAGATTAAGCCTGCGCTGTAGATGTAGCAAAAATATGTATACATATGAAAGTTTATTTGTCTGATAATGTCTCAGTCTAGAACTATTCGTTATAGCAGCTTACAAAAATAGGGCTAACTAATAAATAACAAGTTTATTTAGAACTCCACAAATTGATATAACGCAATAAAAATGGCGTGTATGTAAAACACACACAATCATGGATTATAAATCAATACTATAATAAATTACTTTCTAAGTATACATTAAGACGACATCCTGCATAATAGCCACATTCATAAAAACAATAATAAATATATATCGCGTGCGCCTGCGCAAGTGAAAAGTATCGGTGGGCCGTTCACCGGTTCGCGTGATGATAAGTTACGTCATCAGTACTAGGAACACATACATACCAATGTATGTATGTGTGTGTGTAGTTAATAACAAGTTAATCTATTTGACTATTTTCAGAAAATAATTATTGCACATATGAAAAGTGTTTTATTTTTAGTTAGTTTCATAATGTAGGTATTATCATTAGGACTTCTTGTTTAGAATACCGATGTGTAGAGTAAGTGAGCTCTTACATCTGTAGGAGGACGCTGATGGTTGAGGAACCCCAATGACAATATACATCTTCGAAAGCTAGAGTGCCTCTTGCGAGACCGAACTCGCACATTAAGACGAGGTTGGATTTTTGAGATTACTAATAACATGGTATTTCATCATGATTTGTTCTAATCCTATTATAAGACTTTCAAGTTCTATTATACGTTTTTATATTATTGGAGTTTGTAATTCCAACATAACTGGATCTCCCCCAATTCTTATTTAAAGTTTTAAAATGATTTTTAATTATTTTATTAATATTAATTACAAATAATAATAGGACGGTCCAAGAAGAAAATAATTTCAGATATGGTAAGGTAAGGTAAGGTAAAACATACCATTGATATCTTCCCAAATATAAGAACTCCCCAACACGTTACTTCATTTTAGAATTGTGGGTAGTTGTGAAATAGTTATATATTTGAGCAAATATGAGGTAATAGATCAATTAGTACTTTCTATTTGGACTGTAATGACGGATAATCTTAGTTTGTGAAAGTTAATCCAAGAGTGTAATGATTTCCTGAATATTAGGAGTTTTCCTTGACTTTCATATGTTATGTTTACTTTGGTAATGATTTTCGGAAGTCTCTGGTTCGAATACATGTCGTGAATTGTTATAATGTATGCTTGAATTAAATTACTCTGTTTTGGGTAAATCTAAAAACTACTAATTTGGGACTGTGTTAGAATAGAAATATATCAATTATTTATTAATTTACGCTCACCCATCACATTTCTGACTCGGATCACTGTCGCTTAATCATGAAAATTCAGATATTAGCCTGCATTTTTCACAGTATTAGATTTTATATCATAATCAACAGGTCTTGGTTATATGTTTTTCTAAATATAATTTGGTATATATTATCAAATATTTAACTAATGTATAAGAATATAAGCGAAACAATTCCTGTCAAAAATATAGACCAATCAATGATTTACTAAAAGTCTCAAAGCTTACAAATTGTAGGTCAAAATGGTAATAGAATTTTGATATACAAAAACATGGGAACAAGCGTGTGAACGAAATATTTTAATAGAATACATTAAGATTTAACAGTAATCTTGAATGAATACAGAATAAATACTTTACATTTATAATTTAAAAAAAATGTCTATGATTGCACTAAGAAACCTCAACATAAAAGTTCCTTCCGTTCCCATTCTGAACTCTATAACCGGAAGTTAGAATTCTTGGAGGAAGACACAGATAGACACATATATATTTTCTATCAATAAGGCTATTTCAAAATGTCTAGGTAAACTCGGGAAATTAAGAAGTTAATAGTGAAATAATTACAAAGAATACCTCATTTGAAAAGTTTCTATATAGAAATAAATATTTCATAATAACTAACGATAATGTCAACACATTTTTAATTTAGAATAAAACAAAATACTTACTTTTTCCTAACAAATCCATAATTGAGTCATCTTCCTGCGAACTGCCGTACTGGTTCTGATAAGAACCCTTTCTCCTTCCTAGCGCATCTAATAACAAAATGTCCTTCTCCTGTCCGTTAGAAGGCCTTCGTCTATCAGAGGCCTTTTCACTCAAATCCAAATTATCTTGTAAAGTCAAAACGTCATTCTCGATTTCAGAACACAAGCTAGCATCCAGTGCGAGGAATAAAAAAATAAAAACGAATCTTCTTCGAATTTTAAAATTTTGTGTTCCCGCCATCACGTTCAATAACACGCACATGTCACTGACACTATACTGTACACATTATAACATCTTTATGCACTGACAGTTTGTATAATTTTAATCACAATTTCTGAATGTTATTCTTATCAAAATATATTGATATAGTATTGAATGTTTCTTTCAGGTTTTATTTTTATTTTTAACTCACTTTATTTGTTTTTTTTAATTATACTCTCTCAATTTATTTTTATTCTAACTGTTTTTACTTAATTCTATTGAATGCTGGCAATCTTTTTAATCTATGGCAGACGTGTTTACGCGGGAAGACGAATATCGGAAGTAAGCCTCTTTCGAGCAGCACGTTCCTTTTCACTTTCGTTCTTGTAACATTTTCTCTAACTGGCGATGTTACGTGCGCTACAAAATAAATTTATTTATGTTAAATACAATGTGAGTTGAATATTAATGTGTGATGTCAGATATTTCGTAACAATTTCAGTGCTCGTTTTAATTGCTTTTATATTATTTATTTTTTATTAAATTTAAAAGTAATGTTGTTATGTAATAATTATTCAATTGTGTAATTTGAAAATTATTGTTTTTTTTTAATTTAGTTGTTTTATATTTTATGATAAATTGAAAAATTTTCCGGAAGGCTGCGGTTTCCGTTTAGTTTCTATTTTGGTTATGTTTCTGAATAATGTTGGTATCATTGGTTTTTATGATGTAGTATTGAAAGTAGTTGTATAATATGAGTTTCTTTTATTACAATAATTTATTTAAAAACCCTTAATTTTTATTAAAATATTAACAACCTTCATAAAATTTTGTCATTAAGTGTATATATTAACGGAGATCGTGATGACATTTGGTCCTGTACAAAACGAAATTAATAATGATTTTATAGTCAAATAAACCACCTTGATCATTGCAAAGAAAAATATGATACACAAGCTAGAAAAATAAAAATAAGCTTATTATAGTATCTAATGATAAAATGTAGATAAATAAGTAAATCCTTGGTAATTTACCCAGGTATATAAAAAATATATGAATATTATTTTAAAATGATACTTCATAGCAGAAAGTATTTTATTTTCTCATACATGAAATTGATAAGATATCATACGCCATTAAAGCAATACTTAAGGATAACATAAATAAAATGATAATCATGATAAGTATCAAGACTGCGTGGTCACACTTCAGGCTTCTACTTTCGCTTTAGCTTTCCAAAACTTGTATAAGTAATAAAACGTCCTAAGTAAATCAAGGGATTATCGATTCTGTTTTGAGAGGCATAATGCTCAAAATTCCTTTTTCCTTAACAATAACATTGCATATGTATTTCAAAATGGACCTTAAATTAAAGCTCGTAGAATTTTAATTACCTTGCGATAAGGGGGCTTTCTTTAATCAATTAATGTGTTTGTAAATAATTTTAAGATTTTGCCTCATTTTAACTTTGAAAATAATCAACGCTTTTCGCTAACGTACGTACGTATCCTTCCCCAAGTGACGCTGTAACAGCCAATGGGCTAACAGCATAGACATTAAAAAAAATACTAACGAGGTTTAAAATGTATCTAAGCAATAAAAAGTATCTTTTATTACTTGCGTTTCCAAATAACATAACCCATCATAATAAAAAGCTAATTTTTAAACCAGTTAGCTATATTCAAACCCATAGACTAACTAACTTATGGATAGATATTAAAGGGTTCTGGTATATCAAAGCCACTATTAAATTTATTGAATTCACTTTTATTTTTAATTTGGAATTTTGAGTGTTTTTTTTTGCTTTCACAGAAAGGTAAGGTAATGTAAGTTAAACAATGCATTTTACACGCTTTGTCTTTGTACAAAGGACGAAGCCGAAATAGCTAGTAACTAAAATAACAAGGTAACTTTAAATCTATCCATGAATAAACTTTCGTATCCACAGTAACGGTTATCTATCTTTCATTGTTAAAAGGTAATTTACATACAGATATATTTACTTACTCCAGTAAGAGTGAACCATATATAAGATGGAGACCCGATTTAAGAAGTCGTTGAGTAATCAATAAAGATTATTTATTTTTTTGAATACAATCTTAAATAAAAGTTATAATTGAGCTATTCTTTAAGGCAACCTTAATAAGGCTAGAATACATAGTAAATACCAACTTTGGCTAATACGCAAGCTTGGCCAATGTCCCAACGCTTTTCAAATTGGCACTTGCCCAATATCAAGCCTACATTGTTCGCTTTATGGGTTATGTAAGACGTGTACAGAATACACATGACATGAATATGTAAATATACTTATTCATTTATAAAGATATTATCACAAACAGGATTCGAACCTGAGACGGACGTGACGTCGCTATCAAAACTAAGCCATCGCGTACGCGTTTAAAACAGTCTCAAATATGACAGATTATCACAATACAGCTAACAGTGAAACTATTTTGTTAGTTTACAATTCTCATTGTTTAAAATCATTGTCATAGGATTAAATTGCTTCAATTTATCGCTTTCTGAGTACAGTTATTATAACTTAAAAGATAAATCACTATGAAAGTAAAAGTCAGTTAATTAAATTACTAAAAAGGCTACCTTTATTCCTCCCCCACCCTGGGAGAGGAGAGGGGGATGCAAAAAAGACGTAAGAAATACTGTCTACGAAACCTCTTATTCCCTATACATATAGGGAAGAAAAAGTTTTCCTAAGAATTCGCGAACTGATACGAAGACATTAGGCAAACGATTGTTAGAGAATAATAATCTAGTTCCATTAATAGTAATTTTCCATTTTAATACAAATAAGTACACAGATCTATCTGAGATAAACAGAGACACATTTTAATCTTTTTCCTATTTGCCTCTTATAAACTATAGATTTAGTTAAAATCTATAGTTTATTGAAATACCAAAATATTCTAAATCATATAGATATAGATACTCCAATAGTGTTGATGGATAATAATTTTAGAACTACAATTCTACATTAAATATATAGTATATTTTTAATTACATATACTTTTTTTAATTAATGGTTATTGTCACTTCTAGATTGACGTAACTCTATTACACATATATTTTTCAAAATTATAATGAAAGTACACCACTTTATTAATTTAATTGGAATAAAGTACAATTTTAAATTGAAGCCCAACCATAAACACTTTAGAACCGGGAAATATTTATCCATCTGTCTTTCAATGGCTTTAAGAATTGAAATCTCCGTTCACATTTCACAAAACCACGACAATACATATCCTGTATGCAAAATGACGAGTTACGAAATAAGAGCCGCTCTGTTTCATTCGTCTTGATGCGGAATTAATGTTAATACTGAAGATTTTACTAACAAAGGATTGCGTTAACGAATATTATATGTGGTTGGGAGATTTCTTTTACGCAACAATAACAGACGTATTCTAAATTCTTCTCCACTCTCTATCTGTTCTTATCGTCATCTTCTTTTTAGTTAAAAAAACGGGTCCTATATTAAATTTACTACCTTTTTTTAGAGTCCTAGTTAGCTTGAGTTTTTTATAAATACTTTTAAAAAGTTAACATATTTTATTACAGTGAAGGTAGAAATATTTAATTATTTACTTTATATTACAACTTATTAGTAGTTATTCAAACTTATTACATTTAGTTGTAAATAGTCTAAGTACTGTCAAACGAACAGTAAAAAGTGGCTTGTTTTTATTTTTAACAGTAATAAAATATTCTTTTATAATATTTGTAAAAGAGAATTTGAGATAAATTAAGATGTAGAACCTCATAATTATTTTAATTTTTGGATTTTTTGTCATTTACTTTAAATATAAAAAAAAATAACTTATTTGAATTAGTTTCGATGTATTTTTTTAAAATTCATGAATTGGATCTGATTAACTATTATTTTACTAAAGGACGATGTATAGTTTTTATTTTGCAACAGTAATAATATTCTATCGTTTTAATTAACTTACCGTAAACCTAACACCACAGTTGTTTATTATTATCACATTTTGCTAGTGAATGTTTTTTTAATATCATTTTTTTATGATGTAATACACGCGTGTATGTCTGTATCTATTCACCGCGACACTGTCACCGTTTGTATCAAACGGTCATCTCATCAGTGGTCGCAAACATTTTAATAATTGTTTTATAATTTTTTGTTGTGATTTGTTAAAATTACCTATCCTCGTTAGTTCTATTATTTAAATGGATTCAGTTTTGTGTTTTTGTTACAATAGAATTTAATCCTTTTCTTATTATATAAATATATTATATAAAATAATTAAAAGTTTAATTTTAAAACACCGCATTTTATTCTCGTAAGATTATTTTTATACAAATATTTATTTGAGGTTCTTCGAGAAAATATTACATTTCTTCTTCAACCAGAACTATTGTATATAATTTTATACAATACTTTTTTCACAAGTAATCAGATTATATTAAATAATGGTTATATTATAATAAACATGAAAGCTCTGATATTTCGCCTTTGAAGCTCAGGCGTCCTTGAAGTCATTAGAATAATATACATCTTTGTACATATATATAGAATAACATAACATATATGTGTATAAGAATAATATAGCTAACATATTTAAAGGTATAATAATATAATCTAAGTAATATTCGAACATAATAAATAATGGTACCGAAGGTTGTGTACCCCTGACGGCGCCAGAGAGCGGCGAGAGCTACTTGAAAGTAGTTTTTACTTTTTAACATTGACTTCCGATCTAGATTTGTGTTTAGATGACATTTACATTACTTGTTAGACTATTTCGGTGACAACGGTACTATGAATTAAGATCACCCATACAGGTCACTGGATTGTAATCTACTTAGAAATAATTATAGTTTGGTTTAATATTACTTATAATTTGGTTTGACGGTCTGTTGGTCTTGTGGTTAATGCTACTGTTAAGGCAAAGGTAAGGTTCAATTATCATTTGGGACAGATTTTTGATGGGTGTTCTTTGCGTCTATTATTTATAACGTAAGAGTCTCAGCGACACAGAAATTATTTCTTTAATGCAGCAACAGTATATATATGTAATTTATACTATAACAGCTTCAAATTGAAATTTTCTCGAATGTATACATTGATAGAATTACGCGGGTCAATGACCTTCTGTTTGATGACTCATTGAATGCTGACTCTGGAGAAAGGGAAATTGTCATATAGCATTTCTTCCCTCATATTCAAAGTTATTATTTTAATATATTTTGGCTCAACTGGGATACTGCCACCCTCTTACAAAAATAAAGCGAGCACATTTCTCAACAGGTTATTGCTGGGATAAAGCAAACATTAACGCTTAGTCTTAGAGCTTAGATTAAAAAAATATTTAGATTATTAACAAATAGTAAAGATTTAAAAAAATATTAACCATCTTTCACATCGAAAGTTTCTGGATTTTATTTCCCTATGAAGAAAAATCCCTTTTGAATGTGCCTGGAACCAAACGGAGGCTTTGTTTGGATAAATACCCACACCTTGAAATCACCTGACTTAAATCAAATTTTAAAAACACCAGACCATAGACTTACTAGTCTAGTCAGCCTGTGAACACAGTAAACTAGAACACTAGACCATAGACTTCAATTATTTATTTTAAAATAGGTGTAGTATTTATCTAACTTAGCCTAGCATTTATTTTTTATTTATTTAGTATTTATCTAACTTAGCCAGTTTTCTATATTTTTTTACGCAATCCGCTAACTTACAGACTAACAGACAGACATAAAATAACTATAATCGCAATCAAAAAAAATCAACACAGTTTTTATTAAAATTATAACTTATTATTTTAAAATTACTTCAAATGTTTTTGTTTAATAACTGACTTTTTATTCACAATTTAAAACATAATAATATTTTATATTCGAAAGTATTGTATATTATTATTATTTTATTTGAAAAAAAATGTTATTTCAATACTAAATATATATAAATACATTGAAAATGTCATATACACGGGCAGATCTCGGACCACTGGAAGTTCGAACCGACGCGTTCGTCTGCCAATTGAGCTACCGTGTCGCGACCCGCTTCGATGAACTTATCACTTTATATGTAGCCGTCTTAATGCCGCCAGCACAGAGGCGACATCTATTAGGCTCCTTTGGAAACTCTTTACTAATATTCCAACTTTGCAGTATAATAAATATTATTCACATTGATAAGAGAATTCCAAACAAATAAACTTTTCTTTATTTTTTAGGAGTTTCATTATAATTATAGATTATTTTATTTTCATCCACATACATATTATATTTGTTTGCCTGGATGAGAAAGTTGTAGCCTGTTGCCTCTAAAAGTATGTTTTTTTTACAGATAAATAATGTTTGTCATTGTTAAAATTCCATTATAGTTTGTATTCAGATATTATTTATTATTTAATATCCTAAAGTTCGATTTATGTATTTACCACGAGTCACTAATGACTGGACGGACGAAACTTTCTCCATCTCGTAAGATTACAAAATTGTAGTTAATAATATTACGTTTGTTATGACATAGAAAGTTACAAATCATTTTATTTTATAAGTGTAGCCTATAATACAGGAAATTATAACTGGTTGTAAACTTTTATAGGCTTTTTTAAAATAAGCTCTTAATCATTAGTGATTTCTTTGAGACGTAGTCAATTATAATATATATTTTCAAGTCATACCAATAATTTAAAAAGGTGTGCTCTGTTAGCTATTGTTAACCATAGACAAGAAAACATACAAAAGTAACAATAAATCTAAGTAACAAGAAGCTAAATCTTCTTATACATTTTTTTTAAATACTACGGACTTGAACAGATGCTTGTAGCCGACCCCCGGTGACGCTGTAACAGCCAATAGGGCTAACAGCAGAGACAATACAAAAAAAAACATTTAACCGAGTCCGACATTATTTTCTGATACTATTTAAGTGAAAATAAAATAGATTAACAAGGAATATATCTGCCTTATTCATACGTTTTTTATGTTTATTTCTCACATATAGTATATTTTTAAGTAAATATATACAAATTTATTAATAAAACTTGCCGTAAGCTATTCGACTTTACTTTGGGACTTACTTTGGGACAAAGATAATAAGCTGGATAGAATTTCCTATCTTTAGTAGGAAAAACAAAATTTTGAATGGATGTTTTTATATTTTCTAGAACGGCAATTTTTCAGTAAAGCGTTTTTAAACAGAATATTCAAGACAGCGACAAAATAGTTATCCGCGTCTGATTCAGTGAACTTTACACAGAAAAAGAAATAGTTTTCTAGTATAAAGTTAGAAAAAAGTTTTTAACTTTTTTATAACTTAACTTAAACTAAACTTCGTTCGTTCTTCAAACTTAGTGTATTTTAATGATTTCGTTACGCTAAATACCGTTGTTTACTCTTTTTTTATGTAAACATACAGAATAATGCAAATTTTAAAATTATTAGTTAAACAAACCATATAAATTGTTTACGCAATTCTTAACATCGATAAATACATAAAATATACGGTAAATGTTTGTCTTTTAAAAGGTATTCAGTATGTGCGGGCTTAATTAATCTGGGAGTGTTTTTTTATAAAAAAAAATATATGACTACCTTACATATAAGTACACAAACAAACTTAGGATTATTATAATTTAATTGTTTTAATACTTACATTCAAAATCATCAAAAAACTTCGATTTCTGTGATTCAAAGTCATTTTTTTTATCACTTTCACTGTTGTCATTATTTAATGAATGGTGTAATTTCACGGGTACTTTTTGTTTAGCTGATTTATATTTTTGATTTTTTAAATGTCCATCACTATCCAGAATCGTTATCTCTTCATAAGAATTCAAATCATCTCTGTCTTTTATTAAATTCCTTGGAATTTGACTATTAAAGTTATTTTCAGTAAGTAAGAGGCCAGAGTTCAAATTGGTATTTAAACTTTTTAATTTTAATGTATCGTGTTTAACTCCATTGGTATATCGTACTTCACTTATTAAAACTATTATGGCAATAATTTCAAATATATTATTTCTATCCATAATCTCTACTCTTACATACAAATAAGTCAGTTAAAATCTATATTTCACAACACTAGTCAGATATCGTAACCAATGTTAATAAAGTCACTATAATATCATGAATCCACTCCGAAGTCACCATGAGCACTAAAGTGTAACACAATTTTTTAAATTTTGTTTTTATCTACAAGCGAAAGTGGTCTGTTGCTTCGTTGAGGCGATGAGGCAGTGACGAAAAATCGAATCGTTTAACAAGTTTTGGAGAAATGTGTTTACATAACTGTTAGACTTGAACAGGACATGCCTCGTGACGAAATGAAGGATTCGTTCTACATTTATTACATATTTTTAATAATATTTTATTTTTAAATAATAACATAACTTGTATCTGATAAATTATCCAAAAAAATATTATTTTTTTTTGAGATTTAATTTAATAGTTTTTATGATCTATTGAGAAAAAGACGGTTATGTAACATGTCGTTACAGATATTACTTAATAGTTTTATCTCGGCCTTAATCACAATAAAGTCTATTGTTTTATATAAATTACAATTATACACTTTTTATAAATGTGAGACAATTCTAGGCTTACCTAACCTATTCTGATTAAAAAAAAACTACATATTTTTTCCGGTATTGTAAAATAATCTTTGCATTTGAGAGCCAATTTATTAAGGAATATAATAATATATGTACTAACAGCTATATCATACCTAAGGACTTTAGTAAGTGTCTTAAATGCAAGTACTTTGATAATAAATATAAATAACGTGAATAATTCTGTTTCTTCTCGAGTTTAACGTACGCTAACATTCCCTATTTCTCCAGACGCGGATTAATTTAACTCTAGTAAATAATATCTACTTTATTAATGGATCCATTTCCTTGTCCAATCTATAGAACTTGACCCCCATAATTAGTAAGACTCCACCAATTGAAAGATGGTTGCACTAGCTCACTAACAGCCTTTTCTCATTGCGATAGTAGATAGTATATTGACCTAGCACTTAGTAAATTGGATAATTAAATGGCTGCTTAACGTTTAAAAAATTAAAGAGTTAGTACCTAACACACACTTTTGATAAAGTATCCATATTTATTTCTTGCCGGATTCTCCGAATTTATCAACACTGTAGAATGAGTCGACTTGAGTCTGATGTTTTTAAGAACAATAATATTTAAAATAATACTAAGATTTACGAACATCTGCGGCTGGAGTTCGTCTACACAAGATTTGCATTGGAAAGGAAATAGTGTTTATATAATCCCCAGTTTTATTTAGTTGATACTGACATGACAAAATTATGAGTAGCTCAAAAGTGGTTCAGATACGTTAGCACTTATTTCCTTATGAAAAATGACAGTGTATTCAATCTTACCGCCACATGCTATAAGATATAACTGGTATATAATTAGTATTATAAGCACCAGCTCCTATATAAAATAACACAGAAGGCTAGTTATAATACTGATATATTACGTTCTATGTCTCGCCGTCTGTCTGTCATAATTTATGAACCACCAGTCTAAATTATATAACTTTAGTTTAATACGGAGATACGTTATTTTCAAAGTCTTATAATTTGTTTATGATGAGTGACTGGAGTCCTAGCAGAAATATTTTTAGGTCGCTTAAGTTGTTTACTCCTCAGGCAGAGCCGCGAATAAAAGTTAGTATTAAATAGATTGACGGCTGGCATATTTAGAATATCAGTATGCGTGGCAAACTTACTGTCAAACTATTCACTGTCATACATTAATAATAAACAGTGCGCCCTCTTTAAGAATATAATATCTACAATTTGGTAGTTTTCACTTCTATGTAATATTATACATTTGATAAGATAACCTACAAGAGACAGTTAGGAAAAAAATATTCAAGAAATTAATCTTCTAGCAAATATTTCAATGTTTTAAAAGAACAGTTGATGTTTAATCATTATTATCATAGTATCATTAGTATCATAAGCGTTAAAAACGTTTAAAACTAAAATGAACATGATTTTAACAAGTAACTAGCTGCAGGACGCGACTTCGCCCGCATGAAAACTTAGTATTGCTATTTCCCGAGGGTACTTCAGAAAAAAAAATTACAATTTAAATTTATAAGTCTATTCAGAGGAACTTTAAACCCACGACTTGATCGCGCTAGCTCTCGGGCAAAAGTTTTGCATTTCATGTGCAATCTTCTCGGAATATCCAAATTCATCAGTTATCATGTCAGGACAGGACGTCATGGTGACCATTTATAAGTTTAAACAGCTAAGAAATCGTTTATGCACACTCTGAATACAGTTTTGTATATAATACTGCTTCCATACCACAGATTTCAGACATCAGGATAAGAACCGGAAATGACTACAGACGAAAGTTTGTAAAATATTCATTTTGACACGATTGACTTCGTCGAAAGCCTGACTCAGATTGGAGTTTACCATATCAAGGTCTCTGACGACACATGTCAGATTAGTCTCAGTGGAATGGATTTATGAAAGCAATCATAAATCCATGTTCTTGAAGGGCACTGCGTAGTGTTTCACATATCCGGCTGTTAAAAATATATTTAAGTTTCTCAAAAACTTTGGCGAAAACAGAAATAATCGATATAGGTCCATATTTTTTTATTGAGTCAGTAATACTATGTATAGTTGTTCAACAAACGCCTTCTTCCAGGCTGTAATCGATGGTATTTCGTCAGAGCCCGCACCGTCATTATTTTATTATATTCACTGAATACTTGATCTCTAGAAAATTATAAAAAAAAAATAAAAGGTTCGGATGTACGAGACTCGGCAGGGAAAGGGTATTTTATCAGTTTAATAAACATATTCCTACATAAAAGTGGCAAGGCTCATAATTGTATAGGTGGAGTTAAATGGCCTGAGTAGATTGTTTACTGTTATAAGTAAACAAAAATGTTCAACAAATATGTTTTCAAAGACCAGAACACTTACGCTTTTATCACTTTAAATCTTATAACAACAATATAGGTACGTCTGTAAAAAGTAATTAACGTAAATAACTATAAATGAAACTCACAAAAGAGTCATTTCTGGGCAATTCACTCTAAATATCTCCAATAAACTGTCTAAGTCTGTCACGGAGCGATCATAGTAAAAAGTTAACGGCCACATTAAAGGCGTTCTGGCTTTAAAATTCTACTATAAAAACAATAAATTATGATGTCTGGCAATAATCGGCTTAATTACTATTAAGCGTCCTAGTAACCACTTCAGTTTAAATTATATAAAAGTTCAATTCCTTACTCTGTAAATGTAAAAATATAGTAGACAGATCGATAGAATATAGTTTATCGTACACCACACAGAATTTAAACTCTTCTAAGATTTAATTTCGAAAAGTACCGTCCTCTAAAATCCTATAAAGCAGTGTTTGAAGTTTTATACGTATTGGTTGTATTTTAACAAGTATATTCGTACCTAGCATCTTTCAAAGCAGATCTAAACTCTGCCGCATTTTCTTGAGAGCTTCTTGTTACACTCAATGAGAGTGAAACTTGAGGCTAAACAAGACATCTTTTCTGGAGGCACGGGGTCCCTAGCCGACGCTGGACCGTTCCCTACATTGCCCTATGAATCATCCGACCCTGAATGGAAATGCCTTCTAAAAAAATATAGCAAAGACGTTATATGCCGGTAATTCCGGATAAGTTAGTTTTTAATAACAACGCCATCTATTGACAATTTTGCAAAGGAAATAAAACAAAGTTAAGCAAAACGTACCAAAACGATCTCTTACCATTGATATTATTTGCAGCATATCAGATTGATATATTACTTTCTCATACTTTATTTAGTAATGATAGATAAAATAATTTTTAAAGACGCCAATATTCAGCATTTGATTAATTTTGGCATAACTAGATCCAATTGTAAGGGGCAATAATACAAAAATAATCTAACAACAATACCATTTATTTGGTTATACAGATTTTTACATTTAGCAACAACAATGGAGTTAATTTGACTAATTAATTATATGATGGCATCTAATGTCTAAACATTTTAAAACACTAATAAAGACATTTATACATTCATAGAACAATTTGATGGACGATTTAAAATACATAGTTCTCTTGTTATATTGACAAATAAGTAGGCTTTATACAGACAAAAACATTATTGCTAATGAGAAATTAGTTCGTTGCAAAAAGCGGCCGTAATTATTCATAATAAAATAACCAATCAGTTATCAGCTGTCAAATCCTAATCAGCTTTCTGATTGGTTGATATTTTGGCAGACAGCTAATAGTCCCATTGTCAGACAGGTTCCATATTATCATTCATAGATGGCTCCAGCTGCATAAAATAAAGGCAAAACATGGCAGCAATTTTCTACTTATTTACAAGTTATTTTTTTATAATTTGACAGACAGTTTCATTCAAATCTCTTATAGTTGATAATAATTTTCTAATGATTACAACACCTATATAAACCACAAAATGGTTTCATCATATACTATCTTATAAATTTAGATAAAATTTTATTAAATATCAACTACTCTACCTGACTATTGTCTTTGTCACATTAGTATAATATTTACATTTTAATCTATATTCCGACACATATTTATGAAAAGAAAAAGGGATAAAACATATTATATATATATAAATATAAATATAATAAATGTAGCCTCCTTATAACGAACTTTTTGTGATGTGTATTACACCCTTTACCATTGATATTCCTCAATTTGGTTACAATTTTGTTTGTTAAGATATAATCTGTTTTGGAATTAAATAAGTTACATTATAAAGAGTATACATTGTAATAACAAAATTATACCTATTTCTAAGAATCAGGAACAATTATTATATATTTATTGCATTAATACACAATTTCTTCATAAATATTCATAAATATATATTTAAAACACTATTATATAAGATAGAATATATATAATTGGCAAAACGGGAGATATAAAGAAAATCTTAATTTATATTAACTTTCTTAATGTATTGTTCTATATATAGTTCTAGATGAATGTGCTTATAGCTTTAAAATAAGTTATTTTTTAAATCATACTTGGTTACATACATAATATAGTAAATAGGTAAACTATAGGAAGCGAGTAACAGCTTTGAGCATTTATTATAATGTATGCCTTAATTCTAATAAACATTCATAATTCTCAATAAACAGTAAACTGCATACAATTTGTCTACAAAACATCCATTTATTACTAGAACTATTAGAACTAGGGAAGACAATTTGATTAGATATCTAAATATTTTTAAACTCTCAAAATCTATATTCAGATGTCAATATAACAAGTAACAGTAAATTTAAATACTTTGAAATATAGCTTTTATATTGAGTTTAGTTATGAGACTAATGAAGCAATCGCGATGTTACAAATTCTAAACTACAATAATTTTCAAATTTATTTTTCATTACAACATTCATACATCAGAAAATAGACACCCATTAATATATTATCAATATATCAATATATTTATTCGATATTGGAAGACTCGATCGTTAAGCATTAAATATGTCGACTAGAAAATATGTAAGTAATATAATAAATATACCCATAATCCTCTAACTTCTAAACTAAATGTAGAAATTATGCTACATATAGTTAAGTTCACACAATATTTTATTTTTTAAAACAAGCACACAAAATAAAAATTCGAAACAACGAAAAGTCAAAACTGAATCACAGATTAAAAACCTAAATTGATACTTCAAACGACAGACTATAAATTGGGACAAACCCCTTCGGAGAAGTCAATTTAATCAACAATGATATCGTGTCCGAGGCGGTCCATCTCGCTCAGGAGGAAGTCGACGTCACGCTCGGTGACAGCGGCTGACGAGATGATATTGCGGAAGAAGTTCGGACGGCGATCGTCTGGCTGGTAGCCTACCATGATGGTGCCGGCTTGCATCATGCGGCCCTTCAGCTTAGCACATACCTGGAATTATATTGTAATAAATTAGTTTATTATTGTTATTTATAAATTGTATTAGAAAAAGAAACAAATTCTTTAATAGCCGTGGATGTTAATACAATTCTTTTTAGGGTTACACAGTTAAGCTTTCGTTTATAGAATTTATTCACTCATAACTAATAGGAAGCAACAACGTGTTAAAGAAAATTAATTCCTAATTTATAAGGTTCCAAAGATATATTTAAAAAAACACTAATACCAACCTTCCCAAGTTTAATCTCCTTATTCTTGTCGTGGTACGCTCCCCGCAGCTGTAAAGGCAGGTACCAGAAGCTGACATTAACCATCTCCGGCTCGAGGATGAGGTGGAACTTGTCGTTTTGTTCCTTGATACGACGCACCATGTACTCAGTCAGTTCCATCAATCGGTCCATGTGACGCTCGAAGCCAGTTGTACCCTATTAGGTACAGAATTTGAAATGTTAAAGTTAAGTCTAAGAAGTTTACGATAATGTACAAAGTAATAATTTCGTCTAAAATTCTGAATACTCATTTGACGCGATATTCAATACTAAAGTCCTACCTTTCCGCGCCATTGGAGCCACAGTTTAAATATATCGTTATGTCGTCCACACTGTATGACCTTGTCGCCGGTGTCATACCGAGGGTCGTAGATCTTGTCCGTCATGAAAAGGTACTCAGCTGACATAGCATTGCAGCTGAGGAGGATGCCCTAAGAGTAATAAATAAATAATTATATTGATAAATTATATTTGAGGCCTCTGAGTTGGGTTATACTAAGTTAAATTAATAAATTAATGTATTTATGAGTGTTGCATGATATTTTTTTTTTGTGTAACTTCCGGTGTGTTGTCTATCGGCGTTCCTGGTTCGAAGTTAAGGCACTATATAATTATTATTATTTTGAATATTTAAAATTAGAATCCTTTAAGTTCTTGTAAATGTGAGAACATCATAGATCTAGTTGTTGGTTATTATTGTCTTATTTTCGATATCAAGTTTCACTTGAATTCTAATTATTCTCACATATCAATTAGGACTGTGACTGAAATAGTCGATACCATGGATCATTTTATTTTAATTTATAACTTAAAAGAGTATCCATGGAGTATCCTTGCCGGTTCTTCTCCAATGTCCTACACCTTGGAACCGTGCATCTAGAGTCTGAGGTTTCATAAGTGCCTATTTGAAACAAAATAATTTGACTTGAACTCTGATCACCTCTTTAAAACTAATTTTAACCGCCATTCCCATGAAGAAAAGCATTTTTTTTATCATTTGATATTTGAAAGCTACAAAAGATGTTTATTTGAAATTAATATCTAATGACTTTACTTTTATTTTAAAAGTAAACATTGTACAAACAATATAAAAAATAAAATTTGGATACAAAAAAAATACGATTTAAAAATTACTGAATAAAGAAAATATTTTATCTGAAATTATTATTCACTATTATACACTATTATTAACAATTAAAATAATTATTGTCAAATAAGGAGAACACATTATGTGTGACAGTACTATATATAGGTTATATACAGTACTGTCACACATAATGTACAGAGTAGAGGCGTGGATGCCATCTTGCCGCGTGATACCAAAGACAATCTGTACTAATTAATGTATTGTATAAAATATTTCAACCACATGTAAATAACAAAACAGGCAGTCATATCGGACTATATTAGGTTAAAATTATAAAATATCGGTTTCTTCAACAGAATAAACAAAAGTAGTATGTTTTAATTTCAAATTATTAACTTTTATATTTACCCGGCTATATTCACGTGGAATTATATCGGAATTTGTCCGACTAGTATCAGAATACAGCCAGATAAATACTTATATAATCATCATATCATTAACTTTTGTCTGATTTTGACTATTATCGAGTTTCCGATTAACAATTATATATATTTTTGTTTGTTTATCTTTATTAAACGAAACAAAATATAAAACGTCTTGAAAAGTTTGCATTTTATTAAAAAAATCTTAATTTATGAGTTGTAGACCTTCGTAGAGCAAGTAGCGCGGCTGGCATATTATATGCTAACTTTAATTATGAGATAATTGATAACAAATATTAAAATATGTAAAAGATATATACATTCTAAAAATATATATATTTTATTAACATCATATATTAACATCATAAAATAATAACTAAATTGCTGACGTATTATTTAAAAAATGTAACCCTAATAGCTAAATATTTAATTATTTATTAAATAATATACATTTGAATCGAATCTTCGAGAATCGAGATTACACGAGTTACAATTCATTTTATTAACTATAATAAAACTGCTTGAAATATCGGGAACTCCCCTAAAATTCCAAGTGACATCTTCAAATACCCTAATCCGCTTATACCCACAATTATACACAACATAAACTTCGCATTACGCCATGAAAATGCCATCAAGTACAGCCTCTGCAAGTAATGGCTATAAGAAATATGCTAATATGAATCTTATCACATTGTAGTAAGATCTATTTTGTATATTTAGATCTGAAGTGTAATCCAAATTCAACCCTGCTTCATTCGACACAGAATACAGTTCAATGTTGGAGAAAATTATTTATATCTGCCAAAGGGATTTAAGCCCTGTTAGCTGGAAGTATGGTTTGTTTTATATTGTATTGTCAATAAGTAAGGGTACAATTGGCAACATATGTCAGGAAGTGTCGAAAGAAGAATTTAATTAAAGTTGGCGCGTGTCAACGTCAGATGGTACTAGGGATGTGGTTTTATTATCGATATAAATAAATATAAATACAGTTTTATTTCTGTATATAATACAATTCCATTTATCGCAATGTACAATCTTGTATATATGTTATAAATATTTTGTGCAAATATTTTGGGACTTTAAAAAAATGTCAAGTTAATCAATGTCAATAGTTATATTATTTAATTTGTAGCTACAGCAAAAACTTTTAACAGATTAGCCTTAAATGCAGACGAAAACCAAAATTCATTTTAGCATTTTTGTACTAGTAATCTATTTCGTTGAAGCACCGAAATAAAATTGCACAAACCCTTTTTAATTATATCTAATAAATATGATTTACCAGGTACGGTTTACATATATTTTTTTGCTTTTAATATACTAATTTAATTATACTTTTAACAAACGGTATATTTAATACAAAAAAACCCTGTTGTCATTTTATTTTATAATTTTTATCTATAAGTACAATATACAACAGCGTCAGATGTCAACCCTTATTCGCAAACTTTAGCGAGGGGGCGGAGTATCAAGATTTATTGTTTAGCATATTGGGATGACGTGACACCGTATTTAAGATGACTTTAAGCTAAAATAAACCTTATATTCACTCAGTAAGATTGGCTGTTGCATTTTAGAGGAGAAGTTTTCAGTGAACCGATGTAATTTCAATTTAGCGCGGTTGACGTAAGTTTGACATTTGCGTTTGACGTTATTTGAGATGTTTAGTCTGTGGGTAATATTTTAACAGACTTCAAAATAAAGTTTTTACTGTACTCAAATTAGGTTTTATATATTAACAATATTAATTTACTAATATTTGTCTGCTTTCTAAGACTAACATTTGAAATTAAATTTTATGAGAATGAGTTGTATGAGGGCATTAAATTGCGTTAAAAATATTCCTAAATCCTGTATAAAGGGAGTGGTTTTCACAGATACGATATGTCAACAAATTGTTATGCAAAATACGAAAGGGTGTCTCGATATCAACTGAAGCAGATGTTTGCTCTCCACAAATCTGACACTACATAGTTGGACGGTGGATTAGATTAATTTAGATCGAGATATTTACATAATGTTTATAAATTTTACACAGGTAGTATTTTTGCCTCTGAATTGTGCTTATATTTTGATCCTGGCTTTTATGTATATTCATATTTATCCAGGTATGCTGTTAGTACGTACGCATATCGTGAGGACATCGCTTTAGAAAAACAGAATGATAAAAAAAATGAGCTTATCAAGGTAACACAATGGCTCAGCTGCAAAGCGACGCGATCGAGCTCTCGAAGGTCTTAATCTTAAACCTGTTATTGTTGATATTAAATTGACTGACAATTAAATTGTATGACATTAAATTTCGTTTCCAATTGTTTTTATATTTAAAAAAAAAATACTGAATTATGTAACGACAACCTTCAATTGAACAGTGGATTAGTTTTTCTCCCAATTTTAATTCGAAAAAGTCCAACAAGAAGCTGATACTATATTTACAACACTTTGGGTATATTATTGAAACTCTTGATTTCAATAGTGTAATAATGTCATTTCTAAGGTAATTTATACTCTCTCTGTTTCTTACTACCGCTTTCAGTGTTGCCAACCTAAGGGCAGCTAGTAGCAGTAGGTAATAGTATCAAAACAGCTCTTACCTCATACTTGAAGTGTACAGTGGAACACTGCAGCAGCGTACCCATCAACTTGTGAGGATTCCAAGTCACGGAATGGGCTCTGGAATAAGATTATTAATAAATAATTGTCACGTATCGTATCACGTCGTGTCGTGTCTTCACAGTCTACGATTTAACGATCCTACGACAGCAAGATCGTAAGATGTGAATGGGCTTTTCATTTGCCCCCTAATAGATTATTAATTTCAAAATAAATTAGATTTAAATCCGTTAAAAGTCATTTCGAATAACCTATTTATTGCAGTTAATAGGTAAGTCTTAAATTTAAATAGGCTTATAATTAGTATGCACGATATTTACCGCGATATTTTATTTTGTATTATTATTATATTTACATAAAACTAAATAACACTTCACGTGGTCTTTTAGAATATGTAGCTCCCGATTTTAGGGCTATTTAAGGAATTTTGCTTCCAAATCTTGAATCTGTATTTGTACATTCACACAGTACGTTATCAGACAGACTGTTCTAGAAAAAAAAAAGTGACAACTACCGCCTTTTTCTGGAAGGAATATAAAAGTAAAAATGATTTGACAGATGTCAAGAGTTGTGATTGGTTGTATATCACGTCATCTTTAAAAAACGAATTCCTGTTTGGTTAGGAAAAATAGCAGGGGATTGGTGACAAAATAGCATATTGTTTATTAACGCCTTCGAAAATACAAAAAGTTAAGGTATTTATTGTAAATTGTATTGAGTTCTCTGTAAGTAAAACGCACTTAGCTTAAAATTAACAGCTAAGTTATCTAGTATTGACTCAGTTGTCCTCTCCCGCCCGCATCCACACTAATCTCTACTCACAGGGGAACGCTTTAAAACGTGTCCTCTGTCACACCGAAGCGTAATGTTAAATTTCAAAAACAATTTTTTTATCTATTATACTGTATTAATGTTTCATTTATAGGTACGAATTGAAATTTACATTTACATTAATAATGAACGGAAACGTCTAATAAAAACTAATAAAATATAATGTGGGTTTCATGAACATTTAACATCACTATATGTATATATACTTTGTGTTGTTATATGATATGGGATGTTGGTTAGATGACGGTGTTACAGTCACTAGATATTTTTACCTTATATTATTATTACTTAAATATTGACACAAAGGCAATTTGGTTTGTTATGAAACAGAGACGTAGCTTCTTGGCATTCCATGGATTCACCGTGCGGGTGCCGGGCTCATCGCGTTGCAGGGAGAGGAGTGCAAACAGCTTTGGACTTGCGACCCAAGTGTAGGTATAAGGTGCCCCTTTAAAATGCGCATTCACGCTCACCTCAACTGGTTGCGCTCCTGTCCCTATCTAACCAAATTTGGAATGAACCTACCATATGTTTTAAATAAGTAAATAGTGTAAAAATACAACCAGGAGTTCAACCTGCGACTTCTGGGATACCGTCCCGTCACTCTGTCAACTGAGCTACCGTGTCGCTATTAATTCTTATGTCCACTTTAAAGCATCACTATGAACCTATATTATATTTTAAATTATATTAAGTATTTTAATAACTGAGTAAGAAAAATAATTTTCTTGATGAAATAATATGTGTAGAATGGATTATTAAAAGGATAAACAAACAAATAAGGTAAAAGTCAAAACATAGTTTATTGAAGTCTGGGTATAAAAAAAAGTAGTAAGTATTAAAAAAAATATGTTACTATTTTTACATGTATGTGTGTAAAATATAATAAAATAAATAATTAGAATATATTTCATAGCGGTGTGACTGCAATCCATTCCATAGGCATGTATGCAGGAGAGCTTTGTTTTTTACCCTCGGGGACTTTTAATTGATTGTACTTACCCTTCAGGGGTGACAAGAATACTGTACAGGAATTTAGAGTTACGAGAATAACCTTTTAGTGAGTGAAATGTGCAAAGTCTAGCTTTGGTATAATTTCAAAGAGATATGTACTTTTTAAGCTATATTCTAGATCAATAGACAATTGAAAATGTTGCGGAGTCAATCGAGTATATATATTAAACTAATTATTAAGCTATGTTTATGATGACTTTTTTTGAGTTAAATAATGAAAAATAAACCGTTTTTGTGTTATCATTCCTTCCAGAAACCGGGCTTTATTCAAAATCATATCATAGACAGATTTTTTATAAATACCCTAAAAACAATTGTATAAATAACAATTTTTAAGAATCAAGTGTAAATAGATAATTTAGATATTTTTTAGTTAAGAGAATAAACCTTTTTTTCGGACTATTCCGAAGTAAGCTTGATAATGCGATTTCACAGGCGAACATTGTATCAGAAAATGCTATTTAAACATACACACAAATAAATAAACCTATGCATAATAGGTTTTATTAATGTAGGGATATTATTTATATAGACCGAAAAAAAAAGCCAAGAAGTACAAAAAAGTGAAAACTAAAATAACCAAGCTATGAATATAATATAACATTTACACGTAATTTTCAAAAATAATAATTACGAACTACCCTCAAAAAACTTACTTATAAGATGCTTGAAAAGTTTTCAGTTTATATCGAGTGGAGCGTATTAATCCTATCTTCCCACCATTAGCTGCTATCAATCATGACGGCTAAATACTGACGGAGAGGGGGAGGGGGGGGGGTAAATGTAACAGCCGCGTGTACTGGACCGAGTGACAAGGGCCTAGGGTTGGCACTTAGCAATCATAATTTATTAGATTTATTTTATAAATTTCACTTTTTTAAATTGAATTATTTATTTTTTGAGAAAAATGAGAAAAACTCGTATGTGAAGGCATTTTTTTGACATTTTTCAGTCATGGGTGGATATAAAACTCAAAAATTTTTAACGATCTTTTCGTGTTAATAAATAAGAGTGCGCTTTTCACGCTTCACAAAAAAAAGGCTTTAGTTAAATTAAGAAAAACGTTTTATTTTTTCAATTCTTAAAGACATTATGGGGCATTTGAGACAGTAATTTAAAGAACAACTAAATCGTAACACTATAATTGCACACCTGTCAAGTATGTAAGTTAACTGAATCACAATTGATTAATAAATGATATTTTTTTCTAAGCATCATAAATATTTTATTGTTATTTATTTTTATTTCATTTAAATCTTTTTCACTGTGAATCATTACCAGTGATCACTTGTGTACGTCAAATTGAGGTGTCAGGAGCCTATTTTGATATCATACTTATCGAAATAAGCCCTTGTGCAAGAACACCTCTGAGCTTAAAATAAAATGATTAAATATTAACATAATAATGATAAAAAGTAAGCAGTGTCAACCCTACATCAAGGATTAACTAATGTAGGTGTAGTAAATGTTCGCACGTCACTTCTATAAGAACATATGAAACGCCTGTCTCATTTTGGGAAATTTCTTTCGAGTTGTAACAGCGGATTAGTTTTACTTTATAAAGATAATCTTTAGTATGAATTTGTGTTTAAAAATAATAGAAGAAATATATATGTTCCGAGTACAATGTGGGTGTCTTCAAGGCAAGAGTGAAAAGGCTTTAACTCAGTTGATGCGCTTCACCACCTATGACTAAATTTCACTTCCCATGAGATGGAATGTAGTCAAGCATTTTTGTTTTTTTTTTAAACTAATATCGGCTCTTCGCGATAAAAATTATTAAAGGTGAAATACCTTTTTATTTCCCGACGTTTCGGTTGAATTTCACCAGCCGTGATCAAGGGATGCCTCAAAATCCTTTAATTATTTTTTATCGCGAAGTAGACCCGATATTAGTTTAAAATGTGTACGCGATAGTTTAAAAAAATAGTTTTAGTTTTTTGTCAAGAGTTTTTGATTAAAGAAAAAATTAAGGCCATTAAAATTGTTATTTTATTATAAACTGATTAATTCAAAGTTTTTTATAATAATATATCGTTACTTACCGCTCGATGCCGGTGAGTCGAGGGTGTCTGTACTTCTTGGAGAACAGCAGTCCGCCGCCCCACGCCGCCTGCGCGGACACGTATAAATAATCTATGTATATTTTGTCATAGACAATTTTTATCACAAAAAAAATACATACCAACAAACTTTTAGATCTATTAAAATCTTCTTTTTTTATACAAATATAAAAAAGAAGATTACATTTCTCTATTTTTAATAATGAGGAAATAAATTTTATTTTTTTCAGAATTTAAAAAAAAAATATATAATCGAGTGCAAAGTGAATGCATTCTTATACAAAATTAAAAAGAAGAAAGTACAATTTTTTATAAGCATTTTTTAATTGAAAGTCATCAAAAAGGGAATTGAACAACAACTGTATTAAAAATACTTACATCAACATGCATCCACATGTCGTACTTGTCGCAGATGTCGGCTATCTCCATGAGAGGGTCGAAGGCGCCCAGCACCGTGGTGCCGGAAGTGGCGTTCACAAAGAATGGAATCTGATGGGGTTATGGTACAGCCTTTATGAAAATATAATATTGTGGCTGGCTGGAAAAACCGTGTGTACTGCGCCTTATAAGTACTTAATAAACTTTCAGATGAAGGTATCTTAAAAAAATCTTTTTCAAATTAGAACAATTATAATGAAGAGACAAATGAGATTATAGTTATAGTAGTTTTTATGAGCAAATTTTTTATTTGGTGATGGATCAACCATCGCCAACCTTCTTTGAAATGGTTTGAAACAGCCGAACTTAAGCATAAATTTAACTCTTTTCGATTGTTTTTACTTATTTTTTTTAGTATTTTGATGGAAAAATCGTGTCTAGTTGATACTAACATATTTAAATCGTCCAATTTGTAATATTTTTTACTGAAACACTAAAACAAAATATTTTTTATTTCATATCTCTGATCAGTTTAATCAAAAGCTAAAGCATATTCACAGTACAAAGGTCATATATGAGTGATAACTCACGTGTCCCTTGTCCTTGTGCATCCGCACGAGTCGCTCGAGCTCGGCCGGGACCATGCGGCCGTGTGCGTCGCTCGGCACACACACACAGTAGTCCGTGCCCAGACCACACACAGACGCACACGACTTCACCGAGTAGTGGCACTGACAGAAAGCACGTTACCAACATAAGATTATAATATTTGGCAATATCTATTAACATGTATGTCCATTTTAAGCTTATTTAGGAGGCTATGCCTAACCAAGCACAAATGCTGTCCTAAATAAGTCCAAAAAGTCCCAAGAGGATTGAAAAGTGTACCTGATCAGATGTGAACATGACCAGGTGTCCGGGAAGACTGCTGAGACCCTTCTCTTTATACTGCGGGAATTTGTGGTGACGAGCCGCCAGGAACGCGTACAGGTTGGACACGGAACCACCTGTTGGAAAGAAACGACGAAAAGAAGTATTGAAAGAACAATTGTAATATTATTAGGACAATGACAGTCCATTTAATATTAATTTATTAAAGTACACATATATCACTAGTGTTGTGATAACATGAATATGCCAACCTGGCGCCAGAATCGAGTCACCAGTCCTCCAACCAATCATGTCTCTCATCTTCTCCAGCACCACATTCTCCATCAATATGAAAACTGGCGCGATCTCGTATGTGAACATGTTGGTGTTAGCAGCTGCTGTCAGCCATTCCCCAGCGAGAGATATGATGTCCAGCCCGCAGGAGAGCTGGTTGAAGAAGTGGGGATGGCCTAAAAGAAAAGGCTTTGTTAAGGGAAAATTTAAAGGAAAAATTCGGACGAATAACATTTACGTTCATATATTTTAGTATTTGGATTATTTTTGTCTTAATCAGACATATCATTTTATTGATGGGCTTTATACATTCTCCAATTCAATTCAAAACAAATCCACCCAAATGGAATCGGTATCAAAATAACATCATTTTAACATCAAGCGGCTGACCAACCCCGGATGTAATAGCACGCGCGACTTCATATTACAGCCCGGATATACCGTCATTTTGTGGCACTTCCGGAACATATTTTTTTATACAACACAACTCCTTTTATTGTCTCATTTTCATTTAAATCATAATCAAATATAGAGATAAATCCGAACCCGCCACGTGTCCAAGCCACAGTTAATTTCCTTTAAAAAGTGTCGATAAGACCCACCGCCTCTCGGGACGGGTTATCACAGTACACAGATGGGGTCGCTATATTGAATTTAAATGTGTTTGTATAAGAATATCAGTAAAGATTTTTATATGAAAGGACCTTTAAAACAGGGTTTTATTATTGATTGAATTACCTATTTAGCTGTTGTTACTGAATGTACTAGTGGTGTCAAAAGTTAGGTAGTAGTTTACTTTATTTTTCTTTCTGGTTTTTTATATAAAACATTATTTTACTGTTATAAGGTAGTGAAGCTTCTAAAATACTTTGGATATTTTGATAAATAGTTGGTTATTTTAATAAATATGTATTATATATGAAATATTGGACGGAACATATGTTATTTAAATTTATTCAGCTGTAGTAAAATTGCATGAAAAAAAGGTTTTTTATTACTAATTCATATATATTAATAAAATCGATTTTAAGTATTGATCCAATATAAAAAAATGTGTAATCAAAAATTCGTATTGCAGAAAATAATAAAAAAACGGAAGTAATATTTCACAGTTTTAAACAATACTAATATTTTAAAAACCAGCCTGCATTGACCACCAAAAAAAAAACAGTAGAGTTTCAACCTTCGTAGTTTCGAATAAGGTTTCAAATATACATGAAATAGGGCTGCCACGCCAAAGAAAATATTAATTCGTAGGAATTTAATATAATCCCCTCAGCAAAACCAGATGGGGTAGCTATTAATTTGGACTGGGTAAGTCAGGTGGAGTAATTCGGAATTAATTCACATTTTAGAGGGCAGCCCTGAGGGGTTGGCTTGAATGATTGTTTATTTGGCATATCTGACTTGATTGGGGTATGTCGGAATTTAGTTGTATATGAATCTTGAATAAACACTGATTTTAAATATTTTTGTTTAAAGTAAATATACAATCATTGTACTGACGTATAGTTTGAAAGTGTAAGCTTATGAGGCAATTTTATAAGGTACATATTAGAGTTCCAAAATTCTTTACCAATTTTGTTAAATAATTTAACAAAAAAAGCAGTCAAACTACCAAAGTCAATGCGGGCAGAGTCGTCGACAGCAGCTCGTTGTCGTTTATAAAAAAATTAAGAATAAAACTTTCAACGTTTTTTTTAAATGTTAATATTTTTTCATATAAACATCCAAAGAGGTTTCATGTCAGTTATTTGGAGAACATGTTCAAGACATCTAAGCCACCCTCCTACCCTCGCTCACTTATCTCTATCTCCCCAAGGACCAGATAAAGAGCTGCCAAAAATATTATAACGTCATAAATAGTAGCAAAAAAGTAACACTTCTTTTAGATACGGCTACTATTTTTGTTTTTTTTTTTATAATAAACAAAAAATAATTACAATTCGAATTGTTTATGATTAAGTAACATCGTAGGTGATCTTGGATTTAAATCTATCTATATTTTAATACAAACAAGAAATGATATTCCTCCCTTTCAAACATTTGTAATTCTAAGGGTTGAGGTTATAATTTTTCCCGCGCACGTGTCGCTGTCAAAGCGACAGCAATCAGCGGCCATTGAAAACACGTTCTCGAGTTTGTGTTCACAATGCCTTTATCGTGCTTTTGTTTGAATATACAGAAGAAAACTGTTGTAATACTTATTATTATTTTTAGAAATGTTATATAATAGTTTTTTTTTGGACTCAAATAATTTTAATTACAATCTGAATATGATTTTTATTAGTAAAATTAGCTCAAATGTCTCCAAACTCATGAGCTCTGGCTTAAAAATAGTATGATTATGAGTATGATTAGCCAAGATCAAATATTGAATTAGGTACACAATAATTATAGATACAGGATAGAAAAATTATATTAGTAACCCAACAAACCAAATAATCTAAACAAATAAGCCACTAACAGGCACGTATCAATTGAATTTGCAGCAAATGACGTCCTATTCATACTCGAGGGTGACGTTTGGCTGAATAACGAAAATCACACCACGAATTATGATTAAAACAAAAAAAAACATTTCATTTATTATTCGTCCAATCCATACTTCAAGATTGTGTCCGACCATAGACCATAAAACCTTTTTATAGTTATCTTAGTAATTTCCAACAATAGGGTCTTATACAAAGGAGTCCATAAAATGAATCTATAACCTAAAATCCCATCTGAACCAAGGATGATCTATCAAATGGTAATACGCTTCTATAGCGCCCTTACAAGGGTCGTGTAGGGTGACAAGGTACACTTTGCTACTTTTTTAAGTAATTATATGTTTCAAGTTAATTTTAAGGTTAATTATGTTACTATTATATTATGAATATATGAATTGTGTTTCTCTTATTTGTATCTTTCATTAATATATTTCTATAATATCAAAAGTAAAAATCGTAACTTAAAAAAAAAAGTTAATAAAAAAAGACAAATAATACAAATTTCAATTAAGTAACAACAAAAACTAGACAACTGTCAAAATCAAAATCAAATCAATCGTCGATATTTTTTTTTGTCTATAAAAATATTATTTAATTATTCCGTCCTCATGGTCACCCTCGTGCGGTATAATCCTATGATTTGCGTGATAGCGGCACTCTACATCAACGCAACACCGCGGATTAAGTTTATTGTTTTTATTTAATGGCCAAAATAAATAACGCCATGGCTTAGGAACTTCAGTTAGACGGTTTTCAATTAACGATTTAAATTTAAGTTTGTTTTATGTTACATTACAGATTAGTATAGTATATATATTAATTGCAGCTTAGCCTAACTAGCCCATCTGTAAAAAGCTGCTGTTACAAAATATTTTTGAGGGAATCTTTTACAATCATTTACTAACCTGATGAGATATATGACGACACATATTTTTTACAAAATGGCACATTATAAAATAATTAAACCTATTTTGATGAGATTGCATCAATGTAATTATATAAAATGATTTTCTCAAATAATATACCACTAATAAAACAACCATCTTAAGTCAAATACCTTGCACTAAAATAAATATAATACTTAAACTGAAATGTCTACATAGATTTTGATTAACCCTACAAAAAACAATAAAAATAGTATTTAAAAAAATCTATCCATTCGTTACAAAAAAGATTCAACCATATTATAGTAATCATTTAAAACAAAATTCCCGAATATACTCTGACATTAGAATAAAAAGAAAGTAAAATTAAAAAGCTGTCTATCTATATGCAGAGTATTTTACTTGCAATCTTCTATTTTCTTTCATCTGTCAGTAGTACGTATTGTGATCTACCCTCATTGTAAAATTACGCGCTCAACGGAGCAAGCTGTAATCGCTGCAGGCTAGGGGCTGGTGATTTTCCATTTCGTAGAATAGTGTTTGAATGTTTGAATAGAAAAAAAAAACTTGTCTTTTATAGAATTAAAAAAAACAATGCCTAAAAATTTTAATCTATATATTTATGTATTTTTAATTCAGTACTAGAACAATATTAGATGATGATAAATATATCCAGAGGTAACTCTAAAATGAGCCGATAAAACCTCATTGGTTTCGATATAAGACTGTACAAATATGTCAAAGAAAGCTTTAGTCTATGGTTGTCAAACAAGGGTCCCCAAACAATTCAATTATCTGTCGCAATGGCGCAGAATGATTGTAGCCATTACGTCCACTTGATAGATCCGGGCTTCTAATCCCGGGGTGACTAAGTGTCTGGTATTCCAAATATTTGTAGTTCACAATATATGAGTAAAACCATATCTCTCGAAAAACACTGATATATTTTGAGCTTACATTATAATATATGCCATAGTATATACTTGTAATATTCATTGTTTTTTTGTGTGATCTTTGAACCTTGATGTAAAAATAAATCAAACTGCTTTTGGTATTATTTTTATACTTGCAATTGATATTTTTTTAGTAGACATTTTATTCGCCATGAATTAAATTCACTTTTAATGCACAATCAAAAGCACTTCCTATTATTTACAGCGGGTACTATATTGTCTGTCTGTCATCCGAATAATCGATTTAATATCCTCAAACCTTTTTTTTTTACAGTAAATGCCAAGACGTTAAAAAACAATTCTCGTCATTAGAATTGTTTATTTTATACAAAATTTCTGTATTCTAAAACGAAAGAAATAATAGATGAATTGGTTCCGACAAGTTCAATATGTTTTTTGAATATTAATTACTTGTGAAGACATTTTACATTATTTTACATCTCATATTAAAAATATTGTTACTCACCAGTTTTCACCTGATGTTTGAGCGTGATCTTGCAGTCCTCCAGCAGCTGTTTCAGCGGCAGCGGCTCCTCTGGGAGATGCAGGTCCAAGACCTTCTGCATCTCCTCGGGCATCTTGAACTCGAGGATCTGGAAGAAATATAAGTAATGAACCATCTGCCGTACTTAGATTTTCAATATATATAGTATGGAGATATATTATTCAACAAATAGATTGCATATAAACGAAGATAACTAGGGAACACTCAATTCTCTAAGCAGGCGTTACAGTTCAGTGGCAGAGTGACCTGACGAGATAAAAGAAGTCACAGGTTCGAATCCGACTCGTATTGATGAGTTATTTATTCTTAGAAATTTATTCAAGATGACTTGACTATTTTTTTATAGTTAATTTAAAAAATACTATGAAATACCAAAAGACCTTATGAAATGAGTATTTTAAATGGAAGTTTAGATATGTAAAATTATTACAAAAATAATCTGCTGAATTCCATAATAATAGTAAAAAGAGTTTAAACTGTATTTTAGAGTTAACACCAATAATAAGTCTTAACAAAAATGTATCAGTCTAAAGTAAACAAACAAACCTTCTCGTTCCTGTCGTTAACCTTGTGGATGAAGTCCAGAAGAACATCCACGACCCTCGCCAGAAATTCCCGCGTTTGAGGACTGGCATCCTCTCTGTAGGGCAGGATCGCTGAACACACAGACAGTCATTAGGACAATTGATTCATTCATTTGGATTGTATATTTGAAATTGAATCAGTTTTTAGTTTCAGGTATGAAGATGTTTTTCATTTTATTTTACAGAGTACAAAGTTTTACGTGATAGAAATAAGGTCTAAAAAATTTAGTTCATCTTTCGTTTTCTATTTTTTTATTTTTATTTTTATTAGTTTGACATTTGTAGTTTGAGTAGTTTCATTTCATGTTTTCAAATTTCAAATGTATCATTTCTGTTACATTAAGACGTATTATTGTTCATTTACTAACGGTGATGGTTTAACTTTTGGTGTTGTTTTAGGAATGTGAATAGTGTATCACAATAAATATATCGATTATTAATTTATAGTGATGCTCATGAATGACTGGACCACTATCTTTTAAATCACGGGCGGGAAGCTACACGTTTGTGACGACGAGTACACAAAACTGTCTGTCTGTCTGTTTGTATGTGAATGTATAACTGGGAAGCCATTTATCTGTTTTAACTCTTTTATGGTTTTATTTGGCCAATAATAATATAGTAAGGTAATTTGGCCATTAAAATAATAATATATATATATTAGTTATATATTTCAAATATTATCAAAAATATCCCTCAAACTTTTATTGCAATAAACCTAGCGTTTTTGGGTAGCAGATGTACGAATTTTACTATAACAAAAATAAATTATATCAATTTTGAACCTTAATTTTATGAGATAGTAAGTATATTTTAGATCGTAGCCTTCATACGAGTTCAGCAATGTTTTGATTTTTTTCTCTGGCAGAAATAAATTCATTCTAATTTAAGCCCTACAAGTGTAGACATAGAGTTCAACGTTATTTAAAATCCAGTAGAATGAAAATAACTTTGTAGTAAATTCTTTTGTTATTGAATGTTTTGTTTTTGTGCAGAATTGTTTGATATACAAAAAAATCTCCATCCTTAAATAAAAAAACATCTAATGATACTCAAATACTTGTATGAATTTATGTACCTATATTTTATTATCAAAGTAACATTAACCCTTACGTAATATGGAATATGATTTTTTTATCAGTTTGTCTGTTTGTAAGCCTGTAACTCTAGAACCACTGTGATTAATTTTTTTCTGTGTTAAAATTATTATTGTCAGGGTTTTAGTATACATTATATTACTGTATTGTCTTAAATGCATAAATCTCATAAACTTTATTAAAATAATAAATATAAGCTGCCAACATATTTGCAGTGTCATCAAAATATATATGCAGTTAATCGATTTTAGCCCTTACTCCCAAACTATTAAGTGCTTATTTCGTCAGCCATATTTCTGACGTTAATGCGATCACTTGACGTCAGTCGCACGCGGTGTTACACTTAAAGTAAATTATACTAGTTGCTTTCCTTCGGCTCTATCTGTGTTTGTAAAAAAATATTGATAATTTTACTAAAAACACTGCTTATTCAGTTCATGACTTATATTCCATTTTAATTAGAGTCGAGATTCAGAAAACTTTATTTTTTTTGTTTTTACATAAAAAATAAAACTCAAATTTTCTTAAATCCCACAGATTTTTATTTACATCAATCATAAATTCAACCTGTCAGACTGTCAGTACCTAATTTTTGTATCATATTTATAATTTTAAAAAATTGTGCTCTCAAAAATTGTAATACATATCAATTTTGCAATGCTTCTTTTACCTTAAAAGAACCACATTATGTTAAATGCTGTGAGTTCAGACAATTAAAAATTAAGTTATATGCGGGTAGTTGAACATTCAGCTTGTTGATATTTCAGTAGACCCGCGAAATAAAAAAAATACGTAAGAAATTAAAAAAATAATGAATTCGTAAATTTCTTTGTATAGTATATTACAAACAATTTTTATATTTATATAGATGGTTCGAGCCCGGTCGTAATGTGCAAAATTAATATTTTTATTTATTGATAAAAATATTTTGAAAATCGACTCTATGTAAGCCTTAAAAGAAATTCCTTTACGTGGAACATTTATCGTAGCTTTTTATGAAGGTTAGGAATGTATATCAGCGAGAATAGAACTGTATCACTCTATTTATAAAGTTCATTTTTGACCAGCAAAATTTTATATTGAAAATATGTGAACTACCCTCATTCAGAAAGATTTATTTGCCAAACGTTACATCACATTCCAGATGCTACTCGTATTTTACCAATAAATCGAATTTTGAACCTTACATATATACAATACAGTAGAGTTTTCTTTGTAGCGTATATTTTTATAATTTTCATTACATTTTGGACCCTATTTGTATGAAATAAGGTACATTTTTGTTAATCAGCGAGAATAGATTTTTGGGAACTTATGTTTCGGATGTCATAAGCCGATTGCTCTCGAGTTGTACATTTTAAGAGCTTTAACACGCAAATGGCTTATGTACTTAGCAATTTAAATAAACTTCTCTTAGTAAATAATTTCATTTTCTGATTAAATAGTTATTTCGATATTTTATTATTATTATACTTCTTCAACAAGTAAACCATTTTTACTTAATATTTATTTTTAAAATTTGTATGTAAGTACTTACTTATATTTTATTAAATAACTTGTGTTTTTTTATATTTCCAATATATATATATAGTATGTATTTTTTTACATCGATTACTTTTTTTTTAATCTTATGTCTCATAGTGTATGTGTATTACTTATGTTTTTTTTACACATCACACTGTATTTTATCAGCTTGTATACCTACATGTTGTTTGTATGAATATAAAATAATTTTGCGACACTTTTTTCATCCAATCGATAATTAGTTTTTTTTTATAAGTATTTTTTAAGAGATATAAATGAAATATATTTTTATTTAAAACCTCAGCTTATCATAAATCCCGGTACAATAAAAGTGTTTTTCATTTAAAATAATTGCACATAGACGACCCCTCAGACCCTTCGATTAGCGTCGGCTCAAGGAATTTAGATTACTTTCGTTGCCAGAAATAGTTGGGATATTTTTACCTTTCAATATTTTGAATAGTTCGCATATGTTAACATTATATGTGAATGTCATGCGAGTAGAAGTCCAATTAAAATATTTTTTTTTATAATTGTGACATAAAAAATCATTTTAATTTAGAAAAAGAATGTATATATATATATGGGTACGGATTCGAACTCGCAGCCTCTGGAAAACTGTCTAGTCGCCAGGTTCGTTCTATACATATTCAAAATTTAAAAGTCAATTCATTTTACATTCCGTTTATAACATAAAAAAATGCTTGAACAAAAATAAAAAAAACTATACCAAGTTTTATATAAAAATATAGAAGCACCAACACAGTAGTATAATTTTTTTTTTTAGTAAATTAAAACAAAAAAAAACATCGTCATTTCAATAAACCACCCAACCCGCAAGTACCGGGGATGATCAAACCGACCCTCCTCACAGCGGCATTAAAAGTCCATCCGTCGGTATCTCCGACGATTGATAGACTGGGCTCGTCTGGATTTATAGGATATGGATTTTTTTATGTACTCTCAGATTCGTGGGGACGTTTTGAAATCATTTTCTTTTGTCCACAATATTTTTAATTCGAAACAATATGTCGTCTTCCATTTGTTTTTATTTCTAATAGTATTTGCAGAATATTTTTTTAAGTTAAAAAAAGTGTAAATATGCTTTATTTATTATTATTTTTTTACAATATTTTTAATAATATATTAATTTTATGTCCATTCCTAGTATCTACTAATCTTGGTTTTATTGGAGATTCAAGGTCAATGATTTTTTTTACAAATATTTATTGTACTTAAAAAACGTCAGACTCTAGTTGCATTTAGTAAGCCAAAGGGTTCCAAAGTGAAAAACAGACAAGAAACCACATGTATTAATCAGTTTAAATTGGTACCATCGAGCTGACCTGATCATGGACTGCGGAACTCGTCAGTGACTACTTTAGTTTAGTTAATGTACCCTTTTTGTATGGTTTATTTAATTTAAACATTTTGAAATTTGGAATGGTTTTGACAGTGGTACCCATAATTCGATTTTCCATATTAAAAAAATGTACTATTCTTAAGAAAATATCCTTGCACCAAATAAAATCTGTATCCATTTCCAAGAGAATTCACCTCCATATCTTTTTTTAATTACATATCTTTTTACAAAATCCACCCCCACACCCTCACACAACCCTCACAAATAAGGGATTTCTCTAAAGCTGATCATTACCGCCAGAGAGGCTGGGATCAACTTGTCCCATCTATGGGTATTTATGACCCCATGGAGGTATAGTAATTGTTTCATATTGTTGCGATTTATAAGTGAATGCGGGTTAAATTAGCTGTCTTATTACTTATTAGTATATGAGATATTTATTTATTTTGATATATTAAGTCCCAAGATGGAACAATATAGTATTTTATTTTAAACTAGCTGTATAGTATTGTCATGTAATAAAGTTTTAGTTTTATAATTGGAGAAAATTTTAACTAAACTTTGTTTTTTTAGTTTTATAATTGAACTAAAATTTTAACTAAACTGACGTACAGTTCAATTGGGGGTATATCGATGAAGACAATGTAAATAATCGTGAATGTTCGTAAGTTTTACTTAAATTATTATATTTATTCCACTATAAAATTATATCAACAGTAGTATGGTTATATGACGCTGAGGGATGTACAGGATGTAACGAGAAGAGTATTACATATGAATAAGAGAAGAGGGCAACCGAAGAAGACATGGGTGGAGTGCGTGAAAATAAAGTAGAAAGAAGAAAGACTGCACTGAGACAGTATGATAGAAAAGCGTGGATGACAATTTCATCTCCATACCCAAATAATTGGAATAAGGGCAGATGATTGAAAAATATAATAACGAACACCTTTATATAGAGTAAGATAAATCTTCAGACAAATTTATACATTAATTTCAACTCATATTCTTTTCTCTCTTCATTTCCGTTTTTTTTTATTATTTAAACAAGCGAATGTACCTAAGTGTGAGGTGGAATCAATTAACACTGAACATTAAATACGATTATAAATGAATCCTCGAAGGGTTAAAGAGACCCCCAACTACATTGAGGGGTTAACTAATTACCAGACGGTTAGAAAGAAAAAACCTATTTTTATTGATAAATATATAGATATATATTTTTATTGCATAACTATAGTTTTTGTTAAAGAGTATTAAGTTAAAATATTGGGATTATCTAGAAAATACCTAACCAGGCATCGAAGCAGGGAAATTTCGTGGATAGATTTGAAAGGGCAAAACAAATAAATTGAAAAAAAAATTATAATAAGTACTCTTGTACGTAAAACCATTTCCAAAAGGCATTTTTAAGATGAAAAAGTTAATTTTAAAGTGTTTCTAAGCCTAACGATTCATAACCACCAGAGCATAGCCCGCGCTTTGAACTTTGATTAATTACAATGTTTGAAAGTGTCGACCGGATAATTAATAACCCGCCATTCAAACGCAAATTATTTAAGTACTATGGAAATACTAAACTTTGAAGTATTATTATACAGAAATGTTTTTTATGTCCAAAGGGATAGGATGGGATAGGAGCGGATAGGATTACCCATGAAGAATTAACTTCCAGACTGCACTAGTTTGGTTAAAGACAACTATACATTAATTTTAAATGTACATATCAATTTATGTACATTTAAAATTACTTTATGAAAGATATATAGGATTGTAATTCCGTAACGTAAAGTTCAATAACTTGTATATACGAATATTTCAGGAATATTGAATATTACTATTTTACGCCAGCAACATCTGCCATATATATATATATGGTATTTTTTTAGTATTTATTCTAAATATAAAATATTTATATTGTTCTCGCATCTGACAAAAGTCTTACATTATTCAAATATAAAAAAAATATAATGAAAAATTCATCGAAACTGCAGTACTCAAACCTGCGACCACTAGGAAACCATCCCGTCGCTTTGCCAATCGAGCTATCGTGTCGCCTTAATTCCAGCACTCTATTTGTAATCGCCTTTATCGGGACGGAGGTGACAACTATTAGGCTTACAAAAATCCTATCCAATGTTTCTAATTGACATTGAAGGATGCCATATTATTATTGAACAAGTATACTTCTTTTTTAAAGTATGTAATAAGTGTCAAGTTACTCAAGTTATCGCAACTACCGGAGTAGGGTGATAGAGGAAATTATGTTTTCCTGCAAATGAGGGTAGATAGATATCTTATCAAAATAACGGCCAGATTATGGAAGGCCGTTTAAAGTTACAATGATACATCGCCATCAAGAGTTGTGATTGGTCGTCTATCTCGACATCAACCAATCAGAATTGATAATAAGGATCGGAGTGAAAAATAGTATTATTTATTTTTCGACATCGGTGACATTGTAAACGGACTTGAAAAGTACATCATTGCCAAGCTTATATTTTATGGTTTGTATAGCTGTATAGCTTTATAGTTTGTATGGTTCCATAGTCAATCCTCACTGTAAGTGCGAAAACATTTCCGTATTGTCACGTGGTCCCGTTGGGTTTTTTAACTGCTAGCCCCAAAACAGCCAGTATCATCAATTTTGCCAGGTAATCCAACAGATCCTACCGCCTATCACCTTCTTGACCAAGGAGATAAAAGATTTTTCCAAAGGAATGACAATAAAGTATTCCGCAGTTAATAGTCAAAATGGAAACCCTCGTACAGAACCACCTCTACAAATAATGTAGTTCTTGATAAACATCATCAACAACTTTAATTTTGGACATGGTAATTTGTTTTTAAAAATAGCAATAAACCCCTGTAAGGCATAGTTATATGAATTTTGCTAGGGAATTCGGAGCCTTTCACTTATCCATCCATTAATAAATTCATTATTTCCATCCATTAATAAATTCTACTAACATCAATAGATGGTTGTCTATAATTCTTCGTGATGCTAAAAACACGTAAGACTTACTTTATAAGACTTACAAATTTTATAAGACTGTTGTGGGCGGGTTATTTAACATTACATCTATCAAAATATTTCAAAAAAAATAATCATTTTTGAATCATCTGCAGTTCAATGCGCTCGCGCATCGCATCCAACCACGATGATCCGGAAACTAAGATAAATGGGCAACACCGCAAGTTTCCTAAATAAACAAAAGCTAGAAGCTCAACTTACGAATGACGTGTTTTCTCATTAAATCTCTTTAATTCTACTGAACGTAATTGTTTTTTATGTATTTCCCTAATAATTAGGCTCAAATACCACGAGTAGGTTTACTAGCTACTACTGCTAGTAGTAAAATTTAAGGTGAAATTAGCATTTATACTCACAGTCATAGTACAGGTTGCCGACGCCAGAGGTCAGCTTGGGTGTGCTCTGTCCCGACAAGGACGCCATTCTTTCACCCTACAGACAAAGAAATTCACTGTTCATTACAAAAATACTCTGATCAGATTTAAAAAACGTTTTAAAGATACTGTCAGAAGGAAAGCTTTTCCTTTTTTTAACATTGCGATCAATTACTTTTTCAAAATAATTATTACAGAAATGAGATTTACACAAATACTCTGTTTATACTTTAAAAATATACAAACAGAGCGCCTCAATGAAAATCCTTTGTAACATTTTTAATATTTAAAATTGCTTGTGGCAAAATAAGCAGCAGGTACCTACTAACACTTAGATACCAATAAATAATAAAAAAAGACATTTTAACAAAAACAATCGCAATTCAAAACCAAATTTTGATTAACATTTAGAAGTAGAAGAATTCCGCAAACTATTTTTCTTATTGTGCAGGAGAGTGACATGCAAAAAGATAAAACAAGATGGCGGCTATCGGAAAATCAATATGGAAGCAATAGCTATACAAAATGGCGGCTAAATGAACGAACCAACTGGATGTGTTCAGCTATTTGCTTGCAGTAGGAAAAAAAGCCGTCCAGAGTTAGCTTTGACATATCGCTAACTTCTATTTCTTTATTTACAGTCTGTAAAAAGAAAAAAGGTTGGTTAATTCCGAAACTTTTTATCTGTGACAGTTTTTGCAGATAAAAATCGAACGGCTCTCAATATTGACGTATAATGGAATATAGATATTATCGATCGATGTTCGGACTACGCCTACATAAAAAAAATGTGCGCATGCTGTTGCGCATGTGCAAAAAAATCTATAATCAAAGGTCAAAAGGTAACTCAGATTAAAAAATAATTAAAAAATGAATGTAAATAACAAAAATTAATAAACTACATCTATTCAACTCTAAAGCTAATGTACGCACCTTTTCAACAGATAATATAAATAAAGAGTTCAGTAATCACTATTTATAGGAGATATTCTTCGTCGAGAAACGTATAACTATGTGACAGAAGGGATCGTTGATAAATTTTTGAACGGAATTGGAATAAAAACGCGGTTTGAAGTTTTTCATAAATGAAAGAAGTATTTGAGGCAGTCCCTAACTAATCCCAACTGGATCGCCGTTGGAACTGAACTGTAGGCTGCGAGTTCTTCAGGTCCTAGGTTCTGAAACGCGCAGGCGCAGTGGAAAGGTCATAGGTAGGGGGTGGTTTAGGCTGTGGGGGTGACCAGCAGAATCAGGTCACAGATGGATCAATAGTGCCACGTTATAGATAAGATTTTCAATCTGATGTTTGAAATAGATAAATTTAATTGTTGTTTTGTTAAAACATGATAAGCTATCTCATAAATTGAAATTAATAACCGAACCGAAAAAAAAATTAAGAAGACAATCATTTCAATAGAAAAAAATAATGTTATTTACTTGTAATATGTTTTTATAATTTAAATATATCGTCTCTGTTGTATTGCCACAATGAAAAAAAAATCCCTGAATAATATAAATAAAATACGTGTGTTAATCTATCTTATTTATATTATGCTACCAAGACTACAAGGAATCTTTAAACTTATTCCGTATTATACCTACGATATTGTAAGTCATAGTTCTAGAGATTATTATTACTGAAAAATAAATATGACAAAGTATTACCATATAATATTAATGACAAAATCTTATCTCCAATGTTATAAACGTTATGGTAACACGAGTGTAATAAATTAATTAAAATCTGAGATTTTAATATAGCACCTTTGTTATAATAAATACAATATTGTTATATATATTGTTAATTCATAATTGAAGTTTCTTTGTGAAGGTTTAGATATTTATTTTGATAAAACTGATACTTTATCATAGATCATACAATTTATTCAATGTTATTCAATGTGACGAGAAAGGAAAATTGTGGGCAAATGTAAAAATCCACAAACAAAATAATAATACAAATCTAAATATGTTATATGTATTCAATAAAAAGGAACCATTTTTTTTTTCATACATTCATTTGGTTTTTCATTCATTATACAAATTCTTAAAGCTTTAGCTTTTACTAATAATAAAAAAATATATGCACTAATGTACAACGGAAAAAAGCAACTTCTATTTCTAGTAAGAACACAATGATTTTATTTAAAGATAAAAAAAAACTTTTCATAGACAACAAAGAATTGAAATCTAGGTCAAGCCAAATGTCAAAAAAGCCAATACAGTCCTACGCCCACATAATGCAGAGGTTAATTTTTTTTTTTTTAAACTACGAGTGTACTCTGTATATATTTATAATTTAGTAACATTTTTTACATTTATAGAATACAATATTTTAATACTGGTTTTAATAAATCATTTTTTTACAATAAATTATTTACAATAAAATAATTATCATCGATAAACGCTCTAATACATTTTCAAATCAAATATCACCAACAAAGTATAGATACATACTAGACATATATCTGAGGTTTTCGCCACCCTCCCCCAAACATTAACCCCACTTTCCAACCCTCAAGCAGGGCGTGGGCGTGTGACGTCAGAGGGCTGACCACGCCCAGCAATATAAGTGCTATATCTAGTTATATATTACCTTATTCTTTTCTGTATCTAATATAATGTGAAAATTATTCGTAAAGCTTTTTTCTGGTTTTGAAGCTTTTATAATTTATATTACAGCTATAAAATCGGGAATTCCAGAAAGGTCACAAAAATGCAGACGTATCTACCTACCTTCCTACGCAAAGAGAGTTCAAACGAAAAATATATTTACTGACGAGAATATGTTTACTGCAATGTTTCAATAAACAAAATGGCCAAACAAATAAACTTGTACTCAAAGCGGTAATAAAGCTTCTATATTCGTCAGTAGTGTACAACGTAGACATCCAACTTTACTGATGGTAAAATAGCTAACAAGACGTGACTGAGCCATATTCTTATAAAAATCTGTCAAAACGTCACATTACAAGTGCATTAAGATACGACTTTTGAGAAGGTGGTTAAGACCCTTAATCACACCATGTTACCTAATAAAAAATGGTCATTTCAACAGGAGTCACAACTGGATCATAAATCTCGACCCACCCATGCGTGGTTAGAAAAAACATTTCGGACTTCATCAGATTAAAGCCTGGCAGTCATTTAGACCTGATTCCCCGGATCCTAGTTTATGGTCTTAGAGAGTATGACATGATAAACGGCATACTAATTTGAAACCCCCACCATAAGCTTGCATCCATAAGCAGTGAAGAATTTTTCCATGCATATTTCTTTTGATAACTGGTCTTAACGTTTAAATGACTGCATTAAATCCAATTGAGATAATTCTTAATGAGCTTTATATTTGTTTAATATAAACTAACACACATTAAATGTTTATGAAATAGAAAAGTATCTAATAGTTTTTTCCTTGAAATAGTAGGCAAGACTAAGTATTAGACTGAAATCATAATAAAAGCCTGAAAAGCCGAAATATTGTTAATAGCGGTACTTCAGTATAAAGATATAATATTCTGATCTTTCAAGGTCAATATTCGTTAGTAAATCAGATAAGCTTATCGTAAAAGCAAAAGCTTTGTAAATATTGTGTTATCAGTAAGAGTGTAGCCACAGAGTAGAGACTGTCGTTGCTATTCAATATTTCACGAGAATCTACCCTCGTTTTTGATAGTGGAGTAGAGTAGAGTAGAGTGGCTACGTTCATCGTTTTGATTTAAGAATATTTTTTTTTTTTTTTTTTTAATGGGGATGAATGGATCAAGTGACCTTTTTTTTACAGAATCGCACAGGATGCGTATTTTTTATATACCTATCATTATTTTTCTTTATTCATCTTCCAAGATTAACTCTCTTATAAATATTTTTTTCCTATATTAACACTGTAATACTAGTTTAAAGTAGCTCTACCAGGCTCTACATCAGCCAGTCCCTTAATCAGAATACAGGCCACATTTTTTTTTTAAATCTCTATCTATTTAAATTTAACTGAAATAAGTAATAATTATTGTACAATATTTTGAAAATAAATAATTGTAATAATTAATTCAATCGTCTATTAAAATCTCTTTTCCTGTATTGTGAACTCTAGTTGTTATCGTTTTAATGTTTAATGGACGAAGTCACGTGGTAAAGAAAGTCTTTAAAAAAAATCTTTAATAATATAAATAAGCTACTCTGTGTTCAATCACTCTATATGTGGATATTCAATTTATAACAAAATAAGCCGTTTTTTTCATTTAATCTTCAGCGGTCCGACACGAGCATCGTTTGAAAGTAAGTCATTAATTATATATAATACTTATCTTAATAAAAAACTAAAACTAATTTAGTTAAACTAAATTTTTATTAACTAGTTTTTTGGAATAGTGTTAGTTATGTTATTTAACTGGTTTATCTTTATTTTAAAATAAATAAATACAACGTTTATGTTTTGTATTTTTTGAATCTCATTATCTCAAAATACATTTACTTTCAGGGAGTTTTATTATCATGAACTAAAATTTTAGTTAATTAAAAAAATATATATTTTTAACTATAATTAATACCGGGAAAAGCTTTTATATAGGTAACAAAAAGTCTTCTATGTTCTGTTCCACAGTAAAATTACTTCAACACGATAATTGTTAAAAATCTTGTATTTTGTTAAAGTTTCAAAGTACAACATGAAATAAAATATTTTTTAAAAGATTTACCTGACGTGTAAATAGACTTATATTTTAAACTAATCCCACGTTTTGATTGCGTTGTACCAACCATTTTCTCAGATAATCAAAATATTGGAGTCTCTCAGTGAATAAGTTAAGTAGACATCAATCAACTCGAACGGTTTTTCGTAAAGGAACACGTTACATTCCAATATAAATTCGCGATGCTATTGAAATTAAAAACATGCTAATTTTAATAGACAAGATGGCTAGAGACTATCCAACACTTTTAAACATTAAACAATATAAATTCTCATGTCATGTCATTGGTGTGCATCCTGAACTCTATGCCTGGACTCTTAGGAACCATTGGACATTTTATTGGATTGTAACAGACAGACTTACTGACAGACATCGCCACCTCGTTTTCCCTTAAACTCAAATACTTTAACCGTGGGGTTAAATTTAATGTTTAAAGTTAAGGTAAATCGAATTATACATGAGATCTTTACGAATATATTTATTTAAATCTGTTGGAATGTTTCCAGCTTTAGATATATAGACCTCAAAATTTTTGGAAATTATTTACTAATAAATTATTATTACTGAGAGGAAATTTACTTAAATAAATGAGTGTAGTATGAAGATATAATAACGATTAGCCATAAAAGATAAAATTTTATGAAAAAAAAGATTTACTTTAATTTAACAAAAAAATTATCTATTTATGTCTTAAAACCCACATGTAATATAAGTCCATTATATTACATGTGGGTTTTAAGACATAAATGATAAAATTTTTTTAAGACATAAATGATAAAAATCTTTTAAGACATAAATCATAAAAATCTTTTAAGACAATTCTTAAAAGACTTTCAAAAGTAAAACAAGTAAATCACATTTTTTTTTCTGTAAAATTAACCGCAATTTAATTAAAAACATGAGACAAAAAAATACAAGCCGATTCGAATTAGGATTTTTAATGTGCATCTCACCTTTTATTTTGGTCATTTATATCTCGAAGAAAAGTTTTCCAATACAATTAAAAAATGGAAATAAGATATTATGGTTTATTGAATTAAAACTTGCATTCTTAAATATATTTCATAAAAGTTAATAAAGCAACTCGTTATAAGAACTAAGACTAATTTTATTTATTATTTTAATATAATAATATTCTTTAGAACGCATTTTAAGATCACGAGGGATTTTAATAATAGCAAAAATGGCCGCATTTTCTCTTATAACATATATATATATATATATATATTTCTATACCAACCCCACATAGAAAGACACCTAATTTCGACTTTAAAGTTATATAAATTAAGTTTAAAATTCCTTATCACATTCAGAAGGCTCTATTCCTGTAGAGGCATGACAGAGAAAGGTATAAGTTAGAAAGAGAGAGCACAAAGTATTGATCGCATTTCAGTACATAAGCATTACGTACCTTATGTATGACCTAGTATATAGATAAAAGCTGTGGTATGTTAACACAAGTTGCACACATACATATTTCAATAATATCTTAGTGTGTGTACCTCCATAGACGCTTTCGTATTTAAGTTTTTTTGCACACATACATAACTTCGATAATTTCTTGGTCTGTGTAAAACATATGTTTTTAAAATATATATTTATCAATAACCCAAAATATCACTATGGGTTATTATTATTTTTTTGCATAGTTAGGTTTGTTTTGGTAATAATATATTTTTTTATTGTTTTTTTTGTTATCATTTTTTTAAATATTTCTTTATCTATTATGCATTTACAGTTTCGTTTTAACTTGATTTCTTTTTTTTCCTGAAATAATTTTAACAATGTTCTTTATTCTGGTAGTTAATATTATAAATAGTTAAGTTTATTTGTCATATTTTTTATAACTAAGACTTATTTTGATATAAAATTATGGTAACTGGTAAAAGATAGCATTGGCTTCGTTAATATTGACAAGAAAATTTTCAATAATAAGACAAAACCCTTAAATATATCTATTTATAATTTTACAATTAAAGCATGTAAATTTGAAAATTAGTGCACATATTTGGAGGTGGTTTATATTACGAATATTTTAATCCTGATTATTTTAAAAACACACATTTGATTATAATATACAAACATTTGATTATAATATTAACCCTGTGTTATTGAATTCGTATTTTGCTTAAATTAGTGATAAATTGTGAATACAGGGTAAATATATATATAATAGTAATAAAGGCTTTAGTTTTCCAAAGTTAACGCATATAGCTCGTTGTCTCTACCAAAGTGTTCGTTCACAATCATATAATTGTAAAGAAAACTAAACAGCGTTTATTTAAAAATATGAAATACCAACCATACCACTAAAATATAGTATATTGTAGTTTGTATTGACTCTTATATCTCTGTATATGACAGTAATTGTATCTAATGTCAGAAAACTAATTCATCTTTTTAGAAATCTTCAAAGTTCTCTTGATTTCTTCACTCTTCGTATAGTCTGTTCCTCTCTTGTACAATCGATAATTTCTTATTGTATGTCTGTATGTATGTCTAAGATTAAATTGCTAGACTAGGAAAAGCAAAAATATGATAAAAAACTGTTACTTTATTTTTATTTTTTTATTTTATTTGTTTGTTCTCTGAAACAATGTTTGTTTGAAGGTTGGTGTTATTGTCTGCGACACAAATAACTAATGCCAACATTTCAATCAATGCTTTTATGTTTTTCTGTTTTTGTTCCAATAAAGATTATTAAGTCCTAAATTAAATAATATAACTTTGTAATTAGCTAAATATTTGAGGTCCAGAAAAGATATAGCGTTTCAACTGATTACAAAATAAATAATTCGTAGATAGTGTATTAAAATGACAGTCACATAAATCAAAGGTCTAATGATATATTCTATATTTCTCGACACCAAGAATTATTTTATGAAAAATATATGCTGACTACGCCCCACGTCGGGCGCCATTTTTATAAAAAAATATTTATTTTAATAAATTATTATAAAGATGTTAATATATTTTAGAATAGTAACAAATATAAACAGACCTATAATGGTTTTCAATTTAGGAAACTAAAATTATCTTAAAGGTCAAAGTTTAAAATGACATTAAAAATTATTTAGTCCTCTGTCGTATTTTGAGAAACAATTAGGTATGCTTTGACATTTTAAATTCAAAAGGCATTCAGACATTTTAATCATTCTAAAAACAAACCTTTGTTTCAGATGTGGACGAAAGCCTTTCTTACCCTCCTAGGCGTGTACATTGTGTGCGCAGCGGATAACAACCAATCAGAGCTCACACAAAGCAATCGACCAATCATAACACCCGATGGGGGAGAGAGACAGGGAGATACCCCAGAAGTCGTGCTGCAATTGAAATATGAAGAAGGGGAACTGAATAAGATATATTTAACTCAGTTTAGGAAAGAGGCGAAGAGCTTCATACCGCCAGTACCCGCTCAGAGTTCGTTGTGTTTGGACCTGTGTCACGGAGGTTTTTTTTCTTTTATTATTTGGGTTTCTTTTTATTTGAGCCGTTTTGTGTTTCATGTTCACGTGATCATTGATATTGAGGTATGTCTAATCTGTATAAATTAATGAAATATTTTTTTTGAATTTCATATTTTTTTTTATATGTATATGTAAACATAGGCCTTTTCTAAGAAATTCGAACTTTATTACGATAGCTACAAACAGACACAATTAATTAAATTTGCTATAGAGGCCGATTAATATCGTATGTTTTTAAACAATCCGTTGATGAATGCATTATTATAATATATAAATGTCTATGGACAGTCTATGGTTAATAAAAACACAGAAATCTGATTGAAAACAAATAATTAATGAGTAAATGAATGGATATTATATAATTGATATAAAATTTTATTATATTTTATTACCTATATTATTTTTTTAATTAATACACTCCAGGAAATAAATTACTTTTGGTTAAATTAAACTAAATTATGCATAGTTTTCACAATATTATTAGAAATAAGACTTCTATTAAATTTGAAAGTTTTATAAATTACAAGCCCATGCTAAATATCAATATATTTAATAATTAGCACAATATAATTTTGCTATATTTCTCGTATGTTATTAATTATTAAATTATAAATAATTATAATAAGACAAATAAAATATATTTGAATCTTTATTTCATCCGATTTTGTAGGTATGTATCTAGAAACTTTGAAATATTAATTTTTGTTTAGTTATTTCAACAGAGAAATATAATTTTGATCATTGTAATGAAAAGATGTGCTTTTTTTTTAAATATATTAATATATATTCGGTGATTTATGTGTTTAACGATTTTGCAATTTTTTCTCGTTTTTTGTTGTTTATTTAAGAATAAATACCGTAACTCCATTCTTAATATTTATATCAAGAAATAAAAATGGCATTAATTTGTTAATTTATCTAAGAAATGTAATTGTTTTTATTGGATCAGAATTGACTCTAACCAACTTCTCCAGGTCTAGGTGGAGAAGCATGCGGGTCAACGTGCTCGGACATGGTGCCAGTTGGTCTACAATCAGCCCTGGATAACAGCAGCCATACTGACTACGAGTACGGACATCCCAGGGTCGCTGTTTGTCCCGTGTTATGTAGCAACGGTCTAGGTAAGTTAGTCTTTAATCGGGTTATGTTAACCCTAACTGTATAACAGACTCGCTTTCTTACAGTGGTTTTGACTGCTTATATTGGCAGATATTTAGTTGTTATTAAATTCGAATTAAAAGTTTTTAATTAATTAATAAAGACATATAAAAAATTAAGATAAATTTCCAGCTCAATTGTAATATTTTTAAGGCCTTTTAGGTACTATATGGATTTTAGTAAACCTCCTAGCATGTTTCTACATAGCTTTTCTTAATAATTGGGTAAGAAAATAAAAAACTAACAAATTAATTCAACTGGTAGGTTCAAAGACTAAACGATTTTTAAGTTCAATTTTATCAAAAAATACAATAAGTATAATTTTTAATTGTTTCAGGTTCACCCCTCTGCCACTGCACCAACGAACCAATTCTTCCAGCCGACTGGAACGCTGTCTGTGGCGTGTTCTGTGAGGTCGATAAATATGAATTACGAGGTAAGACAATACAACTCATTATTTATAAACTAACAACAAAATATCTAAATTTATCATAGTATTATTAAAAAATGTATTCATATAAATTATTTATCCCATTCATTGTCTTTACAAGTCATTTACAGTTTGAAAACAAACAAAATAACGCAACGGCGTAGCACGTCGTAGCCGCGCGTAGACGTCTGACGTAGCAAATTTTATCATCATCTTAAAGTAAATACAGAAGTTAATTGGCGTTTTCAAATGATTCTTGCACTTTTACAGCTATTTTATATTCAATTTAAAGTTTATATTCAATCTACGACTCAGACTTAATTAGCAATAGACTGCTACGAGCTCAATTCTCAAGTCACTGACACTTATAAGTACTACAATAAACGAATTTTAATTTATGAAGCTAAACTTAAATCAGGGTAATTTATCGTTAAGAGGTTTAAAAACCACCTTTATCTTTTTTTTTTAATAAGTTAATATATTCCAAGTTATGTTAAGACTCCTTTATTTAATTTAGTGGAATAATTACCAACAATAATCTTATTCTATTCTAAAATCTTTTCCTTTGTCATTAAAAAAAACGATTTAAAAAACAAAAATCCAAACCTAGTCTGGGCTAAGCTTTGTTTGAGCAGTCAGTCGGAATTAGTCTTTATATAATATAGGGTAGGTATTATGCTGATAGGGTTGTAAATCGATCGATCTGCAGGGTTTTCTATATAACAAGATATATATATCAAATCAAATCAAATCAAAAATCTTTATTGAAGGTAAGTTTTACAAAACATTTTTTCAACGTCAAAGCTACCGGCTCGGTATATATCTATTTGTTTGTTTGAACGCGCTAATCTCAGGAACTACTGGACCGATTTAAAAAATTCTTTCAGTGTAAGATAGTCCATTTATCGAGAAGTACTATAGGCTAAATAACATTACGCTAAGATAAATAGGGGAGGAACAGCAATAAAAAATGTTGCGGAAACGGCAATATTCAAAACTTTCCTTGCGTGCGCTGAGTACACGAGTACTAGTAGTACTGAGTGAAAGTTACGCAAAAATCAACTACTACTACTACTACTACTACAATTGTTCCCCTCTAAAAGTTCTAAAAGAAATCCCGTGACAGTATATATCTTCAGTATATAGCTTTAAAGATAAATCTACTATAACAATTTTTATGGATAACAAAATAGTTCTAAAATAATACATTATTTGCGAAGTCGTTTTAATAAACATTATATTAATCCTTATCAAAATGAAAAAGTTATTTACCACAGGCACTTATTTTTTAACAAAATCACCCTTGACAGTATTTGATTTCCACGAATATGTAAGGAGAGCGCTGGCCGACAGATTAACATATATAAAAATCATTAATTCAATTTTTATATTTTTAAAATGTTCACTTATCAATAAAATCATTGAGTAAGAAATTGACAGTTAGATCAACTATATAAGAAAGTCGTGTAGTTAAATTGTTTATAATTAAAAAACGGTTGAACCGATCTGGCTGAAAATTGATGGAGAGGTAGCATATAACCAGAAACGGACAAAGGATACTGTTTAAATCGTTCGACCACGTTTATTTATATATTTTAATGCGAATTATTGATTATCCGACAGTCATAATCATCTGTTAATTCCATACTAGGTATTTTAATAAATAGCGATAGATACAAGCGTACTTGTTGAAGTTCTCGCGGACGGAGTCACGGGCAACAGCTAGTATAGATATATAGCTTAAATGTAATATTTCTTACAGTTGTAAAAAAAAACTATATTTAAATTTAATAATTAGGAGATATGTTACTAATAAATAACTACTAAATAAACAGCCTGTCACTCGAAAATAGGGTATAGTATTGGTGAAATCTACATGCATATAATAAAACCGAAAAAGAGGTCAATTCTGTCCAGTAAACAATAACTAAATAAAATACTGTAGGGGTCCTTATACAAGTAACACAAATTTCAACGTAAAATCTGCTGAGTCGATTTTGATGAAACTTTATTTGTTATATAGCTATTACCCCTAGGCAACATATAGACCATAATCTATGTAAAAAATATATTATTTTCTCTTTGCAAGCGATAAACCTGAAAACGATTGGACTATTTTCTACTTTATTGGACCGTTTTCATAAAAGAAAAAAATATCATAAAAGAAATTTGCGCGAAAATTTAAAATTTAAATAACTTAATGAACACATCAATTTACTTATGTAATATACTTTTGTTATGTTTAAATTTACTTATGTAACTTTATTACTTTTGTAATAACTGTAACATGTTTGACAGTTAGCGCCATTGTTAAAAAACACGATTGATAAAATATCTAAAGCAGATGAATCGGGAATTTTACCAACAAAAAGAAAAAACTTAGTATATAATCGAAGTTTTTTTTTTTAACAAAACAATCCTAACTCAAAAGTAAATGGACAAAAAGTTAATCAAAATATTTCCAATAGGCATAATTTGTACTTGAGAACGTCAGATTACAATTGCACGGCTCACGAATGTAGATCCATGGAGAAAAATCAGCAAGAAATTCTATGAATACTCTTTTAAGCTATTTATAAAATTATCCATAGTTATTTCTATTTCATTCAGAATTGTCAACAAGTTGGTGATTGGCAAAAATCCCTATCGTCAGCATATTTTTTCATATTATAAGCTTCCAAGGATTCATTTTAAATATAGATCGAACTAGTCTCTTTTTTTTTAAATGATTCTACATTTGCTTGATTAAATATTCAGGTAGTCGTAGTATTTTGATAAAAGAATCCCATTGTAATTTTAAATCCAAAGATATATGTATAAAAGTACTTTCTAAATTACGTTGTCGAGAATTAAATTAAGGCGTAATCGAGGAATTAACATTACGTAAAGAAAATTGGAGACATATTGTTTTGTTATTAGGAAGCCCAAAGTTTTTTGCTCAAACCATTTGGTCCTTTTCCAAATGGTTTGAGCAAAAAACTTTGCTATCAATTTCATGTAAAACGTCTTTTTTGTTTATCAAATAGGGTAGATCGATAATATAAGCTAAGAATAAAAAAGGGCCAAAAATAGTCCTTGCGGAACGCCTATTTTGACTAATTTACCCGAAGAAACGGCAGCATTTACAGCAACTTTCTATTGTCTATTTGATAAATACTAGGACAGAAGAACAGCAACTTAGCCACGAATTCCGTAATGGTTAAGTTTACGGATTAAGGTATTACATGATCAACGCATACAAATGCCTTGGAAAGATCACAGTGGCATCCTTAAGTCTTCCTAGGCCTTCAGGTTGTACGCAACCCGATCAACACCTGCGTCAGTGGTTGTCCTACCTTTCGTGCACCAAACGGTTGGTTGAAAGCAAATAATTCTCAATTTTTTTTCTTACCGACAGTAGTACTGAAAAGGGACACCCTCTTTTTAGAAGGATTATTTTTACATCGGATTTTGAAAATACTCGTAGATATTACTTTACTGCGTTTCATTAATAATGTAAAGGAAACTTATTTATAAACTTATTAAAAATGTCTGCAAATACGGAAGCAATAATAGTATAGATTCTAACTGATATGCTCAAAAGTTCTAGATGTCCTTTACATTGAAACTTGATTTCATTATTGTATTTGAAGTAACAAACTGAAATTTAAAAATAGGTACATTTTTACGAAATAAAATCCGTAAGAAACAATTGAGCTAACACAATAAGATTGAAGAGTTTTTGTAATTCCTATGGAAATTAAAATAATTTTGCTTATACATATACATATAAAAAAAATATATTTAAAACTTACCTGTTATTATGTTATTTTATTTTCGATTAGCTTTGTTTTCTACAAAAGATGTTTTTGTTTTTTTTTTAAGATGTGTATTTAAATCTTATTTTTGCAAATTTATACATGAACTATCAAATTATTATAAATTAATATATCTTTTCAAAATTAAATGTGTCGTTGCATATTGAATTTAAAATTTACATTATCTGTCTAGGGTGCCCAAAGTGTGAAGACACAGATTTTCCTCTACAACTCCATGCCGGGAGAGTTCTTAATACGGCCGAGGGTTGGCAATCCTGGTGTAACGTGCAGTGCAGGCAAGGACATGGTGGGGCAGCTTGCAATTGCGATAGAGCACCATTTCAGTAGGCCAAAAGACCGAGAAGACCGGAAAGACCAAGAAGACCAAGCAATGCGTGGACGTGAACATATTTTAAAATTATGTTTCTTTTTTAAAACTAAGCTTTTATACTTGCTATTAATATTTTATTTGGGTACTTACTTTTTAAACTCAATTTTTATATTTTCAGACATTAATAATAATTTATCAAATGCTGTTTATCATCTTCACTTAATTTGCAATAGACCACGAGTAGACCGAAAGAAAATCTTTTTTGCGAGTCAAAAAAAAATTGTTAACTAGATACATTGCATTTATAAATTAGGCTTGTAATAAAATATATCATATAATTATAAAAAGGCATGATAAGTATTCGTTGACGGTAAGGTAAGCCACTTAATTAATAATAGTACGTAAGTAAAAATAAAATAAGCTATGTACATATAAAAAACGATGTGCAAATGACAATATAAAAATTAGATGATGGAATAATGGTATTCCAATGTAATCTTAGTGTTATTAAATTATTTTCATTTATTTTTTTATTTTTATTTTTTTTTATTACCTACCAGTCAATTAATGTCGGGCCTCATACCATCGGATAGGGCTGGGACACATTTCTTTGACTCCCTAAATTTTTCAATTTTAATAATGACGGTAGTTGTAGTCGGAAGTTTTTGAAAAAAATAATAGTTCAGTGTCGTTTTGTAATATTGTAAATATGTAAATACGAATATTAGGTGCTTTTTTTTTGTTTTTTTTTTTTTTATTAAGTCAAATAAGTTTTCTTATGTCACATTAGTTACAGTAACAAATATTTAAAAGATAATTATAAATCTCTGTTTTTTATAGGTAAATGTAAAGTTCTCAGAATAGGTATTCAGTAGATCGATATAGGTACATTATTTATAATAAATATCAACATATTTTCTTAATACTCAAACATATCTATATAAATAAGTAAAACGTAACGTTAAATAATCTTATATAAGTCGCTATGAAAAAAATGGAGTGAACGAAAAGAACGAAAGAATCAATGATTGAATAAAGAAAGAATGAATGAGTGTATCTCAAAGTTTAATGAATTCCGGCAACGTTAAGGGTTAAATGTATCTAACCTTCTAATAAAATATGGTTCTATGTAAAGGAAAAAAATAGATGTTAAAATATCAGCAAATAACATTATTTCAGTCAGAATAACGTTTGCGAATATCTAGAGAAGTACTTTGTTGAAAAGACGAGTATATAACCTTTTTTTAGATTATATGTTTTAATTCAATAAACTGAAAATCGAATGATATTCGCGACTCTGAAACACGACTCTCGTCTCTAAGGGCGCTTACGCACCGAGTGTTTAATTTATCGCTTGCGACTTCGAATAACAAAACTACCTACTCATATAAATGAATACTCCAGCATCAGACCATCAAATTAAATTGGTGCGTACGTAATCGCCCTAAATGGTAACTACATAATTAGAATATAAAATATATATAATAATTCTCTCCCCGCGAACAATTCACATTTTTATATAATGACGATATGATTGCACTACTATTAAATTAATTCGACCACAAGGTATGAGAACATCACATACACGGGACTGAGGGGTCTATGGTATTCAAAATCTTATCTATGATTGTTTTCCCTCACTGCGGTTACAAAATCTATCCAGACTTTTTACCAGACTCAAGGATAGCTCCAGAGATAGACAAACTCAGATAGCTTTATTATATTACTATTAGTTTAGAATCCTTTCTACGTTATTTGTTTTGTATGTTATTTACTTAATATATAAGGATTATTTAATATAAATAATAAACAAATTTCATCTACTCACTCTAGTTAAGTTAGTAAACATGTCGTTACCTCGCTGTAGTACCGTCTACTGCTAGAACAAAATGAAATAGTCTAATTGTGTACCAGTTAAATAACCACAGACCGTAATACAAATAGACACGGCAATTACTTTATATAAAATATTAATTAATAAAAATAATTGAGGTTATCCACTAATAATGTTAAATCTAATTTTATAAAAATTATTTAACTAAAATCTTTTAACACGTGTAAAAACATGTAATGATTGTTACACAAATTGTCTTGTGAGAGTGAGACAGAGAGACAAATAGTAGGTATAATAATCGTTTTAAATAATGTTGTTTTGATTTTATTGAGACTCCTCGTAAGTTTTTTTGTATGTGCACTTACATTCACAATGTTCATAGACCACTTTTAAAAAAAATCTATTCACAGTTATATTACTTAACCAAAAGTCACATCTAATTATTTACAGCTCTATATCTAGGACATGATAATAACAAAAGCTGAAATATGAAACCTTATTACCATACATTAAGGTAAATAATCGATTGCACTAGAATATAATAACTAATTTACGCATTAAAACGTGTAGACTCGCTTATTACCGTCATCTAATAAGCGTACATAAAATTATAACAAGTTAAGATTAAAGTTGTAAATTATAATTTAAAAAACCCCATATATTTGCACTTTTAATATAAAATCGTTATAAGACCGACATTTAATCATCCAATATCGTTATTTTAAAAACACTTTCGCCGTTTATTATTTGACAAATCAGTTTTACGGTTCATCAGCAGATGTGCATAAGTTGGTGTAGGTAGGTATAAAAATAGTGTTGTATTTGATTGTGTGTGAATGCGTGTGTGTGTGTGCGTGTGTGTGTCTGTGAGTATGTGTGCGTGTGTCTGTAAGTATGTGTGTGCGTGCGTGTGTGTGTGTGTGTGTGTGTGTGTGTGTCAGGTAAGTGTGAAGTGTGAACATGTGCGTAATAAATAATATGTGTGTGAGTGTATGTATATTATAAGTATGATGGCTTAGCATATCACGCACTTGTATGTGTCATATATACAATATTATGTATAATATATTAGAATAAGTTATTTAGTAAACAACCAAGAATAATCGCGACAAACAATATCACAAAGGTCTTCCAATAAAATAAGAATTTAGGTTAGATAGTTAAGGATGTTGCTTAATATTTGTTACTATGTTACTTAATCATAAAATATATAATGTATATTTAATATATTGTCTTAGTCAGGAAAAGTTTACTCCGGTAGGTACCTATATCTTAATTTTAATAAAGAATGAAAAGTAGAATTTAATATATAAATTGTTCAGTGTTTCAAAATTATTATTTGAGAGGTTCTCTTATTATATATCAAATCCAAATATAAATATATGTATAATATAAAATCTCTTCGCATACGTAAAATCCAAACGCACAAAAAGTTTAATAAATTTTCAAGTACCTAATATTATAATTTTGTTTCCATTAAAAAAAATCAATTATGACATATTATGTATATATAAATAAAGTATATGTAGGTAAATGTATTATAGTGAATTAATTATTTCTTCGTATGTAGTTACTTTTATTAACTGTATTTAGCATACTCGGTGGAATGTTCTAGTTGGCGGCAAATTATAAGAGGCGCAAATTTTCCAAAATGGTTTTTACCACAAAAAAAAATTATATATAATCTTACAGTTCTTAACCAAAAATTATTATTTTACCTAGATCACGTTCTTCCTATTTTGAATGTATTTAAATTTTCATAAAATTTTTGTCTGATTCAGTCGTAACTAAATTATATTTTTTTTTACTTGTTGAAAGACAGGCAAAGGAACATAGCCATACAACCTTCGTGTTAAATGATCTCTATTTATGGGAAATATCAGTAGAATTTATATTTGTGTTTTTTTAAGTACTAAAAAAATCCATCTACAAATGCCATTTAACTATGAATTATCAAATTTCTCTTTATATTTTGATAACTGAATAATCCACCAACTAATTAAGGCTATAATGTGTTTTTTACATCCTTTTAAATGTCAGATTATTTATTATTAAAAAAGAAAAATCGAGAAGCTGCAATAGAAGGTTTAGGTGAATAATTATTGTATAACTGGTAGTAATAAAAATAGTTTAAAAATTATCTGCAATGTTGAATAATAATGAACTGTAAAAAAAAGAATGAAAGATATACCTAAGTAATGTTAAGTAACTATTTAATTTCATATCAAATTTGAATAGACTAAGCTTCTATAAGGTTAATATAATATTTAATAAATAATATAAGACAATCTGTGTATTGCTGTGTGATGTATCTTAGGTTTTTTTTTTCAAATAAAATCAAATAACTACGTTCTTCAAGCTTGGAATAGGAAATATATTACATTTTTGTATAAAAATTAGACAAGGTGTTCAAATTAGAATGGACAAAATGTTTTTTTTTTATTGTTATAGCTTGATTAGTAAAAAAGCGTTTATAAATAATGTAGGGTAGGTCGTTCTATTGTCATGTAATAGTTCCTTTCAATGTTTTTAATTGAAGTGTAGGTATTGCTTTTTTTATAAAAAATACGTCATTTTTTTAAAACTGTTATATTTTTAATCTGTGATAATATTTCAGTTGCTGTTAAAGTCGTTGTTGTTAGAAATATAGAAGAAAATTACCAATTTTGTTTCATTTATGGTTTTTATTTTATCTTTAAAATAAACCTTTAATCAATAATAAAGAAATATGTTGCATATATATTAAAAAGTCTCAAGACCGTCAAAACAAGGTAGATAAGAACTTATGCTTTCGGCTTTAATAGAACAACACTTATTTTCTCAATATCTCGTATAAACGACGCATCTATCGAAAATATGTAAAGATTCATCAACACGTCACATATTTTAAAAATATTACGGTTGATAAGAGTTTTTAGAGGTAGATCCTTGTGTATACCTGATAGACAAACAAAATACTTAATAACCTAATACCTAATTAATTGAAAGTATTCTGTTTTTTATCATTATGTGAAATACAACAGGATAAAATATGTTGAGCAAATCAAGATCTGAGAGTGAACGAGAGGAATATATAATAGAGTAAGACATACGTATAGTCCAGCGATATTGTCCTAATTTTCAAAGGGTAAATGAGTTGCAATCTAGCCCACTATATCATTGTGGCAACTACATTATCACTGGAACATACTCCTCAATTTTCAAACTGTATAGCTACATACTGCTATTTGCTAGTCCCGATAAGTCCGAAGGATTTCATTTAGGCCAGCCATAAGGGATCCGTTATATTTTGGAAATCTAATTACTCGTTCAAATTAATTTTAAACAAAAGAAATATATGCTCGTGTATTGTAACAGTTAAATACTGACTGAGATGTAATAAAAAGAAGAAAATCTAAGAAAAAGAAGAAGATCTAAGGAGAAGAAGAAGATCTAAGAGCTGTGGGGGATGTTATAAATGTAATTAAAAATAGCTTTAAACTTCAATATCATCGTTTATTATCATAGAATCGAGAAACTCTGATTCAAAAGTATCTTAAACTTATTCCTAGTAAATTTTCACTGTGGTAGGTAACTGAAATACGCGGCGATCGAAGCCATCGTATCGTAGTACTCACTATTTTCTTCTGGGGTGTTTGTAGAGTCTCAGCCCGCATGGTCTGGTCACCAATATTTTTGCAGAGTGCTTAGAATTATATCTACATATTTTTATTTAATTTAGTAGACTGTAATACCTTTTTATTCGCGTAGACCTCCTTTTCCGTTGTTCTTTTAGTTACTTGAATGTGCCGTAATGGAGATAGCTTATTGCTTATATACTTGACTTATATTAGAGTTTAGAGGAAACAATTATTAATCTTAGCAGCAGAAACCAGCTGTTAAATGACTCAAACATACAAACAGATTGTAAAAATTAATAAATATATATATTTGTGAAAGTTATTAAAATTATATATATGTTGCCTATACACACAACATTTACAGTAATAATTCGACGTATAAATATAGAAAAGTACTAAAATATAATAATAAAATACTTGTAACCTTATAAAGAATAAAAAATAAATATAAACAATTTTCAACAACATAATAAAAAAGATGGCAAACCTGTAAGATATAATTAAACAATTCAAATTTGTGTGTGAAAAGTTTGTGTCCATAATTATATTTTTTATATAACTAACTCCTTGAATAAGTTTTTATGTTTGAATTAACCTTTCTACATTCAATTTTACATTCACACATAAATTGACACGTTTTTAGGACATGACACAGAGTTCAAAACAACACCGTTTAAAAAAAAACTTTTCACCTGTTCGGATGATTGCTTTACACGCAGACACGAAGCTTCTTAGCATTCCATAGCTTCACCGTGCGGGTGCCGGGACCATCGCGTTAGCTGTGAGAGGAGTGCAAACAGATCCTGGGACTTACGACTCAGGTGTAGGTTTAGGGGGCCCTTTAAAATACTCATTAACGCATTACTACTGGACAGTTTTTGTTGCAATTTACTATAACCCCGGTGTGATTTAATATACTTATACAATACAACAATACCACGGATTATAGTTCGTACAGATTTTGATGAAAATAGGTGTGGTTATGATCTAAGTCAGCCTAGATGATTTTCACTCCGGATAATTTAATAATTAAAACGGAAAAAACTAAATTGTTTAAGCTATAAATCCTAGAAAACTTACAAGGCTTGGCTGTGTATCTATTATTGATGTTAGATAACTTAAAATTTGAGAGAGAGAGAGGCTTAGTAAAATAATATAAAGCTAATTCTGCTTCTTCTAATTATCCTAAGCTGACAGTATCTTTCTAAAAATTAAGGAAGTTATAGGTAAAAAAAAACATCTTATATGGAAAGGAATTTGGAAAGGGTCCAGCGATATGCCAACAATACAGATTCTAGTACCACCCAGCCCTGGCGTACGTAGAACTACGATATGAAATCAACTATTCTGTACTGAGTTAAGTGTGCTGAGAGCAGTTATTATAATTTGTTTATATCTTTTCCACTTTTAATCATTACCAATGATTACTTGTGTAGTTACGCCAAATTGAGGTGTCAGGAGGGCCTACTTTGATACCATACTTATAGAAATAAGCCCCTCTGCAAGGAAACCCCTCAACTTGAAATTAAAATTACAAGAGTTCCAAACGCGCCCTGGTCTGAGAAAAATCATACAACAAAATCAGCCGGGTATTTATTTATTGTGATCACTGTTTCACAAACGTCAATATAAATTGATCAAATTACGACAAACCATCACAATCAATTCGATGGGAAGGCCTAATATGATATTTCTTTATGATTTACATACAAAACCTTAAGTAATTACATAGTCTTAATTAAACCAAAAAAAAACACATTCATTGCACATAATTCAAATATTTTCTGAATGTCAATGTTATCCCAAATGCGATAAGCAATGTGAAAATGCGAAAACTTAGAGATGATTTTCCTTACCTCTAACCTCCATACTAAAAATACAATCTAACCTATTCTTTAATTTTATAAACTGGTGATAGCAACGCCATCTATTAGTGAAGCAAGACAAGGAGTTGACCTGGAAACTCAATTTTAACTAAAAGTAAATTTAGTAAAGTTGATAATTATATTTAATAATGTTGGTCGTAAATGGGTGCAGTATGGTTAACAGAAATAAATATTGTCTCGAAGTTTACAAAGCAGAACTTACAATTTATTTTGTTAACAATTGAAGCGTGTTTTTTAGTTGTTGCTTATCAATAAGTATACATTTTATTAACAATTAAATCTACGGTTAGACTTGTGTGTTGCAGGACTAACTTCATATTTACGGCAAAAAGTTATTTTAAAATAATTGTATTATTTTAGTTTATTACTTACCAGGGGGTTTTTCTTTTTATATTGTGCTCAAATTTGTAATTATTATTTCAACTATAACGTTGCATTATTTGATAGTAGCTTGGTTGTTGCTAATAACTGGAAGCCGAAGCCGCATCTCAGAAACGAATTTTATAAAACCACAACTGTCAATTTTATATCCATTGGTCAATGACAAATCTCTGTTTTATTTGTTTTCTTTTATGTATAATAAAAATTTTACTGTGTTTTTAAACACAATGAAAATGTTTTTGTGTTATTTTGCGTATGCTAAAGTAAAATCTTTGTAATGTCAAATAACAAAATAAACATTCTCGTGGTATAAAGGGAACAGAAAGGTTACTGTGAAATGAAATAAACTAATGAATAAAAAATAAAAGAATTGAATATATTTATCGATAAAAATATGGAATCTTCACAAAATATGTACTGTCGCTTATGTGCCGAACAAAAGAACCCTACTGATATATTAAATCCCGAAGATAACGCACAAAATTTTGAAGAAATAGTTTTGAAACTGAATTTTCTAAGTGCATTATTTATAGATTTATTTAAAAAAGAGCATATATTGCCTAAAACAGTCTGTTTCAGTTGCTATGATGGATTGACTAGGGCTCACGCGTTTGTTGATCAAGTTAAAAAAGCTCAAGAGCTTCTTCTGAATATTTTTCAAGATAATATTGATAAATATGTATCCTCAGATGACGATAAGGCTGGTCTTGACGAATATTTAAACCCACCAGATGATCCAAACGTTATTGATGAAATAAAACAGGAATCCATACAAATAGAAGTACCAATAACCGGTACATTAGAAGTTAAAAAGGAACCAAAAGATGAGTTAGAGAATGACCAAAGTCAAGATAGTCAGTTAGATGAGACTTTAAATGTTCAAGATATATTAGATGCGGCAATATGCAATGTGCCATATTCAGAAGTAACATTATACGCGAAAGACGTGAAAGGGGCCAGTAAACGGTCAATAACATCATGGAAAGAATATCCCTGGTTGTGTGCCCATTGTGATATTGAATTTCTAGATATAGTCACATTACGAATGCACTCAAAAATGACACATGGGAAATGCAATCCATTTGTATGTATAGATTGTGATAACTTTGGATCTGGTGACTTTGAATATTTTATTAATCATGTTAAACTACACCGTAAAAGGCTGAGGTAAGGTGTTTTATTTTTTGTCTTATAATGTTACTATATGTATGTGATACTTCCATGCTTTGTAAACTAAAACTGCATCAGCTTGATGTTTGGAACACATTTGTGATATAATTAAATAGTTAAACAGTTACTTATTAATACAATATTATGTTACATTACATATGTTACGTAGTTGCTTTATATTCTAACTTCCTCTATAAATGAGCTGTCAATGCAGAATGGAATTAATTCTCTATAAATGAGCTGCTAATGCAAAATGGAATCCTATTTGATAGTTCATACTGTAGACTGATAGAGACTAGTTCCATGAAACAAACAAACTTAACATATTTATAAAATTTGTATTAATTTATATGAAAACTAAATCATCATTGAAGATCTATGATCTTCCTGTTTTCAATTTACAAACATGCTCTTAACAGTTAAACAGCTTATAATGATCACTATACAATAATACACTTAAAACTTGTAATGGTTCCATTTTTCCCAAAAAGTATTTTACTCTTTGATTACTTGCTTGAAATATTTTTATAATATCTATGTTTATGTATATATATTTTTTTATACCATACTCCAAGATATCTTGCCCATTTGAACTCATCCGTCTTACAGATGAACTGGCATTTATTGATTTATTTCTTTCTTCTTCTTTTTATTCATATTTAATCATAGCAACTGAATTTTAATTTCAGGAAGGATATGAGTAATATTACATTTATTTACTGTATTTATAAACTATTCTTCCCTTGCATAGACATTTTAGATAAGTAATAATTCTGAAAGTTAATACCATGCCAATATATATTTCAGGAAACGGTGTTATTACTGTGACGAAATTGTAAATGAGGAGCTTATGCCAGAGCATCTTCAACAACACATACAGAAGAACCAAGTGCCTTGTAACATGTGCGGGGAGATACTAAAGAACAATGAATCCCTACAAAAACATCTAGGGGAGTACAATTCGACAAAACCAAAACGAAAACCAAGAAGAAAGAGAGGTACCCCGCTGACAATAGAAGAATTAACCTGTGAATTATGCAAAAAAGTGTACAAAACCAGAAATAGTTTACGAGATCATATGAAAATACATAACAATGATAGAAAGAGGAATTACACATGCGAAAAGTGCGGCAAAATGTTTTTTAATAAGGGAACTTTATCAGCTCACATACTAGCACACGACCAAGTCAGGCCTCATATATGCCGAATATGCAATAAATCCTTTCTATTCCCAAACATGCTGCGACGGCATGTAGACATGCATTCAGGGATCAAGCCGTTCTCCTGCGAACAGTGTGGAAGGTGCTTTAGACTGCAATATCAGTTGAATACACATAAAATTGTCCACACAGATTCCATGCCATTTGTGTGTCAGTATTGCAATAAAGCTTTCCGTTTTAAACAAATCTTGAAAAACCATGAACGTCAGCATACTGGGGCTAAACCTTATGTCTGTCAAAACTGTGGCATGGAATTTGCAAACTGGTCAAATTATAACAAACATATGAAGAGAAGGCATGGCTTAGATAAATCAAAGAAGAAGATCACTCCGGATGGAGTGTTTCCTATAAACCCTCAGACGGGACAACTGATACATTTAAATGATGCCAGCACGGAGGAATGGAAGACCAAAATTATGGTACCAAGTAAAAGAGGTAAGAAGAAGGTTATTGAAAAAAGTTGAAAACATAATTTAGTATATATGATATATTAGTTTTAAGTGTGTACAAGTATCCACAGCCGTACTTTTATTCTATTAATTAAATATTTTTGATTTAAATTATTAACATTTTAATATAATTTAATATGAAATGCTTGGATTTATTTATGTTATTTAATTATTTTTTGTTTTTAGTCTTGCCATTAATTTCCCTTGTCTTTTTTGAATGCAGAAAGAATTAAACAAAAGAAAGTTATAAGATATAAATATAATTAATGTTTTTATTTATTTATAAAAGCAAATTAAAACAGTATTGTTGTAGTAAATTGTAAATAATATTTTTACACAATAAATATACAGAAACTAATCATAAATTTTATTCTTCTGTACCCAAAGTATTCATTCAGTGCCCAATCTGTGCTTACAGCCTCAAACAATAATCGAGTCAAAAGTATATAAATTATAAGTATAGAATATAGATCATCTAAACTGAAATGAGGCAGCCCACTACTACACACACACACACACACACACACAAGAGAATTTAATATAATATATATGCAAACAAAAATTAAACTGTGATTGGTCATTCAGTCGTTTATTAGTCACAAACCAGGGAGCACGCGTCGTTCGATCGCGAAAGTGCTGTCAGCATGTCAACTAAAAGGCATCTTCGGAGTCAAAATATTTAAAATATTTTAACATGGATAATGCAGACTATATTGATTATTTACATAATTTAATCAAACTCAATTTTTGACTACTGTTATAACAAAAATCAATCCTTAAATAAAAGTATATTTAATGGTTACATAAAACTGTTTTTAATTTTAATGCAAAAACTATATACAATTGTTATATAAAACTATTTTTAATACAGAGCAGACGTCTTGTTTCATACTAAGCGCTAGCGCGGCTCCATATTTTGAGCATTTTCGGATTTATCACGCCACAAGTCCACCGAGATGTCTGCATACGAATCGGTCGAAGCAGCCACGAAGAAGTATTTATTATTGTAAGCATTGTAGCTTACTTGCAAATTGTAATAATAAACACTTCTGCGTGGAAGTAAGCATAGCTGGCAATTAAAAAAAGTATTCAGTCGTATATTTTTATTTTGTAATAAAATATAGTAATACCCCGGACTTACGCGATAGGTGGGACCGAGCGCTATCCGTGTAAGTCGATGTAGATTTTTGCATATAAAAAGACATACAAACTACGTTTAATTAGGGCCTTGTATCAAATTTTAGATAATATTACAAACTATATTTTAATAAAGTGTATAAACATAATTCAAAGTTATTTTGATGTAGGTTTCATAAAATCTAACAAAGTCGTCTGATGAGTCAATGTTTTCTTTCTTCTCCCGTAATATCTCGTCGTAGCAAGCTAGTAATTTTATATTCCTTGTTTTGTAACAAAAATGCGATCTTTATCGGAGTGTATGCCGTCTAAAATTGTTAACCCTTTTTCAATTGAATTAAGGGCTTCTGTCAAGTTTCAAACTGTCATTTGATCTTCTAATTGAACTGGGTCCAAAGAATCAGGATTATCAATGTCTTCCTCTTATACACACATTGTTAACAGCTCATCCATTGTAAGTTCCTCATTTCCTAAAAAATATTTAAAAATGATTTATAATTTATCTAGTCGACAATACACAATATTGTACAAACAGTAAAGTATCAAGTTAGGTTTTATAAAATATTTTGTATTCGTACAGCGATGTTTATGAACAAAAATTTTGCATGAAAGAAATACAGAACAACTCAAGACAACGGTCTTAGACCGACTCAGGGTATACTCAAGACAACGGTTTTAGACCGACTCAGGGTATACTCAAGACAACGGTCTTAGACCGACTCAGGGTATACTCAAGACAACGGTCTTAGACCGACTCAGGGTATACTCAAGACAACGGTCTTAGACCGACTCAGGGTATACTCAAGACAACGGTTTTAGACCGACTCAGGGTATACTCAAGACAACGGTCTTAGACCGACTCAGGGTATACTCAAGACAACGGTCTTAGACCGACTCAGGGTATACTCAAGACAACGGTCTTAGACCGACTCAGGGTATACTCAAGACAATGGTCTTAGACCGACTCAGGGTATACTCAAGACAACGGTTTTAGACCGACTCAGGGTATACTCAAGACAACGGTCTTAGACCGACTCAGGGTATACTCAAGACAACGGTCTTAGACCGACTCAGGGTATACTCAAGACAACGGTCTTAGACCGACTCAGGGTATACTCAAGACAACGGTCTTAGACCGACTCAGGGTATACTCAAGACAACGGTTTTAGACCGACTCAGGGTATACTCAAGACAACGGTCTTAGACCGACTCAGGGTATACTCAAGACAACGGTTTTAGACCGACTCAGGGTATACTCAAGACAACGGTCTTAGACCGACTCAGGGTATACTCAAGACAACGGTCTTAGACCGACTCAGGGTATACTCAAGACAACGGTCTTAGACCGACTCAGGGTATACTCAAGACAACGGTCTTAGACCGACTCAGGGTATACTCAAGACAACGGTCTTAGACCGACTCAGGGTATACTCAAGACAACGGTCTTAGACCGACTCAGGGTATACTCAAGACAACGGTTTTAGACCGACTCAGGGTATACTCAAGACAACGGTCTTAGACCGACTCAGGGTATACTCAAGACAACGGTTTTAGACCGACTCAGGGTATACTCAAGACAACGGTCTTAGACCGACTCAGGGTATACTCAAGACAACGGTCTTAGACCGACTCAGGGTATACTCAAGACAACGGTCTTAGACCGACTCAGGGTATACTCAAGACAACGGTCTTAGACCGACTCAGGGTATACTCAAGACAACGGTTTTAGACCGACTCAGGGTATACCTACTCAAGACGTTGTCTTAGACGTTGGTCTTAGACTGATAGTACTTTCTGGACCGACTCGACTGAGGTTGTGTTTGGAATCTTAAAAATATTTGTAATAAAGAATCAACAAATATGTAAGTAAAATAATCCTTCTTACCGTAAGTTATGACTCAAGTGTCAAGTACAGAGACGTGAAAAAAAATAGAAATTATATTATAATTTTTTTAAGATATTTTGTAAAGTATTGATAATTTTGTTCGTCCCAGGATTGTAGTTGAGTATGTTTTCTTACCCAAGGTATTTTTTAATTCTGAAATATATGGCAATTAATACAAGAAAAATGTACCGAAACTAGGCCTGAAATAGTGGAATATGTGTGAAGAAGGAATGGAAAATCGATTTATTAATATTAAAAACTATATTTATTACTATGATAATGTTGGATATATTTTTTTAAAGGAAATAAAAATAAAGAAACACTTTATCTGCTGTTAGTATAGGTTTTAGTACGTTAAGTTTGATTTTGTAGCAATATGTACCGAAAAGTTGATGATTTTCGGCAAAACAGTAAACGCATCCTTAAATATTAACCTGGTTTCAAATATCTATATTCATCCTCCTGGTATATTCAGAGTATGGTCCGTTAGGAAAGATAAAGATATGTTCTATATTTATCTTACTGAAAAAATATAGGGGACCCTTTGTACCGTTTGAATATTATGGCTGTATTTGTGAAGTCCACCTCTAAAAGGTAAAGGGTTGAGTTTTGCTTAGCATAGCAACAGAAAAGGTTGAGGTTGCAATCGATAAATGTGATCAACTCAGGAATAAAAAACTTTAAAATAAAATAATATTTTATTACTTTCATGTGCTTAAACTGCAGTATTAAGCTTTTTGAGCCAATAAAGCAAAACATCTCGGGGATATGTTGTTGTCCACAACTTTTTTGTATTTACAATTTATACCACTTTCTTGTAAATATAGTAATCGATCATACAAAATAAAATTTTCAAACACTGGCTGCATATAGTTTTGAAGGTATATAAAAATGGCCGTCTTCTTAAATATCACATCGGATAATTGGCGCCAAATTGAAATTACTTCGTCGATATCAAAGTTCATATTTTCGATTTTATTTAATTCTTCTATAAAAATCAACTGAAAGCCAGTTGCTGCATCTTGAGCATAATCTTCAAAATTATTTTTTAATGACTTTAATCGAACCGCCTTGCGTTTTGTCCTCTTAAGCTTACAATTATCTGAAAATTAAAAATGTTAATGAGATTTCGAGAAAACAAGAAACTTAACACCAACATCAAGTACGTAATACCTATGATAGTACGTAATTTTTAATCTATGAAATGTACTAAGAAAGTACAAAAATATGTAGAAATTTGATACTAAGGTTTATTCCAAAAATTATAATTATCATAATATATAGGAAGAGTTAAAGTGGTTTTGATTTTTTGTTTTCCTAAAAAATATAATCAATATATACTTATACTAACACCGGGACGCGTAAAGTTGTAAAACAGCACGAGATAATAAGTTAAAGACAGAGTCCTCCATTGCACTGCATCCATTTGACTTCTGTGCTGCTAATCTTAGAAATGGCACAGTTAATAAGTCAAAACTGTTGTTTTTCTCACAGGTGCTTTTCAATGAGTTGCTCAAAGGAAAATTTTTAAACCTTCCACCATCTGATAACATTCTGTGATAACAACATGACATAATTATTAATCCTCCGGCAGTTTTTGTATTTAAAAATATATTCATAGCATCTATTGTCAAATCTGCACATGCGTGGAGTCCAGTTATGCAAAAACTATCACATTCTGCAAACTTCTCATTCAAATATGTTTCTATATTAACGTGAGAATCTTCTTTTATGGTATGCTTTATATATTTAATACGTTCAACTGAATTAATATGATATTTTCTTTGACGCTTTTTTGCGGCCAGGTAAATGCCTTGATTTCCTTCTAAGCCCAAAACATTGAGATCCGTTGTTTCAAAAAGTTGTTGGTCCAAGTAGCCCTAAGAGAGAAAGGCATAGTAAGTTTAATATAGTTACATAAAACTTATCCGTAGCATAGAGCAGCTGTCCTTAAAAATGAAGTTCTTAATTCGAAAACAAACGAAAAGAATTAATTTTAATTTATTTATATATTATTTTTCCCAGCCATTGGATGGCGAAGTAGCCGAGTTGGAAACGGAGATCTGGTGTCCAACTAATTAAGAATATTTATTACAATGATTTACAATCTACTTACCAAACCGGAGCCAAAATCAACGACTGTTTTACAATCCAGTTCCTGACAAAAGTTGTCTATTTCTTTTGCTAAATACGTAATCTCATGTTTTTTTTTAGGACTTAATGGAACATCTAATAAAAACTCTTGTTCTTTATAATCATTTTCGCTATATTCAGTCTTCAATTTATCAAGTTTTTCAAAAAAGTTGTCCAAATAGCTACATTGTATAGATCGAAGATCACTATCTTCTTGCACAAAAGTACCATCGATTGAATTAATATCTATTTTATCCAATACATTTTCTGTTAACAAATCTGTGTTTGGAAACTTGAATAAATACTGATATTCTTCTAAAAAATTAAGGCATTGTTCAAAGTATTCGATAGGTTCTCGAAAAAATGTTGGCAGAGCCATATCTGAAAAAAACCCTCAGTGTAAAAATAATTAAAGTTACCGGACTTGATTGATTGACAGAGAGATTGATCAGCTGTTAAAATTATAATATTTTACTTTTCATAACTATCTATTTAAGTACCATTATTTTATCATTAAGGTGACTTCTAGCGTTTGCTACGCTGCTTTGCTTGTATGGAAGGATTTTGAGAGTATTACGTCAAAAAATAATTATAAATGCTCTTTTTATCCCGCGGGAACCTTATATTTTTCCGGATATTATGCAGACTATGTTTTTGTTATTCTCCAGGTCTTTGGTTTATCTGTTACAATATAAAAAATAAAAAATCTATCTACTATTTTTCGTGTAATTGACAAAGAAAGATTTAAAGTTATTATAAACTTCCACATTCATAGTAGGAAGTAAGATTTATATTTGTAGTGACTAAAAAACTTTGAACTTTATTGGCTATCTTCGCCATGGTGAGAACCAACATGCACTTACTTACTTTTCCTGTAATATTTGCTATTTTTATAACATTTATACGAAATGGAACTAATACATAAAATCCCTTATTATTGATATAGTTGAGAAATGGAATGGGTCATACAATACAACCTTGCGCAATCCTCTGAAGACTATAGACTCAATTGACTAAATTCTTGGTGTCTTTTCTGAATGCTTTTTGATCAAGCTATATATTTATATTTCAAGTACTGCACATTTTGAAAACTACCGCAACCTTAGGAGTAAAACCATTTAAAGCTACACTTTCATTTAAAAGCCAGAGTTGGAATGTATTTATGTAATTTGTGCAATCCTTTGTCGGATAAGGGAAAGATGGTGCTAGAGAAAAAAAATATATAGAGAACTATTTTATTATTTATTACTTTCAACATTTTATATTAACATTAAAACTATTTACGGTTTTTTCTCACATATCTTTTTCACATTATCGTTTTTTTCAGACACCTGAATCTTTTTCCATAAACACGATCGCGAAGTTTTTGTCATATCTGTCTTTGGTTGAATTTCTAATATATGCGAGATAAATACGTAGTATAGTTTTAATTATTTGTGTACTCAACATTATACTTTAAAATAAATTCAATACAAGGTTATACATACAATTATTTTTACTCATTTTTAATGACATTTTATACTGATTTTAACAATAATATATAAATACTTTAAACATTCAACAGATTAAAAGTTTAAGCTAACATTTGTAGTTTTCTCTACGGAAAGTAAAAGGATTATCGTAACTTTTTGTAATTGACGCTTTTATAGTATCAATACATACTCTAGAATAAATAACAAGTATGTTTAGCTTACTAGACTTAGCTTCTTTAGTTATAAATACTCAGCAATCAGTGTTTTTATTTTATTCTTGAGGTCCATTAATAATATCCCACTTCTCACTACCTTTCTTTATTTCTTGCTTACCGCCATTTCCAATTACACATTTCCCCGCCCATTTATCACCGCTTAAGTATTTGTGACAAACTTCAATCAGGTCCTCCTTCTTCACAGCAAGAACGCGTTCTCTTTGCGTCTGCCAAATGTCGTATGATAGACCATATAGGAACAATTCAATACCTTTCATATATTCTGCAGTTGGTTGATCCATTTGTTGAAGTATAGATAATTTAGCTTCAAAAAGATTCTGATCATCAACTAGATTTTTATTCTTCAACATCCAGTTTGTCGTATCATCGAATACATCTAAAGTTACTCGTGAGTTCGGATCTCTGTAGGAGTAAAAGTTGAAAATTCCGTCAAGTGTTATCATGGCACCGCCTCCGTATGCGCCGTTTTGTTCCCGAACAATAGGATGAAGATATTTCGAAGTTATGAACCTTGAAAGGACGCGTAATTTGACATAATCGGGGTCTGTATATGGCACGGTGGGTATGACTTTCGAACAGAAATTAACAGGTATGTTCATAGACACGTGAACGCCACGGCTTTCTTTCGTTGGTGTTTTAAAATCCGTCCAGTTTATCCTATTAACGTCCTTATGTTTGTCATCTTTACACAGATTTGTGCAAAATTTATCGATAATATCGTTTATATTTTCATTTGTATTAGAGTAATGGAATGCTGCTCTTAAGTTATTACCATTCAATATATTTTTGCCAATGTCATCAACAATTAATTTAATATCTTCTACTTTATACTTTTTTTGTGCCTCTTGCATGTTCATTACATGTTTAATTCCTAACAGATTTTCCTTACATTCGTCAACCGAAGAGACAAGGGACCTTGCACTTTGCATGGCATATGTATGACCACTGTCTATAATCCCACTGGTGAGAGAAGACGCGTAGTTATTTAAAAGCATCGTCATTCTCTCATCATTATCAAAGTTAGGTCTACTGAAGATTTCATTCCAAATATCCAGCATTTTAGGCAAATTTTGATCGAGGCAGTGACTGCTTATTATGACACCTTGTTCAAACTGTTCGTTTTGATCAATATGCTCAGTAATATGAGTTACGAAAGAAAGTCCCGACGTTGATTTACTCACAAACTTATCGAAGTCTCTGTAGTTGTATGATTTTGTGTCAAATTTATCCACAATGTAGTTGAAAAATGGCAAGAACTGTCGCTGCTTATCATTTAAAGAGTCTGTGCCCAAAACACCCTTAAAATAAGTTACACCATTCGTGTTGGCTGTACACACTTGTAACGGTATTGTCCCAGATATGGTATGCTTCAAAGCAGGTGCAGTTTTGTTCAGTGTAATCTCATCTATTTTCAGGCATGGCAGTATATCAAGATTTTGTACTTCCTTCTGGGCTTTGGAGAGTTCTACTCCATCTTTGAATATCTCCTCCTTTTGTTTTTGTGTCAATTTATTAACTTTACTCTTTAATAAATCTATCTCTGCGTTATTGAATATATCGTCGAACTTAGGATCTGGATGCATTGTCATTACTAGTTTATGATTATTCAATATAAAGTACTTTTCTATAACATTCTTTACACGTTTTGGATCCATGAGGTCTGTTTTTAATTTATCCAGCAAACTGTTGACTTTAAGGGCACTTAAAATTGGTCCATTGTGATTCCATAATGGCATTATATTGAAAAGTAAATTTAGTCCGAATTTGGGTGACTGATGCTTTATAGACAGTTCAAACCCATGCAAAACACTTTCAATGTGATCTTTCTCAAAGCCTTTATCATATATATCTTGAATAGTCTGATTTACAATTTTCTCAACTAATTCAAAGTTAGATTTTTCAACATCTCGTAGGCCAACCACAAAAAGAGTATCTCTGATCTGATTATCATAACCCGTCAAGGAGTTGTAACCACCGGAAATGTTCTTTTCTATTAGGCTTTTGTAGAATGCAGAATTTGGACCAATTATCATTAGTTCTGATAATGCAGTCAACATGAATGTTTCATAAATCTCAGTTATATCTGACATTACAAAACCAAGAGCTATTTGATTCTGTTTTTCAATTGGACCACCATACTGGTCCACTCGGCAAGGAATATTAGCTCTTTTAACAGTATTCCACCTGTCTTGGGGTGTTACAATTGTATGTTTGGGGTCCAAAAACTCATACTTATTTAAATAAGTCTCATTTAGGAATTTTAGGTTTTGTTCAAGGGGAAAGTTTCCATAAGAATATATTCTGGCATTGCTCGGATGATAGTAATTTGCATGGAAGTTCTTTAAATGCTCGTGAGTTAACTTTGGAATGTGTAGAGGATCCCCGCCTGACACATACCCATAAGTACCTTGAGGTAGAATTGTGTTAATGAACTTTTGACCAAATAAAGAGCTAGTTTCAGAGAAAGCACCTTTCATTTCATTATACACTACACCTTTAAATAATAAATTAGAACATTTATCATCTAATTTTGAATGTTCCAGTCTCCAACCTTCCTGGAGAAAGTCTAGTCTAGTCAGATTAGGCTTAAACACAGCATCTAAATAAACTTTTTGTAAATTTCTATAGTCAACTTCATTCTGAGATGAAAATGGATAAAATGTATAATCAGGTCCCGTTAAGGCATTCATGAATGTGGCTAATGATCTATTAAGCATTTTGAAAAAGGGATCCCTAACAGGATACTTCTCAGAGCCACATAGCACGGTGTGTTCAAGAATATGAGGAGTCCCCATTGAGTCCAGAGGTGTAGTTCGAAATCCAACAGAAAATACATTGTTTGCATCATCCCGCTCTAGATGTAGGTACTCAGTCTTAGTTTTCTCATGGGTAAGAATGTATGCAGTCATATTGTATTCTTTAATATGCTCAACTTCAGAGCACATGAAGCCATGGTATACTTTTCCTGATTGGAGGCAATTTGACACACTTTCTTTTTTCTTTAAAATTCCTCCCGCATAACTTCTCTGACTAGATAAAATGAGACGCTTTTGTAATCCCGACCACCCATGTAATCTTGAATACATTTCTTGATATTATTCGCTCCTGCAACACAATAATCACTCACTTCTCTAGATAGCCCAAAACATACTATTTGATTGAATTTAACTATTACTGTTGTAATCGAAACACGATTTAAATCAGAAATTGAAATTGTGACACCGATGAATTAAAAACAAATGAAAAGTGACGCAATAAAAATATACTTACTAGAGTTCAATTCAACAAATATGATGACTTATCAGCGAATTTTCATTTGATTTCCCAGTTAAATTATTGTTCGGAAGTAATTTGATTATTATTCATAGTTTTATACAAATAACCTCTTATGAACCGGGGACCGGGATCAAAAATTCTGAAGTTTCAACCCTGAAAAGCCACTTGACGTTTAAAAATGTTACAATATTCAAATTAGTAAATCATTTATAAATTGATATATTGTGATTTACTTATTAATAACATAATAATTAATAATTGTAGTTTTGTTATTTTAATCTTCAATCTCTTCTTCTTTAAAGAAAATCTTTTAAGTTTTACATACATTGATACATAAATACATGATCTCAAAATATTTTTCCATTACAAGACGACATTTCAAAATCATCAATACTATTGTAAAAAAATAACTATTGCTGTAATAAGTTATCAAATTATTAAACATACATAGTAACAGAATATCAATGATATTAGGCATTTTTTATAATTATATTAATTACTATGGTTAAAATAAAAATTTAATAATATAAGTGATAACTATAGGACGTACGTCAAGTATGAATTTTGACATACAATGTCACATACCAAACTCTTTTTATTTTGGGATCGCTACACGTGTTTACGTGTAGGATCCTTGTAGTAATTATTCATGTAAAAAGTGATTAACAATAAACCAAAATGAGTTTATACAACTTTAAAAAGATAGCCGTGGTCCCCACAGCCAAGGTATGATGATATCAGATATTTGATACAAATCTTTTATTTACCAAGTATATAACCTATAAATAACCTGTATATCTTTTTCAGGACTTTATTGATATAATACTATCAAAAACACAAAGAAAAACACCAACAGTTGTGCATAAACATTACAAAATAACACGGATTCGCGCATTTTATATGCGAAAAGTTAAATTTACTCAACAAAACTTTCACGATCGTCTATCAAGGATTATACAGGTATAACATTTCATAACATTTCGAAATACCATTTATAATTTGTTTTTGGAAAAAAATATTTATTCCTATTTGATAGTCGTAAAAAATAAATAACGTTCAGCCGTGTAAAGAAGAACAAAGTTAATCAAAAATCTATTCTTGACTGCTTGAATTTTAAATAATTATACATATATTTTAAATTGCTTATTTATCTATCATTATTATATGTAACAATAATATTATAATTAGTAGCAAATGTTACTAATGTTTTCTCAATATACCTTAATTGACAAAATAAACTTACACAATATAATTGCAGGAATTCCCTAAACTAGATGATGTCCACCCATTCTATGCAGATTTAATGAATGTATTATATGACAAAGACCATTACAAGCTGGGGCTTGGACAATTGAACACAGCGAGACATCTTATTGACAAGTTAGTATTTTTGGGTTACTATTACTACTATTACTACTTACTTACTATTTATTTGTTAGTTCTATGGTTTGGTTTGATTGATATCTCTGAAATTTTTGTTGTTACAATATTCATTTAACAGTCCTCTACATACATTTTATAAATAATGTTTTATATTAAAAAAAAAACACATTGGAGAATTAAAGAGAAAATAAAATCATCTAATTGAAATTTTATTCATTACTCTCCTTCGAGATGGTTAAGCCACAGACAGATTGTCAATTAGGATATATTGTAAATACAATTACACCACTGCTTTAGAGCTTGAGTTGCCGACTGTAATACAGTATGTGAACCAAGTATATAGTAAACTTGGTAATTCTTTAGACTTGTAAAATGTGATTGTTTTTAATCAATTATTATTTAATTTTTTAAATTTTCAAACAATAAAACAGTGTAGCCAAGGACTACGTTCGTCTGCTCAAGTTTGGTGACTCCCTGTACCGCTGCAAGCAGCTGAAACGTGCAGCACTGGGTCGTATGGCCACTATCATGAAACGACAGGCAGCAAACTTGACATACTTGGAACAGGTAAAGAATCCTGATTATACTTATACTATATCAATAGAATTGGTGAAAGTATAGATAGTTTGAGATATATCTAAAATACTATTGTTATTTTTGTATTTTAATGTACCATTATATATTTATAGGTTCGACAACATTTAGCTCGTCTACCGTCCATTGACCCCTATACCCGCACCATCATTATTTGCGGCTTCCCTAATGTGGGCAAATCCAGCTTCATTAATAAGGTGATGAAAAATTCTAATGAAACCAAATAATTAGATAGTCTTAAATTTTTCATTTATTTAATATTTTTTATTTTTTTAGATAACTCGTGCAGATGTGGAGGTACAGCCTTATGCATTCACTACAAAGAGCTTGTATGTCGGGCACACAGACTACAAATATCTTAGATGGCAGGTTGGTACATATCATAATGACATATTCATAGACACACATACCTAAATAATACATTTTTAGGTGTCAATTATTAATGGACTTAAAACTATATCTCAGCCATTCCACAATGTTTAATTTATTTAACACATCACGGGTGCTATTTCAAAAACTCCCATGATTAGAGAATATAGATTAAATTCTAAAATGCACTCCAATTTACGGAATTGACCAATATTCCTAACATTTCATAATTAGTCAGTGGTATTGAAACAGCTATACATTTACTTAGCCAACGAGCCAGTTAAGAAGAGCTTTTATACATAAAGTTAACCTGTCTCTCCCAGGTGATAGATACTCCTGGAATCCTGGACCACCCACTGGAAGAGCGCAACGTGATCGAAATGCAGGCGGTGACAGCTCTGGCGCATCTTCGCGCCGCCGTACTGTATGTACTGGACATCTCTGAGCAGTGCGGACACAGCCTCGAGGAACAGGTATCCAGGACATACTAATTACATTTAGAAAACAGCTGATTTGTCATATAAAGTATAAAATGTATCAGTCATGCTAGTAGGAGACAGCTATTCTTAAAATAAACTGATATGATTTTCATATTGAAGCTGACAGCACAAATGTTTATATGTTTGTACTTGCCCATAACCCCTGACTGTCATGTGGCCTGTATGTTAGTATATCACATAATTTGAAACCTGATATAATAGTCTTCATTCTCTATCAAAAGGAAAAAGTCCTGTTGTCAATTTTGTAATTATTTCAGATATCCCTGTTCGAGAGCATTAAACCTCTATTCAGCAATAAGCCGCTCATAGTGGTGCTTAACAAGATGGACGTCTTAAAACCAGAAGAACTAGCCCCCAACAAAAAGAAACTTATTGATGAATTGGAGGCTAAGTGTTCTAAGGAAAATGTTGTTAAGTAAGTTTGTTGGTGTATAAATAATTATAAAACAATATCTTTCTCTAATAAGACATTAAAGTAACGGAACCCTAAAATTCCATACCCAAAGGGTAAAACGGGACCCACTGTCTGTGTGTCTGTCTGTTTGTCTCCAGGTTGTTTCTCATAAACCGTGATAGCTAGAAAGCTGAAATTTGCACAAATGATGTGTTTTTGCGTGGCCGCTTTAATGACAAATACAAAAAAATAAAAATAAAAAATATTAAGAGGAGCTCCCATACAATAAACCTAATTTTTAAGCAATTTTTACTCGATCTTAATAAACAGGTAGAAACTTGAATATTTGAATGTGTATTTAGAAACAGTATTTAGTAAAACAGACTAAAAATTAGTATAAATACAACAAACGTCATTTTCTATTATAGATGACAGTACGAAACCCTTCGTGCCGAGTCAGACTCGCACTTGGCCGGTTTTTTAATAATGTGAGATAGCTACCACCTACCCTCTCCATTCCTCAAGAATGGCAATGTATAGTTTCCTGTCATTTTCCATTGTCGAAAATGTTTACAAGCATTTTGGAATTAAATGACCGAAACATTAATGTATCATTAACACTAACAGCGCTAACACTAACTCCGAGCTCCGTACTGTGCCGCTGATGCGTATGTCGACGATGACTGAGGAGGGGGTCCAAGAGGTCAAAATAGAGGCCTGCGAGAGACTGCTGGGCCACCGAGTCACTGAGAAGATGAGGACCAAGAAGGTACAAGGAATAATTCATTTTGGACCTCTATCATATTAGTCATTAAAATTATATATTTTTTTTTTAAACAATAGTCATCGTAGATTACCATGTAATCAAAAATTCTTGGATACAATTAAATCCGTTAAATTAAATGGAGTTAAATGGTTATAAACGCCAAAATGGCCTCCAAAATGTTTAAAGTTGGATTAAAAAAGTATGAATTAATAACTAATATAAATATGAAGGTGGATGGTATCCTGAACCGCCTGCACGTGTCGATGCCGGCGCCCCGGGACGCCCGCGCCCGCCCGCCCGTACTGCCGCCGGGAGTACTCGCCAAGAAAGAGAAGAAAGAGTCACGGAAGAGGAAGCTGGAGAGGGAGATCGAGGTGGAGATGGGAGATGACTATGTACTTGGTGAGTGCAACATTTATTTATTCTACTGGGCCAAAGAATCTTTGCTATGTATAATACAGCTGTTGATGTTAGCTCGGAAGCATAAAAACTTTATGAAATATTTTTCAACATTATTAATTCAAATTCAATTCAAAATATCTTTATTCAAGTAGCCATTTACACGAAATTTTGAATCGTCAACTATTACATTATAATACTGTCAGTGTAGTCAGTCCATGAGTAAGATACCACCAGCTCGGAATGCTGCTGTGCTGAGAAGAGCTGGCCAGAAACTCATCAGTTGCTCTTTTTAAATTATTTTAACAATGTTTTATGTATACATTAGAATATCCCACAAATGAGTTAACAACCAATTTATGATATAATAAATCTGTCTCCACCAGTGTCGGCTGTATATCAGTTTTATTATATATTATAATAAATTTCAGATCTCAAGAAGAACTACACAGACATCGCAGAAGAGGAGCGCTACGATCCTATCCCAGAGTTCTGGGAGGGACACAACATCGCCGACTACATTGACCCGGAAATATTTGACGTAAATACACTTCGTTATATTATTATTTTGTAAATTGAAACATACAAGAGGCCCATTCGAAGCTGTATGCAGTCCAGTACTACGTTCAGTCAATATGAGGCCGAAATTAATATTTAAAGTTTGGTCGCATTGTATTTTAATTTAAATACAGTGCATTACCCACTTTACAGACAATATTACCATTTCAGACAGATCTATATACAAGCACTTTTAGTTTATACTTCGTCATTTCTTAAACTAAGTGTTGCTTTTTTGTAATTTCAATATATACATTTTGTAAAATAATCTTAATTACAATAATTACAGAAATTAGCGCAACTAGAGAAGGAAGAAGAGCTTCGTGAAGAGGGCGGAGTGTACGCAGCGCCTAAGATAGAGTACGATGAGACTATGAGAGAGATACGAGAACTGGCTGTACAGATACGGTAAGGGGAGAGGAGAGAGTCGTGGGAACAGTTTAAAGAGAGATTAGATTCTTTCTCCATTATTGTATATATATATTTAGATAACTTTTAAACTATTATAAAGAAATAACAGTTACTTCACGCCTATCTCGAAGGGCACCATAACCTGTCCAGCTATCCTGTATTGTAACTGTATTCAATTGTTTTTTTTCATTTCAATTGTTTATTTTTATATTGACTTATGTATTTAGTTGCATTTTACATAATCATGGACAGTTTGCAATAACTAATGTAAGAGACAATTATTACTGTGAGTCATTCAAAATAATTGATCTAAAACCATGTAACTCTTTAAATACTTTATTAGTTTAAGAGATTTCCTGGCTTAAGATTAGTTAAAACAAAATATAATCATAATAATTATTGTAAATTCCATCAAAACTCATATTTTTATAAAATTACAGTAATAAGAAGGCAGTGCTGAAGGACGAGTCTCGTCTCGTGAAGCAGTCCACTAAGCCAGTGATGCCGAGAAACACACGAGCACGGGAAAAGACACGGTCCACTAGCAAGCTACGAAGTGAAATGGAACAACTTGGTATGTGGACATACAGACATACACACTTAATAACACCTTTACCCTTCATCTTGAAAAGTATTGTACATTATAAAAGGAAGATGGCATATTTTATAGTTATAATATTATTATACTTATTAAATAATAACTAGTGTGTTATCAAATCCAGTTTGAACTTTCCAATTGGTATACTGTATGTTTTGATGGTTTGATACACAAGTTACTATGTTATAACTATAAATTTATAATAACTTGTATTCCTTTTTTCAAAAACGATTTATTTAGAGTTCTCCGTGTCGAACAAGTCTAATTACACTAATACTATTTCAGGCGTGGACATGTCGGACACTAAGTCGGCTCACTTCACCCGCTCCCGCTCCCGCTCGCGCTCGCGCTCCGCCCCGCCGCCCGCCAAGAGACAGAGGAACGCGCTCACTGTCACCACGCACAGGGACACGCAGGGAGTCAAGGACGTGGCGGTGAGTGGACAAATATAATATTTATATCACTATATGATTCATTATATATACTGGTATAGTAAAGACACATATAACATAGCACTAGGGTCGTTACGACTAGAGTTAGAAAAAAATGTCGATAAGGCTGGTTCTATGATAACTATTTTTTGTCATGACCGGGACTGAAGCTACGGGCACCTACTAGTTGTATTTAAAACCATTGATGTATATGTCTATGTACAAAAATAACTTACTATATCACAATGTTATTTTGGTGGTTTAATTACTGTAATTTTAAATTCAAAGATATTGATATATACACATAATATCCGTAGATGCAAAAGAGAGCGAAGAACATGGCTCACGTGGCCATCGCCAAGAAGACGAAGAAGATGGGTCTGAAGGGAGAAGCCGATCGCTTCATTGGAACCAAGCGACCCAAGCATCTGTTTGCGGGCAAGAGAGGCGTCGGCAAGACGGACAGACGATAGGTTATATATATATATGTATATACCGTTCTTTACAAATGTAATGTCATTGTCATTCAACTATGTATATGTTTTTACTGTTTTGGTTGATTTCCATATATCTATTTACAAGATTGTAATACAAATTGTATCGTTTTGTGAATAAAGATGAGACATATTATTGTTGTTTTATTGTGATAATTAATAAAGTATTTTTGTAAAGGTTTCATGTTGTAATTTTTACAACGAAAAATACAAGAAAATATTGAATAGACTGTACGCATATGCTAGAGATATAAAATAATATTTTCTTTTAATAAAAAAACAACATGTAAATACTTATAGTCTATCTTATCTAAGAAGTACCTAGTCGTTAGCAGATTGAAAAATAGGGATGTCAAATAAATCGGCTATTATAATATCCGATTATTAAGAGATATTGACACCATTTCTTATATTTGCTCACACGTACTCTACTCGTGTTATAAGATACCTTGAAAAGTCTTAACGTTTTAAAAATATACTGGACATTTTATTTTTTTACCACCACTACTAGAAAATTAATTTACAGTTATCACCGTTAAATAAATCAATGTTGTCTGTCCATTATAAGAATTGTCTTTTGACAGCTCGACGATTGATGAGTTTAATGATTTCTAAAAGATTCTCGATTGTGATACCATTCCGATTATAATGTTATAATACTATTATTAATCGAATTAGTTATCTATAAATTAAGTAATCATTTATTCATATAAATATACACATTAATAAAATAAATTAAACTACTAGCGTTGTTTTATTTGAAAGTAAAACTATATTTATTATGTTAATATTTTACTTGGTTTCTATCTTACAATTGGGTTGTCTTTATGTAAAATATTATATCTCATTAACATAATAGAAGAATTCTTATTTATCAGATATATTCGGAGTATTTAACGGTTATTTGTAATTTGCGGCACAATCATATCAATCATTATAGTTGCACATCACTAAGTTAGCGGTACCCGTCCATGAAGTACAATATGAATTGTATGACACTTCAACCACTTCAAACAATACAAAACTTCATAGGCATGAGGTTATCGAAATTAATGTATTAGCTGAATATTGAGCGTAGCGTTACGACTGGATTGAAAACTACTCATTTTTACGAATTTTTTATAAACTCACTCACTTGGAGTTTGAATAGTCGTAACACTACAGTATAGGACCTAACTAGCTGGATTTGCAATGATGTCTAGAAAAAAAAAACATTTTAACCCTTTATCGCTTGATATTGATATATATAAAGGGACGGCGGAGGGAAGCTCTGTCTCGTCCATAGTTGATCCCTAGCGGGCGTGGAAATTAGGGCGAGTAGAATATAACACCACGTGGTTTGAAGTTACAATATATTTTGATAAATCACAAAGTACAAGCACAGATCAATTGTCTTATAATTAAAGTCACTAATTTAATCGACACTCCACCGAACACGTAACGCACTGATATCATATGAATCTATCGTCGTTCTCTAACTTTAAAAACGACCGTTATGTTTCTTTGTGTACGTTAGCGCCAAGTGTCGTGTCAGAGCGAACCGCCAACGTCAGTTTGAATTCAATGACAGCTAACACGGACATTGAAACTGACTCGTTCACTCATTTTATCAAACGCGCCGTCACGGCCAGACTGACGTACGTACGTCCTCGTACGCATCTGTCCCCTCCGATGCTCGAGGACCTGGAATGAAAGGAAAGAAACCGCTGAGATTACACGTTTTCTCTACGCTCGTCTATCCTGACCATTTAAGCAGGTATCATTCAGTGCACTCGCGTATCCGTATTCACATTTGGCCTCCAGTCATTGAAATCAGATTAAGGTGTCCTTTCGACCAAACTGGTCCGGACGGCCTCGAATCTTAAACTCACAAACTCCTGGTAATATTTGACCTCCTGCAAATAATACCACTGCGGGGTGTCCTTTCGACCAAGCTCGACATCTCTTATGACGACCTGGACCGGACGGCCCTGCAGCTGAGACACAACATCATAGCAATATTTGACCTCCTGCAAATACTGCCATAGCGGGGTGCAGTTACCACCCGCACTTCTACCTAACGTCATCTCATATGACTTGGGACCAACTGTCTCGTAAGTGTTGAATATGACACACAATTAGCACGCTACTCACGCCTTAATTATCTTCTTCACGTTCTGATGCTGAAAGGGTTGCCGAGCTGGCGGTCATAGTGCGCGAACTAGCTACTGAGATTGTATCATCGTCCGATGATACCGCTTCATTCATTCGACCCTGGCCCGCCGTCTCGGCTTCCTCCTCCTCATCATCATTAATCAAAGAGGTAGCTACCTCTACTAAACCATTATGACCCCCAGGCACTAAACGCAGACTTTCGTGAGGGTATTTGTAAATTCGATTAGATCTATCGATGCTTTTTAACTCGTACCTATCGTTTTCTAACACGTTGGTAATTATAAATGGTCCCTTAAATTTTCTATGTAGTTTGGTTTGATTGCGCTCGTTATTTTTTATAAAAACATATTCGCCTTTAGAGAAAGGTTTCACAATTGCTTTACCGCGGTTGAATCGTTTTATTTCAGATGATGCTGCTTTGGTAATATTATCGGCAGCGTTACGTCTTATCGTGTCTAAATCAAGTCGCGGTACCGGTTCGGAGTTTGGGGATATTTTGGCTATACCTAACGATTGTGCCCTTATTCCAAACATCAGTTCAATGGGTGTGTATCCGGTGACTCTAGACCTTGTACTGTTCAAAGCTAACTGAACATCAAGAAGCTCGTCGCGCCACGTTTTGTTAGGGTCGTTTTCAATTATTGTGAGTAAGCTTTTCAGGGTACGCATGACTCGCTCTACTTGGCCATTGGCTCTACTGGAACCTGTGGATATGAAGTGGAGTTCTATAAAGTGATCGCGACAGAATTCTTTGAACTCGGCACTTACGTAGCATCTGCCTTGATCGGCTATAATGCGTTTGGGAGCGCCAAAAAAACACGCAGCCTTCTTTATTGCCTTTACAGCACTTGCCGAATCCAGAGAGGGAGTATACTCTAGGAGGACATATTTGGTAAATGAGTCAATGATTACTGAGGAGTAGTCTTTTAGATCGCTTTTGCCACTAAGTTTACCTGTGATATCGATATGAATAGTGTGCCAGGGAGTGGAGACTTTCGGAATTGGGTGAAGCCTGACTTGAGTGGCACCTGATGGGCCTTTTGACGCTTTGCATACTATGCATGAATCAACAAATTTACGGACAGATTTAGACATTTGTGGGAACCAATATTGCTCATAAAGTTTGTCTAACGTCTTATCAGCACCTAAGTGCTTGATCTCGATGTGGACATGACTGATCAGGGACCATGTGAGGGAGCGAGGTACAACGGGAAGCCAAAAGCTACTCTTGTTTCGTTCAATTTTCCTATAGAGCAACCCATTGCGGACGTCATAAGTGGAGGATATTGTTTCGGGGAGTTCACTGTTATGGTGCTTTTCAATTAAGTCTTGGATCTCGCTATCTCTTTTTTGTTCAACTTTCAACCAGCCCCCGTGGAGTTGTACAAACTTAACAGGTTTAATTTTTGCAAACGATTTGGACTCTGGACATTCTGGCGGAATATCAGGCAGCGGGTTTCTGGATAAAAAGTCGGCATGGCCCATGCTACTTCCCTGTTTGTGCACTATGTCGAAATCATAGGCCTGCAAGAAAGCCCACCATCGGTGGACACGTGGAGTAAGATCAATTTTGGACTTAGAAGCTTTGAGGGAATTGCAGTCCGTAAAGACAGTAAAATGCTGACCGTACAGGTAATGCCTAAAGTGCTCCACCGATCGAACGACCGCTAAGGTCTCTAACTCGTATGAGTGATAGCGGGATTCCGTATCGGTCGTTCGGCGACTGAAGTAAGAAATCACGTGGGGCAGATTATCTCGTCTTTGGATGAGTATGGCACCATACCCCTCTGAGCTTGCGTCAGTATGTAGTTCCACTGGTAATTTAGGGTCAAAGATTGTCAAGATCGGTTCTGAAGTTAATATTTGTACGATCTTTTTGTGAATTTCGTTATGCGCATTCGTCCACGTTATCGCCCCCTTCGTCTTTGTCAAGGGGTACAACGGGCCCACAAGGTAAGTGAAGTTTGGAATGAAACGACGAAAGTAGGATGCTAGACCTAAAAACTGACGAACCTGACTTGCAGTTTGTGGTGTGGGTGCGTCTACTACGGCTTGGATCTTCCTAGGGTTTGGGGTGACCTTGCCTGATTTTATAACGTACCCCAGATAGTCTATTTCTTTTTTCATGAATTTGCATTTCCGAGCATTTAATGAAAAACCTGCTTCAGATAGGGCTTTCAGGGTGAGATCTAAACGTTTTAAGCCTTGTGTGACGTCATCAGAGTAACAAAGTACGTCATCCATATAAGCCAGAGATACAGTATCTTTGAGGGGACCTAGTGCTTTGTTAATGCACCTCTGATACACAGAAGCTGCATTACGTAGCCCAAAAGGCATCGCCAAATATTCATATTGACCTTCAGGGGTCACAAACGCCGTGCGAGCTACACTGTCGCCCTCTGGATCGATTAAAATTTGATGGTAGCCCGATGCCATATCTAAAGACGAAAAATAGCACGCGCCATGAAGCTTATCGATCTGCTCGTCGATTATAGGCAATGGGTAATGTTCAGGACAAGTATTCGCGTTCAGCTCGCGATAGTCGACGCACATCCTATCGGAGTTGTTCTTCTTTTTAACGAGAAGTATCGGGCTAGCAAATGCAGACGTGCTTTCACGAATAACGCCAGCTTCGAGGAGATCTTTAATTTTATCTCTTACTACCTCTTTCTCCGCGGGGGACAACCGATAAGGGCGTCGTTGTACAGTTTTGATCGGATCGATAGGTTCTATTCGCATATATCCGGTTGTGACACGACGCGTAGGTATACCGTCTACGAAGAAATCACTATACTTAAGCAAAATATCGATTAATGCCAACCTATGTTCGCCTTGTAGGTCAGTATCAATGCTATTAAAATCTATTGGGCCCGATTTTTCTATAACATCGACTTCCTTACGCGACACGAACCGAATCTGATCACGATTTACTTCGACGGTAACGCCTTTATCTAAAATATCCCGGCCTATGATTACTTGCTCGCCTATAGCTGTGTCAGGGACCACATGGAACAATACTTCTATCGGGATACCTTGGAGATTGATAACACTAAGAATTTGTGAGCTACATTTGACCACGTTGTTCTCGCCTATACCAGTAAGATACACGAAATCGTCATGTAAAGTGCCCGGTAGTCTATTGGCTATGCTACTATTCACTAATGAGCAAGCGGATCCACTGTCAAAAAGAAAAGAAACGGGCTCACCGGAAGATGTAGTCAAAGTGCCAGTCGCTGGTCTCCGCTCACACAGATGGACTTCTTTGACCACTGGCCGCTCACCGGCCGGCACCCCCTTGCGGTCCGGACATGTCGACGCCACGTGGCCTTGTTGGCCACACACGAAGCAGGTGAAGGGTCGCGAGGTGCTTCGCGACATCCGAGAAGGTTCAGGAGTCTTTGTCGTCGTCGGCTTAGCAACGACTTCTTCTCGACGCTTGCGGCAGTCTACTGCTCGGTGTCCCGGTAGACCACATCGGTGGCAAGTTCCCTGGAAGCGTGGTTCGTTCGGACGAATCTTCTTTGGCTCGACGTCATTGAAGTCTGGGCCTTCAAGCCTCCGTTTTAAGGAGATGCCCTTCAAAATCCGGCATAACTGGGCTTTATTGGTAACGTTACACGATAGTAGCTCACGGCGTATAATGGCATCCTTTTGGCACAAAACTGAAGACACAAAGCCAACCATGATATCTTCTGGCATCTCAGTACGTGGGATTTGTTCTACCATGCCCCAGAGACGCATCGCGGCTTCACTTGCTGTTTCTCTAACACCAACTTGAAATCTAAGTATGTCGTCAAAAAAATCCTGAGGCAGCATCGGTTTCCCAAACTTTGCTAGGAGTAACTCCTTTATTTGCGGCCATACTAGCTGAGAAGCGCTCAATTTAGTTAAGCACTGGGCCGCGCGGCCCCGCAAAGCGTGCGTGAGAGCTAGTAAAAGCTCCGCGCCATCTAGTTTCCTGCTATTTACGACGATTTCGGTTATTCTAGACCAACCTTCTATATCGGCGTCTGGTTCATCGGGGTCGAAGCGTATTAGCTGTGCCGTCGTATTACTCGAAGCTTGAGAGGGTTGCGAGGTCTCTAGGAATCGAGATAGCAAAGCCTCCATGTTGCGTAGCAAGCCGTGCGCTGATTGATTAGGATTTTCACTTATTTCGTCTGGTGTTCGCCTTCCGTATCCCACTTCTGATAAAGGGACGGCGGAGGGAAGCTCTGTCTCGTCCATAGTTGATCCCTAGCGGGCGTGGAAATTAGGGCGAGTAGAATATAACACCACGTGGTTTGAAGTTACAATATATTTTGATAAATCACAAAGTACAAGCACAGATCAATTGTCTTATAATTAAAGTCACTAATTTAATCGACACTCCACCGAACACGTAACGCACTGATATCATATGAATCTATCGTCGTTCTCTCGCTTTAAAAACGACCGTTATGTTTCTTTGTGTACGTTAGCGCCAAGTGTCGTGTCAGAGCGAACCGCCAACGTCAGTTTGAATTCAATGACAGCTAACACGGACATTGAAACTGACTCGTTCACTCATTTTATCAAACGCGCCGTCATATACAATAAAACCTCTGTCACAAAAAAAAGTCACGTAGCATTCCCAGTACATATATATACGTATCGTATTTATAAACGTTGAACATTTGCAGAGCATTACCAGGTAATTTTCAACTCCCGAATAGAAGTTCTTTTTATAACCTAGCACTTTACGAGGGTAGTTTTTAAAATTAAATTCGCATCTAATGTACTTTAAGCACATACAATATTATGCAATCCTTATTACTGAAAATGAGGTCTGGGTGAACGTGGTGATGGGCACTACGATGAGGGTTTTGTTTTTCGTGAAAGCGCCATTTTTCTTTTAATACAAATAGTGTAGTGTAGTGCGGTCGTATTACTTATGTGCTTAATATAGTTGACTATAGTACCACGTAAATGTCGACGCTCCTCTGGGTTCGACTTACTATTGCTTGGTATCAAGTGTAGTGCCCATAAGACACCCGTTATTACTTCTGCTACCTGATACGTCTAGTCTGCTGACTTGTAGTCTGCACTACAAGACAGACTATACGACTAACTCTTCTTTCCTTGGAAATTCATAGGTCGAGCGGGCCGGACGTCATTTCTCCAATTGTGCTCCTTAATAGACTCCTGTGCTGACGCGTCTGTTTCGGCACTCCTATATAAAGGGCGTAGTTCCGAACTCATGAAAGATGGCTCTTGTCCATCGGATCCCTAAAAAAGACGACAACTCTAGGGGCTTATTGTCACTATTTACCTGCTCCCCAAAATAATGGGGAGTAATATAAACCACCCATTCTTGGTTACCTTTAGGTGCTCCAGCTAATAAATGACCAGCAATATTGCTTTTCCCATGGTCCATTAGAACTGCGAATAATAGGCATTAGACTGTCGGTCACAGCATTGGGCATTAAAAAGACGAATGAAAGAAGTCTCATAAAAACGAAATGGAAATGTTGCGTAACAAAAATGTATAAAAGATGTAATGATTATATCAAGAGAAGTACAGAAAAGATGGAAGATGGATATTCGGCTAGAGGGAGGTCGAAAAAAGAGATGGATGGATGTGTGAAAAAACACCATGAAGTGTGATACAAGGAGTTTTGGCAGCGTTGACGTTTGTCATATATATAACAAACGTCAAAATGAACGAATATATATTCCTCCTGTATATATGAACAGAAGGAGGAGTGTCGTATATTCTACATGGTGTTTTTTTTTGCTTCACCGAGCTAATATCCGGAAAGGGATATTATAAATATATTTTGCAATTAATAGCAATTTGTTGAGGAAAGTAACAAATCAAGTAATATTTTCAAAGATTGGCGCCTTTTAATAAAAAAACTCTTCAACTTGACATAATATTCGACGGTCTTACCTTTACTGTTTTATTTGTATTTATATATATTTTAAAAATTTGAAAACTGATTTTACTGCTTTAGTTTTAATTTCAAGTTGTGACTGAATGATATCAATTATGAGTTCAGTTTTAATGATTTAATGACATATATCATTATAGTTGCTGTTGGTTCAAAATGGTTTAAAAAAATCATAGATCTAAAATGTATAGACAAACTATGTACAGGTAAATTGAAGAATAAAACACATAATTAGCAAAATGAATGGCACATTTATATTTAATTAATATTATTCATTTTTATAATAAGAGCTTTCATGTATCGTAACTATCTGAACAGAACAACTCTATACAGGGCAGAGCTGCCAAACTAATCAACAAAAAAAAAATTGCAAAAAAAGCCTCATTTTGTACACAATCTCCAGGACTGATGACACACAGACAGAACACCCCCGTGCGTCCTCGTACTACGGACCACATAATAAAAATAACTTAATCATACCACTAAATGGAAGAAGACAAATGAACTAAGCGAAACGATTACGTGGCTTAATACTAAGAATACAATACTAAAAAAATATTTTGAACTTTCTCGCACGTCATAAGATCTCCGTCCCGAGCCCGACTCGGGCGCCATCTTGTCCGCCATATTGGCCGCCATCTTGGCATCGAACGTCAAATTAACCTTAACCTATATGGTACAGAGTTCAAATCAGAAGCAACTGCCAATAATGTACTATACATAGTCTGGGACTACTTGAAGTACACACGCAATTGTAAATTAACACTACGATAAAAGCACTGTCATGAATTAAAGCGATTAAAAATAATTTATCATACAAAATCATGTAAAATGCATCTACAAAATAAACCGACATCATATTGAGCGTTTACAATTAAATCTATTTACATACGCGATACGTCATGAATGTGCTGGAACAGACGGCCTGCAAGAGCTCGGTTATATATAAATTATAATTTAAATTTAGATTAATTATTCAATAACAGTTAATAATGTCATAACCCTTGCACATTTTTTCTTAACCGTCGGTATTGTCAAAGTTCACTGCAAAAATATATTTTTTGTAGCAGCCATGCAAACGTGCGTTTGAATCAAAATAATCAAATACAAATCCACAGTAAACTTTGCAAGTAAGTACAAAAAAAATGTATAATAAAATACGCAAAAAAGCGTAAAAAACGAAATAAAAATATAATAAAAATCACTGGAGTTCGGGTACAAAAAAACTTAAATAAAACCTTAAGTACACACTTAAGTTATCCGCCATTTTTATTATAATATGGCAATTTCCCCCCAATTTTATTTTACAACAGACGCCATTTTCGCCTTTATTACTATCCAAAATTTTATATAAATATAAAGTAATTCACGTAAGTAATAAAAGTCAAAATAGCATAAATCATTCTCACAAACAAATACCTAACAATTAACTGAATCCGAAGTCCACTATTTATTGTCAAGCGTAAACTAGGGGGAGGAAATAAAAACAAAATGGCGGGAGCGGTGTTGCCATAAAAATAAATGGACTCCGGACCTTAACCTACGCTTATGGCAGCGAAAATTATTTAAAATCGGTAATTAAAAATATCTTTTTTTCAATATATTTATCGATTAATCTAAGTCACCTATATATAATCTAGGCTATTTTACAATCTGGATATCCCATTGTCTTTGGGTGCAGTGACGTCATCGTGACGTCATACCTCATATAAAACTAGTTTATTTTACACACTTAACTACATAAGTCCGGTTCACTACGCACTGCTACACTCTTTGGATGACCACCACAGATTATATATATGTATGTATGTATGTATGTATGTATGTTACAGACGATGACAGTACGTTTTCACTGGTTATTTAATTACAATACACCGTCGGGCTAGCTTTGTTTCAATCGTGTTATATCATTTACAAATACATTGAGAGAAACTACAATTTATGACGAAGAATTAAAAACGAATAGAATAATCAAGAAGAAACCTTATGAGCTGAAAAGTTAAAGCATACTAAATATAGATACACAAATAAAGGAAAATAGTATTAATATATACAAACATAAATTGTAGTTTCTTTAAACATTGCAAAATAGCATAAGTTTCACCATTAAATATTAATGACAAAAAAGTAATACATATTACATGATTATAAAACAATAACCGTGTACTCATAGTAGCGTGTCATACAACACACAGCTAGCCCCCCTAGTGCCGGCTAGGGTGTGTGCGTGTGTGTGTAGGTGTGTGTATGTGTGTGTGTGTGCGTGTGCTAGCGCGAGGCGCGCGTGCGTCGCTATTGCGGCGGCGCGGGGGGAGGGACGCCGCCCATGCCCTGGGGGAGAACACACATGTTATAGTACACTACATAAAAACTTCAGAATAGTTTGAGCAGTGTGTATGTGTACGACAAATCACAAGATGTATGAATATATCGTAGATATATTATAATAAATTGGTACTTAGTAAGCCACGGGCTTGTATTAGTTAGTGTATGATCGTGAGTGCGTCAATGTGTGCGTGGGACAGTGCGTGAAGTAATGTGTACGTGCGTGACTGCGATGTGACTGAATAGATGTATGTGTGCGTGCGTCGGATCGTTGTTGTGTGCGTGAAAGGGATTGTGAGAAAATTAATGACTGACTGCTTCGTGGGATTGTGACCTTATCAATAGGTGTTTCTTATAATATATGCATTTGTGTGTATGGGGAAGGAATCGTGAGTATGTGTGCGTCGTGTACTCACAGGCACGGGCTGGTAGTGGTGTATGGGCGCCGCTAACAGTTTGGGCGCGTCCTCGGCCTTCTCCTCCTCTCGACGCTTTAGACACGCCGCTTTGGGGTTTAGGTTACGTTCTGAAAGTAAAAATACAATACATATAAAATAGAATTGAAGTTTTTGGGACTAAGAATAAATTCCATTTTGAACTCATGTTGTATAAACTGTAACCAAAGTGATTTTATTTTCCATGATATTATCCGTTACGTTATCACAATCAAAATAGACAAAGTGGAAAAAATAACGTAAAAACGAATGAAACTTGGTCTTTCTAGTACCGGTAGAAAAGAAAAGCTACCAATTACGTGCTGCAAATTAAAACATAATTACTAGGAAGAACAGGACGCGGTCCGTCCCGGCTCTAACAAAAGCGCGCTGAATCAGTGCTTATTGTGATGTTTTATTTTATTTTAAATAATGTGCTATTTTATTTGTGTGTTATTCGATTTCAAAAACATACAAACAACCTGATATAATACACCCGGTTAAATAATTTGTTAACGAATCATCCTGTAATGGAATCGAAATCCACAACCTCCGGCTCAGTAGTTAGGGCTCCTAACCGTTGGACCAACAGGCCGTCATGTCGCCTCACTGACCTCTGACTTGTTGCTCGAGGGTCATGATGACCTCCACAGCCATGTTGAGGATCCCGAGCTTGGTCTGTGGCTTGTCGCTCTTGAGGTGAGTCATGCACATCCGACCCAGCTCCTTTAGAGCTTCGTTGATGTCCCGGATACGTATTCTGGAATATAGCGGGTTTATTGGTATTTAATATGCTTCTTGGATTTCAAATAAAATATTTTAAATAATTAATATATGTTACGTTGTAATCATTTACATAATGTTATGTACCTTTAATAAGGATAAGAATTGTAAGATAAAAGTGTTTGATTTTGATTTGTTATTTACTTTACAATACATTATCGTACATACAATAAATGGTTCAAAGTAAACGTATGTGTGTGTATGTGTGTGTGTGTGTGTGTGTGTGTGTGTGCGTCCGTACCTCTCCCGCACGTTGTTGGCCTGTCTCCTCTCCCGCTCGCGCGCCGCCTTGGCGTCGGGGTCCAGCTCGTCCTCGTCGGCCGAGGAGCAGCTGTTCACACTGCACGACACACTACTCGTATATACTCGCTTTATTTCACACGTCGCGTGAATCAATTCAATTAATGTTTTACATCTCATGATTATCTTTTATTTAAAATAATAAATCTAACATGGCATTATTTATTATATAGATATCTATATATATTACGTATTGTAAAAAAAATATATTTTGTTTACATACATCTCGATTGTCTAAATAGTATTATGTATATATTGGTGGTACTCACTATCGTCGTGAGCGCTTGCCCCCGGGCTGCTTAGAGAGCGCGTCGGAGCCCGACGAGGAAGGCTTGGAGTCCAAACCGGAGTCCGGAGGCTCTTTACGTTTCTCTGTAGATTACGTAACAGATTAATTGTTTTGAAAATATTAATATACTGTACTGAGAGCTTTTAATGTGAATTGAGATAACCAAGGTTTTATTATGACGTCATTAAAAAATAAACAAGAGCTATATTTTAAATTATATTTACTATAGAGACAGTGCATACGACAATACTCAGACATTAATTTCTTTGTTTATTTTTTTATTTCACTGTTAGAATGTATGCTGCGTACAATTCGAAAATGGGGTAACAGTGGACACCTCGAGGGTAACAAGTAACATTTCAAAATGGAGATCAAATAATTTTTATGTTTTATTTACTATAAGATAATAATTGTAATAATAATATATCACCACAATACTGACTGGTGTTGGCCAGTAGATGCCTCTCCATCTTGACGGGAGGCTCGTGAAGGTGAGACAGAGCGCCCACGCGACTTACTGCACCTTTAACAGAGTAACGTTCAGAGTAAATAATAACGTTGAATTAACACAATTTGGTTGAATCTGAAACTAAAAATATTATAGTATACAAAAGAAAAAAAATTGTTAAGAGATCGTATTTAATAAGTTTGTTTGTGCCATTGCTCACAATATATATATATTTAGTTGAAAAAAATATATTTTATAGAGCGGGTGAACCCGCTGGCTAAAGCTAGTATGTAGTTAATAATAATAAATAAAAAGAAGGTAACATACCGGGCGGTGGCTGATGGTGGTCCTGTGGGTAGAGGTCGGGCGCCTCCGCGTGGTTCCTTAACACGTTGATGGCGTCGTCCAGACGTTCCTCCATCCGAGCGCCCTGGGGTATGACAGGGTCAGTATGGTCTTTACCCTCAAAGTTATAAATATATTATTTTTTTATTTCATTTGTGTGAAAGTAAATGCATGTCTATGGGCATATAAGCTGGCTATATCACAAGAAAGCTCCATGCTCGTTGCTACACTCGGGTTATAGCGTGCGTGTATCAGTATTACAAATAAATTATATTCACTGATATCACGTAACACTAAATAAAAACAAAAAAAAAACACTAAAACCATGCCTTAATATTCACAATTTTCGTACATTATTTAAAAAGATTAATGTTTAATTCCTAACTGTGTGTGGGGTAACAGCAGACATGGTACTTACCCCGGCATCTGAGTGCTCTCTCAGGAAGACCATCGCCTCGTCGAGTTGCCGTTGTTCTGCCGGCGCGGCCTGTTACCCGTTACCCGTCAGAGCGCGCGGGAGCTAACCGCCGGGGTTGAATTACCCTCGCGTATATACCTTCTTATTTTTTTATACTTTTTTTTAGTTTTCCTCGTGTTTGTTAAGGATTTTATTGTGCCATTTACTTGCGTTTGGTAAGATTTTTTTTTCTATGGTTTAATCGATTTCTTTAATAATCTGCAGGTTGTACTACTAAATGTCATAGTGGCTATTTCAAGCAATGGAATATGGAATATCAATCTAATAAAAACAAAATCTATATCTAACTACAATACGTCTACAAAACAACTGGTAATTAGCTCCGCGCTCGCTTATTATTTAAACAAAACAACAAAAACACAAAAACAAAAAAGTTTGACCGTATTATAAATTTCATAAAGTTTTATATGATTTAAGGTCAAACTTTTTTGAAAAATAAAATCAGAAAAATTGATAAAATTCAAGCTTTTTAAAGATTCTTTTCTAACTGATTAATGTTCTTTCAGAAATAATAACATTATTTTGAAACAACATTACAGTAATAAAGGGGAAAAAATCAAAATTTGTCATATTACCATAGTTAATAACAAGCATGCGGGCTCATGCCAAAGTAAAATACTTTTTATATACAAATATAGATCAATATATCACCATTTTTTAAGGTTATAAGAAAATTTAATTTTCTGAAAACACGTTAGTTTGTTGAGGTAAATTTTAATGATATTTAAATTATTTATTGTAAATTAAAATGCTTCCTATACGCTCACGGAAGCCAGATAATTTGTAAAAAATACTTTAAAAAATGGTGAAAAGACCGCTGAGCAGATCTAGTAGACCGCGAGTAGACCAAATAGATCTTACCATCACAGGTGGAAACACGACGTGCTGGTGTCCGTTGGGCAACACGGATCCTGGGAGGGGTGCATGGGGGGTCGCTGCCGTAGGGGGGGAGGACACACCCGTCGACACCCAGTTTGATTGCTGGAATCATACACGCGCTATAGTTATAAGTACAAAGAATATAACAAATTTTTAATGTAAAGAAATATTTGGAAATTAATTTTACAATAAATTATGTCTCGATCTATGTAGAATAATGTAAAAGTGACCAGTAATCCCACCTGTCCGTTATGGTGGTGGTGATGGTGGGGCGAGTGTTTGAGCGGGTAGAGCCGCGTGTGTAGCGGCGGGGGAGAGTGCACGGGCGTGGAGGGGGACGAGTACGAGGACAGGCTGCCGGCGCCGCCCGCACCCCCTGGGGGGGCCTCGCCCGCCCCCGCGCCGCCAGGGGTACTCGCAGACCCCGCGTACATCTGGGGAGGGGGGAAATGCTTGTGTCATTTGGGAAGGAAAGTTATTCTGGATTTTATAACAATTTTTATATTAAATTAGAGATACTATTACAGGTATTAATAAAACCTAAATTGATCTTATATATATTATATACGGCCAGACATTTATTAATAAGTATGTTTAAACTTTAACGTTAATTACTTATAATTTTTGGTCGAAATAGTTTTTACAAATACAATATACAAAGTGATCTCCAAGGTTGTTTTAAAATGATCTAGATTACATATTATATTTTAGATAGTATGACACTTACAGGCTGCATGGGCGGCTTGGCTACTATCATGGGTTCGCTGGGCGAGTGTACGGGCGCGGCGGCGCGGAACGAGGACATAGGCGGAAGCGGGAGCTCGGCCCCGCCCGCGCTTGTGTCCGTGGGAGCGACCGATATACCTGAAAAAGCGTTTTTGGTTTTATAAGAATTATAAGATGTAAGAGTTAGGACATAAAAGTTTAAGAAAAACACCAATATCTATACCTTACAATATTCTTTCCAATCAGTTAACATTCTAGACGTTTGAAATAATTAGTTGACATTTTAGATGGAAATTTACTATGATAGTAACTCTTTCATAATCTGATGATGATCTGATTTTAAACAACATTGTATAAAACATCGGACATTCAATAAAATTACTGAATAGAACATTTAATTTTCGTCCGTGTTATGTTGTAGATTCGATACGAATAGCTTAATTATTGCTTGATAATAATTGAATTGCATTTTTTCTAATATATTGTATAATATACTAAAGATAAAATGTCAAACCATAGATTTTATCATCCCGTAAAATCTTATCTGAGGTTTGTCAAATCGGCCGTTAATGGTACAAAAACTGACCTGGCGACGTAGCATAGGGGTCGTGGTGGTAGGGCGGTGGGGGCTGGTAGTACCCCGCCGCCCACTCTCCGTAGTAGGGCTCCTGGTAGCCCGCGCTATTACCAGCACCCTTTGGCGACGCGTACCGACTGGGCGAGTCGTGGCCGAATTCATCACTGCCATACTGAAAAATAAAATAAAAATTAATTAGATTTATTTTAAGAGTTTTATTATTATTTTTGTTTACTATTTAATTGTTTAAAAAAATGAAATTATTTAGGGTTCAGTTTTCATATTTTAACATTTACAAAAAAAAATATTTTTAGATTTTTCACATATATTTTTTAAAATATATATATATATATAGTATTTAAAACTTTAAACTAATATTATATTCACAGTTATTGTCACACGTCTTTTTTATCAATACATATCACACATTAGGGTGTACACTCCACTATAGTGGATAATATTAAACTAAAATATACATATCTTTATTATATATATTTATCCGTCTGTGGTTCAAGTAATTGGTTCGATATATCAATTAAATATTTTTAGTACATCATTTTACATGAATGACTACACAGACCAATTATTAATGCACTCTTTAAAGATATCGAAGACAAATTAAATCAATTTTTATGACGGTTATAATTCACAACAAAAACCAGATAAATAAATGCTTCGATTAAAAAAAAAACGTAACATTTAGAATTAATTGTCTTATAGCAAAATATACATATGTATACAATAATTATATATAATTATTAAAATAAATAAATCGATTAATTAAAAGACAAATTAAGAATAGGAATCTTAACTATATTTTAGTTCTGACATTAAAATATATATACAGATATATGAAAATAAGGTACAGAATTCGTTTTGAACAAAAAGTAACAAAAAAAATAATTAAAGTCAGTTTGTGTGTTCCGGCACCTTTCAAAGGTGTAATCCAGTTATCCTTTCAAGAAATAAGCACATGAAATATACTCTACTTAAAAATAGAATAAAAAATAAACCTATAATAAATATAAATCTAGAAACAATAATTATAATACAGTTAAAATCTAGAATCTACGAGTAATTAGTTTCACTTGTTAAGGTAAATGAATATTTAATATAACAGTACAATAACTCTTTATACGTATTGGAAAGTGGGACAATACAGACTATCCATTTAACAGATAATACCGATTTGAGAGCGAACCAAAAATAGTACGATATCTATAATGTACCGTCAGCAGCTGCTGGTAGGGATAGAAAATAAAATAATATGTTATTTAATTTAATAGTTAATTTTAAAATAATTTTTGTATAAAAAAATATTTTAACCGAAATTATATTTTTTTTTTGAGATATTTTATTCAAATCTTATAGTTTTGAAGTTAAAGTATCAACAGCACTAGATTTACAAGTCGATTATAAGCTACCGATAGCATTTCACAATAGCAGCGAAATGAACAATAACTCGCCTTTTGTAATAACAATCGTATCCGCAAATTGATATTTCCAGTATAAATTATGCCTAGACTTCAGGCAAGGCGGTCTTAATGACTAGACTATTGAAAACATATAAAAACATCTTTATATCAATACTCTTTACACATTTGTATATTTGACAGATTATTATTTATTTATTAAAAAAAAAAAAAACAAAATGGCTATAGTTTATAAAATCAAATCAGTCAAACACCTAACAACATTAGTCCAACATATAAGGACAAGTGATAATATTAGTTACGCGCCAAAACTCTAATTGTTATAAACACTGTCGATCATTTGAAGTGTACACTCACAAAATAATAATATTATTTCTTTGTTTTGACATATCATTTAATTATTCAAGATATGGAAAAAGGAATATTGTACATTAGGTTTGATTTAAAACTTATATTATAATTTTTATTCCTTAAAATGTAAAGATTAACAAGGTCCACGTTTAGAAAAGTATCTAAGCCATGGCTCTTTTTTATATTTTAAATAGCATTAATAGCAATTATGAAACGTCATTCTAGTTGCAGGGTTTAGAGGAGAGGTTCACGGAAACGAACCGACAAGATACTCTTTTAAATTATAAATTTATAAAAAGTATGAGATCTTGATAGTTTAGTATTTAATAAAATCATGACTTGAGCTTGACATGACTGAAGATGACAAAGAGAAATATGAAGAGGAATTTAATCCATGACCTTTAGCATAGTACTTACCCAAAAAACGGTACAATAATGTATAACCGCATAATTTTTATATTTTGACAGATATATAAAGTTAAAAAATTACTTTATCCGAATTTTCCAAATCGAACCATAGTAAATGAACAAGAGTGTACAGTTAATTGTCCGCAAGTGTACACACACACATACAAATAATATCAGTGTGTCATTGTTCTCTACATAAGGAACAGAATTACGACTCGGCCATATTAGTTGTACCTTTAGTTAGCGAAATTACCGACACATTTAACAACACTTATATACAAAATGGATAACAGAATTGGTACTATAAATTATATTAGAAATATTTAGAAACGTGGTTTATTTTTAACTCGCAAGCGACGGGGTCGGTCGCTCAGAGGTCGTGGGTTCGACACTTGCTCGTGTTCATTTTCATTCTATATTTTTAAACAATTTAAGTTAATTAACTTCTATCAAAATATTGCATTAAACAATTATATTTCAAAATGTATATTACTGACATTCCCGAACATCTTCAAAAAAGAGCACACATACGTATGTGCGTACGTGTGTGTAATATTTTTTGATAATAGGACGTGTACCGGGATCTGCTCACGCGCATCGCTCTCATTAAATATAACAATAGACGGTGAGTCAGCGCCGGCGGGATTTCTCGGATATCAACGAATAATACATTTTAAGAATCAATTACTATTATTTCCTTCCCTTTAGATGGTTTAAAAATAAAGGTGGATAAATTCTTATATATTAATACATTTTAGCAGTAAATGTTTGTATATTTTTTGTTCCGCATATACCGGAAAATCAACTATTTTAAAATAAGCTATTAATACAGTAAGATTAACACACAAAGTTTAATTTTAATATTATGACTAGTTTAAGACACTAAGACAAACGGACAGTATACCCGATACATATTGTATATTTAAGAAAAAAAATAACCTATACTATGATAATAAAGCGTCTTTTTAACGCACTATCTGAGATTATTTATCAGTCAGATTATATTTTTTTCCATTTGATAGCCCAATTCTCTGTGACGGTTATAAAAGATATACAAACATACACATTATCTACTAAACTTATAACAATATTGGAAGATTCAATGAAAGTATGGAATTAATTAATCAAATATGTAACATTTTTCAAAGTGACGGAAAATAGCTAGTAAAATTCACGTAGATTTATATAAACTATAGAAATAATGATAAAATTCTATCTATAGATAACGGAAACCAACCCAACAATAATATGTTAATATTTAATATTGTGAGAACGAGATCAGACTCGCCAAGGATCACACGAGATGTTCAATGATACAAAGAAAGCATTTCCTGTCATACGAGATGTATCAACGGACAAGTCATGAGAGGAATCACTTTTGTAATTATTTTTTTATTAAATTTGTATATTTCTTGTTTATTTGCGGTTTATTTTAGTTGGTTTTGTATTATAATTAATGTATATTTTAGAGTCAATGGTAGTGTGATGCTGGGTATAGTTGGGAGCGCATGAGATGACGCAGAGTTCTTGAAATTACTTCCTATGCTACGTTATAAAAGATAATTTTAATTCGTAGAATCTTTAATGGAAAATATTGTTATTAGATCAAAAGCAGTTTCATATAATTTTATTTTAACGTACGTTTGTTCTAAAATTAAAAATAATAAAAAAAAACTAAAAAGAATCATACTGAAGTTAAGACGTTTTGATAGATAAGATATAAATAGATTATAATACAAAAAAATATATAATTAAAAAATATTTAAACGCCCACTCTTACACTTTGTACCACACACCGATTCCTTTTTATACTACAAATGTGACGTTCCTTAGAGTATATAATGATCACAATTAATCATATTTTATGACTAATAATCATTGGTATTTAACTTCCTGCTAAGTTACTTATAGCATTATATTTTTTCGCAGAGAATATTTAATTAAACATAGTTTGGTACATCTTATATGAGACCCTTCACCCCATTCTTACGTGTCAATAATAGCGTGAGGATCTGGTTACCTTCCATTAGCGTTGTCAAAGTGTCAGGTTTAAGGTTGCAGGAGAGAAAAAGAGAGAAAAAAACATAGTGTGTAATTTTTATCGATAACTTTTAATATAGAAAAGATTAATTGTTTGTTTGTCTATAACAGAGATAATATAAATATTTCCAGTAGTTTTCTTGTTATGAGACAGAATATAAAAGAAATTCTCAAGCTCTATTTTATAGATACATTTTCAAACAGATTTAATATACAAAAATATAAACGTCTTTAAATAGCCAGGCATTCTCAATCGCTATATTTAGATTGCATTCATATAAATATATGAAGTTATATGTTAATATGTAATTAGTGGCCAAATTAGCTTTGAGTGGGTGTTACAGTTTACTATGTGTCTGAAAACGTAATACTTACGTAATACATTTGCCTTTGGTATGTACATTTTGTCTTACATTCTATTTTTCCGATAATATTAACTGTTTTTAATATATTTAATTTAGAGCCTCATCAATATACACCTATGATTTCGTTCCACTATATCTGTTTCAATCAGAGTAAGTGCAATCATTCGTATTATTAATTTGTTATTTTATATTGTAAATGTTAAGGTTTGTATTTTTCGTGTGATTCGATTTGGTAAAATATACGTGAAATTTTTATAAATAAATATACGCATTGTTATAAATAATATTATTTTGAAAGGAGATTTTTATCCCGGAAACGTAATGTAAAATATTTCTTGGAGAAACGAACGGACACCATTCTTCAGCAGAGGAAACGTTTGAGTTACGAGACATATTGTTACTAATTTTAATTTACTGTTACTTTTTGTAAATAGATTTTTTTTTATCCCTCTTCTCTATACCCTTCACGACAAAAGCTAACATACATTTTTTTTTAGTGTATAAAAGTACCAGAGTAAAATACCCTGCTGTAGAATACAGCGTGATGAGTAGCCAAAGGGGTGCACCTTAAGATATAACCTGCAATTTTAAGTACCAGATAACTCATAACTTAGATCCCATCTAAGTAGACTTACCCCACTTTCCTGGCTGGTGGCTCCAGGTGGTTGAAGTCCATGCTCTTCATTGTATCTTCTTCGGGCTCTATGCCTCAACAACGCTGACGCGTCAGGCTGACCGAACTGAAAGATCTGATCGTCCTTCCCATTTAGAAACCTCTCCCCATATTCATATTGGTTCTCCTTTCTTGAAATGAAGTCCGTACTGATGAACTCCCGTCCACCATCGAGAATTTCCGACGTTATCCGAAGGGAATCTGAAGTTTGTCTGAGATTCACATCAGACTCTGGTCTGTAGTTATCACATATCTGATTGAAGGTGTTGAAGTATTCTGATGCTAGATCGGCCTTCTGGTAGCCCTGTATGGGAGGTGGGTCAGCGGGCAGGAAATTCTGGTCCATATTGGCATCATGTAGTGCCATCTCCTGTCTTCATCACTCTTTTATGACAGTCATGGTTTTTTCAACACTTATTTTCGCAAGAGACCACCCGGCTCACCGCAGTATTGTAAACAATGGGATGGATTTTGACCAACAAAAAAAAAACAACGTAATCCGCGCTTTGAGCTGCCGATGTTATTAACGTTTTACGGATTTTGTCGGTTTGGTTGTAAAATTATAATGAGATGCACATTTCATTGATTGATTTTCACCAAAATATATTGTTATTAGAGAAGTTCTCATAAAATGTATGGTTTCTAGGAGTCGATTATTAAACGAATATTTCATTTTATATACTAACGTATATTACATACTAGTTACATAATAATAATACGAATAAAAGAAATCTTAATTTGAGATTGATATAGACTTGGTTTAACTTTGAGAAAATAACGACACTATTTCATACAAATACATAAACCAAATATATTCAGCTGTCCAAATAAAAAAAAAACTCAAAATGTAATTTCTATTTAAGTAGCAGAAGCGTGACATAAAAGTCCCTTCCCCACACCTTGCGACTAGGGATAAAGTACCGACCCGGGAATCGAACTACAATGAGGCAGGTAGAATAGTTCCAATGTCGATTGAAATATGACAAGGAGAAATTGTATTATGTATAGTTTATTCAATGCTCTTGAGTTTTTGGCAGTTGTGATTGAAATATCATTAGTGTGGGAGTTTATGAAAAATGTGATACATCACAAGATGGAACAAAAAAGTTTACGCTTTCCAAATGACACGCTTATTGTAAAAAAAAATTACAGGGCTTCAAAGCTTTTATACATACAAAGATATAATGATAAGAAAAATTTGGACGCAGCATAAATTAAATATAGAGAAATGAAAATGTATTGACAAATTTATCGTAATTGTAAGGGGAGGTTAAAATCAAAGGGTTGATCCACACTACAGTGTTGAAATTAACTAATTTTATGTCGGATTAATAATTGTCGATTTTCGATGACTACTAATTATATTAAAAAACATTTGAAAGGTGATTGGACCAGATATAAGAAGATATTAACGTAAACATCGTTATTGTTTAATAATAAATGTTATAATATAAATACATCCCTACTTATATATACGCTGATTAACTCGAACCCCCATGCCCCTCAATGCTCCCGTATCTTCACGAGCGCGGTGTCGGGTGTCGTCGTCGGTGGTCGGCTCTTCGCGCGGAATTCCCGTCATGTATTACAGCGTAGTTTGACCAATGACCTAAGTTAAGGGTGACTTACAGTATATTATAAAAGAGCTTGATATTTTTTTTATCAATAAATAATAATGTAGGTACACGTTTTGATGTTTCTGTCCACCAAGTATCGTATTCGTTTAAAATATATTGCCCCCTTTCTCTTTTTCGCCCTGTACGCCCGGGCAAAGTACCACGATCAATTCTTACGATTTAATTTAACATTAACGTACAATCAATTAAACTCAAGATCTATAAATATAAAATCGTAGTTGCATCAGTTAGCACCTGCCCGCCAGCTGTTTGTAACCGGTTCGATTCCCGCCTCGTGCAACTTTACGACTTATGTGACCCGGATTTTTTTTTGGTCGTCTAAACTAAAGAATGCTGACGTGACAATATCTTCAATACTTTTTTTCCGGTATTTGAAAAACATAATTTCCACACATAAAACAGCAGGAATCTTTTAAAAACTTCACCGGGACAATATTTACTGGCTTCCTATGGTATGTTTTAGCTCATGATAAAATACAACTCCGAGACAAAGACTGACATTTTCTAACAAAATTTTAAATTCTTATTAATCAGATTACTCTTATCTAACACTATTAATATTAAATATCCGTCATATAATGCAAACCTTCTAAATATTTTATTAGGGTTAAACCACATCCACCTGTTGTCATTTTATACCGTTCCATCTGCATACGATATCTCCAGCGCTAATGTTTGTTTGTCTGTATGCCACGTGTCTAACAGGTGGTGGGTCAAGGTCATTAAATATCAGAATTTGTACATTTTTGGTAAATATTAGGATATTTTGACGACATTGTGGAATATCGATTAATCTATCACAAAAATTCGGTTAGGTTTTAATATTTCAAATATGTACTATAAAATCATTTAATCGTTCATGAAAATGTATGTGATGACCTATTTCGACGGGGACATACAAGCCTCGGTGGCGCAGTAGGCAGCGCGTAAGTCTCATAATCTTAAGGTCGTGAGTTCGATCCTCACCCGGGGCATATTTTTTTTAAAGTTTTTTTTGTATGAATTTGTGAATATTCCGTCACTAAAACCTTTTAATTTTATTCTTAATTTACCTACAAATATTACATTGTTAAATAATCTTAATTACATTGTTAATCTAATCCATTCATTACATATTTACACTTACACAAACATATTTGAATGTAAAAGATAAAGTGGTACAAACATACAAACACATGACATCAATATTCAATATTTGAAACTTGTTTCGAAATATTAATATTAAAAAAAAAACAAAAAAAAACTAGTATTTATGTCTTAATATTACGTTAAAAACAAAAAAAAACCATATTGAATATAAAGATGGAAGCTATATTTTCCAAATGAATATTTATTATGTATAATTTAATATATAATAGCTGTGATCGCAGTCAGTATGTGACTTTCCTTATTAGTACTATAGACAGACGGCCGCCAGTGTGTATGTGTGGGTATATGCTAACGTGCGTTTATATGTGTGGGTGCATTCTTGTATATTGCGATCTCAGAGGTTATCTGTACATAGGTACGTGTTATTGGAAGCAATAAAATAAAATTGTACGATAATATAATAAAGGATTTGTTATTGGAATAATATGCATATAATTAATAATATTGAAAATGTAAAAAAAAAACTAAAACATTTTGTTTATATATATTTCAGCTATCTAGTTAATTAAAATAGTCAAAAAGTAGATAATAAAAAAAAAACAATTTTAAAGAGTCGTGTCACACATTGATAATATTCTATCAACTCGTACAGCTATGTGTGTATGTACGCTGTGTGTATATGTGCTGTGTGGATACGTGTATGTGTGTATGTGTTGTGTGTATGTGTGGAGTGTGTGTGTGTGATGTGAGTATGTGTGTACATTCCTGAATGATAAGCGATCGAACATTCTGATTAAGAACGTTTATTACATATCTAATTAAATGTTAATTTATCTGTACATTAGTACCTACTGTTAATGTTTATTCATACGTAAGGCACACATGCCTTTCCTTATACAAATAACACATTTAATCACTCTAATACTAACAACAGTGGGAAAAAACTACATTATTTATACGTATTTATGTACGACAAATAATAAAAAATATGTAAAAAATTTAAAAAAACATCCCTTTTTATAAAATTATTTACAACACCCTATATACACTATAATAAAACCATACTTGTCTTGTATGAACGAGTATAAGACAAATTGTTATATATTTGTTTAAACGCATACTTCAACATAAACGGAAATTATTTAGCTTATATAAGTTGTATTGTATAATATATTCAATGTACATTTATATAAATTCTCCAATATATCCATAGCAAGGAGCAATCCAGTCAAACTGTTAGTACCTAGCTAGTTCTTTAGTTTTCTTTACTATGCAGAATAATATTACTTTGATATGTACATATATGGTAAATATGTTTAAATTACCCTATCGAGTGCTTTCACCTTTCACACAGGACCATTTACCTCGCCGGATGTCGAATGTCGGTTCGATTCCCGTGCAACACGATACGAAATGTCGTGAGATAAACGTCCCTTATCCGGATGCGTGTCGTGATTTGAGAGCTTCTCTTAGCGGGGATATTGTTTCAAAACTCTTAGGATTTTTTTTATGAAATCATTTTACTTGTAATTTACTGAAAATATATATATATATATAAAGGACTTAAGCTGAAAATATAAAAAAGATATTAAGTAAGTAATATATTAAAATTAGTTAATGAGATGTTGCACGTATACGCGCACACACACACACATAAATACATGTGATAATGTAGACGGTTGGTCGTCGTTGCGTACGCGCATTGAATATTTATAAGACATTTAATTCTTTGATTTATTTATCATCTATCTGTTAGTTGTAGGAAGCTTATAAATAAAGAGGCACTGGTCGGGCTGTCATTTTATATAATTTAGTAAAAAAATAAATAATTAAAAAACTCAGTTCCTATGTGTTAGTTGTAAATGCGATATATTGGATTCGATTATTTTTATTTATTTGTGTTTTCGATTTTTATATGTCCGTAGTAGGTAAGAATGACGAAATTTTTAATTATATTGCAACACGAGGCTTAAAAGTAATATAAAACCATTTTTAGAAGAAACAGACTAAATGCTGATAATTTTGACGTCAACAGACATACAACCGAATGGGATCTATAACAAACAATACACCAAAATATATAAAAAAAATAAATACAAAAGTCCTTTCAAATAAATACAATTTCAAGGGAAAACTGTAAACGGAACAAAAAAAAAATCAAAAAATCCTTTCAATAAATACAATTTCAACGGAAAATTGTAAAAAAAAAATAAAGTTCTTTCTAAACGAGGTATAGAAAACTTTAATATAAAGACGTCCAGCAATGCGACAGCTCCACGTAGGGTCATGAATACTGAATGAGTCGCTTTGCGAATAAAAATCGATTATCCATACGTAATAATTATCGTAATTATTGGGTGGGAAAAGTTTCTTTTGTACATTTTCTTTGATGCGGTGCATTTTATATCGACTTTGAATGTACATTTTTTTTTTCTTCACCCACATTTAGTTTATTTTTTTCATACTATTTCAGGTGGTTATTTTACAATACAGGCAAAAACAACATGTCACAATAAACTTTAATAACATTTGTACGAGTAAATTAATATATAAGTGTATCCTTCAACGCCAAAAGTAATTCAAATATACTTTAAATATTTTTATATGAACTTCATATATATATTATATTAAGAATCGATTTCAATTATCCCAATTATTCAATTTCACCTATCCTTATCCCAATTATTTCGATCCGCGTAAGATATACGGATAAACATAGTTTAATCATCATTCACCTATCCTTATCTCAATTATTTGCATCGGCAAAAATGTCAATCTCCCGCACGCTCTTCTATCATACGCCATCTCAGTGAAGACCTGCTTTGTAATATATTTTTTCACACTCTTCAGCTGTCCTTTCCCTGTTCCTTGGTAACCATCTTCTCTTAACCATCCATACATGCTCAACACTCTTCTTCTCTCTTCTCCGTACCACGAAAACCACTTCTCTCTTTCCATCATCGATGCTACTTTCAAACATACTCACCTCATACCCAACCAACCCAACATCTGCATTTAAGCAGATTCACCTTTTTCTAACAATAAACAGTTATATATATTTTTTTATAACTTTTGCTATTTTTTTAATAAATAACTAAATGTATCTTTATCACCAAAATATTTAACCAGGTGTGAACTGATATACCTGAGTCATAGCAAATAATAAGATAATTATATATATATATATATATATAATTTTTTGTTTAGAAATCAAATAACACATTTGTTAGATCTGATATTCTAGCTTACATTATGATATAGAACACATTTTTTTATTAAAAATATTTTCTCAATATACAGTCACACAAAAAATCATTTTATTAACATCTAGATAAAAAAGTGTAATTATTTTCTTTATTTAAACGCGATAATCTTTAAATTTAAAACTAAGTCAAATTTTAAGATATTTTTGATGACTTATCTATTGAGTAAAGTTATATAACATACGACCCTTATTTTTTATATTATTATTACATAACGTGTATTTTTTTTAATATATACAATGTTGTTGGTTATATAGATTTAATCAGTAGAGCTGATATAATGTTCCAACGCGTGGACGCCCTACAGCAGTCCACGAGGACAGAGTCGCGGCAATAAGTTATCTATTGATATTCAAGGAAACCTCGATAACACATGATAAGATGACGTCATCAAACCATATCATAGCGGGCCGAGTTAGACAATTTAATTTATTTATGTAAAAAATATAAAAAATCCTTTATTTACCGCTAAATTTACTTAAGGATGGAGAAAAGTGGCGGGACAGCTGTTGTATCTATAATATATTTAATTTTTAACACTCGTCATTTTGTCTAAATCAGCTGTGTATATGTAAAAGTAAAAAAAAATATCTATATATAGGAACGTTCACTGGGTATTCTAACTTCTAACTAAAGGCAATTGCCAATAAATTCCATTGTACTCGTAATAAACAGGTAGTAAAGACCTTCGATCAACAATAGCAGTGAAACATTAAAAATACTCCCGTGATACAGATGATAAATCCGGATGGACAATAATTAACAAGTTATTAGGACAATCCGAGATAGAAAGGGGGAAGCGAAGTTTAGATTTACGATTTGAAATGTGGGCGCGACCGAGTTGTATACTTTTGTCATTCCCATAAGTTTAAATATACACGTAACATTTTTGATATTTGACTATTAAAATATTTTATATAGACTTATAATTAAGTTATACATTGAGTATTCCTGCATCGACGGAAATAGAAATGTAATTAAGCAAGGCATTTCACTAAATTTTACCTATATAGAAAATATGTATATTTATTTATATATAAATTTGGTATGAAGGAATATTTAATTGTTTTATTTGTAAAAAATATGATTTGACAGCGTCATGTTTCGTTATTTTACTTACATATTTGTTTTATTGTATTTGGATTACTTTATTTATTTATATGTACATGTGGTAAAGTTCATATTTGAAAGTTTATATATAAGATAAAGAGTTTGTATCGACAGTTGTATCAACTCTATAGTGGGTCAGAAACGAAATATATTTAAAACCAGTGGTTTTCATGTTTTATACCCACTAGCAAAAATATGATTAATTATTCATAAAAATAAATACTATTACGTTAGAATTATAAACCTATAATTTATAATAATTAATCAATATGAAACGAGGTTTATATTTTTATTTTAGTAAAAGATATTTTATAGTAAAAGATGAAATGTACATCTCATAATTAAAATAGTTTCCCATTTCGATAAGGCTATAAAAAATAACTCCATTTTACTTAAATACCATATTACGATTAAATTTATTAAACCGATATATTTAGTAAAAAAAGTAATTGTAGAAAACAAATCTAACGCACTCATATCAAAACAACAAAAAAACCGTCATAAAAATCCAAAACCAAACCGTCAAAATCCAATCCAAATTGAAACAACGATAATATCACTGTAATATACACTTTTGCAACAATCCAACAAGTATAAACACGCTAGACAATGGCTCACAATATCACACTGGGTATACGTTAACAACGCGGCGCGTCGTATACGACTGAAAGACCATGGCCGACTGCCGCTCACTCACGGTGTTGCCACCCCCTTGGAACTTTTACCCTAAACATTTTGTTGCTTGATAGTGATATTTATTGGCGAGTAATTAATAATTATTGTGTATGGATTATATGTTGTTATTATTTTACAATTGAAATACATGATTTTGTTTCAGGAAATTGTTAATAAGTCAATATTTAATTCCAGAGTCAAATATTTAATGTTCTTAAATAAATAGTGTTTCAGTGTTTTAGGACAACATTAATAAAAAATAAATTAATTAATTTTAGTTAACAAAAACATCGAAATGAAAAATAAAATAACAAAATCAACATAACTAATATTACCCTGCACTTTGGCAGTAAAAGCTCTCAGGCGCATGGCATCACGTGCGACGTTGCCGCACTTACAGCCAGTAATAAGGTTAAAGTTTGAGAGCAACTTCTTTTTAATTTTCAGCGGGCTTAGAACTTGTACAGTCGTTAGCCAAACTTTTTATGGCATTATTTAATAAAATATATTGTAGCCCTTGGTTTAATATTTTAACTCTTATTAAATATTCAAATTATGTTTATTTTTCATTATGGTATTTAAGGAATATTTCTTCGGCCTTTTTACACATTAATTATATGTTAGCTTGATATTTTTACTGTAATATTTTTCAAGGATTGCCTTTTTACCTTGAAGTTTGATTTTTTGATCTAAACTGTAATGATTCGTTACATTTATTGAGATGTGTTGTTATTTAGCAATAAATATAAATTAACATTCTTCAAGCTGTACCGATAGCAAAAAAGATGTTTCAGAGATAATTTTTCAGAAGGAAAGCTATTTTATATCTTAATATTTTTCGACGGTAGGTAATTATGAAATATATAAAAGTATAATCACATATATACTATTTCATCTAAAAACAATTAACATTTAACAGTTATATTGCGTATATAATATCATAATATTCAACATTCTATAACTATTTACCAAATAATTTCACAATTCCAGTGTACCTTATGAACTCCACACTGAATTATTATGAGGTAGCCACTCCTAAATTCCTCAATCTAACTAAATATAGTATAATCTCCAACTCTGTATTAAATATTTTATTATAATAAAAATTCAAATAATATTTCAGAATTTCAAAAAGTTTTCCGGAAAATTTTCGTTAGACGAAAATTTTTATTCAAAATAGTCTGTTTTAAAAACTTTTATGTTTAAGCCGTATTCGAACTACATTCAGAAATTACTGTAAAAAAATATTTTTCTATGAGGAATGTTATATAAAATAACAAAAGACTTACATAAGACGTTACATAGACGGCGTGTCTCAAACACTCCTTATAAAATAACAAATAAAGACGCTGTAATAGAAAATGTCGTTATTCAATCGTTTGTTTTAACTTTTATTTTATATAAACTGTCCTGGATGTTATTATCAATTAAAAAGATGATTTTACTTCAAGAATTCAATATTTATTTTTTAAACATTTCATTTGTTTTAAAGATACCACTATATGGTTGAAATTAACGAAATTAATGATCAATCTTGATCCAATTTTTTAACTAAAGATTCTGTTAAAAAATTTACAATATCTTGTATTAAGTATTAATAAATTGAATTCGAAGATAGCGATAATATATTTATCTCAATATCTGATTATTGAATGCGTTCGTATGAAATTACTTATTTTTTTTTGGAATCCAAATTATCTCTGACATTAAATCAATAAATACGATAACGCCGATAACTTTATTATTTTTTGTACTTTGGTCATATTCGTATCTAATGGCCAAATTTCATTATACGATCTAAACCATACGATCCAAGGAAAAGCTAAGAGGCGTCTCCGCCAATCAGAGAGACGCACTAACTCGTTAATAGCCATTTGACTATGCGATGCGATTTATTGAAATAGAGTGGCTTAGATCGTTTTATGAAATGGGATTATATGTTATACCCTGATATGGGAGGAGCTAGAAAAGAATAATAATAATATAAAAGACTATACAACTAAGCGAGTATCAAGACTACACAACAACTGAAAAAACTTTACGGTATATTAATACGAAGAATAATAATCAGATACTAGTATCAAGACTATACAACAAAAGAAAATCTTCATAAGTATATTAATTATGTACATTTTCCTTTTACATATTTCTTTCAATACAAGAAAAAGTTCCGTTGGAATAATTTTCAAAACTTTTCCCCGGGTTCTGTGTCTCCCTCTACTGCCCTTGAAAAAACTCACACCACGATAGATACAAAAATACACCTTAAAATTAATTGCGTAAGGCTCATTTTCATAGAACAGGTCCTCATTATAGGGTGCCCAATTAGAAAGACCAACTCCCCTATATCCATCTCGCTCTATCATTCAGTGGAGGGGGAGGTTTGGCAACGCCGCGCGCGTTGATAAGTGTAAGTTGTTAGTGATAGTAATACAACTTTGTTAGTTTCGTTGATTTTCTTAAGACTTTTGAACTTCTATAGAATTATTGTTTCAGGAATATATAATATATTAAAAGATACTTGATTTCATATCCAGGAAGTATATTATCTTGATAAATAAAAAAATATAATAATTAATTAATACATAATGTAGTAGAGTATACATGTAGTTTCTTGCCGGTTCTTTTTCGGTAAAGACTGCCGTTTCACAAGTGTATTGTATGCCTTATTGAAATACATAACTTTGAAATACATAAACGGTATATAAAAAAATATATAGAACACCATTTTATTAATATTTAGAATTTAGAATCATCATACATTTAGAAATAATAAAAGAATGACATAACATTGCCATTGTAAAACATCAAATCCAAATATATGTAAGAACATTTCTATTATATACAGTGTGTTTAGTACGTTATATATTCAAACCCATCAGAATGCCATAACCTCGATGGTATCCCATGAGTTAAATAATGCAGGGAGCAATTAAATCTTCCTAGTTTATTATGTAACATGCTTTATGGAAGACACGAATCCTATATATCGAGGTCGATACTAAACTTGCTGTATGGGAGGACTTTGCCTGCTAAATAGTGAATAAAATACAACAAAAAAAAATATATAAATATATATATATCTGTTTCTGCTGACGCTATTAAGCATTTTCAGAAGATCCACAAAACTAAACCAAAACCATTCCACTGAAACCTCGATCAAAGTTCCGACAATGCCCGAGCTCACCCGAACCCACCCGAAGCGGAACATCTGTCGGTCGGCGCGTGCGTTGTTACCTGCCTAGTGATTTACGCAGGTGGCTACGTTTTCCTTAAACTTGTAAGATCAACGTACGCATAGAATTATTGACATATTTTTAATTTATTATCAGCCGCATTTTTTTTCTTGATCTCATCCTTATATAATTTCTTTTGATATTTGCTGCATATACATTATAAAGTTTAATGATTTATTTTTGTCTGATAATAAAATTCCAATGGACCAGATCAGCGGTAGACGTCCATTAAACGGCCATCATACAATGTATGTCATGAAGAAAGAATAATGAATTGATCGATTAAATACTCAAACTTTTTGTCTACTATAAAAAAAAAAACTAAAAACTACAAATATTTGAACGCACTTGACCGGTTTTAAGAACACGTATGTAGATTTGCGCAGGTGTGCGACGAGGGGGGCTTATCTACCCCTGATGGAATTCTATTTGTCCATAGAGTCGATGACCATGTCGACAAGATGGGTTGGACTTTGACATTTCTTTGTTATATAAAAAAAAACCTATACATATATATATAGGTATTTTTCATATACAGTTCAATATATATATAAAACTTAAATTAAAAGAGTAAAAGTCCACAAAAAAAAAAACAACATAAGACCAAGAAACCAAACCATTGAATTTTGATGAAGAAACCAAGACGGTATGAATAGGGAAGCTCTCAAAGGATTTTTTGAATGCGTCGCGTGCGCTCGCGCACCTCTTATTAATTCCGCAATTACAATGAACTGAAAGGTACGATTCTATCCCCTCAGCATTTTAGCCTTTTTGGTCCGGTCATTCAACCTGTCTTTGATGGGATAAAAATCTGGAGGGATCGATGAAATGGGAGCGGGGCTGGGATGTGTAATTATTTGGAATACTTTTTAAATTTGATTATATCATGAGATAGAATTACAGAATACCATATCAAAATTATATAGTTAGTACTTTTTAGTATTATTTTGTTGTTTTTCTGTATTATCAAAATCTCTACCATATTTTAGAAATGACATCGTGTAAACATGTGTGTGTGTGTGAGTGTGTGTGACGTAAATGTTAACCTTAAAAGTTTTACACATTTACAAAGCCAATTATAGCTTATTCTATAAAATATTATTTAGTTAATTAAAAAACAACAGATATCGATTAAAAAATGTATTAACTTATCCATCAACGGATCCCACTCATGATATATATTTAATACCGTACCCTTATTGCCGGGACGAGGGTAGCATACGACCCATATACGATAATATATATAAACAGGAATAAAAACCTTATTATATAGCAATAGAACTTAAAATCGTATATATTAATAATTCCTCTATCCCTTTGTGTAATTTGAATACGCATTACCCGGTTGTGTGATTGTCTACAAAGGGTTTATCGCGCGATTAGGTTTTTTTAAAATTTCTTTATTATTCTGTCTCTTTTATGTTCCTTCGCTTGTATGCGCACGCGCATGCTCGAAATTTCAACAACACGTTAATTAATAATAAAAAAAGCTATAAAGTAGAAACATAGAAGGTTTTATATACATTTTATTATCTAAATCGCTGCATCTCTTATATTGGACCGCGTACCAAACTGGCCCGTCACCACCTGCCAGAGCTCAGGCTTTAAACCGTACACGTTAACGTTGAACCATTTTTACGTCATTCCGTTAACTGTCTCCGTTAAAAATGACGTAACGAAATATGATCGTTTTTTTTTTTAATTAATATTTTTTATTAAAAAAGGCGATTAATTCGCAATAAATAAAATAATATTAATAGCTAGATATATAACACAATGCTTCGCATATAGAATCCCTTGATAGTATTATTTCGTGTGACCGGTTGTACAGGGGTCAGTTTAAAGTCGAACACCTGGTCAAAATATTTACATACCTACTACTATGTTTTCTCGTATCATATTTACGACATGCGAGATATAAGTGAGTTTTTATATTGTGGCGGGCAGGCCTAAGCTGATATGGAAAATGGAAATATATATCTATATGTATATTTAGTGACATTCGTAATTATTATATACTATTCAGTAATTATAGATATTTCCAGCAAATAATAAGAAAAATTCAAACCAATCCTGAAAATATAATAAGGGATATTAAAAGAATAATTTTCAATTAGTTTTTAACAGTAGACTGCTGTGGCTATTTAGATATAAGTTGACGTGATAAAAGTGAAAAAAATATATATAAAAAAAGGCAAGCTACGAGAACTGATAGTAGAGTATTGGGACTCTATCACCAATACGTGTCAATATAATTAGAACATTTGTATGCTCGGACGATATCCCCTGTATTAAGTTACACGAATATTTTAAGCAAAATATTTCAATAATATCATATTTTTAATTTAATAATTTTTACTTATCTCATTAATATAAGGTTTTAGTGTTTTCCTTATCGCGTGTGAACTGTTCAAAGATGATTTTATACACCGATTTTGGTGAAGAGTGATTTGTCCGTGCGTCAGCGTAGATGCGTGTTTTTTTTACATTTCAACTATTATTTAATATCCATTTTATTTTATAACAGTAGAAAAACAATAATATACAACCACAAACTTCTTCCATCTATCCTGAATTTCAGACTTGATAAGGATGAAGATGTCAAAATCAACAATACATTCCGATAAAAAAATCTAAAACATGGAACTCTATATTGCTAAGGGAATATACAAAAACGAAAAAAAAAATGCCATTTAAAATGCGTCACTTAGAAATATGAAGAAAATATAAAACATTGAAAAAAAAATAAAATATATATATATTTTTATCATGTACCGTAAATTTTTACTCATCGGCAAGTGATAAGCTATCAGTAAATATTTAATGAGCCGCCACGCGTCGTGTGTAAATATGTGTGTCTGTTTGTCGAGTTCAATATTTGTGGATGAGTTTATATATATATTTGATTTGAGGTGTTTAAGTAAAGATTTTTTTAATGAATGTGTATGTTGCTGAGAGATTTTTTTTTTCTAATCGAACTTAAACTTCATTGCAAATATATATTTAAATGTACAATTAAAAAATAATATATTATATTTATTTATTATATATATATCTCTTGAAATAACATACTAATATACTATTTTATTTATCAAAATTATTATTCTAAATACATTTATTGTAACTTAATACGATCCAAGATATTATGAGATGAAAAAAAACTTTCGTAATTATTTTTTTTTTAAAACTAAACTACAATTATTTCATAATTATTAATTATTACCAAACCTGCTATAATATAAAAGAAAAAAAAATAAATCAGCATTAAAATTAGGGTTGACACATTGCACAAGAAACTCCAACTCGGCATCAGCTAAAGCGATGGTAGTATTTCATCAAACAGGCAACCATTAACCTGGATGTTACTTATAAATAACTTAAAGCAAGTTCCATTGAGTTAATTGTAAATTTTTCGCGCGGGTACTTGACCGGCTATTTCCGACGGGAATCGAACCCCACTCTATCGCTTGAGGGAATATCGATACACACTCGAGTTATAAGAGGGCGCGTTTTTAATAAAATATATTTTATGAAATTGTTATTTTAAAATTATATTTTAAATAAATTAACTTTTTGTTTTGGACATTGCGTTATTAAAAATTAAAAAAAATAAATTTAAACAAGGTTATTCTCATTTTCTTTAAGACATAATAAGACACTTAAATATTCAATGACAAAAAAATATATATTAAAATTCAATAAATATATAATTCCGGTATATTCCCCGTTCTAGTATAATTCGTAATAAAAACAGTTGCTGATATTCGTCACGTCATATGCCAACTGAAAACCAGCGCAGAGTGCTCCTCTTGTATGGACGATTTATTTTTATTCACGTCAATTAAAAAATAATATTTTTTATATATTATTAAAAACATTCATTTTTATTATATTTTATTTATATATATATATATAGCGAATTAAGCGATTATATATATATATAATCGCTTCAGCTTATAACTTACTAACCACCGGATGTATAGACTCGCCTCTCCCGCATCTTACTGACCGACTATAGGTACTTACCTGCGAAAAGACAAGTTGTGTGTTACAAACATGTTTTAAACAATTATTATACAAAAACAACATATAAGTGGAACATTATATCACATACTAGCTTTTGTTCCTGGCTCCGCTCGTGGACAAACAATTTATATTAACTCTATGAGTTTTACAATGGTTCTGTAAGTTATTTTCGATTAGTATTTTTATAAATAGCTTTACTAACATATCTAGAAACCATTTCTGTAAATATAACCTAAATTAAACAAATTGTGTAAAAATATATAAAAAGAATTCTCTAACAGAAATACACCAATATTTTTTTATATATATATATATATATTGGCCTTGTTATATATAACACGTAATAAGGTTTAATCCTAACATTTCGACATTATTTAGAAATAATACTATCAATACAACATATTTCCTTATAATATTATTTGTCAATTTTTCCAAAGCTTTTTCCGATTTTGAAGAAAACTTAACAGCAACTATTTCGATTTTAAAGTTTTGAATTTCAATTCAATGTATGATATTTCGTTATATTTGAGTTTACGTATTATTAAAAATATTTAGCTATGTTATTATATATTTTTCTTTATCCGTCACATTACAATGGACGGAGAGACAAAAGATTTCAAAGATACTTTAATATTATATGAAGAATAGTGTCTGTAATTTGTTAAATAAGGTACGCCATCGATCCCAAGTCCGTGACAAAGCACAACTTACAGTAAAACAACTTAACGGGCGCTAATAAATATCTCCAAGGCTGTACCTGTGAGCACCATATGCCTTAAATCTTGTGCCGCCATTGTTCCCAGCGAATCGAAAGAAAAAAACTCGGGAACATCTGGCGCTTGACACCCCCGAACACCCCCGTATAGGGAGATAGATATATACAAAATGTTAAAGAGCGAATGAGAGCGGCGATCCGATTGTTGCGAGGCACCCTTGCAGCAAAAAATCAAAAATTGGATGCGCGCACGCATCTAACTCTGTTCCGTTTCCGAATGCGAATATTGTATGAAAATGTAGATATTTTATGTGATAGTTTAATATCCACTTCAATAATTTAATTCAGCATATCATATAAGAATGTATCAAAATCAAAATTAAGATTTGATTTACGATCGAAATTAATGACCAATCTGTCTTACTTCATGAGCTACCATTACAAACAACCGACCTGTGCATTGACTTCGTAGGAGGCCATATTAGGTTAATAACAGTATCAGATGTAGATTGATTAATAATTTTGGTCGTTAGTGAATATAAATTGTATAGATAGGTTATTGAAAAATAATAATCTTGATACTTAGAAAAAAAATTTCAAAAGTCAGTATTAGATTGTTCAAACTTTCGAAGTAAATCCATAGACAGGCTAATGTATATTAATACAATAAGTGTCCCATTGTCTTTAATATGACAAAAAGATATTTGAAAGTATTAAAATTTTGCAATAAACACAGATAATAAAACATCTGTTCAATTGTAGGAGGCGCGAAATACAAACAGGTCATAGATAATATTTTGTTTTTAAATCATGAATTCCCACGGGCGGGCAGGAAGCATAGGCAACCCTAAGCTACCTTTCGAAATTAAAAAAAAACCCGCATGCTTTCGTAAACCAACATCTGTCGGTGTTCATCTCTTTTTTGCATATACTGTACATATTGCTGTCTCCCTCCTACACCACGTCAGGTAGAACTTGCCATTCACTTGCATACAAATTCCCTTGTGTGAGCGTGTTTGTCATTCAGGGCAATTGAACGGTATGACTTAAGGAATTTTCATGTTGAGGAAAACTTCCATTGTCTTTGAAGATATTTATTATGGATGATTAATTGCTACATATTTTATATTATTAGCTTGCTCGCATCTATCTGTCAGTGGATAGACGCCTTTACCTGACTTTGGAATACTGTCTACAAGAAATTTATAAAATTTTAGATTTTTGTAATACATACCTATTTAAATTTCGTAACTTAAAGACGCAGCCTGAAGAATAGGGCATGATATCCTAACGATTTTTCATTAATTTATTACTGATATTTTTCATAGTCGATATATTTTAACACAGTTAACAAATATTTAAATATTTATTACCTACGTGAAATGAAAACACACAGAGTTAAAATAATTTAAGGACACAAAATATATATATGTCACCAAACCATAATCCCCATACAGCTTTAAATAAAGCCCCATAAAGTACAGTCACAAAAAAAAGCGTCACATTCACGAAATTTTACATACATTGCACTTCACCCCAACTAGTACATTACAAAGGACACACGGACCCCGCTCAAAACATACACACAATAACCACTTCTATTTATATTACAGCAAGTGTTAATATCCTGTAAACATTATCGCTATAGTTATTTATAAATGCGTGATGCATAAAATGGGGGCGCCCGCGCATCACAAGTGTTTCTGTCCCTTTCGCACGGACGAGGGTGGAAAGGATGCTACAGTACTGACTGGACGGTAAAAACGAACATTATATATTATTATTACGTTAAAAGTTTAAAATATCTCTTAATCTAATAAGAGCCAATAATTATAATAATACAAGTAATACGTGAACTATATTTTTAGTAGCGACATTTTCTTATTATTGAATTTACAATGTCAGTTTTTTTTTGGTCTGAAAGGAGTCTATTAATATTTCTTTTTTATTACATTCAGAGAGAACTGGTAAGGATGCACTGAACGACTAAAACAATTATCTTTCCAGTGTGTATTAGGCCTTAGCTGACCAGTTTTTGTCCCCCCGTCCTGTTAGTACGATCTTGAATTATATTGAAAAAACGATACGTATTGAAAAACACCTACACACAAAAACATATTTTTAAAATATCAAACATTATATCGACATACATACATGCATACACGCCCCTTATATATATAAAAATCCTCAAAAATTCTTCTAAATGTTTTAATTTTCGAAGCAGGTCAGTAGCCTCTTATGGTCAAAGGCCCAAACAGCTGTTCCTCTGACTCGGGCAACTAAACTTATGCGTGCGCGCGTAAGGTGTCGCGCACACCACTGTTTGTAAACGTACGTCATTCTTTTATAAATGGAAATATTAAAAGTCATAAGTATTATAACAAACTGCCTAATGGTCGGTATTTCATCACGAGGGCAGGTTGTATGAAGTTTCTAATTTGAAATCTTTTCACCTCCTTTTAACTCTTATAGATGGATTTCAAAATACGAAAGCCTATCTCATAAAAGGCACTAACGGACCAAATTTTAATTATCTACCCGCGGGTGTAGTAGTACTAAAATTCAAACAGATTTTATTACTTTATTGTATAAAAAAAAAACAGGAACTCACCTATTCGAGATTCGATTGATTCGATTCGAAACCATATCTTTCTACAATAAGCACTCGTAAAGGAGCCTTAAACCCGATGTAATTTTTAAACCGGTAACAGTAAGTGCAATTGTCTTCAGATACGTTATACATTAAATTTATACGCAACATTACAGCTTTTCAAGTTTCTTTTTTTTTCGTATTTACTTCTTAAAATATGGGTGAAAGTGAAATCGACAAAAATACACTGTTTTCTGTATAACTTCAATGGTTGATATAAAAAAAAAAAAAAATTTTGGGTGGTTGACCCTATCTATAGTAATTTGCTCGTATATGGGCTGAATCGACTGGTAGCACCCTCTCACAGGATATCGACATAAAAGAGCTATCACAGCCACGATTTTTACAGTGATAAGAAAGTTGGATTTCCAACCCATCTCCTCTCTGGGTGTCGGTTTTTTGGGTTTCTTCTATTCCTCATGGGTGGCTAAGCATTATCCAATATAAATTTCTGTAGATGTTTATATCCAGGGGCGATCGTACCACTTACCACTAGACAAGACAGGTCCTGGGGTAAATGGAGGTCGTCGTAAAAAGCTGGTGACCGTTTGACAAACAATTAGAAATGTGGTAAAGGTAAAAAGGTGTAAAAAAAAAAGGTGCGAAAACCCAAAAAAAAAAATTAAGCCAAAATCAAATTTCCTTACTTTTTTTCTTTATACATATACATTATAAATAATTCATTAATCTTTGTTGTATACAAGACCGTCATTTCAGGTGACTCACGACGCACGTTCCTGGGAAGTTTATACCGAAAACACCAAAGGTATCATTCATTTCAACGTAAGTCACAGACTTCTACCAGCACAGCACAAACATATTTTTTCCACACATCCTCAATAGGCACATATCTAATAAAAACATGCCAATAGATGAAGTATTCAATAATATTGTTATAATTAAGAAGACAGCTACCGGCACAGAGGGCTGTGCCGGTAGCTGTCTTCTTAATTATTGAAAATAAATACTAAAAGAAACGTCTGTACGTATAATTTATTATATATTCTTATTTTAAAACTCAATCTAAATCACCAATTATAATTCCGTTATAACAGTTACTTCTACCTGGATTTACTCGTTTGTAGAATTGTTAATGAAAGCCGAAAAGCACGCACCGTCTGTCTTGTCAACTCCCGCGCACCTGGCGTTCCACGAGGATGTAAACGACTCGCACGATTGAAATTTAATTGTTTTGTAATTCAATGATTATAATGAATTAAATAAATGAGAAAAATAACAGATTTTGTATTATAACTTTTTAATAGATTCAAACTATATAATAATAATTTGATGACTTGATGGTGAACATAACTATTGACCTAAATGATGATGATGAAAGATGATGAAAAGGTGATGAAAAATGATGATGGGTTCGAATCCAACAGGCGACTATTCCTAACACCATCTACAGATATTTGTTACAAATCTAGGTAAAATTTATCCACTAATTATATTTTTTTTAACACTCCGCAATATCCAAAACAATTTGAAATGTGAGAGATTTAATTAAAAAACAAATAAAAGATATTTAATATATTAACACTAAAGTGTTTTCTAAATTCTTAGATATTAACTCTATTGAATTCATAATACCCAATGACATTTACATAAGTCCCTTAAAATAAAGTTTATAGATTTTTATTTAAAAAAAAAATCCATCCTCTATGAGGTTCTCGGATACTGAAGAAATATCTTCCAAATAAATGAACCTATATGAAATTAAATGAGATGAGAGTGAGAGAGAGTGACAGAGAGAGAGAGAGATGAGAGAACCTATATGGATGATGAGGCCTGACTGGCTCGGCTTATGTTTTATAATATAAGTCAGTATCAGTCAGTTTATTTACTTTTATCTTAAAACAAATGTAGTAAAGCCTACATCTTTACAATAGACATGGAAAAACTATTGCGTTGTTATTAAACATTAAAAGTAGTAGCATATTAAAATGGAAAATCTAATTTATAATTTGGAAAATGAAACTTATAAATTAAAATGTGTCATGAAAACCTGTATATTTTTTTTGTAATCAATGGGAAAATTTGTATTTTGCTCTGTTTTAAAAATTAAATAGCTCAAGCATGGTAATTGGCTGTCCATTACAAGATGGACCAATCAGAATACGAACTATTATAATCAGCATTCGAGAAACTTAATATAGGAATTATCAATACATATAATAAAAATGTAGAAGAGTTCAATTCTATACATTGAATAAAAACTAAAAAAAATATTAATAATAATAATTAATTAATAAAAAAATATTTTTTTTTAATATTTGTCCATCTATCTGTTGATCGACTTTAACGCCAAAACTACTGGACAGATTTTGATGAAACTTTTCTTATTATATAGCTATTAATCCGCGGTAACAGATAAGCTATAATTTATTTTAAGAATCGGAATATCAAATTGAAATTTTTGTACATCTCCTTACCATATAGTAAACATTTTATAACACATTATATGTTTTATTATTTGAGTCTCTGGGTGGGAAGCTGACGAAGTAACTGGCAGCAGTTAGTATGAAATAAAACAGAAGTCATAATCAAAACACTAGTGTTGTGCAATTCATCGATATATTCATAGTTTCATCGTCAAGTATCAAAAGGGCATGCGAATACGTGGACAAAACAATGAGATAGATATACATTACGACACATACTGGAGATAGGGCACGTAGTGATACCTTTTGAAATATAATTTATTATTTATAAGCTTCATTAGATTTAATATACGTATCAATAATTCAATTATACAATTTTTTTTTTTGACGACTGAGACGCTAGTGGGTCGTAACTACTATTGTGACAAAGGTAGTGGGTTCGATTCCCACTTTAGAAAACATTTTGTTATTTAAAACTTGCATTTTTCTAAGGTTTCAGGGTTGTATAAAAAGTAGTTTATATATAATCGTTTGTCTAGTAAGAACCCATAGTACAAGCTATGCTTAGTTTGGGGATAGATGGCTTTGTATGAAAAATGTCTGAAAACTGTTATTAAATTATTAATTTAATGAAACCAATTTATAAATTATCGTAAAACGTGATAATTTAACAACAAAGGTTTCCTTTCTTTTCATCATATATTATATCATTAAGGATATAACAATATAAATTAGGTGATATCCACCGGATGATCATATTAGTGAAGGATACACAGACATCCAGTGGTACAATCTCTAGCGTGTTCCTCACCACACGTGGGATGATAACGAATCGGACACAAGATTATTATTATTATATATATATATATATCATTATATTCTTTGGTTTAGTTAACATATAATACTAAACTATATACATTCAAAGAGATTAAATACTATTAATTATTTAATAACAATTATCGAGGCACTAAAACAACTATATCAGCTGCGAAAACTACAAAGCGATAGATTATTACACAAAAGTAAATCTCTAGAATCTCTAATCTAAAAATATCTAGATTATAGAAAGTTACCTGTCTACAGAATTCGAAAAATAATATGCGAAAATCAACACAACACAAACGAAATAAGAAGAAAAAAACACACAACACAAAACGCACAGCAAGACAGAACAAAACAAAAAAAAATCAACACACACTATGACCAAAAACAAAAACAAAAACAAACGAAACAAAGAAGTGCGTTCGAGGTTTCAAGACACTACCCGTGGCACACAAGCTCTCACCCATTGTGGTGGCACATCCGCGTGCTGGTGGTGTTGGTGGTGGTTCGGCCGTCGGTCCGGCTGGTGGTGGCCGTTCGCGGCCGCACAGGACGTCGCCGCCACCCCGTACTAACGTAAAACGTGATTAGTGATTATGTGACAACACTAAACGTTAGTGAACACTACTAGCGTGATGATATTAGGACAGAGCTTTACATACATCTGTGATGGCTTAAAATACATAAGATAGTGTTACATCTTATATAAATTATATAACAATAATTAGAAGATCAAAACAAATATCAATATTATACTTCTTGACCTTCAAATTCAACATCGAAATTTAAATTATTCGAATTTCTGTCTTTTAAGTTCTGTGACAATTAATTTTCCGAGCTGCTGTTAGCTTTGGATATTTAAAAAAATTTTTTATACGAGCTGATTTACAATAAAGATTCTAAAGAACCATTAGAAACTCTTTTTTTAACCTTCTTAAAACTCATTAATGTAGATATATTTTGTAACATATCGTATTTCTGCTATCATTATCGAACGGTCCTCAAATCACAAATCCTACATAGTTCTTGAGACTTCCCGAAATCACATTATCATAACTCATAGGATGACGACGTCTCATAAAAAATCCTTAAACATTCCTATCATTAAACTTATACTTAAAAAGTACAATAGACGCGAACAGTGCCAGTGATAAGTGTACATTATTGAAGATTCGTAATCGATATATTTTAAAACGTCACAACGTAACGAGAGCTTATTTTTAAAAAGATCAAGAAACGCAAAGATTGGTTGGCGAGAGAACTTTGCATAATGGAGTAAAAATGAAGAGGGTGGAGATTTAAAAAATGTGCCACATTTGAACTTCCGGGTTATTATGACGGTTATTTCAGATAAAAGGGAAATTCTGATATATATAATATGTTTCTCAATTTTTCAGAAAAAAGTAAGAGAAGAACGTCTTTTTGGTAAACTCCACCTTTATAACAAAAGCAAACTTAATTGAACAAGCGAGAAGACATAAACGTATAATTGAAGCCTGGAATATGCATGGACTAGAAATTCAGACCAAATAAGTGATTCCCTTCAAACCGCCAAAGAGGAGTTGGCCCTCAAAATTCTGTGGTTCCATTAAAGAATATTAATTTTATTTTCTAGCTAGCTATTGCCGTACGACTCCGCGTGACTTCATAAAGGACTGCAGAAGGGCGTTACACATTCTAACCATTAGTTCAAAGGTACTGATACAACCCTTCGAGGACACGACATTTAAGTAAAACCCACCTCCAATATTAATAAATGTATTTTTAAAAGACAATATACAATATTGCTAGTAATGGCCGTAGTATGACGTTATAACATACCTCCAATAAAAGAGCTATCAAAAGCGAAATTTTTTTTTCAAATCCGATTAATCATTCCAGAATGTAGAACCTCATTTACAGGAAAAAACAGCTTCAGCTTTATTATGTCAGTTCAAATTTAAATTGAAATATATCTTTATTCAGATAGGCATTTACAAGCACTTTTGATAGTTAATTATTACATTATAAAAATGTCTGTGTAGTCAGTCCGTGCGTAAGCTACCACCAGCTCAGAACGCTGCTCTGATGAGAAGAGTCGGCCAGAAACACAACAGTTGCTCTATTAAAAATAATTTAACAATGTTTGATGTATACATTAGATTTTAGAATAAAATAAATAATATTATGTATATATGTATATTTAAGAAATATAGTATAAATAATAGTCAATTTAACCAAATTAAAAAAAAAAACATATTTCATAATCCGCCCGCAAAACACAACCACCTTTTCCCTGTTATGGCCATATTCTACCATTCCTCGCAACAATTTGTTTCCCTACAAGATGTTGAATCAATACATTAGGTCAAGCCCTCTCGAGTCCACCCGAGATCACTTACTGACCCTCCAGGGACGCATTATTGTCTACAAGCTTTTCTTTTTGTGTAGCTTTTATAGCGATTGTATCGGTTATGTTCCGTCAATTAAAATTGGTTAAATTGTTGCCATATATAATATTAAATAATACACGACTATCTTTATTCTATCAAAAAATAATGCACCCATTTCATTATACAATCTAAGCGACACTAAGTAGCGTACATTGCATCGCATAGTGAAATGGCAGTTAGTAAGTTAGTGCTTCTCTGATTGGTGGAGACTTCTACTCGCTTATTCAAGGTTAGATAGTGTCTCGTAAATTGTATTATTCTTATTTAAGTAATCTCTGTAACAAGTCGATAGGAAAATTACTTGTGAATTTCATAGTCCATTTCTTGAAGAATGTTATATTAAAACCATTACAAGAAAACGTATCCTCATAATATAGAAATAATTAAAAAAGTGTTCGGCAGAAACGTGTCCAAAGCTGTTAATACTATTTTGTTCCCGGGTTCGATCAGTACTGAAGTCCTAGACAAGTGGCATTAACGGTAATCGAATAGAATGATAAATGTATGAATTTGACATAAGATAACGCTTAGCGATCGCTTATATTCATACATTTATATAGAACCAGTAACGAACGACTAACGTTCGTTACTGGTTCTAGATTCTGAATTTTTGTGGCATTATAAGGCCACATGTCATTATAGGATCCTAACCATAAAATAAGACCTTGAAAAATAGCTAATAGGCGTCACCACCAATCAGAGAGAAGGATTAACTCACTAACAGCCATTTCACTATAGGATGCGATTTACGCCAGTTGAGATAGAGTGGCTCAGATCGTATAATGAAATGGGACACTTAGACAAGTGCTAACGCTCGTCGTCTATTCTACTAAATGTATGTTAAGCGACAGTATAACGTACCCTTATATTATATACATTTGCCAATCTATTCGACAAGCGTTAATGCCATTTGTCTAGACCCTCAGAGATAAACAAAGTAATATTTACTGTCATCTAAAAACATCAAGAAGCACTTATGGGCCACATTTTGTCAAAACTTCTAACATATCATTTTTTGTATAACCTCACACCCACACACTTATATTGTATGTTGTATTATTGTAACATATATGTAGTATGTGTTTGTATGTGTAGCTTGTATGTATGTGTAAGTACGATACACGTATTAACTCGGCTGAGCGTCTTCAGTTTTATAGTCGCCGTAATGTCTTTGGACAGTCGGCCACGCAAGTGCTTTAATAAAATATTATTATATTTGGTATGACCTACTTGTTGGCACACGTTATACAAATATTAACTATCGAAATTATTTACGAAACTAAATTAATAAATAAATATATATATATATATAAATATATCGTTTTTTTCAATGAAATCACAATTCAAACAAAAGCAACGCCTAAACTTACGAAAGAGTATAATAAATAACCGCGAATAAAACCTATTTAAAGGATAAATCGTTTAAAGCATCCTACTATTACGATTCTAAACTTGTATAATTGCTGTCATAAGTCACAATTATACTAATTATAAAACGCTTCACTCCCCGACTGTCCTCGCTGTACCGTGAATTAAAGACAAGACGACGTCCCCTCCCCCACCTTCCTCCAGAATGGGGTACCTAAATAGGACGATTCAGTGCAGGCATGTACCTGTTTCGTGTATTTGTTTGGGATTTTAGGATAATTGTTTCAGTTAAGATTCTCCACGATTTTATTTAAAACAAGCTGTTGAACGTGACTCCGTCCGCGTCAACTATAAAAGAAGGATGGTATAAAAAAAAAGTTTGTACATTCAGAGTTAGTTATTGTATATTTCTTTTAAAAAATACTACAAGCCTACATATAACCTTTCTAGAAAAATGCTGCTATCAAAAGCAAAAAAAAATAATCCCAAATCCGAATAGTATCAAGAAATCATTCAAACAAACAAACAATTTCTCCAGCTTCATTACATTAGTATAAATAAAAAAAAACACGTTTTTATATATGTAATATTTCTCTATCTCTATCTCTTTAATTATCTCTATCTCTCAATCTCTCGTGCCAGTTGCAGCACAGGGTCAGTATTTTTTAAATTTCATCTCTTTACGGCTATCTTTGCTTTAATAATCTTCAGGTTGTCATCGAGACGATCATCAAAAAAATGAAGTGGCACTGAAACATTTCAGAGGCAATTTGAATATTAAATCGAAATATGGATATGTTTCATGATTCCGTCGACATTAGTCTTACATACATAATACTTGAGAACTTCTAACTAGCAATGGATCGATTTTTTTGACCTGAAAAGGTAATTTAAGGTTTCTATGTTATTTTGCTGATGTAAATCCTAAAACGATAATTTGTTACACACTAGCGCTAGTATGAAAAATATTGTTTGTTTTTACTATACAGCCAGACATACGTGACCATACTAAGAAAAAAAAAACCACAAAGGAGGTGTCATGATTTGTTAAGTTGGCACAACTGAATGTAACAAGCATATGAAGCTAGTATATTTTTTTTTTTTTACTAAACAGCCAGACACATGAGTCAAAATAACGACTAAGGAGGTACCATAACTTGGAAAGTTGGCACAACTGGACGTACCAAGTATATGAAGTTACAATTACAAACACCAATGACAGTCTAATAACCGGTAAACATAATGGCGGAGTGCTTATAAAATATAACATTTATATAAGCGTATCTAGTTCAATAAAAGGCATCGGAGCATCTGTCCGTCCGGTTGCATTCCCCGACAGGTTTATTTTACGTGATCTCGTATTTTCGGCACGCGACACATACGTTTGACATATTTTTTTGTTGCTAGCCGTTTTCTCTGACTTTGCTTTTATAATGAATGACCAAATATATTTTTAATGAAGTCCCAAATACGAAGCAGGTGTGGTAGGGCGCCACGTTTAAAGATACAAAAAAAAAGATTTATTTGGATACTATTATATTAAAAAGGTATATCTTTAAAAGATAAAAGTAACATATAAATAAATAATACAAATACTATATGTATTGTAATGTTTAAAATTTGTTGTACAATATTAAAATTATTCCATTTACAATTTACGTATTACAATTGGTAATTACCGAACTATTTAAATTATATGAAAAAGTATCAATAGAAAATTAAATATAATATATATAAACCGTATTTACGACGAGTCTACAAACACACCTGTCGAGACCGGGCTTAGATTATCACGAAACGGACAAACAAAATTATAGACATATATATATATATGTCTATAATTTATCACATATGTCAAAATAAATAAAATCTCAACAAACGATATTAATTTTCATTAAAAAATATATATACAATTTTTTTTTCATATTTAGTAAACCTTTATTAAAATTGACAATGAGTAATTTAAAGAATATATTAGATATATTTTTATTTATAAGCTCGGGGACCTTGGACAATATTTTTGATCACGATTACAAACATTTTTTTCTATCTGACCTGTCTATCTGTCTTATAATAAACGAATGACAGATTGATCTGCCTTTCACTCTTAGAAGGAATCTCCACGTTTTGTAGAAATGTAACGCGTAGGAATTAAGCATATATATATAATTATATATATATATATATATATATATATAAATATTATATATTTATTTATTGATAAGTATTTTATTATCTTAAGTATGCAAGAAACTTTTAAATATGTTAGAAAGAGATAAGATATGTCTTGCTTTAAAACTCTTAATGAAGGTATTTCCAAAAGTTAGACTTATATGGCTGTATTCATAAGCCTTATATTTTTGACATCAAAAACCAAGCGATATTCAAAGATCAGCGTCAAAAAAGAATACCAGCACAGAGCTTAAAAAGTCGCAGGGAAAAGTTAGTTTTATGTATAAAATAGCTCATAGGCTGGATCATGTAATATAATAACAATATAAAAACAAACTAATTGACCAACTGGTTGTAAAGATTTATAATAAAATAGAATTATCATTACAATTGTCAAGTGTCATAACTAAATAGGTATAGTAAGTGAGTTTGTTATAGAAATACGTTAATTGTAGTTAAGACTTAAATGATCAAATATCTGCTACGGGTAGTTTTAATTTCAGATTTAGTATCAAATATAAATTATATATTTACTCAAAGCTTAAGACTGGTCTATAAGATTCATGTAGGGCGTTACGCATGATGTGCGAACAGACGAACATTTAAATAAATCGAAACCTTTGATTCTGTATCATATTCCCGCACTGACAATTATCCAAAGAATTATTGAAAATTCAATTGATGTAATTTGATATTTTTGTAAGCCATAAAGAAAAATAAATCATCTTTAATATCAATATTTTTCATTATATTGTTTTGAAGAATTGCTCTTCATAAAGTTGTACGTTACGTTGACCTATTTCGACGGGGATATACAAGCCTCGGTGGCGCAGTAGGCAGCGCGTAAGTCTCATAATCTTAAGGTCGTGAGTTCGATCCTCACCCGGGGCACATTTTTTATGAAAAAAAAAATATATATAACATTATTTTTGTTTTATATTGTAAAATAAAACTGATTTTTTTAATATATAATGTACTTGCAATGAAATAAATAAATACTATTCAAAGTCAAATAAATCAACCTTTATGTAAAAAAAACTATACCACAGCGAAAGGGAAAGGTTTACAATCTGGTAGTTTTTAGACGTTTATGCAAAAACCTTCGACCCTACATAAATCATGGATTTGAACAAAAACTTGTTGATATATACACTTTTTAAGATCTGTCTGTATATACAGCACGAACTATACAAAATATCACATAATAAATGTTTTTTTTTAAATATAATGTTGAAGTCAGATCAGTGCATAGTGCAGACATACTGATATTTATTTAACAACGTTATAGCATGAGAAAAAGTACATATGTATTGAGAAATCATATAAACGCTGTTCTAGATAAATAATATACTATCGAATACACATATTACTAGATTTATTTACTTTTACTAACAGAAAGTCTATTTTAAGTGTAACAATCCAATTTGATCATTTCAAATTTTATTAATTTATTAAAAATGTTAATTAAAATATTATTTGCTTTATTTGTCAATAGATATAAAGTAACATTTCAATAAATTATACGACAACAATGCTGAATATCACCAAATTAGTTTAATACCAGTCACCTAGATAAATAAAAACGTAATACAAAGAGAGAAAAAATTAGTACACAATACAAAAATTTACCTAAAATGATTCAGCAATGGTATATCCACCCTATTATTAATATAAAGAGAAATATAATTTACATTTAAGACACAGATAAAAAAAAAACCAGTATAGTCTATATCCTAGATAAGAAATAGTCGACAAATTATATACGGTATTTTTCTCTGCCTACTAAAAAAATCAGCATCAGAATATAGTGGATGTGCCTTTATACGTATATCAAATATAAATATATGTATAGTAATACCACTCACCATGCCATTATCCATTCCTCCATATGGTGACTGGTAGCCTGATTTTTCTGTGACTGGAAATAATAAAACTTTATTAGTTTTAATACATTTAATCACTCGCGTTCCTCAAATATTGTGATATTCAGTTGTATTATGCCATATACGCCACCAGCATGTGAAGTTTAATTAGCCCCTAGTAGGCGTTTTCGGGTTACGAAACGTGATTAGTTTACGAGCGGTCACGAAACGATATTTTAACAATCACAGCTAAGAAGTAATTTCGTGTCTGCTCGAAAACTATCAACGTTTCGTAATATCTGTCTCGTACTAGGGGTAAAGATCTAATTAATAGTTTATCACATCATTAAAGTAACATTTCATCAATTAAACAGTCGATATGCGAACAAAACAACCGGGACATAAGCTGGTGACAAAGCGAAGTTGAACCCTTTCAAAGGGCCGGTGTGCGATGTTCTTTTGCCAATATTCAGAATAATATAGCACAATAACGACGAATTTTAATTTACAGGCTTGGTTTGAACGTTAAAAATATTATTTTCAGTTCGGTTGTTGGTTCCAACTTTGGTTCGTTGTAAATGAAAAACTTCAATTTTGAAGTTCGAAACTTTATATGACTAAAGAAATACATTTTGCAATGGTTTTAAATTGTCATTGTTTAAAACATTGAAAACGCAATCAATTATAATGAAATACGGTTTTTTTTCGTTAAAAAACTTTTACACTGTCTTGATTTTGCATATGACATGCTTTTAATATATCAGCCAATAACAAATTATGCTAAAATATTACACCAAAAATATAATAATTTATATTACAATAGACGTCACAGTACAAATAAATTGAACTACCCACAGTGAAGGTGCCACGCGTGTACTTGAAAAGATTTTATTAGGAGGATATGACAGGAGTTTTATTAACATTATTTAATAAATTATATAAAGATTATCTCCGCTAGTAATACAGATAATATTCAACATGTCTTTGTATTATCAATTATAATGATTATGAAATGAATTTATAACAATACCTAGCGTTATAGATTTATTTTTTTAAAGTTATAGATAACCGAATATATTAATTACTCCTGTACACGAGCATGACTCTATAAATTATTTTAATACGATGACGATGATAGAGTTTGATCGATCATCGTAAGTCCACTCCAGCCCTACTCTACTCTCTCCCCTCACATGCTAAGCCCCCTCCACATCATCAGATAATACAAATTATACGCTACACTTCTTTGTCAGATTTGTTATTTTTTTTTAACATAATCTTTATATGGTAATAAATGTAGCAAATTATCTATTATCATAGTATGAGAATCGAAATCTTTTTACGTATAAGGTCGTAAGTTTCGTCAGTTATTCAGATCTTATTTGTAGCATGTTAAAATGTCTAGGACCACTTAGGTTTAGGTTGCACGTGGTCTAACACGTTATCATTTTAAGTAGGTAGAGCTGTAAGTGTGTATAGAACTTAAAGTATTACACACGTCACCAACAATGAAGAATTTTAATATATATTTCTTTTAATGGTCTTAACTTAAAGTACGTTTCGCATTGATTGTTACATGTATTAATATATTTTCTTGTCAATAGTTAACAAAAGGGCTAGACTCTACCCTCGGCTACTCCCCAGTCAATGCGACAAATCCAAATTACACGGTACGCTGAGGGGAGAGCATATCAGAAGTTACTTTATTCCGATAGTTTATTTTTATATGCCGTCAGTTACACTTGACAAATAATTATTTAGATATAAATAAATTAAGGCATATCTTAGATATAATTTAGATTAAAGTGTATCTAGACACATAATGGGTCTATATAACAAATACAAGACTGTTCCTCTTCTCGATTTACTGTATAATAGAAATGTAATTATATTTTAGAAGAATTTATAATTTGAAAAAACCGAGTTATTTATAGAGTTATTTATTTATAGACAGAGTTATTGAAATAAATATGATAATATTAAAAATAAATTATTGTTACTAGTACTTTTATATAATGATTTAAGTTTTAAGTTTATAGACAGAAAAATATAACCAGAAATGTACGTTTACAATATTCTGCCTATACCGGTACTAGCCAGAGAAGAGGGTGATTTTTAATGTATACTATACTATGTGAAGTTAAATGTTTATTTGATAAGCGTACGCTTACGCTACTACTATAGTTGCGCAGTTCCAAAGAGGGTTTGCTAGTGAAGGGTCTACAAAAAACAACCCAAATACACCTTAAATATTTTACAATATATTTCAAAATCTATATGATATTAAAATTATTGAGTACAGCGTTGTTTTATAATCTCTTTACACAAAAAAATAAGATCCTGACATATCTAAAAACAAAAGAAAACTTTATACTGGTTAGGTATAAAGCAAAGCCCCCCACTTCCAAAGTACTACTCCCGGTGCTATCCACCTCAATGGTGTTTGACTCCATAAATCAGTCGCTTCACGGATGAGAAATGAATGGCTCTGGCGTGGATGAAACTTCCATGAACTTGATATACATTGCTTGCTTTGTTGAAAAACTTTAATAATAATTTAGGGCGCCATTTAAATTTAAAATAAAATGTCTATCATAATGATTGTAAGCCTAAAGGCTGAAGTGAAAAACGTAGAATGAAAACTAAGCAAAAGTATAGCCACAGAGTAACTTCTTTATATAAAAGAGACGTATTAATAACATATAACTCTTTATAATATTTTACTCTGTAATTTTTATTGCTATTTTTTAATACACTATCGCCCATGCGTATTAAATTAAATCTGTCATTATTTATAACAAACGCGGTCAGTAAATGTGTCGACAAATCGACATTTAAAAAGACGACACGCGCCGGCCGTGTGTAGTGTGACAATTACACAGAAAGGGGGGGTAATGTGGGGTAGTTCTAAGTAGTGACATATTCGCAGGGTTCCGTAACCAGAGTGGATTAGAGAACCCTTAAAATTTATCATATCAAAAAAAATATCAATCGACACCCCTTCTATCGCGGATTATTTTTAGCTTTATAATATTTTTGATTGAGTATCATTTGAAAATGTGGAAAATTTTATTTGAAAATAAAACTTTAATGGGAGCTTTGAAGATCCTACATATAAGTCAGAGTACGACTTAGCAAGTGCTTTTTCAATGTTGAATTATTTTAATATTATACGATCAAGAATCTAATTAATATTAATAAGGGCTAACATCTACCGTTATTATTATATTAATTCAGCCGGTCTTAACTACCGTAGATTTTTAACAGCCAAATGAATTCAGATGTTTAATGATAGCGGCTCTACATTTTAAAAGAAATGCGTTTATCGAAACTTATAATAGAGCTGTAAATGGGAAAAAATCTATACATTTGATTTATTTAAAAAAAATAAAATAAAATCTTGTTTGTCTCTATGTTCATGAATAATTAGAAAAATGCATTATCACACACTGTTTTCTTAAATATTGAACAAACTAAAATGTTTAGCACACTTGACTATTAAATTAATTTTAGAGCATTTGTCGTTGTATTTATTTGATTTAGGTTTTGTTTTTGACAAGTCTTTCACAGATTCAAAATTTTCTTAGTTAATGCGTTAAAAAAATCTACAAAAATATTTACTTTTAAATAAAAAAAAATATAGAAACTATCCTACTTTATAAATGGGAAGTAATTGTTTTTTCTTGTGTAACTGGAAGAGAAGAGCTAAGACCGGGCTCAGTGGCGTGCCTTGGGAGAGGGGTTAAGTCCAGCAGTGGACTACTGTGAGCTGATGATGATCATGAAAAAAATTGTGTAACCAATAAGTACATTGTCATATAGTTAAAACCATACCTAGATAATATGGCACAGGTTTGTGTTAACGAGTCCCGGATTCGAAAAGTAATACTGTACGTTACGAAACGTTTACAGTTTTCAAGCAGACAAGAAACGAGTTTATGGACTCGTTTCGTGACTGCACGAAAACTATCAACGTATCGTACTGTCAATAATCGTACTAAGGGTACTGAAGCAATGTTTCGGAACATCCAACGATATTCTGTTACAGACGGAGTCAGGGGTTACAGCTAGTAATCAAATATTGATATCACAACCACTGAATTCCTATTTGAGTATATTTCAGTGATTATTGATCTATAAGGTTTTTTTTTCGAAAACTATATGTAAACCTTTTCAAATAAACAGTGAACTCTTTTAATACTTTAGATTGGACCTCGTTAAAGTAATAAGGGATTAATAAACTGAAAAAATAAAAATATTACAAATTTAATATTTAGGGCTAAATAAGATGTACGCATCTTTTCACGTGAGAATCAACCTGTACTACAATAACGAGTTATAATTGAACGTACTACTAAATAAAAATCACCGATATTTAATTTAATATATATATGTCCATTACAGTAGTAAAAATAAATCAATAATATTAAAATGAATCAATATATACACTTCCTAATTAATTACAAACAAGTTATGTGTAAATCTGTACATTATTTCCATAATCTCCCCTTGCGATCTTACTACGCTCTATCCAGTGATGGGGACGATGTGGGACAGTAATGTACTTTAAATCTGTACCAGTAACTGGTTAAAAAAAAGTCCAATATACTTAGTCTGGCTATAAATACTGTTACAATTAAAAAATTTTTTTTTAAACTGCAAATAACATTTATTACTTTTACAGTATGTTAGTTTAGTACATAAATATAAAACAATTAAAAATATATAAAGCTTATTCGGAGTGGTCTCCATTGGCTGCAATAAAGTCCTTTAAACGTTGAGGCCAGTTATCAATAGAAGCACGTACTCTTTCCAGGGAAAAATTCTTCACTGCCAATCGTATAGATTGTTTTAATGACAATCGTATAAAAATGACAGATTCGAAATTCAAATATAATTTTTATTTCATTTTTTAAGTGTAACAGTATTTATGGCCAGACTAAGTATATATTATTTTTCTATACACAGTTACATACGTCATAGATTGCACAACCCTCAAGAACATTACGACAAATCACATAAAATAAATATATAATATTTTTCCAAGAATCTCTGTCATATAAAAACAGTACCGGCTATTGGACAACTCTATAATGTCATAGACAATGTTAACCCCGCAGTATTTACAGTGGTCGTTTGGATCCAAATTTGTTTGCTGGCCTAAACAAACATGGGGCAATATAGACCATTGTATTTCCATTTCGGACAGGGTTAAGAAGGACTTTGCGATGTGTGTGGTATTTAACGTTAAGTCAATTTTTGTTATATCAATATTATTATTTTTAATATAATATAATCTATATGAATGATATATTGGAATAGTTTTTCACAGAAATGTAAAATGTCAAGGTGTATGTATTTATTGGCAATTAATTGATTAATTTTGCAATTACAATTAAAATGCCATAATAAAAGAAATGCGTTATTAAATAAGTTATATTATAAATAGATCGCGTGGTTATTTATTCTAGTCTTGTTTTGATCGCAGGCTTTATTTGAACAGTAATTTATTATCACATATCAATAAGGTCTGTCTTAGACTCTATATTTAATTCAATACTATACAAAATAATAATTTAAAATGATATCCATGGAGTTTTTTCTCCATGAAATATTCTTTGGAACCCTGCAACTAGACTGACGTTTCAGTGCAATATACTTAACTAATAAAACTACAAACTGGTCGTTGAAATAGTATGTTATGTATGAATACTGAATTCAGGAAAAGTAATACAACGTAATTTATTAATTACTAATAATATATAAGTGGATATATTTGTAACAAAATCCTTCATTACAAAACGTTAGTAATCTTCCACGGATGAGTCATATTCGTATTTAAAACGTATGTTTATCTTAATTCCAAATACGGCGAAATCACCCGCTGTGTTTTACTGAATTACAATTTAATTTCTATATGCTGGTTTAGTGACTTTACTCGTGTATTTAGTATGGAACAGCAATGTTTGATCTAGACAAACGGCATTGACGCTAGTCGAATAGAATGATAAATGTATGGATTTGACATAAGATAACGCTGTACTATCTTTTACGTTCATATATTTAAATAGAATCCATAACGAACGCTTGCCATTTGGCTAAAGGCTCTGGACAGAAGGAATGTTTATAATTAGACAAGTTAGTCTAGGTTTTCTCGCTAGAAATGCTACGTATAACAATTGCCTCCAGACTTTCCCTTTCATGATGTTAAAATCTATCTATAAACGTATATTTAATCAAAACATAGAAGAACACAATTCAAAAATAAATTATTAAATCATAACTAACAAAAATTATAACAACGTTAATTTATAATTATATATAATAATTATTAATTTAATTCAGATTCGAGTTTGAATATTAAGAACGATATAAATCACAGAACAGTTAAGGCGTTGTTTAACTTAACCAACCTGTACTGGAAAATTACTGTTAGAATTTTATAAACATTAAATCGCTGGAAATGTATATATTTCCCATTAATTGGATAATGAACGGAACTGCACGATATTATAATTAGTTGAAATATAATAAACATACGAATAATTCATTACGAACGCTTTAAACTCCAAAGTCGGAGATCTAACAGAAAACTACGTCTCAAATAACTTACCATATACAGTGCGTGTGAAAAACTTTAAATTCCAAACCAATCGATCACGTGACAGCTAAAACTCGGTTACTTTAACGTTAAATATTTAAGTACCAAGTATAAAAAAAATCAAGGATATTTATATATATTAAATAAATTCTTTTAATTGATGCAGTTACCGCATAATCTAGCTGCTGATGGTATAGCAGACAGCAGTTCATCAAACTTATCATAATATTAAATTTATTGTTAAATAGGGAAATAAAAATGTATTTTTTTTTTGTATTTTTAATGACAAAAGTATATCTGATATTAGATTTAAGTATTGTTATATATCTTTAAAATTCGAATTTTATTATAATTATAATCTTGTACTTGTGTTTTTCCTCGGAATTTATAAAAAGTTATGTATTTAAAATTCGTAGTAAAAAGTTATTTGTGCGCGCAAAGTTTTTTTTTTTTTTTCAGAATAATAATTCGGTCATGTACCTGAGCACATAGCGATTACTTTACTTTATTTATTATAAATGTTAATGATAAAATTAATTATCAGTATTTATAATTTTATATAGGAAACAAAAAAAATAAAATAGAAGGATTCTTTTAAGTTAATTAATTTCCCACCAGTTTAATAATCAGAAACATAGAACATTTAAAATATTAAACATCCAGTTCAGTGCTACACTGTAAAATGCCTAAGTCTCTTCTCAGTATTATATAAATATATATTTCACACTAATAACACTAAAATTTTAAAAAATATTTTTATTTGGAAAATCAGATAGTCCATTTATTGAGAAAGGTAGGACTATGAAAAATAACACTACGACCCTCTTTAGGAATATTTATAAGACCCATTAAATACTAACAAAATAATATAAAGAAAGACTTGTCATTTCCATCTAAAATAATTTGTAAATATGGATACTATTTCATTCCCAGATTCGATTAACGGTACTAAAATATTTTTCCTTAATATATTTCTTTCTGTAGTCCATGCGAACAAAGTCACGGGCAACAGCTAGTAATATCTTAAATTAACCAGCCAGCAGGAAAAATAAAGACTTTTTTCCGTGAGGCATGTAGGTATACGTGACTTCGATCATCCTATCCTATCAGCCCACACTTAATCTAGTACTAGTACTGATAGTGTAAAACGTTGATAGTTTTCGAGCAGTTACAACGAATTCACACGAAACAAATTCATAATTGTGTTAGGTTTACACAATCAGAACCAAGTAACGACCAATCATAACCAAGAAAGGGTTTCGTGACTGCTCGAAAACTATAAACGTTTCGTACTATCAAAACTCGTACTGGGAGTACGAGCGATACTTAATCATTATATATACATATTATAATACTCTACTTCAAAATTACCGATAGTATAATGGATCACTAAGCATCAAATTACATTTTATTGAGATAACGATGACGCATCCAGTGAAATACGATCGCGCACGTCCCCTTTGATAGTTTGATATTACGAGTTGACTTTTCAGTTATATTAACATATTATAAATCTATTATTATGTACCTAAATGATTTAAACTTTTAACGATACTTATATTTTTTTTAAATGTATAACGGTTCTTTTTATCGAAATGTCAACGACACTAGATATACAGGATGAAAAGAACAATTTAAAATTTATAGTACGCATACTTAAATGTTAGCAATATTTATCCAGTAAGTACCAAAATAATATTATTAATTTCAAAAATTAAACACATGCTATAAGTAATGCTTGCTAGGGTGAGCGTGGAACAATTCTGCGCCGAAAATGACAGCAAAATGAACCGACGCTTAAAACGGTGTAGTATTTTAATTATTGTTATATTTAATTTGTTTGAAAAATATTGTTCTTAGGATTTGTTTGATAAGTAAATACACCTTCTATTAAGTATTGCTATTTATTATATAATTAAAGATAACCTAATTTTAACAATACTATATATAATATAAATACATATCTGTCCGTTTTATTTGCACATATAATTACGAAAGTCATCCACTGACTCACGGTCGTATTTCTTTTGGCCTCGAGGCTAGCGATAAGAAAACTTTGCCGAAATAAGAGGGTGGAAAAGGGTAAAAAAGCTACAATGAAATATATTATATATTAAATTTAGTTTTAAATACCTACTAAAATTATATTATATTAATATATTTTCAACTTTGTTAAAATTACGGATATTGAGCTTATATTTTATATGAATTATTAAAATTGGAAAGAGATTAACATTTTTATTCTTTATTATGATAGAAATACTAAAAAATATATAAAATGAGACATTAAATATAAATATGGAACTTGATTAGTGAAATAATATGTAATAAATTGAACATCAACGTATTATTTTTTATGACACAAAAGTTTTTTTTCAAAGAGAAATATTGCAGATTACACAAAATATAAGAAAAACTAATATGGTAAAGAGCAATGAAATATTTTTTATGAAAAATAGTATTTACATATTAACTATGTATTACCAAACTATAATATAAGCTAATATTTATTTGAAAGAGAAAAAAAAACATTTTCTTAATAGATTTTTTTTTATTGTAAAAGATAAAGCATAATTTTATTCTTTTTTAACTCTATACTTAATGTTGTTGTCTATGTTAAGGATAATTTTATGAAATATTTTAAATAAGCCAGGAAATGGCAAACAAAGAGAAATGGAGCGAATCTACGGAAAAAAGTAGTAAAGAATCTCTTAGTATTGTCATGTAAAAGACGCCATTTAGAAAATTTGCGTCTACGCCATTTTGTTTGATCAGGTGCGCGTGCGCCGCCCCATTGTGGCAGCCAATGGGTTCGCCGCGTTTAAATTTCGAACGCAATTAATATAAATTATAACAGTAGTTTTGTATCGATTTAGAATATATAAAAACTCCTATAATGGTCGTATAAATAGCAACGGCATATTAAAAACATCAGCAATGGACTGCTTACTATACGAAATTACACTAGTCAGGCGAGAATTACGTAATCTTATTATAATTATAATATTTTAATATATCAAACATACAAATTAAAAAAAAAAACAATAACTCAATTATCATACATTTTTTTGGAGTAATTAAAAATAATTAATAACAAGATAACAAAACAAACATTTCACATAAAATGTAACGAACCGAAACGTTTAAGTTGCGAACATATAATTAATAGTACTGATAACCCAGAGGTTACTACGCCTATCTATGCGCGTGTCGGTTGCATATTATCGTGTATCGACATATTGATATACGCATATAAACATCGACATAGCTATGTTGTATGTACATTATATTATATAGAGATAGCCTAGCAGTAATCATTTGATTGTTGCTCGTATACGGGCTGGCTCGACCTTGATTTTACCACCCTCTTACATTACCGCTAGTACGAGTTTTGGTAATACGAAACGTTGATAGTTTTCGAGTTACGAAACGAGTTCTCGGGTGTAACTGGTTGTTATTTGGCTAAGATTTCTGGTTCTGACCGATAAGTATCTATTATTAGCTACGTATCTTATGGTAAGAGAAAAAACGGTATGGTCAAAACCCCCCCATTTTACTCGACGTCTCCTACATCCCTTCCCGTTTCAAGGGCATTTGCTTCTTTTCCTATTTCAAGAAACCCATGAACCACCACTTACTAGCACCGTCAATTGTTTCAAAATCCCATAAACAAGTATGTATATTCTTATATATTTATAATACAAACAGTTGTCTTTTTTAAATCTGTAAACGTCAAAGGGTCAATAATTTTACCTTTCTAAGTTGTAGCACAGGTACTAGTATAACTCTAGGCAATGCTTATGTCGGCCATAACTTCAAATCTATGTCGAGGTCGCCTATTCGATGTTAATTTTCTTATTATATACGTTTATTAAAACAATTATATATTAATAAACTGAAACTAACTTTTTAGACATTCGTTGGAATGTTAAAAAAAATAAGATATCAATATTCTTATTATTATATAAAAAATAAGATATCGATATTAAAGTTCTTTAGCAACAAACACTTATAAGAAAAAAAAAACAACAAAATGAAAATTGTCTTTCTATAAAGTAACTTAAATAATATTATCGATATCAACTTATAATTTCATGAGAGACACCGAAATAACAATTCGATAGTGTATTTATAACTCAGAATCATAACCGGTGACAGACAAACATGTAAGATTAATTTCTCCGTCTTGTATATCCGTGACGCGCCATGTTTGGATCTAGCTATACAGGGTGCTATTTTTGTTTAGCTTTATATAATCTATGGCAAGAAAATGTATGAATGTTTTTAATAATCTGTATGGATTTTGTTGCGAAAGATAATGATGTATCATAATTTATATATACTTTATACCTAATATATTATAATATTAAATGTCTCTGTACATTGAAGTATATAAATAACTTAAAATACGATCATGATAAATCAGCTATAATTAATAATTAAATAAAAATTACATTAATTGAATTGATTTCATATAAAAAGACGATAAAGTAATATTCTATGCATAAACTGTTATTAAAGGTAAATTTAAACATCCTATATAAGCACAGAGAGCATAAAAATTACAGGTACAAAATGTGTCACCGTATTGATGTACTGTACAATTCAAGTTACCAACTTTAAGAATAAAAAACATTGTAGGTATATTCGCAGCAATAAGACATTTTATAAAACTTTTATCATAGACGATACGATTATAAATTGAAGAACTTAAAATAGAGCGAGTCTTACATTTGAAAAACATAAATTCAACGTGACTAATGATTTATTTATTTTACGAATTAAACAAACTAACCAATAAATAAACCGACAAAAACAAATTAAGACTTGTTTTAGTAGCTGTACCGTGTTTAATATGTAATGATTTTTTTTTAATATATGTATATTACACTAGAAATAAGTTGAGAGTATCTTTGAAATGTCTTGCCGATTCTACACCATAGATCTACTCTTGGAACCGTACCACTAGAGTCTGACGTTTCATAAGTGCAATATATTTGAAATTAAAAAAAGTAGTAGAGTTTATACCTATTGTATTTATTGTATTTAATAGTTTAAAAAAAAAAAGTTAAATAATATATTATTTTCAAAACGCTATAGTCTCTTCACTTATACGTTAAAACGTTTAAGGTCTACAACCATTTAGGGGTATGTACAAAAATGAACCATAAACCGCAATGCGAACATCAAATTTGACCCCATTGGCTTAGTTGAATAGTTATCCTAATTTCTAACAATAGAGGTGCCTTTTTTGGTTCGGGTATTATAAAGGGAGACGAAATGTGAAATTATCTGAACATTTCAGTAAAATATTAACTGTAAGATTTATATGTGTTAAATATTATTCATTGTCGAATGTCTATTATTCAGCAATTATGTAAGTCTGAGTTAATAACTGTTACGAAGTAGTGTCTGTTAAATTCATTATATTTAAGCTTCGTTAAATATCTTTTTAAGATTGTGAGAACGTAATAAAAGTCGCGGGACAGACAAATTAGTGCATACTAGCTGTTAGCCATATTTTACTCGTATAGTATTGTATATAAGATAGTTTTAATTTCATTTATAACTTAACACAATTGTAGCCCAATTTCAAATGTATCTTTATAGATGAAATATAATTTTTAAAACCAAATAATACAATTATCATTTTAAATTTTCAGTCTTAAAAATTACCGGCGATTTTATTGAGCTCATCGGGATGAAATTACAATAAATGTATTTCTTAGTCTTTAAAAAAGCGATATATCAAATCACAAACAGATTATCTCATTACTGGTACATACATAAAATTTAATAACATAAAATGAATATACCTGAACCCAAAACAATTAACAAAATAATAAAAATATACATATAACATACATATAAAAACAAAAAACTGTTTGACCGTGCTTCACCATATAGCAAAACTACTAAATTGCGAACTAAACTAAACTAAAGTAAATGAAATTAAATAATCATTATATTGCGATGATCTATCATGGTGGTGTTATAAGTATGTACAAAAAATTTACTAATTACTGTGTAAGTCACCCCGGCCAGACATTTTAAAGCCAATAAGACATTTGATTATTTATATCTTGTTATAATAAAAGCGACAATGACAGTGGGACAAACAAAATCTGATTGGCAATTTGGCTCAGGATCACTCTCTATGGTATGAGTCTTGTCTTGTCTTGTCTGAATATACATAATGTATTTATTCTAAATTTTGTTTTTATATTTATTTTAATATTTAAGGCTATCATTATTATCAGATTAATTTTAAATTCATATTAAATTTATGTTTATTTTTTGTTTAATGTAGAAACTACAATTATTATTCAGCAGAGCATTTTTAAATAAAAGTTAAACATGAATAATTTTTGATGTATATTTTTTTGGTTCAGATAGTTTTTATAAAATGTGGTCAAACAATTTAGATTTTCTGGATTACTCTTAAAGTAAAATATTCTTTGAGAAGTGTTAAGAAAATACATAATTAACTTTAATTATCTTTACTTTAGGTATACTAGAAAAATATATTTACAAGAACAGATGACATCAGCATGTCTGAGTGCATAAAAAAAGAAAAAAAAGAAAATTAATTTATAAAAATGTAAATAAACTACAACAATACATAAAAAATAAACCATATACATAAACCATACAAATGTAATAAAATTAATACATTAAATTTTATTATAGTTTAAACTAAGAAATAAGACAGTAAAACTATACTGACTGAGTGACAGATGCATTAATAACCTATAATATGATAGCAACAGGTTGATAGAAGATATTGTTCATTATAATACAGACATATTTATATATATTGAGAGTAATATTATTATATTTTTTTATACAATTATAAGCAATTACTAACATTTTGCATGTTTGAAGAAATGTTTTGAAATAGTATTAGACACATTAAATCTATTTTTAAGTAAAAAAGGTTTTTTTTATTATTTATTAACAAAGTTGTCTGTTAGAATTCATTTTATGGTAAGTATAGACTCTAGCATTAATAATTTGAGTGAAAACCTCAACCCCAAATTACAGAGAGAATGTAAAAAATAAGTTTGTTGAAATAAATTTAAATACAAAGATTATAATATTTATAATATACCAGTGTAAATAAAAAGTGTCTAAAAAACTAGAATTATTAAAATTATATTTTAACATCATTATTTGAACAAGTGTTACTCTACAAACAAAACATTCATATAATTTGTCATTCAATCCAATTTGTTTTACATTCAATTTCTACATTTGGAACAATTATTTCTTAATATTCCAGATACTTAATATCTGACAGTAGTCCTGAATTGAATGAATTGAGGGCTGAAGTAAATTTCAGTTGAACAATGTTCAGTTAATCGAAAGTTGGGAACAGACTTGATTACTTATTAAATTTAAGAGCTATTTATATCACAAATCTAAAATAATTCTTGATAACTTTAATATGTAGTACAAAAAATGATTTTTCACAGCTTTAACTTAATTTCAATGATCTCAGGTAGGTCTTGCGAGCATTAATACAATTCTAAGAAACATTAACAATCTAATATATTTAAAATGAGGAAACGAACAAATATGGTATTGATACCAATCATATGAGTTAATAGACTCTATTGTGGCAATCACACAGCCTTGATCCAAATAGCCATTATGACATAAATACTGATAGTTACTTATAAAATGGACTGAAACATTTATCATATACTTAATTTAGTACATAAAAAATGAAAAATATTTTACTGTTATTCATTAATACTGTTGTACAGTTGTACAGGAATTATATTTTGACATAAAAGACACTATACATGACATTAAAGATAAAATTGATCTAATATGAATGAATGGACAAATTGCAATTTTGAAAATAATTTAGCAAACAATACAGCAGATATAATTGCTTGTCTAAATTTAAATAAATGCGAAAAAAATAACGTGTTTATTTATATAACCAACAAAATTCAGACAAACATGTTAATGAGTTTTGTATTTTTAAAAATCAAACTCCTGAACGATAATCTTCAATAGTACATCCTAATTCGCCGTCCGCGCATCGTGTAAATAAACAAATTTGAATTGTAAACATACGCGTAAAGAGAACATAAAAACGGCAATTCGCGATCTAAATCGGCTGGCGATCACAATTTTACAGGACTTGTAACGCCGTCTTCAAAGTACATAAAAAAAATATGCACTGATGCTATACTATATCCTCTTTTGTAAACGATAATATTTCAAACATTGACAAAAAATATGTATATACTACCGCTATTTTACCTTGTTACAGCTACAGATCCTTATTTTACCAAACAAAGCTGAGAATTTGCCCGTAATAAATACCAAATGAAGCACAATGGACAGCGCACATTTGACAATATCCAGACTAACCAAAACATAGCCTCTGCCGTCTTTCACCGCGACAAGGAAACTGCCTAAAATATATGAGCACATGTGTTGTTTCAGTAGGTGTTATAATAAACTGGTTGGAACAGCTAAAAGCTGCTGGTTTGGGCGTATTTTGTAAAAATGCTGGAGGGCTACTACTACGAATATGGCATAACACGCAAACACTTTGACTGAATTTCACAATGAAACACTGCACTTAATCGCGGTAGTCGATTTGAGGAACGCGTGACGGGCCGCGGTATGCATTTTTTCACTCACCTTGTTGTTTATTTGCTATTTTATTAAAACAGTTTTGAAAAACTTCATATAAATGCATAGGCTCGTCATCGCTCGTCGCCATTTTGGAATTTACTGTCCAAATAAACCATAGACAACATAGACATTATTTAATTGCGGACCATTCCTGTGTACGTGATCTCTATAAATCAGCTTACTTAGAAAATGTACAAAATATTTAGAGTAATTTTGTATGAAACAATGTAGAAGTCTAACGCTTATGAAAAATTCGGAATGAAATACTACAAATATATTATTTTAAGGATACTTTTTAACGCTTTGCTTATGAAAAAATATTTTAATATATCTTATTAGTTATTGGTTATCTCTCCGCATACTTGTCACAAAAAAAATGTAAACCTTACTATGTTATATGAAGCATAACAACATAAATCAAATTAATTTATCCAGAAAAATGTTATTTACGTAAATCCACAGGACTGTATGAGATAATATTATATTGTAATAACATTTAACACTGATAAAAATATATATATTTATACATGAAAAATGGTATTGTTAGTGGAGTAGTTAGTACAGTTCTCCTGTGACAGCCAAGTTGTTAAAAGTTAAAATCATACGTTTGATATGATATAGTCAAGACTCATCTGATGACCGTCTCTCATGACGGTTTATAACGTTCTATCAAATATGTTATAGGCATTGTTTGACAAACCTGTCAAAACAATTTTAAGAACGAACAATTAAGATAAGTTCTGAACAAAAGGTTTATTTTCAACTGAAACCAAGATATAATTGTTTGAATCCAACTGATTGACCTTTTTGCTTCCCCTCTTCTTTTATCTGTTCACTGTTCGAGGCGTAAACAGAATGCTGAGGTTGATGGAATTAAATACATTTAATGACAATTCTAGTGACGTACTAAAAGAATAAAAATAAACTTCATCAATTATCATTCATAACTCATCAGTAAATATCAATATGGGTTAAAGTAGTTATTCTTGTTTTTATTACACTAATAACTGTAACACTTTAAAATTTTAATTCTTCTTATAAGTTTATTGAATAATATTTTGCGTTAAAAATAATATATTTATTTAAATGATAGTAACAAAATTGATGTCAATGATACATCCCTATGTACTGATGAAATTCGCGAATCGCCATGTTTTGCTACAAGTTGACGTAAAGACGTAAGAAAAGCTTACCTACAAAATTTTCGAGTGCACTTTTATGAAAAAGAATAATATAAATCACCTACATGTAACATGTTCTCATTGAACTCTATAAACACTCAAAACCAGGTAGATTTTAATTAATATCACAAAATTCTTTAATCTTTATTCAAAATATAAATTTGATCTGTCATTATAACCTTTGTTGTTGCAGATTCTAATAAGTTTTAGTCAACTTTCGTCGCGTTATACCAACGTATTTAGAAACAGAAAGAGTAGCAACATTAAGAACAATGATGTAAAGGGAAAAGAAGGTTCTGCAGTCCTGTATCACGCATCAATATGCCCCGAGAGTTTTGAAGAAGCCCTGCGTCACTTTGATAAGAATGTATTAACTGAGATGCGTAACATAGATGTACGATCTGTGACTTCATTAGCCAGGACTTCGAGAAATGTTTCTAGAATTGTACCGAACATTACATCCGCTAAGAAAGTATCGTTTGTATCGACTTGTTCTTTCGAGAAAAACAAGAACGGATGGCTACCCACTCCTACAGTGACTATAGATTTACGAAAACATAACCCAAAATTCAGTTTCTCAAATAACTTTATTGGGCTACTAAAGGATAATTCGTTTAAATATAATGTACAGTTACGGGGTTTTAAAACTGAAAGAGGTATACATGCAGATCTAAAGAGGAATCCTAATCTTTTTAACAGACTACGTAAGTGTTTCAGTATTTAGAATGATGATGGGAACCAGTAATGATAAACAATCATTAATTAATCAATACATATTGTTAAATACTATTTTTATTTTATTATTTTGTTACAAGTAGCTTTTAACACTGTACCATGTACAAAACAAAAATACTTCTAAAAATATTGTATGCCCAAAATTGGTGATTTAGTATTTTACAACTAACTTATAAGCCTGGCTTTTGTGTTTGAAAGTTCTCATTTTGTATGTTACAGTATCATTGTAAGATTCTTTCGTTCGTTCAATTAATTATAAAATATTTTGTCAAAGACATGGACAAATTTATCTATTAAGACAATTCATGGTTTTTCTATTTACAAATTCCCATTAGTAATTTAAATAATTAATTTCCCATTTTGTAAATTAACCTTCCCCCATCATTCCAGGCCTTAATGTATCAGACACATCTGAAAACAAGTCTAACCTTGGCCCAGATGTGGCTCCAAGGTTGGAAAAGCTGCTTAGTGAAGACTCGGTACTCACTCACCAACAGAAAGATAAGATTAAGATAGCTTTTGCAGAAGGATACTTAGCAGGCAAGTGCTTAAAGTTTATGAGTATATTTGAATTTGATGTATATATGAAGGTCCATGAAAATGTGAAAAGTTTGTGTTAGTAGTAGTAATGGCTGTTCAGCAAGTCAATCTGGAAGAAAACTAAGGATAAAATTAAACACTCTGCAGTGGCAAAATTTCTTACCAAGCAAAGAAAAAATGCTTAAACCATTTTGAATTAAATGAAAACCGTTCATAGCTAACATTTCTTTAGAAAACATTTATAAGTGGCATGGTTTATGAAAACCCAAATTAAAAAAAACTATGTTTCTGTATTGGCTGGAAAGTTGATGACAACTTTGTTTTGCAAGGTTGCATAATATAAATTGATTACAAAGAAAGAGGTACCACCATAACCGGAGATTATTATGCAACAATACTAGGAAAATTAAAGGCCATAAAGGAAAAACCTCATATAAAATTTTACACCTCCCATCATAATTTATATCTTGTATGCCAAAGATTATACTTTCCTGTCTACCCAAACAGGTTAACCCATCAGGCTAGGTTATTTACTGGTTTATTTTGTCTCCTGGTTTATTGGAATAGGAAAGTTAAGTACTCGGGGTCACAAGAGATGAGGGATACATTTCACATAAAATAAATGTAGAAAACTTTAATTAATTGATCCCAGATTTTAAATATCTGATATTAATTATTGTTTGTTATCTTAATCATGTTTCGCCTTAACTGGATCTTAATTTTATCAGTAGTAGATCGCAGGATACACCGACTCACTAAGTTGAGTTCTGTTTAGTGGTGACAAACTATAATTACTTATACAAGCATTGCATTTAAAGGTGGAGGTAGTTTTTTGCTAAATTTGAAAAATACAGGAATTGTACGTAAGCCAACTTTTTAAAACGAAATCCAATGCTTAAAACTATTAAATATCCACAAAAAGTTTGTATTCAAGGTTAAATTTAAAATCATTTTTTTTTAAATGTGTTGGTGCAAATCCATTATGTAATGTCTACAAATTGCAGGTTCCCATCCAGATAATGTCAGAGGCACCAAAGCCTCGAAGTACTTGAAACTGGTGCAACAGCTCCTAACCATAGTATTATTCCTGGCCATCTTTGTCAGCCTGATGGCCTCCGTCAGCGGTACTGTCTTCCGGTAACTGTCTATATTGTGTTGAAATATTCAAGTTAACTACATGTATTATGTTTATTTTGATTATGATTATTATTATACATCTATAGCTTAATAAAACACATTTTATATAAATTATATTTCTTAGTAATAAATGACAAAATTGGATCTTGTAACCTGTAATCAGAGTATAATCAGTTTAGATGTAAACATACGCAGGATCCAGCTGGGCAACCAGGTGGAGGTGGACCCTGAGGACATATCTGTGACCTTTGATGATGTCAAGGGAGCTGATGAAGCTAAGCAGGAGTTGAAGGATGTGGTGAGTTAAGTTCCACTGTTCCTGCACCAGATCACTGGACACAAAAAAATGGCTGACATCACAAATGCAATACAGTGAAATAAGCAAGCTAGGACTATAGCTTAGTAGAGCAATGACACTTCACATGATTGTTGATTAAAGGTGGATTAACGTCTTGTATTGATAATACTGATAATATATACTGAATTATTATCTCATATCGGACTTCTGATGAATTATGATGACACCTTCATCTCGTATTATCGTGAGCATGATGTAAAGAATTGGTTTAAATTTAAAGTTATAAAATGTAAATCCTTTAAAAATATTTATATTCCGGTTATTATCTAACATTTGGATGTATATCATTATATGTTTGAAAATATTTATAAATATGTATGTGTATGTCCATGTAAAACTTATTTAAATTTTAATAATTATATAATGAAAAATAAACCGACACGGTAGCTCAATTGGTAGAGCGAGGGGAAGATTTCCCAGAGTTCGCGGGTACCAATCCGGTTTATTTATCATTCTAAACCTATTCTAATAATTCCAGGTGGAGTTTCTAAAGTCTCCAGAGAAGTTCTCCTCCCTGGGTGGCAAGTTGCCAAAAGGGGTGCTCTTAGTCGGCCCCCCCGGGACAGGGAAAACTCTCCTGGCCAGGGCTGTGGCGGGGGAGGCCAGAGTTCCGTTTTTCCATGCTGCAGGTCCTGAGTTTGATGAGATCCTAGTTGGCCAGGGAGCGAGACGAGTGAGGGATCTATTTAGTGAGTATCGTAACGGATCTGTGGGTCTTTTCAGTTTGGAAGCTAACAAAATATTATAGATGGTTCATAACCTTGTTTCTTACCTAGAACTCACTTTCATTACGAAAAATTATTTATTAATTATGTATTTTTTTTACCTTGGACCAAAGGGAAACTCTGATACAGCATGTGTTCTAAGTGTTTATAAATTATTGTAGAGGCGGCAAAGGAGCGCGCTCCGTGCGTCATATTCATCGACGAGATAGACTCCGTCGGAGCCAAGCGCACCAACAGCGTACTGCATCCATACGCCAATCAGGTATTTTATATTTTTAAAAGTATTTTTTTTTAACATATAACTAAGATATTTACGTCCTTCTTACTGGAAACTCCTAACTTGCACTACAAAATCAAAAAATATAATGAATTAGGAGCAAAGTGACGGTAAAATTTAAAGCATGCATTAATACAAATTAAAAACTTATTCCAGACAATAAATCAGCTGTTATCCGAAATGGATGGTTTCCATCAAAATGAGGGAGTCATAGTACTGGGCGCAACCAACAGACGGGACGACCTGGACCAGGCCTTGCTTAGACCTGGACGTTTTGATGTTGAGGTACACTGTTACCCTTTCTGGACCTGAATTTATCTATGGTCATATATTTCATAAATATGTTGATTTCTACTTAGCTGTTTTACAAAATGTATGAATCCTTACTGGGTAGGGAGGACAAGAATCGAAAAATATCTGTCAGGAGTATGGATAGAATACGTTGTCAGATATAACACATGACACATTGCTGTATATATAAATGTAAGAGATAATGTGACAGCAGTTTAGTGTAGACCTGTCGCAGGTGTCGGTGCCGACGCCCGACTACGGCGGTCGTCTGGAGATCCTCCGCCTGTACGTGGCGCGAGTGGCGGCGGCGCCCGGCCTCGACGTGGAGGCGCTGGCGAGAGGCACCACCGGCTTCACCGGGGCCGACCTCGAGAGTATGGTCAACCAGGCCGCGCTCAAGTACGTACACCGGGGGAGGGGACAGGGACTGAATAGCACTCCAGTATACCGACAAGTGATAGACAATATAATGTGTTAATGGGGGTGGGGGAGGGGGGTGGTGACATAAATGAAAACCTGGGTTTGTGTAAGAGAAGGATGTGGAGTTTAAATATTTATTTAATTCTAGTTCATAATCAACTAAAATGACTTGTGTGAGTGAGCGTAATAAGACTTAAGATACAACGCTACTACTCCAGGGCAGCTATCGAAGGTGCGAAGACGGTGACGATGTACCACCTGGAGGAGGCCCGGGACAAGGTGCTGATGGGTCCGGCTCGACGCACGCGCCTCCCCGACGACGAGGCCAACGCCATCACCGCCTGCCACGAGGGGGGACACGCCGTCGTGGCGCACTACACCAAGGTAAGGGGGGGTGGGGAGTGGGTTCGTAGTCTCTGAGAATACCAAGTAATGAATTAGGAAGATTTTATAAACTAAGCTGCATCTAGAATCAGATATTTCAAGTGCAATGCATCCCTATTTGAAATAAAAGAATGTGACTTTTAAGGAAGATGTACACTGTTGATGGTCATGTATATATTTCCTCAGGACTCTCACCCGCTACATAAGGTAACAATCATACCACGAGGGCCCTCGCTCGGACACACAGCGTACATACCAGCCAAGGAGAGGTAAGTAATAGTCTAACATAATACTGTACATTTTAAATACATTATTGTGTAAAGTCATATAATGTGAACAGGTACCACGTCACAAAGCAGCAACTCCTGGCTATGATGGACACGATGATGGGCGGACGGGCGGCCGAGGAGCTGGTGTACGGACCGGATAAAATCACTTCCGGTTAGTGGTTTTATAAATATTCGTATTTGTATTGTGGCCTTAATTGTTGCATCCAACTTTCTATTTAGTTTTTAAGTTGATTTTGGTATGTTTGGAAATGAAATTCCGTTTATAATGTTTTAGCAGTACTAAACTGTTAATCTTATATCAAATATATATACATTAATATATATAAAAAACATATCTCAGGCGCGTCATCCGATTTAAAACAAGCGACGTCCATCGCGTGCCACATGGTGCGCGAGTGGGGCATGAGCGAGAAGGTCGGGCTCCGCACTATGGAGCCGCAGCGGACTTCGATGACGTCCGAACAGTTGGGACCTTACACCAACGAGCTGGTAAGAATGCACCCATCAATAGTTACTGATATACACACGCACAGACATACAAACATATACATATATTAGATATATAAAATAAAACTCCTATTTAAAACTATGCAAACTGTCAACTATATTGTAGTAAGATTTATTTATTTAAGAATTGCCAATGGCAGATACACCTTACATTTATAATTATATTTCTGAGATATAAACTGTATCGTGAATAAAACATTGGTTCAAGTACCAAGTACTCATTACATTATACTATTGTCACAGGTGGACGCCGAAATCAAGAAAATATTATCAGAGAGCTATGAACGCGCGAAGGCTATACTGAGAACGCACGCCAAAGAACACAAGGCATTATCAGAAGCTTTATTGAAGTAAATAAATTAGTTTATTTATTTTTTTATATATAATGCTCACAGACAGATAATAATTTTTAAATACATTTAAATAAAAATGAAATATTAATGTGCTAACTTATCAATATTTAGGTAAGATGAAACTCAAGATTCGATATAACGTTTTTATATTTACAATTTTAAGTTTCCCTGGTCAGACTCTCTTTATTTCGTCGGACCGTCTTTTATACGTTAAATTTAATTATAGTTGTATTTTATTCTTAAATATAAATATTATTGACACTCATTGTCGTCTCCTCCAAGATACGAGACCCTGGACGCTGATGATATCAAAGCCATTATGTCCGGTGAAAAAGTGAAAATGGATCGCGGACGATCTAACACCAACAAAGAGCAAACGCCCGCTACGCTTATACCACACACGCTGCCCGCATAGACTTGTGAGTATTTGAACACATACAAAGAAACAAGAGCATGCACGCACACATGTACTACATTCAGACAAACCCATACTAAACCCTTCATACACGTACTACACGCACGTAAACACGTACTACACGCACGTAAACACGTACTACACGCACGTAAACACGTACTACACGCACGTAAACACGTACTACACGCACGTAAACACGTACTACACGCACGTAAACACGTACTACACGCACGTAAACACGTACTACACGCACGTAAACATGTACTACACGCGCGCAAGCACGTGTTGCATATAGTAGTATATTTGTAGTTTGATCCTCTTGCATTCATCTTCCGTTTTTAGTTTATTGCAATCTTAAATTCTGTCACTGTCCACTCAATTACGGACTTACGTATATCATTACTCGTCCATCAACCAAAGTATATATCAAACTCTTAGCATGTGTTTCACAAAAAATACAGAACAAACATTAAAAAATCATAACAACTTAAAAAATCATAGGTATCACGTTAAATTATATATACATTTTCTTTAGGTTATCTTATTGATGTTTTACAATTTTTACTCAAATTGAAAACTTTGAATTTAACTATCCACACACACACACACACACATCTTACCTCTTACATGTGGTACTCTGACCTAAGAGTAAATAGAATGAAACCAATATTAAATAAACTCTTAAGGGTGGGATATTAAGTCACGTGACATCACTTCTTTAAAATATTTTGTTCTTTTCATTATATTAAAAAATCTACAATCACTATAAAAATATTGATATATTAAAGTTTATTTTATTTACAGGAGTTGCAGCCGCAGATAAGAAATGAGATAAGTGTCTCGATGTACAAAAAATAGAAAGTGATTTTGAAAATTTTGCAGGACGCGCTATTTTTGTTATTCTCCACTGAATTCAATAAAAATAAGTATAACGTTAATTGGTTTCTTTTGACTGTACATAAAAATTAACTTAAATTGAATGAAAAATGTGAAAACAAAACAACAAGAAAATGGTTGCTGATATAAAGATCAGTGTAATAAAAGCTTTTCAAAGAGAAATACAAAACATTTAAAAATATAGTAAGTTCTTTGTAGGTATTCATTTCATGATTTATTTTTATATTATGTAGTTCTTCCACCCATAACTACCATTTTACTGCCATTATTTTTATTTTATTTAATGTAGTTGATGTATCAAAAAAAAAAATTGTTATAAATAGGCCATTTGCAAAAGTCATGTAATAATCCAGACCGTACATCATATCACAGTAAGTTATTCAACATGGTTGAATTGATTATTTACAATAATTGTGGATTTGTAATATATTCGAATGCCTAGTTTAAATTTAGTTTAAGCGGATAAAAATTTGATTAAACATCAACAATTTTTTATCTGTTGCGAAATAAACATTAAACACATACTTTAGTTTTATTTAAGTATCTACCGCTGATAATCTGGTACTGCTCAAAACCGTATCTAGTGTCTTGGGGTTTATTTAGACCACTATTAAAAATATGCTCTGGCCGTGAGTTCGTCTTTTACTATACTATATGACAGTTCGTTAGATCATGGCCTTACAAAATAATAATACAAATAAAGCATTTTTTTGCATACAGTTACTCAATTAATATAGAGAACATATACTTGCTGAGAAAGGAAATCAATATAAAATTTCAAATGAATATTTTTCTACCTACCACCGTATTAACTAGCCTGCCTATGCCCACGGCCGCCGCGGCGACGGCGGGGGAGGGCGGGAGGGGGGGGTGTAAATGAAACGCACACATACATGCAGGTCGTGTATTAGAGCGGCGGGTGTTGGTGCGTGTCGGCGGGCGCGCCCAGCTGCGCTGACGTCACGAGGCGCAGGCGCGGCGCGCGCGCGGCCAGGCACACCTGCTGCAGCGACACGCGCGGCCGGGACCAACTGCAGAGAGGGACACACATATTTAGAAGATATATTTTATTCTAATAAATGTTTTCTGATATTATAGAGTTATTGACTGTAGTAATACTTGATATGACTAAATAAAAAAAATCTAAATCAACGTACCCGACCCAGACTCGCCCCCCCTCCCCCTCCGCTGCGAGTTGTCTCGCCAGCGCCGTTCTGATTAGTTCCTCCGCGAAGCACTTGACTGCGGTGAGCAGGACGGAGTGAACGGAACTGAGGACAAATAAATTATATTGAAATCATAAAAGAACATCGGTTATATATGCAAGTGTTACGTGTTTTTTACTAATTTAACGATATAATATATTATTTTCATCTTTATAAGGGACGTATTGAATGTTATGAGGAAATATTTTTTTTACTGGAAAACCAGATGACAGAGTTAGTTACTGTCAATGTCTTGTAGTTTCAATAGTTTCTAGATGCCGAAAAAAAATTAGGATTGCATAATACAATTGGGAAATGTTTTTTATTGTATTTTATATGTCAATGTATGGCTACATCCACCTCATGGTAAGTGGAAATGTAGTGTTAGGTAAAGACACTAGTGACACTAAATTTGACAAAATTCTCTAAGACTGAAATCTACTCTTTCTAGTTCCTCTAGCACAGCCCTATATTTCATAATTAATAGATGACAATTAACAAATAATATCGTCAATGAATAAAAGAAATATTAATCAATCCTCACCTGTACGAATACCCGTGTCCAATATCCTCATTCCTCAGCTCGATACCGATATCCTCACACTTCTTTTCAATGAACAAAAACTTAAGTCTATCGTCATTATCAACTGGCAACACATTTTCACTTACTGGTTTATCTGGCAACACTATTTTTTCCTTAACCGGTACATCACCAACGATATCTATTTCTTCATCTGATCCACTTATATCTAACTCCACGACTGAGTCCTGTGTGATGTAGTCACTGCTATTGAACACACTTAAACTGCACAAATCACTGTCGTTAGAAAAATGTTCTCGAACGTTCTCGAATTTTCTGTTATCTTCTAGATCGTTCCACGACGACCACTCGTCCGCTTCTTTTGTCTCCCGTCGTGTTTCCGGTCTCACCGGATAGTAGCCGTGGAATCTAGAATAGACTAGTATCTGCTTCGTCCGCCATATCTTGCTAGGATCGCTTTTGAAGTTCTCTGTTAATAATTTATTTATTAACTTTGCTCTGGACCACTGGAATTTATCATTCATATACATTAATTAGGAAATAAAAAGGGTTAAATTCTTAACTATATAAGCACATTTTCAAAGATATTAATGAATCTATCGCAAACTAAATGAATAAATTTATAATATATCAATGAAAAATATTTCTCAGTTTTGTGTGGAAAGAATAATATCACATACAAACTTACCTCAATATTTCTTCTTTTGGCAAAGTCCAGTTTCCAATATTTATCGTCGTTTTCAACCACAAACGGAAAATTTGATAAAAAATTAACATCTTTCGCGTCTTCACTTATAAGCGGTATGTGCTTCAGTAAATAACTAACGATGGCTCGAACGCAGCTAAACTTAGCAATAACCTCCTTAAATGTACTGTGGATTAAAAACTTTGATTTTTCCTTGATTTCCTCTTCTGGTTCTGATTTAATTTTATTCCAATTCGTCGCTAAATAGCAGTGATCGTTTTCAATGTGATCATAATTATATGTCATGGGTTCATTTTCTAATTCCTTTTTAACTTCTGGCCTTAATAAGGATTCGCCCTTTTTCTTTCTCACATATCTCAGACCGTTTGATTTCATTGGACTTATCTTTGCCGTTTTAACATCAGCCTCTGAATTTATAACAATTTCTTTCACTTTAGTCAAATCTAACGTCCTATCCATTTCTAGATAGTATATTTTTCCTGTTGCAGGGTTCATGTATTTCATTATACGTTTCTTTGGTATATTTAAAACGTCCTCTGGTATTTGATCTTCTAAATTTGGTTCGTTTTTATCTGTAGTATCACTTTCATCATTGTCATGATTCGTTTCTTCAATTTCCATTTCTTCAGTCTTAATTTCTTGCTTTATATTTTTCACGAGCATTTCGTCAACATTCACCTCGCTGGTGTCTTTTGAAAAGAAATCTAACCAGCTGTCTGTCTGTTTATCACTGCTCTCAGTTATCTTCTTCTCAATAATATCTGGCTCTACTTCCTCTTTAATCGTCGGCGGTGGTAATACAACGTCATCTTTCTGCTCGTATTCCAACATTTCCGGCGTACTGTAAAGCCAGACGTCGACTACTGTTTCCGCCCCTGTAATTTGAAACATGTGATTTTGTTTTTCTTCGGTAAAGAGGAAATTACAAAAGTGATACCTACCCAAAGTCTGCAGTCCGGTATAGTGTCGATCCAGTTTGATGGTGTGAGTGATGGTGGCCGGTCGGTTAAGGTCAGGCATCGCGAAGTGCAGCGTTATACGAGCGGGAAACTCCCCCCACCCTCGCCGAGACAGTTGGAATGGAGGTTTGCTGTAAAGTATGTATTCTATTAGCTATGTATACGATAATACTACAAACATCATATTACGTAAAAGTATAGCCTTTAAATTTATTTAGATTAGAAACCAAGAACTTTTATTTGACGTCATGCGGCGCGTCCGAGTTTTGCAACCACACACATCTAATTTTAATGGTAGGGAACACGGTGCGTACGAATAGAGCAGGAGCACGGTGACATCTGGTACGGTGGTAGGGGACACTCACTCGATGTGCACGGTGTGGTGCGGTGCGTACGAGTGGTGCAGGAGCACGGTGACATCTGGTACGGTGGTAGGGGACACTCACTCGATGTGCACGGTGTGGTGCGGTGCGTACGAGTGGTGCAGGCGCACGGTGACATCTGGTACGGTGGTAGGGGACACTCACTCGACGTGCACTGTGTGATGCGGTGCGTACGAGTGGTGCAGGAGCACGGTGACATCTGGTACGGTGGTAGGGGACACTCACTCGATGTGCACTGTGTGGTGCGGTCCGTACGAGTGGTGCAGGAACACGGTGACATCTGGTACGGTGGTAGGGGACACTCACTCGATGTGCACTGTATAGTGCGGTCCGTACGAGTGGTGCAGGAACACGGTGACATCTGGTACGGTGGTAGGGGACACTCACTCGACGTGCACGGTGTAGTGCGGTGCGTACGAGTGGTGCAGGAGCACGGTGACATCTGGTACGGTGGTAGGGGACACTCACTCGATGTGCACGGTGTGGTGCGGTGCGTACGAGTGGTGCAGGAGCACGGTGACATCTGGTACGGTGGTAGGGGACACTCACTCGATGTGCACGGTGTGGTGCGGTGCGTACGAGTGGTGCAGGAGCACGGTGACATCTGGTACGGTGGTAGGGGACACTCACTCGATGTGCACGGTGTGGTGCGGTGCGTACGAGTGGTGCAGGAGCACGGTGACATCTGGTACGGTGGTAGGGGACACTCACTCGATGTGCACGGTGTGGTGCGGTGCGTACGAGTGGTGCAGGAGCACGGTGACATCTGGTACGGTGGTAGGGGACACTCACTCGATGTGCACGGTGTGGTGCGGTGCGTACGAGTGGTGCAGGAGCACGGTGACATCTGGTACGGTGGTAGGGGACACTCACTCGATGTGCACGGTGTGGTGCGGTCCGTACGAGTGGTGCAGGAGCACGGTGACATCTGGTACGGTGGTAGGGGACACTCACTCGATGTGCACGGTGTGGTGCGGTGCGTACGAGTGGTGCAGGAGCACGGTGACATCTGGTACGGTGGTAGGGGACACTCACTCGACGTGCACGGTGTGGTGCGGTGCGTACGAGTGGTGCAGGAGCACGGTGACATCTGGTACGGTGGTAGGGGACACTCACTCGATGTGCACGGTGTGGTGCGGTCCGTACGAGTGGTGCAGGAGCACGGTGACATCTGGTACGGTGGTAGGGGACACTCACTCGATGTGCACGGTGTGGTGCGGTGCGTACGAGTGGTGCAGGAGCACGGTGACATCTGGTACGGTGGTAGGGGACACTCACTCGATGTGCACGGTGTGGTGCGGTCCGTACGAGTGGTGCAGGAGCACGGTGACATCTGGTACGGTGGTAGGGGACACTCACTCGATGTGCACGGTGTGGTGCGGTGCGTACGAGTGGTGCAGGAGCACGGTGACATCTGGTACGGTGGTAGGGGACACTCACTCGATGTGCACGGTGTGGTGCGGTGCGTACGAGTGGTGCAGGAGCACGGTGACATCTGGTACGGTGGTAGGGGACACTCACTCGATGTGCACGGTGTGGTGCGGTGCGTACGAGTGGTGCAGGAGCACGGTGACATCTGGTACGGTGGTAGGGGACACTCACTCGATGTGCACGGTGTGGTGCGGTGCGTACGAGTGGTGCAGGAGCACGGTGACATCTGGTACGGTGGTAGGGGACACTCACTCGACGTGCACGGTGTAGTGCGGTGCGTACGAGTGGTGCAGGAGCACGGTGACATCTGGTACGGTGGTAGGGGACACTCACTCGATGTGCACGGTGTGGTGCGGTGCGTACGAGTGGTGCAGGAGCACGGTGACATCTGGTACGGTGGTAGGGGACACTCACTCGATGTGCACGGTGTGGTGCGGTGCGTACGAGTGGTGCAGGAGCACGGTGACATCTGGTACGGTGGTAGGGGACACTCACTCGATGTGCACGGTGTGGTGCGGTGCGTACGAGTGGTGCAGGCGCACGGTGAGCGCGGTGAGGACGGGCGCTCCTCGCGCGTACAGCAGCCACTTGTGAGTGGAGCGGTCGCGACGGGATGCGGGTGGGGCGTATTTTGATGTGTTACCTGCAAACAAATATCAAGTCATTCAATTCATCACATTCCATTAAAAACGAATTAATACAATCCACGCCCGCCTTCCTACGAGTGTATTAACTTACCAATAATAATCCTATACCGATGTTTCATTTGATTTCTCGTTACTTCATCAACTGTAATAACATTATTTATTTTAGGGTCTATCTGTCGAGGAACCTTCTTGGGCTTGCTACCGCTTGGTAGTTGAACATCTTCAGTATCAGGTTTGTCACTCGTTTCAGTTTCAGCTGATTCCTTTTTATCTGGTCGTAAAGATTTTGTAGTGTCGGCGGGTATTGTATAATCTTTCTTTTGGACCATTGCCTACAATAACATGAAAATAATTGTTTTAAAACTTACTACGTTAGAACATTCGCCTTTCCGTCACGTAAAGAAATACTTACAGAATAGTCTTTCCTAGCCTTCCTGGGAGCTCTAGATCGAAAGATTTCCTCGATTGGAACTGCTTTCTTTCCAAGTAACTTCTGCACTGACGGATGAATCCGACGCTGTGCGTTGCGTAGTATGAAGGAGACCTTTAACAAAGTTATAAAATACATTCTGACGCTTGAAAATAACTAGATTTAATTTTTAAAGTGAAAGATAACTTCCCTACATCTGTAAAAGAATTTTGAAAGTAATATTTGTATATGTGTGTATGTACGTAGAAATAATAATTTATACCATTTAATTATTAAATATAGAACCAATTGTAAGCAAAGTTGCTGGTAGTAGTGATGTTATTCACTGTATGTCTTACATCAACTCTAGCCCGAGGCTCGGTCTGAGCTGCCACCTCATCCTCAATTTGACCTGAAGTAAGTTGCAGCTTCTGATCATTGTAATAGCTGTTCACAATTGCATGCCTCAGTTGATGCAGGTAATGACGGGCCTGTAACATTCTGAAAAATATTTTGTTTGTGTATTGTTTAAATTATATTTATCTACCTTAATATAAAGCAAGAGTTTGTTTTATTGTTTAAAATTACTATGCTTTGGAACTATGAGTAACTTTTTTAAATATCATTTGATGTTGCATTGAGGCAGTTTTTAGGTTATCTTCACACTATGCAACCAGTTTTAGAAAGTATTTAATAAGATATATATTAACTATGTAAATTATACTAGTTGTTAGTAAAGTTCAATAGTGACATCTTTCTATTGTCAGACTGAGTCAGAGAAAACCACTAATTATTTCTAACCAATAATTATTAGAATTAAAATAAACAATAAAATTCAAAAATGTTTAATTAATGTTTCTGTATCATTAAACCGCAGAAAACTAGCAAAACATTTGTATTTTTAGTTTTAATTATAGTTTTAGCTTCATTCTTTTTATTTTATCTTTGTAACGGGTCTTTGTTACCTATTGTAATTATTATTTTAAATAAAGGGAATTATTATTATTATTATTAATATACAATCAAAGTCAAAGCTTTTTATTTCAATTAGGTGCATTTTGTACTTATGAAACGTCAGACTCTACTTGAATGATTTCCAATGAGATAAAACCATGGTAAAGATTTGACAAGAAACCATATGAATACTTTATGTTATTTTTAATTTACACAATTACATTTTAGAGTATCGGCTTTGAGACATACAATAGTAAGATTAGATCTTATTTTACTAATAAACATAGGTGATTAATATGATTCTTCATAAGCATTTCATTAAAGTTTGTAAACATTAATGAAATGTATGTAAATTTTATGTATCTGTAGATACAAGGTATATTACTAGCCAGTTATATGCTATAGTAGTATTATATGCCTTAGCCACTGATTATAAATCTAAGAATGGTCATACATTATATTGACTGAAAAAAAGTCCAATTGGTGGGATAGTCTATCAGGTAAAAAGTTGAATATAAAAACCAAATCATTATATCAAAGGTAAATAAAACATAAATTTAACCCCACTTCTAAAAACTTATGTGAATAAAACATTTCAACTTTTCTAAGTATTTTAGCTTACCTGTATGTCAGAGGGCAATCATTATGGCATTATTATTTACATTGAAATAAATATTAGTTTACTAGGAATATAATTAGTTATTTATTTGAATAACTTATATAATAAACATAAGGACGCAATTAGTTCATAACACAGACAGACAGCTAAGAGAATATATAATAAATCTTAAAATTACAGATGATGATAAACAACCATATGACCACATGTTGTTATATTGTGTCATTTTATGTCTTTGTTATTTAAAAAACCTAGGTACTATAAAGGTTTAGTTGTTATCATTAAACTTTATTGTTATTTAGACAAACCTTTGGTCAATGAGCTCCACTTCTCTCTCACGAATATCTAATTCAATTTGAAACTCGCGGCGGACGATATTCTTAATTATTTGTATCTTTCCTTCTTCAGAGACCTTCGGCGTCTCTTCCTTGTCAACCGATGGTGCTTCGGGATAGTCTGGATCGTGATATTCTTCATTATGATCCATAATTGACTGCTTTTAAAAGTAAACCTATGAATGTCCTTCTAGTGTTAACAAGTGTGTTTTATCATTTATTTAACGTCACAGCACTTACGCGGAAAATATTTTATAACGTTCACTTTTAATGTAAGTAAAAAGAATAAAATTTTAATTCAACAATTTTAGTAATAATAGTAAATTATATTTATTTCAAATAATTTCCAACCAAATGATTTTGTCGGGATTTGCCATTTGACAGATCTGAGATCACAGACGGCAGAGGTATCAAGTAAGGTCAACAACCGAATCATTAGGGTGGGTATTTTTTCGTTCGAAATTCGAATCCTCAATTAATCGTATCCGCGTTATTCATAGAAATAATACTAATGTTGAGAATAACATTTTAATGGATAATTTATGTTAGGAACAAATGTACACTTCAATTTTTAGTCATAATGTTCATGGTAAAACAGACCAAAAGTACAATTATGATGTAATCCATATTGTTAAGGGACTTATTTAATTGTTATGGATTTGTTTATTAATAAAGTAGGTACAGCATACATATAGTTTCAAATAAAAATAAATGAAAGGAATCTTTACAAATCCCTACGCCTATTCGCAAGTTAGCCCTAAAAATGGTTACTGAAAGGGTAGCTGGCAACATTCCGCTATTGTCACTTGTGACTTTTAAAGTGACGATTGACGTAAGACGTTCTTGGTAATTTCATTTTTATTTTGTATTACTTTGCAACCAACAAAATAAAACGCGACGAAACTGTTTGGAACTTTGAATCGTAAATTAAAAGCCTGGATCGTAATGTAAGAGCTCGTTTCGGGCGAGCGTCCATGTCCGACTCTCAAGCTCATGGCCAGGGGGCCATGTTAGAACCACGCAGACCTTTTTTCTACCCTGACAGCAGCAGCGATACAGAAGAATATATGACGGATACAGAAGAACGTCGCAAGTGTCTGTCCAAACGTAACGGACCGAATATTCGAAGGATTCCTCCAAATATGCCACCAAAGAGCCAGGCCTCTAACGCTCCCATACCGTCTACTTCAGGCCAGGAACTACCGAAACTCGGGCAAAAAAATCAATTGTGTGAAGACAGAATCACCTTAGTAGTGGATAATACGAGGTTTGTGCTGGATCCTGCGCAATTTACCGCGCATCCGAACACAATGCTCGGCCGTATGTTTAGTTCTTGTAAGTACTTACATCTTACATTATTTCCCATAGTAAATAATGAGATTATGTAGTAAACTTAACCTGACCAAAAAATATATATTCCATAGAATCGAGACAACAAATTCTTCATATTTATTATTACAGTTCATTATTTTTAATGTAAAAATTCAATGTCTAAATAGGCTGTTGATTTGCAAACAGAAAAGTTACCATTAGGACTAGGTCTTGACCTTACTAAGACTTTGTCTAGAATAACAAAATATTCTGAAATGTTTACATTAAGAATATTATATATAATATAATTATTTATGTCAATGTATTATTGATAAATGCTTGTAGATATGTATATAGATATCAATTCAATTATAGATCAATTAAAAAGCATTTACTTCTAGTTGTCCTTTCTCCATTCTCTTTACTCATGCTTGCTTGCTTGCACAATTATTGTTTCTGGGATTTCAAAAGATATTTCCCTGAACTCATAGTTATTTCCATTTCACTGAAACTCAAACATCATGTTTGTGTATCAATTAGTTACAATACACACGAAGAGAGAGTCAACAAAGTGTGTCATCATGTGACAATGTTTGGAGACTGAGTCATAAGCTTTGTGATGTAATATAAATAAATCTTATATTATAATTCAAAGCTTCAACTTGAATGGAAAAGTTTACACACATATATATATATGGTTTTTAATATGGAGTTTGAGATTAATTATTCCTAAATTTCATTGTGTTTAAATGTGGCCAAGAATAGACAAGTTAAGCAAAACACATAAAAATTGATGTGACATATTTTATGGGTCTCATGTATGAGTAGTTAACAATACCCTATCTACAAAATATTGAGGGTTAAATTACAAATGAAAAGTTTATTATTTTAAGGTTAAAAAATATATATATTTATATATATTACTTACATAAAACATCAGACTCTAGTTCTTTGTTGAAGGAATGAAAAATGCCAGAAAATAAATAATGACACCAACACACCTTCAGACTTAGATTATTAGTTACGATTATTAATTGTAATTTTTTGGTAAAATAACTAAACAATTAAATGTTAAAGTGAAAATTTTTTTGCTTTTTGACCACATTTTAGTCTTTTGTAATGAAAATATTAATCACAAGTACATTTCAATAAAACAAATAATGTATTTAAATTTCAGGTATAGAATTTGCCCATCCAAATGAGCGCGGGGAGTATGAGGTAGCTGAGGGTATATCTGCTACTGTGTTCCGAGCCATCCTGGAGTACTACCGGGGTGGTACCATCAGGTGTCCCCCAACAGTTTCTGTTCAGGAACTGAGAGAGGCTTGTGACTATTTGTTGGTGCCGTTTGATGCTAATACTGTGCGATGTCAGGTAATATTTGTGTGTAATATTTGTTTTAAAAATATGTTGTAATATATTTAACATTCTTCATTGTGAAAGCTATGGCAGCTGTTGCTATTGCTAAAAAGTGATCTCTGCCGGGTAACCTTAAAACTCTGACTGAAAAAATATAATACACAAATTTGCCCTGAAATCCTATATAAATAAATTTGTTGTAATAATTAATATATCATGAGAAATTACTTATAGTAAATATATTACTAATAATGTAACAATTGTTCAATATTAATAATGAGTTACTTAAAACAATACTTACTACTAAATAACTAACCTAAGTGCAGTTACGCTAAGAGTAAATGGTAATAAATCATATAATATCATAAAAATAAAATCAATGAATTGAATATATTGAATTTTCTATGTTATTTTAATGAAGTGAAAGGTGCTTATTGTTTATAGTGTTCATGATGGTATAGGTTTAGTTGTGGCCTTGTTATTATTGCACAAGTGTCCACCTATTCGCTAGATTCCATGACGCTGAAGCGGTCTCGTTCTCAATGCCAGTTGGAATTAGTGATGGGCGATAACAACTAAAAACAATCGAATTAGTCGATTGTTGAAACTAGTTGTTAGCGGTCGATAACTATTTGAGTCAGTCGATTGTTATACTACCAATTACTAAATGAAAAGCGCGCGCTGCAGTCGCGGGGAACGAGTAACGACTAGTACTCGTCGGCTGTTCGAGTGACTACTTACTACTAGTTGTTGGCGCGCGTATTACTAAATAGTAAATACTAATTATTATTACTAAAAGATAGCGCACGTGCGTTCTCTGTGCCGCGATACAAATTAGTAGTTACAAGTAAATAGTTAAATTCGGTCTGGCTGCGTCTGCTACTATTCTTTACAACTGCAGTTACACTTGGTATTAAAGGAGCTTCTTACTAATCGTTACAAGGTGGATAGTGAAACAACAGTAGAATATTTGGAAAAATATGTTTTCATTAATAAAAAATATTAAAATTATATTTTTCATAGTACAAAATCAGTGAAAAGATTAAAAGAGATCTAACATTACATTTAACTTTTTCAATATTTTCTTCGCGATTTTTTACAAAGAAAACCCACACTAACGATTTTTTAGGCATCGTGTAATGCAGTTATAAGCGGTGCACGTGACCTTGCCCTAAACAATTAAAAAATAAACTAATTACTCAAGGAGAAAGAAATTGAATTCTGAACAATCGACGCAACACCGCCGCACGCACACTTGCAACATCATTCACCCACACTCACGCGCCACGTGACCTTGTAGTCGTATAAGTACACAGCAGCGCTATTCACCGCACGCATGTATTGATCAAAATTAGTAATATAAATAGAAGTTCGTCGATTGTTATTCGAATAATCATGGCGGTGAACTACTAAATCGACAATCGAATACGCAGTAGAAAAATAATCGATTCATTCGATTGTTTTTTACGCAACAATCGCCCATCACTAGTTGGAAAACCGTATATGACATAGTTATTTTTTTGCTATGAAAATAGAAATATAATATATTTCTGGTTGCCTTCTTGACTGGGGAACTGAAACTGCTAAACCGATTTTGATAGAACGTTACAGATGTGACAAAGTGCCCATGAGTTAGCTAGGCAATTGTTATTCTTAATTGATTTTAACAATGGTTAATCAAGAATAAAATATAATAAAATCAGATAGCCAAAAAGAAATAGAAGAAATAGTTTATTTACGCACTATTTTCTATTAATGTTTTAAAATATCTATACGTGTATAGCCATGTTAACATTACTTTAATTTAAATAAATATAGAATTATAAATAAACTGATGAGGTGAGATGAGGAGAACTGTAAATTAATAAAAATATTTCGATAAGCTACATTATGTGATTCTAATCCAGTGTTGATAATTTTGCAAACCTTCCAGAACCTCCGAGGTCTCCTCCACGAGTTATCCAACGAGGGAGCGAGACGTCAGTTCGAGAGCTTCCTGGAGCGTCTCATCCTGCCGTTGATGGTGGAGTCGGCGGAGCGTGGTGACCGCGAGTGTCACGTGGTGGTGTTGCTGGACGACGACTCCGTGGAGTGGGACGAGGAGTACCCGCCGCAGATGGGGGATGAGTACAGCCAGACGGTCCTGTCCACACCGTTGTATAGATTCTTCAAGTATATTGAAAATCGGTGGGTTTTTTTTTTGTCCTATTTCTATGCGCTAAAAGCATATAATAAATACCCCACGCATTGACGGTTACATATATTATTTATTATAAGATGTGTATGTTAGTTTATTTATTATATTTTGATTCACAAACCTGAATTAAATAATCAATATTCATAGATAGATTTTCTAATTTTTTATTATCTTAATCGTATACGGGACCTATATATCTAATGAGTTTGTTGATATTTTTATATATAAATATATATATAAATCGAATACAATAATTAAAATTAACACCAATAATTTTAATTTCAGGGATGTTGCCAAACAAGTTATGAAAGAACGTGGCCTAAAGAAAATACGTCTCGGTGTAGAAGGATACCCGACGTACAAGGAGAAGGTACGGAAACGTCCCGGAGGGAGAGCAGAGGTTATATACAATTATGTCCAAAGACCATTCATACACATGTCCTGGGAAAAGGAAGAAGCAAAGAGTAGACATGTGGATTTTCAGTGCTTTAAATCCAAATCTGTAACTAACTTGGCTGAAGCCACCGCAGATCCTGTGATAGAGCTGGAACCAAATAGAGAAAGGGAGATTGAGGTCCAAGACCCCGGGGAGGTGGTGGAAGAGGAGCAATGATTCCAAATGCCTCGTAAGGTCAAAGGTCTCATGACCCTGTTCTGTTGGTATACTATGTGAAGTGCTTCATAGTGATCTGAATATTTGGTTTGGATGGACGTTGTCAATAAAATATTTATTGAGTTTATGTAAATTGTTTTGTACTAGTGTGTATTGAAAGTGATTCCAGGACTTGCTGAGCATCTATTGATTGAAGTTCGCACACATGTGCTTTTTCAAATTTATACTATTCCAATAAAAATAAAAAAATATATGTTTCTTTAATCGTAATTTGCAACAATTAGGTGTTAAGCATTAGATAGAGGTAAAATAAATTTTACACTGTTAATGTCCGCCATTTTGTTTTCATATATAAAATGGCAGCTAAACTAAAGGAAACTCTTATGATATTGTCTTAGAGTTGATTTTTGTATGTTGTATTATGTTTATAGAACGGCTTTTCGGCGAATACCTAATATATTCCAATGGTACTGTGTTCTTTTATATTATATTGATTATATTCATATTTATTGATGGTTTTATTTCTGGCGACTTTAAGTGTAAAATAGCAACTCAGTAACGATCACTATAAAACATATATTACACATTGAATTATCATATAAAATATATATTATAAAAATACCAAAATAGTATATGTTATATTATTTAAAATACGGGTCGATATATACTCCTATCCCGTACACTATGGGAGCCCCGCGCTCACCATCAAAGCGTAACTCCGCGTATGCGTAACCAACGCCGCCGGCTGTCACTTTGACAGATGACTTAGTGTTAGACAAGTCCAAAGCTTTGATACCCTGAAAATTAAAAAGTAATTTTGAAACAAGTATTTTTATTCATTTTTGATATTTCTACAATTATTTTAGGGTGGGTACCGTTACGTTAAAGTTCAAGCTACTTCGAGCTAGCTGATATATATATTTTTATTTTATGTTTAATTATTATTTCCCGATTTATATAATTTTATAGTTTGTAGATTAAATTTTCTATTTGAGCACAGAATTGACAATGTTGTAAAATTTCAAGACATTGAACATTACAATTATAAAAGTTTATGACAATCTCTATATTCAATATATATTTTTTTGACAAAATTAAAATATAATGTCATCAAGCTAAATAACAATCTTTAACCTAAACTTTTAAAATACTTACTCTGTGTACCGGGTCCACTCATTAATTATATGCACTCATACGATATATTTATACGCATTTTGTACTCAACTTAATTCTAAAGGACTATTAATAAAACTAACGATATTAGGCCATGTATTAAAAAAAACAAAGGGATTTATTGATTTGAATCAGTTGCAAATTGTTGCTAACATTTTATTTACTAAAAACGGTATTGTTTGATGTTTCTATTTCTTTCATCTATCGAAAATCTTGCAATATCTGTGGGGAGGCAGTAGGAACGGCTAAACACTTGTTGGTAGGGTGTAGGGTGCTATTGGAAAAAGGTCAATACTCGCGGCGCCATGATAAAGTATTAGAAATTATACGTGAAGCGATTAGTCTTTCAGTAGCTAGAGCGCAAAAGGGTATAACAACCATCAAAAGATTCATAGAGTTCATTAAAGAAGGCTCGTCTAAAAAAACAAAACAAAAGCCTCACTCTATCTTAGAGGCGGCTCGCGATTGGACTATAATGATGGATACGTATGAGAAACAGTATAGATTTCCTGAGGATATTGTTGTCTCGTCATCCAGACCGGACATATTCCTCCACTCTAGACAGTTAAAGCGCGTGATACTTGTAGAGCTTACTGTTCCATGGGAAACTAACATCTTTAAAGATCACACAATTAAAGTAAACAAGTATTACGAACTGACCAACGAACTGACCAGGAATAGGTATATAGTTAATTTGTACGCGGTAGAAGTGGGAGCGAGAGGTATAACAGCGAAATCTCTCTATAACCTACTTAAAGATCTTGGCCTCTCTAGAACTATCATCAGTACATTTCTAGAACATACTTCAAAGGCGGCATTGGTAGGTTCATTCCAAATTTGGTTAGGTAGGGAGAGGAGCGCAACCAGTTGAGGTGAGCGTGAATGCTCATTTTAAAGGGGCCCCTTAAACCTACACCTGGGTCGCAAGTCCCAGGAGCTGTTTGCACTCCTCTCCCTGCAACGCGATGGGCCCGGCACCCGCACGGTGAATCCATGGAATGCTAAGAAGTATCGTCTGTTATTTCCATTATTCATTGTAGTATATTAAACAATAACTAAACGTAACGGTATAGGTAGAAACCTAAATAGAATAGACCTAGATAAAAGACCAACCGAACTGACACTCGAAAAAAAGTAGTAAAAATTAACAAGGTTCTGATAATATATTCAGATCCACTCACCCTTATAATTTCATTATTTGATGAACTGTAAAAGAAATATTTTGAACGTCTCATCATTGGCATACCTCTATATTCAATTATTGTATGATTTGCTAACACTACGCCGTCTGCCACGTTCCCTACCACTAAATGTGTTGCTCTCACACTGACATACGAGAGAGTAGATAGCAAAATAATGAAAATAAGACGCATTTCGTCAAATGAACGTCCGCCTGTTTGGAAATCTCGAGTTGTAATGTCGTTGTCGGGTAAAGGGTTATCAGTAAGCTAACTGAAGTGACAAAAATATGATTTTGATGGAACTAATATTTACACTTTACAATTATATCATTCACGGATAAAATATGTTCCAGTTAGTATGGGAAACACATCTGACAATGACGATAATTAACTTATTTTAATACATGCAAAAGTGGAGGAATATAAATCATACACCTAGTTGGACTTATACCCCCCCCCCCCCCCTTTCCGAAGGTTCAATACAAGTTACACCAGAGGGAGGATGATATGCGGTAACTATTTACGAAGATACCATCACGAGGACAGTCTGATCGTTCGTCGCCGTTTAAAAAATACGTTGGAAAAGATATAAGATATTAATTACCTTCCTCCACAAATTATCTCGTAACGTCTTATTTTTTAAAATTTCAATTAGGAACATTTATAATTCACCCATTTGACCCATTGACCCATCAGAAATGTTATTACTTTGATTTCTTTCAATCCATACAGACGGACAAATAAGATTTTAAGTACCTACCTACTGCAAAAAAAGTCGATGTTAATTATTAATTTTAAATTGTGTGAGTCACACATAATTGATATCAAGATAATATGTTATAATCAATTTTATTGCCATGAATGTCTTTACAGTTTGAAATTTTTTATAAGTAAATTAATAAGTTTGGCTTAAAAACCTTTTTTAATTAAATCCTACAACTTTTCGACTGCAGGAAGACATCCAAAACTCATAGAGACGTTTCTAAAGACACCCTTTGTGTTCATCATGGATAGTTGTTAAGGGTTTCTTTTCATTTAATTTTTCTTAAGAATATATTTACTACTTCCAATTTTAAAAATTGTTCTTAAAACCAAAAATTTTAATATATATTTTATTCTTATACGCATAAAAATCCCTATTGGCTAATCCTTTTCGGGAATTACTTTTGTTTCTGTGCTAAATATCTATTCTGTTTGCGGAAAAAAATGTCGATATTTTTTTCATAATCAAATTTCCTTCCAAAATGTGTGAGAAATTGTTACTAGTTCAATTTATAGTTTGTAAGTCAGAGTCCGAGGGGCTCCCTGAGATTGGGGGCCCTGGGCACTGCCCCGTTCAATCATACGGTAGCCCCTGCGCCACTGCAATCTGAATGTAATGCTACCATAATTAATACTACACAGATAAAATAAAAGTTAGCATTATGTCATATAAAACGTATATTCTAAAAATATTAAATTAATATATTCTTAATTAATTAAAGTCCTGGTCTACGTAAATTCCTATCTCGTATGCCATTGCAGTCCCGCGCTCACTCTTGAAACGTAAGTTGACAAATGGCGTACCAACGCCGCCGGCTGTCACGTTGACAGATGACTTTGTGTGGAGAGTGTCCAGGGCTTGGATACCCTGAAAATTAAAATGCAATTGTTGAAATTTATTTGATTATACAAGTATTTTTATTCATGTATTAGGGTTCTTTAAGGTCTTAAGCTGTACAATGCTAATATTTAATTTGTTGTTCACTTAATTATATCGATTTATATATGTGCTTTTAAAGTTTGTGGGTTTATCTAGTTGACCACAAGATGAAAATAGTTATTACATTTAAATAAATTATCATTAAAATTAATATTCAATGAAATGGAATCTCGACTGACTGAAGAGACAAAATAAAAGATAATGATGTCATCAAACTAAATAACATTTGTAGCCTTGGCCTACTGATTATACGGGTTTATTAAAAAAAATAGTACTCAAGTTAAAAGACGAAGGACAAATAGTAAAACTCACGATACAACTATATTAAGCTTTAAATTTAAAAAAAATCCCAAAGGACTTTATTGTATTGAATTCTATACAAATTGTACCTAACATTTTATTTAGCGAAACGTTATGTTTTGTCTTAGCTGTTTTTAGCGTTTATAAATGAGATTGATTATTATATAAATACGGCTAATTAAACTACATATTATATTTCCACGATTCATAACTTATGTAAATCAAGTGACCAGTTATATATCATATGATTTTAACAAGCTAAATAAATTTAGATCAACTTACCCTTATTAATTTATTATTTGGTGTAGTGTAAAAGAAATATTTGATTCTTTTTATCAATGGGAAACCCATATATTCTATTTTTGTTTGATTTGCTAACACTACACGGTCTGCCACATTGCCTACCACTAAATGTGTGGCTCTCACATTAACATACGACAAAGTAAACAGCAAGAAAATCAAATATAAACGCATTTTGTCAAATGAACGAGTGCTTGAGAGGAAATCTCGAGTTGTAATGTCGCTGTCGGGTAAAAGGTTATCGGTAAGGCAACTGGTTTGAAGTGACAATAAAATATGATGTTAGTGGAACTTATATTTTTACGCGCAATTTAATTATTTGTAAGCTCGAACCTCTAACTGGGTTTCTACGAGAAATATGATTTTGTTTGTAAAGGTAACACTTTTTAAAAATAGCGATAATACACTTATTTTATTAAATACAACTGAATATGAATATTTCCTCTTAATTTTTCCCATTTTCCAAAAAGCACCTGAAACACTGTTTATGTATCAACTGAAAGATATTCATCAGCACGTCGACAGTCTGATCTTTCGTCGCTTTTCAAATAATCTTTACACCGTCATATATTTTTTTTCTTTAAATTAAATTAAAATGAACTCATTGTTAATTTAATAATAATTAATAAGCCGAGTTTGTTGTGTGGTTCTTCTCGACCAGCACGTTTGGAATCCTCGTAGGTTTAATATTAAGTTTATAGAAGTAGTATTTACAGAAGGGCGTGTTTCGATAAGTATGGTATCAAAATATATGTAAATAAATAAAATTGTTTGTAACAAGAATAACTCTACAAAACTAATTTACAAGATTACTGTATAATGTAGAGACTTACTGTATAATGTAAAATATAATACATAAATTATTTTTTTAACATGAATATAATTTAACATGGTTACCCTATCCCAGAAAATTCTTTGTTATTCTGACAGTGTATTGTATAATAAGTGTAAGAGCAAACTCTATACACACGATGGAGGAAAATGATAACATGTCCTCGTGTATGAACGTATATCTGAATACAAGTCATGGCTAATCAGAATGAATGTATGTACAAGGTCTATTACTGAAATTTTGCGTAGGACTCTATTTTGGGATCTAGGTACTTACTAAGATATGGAATTTTGAGAAATTCCATTTTTGTTTAAATAAGATTAATGGAATAAGAGTACAAAACAAACGGTTGAAGATTAATATTTTTAAATAGTATATATTATAAAAAGTTGTAGGTACTGTAAAGATTATTATTATTATAAATTAGCACGCGGAACCACAGGCGAAAGGCTAGCGCATATTCCAACGTTAAATCCATACAGATAGATAAAATTATAATACATATTAGTTATAAAGAATGACGCAATGAAACTAGTCATAGTTAATTATTGAATTGAAATTGTATGAGTCAGATGTGGTTTGTACCAAGAATATATGAATAATATGTTACCAATTATATTATTAGGTATTTATATATAATATATATCAATAATTATAACATTTTTTATACTGTTTATGTAACTCTAGAATTTTATTACGACTAGGATTATTGAAATAAGACAAATTATATATTATTATATTTTATTAGAAATCTTGATTCAAAAAGTCACAATAATCTTTTTCGAGAGCTCGCAAGGCGCCGTCTGTCTGTAACAACGCGTTCTGTTTCCTCAAGTTATCTATGAGTGAGGTCTGTTTGTCTATGGTGCATGTTAGGGCTTTAAGTTTGGTGTCCAGACGAGTTATTGTGCTCTGGTGGGAGGTTGAGAGACTGCGGCTAGAATCGCGAAATTCCTGGAAAATAATATTGACGACCGGAACAAGATGATATAATTAAAAAAAATCAATCTCATTTTATGGATTTCATTGACTTCCGTTCCAAATAAATGTTTGCTTTGGCAATGTTAATCATTAAATTTTAACATTTGCAGGTGGTAGAGCCAAGCTGTAGTTATTTAACTGCTGCTCGTATTCGGGCTGGCTCGACCAGGGCAGTACCACCCGCTGACAGAAGATTTTCGTGAAGTGGTCACAAACCCAAATTCCCCCCCTAACTGTCTTTGCGAATTTAATCTCCTGAATAATCTTCCAGTTTATCAAGAGTGGCAATTTATGTGAATCTTTTCATATTTCAGATGGACTGTCTACTCTTTTGCTACCAATCTTGTAATTACTCTATATAGAACTCTAGTTGGTTTATTAATTTGACTGCTGTAATCGCTGCCATCCAAAACTATCGACACTTCTTTGACTTACCTGTTGTTTTCTATGAGGAGATATAAAAATATATTTACCTTTTCCGTAAGTTTGGCGACCTCTAACTGTTGTTTGAGGGTAGATATAACTTCTTCTTGTGACGCACACCGAGCTTCCAGATTGATATTCCTTGATTTAATCTGTTTCAATTCGGTTGTTTGTTTGTCCGTTGCGCTTCTTTGTTCTTTGTATAGACGGTCTTTTTCCTGGAAATGTTGAATTGTTGGAAATGTAATCTAGAATTGTCATAGCCTATCTTTGTGAGAAATGTGAGGATAAATACAGGATGGATGGAGTTAAAAAGAGTAAAGGGCCAAATATATAAGACCATCATAGGCCTGTACTGTTGAATGGATCAGAATATCGGGCCAAGAAAGAGGCAGATGATAGAAAATTAAATGCTGCAGAAATGCAAATTTTTAGACGTATGTGCGGGGTAAAGATTGATAGAGTCCTTCATAGCGTGTGTGGTAAAATAAAAGGAGAGGAAGATCGAAGAAAGATTATTGGATTATGTGAAAAGGAGTGAGCACTGAGATGACGAATGATAGAAATAAGTGAAAGAGACGTACGTGCTGTACCGACCCCATGTACTGTGGGATATATGGGAAGAAGAATCTTAATTAGTTTAGAACTAATTCTTTTTTCTTACAATTTCTCAACTAAATGGTTCTAAAAAGGTTCTACTTAAATTTGAAAACTGGCATAAAATGGCTTTTTGTATATTAGTAACAGTATTTACTATTATGTACTAGTTGGATGTTTATTTCTACAAGCTAATATAATTCATTATCCACATACATTAAGTCTATTCTGCAGTACAGAATACTTGGCCTTCATATCGGCTGTTTCGCATTTCATGGTGTTGACTCTGTTCAGTAGGGTGAGTCTCTCGCTCTCGTATTCCGCTAGCTGTGTCATGTGATTGTCGCATTGTTTTGCCTGTTATTTAAAAACATACTTTCATATGGAATGCATTTAACTGGAACAGTATGGAGATATTTGAATCTATAGAAGATATAGATATTTTGGCGGGCTTAATAATGCGTGAAGAGAAGAGAAAGTTTGTTTGTTTGTTTGTTGCAAAATTTAGAGCTCTCCTTGCACTCAGTAAACGGTGAAAGTTACGCAAAAATCAACTACTACAAAATTGTTCCCCTCTAAAAGTTCTAAAAGAAAGCCCGTGACAGTATATATCTTCAGTATATAGCTTTTAAGATAAATCTACTATAACAATTTTTATGGTTACTAAGCTTATACCTATACTTAGCTTATGCACTCAGCTTATGTATTACGCTTATTGACTTGGCTAATATACTAAGCTTATGTAAACATCTTATTTATTAAGATTATGTACTACGCATATGTACTTAGTTTATGTACTGAGCTTATGTACTACGCTTATATACTTAGCTTATGTATGAAGCTTATGTACTTGCTTATGTACTAAGCTTTATTTGCTAAGGTACATAGCTTATAAACTAAGCTTATGTATTTAGCTTATGAACTCAGCTTATGTACTTGCCTATGTACTAAGCTTTCGGAATATCGGAATATCAGATGGAAATTTTTGTCTATATGTATGTGTTCCGGCTTCAACGAAAGAAATACTGGACAGGCGCAAGCTTTGTGTTTATGGGGTAGAGTTTAAAGCCAGCACCGTATTATTTTAGTCATGAGATTTTTGGGAGCTGACAAAGCCGCTGGGAACGGCTAGTAAAATATAAATTGATTAGTTTTACACAATATAAAAGGCAATTTTTCTCAACAAAATATGTTGTTAATATACCTTTAACAGCATCATTTTTTGAGAAAATAACTCACCTTGTTGTCTATAATCGATTGCAATTTGTCAATTTGTTCTTGCATTAAATTGGCTTTTGCTGATAGAAATTTACACACACTCTCCACAGTAACTTTGTCTAAAAATATAAATACAATACAATTAATATTTAGCTTAAAATAATACATTTGCAATCATAATTTATATTTTAAATGAACTGCTAACTTTACCTTTTAAGAAAGATGGTGGTAACACATTATCTTTAACATTAACAGACACAAATGCATATAAAAATTCTAAATCCTTATCCACATTTTTACCAGATAACATACAATTACATATTTTAGGATCGAGCCACTCTTCGGTATATGTGCATTTTTCTTGTGTTCCATTTTTAATATTTTCTACAGGTTGCATGTCAAGATTTTTAATTGCCATACATTCTAAACTCAAATTCTTGTTATTCTTTTTTATTTGATTAGCCTTTTGGTTGTTGAAGGTAGTTTCTTTAGAAGTACAACAATGTTTGTTTGTATGTCTTTCAGGAGGTGAGGTTACATTGCAAAAGAACTCAGAGAATAAATCTTGTTTTTGCTGTAAGAAAACATATTGTAAATAGGTCTGAAGTCTAGTGCTGGTTAATAAAACCCTGTTATTAAATTGGTGCATGAAAATTATATCGGAAGAGGAAGTTTTTTGAATTTGATTTTTTATAAGCAAGTTAGTTTGTAAATTAAAATTACCTAATGCTGAATAACAAACTGAGAATAAAAACGGAAGAGAGGCATACCACAGAATTTTCAATTTCTTTCATTAAGATCTCAGATTTCTTTTCGAGTTGCTTGTTAAGTTTTTTGAATTCATTTTCACGAGCTAGTAAAGCTTCGGAGTCCATGTTTTTTGGGCACAACAAAGGAAATCGTTAGTAGAACTCTTTACTAAACTGTCAGTCTTTATTGGTTTTCAACCCACTTTTTTATAAGAGTATAGAGTTTAAGCTATCTTTTCAATAATATATTGAAAAATTTAAATTAGTTCTATCGACAGTGTGACCAGCCATTACTTGATGTCAAACACAAAAACAAAGCGACGTTACTATGACAACCATGTCATTTGATCATAACAAGTCCAAAGTTTGTATAATTTAAAGTCAATAGCTTGTCTTATTTTTTTTACTTTATTACTGATTTATTGCAAATCTTTGTAGTAATAAGCTCATAACTAATAACTCATTTAATGCATAAACATAGAGTTATTTTAATTTAAAGAAGTGTTACTCGGTTGTTGTTGGTACTCACGTGCTGCCATCTAGTATGTGCTTTGGAATTAAAATATAAACAGAGCAGGCGTCAAAAACAGCTGTGCACGGACCAATAAAAACAGGTTATGCAAATGTCAATAAAAGCAACGTAGTAAGTTGACAGATTGCTTTGTCTTCCATATGATTCAATACAGAAAAACCCCGCTTATTACTTAATTAAAAATATCTAAATATCATCCATTTTGATAGAAAACATGTTAATTTGATATTTCTTTTGAAGAAAATGGTTCAGATTTTGATAAAATTCAATTTTTACAAAGGCGTGTGAGCAAGAACTCCAAGGACAGACCGAGATAGATATATAGTTGAGTGTCCGTTTTGAAGATTTTAAATCGATTTACCAATGGGAACACTATTCACCAGCTGACATTTTTTTAGTTCTTGACTACAACGAGTGTCGATTGCACGCTCGTTTGCTGACGAAAGCATTTTGTTTTAAATAACACATCCAGACAGCGTTTTCGCTAAGGACACATCGATATCAGTGCATAATGCATTTAAAGAGAAAAAGAAACGATTACCGAAGTGTTATATTATAGCGCAGGTGCTTTTGTGTGGAGTCTGACGATTTTGCTTGCTTTATTAAAGGTATGATCTTTGTTTTATTTGTTGTATACCATATGTTTAGATTTCTCACAGCAAACGGTTGTTTCTTCGTCTATACTATTATGGCATGCTTAAGTATACTTGTGTAAGTTTCCTCGTATTTAGAAAGTTCATTTGACTTGTTTTAAAAGCGTAGGTATAATACAACCGATTTAAAATGACTTCATTATGAATGATTATCGATATATATATATTTATATATATTTTAACTGAATTGCAATTGCACTCAAATGCAGTTAACTTGGAGTTTATGCTATTAAAGTAATAGTGGCGTAATATCAGCTGATTACCAAAATGACAGCTGTTTAAAAATTCACGCGATTTTAAATCTTATAATTGTGCACTAAAGAGAACGGTAGATCCATTAGGGATGGTAAAAATATTTATCGATAAAATTGAATTGCCATTGGTATTGCGTTTTGTTTCATTTGCCAAGTTGATTAGTTAATTGTGGTTACGTTTCGTGACATTAAAAACGTATACGACCTCGATATTAAATATCCACGTGTAGGAATATTTAATGAAAAATGGTGTCCACCACAGAGTATAGACATTTGTTAACGGATATATTAAAAAAAATACTTTGGACTTAAACGGATTTACTATTTAAAATGTTACATAGTTTCAATTGTGTAGTCAGTCTGCGTCGCTGGTTTGTATCGGCCTGTGAAAATAATTGAAGTGAAATAACGGAAGCCAGGCTAAAATGGTAGTAACTTCATTATCGTAGGTTTTATACTATTAACTTTATTAATATTAAATGATGTTCAAATATCGAAAATAGTATTGCAGGAAATCATTAACGGACCGACAAATTACATTCTATATTTACGTTTTACTAATGAATGTTTTAAATTATTGTTTTGTATTTATTTTACTACAAAAATGTATTTACAATAGTGTGTTGACTTGTGCTCTTTAGCACCTCTTCTCGACATACATTACCTTTATTTAGGTTATTATTACAATTTTTTATGAAAATTATTTACAACAAAGGTAAACCACAAACGCCATATCAAACCACATTACCATCACCACTTGGGGCATTATTTATTATTTTTATAATTATAATGTTATCTTTTTTTTACTATTACATTTTATCTTTTTTGATAAATGAAGATTCACTACAAATAAACCACTAAAGATAAACCAGTAATTGCTCGGTTATCCTTTATTTTTACATAAGTCGATGTCGAGAAAATATGTCTAGTTATTAATGATACAATTTTATTTGTATAACAAATTCTATATTCGGAGGTCGTTAACGTCTAAATTCATTCATTCACCTTTAATATTTACTATATTTTATTTTTAGCGCGGGGCAACATTACTTTTATTAACTGATTATATTATTAGTTCTGGGATAAGTATAATATTGCTTTTTGTTATTAAATATAAAATAAAATAATATTAGCACATTCAGGAGTCAAACTTGAGACATGCAGTCACTGATGTATCGTGTCGATACCAAAGGTGCTCTTCACTATTTTCATTTATTTTACATATATACCTACATATTTTTTAGATTTTAAATAAGTACAACATATACAAAAAGTTTATAATTATATAATATATATTTTATTGTTTATTTTCCTTTTATATATTTAAATGAACGATGTATTTGTTTTTACGTTGTTTTTAAGTAGATATATGACCTTTTAGTTCCTCACTGTCCACCTCAAAAAAATATTGTCTTCTTTTCTCGACCTTTGTCCTGGTCTCTTAATTCCCTTAAGCAGATTCAAGGGTAATCAAGCGAGCGGTCCATCTGGGTTACCATTTATAGTCAGATCTTCTGCTCTTTTACCCACATCTATTTTTCAGCTACGACATCATCTATATATGTTTGAAGGTAGGTCCACGTTTGAGTCCCTATCCCATAAAAAATCCATGACTTGACACAATTCGAGGTTTCCTTGACTGAATCATCACAATTGATTAATCAATTAGGGTCTTTATTCCTATTAGCGTGATTACCTAGAATGCTGTAGATTGGCTTCCCTGATCTCATCTCTGAAGTGTTTCGTTTGTAACAAGTTACAAGATACAAAAGGCTTGATATAACGTTCAATTGCCCTTTTCCGATCACAGCTAGGGTGACCAGGAGTTGGATGACCTGATTTTTCAATGCTGTTGGGAATAATAGCCTTGGGTAGAGAACAGATGCTTGGGTTTTTCGAATTGTATGGTTTGAACTTTGACCAGCTCGTTTGGTTGTTGACAGGAAAATTCACTATAGCTTATGTAAGTTTAGAATTGAAGAGGTTTCTAAGTCGATGCAAATATTTGATCTCAAAAAAATTACATAAGATTTTTTTTTTAATTATACACTTAAATAATACATTTTTAGATTTGAATTATACGTTTGATTAGTTATTTATATTTTTGTTTTCTCATGTACTTATATTATGTTATATTAAAACTCGCGGAATAATTTTCTAAATAGAAGAGATTCTTTTAATATTACCTGTTATTAAATAATGAACTAGTGACCAATATGTGACCGTTAAATGTCGCCAAGAAACGTGGCCTGATTATAATAGTGAGGCATCGACAGAAATAGGTTTATATATATGTATGGAAAATACGACAATACATTAGAGAGTTAATATAATTCCTATATTATAAAGAATTGTTGGAGCTAGTGACATACAAACAGGACTGACTGACACATCCCGAGTTAATGCTCTAGGGACATATTCTATTTATAAATATTTTAAACCAACAAAAATAGAACCTTGTAACAAGTATAGTTTTTTATTAACCTATTTATTATTAATAATACAATAACATAAATAAATAAAAATATCCAAGACATGTTTAATTTATAAACATATTTATTTGTCTTATCGACTAGAGTTTATCGACACTCGTACATCTCTAGTTCAATTTTAGCTCAGAGCGAAAGCCCTTTATCGAGGTCTGTAACCCCTAAGGGTTTTATTCGTTTTTGTTTGGTTCACTGATACCAGTTATGTTGAGTATGGAGAGTTTGCAGGTTAAGCGCTGTCGATTCCGGTTAGGAACTGGATGGGTGGACAAACTGTACCAAGACATATGACGAAGTGAAGCCTTGTAATGTAATATTAGAAATATATTTTAAGCATACAGTAACTACTTGAGAGCCCCGAGAACTAATAATATGTTTATTTTTCGATTCCACGTGGTTCAGAAGCAAGCTGGTTTAGGAGTTTTAAAAATAAATGTTGTTAATATTGACGGGTATAGAGTTCGAGTCCTGTTCTAATGATAATTACATTATTTATAAAGCCCTCTTAGCTCATTTAAATTGATATTTTAATGGCGTTCGGATACTCGGCGCAGTCTTTGATAAAGAAAATATATTATACTGCTATCTATATATAATGAAGTAATATAAAAAAATCTAATATATTATATCTTAACCCGATTGCTTATTAGACAGCGCAGCGGAACAATGCTTTAGAGGTAGCTGGTTCATTATTTTTGAGAATATTTAACGTTTTTATGACTTCTGTATTGTAGGTATATTTGATTAACGTGTGATAGAAAAAAAACTTATTTGAACACTGAAGCTCAGGGGGTCTGAGTATCAACCTGGGGGATTTAAAAGCAACCTCATGCTACCCTCACCCTTATACAAGATTCCACTTCGATAAAAAAAGTCACTTCAAAAAAAAGAAACATCCTTTGTTCATTATTTTGACTTCATATCTACATACACGTTGGTTAACAAAATAATGCTAACTTATTAAAAGACATGTTAACTTATTAAAAGACATATTAACTTATTAAAAGACTTGTTAACTTATTAAAAGACTTGTTAACTTATTAAAAGACATGTTAACTTATTAAAAGACATGTTAACTTATTAAAAGACATGTTAACTTATTAAAAGACATGTTAACTTATTAAAAGACATGTTAACTTATTAAAATACATGTTAACTTATTAAAAGACATGTTAACTTATTAAAAGACATGTTAACTAATTAAAAGCAATGTTAACTTAAGTCACTTTTTTATCCACCAAGTATAATTTCTACTAAGTATTATACATACAGACGGCCAACGTTTTTGTAAGACATACGAGGTTAACGACCGGACTTAGGTCACCTGACTTTATTTGTATACAATCTATAATAAAGATGCTTGTGTGTTTGATTGTTACGGATTTATTTTATAATTACATATATTATAGTGTATTTTTGGGTGGTTAGTAATTTAATAAAATAAAAGAAAAGCTGTATGAATTTACTATACATATATTATGTTATTTGGACAGTATCAAGGTCAAAAAACAAAAATCCAATTCATCGAATTGTAATTTTATTTTGTGTGGAAGTTTATGATATAGTTTTAAATTAATTGTTTATTTGTTTACTGTTGGCACTCGGTTTGGTCATGCATTTTATCCGTCATTCTATAGGGTATTAATAATCAAACCAAGATTGAATTTAAACTTAAATGCCTTCCAAAAACTCAATTATCAAAATATCGATATAACTCGAAATATAGATCAGGATGGCTTATTAAATTCGGTCGTTATGGATTGAAGCCAAAATTTCCGGATAAAATGAAATAAAATTACATCCCATAATAATATTATTAGTACATAATATAGTTATGTAGTGCTTGTAAGGTAATCTGAGCTACAGTGACACAATAACCACGGAATACGGCTTCTTAGGAACGCAAGACTTATTTATAACTAGCTGCACCCCGCGACTGCGGCCACGTGGACTACAGAAGGCCGTTTACACGATACGTCAGAATTGATGAGCGGATATAAACAGCATTATACGTATTTTATATAGTTTTCAATACTTAGTTGTACTATTTCTGTTTGTTAATATCGTAGTAGTTGTATTTCTATATATTTCATTTAAGTAAATATGTAACGAAGCCGCGGGTTTCAATCCCTGCCCGTATCGGTTTCTTTTTCATTCTACATATATTTATTTTAAGAGTTTTCTTAGCCACAATACAAATATCAATTTATTGAAAAAATTAATAAGCTTAACATGGCTGTGCATAATATATATTTACAAACAAAAACTCTTCTAATAGCTAAGCTACCAACATAAAAATGTAAAAAAATAATAATCTGTCTGTATTATTACTATAGATAACATATTATAATAAACGGTTGTAAAATCTAAGAATATATCTAATAAGTCTTATGTGAACTTCTTAATTGGTTTTACAACAAAGAAGAAGATATTCTTTCAGTAATATCGCTGAGGTGCAATGCACTTTTTCTTACGGTTTCTTTAGGGTCCCGCAGGCAATGACCTGTGCTATATATCGTTTGCGAATTATTATATTTGAAGTAGTGATTTCAAAGGAGGTTATAATATTTTGACAGTAACTTTTTTTTTTAAATAGACTTCAGACATTCATCTTTATCAATTCATCTTAACACTCAATTTGCACGATTCTATTTGAAAATAGATCTAATAAGATTATAAGTTCCAATACAGAGAGATAATCTTTGGATACATAGTATTATTGTTCTAATGCAACTTACAAACATCACGGGAGTACCTGTTATGTTGGTAGCTCTGGTTTTATATTACGTCATTCAGTTTGACAGTAACACAATGAGTGGGTAAGATACCTGAGCGGCTATTTATTACCTGTTATTCGTGGCTAAAACTACGCAAAAAATGTGATCCCAAATAGAACGACCTTGAAGTGAAGAGGGCTACGAACCTGCTTTCAGTAAAAAACGTATTGTTCTCAGTATTTATAACTTTATATTATAAATTATAACATATATTATACTTCGTTTACTAGCGTTTGCGTGTTTTTTTAGAGTTAGATAATAATTTCTATATGTTTGAGGAAAAAGGAAATCTTTATAGTGTTTGACTCACAACCAGTAACTCACTGCCGGATGGCGCATCGTCATTCACTTAAGTCACAAAAACATTACCTACTCAATATAATAATTTGTTAACTATTCATTATTAGTTGAGTACTTTATTAATTACATTTAATTGTTATTTAAAATTACCAGTTCCATGTATCGTTATGAATGATCGCAAAGCTCGTATATTCTTTAAATATATAATTTTCTCTCGAGTAAAAATGTCTAGACATATTGAATATAAGACAATACAAATTCTATTGTCTTATAATGAAGAGTGAAAAGTTTTTGCCCGGAGGGTAGACGCAACAAGTAACAGCTGATCGCGTCCAGTGTTTTGCGTCAGTGTGGTTTTTACTGTTACAGCGGAACCACGTGTGTTCTGTTAATTGATTCTTTCTTTTTATTAACTGCATACCCATTTATAGATTTTTTTTGGTAAAATTTTTTTTTTTTTTCTTGTACACTTAATATTTATTAAATCATGTAAAGAATATTTATTTTTTGACAAATTGGGGCTGGTTGAAAGATTTTTGAATGAAAAAAAATATTAACTTTTGATTTTTTACCTTCATAATATTACTATTTCATGCATTATTTAAATTATTTGTCCAAATTTATTGTCAATCAAAGAAATTTGAATGATATTTCTTGCAAGTCAATTGCAAGATTATGTTATAGTTAAAAATACACCATTTAATTAACTGCTACTCAAAACTTCACTGAAAAAATCCACTACAGAAACCGAATGTGGCTGGGTTCAGCTCTTGACTCTAGTTACCAAGCGAATATATCCCCTAAGATCATACAGCTCATTGGTTAGGACCATTCTTCATCAACACTGGAAGTGCATCACCCTCGTCTAGACCGAGGGTAGGCAACAGCTGACTGTTGCTTTATATGTTCAGTCTTTTGTAAGGCGCTGCGGTGAGCGGTCGCATTGTTTATTAAAAGTGTATATTTTATTATTTATTTAATCTTATATATTTTTTTAAAATATTTTATATTAAATTAAATTTATATTTTATATTAGCTATTCCAGATGTATTACATATTGTATATGCAAAGTGCATTCTAGATCCCCTACCCCCTAGTCTAGACAGGGGGAAGGGAGAAAAAATCAGGTAGATCTAAACTGAAACAGCTGATCTGAGTTTTCAGTTTGTTGGTGGATGTTGCTTTGTGTGGTGCTCTGAATTATCTCATTATAATTATTATATTTATATGGATTATATAATAAATATTATATTTCAATACATTTATGCAATTATATGATTCAATGTTTTTTCAGTTTTCGAATTTATTTTATTTTTGACATTACTTTAAAACTGAAGTTAATTTTTGATATTTTTCAGAGTTATAATATTATTAATGTTTCATGATACAAAGCAAGTATCGATTAATTATCGATTATTATATAATAAGTGTTAAGTTATCGACAAAGCAATAATGTTTTGTTTATTCGGACGGAGTGAGTATGTTTATTTTGTTATATTGACACACATTTATTTAATTAAATGTTGATTTCCCATATCTATCAAGAAATTACGGAGGTCTTGTTATTTTGGTCTGTTCATTATTAACTGACCTTTGTATTATAATAACGTTTTTTTATACGTTTTAATTGGATTCAAATCTTTGTTTGTTTTGAAATTGTATTGTATTTGGTTTATTTTTTTTAATGTTTACAGTAAAAATATCGTTAAAGCTTTTATTTTTTTTAAACTTCCTGTCAGCTACCTATTAAAATCAATGATGGGTGCAAATTTCCACCATCTACCGGTATGGGTGTTAGGAAATGAGATCCGTCTAAGTCTAGTCTAGACCGTACCTGGGTCAATGGACAGACAACAAAGAGTGCAATGCAATAAATATATGTGATGTTTTATCGATTTTTAATTGTCTTTGTTTGTGTGATATTTATTTTTAATTCGTATTAGATCATTCTCGGAATACGTTTGAGAATTTGCCAATTTTAATTTTACATAGACAAAGGAAAATATGACTGCAAATAAAGATTCTTGACCCGTATCTCGTTTATATTTTTGTCGGACACGTGTGGTAGAGAATTTTAAAATACGTATGTAAAAAAATAAGGAAATTGCCTTCTGCCTGCTCAGTCTTTTGACCTTTGATTATTAAATAGTAATAAAAAAAAATGTATAAATAGAATTTTAAATGCTTTAATGTCTTTTTTTCTATTTAAGACACGCGGTTATAAATATATTTAAAAAAAAATTCTCTATATTAATTCTAATAAAAATATCTAGTTGTTTTTCGGTCTATGTTAGATTATATTATTTTACACGCTATTTTCCAAACCCATTTTGTAAGAGCAGACGAACCACTTGGTGGTTCACGTGGTGGTATTCACCATCCCCAAGGACCACCAGCGAAATAAATTTTTGAACAATTTCCAAATACAAATAAAGTAAATTATTGCTTAAAAAAACTTAAAATTATTGTCTTACAGGCGTATGAAATTATAAAATGGTTAGGGCGATTCGATCGCCGCGATTCACCCGCCCGTGATGTCAGTGAGAATATACGTATAGATATTACATCCGTTTTGTTTGTTTATAAGGCAATTACACAATTGGATTATTATTTATAAATAACTTTCTCTTGTTTCAGGTGAGTGTGAAAATATATTTCATATAAAGAAAACCGATGACGATGGATCTCAGGTATTCTTTAAAATGTTTTGATGTCATTTGTATTGTTACGAAATATTTATTTTTTTTGCATGTTATAACTGTTTTAAAATTTGAAAGCGTAAAGTGATTCACACTTTTTTTTGCAGTCGGGTAAATAGCGTGAATGTTACTTTCACTACCACTTGCTTAGCGCCAAGTAATTTATGTACCTCTGGTACTTCTGCTACTCTTTTCATTTACTGCTAATATGTATTGTCAATATGTCATAAATATAATACGAATAAATACTTATATATTAACACTTTCCTTCGTACACCAATTCTATTTTGTCTTTTAATATGATATTTGTTATTTATTTTTTCCCATTAAATAACTGTAACTAAATTCGAAGTCAATTGTTTAATATTCAAATCAAATAGTTATTTGGACGTCCTTGTAACTAACTGTTTGTGCGTTGTTAACTTTTTTATATTATCATTACAAGCAACAAAGTACCAGGATAGCATATTTAATGAAGAGATGAAATCATCACTATGACAGTCCTAATTTGTTCACGCACGCACAATTTAAACGCTGTGAAATTTCTGTTGAATATTATCGTGGATAGTCGTGCTTTGAAGATTTTAAAACGTGAACGTTTATTTGAAATTTGTGCCAAGGTTCGCTACGGTTGCGTCAAGCGCATAGACAAACTTGTCTAGACCATTTGACGCCAGCGTAGGAGCATATTATTAAATATATGCGTTATCCATTACGCATTAAAGCGCTGTATCGGCTATAATTAATATTCATATCATCCTTTTAAGCATTTGCAGCGCTTGAATTCATTTCACTCAAAGAAAACGCGGTTTTTTATGCCCTATTTTGAGCTTAACGACAGCGTATCTATGTCAGAAGGGTTCGGGGGGTCGTGACGTAAAAGTGCATTCGGGTTTCGAAATTTAAAACGTGATATATCCACCTGATTTTACGGAAATTAAACTCTACTTCCTTGCGTTAGAGTTCTAAATGTATTAATCGAAATCAACGGGCTTACCTTGATGATTTGAAGTTATTATATTGTGTAGGAAGTGGCGTGCTATTTTGAAATTTATGCTGTTGAATTAAAGTTTGTTTTTTAATTGAATGTTTATTGGATATTGGCATGGATAACGATTCACAATTAATATACAAAGCTAACCGATTCGGTCTCCCTAGAGACACAGTGTTTAAACACAGTGCTCTAGATAATCACGGACAAAGAAGCTATTGTATATCGGCCTAGAAAACTATTTGGTGTTGTTGATGCTTGAACTTGAACTTTATGACCGGGAAATAGAGCTTGCGTTCCATTGTTTTGAATTTAATGTCGTTTTTTTCAGTTGGCTTGCTTGTGGCTTATGCATTCCTAGTACATTTGCGCGATTAGTTTGAAAGTTTTAAGTTTCTTTTTTCATGAGAAATAAATAAACTTTAGAGAAAATAAAAAAATAAACTAAAACTAACCTTTATTAGAAACTGCTTAATAGCGTTATGTGTATATTATATATATATTTTTATAAAAATTTACTTAACTATATATTCTTATAAAGACCCTAAAAAAAAAACAAGAAATAAGCTCAGTTGCTTCAGAAGAAGCTGCAGTTAGTTACTAATGTATAATATTTTTTATTCTTGTCTGTCTGTCATTTGTAAACAAAATGCTGCTCAGGCGAACGTAATTGTATAATAGTTGTATAGATGGCATTATTATGCAAAATAGAACATGCTATCATTGCGCTCACTGTTTTCTTAATTATTCTAGAAACTTCATCAATTTAGCAAATAGTGCTTTGCCGCTACAATCTTGAGAATTGTTATATGTTGAAATTATTTGTTAAATGAAACCTTGAACAAACCTTGTATTTATTTTATAGATAGGCCTACTGTCTATTTAATAAATTGAGATCCTTTTTATATTCTTAGATTACTAAGGTCGACGTCCTTTGCTTTACTTTTAAATACTGATATAAATTTCAAGGAAATTTAAACTTTGTTATCGAAGTGAGTCATAATAACTCTGGACTGTTGATTCTTCAGTTAGAGGTTAACGGACCAAAAAAAAATACAAATTTCCGGTTGGTGATTTGAAAAGCTGACTACTTTTATCCATTATGGAAGTGCTTTTTAATAATAACCTAACCTAACATTGTTTTCAAAATATTGAAAATGTTTTGATATTAAAAGAAAAAAAATATTTATTACATATTTATTATGTGTAAAAAATAGTTATTATTCACCATAATATTTATTATTCATTTCAAGATATGAATTTCCATTAAAATAAATGTTAAAACCATAAACATTAATATTGGTTGTCAAAGTGTATTGTTTTCATTATAAACAAAATTAACTTGTATAAAAACTATACAAAGCATTATATTATGTATAGGTGTTGCATTAGTGTTCAAAATACCATACATTATATTATTCTTAACAAAGTAGTTTACCGTATTATGTTAATGACATACGCGTGATCATCTGGGTCGGGAACGGCCATGTTGCTCATACGAGCGAGAAAGCTATACATGTCTATTTATATGTAGGAGTGAGATCAAGCAATGTTTGTCAACATTAGCGGGCGAATTTAAATTTAGAATTACTTCCGTGTTTTCTATAGGTAATGGCGTCGTTGCCACATTCGAGGATTGCTGTATCCACTTGTATTTTACGTAATAAATTACATAAAAATTTATTTCTCTAGAATGACTGTTAGAACGTTTTATAGCGCGAAACAGATTTTAAGATTGATATATAAAAAATATGTTTTTATTTCATGGCCTTTGTATAATCGTACTAGTATATTTTTTTTTATATTTAAAAAGAATAGTTTTAAAAAGAAGGTCGTTATCAGCTTGTCGTACATCCTTTCTTTTTAAATATATTGACCATAATTATTCTTAACCGCATGTATTGATTTAAAAATATATATTTTATTTACATAAATATTTATTATTTTCTATGGGATGGCATCAGTTTGTGTTGTTCAGATAAATTCGGGTCGGGTTGGTGCCGTAACTAACAGAAATACGGCTATCTTTTATTTTAATTTAAAATTGCCTGTTTTGAGGTTGGCTCCAGATGAAAAAAATAAAATCTAATCATTTGTAATAAATAATAAAAAATAATAGATTAATTTAAATATTAAAAAAATATGTATATAAGGAGGTATTAAGTAAGATTTTTTTTTCAGTTAATTAATTTTATTAGTACAAAAACATTTCTTCATGATGTTATATAAAAACTCCATAACCAATGTATCTATAGTTTTTAAAACGCCCTTGTGATAACGCGATAAGATTTACAATTCACTGATAACCAGCTCTAGGCTATTAGGTCACACAGCTGATATATTATAATGAAGCTATATATATACTTCATAATTTTCATGATTTAAAAAAATATATAAGTATATTTATTAATTTTTTAGAGTTCGTCCAATGTGGTCCAACCGACTTGTGTGACGTCACAAAAAAGTTATTTGTGAGGAATGTTCTATTTATTTCTAAAAATATTAGTCAACACATTTTCTATACAAATATACCGATATGATGAGAAGTCCTGACTCACGGCTCATTAACGTCTATTGCCAAACTCTTGGCCCTTAAGGTATTTTCAAATGAAAATACCTTAAGGGCCAAGAGTAAGAACTTAATTATTATTAGTAAAAATATTTTTTTTCCCACACACCAACGTCAATTTTATTGTTACTGTTGCAATAGTGAGTGTGACATACTGTGTACACATGCACACGTGTACAGATAAGGCTCCGTTTACACGCCACGCATAGTGACACATGTCAGTTTTCAGTGACATTTTTAATGCATCCGAAGTACAATTATTTTAATAATCAAGATTAATTAATTAGTAGTATAAACAGACTCATTATAACAATTATAATAATGTTTATAGCTCCGTATACAATTATGAAAGTTTCGTTTTAACGTTTATTTGAAATATTGACTTATATAATTAATAAGACATTCAAGAATGTTTTAATATTTACCAGGTCAAGGTAGAATGTGAAATAACTTAAAATTAAATGTTACCAGAAACAAAAAAATATTAAATTTTTTAATAAGATATGAACTAGTTTTGTAACTTAATAAGTCATTAATGATTTTGAAGTCAACTATTTAATATTATCTATAAATATCTGTTACTTTACTCGTTCTTAATTGTGTCATTTGAAATGGCTGCTATTGAGATCATCAATGTTCCGTCTTTTGTATTGTACTAAAAGATAATTACATATTTTTAAATATCTGAAGAAGCTTATTTTTATATTCGGCCAGTCTTTTATTATTTTAATAATAAACTTCGTTTCGGACAATTGTCTCGCAATCATGACAAGAGCTGTGAACTGTATATATAATTGCTTTAAATAAAGTGATTGACCTTTGCACCCAATCGTAAGGACACTCATGCTTTTAAATTTTATTAGTATTTCACAATATGCCACCAATGAATACAAGTGTAGCCATGTACTAAATAGGAAGAGAACTGTTGCTAGCGGGCCACGATGTAAAAATAGAACGCTACTTAACAAGTAAGCCGCTACAGCGACCTAGTTTTCTAGTCACTGGACGCTCATAGCTTCAAGCGCTGTATCTAGGCCGAATAAGGGTGCATCAAATGTGGGCCAAGGTTGGTGCAAGCCACGCCCAAGCAGATTTTCGTTCAGAACAAAGAATTTTCCATACTCTAGTTTATGTGAATGTTACATAATGTTTTTTTTGGTGTTACGTGGTAAATTGCGTTATGTATTCTTGAGTATTGGCGCGTTTAATGCGTTAAAGTATTGAAAAATAAATTAGTAAACAAATTTTGTCTATGGGTTACTGATAACATGTCAGTTAAGTTAATAAAATGTAAACCATTGTATCCTATTAATATGAAGCTGTCACTTTATGTAGAAAAACGAAATATTAAAAAATATATAGCTACGTTCTTTTAATTGAAGTAAAAACTGTCGATTTTTTCAAGGTCACAACTTAATTTGATTTTATATTCTTATTAGATTATCGATAAACCTTAAACTATAATTGTTACTTCCAAGACCGTTCCTTTCACATGAATCATATTATTGCTGAAGTGGCCCAATTGCGTTTCCTGAAGGTCATATTTTATGTTAACATATTTTTGATAGTAGGGGGGCATTATAGTACCTTTGTACATGTATATTGACTCTACGAACTTGTTTTGACCATTTCCATCGAATTTCTAAACCCGTTGAGCCAGATCTTGGATTTTATTGGATCTTAGATCTCAATTCTTTTTCAATTTTCCAACACGGATAGATACTTAACTATACATATATTACTCTTTTTCGTATCTTAATGTCACTTTATAATAAAATAGGAGCTATAACTTATATACGTCGATAATGCTATTTGAAGACTGACTATCGCACGAAGTCGTAATCACGGAATAATGGACGGTTGAGTGAATATTGATTGATTGATTGATGCTTTGTATTAAAGAATTGTCATTATGTATCAATGTCATAGGCAGTATATCTGTCTACAAAATGGATGACTCTTAGCTAGTATATTATATTTCTTAATATATTAAGTTTGTATGTATGTGTCTAGATGCATAGTAACGAGTCCGCCCCTCCCCCCGTGGGCACGGCGCTGTTGCTTCAGCTCGGGCGGCTGGTTGTGCGCGCGCGCAGCCCAGCAGCCAAGACGACCGACGCCTCAACCAGCAACCAGGTGAGGATATTATCATTAATGATTTTCATCAGGGGGCCTCACATGTTGCTGGGCCCCTTAACAGTAATTTGTGCACAAAAGTTTTAAATAAGGGATGTGTAAAGATTTTACCATAAGACCATGTCTGCAAAAAGTTTTAGGAAAGCTTAAATAGATTTAATCAATTACGTTACAGGTTAACACCCAACCCAAATCCGATGAGCCCAAACCAGGAGTGGAAGTGCAACTCAACAACCATGTTCAGGCTTTGTGGGATGAGCAGATACCTATCTGTATTGAGGTACCTTTAGTATTCATAATAAATTTATATAATAACAAAACGAGTATTGTTACTATAGTTACCTGAAAACGAAAATAAAAAGATTACAATGATAATATTCAATAGAGTCAGTAGAAGAAAAACCAGTTTCCGTAGAAGATAAAAAATATTCATGAAACTTGGAGTCGCTCTCACTCAAACTTAAAATAAAATCCGTCGTCCCGGTTACATACTATTTTTTACACTACTTCCAGGCCCTCTTAGCCCCGGACTGTCAGGAGTGTTACGCGTCTCTGAGCCGTGTAGACGAGTCCGCGTTGTATGACAAGCTTCACACGCAGCGGGCGCTGTTGCTGGAGAGGTGGACTATACGGACAGTCGCTAACAAGTAAGTACTCATTACTCATAGCAGTATTGCCAACATTATTTAGAAATAGAAATAAGTTTTTTGAATTCCCGAACTGTTCAAGTATGTCTAGAATTACTTGGAAATTATTCGTAATCGAATCGGTAATTTGCTTTTTGCTTAGAACGTTGGTACTAAATCGATTGCAATATGCCAATATGTATTAGTTAGTTAAAAAAATATTATCGTCCTTTATCAAAAAGTTATACACTGTTATTTAGGTTGACCAAAATATTGATAACGTTATCTTAATGGTTTCAGAAAAAGTAATATTGATAAATAGTGAAGATAATTATTTGACAAACAAAATGTTTGTATAAAAAAATTGTAATCTATTATATTATTACTTTTGTATATTATATCTAGCACAAAAATAAACATGCTAATGCATACACTTTATATAACTGGTCACCGATTGACCGACTGACGTTTGTCAAACAAATAAATATACATACGCCCACACAAAGGCCCACTTTTATTTACAAAGGCTCATATTATTTCAAAAGGGGGCCTTTTACAAAAGTGGCGTTTTTAAAAGAGGGCCTCACTTATTAGTCATGAAACCACAATATAAAACATACATAAACACTGATGATTGCGTATTGTGTCGTAGCACCCAGGAGGCGTCCACGATCAGCGCCCACTGGTTGCTGAGCGCGGTGCGCTCGCAGCTGCACTTCAGCCAGGTGTCGGCGTGGCGCGCGCGCGTGCAGGACCGCCCCGCCGAGCGACGGTGGGTACCCACGATTCTTGAGTAGAGATTTTTTTTTAACCTGTGCATCTTACATTTTTATGTTTAAATGTATATTTCCTACAATCCTTACAATTCTTTACTTATTTAAGCGTTTTAAAACAACGCAACTTTCTGCTCTGCCAGGAATATATTATTGATTAAATGATTTAACAGCCAAGCTACATAAGTTAAGGGCATTTAAGACTAATTCATAATCTGAGAAAAAGATGGTGGCTGGCACGTTTGTGTTATACTTTTGGATGTTTTTTTTTTCTATAACCTTATATAATAGAGTTATTTACGTTATAATGGTATACAAAACTATTGTCATGTTTAGGTATTCTTTTTAGACACTACGTCTAGATTTCCCGACAGTAACAATGCCTCTCCTTTCTTCTAAGTATCTACAGATTAAACGCATATATCAGGTTAAAAAATATATATTTTGATTTATTACATATTTATTAATGTTTTTGTAAACTGTTTATATAAACTGTTTATTATTATTTTTATACATTTTCCTTAAATATCAATAAATTATTTTATAGGAGAAAGCTGAGCCGAGAAACATGCAATTTTAAAAAAATAGAAGCAAACTGCGACGAAACCGAACTCGACCGCAAGCTGAACATCGTCTACTCCATAAAAATCCCAGGGGAAAGTTACAAAATAGCCGACTTTAACCGACCACCTATCAGCCACAAATTTCCCGTCACCGGTATAGGAAATAATGTGTTTCTCAAAGTGGTTCTCGAAAGTCTGCCACGTTTGGACGATATACCCATAGTGAAATGTACCTGCCAGAAAAGACGCGCCAGTAAAGAAATACCAACCAACGTCCATGAGGAGTTGGTTGGGAAGCTTAATGATCTCACACTCGGTCCAAGGAACGCTAAATATACAGACGCCATAAACTCTAGCATACCCACTAGTCGAAGACTATCCATTATTAACTCAGATTATAAGTACTTAGACGAACACAAGAAAATTGTCGACGACAGAATGTTGACTCCATGCAGTGAGAGTGGGAAGCACAAATGTAATTGTGATGACGAATCAGATGACAAGAATCACAGGTCTTCCAGTTTAAGTCCACAAGAACCTAAGAAGTTGGATGAGCGGCGGCTGAAAGAGATAGCCAAATACAAGCGCCGTTTGAGGAAAGAGAGCAAGCTTAAGCTATGTGATAGCACGTCGTCTGAGGGAGAGGGTTTGAAGGCGAAAGAAACTCATACGTCCATACCAATTTTACAAGCGGCTAGATTCGATAGATTTAGGGCGATCGGTTGTTTTAGAAATCAGACATATTTGACGTTGCCAGCTAGTCGGATTGAAAGTAGATCTCCTTTCATCGAAACCATCAACATACCACAGACTGAGTTCAGACGTACCAATACAGTTGGAACTCAGACGGATGACATAGCCTGTCAATGTGGAAATACCTTGTCGATGAGGTGTCTTAGTTGTTCAGATAGAGGTATGGTCAGGTCTGAGGGAACTTTCAACTTGGCGTCCATAGAGAACGGGGCCAGAAGGAAGTGTGAGGAAGACGAGAAGGCGTTAAAAAAGCATAAATGTGATAACCCTAGCAGTAATTCACAGTGTGATATAAGTTTAGATAATTCTAGTGATAAGTGCGATATAATAAAACGGCCGAAATTGAGACGTTATTTTCCAATTGTGGACCGTATCGAGAAGGTGATAAGTGATAGATTCGCGCAAAATAACGATATACAAGAGCTGAATTTAAGGGATGACGATACAGTATTCTCCCTCCCTAAACCGGAAGCGAAACGACAGAAAACCTATTCCATAAATGAAGACTACGTTCTTTTTGAAAAGTGTGACTATGGAACGTTCGACAAATGTGAAGAAGATTCGCCCAAAGAAGACGCGGACCAGAACGGTTTTAAATTTCCCGATCCTAAAAAGGGCGGGCAAGACAACCAAGTGCCTTCCCCAACAGAAATGGACCGATTTCGATGGCGTTTCGATTCCGCTGCGTCGATGGTGTTTCATAATAAAACGGGACTTCCCCTCACATCCAGTCCGGCGCCGTTAAGAAGAGGGAACAACTGTTTCGATTTTGACGACTCAATTAACGGCGTGTCCGGTATTAAGAGGTACGTTTAATTAATCTTTGTTAATCTTTTGACTATAAATATATATTTGTAATCTGTAATCGTTTAAATAAACAAACAACTCATGAACTCCGACTGCAATTTGAAAATGTGACAATATCAAAGCTATTAAACACATTAAGATATATATTTTTGTTATATTTCAGTGCTCTATTCCACCCAATAAGTCCCCCGGCGGTGTCCCCCGCGTCCCCCGCCAAGTTGACCCCGCCTCCCCGCGCCCACCCCGCTCACAGCAAGCTGAGGATCGGACCTAGCACGGGATTATTGGGTGAGCCTTCACACGATGACGATTACACCGTAACCACTCGCACCACTCGCCTTACGCCACTACGAAGTAAGGTGACTTCGCTTTTCTCAAAACAGTCAATCATGTGCAGTTGAGCGTATTCAAGTGCTTTGTTATATTGTAATAATTACAGTTAAAAGCATTTATTTTGTAACTCAAGTTGTTATTATTTATTATAATAACCCTTTTAATTTCCAGCCTTGTCAATGGAAGATTGTCGATTTTTTTTTAATTTATAAAAAAAAACACATTCATTTATTGTATTGTCTATAAAAATATATAGTCATGTTGAGCTTCTTAATTGAATATCAATTGATTTATTAATAACAGGGAGTTTCGAGGAATCCGCCCTCAAGGGTCGGCTGGAGCCCGTGGCTACCGTGCATGGGTTCACAGCTGAGCTGGGGGCCTCGGGGGCCTTTTGTCCCCCTCACCGACGTCTACCCGTCACTGTGTTCTTTTACGCCCCAGGAGGCACCAATGCTCCTTATATGGTAAGACATGTGACTGTAGGTTTTTATCTGGGGGCCTTTATTAGATCATTTTCTATACATTTTACTGTTTTTTTGATAACATATCTATTTTATCTTTAAAAAAAAAGGAGCAGTAATATCCAAAATAAAAGTTAATAAGAATACTTAAAAAAAGGTTTATTAAAGGACTTTTAAAATTTTTGATTGTTCTCGAGTTAGTTTTTTTTAAACTCTTGTCTTGAGTTTTTTGGGGTTGTTCCCTAGACTGTCTATGTTCCTCTATTTTTGTCAGCATCGCAGCGCCGGCAATTGTAGAATACGAATACAAAGTGTCACCAAATTAAGATCATATTTACCAAAATATATATTATTAAGCCTTCTTTGCCTAATTACGAAGGATTTGCCTTCGCTTTCAATAAACAGAAGACAAATTAAACATAATATTTTTTTCCTCCAGGGTCACATAAACCTGGGTCCGTCTGGTTACCGTGTATCTCGCTCGGGTACAATCCAGGTGTCTCTGTTCAACCCCCACGGGACCTTGGTGAAGATGTTCGTGGTGCTTTATGACCTCACTAGCATGCCCCCCATGGCGCGCACGTTCCTCCGCCAGCGCACCCTGTACATGCCGGCCGGGGCAGAGCACCCTCAGCCGCATCTGGTGCACAAGTGGCTCCGGTATTTGATACATTTGAGGTTGGTTTTTGATCATTTTTGGGGCTAGAGTATTGTGGTTTGAGCATAGAGTATTGTATTTAATAAATTCTGTTGATTTTTAAAAGAGGGCCAGGTATATACTGTATATCTTTCTAAAACCTAACTGTTAGCTTCTGAAAGATTAACTGATTTAATTGTTCTTTAAAAAATATTTTTACTCAGGAGTTCTGATTGGTTGTTGTCACGCCATCAAACAAACAGAATGAATAAGAAACAAGAAATATCTTGTGTTATGGGAGATTTCGAATATTTGAAGTTGCTAGTTGCAACATTGTACATAGTAAAACTCAATGGTATGTTTTTTTAGGTTCATGACCTCAAAATCCGGCAAGCTATATCTCCACACCGATATCCGTATCCTGGTCTCTCGGAAGGCGGATTTGGACACGGCGACTGCACATTCGGCTTTATTCCGCCCGCTGACCAATCAGGGCACAGCACCTGACAGCAAACCCAAAAATCCGTCACCATCTACTAACGGAGAGACAGGACAGCTACTTAGCAGTCCAAGTGATAGCGTGGCGTCATCATCCACCAATGAGGAGGCTGAGTGCAAACGTGACGTCACGAAACCGACCAATCGCACGCCGAACCGCGTTTTTGGCGGCTGTAGCGACTTCGACAGTGAAATAAAGAATGAAATGCGCGAATTCGGGTATGAGAATCAAAACGGAGTGTCTTATGAATTGCGGAGTTTTACTTACGCCCCCGAGAACCCAAAATACTCCCCTCGATAATATTGGGCGAGCTTAATGGACATTGTGTATTTTTTTTTTAGTGGCTGTCGTACGTATTAATTTTTGTGTTTAAATATGTATGTACTAATGAGAAGAATATATTTTTGGTTTTATAACACTGTCTTTTATTTTTTTATATATACGAACGATATAAATCTGAATTTTGTTTGTTTTGTTGTTTGAGTGCGATCATCTCTAGAACTACTAGTCGGATTTTGGACAGTATTTTTGTATTTTATAGCTTTTTAATTAAATATAGTTAGGTCTTTAAACATCACATCACGACACTTAAAGTATTATATATGTATTAAAAAAAATATAGCAAACTGTCTGACTCTGAATATTTAAGGATCATACATAGTATTTTATTCCTTAAATCTTATCCTTTTCACGAAATATCCTGAACGAAAAAAATATCAAAGATGTGACGACATCTAAGAATTATTCAATTATTATTCTGTTTCTTAACCCCAAACTTTCTTAATATAACCAACTATCGGTGAAAACCTAGATAAAATAGATGCAATACGTAGGAAGAATAATCACAAGCCATTTGATATTTATGGTTGATTAAATATATAAAACATCGCTATAGGGCGTAACATCGTCCGGGCCGCATTGCATGTCGGGGCCCCTACTCAATACGTTTCGGGGGCCCTTTACCAACTCAAATCAATCATATAATAAACCGTTGTCTGCGACGCATAATTATCGTCCAGTATTTTTCCATTCTTTATGTAAATTTCTTTAAAACATACAATCAATTTTTTTTAATTCAACGATAGGATGATCAAATTAACAACAAAAACATTTTTTCATCTTTATATTATTACTATATAAGTCCATCCATAAGTTCTGTTACTAATGAAAATGCATATTTTTATGAATGTAACCTAATTAAGGAATTAATCAATTATTAAATTTAAATATATCTTTTTTGAAATTGCAATTTTTGACTTTCATACATGTCTTATAGACATCTGTCTGATTAGGAATTTAGACCATGTTTCCCGAAAAATGTAGCGACTGTATTTTCTTAGGAGATTTAATGTAGACGTGTAGTTTTATGCAGGCCAAATCTTCTCGAACTGCTGTTATTTGTAGTTTCACGGATTCAGATTAAACTAGGCTCTGCTTCAGCTCCTTTAAAGTCCGGAATCTTTTTCTCTCCACGCTTTGGTAGTGTGTATCTTGTGAGTAGCTGCTAAGTCTGGAAGTCCAGGAAGTCCACATTGTCAAGAAGTATATTGCTGAGAGATTTCACAATACGATTTAAAAGTTTTTCTCCAGAATACAAAGGGAGACTCGACTAAGAATGCTTGGGGAGTGATTTTCCAGCTTCATGGAACCAGTGCCTTCCTGGGTAGATTCTCTTAGAAGACCACCATCATATGATACAGATATTCATCTATGCGAAACACACTTTTCTTCTACAGCATTTTCGATCCTTAGGCCTTAGGTACAAGAGTTAGTCATGTTCTCACCCGGGACAACACGGACATAGAAAAAAATAAACATACAAAAAGATAATAAAATATAGAACTATTGTTTCGTGTTTGCATCATTCACTGAATACGTAACAATGATTGTTAAAATATTTATCGTATGTATAGATTTTGCCTCATTGCTATTTAATAACACGCTTAAATATGAAATAGTCTTGATTGTAGTTTTTTTTTTTCTTTAACTAAGTTGACGTTTGACTACATTCCATCTGATGGGAAGTGGAAATGTAGTCGTCGGTGGTAAAGCGCATCAACTTAGTAAAAGCCTATTAAAAAAAATGCTGGCACCCAGTTGCAATCTCATTGAGAGCTAAACCTCTTAGGAAAGTATTTTATTTCGGGACACAGGGCCTAAGTTCGCTAATGGATAATCCGGCACTAGTCTAGGTGCATAATTCAAAAAAAAACTTGTATTTTTTAGGTGTTATATTGACTAATTGATTGATTGATTGATTGATTTTGATGATATTGAGATTGAAATGAAGATCAGAAATTAAACATTAACAAAGTGTTATAAGCTAAACGATGACACTTGTACTATGTTAGAAAGAAGCATTACTTTGACCTGTATCATATCGTGACTCCTCTCACTATTGTGATGAAAGGGAATTTGAATGAAACGGATATATATCTCTGTCTCAGTATTGCCGTTTGACACATATTCTTCAGAGATAGTCTCCTTAACAGTGTCTTTTAATATTATTAATCACAATTACTTATCAAAATACATGTATTATATTTATTATTAATATAACTTTATATCATGGGAAGATAATGTAAAATTTACGCTTGATTTTTCTTTGGTATGTTTGTTAACTGTCACGGGACTAGGTCCGTAGATCCTTTCTGTTTGTTTATGGGTCCTGAATACACTCTGTCTCAGTTGGTATTCATAATAAAATAGGTATGTCTGTTACAAAATCTTTAAAGTTATTTAATTAATTGTACATTAAAACTAATTGAATTCATAGGCAGTGAAATCAACTTAAATCCAGAGTAATCTGTCAATGTCACACAGAAGTAGGTGACATAGGTAGGTTTGTTTAATGTTTTTTTTTGCATTAACCTTTACTGATGAGAACATCTCCCTTGCGGTAATATAAATGTATAATGTCGACGACATACATCTGTCTGTCTGTTCGTAATTGTTTTTTTTTTAATTTGATAAGTGTTAAATGGTTTTATATGATAATTTTTAATGTAATAAAAATATTAGTTGTGCGTTTTGAAAGATTAATTTTCGATGACGTTTAGAAAAAAAAGGTGCAACGCTTTAGGTTTTATTTTTTATTTCTCTTTTACACACAATTTCTTAAAAAAGTAAAAAAGTCACCCAGTGTTGGGTTAAAAAAAAAGAGAAAATAGGTAGAAAGTAAAAATAAATATATTAATAAGTATTTATTAAACATCTCATTCACTCAATAAATTAACATTTATAAATATTAAACCATTACAAGCTGATCCCTTAAAAGTAACACACATCACTCGTAAATAAACTTAACATAAAATTAAATATTGACTTAAGAAAGCGTTAGAAGCGGCCTGTTGGGAACTGTCTGCTGGATTCTCTCGTGGGCTCTGTATGGAGAGTGGCTTACGTCAACTTCAGCTTCAGTTTCCTGAAACAATTCATTTATTTAATAATGTTTCATGTAGACAATAATAATTTACTTAAATATTTAATAATATGTTAAATCTGTTAAATTCCTCCAAAATATTCACTACTGAAACTTAAGAAATAATAAGTTAGAAAACTGTACAAACATAGAATCAATAGCATTTCGTATTTTTATATTATTATGAAAGTTATGCATAATGGCCCCCTTTTCCTTACCTCGGGCTCTATGCTTCTGGACCAGGGCCCCCATCCGGGCTCCTCTTCATGTTCGTAATGGTGTTGATGTTGAGCATGCTCGTAGTAAATTACCTGATGAATAAATATTAATAAATAAATAAATTAATTAATATTAGTTTAATATCGTTTTCAATTTCAATACTGGGCAGGTGTAATTATTTATAGGTCTATGGATATGTCTAGTGTTGTAGCTGACAGCTGTCAGTGATGGTGATATATTTTACTTTAATAATTAAGTTTTTATTTTATACTGTTTGTAAGGTTACGGATTTTCATTCTAAGTATCAAGCGTCATATCCACTACGATTTTTTTTAAACTTTCAAATTCTTTATTGGACAGTCAGTATGTAATTGAATTGAAATTCAACCCACTTTATACAAATCTACTAATCTTACACGAGTTTCGCAAATAACTAGATTAAAAGGAGAAAGTTACAAAGTTATTGCAGTCTCATATAGCATTTCGCAATTCATATGATTCTTGCAAATTTTATTCATTGTTCTTTTTTAAATAGTTTAAGTTCTTTGTCCATAAAAAAAATTCAGAATAATAAAAAAAATATATACAGGTTATTTTATAGTTTTTGATGATTTGCATTTTATATTGTTTATTAGTTATTTATGAAATGAATTTATAAAATATGAACACCGCGAAACATTATCAAATGTACAAAAACAGAATGAAAAACTTTTACTTTTATAACGGAATAAATCAATGACGCATCGTGAAATGAATTCTCGTATAAAAACAACGAGAAAAAGAAAAATGGTAGAAGACGGTAATACCAATGCATTGGTAAAGTCAATAATGGAACGTCTTTAAGTTTGAACACAACTGAGCGTAGCACGAAATAATGTCAAACTTCTTTGGAATGGTACCATTTATTATATATTCTTATTAATATTAAAAGAGAAACCTAAAAATATCTTAAATAAGCGAAATGTTAATTATTACGAGAGTGAAATTAATATAATATTTTTAATTAATTCAGTGAAAATAATATAATACCTTAAATTGTAACACATTTTTTAGAAGTGTCTTTGCTAATATATTTATAAAGATATTGAGAGTGAATAATATTTTAAATAAATTATCTTAATATTCGTCGCTGAATATATAATATCAATTTCATTTCCCTTCCCCTACTGACCTACCTTTGAGACTGCATCTGCAATTTTTAGTTTTATAAGCGCAATGAATATTTAAAATGAAAACTTTTTTTTTATTTCAATTATTTTTTATAATTAATTTTAACTCTATGTCCGCTACGCTCAGAGCTCGTGAGTAAGAACCCCGAATGGATTCGAAACTTGTCGCGTACATTCCGATTTAATTTCTACGTGAATACAGCCAGTAAATATAAATGTAAGTCATGGTTCACGAAAGTTTATATAAAAAAATATTTATTATTGCAACATTTAAACACCATTTTTATATAAAATATTGTCAGGTGAAAATACTATTTAAATAATATATTTTTGAAATAATAGAATTTCGTATTTTTTATTGTAAATTATACCCCAGTTCCATAATATTGTTATTAATAAAGAAGTATCCTACGCTAAATTAACTGAACCTATCATTTGATAAATGCTCAAATAAAATGTGTGTCTGTCTGAGGCATCATATCTCCAAATGGATGAACCGATTTCAGTGCTGTTTTTGTAATCGAAAGCCTTGTCATATCATGTTAGCTATGTTTAGTGAAAATAAAAGCAGGCGTCTCTACATTCAGCTCTACTTGGAGCTATTGACAGAATAATAATTATGTGTGGGGTTTTTATTTTCAAAAAAGTATTAGACGAATAATTGAATATTGTTAAAAGAAAAATATCAAATATCAGGGGAATGATAAGTCATCTCTCATTCCCCCGATTAAAAATAAAATGTATGATAGACCATATATCGAGATACTAGTTTTATATAAATTGTATGAAAGAATGCTGTTTATGAAAGTTATAACCAAATATCTGTATTCGTTCCAGTGCTTCTAGAAAACATTATACAAGGAAGTTGTGTGTTAAAACAACAGCTGATTTTCACCCAACAGAGGCACTTTCACTGACCTTACACCGTGACCTCGTGACCTTAATATACTCGATAATCGGCTTCACATCGCCTTTCATTCAAAATTATATTAAATTTAACTTAATGATACCAAAGTGTCAGATGTTACATTATAGGAAATTAACAAACTTTATTTTTTTAAATATTCCTATTATTTAATTTAATTGTTATAGATATGAGGTTAATATTTTATTAAATTTCTTTCAGTGTTTGATAGAAGTTTACAAATTTGATTTGTTTTAAACATGCATTTTTTCTGACAAATTCTCAAAATTAGTTCGCAAAGTTTTCTTATTCAAAATTTGTAATAGTTTTATGAATGCATTTTTCTGATAATTTCTAACAAAAAATGTCAAAGTTCTCACATAAGAAATTAAAAAAAAAAAGAAATTAAATGAAAGAAAAATTAAAAATAAAATGCATTTTTTCCGACAAATTCTAAAATTTTAAAATGTTTTTTTTTAATTGCATTTTTTTGTACAAGTTTCGAAAATTAGTTTTCATAGTTCTCATATTTATAGTAACATCTACTATGAATATTAAGAATTATTAAAATTTATACAAATATGGTGATATAATACACCCATTCAATTGTGTTTATGGAATAAAGCCATTGTTCGAGAAAAGCAGGTTAGCTTTGTATAAGATGTTCCAAGAAAAGCAGATGCAAAGCATAGAACGAGAAACCAAATCTATGAATAAATTCAATTAATTTAAGTCTGTACGAATGAATTTATTTATAGGAAATTGATATACAGGATATATAAATGTTTGTATATACAAATTGTAGCTATAAATATTTAAACCTCATGTGGGTCAGGTAGTACTGCAGAGTTCAAAGCAATTTATAAGGCGTTTCTTATGAGTATTAATCTTCTTTGGATTCACCATTACAGGTTATATTGGAAATATATGTTAATAATAAATAATTTATATATTTTTATGATTTAGAAATATTTCAAATTTATTTGCGTGATTTAGATTTATTCAGTGAACCGAATTTTGGAAAATTACAGCTGGTATGGAAGTTAAAGAAAAAAAATCATTTTTTATTTAATGCGTTAGGTTAATTTTTTTGGCAGAAATATTTAGTTTTCTGCGATTTTATATGAAATTGTCGAAAATATCTTTATAACTGGCATAAAGAAGACAATTTATAAATAATAGCTGTTAAATCTCGTAAAATGTTAACGTAACTTTTTCCAGAAAGTCAATCACATACTCATATATATAATGTATTGAGTTTCTATTTAAAGAAAGCGGTCAAGCGTGACCTGAATACCTAATAAGTGCTATTTTAATACATAGTAGTTTATTGGTTTGAATTATGGCTACTGATTAAAATTTAAAACATCACGCTGTATAACATTTCCATTCGCTCATTGAATGAAGTTTCCATTCAATTGAATGATGGAATGAAGTTTAATAAACATACCTTCTGCGGCTGTTGTTGGTGTTTGTTCTTCAGCTCCACCCAGAACCTCGCCAGATTAATCCCCAGACCGATCAGAGCGATAATGAAGAATTTCACCTGGAATTTGAATGAGAATGAATGATTTGTTGTGTAGCTTAACAAATTTGCTGAATATATTGAGAATAAAAACAAAAGCTACCAATAAATACTGTAATTATTTTCCCTTCACTCTTTATACAGAGTGATTTATTTTTACAATATATTATTTCTAGAAATATCCACTATATTTGCCAACTAGAAATGAGAAACAACAGATTTTTTTTAGAAATATGCATTACAGAAGATGCATCAGTTAGGAGGATGAACTTCTACATTAAAGTTTAAATTTTAAAATGCTTGTGAATAAAGTCGGAAGATTATTTTAAATTATTTTTGAATATATTACCTGTAGTTTAAAAGACAATATCTGTAAGAGAGTTCCGATTTTAGCTTTCAGCACCGCGCCCAGGATCAAGAGTTTGAGGATAGCCTTCTTCTTCTTTTTCTTTTTACCTCTTTGTTCTAGAATGTTCAATTATATTAAGTCAATTTAAATGTATTTTCAAAGATTTTTTTTTAATTTCTATATTCCCGAATATAATCTGTCCTGAAAAAAGTTTTAAAATAAACATGCCATACTAAATGCATGTTCTACAATTGCTACAAAAAATATCGTGCAAGTAATATATCAAACTAAATACAAGTATTATACTATGGTGTAACAAAACAACAAACTTACAGAATAACTACTTGTTCAATTAGATCTAATACTAATATAACATACGTGCGAATGAATATATAATGAGATTTAATAAGATCATTTACATTATTTAAGAAAATTTATAAATAATATATGGTGTTGCCATTAAATAACTAATTACTCAAATAAATGCCAGTTTTTTTAGATATTTATTATATTTTTATATAATTTCCTAAAAAAAAATCAAGTAGGAAATTATTAATAATTCAGCGAATGGGATTTTTTTGCCTTATTTATAAATTTACTAGAATTATTGTAATAAACTCATTCCACTACGATACTGATAGAAGAATACAAAAAATAACCATCTACTGTAAAACATACCTGTCATATTATTTACTATATACTAATATACCCACTAATTAATTTTATAAGGAAATACCTACATTCGGGTCACAAACCAATTCAAATAGAAATTATTAAAATATTACTTTTTTTTAATGTTCCTGGTAATTTACTAATTAGTAATACCAATTAATGACCAGTTTTATTTAATTAGTTCATTGTGTAAATACTGAAATTGTTATCTTTCACTTCGAATCACGCGATTCTAATGTTGGAACAAACATTGGTCCAAACTGGTCAAACATTATATTTGAAACACATACGGATTTAACGAAAAATTTTAATGATTATATTTCTAATTTATTTTAGAGAAAATAATACTAAACTAATAATACTAAAACAAATCTATTTTTGCACAAACATTGAGCCAACGTTAAGCCAACAATTTCATGCAATAACGCATGCGTATAACAATAGCTTTACCGAATTCCTTTGAAAGTGACAGCTAGTATAAAAAATACGTGATCGCCGCCTCTGGAGAAAAATAATTGAACGAATGAATGAATGATTTATGCATTTGATCGAAAGCTAATAGACTATTAATAATATTCAAGAGTTCTTTTTTTGAAATTCGAATAATATTCCAGGGTCCATTTTCTGATACACAGCTGGGGAAAAACGCGGCTTCATTACCTTCAGAGTAAATTATAAATTTATCAACCATTGAAGATTAAAGTCATTCTTATTTCATTTAAGTGTTCAGTATATTACTGAATTATATCTAATAGTTACAGACAGACAGACAGAGAGACTATCTAAGTCATGCCCATGCACAAACCTGCTACAGAACTGCGGTCTACAACTCCATTTTCAGAATTGTCACTTTCAATCGCATGCTCCGCCATAGCATCAAGAGCTTTGTCCCCGAAATTCCACAGATCATCTATCATCCCCCTCCCTTCCCTCAAATTCCCTTCCGTAACACCTTTTTTCTCATTTCTCATCATGACTGGCTGGATGAGGTGGATCTTTGCGGGCTTTTGCTTCTTTTTCATTTTCTTCTTTTTATCTCCACCTGTTGAGATTGTGATGCTGTCGATGCCGCCGCTCTCGTGCTTCTTTCTTGCGAGTGCCCTGTAACATACGATTCTTACATTTATAACCGCAGTATAACGTTTCATAGTGATAGGTTCAAATATAAATAAAAGCTAATACAATACACGACACATCTAGTGTGAGATACAGCTAAATATATAACTCGAAAGTATTTTTTACAATGTTTAAAAATCTTTGTAAAAAATATAATAACAAAGAAACATTCTCGATAACTTCATAATCAACAATCATTAAAAAGTAAAATTAATTAATAAACCGTGCAGTTGCGGCTTTGAATAGAAATCTCCAACCTCCATATCTTTCCACGTAAGAGCTGACTAAGGGCTTAAAATATACTTGGATACCCCCCGAATTAGCAGAAAGGTGGAGAAAATGCAAGTCCAAAAAGGGGTGGATCTGGCTAGCACCTAATTCCAAAGACTTTTGTCACATATCATGCGAGAAGATAGAGTCCAGACATGTAGCGTCAACCTCAAATAATTGAGATAAAGGAAGGAGGATGATGAGGACTCATCACAATGAATACAGAGCTATTTCTAAGTCCAACATTAGTCCGGAATATAAATGGTGTTAATAAAAGTGCAAAGTCTTAAAAGAAACTTAATAAACGATAGCTTAAAATGAAAACTAAGTACATACTTTACAGCCTCTACTAGAGAGTCTGTGATGAATAAACATTTTCTTGGTAAACAGAAAGCTGCGAACAAACAGACAAATGTTTGCTCTACGAATTTAGTATTAACTGTCAAAGGGACTGCTTTTACTTAAATATTATTATTGTGTACTGTAGTATAACTAATCGTCTAATTCGGGTCAGTGTAGTAGTATTTTTGGTACCACTGAGTGAATGAATGAATGTATGGATTAGAAAGCTTTTAAATTGCCATAATAGATTACAGGCGACTGAGTTATTAAAAAGAATGAAGTGTTTCCTTTTTAGTGAACATTGAATAGTCCAAAGTACTTCAAACATCATTCATTCATTGAATAAAATATGAAAAAACGGAACATGACGAGCTATGAAATGACGAAGGTATATGTTAGGGAATTAATAAATAATATAATAATAAATACACATAATGTCAAGAAAGGATGACATATCCTCGGAATATATATATACAATTAAACCTTCTTTACATTTTTAAACATTCACTAAAACGTACTAGTACTGAATACTAGTTTCAAATTTCTCTTCCATTTTGGGAGGTCCGAATCAGTGATGGAATATCAATTTATTGAACTCTCTCTCATATATATGTTAATATAGCCTAAATTGAAACGTATTTATTCATGAATAGTATATATATATTCAACCTTTGTCTGTCCTTATATAAAATTAAAAAACTTATTAGTTTACAGTAATATAGATATATAAATCTTTATATTGACATTGTCACATATTCTAAAAGGTAGTAAGGTATGATTATTTAAATAAATTTGAATATTTTCTATATAAAGTCAATAATAATTATATATTTTGTAATCCGGATTTCAAGGTTTCATATAGCTTAATGATGCGGAAGATTTTGTTATTTGGACTTTTGTTGAAATCTTTATTTGGAGTTGCTTAATTTTATTATACTATTGTATAATAATTATTTAAATTTAATATTTTTTTGAGAGCGAGAGCGGTGAATGAATGAATGAAAGAGCTGTCAATTGAAATTAAATAACGGATTACGAGCAGATTGACATATGGAATAAATAAAATGTTATGCCAAGTGAAATTCATTCTATATTACGAACTTTTTACTCCACGCTCTAACTGGCAAGTACTAAATTAAAATGAAACAAAAAAAAACACATTAAATAATAATAATTAGAGAGATTAAGAGTAAGAGATAGAGGGATTAAAATCTTAAAATAAAATTATTGTTCTGATACACATTACTAATCGGTGTAAGACAAACTGACATGTAAAACGAATTACCATTCTTTGTTTAAGTCGGGTGATTATTTATCTACAAAGGACATAGTTTTCTCTGACACAGATATTCCTTTGAGGAGAAAACACCAAACAGGTTTTACTTTCAATAAGGAAACGGACACTTGTGTGAAATGTCGTCACATAAATAAGGTGTAGCACATAAAGGTTTTATATATACATACTCTTTGGTGAAAAGGACTGTTTGGAAATATATAAAATGATAACTCCTTTTCTATACTATAAATTTGAATCATATTATATTGTCTGTTTAATCCGTTAATATCAATAGAATGTACAATTTATCACATGGTTGTACAAACAATTTTCCCTATATGGTATAGGTATAATATATTTAAAAAATAATAATAAACCCTTATTACCCTGAGAAGCAAAGAGGTTGCTTAGAATGAAATTTCAATCTACCCTAAACATTTACTACATTTAATACAAAGACATAATTAATTACTTTTTATATATTAATGTTTATTAAAAATGCCATATTAAATATAAAGATCATATAACTTATACGTTGAATTATTGATATAAGTTTAGATTGGATTATTATTAAAATATTTTTTATATAACACTATAAATGACAAAATAATAAGAAAATACTTATAACAGATGCTTATTATTTATTATTTTAAATATATTCAATGTCATTTAACATTGATGTACAGAGACCGAATAAAAACATTATTTTTTTTAATACTAAACTTTTTTGTCCAAAAAAAGGTACAATAGGAGGTCATAAAGCCATCCTCTAAAAAACAGTTAAAGAAACAATATGATATAACGCGTTATACTAAAAACAACTTTAATAATAATTATATATCTTTGAAATTCAGAAGAACTTTACAGAAAGGTATCGAGGAGTGAAATTCCATACCTCAAGGTGTGAAAATTAGTGTAAGGTTTGTATGAGAGGTCACTTGTGTTGGTCTAGTGGCTTGTGACCCTGATTGCTCAGTCAAAGTTAGTGGGTTTGATTCCCACACGGGACAGTTCTATGTGTAACTTACAGATGTTTTTCCAAGTTCAGGTTTACTTTGTATTGGTTAATGTTTAACAGTTATTTAAAAATATTATATATATGTATTAAAGGGTTAATAAAGATAAATTTACTAACATTTATTAAAATGATTTTCATTATATTTATGTATTCGTATTATAGAATTAACTTATTTTTTTAAAGTATGATTTATATATTTTTTTATTTATTTACTGGGTTTTATAATTATATATTTAAAATTACTTCACTGATGAATATATAGAGGCTTAAACTATATTTTATTAAATATACTTTATCAATACATATTCTACATATTCATATTCATTCAACTGTACATGTCATCTTCATATAAAAAAAAATTGAAATGTCATAAATCTGTTGATAAAAAAAACATACATCCATCTACTACATACCTGGCCATGGAGTTTTGCACAAGATCAGAAGCAGCGGTCAATGATTCTTCAATTTCCCGACCAAGCTTTGAAGGCATCTCCTCAAAGGACCGTCCAGATGACGCGACCTCAGCATCAGCTGCATCTATAAATAAAACATACATTTTCAAAACTTTCATAATTTTATTCTTCACTAACTTTGTCAGTATCAACATGCTCCGCAGCGATACTCGAACCTACGACAAAGTGTACCATGCAGACACTTTGCCAACTGAGCTATCGTGTCTCTAGATACATTCAGATTATTATATGATATCTTTTGTTCAGAGGTATGATTAAGATTCTTTAATAAGGATAAGCTATTTTTAGATGTGTAGAATTAATTGTTTCAGAGTACATTGTCAAGTAAACAATGAAAAATCATTAATTCTTTAGAAGATTATAATTATTCCAATTATATAATTAACTCTCTCGGTTTGATTTTGTGATAAACATTCTGATGTGATTCGTTTATAAGCATAATTATATTTTAAAGAGAGCTTGTATGTATATAATTGTTTTTCACTTGAAATATACTTCCACTAGCGGCTTTTCTTATAAATTATTAATGATTTCTTCATGGTGCGATCATTGGTCCTATTCTATTCCTACTTCACAACTGTGATAATTTCCGTTTTTGTTATAAAATGAGTCTATTATCTAAGTTACACATAGTTTATATAAAATTTTATGTACTACAATTCAGACAATAAGTATTTTATTCTGACAGTACAAAAGTTATCTAACTCTTCATATAACTAATATTGATTTTAGAGGGTATTTTGAGATCAATCCAGTTAGTGTGCACTATATATGTATGTGCATGTGTGGGTGTGTACGTGTGTGTTCATATTATTTAATCTGACGTGAAAAAATACAATAATTTACGTACCATCTGTGTATGTGTTTCTTTCTAATACTAAATTGATTTTAAATATTGGTCAATTATGATTAGTGAATGGTATCTCTAAAACTATGAACCATATTACGAGAGTTTATTCATAATTAACTTTCTCTGATTCACGAAAAAGAACCGGCTCCGTATCCGTAAAAAATGAACACACATCAAACCAAAACACCATTTTTGTGAGGGAAAGGAGAGATTCGCTTTCTGTTCGATTCTATGGAATTTTAAGGTTAAAGGTTAAAGTTGAAATTGTTTATCCAATAACGGGATCTTTAAAATATGTCATAAAATTACGACTACGGTTGCATTATCGAAGATAGGTTCGGTTATCGAAGTTTTATATTTTTTTTTATACAAGAATTTTTGGGCCAAAATAATTTTAAGCTTTTTGGGTGAAATTGATTATTGTTTTTAAGTTTTTTATAATTTAGTATTAAGGCATTATTAGACAGAAGATAAAATAATCATGATAGATAGATAGAAGCATATAAAACTGGATTATACGGAACTACTAGTGTCTTATAGTAGCCTTTTTTTAAAAACTACATAAAATTTAACTCTGAATTTGAGGACTTCTTTTGACCCACTGCAACTAAAAGGAAGAGTTTTGTGTTAAGCAATCTATATATATATATATATATATATATACGTTTCTTACATACATTATATTGTATATCATTATAACAAATATATTATTTTTTTAAACAGTTTAACTACCGGCGATAAATAGAAAATGCCTGCTCAACCGCCGTGACAGAAGCTAATTCAAAAAAATACATGTACATCCCACAACGAGACAAAATACTTCAAAGAAATAACATCTCTATATAAAAGTGTTATGGATTAGTTTAGTTTAAAAGTATCTGTGTTGTGGTGTAAGTAAGAGAAACACGGATGCGTTCAACGAGTTCAATAGATGAGATCAAAGTGGCAATTAAGACTCTTTTATGTATTCTATATAGTCTGTGATTTATGTTTTATTATCTGTGATTGATCATTGCCCTAAAACAAACCATTATATGTATAATTATTGTGCCCGTTTAGCCCACTAACGGAAAAATACCATTTCATATATACTTTTTTTTTAAATTAAAAATATACATATTTGAGAAAAATAGAACGTCAATGTTGTGGAATTCCCATAATTCTTTGCCATATTTTCTGAACCATTACTAAATAATATAGTGTGACAGATTTTCAAAGAATGTATGATCGTAACAGTTATATATTTCGTAATTTCTGTCTCAATCATCTTATTTACAATAATTTATGTAATATTAATGAAAACGGACTTATAAAATTGTTATTATTTTTATTGTTTCAATATTTAAAACCGTCAACAGCCGCAAAATATAATAATTTTGGAGCACAGTCATGACGTATATTATCTAATTCTTAATTCATCATTTAGACAAGTCACACATTAAACATGTTTTCAATTTATTTTTAATTGAATGTAGAATAAAAAATCGTGATAATTTATTTATCTAGGATTTTTTTTTTATGAATCGTCGTATAATTCCGATGTGTTGCAATAATCATAAATAAGAATTGTTGAGTGATTTTAGTTTCATTTTTTTTTGGTCGTTTTATTAATTTTGTTTTCAGCTTTATCTGAACATAAAACTGTGTTCCATTCTCTTTATTATAGATTAAAAACAATTGTCTGAATATATACCTTGCCATGACCTTCGTTGTTTTTGGACTTCCTTATCCCAGCTGTCAAGAAGGTTTCCCGCCTTTTCCCTCGCACAAAACCAGACATCTTCTTCACCAAAACAGTCTAAAATTGACATTAAACTCGGTGCTAAATTTTTACCTAAGCCCTTAACATATTCATACGACCGTTCAATTAAACTATCACTACGCACGCTGCTAATAAACAACATAAATATTAAAAGATATATTTTTTTCGACGCCATATTGACGTCGGTGTCAAATTTATCAAATGTCAAACTTAAAATTTCACTTGACAGTCATGAGTTCGCGCGCGTTTGTTTTTTTTTTATTTATCGCGTGTATGTGCTTTCACGTTCAAGGCTGAACTGCCGGATGGTGTGAGAGACATCTTTATAGATACTACTTTCTTTTATCCAGTTTGTCTCAAACAAGGCACAGCGCACACTTAATTACGGCCTTATTATATTAATTCGTACGCGTTTTACTAATTTGTTTGCGTATGCCCATGGTTTTAGAGTTATGTCAAATTAGATATATAGTAATAAAAAAATATATTAATGCTTTTTAAAATAGAAAAATATATTATGCTGTGTTAATATATCTTATCTCTAAGCAAATGTACTCAAATATCATAAATATTGTTTTAGAATCGATTATTTTCTTGTAAAAGTTTACATAACTTTAGATTACTCTAAGATCTTTAAAATTTATAATAATAAAATATTTTTATCTTTGTTACACGTATTAACAAAGATAAAAATATTTTATTATTATAAATTGTATTCATGCATTTATTTTTTAAAGCATATTTTTTTATTTTTTAAAGCATAATTTAATGAATTGGTAATTTTCATTATTTATATGTATTTATTCTAAAGAACTTACATATTAAATAAATAAATAACAACTTTAAATTATATTAAACAAGATATTCATCAACAAAAAAAACATTAATATTACGTATCTAGTATTTGCGTTTATTATTTTATATACCTATATTTTTTTCTTTTAGGGGCTTATTTTTTTAAATTTATTATAATATTCTAATATTGAATACGGAACCACATTTAATTTAAAAAGATGAAGCTTGTCTATGCGTGAATTAGTTATGAACGCGAACATTTTATAATTGTTTAAAATCAATTTTCTATGGACACACTTTCATTCAATATTGTAACTGCTGGGTTTAAAAAATAATGAATGTATGTATGTGTGTTACGATTTTCTCAAAAACATATTTATTTAAGGATAGCATATGAAGGTTGGTTATAATTGTTTTAGTTTTCTTTTTAGTTAGTTTTCAATTTGTACTCGCGTATGAATAATGACAATGACACAAGTCAATAATATAATATATATATATATATAATAAATAAGTTAATATATATATATGTATATAATATGTTTCATGACGGTTATATGTTTTCAGGAATCTACTCTTTGGAACCGCAACTAGAGCTTGACGTTTCATAAATGCCATGGCCAGCGCCTTTTGGACAAAAAAAAGCAAAAAACTAAATGTATAAAAGAAAATACGTAAACATAAATAATAAAGACTTTAAACCAATGTGAATAATTCTAGCAAAAGCTTATCAATAAATTGTAATACTTTCGGATTTTTCATCGTGAGCGAAAATATATATACATATAAATTAATAATATTATATATAATAAAATTCCACGGTAGAAAGCTCGTGGTTCGAGCAATTATATGATGGGTTTAGTTTTGGTGGGATTAGTCATGCTTGATTATATTTAAGGAACTTGCATACATTTGTGTTTGAGAAATTACCGCATATTTTATTGATTCACTAATTTGGAATCTTTATTACTTTTTTATAAACATATTATATGTTTAATTATAATTATAATGATTTTTTTTATAATATTTCTATTCGTAACCGTGTTCTGGGATAATAAATAAGTATGATTTATTCTATATACGGATTAAAAAATTACAAAAAAATACAGATTAAAATGGTACTGATTTGACATTATCTCTAAAAACCATCTTCCAGATAAAAATTATGTGGCGAAAATGAATACAGGAACCGTAGTGTGGGTGTGTGTCTGTGCACACATTAACAAAAAAAGCAAGGAACTATAAATACAATATATGTGAAATATTTTGTAAGCGTAGCTCCTGATTTTTTTCCATAAATGTCCATAAAGATCTCATGTTCTATTCTAATCTAATTTAATGTATGAGAATTATATTGATTTTTAAAACTAGTTCTTGTCCGTGACTCTGTCCGCGTTACTACAAACAGACAGTACATTCCAAACATTAGTAGAAATACTTGATTGAACTGGGAAAGGAATCTTTATCCTCATTCGCCATATTCTCGAGAGCACTTCCAATAGTTCCAAGAGTCGTAGAGTAATGCTATATGGACCTTTTATAGACCGAATTATAGACATAAGATAATTTAAAAATCACCATATGGTACAAAATTACAGTATAAATTCAGGACTAGTACTGTTTTATTTTTTTTTAGTTTCTTAAACAGTTTTACATAAAGTATGAGAGGTAAAATAACTTACGTATAGTTGTCGAGAGAAACCACTTCAACTTGTTTTACTAGTAGACATTTCTTACGTCTGTATACACATTCCAGTAAAAGGGGAGGAGGGGGTAGCTTATGTGGAATTCCCGGCAGCATAGAATAAGATGGTATCTTATGGTTTCCTGCCCCCCTCTCCAGCCAGCGGGACGGCATGTGCCGATGGATGGCGCGTAAATCAACCTACCCAGAATGGTGGGTCCCCCCACAATTAACAAGTAGACCGATAAAAAAAATATCTATTTGTATTTACTATAGTGTATGTGGATATAGAGATGAGGAAAATAGCAAATCTCTGGTCTTTTATAGGAATTAATATAATAATTCTTAAACCAGGACAAAAAAGTGATAATTTATACGTTAAGACACGATAATGATTTTTAATATAAAATGACACAATATACCACTGATTATTCGAAGTGTATGATAAATTAATGTATTATTTTTATCCACCTGCTCTTGTCCCAATTAATTAGCGTCAGTACAATATATTTAACAATGCAAGAGATTTGGCAAAAAAAAATCAATCAATATTTAAACAAGCCATATAGAAGTCAGCCTCACCCTTAAGACTCAAGTACCTCAAGTACCTCAAGTACCTATGCAACACGGTGACTTAGATATACGAAAAGGTCACCTGAGAAGCTGGGTAATCTCTACAGAAACCGTATTGTCGATCATTATGTAGCTGGTGATGGATTCCATTATCTTTGAGAGCAAGGAGGCGATGGCAATTGGTTTGTCATTGGACGGTTCCGGTAACCTTATTTTATCATCGGATCTGGATCTTTCATCACAGATTGCTTTAAAGTGTTGACGGAAAGTTTCACTATTAATGTTAGAGCACGAGTAGTAAAAGTAGGTACGTGAATATTTTTTCCTAATCGATCGATGGTTACTCTAAAATATATAATTACATTGTCCATTTTTAATTCAGAAGAAAACACTTGACAAACAAAACAAAATTCTTTAATGCATTATTTTTAGAAAAATAAACATGAAAAATATGCAAGTTTACAGAAATTGGTAAGGAAAGCTATATTGGATAAAGTTTAAACAAAAGGCGTTTATTATTAAGTCATGCATACAAATAATACAATAATTTCATTTTATCTCATTGCTACTAAGATTATTATAGTATTTCATTTATTGTAATAGAAATATTACTATCGTTGTTATCGTAATTATATAATTTAGTAATGAACGTCTTATGTTTGAGAAATATGAAATATATGGTTTACATTCCACGGAATTTAGTGACCGAGTAAAAACTCTATCAAATGTAGCCGGATCTTGTTGGCGTTTAGGACTGTTTTTCATGGATTAATTCATTTTATCTTTGTAAATTCAACTAGCTTCAAAGATTTTTCTGATGCGAATTCGACATTAAAATCTCCACTTATAATAATCTTTATTTTATCATTATTGTTACGGAGCAAAGAGACATCGTCTCTCGTGTACGGCGACAATTAGTGGTGAGGAAAATTAATAATATCATCTAACTTCTGATTAGGATATATATATAAATCAGCTATCAAAACTTTCATCCCATTCTCCATTTTGCATGTATCTTTTTTTAAAACCGGTTAATTAAAATAATAATAAGTGGGGGTGAAGACGAAGGACCGCACAAAAGGGAAACGAGGATAGACCAAACATTCTGTATAACATATATAATATATATTGCTCTCTTTTTCCTTCTCTCTATACGTTATATCTTTCTTCTCTCTCGTGTCACGAAATGTGACGAAACGTGACGTTCTTGATATTTCACTCTCCATTTTCGACCAAATCAGACCGCCGCTAAAGAAGTTTCTCTTCGAAAATATACATTATTTTTGCAGCTTACGGTGGCCTTTCTAGAAGGCTTATTTCCATTTTGCTCATTCAGCATTTTGGTTATTTGTAAGATTGTACGTGTACCACTAATTTTAAATGTATTGTATAAGACCCACGTCTTTACACTGTTGTTATATAAAGGCTAAAAAATATTGGCTTATCTGTTGTCGAAACCAGATATATTAATTGATTAGGAAAGGTCCATGATAGCAACACCTGACTGATTACTCCTAATACAAAGAATATCTGTACAGGTGTCATTTAATTTAATGGTGACGGGGCTCTGTGTATTATTATACAATACATAGATTTTTTACATAGTCTTGTAGCTTTTTGGAGGCAAAGAAACTAGAACTGCGTCTTCACTTTGTCAAAATATGATGATTTCTTACACAGTACTACTGACATCTACTTCTACTGATATTTATTCATTTATTGTATAGATGAAATCTATACAATGAACATTATGAGTTTATTATTCAAATATATTTATTAATATTATATTTATTATTAATATAATGTTTACTAAATTGGTTATACGTTAATGCGATAATAGGAGATATCAATACATTACGACAGCGGCTATGTTGCCAGATGCAATAAATTACCCATAGTTTATGGTAATTTTGAAACTTTTATTGGTTACCATTGTATAATTTTAAAAGAATTATTAATTATTTTCTTAAAAAATATTATTATGTATTCGTAGATCTACAAATGTAATTCTGTTTTGGTATGTATATTTATCAGATGCATGCTTATATTTTCTTTTAGCTTTGTCTGTGTCTATTTTAAGAATTTCCAAAATAAATTATTAGAGTATATTAATAGTTGAGTGTGACATATTATGTATATATTTTTTTAAAGTATCTGAGAAAGTGTAAATTTTAATCGAATAGTCGCAACACTTTTATTCAAGTATCGAAGTAGGCATTCAATTAGTCGCCCGAAAAATAAACGCTGGCGCAGTGAGTTTATAATTACTATATAAGTTAATATAAATAAAAAGTAAACATGCGACCATTGCGGAAAAATAAAAACATCATTTATAATATTTTGATATTTGACAGACGTGATACTGTTTTATATTTGCGGACTGTCTTTCATATGTTAGGATTTTTTCACCACTTCTGCGTTGGTATCCTCGCTGACTCTATATCTAAAGAAATAGCGGAACATCCAAATCCAGATGTTACAATTCTGTATAGATTCCGAACTGCTTTTATCACTAGTTGGATTTTTGTAAGTATTTCTCACAATTACCATTTTTTTTAGTTTTTAGTAATTTTTAACGACAAAAGTGTGTATATCGTATGTTAATATTAAGCAATAATATATTTATTTATTATGTATTAAAACTTTATTGCACAATAAAAATTATACAATTTGCGGACGTAATGTTAAAGCATTCTCTACCAGTTAATCGAAACAATATATAGAAAAAAACAATTACAAGGGGCTCATAACAGGAACTTAAACATACAATACACGTTAAATATATTAAAATACATAAACTATATATAAAATATTAAATCAAATAATCATTTTTGAAATACAAAGAATATTTTAATCTAAAAATTATCTACTGTACTGTAAAATTATCGTAATCTACTTATAGTTTTTCGTTATATTATTGCTTGGGAACAAATCAACAGTTTAGACGATAATGTATATTTTTGAGCAAACATGAACCAACATACATATATATGTTCAAAACAGACATCCAAGTTTTGTGTGATAAGGAAGATTAGATCTGCCCCAATTACTCACGTGCTTACATACTTACTTCATGATTAATTCATAAAATATATATTAGATTAAGTAAATATAAGTAGAATTATTAAAAAAAATGTTTGTTTGTTGTTTGACGATTTTACATTATAACATTTTAATTAAAAAATACAAACTTTTTAAAATTGAATTGAATTATTATGACTGAATTAGAATTATTTTGTATTATACAAAAGAGGAGTTAGTTGAACATTAAAATTCTTCTGATAAATTAATATTTATTTGCACTCGGTAATACATTTGCTTACATATCTTATACAGATAAATATCAAGTAATTATTTGTTATTAATAATTTATTAACAACGTTTAAACATGTGTGATATTTAAGATACTCCAATCTGCGTTATTCTGTTAAGATAAGACGATAATGTGTTATTATAATAAACAATGGAAACTACATTAATTCTTCATCTTACTTTATAAACAGCTGACAAAACAGTACACGTGTTCATCGGACGCAGCGGCTGATGGAATAAAAGGGGGATAAATGTGTCACACTAGCAACGCTATGCCCGATCGTGCCTCTCTATCGTATAGTTCCGCGCTCTCGCTTCCATGATCGGTTCAGACGGAACGTGACACTGAGTCATAATTATTCGTGCTTGCAGCCAGTGTTCATCGATTTACAAGATGTTGACATGTCAAAAAAATACAATATTGTTATTATTTAATCTAGGTCATTATTCTGATAATTTTCAAGAAAATATTCAAACAAATATATCGAAACCTTGCCATGTTAAAATATTTTTGGCAAAAACTAAAACATTGTATTAAAAATCGATAATTTTAATAAAAAATACTCGAGCATGGAGAATTGGATAGATTTTAAATGTGTGTAAAACTTTCCACTAGTGAGTTAATAAACACTGTTTCATTACTCCAGATTTTCCAGACGTTATTTCTGGGGTTGTCCGTTCTTTATGATGTTCTGGAATGGCTGGACAAACAAGAAAGCACACTGGCGAGCAGGATAAAGTACTGGCGAGACGTTTTTTTCTGCAGCATTGTGGTGCCTGTTACCATAGTAAGTATATATGGGTATGCTTATTAGAATACTAATTTATTTTAGTTTTAATTACAATATTTTCAAAATTACCTTAAAATAATATGTAAGTAACGAACAAAAAAATGTTTGGTGTAAATAAGACTAATCTATTATTAATTAGACTACATATATTTAAGTTAATAAACATTATAAACAATTTCAAATATCAATGTCGGTTGTGGCATCTTTTCAATGTTATTTTTTACTGGAAAGTTAGAAATGTCGGTTAGGATTTTCGGAAGAAGACTTTTTAGATGTCGCCTCCGTAAATAAAAAATGAAGAATGTAGATTAAATTATGTATACAATATAATGCTTATATATAAATTATTAATGCATAGTTTATGTATTTATAGTTTGTTTCATCGACGTTTTGGTGTGTGTATGCCATAGACAGAGAGTTGGTGCTTCCTAAAATATATGATGAGGTGGTGCCGTGGTGGCTGAACCACTGCTCGCATACCAACGTCGCCATTGTGATAGTCATAGGTATTTTTTTCAATTTAAATACTAGTTTGTGATATTGCATCTCCGTCGAAGTTTCTGGATAAATATTAGACAGATTTAGGTAATTTTTTTAAAATTTGCTTTGTAAGTTTTTTAGACTGTTAATAATGCCTGAACCAAACCGCACGGTAGTGGTACTGCCCCAACTCTTGATATGGGATAAGAAAGGGGGGTAGTGACATGATTCTATTTTGAATTAGATATTAGTATATTTATAAAAAGATTTTTGTTTTTTTTTAAATCTGTCTGTTTATTTTTTCAAATTATTTTCGTTAAAGTATATCTGTTTCTAATTTCATGATTTAAAATTAAAGTTGATTTTTCAATCCACAGTTAAATAAGATGCGTCTTTTGGTAGTTTTATCTTTAAGAAAGTCTTAATAAATATAAAAGTTATTCCGTAGTTCAGAGGTTAATGGGGTCAAATTACTAAGTAGTGACCTTGTTTAATACTTTGTTCAACAAATAAATTAATCTTTATATATTATAATATTATTATAGAAACAATTCTCCAAGCGCGGCGACATCCTACGAACAGAAAGCTGGAGCTCATCTTATACTGGACTGTCGCGTTTGCATATACCATCTTGTGAGTGTAAAGATTTAATCCAATAAAAAAGTTTCTATTGCATTTATTATTTAACAAATATTTAATTTATACAAACAAAAAGGTTTCATTATTTTGAAATTATTTCATTTTATTGTTTCCAGATATTATACAATATATTTCATCACAAATGAATGGTTGTACCGAGTGTCTAGGACAATATCGTGGTCTCAGGCGTACTTCTACACGACATTCATTTCGGTCGTGATCTATTTGTTCTATGAATTGCAATTCCCGATTAACAGGCTCTTCCATAAAGAAGAGAATGATGATACAGAAGAGAGAGACGATAAGAAAGAAGAGTCTAAAGAAAATGTCTCTAAAAACATGAACGTGAAGTTTAGAAATGTTAATAGGAATGAAAATTCTAGAAGTTTTGAAAACTGTGCCCATTAAAGCTATTTTGACTTTTCGTGATGAAAAGAAATTCAACCATAAACGTAATTATAAAATGAAAAAAAATAGTGATAATAGAAATTTTACTTAATTTATATAATTATAAAATATTTATATTAGAAAGTAATAAATGTATTTATTTATTATAAAAGAGATGAAAAATGTATTTATAAACAAAATGAACTCAGGAACCTTATATTTTTAGGGATTAAAAGTCTATACATATTATTCCTTTAATTGTAACATAATTTTGGTAATATTACGAAACTGACAATTCTACGTTTTTATAAAAAAGTATGTGTATAATACATTAAACATACATATATATATATATTTGATTGCCACTCTCCATAGTAAAAAAACTTATAAGAATAACATGAGTTTTTTTTTGTTTTTCCTTATCTGCAATCAGAGATGGTTCTCACAACGCATCTGGTCATAGTCTGGCGAGAGAAAGAAAGAGAGAGAACCATCTTAGTGAGGCACTGGCCTCCAGCTCTGCAACCACCAGGTTGCAGAGCTGGAAGCCAGTGCCTCACTGTCCGCTCAAAGTATAAGTACGATAAATAGTACGATATAATTTATTTTTCAACTCAAGTTATAAGTCAGACGATTTATGAACTATGAAAAATAAATTCAAATTTCATTCAAATCAGAGTCACTAAAATATTAATTTTGATAATACAGATAGATAGATAGGTTCTTGGTCTCGTGAAACACAACATTTTAAAAAAAACTTCTATATCATTTAAGAAACTTTTTAATATTTTTTAATAAATTTAACAGAACAATGTTTTTTTGGATTTTAATTAAATAAAGAATAAAAGTTCAACGACACGGGAAGGAGTCAAACCACGAACCTCTGGGAAGCTGTCCCGTCGTTCTATAAATTGAGCTACCGCATCGTTACCCCCTTAATGGAATTTGGCGTACTACATATAATACTTTTTATTCGGCCTGAGGCGACATTTATTGGACTTTTTTCTAAAATCCAAACCAAAACTCCTAACAGTAAAGTATAACATTAAAAATGCCACAACAGAAATTAATGTTAAAAATCACCTATAAGCTCGTTTAGACATGTTATTTCGTTTAATTAATATATAATTTAAAAAAACTCAGATACAAGCATTAATTAGACCTGTGACCCCACTTAAACGGATTCTGGAACAGGTTAAACATTTTATAGACAATTTTAAACATTAATATTCTGTGTCATGATTTTTTTACATATGATTTCAGATTTATGTTTGAAAATGTTTGTAAACAAAGACATGTCATGCTTATTTAACTTTTAAATAAATAACAAAGAAAAATAAATCGTACGTACGGTATGTATTCGAACTCACGACCTCCTGTAAACCTTACGCTATATTTATTTAAAATTTAAGATTTAGTACAATACTTTTTGTATGGGTATAGGTAACGAAAAATTATTTTAGTTTATTTTTTTATTTAATTTTTACAAAATCTTACAAAATATCAATTAATTAAATTCATATTACCAATAAGTCAGTGCTTGATAATAGTAAGAGTCATTTATTTACAAGAAATAACACTTACTTCAATCTCACGAACTCTGGTAACCTTTGAAAAATACGTTTCTTAATAATATAGGTAACTAGGAGTATTTAATATATTATGAACAAAGAAACAAACAAGTTTTAATTAATACATTTTTAACCTTAATTATTTACAGACTTATTTTGCTTGTATACTTGAAGGTTATTTAAGAAATATTCAGATGAAGCAAAAAAAACCAGGATATTCAGGAATTACTAGAGCTACAAATATGTTTTATATGTTTGTATTTTTAAATAAGTACGATACAAAATGTGAGAGTAAAATATATATATATATATATATGTTTATTTTGTATTGTATATACTTGTAATTTTTAATTTCAAATTTATAAAACCTGATTTTTAATTTATAATTTTAAAGTTTTTAACTTCTGTTTAATGTGATTTTTATCTTTATATACATCAATTTTATTTATCATTTCGAGATCAACTCACGAGACTTTTAGGACACCTAGATACATTGTAATTGTTGCTCTCAAATATTGAAAACAAATAAATAAATAAATATTTGTATAATAAGTAGACATTGTTTCAGGTCTGGCATCCTTTTTGTACACACGCCCCCCCACCCCTGTCCCCCTCCACCCTCGACGGGGTCGGGGTCGGGGTGGAGGGGGGAGATCAGGGCAACATAATTGAATGGAACGGTATGTCGTAGAAACCAAAACCACGATTGCTGCATCCGTCATAGTCATGTCAGGTCATCATACAACCACGGGCCTCCGAAAACATCACAACGGTAAGGGCATCCTGAAACGACGAAGCGAAAGGCACCATTTTTTAATTTACAGGCGCTTATTACGCTGGGGCCCCCCACCCAAGCTCAAAAGGAGGCCAAAGCCAGCGGGACGGCAGGTGCTGAGCAAACGCTGCCGTGAAAACCTACCCAGAAAGGTGGGCCTCACCACCCTATGATAAGTAAACCTACACAAACAACTCAAACCGGATGCACAGTTATCATTATAATATAATATATAAGACACTAAAGATTTTAATGTAAAATGAAGAACATATTAATGTATGTTTTAAGTGTATCCATCTGTTTTTATCCAAATTATTTGGGGTCCTCAAAATATGATAAACAATGAAAGAGATTTGTCAAAAGTCTTTTCACTGGCCGCCGCGCTCACGTCACCCCTCCTTGGGAATGTATGTTGGTGGAAATCCTTCCTTCACTTTGTTGTGGACGACGATTATTTTTATTGTTCCTCGGCCAGCTCTTTTAACCTCTTTCGACCTCGGGAAGATATTGGACAGGCCTATTTAAAGACTATATTTTCATTTTTATCAGTCTATAGACTATATTTTGAAAGTATAACATATATATATAACGTATAAAAAGTATAACAATAAAAATATTTGAATTTTACATTTAGAGGTACTTTAAACATTTATATTTAGTCTTAAAAGGAAAATCCCTGCAATTAGGATAATTCTATTTACTTTTTATGTCAGACTGAATGATAAAAAATACCTAATTAAGTCAGTCTAATTGCTTAAACCTTGACTCATGATCTGGCACAAACATGGCTGCCAGTAATGTTTGACTTTAATAATCTATCCTGATCCTATTATAGCTGTTCAAGATTTAAATTTCAATCCTTTTTCTGGGTCAATAACCTACTTGAGGATTCAGTTTGTACGAAGCCATTTAAGGTTGATTTTAGCCTCGATTTATAATTTAATTAATTTCGGTTGAAAGGCACAAACAAAATAAAAAAATATGTATAACTTTCCGAACTGTAGTTGCCATTGAAGTTCTGAGTGAATCAATTAAAATGTATTAACACTTTATAATTTGCAAGAAAATTATGCAATTACGTAATTCTCGAGCATATTAATACAAAATAGAGACTCGTATTTTATGAGGCTATTTGTTAGTTTGTATTCAGGCTTATGCGGCTAAGGTCGGCAGAACTTGATTATTAATTGACATTCGACTGTACATAAAAGAGTTTGCTTTTCGCGCCAACACGAAAAAAAAAACAACATAAATAAAACATATTAATATTTGTGTTCTGTGCATTTAAAAATTGATTTTATTATTTCGGTTTTTAAAGAAAAATGAATTAATATATATATATAATATTTTTATTATAAAAGTATAGTGAAGTGCTATAAGTAATTTAAATTATAACAAAATGTCGGACATCGAAGCATCAGTACCTAAAAGTGCCGCGAAAAAAAGTGTCAATTTAATTATAAGAACTATTTTTCACACGATTTGTTTGATATTGTTTATTGCTGTTATGATTTTCGGATTTAAAATATGGTTTACAATAACTAAGGACCACATGCAGCAACCTTTGCTGAATGATTTTAAATTTCTCACACCATTTTTCTTCACAAATTGGAACTTTGTAAGTATTCATTATTTTTATTATAAATATTATTTCTCTTACAAACGCTGTTTTTTACAGAAACATTCCTTAACTTTTACATAACATGTGTATATTGTATAATTTAATAACCGTATAATTCTTAAATTACCTTAAAATAGTATAAACTTTTTTTATAAATTAGATATAACTGGTTTAAGACAACTTTTACTGAATCACATTTTTTTTAAATTCATTACATTCAGACAGTTTATTTATCAGTTCATTAATATTATTATATTTAACAACTATTCAGGTGAGGTCTTAGTCAGACTCTAGGGGTCCTATTATAACTGAAATAAGCTAACAGCATACATCTGTTATTATCTTCGACATAGGAAGTGGCACATATATTAATCTGTCAATACACAATTAAAGGGCTGATACTGAACTTTTCAGGAATCTTCGAATATGACTGACGGCTATCCTACGGCTACGGTATTACTGTATTTAAATATTAACCACATATAATAATGGCGGGTATTTTAAAATAATCTCGACAGTTTTGGAAACTACCCTCATATATATACAAAAAAAACTAAATTGAGAAATTTTACTTTTTATTATATAAGTATAGATAAAATCAAAATGAGTTTTGTGTTTTCAAAGTGACCGTTAGATAATTTACAACAATAAAAAATATAAATTTTCTTGATTAAAATTGCAATAAATATACCTGTGGTATTGTTGTTAAAAAAAATTCTTTTTCTTCGCTTCAGTAATTTGTATCTGTAAAATACTAAATTTCATATAAAACCTTACCATTATATCATTTAAATAGTCTGTTTATACATATTATATACAAAATAATATAACCGGACATTTTAATGAACGTGAACAAAAGTATACAGTAATATAATTTTAATTAATACTTTAATTACTGTACAATGATTTACCTTTAATTATATAAAATTCAAGTTAAAATTCACGATAAAAAAATCCTTTGTGTAAGGAAGCGTGCAGAGCGTTAAATATTCTTGCGTTTCCTATCTTTTAGCTATAAAAAGTCACTTATAATATTAATATTATTTAAAATGCAAAAAAAGGTAAGTTATATAATTCTAATATCATTGTATTGTTCAAAGACACATTAAATTTGCATAATAAAATAAAAAGTCCGTGATTATGACGTGATTCTAAATAATTCTTACTAAAAATGTACAAAATGACTATATTGGTGGTAGGGCCTAGCTCGACGGTGGTAGTACCTACCATATTCCAAATGGGCGTGATCTTTATTGAGCATTATTGATTCGTACTGACCCTCGTCTTCATCCCCCTTCGTAGCTCCAAGGGTGGTAATTGTCATCAAATTTTTGGTCCAGATGAAGTAATATAATATTATTTTTAACATATTCAAAATATTATTATTTTATTTGTTTTATTTTTTAGTATAATTTTTTCAAGAAATTTATTTCATATTTAAAATTCTAAGTAATGCTCTGACAGACGTCCATTTTTAATTTCTATAAATTTATATAGTTTCTGTTATTTTTATACTATATGTATGTAGTGATTAAATTTATTTCTTTAAGTTTTATTCTCACACATTACTTTATAAATAAATTTAAAAATAATATAAATATACAGGTCTGTGCAGTCCGTATTCTGTCTGTCAGTTACCTTATTTAGATACCGGGCTATGTAAGTATACAAGTTTGTTTCATACATTTGAGGTTCGTTGAAGAATAAAATTTAATATTTAAATAAAAACTGTGTATAACTAAAGGGTATTTGTTAACGAGAATTTAATGTTTATTTTTGCCTAATAATAATATTTCCTTGTAGTTCAAAGTCGTTTTATTTCTATGTTAAAATAATTGTTTATATTTCCATAGTGTACAATGCTACGCGATACATACGACGTGTGCTACGACAGGTTACCAAATTATATATAACGATTAAATAGTAATGCCATGTGAATCTTACTTAAATATATGAAAAATGAACCTATACGGGCAGGGATTCAAACCCGCGACCTCTGGAAAACCGTTGCTCTACCAATCTTTCGATATATATTTTTTTGATAATTAATTTAAATGTTCTTAAAATAACAGAAATACTTATAATACATTTAAGTATATGAAGTTTGTTATTTATTTAAATTCGTTAATCTCACACAGGTCGTTTATTTAAATATGCTTCGAGTGGACTCTATCACAATGATGATATTTAGAATTGGACAATATTTATTTAGCCGTTTTATAATATTTAATATACAAAAATAATATTATTATAATTACAATTCCAGTGTAATAACTGTAACGTAATTTAATACCAGTTCTGTTGTATTTGTTAATAAAAACAGGTTTTCTTGGTTTGCCAATTAAACTATTGTTTGCAATTATTACATATTAAACAGTTTGTCTGTTTGTACTGAACGATATATATGTATGTGTGTGGGTGTGTGTGTATCTGTTTATATAAAGTTGTTGAGTATGTGTGTGTATAAAGGTCGTGAACGAATAAGCTCTTGGTTTAGAAATTTGTCATTAATATTATTTTAAAGTGAACAATCACTAATACATTTGATCTTTAATATTCGTCCCTAAAAGGAAATGAAAGGCTTTTAAATGAATAATATTTTATTAATTTGTCCCTGAAAAAGCCACCACTCAAATTCTTAAAAAAATGCATTTTGTTTCTCGCTCGTTATAAGATTTCGTTTTGTGATATTCACACCGTCAAAGCAGCACATGTATTATTCTTAGCATATAAGAAAATATACAATAACGTGTATTTCGATATTGTTACTTATATACATTTTCCTAACTGCCTCCTCGGCTCGTCTTCTCATCTCTTCTTTTTTATTATCATCTTCTACCAGCCATCTCATACCTCCTTCCCCTTCATTCAATCTCCATTCATATAAAGTAATTCATTCATAGTCTAATTGTTTATTTTCATATTTCACAGACTATTTAGTAAAAGTATTTACATCAGCTTGACATTTAAAAGGAATCGTACTTGAACAGGAAGAGAACCCACAGGTATCCAACTCGAGGACGAAAAGTCGGACAAAATTCGAAAGTTGTTTACACACTGCAAATGAATGTATAACATATAAAGTAAATATGTAAAGATAATTAAACAGTCAATCAGCTAAATCATGCAAAAGTACAATAAATAGGTAACTTCAGGAAATAATAACGAGTTTCTGACGAGAACCAACTATTTCTTGCATTGTGACTTTGGTATTGAACGCTTGATTTGAAATTATTTTAAGTGGAAAGTCATTGTACAAGGTAATATTTTATATTCTTGTTTCTTCCTTGATTATTACGAAAGAGACAATTATTGTGAAGGATTTCTTACAAAATTTTTTATAGTAAATAACGTTTGTTGTTTTTATTTCTTTCTTTTGTAAACAAATTTGATATTTTATTTCAAAATAAAATATTTAATATTTTATTTGCTCTTGTAAATTTATTATTTACAAATTTAGCGTAAACTCTACAATAAAGGAAGCTATTATGTGACTAATTTGTTTTATTTATTGTTTACTATATTAAAAATATAATAAAAATAATAATTAATTTATATCAATAATTTAGTACTTTACAAAAACCTTCATTCTGTCAAGATATCCTGTTCGTTTGTCTGTTAATGATCACACAATAAAAGACTCATTTTTTCTCAAGCATTGATTAACTTGTAATTACATTAAGAGCTATTGCTTTTATGGAAATTACTTTATTATATACATACTAGCTTTGGCCGGCGACTTCATCTAACGTCATTCATCTAACAATAGATATACGATCTATGATATTATATCAGTAAGGCTCTTTTTTGTATATATATATATATATATATATTTATACATATATATATGTATATATTATATATATATATGTATATATTTTTAATTTTGATATATATATATATATGTATGAATAATAATCCAGTTTGCACAATTCAGACATTATTCAAAATAATAAATTTATCATATAGATAATCATTTATTCATATTTATTGACAATTACTCTGTTAAGAGATCTGCCAGTCAAAAATATACTAATTATTATTATTGCGGTTTTTCAGCAACGTTTATAACAGTTTATTCTACACTAGTGTCAGATATTTACAACTTGATACCGCGATGTAGGGTACAAGTAGCGCCATCTAGTAAATAATACGTGTATTTGATATTTATAATGTTTGCACGTATACGAAATATACATTTCTCAAAAGTCTTTATGTTTTATGTTTTTCATTTAAAACTATTTTAATGTAATTCAACTTTAAATGTACATTGGTTTGTTTGTATAGTTCATCAATAGTTAGTAATTTTTGCAGAAAATGTATTCACAGAAGATATAAGTCTATATTTCCGTAGTTTGGGTTTCTCGAAGGCCGATTAATTAACAATTAACAAATTGACGGTTAACTCCCATGTTAACATTTCTGATTAGTTGACGCAGTGACAGACACTTGACAGTTTGATAAAATCATTTATATTTGGATCTTACCTTCAAAAAACGATTGTTCGTCATTTAATTTGTCACCTACCTTCAGATTTTTCTACTAAATTATTAATTACGTTCTTTAGTCACTACCAAATTAAAAATAGTTTCTCTTTTACTGTTTTAAAAATCAATTGCTATCTCAAATAGCGTAATAATAATTTAAGTTGGAAACTAGAATGATTTTAATAAAAGAACAAAGGTATCGGATCAAATAAAAAACAAAGGTATCGGATAAAGAACAAAGATGTCAGATATCCAATAATTACATTCTAGGATTTTGGTACAGCACTATCCCTTATTCAGCAATTAATTGCATGGAAATATAAAACACGTGCAGTCAAGTATCAAATCAAATTGACTTGAGTTGTTTTTGTTTTTTAATGCTAAATGGTTTGTCATTAATTAGTGATGGGCCATGATAACACCGCGTGACCGAGTACAGTATGTACAAAGTACATCTGTACTTATAATAAAATAGTGATGGTGCTCTGTATATTATTTTTTTGATGAATGGTTATGGTCTGAATACACATTTAGGATTTTTTTTTCTAAGTAATAATTGAACGAAACTAGAACTGCATCTTTATTTTGTCAAAATATGATGAGTTCTTACTAGGTGACATTGTACAGATGAAATCTCAGCGAACATTGTTGTATTTATACTATTCAAAAAAATCTATCATAATAATTATATTGTAAATAAAATGTTTACTACAAATAGAAGTAAATGAATAGGAGATATCAATACAGATATCACAAACATTACGACAGTGACTATGTTGCCAGATGCAATAAATTTACCCGTAATTTATGGTTAATTCCTAACCATTTTTGTGTTACCATTCCGGAATTCTTATAGAATTATTATAATCTTTATACATTATTCTTTCGTCTGGTGTATTGGTAGATTTACAAATTTAATTCTCGGTTTAGGCGAATATCTGTATGATAAATGCTTGCATTTTTCCATGTTTTCGTGTCACTGTTTCACGGATGTTCATAAATAATTAGTAGGAGTGTGTCGCATTAATATTAATATATATTTTAGTGGAGGAACTTTCTTTTCTTTGTAGTTGTAGTGTAATCTAGTTATTAATTAAATCTAACTATAGTTATTAGATTATAAAAACATACTTTCTTTAAAGATGTTTAATAAAATAAAGTTAATCTTCAATGACTAAGATTATAATGCAATTTACGTTATGTTAAAATATAAAAATAAAAAATATATAACAGTGAACAGATTAAAGAAGTTCTTGAATTATTTTATAAAAATATATATTATATGTACCACCACATATAAATTATTTTTTAAAAACATACCTGAAAAAGTGTAAATCTGAATCGAATAGTGGCAACACTTTAATTCAAGTATCGAAATACCCTCTTGCAATTAGTCGCCCGAAAAATAAACTCGGGCGCAGTTAGTTTGTAATTATTATATAAGTTAATATAATTATACTTAAAATGGAAGAATTGTTGCGAGATAAAAACATATTTTACAATATATTGTGTTTCATGATAACTGAAAACGAGAAGTTATTTGACAGGAGTGATTCTTTATTGTACTGGCGGACCGTTTTTCACATGTTAGGTATTCTGCATCATGCGTCTATTAGTATATTTGCAAAATCTTTATCTCAAGACTTAGAAAATCATCCAAGTTCAGATGTCACTATTCTATATACATTCCGAGCTGCTTACTTGACTGGTTGGAATTTTGTAAGTATTTTACAAACATATTTAATTAATTTCATTTATAAAGTACGAAGTATTTTTTAACGAGACAAGTATTTAAATGTATGTAAATATTAAGCAATAAAACTACATAAAACCAAGAATATTTTTTTTAAAGTCTGAATATTCCAACGCAACTCAAAAAAATATAAAATTTTAGTTTTATAAAATTATATATTCTTTGTATTTCTTCAACCATTTTAATAGAGTTAATATAAATTTAATATTTGTATAGTAAAGTAAAATAAAGTGTTAATTAATTATTAAATTAAACATTATATATACATTTATTTTTGTGTCGAATATAATTAGAAAAATCAGCGTCTCTCAACACATAACACTATTCATAAAATTAGTAATATTTATGTAATTATTTATGGATTTATAAAAAACAAAGATGTTAAAATTAATGTTAGAATAACTGTGGACTCTAACCTGCGGATTATCATATTGTTATAACAAACATAAATCTAACCATACATACTTACACGCTAATTATTTGTATTTATTCATTTCATTTACATGGATATTTATATTGAATTCATACATAACAGTATCTACAGTAAACATAAAAGGTCGATCTAGAGTATTGTTGAAATTGTTACAATTAATTCATACATTTGTCAAAACTATTCGACATTAGGTCTGTCTCAGAGAAGGTTTATTTTATATGAATATAAGTTTTTTGTATATGTTTTAAACCAGTCACCACAGACAAGGATATGAAGAATTTATTCTATTATATTATATTTCTTTTAATCTGTAAAATTGTAGTTCTATCGTCATTAGCTTACCAGTATTTTTTGTTGGTTGGAATTTGAGATCTTCTTGCACTATACTATATATATATATACTATAGATACTATACGGGACCTCAAACAACAAACTGACTCTCAAACAAACACACAGATAAATCGTTTAACTATTGTATAGAAGTATCACAGTATCACATACATACACGTGGCAGTTATTATTATTAGATACAGATTTATTATAGTTTATCTTGTAAATATTTTGTATACAATATATATATATATATATATATATATATATATATATATATATATATATATATATATATTTTACCATATTTGTTGCGGGCAAACCCGGGCCGGATGTTTAGTATCACCATTGTTTATCATGCGGAAATAGCACAAACCCTTGTCCTAAAAAACAACCAAATTACTCAAATTATTCTTATCAAGGGACAGCCCTTATCACGCCGTATCATTTCTTATCACGTGGCAAGCACGTGATGCACTTTGCTTTATACTATTAATTCTGCTATACATATAAGTTCATTCGTGTTTGCTTCGTATTTCATTCAACGATATACATTTTTTTATTGTTACGTTTATTGACTTTCTGTAAATGTAATGAAATGTATAATTAAATTCTCTTTAACGACTGGACTGATTTTTTATATACACAATATATATATATATATATACAGATTATTTGTGTGAAGAAATAAAGAAACAAATAATTTAGAAAAATCAATCCTTATCTTGTCTAAACAATAATAAAGACGAGTAAAGCCACAGGTTATAAAGTTAATTAACAAAAAATGAAATTAGTTTAACCAAAACCGTATCAGTTCAAGTTAATTTATTCTGGGTAATAATCCTTTTATCATTCGGGTATTATATTTATTATATTATTATAGATATTTGACACGGAACTAGCAAATATATAGTAAATATTTATACAATCAAATAAAAACAATGACAAATTTGCTCAATATTTTTAATTCAAATACGGAATTCTAAAATTAATTTACAAATTGTTGTCTGTTTGTCTGATCACGCTAAATCTTGGCTGATTTTGGTAATAAATAAGACTTATAAGATTATTATTCAACATTGCGACAATGACTAAAACGTTATTTTTTTGGTTTTGATTTACTATTTTAATGAAATAACATTGTTGGAGCTGTCAAAAGTATTATAATGAACGAAGAATAATTTCTTAAATCCTTCTATTAAATTATTCTAAATATACTTTAAATATAACAGCGGGCTCGGCAAACGTATTTCCATGAAAAAGCGCCATCTACAGGACTCAATTGTCAATCTATACCATTCAAGAGTGCTTAAATACAAAATAAATGTAAACACACGTACAGATGGATTATATATATAAATTTAGTAGTAATGGTAATATAATTATAAACACTATAATTGTATAGTATATACATAATTGTATAGTATATAGTACTTATTTATATAATTGTATATAAATAAGTTTAATATCATAATCAACTTATAATTTTGTGTTATATTATTGTTTCGAACCAAACCGACAGTCAATTAGATATTTATTTATATTATTAAGCAAACATGAACAAACATACATGATACGTTTTCTAACTCCCCAGACATGTAAAGTTTAATATGATAAGAAAGGTTAGAGGTCTGTCTCAATTACTCACGTGCTATTGACTTACTTTTTCATTATTGAACTAAATCATTAAATATATATTATAGATAAAGTGAATATAAGTTGTGTAATTAAAATTTAATCTAATGTTTGTTGAATTTCGAATTTATAAGATTTAGGACATTCTCGTAATTTTCATCAAAACATGTTAAAAAAAAACTAAACCCTGCAGGCCTTCCAAGAACTCGTATAGCAATATTATTATAACCTTACTTTCGAATTCACGGTAAAAGTAATATTACGTTAAATGTTTGGATAAAAAAAATGATGACGTCATCCTAAACCATTCACTCTTTTACTATGGAAAACGTTATTAACTCTTACCATGAAGTGTATTTTGACTTTAGATATTTATAAGATGAATTTAATATAGTTTTTTTTAATAAATATTGTCATTAAAAGAAAAAAAAAACATAGTTTAATATCATAAGTAAGAATAAAACAAAATCGTATAATAAACTTAAACCATGATATTTTTAATTGATGAGTTCATGGTAGGCCGTGGCAGGCAATTTTTATTAAGAACTGTTTGCGGGTAGAAATTAATTTAAAATTCGCGACAGATATGCGAATATTGAGATTAAATCTCCCAAGATTTCTCATGTGTGATAACAAAACACTGTTTTATCATTCCAGCTCTTCCAGACGGTATTCCTGGGGTTGGCAGTTTCTTACGATGTTCTGGAATGGCTGGACAGACAAGAAAGCACGCTGGCGAGCAGGATAAAGTACTGGCGAGACGTTATTTTCTGTGGCATGGTGGTGCCTTTTACACTAGTAAGTGTATATGAAAAAATTAAGATTAGATTTCTAATTTATTTTGGTTTTAGTAACGTTATTGTAAAAATTACATTTAGTTAATATATTGTAGTAACGAAAAATATATTTGTTTTCAAACTGACAAACTATTAATATAATTTGGTTTTGTTTTAGAACACTAAAATAATTTGATTTAAATAAATAAATAAACAAAATCAATTATATAGACATTTTCAAACATTAATTTCGGTTGTGACATCTTTTTAATATCAATCTATACTGCAAAGTTAGAAATATTGGTTAGAACTTTCAAAAGAAGCCTTATACATGTCACCGTTGTCCAAAAAAAATTATTTTTGTCCATTAAATTCACATGTATGTATACAATATACGATACGATATGCGTTATTGTACCAAAATAAAAAAATATAAAACAATAACACATAAAAGAAATAGAGAACAACAGGCGGCCTTAGTGCTTAAGAGCAATCTCTTCCAGGCAACCTGCTAGTAGAGGACATGAAATTTGAAAGTGGGTATTTAGGTACAGTACAGTACAGGATAATATCAAATAAATCAATAGAACATGTATATACATATATACATACACACATACACACATGATATAATGCTTATATAAAATATTAATACATAGTTTATATATTTATAGTTCGTTACGTCGATGTTCTGGTGTGTGTACGGTATAGACAGGGAGTTGGTGTTTCCCAAAGTATACGATGAAGTGGTGCCGTGGTGGTTCAACCACTGCGTCCATACTAACATCACCATCGTGATTATTATAGGTGATTTTTTAAAATACTATTCTTTCAAATTTTATTATTTTTAATATTTTTTTTTATTATTTTTTTTTAAGATTACTTGTATAATTTTTTTCTATAAATGACATTTAAGGTTATAGTTAATTTTGCATTAACAATTTTTTTATTTTTTTATTTTGTAGATAAGTAAGGTTGTAAAGTTAATGATTTTTAGTTTTTTTTTTTTAAAAAGTATAACAGCACATAAAACATATATTGTAGTTCAGAGACGAATAGGGCCATAAAAAAATAAATAATGTTTTGAATACTTTGTTCATAAAATGAGTTCTTCTTTATAATATATATTTTAATATTATTATAGAAACAATTCTCCAAGCGCGGCGACATGCTACGAACAGGAAGCTGGAGCTCATCTTATACTGGACTGTCGCGTTCGCGTATGCCATCGTGTGAGTTATTTATACATTCTTGTACTTTTTTTTTATTTATTGAAAATGTTTTATATTTATAACTAAATCTTTTATTTTGTAAAAGATAACATAAAAAGTATTTTATAAGTATGATTCAATTAATATAACAACTGCTAAAGCAATTATTTCATAAAACAATATTTTATACATACAAAGAGCTTTCATTGCTTTGAAATTATTTCATATTATTTGTTTCCCAGATACTATGCAATATACTTCATCACACATAAGTGGTTGTACCAAGTTTTTGGGATAATGACTTGGTGGCAGGTCTGTTTGTACCAGATACTGATATGGGGTGGATCCTATGTGTTCTATGAATTGCAGTTCCCCATCAACAGACTCTTCCATAAAGAAGAGAATGATAATGCAGAAGACAAAGAGATTGATACGAAAATAGAGACTGAAGAAAACTTCTCTAAAAGCTGGAGCATGAAATTTACGAATGTTAATAGGAATGAAAATTCTAGACTCTGAAAAAAATTTCGTAGAAATTTCAAATTCTTGGATTTCGTTGGTTTTTAAAATTTTCCAAGAAAAGTTTTTTTCTAACTTCTCAAGATCAAAACAAAAACGCCCATTAAAATAGTTTCAAATTGAAAAAATAGGCATAATAGAATTTTTACTTAATGTATATTATTATAAAATAATTAGAAGCGATACAGTGAAATTAATAATATTTTTATTATAATCAAAGGGATGAAAAAAAATATTTATAACCAAAAAGATATATCTTTTTTTATTGTAATACAAAAAAATGTGGTAAACGTTTCAATATTTTGTAATATTTTATTTTAGCAACAAAGTATGATAATGATATTAGAAAATAAATAATTTTATTGATTTATTTTTTTTCTTTACTTTTTCCTGAATAAAGAGTAGACAAATACTAAAAGGGATACCTTAACAGACAAACTCATTTTTTCTATAAAAGTCTTATATTTCGTTTTTGTTATTTTATTTGAATTCCTGGTATAAAAAAATCTGTATCTCTTCACGGTCTGTCCTTACATAATCTTTCTATGAGCATAATTCAATACAAATATATAAAACTTGTCGCAAGAATGTCAGACAAAACTACAAACATATAAATTAAATATTACAAACGTTAAGAACAAGACATAAACAAATATTCTGTATTTATTTTTAATAAATCTATAAGAAAAACCATTATATGAATAACTTTATTGATAAAAATTTTTAATGACACTTGGCAACTCAAGTTGTTAATCATTTAGACTTTAATTCAGACGCTAATATACTAAATTTAATGGAGTTAGATAGGTTTTTGGTATCCTGAAACTTATTACTTATATTATTTTAGATAGTATTATTATAGAAATTTCCTTCCTAATTAATAACCATTTCATGATTTATGAAGTGATAGCGTCTTGTAAATCGATGAACTCTGGCTCTGAACGCACGAAAAAGTATGACTCATTGTCACGTTCCGCCTGAACTGATCGTGCAAGCGAGAGCGCGGGACTATACGATAGAGAGATACGATCGGCCGTTAGGAGCATGACGCATTTATCTCTCTTTCTTTCCATCAGCCGTGACCACGTGAACTGTTTTGTCAGCTGTTTATAAAGTAAAACGAAAAGTTAATGTGGTTTCCGTTGTTTATTATAATAATAAATCACCGTCCTATCTTAACAGAATAATGCAGATTCGATGTTACTAGTGTATAAAAGTTGTTAATAAAATATGAATAGCACTTGGTTACTTCTTATTTACCTGTATAATTTAGGCAAAAAAAATGTGGTTATCTGTAAAGTCAGTTTACGGGCGATTTCTTTTTAAATGATAACGTAATAAGCAAACATTGACGAAAAATTGCATATTTTTCTGAATTTAATTAAATACATACATTTCATAAATTAACATTTATTTGCACTCATTAATTTACGTTTTTTTTTACTTTTTTCAACTCAAGCAGTATTTGAACGTGCAATCTCTGTTAAATGATTTCCGGAACGGAACTGGTTCAACATATTTATAGACAATTACAAACATTAATCTTTTTGTCTTATTTCTCTGCCATGAGTATTTTTTTTATATACAACTTGAAATTTATGTTTTTTTTAATACATGTATAACCATGTAAAGCTTATATAACTTTTTAAATAAATATAAAATTATAAATAAATCGGGCACGGATTCGGACCCGCGATCTTTGGGAAACCGTTTCCCTATATGTATTTAAAATTTGAGACATTATTTGTATGGGTATAGGTAATGAAAAAATATTTTCGTTTATTTTTTTATTTAATTTTTACAAAATCTTACAAAATATCAATTAATTAAATTCATATTACCAATAAGTCAGTGCTTGATAATTGAGTAAGAGTCATTTATTTACAAGAAATAACACTTACTTCAATCTCACGAACTCTGGTAACCTTTGAAAAATACGTTTCTTAATAATATAGGTAACTAGGAGTATTTAATATATTATGAACAAAGAAACAAACAAGTTTTAATTAATACATTTTTAACCTTAATTATTTACAGACTTATTTTGCTTGTATATTTTAAGCTTATATAAAGAATATTCACTTAACCGACTCCGACGAAGCAAAAAGAAAAACGGTTATGATTTTTTTTATATGTTTCGTTCTTTGTTTCTTTATTCGAGTATGAATTGGCAGTGTAACTCGGATGACCTTTTATGTGTATTTTGATATGTAAATAAGATAAAAATAATTATGATTTGTGAAATTTTAAATAAATATTAAATAATTTTGAACGTTACTGCTTTTACCCTAATTAAAATAAAATTTATAGTATACATTAATTAAAATATGGGCTATTTAATTTTCAACGTAATCTTACGTTATGAGAACAAAATTATGATAAAAAAAAACCACGACATTGTATATAGACAATATTTCAATGACGTTTATATTTTGGCCTAAAACCGTAGGCGTCTTTCGACTCCTAGGTTTTCCATCTCTCAAAGGTTACCTAAAAAATATTTAGTATACATCCCCTATTTGTCTATAAATGAGTTGTCTCGTCTGTCGGACGGAACCATCGTCATAAATTACTCTTTGCGGTATGAAGTATGAGGCGGGCGTCCGTATTGTCACACCAGTTATTTGAGGTCTTTTTCTTATTTGAAAACTTCTTAATTCTGAAGCGGCAAATTGTGGTTCTGAATGAAAATTATTTCTATATCGTGAGAATGTGTAATCCCTGTCTGACGGGATCATGAATCCGCTTGGAGATCTTACTGGTGCGATTGCTTCATTTAATCTAACATCATAATCATTTTCAATGGAATCAGCCAAATTTTGTTTTATATCCGGTATAGACAAGGGTTTGCCGGTAGCTGAGTAGCCATGTGATACTTCCGGTCGTGGCAATGGCTTGTTTACTTTATGTTCTCTGTATTGTAAATAAGGCTTTAAATAGTCTCCAGGCGACAAAGTTGATTCTAGCTTCTCTTTGATAGCTTCGTAATTATCATTAAAGTTTCTTAATACTTTTGTTGCTAATTTCTTTGCCCTGTCTTCTGGGGATTCCCTTATAGTAGTGGTTGTAATGTAAGTTGTGGTAGGTACTGGTGTTGTTGTAGTGGGCGCTATTGTAGTTGTGGTAGACGGTTCTTCCCGAATTTCCTCAAATTCTGCATTTATTGTTGTGGTTGGTTCTTTTTTATCTTTTGCTTCATATTCTATATCTTCTTCATCGTAATACTCGTATTCGTCTTCAGGTACAATGGTGGATGAAGGTTTTTCTGTTGCAACTGTAGTTGTAAGACGTTCAGTAGTAGTTGTTGGTAGTTCTGTAGTAGTTGTTGTTGTTGTAGTGGTGGTAGTTGTTGTAGGCTTAGGCGTAGTCGTAGTTGTAGAAGTTGTAGTAGTCGTAGTTGTAGAAGTAGAAGTAGGTTTCGGGGTGGTGTTATGTGGTAGGCTCACGTCTCTGCCAGCTACCGGTTGTAGTCCTCTTGGAAGGTAAGGACTCCCACCCCTAGACGGTAAAAAAGGCCGTCTGACAATTTTGACGTTAGGCCTTACATCTCTTATCTTACTGGTAATATCTTCTTGTTGTTTTAATTTGTCATTTGCAAGTCCCTTTTCTTTTTCATCATAGTAGTAATCCTCGTCTTTAGTTTTGGACGGACGTTCGTCTTTAGAATGTTGATTAGAAGAATATTTTTGAGATCGTGTTGGTGGCTCATAATAATATTCTTCTTCATCATAATCGATTGGTACCTTTGATTTTTTCACCTTTTCTGCAGGAACTGGGTAGTGTGGTCTTGTGGGTTTAAATTTTTCCCTTTCTATTGGTTCGAGCTTTGGTTTTTGTTGAATAGAACTTGATTTAGCTGATGGTAACGGCCGCCTAGTGTCTTCTTCTTCATAATCATCATAATATTCATCATCAGCGACCTTCGGAGGGGCTTTAGTAGTAATTATAGGAACATATTCATACTTCTCCTTTTCGTTTAGCGGAACAGGCCTTTTAATTTTAGGTGCCATTCTAGGTTTGCTAAAAAGACCATGTCCATTTGGTTTCACTAGTGTCTGAGTCTCAGGTGCTGATGGTGGTTGTCGAACTTCTACTTTTTCTTCATCTTCATGTAATTCAGGTTTTGGTTTTGGTCTTTCATCTCTATTTCTGTAAGGTCTATCGTATAGCCTTCGGCCTTCATTTGATTGATAACGGTCATCTCTTACCCTTTCTCTGGGCTTAGATTCACCTATAGATGCTTCATCTCTAAATGGCCTGGGTCTTTTTTTATCTCTAGGCCTTATTTCATCTCTTGGTCGTATTTCATCTCTTGGCACATTTTCATCCCTAGATCTTATATCATCCCTAGGTCTTATTTCATCCCTAGGTCTTATTTCATCTCTTGATCTTATTTCATCCCTTGGTCTGATTGGATCTCTAGAATTCGTTTCGTCTCGAAGTCGGTCTTCATCACGGGGTCTGATTTCATCTCGAGAACGAATCACGTCTCTGGAACTTGTCTCATCTCTAGACTTCACCTCATCTCTCGATCTCACATCATCTCTAGAGCTTAATTCATCCCGTGGCCGAATGTCATCTCTTGGTCTAATATCATCCCTGGACCTTTCTTCATCTCTAGGTCTCACTTTTTCTCTAGGTCTGAATTCACTTCTTGTCCCACCTCTGGGTCTCTCCACTTCTTCATCATCAGGTCTGTATACTTCTTCATCTTCACGAGGTTTCCCTTGCCTTCTGCCACCCTTATACGGCCTCCTTTCTTCATCCTCATAAGGTCTTCTATAATCTGGTCTTTTAGCAGCTCTGGGTCTTTCATATGGTCTTCTTACTTCATAATCCTCCTCATCTCGAGGCCTTGATCTAGTTTCATATCTGTAAATGTTATTAGCATCAGATTAAACTAAAATTAAAAACATAAAGAAATTAAAATGAAAGATCAATCAGCATGTGCCTTTTAGTTTTAATGGTATTTTCATGGGCAGAAAATATATATAGTATTATTGTGAAAAAGTAAATCACCTGTCATCGTAGTCTACTGCAGGTCTCCGCTTGCCGGGTCTGCGAGGTCTGTTTCGTCTGCCTCCCCTGGAAAAGAAATTAAGTTTATAATAAATCAAACAAATCACAACGTAATGATTTAAAAACTAAATGAAACAAATGATGTTTTAGGATTTGAATTAATTGTATTAATCGTTGCCAAATTAGAATTAAAGAGACATATAAATACAGGTAACGAAAAAAAATTTATCCTCTCCAGCTTTTAATGAATTTAGCTGATTAGTCAGTTGGTAGAATATAATTTAGTATTTTATCTCTTCCAAAGTTGTTATCATTTCATAATTTAAAGTACCTTTCTTCATAATCATAATCATCCCGGGCTGGATAGTAGTAATCCTCATCGTAATAATCATATCTGGGATGAGGACGGCGGCGTCCGGGGCGCGCCGGGCGTGGTGTTGTGGTGGTTGTGGTTGTCGTTGTGGTGGTTGTGGTGGTGCTTGGAGGATCTGTTGAGGCGGATTTATAAAGGGCCTCGTTCCTAGAGAGAAATAGAGTGAATTAGATGTTGATACACAGAAAGATGGTTTTACAACTGCAAAGTCAATTTATAATATTTACTTTCACAATAATCAAACAAAACAAATAAGTTAATTGTTTTTTTTTCGTATATATTATTGTAAATCGTAACGTGAGGTAAATACAAAAAGTTTAGCAACGCCAACTTCCAAAATGTAGGATATAACCTTGAATAAGTTTCCATTTACCTGCTGAAATATTTGGCTGAGTTTTTACAATCGACTTCTGATGCAAAGTGACAGATGAACGTCTTCTGATCGAAGGCTGTGTAGTTTGCGCACAAAAAATCGTATCTGGTACCAAACAGACAGTGGTGGTAAACCTGGGAAACAATATTGTATTATAAATATCAGAAATATAAGTTACATAAAATATACATAAATAGAAAGAAATATCATTGTAGGATAGCAAAAAAATTTACCTGACAATTATGAGGTATAGAAGCATAAAACCCGTCGTGGAGTCCATCACATTTAAAGTCCATAGTCTCTGGAGGGGGCACGCTTTCATAGAATGGGTAATTTGATAAATTGTACCCATTTAGTTCCCGGGGCAAGTTCGGATCAAGAACGTAATCTATTTGGGGAATTCCCGTATATTTACTAGTGGCGTTTGACTCTCCTCCCTCTGCGCTTGGGTCAATCTGTAAATAATATCATAATAAGGGTATTACTATAGAAATATTATATTCTGTGCTGTAACGAAATTGTATTCATTGATATATGTATATAAATTGGAGCGTACGAACAAACGCACGTATTAATGAGAGAGTGAAAGTTCTTTTATTTTAATAATGATCTGTGTCATCTTAGACTAGGTAGTTCTGAATGGTTTTTATTATTTCATTGAAGCTTCATTTATTTATAAAAAAAAACGTTAAAGTCTTGTATAAATAACGTGTGAAGGCAAAAGAAAAGACCGGAAAAGATTAAGAAGGAAACTGCATTATTGGAATCACTTAACTATGAATGAAGGCTGATTGGTTTTTTTTATTTCCTTTAAACGTACATTCTTTGTTAATCCAATTATATTAATATAAAAAGGTTTGCAATATCTCAGGCATTTTTTAATCCAAACTTCCAATTATAGCACCAATTAGTAAAACGATAATTTTAACTAACTTTTTTTCAAATGAACTCTAGTGTCGTGGGCAATTTAGAAGTTGAAATTTTAACGAAAACAAAACCTACCTGTGCTTCATCATCAGACGCGGAGGGTTCTTCTTCAGGAGCAGGAGTGGTTGTGGTAGTGGTTGTGGTTTTCGAGAAGATTAACGAGGTTGCTCGAGCGGCTGATGTCGAGGGTAGATTTGAGATCGCTGCTAGAGTTACACCTGCAACGAATTAACATGTATCTATATTGTTTTTTACAAAGTTATAAACGTATGATGAACTTCTCTTTTACTATCATCATTTCAAACTTTGCCCCTCCTTTTATCAGTAATGTAACTTTTTATTTTGTTCAACTCAGGCCCACAATGACCCCTTAAAAACTATCACTATTTTGTCTCAATATTACAATAATATTACTTTCATTCGTACATGACCTCTATAATATAATATTGTTGTTGTGTTGTAAATGAATGTTTGATTTTTTTAAATGTCAAATTTTTACATGAAAACAATCTCCTATAGTAAACGAATGAATGATTTACGATGACGTCATCAAAACTTCCTATCGAAACATTATTAAAGTAATATTACTGTCAGGACGATTTCGAAAGTAAAATTATTGTATTGCTATAAGAGTTCATGGCGAGCCTGCATATTATATTAACATTTTAAATAAATATAGAGTCAATAATTATTCGATATGAGCAGGACCTGCGACCTCTGGGAATTCGTACCATATCTTTTATATTTATTCAAAATGTGAATAAGCTAAACATAGCCTAAACTGTTTATAGATCATTTTAAACATAACAAATTTGTGTCGAAAAAATATATATTTTAATAATCAATATGTATATATTTCCTGTATCGCTTGGGGTTTCACAAACACGTAAATAACGGATATAACATACACCCAGAGTCAGACTCATCAGCGAATAAATCAACGAAATTCGTTTTGTCTCATGTAGGAATCGAATCCAAAACTTTTGGTTCAGCATTCAGTCACTAACCCCTAAACCAACAGGTCGTAACTCGTATGGTTCATAGTTTTGTTAAGTTCTGATAGATGGCACTGTCTAGTTAATAATATTATTCGATTCCTACAGGCAGTCAGTCACTAACCCCTAAACCAACAGGTTGTATGGTTCATAGTTATACTAAGTTCTGATAGAGGGCGCTGTCTATATAATAACAGTTACTCCGTTATTATAGCTTACATAAAAGTCAATATATACTAAATAAGTTAAAGTATAAATATATATATATATATATATATATATGGATATATGTGTATACTTATACTATGGAAAAACCGCTTTATATTTCTAAGAACTAATATATCGATGATGTAGTTAACATAAATTGTCATATATTTGGCAATCTTAAAGTTCAACTTCAGAACCAAGGTCATTCACATTGAAACTACCTGACATGTCGCATACAAAATATATTTAGTGAATAATTGGATGTTGATAAAAATAAAGGATCAAATATGAAGAGTAACATATAAAAGGGTTTGTTTTATTACAGGCTGTTTATCTGAGACAACTTTATTGATTCTATAATTCAAAGAATAAGCTGTCTCCACAAGTTTGATCAAGTTGGATATAATTAAAGTTTTAATTTTATTCTAATAATAGACAGTAAAGAATAACCCAGTTGGCGTGACAATCCATAGAAAACATATTTTATTCTAAAATAAAAAGTATTGGATATGTTTATTACCATATATTAAGTAATATATGGTAATTAAGAAAAAAATAATACACAGATTTTGTGCCGTTATTATTTTATGTTGTACACTTTTATGAAATCTTATTCTCTTAATCTTATTCTATCTTAATCTTATTCTATCTTATAATATCTTTATTATAAAAAGCCTATTTTACTTCATTTCAGCGTGAGATTAAAAAAAACAACAGAGTATAAAACTTGTTCATACGTGGTAATATCATAATTATAAATATAAATGATGTATTAATACCGTAAAATTGAAATATAAGATTCTCGGTAACGCAATCAAAATGAGGCGAGACTTTTAATCTTTTAACAGATAATAAATACACAGAGGCCACATCTTCAATAAAATTTACAATTTGTAGTCGAATTCAAATTCGACCATGACAAAATGTCAAAGCATAAATTTGTTTGAAGGTTATTCGGTTAAAGTCTAAATAATGTCTAAAATTATGTGAAGCCATGTTATGTTTATTTAAATTTTAAATAAATTTAAAAAATAAATATTCATCAACGTTGGTTGGGCTTGAAATTGCGACCTTTGGGATACCGCGTCCGTCACTCTACCAACTGAGCTATCATGTCGTAACCCGTCTTGATGAATTTAGTAGTCAATAATTTGTATAATTGTCATCATCGGCAGTACCGGCGTTAGGGTAGGGCGCGGTTGGGCGACCGCCCAGGGGCGCCGGATCAAAAGGGGCGCCGCAGGCCGCAGGCCGCGGCGCCCATTTTCGTCCGGCGCCTCTATCTGATTCTTTATAATTTTCCACAGGCACCCCCTTATTGTTCCCTCGCTCATTGAGCAAGGCCCACTAGGTCAAAAAAAGACAAGAACCGTGAGGGATTTTTTTTGTTTTCAAGTTGCCTCACTGTCAGCATGAATTGAAAGGAAACTCAACATGAAAAATATTATGGTAAAACAGAACAGCATATTATTTTATAGCATAACAATAATTCGAGTTTTTCCGTATTTAACTACACCTATCGATGATTTCCCATATTAAAGCAGAGGTTTACTATTAGAGTTATTTTTTTTTAATACATGGTAACAGTCATTTAACTTAACGACAAAAAAATATTATATAGTTTCTTGTCTTTTTTCGCCGACCCAGCCTACTTACTTGTAATTTTCCCAAAATTTAGGTAAAAATTGTAAGTTGGCAGCACTAGAACGTTGTGTTCAATCGGTTTAATTTCTCGGGAATCCCCGACTTCCCAAACATACAGAAACAATGTGTTTTTCTATGGTCGGGGATTCCCCGGGATCTATCTGTTTTTCGTTTTTGACGAAACAGAACACAATCATCTTCTTGCTTGACATAAGTGGACGCTCTTAAAATAATTATTCGATTGTTTTAAAACAAACAAACACAGTAATCAAACGTTTAACGCTACGTTACGATGCTCTTGTTCCAACTACAGAGTGACATTAGTTTTGCCTATTTAAAAAGTAGACAAATAAATAGTGAATAAGTAGGTGTTTAATTTTTGACGGATCACATCAATAAGTAAGTACAAATTTATTTTAACTATCTATACTACACACGCCCTAATACTTAAAGTATATAAGATGTTAAAATAACAGGTTAATTATTGAAATTGGCTCCAGGCTCTCTATCTTTGTAACACCCTAACAGGGTGTCACATAATTGTTTTATATAACTTTGTGTAATTGTTGTAACTTTGAGACGTGCAATGTAAATAAATAAATACTATGTTTTTCGGTCTCTGCTATCTATTAATATTTATAAAATTTGTTTATATGTTTATACGTTTGGGCAGCATAATCTCTGGAACGTCAATAGCGTTGTAACGAAGTTTTATTGCAATCAATTTATTTTTATAAATGTTTCGATTGATACAGATTTAATTTGTTGCATATTTTATTTATTACAACTAGAAGGTACAAAATGTCTGAACAGGGTGATTTTATCAAAAGAAAACCATCTGGGTCAGAATATAGGAAACGGAAAGCGGAAAAAGAAAAGGAATTTCAAAAAACAAAGAAGTTTATGAATATAGATAAATATATCAGAACAAAAAATCAAGAGTTGAATGTGGCATCTACATCTGCAATACAAACGAATGCATCGGCAGTGGAGCCTCTGTCTGGCAAGTCCGATGGAATAGCTACTCAAGAGATTGTGGATGAAAAATCCCGAAGTGAGGGAGCAAGTTGTGCTACGATTACAGATGCTGCTCAAGAATCTGTTATTGATGTACAACAAATACATGTATTAGATGATGTTGATACTGTTGTCCCGAATATAGCGGATCCAGCTACTTGGCCACCTATTCGAAATAGCAAAATAATTGATTATATTATAAATACCGGCCCACTGCAAACTCACTGTGATGATTATCCGAAAAATGATACAGGGCGACATTTTTCTAATTCTCATTTCATAAAAAAACTAGCAAACAGTGAGACAATTCAGCGTCGTTGGTTAGTATACTCCATTTCCAAGGATCGAGTTTATTGTTTTTGTTGCCGGCTGTTTGATAGTAGCTCAACGTCGAGTTTAGTATCTGAAGGATATAACGACTGGAAACACTTGTCTGAAATGTTAAAAACTCACGAGAATAGCACTTCACATAAGAAGTTTTACCTTTCATGGATTGAAACTGAACTACGTTTAAAAATAGGCAAAACAATAGATTGCCAAGAGCAATATTTGATTAAAAAGGAAACTACAAGATGGTATAATGTTTTATCTAGATTGATGCATATTACACTTTATTTAGCTGAAAACAATATGGCGTTCAGAGGTAATTCTGACAAATTATATACGCCAAATAACGGAAAGTTTTTGGGCTTAGTACAATTACTAGCTAAATTTGATCCAGTTATGCAGGAGCACTTGCGATTAGCTATGAAGGGTGATATTGCAGACCACTACTGCGGAAAAGACATTCAAAATGAATTAATAGAGCTGATGGGTAAAAAAGTGAAGTCAGAAATCATATCACGCGCAAAGAAATCAAAATATTATTCTATTATAGCTGACTGTACACCGGACATTAGTCACGTAGAACAACTTTCACTGACAATACGATTTGTTGATATATCATCAAATGACGATAAAATATCAGTAAAAGAGCATTTTGTAGAATTTTTGCCTGTAAATCAGTCGACTGGTGAAAAACTAACTGAAGTTATTATTGATATTTTAAATAAACACGGACTTGAATTGAACGACTGCAGGGGTCAGGGTTATGACAACGGGGCGAATATGAAAGGGAAAAATGTTGGTGTTCAAAGGAGAATTCTAGACATAAATCCCTTAGCTGTTTATGTACCTTGTGGCTGTCATAGCTACAATCTCGTACTATGCGATGCCGCTAAGTCTTCCGTAAAATCAGTGACTTTGTTTGGGGTACTTCAGAGGTTGTTCACATTGTTTTCAGCTTCTGTTCATCGATGGAAAATTCTAACCGATAGCCTGGGATTATATACTCTAAAAAAGCTCAGTGACACACGTTGGGAAGCAAGAATAAGCAGTGTCAAAGCAGTTCGTTATCAAATTAGTGCCATCCATGACGCTTTAATTACTTTGGCAATTGAAACTCAGAAAACTGATGTTCAAGTCTCTCATGAGGCTACTACTCTAGCTGAACAGTTAAAAGATTTCAGTTTCATAGTTTCATTGGTTGTTTGGTATGACATACTTTTTCAAATTAACGTCGTTAGTAAATCTCTACAATCACCAGATATAGATCTCAGTAAATGCACAGAAATGTTGAAAAAATGCTGCACTTTCTTGGAAGAATATAGAAATACAGGCTTTAAAAGCGCCATTTCAACTGCAAAAGAATTGGCTGAAGAACTGGAAGTTGAACCTGTGTTTAAGGCCACAAAAAGAATTCGATTTGTTAAGCGTCCAGCTGATGAAACTGCCCGCGACGAGCCTATTGTTTCTCCTGAAAAGAAATTTGAGGTAGAATTTTTCAACTCTCTCTTGGACGCTACATTAATTTCAGTTAATGAAAGATTTGAACAGTTCAATGAGTACTCGGATTGCTGGTCTTTTTTGTACAATATAAAACAGATTCCTGAAAAACCCGACCTTGTCAAACTCTGTAGTGATCTCCAATTGAAATTAACTGTGAATTCTAAATCAGATATAGATGGTTGTATGTTGTGTGATGAACTCATAAGCCTGAAATCTTTTTTGCCTGATCAGAATGTGGCTACCCCTGCTTATGTTTTAAATTTTATTAAAGATCGCAACTTACAGGAACTGTATCCAAATGTATGGATAGCATTTCGAATATTACTGACTATACCTGTAACGGTTGCTAGTGGCGAAAGAAGTTTTTCCAAGCTAAAGCTGATTAAAACATATCTACGATCGACAATCTCTCAATCTAGATTAACAAACTTAGCAACTTTATCAATCGAAAACGAAATTGCAGAAAACATGGACTTTGAATGTCTAATAAAAGAGTTCGCCGATGTAAAGGCTAGAAAAGTGAAATTTTATTAGTTTTTTAAATAAATGTTTTTTTTAAATAGATAGTTATTTCATTGTACACATTGCCTTTTTTCGTATGTAATTGAATTGCAGTTAGGGGGCGCCGAAGAATTCTCGCCCAGGGCGCTAGTAGTGCTAAAACCGGCACTGATCATCGGGTGACGTGTGCAAAAGAAACCCATGTTGTAACGTTTATAAATATCATATATGAAAAGATAACTAGCTGACTTACATATAAGCACTCAGACCAAATTAATTGTTTTAAAACCGTGAATATTTTTACAAAGTTTCCTGTTATAATGTAGTTTATGTATTTGAATATTTGGGCTGCTAGATTACGAAAAGATTTGACAAAAGTATCAAGAATTATTGTTGTTTTGAAAAAATATCTGTAAACATGTATAGACATGTCCAAAATTACTTTATTTTAAATAAATATAGATCGGGGCGGTTTTCCAGACGTCGCGGGTTCGAATCCCAGCCCGGATTATTTTTCATTCTATATATATTAAACTAGATTTCAAATTCAAAACCTATACTATTCAATACCTGCCTTCTAATATTAGCAACGGAGAATAAGTTATTTATAATTATCTCGTCATAGCTTATATATTGATTTACTAGCGATTTCTCTGTTATGGCATATGTATGCTAGGTCATTATAATATAAATTGTATAATAAAAAAAGGCGTGTCTGTCAAATCCGTTCTCTTCTTATTTATATTTAAGCAAACAGTCATAAATATTTTATAAGTTAATGTACATAAAGTATACGTACAAAAACGTAACTTTGTATTTTATGAAATGTTACTTACAAATAAACATTTGAATGTATAATATTGTTACTCACAAAACAACCAGAGTCCCAGCCATCTATGACGAGCGCGTTTCATTTTGTTCTACCTGGAACAATAATACCAAATTTTAGAATGTCATATTCAGGTCAAATTATGGTCATTCTGGGTCAGTAAAGATAATAATTTGTTAATCCATTAGCCTGAAACAATAATACAATATTTTAGACTGTCATATTTATGTCAAACTAAGGTCATTCTACATCAGTAAAGATATAAATATAATTGTATGAAAATTAGAAGATTTTACACTAGCGCGTTGTATCCGATGACAATCGGAAAAATAGAAAATAAAAAATTCGTATAAAATAACACAGATTGACGTATATGTATGCAATATATAAGAAGGGTTCTGAGTTTTTGAGGTGAGTATTAATATTATTTCAAACGTGTACTAAATTTGTAAAATAGGAAAAATAGCTGACTATGGAAGTAATGTGTGTCCTTACTTTAATAAATTTTATCTCATTGTTGAGAATTCCATTGTTTAAACACAATAGTTAAAAAACATTATTGTATAATTCGTATACTTGGTAACACACGTATGTGTAATTAATGTAATAGATTAAAAAGGTTACACAAGAGTAATAACTGAATTTCATATTTTTTTATAATGTTGGTAAACGTGCCACACGCACACATACACACTTATACGTCCATTGAAGTCATGACTTGTCATTTTATAGCATCTTTCATGATTCCCTTCGAATTCCGAACAAAGTGGCATTTATTAGAACTGAAGGTAACCTGAAAACCTTTCACGATTTTAACAGGATACGAATCATCTTTAAACGTAAACTATTGTTTACTTAAAATTAAATTGTATTTGTTAACCAATTCTGTAACAATTTTTATATTTATATAACTGCATTCAGAATTATGTCTGTCTGTGTTTTTGTGTTCGAATCACTTTAAGGATTTTTAAGAAATAAAAAAAAATTATAAAAAAAATATATATATAGAATTAAGTTTTCAAAGTTACATTATAGTTAGGTTAGTTCAGAAACGACTTAAATTTAGAACATGGTACATATTATAATAATATTAAATACGTATTTCTTATAAAGCAATATTATAATATATTTATCAGGACATTTATTCAATTCCTTAATCTACATGAGGGGCCTCGTTGAGAACAGCCGTGGGTCGCTCACCTTGCGTCGCCCTTGCGGGGGAACTTTTACTATTACTCTGAGATATTGTGTTACGTATATATAAATAAATAACTATTGTTTGTAGTTTAGGAATTGATAAATAATTAGAAGGGATAGTGTAATAGTTCGAGGTCAGTGTCTATTTCATTTATATACATATATATTTTATATAGTTTGCTATATTGTTCGTATTTATTCTAGTATTCGAGATTTAGTACAGTTGTAAAGATACTTACAACATTTTATATATAGAGCTTATTTCACAACATGCATTGGATAGGTGCCATCATAAAATCACACAATTTTGACAGGATAAACCACGCGGAAGCTTAAAAAATGCTTTTCAGTGAAGATGAGGTCAAAATCTAGGTTATAAAATTATCGTTGGTTGGAGTTAGTCTAATTTCTAGACAATTTGACGGTGCCATTTTCCATAACATATTTGACACAGCTATGATGAGATACCATGAAATAAATGAATGTAACATGTAGAGATGTGGACTCTGGGGAGATCCATTAGATTTAGATTATTTTAGTGCTGAATTAGAATGTGTTATTTTGTTATGTTTTTTTAATAATTATTTTGTATGCACCAATGAAATGATAAAGAAATACTGTTATGTTAGTGTTAAAAAGGTGAAAGTTTTATTTATTTACCACACACGCAAAAATGTATGGATGGAAATTTATACAAGTTAAACCATCTTGAAAGATATTTTTCTTTATCCTGAAAAAATATATATTCCGATTTTGTTATATGGAAGTGAGTGTGCTGTCTGTTACTTATAGATTGTTTAATTTTCATTTATAACACGAGCAACACCGCGGGCAAAAAGCAGTTAATAATATTATAGATAAAAATCAAATAAAGTTTTATTGTTATAAAACATTAACCACTTTTATAAAATGTATTCTTTTATTTTATTGAAAGGTCAATAAACACCTTTCAGGCTAAACGTGATGATATCATTAGATTTGTGCGGGTTTTTTGGGAGGGTTTTATAGAATTTATATACTTTATTTATTACACTGTGGTTTTATATGCAAAAATGATAATAACAGAATATCTTGTATCGGGTTGGACTTAAATAATGAAGTTTAAAATATAATATTATAAATATTCTGTTAGTCAATGTTAGTATAAAATCTTTTGGATTACTTAAAGGTCGGCCATTTTATATTTACTTTGTAAACATTATTCTGATTCTTAAGCATATGTCATATCTTTAATGTTAAATAAATATAGTCAAGTTAAACCAATACGGACAGGGATATAAAATGAAACATACATTGCTTCAGAGACATTCAATCCACAGACAATAACTTAAGATAATTACGTATTGAAATTTATATTTTAAACTTTAAAAAATAAGAATTCTGCAATTAATGACTAATTTTTAATCACAACTCTAGATTCTATACAATTTGTAGTAGAATAAAGTTTTCTATATTTGTAGTAGAATAAAGTTTTCTATACAATTTGTAGTAGAATAAAGTTATTTATCCTCAACCAGCGCTAAATTAAAGTTCAAACAAACAAAGAATATTTATATATATATATATATAACATACTGTTTGTCAGTTAGTTATTATATAATAGTTATGATACATGTTACGTAAAGAATGCGTTTGTTAACTGAGGTCACACGAAAATAACGTAGATGTGGGTTTGTTTCCATTTTTAATATTTTGGGCTAATAATAAATAAATGATGTGAGTGACATTTTTATTTACATTTTTAAATATATTAATATGTCCATCTAGTATTTTTAAGAAATATGTATTATGAAGATCGTTAAATAATTTAGAAAAATATGTGTAAAAAGGAAAATGGACTGTAATTTTCAAACTATTTAAATAGTTTGGTTAGTATTAGTTGAAAATGTATTTAAATTTAAATGTCCTTTTGCCTAAAACAACTATTCTTATCTTATTTCATAAAGATCAGTTCAGTTACTGGCCATAAATTATATTTACATGCGTGTACGAGAAAAAAGCCGTGACGTGTGCAATGGAAGCAGTGCGATGCGCTCTGGTACCCACTTTCACTGGTTGATTTATAAACTAAGGTAGACAAATATAATCCTTATATATGTAGAAAGTATATAGTTATCTTACTCTATAAATTAAAGTAAAAAAGGGAAGAAAATCTCTCTATCTCACAAAGATTTAATATTCTGTGTGAAATGGACATAGCTTCTATCTCTTTCTAGACATTTAGCATCGTCGAATGAATTTCTACTTAAGTTGCTTGGTTAATATTTTTGATTAATTTGATTTTTTTGACTTATTTATCCTTTTCTTGGAATCTTTTATATATATATATATATATTTCCAATAGTAAGTTTAAATTCTAGTCACAACAAAAATGTTTAGACGTAGACAAATTGATGACGAAGCGTGAAGCTACCGAAAATGTCAAGCACGGTATGGAAAAGTGACGAAATTCTTACATACGCTATTTGGCAATTTCATTTAGTTTTTACACTAAGATTTGTTTTTCTGAAAGGTTAGGTAGAATATATATTAAATGTTTCCAATTATCACCAATAAATTATGTTTATTTGTAAAAATCTAACGAAATATAACAATTTATAAACAGCAATACGGCGGAACTAATTTTTTGTTTGAAACTAGGTCTTCACTTTACAAGTCCTGCACGTCTGTCTGTCCGTCACGTTGCGTAACTGTAGATGTATACGTGGTTTGATTGTTATTGGGGTATTTAAATAATTTTGGTTGCAAGATTCTCAAGTAGCAAAACTTAAAATCAAACATATTTGTTATTTTAAAAACTTATTCTGGCTTTTTAACTCGTAGCCACAAAGATAAGGTTTAAATTATGGGAGTTCCTTTCCTGATTAAAATAATCAATAAGATTCTTTAAGTTGTCATCCCTAAGTGAATCAAATAGAAATTAAACTTTGTTTAAAAGTCCGCCATTTTGTAAAAAAGTAGACATTTTATATGATTTGTCCTCGACACCAAATTATGACCGAAACCTAGATAACTAAGTATGTATTAGCATATTTTTTATAATATTAATTTTAAATAGAGACAAATGATCATTGACCTTACATTCTAAATAAGTCATGTGCAATTAATATTGTAATGTTATGCCACCATTTTGAAATCGCAAACTGTTTGCAGAAAAACAAGACATTCCATCAAATAGTTGAACTCTTGCTTAGAGTTGTGTTTTGATTATTTATGACGATTTTAAAACATGGATGCATTAAAGACTTTTTTAACGATCTTGTATTTAATTACACTAATTGCATTGATTGATTGATTTATAGCAGTTACAATTGAATGCTTACGGAAACTTTTAATGAAGTAAAATATAAAAATATAACATTTTAATATCAATAGCATTGTTTAAAATTTTATATTAAACGGGATTAAGATTCATTCTGTTATGATCTGAAGATAATAGACGACCGAAATTAATATTCGATCTACAATCTGAGATTAAAATTTTTTCGCCGACTCAATGTACAGTTAAATATGTTTTGTAATTTCAAATAACAAAACTTGGATCAGGATAGATAATTATTTCCGTCAGTAATCAATCATGAATGCAACTTTCGGCAATAATCGAACATACTCGAGTAATACTTGAAGATATCTTCGTTTATGTCTTGTCATGGTCTTTGAAAAGAAGTCGGATTAAAAATATGAAATATCCAAAACATATTGAGAAGCAATAAGATGCCTTTTAGCATTTCATTTACCATGAATCCATTTTATTTTCACACTTTCATCGCAAATTTTGTCAAAACAAATTTAAATCAAATGAATCAAAGGGTGGGAAGTCGGTTTTAAAAATATTACTATAGAGTCACCTCCAGAAGGTGACTCTACTAATAGAGCGCGGTCTGAACTGGCCGCGATTAAGAGTCTTGATACTTGGTCTATAAATACTACCTTATTTATTTTAATGGATTGTTGGCCAACTGTGGCCCAGTATCTCAGGCAACACCTAAATTATAAAGAGTAATTAAATTATAACGGAATATGAGAAAAATAAACGAAGAGATAAGTATATAAAAAATATTTCACAAGTTGTCTAAAATATGACAACATATTTTAATAGAATAATAAGATGCCTTACATAATTTTCAGGGAAAAATAGTAATTTGACGAAATGTTCTTGTAATATTTTTTTCTGACAGCCGGTTGTTAATTGTCATTTCATTGTGCTTAATACCTACTTAAATGTGTGATGAAATTACAAATAAGGTACCAACTCACTTGATGGCAAACCCTTATATGCCTGAGGGCTCATTATACCGTATTCGTAAGACCTATTGACCCACTGTGTTGACCTTCATAGGTCAGTAACACAATAACTTGCCGTATGTAATAAAATTGGGCACGGTACTCTATTAAATTGTTTTCTTTTTAGTTTGTGAGTAAATCAAGTTTAAACGCACACAGCGCGTTTATTAAATCTCGTTTTAAGGGATTTTTTTACGTAACGGATTCTAGAACGTTCTTAAGGGAAAGGTTTGAGAACGACTGGTCGTTTGACAAGGTTTTTAATTTCGTCACGTTTAATACAATGTACGAAAACACGGAAGAAAATTATCATTAAATGTCTTGGAAGTTGTGTTTTTTACACATGTCATAGTTTCCCAAACTTCTGTTATATATTTTTTAATAGATACAATTTATAAGCGTCCTTAGACTATTATTTAATATTGAATTATAAGCCGCTGCAAGTATAGTTACAAAACGAGAATAATTCACGTATTGGGGTCATGTTTCAAAACTTTTTGTCGTTTGAAAGTCGATACGTTCACTTCAATAGTATAACTATACATGTCTCGTTACTTGTCTTGTCTTGGTTTGATTGCTAGTTTTGATTTTACCATGTGTTGCCAAGAACAAACAAACAAACAAAAATAGGAAGACGAATATATTATTTAATGTGTTAGAAAATAAATAATCAGAAGTCTGCGTGATAGATGATAAGTGGCTATCATCTATCTGGAAGGTCAGCATCATAATCATACAGTTGAGTTACCACCTTAAGAGAAGTTTCATACGTGGTAGAGCCTATGTATATTTTTTAGATTATAGCTCGTTAAAAGCCGCCTTCTCGTTCGGGGTGCTAGTCCGGAAATATCACCTTTAAATAACAATTGGCTACAGAGAGTGAGAAAGCCACATGCTCAAACCCTCTCCCTTCTTCTTCATATATCCTAATCCTGCATCCCTCCTCATTTCTTAAGAATGGAAGTGGCCTGCATCATTTTATATTTGCAGAAGCTCATGGGGCACAGCACCAGATAGACCAGATAGACCGTCTCGTTGACTATGATAATTTAGAAACGGGTATTTTAATTTAATCAAAATGGAGAGATGAGGAGTGGGAGATTAAAGGAAAAGAAAGAAAGGAGGATTCCAGCTCCGTCGTACGAAAAACTAATAAAACTATTCATCCAATCTTCTACTACCTGGTTATTATGTGATAAAATTACCTCATTTACGAGCCGCTGTAAATTTGGCCACAATAACACTTAAAACAGTAGATCAAAAAATCATAACTAACACACTTCTATATTAAAAAAAAATATATTTTTAATATTTCTAATTAATTGTACTACAAACAAGATGGACTCTGTCAATAAGTCAATATAATTATTTGTCATTGAGGTATCTCGTAACCCTTTCATTTCTATGGGTTTTTTAATATTTATTAATTCATATCAGGTCTGAGGCAGCCCTTACTAGCCCTTTGTCCTATCTATCAGTATGCATGTCTGGTCGTTTCTCAGAAACAAAGAATCATAAATCTCACTGGCAATTCCATTTATATTTAAATGCATTAAGGAATGTTTGTTTATTTACTTTTTAAATTCCTTCGAATAGTGAAATAAATGAAACATGAGGTAAGGTATAAATACCCAAAGTGTGTATGTGTGTGTGTAAAATTGTGTTGGCCTTGAAGTTTACGTAAGTATATATGGAGACAAATGTCAATACATTTGTCAGATGTAAAGTTACAGGTTGATGTCGATATTTCTTTCATTGTCAATATGAATTAATATTCATAAAAAAAATTAAACATACCAGTTGATTTGTATTTTTTGTTTGCATTCAGGCAGAAGTTTGTTTCTTATAAAATATCTCAGACCGCGACTTTGTTTGTAAAGGAAATAGGATAAATTGTCGGGTTTTCTGTTTGAAAAACGTATTTAATAGGTTTTTATCGAAAATTATGGACTTCTTTAAAAAAATATATCTACTATTTAACCCTCCTAGGGATGAAATTAAAAAAAATCCCATCATAATGACTATATGAGTAATTCAAGAGTTGATGGAGCAGTCAGAACGGACGAGTCGTTTTATTTTGCACATTTTAGTGATTGCATGGTAGACAAATAAAAGCCAAGTTTATTGCAAATATTTGCACAAACATTTGTATAAACTGGGCAAATAGGCCACGGTTGCATGTCAATTATATTGTTGTATAATATATTTGTTATTATTTACGTATTTATCAACACTACATGAGATGAACATTTAGCGGCTCCATTCTAATGAGTTTAACCTCTCTTCCCTTCCCTTTTTCTTAAATGACACTACTGTTAGATTAAGAGAGATGGCAATATCGTAATATAAATTCATTTTAAAAGTTTTGTACTAAAAATTTAGCATAAAAGTAAAAACTTGTAATTATTTCAGTAAAATAGATATTTAAAAAACAAACTCCTACGAAAGTCAATAGCGCAAAAAAAAATAAAAAAATTGTAGCGGGGTTTGAACCTGCGTCTTAATGGGAAATCGGTTTGTCACTCCGTCAACTAAGCTATCGTGTCAATGCTTTTTTTTATATTTGTTTCTAGTCTATTCTATTTCTCGCAGTCGTATCGGTAAATGGATGATCTTCCTGTAATTATAAAGTATTATATCCAGTGGATAAATAAGGATCCCTTTGATTTCAGAAAGTATTCATAAACTAACCCCTCCTCGATTTCGTTTTCATTCAAACATTAAGAATTATACAATAATGGGTACTTTTTTATAGTTTAAGTGGCCTACGTGCGAAAAAGACAGCGAATATTCTCGAACAATACTTACATTTTGTATTGACCTATTGACCGACTTAACGGAGAGAGGTTTTGTATTATGTAATGTTATTAGGGGTTATTGTTTTGTTACGTGATGGATATTGCTATTATATTGTGATGATGTATTTATATACTTAATATGGTAGGAATAATTTTTCATATAATAAATAATTCATGTAGTTGAATATTTTTGATTTTAGCTCTCTGTCTCTTTCTCTTTCCATATCACACATTATAACACTTACTTGACACATCCCCCCCTAACATGTGATATAGTTTGGATGACCCCCCCCCCTCTCCCTCCCCTATTAATAGTACATTAAAAAATTATAAATAAATGCCTCCTAGCTATCAGACACAGAACAAATATATTGCGTGAAAATAACATCCATCGGTCAATTGATCAGTAACAGATTTGTTATTTAATCTGTTTATTATTTGCCATAATATTTTTTAGTACAGCCTTTTATTTCTTTTCGTTTTTATAATCCGTACTTTCAGTTTTTTATAAAGCGTTTGTTATATCATAGATGGAGTTTTTTAATTCTTCCCAAGGTAAAGTTGTATTTTATATAATAACCTAGTGAAGAAGCTGTACTATACAATATCTTATTATAATCTGTGCATACGTTGGTGTGTGATGTTCATACAAACAGACAAACCGATAAAAAAAATTATAAATAATTATTATATGTAGATAAAGTATAATGTAAAAGATTCTTACAAACACAGTTACTGACTGAGCGTTTGAAGTCAATTGCTTCGAAATAAGGTGAAAAATCTTTTTTAATTTGTAAAAGAGTATAAGTTGGCGTAGAGATCGCATTACTTAAACAATTTCGATGAAACTTTGAATTCGTCTTCTATAATTGACGACGCTGAGATGGTGACATAATAAGAAACATAAGACCCATCGAAGAACCTCAAAACTCAAGAATGGTTAAACCTTTTTAAAAGAGTCATTCTTTTTTCTGATGTTCTGAATGCAAAGCAACTTTTTTATCTAAAAAAGATTTTTGAATAGATTAGATTACTTTCAGAGTTGCGTGCCGATTATATGCATCGACCCTGCTCGCTCAATCTTTCACAGTACGACTACATATTATATATATATCTACATATATATATATATATATATATACATATATATATATATATTTATATGTTATACAACAGTAGATAGCATCCGGGAGGATTTCTCAAATATATTTATTGCATTTTGAACGCTATGTCCTTATTCATAACGACCCTGTGTGAAAATGTTAATGATTTTAAATTATCTACATGCATTTATAATATGAAAATGGTTTTTATTATAATTACTTTAAGTTTATTTCTCTTTAGCATGTTTGTATGACCACTTTATACGCAAGGCCGTCTTGTTGCAGACACGAGACGGTATAGAGGTAACAAAATTTAATAATAGCAGTTCTTTTTTGATATTTATTTATATGAAAAATGTTTCTAATGTAATAAAATGTTCTTATTAAAGTACAATACTCAATAGACATATCAATTTTATATAACTATATATATTTTAAAATAAATAATTAACAAACATGAGGAATTATTTTCTTATGCAGGAAGGTCTACTTGTTCTCAACTCTACATCCTGAAGATCTTGAACAAGTGCTCTTTAGAGACATCGAAAAGAAATAAAATAAAATTGAAACCAAGGCACGGCTTTTATATCTCTTAAGCATATGTTAGGAATCTCAATACAAAGTATTTTTTACATTAAAAAAAAAAATATCAGTTGAATAGTTTTCAATAAAGTTTCGTCGTTTTACTGTTACGCGTACTGTTTACATTTACTAATATACTTATGATATTATATTTTGTTACTATTTCATTATTTTAACATTACCAAACGATTCCGCAATTTACCTCAATAAAAAATACAATATTTTTTATATCCGTTCATAACACATGCAGTGCAGACACAGCTTTACGTTGCTATTTATTGACTCTACTATTATAAATAAAACGACAGCGAATGGATTATCCGAGACCATTATCTTACTGACTACGCTTTTACTTATAAAATTTATAAATTAGTTAAGCTACTATCTATATTTATTAAAGATTGTTAAAGATAAACTCACCAAAATTTTAACCAATCACAAATGTCCAACTTCGTACACTTGCTGCACTTCACGTCACATAACTGTCACTTATTGGTCAAAATACTGATCGTAGTAATAAAAGAGGATATATACAACGACGGCGTATATAACAAATTTTATATATAGATATAAGAAGTCCTTGAAAAAACACCAAATCGTTTGTGCTAGATTATTTTGCTTTTCGATTTCATTCATTTATTATATATTTGTTATCTGTGGATGATGTTTTGATTTTTTTTTGTGTAAACCTTATGGCTTTTTAAGTATTATTGTATTTTTAGTCTTAAAAAAAAACATATAAAATATAATATTAGATATAGATATGTCGATAAAAAACGATGATTGCTCCTGAAGTAAGGATTACAGTATAGGCTTATAAACAATCCTGAAATAATTATAAATATAATAAATATAGTTTTCACGAAAGTATTACTTATTATATATATAATACAACTTGTAAAAATTAATTCTTAAAACACCAGTCAATATTTTGAAATGATTTCGTAGTTTTACGGAACGGTGGATATAAATGAAATATTGTTAAAATTTAGGTCGAAAATGTAATTTATTAATTTAGTTTAATTCTAAATTATTTTTTTAATATGATGACAGCTAATAAACATTCATTGTATTTAATAATTTATTCATGTTTAATTAAAAATATGTATGTATTAAGTTATACATACTCGTACATTGTATTATGTCTGTTTGTCACTAAATATGGTCAAGCTTATTAATTTTCTTGAGCAATATGTGAAGGGAAGTATTATATAGATTAAATTGCTTGAATGTAGTAACTGCTGTATTAAATTACATATATCCACGTGAAATTATATCAAGGATTTATTCGTACGTTTAAATGAATAGAAAATCGGCTAAAAGATGGAAAACAATTTAAATAAGTTGTTAAAAATATCATTATAGTTAAACAAAATGAATTAAAGAGAATTAAAAGGTCGAAAGTTCGAATCTGTAATTGACATTTATAAAAAAAAAACCTCATTTATTTAGTTCTCGGTATTTCAAATAAAATAAAATAGTTACTAAACTTCAATTATATCCATAAATCTAAATCGATAATAAGAAGTGAAAGAAAACCACTGATTTAAATAAACTAATGAACAAAGAAATCGAAAAGCACAAGCATATAAAAAAATAAACTTTAATAAATAAATAATTAATACCTTCTCATCATAAGAACTGACACGCACTTTCCCAGCAACGGCCGAGCCAGAACTAGTCAAGTGGCGGAGCGCAGCCTAGTGGGGGCGGTAGAGCGACAATGACATTAGACAAACTTAAACATTAATTAGGAAATTTTGTCTAATGGGAAAAAATAATCATCATTGAGTAATATTTGGAGTCACGTGCCCTTGACATGTTGATTTCGATGAAATATATAACGGAAATTATTTATATCAAATTTATTAACATTCAGTATTTAAAAAAAAATAGGGAAAAAAATATTTTCTTGAAATAAAATCCTACAAAATCAAAATCCGTGTACACACTATAAGATTGCGTGCGACGGACAATGCAGTTGCGCAGGCGCAAGAAACTTGCATTAACATAAAGACTCGCCCGATCGAGTTCCTCGCTACTTTTATTTGAACGTTATGAAATTATCTCCAATGGGTATAAATAGTTTTATGTTGTGAAATTATCAGAACCCAGTAACTTAAGTAGATTTCTTTGTTATAAAATATAAGCTTGAGGCTTTTCTACTTTTAATCTTGCAAACTAGTTTTATAGGACATTTTCGATTTTTTAAACCAGAGTGGATTTTCAAATATGTGCAGTTTTAATATATGCGGGGTATTTAAAGAATTATTTTCCAAATTTTAAGCTTTTCCGCCCATATATTAATACAAATAGAAGCTTAGAAATAGCTAGAAAACAAATAGAAGATAGTATAAAACATCCATTCAATAAAAATCAAACTCATGTAACAATAAAATTTCAGAAGCTAGGTTCCTCAGGGTTCGGTATTTGGCCCTAACCTTCTCTTTACATATATCAACGACTTCAATACAAAATCACTAAACCGGTTATTACATAATGACTAATTGCTGTATATTTTTAATCAAACATGAAGTTAATCCACACTATCGCCTGACCCATTAACATATAACCAAAGAAACTTCCTATTCCGAATATAAGTGAAATGTTTTTATAACTTCCGTATCTATTTCCTTCATTTAATAGAATTTATTTGCAAGTTCCTTTTCAAAGACACGCGAATAAAAATTGTTCGCAGGAACCAATAGCATAACTAACTTATTTTTAATGATTGTACTTAATTAAAAAGATTGATTTGTCTTCTCTTTCCAGCAGTACTTAATTATATGAGTCTATCAAGGTGGTGAATAGAAAATATGATTTTTAAAGTCATAGATTATGAGATGCCAGTCTCGAGTAATTTCGGAAGCAACCAGTGACACTGAACCATTAGGTTCCAGGTTTGATCTTAATGATAGAATATGGGCATACATATAGTCATTTTCTGTTAGCAATAAAGTTATAAATAAGATTCAAAAGTGTTTCATGAATGGCGGTTTCGCAGCCACTTCCACCATCTTAAAATCTACCATCTTTTATGAGACCTAAGGTTATTGTCAATGATCTTGCAAGGCCAGAACGCATCGCGTGACGTGCAGCCAAGCATAGAGCTTTCTACTGCGGAATTGTATTATATCACTTAGTTGTATTTAATTAAAGTTTATTAATATTCTGCTTATAAATAAATGAAAGAGGTATAATTAAACATTTGTGTGTACTAGCTTTTACTTTTCAAAATTACATGAAACTCGATCACAACTTAAAAAATCCAGATTTTATTTTTGACACAATAAATTTATTGTATGTTATCTGTTGCCAACAACGTCATCAACCTCCTATACGCCTAATAAATAAGTCTATCACCACATCAAATTTATTATAATATTAAATTTCATCAAAATCGTTTGAGAGTGGCCCAAACAAAATATTTTCTTAATCAAACCATATTAAGTGCTCTGATTTATAATATATATATTATTTAAATACTTATTTTCAACAGACTTTTCGTTATTTGTTTATTATTGAACAAGAGATTTTTGACCTCTAAACGAAAAAAACTTCTTATCAAAAACCAATTGACTAACATCAAGCCATCAATCTGTGTATTGAAAAAGTGTGCGCGTTGAAGTCTTTTGTACGAGTCTTTTTTCCCCACTTCAAATAAGAAGAATAATTTATTTTTTGTTGATAATTCTTGATTTATTGATTGGATTGTTTAAAATTAAACCTGTTTTTGAAACTAATAACTTTATCTAAGTTTATTATTAAATTACTTATATACAATTTAAAAATATAAAATATGTATTAATCGAACTAGAGTAATATTTATTAATTATTTTTCTAACATTTATTGATTATTTTTTGATATAATTTAAATCACTTTTCTATACTTCCACTTCACCTCTTATATAACGCTATTAACCGGCTTTGGTTACAAAATTACTTGTTTGTGATTTTTTTATTATCTAAGATACTGTTTGAATACAACTCAGTATAACCAACATAATAAACTGAAAACAATAGAATTAAATTAATTGTTAACTTTCCTGTAAATTAAACATATCTTCAGAATTTTCCTGTATTGTTTAAACAATAATATAAAGATTGTTATCAATGACGAACAAAACAAACATGAAATTACACAAAATGTATTAAAATAATTAACAAATGATACAATTTATTTGTAATTCTTTATTGTGTTGAAACTTTACTTTCACTCTTACGCAAAACTAAAACGGTTCGCGGACGGAATTCAAAGTGTGGAATTGATTATTTGTTCATTGAACAATACCACGATATTAATATATTTTTTTATTATTTCACTAATTGTTTTAGATTTTATTTACAAGCAGACGGAACATATCTTCAATCGGAACTTTATTTAATTTAAGAGGAATCAGTCCCTGACTTAGGTTTATTTAAAAAATCGAGAGAGTTACTTTTATATTTTTAATAATAATAAAATCAGCACAGTGATATGCCCTAGACATAAAAAAATATATTTAAAAGAAATTGTAAAATTTTATAAAGGTCTATTATACGACTATTTTAATTTATACACAAAATTTTACTTTATAAAATATAAAGAATATATATATATATATAAATATATATTAATATATATGTAAAATATATATATATATATATATATATATATATATATATTACAAGTCAAACTAAGTATTCTCGTTTTGGGTTAATGTTCGGTCTCTTTCCCTAATTAGAAAGGAGGGCTTTACCCCCCATTAGGACATAATGGGCCTTAAAAGACGAGAAAACCTTCAAACAAGTGGAACCAGTAAAACTTGATGATACAAACAGACATAAATTATATTGTTACTTCATCTAAAGGTTTATTAAGTTTTTATGACGAGCTTCAGTGATTAAAATTTAAATTAGTCAAGTTTTTAAAGTTCTTAGTAATACCGGTATTAACTATTTCTAAAGTGATCATTCAAGCAAGGAGCTCTGGATATTTGTCAATTTAAATAACTATTTTTATTGCCTTTTACTTCTAAAACATAAAAAAACGGAGGTGTTATTACGTATTAAATTTGTGCAAGTTATTGCTTAGCTCCTATAATATATTTGCACAATTTACTATATATCTGCTAAATCGTATAAAAATTATAAAAATAACTATTTAGCAGTCAATAAATGGCAATCTGGTCAAGTATAATGAATATTGTAAGCCGCCCTTGAGACAAGTTACGCAGTGGTTTCAAAACCGATTACGTAATACTTTACGTAATCTGCGCTATTTGTAATCTGTATTGATCACCTCTCAACTATTGACAGCTGACAGCTGTCAATTTGACTATTACAACTACTGTCAAAGTAACATTTGCCGCCAATAGTCGAATGATATGCAATGGAATGACAGTTCCAATGGTATTCAGCCAGTTATGAATATGTCAACATGGACAATGTGTCGTTTAGTTTTATAAGCGACTGCGTCAAAAAATTAATCCGGTATTTATTTATTTATGTAAAAATGTATATGTGTATAAGGCAATTTTAGTTAATCTATTTTTCACTGATTTTTCAAAATGTACACAACTAAAACCTTATCTTCCATCAACTGTTTAAAATGAATGTGTAAGCTTCTCAAAACCGATAAACGGAAATAATCGATCCAAAAAAAAATATTAGTTTTTTGAATATCACAAAAAAACATACGGACTTATTAAAGAATACAATTATTTTGTAACTAGAGAGTGGAGACCAACCTTTATTTTTATATTATAAATTAATTTAAGAAATTATAACAATTATATAACTATAAAAACTGCTTCGTTTTTAAAAGTAATATTTTAACTTACTTTTAAAAAAAATATATTTTGCATACAAAAATACTTCGATAGTTACGATTAAAATCCAATACTAAGACTCATTATAATGTATTTAATATACATAATATACATATAACAGGACTTATTATTTATATTTTTTACATATATTATGACTTTGCTCTGATGCTTGGAAACACAGTGCGGCCTTCCATAGTGAAAGTAGGTATCTGTATGTGTGGAACTACCAGAATACGCTGATACCTTAGCACGTGATGTTTACTTTGAATAACAGATCTTATTAAATGGACGGCTAATTCATTATTTTGTCGCTTGAAATGATATAATATTTTTGTTTAAAGGCTGTTGCCTTTAGTTATTTATATAATTTGGTTTCATATTAATGAAATGTATCTGGATTTTGAGTTAGTTATTTGATGAGGAAAAGTAGGTTTGCGTTAGATAATACTTAGTTAAATGTGTTCTTTATTATAATATTATGTTAAAACTTTAAAAAAAAAATTACTTTAAAAAAAAATCAGCAATATTATATATCGCCCTGATTGCAAAAAATCAGGTTCGCAACTAAAAAAAAAGTAACGGAAAGTATTATGCAATTACCCACGTAATATTTAGAAAATAAATAAAAATAACACGTGTACACATAGCAACACAGAACTCACATTAATTACCAATGAGGCTGTATGTTTTATATCACTCGCGGTATTGGATATTGTATTTATATTTACATTTGAATACACGACTCTTCTAACGCGAATTCTGACACAGACTGAACGGCCATTGCTTCGTTTGCTGTTACAAAGTTACGTGCACACTGGCTGCTTTTCATTCTAATTTCGTTACTAAAATCCATAAATATTATTACTGTTTTTCCTTCGTATTTATTTGTAATATTAATGTTTTTTTCTACTCACATAAATCAAAAAGAAATAGATATAAAAGAGATAGAAAGTCTAGTGGTGAGTCAAATAATTTAGCATAAATATATTTTTTTATTCCACCTATTGTATGGATCTAATGTAATTTATTGAATTTACAATTTATTCATGTAGTATATATATATATATATATTTTTATCATTAAGTTAAAAGACATCACCAGTAATACAAGTATGTATAAATCTTTACGTCAATTGCAGTTTCAAACACGTTTCTTCGCACAGATTCTACAAAACCATTCAATTTGTTTGTTTGTGTGTCTGTGTGTGTGTTCTTGTGTTTTGTTTGATGAAATATATATTTAACGGCATCTTTAAAAAAAACGATGTCTCAAATTCCTTTTTTTTTTCTTATCATCAGGATCTGTATGTAGCTCATATTTTGGGTCAAACATTATCTTGGATGAAATCTTAATATTTGAAAAAATATTTTCTTAGAATAAACTGTTCATTCTTATTTATTTGGTTTACCTCAGTTCATTTATACATATTACTGTATTTTTAAATTGTTAAACTTATAACTGTAATATAAGATGGTTATATCTGGTGGTATGAAAATGTCTGAGAAATTGTGTGATGTGATGCCATCATCATCATCATCGTCGTCGTCATCATCATCGTCATCATCGTCGTCATCATCATCGTCATCATCATCGTCGTCACCATTCCTTTGCCTGGTATTCACGAAGAACGAGTACATGTAGAGTAGAGTACATTTATCATCAATATATTTCATTACAATCAATACACCCAATAGCTATTAGACTCTCTCCCCGACGAACCCCCCCCCCCCCTTCATTAGTGGATTTCTGTTCTGATAATAGTTTGAAAGAAATAAAATGATTTAAAATAATTGTAATTTTTAATAATACTTTACTAAAAACTAAATAAATATACACAATTTTAAGCACTCCCCGAACATAATATTCCGAAGGCTGATATAAATTTACCGTTTATAAACGGAAATACTCAAAATGGCCAGAGTATATTTACAACATAGATCCTTTTATGCGTCACAATATACCATTTTTGTAAAAAACTATCAGTCTTAGCTGAATTTGTTAATGATCTCACTCATAACTTTCTGGCCCACCTGAACTATAATAAGCCCCAAATAAAGTAATACTGGTACTTTACTTAAATGTTACGTGTGGGACGTCATGACAAAAGTATATTTTTATTTAAAGGTCAACTAACATTTAAAAAAGCAATAAATTAACATCAATCTTAACTCAATTGTAACAAGAAGTGAAACAATGTTAATTAAAGTATATAAAGTATATAAAGCACATAAATATAATAGATTAGGCAGCTGTCGGAAAATTTATTTTCTTGTATACCGCTTTAAATTGTGTGGTGTTTTATAAATGTGATTAAAATATATATTGAGAATTATTTTGAAATCGATATATAGGTCGATCTATGTCGTTTAACAGCAATGCTACATCAATATTATTTTATCGTGTTTGGTGTTCATAGTTTTCAATAGGAAAATATTGATCATGATTAAGTATTTCAACGATATCGTTAGTAAATAAATTAAACAATACTGGATGAAGTTGAGGTCCTTGAGAAACTCCAAAAAGATTTAGAGATACTGACTACTCCAGATGAATCCGATTCCCTAAGACTCCAGTAACAACAACTTCCTTACCATGGCGTAATAAGTATATTAACATTATTCCCATAAATTCATATATTTAAACATTTTTGAGAATAATTTTGTGAGTGGTGGTATCCGAAGCCTTAACATATTTTGTTTTTAAATTTTATAAATTAAAATATATATAAAAATAAAAATAACAAAACTGTTACATATCTTTAAAACAGATTTATTGATAATATTGACAGCTCAAAACTATGTAATAGTCATAATTTTATTTTAGGGCAACACTCGTTATAAATCAGCAATTATTAACTCAAGATTATGCAATAAATATACAAGGAGTTGATCAATTAAATCAACTTTCAAGTTTTATTTGCCAATTGGATTTTATTTATGAGATTGATATTTACTTTATAACTGACAACTTTCTTGAATAAGACGTATCTATAAATACGACATCTTATTCGCTTTTGTTATGTATTACGCGTAGTTAAAGTAAAATATAATTAAAGATAATCATGTAAGCAGGATGTTATGGAAATGAGATTTTCCTGTTGAGCATAACACAAATACGTTACTTTATATATTATTACTGCGAGTTAGTTCGTCATTCGTTCCTCAATATATGTAAATTCTTTATTGCACACCACAATAATGTAAAATAAAAGACAATTTATAAGAAATAAAAAAAAAAGTAAAAAAAGAAAAAAAATGTAATGCTTTAAATTTGATAAATAAAAAAATACCAACATAACTGATGATTTTCAATAATAGTTACATATTTATATATTATTTGGTTACTATTCGGATATAACATCGCTATTTTTATTATTTATAAATATGAAAGTTAAGTTTAGAACCCACAGATCAAATAGATATAAAAAATATATTAAATAATAAACTAGGAAAAATATTTCATAATATGATACAATAATTAAGACTAATTATTAATCTGTGGAAGGTATGTTTTGTTACACAGGAAATTATAAGTTTTAAAATAAATTAACACGGAATTAAGAAACACAATTTATTTTCATATAAAAAAATATAAAAAGCCTTACACGCAATGGTAACTCATGTATCACTCACTCAGATATTTTTTTTATACAAAGTTATCTTTCAATAAAACTTTTGAAACACAAAATAATTATTTATTTCTCATGGCAAGAAATATGGCGTTCGATTTTATTAAGTAATTCTTATAATTTAATAAGGAACGCTTGTCTGTATGTAGGTACTATTAAGTCATTTGAAAATATATTAATTTAATTAAAATAGTAAGACACAATTAAATAATTTTGTTACAGAATAAAGAACTGTATTACTTTGTTTTGTTTTGTTGTCTGTCTGTCTTTCTCCTTGTCCGTTCGAGTCTTTTTCGTCTCGTTGTCTGTATGTCATTAGGTTTGCGTCCATACTGTCTGTAATGATTATGTATTATATTATTAAATACTTTCATAAGGTCATTTCTTAAATATTAAATTTCTAGGCTTGATATGATATATTTGTACATTGTTATGAATGCCTATTATAAAGTAGTTTTGTGACGGTAACTTTTCTTTTTATTGTTTGTATTTTTCACGCCTGATAGAAATTAAAAGCAATGCACTATTTGAGTTTCTGCTATATTCAATTGGAAGGCGTTCAATTATTTGAACATCTAAAAAATATTAAGTTGTGACTTTGTTTTCATAAATTGAATACTTATTATTCTATCTATTATTTTTATTATAAAACTAAGCTTAAATTAAACATTTTTATATTCTACTTCTTTTTCCCTGCGATGTAGTTGCCAGCTTCGTCTTTGTAAAGATCTTCATTAATTGCATAAAACGCTGGAGAACTGGGACAGTCAACCTGAAATATGAAACTCTAATTTATTATAGGTTTAAGAAGAAGAGGTATAAAAGAAGCTCATTGTGAATTGCCCTCTCACAAGGTTTCATCCGAAATCCAGACACATGACATCGTTCAAGTCAAGTTCACGAGTTTAACGTATATTTTTCCATCTTCTTTTTCACAAGCTCGGCTCTTCCATTATTTCACTATAGGAGCTGAATGCTTGAAGTATCGTTCACACACGAGCTGTCAGATGATGCCATAAGAATGTGCAACACTATTGTTACAGATGAGACCATTTTAAACCAGTTCTAACCCTAATAGCATAAGAATAGAGTCTGAATTTGGTCACTGTTTAGAATGACTTTCAATATTGACAGTTCAACTCATCTAAGAACGACAATTTGAGATCATTAAGAAAAGTTTTATCTACGCTAACTGGACGCCATGACAGTCTTCAACAAATTATTTTAATCCACGTTTTTGCTATAGACTATCCGTTTCAGAACAATGAGATTATATACGTTGTAGTTTTTCATTGAAGAAAGGGAAAACATTAAACTTTTTTAATTCTTACCTTAAAGAACCAATCGCAGACTCTGGTTTGCTGATTGAACACAGTCCCAGGTGTGCAGATGAAGGAGTACTTGATGTTGCCGCCAATACTCGGGACACACCAGTGCCAGACCTGACAGATAATCACGAATCAGAAAAGTAGCTAATTTGTTGTCTGATCTTGGGTCAATCATATTGATTGGTCCCTGTCGTGATTGTGTTTGATTTTAGAAGTCAACATCTGGAACAACTGCAGATATGGCAAAGTAATATAAATGCGTGATACATGATACGTGAATACAAAAATGAACAATGTGTCCATAGTTTATATAAGTAGTGTTATTTTTATATCGAGTTCAAATATTTCTGAATCCACCTTCAGCGTGTCTTGACAAGTGGATTCATTTATGTATAAATTTAATACAAGGCAACGCTTTACCATCGTTTACGATTATTTTAGATATTTATTCTTACGTTCTTAACAGAACTTTGTTGCCACGTTAGCAATTTAAAAAGATATTAGAGAAACATTTTAGACTTGGCTAGACACTCTGTGACCAGTCACAGTTGTGTGCGAAAGTCCTACCGTCAAAAATGAGGAAGAAGTTATACGGAGGGTCTCACAGAACCGTCTTCTCCCTCCCCAGATCCAAGCGGGATGCATAAAAGAGTACTCAAAGCTAACAACTATCTTCTCGAACACAGAACACCCACTTTATCTGTAAAACTTATAAATGCGTGTATAATGTTGTTATACCTGGCACATGGTTTCCGGGTCCGCATAGTATCCAGGTATTTTGTCTTCGCAAGTGAAGGACAAGCCCTGGGGTACTTCCTCGTAAGCTGGGTAATCTTGTCCGGGGATGTAGCCGTCGAGAGACTATTGAATAATAAATATATTTATTTATACCTACCATGATCTCAATACCTTGCGAAAAAAATGGTTGTAATCTGAAATAATATTTACCTAAATAATTTTTATTGTTTTTTATCTTTTGCCTGCTGCTAAGTTAGCTTCATGCAGTTCAAGTAACAAAGAATTGTTGCTGGGAGAAAGGAGAATATAGGATAGGATAGGAATCCTATCCTATATTCTCACTTCTCCCCTTCCTATGAAAAATAAAGTCCCCTTACAAATGTGTTTAAGTATGATGCCGTCCAAGAAAACACATTACAAACCGACTTAATGTGTAAAAGACAATTGATTTGTTTCAGTGTTATAAAAAGAAAATTTACTTCTAATAACCTATAATTATTATAACTATTGTAATTATCTAGTATTAAAAATGTGATGATAACTGAAAAGTTGCTTACGTAACATTTTTTTTTAATGAATTAACTCAATAATTCATACAATTACATTTAATTTACTCGAGCTCTAAATTAAATCTTTATTCTCAGTAAACTGATTATCTATTTAACTGCTTCATTGTAAAAAATAAGTGTGTATAATAAAAAATACTAACATAGGACATGACGGAACAGCGTCATGACTAAGTAGCCTAAAAATATTTTATTTCAAACCGCAAAAAAGTATTAAAAAATAAAACATACTTCATGTTCCCTTCATCCCCCTAGAGCTATTACCAGCTATTACCAGCTAGAACTATTACGAGCGCACTCTCAAGATACTCAAAGAAAAAATTTAAATCCACAGTCAGCTATGGTCCCATTTCATTATACGATCTGAGCCACTCTATCTCAATTGGCATAAATAGCATTCTATAGTGAAATGGCTGTTGGTGAGTTAGTGTTTCTCTCTGGTTGGTAGAGACGCCGCTTAGATATTCGTCAAGGTCAAATCATGTGGTTTGGATTGTATAATGAAATAAGGCCATTAGTTTATTAGTGTTCTATTAAGTAAGTAATTATTATTAAGATACTTACAGCTACAGTACTGTCGATCAGATATAATATGACAGCCACAACCCCCAAGGAACCAAGCTTGATTCCACATATCCGTGACTCTGTCATTGTTTTAGTGAACCTTGGACCTGGAATAAAAAAAAATATACGACCTTCTTTTTATCTTTTTAAACAGTTTTATAGACTGTGGAAATCTGAATCTGGCAAATCTGAGCATAAAAAATTATATACCACCTTCTTTTTTTTAAAGACATGTCTGTGGAAAGGTTCAGTTGATAGAGTACTACAGACATGGCTGTATGGCTTAGAAAGTCTTTACCTTTCTTGTGGGGATAAATAAAAAAAAAATCTATGGAAAATTTAAACTTAATGAATCTATAGTTGTCAATATAATTAGGGTTGTTCATGTTTTATCTCCCATATGATGTCACAGATAATAACTATTCAATGACAATGCGTTTCCAATACGTTCTAATTATTGTTATAATCGATTATGCAAAATCTTGGGATATTGTCACAATGAATGTAAATCTAGATAGTGTTATGCTTACACGGAATGGAAATGTTGAAATTAATTGAGTTTTTGCTAATTATATCCTATTTGTCTACTAATACTAATTAATTGAGCTCTGTACAGGGCATTGTAATATGTTTTGGCTGCTAAATTATATCCCTTATGTATTTGCCAACTTTTTATTGTAAATATTTTTAAATAAGACACTTCTTTGGCTTTTTTTTGCACATCTACACACGTTCTCCCTTGTTCATCCTAAGGTTCACGGGTAGAGAATGCGCGTCTGAGCATTAAGTTAGCCATTTGCAATTTTTTGCAAGTATTAAAATAAAATAATAAAAACCTTGCATCCAGGTCATTATCTGTTTAAGAACGACACTAACAATTAAAATTATAATTCATTACTATTTCTAACAAATAATATTAAAAATTAGCAAAAATAAATACAATAAGTGCTAGGAAAGAATTTAGACAGGAGAGACTATTATATAATGTGATTAAATTCTCATGGATGATGATGACGTAGATGATGATGATGATGATGAAGAAAAAGATGATTAATATTTTAAAGTAAATATTTACGATATAAATGAAACGTTAATGGCTGGTGATTTAAGTTACTATGACCCAATAGAATATATATTTTAAATCGACATCAATACTCTGCGTGATTGACAAATTTTTCTTTTGTTTTTTTATTCTTATCTCAACATTAAATGACCGCGGATTTGTAGAGACTTAACAAATATCGTGTGAAATTGATACCATCTTCACACAATGGCCGCAATTGACCCCCTTTTTATGGTAATTAGGGGAAAAATGGTTATAATAATATTATTATAGTTATTTGCAACTGTTCACTGGTTGGCGTGGTAAAGTTTTGTCTGTCTGTAATTATTAATAATTATGATTATGTTGTAAATTATTTCGTTATTTTCATTGTTTTAATTGTTTAATCTAGTTGTAGCAATGGTTGTGACTGGTTTGATTTTTTTTTTAATTAGATCTATATTTTCTTCTGGTTCTATCTAAAGAGTAAAGTAGGTCATATTGTAAAAAAAATAATAATGATTGATTATATCAGTGTCAATGAACTTTTTAATTTTGATTGAAAATAAAAAAAAAACAACTTAAATATAATACGGAAAATATAAAAAAAATAAAAATTTAATAAAAAAATATATTCAAATAGTTGAATTTATGAAATCTAAATATTTTAATATAACAGTGAATTAAAACTAATTATGACATCTTAGCGAATAATTTAATTTTGTGATTATGTTTCAGCAAAATTATAAAGAATTTTGAAATGCCATTAAAATAATTACTGTCCTAATTAAATGGCATTTTGAAACAAACCACAAAGGATTTTAATTAAATTTATATTTTTTTAACAATAAGGATTCGAAACCCATGTAGTTTTTATTCCTGGGAAACGACGTTTCATCTAATAAAAGGTACCGTCACCCATAGACATCTGCCGGTCTTGTAGTTCCTTTATCGAGTCTATTGATTATACCTTGGCTCTATCAACCGTACTTAAGTTTCCGTAAATATTAAAAAAAATATACAAAAAGAAAAAATAAATTAAAATTTAAGAATTATGTAATTCTGTAATAATTTACATATATTTTCATATATTCCGGAGAGAAATTAACACATCATCAAATTTATTATCCAGATAAAGAAGCGTTCATATATATACAGGGGAAATTCGTAGCAGGCACTGGTAGTGACATCTATAGAGTCGTGTCTGTGCGTCTCTCAGAGTGTCTCACAAACCTTATAACCAATTATAAATAAAATAATTTAAATAATATTTCTGTGTGTGTAGTAATATGTAAAATTATATACAACAGAGACAACATAATATTTAATTATAACGTATTATGTATGTATATTGAAAGTATAAGTTTCACTTTTGATTTTCCGAGAAACAATAGCCTGTCAACGTTTACTTTTTGCACAGATACATAATTATATTTATTTGATAATTCCTGAAATTTAAGAATATCTGATTAGAATATAACATTGCTCTACTTGCTTAAGATTAAATTAAAATTTAAATATAATTTTGTAAAATGATGTTTGAATATTTGTTACGAATATTTTAAAATAAAAGTTATTCGATATATATTTTAAATATTGCTTTAATATTCGGGTTTCCCTTCAATAATTATATCAAACAATAGCTATTAAAATCTAATATCCCACGATTGTAGGAAATATTGCGAGTCACTTTTTATAACTTCCACATGCGTTTGTTTGTCTTTTTGTCTGTGATTTATCAATAGTTCACTTAATTGTGATTTAATTACGTGTAAGTTTTGTGTTATTGTAATATTGATATTAACAAATATTGCTATTTGAATTATATATAACTCAAAGCCATCCACGACAAGAGCATTCATTAGCTTTTATCGACGACTGATGTTTGTGGTTTCAGATTTTCAGAATATCATATCAGGCCTATCATGAACTCTCATAGCTCTATTACAAATATCTTATTTTCAAATTCATCCTAAAAGTAATATTACTTTAATAATATTTCGATAAGTTTTGATGACGTCATCACAAATCTTCATTCTTTTAATGTGGGATACACTATAGACTCCTACGATGAAATATGTTTTTGACATTTAAAATATTAATCTAATATTTGTATCTGTGTCAATTTATTAAATTTTAAAAAGCATTTATTCTTTTTACGTCACAAGGCAGAAATAAAACAATTATGTTTTATAGAGCTCATGAGATAAATCAAAGTAATATTATTGTAATAAAACTTCTTAATAATATGCAGATTAAGAGTTCATGGAAGGCCTGCAGTTCATTTGTAAATACGATTCCATTTTCGACCAATCAAAAGTCACGCCTCTCAACCAGCATGTTTTTGTTAAACTATTAATTAAACTTTGGACTGAAGATCTAATCTAACCTTCATGATATAAGGTTAGCTTGTTTTCTATATTCAATTCAGTTTTGGTCCCACATTAATTATCGCAATAAGTATAATTCTAGCGACAATTAAAGCTATGACATTTAAAAATAAAGATGGCCGGTATGGCCGGTAATTATTTTTGCACAACTCCATGAGAACTTAGATGTTTATTATTATGTAATGTTAATGAAAATCATCATTACAGCTCGCACGATTATTTATTAAATGCGAAATTTTATAGTTTTTGCGCAATGGCGTTGCTCAAAATGATAAATCGTAATTCTTTTTGTAATGTTACAAATTATACTGAATTTGAAACTAAATTGTTTATTTTTAAAACATTTTAAAGAATTGTATTATAAATTAAATTGAAAATGTATCAGTTCTGTTAAAATTTACTTTAATATGCAAAGTCAGTCTATAAATAAAGAATATTTACACTAACCCGTAAAGATCTGAATTATAAAGGAACCATTCATTGACTGAATTAGACAGGAGAATTGCGATATTTCTGAAGTAAAAAAGACTATAAATCTCATCACGTATTGGACTAACTATTTATCTTAAAAATGAAAATTTCAAAGAGATAATCTATGAAAGTGTGTAATAGATTTTAAAGACATTATAGATATAGATATAGATCTAGACAAATATTTTGATATTAATATTATAATCTCATATTATGTAACTGTGACATATATATTACTTTTAACCATTTTTTAAATTTTAAGAATATAGTTGGGATTTCTTGAAATGTGGCTTAATATAAGGAAGAGTATGAATGTCAAAACCTATTATGATATCCATAGATAAACTTTCAATGAGCTTATGATTATTTTTTACCAATTTTTCTAGTTTTATTATCAATTAATATAACGGATTCAACAATTTCATCCTCGGATGTTTCAAAATAATCGTGTTCACGAGAAAACTAGATGGAGGTATTTATTAACAACCTTAACGAGCTGGAATAATAAAAACCATGATTTGAACCTATGACCACTTTGTATTTCGCATATAGTTTAATGTAATATTTTAGAAATATTTTACATTCAATAATTTTCGATGATATCATACAATATTGATTTCTAAGATGTTTTTTGGAATTCAGAGGATTAAGAGTAATGGAAAAAGAGATTCGGTCTTTCAGGGTTCAATCTTAGGCCCATTTCCCTTCCATGTGGTTATAAATGAATAATTTGTCTACTTTTGTAGACAAACCGTATGAGAGCGTATTATTTATTGATGATACTTCTTTGGTTTTTAAAGTAAAACGGCACCTGGTCATGCATTACCCCACACTAATTTAGCGATTTAATTAGCATTGACCAATAATTTAGTATTAACAATCTGTGTTAATTGTGTAACATAAAAGATAATAAACTTATCAAATTTGCAAACAAAGTAACAAAACTCATGTTCTATTAGATAACAAAGCAATGGAAGTGGTTAAACCCACCGTTTTTGTTAGATTTTTTAAGTACATAAGCTTTGTACATAAACTTAATATATAAGCTTAAATATAATCTAAGTATATAAGCTTGATGTAACAAAAGTTGTCCCTCACGGACTAGACTATATGTTACCATGTTCATTAATAATAGTTATTTTCATAGTATCCTACTTTGGGGCTACAGATAGCATTTTCATTTTAAAAATGAGAGCAAAAATTTAAATTGTAGGATTAAAGAAACCCTTAATTTATCCAAGGATTCCCTTAGAGATTTTAAGAGATCAACTAACTGAAGCTACAATAGATACGTTTGTGTCAGAAGACGAAGTAAAGTACTAGTCTTCTGCATTTCTCTTCATTCTTGAAAGGCATCGCATTTGCGTATGCAGATCTGGTTCCTTATGGAAATCGGAAAATGCATAATACTTTAGTGGTTGAGTGAGTTCATAATCCGGCTCACGAAGCGTACTTAATAACTGTTTTGCATCATAAAGAAGTATTCAATCCACGAAGCCAGCTCACATATGATCTAGGCTCTATAACCTTATATCATATAATAAGATCGTATAATTCTATTACATCTGTTATCAAATCTAACCCAAATATTTCACACAACGATATCCATCTGACCTCTGTGCGCCAAAATAGAATGTATTTTTTTATTTGCGGCGGAATATATTTTATTTGGTGAGATACGAATCAGATGTCTGGTAAATAAAGTTGGTCAAGAGCAATGATGATACCATAACTGTCTATTTAGCAAATTGGCATATCTGAATGACCCAACATTTAGTTTAAAAAATCTAGTAAATATGAATTTGTTAGAAATATAAATAAATCAATCTGAACCTATAAAATTTTTATAATAATATTTATTTAGGTTCCAAAATTCAAAAACATTTGTGAATGTTAATTAATTAAAAATCTAGTTTACGTTATCAGACGCTTGCTACAGTTCCTTACTGGATGATCTAGATTTTAATTAAGTCCTAGGTGTAAGGAAATATCTCGACCGCGAAGTAAAATGAGAGCTCAAGACGTTTTGCAATTTCCTTCATATGATCTATGGAAAGAGGTTGTGTGTTTGACAAATTCATTTTAAGGCTATTTTCATTGTTAGATATACTATTATGTAATTTCTTTTATCACTTATAGCTTTTGTAGCTGCTTCGATTGAAAAATCATATAAAACGCGAACTTTATTCTTACCTTGAAATTGACTCTTTTCTTTACAAACTTTAATAGCACTATACCGCTGGTAACATTTAGTAAATATATATATTTATTACTAGTAAAATAATTATTATTCATATATAATTTTTATTTCATCATTGAGTTGGATGGTTAAGATTTAAAATTAGACTTGGATTGTAGGGTTATTTTTTTCAGAACAGGAAATTATCTGTCAAACTCTATAAGATCTTTTTCCCAAATAGTTTTTATAGCTTAAGATTGCAGAAGAACTCTACCGCAATATATAAGGTACTGAAAGATGGGTGGTTAATAATATTTACATAAATAAAAAACACATCTTAATTAGCTATTTATGTGTTATTATATATACAGACTTGTGATATTTATTTTTTTCAATTTTTAAATATTTATTTTTTTTCCACGGACACATCATCCGTACTCTTTTTTGACGTTTTACAATTTTTGTAAATTCACTAATGTATTATAATTTATAAATAGACATTTTAAAAACAAGCATAACAGAAGAGATTATTAGTAGGAATCTTAAAAAAAAAAACTAAGTTAGCGAGTCCTTTGCACAGGTCTTTTTTTAATTTTCTATTTTTTTTGTTAGTTTGTATATATATTTATATATATTTAAATATGTGATTTGTTAAATACCTTTTTCTGTTTATAAATTAAATATTTATCTTATGTAATAATGATTTTATGGTTTTAATACTTATAAATATTTCCATCGACTGTCTAAGCCTCGATTAAGTTTTTTTTCATCTAAATAAAAAAAAATACAAATTATATAAGCTTAATTTGTATTTTTTTTTTACATTTATGGCTAAGGTCTTTATCTGTAATGAAAAATAAAATAAAATCTACCCAGGAAATGAAGCTCTGAAGGTTTATCATTGCAACGTCCTGAAAGAACCTTCTACAAGCCCAGACCCGACTCAACCTTAACTGGGTATCAGTTTCAGTTTCAGTTTCAGTAAGATAGTCCGATTTCACGGTGTAGATGTTTCAAACACATCACAGATTTCGTTTTAGATTATGTTTTTGTTGATCAAAACTTGGTATTAAACTATTTGAATATTTTGGAATTACGCTATAATTGAAGAATAATAGAGTATGGCGTTACAATTACAATGTATATATTTAAAGAGCCAGCGAGATGGATCTTGTAAATAATTCCAACCGCCCACAGCGTCTTGCAATACGTCACCAATGTATAAAGACGTTACCGGAAATATCACATTAGTTCAAAAACACGGACGAGATAATGACAGTGAAATATATATATCATAATTAGCGCCAAACGAAAGGGGGAAATATAAAACGGAAGCTCCTCACACGCTACACGCTCATGCAATAGTTTGTACGCGTATGAAAATTTAGTACTATTTAATTCATTATATTTATAATTGTCTATGTTAAATTATTTTTAATTTGGGTCATTTATTTTTTGATTTTTTTTTTAAATATTTTTTATGTCAATTATAAGTTAGAAATTAAATTAACAAAAAAAAATAGTTTAGCATTAATTATCCCTGCGTTATGCCTATCAAATATCATTAAATTTGTCTTAATATGTAAAATTTAAATAGAGATTTATCTTATATATTAATATTTTTATTCAAACTCTAATAAAAAATACAACATACCTTGTCAACAAACACACGGTAACACAGCGAAAGATCAACTAAACTACTTCGAGTGTAACAAGAGGTTATATACAGGAGAATAGCATAGTGTGGATAAGACCTTATTAATAAAATATTAAAAATAAATATGAAATGTAATCAAAAACAAATGTTATATATCTATAAAAATACAAACAGTTATAGCGGCAGTGTTTAAATGCATCTCATTAGGTTATTTTATTATATGTTGGCTAGCCTACAGTGGAATAAGCAATGGATGTGGCTCCATAATCTTGCCATAATTTGAAAGGAGCCATTGACCAGCAATTGGCTACACGAGTAGACAATGTTTTTTTTTGTGAAACGTCAAACTTTAATTCGCATTTCCAAAAGGGTAGGTCCATAGAGAAGAATCGTTAAGAAATTCTCTAAAAATATTATAAGATTGACATTTTAAAATGTAGTCACCTCAGTTATGGAGTTCTTCAGCTATATGCTGCTTCTGAGGCTTTATGTCAGATAGGAAACAAATCACAACTTATTTAGTTTTATCCCAATAATAATTAAATTTATTATTGTGAGATAAATGGCATTATTGTTTACTTAAAGCTAAGCTATCGTTATTAATTTACACCAGTTACAGAATCCTTATTTTTTTTTTCCAGCACTACCAGATATATGGTAACATTTCTTCGCCACGTATATTAATTAAATTCCTGGCCGTTATGCCATAAATATAGAGTCATATCCACATAAGTCCAACAGTTCTCCCACGGTCCGGTGTTACACTCAAACAACAAGACTAGTATAAACAATTCTTATTTATTGTTCGAATATTACACACTGTAATTAATTTGCGTGAAATTATTGCATTTTCATATTATACAAGATATTTTGAAGGCTTTTTACACTAGTAAGTTTAAGTAAGAAAATATGGCTTATATCTGCCACAAAATGAAATTAAGAAAACCGTAAGAGATATTAGCCATAAATATATAAATATATTTTTTGGGCTTATTTAAATGTATAAAGGAAATATTTTATGTATATTTTTTATTTGTTTTGTTTTGTTTTGTATTCGTCTTTTTAATATTTATAGTGACCAGTAAATTAAAAAATTAAAATATGAGTTTATTTTTTATTGAACTTTAATTTAATTGCTATGTTTATGTTTTTTACAGCAGATTTTATCTTGAAATGACTGGCTTTGTACGAATCATGGTTTAAAGTATTTATCTCATTATATATTCTGAGAACATAAATCTGAAATAAAAATATTGCTTAAAATTCTTCGCAAAAGAAAACCCCCTCCCAATATTAATAAGGAAATATATAAAATGTCTTACTATGACACATTGTATAAAATGTAAGGTTTAATAATATTTATTGTATAAATAAAAAAGAAATTACAAAAAGTGTAGTAAATATATTCAAAATAATATAAATATAATATCCGTCTGTAGGCCTATTGAATCTAAAAATATATTTCCGGTACCAAAGTTTGTACTATCAATAAAGGACGTTCCTTACCTCCAGGGTCTTCCTGCGTAACCTTAGACCTCGTTAGATGTCACACAACAATCAACCTGACCTCCATCCAGGGCGAACTGGTAACTTAAGTCACCATGATCTTCATTGCCTTCCAGGGCTAACTACTTCATGTGAGTACACAAAATGAGGGGTGACATTTACCCATCATTTTGTAGACTCCGGTCAACGTTGCTTAACCGGTGATTTTATTTGCCTTTATTTTATGTCATGACATGATTTAGTGGCCAATAACGCAATTGCCAGCGGCTATGATGTAAGGTAATTGTTCCGGCTCATATATAGTGAAATTGAAGAGTTTTGATGCTTCAAAAAATAATATATTAACTGGTTAATTAACGTTAATCGTTTGATTGTGTAAGATTGCTTGTCATTGAATTGACAGGTTTGATGATGGTTTTTTTTAATGATGAAATAGTCTAGTCTAGACGTTAAAGGCAAATGTCGTGAGAAAAGCTATATTTCTTAGAAGGTATTCAAGAATATGTCACCTTTCAGTTTGCAGTGGAATAGTATTATAGGTTGAAATTATATATACAATTATATTATAATATAAATGTATATAATTTCAATATAATCCTGAATAATTGGAACAATATGAACACAAAATAAAAATACAGCAATTGCAAATAAGATCTAATAAATTATCAAACAAGTATCAAACAACATCAAGCGGGGTATAAACGCATCTGAAGATTACAAACAAATGATTGTGAGAAAAGACGGTGACCTTGCATCCGTGGGATTTCGGACCCCATGGCATGTAATAGTGAATGTATTGACCTATATTTGTTTGTTTATAGGTTAATGTGGCTATATCATGTACGTGACTTACATCTGTCATAGGGCTGACCCACTTATGACCGCATACTCGTGGATACAGATAGTATGTGTGACAAAAGTTTGATAAAGATATTATTTTCTTAATACTTCAACAAGATTAGGAAATTAATTCTTTGAAATATAACAATATTATGAAGATATATCAAACATAAAACGATATAAAGAATCTATTATAATAATTAATGAATTTAACACAATTCCATATATTTTATTTACTTGAAAATATATATCACAACAATTTAGTGAAACGCAAGTTTCAGTAAAAAAAACGAAATAAATGACGTATGTTTTATTGTAATTTACTTACAATCACTTTTAACAGGCTGCTGGTTCAGTGGTTGATGACCCTGACTGTTAAAGGTTATGGGTTCGATTCCCGCACGTGACAATTATTTGTGTGATCCAGAACAAAAATATTTTTCCGAATCTGGTTGTATGTCTGTTACTTACGATAATTTCAATAGATGACGCTGTTGACAATATTTTAATAAAGTACATATTTTTAAATGAAATAAATATTTTTTACAAGTCTGCTATAATATAAAAACTTATATAATTTTCTGAATTATTTGTAGACTATTTTTTTAAAACTTCGATGGACGTCCCGCTATTTTATATTTTACTAGCTGATTCCAGGGACTGCGTCAGCTCCCACAAATCTATGACTAAAATAATATGGTGCTGGCTTATAACGGCTGGTTATAAATAATTTAACTAATACGACTTTCTTATATAGTTGATCTAACTGTCGATTTCTTAGTCAATTATTTTATTGATGCGTGAACATTTTTTAAACATAAAAGTGGAATTAATGAATTTTATATAGAAGTGTCGGCCAGCGCTCTCCCGTCTCACCGCTCCACACACCCCGCACATTGATGCACGCCGTGCGCGTGGTATTTCACCATTATCATTTTAAAAACTATAATAACTCCTGACATATTGGTTGAAATCGAATACTGTCAAGGGCGATTTTGTTAAAAAATAAGTGCCTGTGATAAATAACTTATTCATTTGGATAAGGATTAATATAAAGTTTATTAAAACGACTTCGCAGATAATGTATTATTTTAGAACTATTTTGATAACCATAAAAATGGTTATAGTGGGTTAATATTATAAGCTAGATATATGCTGGCGCGGACTTTCTTTTAGAACTTTTAGAGGGGAACAATTTTGCAATACATTATTTTTGCGTAACTTTCACCGTTTACTCAGCGCACGCAAGGAAAGCTCTAAATTTTGCCGTTTTCGCAACATTTTTTATTGCTGCTCCTCCCCTATTTATCTTAGAGTAATGTTATATAGCTTATAGCATTCCTCGATAAATGGACTGTCTTATACTGAAAGAATTTTTCAAATCGGTTTAGTAGTTCCTGAGATTAGCGCGTTCAAACAAACAAACAATAAATTCTTCTGGTTAATATATTAGTACAGATTATTAAATTACAATATGATATTGGGTGTTAAATAAAACAGTATTGCAATGATTGCTTTACTCAAAAGTGGGTATAGAACTCTGGGTACGTTTATATTTCGTACTATCGACAGATATACCAAAAATTTGATCTATCAAAGACCTTAAAACGGGAAGGTCGCGTAATGTTAGAAATACATATAAACAGACCTTTATATATATACAGAAAATTCTCAATCAATCTATGCAATGGAGAAGAGAAGATTTATCAAAATTACTTCTGGATATATGGGTAAAAAGCATGGAAATAATCTTTCTTCTCATAAAAAAAATATATTAGAACAGCACAAGTAAAATTCTCCTCTCAGCTCCTTTGCGTCTTACCAAAGGAGTCACAATGCTACATTTTCCGCATAAGTAGGGAAAACTATGCCTAATAGTATGAAGAAAATGTCCATCTGTCATTTTTTGAAAAAAGTCTTAACAATTGACAAGAAATGATGGTCAACTGAATGATTATGGCTTTAAAACACACGACAATATTTAGTCTCTATGGAAACAGTTCATTAATCATTAGATTCGTTCTTTCGTTCGTTCGTTCGTTCGCATTCGTCGGTATGAACGCCGAAACTGTCAATTTCGAATATAATTAATAATATACTTTTGCTGTCACTTCTCTTGTAAGATTAAATTAATACATAACATTTAGAAAAGATATTACACACTATAAAAAATATACTCACTAATATTATTGATATTCATTTCAAAACGTATGAACTAACTCTCGATATAAAAAAAACACTACAAACTCATTGCGTGATATTTGTTTATATAATTTGTTGTATATTGACGAAATGAAAAAGTATATAAAACTTAAAAAAAAACAAATACACGTTGGAAACATATAAGGAACGGTTTTTAACAAATGTCGAGTTCCTTAAAAAAGCCTTCAGGTTAGTTGCTTAAAGTAACGTAGAAATAATAATATTACACATACAAAATAAATAAATAATATATATATAAATAATATAATATAAAAATTAAACTTATCAGAAAAACAGCATAAGCTTTCAGTTATTTTTTGAATAAGATATATTGGTTTAAATATTTTTTCAATGTATTTTGATTTTCATATAGGTAGAGGCAGTGTTCGGGGAGGGTTCATCCGGGGCGTCACGGTGAGTGCGAAAGAGATCCCGTGGCGTTCCACAAAGACCGTGACCGTTGGTTTTTTAGTGGGTAGCCTTAAAAATGGAAGCGTCTTCTAAGCTGCCGGGTAGTCTCACATAACCACCCGTTCATTACCTTCTTGGCTGGGGGTATCCGTAAAAGATTTTTCCAACGGAAAAAAAGAGGCAGTGTGTTTCAATTGAAATGCATATCAATTTATTATTATATATGAATAAATGTTATTTAGTATGTATATATTTTTTGTTTGTTTAAGGCCATTTTTGACTGTACGAACATATATACTAATTGCGACCGGGACATCGAACCTGCAACACTTGAACCGTGGAGTTGTACATGGACTCTACCGGTGTAATGCGCTCCACTTGTTGTATACTCTACTTATTATTTCGTTTTATATTTATTTGGTTTTTGTAATATAATTTATGAGTATTTCTATATATAAATTACCTTTGACTTAATAATATAAAACGAGTAAAATTAATAAATAAGTTAAAAGAGTGTTATGTAGTTTCTTGCTTATTCTTCTGCTAGCCTAGCCTTAAGAACGATGCAACTACAGTCTTGCCTAGTCTATTAGAAATGATATCTTTAACTTTGACTTTAATAACGATAGAAATCTAGATATATAGACAAAATATACATTTGCAAATTAGAAGTTTATTGGGAGTTAATATAATACACGTTTTACTAATTATTATATCATCGGCATATCGACAATTTATTATGATAGTGTTTTTTTATTACATAACAAAAGAAATTATAGAAAATAATTACGTCACTACAAATGATGTGGAGCAAACTTCAGTTCGTTACGCATCACTTACTCACACACATGCATAGCGTAACAGGTGGGCGCACACACACACACGTCATGTACAGTATGTTGTACATTTTAAATATTACCTTGCTTCTTTATTGTTAGATATAAAGTTTGGGTATAAGTACTGGTTATTGATAAATATATTATGTTTGTTAATTATCAGTTGTTTTCTTCTATTTCTTTGCATTCAGCATTATCTTTAGTCTCAAGAAAAAACATAAAAATATATATTTGTTCGGTATCAAATATATTAAAATAATTTTAGACAATATCATTTAACTAACATTACACAATCTGGTTTATATAATAAAACAAACTAAGAACATGCTGTATTTCTTATCACTTGGTTACCTTAACATGTACGTAATCTACAACTTTACTTATGCATATAAAAAAAAATATTTTCGCCATAACTATATTTTAATAAGGTTCAATTTCGTATACCGCATTCGCTCATTTACTTTTGTAAAGTCATAAACATTAACCACTATAACTAAACCTCCCACGTCCCTTGCTACTAAACTAATGTATATGGAAGGACTGTTCGCCCATTCTATAATAGAGGTCGATGTTATTGGTTATGTGCGTTCCGATTTTGAGCACAGTTTTTCGAATTCAGAACTGTTGTGACGCGACCGAATGTAGACGCCGGCCGGTTTTGTTTTTAATACGTTGGAACTATTTTGAATTTATTCGGTTTTAGCAAAGAGTTTGTGCTGTGATATACGGACTATTTAGATTCGTAAGTATTTACATAAGTCTATAATGGCCTTGTAATGGTTGATTTAGCTGCACACTGTAAAAATGTGAATATGACTCATTGAAAAGATTATTTTAAGTACTACAAAAGAAATAAAACTCGCGCTGAAACTGAAATTTCTATAAGTGTTATCAACTTATATGCTTGACGTAAATAGTTTCTTATCATTAATATGTTTTTTGAAATCGAAATATTTTTAATTATTAATTTTATTTAACAAAAATATATACATATATTTTAATCGACGAATGATTATGAACAATATCTATCATCAGACAATTTTGACAAAAAAAATGTATTTTAGTTTTATTGTAATTATTATAACTATTTGGGTTTCCTGTAGAATGATGTTAAAGAAATAAAGATATAGAAAGAAATAAAGACATAGAAAGAAATAAAGATACAGTAAGATATTTCCGTTTCACAAATATAACTTATATAATTAGCTATCACAATAGTAAATTACATCAGAATTCGTAAAATATTTCTTGCATTATGCATTAACACACCAACAGACAGATATTACAAACATAAACATATTGTCAAGGGATATTATCTAAACATTAGCAAACTTATTTTTCTATATTTGATATATAAATTTATTCTTTATTATTATTAACCTTATTTAAAATAAATAATTGTGGAAAACCCCATAATTCCGTTAAGTCTAATTAATACTAAAAGTTCCGTAGTGTAATTGAGTCATAGTTACGGAACCCCAAATATGCATTGAATTAGTACGTACATATTAAAATAAGTCTGTATGTATGTGTATTAAATGTAGCCTTGTATATATAAGTCTGTATGTGTGTGTATCAAATGTAGCAATGTATATATTTGAAAAATCTTTTTAGAAGTCTGTATGCTTGTCTGTATCTTTATCTCTGTTCATTTCTCATATCTGTAGAATTGGTTTAAATTAAATTAACCAATTAAGAAATTTCGATCTCACGCAGTATATATATTATCTGACGCCATCTTAATTTCCGTCTCTCAACCTTCTGCTTCAATTCTCTTCAGAGACATCTCTTACTTCTTTTGTTCGTCTAATATCAAAAATCATGTAAATTTTCTTAAACTATCAAGGTACCTAATGCCTTTCCTCATCCAAGGCCTTATTCCTCCTGCCTCACCAATATCCAACTCCCCATCAATCCTCTCTGTGCTTCTAAGATCTAAATTCTCTTTCTCATCTACAAAGTCTGTTATCACATACACCCTGTAAGTGATGTCTTTGAACTTAATTGCTGTTAGAAATACAATATGATGGCGGTTATTCCACTATAGTCAAATAATAATTCCGTGCCACAATTGGTTCTGGAGATTTTCCGCTGTTTGTAATTTAAATGCGTATTTGTAGTGTCCTGGATTATTATTATAAATCATTTATATTTTTAGGGGATATTCGACTAGTTTCACAGAGAACAGATCGTCATGTAATTACTTACTTCCAGGGTATTTTACTACTATTTAAGTGGGGGGGTCATAGGGGGGGGGGGGGGTTATGTATCATGTAATAATTCATTTTCATCAAATTTGAACAATACATTACTTTATATTATCCTCAACACCTCGCGTACTGATACCACTTGCATGAAGTGACAGGTCCCAAGTTCGAGTCTATTTTATTAATAGACTCGTAACGTGATTAATTAGTATTAGTATTATTATTTGGGAAGAAGCAATTTGAACACTAGAAATTAACTTATGAAGATTTTCTTAAATATACCAATGACTGCGAAATAAACAGGTATACATAAATAATATAAGGTTTAAAGTAAACACGTTTTCATCTATGAAATTCAGATGAAATCTATGATATAAAATCACAACAAGAAAATCCTTTCTAATTAACTATTGCGATAAATATCATATCACTATAACACTTTTTTCCATATAGGGTGATGGGACCCATATGGGATGTGATGGGTTTCCACCCAATAATAAAAACCCTATTACTAAAGTTATTTTTATTAGAAATATAGATACATTTTACCACTCACTGTTCTATTATCAGTGTTATCAACTTATCAAAAGATACAATATCATTGTCTCTTATTAAAATAACACATTTATGAGATAATTTATATAAAAGTAAAGGTTTTACAGAATAAATAATTGTATCATAATATCTATATACATGTACAGCCATGTTAATTTAATTTAATCTATACATAAATGTAGCGTGGCAAATAAATCGGTACAGACGGAATTTGAACCAAGAATACATTTCATACATGGTATCTTTTAAATATTAATCTATTCTGATAAGTTTGAAACGTTGGTTAGGATTTCCTAAAGAAGCCTAACAGATGTCACCACCGTCCCGTATAGACGAATATGTATAGAATGATAAATTCGTCGTAGTGGGTAGCGACACGATAGCTCAATTGGAAGAGCGACGGTACGTTTTCCCAGAGGTGGCAGGTTTGAGTCCAATCCGTGTTTATGATTTTTCATTAAAATCTACAATGCTTTTATATAAAAGCCGTTATGTTATGCGAGGTTTTATTTTCTTGCAATTTACATAACAATTAACAGCCGTTATTAATAACATTATAAGATGCTTATCTGAGACAAACAACTCAATCTATCCTTGAATTAATTTTCACAAATCATTTAAAAAAAGATATAGATTTTGTTTTTCCAGTACAAGTACAACCATAAACCACGAATATTTTCATCCTCAGATAATATTTAAACGGAGAATAAATCTGATATTTTGTTTACACTATGTATATAATGTAATAAATATGAATAAAAGAATATCAAAATTTATTCGATAATTAAACGTTAAATGACTCTTTTCTTATTTATTTCCATTGCTAAAGCAACTTTCTTTTTTCCAGAAGAAAATATTAACTGTTGTTTCCATGAGAACGTCTTTTTTCGGGTATTTGTTCAGTATTATTGTATTTATTATTTATCTTCTGTACAAATAATAATCGTTAATATATATTAATATTAGATATCATTGAAATAAAACTATATAATCTATTGATATTTATCGCAATAGTTCATTAGAAAGGATTGTCTTGTTGTGATTTTATTTCAAAGATAAATTTCATAGATTTATAACAAAAATATGTGTACTTTAAACCTTTAATTATTTAAGTACATTTATTTCCCAGTCATTGGTGTATATTTGAGAAAGTCTTCATTAGTTTGAAAGATATTGACTTCAAATCAGTCTTTAACCAAAGATTCAAGAGTTTAAAATTGCAAAATCACGAGTCAGTCAGCGTAGTCTAATTTACTATTAACTGCCACCTGCCAAATGTTTTAGAACTGACATATGGAGTTATCGTTTGAAAGCAGGTGGTTCAAAACATACTATAGAGTTATATGAAAGTAGGTTATAATATATTTTTTTATTAAAAATAATTTTGTTTTTAATTTCGATAGATAATTAAAAAGGAATTATTTTACCATAGAAAGTAATCATTATTATTTATATTATTGTCTTTTTTGTATATTTAAGAATAAATTGTTTTTTAATTATTGACGTGTTAATATTCGGCTAATTGAAATATTTCACACGATTGTCTTTTACTGGTCCAATCAAAATAATCCGATAAAATAAAACATTTTATAAACGCTTCACGCTTGACATTTAAGGGTTTACACCCCCAACCTCGCTCCAATGAATCTGAACACATTTGCTTTAAAATAATACACATACATATATATTACATTTTAGCTGATTTAGTTACTATAGAGGTAAATATTCTGATTTTTCATTTTTCGTTGACATATAAGCTTAATCAATTTCGATGAGACTTTTACAGATCGAGAGGAGATAAATATTAAGATTTTTTGTAAAGTATTTTTTTTTAATTTACTGAATAAAAACGAAAGAAAGAGATGTCAATATATAATTATTTAACACTTAGTATTATTATTTTAACTCAGCACGTTGAAACACGTTGTGGCAATAGTAAGTAAGACAAAAAACATAAATTACACGAAATGTAACGAAGTAAATTTTCGTAATTATTCTTTGTCTTATCAGCTGTTATCGTTACCTTGACTACTGCACTTGTTTAGACAGAACAAACATTATCATATTATCTATATATAAAGGTGCTGTGTCTGTCACTTTGTTTGTACAAATTGATGTCTGCATGAAAATTTCTCTGGCATCTTTTATACAATTTTAAATTCATTGATTTTCCATATATTAGATAATATTTAGTCTTATTAAAAGTTTAAAACATAATATCATGAAAAAAGTTACAATAAAATGGTACATTTACTTTATAAATATTACCAAAATATATAATATTTATAAGCAAATAATGATCAAACTTTTTCAATTATATGTGTGTAATATAACTACTGACACACACTAAGAGAATTGATAATAGTGTCTTCTCTATCACTCCTATCGTCTCTCTCACTCACTAATCACTTTATAAAAAACTTTATTAGTTACTGACAGTCGAGCCAGCCCGCATACGAGTCGCAGTTAATGTTCATTCACGATAAAAAATGCGGAAAATACGTAGATTATATATTTATCTAAGTGATTAATGTGATTATTATTTAATGTTTTTTTTAGATACAATGGATCCTTAGAAGATTATTTATAACATTCTGAATAAATAAATAAATAAATTAAACATGGCTGAAAACGAAGGACCCGTCACTGTTGATGATCTGCCGATGTCATTTCAGGTAAGCTTTTACAAAACACACACAGAGACATATTTAGTATTATTCTAAAATATTACCGTATTTTTATATATTATTTTAAATCTAGATGCTATTATTGAAAGTGCTATTGGGCTATTTAACTTTTCTAGCGTCTATTTTGAAATTGGTCAAGGGGCTGAGAAACTTAACAGACAAACTTTGCTAAATATTTTTTCTTATATCTTTATTAAAATCATTGCAAACGCCATTTTTTTTTAAAATTTGAAATGTAATGTCACCAGTCACTATTTAAGGCTCACAAAATTGTGACGGTTTTCCTTGTCTATGATGACTTCTAATAGATTTGTTTATAGCATTCTTGTAATTAATAAAGCCGTAAATAAAATGTAAAGTAGGGTAACACAGTTTCTTTGTTTGTTATTTTGATGCTTTTAAATTAATATCACACTGAAGTTTAGAGAAATTAAAAAGATAAATGTGTAAATTTTAAATTATCTACTATTTCAACTACTTTATTGCAAGTAGCATTTTAAAGTTTAGTTTTGTTTTACAAATAAACATTCGTGACGTTTCCATGATTATAAGTTTCATATATTTTTATATATTTTTTAGTATAGAGTATATATATAAAATTTCAATCGGAATCGCAGTCTGTATGCTTTACTAGTTTTTACTGCTTTTTGTGCTCGCAATTATAAATATTATAACTTCGCATTCAAAATCAATTCAAGGTTCCAAAAAAATATTAGTATTTGGTATCTAAAACAAATACAAAAAACTGACAAATTATCACAGATTTAGGGGGATGATTTTCCAAAAAAATATAGGTATATTTATCTTTATTTCAAAATTTTATAGATCATATAGAAGACATCATAACTTTATTTTATTAAAAATTACGACTTTTCGAAAAATAGTATCACCAATTTCGGTAAAAATTACAAAAATCCTTCCTTAGCTCACCATCATTATAAAAAAATAACGAGTAACTCGTTTGAATAATTTTACTCAGTAATTATGGCTCTGCGCTAATATGTCAGTCAGTTATTCTTAATATATTTAGATTTAAGCAAGACTGAAAAGGTTCATATATTATTAAAGTCAATAAGTATCAATATACAAGCATTTCAAGATAGCACGTATCTATTCCGTCACCATCCTTCAGACCGTAACGATATACCTGATATCAATGCTTACAACACAATAGAATAGCCAACGTATTTTAAAATATAATTTAACATGAAACAAATTACACGACACTTCTGTAATCTTCGTTGTTTATGAAATGATGAAGCAAGATTTTTTTTGTTTTTTATTATATGTCAATGGTGACGTTAAGTTTTTTTTTTAATAATTTATGTGCTCTGGCTGCGTTGTCAAGTGACTCATTATATCACAATAAATTTATAATAATAATGTAATTTCAAATTTGAATTTAGAATATTTTAAAGCTTGTCTATCAAATAAAATGTCTATGTTAGAAGCATGTATTTTGTGTCTGTGGTGTAATTAATGTCAAAACATTTGACCTCGGTACATATTTTACAATGGCGTAGATGCAACTACAGAGATGAATAACAATTACTTTCAAACTACAATAGTTACAAATTAGTTTTGTTGTGAATAATAAATACATGGTTGTGCAATAATTAAGCCACACAGAATTCTAAATATGAATTAACAAAATAAATTCTTAATATTTGTTAATTAAATATAGACTTATTATTTTTTTTATTTGCCTTGACAATTTATCAGACTATTGTTTGTTTTTATTGTACTTAATACAAATTTAAAAAAAAACCTTTTTTATGCCAGTTAGACCAGAAATTCTATTCTCGAACTAATATTAATTATTAATAATTCTGGCAGCCCTCGAACCAGTGTTCCTTGGTATACCGTCCGTCACAACAATTGGGCTAACGTGTCGCTAACCATCTTGTTAAAACTAGAATTTCAAACTTATGTATATTTTTTAGTATCATATATTCTTTATTTCGTATAAAAAAAATAAGTTGTTATAATTTGGATATCAATGAAAAAATATATTATATTATTTATTTTAAATAAATGTATAACCTCTTTACTGTCACGCTTCAATTGGCGCCACATTTGTAATATATTAAGCATATGCAAAATAGAAAGCAATTTACTTTATCCCGCTTTTAATTATATTAAATTATGAAGGAAATATTTAATAATTACTTAATAATCTATCATAATTTGCATCTAGATCCAATAGTAATTTAAATAGTATGATCAAATCCCAATACACTAAAATGGTTCCCCACCAGACGCAGCGGTACTCATAACTTTCACATACACCACCATAAATGGCCGCCATATTGAAGCGATTACTTCCGGTCAGCCATTATGTAGGTCTGCAATACAATAGATTTAGTTAAATTGAAGTTATTTTAATTTTAACATTCGTTATACATGTTAATTGTTGAATTGAGAATTGTTTTTATAATCTGTATTTATCTTTCATCATACTTTATTATATTTAGATCTAATCCTACACTTTTTTAAGGTTTTAGCTTACTGGTCGAAATTAATAATTGATCTGGATTAAGATCGTAGGTACAGCCAATAAACGCTTGAGTTACCTTTAATGCCTTTAATCGACCTGTCAATTTAATTTGTAGGAAGCCATATAAGGTTCATTACAATCCTAGATTGAAGATCAATTGTTAATGTAGGTCATTAAAATAGATATCAGCTTAACCAGCTTTTTAAATATTATAATATGAATAAAGTGAAATCTATTTTTAAATTATTAGAATTTAAAGAAATATAGGTTTCGGCAATCTAGTAAAAATAAGCTTTGCTTTGATGAAATTAAAACAAATTGAATAATTCCTTAATTTGTATTCTAGGTGAAATATCTCGGACAAAGTGACGCGCGAGGCTTATGGGGAATAAAACACACCAGAAAACCCGTTGACTTGATGGTAGCAGCGGCGAAGGCCTTACCACCAGGTAAATACAAATGGGGATGACTTTATAAAAAAAATTATTAAAACTAGCTGACATCCGCTGTCAGTACGTATTTAAACTTGACATGGGTTTGCTTGCTTTATCAGTATATTTGTGATTATTTAACATTGTATGATTGTATAAAATGTCAAATGAACACAATAAATTATATTAAATGTTTACTGTTGTCCTTGAAAATATGCCACCTTCCAGAAATATATCGAAACTTTACTCTTTAGCTATACTGGATAATTGCGATATGACAGAATTACTTATATATGGATACGATACCTAATAGCCATTTTTGTTTTTTTTTTATCATGTTATGGCTCAGCCGTTTGCTTAAAACTATTGTGTATTATTTACATTGACGGTAAAAAAATGTTTACATAATAATGAAGGCATTAATGTCAGGAACTAGCTGTGAGATTTGTGATGACCAAATTCCCGACAGACACAATCTCCAGAACAATAGCTTTTTATATCATTTGAATGTTTGTCAGACCGTCATTACACAAAATTACAAACTAACTGCTTATTCACTATATATGATAATAAAATAAAAACAGATGGGATATAAGGTATTACAAAAAAATATATTTATATAAATTTTACGTGGTAATGAGTCAGGAGTACGGTGGGGGGGAGGAGACGAAGTCACTGTCAACAGCTGGTGTTAAATAAAAATGGATGAGGAGTAACATAATAAAACTGTTAAATATTTACATTCCAGGTCAAATACTGCCGATAGTGAAGCTGACGGTTACGGTCGATGGCGTCCACCTGGAAACCGTGAATCTAACTAAAAGCGAGTACGAGCACATGGCGGTGTTCTTCAACATCGAGTCCATATCCTATGGGGTCCAGGATCTGGTCTACACCAGGGTGTTCTCCATGATCATAGTCAAAGACAACGCAGATGGTAAAGGTCTAAACCCCTTTGAGTGCCATGCGTTCGTCTGTGAATCCAGGTGGGCTTTTATCATATTTATTCTCACACTCAAAATTAATAATCGAACTGACTCATTTCTTGCTGCTAAAGAAATTACTGAGTTAGGGATATTTAATATAATATTACATTTACACAATGTAGGTTTGTGTTTTTCTATGGCACAAATCTATGGTAAGAGATAGATGACGCTATGGTGGAGTAATTAACGAGTTCATTATTTATAGATCAAAAATATATACATATGTGTCGTCCTCTTATGTATTGTAGAATTTATTAACAATATATTATTTTCCTCCCGGGAGAAGTCGCAACGATAAGCTAGTGTCAAACACCAATAACTTAAGCTAGATTTAAATGTATATTTTCTAGAAGTCTCGAATGTTTTGCAATCTGTTTATCAGATGGCCTCAATATATTTACGTTCAATTCCTAAATTTCCCACAAAAAACCTATGGTGCAATCTGTCAAAAAACTATGTGACATGTTTATCTGACAAGTTTAACAACCACTTATTCTATACTATAGATATTATCACATACTATACATGTTGTCTCCTACTATAGATATATTCTTATATACATAATATGGTAAGTACTTTTATTAAAATCATTCTGTAATTAATATTAAAACTGAAGAGATTATATACCGTCAATATTAAGAGAAATGTTTAATTGTAAAGATATATAAGAACAACACTATATGTATATAATAATACTGAATTTTTAAATATATTTATTTCTTCAGGAATGCAGCTAGAAGACTAACATATTCTCTGGCAGCAGCGTTCCAGGACTACTCCAGACGAGTCAAGGAGATGCAGGCGACTCCTGGTAAATATAATCATTAAATCAGTTGATAAATATTATTATATATTTAATTATTAACATTAATTAATAGTTAATAACAGTGGAAACTTGATTTATGTTATGTTATATATGTTAATTTTATTTTTATGTTTTTTTTTTAATATTGTTTGTTTCCCAAATAATAAGTAAATAAATCAAATAATTTCCTGATAGGACGTAACACGTTCTGAGAATTATTTCAGAATAACTGATAGAACTCCTGAAAGAAACAGCATTCGAGAATATCTATGAATATGTAGAGCCATGTTAGCTTATTTTTATTTTATTTTTTTTATATTTTAAAGTGACTGTACAGTTTCCTAAAGGTAGCAGGTTCGAGTCCTTGCCCGTGTTGGTTTGTTGTTCAACATATATTTATTAAAAAAAAAATGTTTTGTTGTATTTCTGTATTTTACTCTAGAATTAGTATTAGTATTAGAATACGGTACTTTCACTTAAGAATACTATAGAAATATTTAGGATTTTCAAAAATTCTGTTCCATCTAAATAATGAGTTGCATACATACAAATGTTATATTTAGACTTTTGTTTGGAATAAAAAAGAGCAGGGTATTGGCATAGTTTTTTAAACCTTTGCCTTTATATTAAATGTCTTCTTTTTGTTTCTAGAATCAGACGAGAGACCGCCGCGTCTGAAAAAACGATTCGCCATCGACTTGAGGACACCAGAGGAAATAGAAGCCGACTTAGAAACAGAGGCTTAAATAATTGATTGAATTAAATATTCATAGGTTATTGTTATATTTACATACATTATAATATATTTTAAGACTCATTTCATTCATTTATTCATTTAGACAGAAGCAAATTTTTAGACTAGACCAGTAAGATTTCGTTTTAATCTTGAAAGCAATATTAAATTTGGTAAAATTTACCAGAAATACAAACATACTAATATAAGAAATAAAACAGAACATCCAAAGAAATATATTCCATTTTAAAAATATTATAAATATAATAAAAAAAATATATATTTATAACATTATTTCGAAACGCCAAAGGGTTTCTTAATTATAAGGAAATAATTTTAATGTAATAATATATTCGCTTTTCTTTTTAAAAATTCCATTGATATATCTTTTATCTTTATCTATTTATATATATTTATTCTACGTGTTATATTATTAAATAGACTGGGACTTATTTATTCGAATTTTTAATTTAATTTGGCTTAATTTGTTAATATTTAACATCTAACATATAGAAAAGATACGCAAATTATTACATGAATAGATTAATTATAAATATGTGATTTAGTTATAGTTTATTAATATGTACATATTTGAGAATAAAACTAATTGTTACAATAATTATTATTTTTAATCAAAAACCTCATACAATTAATGTTTATTCATTCGTCTCAATTCGTGCAAAATGTTTAAAACAAACAAAAATTCCTCTCTACACCTCTGGGCATATTGTTTGTTATTTATTATGTAATTCTTAAAATTATTTTCGGCGCCGTCTTTTGCACTTGTTTCGATGGAATTCAAAAGTTTTGTTACACTCACGTGCAATAAAAGTGTAAGCAATTTTTCATTACTGGCGTCGTGTAGGTAAATATTTTTCAGATCGTCGTACCATTTTTGATTATTATATTTCGTTATAATCGCTATATGTTTTATTGCGTCGTGGAACTGGAATGGAATGTGCTGAATATTATTTTAATAAGAAATATTTTTCCATTAAAGAAAAGGAATAAAAATAATTATATTTGTAAAAACTCTTCTGTCAAATATATCAAACTGTGACGTTGCAAGCACAAGTTAATGCTACAATACAAATTTGCTGAAATTTTGAAAGAAAACATCATGAAAACATCTTAAATTTTATATATCAATATAGAAGAAATTTTATAGAAGATATACCTCATTATAAATGAGCCAGAATATATTATTTTCTTTGATATTTACTAGGACGCCTTTCACAGACTCCTATTTATATTAAAAATAAAGGGTGCTTGAAAACTTACATCGTTCAAAGAGTACAAAACATTTTGTAAAAAGTCTTCAAAATCATAGAGTAATTTCACTCGTTCTTCCTTTTCATCCCCACTTCGAAGAAAACTGGAGACCTCCAACCACAGTTTCAAAGGCTCTCTTATTTTATTATTCCATTTATTCTTCGGCATAATACTCTTATTTTGTTTAACAGTTTCGTTATCTTTAACTCCCTTCCTATTTGACTTTTTTATTGGATTCAAATTTTGCTCAACTATTTCTGTTTTTAATTTATTAACAGAAGATTTGTAAAGATAGATTACATACTTTAATATTTCTAAATCTTTTGGATGTATGGGTTCCTGGAACTGTAATTGCTTCCTAAAACGTCATTTAAAAATAAGTATCTGATTATAATTGAAAAAAGCTATCTTTAAAGTCACATAACACAATTTATCTACCAAAAATTTCAAATATTTTTACGTGGCACAGTGGCCAATGGAGTTTTAACGTTAGACAAATGAATGCTTACGTCAACTCCAACAGTTTTTTTAAAGCTGCCAGTATGTCTACAGTACTTTCCAGCCAATTATACCTGGATAGGGCCTGGTTGTCAAAACGTATGAAATCTCGCAAAACATCTAATATAGATTCAAGAACTTGATCTAATGGAGTGCTTGGTTTCATATCAATACTGGTCTTTGAAATAAATTTCGATTCGTTCCGTTGATCGTCGTATTCATTTGTTTTTATTATTTCACTTTTTTCGGGGTTTCTCAACAGTTTATTATTATTTGGTTTGTCAATTGTGACTCCTTGTACTGCTTTGTTATTTGCTAAAATACCGAAATAATAATCAATGGCTATGTTATCCTTATTGTTATAACGTAATTCATTTCTTTTATTATATTTTGTATCATTATTATGCCTTTGTATACGCTTATCATAAAATTTACGAGGCTCCTTTTTTTCGTCTGTTAAGGGTTCAAATATCTGTTTTAAATACAAAAGCTTTCTGACAGCTCGAACGTGATCTTTAACTGAATCGCTGCTATGGATGCTGTTATATGGATGATCCTCTTCATCAGTATTGGGAAACCCTTGCTCGTCATCGTCCTTCCCCTCATGACCATATCTCAACGGATTAATATATGTGCGACCAAAGTAATAGTCCATATCCAAATAATCGTTAGGATTGTAATATATGTCCTGAAAGTTATTCATTTTGATTGGTCGTATGAGCTCAAATATATTATCATTTTTTTGTTTCATTCTGTATCTTCCGGGTTTGTTCCCATAAACTGCTTTTTCCTTTTTATTGTATCCTGAAAATATGCTTCTAATATTTGCTGAATCTTCAACACTATTTTTATAAGTTTCAAAGTAATTCTTATTATCTTCGTTCGTATCATCCGCATTAGGTCCAAATCGACTACGGGGCTTAAAATATGCACGATCTGGCGCATAGTTGTACACAGGAACGTAATAAGGCGTGTCCTTTATTTCCACATTCGATTTCATCACAAATGGAGGTTTTTCTGCCGCTACAATGCGATATTAATAAAAACTTTCATTATACATTATGTTTTGAAAAAGAGACTTACAGCGAAATTTTTTAATACTTTTAATTTGCAATTTTTCCACCGTCGAAAAGAAAAGGCAAAGTTAAATATTTTTATAAACTTACCTACTTCAAATACTTCATACACTTTCGCATCGGATTTTAAATTATGTTCCTGCGATACATCTATTTCAGATTCTCGTGAATCGTACGTCGCTCTTAAAGATATATGAGACTCCTTCGTTTTTAGGTCAGTAATATTTTCTTTTTTATTATTATCTAAGTAAATGCTCCTACCGTCTGATGTTTTACTTTTAGTGTCATAAGTGTTAATCATATTGGTTTCGGAAATCGTGTCATTTACAATTTTATCCACAAGATCTGTATCATTTTCATTTGTTTTTAAATCTGATTTGTTATTATACGTAAGTTGAGTTATATTTGAAACATTTTTCAGATGTCCGTCTCCAGAACGTACATATAAATGCTTGTTTCTCATAATTTTCTTATTTTTATTACGTGTCTGGTTGAATTTAGAACTGTCAGTTGTTTTTGAAGTAGTAATTTCTTGTTTCTTTGAAGTAGTAATTCTTTTTTCCGTTTCTGAAGTTAAATTAGTTACGGAAGATGTAGTCACTAGTTCGCCATCTGTTAATGTACTTAAAGTACTAAGGGTGGATGTTGTCTCTGAGCTACCTGAGTTTACATTTTCATAACTTTCCGTATCATATATTTTCTTCGTTGAAATCCATATTATTTCACTCTCAGTTTCAGTTGTATTGGCATTGTCAATATTATCTGGACTTATGGTTGAGTTACTGACAGTTATTTCGTCTTCTGTTGCTGATGTATTTTCTTCGGAACTTGGGTCATAATTTGATATAGTTGTTCTGAATTTGTCATATGATTTTCGTATAATATTGATTTTTTCAGTACTTTTTGAATCATTCGCTGTAATTGATTCAGATTTTATGCCTTTCCCTAATTCGATTGTAATATCTCTTTCACGAATAGCTTTTATTTCTACATTTGATTCCGGTTTAATAGCACTGTTATTTATATTTTCTTGGTCATTAAAAACTGGTATGACTTTTAACTCACTCGTTGTACGTAAATATTCATTTAGTTCACTACCAGTTCTCTCCTCTCTGCTTTGAGCACGTAAAGTGAGATCTATGTGTGGTTCATTATAACTATTTTTATCCTCTTTATTGTTGCCTGTCTCCTGGTAATTTCTCAAAAGTTCATCACGTTTTTCATTTTCTAAAATTGTCGACTCTTCTTTAATAATTTGCTTAACATAATCATTTTGTGCGTCAAGTTGGTCTTCATTAACTTCAACGTGAGATTCGTTCGGTGGATCAGGACTGCTCACTCCCTCTGAAATTCTTCTAGCAATACGATTAAGGAATCCCTGTTTCTCTTCCTCTGGTAACAAATCTATATATTTTTCATTACTCTCATCATAATCCGCTTTAATGTAATTAAATACAAAAATTATTAAAAATATTTTATTCATTTTTGAATAAAAATGTTATGTCATTTTACTGAATACATTTTTACAAATGTACAATAGAACTGTTATTTCAATTTAAAATCATTGACTTAAGATATAAAGCTGTGGTTTTAATTTATAATCAGCAATTAATATTTTTATTGGTTCTAAAGATAACGGTTAATTTACTTGGATAAGAATAAGACGAAAGGATTTTTTTGAAACTAACGTTTGATTTGAAGATTTCAGTTAACTTTTTAGTCCCGGCTTAAAACTCCAAATTTCTCAGTGCCAGCTCTGGTATGATAGTTAAATACTACGATAGGATAGGAAGGGTCAAATTCTACAATCTTAGATGACTCTCTATTTTATATTGATAAAAAATGAGGCCTCTTTAATTCAATAGAAATATCTTTCACAGAGAACGAAAATTAATAAATACAATGTGGTTTAAGTTTGTAATGTGAATTCTCTAAAACCTGAAATCTCTTCAAACTTTTGCTAAACCAATTGTAAAAATAAAGAAAAGCTTTATAAATATAACATTTGCCCTATTTTTGAGCGCTATAATTATTTTATCATTTATTGTTGTTGATGGAAAAAACACAATTATACACCTTAGTGAGGAAATATTAAAATAAAAACCACTTCACAGTATCATTGTTTATTAATTATAATGACTATTTACAATATTGCGTTCAAAATTAAAAAGTTTAATCAAACCTCGGATTTAAATTTCAAAGATCCTCTCCAATTTTTTCTTCCTCTCCTATTCATACTTCTCTCAGATCCTAGTCTTTCATTGGCTTCTTCTTCAACATGAGGCATTTGAATTTCAAATGTTTCGGAATTCATTTCAGAAGTCGGTTTTACTTCTTCTTCAAGAATCCTTATAGGATCTTCAGATTTGTTTAGTTCTTCAGATTTGTTTGGTATTTCAACCATCTCCGGCGCTTCGGGTGATTCTATTATTTTTTCTCCATCAATTAATTCTTCTATCACGTCCATTTGATCATCCGCCTCCTTCATTAACGCTTCCATAATTATATTCTGTTTTTTGCGTATCGTTTGTTTTTTATTTTTCACAGTAACGGTTTCTGCATCCTTGTTTCGAATTTCCTTGTTAATATCTGGATCTGCGATTTTTCCTATCTCCATATTTAGATCGTAGAAATTAGGTGATTCATCGCAGGGTATAGAATCCATGGATCTTGTACACACCAGTACCTCCTGTAAAAATATTGTACGTAATTAACTTTCTATACTTTTTAGTGAATTTTTGTTTTGAAGTTACTACAAAGTTATTTATAACTAAATGTCATTATATATAAGAAGCCGATTTTAATTTGTATGCATTGTAGAGTTACAATGACTATGTAACCATTGGTACCATATTGAAAATTTGATCATGGAATTTCTTTATGGCCAAAATCTTCGTAGTTAGGGACTTTTGGTAAGTTTTTTTGCAAATTTATTACAATTCACTATATGAAGAGGGTGGGTGGGGTGATGATGAATGATTTTTTTTTTTCAAGTGTTAATAAAACTAAACATTTTTTTCTTATCATGAAATAAAATCCCAAACATACCTGATTGAAAACAGTTTCTTTTGGGCAAATAAAACTCCACTTGTAAGTAACATTTCGCCCTGAAGGTGTTTGTGATGGAAGACATACATGGAACAGCTGACACTCGTTTTCCACATCAGCGTAGTAACCGTACGTCCGATTCTCACAGCTGGAAAATATAAATATTATAAAAGTTTGAATAACGCAATTATTATTTATATTACATAGATTTTGGATGACAGCTGCAGCGCTTAGTGTGATGAATAAAAATTAATTAATTTATGCTATTAAGTCTTATTATATAAAACTTAATTAATTAGTATTTATCTATATATATATATAAAAATACTCTAAATATAAGTTAAAATTTATATTTATAGTATTTAAATGACGAGGTTATCGTGGTATGGACATGTAATGAAATGAATGAAATGGAATGAATGAAAGTTATGAGACTAGGAGAGTCATGGATCCTCCATGAAGTCTTCTTTGGCTATAGAGAGACTAAAAAGAGATGATTGGTACTATGACATAAGGAAGAAAGGAATAGGGGGTAGAGATGACGAATGACAGGAGAGGAAAACATCTTACATCGAGAACAGGTAGAGTTGGAAAGTGGTTGGAGATTGATGCGTGTCATTATGAAACATCAGATTGTAATAACATTTTAGTTTTATTCCTAAATAATGTCCGCCTCAATACGCCTTAGAAACACCAGCACTTTTATTATGGCCTTTCATTATTTACATTCAATTAATTCCTATTATTTTTTGTTCATACTTCATATCTTTCCATTCATTTTTCTCCCTATTCCTACAGGGAAGAAAATCCTACAAAAGTTATCATTTAAATCTGCTTAATGAGACTCTCACATTGACTGGCTGTTTAACTGACAGGATGCTTGAACGTATCTATAAAGACATGTTAAGCTTATTTAAATAATTAATATAGAATGAAAAATTTATACGGATACGGATTCCAACCCGCAACCTTTGCTCAACCGTCCCGTCACTCTACCAATTGAGCTAACGTATCGTTTCTCACTTTGCTAAATTATAAACATTCTATATATAACTTATTGAAGTGGTAGGATGTTTTAAAAAAATGCTAAATTTGTGGGTTTGTAATCTGGGTTAGATTTCTTTGTCGAATTCAAATACATATATATTAAATAACTGACCTGAAGTTATCTGTTATATTTTCTCTTATGGATGTGGCGTTCGCTGGCAAGCTTAGAGTCTCGTTCTGGTTCATCATATCCTGGAATAAAAAAATATTTACAATATATATATTTTTTATTTGTCACAATTTTAATAACACTAAGAATAACTTCTTAAAACATTCTTAATTCTAATAGGTATATATTTTATTATAAAGATGCATTCAATATAAAAATCAAATCAATAGTCTTACGAATTGTGAAAAAAAAAAATGTAAGAAAAGAAAAATGTAATAAAATCTCATACCCTAAGCATTTTTAAAATGGTACCACTTTGTACTTCCATCTCAATTTCATCTCCAAAAACGTATATCGAAAATATAACAAACAATACGCCCCTCAGAAACACTGACGCCATTTTTAAATAAATCTATTCTACCTGAAAAAGAAAACAAATTGAAAAAAAAGTAAAATTCAATTTATAAAACTTATTATATTTTAAAATCACGTATTCAATAATATTAAAAAAAAACGCAAATCACATAAAATAAAAAAACACACCGCACCTACTCCGATTGCGAAATAAAGAGGAATGCAAAAATTTTAATTCTATTTCTGTCTTTTATAAACGTCGCCAGAACGCGGAATATATTCGCGGAATTTGAAATGAAGGATTCGGTAACGTTAGCAAAAAAGAAATTAAATCCTATTAATAATACATAGTTTATAAGACTTTAATGTGTTATTTGAATTTTATAGTTTTAAAACTTTAAAAAATTAACAAAAAACAATAGTAGATTTACAATCTCCTTAAAAGAAACGCAGGCTCATAAAGATTAAACTAAGTAATGGATGTATACTAAAAAAAACAAACAAATAATAATAAAATTGACAGATTTCACTTTAAAAATAATATCTTAAGAGTAAGCATACATATTTATTCAGTGGATATAAAAACAAAAAAATGTAAAGATACTTTATTTGCTGTCTGTACAGAAAGCTTTGGCTGTCCCGCAAAGATGTGATCCGAAATATAATGTGTTCAAATTGAAACAACCTTGACTTTACATTTATTATCTATCGAAGGCATCTCTTTTTACATATGAATCATTCAAAATCAATTACTCAAATAATGGTGGTGAAATAGCAAACTGATCATGAAATTTCAGAGACTTGAATGGCTAGAACTGAAACTGTACATGAGGTTTTATTGTGGGATATAAGGTTTAGGTTTGATGAAATTTAACCAAGGGTTTAACTAGATGACAGTTCCTTCATTTTAAAACTGAAACAGATTGAAATATTTAAAACTATGATTAGAATTAAATACGTCAATAAATTGGTCAACTATGAATGGGAAGGAAAACATATTTGATATGAGAGGTCGAAGACACTGGCTGACAGCAGTTAATTTTATTTATCAGGACTCGTGCATCATGTACTGACAATTTATAAATAACTTCACTATATGGTTCTAACTGTTTTTAAGATAAAAAGCTTTAAAGCACAAACAGAGAGCTTATTACTTCTTTGAAAAAAAGGTGTTAATAATATAAAAAGCTTCAAAGCACAAACAGATAGCTTATAAATTCTTTGAAAAAAAATTGATAAAAAATCAATTTCCATTAACGTATAAAATTATTATTATTATTTTGACTTTGAACTATGAAAGATTTTTATTAAGTTATTGATTAATAGTTACAACCAGCGAATGTTTTTAAATTAAATACTTATACGAGTAAGCTTAAATCAAATAAAAGTATTTGCTTAGTTAGAACTAAGCAAATACTTTTTATATGTAAAAAAACAATAGATAATACCTATAAATATAGGTAAACGAATATTTTTTGGCAGACATATCTTAATAATTGTTTAAAATAAAACTAAATCATGTAATTGGTTTCTAAAGATCATTAAATATTTTAACATTAATAAATAAAAAGCTTTAAAAACAGCTAATAATTTATTTAATGAAATTAGAGAAAATTTTATACAATAAAACTACTGAATTTTAACCACTTATAATGCTTTTTTTACAATAAGCTACAGATAAGTGATGTATTTATGGCGCCAAATAATATTCAAATTAAATCCCGAGTCACTCGAACTAACAAACAATATGGTAACGTCATAATACTCTGAGGTATTTATATTACTGTCATCATTAACAGACAGACCATTTTTTTTTACCGAATCTTTTAACGCACGTGAACGTGACGAGCTCGCTAACAACTTAATTTGGAAAACAAATTTCTGACCCAAAGAAATAATATCAAATTGTTGTTTTTAGAATAGGTACTGGATTTGTTAGATATTCCCTTATATAGAACCTATATATATATATATTGATTAAATCTGCAGGCCTACCATGAACTCTCAAGAACTATCATAGTTTTAAAAAGTTCTTTGATTCCTACCATGGGCTCTCTAACCAATATTGTTGTACGCTTAATGACGTACAAAAATTAATGCTTTCTTTAAATGCCAAAATTTGTCATAAAAACAATATAACATTAATATTTCAAAATTTCAAATATCAAAACACTTCATGTTACGAGTTAATCATATCTCCTATAGTAAAAGAATTAATGATTTATGATGACGTCATCAAAACTTGTCGAAACATTATTAGAGTAATATTACTTTTAGGACGAATTCTAAAGTAAAATTATTCTTGCTATAAGAGTTAATGGTGGGTCTGCAGACGAGTTAATACAAGCTTTTTGTGGATTCATACAAATATTCTATACATAAATACCATACAAACATATATATTATTTATAGCCATTGCAGATTTAATAATGTATATATTTTATTATACATTTGTATATTATATATGTAAATTATTGACTAAACAATCTGTTTGTTTATACCGAATAACACATATTAAGTTTGTCGTAGATTTCTTATATATTATTTTATTGAAAAAAAATCATAATATTCGCTTTTTTCAACGTTTTTAATCTAAAGACTAAACTGCAATATTTCATCTAAAAAATATCAAATATATGGATAGATTAAAAGTAATTCTTTATCTTAAAGAATTATCTATCTGCTATTTATAGTTACTTATCGAAAATAAACATAAATGTGTGTATTTAAATGCAAAATAACGCATTTATTCAGAGGTTCATAGCATTCTGAGAGAGAATGCATTCGAAATTATATGAAATGTAAGTTGTACAAGTAAAGTATATTTTTTTGTTAAATTTCAGAATAACGTTAATCCCGATGTCAATCTTTAACTGTAACTGTAAAGGTCGCTAACTGTACATTAATGTAACCCAAAAATATTTGCGACGTTACACGAACGGAATTACCAAATAGAATGAAACGTGTTCTGTAGCGTTCCGTAATAAAATATTAATTTACTATAATTGAGAGCTGATGCAGGATTTCATCAAGCCCTCCCTTTCCCCCCCATTTTTATATATTTTAAAAAAAAATTAAAAAAAAATAAAAATACAAAAATATGTTGTAGACTAAACTACTTTAAATCTATCTATAAAAAAAAATAATTTTGTCCAAAATCAAGTGCTTCTTGAGTCAGGAATCCAACATATGAGTATCAAGTAACGCATGGAGGTTTTACGATAATACTGCCAAACAAATTATCAATATATATATTATATAGAGAAAAAATTATACAAAAGAGTATAATTGGTATTTTAAGACTAAATTTTACATTATTTATTAAAACTCTACATAAGTTCAATTAAAAATAATAGACGGCCATGTTAGACGTGTGACTTAAGACGAACACTTCTTTAAAAAATTGTTATATTTTTAATGGAAACCTGTATTCCAGAAACGTTGATAAAATTGAATGATAAACTATGATGTGGTAAACCAAGAACCAAGAACAAAATACATCGAGTAGCAACTTGTACAAATTTTAAACATCCATTTTTTATATAAATAATTAAAAAACAAACCTGAGTAAATAAAATAGAAAGATAACATTATATAATATTAAGACAAATGGATATATTTTGTGTAAAATAAATCAAAAGCTTAACAAAAATTAAAAATAATTACTTTCGTGCCCTACTTTCTTAAGATCAAATAAAAAGATTAAAAAAATATATAGGTACCTACTCTATTATTTTTGTCCAGAGGCAAATAACCTCGTGCGAATAAAAAATAGCAATATTTAAGTTACAATTCTATTTGTGTGCGTGCGCAGCTTTATAATATCCGAAAATTTCAAATAAATAACCACTGACAAAGCTATAGATCATTGAACTTCAATTAGAATAGAATAGAATTGCTACCTTAATATTTTTCTCCATTGCTTATAAAGGCTGTATATTTTTTCCATATTATATATTTTTTTCCATTGGATATAACGGCTGTTTATTTTTTCTAAATTATAATTTCATACAATAATAAGATTGTATCCTTTGAGTTATTCTCTTGTATTCTGTATTTACCTTGTTTCATCAAAACGTGCATAGCATTTTAACGTAATTTTTACATATTTAAACTATTAGTTTTGCTAATAATTTAGCATTATTCTTGCATTATATTAAAGTTAATTCACAAGTAACAACTAAATTGGCAACTGTCTCTTCTTTAAATTTGTTTCTTTTCTTTTATAATTTTGTCTCGTGTATCGAACGCCTCTGTGACTTCATAAAATAATTCTATTATTTAACCATCTTCTATTTTAATTACACAATTTAAAATTTAGCAAGATGTCAGATATTTTAAATTTAAATTTTATTATTATTGTATTTAATAATTTTAGTAATCAATGTGGAAGTCTTATTTATTTTTTGTATTTTCATGTTGAATTAGATTTGACATTTATTTACTTGTCTAACCAAAAATTATAATTAAAGGATAGGATTTTAAATTTAAATTGGTGGACAAATAATTCATCACCATCAACAATTACTCATCATCATCATGACTTTGATTCATCACAATACATCATCATTATAATATATAAATCATCACCATAGGTTTTTGTTTGTGATATAAATGCATTATTGAGAATATGTTACTAAAAGACAAATTCTAGACAAATTTTCCTAATATAATAAATTGTGTTATATAAAGCCATGAAATATATTAAATGCCGAACATTAGTTATTTGTATTATTCTTATGGATATATTCTTGATATTTTTATCAGTAAATTTAAATGTCAAAATAAATGAAATTAAAACTGTTTTTTTTAATAGATTTCATTGATGACCATGGATACAAGTCCTTCAGCCGAAATATTTAATATTTTGAAAACAAAAAGTAATTAAAACTTAGCTGAGAGACAGTGTTGCCAGTAAACAGAAACTCACATATCTGAGAAATCTTCGATAACAATTTAAGATTCCGACGCGAACTAAATCAGAATACTAAGAAGTAAGAAGTTCCTTATAGATGCCAATGACCTAAGACCTAGGTACATTAGATTATAATACTAATATTTCTATTACTTTTACATAGCATGTATGTTATAAAAACAATATATATATATATATATATATTTGTTTTGAATATAGGATACTACTTGAATATTAAAATTTATTTTATATTAAATAAGATATTTTTTTATTGCATTTGTCACTGCAGCTTCTAAAATTTTACTGTACTTTCCAAAACATTAAGAAATAACAAAATCAATATTTTTTGAATAATGAAACGAAACAATGATAGCGCCGAATCTATTTTGCACACTAGCGCCATCTATTAAACTATTACGACTACTAACTGTATGACTACATGGAATAAGTTTAATTATATTTTCTTTGTTTTGTATTTTCACAAATATGTCGCTTTGAAGTGTCCGATGTACTTTAAATCATTCAACAATTATTCTAACTGCTGTAGAATTTAAGCTTTTGTAAAGAGCGCCAGTTCTAGCGCAGATAGTAAGACAGACAAGAATAAAATAAATGTACAACAAGGATCTTTTACAGCATTATAAGTATCAATAATTTATAAGTAATTCTTATTAATATTTTTTCATACACTTAACTTTCCATGTCGGTAATCACACAAACACATTTTCCCAAGAAAAAGTGACGTCATGACAGGTTTTAAAAGCTTTTACCAAAATTAACATATTTGTGATAAGGTCATGTGTATGATAGTGACGTCGCATTATTTAAAATAACTGCACGATATATATTTAAACGGTAATATCTCAGAATACATAAACCAGAACATATGTTAGTTTCAAGTTACATAAATTCATCTAAAGCAAATTAAAATTCGAGTCACATAATACGAAGTTAAGAAAAACATTATTTTCTTAGTTTACACAGCGGCAGATAAAGTTAAATTTATATTCACTGCAAGAAAATTATGTGTGAACGTTGCACCTTTTTCAGATTTAAAGTAAAAATGGCAACTTTTATTATACTTAAAGCGGACAAATGAATTGTTGATAACTAAAAACTTATTTGTTAACGTAATAATCACATCAGTTTATTCCAAATAAAATAAAAGACACAAACAGTTTATAATCTTTTTTTATTCTAAATTGTATACATAACAAAATATTATTTGTATCTTCGTGACTTAAAACGTATTTCTTTTAACTATAACTTGCTTTTCGTCTTCAATAACTCACGTAGCTTTTTTCTTAATATTTTTCCACTCGGGTTTTTTGGTATCTCATCTACGAATCTAACTCCTCCACGAAGTTGCTTTGGGTTTGATAACTGTAATAAATACGAATTGTAAACACAACTTTTTCTTATAAAAAAAAGTCATCAACTGGACAAATGTGAGCTTCTCTTCGAAATGCTATTACATTTCCAACACAAATACCTCAAACCGCCCATCGAGAATATATAAACCTACCTTCTCAGCAACAAAATCCTTGATTTCCTTTTCATTTGCCTTCCTCTTTGGCTGAAGCACCACAAATGCTATTGGCACCTCCCCTCCACTCTCGTGTGCTATGCCCACCACTCCAGCTTCACGAATACTGGGATGTTGAATGAGGACATCTTCTATCTCTGCTGGTGGTACCTTTAAAATAGGTAAACATACAAACAAATATATATTAGAATAACTTATATTTCAACTAACATTCTTACAATATATAATACATATTGGATGTGGACTAGTTACCAGGTCTGGGATCCAGGACTTGAATTGTCCTAAACATTGTTTAACTTTTAATTTTTACTCTAATATAACAATGTTTATGTTTGTACAGTAAAAAGGGAAAGATGCAACTCTGGGTATGAAAAAGATTAGGAAACACAAAGAAGAATAAGAGAGGGAGACGATTTATGCTACTGTCTCATTAGATCACTGCTCAAAACAAAGGCATGCACGCCAGTCTTTATAAAAGAGTGGGTGATATTTTTACTTGGGCTACCAAGAACAAGACTTGGTCTATCTTATTCAAATTGGGCCTCAGGCTATAAATAAAAAACTTTATTAAATACCTGATATCCTTTGTACTTGATAAGTTCCTTTAACCGATCGACCACAAAAAAGTATTCGTCGTCATCATAATATCCAATATCTCCTGTTTTGAAGAAACCCTCCTCATCAAAGTCCTCGGCTCTGTCTTTGCCAATGTACCCCTTCATTATTAAAAAACCTTTTACACATATTTCTCCTTGCTTATTGGGACCCAAAGGTTCTCTGGTATCTATGTCGACAATCTGACAAAAATATAAGATTAATTTGGAGAAAATAGGCAGTTAAAAGCGGTCCGTTTTTGGTTCGGTATCAAAGTAAACGAATGTATCCTCGAGACCGAGAACATCCCAAAAAGTACACAAGGAATATTTCTTAAAATATTGACCTATATTTTCTTCGTTTCTTAATCATTGTTTTTGCACTATAAGATTAATAACAGATCAGTCCGTACCTTGACAACTATATCAGATACGATTCTTCCAACTCCACCAATTTTACTTTTGTACGCGCTATCGTATGAATCTCTGGTTATCGCAAGGGTTGTTTCAGTCATTCCGTAACCTTGAAGTACATTTTTCATATTCGGAAACCTAAAATGGTATATGTATAATTTTAATAGTCTTTATGAAAAAACATCCAAACAATATATTTGAAAACATCTTTTATTAGGAGATTTTGAAAGAATGGTGTTTTATTAGAATATTTGAAAGAATCTATATTGGTAGTGGATAATTCAAAAACCCATCAGAGAGTTTACCGACAATTGGGAAAATGAAAGGAAAAGCAGAAAAAACGTTTCATTGCCTCCGCGAAAGAGTGGTGCTACTACAGCGGAAATAGCGTTAATTCAGTCCATTGTCTATGGTTAGACTTCCACTTTCAACTGTATAAGTTCTTTTACGGTCCACTCAAATATTAAGTAACTTACCTAGCTTTCACAGCTTGGATAGTTTCCCGTCTCAATGGAGCAGCTCCAGAATACGCGAGTTTTACAGAGTTCACGTCATACTTAGCAGGATATTTAGACAGTGCTACCAGGACTGGTGGAGCCACTACCAACTGGACAATCTGATTAAATTACAATAATGTTATAGTGGAAGCTAAGAAGATTCCAATCGGTAAAACCTTTAGCTGGCGTAGACTACTAATAACTAATGTTAGATTTAGAAAATATTAATGTATTGAGATTGGAGAAATACCCCTACAGACGAACAAGTTGGTAAATGTGACGTCAGGGCCTTTCTTCAATCTGGAGTTTCCAGTTCGTTTGACTCAGAAGCGATTTAAATGTAAAAATTAAGAGAATATTGGACATATAATTAGATATATCTGTCCAACAACTCACTTTTAATGAAATGTAAAAGCTGATGACGTTAATATCAGATATATTTAAGTAATAATTAAATGAAATGAATGAAATTTGACATAAAACTCCACCTCGCAGTACTCAAACGGAATGTGAGAAATATTCAATCTCTTACCCTATACTTTTCAATTGTTTGTAAATACTGATCACACTCGAATTTGGGCAAGTATATCAAAGTGTTTCCTGATGTGAATGCTCTCAAAGCTCCCATCAGACCCATAGTGTGGTACCAGGGTGTGATGAACAGGGTGAGTTCATTGGGGTCAACAGTAGCTGGTCTAAAAATGAGTTGTAACAATAAAGATTCCAAAAGTGAAGACATAAACCTTTAACTTACAAGGCATATACATCCTGATCAAGATAATATTATTATTTTTGCAACTATAGGAATTCTTACATGATATAGGTTTGAAAAGAAAATAAAACAAACTTACAACGTACACGTGGCTATAATATTAAGATGTGTCAACATAACACCTTTTGGCAATCCAGTAGTTCCAGATGAATAGAATATCACTGCTGTATCTGTCTGTCCATTTACATCAATTGCAGTGAAATTATCTAGACTAAAATTATTCCTAGGATTAATCAAATCTGCATACAATATTGTATTGGGAAGCACTTCTCTGTCATAAACTATGATATGTTTTAAATACGGCAATTCTATCAACATTTTCTGATGGGTTTTGTAGGCGGTTCGGGAACAGAAAATCATTTTGGGTTTCGATATGTCCAAGACGTGTTTGTGTTCATCTAAAATATAAATATATATTTTATGTATTTTACAGTAATTATTCGTAATTACAATTACATTGTATATGAATTTACTATGTGGGAGTCGCTATTCAGTGCCATGCTCCGAGCTCGGACCGAGAATGGGTTCGAAACTAGTAATTCAAATTCTGATTTAAATAACGTATACAAGCTATACAGCCGTTAGAGGCATAATTTGAGTATACCCTTAAATGTAAAAAACTTCAATGCCTTCATTTTGACTGTAATTTTGCGTTTTTGTTAATTTTGTAATATACGTACATTCGTTAAGACATTCATTCTGCAAAATTCCCGTCATATTGTTAGTAAAATCGATATCGAGATGTATATTTACATGTTTCATCTTTTGTTTTGTTTTGAATGGCGGTTTGTGGTGGACTATTTTTGGGTAATATATTTAGAGGTTTTTTATTGGCAACAGGTATCTTTTAATTTCCGTAATAATTAATTTTTGCTTTAAAGATGAATATTAGATTTGATATATTATCTATGAGATAAGAATCTCATAGATAATATATCAAATCTAATATTCTAATAGTGTTATGATAAATTCATCATTAAAAATAAAGACATGTGTTACTAACAAACACATTAAAGTAATATGTAATAATATTTAAATATCTCCACCATTTTGAACGAGTACGTATTGGGAGTACTTTACTTTAAGCCCAGGGATAGGAAGACAGATATTCTATTATGTAGCTAAATTATTATACATACTATAAACAAACAAATCAGATGTCCATTCTAATTAATTCCACATGACCAGGGTCTAGCCTGGGTAGGATAGGTAGGACACCTATCCAGGCTAGACCCTGGTCATGTGGATTTGAATTGAAAAATTGAAATTTGTGTTCCGTTCGCATACCGGAGATAATGATGGGTGGATGAAGAGGACGTGCGGACGTAGCTTAATAAGAATACCCGTCGTCTCAACTGGTGATATGGTGATTCTAATGGCCATCGGCAGGACTGGCTATATCCATACTTAGATGTCCATGCATGGAGAAAGACGACTTTTCCACTTGTTAGATCACACTCAGTTGGTCCAAATAGCTGCTCGATGTTGGAGTCGTGTATGGAGGAGTACTGCTTACATATTTCGAAAATCTGCTAAATACCTGCTGGAAACGTGGGAATGGATAGAGAGACGAGCCAAGAAGCTCGAAGGGGAAATAACTCTTACTTAGTTAAAACTCCAGAGTATGGAATATCGCCTAATAGTTGTTGGGGTGAAACCACTCTTAGTTACAACTTAGTAACTACTCTAAGTTAAAACTCCAGAGTTTGGACATGGTGGCTGGACTGTCGGTCTTTTATAGGATAAATTTTGGCGAGAGTGCAGTTGATTACATTGATTCGCTCATCTTGTTTCCTCGCCGAACGGCTATAAGCTCATCAGGAAGAGACCGATTTACGGTGGCAATGTAAAAGTCTCATACAAAAAGTTCCAACATTCATTATGAGGATGACAATACTTTGGAACTAACTACCAAGGTTGGTGTTACCTGGAATTTACCATACAGTGGAAAGTGTCTTCAAATCCAGAGTAAATAAGGACTTCTGTCTCATAGACTCCAGTGATGCTTACCATTAGGCGGATTGTTGTCAAATCCGAACCTAAACTAAATAAAAATATAACAATACCTCTAGTATATCCCATGTTAGTTGGTGTTACAACCGCCCCGGTGCAGCTTATTCCAATTACTGTGCTGTAGTATTCTTGTCTATTTTCCGAACATATGCCTATGGTATCCCCTCTCTTTACCCCCCTAAGAGTAAGGGACACGGCTAGATTCATGGCATCTCTTGCTAATTGACGGTAGGTAAGTTTTTCGTTAGTGGCGCCGTTTATCTAAAAATAACATAAAATATATAAAGAATTTTTTTTTTCTTCGACTCAGGTGTAATGTCGCGGCTCCGTCAATATTATAATAGGATATTCTCTTTAGAGAATGATCGTAATTAAAATAATCAATTATAATTCAATATATCTTTCAACTCTCGACTTTACAAAATGTACAAATGAACCACATTTCTTATTTTTCTGTCCACTTACATTGTTGATCTACAATTTCAATCATAAAACGACTTACGTTAGTGGCAATACTAACAAAATACTGAAATTAGAAAAAAAACCAAACAAAAAAAATTAAGAGGACAATGAAAGTTAGTTATTATAGCCACAAAAACATTAAAATATCAAAATATAATTTATTTATCTCACCATAGCTATTTTATCGCCATTCTTTCGTAAAGTCTCCATCATATAATTACCAAAATTCAAATGAGCTGGCACTTGTAATATCTGGTCGCCATACACGTATTTAGAATTACGTAGCATTTTGATCTTGAAAAACTTCCACAATTATAATTATTCTGAATACATTATTTCCTACCAATACATATCTATCGTGTTAACGAAAGGGCGAGGCGTCTGTTTGTGCTATTATATTTATTTATTTTATCACAGCGATAACTTTATCTTCATTTGGAGTTATTATTAAACAAAGTCAATAAACAACTTGCACATGAATCTGGTTTTATACATTTATCAACGAAAACTTTGAAAAAGTTTATTTAAAAGATTTTTTAAAATATTTCAAATTCAAATTCAAAAATATCTTTATTCAAGCAGGCATTTACGTGCACTTTTAAATCGTTAATTGTTATATTAAATCAAAAAATGTCAGTGTAGTCTGTCCGTGAGTAAGCTACCACCAGCTCGGAATGCTGCTCTGCTGAGAATAGTTTAAAGAATATTTAAAGAAATAATTAAATAATAATTAAATAAACAACTATTATTTAAAAGTAACGATAGCCTCGTTGAAAATAATAGTATTCCTATTATTTTCAACTGAAATTAATTAAATATATTTTTTTTTCAATTAGATTCATTTTCTTAAGTATATTATAGTTACTGGTAGCCCAAATGAAAGATGTGGTAAAAGGTTTACGAATACTTACGAAGGTAGTGAACTCTGTAACATAACGTTTTTTAACTAAACTCCCAAATTTATTAAACTTCATTACCGTTACCGAATTTTGTTTGATATATTTTGTTTGTTACCGAATTTTGTTTGATATATTTTAATTATATACATACTATAAAATATTACAGATTTTAAGTTTTGTAACAGTGAAATCTAGATCGGTTCAGTAGTTTTTAAGTGATATGTGTGATTCCGACAGACAGACAGACAAGATTTAAAAAATATTTAATAGCATTCTCGGCTTCCTGATGACTCTGAGTTTATTTACTTTTATTTATCTCGAATTCATTTTTTTTAAGTTATAAATTTATTATAAGTACAAATAATTAATATAATTACACATATAATAAAAGAGGCCCATTTAAGATATATTTAATATTCTTATGCATGCAGTTTCTTGCAACTAGGGCCTGACGTTTCATAAATGCAATGTTTACTGTTCATAAAAAACTTTGTCTCAAAACAAATTGCTACGCGATGTAATATCAAAAGAAAGTCACTGGCAACAGTTTATATTCTTTAAAATAAATAATTCTTATACTAGACTTTACATTCTACTAGGAAACATTTTAAAACATAGCAATGAATTGTCTAAAAAATGTAGTTCAAGGCTTTCCTTTTCTTTCACTTTCGCTTTTTCCGTGATCATGAAATAACAGAAAACACTTGTGATGCCAGTTCCGTTGTTAGTATTTGATTTGATCACTAATATTTTATATTTTTTTATCTCAACAATCAGCCTCGTGGCTGCTCCGGGACGGAAATTGGTAACAATGATTTGATTATTGAAAGCCATAGTGAAAGACGGTTCATGGCGAACCGCGTCAGCATGAGTAATGTATCTCGTAATAAATTTATTTACATTAAATTAAAATATTAACTCGATGAAAGAATATAGTTATGAAGCCTTCTTCAACAGACACAGACGAATAACTCTGATATGTTGGGTACCTATCGGAAACTTTTTTTTTTCTACATAAAATGACAAGTTGACAGCAATCTGTCAACTTCACTATTTTGACAGTTAAATTATTGTTAAACTTATTGTTTATAGATTAATTTAACGTTTATTAGTATGTAATATTAGATAATCTGGATATGTTAGATGCTTGAATTATAATTAATGTTGGTAAATAACCGCCAGCTATAATAGAACTCTACAAGGCTAGGTATCTTCTACAAATCCAAATATTGAATTTTACAATTGTATTGTTTGTTTTCAGTACTGATATGGCTTTTTATACCAGATATTTTGTTTATTTAACTATGAAATATTTACTATCCGTTTAAAGGTTATCATCATCGAGGATATATTAAAGTTGATAATTTTTATATTTTAAACAGGTACTTGGCAAACTAGGCATTGATGGTTCAAGTAACATAATATATTTTAAAATAAATTAAGCACAGATAGGTTATTAATTACAACACATAAAAAGACTCCCACAGGTCTCTCAGACTCCTGTAATCCATCAGCTCTGCCACTTACGACATCCTCATATCATTAACTCATTCATTGAAATGCCATCTAAAACTTGTCTATGCTCGGAAAAAAATAATAATTAATTTCAAATTACTATTGATACGAAACAATAATATTTCTTTTACTTCCCTAACTTCAAGGTCTATTTCGTATTCAGTTTAACATCGTAACTATACATAGCATTATGTAAAAGGACGTTTTAAAATCGATTTCTCTTCGTAAATGTAACATAACAACTTCATATTTAAAATGAAGTGTCTGATTTATATATTATTTTATTTTTATTATTTAATAGGAAATAGTAAAAAGACATAATGGAATTAATAAAAGCACGGGTTGTTTAAGAACATATATTAATAATAATAGAACCCATAATAAGAAATACAACTTTATTTACATCATATGTATGATTTATAAATTACAAAGTAAACCTTGTAAATACCCTAAAGTTTACTTTTCCTTGCCTTGGCCATCTTCCTCAGTTCTCGCCTCAATATTTTGCTTGTCTGGTTCCTTGGTATTTCATCAATGAATATAACGCCACCGCGGAGTTGTTTTGGGTTTGAGAGCTAGAAAACAAACATACAGATTAATTAAATATGTCTTCTAAAACTCTCTGAATCTCTCTGAATAAGTTCGCTCTCCTACGTCAGTATCGGTCTCTCATAGACAGTCACAACAATTATGAGAAATAAACATAGGTTCAACTTTAACTAAAACTTCTTTCGATATTATTTGATTCATTATTATAAATCAAATAACCCTCAAAGGTAACGACCCTCGTACCAAGCAACTATTTGTCTTTCGTAGACCCCAAATCTAATACATATTTTCATCTGCTTTCTAACATTCTCTAGTAAAAAAATCATCCTAAAACTCACCTTATCAGCCACGAAGCGCTGCAGCTCCTCTCCGCTCACCTTCTCCCCCGGCTGCAGCACCACGAACCCGAGCGGCACCTCGCCCGCCCCGGGGTGCGGCACGCCCACCACGCCCGCGTCGCGCACCGCCGGGTGACGCAGCAGGGTGGTCTCTATCTCCGCCGGAGGGACCTTATTGGTATTCATTAAATATATTTCTTATTATCACCAAATGTTACGTCCTTTTTTCATAAATTTTATTAATATATTTTTTTAAATTTACTAGCGTCTAAATTAATTGATCTTTGTTGTAGGCCATGAGACCTTTACGTTGATTTATTGAATAACGTAATGTCAATAGACATTCTTGCCATCATATGCTAGTTTAATTTAGATATAGAAAATAAAAAACAAAAATGGACTTGAATCCGATAAAAATGAATAATCATTTTATATAAATAAACAATGCAAAATTCCTCAAGGCAACTACATCTCACTAAAACGTCATCTCATTTTTTATAGCGACGGGAATGCACTGCCAGATGTCGGAAGTTCGCTTCCCGTTTGTTTGTTGTTAAAAAAATCACTCCATGTTTATTTAAACGTTTAAGCATTAACCATTTTAAGTAGAATAAAATTTCAAACAGACATAATAGTTACGTATGATACTGTCTTGTAGGTGACAATTATAATAAATATATATACATATATATATATATATAACTAGTCCGCCATATTCAAAAACACAGAACGTACAAGTTAGAATGTAAGAAAACTGTAAAGTAAATACAAACTAGCTGTTCTTCGCGACTCCAACCGCGAGAAGGTCGTTTAGTTTGGAATATAAACAATTGTGAACCAGTACACACGAAAAGAAAAAAGCAACGGCAGAAACACACTGCCAATACTTTTCTATATTAATCCAAACACACCTGATAACCCTTGTACTTGATAAGTTCCTTCAGCCGGTCCACGATGTAAAAGTATCCATCATCATCAAAGTAGCCGATGTCTCCGGTTCTGAGGAACCCCTCATCATCAAAGTCTTCACTCCTTTCTCTCCCGATGTAACCTTTCATCATCATCACACTCTTCACGCAAATTTCTCCAGCTTTATTGGAGCCGAGAACCTCTTTTGTGTCTGGATTTACTACCTGGAGAAAGGAAAAACAAACATTAAGGAGTTTTTTAACAAACCCTTTCTTCTTGAAGTATTTATTATATCATCCGTTTATGGAGCACACCAGTAAAATTTTTGCGAAAAACGGGAAATAGATTTTAGGATACAATAGTTCGGACTATTGGATTGGATCCACAAATTTCGTTTTGCTCTTCCTCTCTCTCCGGCAGTTCACTCCCCCAATTTCTCAAGGGACCTGCAACTCCCTTTCGGGACGGTTTAACATCTAATGAACCTACACCACCCGAAAATTCTTCTAAATCTCACCTTAATAATAGTATTCGATACGACAGTACCAACACTGCCAATCTTATCTGGGTTGTAGTTCATGGTGATGGCAAGAGTTGTCTCTGTCATGCCGTATCCTTGTAACAGTGCTACGACGCTTGGGAACCTGAAGGATTATAATAATAAATGGAAATTCGTATTACATATTTGATTGCTATAAGATCTTATAATTTTAGACCTCTGCGTGACTGCCTTAGCGGTATCCTCGTATAACGGCGCTGAGCCACAAAACACTACAGACACGGAGTCCGTGTTACATTTCAGCGAGGACTTGCAGAGCGCCACGAGCGCTGCTGGGACCACCGTCAGCTGACCTACCTGAAATATGTTGGGTGTGCTTTACGCCACATTTATAAAATTGCATAAACATCTGAAATATTATAATACTTAGACGACAAGTACAACTGCTCAATATCCCAAAAAGAAATATCTAAAAAGGTTTTACGTCACTAATTCACTAAAGTACTTTTTATATAAATAACACCAAAATTGTTTTATAAATTTTAGTAATACCTCGTATTTCTCTACAGTTTTCAAATATAATTCCACGTCAAATTTTGGTAAGTACACTGTGGTCGATCCCCTCGAGAAGCCAGATAAGGAACCGATGAGACCCATGGTGTGGTACCAAGGAGTTATCGTAAGCCCTGTCAGGGGGGGAAGGGGATTATTGGCCCTGTAAGAATAAAAAGCAAATGTCGATCTTAAATATATCATTAAAAGTACTTGCTTTATATATTTTTAAAGTATTTTTGTTCGTTTATTATATTTCATTTTGTCAGTTTATTCGTTTCATAATCAAAGACAAAGATTTTGATGAAACTTGGTGCAGGAATTATTAGCTTATTGTGCGAAAACATTTAAGATATTTGAGGCAAAAAATAATAATGTCCTTGACAAATATAAAAACTGGTTTGTACTATTATCGCAAGAAAATATATAATGTTAAAATGAAAAAAACTACTTATTAAGGAAAATACTTGTAGTTTAAATGTTTTATCGCAAAAAAAATTGAGGTTATTTATTTAAAAAGCAACTTAATTCAAATACATACGAGCATAACGTTAGAACGTTGAGATGGGTGATCATGACTCCTTTCGGAAGACCAGTGGTTCCAGAGGAATATAAAATAAAAAGAGTATCGTTCTGCCCTTCCACATCCACCGGCACGAAATCATCGAATGATATATTATCCGTAATCTTATATTTCTTAGCTTTGTTCGGATTTTCTTTACTTGCAATTGCCAAATCCTTGTATAGAATTGTATTTGAAGGTTGCTCGTCGCCGAATACAATAATTTTCTTTAAGTAACTTAATGACTTATAGTTTTTTAAGTGTGTTCTGTAAGCCAGCGGAGAACAGATCAAGTATTTCGGCTTTGTTATTCCCATAACGTGTTTAAGTTCATCTGTAAATTGCAGTTAAATATATTATATTTGTGTAAATTAAGTCGTTGATGGTTATTGATAATAATATTTTAATACGACGTGGTGAGATAAGTACGATTGAAGAGATATGTAATTTAATTATCAATATACGATAAAGTTAATAAATAAATACATCGATGAAAGATAAATGTACCTTTAAATATGCTTTTTATTATTCTGTAACCTGTTATAGATGATAGAGTTCTATATAATCAAATTTAAGAGAAACGAGTAGCGGAAATTATTTTTCTAACGTCTGGATTAAGCATACAACAGTCTGAGATCAACCTAAAATGGCTTCCCTGCAACTTAATCAACAGATTTTTTATTTTTATCTTTAATATAAGGATCGATTATTAATTTTGGTAGATTAAAAATAAAATCGTAATCTTAGATTTATATTTTGATAGATAGGGAACCGATATTAGGGATTTTTTGCAGATCCAGCGGTCGAAAACAATTAGCGTGCACGTAGGAAAAAAAAAACGCTAAGTGTTTATGCATCTTCTGTCTCGCTTGTTTTTTTGAGGTTATAATGAGGGAGGAGTAAGACAGATTATAATATTCAATTGGTACAATTATAAATATTATAATTGGTAGACTTGCGTAGATGCGAAACGTATAGTATAAAAATGTATAGTAGATATTGTTTCAGTTTCTATTTGTCATAGGTCGAGACGAAGTTCTTGTATATTTGATAACATTGGAAGTGTAACAAAAAAAATACTAACAGAGAACGTAATCTGATATATTATGGAGAAATCTGCCATCATGAAGATACAGACTTATTAAGGCATCTTTTGTTTTCTTATGGTAATAATTTTACAATATATTTTTCATAAACAAACTAGAATTGTGTATCACAAGTATAAATATTATAATATATGAATAAATCTGGATTACTTCTACAGTAAGTCCAATGTAATAAATTATTGTTATACGGTCAAATGCCATGAATCATCTAAATGTTGATCCAAAAGTATTTGGGAAATGAATTTTGAATGTTGCACGACACATGAATATAAATACTAAATAAATAGGCATACATCTATAAATGTCTTGACACAAATATGTAAATTTAACCTCTCTTGACTTCTCTATCCAAAACTTGACAGAAAATATAACTCCTAAATCATTTTTACGTCACTCTTGTCATATATGAAGTCCGTAATTTGAAAGACGTCACTGGTACGTCATAATTACATCTTATCGTAAATATACAAAGTCGATTCTTATGTAACGAATAATAATTCGTAATCTGTTCCGTATGCCTAACATAAGTGTTAGTATAGTGTCTTGTTTGCTTAAAATATTTATATAGTAGAATGAAGTTTCATTAAAACTTGGATGTACCGAATTCCATGTACCGAAAATATAAGGTCTGATCAAGTTGATGAAATTTTCATTCTATGTTATAAAAATATAATAATGTGAGGAGTTCTCTTTCTCTCTTACTCCTCCTCTCTTCTGGAATATTCACTTTTTGTTATTAACTCTACTAATAATAGATTACCATTCGTATATCCAATATTAATTGTAGTAACAACGGCACCGGAACATATAATTCCTATAACTGTGCTCCAAAATTCTCTTCTGTTCTCCGAGCTCACAGCTATTACGTCTCCCTTTTTAACACCCATACGTGTAAGGGAGACGGCCAGATTTATAGACTCTTGAGTTATTTCGTCGTAAGTAAGTTTTTCATGTGTGTAACCGTTTATCTAAGACAAGAAAAAAATAATTCAACAAATAAATAACTTAAAATTAAACTCAAGAATCATTAAAGTAATAAAGATTAAATATTATAACACCGGTATGAAATAAATTATCTCGCGAATGTTTATTGTTGTTTGATCAAAGTGCGGTTTAAAAACAAGTTTCACAAACCAAGACTTACCAGAGCCGTTTTGCCGCTATTCTCTCTCATTTTTGTTAAAATATATTCTCCATAATTCAATGTAGACGGCACCACCCGGTCTGATTGTCCGTATATATATTTAGGATTTTTTAGCATGATTATACGTCTTTTCAAGCTCAGATATAAAACCCAACTAATTCGCAATTGTTGTCTGTAGACTGACAGATACGTCAAATTTTACGCTTTTTGGCACATTGTAGGTCGGCAGTGAAGGCGGACAGATTTGAAATAATATAAATAACCATTTACATTTTAAATAGGTACATGGTGAAGTCTTAATCTAAACGGGATTTTTGGATAACAGAATTTATCAATGTATCTCTAATCTTAGAAATACGTGATATAACGTTAATGGACCCATTTCATTATACAATCTAAGCGACATTATCTCAACTAGCGTCGCATCGCATACTGACATAGCTGTTAGTAAGTTAGTTCTTCTCTCTGATTGGTGGAAACGCTATTTTTCAAGGTCAAATAAATTGTGTAAGGTTAGTAAGATTTAATAGATATCCACTTTAAACTCTATACTAGTTGTTTCCAGCGTCGCTGTCCGTCTGAACTACAGATTACAAAACGGCATTCGGAATACGTTAGCAATTTTCAAACTGAAAGTGATAAGTAGCAATCGCCTTTTGCTATATTTTCATTAAAGCAGTCATTATGGAAATAGTATTTTACATAGTATTTTATTTTATATATACCTTTCTCAGTAAATAAGATAATACAATTCAAAAAGACAACAATTTTTTTGTAACTCCGACAGTAATGTAACTGTTATCACGCTCATAATTTATATTCATGATTAATCTCTAAAGATTAAAGTTTATGTAAATAAAAAAATACACTTCAATATTCTATTTTCAATTACAATAGAAGTATTATTGTTAGAAAAATACTCTATCTTATATTTAATTTAAAATCATTTATTTGTTACAAAAAGTATTGTATACCATTTAGCTATTTGTATTTATGAGATTTATATATATATATATATATATATATATATATATATAAGCTAAAAGCATAATAAGTGTCGACTTTTGTGGTGTAATTAAAATATAAAGAATACCAATCTGCTAGCGCTGCTGCTGTCATTCCTTAAATATTTCTGACAGTTAGTGTTTTGGGAACAAAAACTAAATGGCAAGCGCCTACGTAGTTCGGACAAGCGCCGCTAGGTGGCATTAAATACAAAAATGTAATGAACATTTTCTATCATCTCAGATGTTAACCGCCTTACTTAAATGCGTCTGTTATGGATTCTATTTGAAATGTATTTACGTAAGCGATATCTTATGTCAAACCAAAACATTTACCATTCAATTCGGCTAGTGTCAATGTCGATTGTTTAGGCTCTCTGGAATTCTTTTATACAAGAAAGATGACGCTACGTTATACCAATTAATGATCTTGTAACTGTATAGTATAAATTTACTATATTTTTTCTCAAACTCCTTCCGAGTGGCTGGGATTCCCGAAGGGAATCAATCTTTCCATATTACTGTTTGAAACTGGGAAATTTTCGAAATATTGTTTTATTTGTATTATTTTTCTGTTAATAATAGCTCAAACTTCTAGAGGGCATATCAAGATGAAATATTTAACTGAGTAATTAAATACATTCGTTTTTGGAGGACAGGCAGGTACAGGGCAATGACTAAACACTACTAGATAACCTTCTTTTGCTCTTATAAAGACGTCTCATTATTATTTTTTACTATCTCTTATATTAAAAACTTTCTTTAATTAAAGTAGTAATACTACTATTATATATACTCAATGCCTCAAATTAAATATTATTTGCTTCCGAAATAACAATTATTTCTAAGGTTTTAAAAATAAATGCAGAATTAAACTCTTTTTTTGGTATAAAAAGTCATGAAGACAGTCTTTGTACCTCCCTCACTCTCGTGAGACGTGGCGTTTTATTTAATTTTCCTATTTGTTGACATAAAAAGTAAAAGCTTAGTATATTTGTAACTGTACGTTTTCACCTAAAGTTCGGTATCCCCCTTCGGACCAGAGAGTAAAACGAATACAAAAAAAAATATTATTAAACAAAATCTTATTATTTTTTTTAAAGTATGATTGTTTATTTAATATTACTTAAACTTAATTCATCTTACTTAAGGGATAATACAGCAAAACATTCAATTGTATTATTATTAGGAAATTTTGACAATACCTATCCTACATCCAGAAAGTCAAAATTAATATGCTATTCCTGGATATTACATTTTAGATATTGAATGAAGCCACTTCATTTAGAACCTATATACATTTTTTTTTATTTAAAAATTACATCAAGTGCAAACCAACACAAGATTAATAAGAACAGAAACAAATTACTAAGAGTAAAAAATTGGCCTATACGGCCCACAGCTGGGCAAAGACCTCTTTCCCCATTATGGCCAGGGTTCAAAATTAGGCCCACTCTACTGTAAGGTAGATGGGTTAAACATATCTTTTTTTTCTAAAATAAGTTTCTAGATGTTTCCCTCCGTCATACAACAAAGATTTTTCGATACAAGTAAGACGTATCTCAGTTAATTCTAAAAGTAGATTACTTCTCGTCTCACCCAAAAATTGTTAGGTTAGGTTATAAAGACCTAGGGGGCAAGTTTATTGGTATTTTTTTTAATCAATTTATTATAATTTCAGTCATCATTCTGACCTTGTATACAGACAAACAAACTCGCATGATACATGTATATATTATCTAGTAACAACATCGGCACTAGGGCGTTATAACCATCAAGTTGGTTGGTCCTCTAAAATATAATATATACATATGGAATAAAGAACTCATAACGAGCGGGGTTCGAGCCTACGACTGTGTACTGTCGCTTAGCAACTAAGCTATCGTGCTCATTGAAATTTAGCATTCCATATAAATATACTTTGGGACTTCTATAGTACATAGTACTCTGTGCAGACCAGTAGTATATTGAATCAGTACTCTGTGCAGACCGTTTATATTGAATCAAGTATAATAAATAAAACAGCACATCAATACACAGTTATAATGCGATCACGCCAGGTAGCTGTACGTATCCTTCTCTCCCTCTGTACGCTCCAAGTACTCTTTCTCTATCAGGATGTCGATGCATTTCTGTAAAAACATTACATTATTCATTTACGATGATTATATTTCACTTATAAGGGACAATATAGTATCTATTTCTAGTAGAAGATAGTAGAAGACCACATGTATAGTATGAGATAATATCTATAGTAGGAGATCATATGTATAGTATGAGATAATATCTATAGTATGAGATCATATGTATAATGTAAGAATATATCTATAGTAGAAGACAACATCTAAGTATGAGACAATATCTATAGTAGGAGATATCTAGTTAGAGAAATGTGTAATAGTAAAATATATCTATAGTAAGAGACTGATGAATTAATGGTACCTTGATGACAGGGACGCGTGGCTTGAAACGTGACGACAATTGGTTCAATACTTCTACTACCAAATGCTGATGCTTGAGGGTTTTTCGGGTCTTCATGATACGAACTATAGCGGCCTGGGGACAATACATTAGATATTGAAGAAGTGTGAATAGGCTACTCCTGAGTTGATGTGCTTTACCACCTACGACTACATTTCCACTTCCTATCAGGTGGAATGTAGTCAAGCGTCAATTTGGTTACAAGTATAAAAAAAAAAAAATTCAACTTCATAGTATTTTCTAAGATTTAATTTCAAACTTAAATTTAAGTCGGCCCATAACTAAATTGTTTTATGATAATTTATTATTCATTTGTAAATAACTAGCTTAGATCAGTTAATTGTTCTTATTTGTTTGTTCTTGAGTAGTCAGCATAGAGACATACATACAGCTAGTAATATTACCTGTATAAGCATCTTCCGGTCCTCCTCGATGTGTTTGTGTGTCGCCTCCTGCTCCACTTTCAGTTCTGTCTTTAGCGGGATGTTGATGTTCACTCGTAATTTTTTGCTGTTTGAATAATATTTGTTAGACACTGATCAATAATTAAATTTATGTGTTCTTTGATCTGACGCATGTCTCAGTATGACAATTTACAAGCTGGAGTTTTAATTGATTCTTTTACATTTGAGAACACCTTGTTTTTAATTAATTGGGGAAATAAGTGCAATCAGTTCACTTCGTGGTTTGTGGATATCTGTAGCTAATGGGATGTTACATTCCATTGACTCTTGAGAATGAGGAACATACAGGTTTGGAAGATACAGGGAAGGGAAGAGAGGCTGTTGAAAATGGCAGCTAGGAATCTACCATCCATGAATTAATATTTAAAAAAACTCACTTTTTATATCCTACATAAAGTTCAACAATTGATGATTCCGAAAGTTCACTTTCATCGTCCGCGCACACGAGTAGCTTCGCTTTTAGTAGAATTTGTAACACCTGTAACAGACATACATTTATTATAGATATTTACAATATTGGCCAACATTTGTCCGAACATTGGTCACAAATATTCACAAAGCCAACACGTCTAAACATGTCCAAAACATTGACTACTAAATTTCCCAACATGTTCCAACATTCACCTGAACCAGGAAGTCCCCCTTGATCCCCGTGTGGTGCTCGAGCTGGCGCACGGTCCAGGCCGTGTTGTCGTTGTACTGCAGCAGAACTGCCATCTGGAACGTACTTGCTTGAAGAGTGTAGCTGAAACGTGAAACAAATTAATTACTATTTATATTACGAATAGGTTTCATATTAAGCATTCTATACATATTCGTCTTTATCGGGACGGACGGTTTCCCCGAGGTCGCGGGTTCGAAAACCCGTATCGGTTTATTTTTCATTCCATATTTATTAAAAATTTAAATAATTTTCTCATGACTATACATGTTAATAGATATTTTCAAATATATAATTCTAAAAAACTAATAAAAATAAGTTCCTTGTGTTGTCTTAAAGGCATTGTCTTTGCTCCTTCCTCTTACAATAAATATTGCTAAGCTACCTACATACAGTGTGGGTTTAATCTTATATATGCAAAATAATATCTTATTCTATCCATCTATCCACTAAGAAATTTTGTTTAGGACAAAAATATTTATGTATTGATTTGCTTACTTTCGCTGAAAAGGGTGTATTAAAATTACTAAAAAAAATCAACTTCTTTTTATACTTGAGAGGCAATAAAATGTTTAATTTATTGTAACAATATTTTGTCCACCCTGTACATACAAATAACAGATATAATTATTAATATTAGTACTGACCGATTCTTGAAGCAGTTGGTGACAAGTTCTCCCTTACTCATGTTGTAGAGCCAGTTCAGCTTCCTACCGGAGTGTTGTGATGAGTAGAAGGTAGTGAACCGATGAACAGAGCGCTCCAACTGCGGATTACATTATAATTTATATACATATGTATATATCTTTTCCATATGTTTGTTTGTCAGTGAGCTCCTCCTAAGCGGCTGGACCGATTTCGATGAAATATGTTGTATTGTGGATGTTTTAAATCTAGACTATAGATGATAATAAACAGATATTTGAAGGACATTTGACAATCCCACTACTTTTATAGAAAAATTGCAATGATTTTTTTATGCTTCTGGTATGTAAGACATATACCTAAGTAAAACCTCATCACCATTATAATTGACAACTCACCTCAGTGGGCAACTGGAAGCTGGAAGACTGCTGGAAGGGCCAGGATCCAGATGATAGCACCTGTATACTGAAGTCAATGTGGAGAGGCTGTTCCGAGCTGTTGGACATGTGTTTCCGGAAGTTCTCATTTAAGTCCTTAGATACACCTATGTCCTGGGAAATAAATAATTAATTAATTTTTACATTTATAAAGTTCATTAGTTTATTTAAATTGGTATATTTTTCAATATTTTGTTATTTTCAATATCTTTGTTAACTTACTTGGAACATTCTCTGTAACTTGCTGGTATATTCGAAACCACAAGCCTGCTTCAACTTTGAGATCATGGAAGCCTGGAACAATATCACAATGTTTAAATATTAGAGACGAAGCTTCTTAGCATTCCATGGATTCACCGTGCGGGTGCCGGGCCCATTGCACAGCAGATATATAATGTATATAAGAAAGTTTTATCACATTTTTTAAGTTTACTTATAAACTACAAGAAAATTATATGAAAACCATTATTTAGCAGATATTAAGGAAAATAGTCAACATTATGGTATAATAAACATACAACCCATTTCATTATTCAGATTTTATAACAAATATACAAAAAAAAATCATCAACACGAGCAGGCTCGAACCTGCTATTTTTGGAGCTACTGTTAACTTAGGCAGAAGACTAGATCACAAGAGAGAGGGTTTATCCATCCGTCTCAATCACTCACTGAACAAAGTGTAACTAATATAGGGGATGGACCTCGGTGTTGCCAGTAAGTATACGAGCTGCAATCACGTGACTATAATAGCACTCGTACATTTTACACTACATATATATAATATTTTAATAAATTTCTCAATTACCTCAGCGTCATCACTGGCCGACATGTGCTGTACGAGCCGCTTCGCCAGCATCTTGCTATAGAACTTCTGGAATACATCTTTGTCTTCAATGTATTTGAAGGCCACCATCTGGAAATTATAATACACTTTTTATTATACATCAAAATATATTGGTGTAAGCCGGCACTCAAACCCCCTCTTTCTTGAATACAACAGCGGTCCTAAATGAGATTTTATCCTAGGTACTAGCTGCATTGTAGCCGATAATTCTTAATGGTAATCACTTACACCTTTGACACCGATGGGCGACCATTGAAAGTATGGGAGAGGTCTGGCAGTTAGTCTGGATATTTCGAAAGCCTTAGATCGTGTATGACATAAGGCGCTTCTTTCAAAGGTATTTTCTTATGGTCTTCCCGAGAGCTTATGGAAGTGGATCACCACTTTTCTCACTGGGCGAGACGTAAAAGTCGTTTTCGACAAATCTTGCTCGGACCCCGAGCCCGCGCACGCCGGTGTTCCCCAAGGCTGCGTGCTATCCCCACCACTGTTTGTTCTGCTTATCAATGATATATTACATCAAACAAAATTCATTATGTGGATGACAGCACCGGGGAAGCTATAAATTCCTACCGTGTAGGAGTCCTTTAAAAACGTTGTCTCCTATTGAGACTTCCTTAGGAAGATTTTGGTTCGCTGAAATTGAATCTTGTTCTTGTTGTAATTAAAAGTTAGCGCGTTTTATACAAAAATACTCTTGTGATTCTTCTGCTGTTGGCGGTTATCACCTGTGACCCTAAAGCTGGTTTGTCCCATGTAAATAAAAATGTATAAATATACTCACAACTTGATTTAATGTGTCTTCCAGCTCAGCCTCTTCTGGGTTCTTGCTAGACTTCTTCAGTAACAGGTCACAGTACTTGGCCAACAGTTCTGGACTCTTTGATGAAGAATTAGCTGCCTTTGTTACTGCATTACCTAAAATTAAACAAATATTTGTATTATTCTTAATAGGAAATTGACTTGTTTGTTTGTTAGCAATTACACTGTTACCCCTGTATACCTCTGTTTAAATGCATAAACTAATTTGAGTTATAATTACAATAAATCAAAACTACTGGACCGAATTTGATAAGGTTTAGTGTTATAGTGGCTTACAATCTAAAAGTGTTTATCATTATTATAAAATATAAATAATCAAAAATTTTGTATGTAGGATAAATGGCTGAATATTTGGGAAGAGAATAAATAACGTCAACCAGGTACTGTAAGTAATAAATAAAGTAAACACTAACTGTTTATAAATCTGCCGCAGGCTTTGTCGAGCGCCGCGACGAAGCCAGAGTCATTATTGAATGCTACAAGTACTAGCGCGTTGTACTTTTTGTGTACTTCTAGTATCGTTGACACGTACACTTTAGGATCCTGGAACATAAATAATCCTAAATTATAAATCTGCACAAAATATAAAACATATTTAATAATTTTATAAAACATCACGTATAAAAAAAAAGAAATTTAGAACCAAATAAACGAACACACGAAAATTAAAAACAATACTATTGATTTAATCTGAAATATAGTTAACATTATCCACACAACAGTCAGTGTAGTATCATGTTTGTAGTATTGTGTGTAGTATTGTGTGTAGTATTGTGTGTAGTATTGTGTGTAGTATTGTGTGTAGTATTGTGTGTAGTATTGTGTGTAGTATTGTGTGTAGTATTGTGTGTAGTATTGTGTGTAGTATTGTGTGTAGTATTGTGTGTAGAATTGTGTGTAGTATTGTGTGTAGTATTGTGTGTAGTATTGTGTGTAGTATTGTGTGTAGTATTGTGTGTAGTATTGTGTGTAGTATTGTGTGTAGTATTGTGTGTAGTATTGTGTGTAGTATTGTGTGTAGTATTGTGTGTAGTATTGTGTGTAGTATTGTGTGTAGTATTGTGTGTAGTAGTGTATTTAGCACAGTGTGTAGTACATCGTGTAGTAGTGTTGTAGAGTTTAGTACCGTGTGTAGTAATATGGGACAGTGTAGTACCGTGTGTACGCAGTCCCCGCACTTGTCGAGCGCGGTGAGTCCCTGCGCGTGTATGTGTTGCTCCAGCAGCCGCCTCAGTTCCACGAGTCCGTTGGGGATGCGCGCCACGAGGTTGAACATGCGGCCCAGGTCCGTGTCCTTGTCGGAGTCTAGAAGTTTCTGGAAGGACAAACAATTGGAGTCAGTGGATATGTTTTTTGGGCATTCGAGAGGTATTTAGAATGTCCATCAATTATAAAATATGTTTATGTTGATTAAAGTACATGGCGGTTTTCAAAAAGAAACTCAAGAAAGTGTAAATTTTATGTTTCGTCTTTGCAATATCATAGATAATAAAGAATATATGTAAATTATTATTTTAGTTGTATAGTCTGAGCTACTTCCATATTAACTATTTATTACTCAATGACGCTTATTTTTTTTTTCAGGAGACACATGACCCTTTGTTTTTCTACTTTCTATATAATATAAAAGATCATTAAAATTCCCAGACGATAATAAACGAAGAACAAACGTACCTTAAATTCTATAATACTAGTTAATATTCAATAACATACTTGGAACTCGGTGTGAAATATCTCCAAATGTTTCTCAATGAGAACTCTATCACAGGTCTTGGCAAGTCTCTCCATAGTGGTCTCGTGTAAGTAGACCTGAACTCGCTTCTGTTCTTCCTGAAGCCGCTGTTCAGCCTAGACATGACAGGTATTACAAAAACTTTTTTTTATTTTAACAGGATTTAAACAGAATATCTCTCATTTGCTTGAACCAATAAATCATGACATATCTCTAAGGGCAGGGCCGCATTTCATGATACGATTTCAACACACTAATTCACTTGAAAAATGGCGAGGGTTTTGAAGTATGGATTATCCACCAATCAGAGTGAAGCGTGCGTGCGTGCTTGTCTCTAATTGGTGGATACTTTTGTAATTTTTTTACTTCATACTTTCAAGGTAAAATATTGTGGCTGAATTGTTTCATGAAATGCGGCCATAACAATCGCCCGAGACGCATTATTCAAATTAGTGACGTTTCCTTATTTTTACATTTATATTTTTTATATTGCATTGTCTTTTAAATTTACAATTATAATCTCTCGCGTTATAAATCTTTATCAATATCATTTTAATAACCTGCATTTACGGCTATAAATAAGATGTTATAAAAAATATATATTTCAGGCTGTAAATAATAGAAAAAACATACTATAATTTATAATAATAAAAGCTATACGAATACCTTAATCATATATTCGGTGACGGGATTATTTCTTAGGAAATCTGAACTCTCCCGAATGTAGAATCGCTCCGTGTCCTCTAAGAACACGGCCTCGAACGTGTCCTTGTACACCGCGAGGTTCTGACCTCTGGAGGACAGGTCCTCTTCATTCAGACCCAACGCCACGTAACAGTTTATTACCTAGTTTCATTACACACATATTAAATAATCAATTATTGCTTATAGTACGCAAAAAAATACAACATTTATCCAGTACAGCTTTTGTTACAGGACATTTTTTTCTTTTTCAAAATAAACAATATGTATAGAAATGAATAAATCGATTTGATTTCATTAATAATAAACATATTTATTTATTTTTAACAAAGCTATTACACGAACCATTTTATTGTTTATATAAATAAATAAATTAAAAACTTACGCCAGACACCAGTCTAGTGTTAATGGACTCTCCGTTTCTCTCCCGTTCTATCAGCTTCAGGACGGCGTTGGTCACTTGTTTGTTCAAACATTTGAACAAATTGTCACGCCACGTCACCAACGCCAGTTGATATATCTCATAGATATTCTGAAACAATCATTTCAATGATTTCAATGAAAAGTAATATTTTTATATTTTGTGTTAAAAATCACATATATATATATATATATATGTATAGAAAATAGAAGTGATCACTTAAGAGAGAGTAAACCATTATGGATTAAATAAATATATAACTCTATGTGGCAAGGAGAGAGCGAGAGATATACTATTGAACATATTATAACTCTCTCTCTCTCTAATAAATAATATATAATAATAAACAAACAATACCTTTCTGCCCTCCTCGCACTCTCTCTTAACCCAGTGACGGTTGAGATAAGAGCAGACTCCGTTCATAACTCGAGACGAAAACTGATATAATTCCCATTGCTTCGTGTAATATGCGAGAACATCTTCACCCATTAAATCCGTTCCGTTCTGTGTATAATTGATAATTATCATTTATCATCAACATAAATTATCATTTATCATCAACATAAATTATCATTTATTATATATGTATCAATATAATTAGCATATATTTCTTTGTAGAAACCAGTGTGATAATACTTAATTTTACTTCAGTCTGTGCGTTTGTTTGAATAAAAATGTAGTATTTAATATAAGTAATTGTTACTTTTTACGTACCTTGAGTAAATTGAGGAGATATACTCTCAAAAACTCCCTCAGCCTCTTGTATAGTTCGAGTCCGACCAATTGAGCGCCGCTTCCAAGTGCCTGAATATTAAATTAACAATTAGATATAACATTAGGCGTCATGACAAAAAAAATGTATACAATTAAAAGTTTCACTTCAAGGACGCGTTTTCGAAACAGACGGGTAGAAAATCACATAACTACATTGACAAAGCTTGACTACGCACACATACACATATAGTCGCGAAATAATGGCTACATGAAACAATATTGATACTTTCAATTTATAGGTTTTTCAAATATTATACTTTTAATAATATATATTATTTTATTTTTTTATGTTAAATGTTATGTTTCATTATATGATATTAGTATTGTTTGCGTCCTACTATATCTCCTAGATGAAAAAGGCTAGGTTAGGTTAGGTATAATATAAACTGTATAAAATGTACATGTATGTATAAAATAACCTGAATGTGTACTTATGGATAGATGCTATTGGATCTCCTAGATGGATTGGACTAGGTGCGCTGAGTTAAAGTTTGTTTTGTTATGTTGGACGTCGGACTTGAGGGAGTGACCTGAGATTATTGATAAGAATACGGCCACCACTGGTAATAAAATACGTCACATAATTTCTTAACCCGTCCCTCGTTACGTAAGTTAATTATCTGAACAACTATATAATAATATTATTTTATGACACGAAAACGTTTTTCGTTTAAAAAAAACAAATCTAAACTCGGTGCTCCTAGTCGAATCCTTCTAGGAGAACCAACAGCATCCATCTCTCAGGATACCTCAAGGACATTCTGTCAAAACTGACGGTAAGATCTGATTAAAACTAAGTTGAGTATGTCTTCTTAGCCGAGATATTTTGTTATTCTGAAATATATAGCAATTAATACAAGAAAAATGTACTGAAACTACGCCTGAAATCGTAAAATATGTATGAAGAAGTAGGGGAAGGCCGGGCAAAGTGAATACCCCGGGCAAAGCGAATAGTCCCCACTACTCCTAAACTATGCGTTTGACATTTATCCCGCCACCGTCATGGCGTTCCGCCATCTTGGTTTAGTGCGCGGCAAACACTAGAGCGAGAGTCCGCGTTGCGTGCCGTCAGCAGGGTGGATCCTTGTGTTATCGTGAAAAAAAGATTGATTTTACAGAGGTAGTGTATTGATATTATTTCCAATGTTATTAGTTCTTTATCTTTAGGAATATTTTAATTCAATAGCATGTCAAAGTAGTTTTTATTGTATCTTTCACAGAGTTTCAGAATTATTACTTTTTATATAAAATTAATTAACCTCAAAAGGGTCCTAGTCGGGCAAAGAGAATAGGGCAAAGTGAATATGGTATCCACTTTGCCCACCATGTACGATTATTGACTTGTGATTTTATAATATTGTTTAGTTTATTTCAGATGGTTAATAAATATATAAAAAAAAACTAAACAAGGGTCGTGGGATAAAAATGTCATGGAAATAGCTATTAATTTGTGCAAAGCTGGAGAATCCATAAAAAGCACAGCTAAAAAGTATGGGTTGGCCTATGCAACCTTATACAGGCACGTAAAAACTGGCACTTCTGCACCAAAACTGGGTCGATTTCGTCCTGTTTTTAATGAAGATCAGGAGATGGAGTTAGTGACATATCTCAAGGATATGGATTCTATATTTTTTGGCTTAACTCGTGATGAGTTCAAAAATTTGGCTTTCATTTACGCTAAACAAAATAATTTGAACTATCCGAATAACTGGGACAAATATGAAAAAGCAGGGGATGACTGGCTATCATCATTTTTGTCACGTCACAATCAAATTTCCCTAAGAACTCCAGAAGCAACATCAGTTGCAAGGGCAAAAGGATTCAACAGACGTGAAGTTGGACGTTTTTATGAAAACCTTGAAGCTTTGACTGCAAAATATGATATTGATGCATCTAGATTATATAACATGGATGAGACTGGTATATCGACAACCACCAATAAGCCACCTAAAGTGCTATCGACAAAAGGAAAGAAACAGGTGGGCATAATAGCCAGTGCAGAACGTAGTCAATTAACTACAGTCATCGGTTGTTGTAATGCCGCTGGTTCATTTCTCCCACCATTCTTAATTTTCGCCAGGAAGAAGCCAGGAAAGCAACCCAGACTACTTGATGGCGCGCCGCCCGGTACTCTAGGAACCTGCACTCCAAATGGTTGGACTTCAGGAGAGGTATTCCTTGATTGGATGCGTTTCTTCGTGGAACATGTTCGGCCTACTCCTGAGAAAAAGATACTTCTATTATTGGACAACCACGAGAGCCATAAGTATTACCCGGCGTTGGATTATGCTAGCAAGAACAACGTTGTAATTTTATCCTTGGCACCACATACAACGCATAAAATGCAGCCCATGGATATAGCTATTTACGGCCCATTGAAAACATATTTTGAAAGGGAGGTAAATGCTTTCCAAAAGTTTTACCCAGGACGCATTATAAATCAATACGATGTGGCCAGACTGCTATCACCAGCGTGTCTGAAATGTGCGGTAGCAATAAATGCAGTTCATGGTTTTGAAAGACCTGGTATTTGGCCAGTGAATAAATATGCTTTCGGTGACGAAGATTACGAACCAGCTGCTGTGATTGCAGGCACATCTAAGATGAATTTTTGCACAGAAGGTACGAAATCACCACAACCAGAAAGAGTTGATATTCCCGGATCTTTTGCAGAAACTTCTTCAACCCCTTCGCCTTCACTTCTTCAAGAATTTATTTCATCAAGTCCCGTAGATCTAAACAGAGCTTTAGCAGAGAAGGGGTCTTCTGAGCTTCAAGCCCTTGTTGCGCCGATCATAGACTCTTTTAAAACACCTGAAAAGATTCGTAGCGACGTTGGATCTACACCAGAACCAGAACCTGGATGTTCCCAAATTACCTCCGCTATTGTGCCAGATATAGCTAAAAATGCTCAAAAAAATGACACGATTCTACCAGAGACCGACGAAGATACTCAATGAAATACAAGCCGCGACAATTCACCTTATACAAAACCTGGATGCTCAACCTCCCACTATACTCCCTTGGGTTTGAGACCTATACCAAATCCTGCCAAACCAATGACCACTCGTAAACGGAAGCTACAAAAATCGGAAATACTAACGAGTACGCCGATCAAGGAAAACCAAAAGCAGAAATTTGAGAAAAATAAAGTTAAGAAGGCTACTAAAAGACTGGATGATAAATCAACAAATGTTTCTATTAAGACTGTTCCTAAAAAGACTGACAAGAAAAGCAAAAAAACTGCGAAAAAAGCTAAACAACCAAATAAAGTTAAGGAATTTAAGGATATTTCATGTTTTTTTTGCGGCGAAATTTACATTGAAAAAGATGATAATCCTATTGAAAATTGGATTCGATGTGACATTTGTCAACAATGGTGTCACGAAGAATATTCTGCGTTCGATGATACTCAAGGGTATATTTGTGACAATTGTCAGTCTTAATTTTCTAATTATGTAAGTTCAGTTATTTTATTTTATTTTATTTTATTAAGTGTGTTATTATTCCCGCTGTATTCACTTTGCCCGAGTATTGTATTCGCTTTACCCAGGGGTCCGGGCAAAGTGAACAGTATGGCACTTTTTTAAATTTTATTTCCAGTTAATAATTCTTTAAATATTTAGGTTGATTCATTATAGTATTTGTAAGAGCAATAAATAAAGACTGATTTGTGCTAGTTATTTTGTTTTTATATCATATACCTTTTCTGCTGCAACCTCAAATATCTTAAGGTATCCACTTTGCCCGACCTTCCCCTAATGGAAAATCGTTTTATTAATATTAAAGTAAAGGAATCAAAAGTAAAGAGACATTACATCTGCTGTTACTTTAGGTTTTAGTACGTTAAGTTTGATTTTGTAGCAATATGTACCGAAAAGTTGATGATTTTCGGAAAAACTGTAAACGCGTCCTTAAAAAAAATGCAATAAGTTACAAATAAAAAAAATAATGGATAAAAAACGTATATATTAATATACCTGTTTCCTGTTCCTTGAAAAGCTTGAGAAGGCAGGGTTGGTGCTGTTCATGCTCTTGCTGGAGCTGGAGTTGCTCTGATGATGGACTGACGTACAATAGTCGTAGACATGACTGCTTGTGTTGAGGATATTATATGTAGATATATAATATTATATTACTAAAACAGATGCTTAACTAGCTGCTGCGCGCGACTTCGTCTAATGTGATTGCCGAATTTTGGAAACTTCGGAATAAAAAGTATATATCTTGTAGAGAAATGTAATTCAAATTTGAGCGAAATACGATAAACTCAAAACTCTTGTACGCTGTAATAGGCTTTATTTAACAGAAAACTTTTAATTTTAGATTAAAATTTTAGTATCTATATAAAATATTAAATTCCATCTATTTTATGCATAAATATAGAAACAATTTACGGGTGGAATAATTAGAAATGGTCGATGAGTAATTATTGAATGTGAATAAATCACCATTAGATCTTTTTTTACAAATCTGATCTGTTTTACGCACTTACGACTTCAAAACTATATTAATGTTAAATATTCAGATTTCAGACATATCTACACAGCGCCGCCTGGTCCCAAACTAACCAAAGTTTATATGATGTGTGCTAGAAAACAACTATTAGTTTTGTAAATACATACATATAACCAACACCCAGACTCTAGAAATATACAAGTGTATATAATAAATATACAAATATTTTTCTAGTCCGGGGATCGAACCCACGACCGTCAAACTATACGAAGTAACGACCACTGAGCCAATCAGCCATCAATTGGAATTTAATTTAAATTTTCACAATTATTTTATTTTTATCTAAAGAAACTTTTTTATTATCCCTAACCCCCAACAAACATACAGACGTATATTATACTACTAGTTCCTAATGTTCTCATTAAATTGTAAAACGAAATTAATATATGTAAAAAAAAAAAAAAGAAGGAAAAAAAAATCTAGTTCCTAATATAAACCTTTAAGTACTCTGCGATACTATAATATAATATTAATTTTAAAAAAGGATACGTATATAATATAATATATCTATCTCTTTGCATTGGATCTCTATTGTAGACTTGTTCGATTCCTGCTCGTAGATCCCCCCATATCTGAAATACAATGAAATTGTTAATCTCAACAACCAATCATATTTATATACTATATACTATAATTATTGTACATTTAAACCCGAATTCATGAAAGCTGATTAATATAGATATAAAAAAATAAACATTTTTGATTGGTTGATGTCGTGATAAGTAACCAATCACAATCAGGAGATCATCCGTCTCATCACCACTCAATCATTCACCCACGTTGTAAGGTCATGGTACGGGGTAATGGACTGAGTCTTTCAACGACTTTACACATTCTAAACATCTTATTATGATTTTATATAATATTTAAATAATTATAATATATTTTATATAATACTGCAAAAATCGAATTTTATATAATGAAGAAATTTGGTCTTAAGAGGACAAGCATACTTTTCAAAGTCGTGATAAAGACATAAAAACAATATTTATATTTTAAGATTGTCAAATATATCTGTATAAGGATTTGTTTTTTTTATATAAAAAAACTGCCTTACAGTTTGCTGAGCCCACTACAGGTAGGAATATTTTTTCGTACCAGTTAAGTTTCTAACAGTCTAAACTGGTCTCCAATATCTATTTACCGTTGCAAGGTCGTACAGCGTACAACGGTTACAATGCAAATGACAAACTATTTCCCACTATATTTAAAAAGCATTACCTGTCAAATTAATGTCAAAATATGACAATCGACAGATCGATGACAGATCCCTTCTATTAATAGGTTATTTCTACTTAAATTTGAAAGTTTAGTCGGCTTCTTACAATGGTTAAGTCGTAATTCATTACAAAATTTGGCATTGACATTTTAGTTTAACTAGAGATGGATCATTTTTTTCTATTACCTTCAAAGATAGATACCAAATAAATAGCAGACTATCCCTAACTACCAAAAATGCTAAGAAAAATGACGAATGACAGTTAATAAATGCAAGCCTTATTTGAAAATTCTCATTCATACGTCACTCTGTATCATATATTTTTTATCTGTCTGGAAAGAAAAAACTACCCACTTGGTAGTGAGGGGAACGCTCACAGAGTTATGAAACTTTAGACATGCCCTGAAATTCAGGAGTCATGAAAAAGTAGAGAAAGCCAGGAAGATGAATTATTGGCGTCACACACATTATAATATTTGGATTAGTTGCTTTTAATTCCTTCATCAATTTATATTTAATCATTTACCACAATAACTCAATAATATTGAATATATTCATAACGACTTGTTATCTCCGGCGCATGTGCTACGGAAAGATGTGGCACGTTTAGAATATAAATTATTCGGGAAGGAAATCGGGTTATCGATATTTGCCATTTTTGTATTAGACATTTCAAAACTTTGCTATTTTCAATATAATACTTGTAAGGACCGTAGTCGATGGTTTATAATTATGGGTTAACTGTAACAGATCACTTTTGGTGATAAGGCTGTCTTTGTACCAAATTTTTTTATATTATCGTTAATTTTTTGTTCTTTTTTTTTTATTTCATATTTTGTGTGCAATGCAAGTGTTATAAATAAATATATGGTCTATCAAATACATAATGCGTTTTTCAATACTGAAGGTAGTTCTAAAGATTTGTGGAATCTTAACTCTTGAAGAGCTTTTATCACATTATGTGTTCCTCAATTTTAAGTATTTCGGTGTAAAATCCATCGTATTCATTCCAGTTGGCGGTCTCTCTTGCTATAGTCAAACCAACGCACTTTGATTTGGAACCTAACTAATTTATACATACTGACAGACAAGCGCACGCTTGTCTGTTTTTAGTTTCATCATAAGTAATATTTGATTATATTTATGTTTTTATAATTTTTATTCATTTTTCTAATTAGAATCAATCCAAATAAGTTGTAAAATAGAAGGTAATAATACTATTTTACAAATCTAATTAATCAATTATAAAAAATATATATATTATTTTATTCAAAATTACTTTTTATTTAATTTTCCACCTCTGAAATAATCATAATTCATGAAATTGGTTAGTATAATTCGTAAAAGTGAAAAAGAGGGCCTCTAAAATATAAATTATCAAAAATATAAAATGTAAATTTTTAAAGTATCAAGATTTTTCGGTCCGACACTTTTGCATTATTTCTATATACACGATGAAGGTGACGCCAGAGCGCCGGTGTACACTTCCACTCTTGAATTATGGTTAGTTCAAATTGAATAAAGGAAAATAAAAAATAAAAAAAATGTAAATGGTAAATATTTTTTTGAGGATATTGATTTTTTTCTTATTTCTTAATATCAGAATTTAGCAAAAACCTTGTTTAGTTATTATAATACGAATAATTGTACTTTTTCTCTGAAAGATATTCAGTGAAAGCGATGTGAAGGTAGGATACGTGATTGAATGAAGAGTGTTTTGAAAAAGTATATTTTTTCGCTAAAAATGCCTGAATATAATAAGCATTTATAAGCTTGTTTAAATTACTTTAGATGTTAGATCCCCAACATTGAATAACGTAACTGTACCTTTCACAGCGTCCAGATGTCACTGGATGTTAAAGAATTATGAATTTCAAGGTTAAACCGGGCAAGTTTGTGTTATGGTTGCCATGGTAACGATAGTAGATACACGTGAACGTTTTGTTTTTTAATGTTCTGCTTTCTTAGAGATATTTTAGTTGAGGCCAACTTTACAAGGTCCGACATACGGTAACGGAAGTACAGATTCATTTTAACACTTCCGTTTAAAAAAACTATTTCGTATCAATTATGCTCTGTTTTATATATATAACATAAACAGAAATGTTTGTTTGTTTGAACGCGCCAATTACTGGAACTACCGGCTGGATTTGAAAATACATTTTCAATTGACAGGTCATTTATCGAGGAAGGTGATATGGATGATATAGCATCATAGAGCGTTCCATCCAGAAAAAGGTCTATCTAAAATAAATGCAAATAGGAGTTTCTAAAAATACGTAATAAATAAGAACATCTAACACGTAGTTCGTAGACGGAGTCGCGGGCAATAGCTGCTATAAAAATAAGCACTAAGTAACAGCTAAGTTATATGCGCACATGAATCTAAAAATAATAAACAAAAACTGGGTCGTTAACCGTCTTCTTAATCGTAAACATTTGAGATCACGTTGGCGAGTAGCCAAGAGATGCATTAAAAATGTCGCGGCTCTCTCTTATTTTATATTAAAGTCATAATTTTCAAAATTAACACATTGTCTGTCCAAAATTACTTTTGGGGTCTGAAATTTTTGAATGCCTATGAAGCACTTCTATACGTAGATAACAAAGACAGAAATATAGACGTTATATCTCTCAGCGAGCGAAGGCATCGAAATTAGGCGAAAATGCTTTATTATACGAATTATTTATTATATAAAATATATATACATTCGCGTTTGACAAACAATTTTGATAAAACTCTTTGGATGTTCTATAATTGCCGAATAACTATATAGAACTCATGTAACAAACCCGAAACTAAAGAAAAATAATAAAAAAAAATACCAATTAAAATACCAGTAACCTAATTATATTAAATGTAATAAGAATATTGAAGCATAGTATATAGTAAAATATATCAAGTTCCTTTTCAAACAGTACAGGAAGAAATGAAGACAATTGATAAAGACCTTGTTTATAACATTTAAAACAACAACATGTATATGATTCATTAAAAAAAATGAGGTCATTAACCTTACCTGGATTAAAAGTAACCATCTATTCTAACAATTATCAAGATTCTTTCAAGTTATATAGATGGCGGTGAATAAATATGATCAGACTGTTTAAGTACAATCTAGTACATGTTTTTTTTAAGTTACGTGCTTATTTCTTCAAGGTTTATGAACTACCCACTAATAGATTGACGTCACCTTTTTTATATATATATATATAAGTCTGGTCTATACGTGTGTTTGTCTTTGAACTTCTCAGCCTGAACCGATTTGAATTATATTTTTTGTATGTATTTGGGTCATTTGATTTAAATGCACGGTTGAACCGGGAAGGTGGCGCCGCAAGCGTGTACTAGTTTATTTATATGCTTTGAATAAAGTGATTGCTTACTCAATATTAAACGAATATCTGTGAATGCAGTTCTGTTTAGCTGAGACATGCTAAGAATAGAAGCCGCTACCCATGGCAGTATCATCATGTAGGGTTTTCTTGTTTTTTATCTTTCCACTGAATTGTTAAGGATCCGTTAGACCAAATGTTAAACAACTCATTAGTTATTAAAAATAATGATTAAAATCATTTTTTTTTAAAGTAAAATATAATTGATCTTCCAGAACATACAATTGTAATATTTTTAAAATTTAAACCATACAAATGTTAATAAATAAGAATAAAAAAGTACGATAAGACCGGGAATGAATGACGTAAACGTTCTAATATTTAAGCCGCTTAGAATGTAACCTCAACTGCGTACATGTAACGTCACAATACATTAAAGATGGCGATTTATAAATCATTCAGCAGTTCAAACGATGTGTCGTCGATCGATTTTATTCATTACGATCTATTTTAATGTAACCTTGAACTTCGTAAACAAACAAACAAGACACCAAAGAGGGACGCAGTCAATTCTTGTTTGCGTGTTTCTTTAAACAGATAAGATTGGTTTCGAACGCAGTAAGAATTCATCTTTCTCTGATTGATAGGATGAAAATGCATTGAAATAATATACGCATGTAAATTATACAAAATATATTAAATAGTCAAAGAAATATGAAATGAAAAATCCGATAGTGTCGAATAGCTCAAACGGCAGATAGAGGGGACATTTTCCCAGAAGTCGCAGGTTCGAATCCTGTCTACAAATTCATTCTATATTTATTTTCAGCTTAACCTACCTAAGCATGTTTAAAGATAATTTCAAACATTTCAGACTCATGATTTTTTTAATAACCAGCGTTATTAAAAAAATCATGAGTCTGAAACCCCAGAACTGGATCATTAAGAAATAAAGTGAAATCCCGTGTAAATCAATTTTACTACAATATCAAATTATCTAATATAAATCTAGTTTTTCAGTCAGTATGTCAACCTCATTTCTAAAACTGTTTCAGGAAACATTTCACTTGAAGATCGGGGTCGCGACCTTCGTGTAAAAAAGTGTTAAAAATAATATTTTGAGGTAAACTAGAGCAAGAACTAGGTCCCACTGATACCACGTACGATATTTATTTGTTTTGTAGATACGCAACTTGTGACCCAGTAAACTAATTTATTACAAACACCTCAGTACTTTTAACAGGCGATTATTGCTGACCAAAACTACCAACATAATAAATTGAATTTAAAAAAAAAACAAATTAAAAATTATAAAAAAACAATGCTGAAACACTTCTCTCGGTCACTGTACCTACGTCACAGCACTTTCCAAAATGTCATAAAACAAAAGCTACAGTTACTCAATTAACGGTTTACTAAAAACAAAATGGAGATAACAATAGTGAAGTGGGACGAAGTGCGACGCGAATAGAAATTATACGAAAATACATTGATTGAGTTTTCATATGTCTATCATTTTGAAAAATAGGGTTTACCTTTTAGAGGGCACAGACAAGTGCAAACGCTCGTTGTCTATTCTACTTAACGTATATACGTTAGCTATTTTATAAAATATGTCATATATATACATTCTATTAGACAAGCGTTAATGCCAGTTGTCTAGACTCTTTTACGTTTTACATTGATAGTTTTCAAACAGTCGCGGAACAAATTCTTGGTTGTTATTACTCGTGTGGTGACTACTCGATAACTATCAACGTTTCGTAACATCAAAACTCGTACTACGGGGTACGAATTGACGTATAGACAGCCAATCACAGGTTCGATGTTACCGTCGAATCTTTTAAACTTAAATCATCCTTCCGGAGATTTCTTGCACCATGTAACAAGAAGTACAACGCAATACGTAAACATCCTGTATATAATAATAACTGTAGTATTTATTGAATGTAATTAAAACTCGTCATTGACCACGTGAGCCACCGTATAATAAAACCGCTAAGAGATCTCAATACTTAACCACAAATCATGTTTTCATCTCGTTAAAATGTTAAAATTATATTATAATTAAAGTAATAAATTAAATGATAATTTAAATCAATAACTGTTTGGTAAATGACTGAGACTACTTCAACATTTAATTTTCTGTTTATATGTTTATTTGATCACGTAAAAACTACTGGACTGATTTTGATGAAAATTGTTGATAAAGATGTAATATAAAAAAAATAATTGTTGTGAGTTATACCGTGAAACTGGAACAGAATGAATTATATCATCACTCTATGTGATGTTACACAACTTATACGGAGACATATCTGGCATACCATGTAATTTATATCATGATATTTGGTTTTTTATTGAAGATCACCACATGGATAAACTGAATGGTAAAATATAAGTTAAATTATAAATAATTTCCCTAAATTTGATTTTTAAAATTAATATTCTAGTAAACATGGAAATAACTAAAACAAAGTGGCAAGCCAGGTGTAAAAAACCTTTAAATGTTGTGGTTTGAAGATTGGATGCCAAACAAGACAGTACAGGCTTAATTTCTTTATAGATAGCAAAAAACCTTTATAGATAACAAACACAAAAATTAGAAAAAAACTAAAAATAATTTACATTTCATCTGCAGAAAGATGAGTTATACCAAAAAAAGTAACTGAACAACAGTTAAAATGCAGTCATCTGTAAAATTTGTCTTATTAACATACTGTCTCACACATTAAAAATACTTAAAGATGAAAGAAAGTTATTTAGATGAGATTAAAACACAAATTAAGGAATATAAAAATAAATGAGAATAATCAAAACTGTTTACCACATCTGTAGTATTCCCAACATTATGAAATATTTTTTTCAGAATCTTCAATTAAAATAATATAGTATAAACAATGAATGGTCACTGGCATCCTACCCCTTTCCTACAACACCCTTCCTCTTATGCGATTGATACAGCTTTAACATCTCTTCCACTCTCTCTGAGTTTGTCGTCGCAGTGCTCACATCTTTCACACAATCCATCCACACTTTCTATAGTGTCTTCCCTCTCCCTCTTCTATCATAACATTCATACGGAAAACTTATTCGCAATATTAAATTCAGCCCATCATGTTACACACCCATACCAACCGGCATATTGTTTCCGGTTACCAAAACTTTCAAACTTCCTGTAATATACTCATTTCTTACTTTAATCATCCTCATAAAACCACACATGAACAACAAATGCATTTCAGATGCATGCTTGCAAATGCAATTGCATGCATTTCTGCATTTCCTTACAAACAATTCAATATACATAATTTTGTGTCAAATCATATTAATGCCTTAATAAACATATTATTCTTATCAAATTCAGAAAACTTAAGAAATGTTTATATTTTCATACTACTATCTCTTTTGTTTACAAACAAATGAATGTGTAAACAAAACAATATACTGTAGTAAACTTAGCATACTAATAACATTTTCTTGGATTTGTATAGAAAGGAGTAAAGATTATTAAAAAAATATGATGATTTTAATATGGTAAGATATACTTATTTCATTTACTTCAAACTTAAAAAAGAAAACTGGAATGAAAGAACTAAAAAGTACAGATTAGCATAGCATATTATATACATATATATTAAAATAAATATATTTTTGAAGAGTGCTATGGTTACAGGTACTTACGTTGTCCAAGTCAATCTGTCTTAATAGTGGCTTCATCGCGTTAGAACTCATGCCCGTTCACATCAACAGATCACTCACACGGTAGTACTATGTCACTTTAGATCACAGATAACGTCACAATAACATAATTTGTTTATTTTTTGACTGTATGTTGTGTCCTGAAACAAAACAAAAATATTAAATACCTCATATGGCACAAAATAATATTAATAAATACATCTATTTATTATACTAAACTAGTATGAAACATACCTAGTTTAAAAAAATATATATGATAATGATTTTGTTTGATAAAAAATAAGTATGTATTAAAGCTTATTGTTATTTATCAATTTTAATTTTGGATTCATACAGTGTTAAATCTAAGGTATATTCTCAGTCATATAAGATAGATGACTTTTCAATATTATAATAAAAAACCTGCAGAATAGAAAAATATAAATAAATAAAGTATCAAACTACCACATAATTAAAAAAATATATTCAAATACATATAAAACCAGCCTACTAAGTTGGATCATTATAAAACGGGTTTGGAAATTGAATAGTTGTTAGAGTTGCATAATTGTTATTAATGTTATAAATGAAGACACTTTCACCTAGTCTGGTGTATTTTATGACAAATCATATCAGAACTTGACAAATATCTTTTCACTCTTTCAGGGATGGATTTACTAAATGTCTGTATTTCACCCCTAGCATATCTAAAGTATTTAGTAACTTTGATTATACAGATATACTCATTTAGACTGTTTTTATCTGTCTGATAAGTTTCCTTAAATAAATTTACTTTAATTATTTCATTTTGTTTATAATAGAAAGTTATTGAACCTTATTAATGGATTATAATTTATCTAAAGATATTTTTGTTCTAAATTTGAAAGAATCAGATGCATTGAATAGAAAACTATTGTTTTTAAGAAATAAATGTAAAAAAAGTTGTTGTAAGGAATATTATTTAAAACAATCATAACAAAGTGAAAAAGAACATTGACAAGATTGCATTAAAGAAAAATAATTATGCAGTACATAAATAATTGCCTGTTAATTTTATCCTTGCATTTTATTGTAGTATTGTTATTACTATATTACTATAATCCATCTTTATTTATCATCTGATTTCATTAGTTATAGTATGTCTGTCATCATTACTTTGAATACAGTTAAGATATATTTTTATAATATACTACCCAAATCAAACAATCTGTCAAAGAGACAAGTTCAAAATAATGTGATGCAGTATGTTATTTCATTAACATTGTCTTCATTACGAAAATAATCTCTTAAGTTCACAAGAAACAGGAAATATGTTTTTATGTAACTGTTATTGTCTCACTGTTACACAAGTTAGAAATAAGATCATGTCAATAGCTATCTGGCCTAACTGGTATACCAAAAAAAGTAACTGAACAACAGTTAAAATGCAGTCATCCGTAAAATGTGTCTTATTAACATACTGTCTCTCACATTAAAAACACTTAAAATTGTCATGTTCTCTTTATACTTTCTACCCGCATTAAAAAAATACAAAATAAAGGAAAAATTATGTGTTTGATTAACGAACAATATAAAGGAAAAGTAAAAGTAACAAACATCTGACAAAGGAATTGAGATTTTGCAATCGCAAGGGCAAATTTGATCGTGGTTTTTTTTTATTTCCTCACACATCTGTGACCTACCTGTGCTATTCTGATTTCTGTAGCGCGATTGCAACCGTGGCACTTTTATTAACACTAAATAAAACACTAAAAAACGATTTTATAAAAATAAAATGTACAAATACGAGTTCATGTCTTGACGAAATATCCACTGTAGCTGTACATCACTGATTTACCTGTCAATTGACAGCTTTGTTACACTACTAAATAAAGTTCAAGTTGTGGCAATTTAAAACACCAAAGATAATGTAAATTTTAAATTGGTCGCATTATACTTACGTAGCGAATACCCGTTTTACATTGTCATCGACCACATTTACTTCCAAATCCGCCACTGCACACAATAATAACTAATAAAAACAGCTGTTCATATAATTGTATAATGTTAAAATACTTAATTATTTTGCATTGCCGTAAAACCACTTAGTATACGCTCTGTTTCTCTAAACTATTTCAAGTAGTCAAACCATCAAATGAAGAAATACAAGAAACTTGAAACTAGAAAGAGAAAAAACGTCTCTATACGAGAAAACGATATTGATTGCAGTGTTGCCAAATAATAAATATATGTTTATACTGGGTATATAATAAAAATATTCATAAGACGTAGACCATAATCAATTAAAACAACACTAATTCATGACTAATTATTTGTATAATGTAAGTATCTATCAATATTTATTATTTATGTTAATTTTACAATAATAGGAAATATTTAAATAAAAAGAAGATATTTGAATTTTACTATAATTAGAAAGAACAATATAACATTTGTCATTGTTGTTAAAAAGATATCTCGAATAAGACTGCCTAATAAGATAGTTTCATTATAACTTATTTCATGACATTTTCATTTCGTTCACATCGTGATATTTCATTAAATTTTCTGTGGGACCCTTCCCAGGCAGGGAACTCCGACTTTGACTTTTGTGAGCAATTGCTACATGTTTTTCCCATATGTATTTCCAGATTTTTGTCAATTTGTAAAATTTTATGAAAGTAATAAATTTTTATAAAATAAGTTAATATATGGAATTACTTCAATTAATCATAAAGTATATTTAATTACGGCTGTTATCAAATAAATGATTCATGTTGTTGTTGTTGCTGGTCTGTGGCTTTTTGTTCAGTGGTATATGGTCCGCATTAATTCCGCCTAAGTCGAAATTATTGATAATTGCAAATTGTCTACTGTCATCTGCGAATTCACTCACTTGACAGTGACTTCAAACCTTCGTGTTGTGACTAGGGATGTCGATATTAGAAAAACATCGATGTCGGCATCGGGGTCAACATCGAGACTAAAGCATCGATGTACGATCAAATTCACAAGAAAAATGATCTTTCTTACGGTAGGATCTAAATTCTAAAATAAATATTTTAACAAAAATGTTTTGCGTCAATTTTAAGTGACTTTTTTTAGCTCCACCTAAAAAGCCTACTGGAGTAGGTAGATTCTATCCCTTTCCATCAAAGTAATGGGTGTTGTTTTAAAACAGCTACCGAGATTTTAAAATAAAATTGTAATTTCATAGGAAATTAGCTCATATACTCAGCTTATGTACTAAGCTTATACACTTTGCTTATAGAATAAGCTTACGTACTGTTTATTGTTTTGATAAAATAAATATACGTGATATCTTAATGCACCTCCCTCTCCCCTTGTGATATTTCGTGATTTTTGCCGAACCCCCTCCTCTATCAAGCCTCCCGTGATAATTGGATGACCCCTATGATATTTGCCCTATATTGGCGTTCCGATATTTTATTTAAAAAAACATCGACGTGTCGATGTTATCAAACTAGAAACATCGATGTTTTCTTACTAAACACTGATATTTATTGAAGTATATTGATCATCCCCAGTTGTGACAGCTGACAGTGATGGTCGATGAACCAACAATGAATAAACTCGAGTTAGAACTGTAATGAATTATGTAAATTCAAAACAATTATTTAACAGACTGATTAAAAATAACAAAATTGAATAGTGTTAAAATCATAAACAATAGTAATAAGAAGCAACGATGTGCTACGTAATTATCACCGGGAGAAGTTTGGCTTGGCTACTACTAAGTTTGGTTGCTTTTATGCTAATTTTAACCGGTATTATGACGCCCAAATGGCTTTTAGGGCAACCAGTTGTAACCAGTGAGAATAACATGACCAAGTTTTATGTTCCCAGTGTGGGGATTTATAACAGGTTTGTTTTTATTGATGAATATAACTGGCGCAACTGTTTGTAATTTTTTCTATTTTATACTAGGACATGACCTGTTTTCCGTATTTACAAGTTATCGTTACAAACTTGTTTCATTAGTTAAATGGGATTAAATATTAATTACTCATTAAAAATTTATTTACAAACAATAATATGTTATTAAAATATATTTTTTATGTATGTAATAGAAATAATTATGAATATAAAATTAAAAAAATATTTTCTGTAATTCCAGATGTATCCGAATGCGCCATGACTATTATAATTGTGCTCCATTTTCCCTGTATGGTCTAGCAACGGACTCTATAGTATACCCAAAACCATGGAAGGCAGCCTTGTTCTTTTTATCGCTATGTAAGTAAAAGTTTGTGAAAACAATTTGTAAAAATAAGGGGTTTCATTCTCAAGATCTCTGTCTGTTTTTTTATGATATCATAATTGAAGACACATGGAACTATCTCACATTTATTCTAATTATCTTATTAGCTTTTAGTATACATTTCTATATAATAGAAAATCTAAGTACTTTGCAGAAATAATAAAAGGTAGTCTATAAATAATATAACTAAATTTGTGAGAAACTAATAGAACCAAACAATCATGAAAATTACTAATTTAGCAGTTTTAGGGCATGAAAAACCTTTAACAAGAATAAGGAAACAGAAGTCAACTCCTCATATATGTATTTTATCTAAAGTGTTTGAAGTAAATAAAATATTATTATTGTTTTTAGTAAGTGATACTTCACAATGTACTCAAATGATAAAGAAACAATGACTAATGTCATAACATTGTGGGTATTATGATTTATATAAATACTATAACATCTGCTAATAAAAAACAAATATCTTTCTGAATAATATTGTCTTTACAAAGTATGTATTATAAATTAACTTTAAATTTTAAACTAATATCGATGAAAAACAAACCAATACAGGCATACATTCAAACCCTCGATCTCTGGGAAACTGACAGTCAATTCTGCACACTAAGAAATTGCGTACTGACGAATTTATCATGATAGCAATTAAACTGTCAAAATCTTGTTTATAATATGAAACTTTCAATACACAATTAGAGCAATACCATTAGAAAATAAATTATAGTATGTATGAAAAAATATTGTAATTTTAGGGTCTGGATAATTGAAGGTATACATTCAGTTTAATTTATAAAATAGGTATATTATTGTATTTTCAGGTGCAGCCATACAGTTTTCAACAGTGTTAGCCGGAGTGATGTCATGCTGTGTACAATCAGTGTTCAAGAAGAGTGTTATTTCTCTAGCCGGGGCGACACAAGCTTTGGGAGGTTGGTTCATACTATTTACTTACACTATTAGATTTATTAATATTAAGTTAGCTTGTTAGTGTAGATGGTCTGGTCACATGGGAAGGAAGTCAGAGGAGAGATGGGCAAAACCCCTTAGTGAATGGACACCACATTATGACACAAAAAGGAAGAGGTAGACAGCTCAAAAGATGGGCTGATGATTTATGTAGAACAGCAGGGTCTCTTTGGATAATAACAGCCAGAAACAGAGAAAAATGGAAGAAGTTAGAGGAGGCCTATGTGTCAGCAGAACGCAAAAAGGAAAAAATATATGTTATGTGTGAATTGTATAATGCTAACTAATCAGTACTAAAGGTTTAATTATTATTATTAGATTGTAGTATCATATTATATGACATATAAATTTAACTTTATTATATTAGTATATAATATACTGTATATTATATTTGCAGGTCTATTTGGGGTGTTGGGGCTATTATTGTACCCTTGGGGCTGGGGTGCCCCCAGGGTCAAACGACTCTGTGGGGAGTACTCGGAACCTTATATCCCAGGGGATTGTTCTATTGGTAAGTATAATATATATATTATATTTCCTTTCTTTTGAGCCTATAAAAAGCTGACCTTCCTGATCGTAGCTCAGGAGAGGTAAGCCACCATTTTTCACCGTGGGTTAGTGGGTTATATATATATTTTATTTTAATTTAATGTTCTTTACTGGTCATACTAAGATATGAAAAATATTAAATGTTTTTATATTCTGAGACTGCCAGAGATCGAACCTAGACCCCTTAGTACAAAGTATTAAAATAAACACTATGATATTATTTGTAGGTTAATAAACTAGTTACTGTCACAATTAATCTGTAATTGTTTTCTTAATATTCACAAGTGTAACTTTGTATTCTTAGTAATAAAATATATATAATATTTTCAAATTGGTTAACCTAAATTTCCCACATAATATAATAAGTTAATCACATTCGACATTCTCGACATATTGGCTTAATCTAGATTAATCTGGATTAACTTTCCAGGCTGGGCGTTCTTCGTGTCAGCGACAGGTGTAGCTCAGGTATTCCTAGCCAGTGCGTTATCTAAAACAGCTGATAAAGCAGCTAATTCAGATAAAGTACAATTTCAAATGGACGAAGGAAAACAATTGATCTGTTTAGTTTGAATATGAATCACAAATCTTAATGTCACTTTATAATAAGACATTTGATGTTGGTAACTGAGATTTTTTATGCATTATTGTGTCAACTGATATAAATTATATTACATTTAAATATCCTTATTTCAGTGTGTTGCAATATTATTTTATTTATATTTAATTCCGGTAAGATCTTTCACGCAATTCATCCATCATTTTTTCGCCCGTCCTCATAACATGCCCATACTATGACAGACAATTTTTCTTTATTTTTTTCTGTAACTGGTGCTACTCCCCAGCTTCCCCTAACACGCTCATCTCTTATCACATCCATCTCAACATTCTCCGTTTACGCTTTTTATTAACCACCTTCAACGTCCAAAACTCAGATCTATACACAACGACAGGCTCAATGATGGCTTTATAGATTTTTCTTTTAGTTTAACAGGAAATCGGACAACTCATGTCGTCCCGTGACTTGAAACAACACTTGATTCATTCCTCAAGTGTTAATTCTGTGCTTTACATACCGTAATTTTTATATACAATTATAGAAAAAAAAATATTTGTGAATATTCTCTAAATTTAATTTCTATAGGATTTTTATAGTTGACACCATAATGCATAATACATGTCATTTACTCGTCGGTGTAAATTAATTATTTATAATCTAAATTTTGCAATGCTGGCATTGAGTGCCATTTCGTATAATTAATATTGATTGCTTTGATTTTGCCAGCATAAATTTATAAAAGCATTTTATTATTTTTTTGTCAGGAAATGTTTTTTTTAATTATTGTAATTTAAATTCCATGTCTATACTAAATGTCAGGAATATTTAAATTATAACTGATTTAATTGTAACAGTTTATCGAATATGAACGGTATATAGTTACATTATATACATTATATCTGACTCACTTCATATTTTACAGTACAAATGGTAACCCAAGTATATAAAAATGAGGTAGCAGATATTTAAATAAATATTGATTGTAAATTGTCTCAAACAGACGTAAATCAATAAGATTACAATTACATTACAATACATATAATAAAAATTAAATATTAATAGTAAAAAATATTTATAAAATATGACATATTGACTCAATCGTAAAGACTGAAACGCCTTCCATTTTATTCTTTAATCTATATATAGTTACATATATCAAAGAAATTCTCTAATACTCATATAGTTAAGTAAATATTAAGAAAGAACACTTTTATAAAAAAAATAAATAAACACTGCCTTATAATTCAGTTATAATCGGCTTTAAAAAATCAGTATTATTTTTGGATTTGTTTATTTTAAAAATTATTTTTATACTATTTTTTCCAAAATATCTAGAAAGACTGAATTTATATTATGTAACGTCCGTTTGTTCTGTATTTATTTATACTATGGACTGGATTTATTTGCTTGGTATTTAGTACCAACTGAATATTTTCTATAAAATAGCAAACACTGTCACAATTATTATATACATTTTAATAAAAGACAAGGTAACGATTTGAATTGTTTTGTATCATTTAAAGTAACTTCGACTAATAATTATTATATTCGCTTATTAATGGTGTTTTAAAATAAGAATTCCTATTTTATTGTGTATAATCGACCAGTATAGAATTAATTATATGAAAGTAAATATATCATATATATTGTGTACAAGATATAACTAAAGTTAATTATAAACTACGCTATAACAAATGTGCAGGTTAAGCTAGGTTAACCCAAGCCGACATTGATGTGAGTATCGTCGCCTCGGATTAACTTAGAATAACTTTGAAGTTTTTAGTATACTTTTCTTAATTATTAACATTCACTAACATTTATATGTTGTATGTCCTATATACGGTGTAAGAATATTTTTATCATATATTATTTTGTAATAAAACTATTTTATACAAAACATTTTTGATTTTTAATTTAGTTCCATTATAAATAGTATGTGAGTTAGAATTTTTTGAAAATTATTTTCCGTTACTTATATAATAAAACGTCAATCTCATTACAAAATCTTATTTTATTTAATTGACTTACGATTTGAACTCATGTTTCACGAATAGCGTAAAATTGTAGAATTATAGAGATAAAATTACGACTGTTTTGTCCACATTTTATAGATGGTTATTTTTAATTTATAGCTTGTATTTTTATGTTTGTATTATAAGTAAAATTAATAAATCTAGTCTCGCGAGAATATCAGCCGGTTTCTGCTTAGTATATCTATACGTTCTTCAAAGTATACAGGATGTTGTTTTAGAATATAACCAAGAACTATAATTGATTTTTTATTTATTTATCTATGTAAACCAAACAATTTTGATAGAATATATTTGGTACTTCTCATCTCTTCACGATGGGGACGGCGCGTACGCAGTCCCCACTACCAAAAATTACGCGTCCGAGTTATTCACATTAGGAATAATCACAGAGGTCAACCCCGCCGCAGTGCAATGGAAGGGCCTCGCTCTGGGAGAACCGCCTATTTGATCACGGTGTCTCCTACGCCAGGTAAGTATGAGTTCATGTTGGAAGTTCCAGAGGGTGACTAAGCAAGCGAAAATCTTACTAGCGCGATTCACAAAACCGTAACAAATCATCACTGCCATCTATTGGCGTTCTCGAAATTTGTCTTGTTAAAAGTGCCATCTACTGTTAAACATAGAATTTAACGCAATTTTTATTTTGCTTCCGTTCATCATACATTTTTAACATTATAAATTTAATTGCTAACGTGATGTATATGTATATAAATTAGCTCTTTCATGCGTCATATCCCATCTGTATTAAGATAAATGGAAAGAAATCGACTACGGCTCCGATTCATACGGAGATACGTCAAGGTAAGGTTCAATCCCATCAGGCCCTTTTCTCTTCCTCCTTTATATAAATGATCTGCGTACTTTCGCAGAGAATCATAATAAGACAGTACTGTTTGCTTATGATACTTCTTTGATATTTAAGGTTAAATTGCATCAGGTAAGGTAAGGTGCGGCGATGCAAACAAGACTTTTTGTCTCAAATAGTGTTTATTTGTTTAGTTCCAACAACCTGGTATTTTATAATAAAAAATCAAACTTATTATACGCTAAAACTTTTTACTTATTTCCTGTGAATTCTTTGATGACTTACAACACTCTTCTAGTTTGATATTCATAATTTATTCCGAGAAGATTTTTATTGTTCAGGGTCCACTTGATTCTGTGATCTGTCTATTGCATTCTAATTTATAAAACTGTTTTTTTTTTAACTGCAAATCACTGTCGATACTTATTTATAATGGTATATTTAAAATATAAAATCCCGCACTGACGAGATTTCTACCAAGTTAGTTTATTATAATTTCTTTATCCTACTCTTGGGTAATTTTGATGAAATAAATAACATTTTCGTTTTTCAAAAGACACCCTTCAGTATGATTTACAATCTGACCCCTTCTCTGAATCAGTTAAATTTAGTTATGGTCGTCGGTGAGCATATTTATAACAATCCTCGTGTTGGCCTTCCATTAGCAACTGCTGGTGAAATCAACTTCGGGGCCACAAGGGAGAATCATGCCCCCCATCTTCCATCTTGGGCTTTAACCTGGTATATTACCGCCACCTGCGAACCCTGGATGGATAATGATGTCTGACCCATTATCCATCCAGGGGCACCCAAGCGACGGCCGGGGAAAAGGATCGCCTCCGTCTTTGTCTTTGTGATTTGTGACGCTTCCAAGACGATGCATTTTACAAATGCCTTGTTGACAAGGCACGGACAAGACACGGCAGTGACTCTTCAGAGTCACTTCCGGATTCTTCATTTTGATATGAAGCGACCTCGGAGAGAGTTCGCTTTCTACTATCATTTACTTGAAGTCTCAGTCTCATTCGCATCTAAACCAAATGTCCGCAGCTAATTAAATTTTTTAAGCTTGTGTATTTGCAGAGTTCATTTGGCAGAGACTTAGGAAATCGTGAATTCTCCGCGACCGCGCATCCAAAAGCAAACAAAAATTTTGCTACCGTGATTTACAAAACGATACCAAATGAACATAGCCATCTAGCGGCATTCATAAAATCTGACATTCTGACAGCGCCATCTATTGTTAAACTTAGAATTTCGCCCAGCTATTGTTAATTTCTGTTCATCATACTGTTTTATGATTGAAATATTATATATTGTTGTTGAGTTAAAAAAATATATATTGAGAATTAATAAATATTTTTTTAACTCAAAGCCTGTATCATTTTTAGTAAGTATTAAAGAAACGTATGTGTTAAATTTTCTCACAACAATTAATTTTGGAACCTATAAAATATTCCTAGACGTTACAAGTTGAACAGGTTGTCACGGCCGGATGTTTATAACTTAACGAAACTGGACCGGTTTGATTTGTTTGTATAAAAAGTAATTATGTCGCTTTACTCACTAAAAGCTATATTTATTATAACCGTTTACTAATCAGCATTCTCAAAATGGAGGATGGAAATAGTAAATCAATATTTTAACCACATCACAACCAGCGGCTTCGTCCGGTTATAAAAAGTAACGTTCTTTAGGGTTCACGTAACGGAATGATTTTAACTTTTAAAATTAATCAAAAGTATAAATGCTAAATCTAATATTTATTACTTTGAAAATAGTTCAACTGAAAACGAACGGTTATCCTTTAGTTTAAATCTCTTGGTATAAAATAAGCGAATATTATAATCCGAAAATTAAACCTACATGCGAAATCAAGACGAGACCTTCTAGTGGGATCCTCTTATATGATTTTTATACACATAAAATACCACTAAGTTTTCCATAAATTAAATCTATTTGCTCCTATTTTATCGGGTGGATTTACATATTATTATATTTTTTTTTAAATATTTAGTTCATCAACTCCAATTTAATATTAATTGTTAAGAAAGGACAACGTCTGTCGGGTCCACTAGTAAACGATATAATAGCTTACAGCTTGGGTGTTAAAAATAAGAAGGTAATTTTGATTTTTAATACCGATACCAACAATATCGGTATTGTAAACAAATACATAATGAGGCCCATATGTCAATTTGACTCAGACTGATGTAAAGCGCTGGTTAGACGCAAAAGTCTTGCACGCTCAGTCTTGTTCTTGCTCAAGTCTTGTAGAGTTAGTCTTGGTCTTGCTACAATTAGGATTGCAATAACTCAAGAACAAGTCTGAATTTAAGCAACACTAGTAGCCATTGTAGTTCTTGAGATTTTATGATTAGTGAATGGTATTTTGCTTTTATACAACGGCTCGTCTTATGGCAGTGGTTACCGTCGCCCATGGACAAAAATGGAAACCATCTTAAGTAACAGAAAGGGGGGAAAGGGGGAAGAGAAGTAGGTCTCAGAAAGTTGCATGATCCGTCTTTCATACCTTCGCATAATAGATAGAGGTCTACCTAACAACTTATTATAATTCTCCTACCTTTAAAATCAAAGCAAGAATAGAAATAGGTATATTTTAAAATTTCTATACATATTCCTTTTAATTTTATAACACAGGCACACACTAGTTTACTCCTTCTAGATTAAATTACACTTTGTCTAGATTACAGTTCGCAGTTCAATAATGAATTTTGTTATTATTTTATTGAAATCTGACAATCTAATCGTAATAAGTGTTTATTTTTGTGCGACCATTTTCAAAGTCTCGTGAGGTACTGAGGTACCGAATTTAACATGATAAGTAAATTAAAAAATTATAGGTAAACCAAATTGTGTAACAGGTAACCAAATTATATAATAGGTAAACGAAATAATTGTAAGAGGTAAACCAAATTCTTTATTTTAAAAATTTTCTCCTTAAACACAAACAATGGTTTGGGCAATAAACACAATAACATTAAAATGATATTGTTTGAATGGAGACAGACGAAGTCGCCGGCAACAACAGTTAGGATTAATATATTTACATATAACCTACAATTTTTAAATTTAACTGAAGATTTCTAAAGGTGTATATATATGTTAGCCCTTCCCTTCTTTTTTTAGTGTGGATACAAATTGAAAAGATAATTTAATGTAGATATATAAGTAATAAAAATGAAAGCTCAATGACCTCTCTGTTTTTAGAACTAATATCGGAGCTTAATTAGACTATTTAGCGTAGTATTACATAGCTATGAATGTTGTGTCGTTATTAGCTATCGTCCCCAATTAAATATAACCCGATTGGCGTATTACGTAGGTATTTAAATTATTCATGAACTGAATTAGACCTCTGTCATAATATTCTAACAAGAAAGACTCTATAAATTACTAGTTTTGTACTATAATTGGTGTAAAAGAACTACTTTGGAACTTATACACGTATCAATTGAAATGGGGATTGCATAATTAATTGTCATTCGGCCGCCATATTGTCATTCTCAGACGGCAGACATTTTGTATATAATATAGGGGTTGATAAAAATATTATTTTATTGATTGTTTTTAATGATACACATATATTAATAATGGTAAATGGTTTTATAAATTCATTATATAGACGTAAGTTTGTTCCTGAAGAAATAAACCAGTAATGTTAGAAACAACAAATTTAGTTACATATGGGATATAAGTTTGAATTTCCGAACTTTTAAGAATAAAAATCATTGTATTCAATATATTGAATAAAAAAGCAAAAATTTTGGTATTTAAATTAAAATAATCGATTATATTGTATAGTCGAATATATAGAGTGGAGTCGGGCTTAAAACCTAGCATATAATATAAATCTAACCTAACATAAATGCCATCAGGGCCGTACACCAATATAATTGTAAACTTTGCTATTTTTTAACTTTTTCCATACCCTACCGCTAGTGCATATAATTTTTATAATGTAGTTTTTTTTTAATAGTTATACAGCCTTTATGAATGCCTAAAAAGACGGCAAAGGTTTCTTTTCTTTGTGTTTTCTTTGTAAAATAGAATGCCTAATCAGTCTGTAATTACATGGACTCTTTTATTATTTTTAAATAATACTACACAGGTTGTTGTTAAATAGGCTGATTGATTATAAACTAGATACCCACTGAGATGTTTACAAATCTGTCCAACTAATACGAAGTTTTACGTTACGAAACGTTGATAGTTTTCGAGTGGGTTGTTGGCTGTGATTGGTTTACTACTAATGACAACCAAACAGCAACCAATCACAACCATGAACTCGTTTTGTGACTGCTCGAAAACTATCACCGTTTCCTAACGTCAAAACTAAAGGCCGTGATTTCAAAGATAAGTATAGAAAAATTTTGTTAGAAATAAAACTGTATTTTGACATCAAAAAATGTAGTAGCTGTTTGAGTAGTTGTTTGGAAATGTCACTTTATTTAGAGCCCAATCTATACAAGGAATAATATATAGATATTTTTTAAATTTAACCGTTAGTTTGGCAGTAGGTTCAAATTATACAGCCAAAACTGTACGAATTATGAGGAAGCAATTAACTGTTAAATATAAAACAATTTACACGTTAAAGAATTCTTGTAGAACGTTCGATTCCTAAAAAATATAAACCCCAAGGCGCAGATTACAGAACCAAGTAAAAATAGTTCTGATTGATGACCGACCCATATCGGAGCCCTAAGGATACGTCAGCCAGTAATCACAGTTCCCCAACATTGATTGATTTACAGCTGATTTTGATTCCAAAACAAAACATTTATGTGCTAAGATTGATCTACAATAAGTTATGTACGAATTGTTTGAATATAAGATTTCAAAGAAATAATCGTTTTTATAACATATTTCATTGTTTAAATATATAAATTTATTTAAAAATATTCATGTGATATTTAATATGTAAAAAAATAAAATTCTGTTACGTCAGAACCTGACGCCATTAAATCCGTCATTGTTTTCGCGCCAAATTCTAAGACAATCATAAAGAATTAAAAAATATTTGGTTTTATACATTTTTTATTAAAACTAGTGAAAGTTTGGTTTAATTATTAATAATATAGAACCTAAAATAGAGAGTCTAGATATCGTTGGACCCTAATTTGCAGTACATATAACTTTATAACCACAAACGTAAATTCAAAAAAGGAATATAATTTATTTACAAATGGCACCGAATCGTGAGGGGCCGCGGGCGAGCTGCAACGCGATTGGCCGGTATTGACATGCGCAGGCGCATTGATGATTTATAATAAGGCTTTTACTTTTATATACGTAATATAATACTCATGGGTTATATAAAATCGATGACAAATTATTAAAAGATGAAGCAAGCTCTAAAATAACAAGTCGTATAAATGTAATAATAATACATTGTTATTTCGACCTTTTCGTACGCCATATGTACAATGCGGTAGACCGCTTTTGTTTCGAGCAGATAATTAAGATAATTAAGTTGGTATGTTGGGACTGCATTACTGAAAACACCAAAAAACTATTAAGTCACCAGAAAAAATGTAAACTTTAATTTATTTTTTGAAATTTAAAAGGCAAAAACAAGAAAGTGGTTTTAAACAATTATTTGACGTGTAAGTTTCTTTTATTATTGAAGAATTGAAGTTTTTCGATGTCATATTATGACGCCATCTTTAAACAGTACATTCACACGAGTAAACACATATATACTAAGTTATAATAAATAACAGATAATATTCTAATAAACTCAAGCTACCACAGAAGCTAAACATACGAATTAAACAATTAAATCATTCAAATTTTTACGGAACCGGCAATTATAAATATATTAAAATTAAAGGTTACACAGGATTATTTATCACGTTTGTAAATAATTAGTTTTAAAACTAGCTGTGCATTCGGGTTTACTCGATATAAATTCTTGATATTTAAGTCTAACGGCTGAAATACGTCTTCTTGAAGAATTAAGAACATACTGGTATGGTTTTGTTATATCAATTGAGTTTGAAAAGTTTCAAATCTCTAAATATTGATGCAAAGGTGTCCATTTTGTTAGTTCAGCAGCGCAATGCAGTTCAAAACGTTAATAAACGTCTAAAGTCTAAACGCACATAGATAAAGAATATAGATAATTTCTTGTATTAAAAATGATATATCTTCTTTATTATTAATAAGAAAGAAGAGTCAGGAAGCATCATCATATATCTCTCCTTATATATCTTATCTTATCTTTTTATTATTCTTAGTAGACGTGGTGTTACAATATCTCCGTCTCTCCCTTTTACCTCACTCTATGATGAAATAATATCCCCTGGCGAGGTTAAACTGCCATAAGTCAAATATCACATTTACGTAACTGTTTTCATTAAATAAATCATATAATATATAAATATTACCTCTGAATAAATTTAATATCTTCATAATAATAGTGTAGATAAAGTATGCAGTTGATAATATTAGTAAAAATATATCTATTTAACCTAACCTAACTTTTGTCGTTGTTAACGTCACTTAAAGTTAAAAGCCGAAGAATTTTATTTTAATTATACAAAAATTTATACAAAATTGATTTTTTAAACAAATTAGAAATCAAATAAATCGTATTACTAAAAGACAAGAATTATTAACCACGCGAACCAGTGGTTCTATTATGATCTCACATTTACAAGGAATTCTCACTTAAAATAAACAAAATAATAGTAATTATATAATGTATATAACTAAGAATGTTAATGTAGTATATATATATATATATTTATATAAATTGTTTAGGTCATAAGGTTATATGTGTGTACCTATTTCAGCCCTTTGAAATCATCTGTCACTCTCAGGGGTCGCTGATAGAGATTCATTTTAGAGATAATCTAATCCAATGTATTATTATCTTTCCTTTTATATTCTTACTTTTATCAAATCTGGTACATAAATAAATAAAAAAATAAATAAAAATAAATAAATGTTATTAGACATGACTTTAGAAAAATTACAGTGAAGCAACCTGTGAAGATATATCGTCAACAGCAGAATCATGAACTCTTACAAACTATAACATTATTACTGGATACGTTCCAATCTCTATACATTGTATATACATTGTACAAGCAATTTAAACAAATGAATAAATGTTAGAGCGGACTCATTCCTGCCTCTCTGTTTATATATATATATATATATATATATATATATATATATATGTTTTTCATTTATATACTTATTTATAGTATATTTCATACATGTTTCATTCATGTTAGGTCTGGTTTTTTATTTATTATCTGTGCAACTTTTTAGTATAACGTTTCATATTAAATTTATTAATTGAATCATGTTAGAAATAAGATGTTTATTTTGTTTTATTTATCAAATATAAATCTTTTACTTATACTACATTCAATAAAAAAAAAAACTTGTTATCGGAAATCGATCAATCCCGATCCATTTTCCAATACTAGAAATGTAATCCGGTACTTGAGTTATTGGTAAAGATGACGTATATAATAGGTTTGTAGGAAGCCTTAGTTCAATCTTGGATTTCAGATCGATTATTAATTTCGTCTGTAGATGATATATTCTATAACACCAACGTGTCCATAAATTCGGTAACCAAAATATTGGTTTGTGAAACTAATGATCAAAAGAACTTAATAAATAAAACATTTAATATTTTTTATTTCACTGGATTTATTGTGAAACTTTTCACGGAATCAAAATAACATACAATTCAAATGTTCGTTTGCGCTCCATCAGATAGTTAGGGTGACCATGATGGAGGTGAATTTGATACGGAATAAAAATGTCTACGGCACAATGATTGTATGACATACAAACATATAAGTCGTGATTGTTTTTATTAATTGTTAAAAATGTTAATAATATAATAAATGAAAATTCCTTTTATTAAAATCTATAAGTTACTGGGCTATATTCATGTACAATTATATCAGAATGTGGCGGACTAGCGGACATTCGGGGTTCTTTCCCGCGAGCTTGAAACATGGTGGACTCGCGTGAGCTAAATTCCGATGCAAATACTCAATGTAGCTGAATATATATATATATATATATATATATATATATATATATATATATATATATATATATTCAGCTACATTCAGTATATATATGTACAACAGTCATCATGGTTCTCGAAAGTTTAAATATAAAAAGAAACATACATGTTAAATAAAAGTTACTGATTTAGATTATAATCTAGACAGCCTCTTCAACAATCAGCTGGATGTACTTAATACGGAAATAACTAAATTTAAACCAATTAAATTTCAATATGCATATAACACATTGTAACGTTAATAAAAGATATACCAAAAAAATATATATTTAATGATTTCAGGTTTTTAAAAATAATAATGATTTTAATATTGAAATAAAATAATACTGTCCCGCGTTACAGAACAGACACCCTACTCGCTCACTCTAATATATCAGAGTGCGTGAGAACTGCACGGGATCGAACCCACTATAATCAAGCAATCGCACCGCAATTAGTGCCTACGTACTTCAGTAATTAAATATATATAGCTTTGGACATTGCCGTGTTGTTATATATAAGACAACTATTCATATATATTTATGATAATATATGATATATATGGACAAACATAAAATGAAATGTTTGGTTTTATAAAAAAGTGTTCCATATGTTCGCAATAATCTAGGTTTTTGTTTGTTTGTTTGTTATATGTCACGTTAAAATTGACTGTACAGATTTTGATAAAGTTTTATGTGTTTGACAGCTTATTGTCTAAGTCAAAAACATATAATATTTGTATTGCGGAAAACCTCTCAATTCTATGCCTAAACAACTTTTTAAGTTTTTACGATATGACTAGAAATGGATGGCTTGTTAGTTGAGTGTCTAGAACTATATACATTATGAAGAGAAAGGTATATAATAAATATATAATAGAATACTATTGAATATATAACATTACTTAATAAGTATAATAATATATATGTTTCTCACGATAAGTACAGTACGCGAAGTAAAATATAGTTTTCTCTGTCATTTGTAATAAATAATATATTATATTACGTGGCTAAAGATGGCATATTTAAAAGATTATCTATCATAACATGTCCAAAACAAACATATTTTAAATCTAAAGCTATTATATATAATCTAACGGACTTGTTACAATAATTGCAGACAAACCCAGGATAATTAAGTTATATTATACGAATGTATAACCTTAGAGAATAACAGAGCGTTAAGGAAACAAAAAAAATAGAAAAAAAAGTCTCAAAAACGTACATTATGAACTATATATCAAGAATGAGAGCAATTTTGAAACAAAGAAATAATTTTTACAATTTACTCGTTAATTGCGGCTAATTCGGGGCCGCCAGGGACCACTATAAATTGGTCATCCATCATGACTTTTGGTGATTTATTGATTAAATTAACCGCCGGTGAAAATAAAAGTGAGCAATTATTATAAATAATACATATATACTGAAATAACTCAATAATTTCTTAATCACTTAGGTGTTATATGAAAAATATTAATAAAGTAAAAAGTTGTTGTTAAATATTATTGTAAATTCGTTTACTCTCAGCCTGACCAATTTAATCGTCAACGGGTCGACTGCAGGAATGTTTCCAAATTGAATTCCTATGAATTATCTTTCTAAGACTCCTTCTAAGATTGTTAATCGAGTATTCATTTTGGACTTTGGTCGCCAACTTAAACTAAAATATTCTTTCAACGAAGATCGTTCTCAAAGATACAAGCAAAACCGAGATAAAAAACTATATTAAAACAATTACTATTACAATAAAGTGGTTTTTATTATCTTTGAAATGTAATTTAAATAAATATAAGATTTGATGTATATCTGTGGCAGTTATCGTGTGCGAGGCAAGACAGGGAAATTGGTTATTTTAACGAAACCATTTTATCTGATATATCTTACTGATAAAAACTAGCTCTATAATATAGTTAGAAACTATTAAGGTTTAAAATTGTCTATAAACATATATATAGTTTCTTAAATAAATATAGACAGTATTTGAACCTGTGACTTCAGGGACAACGTCCCGTCGTTCTGTCAGTTGAGATAATGTGTCACTACTAAATCTCATCCAATAAATATACTTTAAAGTATAGATAGAAAGAACAATTAACAATGAATTTCTCAGTTTATATTTATTTAAAATTATTAATTATTATTACTAGTACAACTGTAATAATTCTAGAATCTAACAGATGTGATCTTTCAGCGTTTAGCGGTCAAAAGATGGCAGCTGGTGAAGCTGTCTATCTAAAATCCGAGATTGAAATAAACCTAAGATTGGTTATACATTTCTAATCAAAGATAGATTTTTGGCACTATTTTTTTATTTTTGGTAGGTAACTCTCCAATCTTTAGTAGCAAAAATGTTACCAGGATAGATTATTTATATTAAAAGAAACGTCATAGATTTCTTCAACATGACCTACTTCCTCGACATTGGTTCCTCAAATTCATCTGGTGCTAAGATCAATGAACTATCCATTTAAATATTCTTATATATAAGATCTTTGCAACGCTTTATATTAAAAGACACATTTATATATACGTATGTTGGTATCTATTTGTAAGTAAAAAATATAATTTCATTAACAAAATATATATAATATAATATAATATAAACATCGTAGTACGATATCTACGATAATATCCGTACAACAATTATAATGACAAACACACAATTATAATGACTCTGAGCAGTATTTTTTATAACAAGTCAAACAGCGACTTCTTACTTTATAAAAAGATATAAAATTATAAAATAATGACTTATTTATGTAACTCAAACTGTTTATACATTTATTTTTTTAAAATAATTAATAGATTCATATAAAGAAAGAAACATAGCCATGACATATCACGACTATTTGACGTGATGGGAATGACACGTTAGCAAAAAATGTCGCAAGAAATATTCAACGTTCTTGCAACGAACGATCTCTAAAATCAACTCACAACAATATATTCTTATTTTTCTCAATTTTAAATGTTATTCCTAGATTTATTTTGCAATAGAGTCGAATATAAATAAAATCCCACGTTCAGTAAAACAATAATGAATACTTTGTGTAGAAATAAAACGGATAGCAGAATTCTTCTGTAATTACATCGATGCACGCAACTCGTCTGTCCATCTCGTATTTTCTTTAAACGCAATGTTTTCTTATATTCTTGGATTCAGATAAAAAAATAGATTTTAGATAACAATGTAAATTATATTATTAACTTTATTTATAGTACAATTCACTCATTTTTACATATTAATTAGTATATTTATTGTAAAAAATAATGACTTTGACTTGTTTTTAGCATACCTATTTATTTTACAAAATAAACACTTTTATTCATTTTAACTTATATTTTAGCATATTTATTGTACAAAAACATTATTATGTATAATAAATATGCTAAAAAAAACTTTCATTAATTTTTGCTCATATATTAGTATTTATTGTATAAAATAATGATAACACAGAGCTTTACAAGTAAAGCCTTTCTTATACACGTATTTTTTAAGGGTTATAGACGTTCGAGTTTGGTGCGGACCTATTGTGTACTGTCGGCAGACCACAGACCAGGACTAAATTTTCCATACACGACAAAACATAATTTTGATCCTTTAATATCTATGTATAATATATCCTGGTCTGACTCAGTGTGAATCAGATCAAGATGATTTTCCCTTTTACGGAATCTATAACAAAAGATAAAAGATAAAAAAACAGCTAGATCAATAGTTCGTTAATTACAAGAACCGATCAATATTACATGTAATTATATGGTGAGAAAACAAAATTTATTGCTATCCTTGATTGATCTGTGATGAATCCTACTTGAAGGAAGGTAACAGACAGCTGTGGAGTCGACATTATGATATAATTTTTATATTGACACGATAGCTCAGTTGTTGTAGCGGCGGGATAGATTACGAGTCGTAGGATAGAGTCCTTCTGGTTTTGGTAAATTTTTCGTTGTTTTTATTTAAAATTTACTTATTAAAATATTAATTTGGCATATTACAAAAGTTATTGTGTGATATTTATGGTAATCGTAATTAAAAATATAAAAATAATCTAACAGAATTACAGGTAAAAAAAATATATTAATAAATAAAAAGACCTATTTATTAATAAAAGACATCAATTATTATAAGTTTCATAATTGTAATTTTTTTTTAAACAAAAATATCTCTTATGATTATTTTGAATAATGATATAATAAAACATACGGTCTGATAAAAACCTCTTTATTATTGTACAAATTTACAATCAATTAAAAAAAAAAAAAACAACATTATAATTTAAATAATAACTTAACACACGAAACTACTCCATGGCTTTTCTTGTATATTTTAATTAATGGCCGTTTCCACGATTTTCGGACCGATTGATTTACAGCCTCCAGCGGATGACGGCACTACCAACTAAATCTGTAATAAAACACCCTTATCAGATTATAATAATTCAAAATATTTACATTTTAATAAATATTACATGAATACGCCATTATATATAAAACTCCCTTGTCAGTTTGTTTGACATTTTATAAAAAGGACCAACAGACCTACCATGAGCTCTATTATATATATTACAATAATCTTACTTTAGAATTCGTCCTAAAAGTAATATTACTCTAATAATGTTCCGATAAGTTTTGATGACGTCATCATAAATCATTAATTCTTTTACTATAGGAGATATTATTAACTCGTAACATGAAGTGTTTTGATATTTGAAATTTTGAAATATTAATGTTATATTGTTTTTATGACAAATTTTAGCATTTAAAGAAAGCCTTCATTCTTGTACATCACTAAGAAAGAGTAAAACAATATTGTTAGAAAGCTCTCGGTACGAATCAAAAAAATATTTTGTAATAATGTAACAAAACTTTTTAAAACTATGATAGTTTTTAAAAGTTCATGGTGGACCTGAAAATTCTAGGACCTAGGTTTAATATGATTTTTAAAACTCTCTAGTTTTTACAATTATTCAATTGTAATTTAAAACAAAATGTCACATTTTGAAACAGATTTCAAATCTGTTAATGTGTCTACTGTATTGCAATATTATATAAACAGATACGTAAATAATAACATCAAATAATATACTCATTACAGTTGATATTAAAATGGTTTTTTACGTTCCCGAGAGTCGAATATATGTTTATTTCATTCTTTTCTTGAACACTCCAGCAATAATAGTATTTAATATCTAATAGTAGTAAGACATTTACTGCTTTTTACTTTGTATTGCAGTGTTGTAATTATAATATACTTAGTTGTTATAGAAAAAGATAATTATATATTAATACTAAAATATCAGTAAAACTAACTATTTAAATAAAATTACTTGAGTATACTTTTTAGAAATGTAATGCGAAATTGAAACGTATTTTGTTAAAATGCGATATTGTTTTATAAATTCAGATTCTCAAAATGGCCTCCGGCGTATATTTTGAAAGTACGATACGCAAAAAAAATGATAATTTAAAAAATTTAGATTTTTTGAGATTTATTACTTTTAAATATAATTTTTTTTAAGCATTATTATTTATTTGTATTTCACAAACGCAATGTAAGTTAGTATTTATTGTATATTTTTTTTATATTGGCAATAAGGGTCTTGTCTGTGAACTTTTTTATATACATATCTTAAACCCCTTAATGAACCTTTTAAAAAGTTTTTAATATACAAAATAATATAAAAGTAACAATTATATTGTTTCGTAAAGCTATTCTTTCCTTTACAAAGACCATTGCTTTAAAATAATTAATTTATATATTAAAAACTTGTCGAATGATAATTGTTCTTATTGATCTAAATTACATAAAAATGATTGTTTTAAATTTTTCAATTTTATATGAATATAATTCAATAAATGTTACTTGTTATAATATTTTATATAACTTTTTTTGCTAACGCTACCATACTGTAAGTAAGTAGGTAGTGAGAAAACTTCGTTACTTCTTGATTACAATAATTTTCAAAATTTGTAATTACAGTATCGGGCTACTGTTTGCTCGTAAATTAAATAAAAATAAACATTATTGAAATATTTCAGATTTTCATAACAAATCACTTTATAGTAAAATCATTTATAAATAAAATAATTAATTATTTCTCTTTATAGCACATTGTACATGTACATATATATATATTTTGTAAATCTGTTAGATCTTTAATTCATAATATATTAATCTATGACTCGTAATAATAAAATAACAAAAATCTTACCAGAGATTAGAGATGAAAAAAACCGAAAATTTAAAAAGAAACGTTATCGATAAATTAATAATTATACGTTGGAACGAGCACTTATCGATTTAATCGATCTCATAGCTTCAAAGGCTTCTGATGGTTTTTATAACACCAATACGTATTTTGAACGATTTGAACTGGATTTTGACAAGAGCCGAGGGCGGCAAAATGTTTGGTTATTAGTGCCACAGATTATTATAATTTAATTTAAAAAACTAACATGAAGGTTCTATTCTTTGATTTTAAATTATTTCCTTTATTATAATATATTATCATTAAAGTATATGTCAATTAATAATATCATATAATAAAATTAAGATCGCGTACCTAATTTAAGCAAGTAGTTTAAAGTGAAATATGTAACCTCTTTCAGTTTGATTTAGTTTTTGTCTATGATTTTTTAGTATTATTATTTTATTAGTTTTTTTATATGTCACACAACGAACATTATAATTGGGTAGTGTAAGAAAATATGCCTTATAAAACTTATTTTACTTGCACTTCAATTAAAATAACACTTTTTAAATTTATTATTCTTACTTACGACTTTCTACTAAGAGAAACCTACCGTCATACTGGAATGAGTTATTCCTTAATGGTAAATATTTCTGTTAATTGAAATTTAATCTTATCTTCAATGAAATAAAACATAATTTCCACCAAATGATATTCTGAAATAAAATTCTTTTGATTCCCTTATCATTTGTATCGTTAGTATTGTGAGTAAAAGATCCTAAAGTGAAAAACGATGATCTAAAATAATCCTAAACACACTGTAAATAAGGTTTATAATACCTTGCATTATATTTTAGAGGTTAAATTGCGTTTACTGCGTGAGCTGTGGGTTCGAACCCCGCCTGAGGCGTTTTATGTACGCTTGAGTTATTATTGAAGGGCGCATGTTTCTTATTTTTTGCTAACTAGTCAATATATTTTTTAACACTCATTAGAATATGAAGCCGTTAAATATGAAAGCATTGATATGAAACGTATTGCCTACTTTATATGCTTAATAGTCTAATGAAAAAAAAATAATGAACTTCAGTTTAAAAAAAAAATAAGAAGAAAATTATGTTGAAAAAGTTATTTGACAGATGACATTTAACGCCCGCAATGTTGTTTGCGCGCGAAAGTATCAAACTTATCGTATTTTAAAAAGAATTACAAACAGACAATGTACGCATTAAAAATATTACTTATTATATGTATATATATATATAACGAGCACAAATACATCTTATTTGTTAAATATATGTTTCGTCCATTAGCAGGTAAAACTTGTGTTATTAAATATTCAACGGAGTACCGCTGTGAGATATCATTATAATACATTTTTAGTTCCTAAAATAAAGGCGTGGAACTCGGTATACTTCTGGAATTTTCACATACAGTGTGTATAAAAATATTCATATTTATTATCACTAAATAAACACTAGCGTTTCATATTAACAAATTAAATAAGAAAAATAATAAATCCAACACATTTTACATAACAATTACAATAAATTTGGCGAATAGTAAAAGACTCATTTGATTTTCTATCTCGACGTCAACGAATCAGATAGGTTACCTTAAACTTTGATTTGACCGGAAATTAGTTAATTTGTATATAGCTTTCACGAAAGCCAGTATTATTAATATTATTAAAACTTCCCTTATATAATTGAAATTCCTCCCTGTATCTCATCTTCTAGTGAATATATTTTCAAAATAAATTAAGTGTAATATTATTAAAATTTAAAATATATTCAACTGAAACACAAAATAGTTATATTTAAATGTTTCGATATGTTTTGAATCTAAAATGACGTTGTTTTAAATAAAAGTTGGGACGAATAATTTATTTACGTTAAATAAAACATAAGAATTATTTTGTAATCATTATAAGAATATAATAAAATAAAAAAAATGATGTTGTTTTAATCAAATATAACAGTTACAGCAATATTATAAAATATTATATAAAGAGAGATGAACACATAATAAAATTATATTAACAATATTATTTAAACATGTTATAATAAACACACCCTGTGTGTTATATTTTCGCCGTAGGCCGTGCTCCCAAGGTTGTAATTACAAGAACAGATTCTCAGAACACAGCTACTGTGATTAGATGCTGCAGCGATAACTCCGGGAATACGACCTTTAAAATTAGGTTAAATTTATATGTAGACATAAGATTACACACCACTTGTGTAATATATACACCATGTATAAATATTCCTTGAAATTACCTAGCTACTCTATTATCTCTTAAGATTGGACAAAACTATGAAGCTGAATTTCAATGCGATATTTCTGTTTTAAAAAATTATATCTACTAAGTTACAAAAAACACATTACATATATATAATTTTCGTAAATAAGATCTTTAATTAAATATCTAAATTATTGAGTAGAAATTTGTGACGAACAAACAAAATCCATATTTGTTGTATACAGTAAAAGTAGGGTATTATGGTCATTCTCAAATATTTTTAATAATATATTTAATAGGTATACTCATTAACGATATATTTATTATATTATGAGAATAATGTTCTTACCCCTTGGTGGCCGTACTGTTAATGTGCGTACTCTTAATATTCATATATTCTGTACTCTCTGTACTGTACATATTTTTCATTTCATTTCTTATTGTTCTGCTTTTTCAGCTGATGTTATCTTTCCAATTCCGTATCTTGCAAAATGTTGATAATCTTGCGTTGAATATCTTGGAAATCTTATTTGATTTCAGGACAGATTTCTTTACAAACTTGTTTCTGCTCCTAGCTTTGCCTGCGGGTACATTGTAAGCGTCAATATTTCGAACTTTGCGTATCGTGTTTACATTTTATGATTTCATTTTGTTAATAAATAATACCATTTCAAAACAGCTAAGCGGTTATTTTAGATGATTCACAAATATCAACATTTCGGAATGAACACGTTTGTTAAATAAGAAGCAAATGTTATACCGGGACATGCTTCGTAACAGTGAAAGAATTATTAATTATTAAAATCGATTCTGTAGGTTCAGGATATCGATTACAAACCATCGAATAGCTGTGACTTATACTACAAATATAATTGTTATTTACTCTGTCGAAACTTTTGTCTTATCTGTTACATGTGTGGTGTTTGTATGTGTGTGTCTGTGTCTGTGTGTGTTAAGGGCTGTTCGTTGAATTAACGGTGAGGGATAGTTTATTTACATGTCACAGTAATATGTAAATTATATACTTTATAGAAAGACCGGATATAATGAGCGATGGACACGAGGTATGCTTATAATTTGATCAATCAGTAAATATATATATATATATAAAGAATATATAAACAAAAATATTATCTATATTAATAATATGAGTTTCCGTATAGTGTCGCAATCATACTTGAATTATGTTATATTAAAAGTTTTCGGACGCCATTTTGTATTGATTGACATTTTTATTCAAGAATCCATCACGACTGTTTTTAATACAATTACAGTAATGTATTTCTATTAAAATATTTACAAATGTATTCTTAAATACTAATACACTTATTCTTATTTTTGCAGTTAGCTTAAAACCAACTTTGATATGTTTGCCGCCCACGGCTTTGGCGCTCTTTTGACCGTTCACTATAACCAATGACTGATCGCTATCTATCTTACTTCAGTTAATCATGGATAGATAAGGCATTGAAATTATTCAAATTCGTAAAAAACTGGGCTCGGTGCCATATTTCAGTCATTAATCTGAAAAAATATACTTTTAATTTAATTTAATATCCAGACAAAACGGAGCGAAATCAAAAATAAGCTTAGCCGGTAACTTAAAACCGCAATATGCGTTGGTACTGGTTGTTAGAAAGTGCCCGGCGGAAAACGTACTGACGAGAACAAACATTCATTTGGAATTTATATATGTATGTGTAAATAGTTTCAGCATTATGTATTCATACTCTTATACTAAAAATATATTAGAAATTTGTTGAAAATTTAAATCAGAAAATATAAAATATTTGTTATAATATATGGACCTGTTTTTCTAATATATGTAATTTTTTATCTGATTATTGTTCTATTGATTTTACTGGTATAGGTAATATATCTCTATACAATTTCAAAAACTAAAAATGAAATAATAAAAAGTTCATTTAATATATTTTTGGTAAAAAAAAAAAGCAAAACGTTCATATAATATATGCAACTAAATATTTATAAATATAAATATATTAACATTATTAATTATAATATGTAACATAAAATTTCACTCATTCAGTAACTACCACTACTCGACAAGAGATGGCGCCACTATCATCCACCGCATTAATCTAATTGCTTCTGGAAATAACTTTAATTACATTTAAATTGACTTAAGCGAATATTTTCGCGGTCAAAACATTTTTTCTGTTACGGAATACAAGTCTTGAGTTATAGAGTTATTATATATATATTACATTAAGACTTATATAAGGAATGATAGTTAGTAAGTTATTTGTTAATTTATTATTACATTATATTAAATTATGTTGTTATTTTATTAAGACTTTCCCTTGATATATTTTGTATCTTGTTTTTATTTATTTCGTTGAAACGTAATTTTTTATTTTCATGAAATTCGTCTTCATATAATGTTTATTATTTTTGCTTATGAATTCATATACAAATAACAAAATGAATAACTTTACATAATTATACAGAATGAATAATTTCACTAATAAGGGCATTTAATTAGATACCTTTAAAATACTTTTAATATCTTTATCTTAAGCCTATTTTTTATAGCTCTTTAAAAAGTCTTTAAATATGTTTTGATAGAGTTATCAAATTCGTTTTATAATTAAATAAATCATAAACACAAACAATGTGCCATTTTTTTGCAATGTATACATTTATACTGCTTTCAAAAAACTGAGATATTAGCAGTAAGTATTAAAACTCTTCATCAATGATTTAACTTAATATTACACGATAACAAAGTATTAAATATCAAGAATTATAATTGTATATCATTCTTAGTATTTACTGGAGTACTAGTTTATAGGTTACCTAGGTTGCCAGTTAGGTTTTTGCGGGGTACCTACGACGAAAGGGAATAGCGGCGGTAGACTTTGATCGTATAGATTAAAAAAAAAACAGACGCACCATTAAGAAACTGTATAAAAAAAACAAAATATTATCACACATGAAACAACATTAAAAGTTTTATCGAAATTTGCGTAATTTTAATGATAATAAAAAAAAAACCAATTATGGTTAATTTTTTTAATATATGAAAACAAGTGCTATTGTATTTAAAAAATGTATTTTTCTGACCACATTCTTCAGTTAAGCATTGAGCCCACGACCCCTCTGGCGGGCAATCTTTGCCCAGCTATGCAAGGCGCGATGACCGCACCCCCCCTCCTCCCCCCTCCCCCCTGTCCTCTCAGACAAACGGACCGCCGCTTTTTGCCAAGTTCATTGTCGCCGTGTATTGAAGATTTTGTGTTTATAAATCTTTAAAACGGATCAAGTTATATTTCGAACTAGTTATTACACGCGGATTCGCTCGAGTTGTAACTGAAATATCAAATGAAAGAGTCTAATCGGTCAATAGGGGTCCCGTAAAAATTGATTTATTTGTTTGTAGGATTCGCCCGAACTAACAAACACACAAATAATAAGTTAGTTTAATATAATCATAGAAGTATTTTCCTAAACTTAGTTTTTTTGTAAGCTGTGGGTTGAAATTGAAAATAATATCAAATATATTATTATTTTAAAATAATGGTGATTAATTTAACAACTGACAATGTTTCAGAAACAACTTATGATAAAAAAAAATGCATTGAATATTAAAAAAATATTTAATAATAATATTAAATCAATGAATGTCCATAAATAAATTCTTAAAACCCTTTTTTCACTTAAAAGAATATCATTTTAGAAAACCTTAGCGCGGACCTAGGATACCTGCTCCTAGGATATTTTCTCCAAATTTAACTCTAGTCTGTATTTACGTAATAAGCCTTATTTACGCTGTAAGGGGAAACTAAACATGGTAGTACTATTTTATATATTGTAAAAACAAGACATCTTACTGTAAAACATAAACCAATATTTAAAAAAATAAAGAATGTTTTTCTTCCAACTCCATTTCCCTCCCAAATCTATTACAATAGTCTAATCAAAACCAGTCCAGTCGAGCGTGACGTCACGTGGCATCGCGCCGACAATTATTTTAAGCTCATTGCGATATCAAAGTCGTTTTTGAATTAATATAAAAGATGCTAATTGACTCTATATTTACAACTCTACATATTAAAAACGTAAGACCAACTCTATTTATAAAGTATATTTGAAAAGTAACCCATACAATCTCAATATTAATACGTTAATTTGTTTTTCGTATCACGGTACGATGACAGAAAGATGAAATTCTGTCAGTTTGAAACATTTTAACTCTAAAACCACCCAATAAGAAACACTAAAATAGTTTTCTTTAATTATTAGAATAAAAAATATAAATGTACCAATTTTATAAAGTATTATATGAATATAGATTACTATTTGAAAAGCAGAACTCACTGTTTGCTAGCGGTTAATTTAAAACATTTGTATTAGTACTTACAAAGATATTACATTAAAAAAAACGAATAACTTAAACTGTCTTTTATTTAATACTTTTAATGGAATATAAAGATAACAATTATGAATCTTATGAAAAAAATAGTAGATATAATTAATTAAAAAATATCTCAAAAGTACCATAGGAATTAAATATATGATTTTTAGATATTAATTCAATAAATATAATATATTTGGGTTAAATCTGTATCTAATTAATAACTTGACTACAGCGCCACCTGTCGCAGCCTAGTCGTGAAATATCAAACAAATTAATTGTTTGAATAATTTTAATATTTTCTCGTTAAGGAGCTATTTTTTTTATATAAAACCAATAATTATAATACATCTTAATAAATCGTAAGTGTTGTCTGTTTAATTCGTCTTATAATTATTCTTATAAATTAGAGATACCACCGTCTTTTAATATATTTCTTGACGTTAAATGGTTGCTTGGAAGATATCGCTTTTTTTATATAAAGCCACCAAATTGTACAACTGTTTTTATATTTATTTTAATGTATTTTATATAATAAGGTATATTTATTATTATTATTAAATCTCATATATAATGTCGTTAAATTTAAATAATACTAAGACCATTTTAAAGTAACATAATATTCTATTTTCTGTGCTCAATGAATTATTGTAATTATTCAACAATGGTTTTATTATTGGTTCACACTACCCCGTATGTTTCCCATCAACCCTGCTGGAATAATCCAGGGTGTGGTCACGTGGCCCAGGGGGAGTTCAGTGGGTTTAAGTGTGGACATTTTTCGTATCAAAATTCAGAATTTCGTATAAGGAAGAGATGTCATAGAGTTGAACTATAAAATCTTGATAGTTGTATTTTGATATTTTAATTATAAATTTGTTTTATTATTTAGTATATTTTTTTTAAGGTTTGAATATTAAGTCTTGTCTCTATTAATTTATATTTGATTATTATTGTTATAAAAGTTAATTTACTGTTTAAATCATAAGCTTATTAAGAATGGTTATTTAAATACAATACATATGAGATTACACAAGATTTAACGTCACAATAAACTAATTAGAGTCACGTGTCTCTGCGGGGGGTCGTCTAAATATTAGGGGTGCGTTAGGGGTTACTTAGTGATCTGTGCAATAATTATAATGGACGCGGCACATTGTTGCTAAAAAATATTGATTAAAAATTAAAAAAATATAATTTTATATACAAAGGTAATTTTTCTCCCCTTCATTGTTACAAAATAGATTTTCTTAAAAATATAGTATTCGTTTTTAATGGTATGTATATTATATGGTGGTAAATGGTACCGTTACTCATTGGCATATAGAAATATATATATAATTACAGTATTGCCGTATCCATTCCTCCCTCTCCGTGTTATTTGGAGATGAATCTCGTGGGATCTATCAGATAATAGCCTATTGAGTAATTAGACTCTATTATTTTTTATTTCTTTGTCAATTTTCATACTAATAAATATATGTTTGTTCTTTTTCAATATCGGAATTAAAAGTTCACGAAACGAACAAAACTCGAACATGCGACTTCTGAAGTCTGATTTCGTTTTTATAAACCAACTAGAAATAGTTCGATAGTTCCATGTATTCTATACAAGGTAGATAGAGCTATGTAGATAGAGCTGTAGATAGAGCTATGTAGATAGAGCTGTAGATAGAGCTATGTAGATAGAGCTGTAGATAGAGCTATGTAGATAGAGCTGTAGATAGAGCTATGGAATGCATTTATTGAAACTCAAACTAAAAATATTTCTTATTTCTAGTGGCTTGTGAAATGTCAGACTCAGTTCTCAAAACCTTGAGAAGAGCTTAATTAACCGATTTATTACGTTTTTTACTGTTTTAGAAATTATAAACCAAAATTAGATTTTGTATTACCTCTTGGACCTCAGAATATATAAGGAGTTTGCTTTGCCATACTTGGGAAATGAAGAGGAATCGAAAGGAAGAGGAAGGGCGAGAGTTTGGACATCCATCTCTTTCACTTATTATGGAACTGAATTAAATATAAATTATAATGATTTTTAATAAATAAGTAAGTTATTTTTTAAACCTAGATCATATAACTGAAATAATATTAAAGCCAAAAGCCAGCGTAAAGATTTTTTCGATCCTAAATTTCGGTGAATGACACGCAAAAGGTTTGAAAATTTAAAATTACGTCTCTGAGGTCCACCGTATATAATTTTGGACTATAATTTTGGACAGTTTTTGTTTGTTTGTACGTAATTATGTTCGGACGTCGTCGGTTCTTTCCGGTTTTTTACACGATTCTCTAACATGCAATATTCATATTTTTTTTTATACTGAATTAAATATAGGATGTTATTTTTTTTTTTTTGGAGCTCGATAAAAAATAGCAATAATTATAAAATATTATGAAACCTATACAAATAATATTTTATGTAATACGGTATTAGTTATATATGTGTATTATATTTTGGGTGATTTAATAATATTTATTATTCATTAAAAAAATAGGTTCACTAAAATAAAAAAAAGCAGTTATAGTTATATATCAAATTTGTTAGAATTCTCTGGATATCTCAACTTAGGTTATCCGAGTGAGATATCAAGTTTAATTCAACCAAATTCAAACCAACCAACACAGACAGCTTATATATTTGAATATGTATATTATAAATAAATAAATAACACATTATATTAATATTTAATAGTATAAGAATAGTATTTAGAATATTTATTTAGAATATGTAAATGAAAGCATCATAGAAGTAATGGCGGCGTGATTATTCGTGACTCCTTTTCAAAATCACGCTTGAATTCTTATTTATACTCACATATCAATAATGACTGTAACTGAAATATTCAATAATATAGATAATTGTAATTTAATGAATAAGTTAAAATCCATGTAGTTTCTTGTTATTCTTTATGGAAATACAATTTGAAGTCGTGCAACTAGAGTCTGATATTTCATAAGTGCAATAGACGCTTACTTGAAATAAAATACTTTGACTCAGAATAAAATATTATTCGAAATATAATGATCTAATATTTAAAAATAAATACATTGCTTAGAATATTAGTATAATATAAAATATTCAGATATAAAATTTCCACGGAAAAATAATAAAAATGATAGCACGAATGTGAAATTACACACATTAAAATATGTCGAATTAAACAAACAGTAAAACCTTATTATATGTGTGTGTAATATAAAATATTAGTCAGTATTCAATTTAATATTATTCTATATTGATTTATCAGTGGAGGAAATCCCGGGATGTTTTTTAACAAAATTCAAGTAATAATTGTTTGAATCCCGGATTTACCGGGATAGTAAAATAAAATATTTATTAGCTATATAATAAAAAAATGTTATAATGTTTAATTTAGAAAATAATAAAATAAATTATATATACAACTATTTTCTATAGCATTAGTCTGTCTGTATGTTTGTTACTACAAAATGGTTTATGGTAAAAACACTAAGCAACTATTATAATACAAAATTCATTGCCTATATTACTTTACCTATATTCTTAATGTTCCTAATAAATATATAATATATATAGTTATTTATATACATATGTGTATTATAATTTATTTGTATCTTTTAAATTTTACCTACTTTTAAAATCACCAAAAAAATGCTTTTGCAAATTCCTAGGTAGCATGGAAGCCCGGGCGGGATTCAGAGAAAAATATATTTTAAAATATCGCGGGATTAGATTATAGTCAAACTTTCATAATTTAGATCATGATATTATTTAAATAAGTAATTCTATCTAGGATATTTAAAACTCTATCCAAATTTATTTTCTTAGTAAATTTGGTATTATAGGTTTTTTATTATCGGCCATTTTCTCTATACATTTATAAGATTTACATGCATTGAAATAAACAACAAGAACGCCGGATATTAAATATCAATATAAAGGTGTGTACATATTTAAATTATAAAGGGGCGTATATACAAGACTTCATACAATTCTTTGAAGGTAGAGTCTGGTTACTTGGCAGCAGCTCGTATACGGGCTGGCTCAACCGAAGTCGTACCTATTATATTTCAAATATTTATTCTAGCTACATGTCGTGATCCCCCTCCCTCCTCATTCCTATCCATATTTCCCATTTCATTTCCTTTCCCATTCCCCATGAACTACCCATTTTTCCCCAGGTCATTTTGCTCGTTTCTCACACAATAATAATATTAAATAATTGTATTTAACAATATTAAATAACCACGAATTCATCTGTACTGCAAACCCAAATATCTTATCCCTTAAGCCATATATTATTGCAGAAAATTCAGTCAAAACCACATATATAATATTTAATATTTGTATATTTTTCCGGAAAATAATCCCAAATAAACAGTCAGCTAAATAAAATCAAATGTTATAAAAATTATTACATTTAAATGAAATTATTTCCAATGAATTTAACGGAAAAAAGGGTTTACATTTTAAACTTTAAGTTTAATTTTAACACGACTGTTTGACTTTTGCAGCTATTCACAGGGCCTAGACAAGTGGCATAAACGCTAGTCGAATAGAATGATAAATGTATGGCTTTGACAAAAAATAACGCTTTACTAGTCCATACATTTAAATAGAAACAATAACGACCGCTGGCCATTTGGCTATGGCCACAGTTAGAATAGTTTTAATATGCATACTTTACTTTGTCTGGAATCTTAGCGAGTTTCCGAAAAATCTTTATTACCGAAAAATAAGTTATAAAACAAATATATGTACCACGTTGGATCTTTCTAGATTCTTACGATTTTAAAAATACTGAAACAACAGTCAATATATAATATTATTTCAATGCAGATGATGTACTATCATAAGATTGTTTAGTTTTCTCTATTTATATTTATTACGCTTCATCTAATTGTTTGTAACGCTTTATTTAAAAATTAAAGGAAAAAACAAGTCTGTTCTTAATTATTTTAATTTTATTAATTAACTTAATTATTATTTTAAAGAAAGCTTGAAATATTATGGTAAGTTAAAGCTAATAAGTCAGTTTGAGTAGTTTTGAAAAGAAATTGATAATAAAATGGTTATATATTTTTTTATGGTAATATTTTATTAAATTTTCTCAAAATAAAATCCAACACTACCAACTTCGTTTGTTAATTAAATCATTATTTCAAACTGAAACACTGAAAATTTTGAGTCAGATACCTTTTAAATATAGTCAAACATAAAATACGGACATAAAATAAAAAAAACATTCTAAATTCAAAAACATTTCAACTTAAATAAGAATAAAGCCGAATATAAAATACGGACGCAAAATAAAAAGCATTCGAAATTCAAAAACATTTTAAATTTCAAACATCGATAGAACGGTAACAAATTGCTCGAGTGTGCTCAAGTAGGCTCTAGCTGAAGCTCGAGTGTACTTTCGAATTTCGAGCACAAGTGTCTTTTGTTGCGGCCATTGTTTTACGCCATCTTTGTTTCCTGTCACTATTCGTAAAGTTAATTATGCCATCTGCCATGTTTTTGATTATGGGGGAATTGTTTAATTGTATTACATGTGGTATCTTTTAAAAAATCGTATATACATATGTACTTTTATTTTGTTTCAAATACCTTTCGAGGACAAATATTTTTTATTACATTCTGTGGTAAATATATATATATTGTTTATATAAGCGAAGCACAAGCTTGTGTCATAACAGAACATTGAATTCATATCACGCAGATTGATTTCATTCGTTAGTCAAAAGTAAATATATAATGGCGTGTTCTTACAAATGAGCGTAAGTCTGTTTATCAAAACCACGATAACTCATAAATCACACGACAGAATAACATTTACTCTGTCATCTCTATGTAAATATAATTTATTATACTCTATCCGTCATATTTGTTGCCGTAAAAAAAATAAACCAGCCCATCTAAAATGAACTCTACTCCCCTAACCAGCGCACTAAAAGACTACAGAAAACTGGATGAAGCTAGCTCATCTTAAAATGGTTAGGCTATGTATGAAATGTACAAACAGATTGACGCTATCTCCCTCACACTTATGGCAAATATTGAAATAGACAGTGAGGGGCGGCTAAGAGGGTCCCATTGCATATCATTATAAGTCACAAGTCGGGTATGACTGAATACATCTGTCTCTGTCTCTACTGCTTGAGAATAATATGCGGGAAAGAGACAGCTAATTAGAAGCATGAATTCTATATTACCATAGACTCTGATTTCATTGAAGAAGGAAAAATATGTATTGATGTATTTTGATTTTTTATTTTCTGTTTGTGAAGTTTTATATTAATTTGAAACATTCATTTTTGTGTTTTCGCCATTGTAAGACTTAATGGAAAACTAAATTAATATTGTTATTTAGTTATTATGAATCAAATTACTATATTCATATAATGTAACTGAAATCAATCTTACAGGTTTTAATTTCAGGAGCAATTATTTTCTTAATATAATACTTTCTTTGATATCCAATATAAATGTAATGTAAGTACCATAGACCTATTTATCTTTAAAACAATCTTACGTAAAAGCTTTCAAACTTTGAACGAAAATATTCATTGTATTGAAATATCTTACTTATAGGTTCTGTATATTTTATAATTGTTAATATTAAATATGTACCATAAACAATTAACATTTCATGGAAATATTAAAACAAAAACATCTTATTAAAAAACGAAACAATAAAGTGTCATTTTGACGGATTAAAAAAAAGCTGTCAGTTTGATTTATTTTAAAATATTATTATAATTTTAAAGCATTGTTATTTATTTTTATGACAAATGTAATAAATATTGATAATATGTACGTTACATTCAAAGAACCCCAAAGTTGAAGGAAGTCTTTTCATCTGCAGAGAGCATTCAGTCAGGTACTGTCAGAGTAATGACGGAACTCGAAATCACGAGTACATATTAAAATAATATAACTTCAAGTGTAATTCTTATCATAACATCATTATATCTTTTAGCTTTTAATTCTAAGGATATCTTTCATCTTTGTTACATAACCTGAAGTTTCTAATTTTGATAACAAAATGGTATGAAATTGTCATTTTATTTTTTTAATTACAACTCGTATTTAGTTGGTTATTTTATTTTATAATTATATAAATGACGATATTTTAAATTGAATTTTCAGTGTAATATTAAATGTTTATATATATATATATATATAATATGTTTCTCGTACTTAATAAATGTGGTCACGATTTTCCACGAGCGTCCTTCCCCACACGCCGCCCCTCGTCGGTCGCCATGGCAACCGAGGGGTGGTCTTTATATAAATGTACTGAATTTCTTAATTCTGTTATTTGTATTGATTTTAAATGTTCTTACAAAAGTTCATTATATTTTAATGTCTCTGAAAATACTTTTTAGTTTTTTGATGTCATCGTATGTTAGTATATTTTTTTACCTAGATATATTTAAAAATTCATAACGAATTTCGTTTCATATCCGTTCAAATGAAATCAAACACTGAAAAATTTTATTTTCATAAATCTTGTGAAACATGAGACTGAAGATGTCTATTTTTGATTAAATTTTGCAATGTTACAAAATTTGCACAAAGGTCACATGACATCTGACACCGGACACTTTTTTTTCTTTGATAGGTTATTTTTTTGGATTATATTTTACATATTTCAGCATCCGACGGCTGAAGGTTACAGGATAAGTTCCTGACAATCACGAAACTATAATTTTCAACGATATCTTTTAAAACGTTAATAATGACTTTTAGATTATATACTTTTCATTATATAATACATAAAGAAAATAAACTAAGTAGGTCTTTATCAGTAAAAATATTTTTTCTGTTCAAATAAAAATAATTCAATAGAGATACGCAATTATTCGAAATTACTTGTAATCAGATTACAATATATAAAAACAAAAATAGTAAAAAATAGTATGATAAGTAAAACTTTGTCATAATATACAGAAGAGAAACGAGATTAACTCTTCTATGAATGGAAATGGCTATAAGAGAAGAGGGAGAGCAAGGTAGATGTAGATGGAGTGCGTTAAATGACATGGCGGAGAAGTAAATCTCCGAAGAGACGTTGTGAAAGAAGAGAATAGAAGGAATTGACATATTCAATCGATCACAAATAATTGGGTTAAGAGGAGATGGATTTTTCATTCTATTATTTATTTATAACACAAAATATGAAAAAAATAGAAACAAAAAATTATAGATAATATATATAATTTGGTACAAAGGCAATATAGCATATATATATATAATGTCCAATGTATACGTCTTTGTTCATTTTCATTTTTGTGTAACTTATTGTGGTACATGAAATAAATAAAATAGATATTCATTCTCTTAGGAATTATCATATACATAAGTTCAAAATTAATTTTTCTAGGTACATTAATTTTGTCTGTTGTTAGTCAGTCAGGATAAACAATTTTATAATCTTAAGACTAAACATATTTTGATGAAAACGAAAAGAAAATATAATTATAATTTGACAAAAAAAAAATACTATTTCGTCTAAGATTATGTCGTGAACATGTAGTTAGCGGTTTTAAGTGTAAAATATGATTTTTTTACCGATTTTCATTGTATGTTCGTAAATAATTTCTTATCAAAAGTCTAAATATAACAAATGTAACAATACATGTCATTCGTAAATGACGTACTTATATACTTGCCTGCCCTGTTTCACCCTTTTTGGGGTGGCATTTCCGAAAATTACGTGGGTGTTACGTTACATGACGACCCTGCCGCATTTCAAATTCGGGTCCTATTTGTTTAAGCTAGATGATATCCAAGGACAATCCACAGATCAGTTATTGGCGCTGATAACTCAATAAGCGGATAGATATTTCAATATTTCGACGGAAATTTTTAACCAGTGCTTGCTTGTCGGCATTTTTATGCAAATTTTTTGATAGATAACTAAACATCTTATTTATTCTCGGATTAAATATTATCTGAGAATAATTATAATTATCTCTCATTTAACTATATGTATATATATTACACGTGTATTGTGTAGTTTCTGAAATATGTATATATATTTATAACACAGATGAAGTCAAATTTATCTCATATTTGTTAAACTATGATAATATTTTTATGAATTTAATACAAGTACGTTATTTAAAGTACCTTACATATTTTCATAATATATTTATGATAACTAGAGAACGCAATGTATACCTATTTAAATTTAAAAATGTTCCCTTAAAATAGATAAATGAATTTAGTAAATAATTTTAAAGCGGTTAATGAATCCAATTTATACATTTATTTTGTATTTTTTCAAGACAATCTTGAAATAAATAAACATTCTAATAAATTCTCTGTTATTTAGGTAAAAGCGTGTGTAGACGTACTTTTAATGTTTTTGGATTAAATAATTAAATGCTGAAAGTAGTAACTAAAATATAATATAAGAAGAGTTTACAAGGAACTATTATGTATTATATACTTCTTATATAACATAATAAATCCTTGTGGACTCTTCGTATACCCTTGGAAGGATTAGTTAAATTTACAGAAAATTTAGTTGTAATTAATGACTAACTACTGGAAATAAGAAAGAAAAAACCGAATTTATCTTTAAAAAATGTATCTGTCACAATTTAAAAAAAATCACTGAAATATACAACAAAATAGTTACAATGAATGAAACTACTGATGTGATCAAAATACTAATATCGACGCCAAAATATGCATATAAATTTCATAAATAAAACTGACAGTACACAAAACAAGATCCCCCAATACGTCCGACCCCTGCAACGGTTCATGGGTGACTGACTTATCACAATGCTCTTTGATTCGACGACTACCCGCAAATTTAACAATTTTACTGTTTAAACGATTGGAAATGCTCTTGTTAGACCTCTTTGTTATTTTTATGACCACTTTCTCTATTGGCGACTATTTTTCTTTTTTTTTTATTACTTTCAATTTTTAATTTTTTTTCCCAGACAACTAACCAAATAATTCTAATTCATTTTTTTTGTGTAAAATAAATATATATTCATATATTATTTTATTCATGTGGTATTATTATTATTTAACATTTTTAAATACATATAAATGTAATAACTACCGAATAAAACCTCCTACACCAAAATTGCAAAACTTAAAAAAATAAGAAAAAACCAATTGATTTAGTTCTGTTACCGCAGTGTCCTAAATATATATTACGGTATAAATAATTGACGCAACCCTTATTTACTTTACCCGGATATTCGAATGACTATATTTTTTTATAAACCGCAGCCAAATCGCGTCAGCAGTGCGGCGCCTGCGCATCGAAATTTGAATTTGAAATTGGAAGGTAATGGCGTCCCTGGCGGCCATTAAAAACAGATCATAGGCTAAGTTTTTTTTCTTGGATAATTTTAAATCGTTTAATACATGATTTCCTTGTAGCCATGTTTTTGAAAATTGTATTTTTTAATAATTATAGGAATTTGATGACCCTTAATGTAAAGCTTTTTCTACCCCAAGGTACTTTAGTTGGATGGGAAAGAACATATCATATAAACTAACAATTACCTTACTATGGGAAATAACGAAATATGTATGTATGAAGATAATCGTTTCTTTTTTCCATTTACTAATATACTTACAAATTCAATCCAAACCAGACTGATTTTATTTGACTTTGGCGCCAAATTATGATAATTTTTATATTAACATAACCTTAGCGGAAAATTGTTACAAAAACCGTTATAATGTTTAAATCTTTTCTTTTATATACTTTTACACTATTTTTAAACATTTAGGTATATTTTTTTTTCTATAAATATTCAAAGTTATTACTCTAGGAGATAAATGAATACACAAGGGTCTTATTCCGTGTTATTAGAATAAAAAAAAAACAAATTGTACCTCTCAAAACAGTACTAAATTCAAATTCCCCCCAACTCCACACACAATCTTGCTGTTTCACGTAACATGAAACACTAGAAAGAGGCAGACATACCTCACTTCGAAAATACACATTGCACAGCACAAACAAAATACGTACTTCATATATTTTTATCAACAAACTCAAACTTCATAAAACTGCACCGTCTCGTTCGAAGTGTAGTTAAATTATGAAGACTATGAAGCTTGGAGGCAATTACAGATAATTTAAGGAAATAACTTATTTGCCCTTTCGCATTATTCTGTACCTCATTAAACATAATAGATTTGAGTCATCGATTTTAATATATATTCTTATCTGCCGCCATTTTGTAATGTGGCTCAAGTAAGTCATGAATTAAACTATTTAGTGTGAAGATTAGTATAATATTATTAGTATAAATTAAATATAAAGCATTTATATGTAATATCGTTTGGTAGTTTGTTTATTATAGTATATTTTGACATATAAAGACTTAATCAACCAAATTATTAATACATTTATTTTGTCTGAAAACGGTCCAATTGACAATAACTGCAGCGCGAAAATAAGAATCTCAGACAATTGAAAATAATATTTACATTAATTTTAATGTGTCTATGAGATTTATTTTTTCTTAAGTAAAATAACTACTTAATAATGATGAATTAAAATTAAAGTTTGTTTGAGTATTATTGTTTTTGAACTAACTGTATATATATGTATATATTTAGACGTTTGTCATTCAGTCTAGCAATTATCACTAAAGAATACATTGTATTCATAACAGGTGGAGCCGCCGAACACTGTATGTATAAAAATAATGTCATTTTAAAAACAGACATACAAATAATATTTTAGTTATATATATGATAATGTTTTTGGTTTATAACCTTCTCAAGGTCTGTTTAAAATGGCTCGTAATATTAAACGGTCTTGGACAGATGTATATAATTATTGTATAAATTAGTCCAAAACTAGCTTATTTTAGGCGGATTAACATATCACAGAGTAGCCCGAGACAGAGGCAACTATTTAATTTATAAATATATTTGTAAATATTGTCTAAATTATTTTTATTTATTCATTTACATTTATTTTTATCTCTGTTTTATATAGGATTACATTTTTTATTTATCTGACCTGTTTGTATATTTGTCATTGAATTGAGTTTCTATATTGTATAATTTAAGCTGAAGGGTTTGTTTGTTTGATCCCACCAATCTCTGGAACTAGCAGTCGGATATGAAAAATACTTTTACATTTGGTGACCCATGAGCCGCTGAAAAATAATTAGTACTCATTCAAATTAGAATGAATGATTTGAATGACATGATATGAATGAACGATAATGAATGATTGTATCCGTTCAGTGCTCTATTCTCATCTCATATTATAGCCGAAAATAACTTGATATTAAATCCCGTGAATAATAATGAGAATTAACAGACGCCGTCCTACAGTTGTTCATTTTAATGACGAACATTTCATTATTATATTATTTTATATAAGGATTGTGTACACGTTGAAGCTAATATAGCTAGCTATATCTAGCTATAGCTAGAGATAGCTTGAGATAGTTTATTTATTTTTTTAATTTTATAATTTATATACTGAGCGAAAATATATATTTTCCACGTGATTTTTTGTAATGGAAATTGAATTTATATATTTTTTCCGTATTATTTGAAGTTATATTGCTAAGCGAATTATATCTTTGAGCAGACACTGCCTTTTTAATATATATATTATTTTTTTCAACAAATTTTTCGTACTTTAAGTTGATTGCTGTATTGTTAAGAGAATTATATCTTTGAATGGATACTTGCCTTATATTTTTGGTAAAACAGCCTCCAAAATTGCTTGCAGTGGGATATGGGAAAATTTAAATTAGGGATTGTATTACACAAAATTATACTGAACCCGTGGTTTTTGTGAAAATTGATTTTTGGTATAATGTGTAGGCGCTGATTTTACATTTGGAGGTTTAATTTTTTTTATATAAAATATTATTTAAAAATAATACATTCTTTTATTTTCAGAAACGATTAACTTTATTTCAAGAAACACATTTCAAAAATATTCCGTATTTTGTTTGAATTAGTGGTTTTTTATGATATTGCTTTAAAATAAAATATTAATTCTCTACTGATTTAAATTATTCTTTATTTTGCACTGACTATAAATCAATTAATACATGTACATAGATAACGAATTTATATTATATTTTTATTATATATCTGTAATAACTTATTATTTTTTTATTTAAAATGAAATAGCATTTAATAGAATAACATATATAATGGTAATAAATGGTTTTATTTTGAACTAACATTTGCCCGCAGCTTCGTTCGGAGACAATTTCCCATTAGCGGTCACGGCTTCAAAAACACTGAAAATCTATTTATTATAGTAAACAAACTTTCATAATATTCACACTATATATATATATATATATATATATATATATATATATATATATATATATATATACAAATATATTATTACATAAAAATTTAAGGAATCTACAGATTCATCTAAAAGCTTTCAATACCAATTTAGGAGTGGAATTTTCGAAAAACCAGCTGTATCCTTGTTAACATGATAGAAGGAAACATTATGTAACATTCCATCATCAGGTCTCAGGGTTTCAGCTGGAGGAGTCACTTAACCAGTATATACAATTCAGTATGAAACCTTATTTACGAATAAACGTCTTTGAAATATTCGTCTCAAACAGGTTAATACATTATATATTCGTATATTCAATTAATTATATACTTATATATAATATTAATAGTTAAAAAGGCATTTATATTTATTATTGAAGCAAATATTATTAATAAAGAGATTTGTTGGTTTTTATAAACTTTTAACATTAACATTTTTCTTATTGTTATTTCGATGAAAAAATAATTTAAATATATATAAAGTAAATTAGATATTTTTTAGAAAAATATCTAATTTACTATTTAATTTAATTGTTTTATAATTGAATAATTTTGTAATGTTCTTTTGGAAAAATAAATTCTTTTGAACCTAGCTCTTGCCCGCGACTTCGTCCGCATGGTTTAAGTACACAAATACGAAAAAAAACATTATCCGAAATCATGTTTTTGCAATTTAATATTGTTATATTTTATTCAAAGCACTCCGTCTGTTTCATAAACTTCAATAAATGTTCTCTATCGAGTTCAATTGTTTTTCAAAAACGAGTCGAGTTACAGAGATTACCCGGATCAAACAAACAAACATACTTCATCAGTATCATTATATTTTCGACGATTGTTACTTATTTTATAAGTTAAAGAATTTTTGTTTGAAAATATCTATAATTATGTATAGAAACTTATTTAAATTTTAATAAATATAGAATGAATATATATATATATATAGAATAAAAATATCTCAATTGGTTGAGCGACGGATTCCCAGAGGACGCAGGTTCGAATCTCAGCTCTTATCGGTTTATTTTTCATTCTATGGCTATTGAAAATGTATAGTACTTATATTTTATTTGAAATATTTGATACACTGTTAATAAATTAGAAATATCAGATTCTAGTTCAAAGAAAAGACAATTCTATGGAAAAAAAACCGACAAGAAACTTTTGCTTGAGTAGTTTAGTTGTCTTCATTTGAAATAAAAAGAGTAGTATTCAAACCATATCGATTAAAGAGCGCCATCTATCGTCGAGTAGCTATCTACAGGAATATCAAGTAAGAAAATAATATCACAAAACAAGTGTGATTTCAAAAGAAATCATTAATATATTTCTAAACAAAATAATTAATGTTTATATAATAAGTTATTTTTATTATCTAGTATATCAATTTCATTTAACAACCAGTATAAAAAATTACTAGCGATAATTATAAATTATTAATTAATCTAGTTGTATATTTAATTATTTTATTTTATTACAGAAAATAAGACGAGTTCATTATCATTAAATTAATAAAAATATTAATAGTATTTAACTGTAAATTACTTCTCAATATTGAATAAGGTGCTTTTATTAAAGGATAATACTTATAAATGAAATATATAAATTCCTTATTTCGCTTTTATTATATATATGGACCTCAAAGATAAACATAGGTAAATAAAACGGTGTTGTGAAGTTGACCGTCGGTCCGTCCGTTTAATAATAAAAGCTATAATGCTTTAGAGTTATCTTTTAATAAAATATATTTCATGACGTTTAAGACTCTAAATTCAGCTTCAGCTGGCAAACAATAATTAATATTTGAAACACTTATTTGTATATTTTGTTAGATAGAGCTTAATATTAATTAACTATTTTCATTTTTCGATTTCTGTCACGATCTTTTACTGCTTCAAAAAACTAACAACATGCATATAACCCAAACTAAGATGAATTACCTTTTCGTAAGTTGTGTTTGTGAAGCATTAAATTAGAAATCTTTTTTTGTCATTAATATCTCCCTTTATATCTATTATTTGGTGTCTGTAAAATGTCAATATCTTCCACACTCTTCTATCATACGTCATCTCACTGTTGACTTCCGTCTTTGCCTTTTCTATTTTTCATGCGCTGTCCTCTTCACTTCACTAATCTAGTTGGATTTACAAATAGTCTCCATAGAAAAGACGATGGTTAATAGATTTGACTGAATATATTATTATATTTTATAAGAAACTTACTAACAACTAACAACTACTTACTAACAACTAACAACTACTTACTAACAACTAACAACTACTTACTAACAACTAACAACTACTTACTAACAACTAACAACTACTAACAACTTGATTAGAACTCAAACAAACCTACCAACAGTAGACCAACTATAAATAACTGACAATATTAATTGCTTTTATTTACAAGAAGTTAATACTAAAAAATAATAATTAATTACTGCTACAGTTCTGAAATTATAATGTAATTAGGAAATATGTTTTTTTAAGTATTTTCAGGCACCAATAAACGTTTTGAACAAATTTATACTTTAAGTATATTTTTTATCAGTAGGTACATTACATTTAAATTTTATTTATTTATTCATAAAAATGTATAAAAAAAATACCATCTTCATACATCATTAGTTGGTCTGTAATAAGTTATTTATCTTCACAGAAAATTGAAACAAAATCTGTAAATATTTAGTGTTATTTTATTGAACTTATAAGTCCTAGAAGTTTTCGCTATATAGCTGAAATTTACATTTTTTTTCTTAGTATTTTTTTATATATAGTCTTAAAAAAAAACTTTAACCAAAACCAAATTTCAACAAAATCATCAAAATGTATTTTTGTCGTCACAGATATACAAACTATGGGGAGGTCGTATCATGGACTTAATACTTAGCAATTACTTTAAAATACATACATTTTATATACAGATTTTGCGGCATTACTATTTTATTATATATATATTTATAATAGAGTTATTGGATTGTCTGTGTATTTAATATTTGAATGACAATTCATTATATATTCGTTGATAACTATGCTAGGGTCCGCTAGGTGGCGTTGTTTGTCATCAAGACTCGTCTCGTAAGTACTAATAACAGCTAACCGTTGGTATTTAAATAGAATAGAAATCAAAATTGAAATTGAAATCAAGGATTATATTTATAGAATCGTTAATTTATGACTTAAACGGATTATTAGACATTTAACGGCTTATTACGTGTTGAAAACTAATAAATACAAAAGTTAAAAAAAAAACCTTTTAAGACTATAAAAGAAAAAAAATGAAATTTTTTACTTTCATGGTTTAAGGGGCCATCAATAAAGGCATCTAAAAAACCTTTACAATGGGTTTTAATTAAGTAAATAATTCATGCAAGTTCGTGCGAGCGACGCCGCGGGCGGAGCTTGTGTTGCAAATGTCGTGTAAGGGATGACAGGGATGGATTGAGATTTTATAAATAAACTGACCGAATGATTTTTGAATAATAATGTGAAAAGATTGAAACAAAGTATGTATAATATTAATGTAAATTAATATTATACATACATCCTACTAATATTATTAATGTGAAAGTTACAAGTTTGTTTGAATATCTGGCCTTCTTGCATGTAACAAACTAATATGTAAAAAACACGCCTTCCATATTTTTTATTAAAATTGTAATTCATGTATTATTATTTTATATATGGCTGACAATGCAGTCTATCTGGAGTTCGTTTAAATACATATCCAGTGTCCACTGTCCGCAGTGTGAATTATAAACTCTTAAAAACTATCACAGTTTTTAGAAGTTTTGTTACAATATTACAATAACAGTATTAAATTAATATTCAAAAATTTGACTCGAGTTAATAATAAAAATAGTAAAAGAATGAATGATTCATAATGACGTCATCAAAATTTGTTATCGAAACATTAGTGTAATATTACTTAAGCATGAATTCGAATGTGTTATTGTAATATTGCTATAAGAGTTCATGGCTGGCCTGCCGGTTATCTGTTCGTTTTAATCCTCAGCAGAAAATCATTATTATGTTATGATTTCTTAGTTATTTTTTTCAGTCATATTCTCATTTATGCTTCAATTGAATGCCTTCTTCGATTGTGCCTTAACACAAATGTGACGTTGGTTCCGGAGAGAGATTTTTTCCGGTAAACTTTGAGTAGAATCTGACTCTAAATGACACAGCCTCATTTATAAGGACAACTATCATTTACATATATATTTTTATTTCCTGTAATATTCAAAATTAAGATATTCCAAAAAAAAACGAGTTAATATATTTTAAAATATATAATCATATACTTATAACAATATAATTCCCTAAGTATTCGGTTTCAGACGAATCAGAAAGTTCCAAATCTAGAAATCTGATATAAAATGTTACATAAAGGCTTGATTGTATTATAAATAAAATTCTACTTATATACAAAAAGTAGTGCTTAGATATGTCATAAGTATTTTTACATATTTATATAAACACCTAAAAAATCTTAACAAAAGGCAATTATTAATTTGACAAGTACATCTCTGGTTACATACCGTGGGAGTTGCCATTTGTCACGCCATTCCGATGAGAGAGAGACGCGAGATCCTCTTTCTCTATCACATTTGCGTTCAGGAATTTATAATAAGTGTCACTTTACCATAAAGAAGTTTTTAATTGCAAAATGGTTTCATAAATTGAGTTTTAGCATTTAAGTTATGTAATACAATGCGCTCATGACTTATTAGAAGAAAAAATATCAGCTTGCAAAGCTAAGCTTGTCTCCCTTGAGTCTTTTTTCAATTTATTATCCATCAGCGGTAACCTATCCGACGTTAATCCAGCGCGGTTTCAATAACAAACGATAGATAGCTGTAAAACTAAAATGTTTTATGTTGAGAAAATACATTGGATACATTATATATTTTGTCAATAATTTAGCTTGTCTAGGAAAAAATATACAGATTAAGATATATCGTATTATATAATGTAATAAAAAATATAATGTAATGCATTTGAAAAGATTCTTAAATTCATGTCAGGTATTTTTAATCTTCAGATACTTCGAATAACTTTTATACCAATAAATATATTCTATGAAAAAACTGTCAGAACATCAAACTTATTCCTCGGTTAAATATAATCAGAGAAATAAAATATCGGCTTTTAAATTTTATATGATCTTATCTTATCTTTTTTTTAACATAAGGTACGCAATTCACTGATAGATTAAATATTGATCTCTATCCGTAATAGCTACTATCTACTATATATAATATTATTAAAAACGGCTGTAAGTCACGCTTTGAACTACGTCAATGGATTTCGACTTTAATATATTACTGTGAATTCACACTAAAATAAATAAAAAACTAAATAAACTCAAAAAACCTTCTTCACTTTAGTCAATTTGTCAAACAATTAAGAAAAAATAATAGATAATCAAAAATTAAAATTTAATTTTAATTTCATTTACTGAAGATTATACTTTTGTCCGCTAGATGGTGTTATGTGAATTACATATTTATAGAAAAAGTAAGAACTTATTACAGTTATGAGTAAAAATATTCTGATAATAACGATCCTTATACTGTATAATTAAAATTTATAAAACCTATTACCAAAAATATTATTGACCGCCGCTGTAAAGTGACACTATTAAAATAACAAAAGTAAGTATGCATTTGTAAGCAATAGTCTTTATTTCAATAAAAAAATAATAAATTATTTGAATAAAAAGGTTACTCAATAAATCAAACTTAATAATTTATTGATTATAAGACCATAGTTCCGCTATTCGAATATAGATGGCGTTACAAGGTCTTTAATATACAATTACGAATATGTTGCTTGATTATAATTTTTATCATTATACAAAACACAAAATGTATCAAATTAAGTGTTAATTTGTTTTTTTATTTATTATACTGATTATATTATTAATTAATATATTCTCTTTCTTTTTCATACGTTATTATTAGATTATTTAAGCTATGTAGGTATTCTCAAAAAATCAGCATTGTGTAAATATTTATTTGTAATATACATTTTATTATTAGTATTAATATATTTAACTAAGTTCATATTAAAATTATATATCCTAGTTCACAAATTTCAAAAGATAGACTCGCAAGGACCGGCGGATCAGACAATATTATAAATATCTTGATTATGAAAATAATATATTATTAAGACAAATAAATATATATTATTATTGTTAACAATGTATAAATAATCAATAAAACTAACACATAAACATTAATCATACTATATATGTCGTCTGTGTGTAGTTTTAAATGTTTCGTCAAAATAATATATTTTCTTCAATTATCTCACATAAATATTCTTTAAATATATTTGTGATATGTTATCTCTTATATATACATTTTCGTCAAAAATTGTAATTATTTTATAAACATCTGGTACGTTAAAAACAATGTTTAAATAATTACTCGATATGATGGTCTTGTTTTTAATGATAATTTTACATAAATATTAATTTTTCATTATTCAGCTCCAAATTCAATATATATATATATATTGCTGGGTTGTCTGTTTGTGGATAATTTTACCTAAAATAATTATTTTATAGCTCAAATGAGTTTAACTTGGAACATAATTAAATCAGTCGTTACTTTAAATATATAAACATTATAACTTGCCAAGTTATATTATTAGTTAATTATAAAAATATTCTCTAAATATTTAGTATATTCTTTTTTATTTTTCGAATAAAACGTAATTCTATTAACATTTCGTAGTTTAATAATCAAAAGAAAAATAAATACTTGGCATACAGCCGTTAAATAAAAACAGTCTATAAAAATCTGCCGCATAATTAAATTTGCGGGCCCGGTCCAGGTCTAGCATTTCTTTTTTTATAATTTCAAATGTTTTTTATTTCATAATAATACATAACCACAGAGGTGTTGAGATCTAATCTATGTAAAGTTCTTGAAACTATTTACATATACATTGATAAATAACTATATTATACACTTTAATACGCTCATTTGTATAACAAAACAAATTGTCAAAAAAAATACAATAAAAAAAAACAGTGCTTTATTAAAAATGCGAAATGAGTTTATTACTATTTCATATTATGATAAAACTGTATAATAATATATTATTATACATCAGAATATATAATTCGAAAGATTTCATTCATTTGAAATCAGAAACATTTCTATGGTTTTTGGCAATTTTTGACTCTCTCTGAAAAATTTTATCTTCCTGACGGCTAACTAAGGACGATTTATTCTTTGAGGTTTTGGATGGTCTCCTACTTATATATTATAAATTTCTATGAAATTTAATTATTTTTAAGATAACATTTTGATTACATGTATTTTAACTGGCGATGTTTTACATTAAATTTTAACGGCTCTGATTGAAGTAGAATAATATTCCTGTGTTCAAACTTGGCTATGTTTGTTATAAGTACGACACGGACAACTGAAAAATATTAACATTTTAAAACTTCATATGTTATGGGAAACCTATTAGATAATATGGTAAATTATTTGTTAAATGTAATGTATAAAGAATACTATTCCAAGGTAGAACATACAGTTACGTAACGGCCATTAAAGGTATAAATACTTTAAAGTACTATGAATATTTTTGTCTGGTCTTTGGCTGCCTTCCACTGCTTGGTCCAGGATTGACCGCGAAGACTCCATGCATTACCGCCACTGCTCAGGCCATCTGTGACAGGCTTTCTAATATTGGTTCAACACCCTAGGGCCAACATCCTAGGTAACAAGTTAAGTCATCCGTGAAAGGCTTTCTAGTATTTGCAGCATCCTAGGTAACCTAACATTGGTAAATATGGACTAAAATCTACCAAATAAGTATTTTCATACCAAAAATTAGTGATTTCAATCTGAGCATTGGTTATCAAGGTATAAACACACAGACAAACACACATTTGTTTTATATTTAATATTATAATCTGTGCAGACAGAGTCACCTGTAAATATTGTATCTCTTGGAGATCATCTTACTTTGATCTAATTGATTTGATTTGTCTCTACATTGCACCCCTTTTCCTGCATCAGAGGTCAAACGAAACAAAGCATATCACCCAAAAACAAACCTTACACCCTGTATATAGAGTTCCATATCATTTATTATTAATATTCTTCTAATATTAGATACGTCTTAAGTATAACTAAAATATGCAAGCGATTTTGTATTCTACTTTACGAGAAAAAGGTTTAAAATCTAACGCAAGCGCTTGAAGTGCAATCGAATTGAAAGGAAGACGCAATTACAGTCAATTCTGTCGAATTAGACCAACAGTGGGATTTTTGGGTGTCCCACTTACCATACAAAACAAACCGGACAATATGTCTGAAAGAATCACTCACGAAATATCATTATATCATATAACTACTGCAAAATATTGATTCGTGCTTTCCGCCATTTTGGTTTCGGGGAACTATTAAATGACATTTGAAAAGGAATCATTCTTTGTCGTAAGTTTATTGTTTTAAATGGAAATGTCAATAAAATCGTTATTTGTTTGTTTGAATAACAATTATTTGTGACTCGAGCATAAGAATTCAAGCATTTGTATCGATTTTTCATGAAAGTGGCTTTGAGTTATAAAAATTATTTCGCAAATTAGGTCAAATAAGAATATCGAATAGAAAATTTGTTTGTTGGAATTATTTTCTTATAAATTGTTATATAATAATATAACAACAATTAATAATTTGTAACTAGCTTTTAGCTGTGGTTTCATCTGTCATCAATAGTAAGCCATCATCATTTATTCAGTGTTGCCACATTCCGTACCATTATATTTTAATAATAATTTTTGATCAGTTTTCGATTTTTTTATTTGAAAGATATTATTACTAAAAAATATGAAACAGTAAATATTTGTGTGATACTTATTGTTTGAACCAACAATACTGCTTACTCGACCAGTAAACAAATAGACAAACATTCAGACAAAATATTTATAAAATGTTTGTTAGAGTTTGTAATATGCATTTAACACGTAACAATTATATTTAATGTGTGTTCGTCTTTTACGTAAACTTTGATTTCCCTGATTTTAAAATGTCTGTAAAATAAATGTTAAGAAAATAATATTTTTTTATAAATAAATATTTTTGGGATAATATATTTAAAGGTACTGGCAACACTCAAAATCAGCTGGAAATTTTATATATATAATATACACGTTACAGAGTAGTAAGAAAAATATTATTTATGATATCATTACATTTAGCGCTAATTTGTTAAAAATGTATATTTTTGATAAAGTTACTAGAATAATAATATAAATATTAACATCACATACGGTTTTTCTTCACAATATAATATTTTTAAAAAATATATTTAAAAAAACTTGTTTTAATATTTTTATGATAAGAATATTTTTTTTTTTTATAATACAAATTTTAAATTAAATAATAATTTATATAAATATGTATATTTGTGACAAAAACAATTCGAATCAATCACTACATATTCTAACAGTTGGTAACAAGTTGATACTCGCATCAAGTATTCTTTGATACGAATATAGCATTCAAGTACATCTTATCCAACGGCAATAAGGTTCAAAATTGCGTATCATTTTATTATTTTAAAGATCTCTACAATTTTCTGTTATAGAATTATGGACTGTATCGTTTTTAAAATAAGGTTGTAATTTGAATATAGCATCCAAGTGCTTTAAAGTTACAATTGTCGATAAGAGACACTTAATAACTTTATAGTGGTTTGAAATCAAAGAAGGGTCTTGATACTTGCAGGTTAATTTTGACAGTTGTTTGATGACTATTTTGATATCTGGAGTTCATTGATCTTTTCATTTAATCAAGCATTTAATTCTGATTATATTGTATTATATTCTGGCTATATTGTTACTAAATAATTAAATTACAATTAATTTCTTGAGTTATCAGTGAAAATAACAGACCTTAGTTTGGAGAAAGCTATACAAGGCTGTGTTAAATCTTGGATTGATGACAGCATATTGAGGCGTAATGTTACCAGATAAAAATAGAATTTGGAATAAGTCTATGAATATATTAGCACTAGATTACTTAGTGACTTGAGATCAAATCAATTTTGATACAAATTTATCAAGAGTCTGTAACAATTGTACACACAATACTTTAAAAGCGAATATTTCTATTTATTATCAAGTCAGCCATGATATTGAATTTCTCTAAAACCTCAATAACAAAAATATATTTAATAATCATCAAAAACAAATAACAAATTAGATATAATAGAAAATCTTCCTTCGACGTCTTTTACACTTGGTAAAACGTGATTTTAATAAAAATAACATTAATAAAACCAAAAAAAATAATTAAACCAAGATACAAAAAATAAAATATATTTTGATTAAAGTAGATCAAGATACCTAAGTCCTTTCCCTCCCTTGGTCCTCCTCTATTTTTTACTTCCCTCCCTCAAGACTAGAGTAATTTACCTAAGTCTTTCTCTCCCTCTCCCTCCCTCAAGAGCATTTTAGATTCCCATACTTCCACGATAGCAATTATTATTTATTATTATTACATAAAAAACTAATAAAATTAGATGACGTTAGTTTTATTAGCATTTGGTATATATTTTGTAATGTAACTGCTTCCAGAACAATTATTATTTTTTGTCGGCAATCCTTTTGTTGGTTTAGAATCTGTCATAAGTATATGAATTCAGAGAGCTTTGATGTTTTCAAAATATGTATTCAATGGGTTCTGGAGGTGACACACGGGGTGATTGTAAACATACATTCATAAATAATAAATAAAAACTATAGAAAAGTACTCTACATTTTGCGAAGAAGCTCTATTCAGTAAATATTTACCATGCGGCGTGAGCAGGATCCCTTCCTCCTCCAGAAGATCAGAGATCAATGGCTATTACAGTCAGGAGCTCCAAACCTTCCACTTCTTCCACCCACCTCCCACTCTATCTTCTCTCTTCTTATAGCTCTAACATCTCTCTCCCTTTTAAAGTAATATTTCTGCTCGTCTTTTGTACATCTCTATTAATATATTACTTATAAGAACGTTATTATTCTATTGACTGTATCCCCTAATGTGGTCCAACACAGGTACAATCACCAACAAAGTGCTTACTGAAGCGCTACAGCATTGTCGTATTGTTGTATTGTAGCGAAAAATCACCGGTTGGCTTGAACTAGGTACAGTCACATAGAGAAGTGTTTAATTTTTTTTTATTGAATTAACTTTATTTAAATTACCGTGACTATCTATGATTTTAAGATTTTTATTTAAAAAAAAACATTATATTATTATTTTTAATACATTAAAAATATTTTAATGAAATGCTTGAAATTATTACATTTTACGTTTGAATAGATTAATCATACTATACATATATAGATAAATACTAATATTATTTTACCAAAACACTTTTCTACCCGCTTGTACGAGTATAAGCCAGTGTTATGAGCGGATTATGGATTTTGATGGCTCAAACTAAATCGTATCGACGCCATTGTTAAGCCATGAGGTGTAACCCTTTTCTGATATTTATTTAAGGAAGATCTGGAATTATTGACTCTTCTAACTATATAATACTTAATCAATATAAAACCTGGGTCTAGATTAAATTTTAAGCGGATCTAAAAGCTTACTACGTTCCTATGATTCAAATTTATTTTATTTCATATAAGCGTCTATTGCACTTATAAAATATCAGACTCCAGTTGTGAAACTGGAGTCTGATATTTTATAAGTAAGCCGTGAGGCTCCAAAGTGTATTTCCATGAAGAATTGACAAGAAACTACATGGATTTTAACTTATTAATTAAATTACAATTATCTATATTATTCAATATTTCAGTTACAGTTATTATTGATATGTGAGTATAAATAAGAATTCATGTTAAAGCTTAATGACAAAAAGAAAATCAGATTAACTAACGCCGCCATTAGTTCTTTGATGCTCGAATTAAAAAATATCTGAAAGTATTCCAACTCTAAACATTAAAAATAACAATTATATAATACTTTATTTTTGGACTAAAAAAATAACAGAGAAATAATCACGATGTTTGTAAAACAACAAATGAAATTAAAATATTATTTAAATAAATTTATTCTTATTTAATGTATATAAATATGATCGCACTACCATTTTTAGATGTTGGTAAACCCAGATTCTTAAACCGGACCGGTTGTCTTAAATTCCAGTTAACTCCCAACCTGGTGAGGACGACTCAAAAAGTTAGTCAACTTTGTTCATTGTCCGCTTCTTCAGAAACGTCTTAATTCTTTTAATGTGATAATAATGATTTCAGAAATTAATTTAAAAGGGAATAAAGGAGGAAGGAAGGAAAGATGGGAAAAAAAAGGAATAGAGAAAGAAACCAAATAATGAAAATAAAATATAAATAAAACAATTATAATGAATATGTCTTACAAGAAATCATTAATTTCAGACAGAATTTTCTTATTTTAAATTTTATGAGCACAAAATATACACTCTTAAAATACAAATATTTAAAGTATAAACGTAAATATATTTAAATATTAAGGTATTAAATAAACCCTGATAATTTTCATATTACGTATTTACAATAAAGTATTATTATTTTACAAATACGTGAAATACTTGTATTTCTTATAATAGCTTTAAATAATCAAATAAAAGTTAAGAGTACATTTAATTTTTCATATTTTCATTTGAAACAAAACGTTGACAAGATTTTTAACACTAACTAAATAATATTACCTAAAATGTATGTACTAACTTACTATTTAACTAACGCCTTAACTACAATACTAGTGAACAAACAAGACAAACATACATATATATATATATATATATATATATAATAATAACTTTATTACCGGATGTAAATATATTAAAAATATATTCAGACACAAATAAATGTGACCGGAATCACGGGTTTCTAATAAAAAGCATTAATCTAACACATTTGCGAAGTAATTTTCTTGCGACCAAATAATGAATATTGAATATTTATAAAAAGTGACCTTGATTCGCTCCGCTTGGCTCCTTTTGACTTTTACTTTTAATTTATCATCTCATATTAATTATATTTAATATTAATTGATTGTTTATTAATTATTAATGGTTGCAAATTAATTTTCAATTATAATTATGTAGTTCAATACTAATTGGATTTTTTATTTTTGGTTATATTATTTTTTATTGTTAAATATACTTTTGGTTAAGTTGGATAAGTTTTATATTATTTATTTATAAATTTCTTTTATCATTTAAATATATCATTTGTATTGTCTTATTATTAGAATTTATGTAAATATAAGCTTATAGATGTCTAGTATTTTCTTTCTATAACAAGCCTTCAAGAGGTTAAAATTTAATAAAATCCTCTCTAGCTATCATGTTTTTTATCACACGGATGGAAAAATATTAGATTTTTTCGTTTTGAAATAAACAGAAATCCAACAATGTTATATTCGAGGATGTATTCTTAAGAGAGCAAATGGAACAAACTCCCAGCTTCCCGGACCAAAGATTCAGCTGACAAAAAAGACATTTCTATATATCAAAATATCCATCAAAACTAAATTAATGCGGCGGTTTCCATACAGAAGCAGCGGCTTTTTATTTACAACGATTTTAGGATTCCTCGGGCATTCATTAAACCTTTACATATTAATGCTGTAAGCTAATAAATAATAATTACATATAACAGATAACTGAATAAATTTATCGTATTTAAATTCCTACAAAAATATCAATTTCATAAAAAATCTGTTATAAATTCTTCTCAAATATATCGAATTTCAATTTATTTCGATGATTTTTTTTGTTCACGACTTTTATATTTCATATTCAACTTACAAGTTTGTGATTTAAATACAATTAATAGCTATTCCTAAAAGTTATAAAATATCGTCCATATTAAGTTATTAATAAGTATATAAATATTAATAAATCATTACATATATTATAATAAATAATTAATATTTTTTATAATCTTAAGTATTGTCAATATAACTAACTGGTAACCTAAGCTTGTTTCTTTATTTGTAGGATAGATCAAATCAATAAAATATATTATCATCAATCAAAATGGAAAAAAATAACATTAAATTATAGCCGTATTGATTAAAATGTATGAATAGAACAAATGTTATAAATATTTTGTACGTTTTAATACAAATAAAGATACGGGACTTGTAAAGTCTTTAAAGGTTCACGCACAGCCAAAAGGCGAATCACAATTAGGCGGAGGTCACAATGGGAGACAGCGGGGCGCCGAGCTGCTAACGTACGACGACGTGTGAACACGGACTTATGTAGAGCCCAATTTAATATTAAAATATAGCATCAACTATCATTAATTATTTCATCTTAAAGATAACAATACTTTTACATTACTCATGGTTTTTTAAAATATCAAAAATATCATCTAGATAAAACATTCACGTCATAGAATGTTTAATTTTGGTAGAGTCACATTCAAACAAATAACTAGAGAAAGTAAACTTTAAATAATAATAAACTTATACGGGTAGGGATTCAAACCCGCGACCACTCGGAAACCGTCCCGTCGCTCTACCAATTGACTTACCGTATCACTACCGTAGCTCAATTGGTAGAAAGTTGAATCAAAACCCTATCGGTTTATTTTTCATTCTATTTTTATTAAAAATTAAAGTATATAAGATGGCTTTACGTGTACATAGATATTTACAAACATTTAAATAGTAATTTTAAAATATTTGTCCATAAGATGTAGCGTGTCGCTGGCTCTCATGTAATGTACCACCCCGCTGTTCTTTTGTAATTCCCGTTCCAATCTCTATAGTGTCCCACTGAGTAAAGGTGTGTATGACTACGTTATAGAAATAATCTATTTTTTATAGCGGATTATAATAGATTATTTTGCTCTTTTATTGTAAATATTATTAGTTATTCCACAGTGAGATAACTTTGATGTGTAAGAAGTTATTGCCGTGTACTCTATGTTATTAGATATTTAGTTGTAAACTTGAAACAATGTAGCGTTTGATGGTATCATACCGGACGTGAGATTAATTATTCTGATGTTTTTTTAATCCTAGATACAGCCTTTCGTGTTTCTGTAATTTCATACTCATCAGATTTTTTCAGTTCTTCAGTAAAAAGTAATCAACATTTATAATGCATTGAATATATGTAAATTTTATATTAATATAGAATGGAAAATTTACTATTATGGTAACCGAACCCGCAAACTCTGGGAAACCGTTCCGTCACTCCAACAACTGAGCTACCCGCTTCAATGAATTTGTCATTCTACATTTTGTCTTTGTGGAGATGCCGCTTCGATGAATTTGTCTTTATGTAGGCGTCATCTATGAGGTTTTTTTTCGAATATACTAACCAATATTTCTAACTTAGAACTAGATTAACACTGAAAACGTACTATTGAAGATTCCAAACATACGTAGAATGTATTCCAGAAATATTATGTTAAAACTATTTCGACGAATGAACATTCAAACTTATTTTACCATTTATAATACGGTTTATATTTTTTATTAATCTTTTTTCAACTAACGGATTCCAGACACACCTTATTTCCGCAAAAGGTCTCAGGTTCAAAGGAAAGGGCGTTCTTAAAAAACTATTCAATACACTTCAGCTTCCTGGATATTATTAATCAAAAAAAATATGTATGCAAAAATTTCTGTTTTTTTATATTACATAGAAATAGTTTAGTAAATTATTATTTTCTTTAAATGTCATATATTAATATTATAATATTTAAAATATGTTTTTGTTCGTTTTGTGACATCCCTTAAAGATTTTATCACAGATAGTTCGTATTGAAATAAGTAATTTTCGTAGTTTTGACCTTTTAATAATGATTTCTTGCGACTCAGCGAACTGCATAAGGCAGCGTCCATAAGAAACAAATTTTAGACGGCATTACTTAGAAATAAACGTAGGAAAACGCAGCCTATATAAAAGAATTTTTGAAATTGGATTGATAGTTTAGAAAATCTCCTACATACAAACTTACAAACTTTATTCGTTCATAATATCAGTATAGATTAATGAAATGTACTTCAAATATCAAGTATATATTATAACGTACAAAATGTACTTCATGAACTACAATAATCTGAAGTACAATATAGTTTGGAAGCGGTTTATATTTTTTTGTGACCACGCCTCTTCAGCTAGGAAGTGGGGTGTAGTGTGACAGCTTTGTGTGTTTGTTATTGTGTTACGAATAATACAAGAATGTGTTTGTCGTTTTTTTTTTTTCAGTTTAAATATCATGCCTCTAATAGAAATAAGATTTAAGGCTATTACAAAAACAACGTTATTTTTATAGTTATTGATAAATTTATAAAAGTATTTATCTCTCTATCCAAACTTTCTTCCGTACAAGATTTTATTTTTACAATTAGGTTATAGAACTATTTCATAATTACTATATAAAAATATTTTTTTGTATTTTTATTAATAACAAGATTTGTTTTTAACAAGGGTCAGATTTTTTCTCTTTTATCAGATAATCTTATTTAAAATTTTCGAACAAATTAATTTGAAATATAGCTTTTCGTTAAAATGTAATTAAATATCATAAGTTTATAAATATAAGTATATATATTTATAATATTTTGAATATAGGAAATCTAATTTTAAATATTATAAGTATATATAAGTTAATAAGTAATATAAGTATATATAAGTTATATTTTATTATCAAAATCAAAGCATCTTTAATACAAACGCAGTTGAATAGTGAGAGCTAACAAAAAACTATACACTTAATATATTATTATATTAAAAGCAACTTCCATACTAATAATTACGTAACATTATACCGTAGAATTATTAAGTGACGCCACGCGACAAATACTCTATCATTAATATATATAGAAATCTGTAGATTTGTACATTTGTTTATTTGTAAAATTTCCGACTCACTAACCCAATGATTTTTTTATGTGTCTTTCTGTTCTGTTGAAACTCAAAAACAGCTCGAGCTTTTTGATGAAAAATTGTATTTTAGTAAAAGCATTGATCTCTCTTGTTAGAAAAAAACTTTATACAGACCTTAGCGAGCGAAGCCCAAGTAAAAATATTGTATTAAAAGTGCAAAAAGAGTAAATTTTTCCAATAATTTATTTTCTTATTAAAATAGAATAAAAGATTATTAATAATTCAATCTAACAATACTATACCACAATAATTTATAATAATATAAGTCGTGTGTCTGTCCTGCTGTGAGTATTACTCATTAATTGAATGACAAACATTGAACGAGAACATATTACTATAGAAGAGTAATGAATGAATCATATAAATATTATTTATATATCGACGCGTGCGCATGCTGTGCCGTTATTGATAAATCACTATGATTGCGACCCTTGCTTTTAAAAAGCTAATTATATAATTTGAAAAAAAAATGAGAATTAAGAATTGTTTAGAAATGTATACTTTTTGTTTAAAAGTACTTGAATGCAAAAAAAGGTTATATGTAAGTAAACATTTATTCAAAATCAACCGGTCCTGCGCAGGCGCAGTTTCTCGCTAGTAAAGACTACTTTTTACAATTTCCTTTACATCCCGGCGTTACTGAGCTTTCATTGAGATTTTAAACATTTATACCTCTCTTAACGAAGTAAAACAGTAATTCTAACTGACAGACAGGATATATTTGTATACATAAACATATATTTGATTCGATTTTTTCCCCTATTAAGGAAAAAGGGGATAAATTATCGAAACATTTTTTTTTCAATAAAATATATCGGTACGATTCTTGTCAGTATGTTTTTAATAAAACTAACTTGAAGTTAACTTTGAAGTACAAATAAAGCTTAGCAAAACAATGGGTGAGTCAGTTTAATGATCTTCACATAAACTTCAAACAGTCATTATTGTTTTAGGTATCTCAATATCTGAGGATAAATCAAGAGTCCTATGACACTAACTAGACCCTGGACCTAGGTCTAATTTTAGGGTTCAAGACAGGATATAAAGTTAACTGTCTTGTAAGACATTGAAGTACGTACTGTGTGGACTTAGAAAGATTTGATATGGTAGTTTTTTTTATTCTAAATTTAAAAAAACTTATTTTTCTTTTTTGTTGATATTTTTTTTATTTTTTTTTTGTAATACAAATAAATTTAATTCTTTTTATAAATTTGAAATTAATTATGAATCGTAATTTATCGTTTATAGTTACATATATTGATATTTTGTCTATTTTTAATCCTGATATATTTAGATAGGACCAACTGCCGCCTCCATACCAAGCTGTATTTCGTAGCTCGGTTTCATCTCAAGGAACGCTTTGATTTTGCCGCGCAAGTCTAACTATTTCTTATTTTTTATAGTAAAAAAATTCCTTCTTGCGTCGTCGTGCCTGGGAGAGGCACGGTATTTTAGAGATCGGTGGCTTTTACGAAACTCCAAATCAAAAACAACCCTTAATAAAACCATATGAAATAAATCTATACATATTTTGTATAACATATCGGTTTTTTATTATATTATATTCAATTTTAAATAATATACGGAATACTTTAAAGATTTTTGCTTCACAAATCGGTTATATTTGCAAAAAAGCTCATGTTTTTATTTCAAACGCGTTTTAGGTGCATACGTTTTGACAATTCGAATTAAAAAACATGGCGGCTTTGTTATTTAAAAATATTTTACGATAAATATATCAGTTGTTTAAGTACATTTGCAACTTTTTTTAATCCCTTTTATCTGTAAGAAGGTTGAGGTTTTTTTTTATTATTATTGTATTTTACGGTTTAAATATTTTAAAAGTGACATATAAACAATATAGTATTTGTATGAACAAATATATATATGTAATATATTATAAACATGAAATATACATATTCTATAGACAGACTCTATAGAAAAACCATTGGATGTAATTTTTTCTAAAGATTATTTATAAATTAAAAAACTGTTGCCTTAATGTGACTTTGAGAATAACATATTTTTAAAAATAAACATTTGTTTTTTTTTCTTCTGTCATAATAATCACAATACGACTGCAATTATTTTTGTTTGTTACAACCTTGAATTGTATAATCTAATACCTATACATAAAAACAAACATAAGTACACGAAAAAATAAATCACAAGACTTAAAAAAAAAACAAAATAAACTACGAGTCACTAGAATTCACACAAAAATCAATGTCATTTGGTAAAAGTAAGCCTTCAATTGTCCTGACACTTTTTCTAATTTGGTAATATCTTCTTTCTTCTTTATTTTAATTTATTTATCTTCTTTACATCCCAACTTCTTTATTAGCTTGCAATAAAACCAAGATATCCAAGATCACTACATAATATATAATAAAATAATTATTTATAATCTGTAAAACGTAAAGTAAACGTAAAAAAGTAAAGATACGCATCTTAACTAACTGTAGCCCTGGCTTCATCTGCTCTAAGGCCATCGGTTGGAAGAGAGAGACAGCTTGATTCCAAACCATTCTCCTTCTCCTTCTACTCTTGGTGTTCCTCCATTTTCCTCAAGGGGGCACCACAACTAAACATAGGTATTTCCAAATGTCCGACGGTAACCGCTTCAAACGGTGGCCTCTGCCCTCAGCTTTAAAACTGACATATTTAAGAGAGACTCCATTTGATATGAAACTCTAAAATTCCAGAAATATTAAGAATAATTAAACTTTAATTAGTAAACATATAATAACTCAATTTATATTTACTAATATCAAATTTTTAAACAATAATTACAAATATAAAATCAAACTCTGTTACCTAGCTGTGTCGTGTCTGTCATGATTATACGATATAATTTAAATTCAAATTAAATACCTAGTATATTTAATATCAAGAATTAGTCAATAATTATTTTCAAAAAAATTATAAAGCGCTGCAAAGCTCTGTAAAGCGCTTTACTCAACTCGGTAATAATATTAATGTAGTAATAGAATTATATATAGTTTACTAAAGGTGCGTATGTCTGTACAATGAGTGATAAGTACGACTTCATATAAAAATTCCTCAAACTATTTATGTCTACTATATCTAGTTGAAATACCTGTTTAATGATCATTAAATTTACTAATTAGTAATTATATACAGATGCTATACCGCGGCGTTGCTTCAACTAACAAACAATTGTCTTATTAAATATTTTCCATTTCCCATTGCACCCAATGCATGCATATTTATCATTAACATAAATATATATATATATATATATATATATATATATATGATATTCTATATCAGATATATAATCGAGATTTCTAATATTTAAATTTTAAATAGTAATAAATATATTAATAAAACATGTTGTAAAATAAAAAAAAACATTACATCTTACTCACCGGTTGAACAGATGTTTAGTAAAAAACTAGACCTTTACAAATGTATCGAAAACCAGAAATACGTAACAAAAGAATTATTATTTTAAAGGGGTTCCGTGGGCGGTCACTTCCTTCGCTATTTGGGGTTCCGTTCTTTATAAAGGCGACACTACTGTGTGGGCGTTTTTCGCATATGCCATTAGATTATATTACTTCATCCAATCTGTTAGACCTCGTCTGTGTATGGAACTGGTAGCGAATGGAGTTCAAAATGTAATGAACACAGCTTTTTAATATTGTTAATATTTTAACAAAAGCTGCTACAAAAAAGCTGATAATTCGTTTGTTAAAATTGTCAATTTTTAAGTTAGATAAGTTATAAGTGTATTGGCAGCAGTTACAGCATTACCTGTGACGAATTTTTCATTCATTTATATATAGCGTCGTTATAAGACTTGTCAGGAAAGAAAATAATAACGGAAAAACAAAATTTAATGAATTTATTAATTATATAAATAATTACAGGAGTGTGATCGTAAATAGAACGAAATACAAAAAGGACGGCTCATACCGATGCCGAAGTCGCAGACAGAACCGGGGGCTGTAACAAGCGACCATACTCCACGTACTTCACAAAAACAGGCATCCCTTTTGCAAAAGCCGCTTTACAAAAACTGCAACGGACGGACGATTCAATAAAGGTTTATATAATTGACTGGTGATCTTTTTAATTGCGACCGTTGTTTTAGAGAAGCCGGTTCATCTTCACGCTTTTCTTGGATTCCAAAAAACTGGGAGGATATTCTAGTTGTCCCATTTGCATAGGGCTAGAACACATCTATCTATTTATGTTGAAATATCTAGGGATTGTGTTCTTAGCTTTATCTTCTAACATATTTATAATGTTTGGATGTTTGTCACTCACATATAAAATTAGATGTATTTGAAAAAAATTCACACATATAAATCATGACCTTGTAAGAGCCTATTTTTTATCTTGCAAATATACAAGCTTGCATCGTCACCAATGGCGCTAAAGGTCTTTTGAAATATTTCTTCCATATCCTGCCCAGAGATTAAGAGCGACGAAGCCGCTGTTAAAAGCTAGTCTACTAAAAACCCAGCATCTATAATATGGTAGTAAAGGCACTTAGTTAAATTTCAGTAGATTTAGTTTTTGTCATGAGAGAGAAAGAATAATAGTAGAGATAATATTAGTTGACTTATGAAGAAATTTGGCGGCGCCTGCGCATATCTCTGCGTTAACAATTCATAGTGATATATAAGTTGCTGGGAGTGGGGGGTTCATTATCACAAATTGCGGAACCAAGCGCCAAATGAGACCACCAACCGTTTAAGCTAATATTTAATTTATAATTATTTTATATATTTATTACATTTGTCTGTATATAATTGCTAGTTTTTGAATATTTTTTAAATAAAGGCAGATACAATGCAAACTTAATTCTCTGTTAAACTACTAGTAAGGCAACACCAGTATATACTCCGCTTAATACAGAAATAGAAATAATAATGACAAATTGGTTAAGAGACGGTATGCAAAGTAGCGAGCTGTCTGTTCTCAGTGTCATTTTATTGACCAGTTCTTGGAGCCTCACGTGAAACCTTTCAATCTTTTTTGTTGTAAGCATTGAATAATTAATTTAACTTGATTCGGTATGCAAATGACTTAAATACAATAAAAAATTAAATATGGAGGCACGTAAGGCTTGTAAATTCTCCAATAAAATATTTTCAGTTCGATGAATTTGAAAAAAAAGTTTAAATGAATACTTTTAAGGCGCTGCGTTTACGGGTATTATAATTACAAATAAATTTGTAATTCTTAATTTGTCAGCTAGCTAACGACTCGTGTTGATACGAAACAAAAATACAAATATGCCATAAATTATAAAATAAAACCTCTCAGATTTAATTTTATTAAAATTGCAGCGCAAACAAGTTTGTTTTTTTGCGTTTTCCCGTGGGAATTAATATTCTGCAAGTAAATAGTATCTGCATTTTAATTCAGAAAATAAGATATCATCAAAATCTGTCCAATCGTTTTTATAACGAATAAACAGTAAACATTTTTCAAACGTCATTGTTATCTTGTATTATGCAGACATCCTGGAGGACTAGCGCCATACGACACAATTAAAAACACTGAATAATTTATAAAAAACATGTTATTCAAACAGATCAAATAGAATTCAATAAAAACTAATCATACATACAATACATTGCAACAATGGTAAAGTTAGTTTTTTATTTTAAATTGCTTCAAAATATATTAACTATTGTTTCAAATGCTAAACGGATTTTGATAACATTTTCACGGTTCTAAAAGAAACATTTTGAATTGTTTAATAAAATATTTTGTAGCAGTTCAGTGTCGGTTATCTCGTTCACTTTACCAAGGAAACGTTTTAGTTTTTGAATACTTTAAAACGTATGGTTAATTAAATTATTTTACTTGATAAAGTTAACTTTGCTATTTAATTACACGTTTTTTATCAAACCTAACGAGGAGTCCAGTACTTTAGAGAGGCGCTTATTTAGAGGTATCCATGTCGTTTCGTGCATTCGAAAATTTCTGCCACATCTTGGTAGTTTGTGGAAAAAAGCCTTTGAGAACCGCGCAGTGGAAGATCGCTCCAGGTGTCAGGTTTTCTACTGCAGCTGTAGTGAGGTAAAGGATTTCGATGACAGCAACTATGTAAAACCTCTTTAATACAATCCTCATGACAAATGCTGTATAATATATTTGCAACACCAAAGGACCCACGAGGTTTTTTCAGTCAAATGGTAGTACTGGTACAGATCAGGCCCAGAGATGAGAGCAGTTCCAACTCCATATGTGGACCAGTTATTTATATAGAGTCAGCCTCTGGTTCATCTTGGAGTACTGCCTCGATTAATTGATAGCTCTCCAGATGACCACAAAACTGACTTCTTAAAATGCTTTATTTGAAGTTTTTTATTTTTTTACTAACGAATCAGTCATTTTATTGTTATATTTAAAATAACTGTACCTTTTCAAATATATATATATATATTTATATTAACAATTAAAATCAAAGAACATTACTAAATATAACACTTTAAAAATAAAGAAAAACATTATCTGGATATAAAAGCCTTAAAAACATTCGTATAAAGTCGAAAAATGTCATCTTTCAAACAAAACATTATTTCACGAAACTCAAGTAAATATTGTCGGTAGCGCGCTGAGTGTTCAGTAAGTGCTTTGAATTTTTTTTATGTTTTTTTCCGCTCGAGACCCTCGCTCTATCGAGAAGACTCTACATTATAAATGAACCAAAATTACGATGACAATTTGAATTGGTGGCACTAAATTAGTAGTCTACAATCCGAGATTTAAATCAATCATCGTTAGCAAACGAAGTCCACAGGTTGGTTATTTGTTTATTTCAATATTAGAAGTAAAAATAGTATTGGAATTGGTCATTTTAAATGTTAATCTATAGGTATAAAGGGAATTAAATGATTCATTCATTAAATTTATTTAAAATATCATAACAAAAACGTGACTAAATAAATTTCTTCTTAAAAGATGTCACAAATCTGTGAAGAGGCTGCGAAAAAAACTAAATCTTGTCTCTCGTTATATGTTAGAGACATAGAACCTTTTTCTGGAAACGATGTATCTTACCCAGGGTATTTGTCTAAATATTAAAACATACTTTAACATCTGTTAGTATATTAACTATTTTTACCCATTCAATTTGTTATATAATACTTATACTTTTACTAGGAGCTTGTTAAAATTATACATTGCCTCATAAAAGAGTTACTCACTGTTTGGAGTCGGCTTACAGTTGACGCCATCTTGGTTTTGTTCCTTTTTATAATATTATATACTATGTTTAAAAATATAAGTTTTCTTGAATATATTCATACAAATACTGATATCTTTAACCATTGTATATATTTTATTTATTTTATTTTTTCGGATAGCAAGAACCAGTGACTTTGACTTTTTTATTTATTTTTTTATGATTCACATTGAAGACAATTTCTTTAACAAATAAAATATATTAAGTTCTCGTTTATAAAACAAAACTAAAAAGTAAAATAATCATCCCTGAAGCCTTTACAGAAACATGAAACTGAAACGGAAGTCCATTGAGATTTTAGCCAAAAGGTGTCATTTTCAAAATAAATACAAAGAATAGTTTATATCATTTAAATGTTCTTTAATATAGTTAAAGAAACATTTTGTTATCTAGAATTATACTGCAAAGATTTTTAATTTAAAGTACATAATAAATATTCAAATACAAAATTCAGAATTGCAGTTATTAAAGATCTGTGAGATTATATCGCTGAAGGGAAAAACGGTTGAGATATTGTAAATATTTTTGTATACTATAAATTTAATTTATAACTTATTTAGACAAACTTCAATATAAAAGTGTGTTAAAATACTTTAAAAATCATTTTCGTCAAGAGATTACACAATGAGTTACATTACATGGTGAAACGTACTATGTATATATAAGAAATATATTACATTATATGACGTGTTTTTTTTTATTTTTAAATAAGTAATTGATAATTCGCGTGTCATCTCAAATTATATATGTTTATATACAGAGGTTGTTTGTTACAAACACTATTTCGGGGCCTAATTTGTACGTTAATTTTTTTTTTTTTAAATAATAGCTGTTTAGTTCATGATGGCGGCGTCTAAGGAATTGTATTTGACGTTTTTATTTGTCTTTGTAACTATTTGTGAGTTACGATTGAATTAATGGACGCATTTTTATTTTTTTTGTGGTGGTTGTTTACTATATATATATATTTACATATATATAATAACTCAGATAGTAAGCAATGAAAATAGATATATATTTCCTAACAAAATTATCACTAACTTGTACCAGAGAACATTAAATGATTTCTGATAGGTATATAGTTTGAAAAAACTAGTGCTGTACAGGTTTTTAATTTTTTTTATATGACGAGTAATCACCGTAGCTACATATGGAATAATTAAATATATATTATATTTTATACTAATACCAAGATCCACTAAAGGACTATAGGCCAGGTTTGTGTACACACCAACAGTGTGCTGATCAGGAGACTCAGGGATAGTCTACCTTTATAATGGGCTGTTACACGATGATCTTAGAATGATGATGGATCAGAGCTGGCCGGGACCATGGTTGGCGTATACAAAGATAAATATATAGCCAGTACTCTACATATAGTGTGTAATAAAATATTCAAAATGTTTCTTTCTTCATTTATGTTAAAAAAAGCAAAAGATGAAATGAATGAATGAAAAGATGAATTTTTAAAAAAATATTTTTTACTGTTAGAACATTTAATTGACTTTAAATAAATAAACAAATTAGAGAAGAGAATTAAAAAAAATATTATTGTTTAAAATCTTTTTTTTTAACATAATAAAGCCTCTGATTTTTAATATTTTTAAATTTGGTGACAATCTGAGCAATATTTAATTTTAAATTAGAAGCTGGACAGCTTATAAGTACTTCGTGCTTTTTTAAAAATATATATTAATATATTAAAAAATGTGTTTTAGAAACATCTGCTTTTTAAAATTAATTTAAAAAGTTATTCTATTATAACTTTAAAAATATTTAATTAAATCACTATAGTGTACTTAAAAGATAAAAATGTTGTTTGTCCATAGAAATGACAAATCTTAATTTTTTTTTAGCAGAGGCAAAAAAGGAGGTACTTTTGTAGAAAAGGTTAAAATTAAAACACAGAAATGAAATCTTTTTCAGTTTTTTTTATTTGACAAAAGAAATTAATTCACTTTTTTATTATTCCGTTTTCCTTATAATACATAGTTATAAAGTAATTATTCTATCTAATCTATATGTATATGTTTATTTTATTTTCTCTATATAATACAGAATATATTTACAAAACATCCCGTAAGACCCATGATATAAAACACTGTAATTCAGCTGAAAAAGTGAAAAAATTAAGAAAAAATTTACATATTTTTTTTAAATAAAATTTCTTATACTTTTTGCTTTTCCAAAAAAAAAATATAAAATACAGATTTTAATTCAGATTGCATATACCTTAATATAGAACACAAATTTGCACATTTTATAAATACATTTTTTTTTTAACCAAAAAATAAACGATCTTAAAATTATTTATCACAAAAGACTGGTTTGTGCTCGTGTTTTGATTTCAATATTAAACTAAATAAATAAAAAAACAAATGAATTTAAAGCTAATTATTAATTTAATGGTACTTCTGTTCAGTAACCGTAAATATATTTCAGCACCACGATTTCAAAAATGGTGGTATTTTGGAACTTTACCCAATAAAATATTAAATAAAGAAAAAAAAAATTTTTTTTACACGTCTTGTTAGTAACAAAATGAAAAAAAATGTATCAGAGTCATGTTTTTTCATGAAAATTCGGTGACCACATACATTTATTAAAACTATACACTCGCTATCGCTATCCTTTTCTAAACTTGGCTGTTAGAGGAAAAGAGATGCATTCAAAACTAACAACTTTATTGCACAGTTTATTATTCAGTTTACAATTTACATTATATTGTTAATAATATATAATACAAGTCTAAATACAAAATCATAGGATACAATTACCTTGACGTATGTACAAACAGTCAAAATTGTATACGCGATTTTGTTACTAACCCTATTGCAATAAGGACGATAATGGCATACACAACTTTGACAATCTAAAACCGTCTCCGTGGCCACCGAATTCAAAATAATCATAAGCGTACATTAAACCTTTATAACTATTTTAATAAAATTTACATTTATTTATTATATAAAAGATAACGTTAATGTTGGTTGTGCCGGTTTTTCTTTTTAGAAAGATACGCCATTTTGAGCGATTTTTTTTTTCGCTGTGTTAATACTTGCTAGTTTTTACATATTTTTCTGTTTGTTTGTCCGACGGTTGTTAGACAGCAGGCCAGACCCTGTTAACAAACAATTTTGAATTAATAACTTTTACCAATTCCAAAATAACGTAATTTTCAAAAAAAAAAATATCCGACTTTTTACTTGCAATATTTTATAAAAAAAAAAACTTCAAAAAAATCAACGCATGTGTATTGCCATTATTGTCTATATTTTGGTAAAACGAAAAAATAATAGGACCCTGAAAAAATTTATGAACGTTTTTTTTTCTGAAATCAATGCTTTCAGCGCTGGATGCGAGGCATTTACTTCCACGGTCATTATATTTATTATTAGCTAGTAACATTTTAATGATAAATTCTTCAGCTTTCATAGTTATTTTGATCATTCCCCAAGAACTGACTTCTCAGACCCATCCGGTGGAATAAGGCTAAACCGTTTTCACTGTAAATAATATATTTGTATTAAAAAATGTTAATTACAGCCCTATTTTAAGGAGGAAATTCTAAAGATGGAGACAACCCTATTTTGAAGAAATTATAAATACATATAGTGTCAGTACAGGTCAGTGTTAATAACTCATGTGAAAAAGTCAGGGGTGTCAAAATATTATTCGTCAGGGCTGTATTCATCCAGGGTTATAATTTGGTTGACAATTGTGAAAAATTCAGGGCTGTCCCAAATATACTTTTTAGATCAAATCATGTGTACACCGACAGGGCTATCAATTCATCCAGGGTTGTCAAATGACATGTAAACCATCAGGGCTGTCACACTAGCAATGTACTTACGTGAGCAGGCCAGGGTTGGCATCCGCCTGGTACCAGCTGTACTGCGGCACGTAGGGCGGGTGCTGCGGCGGCTGGTGCAGGGCGTGCGCATGCGCACCCTTCATGTCCCAAGGGCCGGGGGGCGCACCCTGGAGGAGAGGGGGGAGGTTAATCTAAATATAATACACTATTTATGTTATACCTACAATAAAAATGTGTAAAATATATAAGGTACGAACATACAGACTATTATAATTTTCATCTCGAGTTGAAATTTAATAAAATCTATAACGAATTCATTATTATCATACGAAAATCCCAAATGAGTAATCATTTTGCTCAGTTTATTACGAAAATATAAGAATAAAAAAACAAAAAGTCCGGCGGTTCTCAAACAATGTACTTATCTTACGAACTTATATTATTGTTCATGTATTTCAATACAAATAAATAAACAAAGATATATCATTCTTTTATATTGTTCAGTTATTTTTTAATTGTCGAAAAAAAGGGTATTTAAAAGATTTTTAATACCACTAAAAGGAATTTATTAATTATAATACTAAGGTATAATTTAATCACGATGTCCAATATAACGTGACCTCTTTGTTTATTTCTGTACAGAAAAAAGGTGTGACCTTTCATTTAGATTAATTCACTTTAACTTACTAATGGAATGATACAATTTGTTTTATTAAATAAAATTGTCCTTCGTATAAGTCAGAGGCTCTCAAACAATTACGTGCTAAAACACAGAGGAGCGGATGCACACACAGTTTAGGTGTTATTTAGTGTGTTACAGCAATACATATATAGATAATATATTAATTAATTTGATAGTCTATTAGCATATTGTGTCCACAAATTTCAAAAATAGTCGGGGTGTTCTTTGTGTTCGTTATTTGTATTTGAAAATACCTACTATACTTTTTTTTTTTAACAAAAAATTTTGCGAATGGGAATAGAAGCTAAAACTAGTTTATTTAAGACTTAAATACTGTACTTACATATCCCACCCGTGGGTCCCACGACTGTTGATGCGGGGGCTTGACGTCACACGATCCATCTGGAGAGCGACCCGCGTTCGGCTGTGACAGACAGACACATTGTAGACATTTTATGGTATATATTTCATGCTAGATGTATATAAATAGAATTTATATAATCCCACTGATGGATAAAATCTTTTAAGTGTATAGTAAGCGTTTTTTGCAAGTAAAATAGAGCACCAATTTAAATAATAATAAAAATTCTCTTACATATCCAACCTTAACATCCCAAGTAGGTTGGGGGGGTTGTTTGACATCCCAGGGGGTGCCGGTGGGTGACAGCCCTGGAGAGAGTTCAGATACTGGCGTGGAACTGGGTGTGGGCGAGTGGGCCTGTGTCGGTCCGCTCTGATAGGCTGAGGGTGAGTGTTGGGAGCCGCTGGAACTACCGCCGCCGCCTAAGAAAGATTTTTATATAAGGAAATGCTTTTTAATTTTGGGAACCACATTTTAAGGAGAGTACATATTTTAATTAATTTAAGAGGTTTAGAGAAATGTTACGAATTATAGTTATTTCTTACCGTGTAATATTTGATTGTTGTTCGGGGGGCTCCCGGGGGGAAGGCCGAGCCCCGGGGGCGGCGCCCCGACCTGCGCGGCTTTCATCATCTTTTTGTATTTACTGCGACGGTTTTGGAACCAAATCTTCACCTGGTGAGAGATATTAAATTGAGAATAAAAGAGACTGACTCGAACCTGCGACAGCAGTTAGTATGGGACTTTCAGTGGAAGATAGAGGTGATTGTAGGGCTCCATGTATGTTACATTTTCTTCTAATATGACTCATGTAACACAACTAGTCACCGCGAACGGATTCGCGGGAAAAAGCTAGTGATAAATATAACTGAAATATTATCTTTACGAGATTTAATTTTTAAACATTTGACTTAAGGTTTGATTATTGTAACATTATTGTATTTATTTATATAAAAAAAAACTTGATTACGAATCATTACATATAAATATAATCACAGAACCAAATTTATGTATTATATAATTGAACGCTATGTAAAATATATGAAAAATTCCACTAAAAATATTATTTAAATTAAATGAAACACTTCAGCTTTTAGGGTACGCAATAAAAAAAAAATGAACGAACACGCACAGGGTAGCTCGAAGGCGGGGCTTGGGGTGAGTCGTTACCCCGATGGTAGTGATTGGTAATTTATATCGATGAATGTTAGAAATAGATTAAAAATTATTTTGTATTAATATTGTCACATAATGTATTTATATATACTTTTGATATAATACATTTGTAAGAAATGTCAAGTTAATAGTCAACGAGCTGTATTTTAACACGACAGCAAATATTATTAATATATCAAGACAAATTACTTACGAGAACAGGTTTGTTAAACAAGTTATAATATGAATTATGCAATACAGATAATAAAAATACACAATCTAGGCCACGAAAGGGCAATATAAAAATATACTAGTTTACTTCATCGAAAAATTACGATAAAATTGAGTTATCGATGAAAGGACATCCCTATCAAACCGCACCCTTCACCCCACCTCTATTAGCCGGGTCACGGAAGCTTAACCTAAGCTATGCTATTGGTACTCCCTTACAAGGTTACATCGAAATTACTTTATATCTGATTTGACGTTTATATTTCATATCTATACGTCCTATTATCTGTATTATTTACGCGTATTTTTATATATATATTATAAGCACGGTAAATACAGTAGTTTTATAGTTTTAGTAACAAAAACTACATAAATAAAGACACCATTGTAACGTATTTTTAAATAGGAAGTCGCATAACTGTGAATACATTGCATGACAGGAACTTTAAAATAAAAACAAGATGGCCGCCACCGCAACACATGGACACCACAATAGAATATTGTATTATCTCTGGTATATAATTTTATTTTTGCGTTTGTTAAAGGTTTCACGAATTCTTTTGTTTTTTTTTAATTAAAAAGAATGTAGTATTGAAGAGAAGGATTTTGCTGTACTGACCTATAATTATAATTATCTCCAACTCTTTACATATTTATATATTCTTTGTTATTGTATTACTATTTCGATGTTCTTGGAGAGTAACGTATCTTAAAAAGCGAGATTTCTTGAAATAACTTAAGAATATAAAAGGTTATTTTTACCATTAAACTAGTAATTTTTTATCGGTTGTACATTAAATGTTGACCATCAGTGGTAATGATTTTTTAAAAATATCCAATCATCGACTTTTGCCAGCAATATTATGTACGTATATTAAAAAGTAACTTCTTCGTTTAGATAGCTTCAATAAAAAAGAATCTCAAAAAGAAACTTTAAATCGATTTAAAAAAAAGAACACGACACGTATTTTCATTTAAACATCGAACACAAGTCATTATCAAATTTAAGTTTTCGTTCAAAAACGCATCCATACAGCCAGTTACTCTGTTTTTCCACAAACATTTCGTGAAGTACGGTATGCCATGCCATGCCAAGGACGACGGCGGCGACTGTAAAGAAATATCAGACATAGACGGAATATCACTAAGAACTTGGTGCCTTGCGTATACAACTATTCCGCCACTTTAAAGGACGGCGTTATGCGAGTACGCCATTAATGGATATTTCTAGTAGCCATTAGCATTGTTTTTAATTAATTCTATATCATCCTCATTATTCTTTACATTTTTATCTCATCACAGATATTACGATAAATATTTTTGTGAGTATAACAAAATAAATCAATGACATGACTCTATTAAGGTACAACATATTATAAATTATTAAAATAATATATATTAATATTAATGGACGTCTGATCGCGCATGACGCGGTTCTTGCTTTTTTTAATAAAAAAACGGTAGCTGGTACAAAACTGCATGCCGATGCTGGACACTGAATGACGTGGAGACGCGTTCCTTTTTTGAAATTGTCTTTTTTTATTGTGGAATATATGCTAGTACTTTTTATGGATGGTATGCACTATGCTTCCAATATTTTTTTTAATCACCAACGACTTTTTATATCAATCACATTTTTGCATAGATAACTTTAATTTTATATTAAAATATCTAATAATATCATATGTACATTCATTAAGAAACTAGTCTTTTATAAAGCAATAGCTACTAATTGCTCGAGCAGAAATTATATTTAACATGTGTTTAAACTCATTCATAGATACAGTTTGTTTATGGTAATGCGTTAAAGTGTTCCTTTTTGTTATGTCTATTTTGTTTATTGAGTTATTAATGACTTTAAGGTTCTATAGTTATAGTGTTGTTACTTGTTTAGGAAAAAAATAACGTAAATAAAATAAAATTATTTTTTATATTTTTTAAAACGGTTTTAATTTTTTAGGGGTCCGTAGCCAAATTAAAAGGAATGTAATTGATATAAAAAAAAGTTAATACAGCCATTACTAGTAAATTGTAACAAGTTGACAGACTTTACATTTATTAACATAAACATATTTTTTATCTCCTTTTAAGTAAGTTGTATTACTTTAAGAGTTTGTTAACTTAATATAAGTTGAAACGGTATTTATTGTACATATTTTTTATATATTATTAAGACTATAAATAGAGTGATTATATATAGATAATTAAAAATAATGAAATAACTGAATATATCGACTGCTTGGTCCAAGTTTAATCATTTGGGTTTTAAAAACGAGATATATTCTTTTATAATATATTTTTAATGTATTCCTTCATTTCTTAAGCTACAGTGTCTAAGAACTATTCATGTTTCTTAGGCGTTATTTCAAAAATGAATATTTCTTTGTAAGTTTAACGATTATGCTGTCAAAGAAAATATTAATATTTTTCGACATCAACCTAAAAAAATAACCAATTCAGGCGACACAATTCCAAATGTCATAGTGATGTAGTAATATATACATCGATAATTTTATCATCGATAACTCCACAGTTTTGTCTTCAATACGTCAAGTCGAAACGTCGTTGCGGTCACAAGCTTTTATGTCTTTTATAGAAATAAACGAATAAATGTTGGTTTAACTACAATCTATCAAGCTATTGGTTCAAATAAGAGTTCAGTTTATTGGTTGAAATCTTGGAAAATATGAAATAAATAATCACCGTTATGTTCCAGGTTAATATGACAAATGTTTAGTTTTTGCCAAATAAAAAATTAATATCACATATCATGGAGATAATCAATACAAAGGCTAAAGCAAATTTGTAATTATTTGAAGAGTTTTTATCGAACACGCGATGTAACTATTGTCAATCATTTATAGCGTATCGATGTCGACAAATGCTTTTTATCGACGAACCGCCGTCACTAATCGCTTACGTAATGAGAATTATTATTTCGTGACATACAGGGCGTTAATGGTATATTAAATATAATTTTCTGCTTCGTGATATCGATGCTGGAGTTCAAATGAGATGAAATGTTCTTCGCCAGTGATATTCCACCACAGTCACCCTGATGGTATCTGGTACCGTCATGGACAATATGTAAAGTTACAAAACCGATTCCCCTATTAGGGAACAGGGGGGAACGCAAGAGGCTAGAACACACGAAGACCATGGAGGATTGTGGGTTCTGATTTTCTCATCGTAGAAAACAGCTATTTTTATTAAAGGTTGGTTACCACGAGCTAGAGTTGGAAAAAAAGATTAGATTCTCTAGAGACTTCTACTATTTTTTTCTAACAAAATCTACCTTAGAACTGTGCAAAGTATAATGTAATAATAAAAGATTTTTTTTGTTTTTATCAAATAAATATAATAGTATGAAAAACATTACATACAATATTTTGTACCAAAAGCAATCTTAACAGTATACATTGTACTTGAGGCTTCGAATATTTAAAGTCCATACCATTTCGAGCTGAAACCTCGACGGCTATAAGAAGTATGTTTTTTTGCGAGTGAGGTGAAAGCCTGCAGCTTCCCGCAAAATGTCTTTATATCTGCCGACACAGTTTTATTACAAACGCGTGGGCATTTCGTTTGTCGGTTTCGTATTTATCTTTTATCGATACCCTAAAAAGTTGATTGGCCACCTCACTAATTCATACAAGTGACATTCATCATAACGTTGACAGATGTGTTTGGAACTGATTTTATAATTGTATATCAATTAAGATGATATCTTTTGTTTATTAGTGTTGTCTCTTAAAATACAATCAAGTGTGATAGGGATAGGTATATGAAAAATTAACTTAAAGCTGTAACAATGTGTGAAGTGGACAGTTTGTAGTTTTTACACCGGATCCAGAACAAAAAGTGCATATTTTTTTTATTCACACATAGATAAAATAATATTGCATTATATAAATGTGTTTGTAACTGACCAGCTGTTATAAGAAATATGACATAACATATATATATATATATATATATATATATATATATATATATATATATATATATATATATATGTTTCATGCGAATTTACCTCTTTCAACGGTTATTTCTAAACCAAGGCATGTATTTACATTCCTGGTGTAGTTATATTTTTAACAAAGCAAAATATAAAATCATACATCACTAATTCACTGTCACGATAGCTCAGTGGTAGAGTTTTATTCTCATTCGGTCGCAGGTTCAATGAATTGGAGTAAAACCATTAATTAATTCCATAATTAAAGCCAAGTGAAAGAAATACAATTTAAAAACAATTATGAAGCTCATCAACCTTAATATGTATAATATAAAATCAAATTAAATGCGCATGCGCAGCTTAAATTATTTTAATTTTTTATGTTTTTTCGACAATCCAGTTGACACGGCCTGAGGCGGTCAATGAATTATTCAAGAAAACCTTGTGCGATAAAATTTCGCGGGTTGTTTACGTGTTCGACGGGATTTCGGTTAAAAACAAAACTGGAATTAGTTAACGTAACTATATGTTTTTATATTTATATTTAAACATTGTAACATACAGACATACCTACAGCCTTTCTTGTACAGACGAAGCTCATCAAAATGTTACGTTATGTTATGTGATAAGAGTTATACTGGGAAATTAAAAAATATATGTATTTATATATATTTTTAGGAATCATCACTATTAATAATATATATTATATTAATATTAGCGACAGAAAAGATTTTTTTTTTAATTTATATCGCAAACACCTAGTATTAAAATAAAATACATCGATATCATTGAAGAACAACACTATTTAGGCGTTGTTTAAAAGCTCCAAATTACAAGGCAGTTGATTTGACAAGGCACAATGCTAATTATAATTGGAGCTACATCTAGGGTGTTGCCATGGTTACCGCGGGATCACATATGCTAGGTATTTGGATAAATTGTTCGTCCGCTTAATTGGACGAAAATTTTTGGGTAACTTTATTTTTTCTATTGAGATCGATTACAACATGTATCCATTATAAGACTAGCCAATAACTTCGTCTGTTTCTACTGAAAGAAATAGATTTCAGTGTGATGATAAATAGCCTAGATCCATCTAGAATAATGTAACTTTTGAATGTTGAAAGATTTTTTAACATCTACTATTGTTCCGGAGATTAACCTCCACATATGGATAAACATACTCGGGACGAATACTATTACTATTTCTAGCTACTGAGTAATACCTGTTTTAAAAAACGGATACAGATAAAATTAGGTAAATGTTTTGTAGCAACAATGTTCCCGGGAGGACAAGATGTCTGTCAGTAAATCAGTTGATTTGTCATTCATCTCAAATGGCTTTACAGTTTTCAGACGGGGTATTATTTATTTTTCTGCTTAAGTGAATTCAAATACCTCAATCATGGAATACAAAACATTTCTCAACAAATTCATGAGTAACAGGAACTGCAGCGTCACGGAACGAGCATCATGGCCACCATTTGATAAATTGCTTTCTTGCTGTGATGTAATTTCATCATGGATGCTTTTTGATTTAATGTCTGTTTACTGAATATATATAAAATTGAAATTTTATGAAAAATTCAAAAGGATATGTCGTGTTAGATCAGATCTGCCGACCTTCTATGAACTCTTAAAAAGTTTTGTTCCAATCATATTACTTTGATTCGTACCAAGAGCTATATAAAACAATATTGTTTTATTCCTGCTTAGTGATGTACAATAATGAATGCTTTCTTTAAATGACAAACTTTGACATTGACAATTTTGACATTTGAAAAACAATATTACATTAATATTTCAAATATCAATACACTTCATGAAACGAGTTAATAATATCTCCTATAGTAAAAGAATTAACGATTTACGATGACGTCATCAAAACTTGTTTTCGAAACTTTATTGAAATAATATTGGGTAATTTTAGGACGAATTTGAAAATAAGATTATTGTAATAGTGCTTTAAGAGTTCATGAAGTCTGCTGGTTCAAGAGTAAATATTCGTCAGTACATGGGCCTCGCGTTGCCGGTTTTCGGGTGCCGGTTTGTCACATTGTAGCTCTCAGGGTTAACCTCTAAGCAGCCACTCCATATCACACACGAGGATGTAAAAAACAACACATTGTTTAAGAACTGTGACCATGGCACCATATTAAACAATGCCTCAGAACATTATGCATTCTTCTAGAACACACCATGACTAAACGTTTCTTCGAAAACTTCATGGCTTTGGAATCTAGATAAGGGATTGTTGGTGACATCATCTGCCCAGCTTTGAACAGGTTAATTCAGGCAATAGGAACCACCAGTCCAGAAACGCTAACGTACCGCCAAGAAACAGGAAAGGAAGTAACCAAAGATCTGCAGAAGAGGCCAAGCAGTGTCTCCTTTTATTGTAAGAGGCCAAGTCATACTTTGAAGTACCTTACCACCAGTAAGTAAATCCAGAGGAGATGATAGTATAAAAACAACTATACTTCTGTGTGAGGACAGATGATGTCACCTACATATTACTATATTACTAGTATGAGTGTGAGATTAATAAGATTTTATCAGTACGACCAATCTGTCGTAGGTACAGACAGCTGGCAAGAAATCTTTAGATAAATCATTTGATATGTTCCTATTAAAAATACAATAATTAAACTATACTAAAATCCCCATAAGCAAATGCAATTTACTATTTGAACCACCAATTTTCATTAGCCACCCTCCAGCTGAATTTGAGGCGGCTTGGGTTACAAAATAACAACGCGTGTAAAACTACCCTTTATTCCAATAATAATATTATAGATACCCGCAATAACGCTTATTTATGTCTACTGAAATGCAGACTTCAGTGTTATCAATTTTAAATTGTGACACTCTTGATAATTAATCGTATTTTTATAGTTCTTAATATTTATTGTATTAATTATCTTTCTAATTTTTTCAAAGCAGATTATAAATTATGAATGTAGTCCATAAATCTGGTGGCATTTGACGTTTGATTTCGTGGCGGGAAATGTTGACAGCGAAATATTATATAAAAGTTATTACAAGTAAAATATTAGTTTCCTTATAATAAAGATATATTGTAGACTCTCGTGATAAACGACAATTAGTTAAAAGTAAGATAACAACATTACCCTTATCTTTTAACAATAATTTTTAGTTCTAACAAAAAAATAACCAACATTAAATATAGATGGCGTGAGAAACGTCACTACATCGACTTCATATAAAAAAAATAATTTTTATCGCCACGGAATAAGGTTCAAGATGAAAAAAATATACATTTATATGAGTTTCTGTTGCACGCAACACGGCAATTGCGGTTTTTCTCAAGACGGAAGCGAGTTCCATAATTATATACGAATTAGTCAATTCTAAGATTTTGGGGTTGTCTGTCCGTGAGAAAATCATACCGGAAAATTGTGACATTTTTTTATTGTGTCCGAAAATGCCACACTTAAATGACATGTAATAGACATCTTGTGACATTCTTAATTTAAAACTGCGACGCCGCCATTATTGTTTCTATGTTACATAGAATATTGTTAGAGGTCGGCCATTTTGTAATCATGACACATTTTTATCCATCAGTTAATATAATGAATAACAATAATAGCATTTCCATACGAATACAAAGTATAAATGGATTATTCGTTATTTACTCTACCAGTCTACGAATTAAAAAAAGAAAAAAGAACGTTGCTTAATAATTTATTTATTAAATACGGTTATTAGTCAATTCAATATAATGTTTTAATTCATATTTACTATGTAAATACAGGCTCACTGACAACGCACAGCCAAAATTTGGAGGAAAACTGTCCGCCTATTTAAGGGGCTATTAAGAAATGTTTTTATATACTTTTGTCTGAATTGTTTCACATTTGTAAAGGGCTAGTATTATTTTATATTGCTTCTTAAATTTACACAATATTTTCATGTAAGTACTTCAAAATATAATTTTAATATTAACTTTAATATATGTAAATCTAGTTTATCTGTAGGTAGAATCTAAATGAATGTGAGAAATCGAAGGGCCTTGATACGTAGTTGCCTATAACTCTGTTTATTGACCATATTTTCCTACAAAATACCAGATTGCGTTATAAATATTAAACGTAGATTTACCTACTGATTTATCAAAGTGGGAGAGACCTCTTGATGGGTGATAATATCTCCTTTTCAGAGGTCTTGATATTTTTGAATATGGATTTTATATTTACCTTAATACCATTTTTAACGGACTTTAAAAAGAAGTTTTAATTCGACGAAAATGTTTCATGCTAAATAAAGTATCTATCTTATTTGAATTATTTTTGTAAAACATTTTCTATCCTAAAGTAGAAAAAAAAATTATACAAAAAAAAAACAACATTTTATACAGGTTCATTATTTATGCATAGAAATGTGAATTGATGAATCACGTGAAGGCCACGGAATATAAACCTCTTCTGATATTATGTACGCCTGGTACTCCGTGATGAACATGAGATAACTTATCTGCTCTTAGAAATCGTTTTATTACAGATTATAAAATAATAAAAACGAATTTCGGTAAAAACCGTAGTTGCTATGCGATAGTGATTACCGTTGCTGATTTGATTCCAATTTAAAAAAACCGGTTTTTTTTTTAATTTTCAGCGTGATGTTTTAATGGCATTCCAATTTTGATGTTATTTATTTTATTTATTTTTTTGATTCGATGTGCCATATCAGCATTAATATTTAGCTATTTAGTTCCTTGAATAAGAAAAAAATGTGGTCGAATATTAAAAGGAATTCCAATTTTAAAAATTGTTATTTTAATAATTTGTTACATAAAAATTCACAGGTAAAAAAAGAAGTATTTTTTAATATATACCTAGTAATCTTTATTGCTCGCGTGCCAAGGTTGAAAATAGCATAAATTATTGTCACTATCTTGGCTTTATTGCGGTATCTTACCTCACGTAGTCTCAGATCTGTCATTATTTTGATAACACTGTCTGTTAGTACGTGCGGGGACAGGGATGGGATCCAGTCGATGCTTCAAATATAGATTATATTCCATCCATGTTAATTTTATCGAGATATTGGGTGCAAAATTCATAACATTATTTGGTAATCATTTTTAAAGAATTATAATCTTAAATGGATCTCATTATGCAACACCAGTCAAGAGTCATAAATGTATATTTTGGGCAATTACTATACACTTTAAAATCTATCTTAAAATAGGCACTTTAAAATCAGAGCAAAACAGCGCAGATATTACAAAAACCGAACGCTTATCTCAAAGTCGATGACATGTAAATTATAATAATCATCGACTCGATAAACATGTCTCCATCACTAAAGATATATTAGCTGTGTTTGTAAACATATAATTACTTGGTAAGTCGATGCATATCAGTTGTGTATGTGTGCGTTTGCACAATTACATGCATAAAGTAACGTTAACTTGTTGCTGTGTGTGTGGAACTAGTTCTTCAAGAGTATGAATGTTGGTAACGCGCTTTTGCGACCACACAACGTATAGTGTTTATTTAATTAATTTCGCGGTTATAATTACTTTACAAACATCACTCTGTTATTGAGATTTAAAAAAAGAACATTGTTATTACGAATTATATGTCATTTCTATATGTATGATATATGTTTATTTAAAAGCGCATTAACTCATTATGTAGAGAATTATATAAAAAACAGAGCACATGCGTCTTATATTGGTCTGTTAATACCTAAAATAGCTCGTAGAGGAACGAAGCGGAAAATACTGAAGCAGACGGTAAAGTGAAATAACTTATAACTTAAATAAAACGAGTCAGAATATTTTCATCGAAACAAATAGGTGTTTAACAAAATTTAACAATTTATTTATTAGATTAAATCAGCTTTTAGTGAGTAATTGTAGTAATTGTTGGGTGTTTAACTAATTTTGCATAACCAGCGGCCCGTGTAACACTAGCGACATTGTTTTAATGTTGCCAGTGTTAAATATCAAGGGGTACGGAATATAGTAATCGATGTGAGGTAAGTAGATTTTTTCGCAAAATATATATTTTTTGAAATCGCCTCGTTAGTAAGACGTGACCTCCGAATTCGCCCTCGCATCGTTCCGCGCGGTGCTTTCATAATTGATGTACATACACTACACTATACAGCCTGATTTTATATATATATTATATATATTTAAAAGGTATTTTTTAATTATTATTATTAATCTTTTTTTAATCAGTGTATTTATCAGCAAAAATATATTTTGAATAATATCCAAGAATTTTTTAATATATGAAAACAATTAACAAGAACGATAATAAATATCTAAACATCCTGTACATACAGTTTTAGAAAGTAAACGAAAATAATTAATCAATCATCAAACATCCTATACACAGACTCAGCGGCGCGTAAACTTATTTTGTATGGACAAAACTGTTATTTTAAAAATAATAATTGTAATCCATTGTCCGTCTGTCCGTTTGTCAATGGTGTTTTTTCTTTTGTATGTGCTCTATTATCTTTGGTAGGTAAATATGCTATAATTTCCTGACAAGGTCTGGCTGTGGGAAATATTAATGAAAAAGAAATATGTACACACGTTAGAATTTTATAATCTTAGTCAATATTTTTTTTACTTTTTTGACTTTTTTTCTATTAATTATTTTTTCTGATGCCAGTGTCCCAAATTATAATTTGATAAATATTATTGTAGGGTCAGGCAACTCCTTTATCATTACATGTTCATTCCTAACTGTTTAAGTTAAACTGAAGTTTATTAAATATTTCTGGGGCACCGATAGAAAAAAAATATCCAAAGAATAAAAAAATACCGTATAAATATCAAAAAAAATCTAACGAAAACACTAAATATATTTAAATAACATAAAATATACACAAAATTGTCAATAAAATAAAACCTGTCATTAATTTTTAACAGTGGTTTTAACCTTTCGTTAAATCCAAAATGTCGTCCGATAAAATATAATAGTGAGATCGAGCGGAACTAATTGTTTTATATATATTTCTATGTAAATCCGTGATTTTATTGCCATATTATAAAATATATTATTTTTTTGTATTCCTATTTTTACGATAATCTTTCATGATTTTTGGGTGGTTCTTGTCCATTAATAAACTCCATTTTGGGATTTTGTTTTTGATATTTCATGAGCGAAGTGTCATCATATTTTAAATATCCAGGTGGAGTCTGGATATAAGGATAGTAAAATCTTCTTTAAACATATATTGATGTATTTTAAATAAAATCAACCCTTATTATTAATTCGTATGTTAAATAAATATCAACCCCTATGGCGGGGAGTCGTTAAAGTCGCATAAATAAACCGATCGCCATCTGTTATATTGACAGCTTGAAAAAATACAACTAACACCCGACCTTTGAAGATATAGAGGTGACATTTGATATTTTTATATTTGGTTTGGAGGATTTCATTTTAATGTTTGGAAAATCATTGCTACTTAGGAAATATAATGTTTGATGACTTTTAAAATTAGAATGTTTTTTGAAATATATTATTCAAAGTTGATCTAATATCTGCGTTACCATTGTTATATATTTTAAATAATATAATTTATCAAAACCAAAATAAAAGTAATATGAAATCTATACATCTAGAAATGTGTCTTAAAGCAGTTAATTTTTTTCCACGAAATTAAGGAAAAAAGAATCTAAAGAACAGAACGTAACCTATTTATTAATCAAGCTTCTGTTCCTGTCTAAAAGATTCATAGCCCTATTAATAATTGTTGCTGTTAATAACCCGCAAGGTGTTGAGGAATAACACTTGTTAACACAAAAATACGGCTGAATTAAAAAAAACAAACAACACACACTTGGCACAGTTTAGCGACCGACTTACCTTCAATTAATATGACTTAAGATATAATGCTTTCTGTCAACTCTGACCTTTGATTGAAATTCGGATTAATATTTATGTGTTTTTGTTAAGATATTTTTTATTTGCACTCACAGTAATGTAAAAATAATTAATGTTTAAATTGTCTATAAACGTTGAGCCTTGTTTTTTAATTAAAAAAAACTCCAGCATGGGTAGGACGGCTTTATATAGAATGCTAGATTCATCAATGCGTACACGGTAGCTCAGTTGGATGAGCGACGGGACGGTATCCTAGAGGCCACAAGTTTGTGTTCTGCTCATAGTGAATAATTTTTAAACTATATTTACATAAAACTGTAATATTCATTATTTTTTAAGTATAATCTAGAATGGCATTCTTTAAATAAATTTATACTCGAACCTGTAACCAAGGAAAAGCCGTTCTCGTCGCTCTGTCAATTGAGCTAACGTGTCATAATACTCGCCTCGATGAATACTTATAAATAATTTCACAAAAAATATACCATCAGTTTCTACTATTTGAAAGCTCAAAAAATAAATGAATGCGTATGTTTGTTTCTTACAGTGTATTTCTCAAGAATAAAGCTATAACTTACTACTTTATTGTATTTACTAGAAGTTCAAGTTTTGTAAGATTTTTACAAATTTCTTTAACGTGTTCTCTGTTAATAAATAATGATGAAGCAAATTATAAAATAAGAACTAAACGGTCTGTTGGATATAAACTGAATGATTCATTGTATGATTTATATGGTTTAGTACGGATTATGTACCAGTTTAACTTGGCACGTATGTCACTGGGAAGTTTAAGGTTTTAGAGGTACGCGTATCTGGTTTATGTAGCTAATATTTTATCTGTACAAATAAAAGTCTATTTTATCTATAATATTATATAAAAAAATATTATAACAATCACCTAAGGCCAAGTTCGCTGCGGATGCATCTAAGGCCGATGCCACACTTAAGATAAACGTCATTAGCGTGTGTGTCGCCCGTGACGACGCCATTTTGTCTATTAACTCCGCTAGTGGGAAAACTATGGCGAAAGAACATATACCTTTTTTATATTTTGACAGGATGTCAGTTGTTCTGGGCGGTGTTGCTATGAAATAATGGCCATCTAGTGATGGACAGATATTTTTGTTTAAAACAATCCAACGCCTGCGACTTAAAATGAAAAATGGATAATCTGAGTGGCTGTCAAAAAGTGTGCTCACAAACCTTTTCTAACTCTAATTTATGACTCCCCCACGTACCTGTAACAAATGGGAATTGATGAGCATTATGCAATCAATGTAAAACAAATAAAAAATGTAATTAAGTTACCGTACTGACATTTGGCGGCAAAACAGACGCGGGCCACCATAAATTGTAGTCCAATAAAAAAGCAATTTAAAAAACATTCAAATTTGAAAATAGAACTACTCTAAAATGAAAGCCAGTGTGGCTTCGGCTGTCGAAGCGGATGCATGTGTCTTATTGAATTGTTATAGGGGCGAGAATAAAATAGCTTTTGTGTCTTTGTACCCTGGTTGTAACCACGCGAGCGTGACGTCATCGTTCGGTAACCACGCTTGATGCACAAACGTTATAACTTCACTATCGTGAGATTATCGATAAACTGTACTTTTATATAATAAAAATTATGCTTTTAATGTTTTTAAAAACATTGTAATGAACAAATACGATTACTAAGTATACCTACTATTAATATAACATTCGTCTATGCATTTTAGGACTTTTATTTATATTTTTATGAATTAATTTGTAATGTGTGTAGTAGGTATAAGTTATTTTTTCGACAATTATTCGATATACATTCAAGTTTCTTTTTATCAATTTTGTGCCCCTTCATTTGTTTGTTTAAATTGTAGATGTTTAAATTTTAGCATTAACTCCGCCATTCGTACGATTTCTTTGCGCAATAAAGATAAAATAAATAATAAAATACAATTCTTGCAATTCATATTATTGTGATTAATATTACATTAAAGATTTTATTATGAGAGTCATAAATTAAACATTACCAAGTCGAAGCCGCTGGGCATGACGTGAACTCACAAAAATTAAATTTTGACATTTCCGGTTCCAAGTAGACGGGCATCCAAAAAATATATTAATCCAAGAATCAGTTCAAGGGAATATTTTATATCACTTTCAAATATGCTATTGTTTTTTTTTTTTTATTAACGCAAAGAACATTTTGGCTTATTATTAGTAGTTTCTTTTTCGTACTTATATAGTACTTTTCAATTCTTATTATATTATAACAATACATCTTTATATTCTTATTAAACAGGTTATTAATCATATAATAACAAAAAGTAAATTTTCCAGACAATGTAGGTACAAGTAACATTATCGCTATATTCCAAGAATCCAACTAATATAATATAATAATTTGTATGTTTAGATGTTTGTTCGGCAATCACACAAACTAAAAGACATAGGCTACTTATTATCTAGGATACATACAAGATACGGAATGGATGGAACAGGACGCACCGAAAACTCAGACTTCTTGGACGATGAGAAAAACACACAGAATAGAGAAAAAAAAGAAACAAATAAAAAATATTAAACAAAAATATTTTTATTAGATTTCAAAATGGTTCCATATACTTTATTAGTTTATTTTTTGCTAATCAATAAAGAAATTATAAATTTCCTGTCAAATCCCTTATAAAAAGGATCTTTTTGATTGGTTGATGTCGTCATAAACAACCAATCACAACTATTTATACAGCTGTCATATTTGCTTTCAAACCGTCGTTAAAGTTTTAACAGTGATTTATCTTTATCTTTTCTGAAGACACTCTTATACAATTAACATTTTAATTACGTAATATAGATATTAGAGATGTATAATGTATAAGGTTAATTGGCTGAAGGTTTCATCTAAATCCACTTGCTCTCTATAGTAAATTTAAAAAAGGTATTTGGTCAGACTGGTAATATTTTTTCCATCTAAAAACATTTAAACAAACAATTGAATATAAAATACAGAAGAGATGTTTTTAAATATCACAAAATATAAAAAAAAACTTAAGGTTATTGAACTTTGAAAAGAAGATCGCAATCAATGGTGATGGGAAATTTTAACCCTTATGTATACAAGCACTATTTATTTAGTAAAAATAATCTTTTTTTTTTAAACAAACTGTAATAAAACCTCTATCTTCACGGTATGTGCATTGTAATAAGCAGTTGTATGAGCACAATATCATCGTAAAACTACAGCTAGAAGATTTCAACGATTAAAATATAAGGGCTTTCACATTTACACTATATAACTAGCTCCAACCCGCGACTTCCTCTGGAATACAGAAGAGGGTACAAATTTCGGAACATTAGTACTGAACCCCTAGCACTGGTTTTGATAGTACGAAACGTTGATAGTTTTCGAGCAGTCGCGAAACTAGTTCTTGGTTGTGATTAGTGGGCTACCAAGAACTCGTTTCGTGATTGCTCAAAATCTATCAATGGTTCGTACTATCAAAATTCGTATTACGGATACAGAACTAATGAAAGATAGCTTTATCCGGCATTTGTCATATTGTATAGAGGATTGTTTTATTGGTTGTAAGTATTGTAGTGTGAAGTTATATAGACTGTACATCTATAATAATGAAAGAATGTTCCTAATAACTGCATTGAATCTGTAGATCCATCTATAACACAGTACAGTACAGTCCATATATAACAAACTTTGTAAATCCAATCCCATTTTTAAATTCGAAATCTTCCATTCATACTTCCTTAAATTCGAAAATGGAAGCAAAAATTTCGAGTTCGAAAAGAAATGATATTCAAATATAAAAGTGTACAAATAATTAATGTAAATCTTAGAATTCGAAAATGGAATGATATAAAAATATAATTTTGCTAAAATAATAATAAATTTCGTGTTCAAAAATGGAATAATATTCAAATGTAGAATGTCCATTTTTTCAAATAGAGAATGATTGATCGATAAATTGATGTCTTTTTTGTTAGTTACGTCATTAGTGGTTAATTAGTTGTGAACTTGATCATTTATAACCTTGCTATAGACAGGTCGATGAAAGCTAATTTACACCTTATAATGTTACAATACGGTTTAAATTAGCACAATATTGGGATATTGTGAATATGACAGTTAGTGGGGAAGTAGGAAAAGCTGTTACGGGAGTTTTTTTATAAAGACATATCCTAGTAATAGGTTATGTTAGAATTATATTTGACTGTATTTCTGTTTTAAAATGTTAAGTTATATTATTTATTCTGTTTTCCTGAATATAGTTTCTTTCGTGATAAGATGTAGGTACTATTTGTTGCATTAACGGATCAGAAAACGAAGGCCAATATTTCGTTTCACAACCGACAAAAAGTCTAACCTACAAGTACTAGCGTCTTAAGCAAGCATCCGGTATATCAATCGAGCCAATATAGAGGCTAGATTATGTTGACCTCTCTTAGAACACACGCTACTTACTATGGTAGGTCCGAATAAAATGGACAATAAACATACCAATATAGCGACCGAATTCACTTGACCTCTCCTAACGTAAGGTGGAAATGGGGAGGGGGCTCAAAACACACCGGTGATAACAACGAGGACGTCACTTGAGCACATTACGGGTTTAATCGGGACTTCCTACTTATTCCCCGACGAGCGCTGAGATTTGTTCCAATTTCAAATTTAAACGTTTGATTTTCGAACGTTACTAATGTTACCAATCTGTCATTCATTCTATACAGCTCATTTATATGTATCATCCATTCATTCTATAGAAAGTTTAATTAACAAAATTGAGTAAGAATTTAAGACGAAATAAGTTGATATATATCGCAAAAAAATGATTAATTACATGTACTTGTTTTGTAAGTAAATGTCACATTTACGTAATTGACCCTCGGTATGAATGACTGTAAACTGTCTGTAAACAATGAACTTGTATTAAAAAAAAATACCGTTAAATATTTAAAAGGTAGTAAAATTTATAAGGTGTATAAAATACAGTAACAATAGTTTTTTTTTATTGAATATTTAATATCAGAAATATATTGATAACACTATTGTAAAAACTATGGATTGAAAACGTATTTCTTACGTCTATGAGAACACAAGATGGCGGCATTGTTAAATACATTGTCGAGTTTTGTTTTTCAATTTCAGATAAAGACATTTAGTGTGAGAACTTCAGTCAATTGTGAAAAATATTTGTAATATTTGTGTTATAAAGATTACTGTTTATTTGGTTCTCCATACAACATATCTATTATATAATTTGAAGATATTATTTATGATGTATATTTAAAATATATATTCATGTAGAAATAGTTAGAAGAAATATTAAAAAATAATATATATTTTTTATAGACTGACACAATAACATTCACTTATTCATTCACTCAATCTTTCATTCATTCATATGATTTTTGTCACTACTGAGTATACTCCACTGATCCAATTGAGCATAGACAATATATGAATACAAAATGATATATTCTATTTTTAACTATTGTTAGTACTTTAGATATTATTTAAACCAGCCAATAACATTGATTGACATTTAACTAACATTTAAAAGTAATAAAAATTATCTTTTCAAATATCGCGCCCTGATAGCATCTCCAAAGCATCTGTCTACAACGGTGAAATTGCTATAAGCGAATGTGATCCCTTGATAACGGTAATAAAGGATATATTTCTATGATAAGGATGTTTTAATATGTCGCGTGTATTTAATATATTTTTTGTGGTATTCCGGATAATGACATTATTGCTTTTTAATCAACTCGATGTGGGGCCTTAAATGTAATTGTATGACGGTCGGTACATACGTACATATATGATTGAAATAGATTTGAACCCACTGCCTTCCCAGCGGCGCTGAACAATTTGAATCAACGGCCACACTAGTGGAAGATGTCTAAATATAACAAAATGAACATTTATTTCTCAAGTTATAAAAAAAATGTATTCTAACTGGACAAAGTGCTATAGCGTTTAATTTTTGATACTTGAACCATTATTATATAAATTAATAAAAACTTTTTTTAAAAACCTATATAGTAACAGGTTTTCTAGTTTGTAAATGCACATAAAACAATATTTATGCTTGGAATGCGATCTTTAGTACGACACAGACAGAAAAATGCGGGCTTCTAAGTAAAAATGTTATACATATTTTTTTTTAATTCTCAACAGTAATAAACTTTGCCCGCAGGTAACAAGGAACATGAAAGCATTATATGAAATAATTTATAATTGTAAGGATTTAACAATTATAATAATAATAAAAAAAGGAATTGTTTGTGATTTTTCCGGAAAAGTATCAAAATTGTTTGGAGCAAAACGCTACAAGCATATTTTTTTTCAATTAATATTTCTGTAGTATCGTTTTTGTGTCATTCGAGAACAAACAAACAAGCACAGATAAAAAAAAATCGCACTACTATTTTGTGGTCTTTGTGTCATGAAATGTCATTTATTTTATTATATTTAAATTAGTGATTTTGCCTCGTTAGGTTTTTAATATATGAAGAGATATAGTTTTCTTATGACAGGTATTTTATACGAAATTATATTAAAATTCTCGAAGCTATAGAATAATATACTTGTATCTTATGAATGAAACAGGCGGTCTCTTTGGCCTCCTTAAAACAAGTACTACCGCGTAATAAACGCATTCGATTTAATATTATATTATATATATTTAATAATGTGTATTACATTAATATTAAATAATAATTTATTCACTTATAAATTATATTTTTATTGTTTCTATTATAGATAATTAATTTATTGGCTTGGGTTTGTTTTTTTTTTTAATTAATTATTATTTATTACCATTATAATTATAAGTTGATGTAAAATTACTTTAAACACTAAACCGGGCGAGACATGCAAACCTACAGAAGTGTCACTTGTATAATTTTGTAATAAATCTAAACACAATTTCCTTGATAGCCATCGAGAAAGCTATAGATAAGTCGACTGGACGGCGCCAGGCATTTTACTTATTAATACGCTTTTCATGATAAAATGTACACTTTGTAGAAACTCATGAAATTAATAATAAATTATTTTTTATATTAATAATATGTTTAATTGTTTTTCACACGCCTGTACCATCAAAATGATTGCTAAACCTTTACCTTTTACCAATGTCAATTAAAAGTCAATGTCGTACTTTCTCTTTGAAAGGTATTTTTTTTACCTCGTCCTCAGATTTTTATAAAAAATATATATATGATATATTAAAAATCAAACCTTTATGTAAAATACTATTGAAAGATATGTTTTTAAAACGCTCAAATAAACTATGAATTATTGTTATAATATATTTACAAATAAACGAAAGTTATTTCAATGCATGTTTAATTAAATTTTGCCATATTGTGTGTTATTATTTTCAGGCTTTTGTTATTACAAATAAAGGCGATTTCGTATGTAAATATTATTTACCGGAATGTGTGTAGTTAACCGTGGCTCGTTTTTTGCTGTAATTGAAATTATTCATTCTTTAGATTAAGTATTTAAAGTTTATACGGATTTGAAAATATACTTAGATACACTCTTTGTGAAACTTACTGATCTATCTACAAAGTGAAATAAAAAACCATCTATAGTCCACATACATTTTTTTTTCAAAATTCGTTCAGTGTTAAAAAAAAAATTACATATTTTTTTTACATCTTTATAGGCATAAAAGATTTTTCCCCATTAAAGTGTTTATTTTGATAAAAACGATAAATACGCGCCAAAATCTATTTAGCAGAGTTTATTACTTGTCGCGACAAAAACTTAGTAATTTTTTCAAGAAATATTTTATTTACGTCATTAATGTTTTTGTATAGATTACATAATCGACAAAAAAACGCTATAATTACAAAAAAAAAACAGGACGAAATAAAAATAAGTTTTCCTCTAAAGGATTTATAGCAGTCGAAGTACCAGGCTATCATGAAAGAAAAGAACTATCAAATTCTTGGAAATCAAGAAAACAAGGCGTACTCAAGCCAAGGCACGGCCGACACAGCGTCCGACACAGAGTCATTGCCTCACGAGGTACTAGGAGATTAGCAGCACGGTGTTTCTAATGGAAAACGCGTACTAAGTAAACGTTGATTGCCTTGAGACTGTAGTGACTGCTCCCTCTCGCTCTGACATATGGAGGCCGTCTTCCGTTTCTTTCTAACGCTCGTTACGAAATGGATTCGAAAGAATGCTAGAACGTAGATTGACGGCTGATGTTTTCTAATGCAATTTTTAGTTTTGTAGTATACCTTACAAGTACCATACTTTATATTTAATAAAAATAACTCGCATGAATATATATAATTAATTTACCTAGCTAAGTTATGATTTATTTATTATAAGTTGTTTAATTGATTATGATACGGAATAAAATAGAAGTCGATGAGAGAATCAACTCGTTTGTAGGATCGGCAAAAGAGGATTTAAGTTTTTTTCATTTGTTAAACAGGCGATTATAAATTAAAGTATTTTAATTATGTAAGGATTTGTTATATGTTACATATATAAAAGATTGTCATGTATATAATATAGTAAGGGAAAACCGACGGAAGTGACGTCACATCTAACAATATGCATGTATATACTCTATGTATATAACGTTGCTTTATTAAACCTCGGAGTTGTTTTTAATTGCAGGAAACGCACACATTGACAGATTGCACACAGATGTATCTCTATGCTGATTTTAGGAGAGACAACATAAAACATTAAAATTATTAAACAATAATTATTAAATTGCTTAGTTGACGTCTTTTTTTCAATTATATGTTTAAAGTCCTGTTGAATTTGTATAGTACAAATGAACCATCTTTTTTATCTCTTATTTAATTTTTTTTGACACAAAACGTGATAAAAAACAGAATATATAAAAAAATATTACAATTATTAGTTTTATTTTTTTGTCAATTGTACCCGATATAATGAAATGCATCTAGATTCAAGTTAAAATGCGTCAAGTATGATAAATCATTAAAATATTATAATAACATACTCAAGACATTGCACATTTATCAGGTGTTTCGTTTTATAATATATGAGAATGTTAGTATGTATTACATATCGAGAAACGGTTCAAACAAAAATATATTATAATATAATATTATAAGAAATAATACAAAATCATTTTGCAGATTCGCATTAGACGTACACGTTCGAACAAAGGATTCGAAATTTAAAAAAAGCGAAAATAAAAAAACTGCCATATCATTAAAACAGGAAATGTCAAGAAAAAATGTTTCCGCTCTAGCGGATACGCGTCAAAACACTAACATTTAGAAAGTATCTTCACATCAGATAAGTATTTTAAAACTTTGCATTTTACAAGATACACGTAATTGTTAAACGCAGTTCAAGGTCAGGATCACTTAGAAATCGAGTTTAATAACCTATACATTTATGTATATTAAGCCATATTTCTTTGAAGCGTCGTAATGCATAACGAAAATAGTTTTTAAGTCTGTTTGATGTAATTATTCGTTTATTACTAGGAGTTACAAACAATCCAACCAAATAGTATAAATGTAAGAACAATGTTACCTCCTTGGATATTGGAACGACAAGATTCAAATAATTTATAAGTGATTTGAAAATGCAAGAATTCAAATTTCGAATATATTAAAAACATTTCGTTCAATCGAAATCGAAAATCGAAATAAATTCATATATGTAATTTCGAAAATATATTTATGAGCGGTAAGTTAAACAAATTGGTTGAAACAAAATGAACACTTACAAATTTTATCGGAATGTTGGTAGCGATGTTTACATTAAATATTGAAGTATTACAATTTACAATTGCATTCGCGTTTTCCCTTGGCCCGGCGGCTTTTTGTAGCGCCATACTACCTACTAAATCATCCAGCGAAACGGCAGTGTGGCCACCAGGTGACATTCTCAGTGGATACAATTAAACGAAATTTAAAATATATTAATTTTATTACTATTATTTGAATTACAATGTTTTTTATATTTCAAGGTGAGCTACTTACCACGAAATTGAGTTGTTGAATAATTTACTTTTACTGAAAGTGTTTATAGACAGAGATATTATCACTGATAATATTCATTGCTTTTATAAATAATAACAAGTTAAGAAAAATTTAAGTAAAAAAATCTATACAAGCGACATGAAAATAAAAAATTATTATTCCAATATTAAACAAGAAATAATGGACACTCTACAATCTCTATCCCAAGATTAGCATACAATAGTATTCGTCCTTAGAGTTATCTATTCATCTTGCACTGGCAACATTGCTTATCTTCACGCTCAGTGTTGCCAACAGTGAAAACAGATCGTTGATAATCGATTTTTTAATATAACTCAGGTAGTTAAGTTAAAAAATGTGTTAGGTTTTAATTATAAATATAATAAAAGTAGAAAAAATAAATTTATCTAATATATTTTCTTTATGGTGTTTCAATCAATATATTATATATACCGGTTTTTTATACAAACTAGAATAACAGATAAGAAAATATAAGGATTATTTATTTTTAATTTAAATTTATTTATTTGATGTTTTTATTTCCTTATATTATTATGATTTATTTAATATATCTATATGAATAAAATGGCTTTTATTATTTATTAAATTAAATTAAATTGTAATAAAACTTGTAGTATTCTAAGTTTATATGAAGGTCAGATACTAGGACATCACAAATGTCAAGGAGTCACATTCCCAAGAAACATGGAATTTATAAAGGTTTTTTTTTTCTTTTATAATGCGAGATTGTTTTCATACTGTTCGCGGGATCACAGGTTCGATTCCCGTGGGAGTAATTTAGTGCACATATAATGTGTCTTTGTCCTGTATATATTTTTAAAATTATTTTAATTTAATTACAAGGAATAATAATACTGTTAGAATTTTTTATAAATAAAAATATATTTCCAAAGAAATTACTTAAATGTAATTATATAATTACTTTTTTACTATTTAATTATATAATCTAAAGGAATCACTTTATCAAAGTAATTACTTAATAATAAGTAATTATTTAATGACTCATTGATACTTAGTTGACACTTTATACAAATATACTGCATATTTATTTAATTTACTTTACAGCTATGACCGTTAGGAAGATCTGGATTAAAAAAAATATATTTAATGTATATATCTCAAGTCTGTATTACTGAAAATACTAATATATATATATATATAAAGGAGGTAGTTATTTTTGTAAATTTATTAATTTCTTAGTGTAAGTTTGGTTTTAAACATATATAAATATTTTCCTGTCCTTTAGTTAACTCTTTTTCAGCTCAACTTCATCAATATCTAGATTACGACCTTAATAAAAATCCTAAAGTCTTTTTAACAAACATTCATTTAGAAATTATATTGCGCATGCGCAATCTATCACAGACAATCTAAAACTAGTTTCTAGATTTAATTAGGACGTTATTTATCTGATCTCAATTAATATGATTTGTTAATATTTGTTTAAACCGTAGCTTTTAAAATAAATATTGAAAGTTTTACACATAATATTTCGAATATATTTCTAACGGCCATAGATAATTCTAGAGTAATTAAAGAACGGTTTAGTTTTGGAGTTATTAAAAGTTGCAGTTAATTCAACAGTTAATTATAAGGTTTGGAACATCTTTATGACATATTTAATTATTCTTTTAACTTGTTTTTTAACTACGGGACTGATTTTCAGTCTTTCAGTGATTTCATATTTTACAGTCATACATTTTACATTCGTATTAATAAGTTTGATTTGTATATAAAGAGCTTGTAAGGAACACGTTTACGTAATCAAGAACTGCGGTCCTTCTTCCTCTGTCGTCCTCTCCTTCATTCCTACCTAATTCCCAGGGGGTAGTGAGACATTTGCAGATGTCCCGTGGTAGCCAGTTACCATTAGGTATACCTGCCGTCTTATAGGAGTGTAATCTGCGATTTCTGTAAAATACTATCGCATTGCAAAGCTAAATTAACCACATGTCGCGATAGTTTTGTTTATCCAGCGTCTTAATGTACCTACACCGAGTCGCAGGTTCAAATTTCTTTCGTTATTTTTTTTTAAATAATAATCACTCATTTATTTTTATCTGACTAACATTATATATTCCTTCTGTTTATAAGTCCATGTATAGTAAAATAAAAAATATAATTATATATGCATATACTTTACCTTAAGTCATATATTATGCGATCCTTAAAGGCATGCTTCGCTAGGAATGCTACGTGTTCTATTATAACTGGTTATTAATATATAATTCATCATTTATTAACATTACCATACATCTTCATAAATATTTTTAAAATATTCCATTACTTTTTCTATATGTAACATATTTCATTCGTTTCTCACAACTGACAGTCTGAAAACATTGAAAGTATTTAACAATTGCTTCTAAATTTATAGTTCAATTAAACTTAATTGTTAACAATTGGAAACAATTTTCCAATTTGTCGTCTTCTGTTTTTCATGACTGCGACAACGACTAACCGAATTCGTATTTGACTTTAAATTCAGATAAATGTCCTTTTTAAGAATTTATTTCAACTTTTTCAGCGGTACATAAGCTTCCACATAAAAATAGGTACATAAAAGTACAAAGCTGATGCCAGTCATCATCTCAAATGTTAGGAAAGATGACTTTCGAATTTCAAAGTCACTCCTCTGATTGGCTGTCAAAGATCCACGACCGACCAATGGAATCAAATCGAATGACTTGCTTTAAACTACAATTGTATTAAAGAAATAGAAAAAAAAACTCAGCTCCTGTTAAAATGGCAGTTTTTTATTCGGTAGAGGCGCCCGGGTCACGGCTGATATAAGATAATAAGGGTTTAACAAAGTGGATGAGCGATCGCCTTTGAGAGGCTTAATACTCACATATGAATGGCTGTAAGGTCAAATTATTAAGCATTCATTAAATATTTTGCATGATACTTTTCTGCCAATACCGGAAACAAACCTGATGGGAACAATACTGCTTTCAAACTTAATAAAAATAACTGTTATATTTGATTCTGAATCCAAAGCGGAAATTGGTATTTCATTATTATTATTTTTTTCATAAAAGTAACTGGACTTAAATTACTTTTCTCAGCCAAACCGAACAATAGTCTAAGATAGGTTTTTATATTCTCTATACTATTAAACCATAGACACAGAGCGTGAAACCCGGTAAATAACATTACTAGAAATAATACGAAAGCCTGCATTCGTTTCGTCACACACATCATTCATATAATTCGAATTAAAGCGGTCATCCATCATCATTTCATTCTGACGCCTTCCGATCACAAATGAGTTTTTTTGACACTCCACTCAAGTGTGCGGTAGCCTTTATAGTTTGTTTTCCTTTTTTTATCTATTGTTACATGTGACAGATCGGCTTCTGCCTTATCTGTGGTTTAACAAGTTTTTTTAATTAGTTTGATGTTTGGCGCCAAAAATGACATTACTTTTTTACACTGTTATGACTTAAGATTAAGATTAAATTATCAAAAGTGGTTTGTTATCTGTGCATCACTTTGACGTTTCGTGATAGCCAAAAGTTAAAAGTATTTTTTAATTAATAGTATTTATTATGGATTGTTTGCATTAGTTTGTAATTAAAAGTATGATATCGATGATTTCATTATTATAAAACACATGGAATACGAAACCAGACAAACCTTTTAATGTAAAAAATCACCGAGAATGCCACAGACTGATTATACTTAGGAACAATGGATAATAAACGGCACCTAGACAAAATGGGAAGATTTATTGCCACAAAAAATGTATCTCGCGTCATAGTAATAGAGGTTAGTTTTGTGTGATGTATCTATTACGATTGTGATGCCCGAATGATTTGATTATGTTTTTGTTGAAAAGAGATAGATGTAGTTTTTTTTAATATTTTAATGAGGAATCGAATCGAGGTATAGGAACAGGGGTCAGCTAGGGTTGTAACAGGTTATATTTTTATTTATCAATAATTTAGAGTAAAAATAAAACTTCCAGAAAACAAGAAAAAAAAAACAATTTATAGTTGAAACTTTAGTGCTAATGGATAAAACTGTTTTTTTTATATAAAACATTCGATAAAAATATTATTATTTCATCGACAGCACACATCACTACCTTGATGCGGGATCATCAAAGTGCGTACAAACAATCACGAGAAATATTAAATTATAATAAAATTAACTAAAGATTACTTTACACCGTTAAGAGAATGTACTAAGAACATATAGAGGGGACGTTATTTTTAATATAAATACTAGATATATTTCCCTTGGAATGTTTATGATTAGTTTGTATCCGTTAAAAAACGACTCAATGCACTAAAATCATAGCAAAAACGAAAATGACACTAGTCTAACAAGTTTTTTTTATGTAACGGAAAGGTCGCTGGTTCAATTTCCGTCACAGCAGTAATTAAAGATACTTCCATCCGGCGAGGGGAGTACTGTTTTAGAATTCCCTATTGTTCGCTTTTTTCTCTAAGACCGGATCTTTTACAAAAAGTGAATTTACTTCTCAATCATCGTAATTAGCCTACAATAAATATAAATAATTAACAAGTACGTTTTAAGCGGTTTAAAAAAATCATTTATCCTCCATACAAAAATCAACTTTGTTTTAATTAATATTTCAGAGTTTTTCAACATAGTTTGCTTATCAAATAAATATTTGACTTGTATTATGAATATATATATCTATAGAAAGTAAGAGAAACTCTATACATTCTAAAGCCGCGGTACGATTATTCATTCTACACGGTGACACGTGACGAATCAATCTGTTACGAGACCAATCGGATAGTTGAAGAGTATGGCGCGAAAATTAAAAAAATATATATCTCTTGAACGTACATGTTGAAATGTTATTATTATTTTACTTATGTAAAAAAAAAAACAAAAAAATATAAAATACCTTTAAAATAACAGGGAAAAACGATGTAAATATATTTCTAAACGTCGCTATCCGTCACAGATTAGATATGAAAAACTTGTCTCTTAATTATACCTCGCGTCTTTAGCGTACTACTGAATGAATTGCAAGTAATGCCATTTTATATTCTATCCACATATATTTAACGTCTGATTTCCGTTGTCTTTGATTTAGAAGCAAAAAAAAACATACCCGTGCATAGACACTCGTTTAATTATTGGCTTCGCGACATAATTACTACTTTGAAGTCAGTTGGGTATTTTATTTTTCTAAGCGGAATTTATATCTTTTGTTTGGATTGAAGTGAAAGTATCGCTTTGAAACTTAGTAAGAGATGGTTTTAGTCTGAAAAATGTTACATATTTCATGGATCAGATCTTGGAAAACCTATTATTGAACGTAAATTTAAACCATGGATATATTAACACTCAAACTTACCTGTGTCTGCGTCAGCCCTAGACTAGCGGCAAGTTCAGCTCTTTCAGGAAGAGCCAGGTACTGAGTCCTCTGGAACCGTCGATTCAGCTGCTGCAGCTGCAGGCTGGAGTATATTGTGCGAGGTTTTCTCATCTTCTTGCCTTTGCCGTTCACTCGCAAACCTGGATCGTCTGAGAGACCACATTTTTCTGTAACAAAGGACTTTATTTATATAACAAGGTTATAATAAATTTTCTGTTTTTCACTATGAAATATTTAAAAAAAAGTTGAATGTCATTCTAAAAACTAGTAATCATATATTTGTTACATGTGAATAATTCATAGTAATAGGTAAGACAAACTCATTTTAACTTATTAGCTATACTTTGATGCATTATTAATATTAATAGCAGCTGTCAATGAAACTTTTTTAAGAGACCTACTTCGAACACCTTTTATAATCTATGACATGAACATGACATTTCGCGCCAAAATTCAAAGGCGTATCAACAAACGTTGAAGCAATAAATCGTCTTTATAAATATTCTGTATACATGGCATCTTTTGTAAAATATGAAGGGCCGCTACTTGATAATAGTCAGTGGTAAGTTGTAATTACAGTGTATCGTACGATCAGATCGCAACCCGACACCCAGTTTTGGTGAGCGTATACGTCGGACATCTTGGATATACATTTTATTTTTTTTCAATTTCGTTTTGAAGCAGCATTTTTTTTTATATTGGGTTTTGTTTTATTTAAAAGCAAGGAGGTTTGTAGACTTTTTAAAAATAATTCCACCCATGCTTAGGAAAATTTCAAAGAAAGTTTTTATGACATTTTTATACCAACATTTACAATATTTTAAAAATTGATCTTGAAGCAGATTATTTATTTATATAAAACTTTTTTGAACAATTATATTTTTTATTCTGGTATCAATTTAGAGCACAAATTTAAACCATGTGTTTCCAAATAAATTGCCATAAGTAACAACCAACATACCATCACTCCGCCATTATTTATTGCTCGTAATAGGACTCTAGTTAGAGCATTTTGATGTATTATAGCGCACTGTTTGTTCAATGCAGTTGTAACGTAGACTAGCGACTTGGACGTGCTTTACCTAAATTATGGTAACCTTGACAGGTAAGTAAAATATATATACCTCATTTGCCAAGGTGTTTTTATATATAATTTGTTAATCTATGTGTATTTTTTTTTATAAATCCTTGATGATATTCTATGCTTCTTGTAAACCATTGACTCAGGTTTCCCATGCCTGTGTATAAATATCCATTCAAGACAGACAGACGGACAAAACAATGCGAGCCCGAGGTCCGGACACACCCACGCAGTGATGGGTTACTTGTCGATAGTTTTAGTGATGTGATTTATTTTATCGATACTTTTATGTAGTATTGTTACAACCGCTACAACTCTCTATATGTCTGTGTTTTTATTAAAAATATCATATCCATTATTCAATTAATGTATTAATCATTCAACTTTAATGTAATATTACTACGTCTTGATTCTAATGAATTATTGATATTTTTTCTATTTAATGTCAGATAAATCAAGAACCATAAAACAATTTTATTAATATATTTTATTGTTACAAAGAGTTCTACTTACAAAGAATTTAAAAAAGTAAAGGTTTTTTTTTATTTATAATATTTCTTTTAAAATATTCTTCATAATAAAATATCCAACATGCCTCATCGGAACGGAACGGAGCGTCGAAACAGCCCCGCCTATGAACCGCCTACCGAAAAGCGAAAATGAAACGATCCAACTAAAAAACAATAAAACCTTCTTAAAAACATTTAGGCATCGACAAAAACTGCCATACTGCGACACAAACTTGCGACAAGGCCGTCGCAGACATGTCGCGGGGAAGTCGCAAGTTCCATGCGCCCATTATGACACCCTTTCATTTGAAAAACAATTATAAATACCAAATAATCAATTCTCCAACTGAAGCAAAAATTATTAACATGATATACATTTTTAAATCTGAAAATCCATCTTTCAGTGTTAGTTGTCGATTCTACTTAAATGTACGACATAAACATATCAAAGCGATATCTTATATCAAATTCATACATTTATCATTCTATTCCACTAGCGTCAATGCCACTTGTCTAACCCCTCAGTAAATAAGACATATAATCGCCATCAATAATGACCATATTAAGATTTCAATATATCTTACCACATTTCAAATAGACATCAGTATCTAAGTGTCGAATTTAACATTTCAAAATGTCGCACGTCTGCACTACGCTTATAAAATACTTAATACAAAAAGATTGAAAGAAAACTCTTGGGAATCTTATTATAATTTTTAATTACTTTCACCGTCGATACATAAGTACCTAGTAAATAAAAAATCATTACCTTTGTAATGATTCGTACTTTTATTTACAATATCATTATTTTTTGTAAATATTTTATTTAAAAAAAATCACAAACAATCCCCCCTCTTAATTATTTTCAATCCTATTCTAAATTCAAACTTTCATAAATAATTTAAAGAAACAAATCATTTAATTCGAAAATTACGAGGGTTTCATTTGATTCAAAGTAACTTAGAATACCTATAGTGCTTCTAACTAAAACACTAAATAAGAACAATATATATAAAGTTTTAGGTTATTTGTCTGTACATCCAATATTATACAATTTAATGTATTTTATACAGAATAGTGTATGAAAATGTATATAATATATTTTTTTATTACTTAAGTTGATGTGCTTTAGATACGGCTCTTTTGGAAAGATAAAAGATTAAGATTCGTAGTAAAGGGGAGGGTCCGCCTTAGGAACTTTAATATCGACCGACGTTTTGAATTAACTGTCACGCACGAAAGTGTTAATAAAATATTATATTTATAAAATAAAAAAAAAAACATTATACACTTTTATTATAATTTTTTTACTATTTATTCATTATAAGAGGTAGTGAATAATAATATAAATAAATCATTTTTGTCAGCGACTGTACGCACGTGCTGCGCCGCAAGCGCAGGTTTTTCGTCGAATTTTTGTTAAAACTACAGTAATAATTAAAAGTATCTATAATGGCAGCTAGTGTGCTATTAGTTACAGTGCTGTGGGCGATGGTACTACATTTAAAGGATTTTATCATACATTATAAAAAAAACAAATAAATAAAAATATATATGGCTTACCATAAAGTTTCTGCTTAGAATTTTAGAAAATAATTTCCTTAAAATCGGGGTAACCGACACTTGATATAACACTAGTTAATATGTAACTGACAAACAAACATACATTAAAACGAATGGTTATAAACAATTATATAATTAACTAAAAGAATTGTACGGTGAAGATTTATGAACAAGCCTGTTGTTTGAATTTGAACTCTATTGTGTTTTCCTAAAGTACATAATAATATACACTCGAAGGCAATTACAAAATGAACTTTAACACGTTGTAATAAAGGCAATTATGTTTTTGAAGTGGAAAATGTGACCAGTTTAAAATAAACCGCTTATAAGTAGCTTTAAAATAGTTTTAAAAGGTCAGGTTCTTTTGGTGTTGCTTATAATTTTGTTGACAAAATTTACTAGTATTTAATTAAATTTATGGGTCTACAGAGAATGTCTTTAAAAATATTTGATTAATTGTTAATTCATGGTTTTTATTATTATTATTTGATTCAAAATACCTACGGATTTATTTATTTATATACAGACGTATAAATCCTTTCTCTTACAAAATAATATTAAAAGACCTTCGCAAGGCGTAGTAGAAACTACGTAAAATTTATAAAACCGACAAAGGAAAACCGACCTTCAAGCACTTGTGGATGCTTGGAAACTGTGTATCGGAAGACATTAATTTACTGTTCAATTTCCTTTGACCGTTTGTGTTTTTTATTCGACGTTGCGTGTCGAAATAGGTTACATGTCTATGGTATTAACAATTATTAGATAATACAGGCGGGCGAGAATGTGAATAAAAAAATAATTTTAAATTTGGAATGTTTGAGTGAATTGTGAAATAGCTCGTTTTCGAAATTAGAACACTTTATAACTAGTAGTGTGTTTATAACTAGTACCTAGTAGGTAACATTATATTACATATATAAAATTTGAATTACGAACTTCATTGTAAAAACTTTCGATTTAACTCGGTAAATGTACAACGCACACATACAAAAAGACAACGATCACATACACGCCAGTAGAAAGTTGCAACAACGTAATACGGGGTGTTTCCGAGTAATGTTTAAAAATTCACACACCACTAAATTGTAGGGAAGGCTCATAATATATTTACTGAGGCGACATGTCAAAACTCTTAGTGAAACTATTTAGACGATACGATATATCGCAAGCTTATTGTTGCCTAAAAATATTTTCTTATAGACCACGCTTAAAAAATGTTGATAGAGTACTAATGTATAATGTACACTATCAAAATTCAAATAATAAACCTGTGTATTTTGAGATTATATTAAAACACGTTCCGATGTAAATATCTTATTTTTTTCGATTTTGTCGTATGGCCTAAAAGCTATGCTAAATAAAATATATTTTTTTGTCTGTTCGATACTACAATGGTTGGATTGCTCGACGCCTCCGAAATATAGATACTTATTAAAATGGTAATACTCAAAAGAGTTTCTAAATTATAGGTCGTATATGACGTCACCTGTATCGAGAAATAATGATATACTTCCAATTTTATAGTTTTTTACTTTTCTTTTGTTATTTTCGATAGTTTTTTTATTTATTTATTTAATTACAGATATTCCGGAAAAGTTATTAGAGGGTCTTAAGGGATTGAGTCTCTGTTTTAGACTTAATTTACAAAAAATATATTGTTTGGTCTAATTTTTATTTCTAATTAAACATCTTTTTGTAGGTCTCAATATAAGAGTTCAGTTAAATAATAAATACATACATATGTACATAAATAATTAATAACTACAGCTGTCATACTTACTTGGTCAGTTAATTAAATGTCTTTCTATGAATTTATAAATTATAAAATATTATAATATTTTGCTCACCATCCTTAGGAGGGCTGGCACATTGAGGAGCGTACGAGCCTAAATGATAGCCATAGGTGTTCTGATGCATAGGAGGAAATGGATAACCTAAGGACCTGGGACTCGGAAACCCTGAGGCTTCATGAGGATTCTGCTGACCACCCGGACTGCCAAAATGATGAGGGTGCTGGTATCCCCCCTTAAAAGGACCGTAGCCATGCTGTTGCAGTTCTATGAACGCAGATTTTGATGATACATTTGTTGGGGTGGAGTTTGTAGAATTTGATATATCATGGGGTGTCTGAGACCCCCCTAAATGATGATGGTGATCTAGCTCCTGGGTGGTCATGGCTGGTTGGGGGGTGGATGGGCCCCCCCCGTCCGAGGACTGAGGAGGCCCGAAGGGATCTGAGAAACTCAGGGTGCCGGGTTTGGTGCTTGGAGATTGAATTCGTGTAATTTTGAGGGATTTCAGCCGCTCGTCTGATATTATGCCGCTTGTGGAGCCTGAAACAAAAGAAAATAGTTAGTCGTTGATTTTTAAATTATGAATTTCTTAAACAACTAAAATATTTAATCACCAGCCGGAAGTAATATAATTATAAAAAATATTAAACATCTAAAAGTATATATATCTATTTTATAATAGAATTTGTGACAACCAAAAACACTGTGGTTCTTAATGAATAATGTAATCATATCCAACAACAAAAATATCAGAATTTCTGGTTCGGTACGAAAAAAAAAAACATAAACTTTACAGATAAAAAAAAACATAAAATTTTAAGTAAAAGTATTCGTAACCCACAAAAAAAACATAAAAGTAACGGCGCGGGGTCACGAGAGGTTGATATGTTTTCGGGAAAGCAATTCTGTTCCGCTCAATTGATTTAAAACTAACGAATGATAGAATTTTAATTCTATCAAAAAAATGTTTTGTATTCCGTCATTTAAAATGTCTTTAATATAACACAAAGTATAGTTTGATGTCCGCAGATGTATACTTATATGAATATTAATTTCTTATAATTCATAGGGGTTGGAAATGCCAAGTTAATATTCAGGTTAAACGTCGTTGAGTGAAGCCGGTTTCTGGATGGATATAGTGTTTTTATGAGTACTTATAAATGTACATATTTAAGTAACCAATTAACCTAATCCTGCGTTTAAAAGGTTATTTAATGGGTTACGGGAGTTGTTTCGTGAAATTAGGTTTTGTCGTTTATTGCCTTCATATATTTAGATTTTTATGCGATAGCTGCTGGTTTCAGGTGGTACCTTCATTTATATCATATTATACTAATACTAATTATAATAACTTCAAAGGTTATTCTAACTTGCTATATCGCTTGCGGAAAAATTCTACATAAAAAATATATATTGATTATAATTTTTTACTCGTTATTCTTTTCATATGAATTGAATCCTCAAACACTAAAAGGAATTCATTTTGTAATAATTTTCAATAAAATTTTACACCAATTAGTTGTTCCTAAACATTATTATTACTGTGAGCAATCAACACAAACAAACATACAAAAAATAACAAAACGATTTGACCCGACCTTTTACAAGCGCCGTCGTGGCATAAAAAGAACCCAACTGAAGAGAAATGCATATATATAAATTAGTGCAAGTTAGAAAGGGATGCCACACTCGTAATTAACTCAAAGAGCTTGCCGAAAAAGGGTTCTTTATCCGGAGTCATTTGTTTTAGGGCAACTTTTCTCGCGTTAGTTTTGTGAGAAATTGTTCCTTGAATATGTTTGAGATAGCCAATTAGTTTTTTATAGAAAAAGAGCAATAAAATAAATTAGGAACACGCTTCGGACCACCGAGATCAGTATCCGTAGCATTTAACACTGGTTATAACATCATCCATGTAACATTTGTACATTGAGCGATCACAATTAGGACTTTATTACATTACCTGGATGTCTAGAATTATGTATGATAGCAAATAATTCATAATTAGAATATGAATATTTGTTAAAAATTATAAAAAAATACATTAAATTAATAATAATGAATTTAATTTTGATGTCACTTACTTGGTAGTATGTGATGGATATGTCGAACAAAATGTATAATTCCAATGATACGTTTTACTTTAAATATTCATGTGACAATAAATTTTTGATAAAGACTAACTTTGATCAAGTCCTAGATTCTATTTAAGTATATTTTAAATGATGTGAAGTGAAGCAAATCGTGAGGGCTCATGGGAAAACGGCGCCCCATAAATAAAGGTAACCCCATAAAACCATCAAACATTCATTACCAGTCATCGCATCACTGGCTGGGATTTTGAGGGAATTGTATGAGAATAGGATTTTAACTTTAAGAAAGTTACAAAATGTATTTCAAGCTAAGGTCTTATGTAGGGTTTTTTTATTTTACTCTATTAGTTAATTTTACGTGTAGGATATTATGTCTGATATCTGAATTATCCGACATTTTTTTAATGCTTATTGCTTGATGGTATAGGGATGTATGGTATAGAATACTATATAGATATATAAATTACGATGTACTTATTATGTAAATTCAATGCAATATTATATTATTTTAATATTGAAGCAACTTCCGCGCTGAGGAATATTTTTTGTCGCATAGGTTTTTTACATACAATGTAGTACACACTCAGTACTAAGTACAGGCAGATAGAAAAAACTATGGATTACATAGAAATGTCCCGTGTGGGAATCCAACCCATGACCTTTGGATCAGCAGTTAAGGTTACCATTATTCCAATAAGACATTATCATTTAGCTTTTTATCAGTCTCGATATATCCTAAAATGGAATTAAAATTCCAGAAGTATAGTGAGTCTACACGAATCCCAGAAATGGCCACAGACCGTTCCATTTATGGTCAAAATGATGGGCATAAACCACCAGCTTCATTGCTTGTTGACAGGATACATATATTTTTATAACCTAAAAGGTTTTCATTCATTGCCTGATCCAGACAAATACAATGAAGATCTAACTCTGAACCTGTGAGCTCACAGACGAGCAATGATGCAAGGCAGATCTGAAAACAATTGTGCTAGTCATAAAATTAATGATGTTGGAACAGTAGTTCATTTTATTTAAATAAACATTCTTAGAACATCCTTGATCCAAAATACTCAAGTATCGTAAAGCTGCGTGATGTCGCAAGATTGTAATTACAATAAATTAATTTATTTTAATAGTAACTTTACTATTTAGAATAATAATTTCTTCTTATTTATTGTTATGATTGTTCAAAAAGAAAAATAATAATAATTCATGGCATTCCTTGTCGGATATTTTTTAGTCTTCAGAAGTTTCAAAAATATTTTTATTTTTTTTTCGCATTGTTTTAAAACAATACATTTTTATGGAGTATGTAATAATTAATCAAAGTCGCATGTTAAAAAAAAATGGAATATTAATTAATAAAGACAATAAAATGTTTGATGAATCAGTTCGCGTGATTGAAAATAGTGAATTTGTTACGCCAACTATTAAAGTTACCGCTAGATGGCGGCGTGTTTGATCCATCGGTTCTCATTTTTGAACCTGGCCGTACAACTTTTATAATGCTTCATGGGTTTTATGTTGTTTTGATCAACGAAAATTACGTAAAAGGCATAGTTTTATAAACGAATAATTTTAGTTTGTAAGGTTTATTCTGTAACTTACTTATTAGACAAACATGAAATTAAACTAAATGTTCTATTTGTTAGATTCGAGTATACTTGTCCTATACCCAACTACATTATATAATATTCTTCGCAGTCCAGAAAAAAATGCGTCTATATTCTACCCCAGAACCGACGATTCCTTATCAAAGGTCACCAAAACCGATCAAACCCATGGAATCCTTGACCGATGAATCAAATATTACTAAGATTACTTATAAATCTATTAGAAACTGTAATTATTAGAAAAATACTTTCTAGAACAATGCAACTAGTTTAAGATTTTTACAATTCAAATAGAACCGTTAAACAAATGAAATTGTGTTTATTGATCAATATATTATTTTTAAATTGAATATGGCATTCGTTGCTCTTATAAAGTCAGAGCCAACTTTATAAGCGTATTAGATTTATTATCTTTGACAAGTTAGACCTTGCGTCCTTCTTCTTTATAAGTTTTTAAACAAGTTTTTCAGTTTTCAATATACTTAATTTTAACCAACTTTTACAAACGTATATTATTTTTTGGCAAGGTCTTTAGTCTGTAAAAGTTTGTTAGGAATAGATTTAGTTTAAATAATTATGTGCCAAAAAGTACAATTATTTAGATTTCCGACGTAAATTTTTATTTTGTTTGTTTAATACATCATATTCTATAGACTCTTACAATCTATCTATGAAGCGCCGCCGTTCCTCATTAATAATTCTTGTAAATTTTGCTTTTTATATTACCATAAAGAAAAATTAATCTATAGAACCTTAGAAGCTACCGTCTTTGATTATTCCAGGAGAGTTCCCCTTCTCAAACATACATTATAAATAATTACTTGCATTATAATCGAAACAGACTACCTGAGTCTAGATCTAGTATACAATTTCATTATTCTAAGCCTATAATTGTAACTGACACCGCGTATTCGAAAACACTTACTTTGCGTGTCACGGGAGGCCATTTTGTATTAGCTGTCATTATTATTGACAGTTGACATTCGTTCTGTAATGGCGGCTACTTGTTGCGTGGCTAATGTCATAACATTAGACACCTTATTTAGAAATTGTGGGAACTATGTACTATTCTCTTACTATAATTTACTTAATACAAAATAAATAGTTGTTATTCTATCCGTCTATTTTTGCTTTGACTTTTTAGAAAAACAGTAATTTAAACAACCTAATAGAATCAAATCTCCTTTTTCGTCTATATTTTAAAATATTTTTGACATATATTATTTCAAAGTATCGGTATTAACGCATAACTTATTTCAATGAAAAATTCCTTTCTTATAGTTAGCAGAAAACGAGCCAAGCATAAAAATACAATAAATCTATTTGATGAACGTTCAGTAATTTTAACTTAGTATTTATTCATTGTAAATTATCATAGACATTAGATTTATTGTAGAAAACTCTATTTTTTATCGGTAATATGTAAAACCTTCTTAACAATGATATATATTAATGGTTTTCAACCTGTCCATCATTGCGTTTAATAATTAGATCTCATTAAATTTTCTTTTATTTGACGGATGTCTAACGAGCAGATGGGCCACCTGTATGTAAGTCAAGCCTCCGTCTATGAACATCTGTAATATAAGGATTGGATTTGCAGATGTTTTCCACCCTTTAGTGAGAGGGAGGGATGAAGGGGAGTACAGCACGGGAGGGGAAAGGTGGGTTGGGCTTCCGGCTCTCTTATTCGCTATACGAAACGTAGCTATAATAGCTGTATCTCCTGTAAAGTGATGGTACAACCCTGCAGTCACGTTCCCAGACTCTACGACCTTTTGACTTAAACATATTGACTCTACCAATTGCTTCATCAACATCTCGTCAACTGAACTGAAAAAGATGTAACTTTTGAATGTTGCTTTAGTGTGATAGTTAAGTTCTATGTGCCTTGGTAAGGTTATGTTTCACATTATTTACCAAAAAATAAATCTAAATATATAATACCTAATAAAATTCATACAATCTTGCATTACATACTTTATTTCTTAATGGTTAGAATTCTATTTACTCTGTAGGAATGGTATCGCTTCTATACTAGTAACTAAATGATACTTATTTGATTATTTTCATATATATGTAACGTTTGTATGTTTGTTTTGAAATAAATTGAGACTTCCTCTTAAATATTTTTTGCTCTTAGTAAATGCGAGATGTGCAAAGCTTTGAGGTAAGAAAGCAGAAATAATGATGTTTTTTTAATAAACTAAATGATACAGGACAGTTTTTTATACACAATATTATAATTATCTGTTATAACAGAGTTTTTTTTATTTTCAAAATTTCTGAATCGACTCATACACTTAGAGTGAACAAAGCACTTTTGAACTCGCTAAATAGAGAGACTTTGATTAGGTCGTTAGTTGGGCAGAATGCAAGTTTTAAACTAAATATTAATGAAAATACAATCTAGCTTTTCCTACTGAAAGTATTGGAAAACGCGATGATTAATTTAGTATTTAAAGTTATGTTAGATCAATAAATTACATTAACAGAACTGCTTAAAAAAATTCACTGTTTAGTTTGTAGCTAAATTAATATTACTCAAGATTGTTTTTGGCACTAATAAATCAAAAAACTGATTATATTTCTTATATCTACTTGCAATAATAGGACCTCATCGTATAGATTATAACAATTATTCTAAGATGCAATATCTTCTACTTGCTTTTCGAAGTACGATCAAAAATTCTTGCTTTTATTTTCATGTATTTGACTATTATATTTCCGAAACCCATAACCGTCTGAAAGAATCATCTCAATTACTGATCCGCCGAAAAAAGGATACCGACATCCTTATTAAAATTATTTCTTCTACTGAGTATGCGATTGTGTGAATAATAACGCCTAAAATTGCGGATGGAATTGTAATACACTAACTATTAATAAATTAACTAATTTAATTTAACTAATTTAATCGGTTTATCGGTACTATTGTTCGGAATTGGATTGGAGCCAGTCCCTAAGCGTAACTTAAGGAATTAAGCTACAACACTAGCTTTATCTAAACCGTTGTAAGCTGTATGAAAAAGAAATAGCTGTCAAATTCTGATTGGTTGATGTGATGATAGACAATTATATTTCTTGACAGGGCTGTCAAGACTTTTACTTGAAACATTATTTTAAATACTCACTGTTAAACTTGAATTTAATGCAGTAATAGGTTTGTATTGTATTATATAGATTTTTATATTTTATTTAGAGTTCCATGTTGATTCTTATACATATTTACCCGCCTATAATCACGTCAAATATAATGGAAACTTTCAGAGGTAGTTTGAGTTTGAATTTACATCGCGAATGGGTTCGAAATTAAATACTAAATACTAGTATTATATTAATACGTCAAGTTTCATAGTTATTTATCATGATATGTCTTGTATCCATGTAGTTTCTTTCCGGGTATTCTCCATCGTCCTACTTTTGGATTCGTGCAGCTAGAGTCGCATATAAACGCAATGTTTAAAAATAAACGCAATAATGGAGAGAAAACACATTTTTATTGACTTATTATAGATTCATTTAAATGAAAGCAATCCAAACAAACGATTCAGTTTTAAATACAACTGTACACTCCACAAATTAATAAATATTTATTAATACATTTGTCACACAATGAACTTGCACAATGTATAAAAACTTAAAATATTTTACCGATTTTGAAACGTTCCGTACTTGATGCAACCGCCATTTTATAAATTTCCTCAATAAAGTATTTATTATGGTTTTTTGCTAAACCGTCTTTGTGTTTGTACATTTACAATGTACATTTTATCACGAAATATGTTGAGCTGACAACGATGAATGATATATTGATAAGAAACCTTTAATAACAGTGTCGATAATATATTTAATTATCGCTTCATCTAAGTTTTAAAACGAGCTGTCAAAGTGCAAGCAAAAATCATTATTTTCACGTTAAAATATGCTTTTTTTATAATATGCAGGTGTACGGAATTATTATGTTTTTCAACGAAATGTCGTAAAGAAATAATCATGTTATAATTATTATTGGTATAAATGGATGCACTTAAAATTCACATTTACAAGATTAAATTAACTATTAACTTTATGATAAAGTTTTACTTCATTTTAATTAGAATTAATGAAGTCAAGGGATGATTATATTTTTTGTCATTAAATTGACGTTGTTTTACGTTGTACAGCTTTCTTTTTGAAAAATATGTATCTATGTGAATGAAGAAAACCACAGATAAAGAAAAAGAATTTTAAATCAAAATGACACTTGTCGTTGTCTGTCATCACATCAACCAATCAGAAAGGATCACACGGGATTTGAATTAGTTTTTTTTTTATTAATCTGTCTGAACGGATGTAGGCAATTGTTTTTTTTTTTCAATTCTCTGACACTTCTTTTTTTTAAAGTTCAATTCATGCAAAGATAAAATTTTCTCTGACATGTCAAATAATCAAAGACAAACGATACTGTTAGTACAAAACAGAGCTCTTTGATTATCTCCGTTCGCGTGAGATAGCGATCTACAATATCAAACAGACGGACAAAAAACATTTCTTGATACTCATTACGTTTTATTTCAAATGAAATTTGCCACGGTAGAATACTGTCTTATTTATTGGTTAATAAAAACCCGACAAATTTTTTGAACAAACGCACAAGCATATTCATCTCTGGCTTTTCCGTTGAATTACTATATTTTTTTTTATCTGGCTTATTATTTAGTGTTTGTATTATTGTATTGTTTGTATTATTATATTGTTTGTGTTATATTGGCACTCATCACTCGAGAAACGGGATGTCGTTTCAATCGCGGATAACAACAAAATACAGAAGAGGATAGATCAATAATTAAGTGGGAATGAGTTAAATAATTCCAGTTTATTTATATATAGTATAATATAATAAAAATAAATTCGTAACATATTATTCTTTTTGCCGTAAAACGTTAATTGAAAATCATAGATTTATATGTTAAAAGAGAAAGCAAATTAGCCAAATAGTAATTTGTAAGCTTATAAATTTTACGGTGTAAATGCTATTTTTATGTTAACAAGCAATTAATCAACGCAGCGCATTAATTTATAATCGCAGACTTTAATATAAGAACCGGCAAAGTTTAATAAACCGTATTTTTTTACAAACCGCTACATACCTAATAATGTCGATATTATTAGGTACGTAACGGCACTAAAGGCAGATTTCGTAAATCATTATACTATAATGTTGTGTTTTAAAAAAAATATAAGAAATTCCTATAAGTTAAACAAATTCATTCCATTCAAGTTAGTAAATCTATATAACGTTCCATATTATTAAATATATATTGCCATTCCTAAACATTATCTAAATGCATCTAGATATGACAAATAAGTTGTCAAACGAAATACAAAGATGGCGCTAATTATGACATTTCTATCAATCGATCAATCATAAGTCAAGTCGCCATATTGTCACATTGATTGTGAATATAAGATAATAATATTAAGATGTAATGGCTGCCAATCGCTTAATTGTTTCATGAATTATTAACGGGTTTCAAACTATTTTATTTTTACCACGCCCCTGTTGATGCTGAAATAGTGTTTTTTGTGACTGAAGAAAAGTATGTAGCAACCAACTACACAACTATTCAATGATGTACATTTTTTTGCGTTTTATTACAACTTTATTAATAATTTAACACAATTTTTACAACAAATAGTTCAGACGTTTTTTTTTTTCGCTAAAGTCTAAATTATATAACATTGAAGTATTATAACATCTATTCATAGATAATCGAGTTCCTTCGAACGTTAGCATTAAAACTAACACCCTTAAATGAAGTCAGCTAACATCCTTTGTATATAATAGCTAGTATCAAATAACATTTGAAATCAATATTAAACTTAAACTTGTCATTAATTTTAATTGAGTCACAACTTCTTTATTTACAATATAATTTAAGAAGCAACAGATTGAATGGTAGTAATACAAATAGAGAGCAATAATTTATAAATTAATAGTAAACGTGTACCTACTTGTACAGATGACATTAAACGTTTTTTAAATTTGAAGTTTTGCCGACATTTTGCCTAATTGAGCATACAGCCGAATGCCTAGACGTTTGGAAGTAAGAAAACATCGCGAGATAGGCGATGTATATATATAAGTACTAAAACTATTACTTTTAAGGTAGATAAAAATATGTTTTATTATACCTACATGAAATAAAACTATCCTACTGCTTTACAAAAAATGTTCAACGTAAATCAGTGAAGTTTAATATATTATATTTGAAAATATATTCATAGAAAATGCAAAGAGGTTTACCTACAGATTTACAACATTATTTTTTGTGTGAATTTTCGGCGGCAAAAACCCCCTTTTCAATTATAATCTATTGTCAATATTTAGGTATTCATTATCTGTCAATATTGCAAATAAGACGTTTTTATATTAACGATCTACGTATTTTATAGTAAACATGTTTTAAATTCAAAATGGCGGGTATGTACTGAATGTGTCGTGTAACGCTGTATCCTCTGCTGCAGTCAGACACCTGACATCAACAGCTGTGAAGACATTCTTAGCTAAAATATAATGAAATTGTTTAAAACATTCCTTTTTTGTTAATAAACACATTTAATTGTATATTTTTTTATTCAGTTATATTCTTAAGTGTCAAATTTACCTATGTAATATTTATTAAAACATTCATGTAAAAAAAATAATGTTTTTATAATAATATATAGAAATAAAATGAAAATGTATTGGCAAGTATTTTGTTGCTTAAATATTATTAAAAGATTGCAATTATTAGAACCTATAACGAAAAGTGATTGGATTAAAATAAAGACAGTGTAACTCTTCAGGTGACAGTCTCATTTAGATCTTCATTGAAAAATCAGTTTGTCAAATTAACTAGATTTTTGTACGTTTTAAAGTCCAAGTACCTGTCTACTTCTATTCTACTGTCTGCATTTATAAATATATATATATGGTTGATATTTATAGTGCAAATATAACCTTACACAGTCACCCAATAACAATTACCATTGGAATAACTATGACACTATAGTTATTCAATGGGGCACCATTAAATGTTTTTACAGACAATGTGACACTTTTAAATATATTTTTATTCAAGGACGTATACACACAGAGGTAGTATTTTTTTTATATGTATGCGTCACTCGAAATACCCAAAATTATAGTTATATTGAGATACCATTTTTTGTAGAAAACAAAATGTTACTTTTTTATAACATAAAACCTTTTTTGTATTTTAATTTTGAATTGATTCGTTGCTGGCAAGAAATAATATATATTTTTTTAAAGTTATATTAAAATATGTCGTAATTGTCTATGGCTCAGTATATTTATAATAAATGTTAGTTCAGTAGTCTATCTGTATATAATCGCTAATCTGCAAGGGACCGCTCCAGGCTAGAGCTCCTGTAGAGCCATTGACTATTGAAAGGGTAATAGAGTAATGTAGAGTAGGGTGGGGCCATTTTAAATATCTGTGAGACGTATTTAATATCATTTAATATATAGTTTAAAATTAGATTTATTGATATTTACATATTATTAGAATTATTTTAAAGCGCACTTTTTTCATGTCAATTTAAAGAATTGTTTTGAATTAAATAATGTTTTTTTTATAAATGTAACTTCTAGTTCTACAACTAGAATTTTATGCGACGATAGTGTTTTAAAAGAAATAACATTGCCTTTGGATTTTGTATGGTTTATGAAAAAAAAAATAAGTTGTCCATTGTCTTTAAATTATTGACATTCAACTGTCGCATTAATATTTTACATTCAAACTTCATTTAGAAGCTAAACTTCGAGCTGTCCAAAATAGCTGTTATTAATGAGCTCTGTAACACATCACCGTCGATACTTCAGACGGGTCAAGATATAATATTGATGAATACAACGGTTATATGATAATAAATATTTAATTAGTATTGATTTGTGTTCAAACTGAACCCCATATTTTAAGTAATTGCTGCCATAAAATCGGTAAAGATAAACTTGAATCGGTTATTTGGATTGTTTAATGTTTTGGATATTTATTGATTTTTAGAGGTCGTTCACCTTTGTTTAATATATAATTGTCGTTGAATTAAAAGATATGATATACGCTTAGTTTTATAGACTTTTGTCATATTTATCTAATGTTTTTAACATAGTAGAGGATTTCAAAATCAATACGTATGCGATTTTCTATCGACAATTGTATATAGTTAATTTTTTACTGTGTATTATTTAAATAATACTTTCAATTCCATATAGCATTCCTATCTAATATTATAAGATGTTTTTTAATACTTATATTGTACGAGCTGTACCCGGCGTGCGTTTATCATGCCATGTTAAAAAGTGTTTTGTTCTAGAATTGTGCTTTCTGTATTTGGCTTGAGATCTTCACCACACGCAGAACAACTGAACCAAGTTGTATCACAATTGGAAACATTAACGTATAGAATACAAACACACAAAGAAACATTTATTTTTATATATAAAATTCCTGATTCATCTCTCAACCCACATCCCATGAGCTCACATCTCACCATCAAGGTATCCTGTGGTTGGAGGTTTTGGGAATTTGGTGATGGTATATAGAGTCTATAGTCTGTCTATTATAATATTTCTCTGGTGGTTTTGTACCAATTCCGTCATTTTTTCAATACAAATCTAACCGCTCAGGTCTTAGTAATAATGTCTGTTTGAATCAAAATATTAACTAAAGTATGAATTCGCAAAATATCATGTATTTATTTATAATTAAATGATTTGGTACACTTATATTATAATCAGAGCTAAACCAGAGATAGAACAAGAAATGAGGTTTAATTAAATTATGTAAAATAAACATTGAATTAAACAAACATTGATATATTTAGATATATTAGTTTTAGTTAAGATTATTCCTAAACTATTTTATATTCTGTCGTTAACATTTAATATAGTTAATATTTATATTATTCCGAGATTTCTCGCGATATCGTTTTCCGTGTTAAAAATACCTACATAGTAGTTTATTTATTAAAAGCCCGGTATCAATTAAATTCAGACACCATTTTCTTATAAATATAGTAAAAAAAAATTTTCCTACTTTTCATTTTAGAATGCTGGTAATTTTAAATTAATTGTAATCTCATTCGAGTTCCTTAAGTTAATTATGTTTTTCATTAAATGTAATCTTACCAGTTTCTTTATTACATATGTATGCAATATTTTTTAATATTTAATTCTCATATCATTATCGATCTATAAAAAAGTCTAACTGGTGTCTTATTAGGCCTACGCTATCAGAAAAAAATATATCTAACGCAATTTTAGCATAAAAAGTCTATAATCCAACTCTTGCTAACAAAAATATAATAGATAAATAATAAAAAAGAATAGTACTTACGGTTTAAAATAAACTCAATTTGCGGTACACGGCATCACTACACAGAAATAATCACAGAGTCTTGAACACGATACAAAATATATATAAAGTTTTATTAAATGTAAGTAAACGGTAATAGGAATTAATATGTAATTGATGCGATCTCAATTATGTAGCACGTGGAGTCATTTTGGTCCACTGGTGGGGTCACGTCACTTGTGTCATTTTCAACATCCCAAAATCCAGGATCTAATCGGAGGTCATTTTGGAAAACAAAATCACTGGCGATCTCTGCGCACTAACACGACTGGTAATAGTCATCAACTTTTGAAAAAACGACTCACTGCCAGATGAAAAAAAAATCAAACCCACACAACCACAAAATTCTGTCCAATTAAAGATAATGTTTGTAGATATTTTAATAGCGCACCCCTCCGACGTAATCCGACACAACCAACTCCCGTTGAATTTAAACACTTAATGATCGGTTGAAGGAAATTGTCCGAGAAACGAACGGCCCAGCGTGTCGCCCTCTCTCTCTAATTAGTTCCTATTCCCGCCGCTTGTATGGAGTCCGTGGCGCTAGCGTCCTCGAATGGGCGGTCTCTATTTAAAGGCTGTTCGTTAGAAAGGCGGTTCACGCTCGCCATTGGATGTTAGAAATGGCGCGATTTTTTCGTTCGTACGTGCGGGCCGTTCGGGTTGGTGACTCTACATTGATCGTGACTCTAGGTTGCCATTATATTTTTTATGGGTATTTTTTGGCGGTGCCTCGTGTTTTAGTAACCTGTTCGTGGCCACGCCCAGTCGCTCGTAGAGACGTGCAGACGGCTATCAATCCAGACTCCGGCCGTAGGCTTTACGTTGTTTTTTTTACTGTGTCTTTTTTTTTTGTGACGGTGTCTTTTGTGGTGTTTTATTACTTTGTGAGTATTTGTAAGTGATATTCGAACACGGATGTAGATTAACATTTATTCTATTGAATGTGATATCAATAAATATTTATATATCTGTATAATTCTTGCCACCGATACCGTATATGTCATTGTAATTTTCTTATAACATATTTATATGTTAATTTAATGTTATAAAATATATATTTTTTGTAATGCCACTTAGTTTGATCATATAATAAACATTTTACATTTAAGTAACTGGAATCAAAGAGAAAAAGCTTATATTATGAGGGATACAGTATGAACAAACATGAATTACTTTTTTATTGGCATGAAAATTGGTGGATCATTTTAGTTTACCGAAACAAATTGTTATTTATATTAATTTTCTTGTAATAAATGAATCATATTTATATGTAATTGATTACTTATTGATAATTTAAGTTATTGTTTAATTTTGTTGACTCTACCTTTTAATAGACTGTTCACTTACATTAGCTACCTTATAATTAAATAAATATTCCTTCGTACCTATTTAATTATAAAATAATAGAAACATGTATAAAGTTTATTATATAAATTATTATTTCTTTACTTTAGGTAGGTACCTATTTTCAATATAAGAATTTTTGAAAAAAAATCTTAACTTCATCTTGTTATTTCTTTTAGATCTTAATTAACTTAGAAATATTATATATTTTAACTTATTTAAAAAAACTAACCGTTCATATGTAGGTAGAGCTTAAATAAAATCAACCTTATTAAATTTCTACTTGTTATTATTTAATAATTATATTAATCATTCAAAGAAGAAATAGGTGCCTACTATCATACCTACCATAAAGGAGTTGTCAAAACCTTTTAACTACCTCAAGCAGAATTTAAAATAATATATACCGAAAACATAAACTAGGTCATTTTGAGAATAGGTAGGTTCAAAAAATAACAAAGAAAAACTTTTTAAATTTGAATCGACTTAGGTTACCATTGTGCAACGATAGACTCTAGTTGCAAGGTTCCAAAGAATAGTCCCATGAAGAAGAACCGGCAAGAAATTACATGACTATCCATGTAATACCCACTCCCCTGGTGACGCTGTAACAGCCAATAGGGCTAATAGCAGAGATAATATAAAATCCATGTAATAGCCATATAATTACTAATGATTCAAAAAAAGAATTTTGAATTTTTTTTTAGAAAGAATAGTCCCTCAATAAATTCTTTTTTTTCAATCATAACTTATTTTCAACCTAAGATTGTAATGGTTAATGACAAACCGTAAAATACCGAAACCTATTTTTCTATTTTAGAGTATTTGATTAATGTTTTGGAAGCAACATATAGGATAAAATAGCTTAAATAAAGCTTTTCTATTATTTTTGAAACCTTTGTAGCTATTAAACCTGTTATAAAAAAAAACACCATTTGTATAGGTATCTATAAAAAGTCAACGAAACCAACAGTAGGGTTTCTAAAACAATTAGCAATATAAAAACTATTTGTCATATACTTCTTGCTGTTTAAATAACCGTTGACACTAACACACGTCAATGTCACTTATGACATCCGCCATTTATAACAGCAAACAGCTATTAATATGAAGACAGTTATAAACTCATTTAGTTTCTAATTTCTTAATAAAACTATTCAACTGTATTTTCATATACAGTTATTATTCTTTATTGAAATTATAATATAAATGTCAAACAATTAAAAGGTCTGGAGGGTATTGAATTAATATGGTAGGGATCTACAATTACTACCGTTCTTAATCAGGTCATACTATATCTAAATAACTCTACTCCATTTTAAATTTAATCTTATTAAAAATAATAGCAGTAATCATTCGTTCATTCACTCTTTGATTCCTTTTGATTCATTCATTCTTTCATTTTCGTCTCATTGGCGCAATGTAATGGCGTCTATCAAACTCTATGGGTAATTACACAACAATTGTTAACGCGTATTGTTTAATCTTTCATTTTAATTATCAATTTACTCGCTAAAGTGCGTAATAATTAATTTGTCCGACGCAAAAAGAGCTATAGATATTTATGTGAAGACTGAACCACTCAGATGGTGATGAATGGTGACTCGAGACTCGGACTAAAGTACGGAAACAGGGAATTAATTAAACATTATTTTTAATTAAAACTATGAAATAAAGCTCTAGTAGATAAAGAAACGTCAGTAAAATCTGTTTTTATGATATAGTATTAATAACTTTTCGTTTGTTAAAATAATAATAATGGAGATATAATGTTCCAAAATGACAAAATAATTTAAATATTTAAATTAAAATATTCCTTTCAGAATTAAATAAGTCATAAGGAAAATATATCCATATCTTAAATAATATTCGACGTGTCTAACTAAATTAATTATATAATCATATTAATAATTATTGAAATGAAACGAATGAATATGAATGAATATTTCTAATATGTACTTATTAATCTGGCTTTTATTTATTTGTGATTAAATATCATACAATTATGCAGTATTGTCATTATATTTGCTGGTAATATATTTTCAACTAAGTTGGAAAAATTCATTATTCTCATTCGTTCCGCAAAAGAACGAATGAGTGAATGTATTTTGTTTAACATCTTTGAAACATATTTGTTCGTCGTCAATAATAATAGGCGTGAATGTTTTTTTCAGCGCTGTAAGTCGTAAAACCGTTATTTTTAAATTAATTCCAGAACGAAAAGGTTTATTATTACATATAATGATTTAATTAAGTTGTTAACGTAACTTAACGGCTTCAGTGAACCACATTTTTTTACATTTTACAGTTTAACAATAGGAATTGTTATAGCAAACCAAAAACTATTCTCAATAATTAGCTGATAATCATTCTAATTGATATTACTATTATAATAAACAGAGATTCCCAGTAAAATAAATAAACACTAAACTCATAAAACTTCAATTTATGTTTCTAGGAAGACGAAGAGCCGGCGCTTCGTTTTACAACTCAATAAAATCTTGGATATACGATTATTTGTACTCTGCCGCAGCATCTCCTGTGCTACTTGTTGGTATACATTTATTTATTACTATAATATATTATACCATTCAATATATTTACATTTTGAGTAAAATAATCATGATTCTGTGAGTTATCATTGAAAGTTCAAATAAAAATGTGCCATAAAGATTAAGACGCATTAAGTACCTACTATATATTTATATATGGTCCATAGAGTAAATCAGTTTTCACGATTTAAATCTTCTAATATGAGAATAAACAAAACATTAGATACGACGCTAAAAATCCTTTATAAATTAGTCCTAGCAAGAAATATAAATTTCACAGATTTCAATAATATTATAGTACATCACTATAGTATAATAGATATTATTTTATAAATTAATTTCATACTTATTTATGTATAGGTATCATTGAGAAAAAAATAAAGGTTTCTTAAAAAAAAATACTCAAAGTAATAAATATATTACAGTAATATAAAAATAAACACACTCTGAAACAATATACCGTACATTTATTGAGAAATACCAAAAAATATTTATCATTTAAATACTTGTTCGCAATCGATAATTATTTTAATCGTTCGTTAAAATGAATCGATTCGTCGCGCCGATTACAATTTCGTCACATTCGAATATCACACAAAAAAATAAATAAAATATGTGCATATATTATTAGTTTGAAGTCAAATAATTGTTCAATATATATCCCAAAGGCAACTTTCTTCAAAATGGTAATTATTTCAAAAGAGGGCCTCGTCACAAATCGCTAACGCCATGCGCCACTCAGTTGTCAACCAGCGGTACCTTTATCCTATTTCATATTTCGCTATTATATCGCCGTCAAAACGACAATCGGCATTACCTTTGCCATTTTTTTTGTCTATTCTTTTGTGATGGGGGGTCTAATGGCCCCTTGCCAATTTTTTTGTTAGAATACAGGTGGAGTGTGCGCTGAAGGGTTCGCCATTGTTGCTATTTATTGTAGAATAAACTAATAATGTATTGTGCTGTAATCAGCTATCCTGTGTTTTCGTATATTTTGGGTTGTCAGATACGCCATTTAAGGGCCCCGAGATTTCTGGACCCCTTTTATATGTCAATAAAATGTTGATGCGTTTATTCTAGTTGAAATCAAAATAGTTTGTTTTTAGTAGATCAGTGTGTAATGTATAGATTTATATTAAATATAACTTTCTTTAATATTAAGTTATAAGATTGTAGGTTTAAATTAAGCAATAGTAATTTAAGAAAGTCAGTACTAGTTTAGTCAGTACTATACAATATTTTTATTATTTGTTAAAAAAAATATTGTACCTATTTATTTTTTAATATACTGTATGATTATTACGTAACATATTCTGATATGGTTAAAATTTGTATTAAAAAAATAATTAAGTACACGTTGGAACATAAATAATATTTCCATTATGCGAAAATAAAAAAACGATAATTGTAACCAACAAAATGTCGACGTTAATGAAAAATTTGTCAAAATTTGTTTTTTAAGACACCTGCCATTATATACAGTATTATATATAAACATTTCCAGGATATACCTACATGAATAAATTTACATATTTTATTGTATAAATACTACGATATTATACAAAATATCTGTTCTCATTTCAATAAACATTTAATTGACGAACTGGTTTTTTATTGTTATAATAATACGTTTCCTCCTAAATTTACATACAAAATGCTCAAATTGTTGAGTATTGTAAGTTTGATATCGTTTTATTATAAAATATCTTACTCTAGATCTGTCTCATGGATTTTGAATAATCTTAGATAATTTTAAAGTTATCCTCAATTATATGACATCATATTTAAGGTTTTTTTTTCTGTTTTTGCCAAAAATAATATATATATGAATAGTCTAAAGAACATTTGCCGAAAACTTTACAACAATGAAATATATATTATAGAAAGTTAATCAAGTTATTATATAATATTAAATGTCAAAATGTAACGTAAATAGAGTCATAGAAATGTCAATATTTCGAAAAAGCAACGTGATACGAAATATAACTCCCGAAGAACTCAAAATCCCAATGAAAAGTCAATATTTTAAAACTTATTTAAATATTGTGGACTACGTAAATATATTTCACTTTCATAAAAAATAATACCAAAACAGCTAAATAAAATAAAAAATATACACTAAATATGTAATTGTAAGAATCCCTTTCTTTTATTGTTTTTCATACATTATTAAATGCATTATGATTTTGAATATAAATGTCATTAAAATAATGCTAAATAAAATGGCGGACACGAGTCCTGTATGAAGGTGATACCTGGCGTGTTTGTAAACAGCTACAAATTAGTTGCATTGTACCATAAGTGGTACAAATTGAGATCGTTCTATAAATTATGGGAAAATAAGATAAATGGATAAATAAGTAACGATGCGGTTGTGTGGAAAAATAATAAAATCTTACTTACACTGTCACGTGGTACTAACTGTCAATAATTTTGACACATTTGAAAAATACCAATATCGTTTTGTTCAAGTAATGATTTTACAGTTAAATGTTATATAAATATATAATTAAATATTCACAAAGTTATCATTATATTAGATTTTATAATATTCTGTAATATACTTGACTTAAAATTAAAATAAATGTCATTTAAAGCCGTCACCAACAAAAGAGAGACGGGATAGTTTGGTAGCCATTAGCGGCTAATCTGTAACGGTAGCCAGCCCTGATCCAACTGTACTCCAATAATCTCGTTACATACGAATGGCTGAACGCATTCATATCAGGGTTGAATGATTCTTTAGACTTGTAAAAACACCGCCATTTTTTGCTTGTGTTTATTAGAATCACCGGTGATGCGGACGTAATTGTTTGAGAACTCTTATTTTTTGGTCATATTATTATATGCACTCTAGTATTTATAAATTATGCTAACTGAACCTGCAGTGTTAGGTTTTATGCCGGTCACGTTAAGGTTTGCTTTGACCCGTAGAGATCAAATTGACAGTAAATAAATATATTTAATATATTAAGAATTTGTAAATATGTTCGAGATGACAAGTTGTATATTAGTAATTATTAATATATTTCTAAAAGGTAACTCCATTTCAGCTCGTACGAGTTAACTCGATTGGGACAGTGCCAACCTCTCACAGAAGATCCACATGAAGTACAGATTACAGCTGTTTCATATGGTGTTGGAGACAGATAGAAGCCGAAATCTTCTCTTCTCCCTGTCCCAGTCTCCTCTTATAGTCATTGCAATGTCCTACATTTGTAGATGTTCCTGGACTACACCACCAAACACGACGGGAACGCTCATCTACCACCTAATATTAGAAACTACAAAGCGTATCCCACATAAAATTTCTCCAAATAATTCAAATAGAGTTCTAATTTTCGAAACATATTTTTTCGTCATCATGTATTTAGCAGCACGGTTAGAATTCGCTACATCAATCATATTTCATTGTCGGCGCTGGGCGGGAGAGCATTTCTTTGAAGAGAAAGCGACGATACGAAATACGTAAATAAACCAAAAATTCACGCTTAATTGGACATTAAATAACCAAGTTTTTATTGCATTTTTATGACTACGGTATGATGTTTTTTTTTTTTTTGGTTTTTGAAATGTCATATTTTATTCTATTCTAGCAAGTTTTCTTCAGTTCAATTTATAGTTATATTATAAAAAAATAATGGTAATTTTATAAGCTTGTATGTGAAGGATATACATAATTTACTGACACTATTTGAAAATGTACATATACTATTTTTGTTTGAAATATAAATAATTCAAACGATTTTTTTTTTACGTTTTATGCTACCCTTTGTGCCTTTACAGTACAAGCGAAGCCGCCGGCAACAGCTAGTAGGTACTTCACAAATATAGCAGTCATTCCTTTATCAAACAGAAGGATGCCTCTACATTAAGTCATCATTTATTAAATAATACTTTGCCAAAAAGTTTAAGAAAACGCACCGTCATATCCTAATGCATTCGTCACAAAATACGTCGCGTCATCGGAGGACTCACCCGCTGTCCAAACACAGGAATACTGAAGACAAATGAACTTTTAAATGATCCTTTTTGTAATGAAAGATAAAATAAGAACATAAAAGTATTTAGACTTTTTTTACGTCACAATTATTATCATTAAAGTCACAGACTACATTTACTTTTATTCTTTTATTTTATTTCTTTTACAAAAATATTATAAAATTCGACTTCACACTATTCGTTAAATCGGCGTTTATATTTTAAAAATCAAATATTAAAACAGGTAGCCCTTCTTGAAATATATTTATTATTCTTGGACGCAATCAAATAAACTTAAAACTGAAACTCAATTTGCTTTATGGTATAGACGAAGATACTTTTGGCGCCAAAATATAGACTCTATAGTCTATGCTATACGATACATTCATTCGTTTTAACTTGTCAATCTATAAAGGGACTAACGAGGTGGGTTTTAATTATTTTTAAACGTGTGTTAATTTAGTTTTTTGTTGCGGAACCTTTGAGCGGTGCCTTTATGTTTTTTTCGTTTGTATAATCTGTGAAATGGCATGTTAGCGCCATTTACTGATCTTTTTTTAATTATAATCGATATTCGGACGTTTCCGGTAATTTTGTTATGGCCACCCAGATTTAGCGACATTACTAACGGCTTTGTTTGTTTATAAATATATCATAAACATTATTCATGAGGGTCGTTATTAAATATTTATGTGTATATTTAATTATCTTATCGTGATCACTATATGTGTAAAATCCTTGAAGCTTCGCGAGGCGACAGACATTATAAACTAATAAAGATTATACTCGTAATATAATTTAATATTTCTCTTTTATATTATTATTTACTATGGAACAACTATATTATTTTTCATATTATTTTGTTAACTAGTTAGGTATTTCAAAACTTGCTTCATTCAACAATTATCAGTATAATGTTACCATATATATGAGTTGGCTTGACTGAGGTGGTACCACCCTCTTTTATCAAAATGAAGTAAATATTACAGATTATATCGTTCGCCGAATAAGAGAGCCAGACGCCTTACTTCTCCCCTTTCCATTCCTGTGTCCTACTCCCCTTCACCTCCCCCAGTTCCTCGAGGGTGGTAACGCATCTGCATTTCTCAGAGTTGGACATGTCCATGGGCATCGCCACTTACCATCAGGTGGAACGTCTGCTCGTTCACAACCTCATCAAATAAAAAAACTGTTTAAATATTTCGAAAGAAATATTTTTACATATATAATAAAAACTTTGATTATCCAGTCTTGGTGCCTTGGTATTTTACAGCTTATTAGAATTATTATTAAAAAATATATTTAATATATTAAACTTGCATAAAGTAAAAACGAAGGTATAAACATTCAAAAATGTACCTATATTCGTTTTCAAATAAGACAAGCCAGAATCCATAAACCTTTGTCTGTCAAAGCATCTGTCAAAAAAGGCGGGAGTCTATACAGAAAAAAAAGTTATAATATATTTTTAAACCACAAACAAAGAATAATATAAAAAAGGTTGCGTGTCTTTCAAGTACATAGGATACAGCCGGTGTATAATTGTACATAATACCTATGTAATGTAATTTGCCTCTGCGCTGCTATAATGACAGGGCGTAGCACGCATGCGCAGTACACGGGAGAGTTTTGGTTTGGAATACTTTTGTGTTTTTAAATAAAATTTCGTTGGGTATTTGATGATTCTTTTTTTTGTGTTATAAATAAATCTAATTTGCTATTTTATATACAATGTCGAAGTTATATGAGGTAGAAAAGGCGAAAAGTATTTGTTTTTTTTTTTAATTAAAATAACGAAGGTTTATTTTTATAGGTTTTATTATAAACAAAATATAAGCAACTATAAAAAATATTACTTTTATCTAAACAGAGATTAAATCACGTTTATTTTAATCATAAAATAATATATATTATAAATAATAATATTTTTACCAAAATCAAGTACTGACAACGCTACGATGTAAAAGACGTAAAAACAATCGAGTTTCCTCGGACGTGATTGAAGCCGTCTATTTTTGTACGCTCAGACAGAAATGTATACTTAGAAATATACACATATTGCATACATCTATTATTATTTATTTAAAAATAATTTTGTATTTATAATTCTTTTTATACAAATAAATGCTTTTTTTATATACAAGTTTCGTACTACTTCTTGTATGAGTGGACGCGGCTTTCATTAGATTCTCTCTCGCTCGCACTGTCTCTGTCTCACTCACACGCAATGTCTACTTTTACTTTCTAAGGAAAGTAAGACTAAAATAATTTATCATCGTCAAACAATTACTTTGATCTACTTTAGTTTTTTCTAAGTTAACTAATTAAGTAAGTAAATTAATCAAAAAATAAACTCGCGTTTCGTAAATCTCTCTAAAAAACTCAATTTAGAGGAATATATATAATATAATTATTTTAAATTGCAAAACATATTTTTTGTATGAGTAAGAAAAACGAATAAACTTAAAATAATATAATCCTATTATTACAAGTAACCGCAAAAGAATACATTTTAATTTCTAATCGAAAAACAACTAAATAAAACATTTAAAAAAAAACACAACTATGTCAATAAATTAAATAATTGTGATATTCTAAGAAAAACCACAACATTTATTAATATAAATTCTCGGAAGAAAGAAACATACATACATATTAATAACTAATAAATTAATTAAGTTTATACTTATAAGGTTGAGAATATATTTCTTAGACCTCTAGTGACCTCCAATATAGCATTAGGTACCTTCAAGACTTGAGTTATCTGAAGACACCGTATGAACACTGACGAGCAAATAAAGGTACATACAGTTTATACTAGCTATTGCTGTGGCGAGTTCATTTTCCTTCCTTTTTTGTATATATATAAATCAGTTTTTATGAATAAGACTATTTTCAAGCAAAAATAAAAATTCGTAAAATATTTCAGAAGGAACCATACAACACACAAACAGACATTGTTTTGATGCCGATAATTTTGATAATTAATTACTCAACATGTAGTAATATATTACACTCATTTATTATTATAAATGCAAAGATTTAATTTTAAGCCGGTATTTTTTCGTAAGAATAATTATATAAAAATATCTTTAGAAATTCCTTAACTGTTTTTTTTATGTTTTTTCATCATAGTTTTTCTATTTGGGCCTACCTACTATTAAACAAATTTAAGTATATATTAATTTTCTATAAAAATTATATTAATATATATATTAAAAAGTATATTAAAAAGTATATTTTTTTCGTCCTCAAGTGTACCAACTACAGCCGCTGACACTGCACTTACTACCAAAATTGTACCAAATATATGTAACAAACCATTTTATACTTTAATATACTAGTAATAAAAATTAGAATCAAATAAACTTATTAATAACAGAAAAAGTTTCATTGAAAAGGCATTAATTAGTGTCGTCTATCTTAGCTACCTGACGTTTGAGTGTTTGTCTTTTTGTTAGATATCTCTGTAACGTATGAGAATTAAGCAATTTATATATATATATATATATATATATATATATATATATATATATAAATTGCTTCGTCTGTAAAAACGTATATTTAATTTTCTACATTGTCATTATAATGTACTTTTTACCTGAGCAAAGCGATTTTTTATTACTTATTGGTAATTAATATACCTACATATACCTTGTATGCTGAATTCTAGGTAAAAAAAATGTCTTGTAAATCAGGTAATGGTTCTTGAGTTAGGGCCTACAAACGGACAGACCTGTTTAATATTTATAAATCAACGATGTTGAAGTGTACCTATATTTCTTTCACAACAAAGCTTAAATCTAGTTTAGATACAAAAGCTACAAAAACTTGAACGAAAATTATAACAAATTCGGATAACATTGGCGCGATGGCTTATACGTCACAGCGCCGGTACGTTATAACAATGAACATAGGTTGAAATCCTGCCCAATATTATTTTCTTCATACATAAATTTAATTGTCAAAAAGTAATTTAATTAGCTTTTGCTTAAGGCTCCATCTGAGGACTATAAAATTAAATAATTACTCCATTGAATATGACGGGAATCGGTTTTGTAGTTTAGGAGTTACACGGTCACTAGAAACACCGACGATATATTATAGATATATATAATTTATAAGTCTATAAAAATAGCTGTTGAATATATAATAAATAACTTAGTAATCAACGCTTAGTTTATTAACCCATGAGTATTTGTAAAACAATACTTAGACAACAGATAATAACTTTGATAGAAAACGGCTACGAGCGGTCGTTAGTTGCGTAAGATTCAAAAACCAACCAATGTACAACTCATTTATCAAACTCACTTTTAAATAACTATATAGTTTTTTGTCTGTACTATTTTATAATTTGAACCTTCTTAAATAATATTAGCCGTAGATTAAACTAAAAATATATTATGATTCTTAATTTCTTTAAGTATACAAACATTATTTATATATATTATTTAGACTATATTAGTTTTATTTTTATAGTATTTTATTTTATATATATAAATAAACGCACAGACAAAAATATAAACAGTTAAAGTCACTTTCACACGCGAGAAAACAAAAAGCCCAGAGCGGAAGAGAATAAGATTAATTGCTTTTTAATTCGCCATCTTATTTTGGATGTGTCATGAGTGACGTGTGTTCTTTGGCGGGAAAATGTTTTTTTTTCTTGTTCCGGAGTAAAGTAGTTTGTAGTACCGTTATTATAATATCATCTATTTCATTTATATAGGTAATAAAAGTATTTTTGATTGTATAAGATAAAATGTATATTTTTTGTAATACAAATGTAAATGATAGATATTTATCAAGCTATTAAGTCACCTATAAAATAGACAGGAGTGAACACAAATTACATTCAGGCTGATAAACACAATATTTAATGTAATCCAGTCTTACTATCACGCGCAAAAACGTAATTACAAGGTAATTATCAAGGAAAATCTTACGAAACAATGGACAATGGCGGCGGGAAAAAATAGCTCAGATAATCCAAACGTGCGAGGAATGAATTGACGGTGACATTTACATAATATTTAAGGTATGGAGGCTTGTGACACGCCATCCAGCCAGGACACGCAGGACATACAACCAGTACCACGTCTAACCGCAATGCGACGAGGACAAGTCAGGACACACCACCATACCATCCCTGTCTACCATCTAAAGTCTTTATTAATCCCGATTTCTGTTATTATCTCCAAATCTCTACTTAGATTTTTTGGTATAACAAAGCAAGGATCTACGGTTACCCAGATATAGTAAGGTTATTACAATTAATATTAACAGCTTAGTAACTATATATGTCAAATAATAAATAAATGACAAAATTCAGGTACTTATATGAAGTTTCAGAGCGTAAGAGCACGAACTGTGACTTAAACTATATTCAGTTTATAGAAAGTAATGTATTTATTCATTTATTATTTTTTTCAACATCTACTTATATACATTATATATATTTTTTTTAAATCCAAAATATAACAATTTATATAATCTGCACATTTAAATTAATAGTAATGAATGCAAAGCTGAATATTGAGTATGAAAAAAAATAAGCTACATATGATACAGACCTCTACACAACAGCTTTTGTATCAAAATGTACATATATATATATATAGTATTGTGCGTCTATTTGTAGGTTTATTTACTTGTTATGTAACATTAAGACAGATTTTGACGATATTCGGTGTAGTGATAGCGTATTTCCCGTGTCAATACAATGTTAAGTAACTACGAAAGTACCTACTTTTTAACTCGATTTTTTTATATATCATATAATAAGTTTGAACCAAAATTAGAACAGAATTATAAGGATTTTATAAAATGGTTATGTATTGATAGATATTACATATTACTAAGAATTTGGCATCTGATGAAATTAAATTAAATAAAAATGGTCTATTGATTAAATCCTTGTTTACTAACAAGCTCCATTGCTGAGATTGGTGGTCTTTATCTATGAACCGCAGATATCCTCATGTTTTTCTATCAGGATCGGAAAATATAATTTATGAAGTAAATATATTAGCATGACCGAGAACCGAACAAGGGACCCTACCAATGTGTTTAAAGTTAGATATATCTTTGATAGTAGATATATTTTTAATATTCTGATACATTTCCTTCCAAAAACTCGACATAAATAAACCTAGGCTCAAAGACTTCCAAACGAATCCAATTTGTTACTACATACTGGTATAAAAAAGTATTCCATTGACGATATTTCAAAATATATATAGGTACTTATTTTATTTATGTTTTTCAAGTAGTAACAAATATAATTTAATAATTTATATTTTTATAATAAATTGAGTAAAAGATTTTAGTGAACACATATCATCTAAATAGTTATATTATTAATGAAATCCATTGAATACAATATATGTACCATTACTTGGCGCCGGGGCGTGTCAGATCTACAAAAGCCAAGTGTCAGCGGCGCCAGAGCTTTTCGTTTTTGACTTTTGTTTTTTTTTCTATCGACGCGGCAAATGTACGGTAATTTAATTAGTTAATGGCTGATTTTAAGGCGTTGTTTTTGAAAATATATGATATTAGTATTATTCTAAAAAATATTATTGCCTATTAAAAAAATTGACTATATATTTTATACAAAACAAAATTAAAAACTTATAAGCTATTTATGTAAGTTACAATCGTTTTTAAATCTTTTACAATTTTATTTGTGTAGTATCAGCCTAACTGATAGGCACTAAAAATTAGTCATCAGATAAATATTCGTCTTTACAAATATAATATATGTACCATCGAAAACTAACATTTTTGTACAAAAAAATAGATGCGCTGCCGCCAACAATTAAGCTGGCCCTCTGGAATACGTAAAACCTCAAATGACTGTAATTATAAGCGATTTTATTAAAAAATAAAAACTCTATACAAAGCACGCGCCGCGCCCTCGAGCTAAAGATGGCGCCACTGGGATTTGGAGGGAAATCTAATGACATTATAATATATGTAGCTTTTTAAACATATACTATTTTTATAAAAAAAATATCTGTTTGGTTTGTTCTATGAATGGCCGCTATCAAAGATCTTAATAGATCACAGGTTTGAAATTATTTATCTCATAATTTGATGATAAAAGAATGAACTATTCTGTGAAAGTAAGATGAAAAATCTTCATAGTGATTTTTTTATAGCGTTATCCATTCATAAGTACCCAGGCTTCCGACACTGGGCCTCTTCTTTAAGCATTGTATTGTGCAAAAAAAAAAAATATATATATTTTATGTTGATATATATATATATATATATATATATATATATATATATATATATATATTTGTAAAATACTAAAATAATCTCAGCAAGTCTATATAAAACCTGAAATGCTGTCGATGGTGTTTACGTCTGCGTGGTTCTGCTACATTTAATATTGAAGAGAGACTTACATTTATAACCTATTGTGGGCTTACTTAACGTACGTTTTAAAAAATTGAACAAGTTTCCTGTAAGATTTATTCGTATCGTTTTTTTGCAAATATATTAGTAGATATACGGAGCTTTTGTTGAATTATATAAAAAGAATAAGTCTTCTATAAATAAATGAACATTGGTCACACTTTATAATGTAGCTAAAAACTTTAAATAGGCCTTCACTTCACAAAGTCTACATATTTAGGAAATGATATATTTTTAATAGATCTTGAGACTGTTGAACCCAATCATCTAAAACACCGTCGGGTATAATTTGCAAAAGGATTCGCGATCAATAAAAGCAATTATATACACAAATCTTTAAAATCGACCATTTCTCTATTATTACTTTTGTTTCGGCCGACACAGGTAAAAGTAACATTTTTTTCGAAAGCCCTTCCCGCCGAAGCACGAGTCGGGCGCCATCTTTGTTTTTTTTTCAATTCTGCGGTTGCGTTTAGGATAGAAGATTGCCGTAGGCCAAAACAGTCAGTCAAAAGTCACGCGTTCGGAAACTTGAAAAAAAAATGGAAAAAATATAAAAGGGTCGTGAATGATATAGTTTTTTCGTTAAATTAGAGATTTGGAGCAAAGGTTTTTTAAGGAGAAATTGCGTGCTGGACGCCTTTAATAATACGTCTGGTGATTTAAAACTTTTCGGAACTTAGGAATAAGACTTTTTTTTATTCTAGGTATCATTTAGGAACGAAACCGAGATCCATTTATATATCGTTATTGAAACCTTTATTCCGCTACCACAATAACATGTATACTGAAAATAAATAGATGTGTTTAATTGTTTGTAGAAAAATTTAAATGTTAATGTTTACTATATATTAATGGTAATATTCAACATTGTAGTCTTAATTATATGGCATAATTACACTTCTAAGTTTTACTATTATGTCATAGACCCCTACAAAATTTTTAAAGTATCGTATATAGACGTATTATAAGTATAATTTATATAATATTCTTAATCGTAAATAATCGTCAACATGTTATTATTTTGCCTTCTTTGTCTCGTGTCACAACGGGTCCAGGCACTATCATTTATTTTTATTGTCACGGTCGTCTTATTATCCGGGACACATCTTAAAAATACGCGTACCAGGTCCACAATATGCTTAACTTACAATAATGAAAATTCATCTATCCGGAATATTTCTACTAATGCTGTGTTGTCATACAAGTTAGTTGTTATAAAACTATTTACTTTTAAATTTTATTTAACTGCATTTATTACCTTAATTATTTTAACAGACATATTTTTTTACTATGTAAGTACCTATATCTTTTTCTTAAATAGCTAATTCAGTTCGAATATATAAACAGGTTACATATCAATAAAATATCAAATTATAAACAAAATGCTATAGGCATTTAGATAAATTGTTGATGTTTATTAATTATATTTTTTGAATAAATATTGCAACGCCTTCAAAGATAAAATTAGCAATAATAACTCATTGTGATTATTAACAGCGTTGATATCACTTGTACAGGGGCTTTACTGTACTTGTGTTCAACTTTGCTGGATGTTATTATTATTTATAGAGGTTATTTGTTAACATTCTATTTTTTCACTTAATTATAAAAGCTAATTATTTATTTCTAAAAAGGTTTGAAGAATTTTACACAGATTTTATACAGATGATATAAGCATGTTTCGGAAAGTTGGAACTATGTGTCAAAACACCGGTATTGTCAAATGTGATTGACGTTATCCAAATATTATCATTCTTATAACTTTATATTTTCCATAATCAGAGAGTCAACAAACTCCTTTACACTTATTTCAAATACATTTTTATTTTTATTAAAATGGCACGTAATATTCTTAAGCTGGGAGCTCTAGAAGCACAGAGGACAGCGTTTTTACTTTGTGATATACAAGAAACTTTTAGGCCTCATGTAAAACACTTTGGAGAAGTAGTAAAAGTCGCAAATAAAATGGTTTGTATTCATTTGTTACATAATACGATAAAGTTGTCGTAAAATCAAGTTTTACTAATATATGTTATTATGATAAATTGTTTGAATTAAATTTACGATTTCATAATTATTCTGTTAAAGAAATGGTATTAAATACGATAAATATAAAATAAATAACAATATTGTTTACATCAGTGACAAAAAACTATTCATTCTCATCAATTGAGCCAAAATATTAAATGATAAATTAACTTGTTTATAAACTTATAAAAACTATTTCTCCAATTCCAGCTGGAAGCTGCAAAGCATTTCAATATACCAGTGTATATCTCAGAGCAATACCCAAAAGGTCTTGGTCACACCACAAAAGACATAAACACAGAGAATGCTGCACTTGTCTATGAAAAGACTAAATTCTCCATGTTCACACCAGAACTACAGCAGAGGTTGAAGAAAGATGTACCCAACTTAGGCTCAATAGTACTCTTTGGCATTGAGGTGGGTAATTGCAAAATATTTTAAAGTCACTCTATTTAAATAAGAAACACTATAAGAGAAGAGTGTGACCGAATAAGACTCAAATGGAATGTGTGATGGTCCTTGCTTCTGGACCATCACACATTCCATTTGAGTCTGTATAGAGATGATGACGGTAGAAAAGTGGGGAAGAGTTTGACATATTGGTTCAATCTTTGAGAAAGGTCATTATTTTTGAGATGTAAATATTTAGGTTTTTTCCAGGCCCATGTCTGCATTGAACAGACGGTAATAGACCTACTTCAAGAGGATCTAACTGTTCATGTAGTAGCTGATGGAGTGTCTTCACGATCCTTGATGGATAGAGGTCTGGCATTACAGGTTTGTTAATGCAACATTATTGTATTATGTATGTTATTATATATAATATTACATTTTGCTAAATTAATTATTGTTGTTACATGCTGCTTTAACATTTCTGACTGACTGACAAATTATTGTCATTTTAATCATCCTTTCAAAAACGGATAACCATTTTGAGAATAGTACATATGTGAATAAGCACTTTACAAACCAATTTGTAAAATTACATATTTGAATTACAGTATTTTATTATTCATATATTTTTTATGTTAAACAGCTCTTAAAATATTGGTAATAATTTGTAAAAAATCAATTTAATGTTAAATAATAACTTGCCTATAATTTTCTAAAACACAATAAATAAATATAATTCAATCTGGTTACGGATGTTAGATTTGCAGTTTGCTTACATTTTGACTTATTAAAATTTATGTTGCAATTTTGGTAGAATTTTTTTTATTAAAATACTAAATATTTTTCTAATGTCCTTTCACATTATTTATCCTAATGTTTATAAACAATTGGATAAAATATAGTTAAATATCTATCTACCCCTCAATTTGCATGTTTTGTTACAGCGAATGCAATCTATTGGCTGCTTTGTTACAACAGCAGAGAATGTTCTTTTTAAACTTTTAAAGGACAAACAGAACCCTGCCTTCAAAAATATTTCTAAACTAAATAAAGAACCCACTTTGGATACTTTTTTTAATGTCACTGCAAAGCTCTAAATATTCTTGTAAAACTTGTGTTAATAAAATTAAAATTTGTTATTATTGTTTTGTTTTCTGACCCAAGCAACAAATTTAATTATATATTTATTTATTTATATAATACATGGTTAATTGTGTGCTAAAATATGGTGCTTAGACTATACCCATTGGAAATATATTTTAGTTTCTTTTTTTTTACATAATATATTTGTTTTATCAACAATAATTCATAGAAACCAACTTTGATTAAAAATCAACATGAAACCTTTTAAATATACATAACTAATGATGAATTATTTCATTTTCAGAGACTACAATCAATTGGTTGTTTTGTGGGCACTTCGGAGAATGTGCTCTTTAAACTTCTAAGAGATAAAAGTCATCCGGCTTTTAAACAAATATCTAAACTTAACACAACACCGACACCTGATAAATTTGGAGACACTAAAGAATAAAAAGAGGAAAATTTCATTATTATAAACATGATACCTTGGGTCTGAGAGGCGTTCAAATAATGAATTGGTTAATACTTATTTTGTAAGACAAAATGGTAAAAATCAACAAATATATTGTAATAAACTTTATTTTTAAATGTAATAATATTTTATAACTTAATAAAGATATGGAAATGTAGTTTTATTTCAGCAATGACCACTTCAGTTGTTCCCGCGCTGATTGCAGTACCTGAAAAAATAATAAATATTTAACTTAAAATAAATATAATTGATTTGATAAGGGATATATAATTAAAGTATAATCAGAGCCGGAACGACTTCTAAATCGATTTCTCTTATATATTTGAATGAAATTATTTTCACTTTTTAATGTGGGATACATTATCTCAATAAATAATATAAAATTTTTCAATAACAACTTAACTAATAATAACGCATGTGATAGGTTGGTTATAACGTTACTAGAAATATTATGGGGCCAGTGTGTAATAATTATAATAATATTAAATCTGAATGAAAAACAATCAACTTAAAGATTAATTAATTAATTAAAAATTAATTTAAGCACATTAAATTAACTTTTATATCAAGCCGAAATATAAAATAAAAATGCCATTGTACCCATGGAATGTTACTTATATAAATCTATCTTGAAAATATTTTACTATTGTTACAAGATAGATACGTTTAAAAATACAGGTTATTGTTTAGGTTTATTTATATTTAAACTTTCGTTGTCCATGATGACTTATATATTTATCCGGCTGCATGAAGTTGTTGGTATGGATTCGAAACTAGTCGGGCAAATTCCGATAAAATGACCTGAATACAGACGGTTAAATATACAATATTGGTAAACGTGTATGGTGCTTGATGAACGGCATATTTTTTGAATCTAAATAAAACTACTAATCTATCCTTCAAAATAGGGTTAAATAAAAACCAAAATAAACAAAAAGCACGATATATTATAATAATAAAAAAATAAACAAAGTAACAGATTACTCGAAAAAGATTTAGACAGTTCTGAAATTAGCCGTTTCACAAATATTTGCATTGTATTGTTTTCAGAGCATTCTAGATAATTTTCGATAACTAGGAATATTTGTTTGTTATGTACCGTCTTTTCTTGTTTTAATATTAGATATTCATAAAGTCGTACAGAACCTGAAATATGGAAGTTAAAATAAAAATATACTAACATTATGCAATATATAAAAATATACTAACATTTCGAGAGACAAAAGCGTCAAGAGAGAGCTTAAAACAAAAGTAAAAACAAATGGGTGCTACATGGAGTGAAAATAAAAACAATGAATTACTACATAATATTAATGGTTATGGCACAATTTAACTAATTCTAATCAATGAATGTTATAATTAATTATTCATATTTTGTTTATGATAAAATATTTAAATTCGTTTTACAAACGGATAATCACGTAACATAACTTACTGTATTTCTTTTACATATTAAGATGAATACGAAATTGTATTTAGTAGGGAATGACAATAATGACAGTTATCATTTAAGAGAGCAACTTGTCTATGAAATCTGTCAATCTGTCAAAAGTTAAAGCTAAAATGTCAAAGATTGTCCGTCAAACCAAATTATAATCAAATTATAATCTGTAATTAGATTAATCTGTAATTAATCATCTTAAACGTTAAAAATGTCATATAAAACCAACTAATGTCATATAATATTAAACCAAAACAAATGTTTGCAAGAAGAAAAATAGCAAAACATTGACAAAACAAAAATAAAACAATATAGTTACACAATCTTAAAATACACTGTAAATTAATTGTGCAGTATTAAGTTACAACACTAATTGTACTATATTTGTAAAATATACGTATCTGCTAAATAAAAATGAACGTACAAAAAGCACACTGCTATCACAACTTAAGTCAACCGGTCTGACAGACCGCTGGACGGTTAACCGGCGGTCCGTCAGACAGGTCTACCAGAACAAGTCGTTAACGCGCTGCATTACCTGCACCACGGTCTGCTCGCCCAGAGGCACGTCCTCTCCTCGAAGCGCCGCGCGACCCACTATGGACGTCGGGTCGGAGTCCAGGATCACACTAGACATGGATATATAAAAAAACAAATAATATAATTACCTAAAATAATGGAATGAACAATGTTAAAAATAAATATTAATCCATCAATAATGAAACTGAATTCTGCTAATTATAATATAGTATTGTAGAAACATGTGTTTAAAAATAATTTGTAGGATGCTAGGAATGAAATCATTTAAAATAATAAATATATCTACAATAGAAGGAGAGAGAATTAAATTGATCAATTTAGCAGGACTGAATAAAATTAATTTAATATAAAAAATAATTATAACCATTAGACTGCATATAACAGCATAATCTTTTTAAAAAAAAAGGTATTACACAGCTAACATGTTTAAAGACGTCTTATAAAAATAGAACCACTTATAATTATTAAAAAAAGTAAACTTACCCTTCCATGTGAATGTAGAATGTTAATCTAGCTCACTGTCAAAGCAACGATGATCCCGTGTAGATAACAGGATCATCGTTGCTTAAACGGCAAGTTAGATTCAATATATTCTGTACTCCAGGACCTCAGCTAGTATGATATAATTTATATGTAGTAGACATACATTAATATTTATAAGTATGGATTAATCTCCAACACTGTTCGGATGCAAGTAGAATGTACATAATAAGCTATTCCTAATATATATTTAATATTTCAATCATGTTAAGAAATCTAGAATGGGGTAAATAAAAATATATTATAATTAACCCAAATATCTCATTTTAAATATAAAACTCACCCTCCGTCACAAATCTCGTCAAAGGCGAGCATTACAGCATCCAAATTGTCCATCAATATCCTCTTCTCAACGTTGCGTCGCAGCAAGATGCTGACTGACTCGTACAAAGCATTCAGTACAGATTGCAGTATCAACTGGAATTAATACACAAAAACTATAATTTACACACAAACGTAAAGAACAGATTGCGTTACTTCCAACGCCTCTGATTTAATGTATTACATTATTTAATAGGGTTATATGTCAAGTATAAGATTTGAGGTATTGAAAATTGTAATACCGTGGGAGCCTTGTGGCCGTAATAATAAATATGAATCAAAATAAAAGTATTTTTAAGTAAGCCTTGTTATCGCCAAGATGTATATATAATCAAGTAATACAATTCAAAACAATAATTAGTTTTAAAAATTGTATTTTATTATAAAATTATACTTGCTTGAATAAAGAAGTAATTTACAATACTTTATCTAGTTTCTTAAACTCTTAATTACTTATACCCATTAGCATAGATATCATAAGACCTGGAGATATGTACATAGCTTAATAAAAGAAAGTTTTATTAAGTTAAGTGATTCTAAAATATTTACCTCATTTTCATGTGAACTTCCCATTACATAAAAGAACAGATCAACATTGCTCTTGTAGACACAGGTCAAGCCTTCCAGCATAATGATCTCTGCATTAGCTCTGGAAAGGAGAATATCGTCATTTGTTCAATTGTTGAACATGAGAAACCCCTGTATATTTAAAATAAACACTGTTTAACTCAATGGCACAGCATTCGCGAAAACACTGCAGATATGTTTTGCTTTGTCCTTGTTTATTTTTATTACAATGTTGCTTCTGTATTAAATAATTAATTATGAAGTTTATATAGGTCAAAGAGGAAATAAATACATCCTTCAAATACATAAAAAATCTGGACAATGATGAAAGCTGTTGTAACAGTAACAGTGCCTGTGATATTGGTTATATAGAATTTAATGATGATGTTTTCAGTATTTCAATTAACTATATTTACCGATGTGTTTTGGTGAAGAGGTTCTTTTCAAATGCCTTTTGCTCCTTTGCCGTTGGTAAAACATTCTTGTCATAATACTTGGCAAGGATTCTGTTGCCGTCATTGTCAAGGATGCACATGCCTTTGACAATGTAGAGTGTTGGTTCCTGTAATAATAATTTTGATTTATAATATGAGATTGAAACATTTAAAATATAAAATAAATGGATGAAAGATGTGGTATCAAGGATATCTAATATTGCTTTTACAATTCTGAGTAATTATTAAAGATGGTAAGTTTTTTTTTTTAGAAAATCTTTTGCCTCACTTCATTTATCTTTATATCCTAACAAATATTGTAGCGTAAAATGTCTTCATGGGTTTGAAAACAATAGGGTGGGTCGCCGGTTGCTAAGCTGGACCGGGCAGTGACGAATAGGACTATTCAAAAGTCGTTAGACGTTGTTAGGGAATACCCTAACAACGTCTTTTACGAAGTACGAGATTGAGGGTGCTTTCATCTAAGGGATTTCTGAGGAAGAAATTTACATTATTGCGAAGAATTTCTCACTTACAAAGAGCGATCCCTCCATGGTAGTGTGAACCATTTTAACAAATTACTAAATAAACATATAATAAAAAATTCTGCAAAAAACAAAAAAGAAAAAATTAGTTGCAGTAGGTAAATCCGTCTGCTGGTTTTGGTGTACGGAAAATTGAAATCAATATTTCGATTTATGACGTGCCAAATTACAACATACAACGTTGACATGCGCAGATGCAGAGGACGGACGATCGGATAGCTGTATATGCAAGATCTAAAACAAGTTATCAAATCTTATTTTTTGAAATGACGTAAAAATCAATTGAAGAAAATCACTTCTACCAAGTTCTGTATATTTATTTTATAGAAGAAAAAAAAAATTATATATTACTAAAATAATGCTTGAAACTTTGTTGAGTGAACGGTAATGAGTGGTTGTTATTTATACTTTAAGGTTTGTTTTACAAAAATGTTCTGGACCTGCTGAACATTTTGGGGCTAAAAAAATATCAAAACTAAAATTAGCATTGAAGATCGATGCAAAATTTTATGTTTATACAAATACATAAGTAATATGGTATCTTGGTTAAAAATATAACAAGCAGATCAGTGTTTGTTTCGACATGCTTTCATAAGACTGCATTCTTACAGAAAAATAAGTTTCCAAAATAATACTACTTACGGAAGTAAAAATTAAAGAAATATTCCTTAACTGATTGAAAGCGTCGGTCGTTTGTTAAAAAAAAGTAAAACGTACAAAGTAATCAACATTATTTGTAGTCCAAGTCCAAACCACCAAAGTCCAACCCACATTTTTTTTTTCAAAACCTTATACCTGTTATTTTTCTAATGCTTATATTATATATGACGGCTTTAACATTTTAATAAATTTGAATTTATCTCAATATTAATGAAAATTTGATTTTAAAGTATAGAACAAGGAAAGTAAAAATATAGCTATTTTGTATTGTTTACGGCATTAGTAACGAATTTCATGTCACATGTGGGAGCCAACCACACAAATGTTAATATTCGGTCTGAGTCTTTTGATACATATAAACTTTTTTTGAGTTTTATAGTCCATCTTATCTAAGATGTACTGTTTCACGTTTAATCTTTTGAAGATCGAACAACTTTGTGTTGGCATAACACACATATCTTCAATATTTTTCGAAAATCCATGAGTCTAGTAAGCTATTTTTGTCTTATCACACGATGTACAATTTTTATTTAAAAAATTGAAATTGAAATTATTGAATGAACCAATATCATCATTATATATAAAAGACAGATTTTTCTGAACGTCACAACTAAATCTCTTAGTTATGTCCTTTACAGTGGGTTAGCGACTAACCAAACTCAATTTTATACAAATAATCGGTAAAAAAGTGTGAATAAAAAAGTTGAATATCATAGTAACCAATTTACTTGACACCATCTCAATTTTGGTATCTTTCAATTGGATAAAATCTCGAACGGTACTTATATCAGTTCACTATTCACCATTTATGAAAAAATCGGATAATCACACCAACCATAGACGTTTTTTTTTAAATTGTCAGTTTACAATATAATTTGTTCTAATAATGAAATTTACATCTTAAAGAAATAAAATTTTACGTATGCAATTTATCTAGTCTAAGAAGTTATCAAGGTGAGGAAGGTATACAGGCAAGACAAAATGTAGAAAAGCAAAAGTATTCGTAATTTCAACTCACGACAATATGGTTAGCTCTTTTGATAAGATAGAACAGTCTAAACTGTAAAGCTATTTGACTTTGAAGTTTGAACTAATAATCATAGATGGCACTGAAGAAAAAAACCCTTTTACAGAGTATAATAATATATTTTCATTTTCTCCTTACTTAACTTTGAATTAATTTGGTAAATAAAGGTACAGACATAGACAGTTATTACCACAGACAAGCTGTTGATTAAACTTTTCTAGAAAGCACATGAAAAATAAGCTGTTAAGTAGAACATGTCTGAAACATATCCAATGATAAATATTATTATCTTAGTCTATGCTTTTAACTTTTTCATACAGACACACGTCCTACGCCAAACGCCATCAACAAACTAATTGTCATATATTTAGGAAAGATGGCGCTGAGAGTTTCAAAAACTTGACGAGGAAGATGAAGAAGGCTATCTAAATAATATAAAATATATAGACAGACACATATATACATAAATGATGAAGACTTCGACAAACATTGTATTTTTTATGGTTTTAAAGAAAAGAAAGAAGAACAATTGTTTTGTTAAAAAAAAACCACTTTAAAAAGGAATAAATTAATAACGCACCCAAATCCAAGATGTAGAAATACAGCTTTTGTAATGTTTGTCTATTTGTGTTTGTTGTTTGCGTATAGCGAAAAACTACTAAACTGATTTGGATGAAATTTGACCTTATGTCAATACACGAAAAACATACTTATTTCTTCGTAAATTTCCACATATTCGTTCAAGAACACAAAGACGGTAATGTGCATCTTACACAATATTATATGATTATAATAAAAAAAAAATGTAGATAAATAAAATACCCTTCGACAGTTTTATCGAAAAATTATCTCTCAGTTATACACAGTGTAACCCGTCCTAATAACTAATCAATTATTCTATAATTCATTTTCATTTAAAATCCAAACTTTCAGTCGCAAAAATACGCGAGTTACATATTAATTATTTTATTTATACCAAGAGTGATTCCCGGAACTTAGAGATATAAGAGTACGTATTAATATATTAACCACAGTAATATAGAATTCTGAATGATCCTCTAATTAGAGAATCGATATAATTACCTAATCTAGTAATATTGTTATTATTATAGTTCGAATATTCGGTAATGAATATTACAGATGTAATCTAAGTAATTAGACCGTAGTATATTTCCTTGTTTAGACGATAGCAGAGAAGAACAGACACTAGCAGCTTCATAAATCTGGTCTTTTTAAAAGTCTGGACGTTCCGGGATAATATAATAAAGAAACATTAACAGTTAAGCTCCTTTACACTCCTATTAAGGGTTCAATTTTCCAAATTACGATAGTAAAAGCATAGTACGCTGGACTAATATATAGGATATATCCAATATCAGAATTTCTATTAAAATAATATTTTTTCTGTCCTTATTTAGGTCAGCGCAGTATGTCAATTTCTTCCACGCTTACTCTCATACGTCATCTCAGTGGAGACTAGTTTCCCAGCAATATAATTTCTCACGCAATCCATCTATGTCTTCTTCTCTTGTAATCAAAATGTTTATAAAAATGAAATATAAATCAAGTATTGTCCCATGATACTCGTAGAACGAAACAGTGCCAATTGTCAATCATGGAACTAGTGGTATACTTGTAAATATTTAGTAAAATATAACATTTATTTATTTATTATTTATTTATTCTTTAAGGATTGCCAACGGCAGATACACCTTACATTTATAATTATATTACTGGAAATAACAAAACAATTTTAGTGCCTGGCCAATTATAGGCAACCACAGCTTACAATCAATAAAAAAAAAATACAACACAAAAAAAATAAAAAAAAGTTAAAAACAAGAGAAAAACAAAAGAAAACAAAATAATCATATAAAAAAAAAAAAATCAAATATTATCATATGAAAAGTGTTCTGATATTTTCTTCCTAAATGTATTAAAGTTATCATGCAATATATCTACATTGAGAGATCTTGGTAAACTGTTGTATAGACGAGTCATTCTTGTCAGGGGGGAGTTATTTCCTAGATTCGTGTAATGTAAAAGTACAGAGAATAATTTGTAAGTTCCTATACGAGGCAACCTACTTGGAACGGCTATATTTATTTGGGATAATAAATTAGAACAATCGATTTTATTGTTGATTATTATTGATTAATGTTCCGAAATCGAATGATAACGTCCGCTTAGAATCTTATATACTTACTATATTTATGTTTTGAATAATCTTTAGTGTTCATAGACTGCGGCATCACTTACCATCAGATGGTCCGTCTCATCGTTTGCCAACAATAACAAATGACGAATAGGTTGAAATATGTTATATGAGTCAACGATGTCAGACAGACTATCTCATATGTGCCCATTTCATGATACAATTTAAGCCACTTGACCTTGAACAACAGTGAATAGGAATCTCCACCAATTAGAGAGAAGCACTAACTTACAAACAGCCATTTCATTATGCGCTGCGATGTAAGCTAGTTGAGATAGTGTCGCTTAGATTGTATAATGAAATGGGAGCACTAGAAGATTGAAGTAGAGTGGCTACGTAGAGAGAGATAGCTAGATATCTATTCCTTATTGATCTCCTGCTTTAAAGACTCTTCTCTTCTTGCAAATGAGTTTCAGTGAGCACATACAATAAAATACTGTATTTTACAATACCGCTAAATAAAATTATCCAAACATTTTCTAAACAACAGATTACTGTCGCAATAAATAAGGGCGTTATAAGTTTTAATTATTTCGCGCCATTATGACATATATAGCGGATGATGGCAGCCGAGAATAGACAACATAGACGTTCTTTGATGTCATCGAATCAAATTACAAAAGTGAAATTTCAACAAACCTTAGCTCTCAGATCTTATTTTGAACGGAGACTTCTATTTTAGATTATATTTTTATTGACTTTTAAAACGAGACGAATTGTGTTTTACATTTTTATCGTTGTGTGTAAATAATAGGCGGTATTTTGGTAATTGTGTAATTCTGTATCAGTTTTTGTATGAAGCTTTATATAGTGGGGAAATATTTTTATTTTTTCATAGTTTTAGTACAAGATGAATTGAAGTTTATCAGGTATTTGTCCGAGGAAATAATGAAATTTTAATAAAAGAAATAGGTAGATACTTTTTGATCACTAGCTATTCCAGGAACTTCATCTCTCCCCTCCAGACTCAGTTTTCCCAAGTCAAAAGTGTAAAATATGTTGACCTAAATCAAAAGTAACACCATACCAAATATCATCAAAATCATTCCATTAGTTTTGTTGTGTTATAGGCCTAATTAGATTTTGGGTTTTTTTGTGAAAATTGTCAAATTATTCGATGTAACAAACACCAATCTTTAGACGTAGCAATAACCCAAAACCCTTACAGATTTCATTAAAATCCGTTCATAAAATTTAAAAAACTATCGTCGTCAGTTTTGTTATATACTAAAAAGCAAAATAATTCATAAATAAACATACCCTACTTTTGAATATTATTGAGTATAAATTATTCGTAAATTTAATCCTTCCTTATTACTCATAATTGATCTTAACTGGATTAAAGATGGTATTTCATCGTCTAATTACGGCGAAAATGGCTCAAAATGTTACTTCGAATAGAATCTTGAACCGTAACGATCTCGGTAAACGATTTACAGGCAAAAAAACAATTAATCCACGCCAGAACTGCTGACCCCATAATCAGTTAAGCCTCGCCGGGTATACAGTTCAGACTGCGGTGGTCGGTTATTTTGGGGTGAACATTCATAAATTTCAAAGACTAGCTTCGAGTAAATCATTTTAACGCCAAAACTGACTTTAAATCGTGTCTTAGTTTTATTTACAGTGACGACTACGTAACGATATTATATATTTTTTATTATTATCTTTATAAAGTTTCTAAGTGCCTAAAATTAATTTAGATTATTTACTAGAAAATTTATTATATTGGAAATTAAAATATATTTTTTATAATGAAATTCTTCGCATGTGTTATTTTACTTTAAGACACTCAAAGTTCAAGATAATATATTATATTGTCATGTACTTAAATATAACAACAATTTAATTATTATCCGTGTGATATAAACAATCTCTCTCCCGTCAAACCGACACTGACACATGTCATGGCGTTACAGAGACAAGTGACAGCTACAGAACTAATATTTCGTATTTTGAGTTAATAGTTATTCAATATTATGTAATAATCTGTGTTAAGGATTTAGATTAAATTTATGAATTATTAAGTCATAAAAATATAGATTTAAATACTTCTCCGTATTAAATAATACTAGTTATATCCCGCAACTCTGTCTAAAAAAAAATAGTGTCTAATAAAATATCTAGTGATTCCTAAGATATATTATTTTTCTTAAAAAGCGATGATTTCTATTTGACTTCTGAAATAGGTATTACCTCTATTTGTTCTTCCCTATTTAAAAAATGTTTCGGTTATTTATAAGAATTTTCATTAACTTTTAACATATTCCCACATTACTTTTACACAATAAAATTTAATGGTTTCTCCAGTTTCCATCTCTCTTATAAACTTACCCACGATTTGTATGTTTTTTTTGTATTTATTGGTTGCAAAAACATTCGGCGTGTAATGATCTACAAGAAAAAAATATATATATTTAACCCTAAGCGTGTGTTTTAAATATTTGCTAATGAAGAACGTAATAGAGATTTCCAAAATATTTCGACTATTTTAGGATTATCAGAAATAATACTACGATCTCCAATTGTTGGTTTATCGTTAATTTTTTTTATAATAATATACGTACTAAATAGATATCGTTATTTAATTATAATCTTCGTGCAGTGTCAACTGCCTTACTACTAATGTATGCAGTAATAAATACTTGTAAAGAAACAAATGATTTCACATTGTTTATACATTTCATAGGCTATAATAATGACAGTATATATTTTTCTAATTACTTGCTAACACTATTTTTCGGTACAATTTCTTTCCGTTATTCAACAGTGAAAAAAAAAAAGATTATTAAAAACATGACTATAAATTGAAATCATGCCTAAAAACTTTTTTAGTGACTCATATAATAACAAAAAACGCACATGATAAATATATAATTGCCTCGTATAAATAACTTTAAATACATCAACTTGAAATAAAATCAAGCGAGTCAAGATGGCTCTTTTATATTTATTAATTTACGCCATTGTGTATCTCGTATTGTACAATGTCACGGTGTTACATAGAACATCGGTTTTTAGAAAGCCGACGATGTGAGACGTGACATTGTTTATGGGTTCCGTATGGATTATTTTAAAAAAATAAATAATACAAAAAACGAAAGTCTTGTTTTGTTTTTTTGTTCCTTTGATGGTTATTATTTATAACTATTCTGGTTCAGGATCAATCTATTTCTGAGATATTATTGATTTTAAAAGGTCTCGTATTTTGTGTCATTTAATAATATATATACATTTCAAAGTCCTTACATTTTTAATTCTAGCATCATTTCTTTTTATATTATATTATATTGTAAATAAAGTCGACGCCTGATGCTACCTTTGAGAAATAAATGCGGGATAGAGGGATGCAGAAGATTGTGACCCAAGAAGAAGATATATAAGCGTAGTTATAATAGCTGGTTACTCTGATTTTCTACACGGGAGTAGTTCCAACCCCCCCTCCCCACTATTTTAATGAATATAGCTACACTGTACTATCCATAAATAAAATGCTGGTTTAACATTTCCCCACTGAACCATAACACTAGCAAATTGACTAGCGTCACAAATCGATTCCTGCCTCAATGACTTCTTAATTGTCAGTCAGGTTTTTATTTGCCGCGCCATTATTGTCTATGATTCCATTGTACAGGCGGAGAGACAAGTGTTTAATTAAAATTAATTACTCATTCACTTGTCAACCTCACAGTTCCTCAGTTTCTAATAGAGTTCAGGCATTCATACGGTGTTTCAATTGTATATTGTATACGGATTATTAATACGAGATTTCTTGTTCTTTAGGTATAGAAATAAGATTTAACGCAAACCCTAATTAATGTGAATATTGACTTGTGTTTATTTCTATCTATGTAAAACTTAGCGAATGAAGTTTGTCTGTTTGTAAAAAAGAATTTGGATGGATTAAATAAAATAATAATAATAATATAATTTTCGCACCCGTCAGTACATCGCGTGTGATTTGGTTATATTTGAATCATGAGCATAGATCTCTATAATAATTATTTAAAATAAGTGTTAATAGTTGCGGTTTAAGCCATGTTTTATATTTTATATAATATTCGTTGAAAAACAAAATAAATAACAAATAAAAATCTTCAATACAATCTTTATGTTACCTCTGGGACTTGGCTTCGTGAAAAAAATAAACTTCACACGTTTTATTTTCACGAAAAAGCTAATGTTAACGTCAAGTTTCTTTGAGTATGATGGATTTTAATAACAGTGAATATGTTTTAACAGATCAGTTAGTCAACACACGTCTTTAATATATATATATATATATATACTATGAGTTCCTCGCGACTTCACCCGCATGAATTATAGTATGAAGGTTACATTTGGAGCCGGATAAAAATAAAATGCTATATATTTCTTTTAAAATACATTATACTAATTGTATATAATGATGATATATTTCAATTCCTTTATAAATGTGCCATCGACAGCAAAAACGTTAGATTATATCTATAAATATGTATTGGTATGTAAAATTTAATGAAATTTTTAAAATTATTAATAGAAATGAAAAATTAAAAGATACCGGCACGGGTTTGAACCCGCTACCTTTGGAAAACCGTCTTGTCACTCTTCCATTTGAGCTAATGTGTCAAACGTACGGGTTGATTTCCGTATGTGATAAAGGCATCAGATACAGAAGCTTAGTTGGTAGAGCGACGGGGTACTCTCCGAGAGGTCGCGGGTTCGTATCTATATATATTAATTAAATCAAAATATATATATTTATTAAATTAAAATATTAAAATAATTTACAAATCAGACTCGTATTTACAGAGATTTTTCTAAACATCAACCATGGACAAACTTTTTAGCATTTAACATTAGTAAAGATAATAAATTGTCTACCGCATTTGAAGAACAACTATAAATAAATTGTCTATGGTTAAGGAAAAATAATACTTGAGGATTTATGTTCTCGATCACACAATTGCCAGCATTCCTTGTAAGGTCAGCTTTCCATAGTTGACTGGACCCAACGATATTTCAATATAGATCATTTAGAAACATCACAGACAGGGTGTTGTTATTTTGTAAAAAAGAAATAGAAATAATTTATTGTAATTTTGAAATTATAATTATTTGCCTTTTATAGTTTCGACACATAATGTTTGTATGCAGGTAACGAGTTTATTTAAAGTAGAATATTCGAATCTTTTTCGTTTGTGAAAGTCCAATCAAAATCGGTTAATGCTTATAAACAATCATACAGTAATAGTCGCCTCGTCTGTCTGTGACAAAAACTGTCTGGAACTTTAATAAAAGTATACTCGTCTCCAGACCATGGCCTATCTGTATAAAAAATACAATAAAAATAGTTTATTTTTTTTGCTTTATTGACAAATAACCAAACATACAAACTTTCACATATATTAACACTTGATATAATAATCTAGTAATGTGTCTATCGAGTGGAAATAAATGGATCGAAATAAGTTTATAGAATATGAAGATATAGTTTAAATTAAGATAATTTCTAAGCAGCCTGTGTATGAGGTGCGCCAGATATTAATATAAATCCGCAGTCATCCATCTCGTCTGTACGTATATAATGAATTCATTATATTTATTAATGTTGCCTTGTTGTTCATAATTGGCCTAACACTTGTATTTTGATATTATCGTACCGTTTTACTGAGATATAATTCAAACATCTAGAGTTTTTGTTAATTTATATATTTATAAGGAAATGTTACTTTATATATGTATTAAAATATATAAATGAAATGATTGGATAAACTTAAATAATTGGTGACTACGTAAATTTAAACTGTGCAACAGATTTTGGTTGCGATTTCAACCTCCGTATAGATAATTTCTTTTATTTGTCAACAACTTAATAATTATTTTATTATATTTTACAGCCCTCAAGGTCTCAAGAGAAATATTTATAAATTTTTTTGACAAAAATAATATTCATCTTCAGCCATTTAAATATAACCGACCTTAGCTCCGCGGTCGAAATATGACCATTTTTTAAATGTAAAGAAAACGTAGGTCCGGCTGTCTTTAAGGACGCGTTTACGAAACAGATGGGTAGTAAATAACATAACTACATTGACAAAGCTATTTACTTATAAAACAGTTGAGTGAAACATAAAAACACAAAATATATATTTGAAAAATAAATTAAATTAAAATAACTAAAATTTTACTTCTGGGAATTCTGGAAATATAAATAATCTTTGGGATACGCTGCTAGAACTAAAAGGGTATGGATTTGTATACATTTTAAATGAGGATAGCTCCTAATTTGAGGGTGGAAGGGGGTGGGGGGGTAGACCGAACGGAGGGTAGTACCTATTTAGGTAATTCGTTTTTTACTATTTATTAATTAATTTAATATTTCAATGCATATTTTCGGATTACTGAACAGGAAAGTTTTAAAATGCAGAAAAGAGCAATATTTTTTTCAACTTTTAGACTATTTCGTTCTGGATTGCGGTGTAATTTATAAGTCGAGCTGATTATTAGTAAATCCTCCTTTAGCTGGAAAAGAAAATACCATTAAATCTGAATAACGAATAAAAATATAACACAATTATAAAATCAAATAACACCTGAAGTTTCAGTATAAAGTTATCAATTTAAATTACAGCATTAGCTATACAATAACAGCTGATTGATAATATTAGTCTGCGTGAGAATACAGCAGACATTTTAACATAAGGACGGACACACACGTACGACCAAACCAGACTTCTTAACACCAGTACTAAATTAAAAACAAAATGGCTGTAATTGCTTATAACCTCTTTTGGGGAATTATTCGCTTTTTATTAACACGCTTTTATTAGCTCCACTTGTATGTGTGCATGTGTGTATGTATTTATGTATGTAAGTATGTATGTATGTGGTTGGGTAACTCTTCTTCGGACTAAGACCCAGTGGCTCATTCATGTTTGTATATCCCACCACTGTATGAGTGTTCGTTGGACGAGCGGTCTGAGGCGCGGGTGTTCATTGGCTCTAGATCCAGTGTTTGTGGGTTCTATTCTCGTCTACAGCAGGAAAAAAATATATATTTTAAAAAAAACTAAAAAAAACGCGCTTTTCAAGCATATCAACTAAAAAGTAAAAAATAATTCACAATTATATTGATGTGCTTCAAAAGCGTGTTTCTAGTTTTTTTTGAAACTGTATATATATTTTTTTAATTCCCAGAAAATAAGAAAGATTGCCAGTCTAGAAATATTGTAGCATCGTCATCGGTTCCAGAATATTCAGGAAAATTCTGAGTATTGAGCAAAAAAAGACATAAAGTAATGGTGAATAACGATAGTGGATGGTAGATTCTATTTATTTATTTTGTGGTAAGGTTAAGCGTATTAAGAAGCTTCAAAGTGCTTTAAATTATTTAAAATAGTAATATATATAATATTTGTGAAACACAAACATAAATTTGTTACATTTTACATATTAAAGATGATTAATAAATGTCTATGCTATTTTGTTTATATTATATTGTTTTTTAAAAGTCTTACTTCAAAAACGTCCGTGAAGGGAGAGCCTTATCAGACAGCTATAACAAAGAAGATGAGTTAAATATGGCGCCCATTATACGACTGAAAGAGACGAGTGATTGCGTGTTTTGTTACAAATTACAAGAAGGCCGACTACATTATATAATACATTATTTAAAAATATATATATACTTAATAGCATATACCACATTTGGTTAAATATTTTATTAATTAATAAATTAATCGATATTTTATAACGAGCTATCGATGGAATATATTTTTCATATCTAATGACATTTTATAATCTAAAGTTTATAAATACCGTCAACAGAACAAGGTACATGCAATTTCCTCCACTTTGTTCTTCCGACCGTACTCTCTTTGTATACCTTTGATTTATTTCTGTCTTTGTTTATGTTTTATTATAGAACGCCAAGTGTGTACTGTACAATATAATACAGATATAAGTGCTTTGGAGTTTCCTATTATTTGTATGTTAAAATGATGAATTAATACAAAATTTGGAAAAACGTCAAGAATATACGTTCTGACACGATAGCTCAGTTCATATAGTGACGGCACAATTACCAGGTAGTGGGTTCAATTCCTGAACGTGTTTTTGTCGTTCCATTATCTCATTTCTGTTTTATATATGAGAGCATGGTATTCTTTATACGTTTATATTGTGTTTAAAGTTCCATGATAATTCATATCAAGGTCAGGATATTGAATGACGGTGAAAATCTATTTCCAAAAGAGATTTTCTTATAAATCATATCAAACGTAGTTTTTCGTGAAAGTTTGACGTTTACCGGAAACACCGAGCCGGCCATCTTGCCTTGCGACCGGAAGAAGCCATTTTGAGGTGTCAGCGATTGATGGTAGAATAAACAACATTTAGACCGGAATTTATTAATTTAGTTTGTTTTTTTTTGTAAATATATCTTTTTCAAATATTCATTAATATTATCGATATTATCATTTATATTCCATCCTTTATAACATTGTATTTAGAGTCAGAAATGTCAAAAATGTCTTTCGTATTGACAGGTCTGTATCCAAATCTTAAAAATAAATATAAAATTAAAAATATGTTGCCATTGAAACTGAATAATTATAATGAACCAACTTTCGAAGTACGACACTCCACCCACTGTTCTCTCCACTCCAGTTCACAGCGACTCTCATATCATCATATAATTTGATTTAAGGTCGTCTCTAATTATTTCTAACTCTATGGCATCAGTTAGACGTGTCCATCGGAAGCGGGCGTGGTGCTTTTACAAAATTGCCAGATGTCTGTCTGTTTTCGTATTCCGATAAAACTCGGGAAATTCGATTATATATCAACAAGTTCCGTATATACATATATATAAATAGATATGAGTTTAATTTAACGAAATATTTAATAATGACATCCGTTACATACAAAAGCAAACGTTGAAATCCAATTATCTGCAATCTGAGATTGAAATCAACTTTAGATGACTTTCTACAAACTGAATTCATAGATCGATTGACACAGATAAAAACAAGTGTAATTTCAATCCACAGTAACGAAAATTGGATCAGGATTGGTTATTAAGGGTTTTATTTAATAATCAAATGATAAATTAAGTGTTTAAATGAATTTCCGTGGCTGCTTAAAGTTCAAAGGAACCCTAAAACTAAGAAGGAAGCGGCGTTGATGGATCAAAGGAGTTGAAAATCAATAGATTGATTACGAAATAATTTATAACAAAAAATGCCGGTTTCTTTACGATTTCCGGTAAATTAGATTCAGTTTGAATTTTTTTGCTCTATTTCCTTGTAAATTAATTCAGTTTGCAAATTCTTGTAGAGCCATTACCCTCCACGGAGCTTTCCAGTAATGGTAAGGGTTTGGTGAAGGGTGAACCGCCATATTGCTTTACGCTAGTTTGGTTACATATTTTAGATTTTGGTATATGCCGGCCATTCCTGTATAAATTAAGTCCTTAAGACTGGGGATCGAACCTGAGACTCATCAACTTAAAGCATTGATATGGTGCAAAATGAAAGTCTAGTAAAAGTAATATAACGTTTGACGTGTATATAATCAAATTTGAATGAGTCATTTCACAGGTACTTCAAATTCTTGTCATTTTAATATACATTTATATATGTATGTTTGTTGGCTTGTTACAGAGTAAGTATGTATGTAAGTAGTATTTTAATAAATTTCACCTGTATGGTGTTATATCGCGACCTAAGTCTAACCTGGATTTTATTAATCAATTATATTACAAGTAAGCGTGTGTGATATTTAAATATATCCCATAATTTGCCCAGCGGTGACGTCCATTATAATTCTGAGAATATTTATCGTTTATCCAATGAGTTAAAGAAACACTAAGATATTGTCATTCGTAAGGATTTAAGTTACTTTAAAAAAAAATAGTTTTGATGCAATCTAAACAACTTGATCAAGCTCTTATCTCGTCTAAACAGGGTTACGAGTTAAAATTCAGTAAATACGAATAGTTTTTCTTATATTTATAATATCTATATAAAAATTTAAATATTTTTCGCTGTCTATTTATTAATTATATATATACTGTATAATATACATTCCCTATACTGTATAAATAATAATCTGAGAACGTTATAAGATTATTTGCAATTAATAACGGTTAGATTTTGTGATTGAGACGCTAAGCCGCAATGGAGGTAATAATTTACTCTAATGTAGATAATATTTCTTGCTAATAGATCTACAATGGATTATTGTAGACCGGTTTGTGTGAAGCTCCATTGTTAGACGACTTTTTAAACGTTGTACATTTTTCTGCCACGTCTTTTGTTAAAAGCTTAGTATGAGAATATATTTTTTTTATTAGTTTTTCTTATCTTTATGAATTTATTAGGTTTAGAAATTGATGTTTGTTGAAGAAGCAGATGCGCTGCCACTCTTCAGAGTGAGAGTAAGAGAAGGAGAGTAAGAGTAAGAGAAGGAGAGTAAGAGTAAGAGAACATGATAGTAGTTAGGATGTAGTAAGTAAAAGAAGGAGTCGCAGTCATAATAAACACAAAGCACATTTAAATGGTTGCCTTTTGTTAAGCGGAGGAACCTACGAATTTTGTGCCTTCTTTACTCTATTTTACTTAAATCTTCCACTCCTGTTTATTTCAAACTCAATTTCTCCTGTTTAGTGGATGGACATGACAGATCACTTCGTTCTTCAAGCAATTTACTGTTCCTTTTACCCCTTCATCGTACTGGTTTCTTGTCCAATTCTTTGCTGTAACTGCTGTCAGACTGTGGAACGAGTTGCCTGAATGTGTTAGAAAAGAAGGAGAGAGACGAGACGAGAAGGGGTCTCGTGAATCATTCATGCGCCAGGTAAAAGAACTTTATCTCAAGTAAAGAATATGTATGTGGATAGATCATTATTGGTGTATATAACACATTTTATAATATTTTTGTAGCTTTTTTTTGTGTTTTAGAATTGTGTAATTCTTGTGTTTTTTTGTTTTATATTTCGTTTCTTTACTGTTTACACAGCTACCAAAGCTCTCTCATGAACCCTAAGATTGAATGATAGAGAATGTGTTTGTCGCATTAAACTCGCCTTTTGTGTATTATGTTTTTTGTACTGTGTAAAGAATTAAATAAATAAATAAGTAAATGCTGATCTACTGGTAGCAGTTTTATTACCTCAGTCGAGCCAGCCCGTATGCGAGCTGCAGTCAGATATCTAGAGCTGGGCTCTATTACTTTAAATAGTTTAAAATATTTTACTACTTTTTACTTTTTCTATTTTACATTTATTTCATTATTTTAAAATAATTTACACACGCAGTGTCCATCTCAAAGGTTTTCTGAAAGAAATCGCTTTGAAGTGGTAAAACCACCTATTCGTACCTTTCTTCAATGTGTATTTATTTTCTGTTATATATCTCTTTGTTTTTGTTTATTATTTGGTAAACAATAAACAATATAATAATAAAAATAATTTAATTAAATCCTGATCATTTTTTTTTGGTTTGCAACGAAAATAAAACGTCATTTCAGACAAATATATCGTACGACAATGGAGACGTGGTCCGACCCGAGCTGTAATTTTTCGTACTGTCACCATGAACCCATGGTAATACCACACTATGTAGATGTGGCGATAAGCTAAACTAATAGTTGTTAACTACGAGGTGGGTTTTTAATTCTTTACTTTAAATTATCTTACTAATGTGTTTATTGGAATTTATGTTAGAGTAAAAAACTTATATACAAATACACATATTACCAAGAAATAGAGATCTTTTACTTTATTTCGATGCATTTTTGATTTTTAGTCTGTAGAGTTTCAATTTCAAAAAGCATTATATAGCGTATTTAAATTATAAATTCAATCCGTTTACATAATTTTTCTTTTTATAAATATATATTGCTTTCGATGAATATTTATTTGTACAATTTGTATTAAAACATTATTATGTTTGGTTACATTTTTTTTTTAATTCATAAATATTTTCTCTTGATTCAGTTATATGGGCTTTATGATTATAAATAAAGTTGTTTTTTTTTAAATTTTAGTTATACATTTTTTAGACTTTGTTTGTAGAGTGACGAAAATTTTTGGAAGAAATATATGTTACATTATTTCTATCAGTAATTTTTTTTATCTAAAGCATCCATAAATTCCGCTCACTTTAACATAAACTAACAAACAAAAAAAAAAAACACCGATGAGTGTAAAATCATGAGATCCGTGTAACAATAGTGCTGTCATTGTATCGATATCGACAGTCGATATCTGAGATCAGTTTTATACAATAATTGCTATTGTATGACTCCCATCGCCTCTCAACGGGCGATCTCGTGAGAAATTAATATAGAACTGGCAGTTTCGTTAATTTGTGAATTCATTAAAATTCATGAATAATTTTTATTAAAGCAAAATATTTTTTAAAATATTAATTTGAATTTTTATTAAAAATGCGTGTTATATGAAATGTATTTTAATTTTTATTAATTAATTATTTAGTTTTTACTAAATATGGCGAAAAAAATGTGATAACGCATTATTAATCAATAAAAAATAACCAATAATATTAGGAGATGATGTTTTTGATCTAAATCCGAAATAAAATAAATACTAGAATAATAAATATGTAGTTCGCCGTGTCTATAGCTAGTGAAGTCTATAGCCGCTGAGGTAAAATGACGCAGCACTAGCGGTGGGCCTCGATTGATAACTGTAGTACAGACATAAAGCAACTTGATATTACATATATATATTAAAAATGTTGTTTTTAGAGAATTGAAATAAATAGAGATGACTGAAAAATTGTTAGTATTTTTTTAAATAATTTAGATTCAAGAATCATTAGTATTTAAGCTGATGAAAAAGTCTAAAGATTAACAAGAACCCTATAAATATTTTTGAGTGGAGAGGAATGGAGGTGAGTGGGACACAAGGAGAGGAAGGGAGAGGGATGGTCTTCCGTCTCTATCACGGACAAAACATAGCCATATTATTGACTCTACGCTTATCTGGTGGTAGAGGTTGGCCTGTATACGCTGTATACTAAAGTCAGGTCTTATACATTCAGTAAAATATGGATATCGATTATTTATTCTATGAGTAAAACTTGTATAAACATCCGATTTATGTAAAATTGTTGTAATTTTTACATAAAAGGATGCCTCGTAGTCACATCCAGAATTTATAACATCGACGTAACCGCATTTTTTGGTAACAGACATACAAACAAAGAGCGGTTTGTAATCATAGTAGATATATATCTGTTGACAGCTAGATTTAGTTAGTTTGAGAATATTCTGATTGCTAATAACTTACATAATAATATTAATTAAAACAACGAAGGTATACGACTCGTGATTTGTAATTAATCTTTATATATATTATAAATCACGAGTTGTAAATGAATAATATATATATATATATAAGTATATATAAGTAATATAATAGTTTATTTTTTTTGTACTTATTGAGTTATATGTCTTGTTTTTAAGCTTTATTTGGCCCTGGTAGGTGGCGCTGTAGTTGAAATCCGACAATTTTTTCAAAATGCCAACCAAATTATAATTTATATATATTTTTTTGCTAACACTAGATTTGAAGGTTACCTTATAATACTAATATTTAATAATATGTATTGGACTCTCTGAAATAAAATATAATAATATAATATAAAACACTCCAAGGACTCTATTATTTTTTTAATTAATTATATATTGTTGTCCATAGATATATAATATTATATATATTGTACAGTACATATCACGTTACTCTGGAATGGGTCTGCGATAACATGACATACATACTTGACTAATATTTGTTTCAAACATCTTGTTTTTTTATTATATACATATAAGAAGAAAAGATAAAAGTATATTTTCTCAAATCTATCAAAGAAACTCAAAAGTTAATGAGAAAAGTTTTTTTTAATTCCTAAGGGTCAAATAGTTTTTGAAGTACTAGTAATACGATTTAGTCAGCGAGGTGAAGTCGGGATCAAAAGCTAGTTTTTTTATATAAAAAAGTCGTAAAATTAATATATTTATGTATATTTCATTCAATAATATAGGTAACAGCCAATTCTTTTCACTCAAAACAAGAGAAATAATACAAATTCCATTATATAAATCAGAACCATATCACACTAACACATTACATGACATTCTTTGAACATGTACAAAATTCCATACAACGTGAATGCGACAAGGTGCTAAATATACAAAGCGTCTGTGTGAAAGTACTGATAATCCGAGTATGAAATGATTCAGAGTGCATGTCAGACTGCCAAATAAAGCTATGACACACTGAGAGAGAGAGAGAGACAGAGAGAAAGAGAAATAAAAAAAAATACAAGTGACATTACACGGAGAATTACGTACGAACGTGTAGAACAGAAAATATAGTGTCAAAGATTTGATACAAACGTGACTTTGTTTTGTCGAAAAAATGTTTATCCATACATATTAGGACCCGATGGACCCGATGGTCAATTTACCAACTGTAGTCGTAATTTTGTAATTGACTGAGCGAGCGAAGCGAACGAAATCAGTTGCTTTGAAACTAGGCGAAAATCTTTTGTAATTTCTAAACCAATTTTGATGAAACTTTATATTCGTGTTCTAATGTTGCCGACGTTGCGATAGTAACGTGAAGCCGGGCAACATGAAGCCTATGGAACAACCCTAAAACTCAAGACAAATGTTAAAAAAATCGCATTTCGATAACTGTCAAAAGGATTGAAAAAATTAAAAAAAAAATTGTTTTATTTTATGTTGAGCATCTTTTTTAGAAGTTTTTTGATTAATCGAACTTTCTTGGCCTCCCCCTTGGGCGCTCACTCAAAATAAATATAGAATACAGTGTCAAATAATAGTTTATACGTTAGCTCTATGTTTTATTCTTGTCTCTTGCCAAACTCCATGGTCTTCAAGTTGTTCTTTCACTTTAGTCTAGGCTAGCGGGAAGTAATACATATCTTTATTTTCTTATAGTATCAAAACTAACAGTAGACCTTACATTTTTTATTGTATTGATAATAAAATATATTTTATACAGCTACAAGGAACTGACGTATTACTTTTTTTAAACGTAGCTTATATGTATCAATACAAAAATTACTTGTATATCTCCTAAATAAAAAACTTAAATATTTTTTTAACATTTAGTATATGTTTATAATATTCTAATTTACTTAACGTAATCTCTCAGTGTGTCACAAGTTTTATGCCACGATACCCTCCGTAGCCGTAGTAACAGACGGGACGGCTTTGACTATCGATCCCATTTTTTAGTGATGTTGATATATTATGTCGATGAATTAACCTTTTTAAAAATATCGATTATTCTGTAATATAAATATTTGATATGTGTATGTTCAAATTTGTAACGTTAATTTGTTTGTGTAACAACATATATTTATTAAATTAATGGCGAATGAACTTCTAATAATATAAATTACTGTTGTAATTGTTTATTTGTAATTCTATTTTAATATGTTGTAATTAATTTCCTACGCTTTTCCACCAAAATTATGTTTGTACAATCTTTAACTTTACCCATTCACAAATATGAGAGACTTCAATATTTCTCAATATACTTTATATTTTGATTACCCAAATTTGACCGTCTGTCTAATTGTCATTTACAGCTCAAGAGGTCAACTGCTAGATTTTGCACATTTACAATTTTCTATACTATACGCTATTTAATCCCAGCTCAAGCTTAAAAACCAATTTTCACTTCTTGGCCACTCACAAACAGAAACCCGTAAGGTCTTTTATCTGACCTTAGACGAAGTTTGTCGACAAGTCATTTACCGTCCAAGCTGACCACCTCTGGAACATTCTTTCGATGGAAATAAAAAATAAAACTTTACAACTTTCGTTTAGGAAAAAAAAATAGAAATCTATCTCTCCCTTATCTGCGAATGATGATATGTCTATTTCATTGGTAAATATATATTTACCCGGCTGTATCCACGTTTATTTATAGGAATCTGCTCGACTAATTTCAAACACATTCAAGTTGAACATTTCACATACGCGAGTCCGCCATGCTTCGAGCTCATAAGTTTTCCCCTTAATTTCCGAAATAAGTTTGCTAATTATCATTTAATACCATAATTGGAGACATATTTAAACTTGATCAAAATTAAATATTATCGATAAATTTTGTAAGCCTCAGCACATCACTAATATAGACCTTGATTCGTTTTTGATAATTAGAGGCTAGAGTTCGGCTAAACCATTTAAATATAGAGTTGCATACTTTTGTTTTAACCATAGACCTTTCCTAATTAAAATTGTTTATTTTATTCAAGACACTTTTGTTCTATTATCCCTAAGTCCCTAAGTTTTTATTTTATTTCCGGTAATGAAAAACCCTATACGTGTCATGCGTACAATGGTAATATTAAGATATTCCATTTCTTTCACCATTCCAGATCCCACCACACTGGGATCTGGAATGGCGGGTTATACATAACTTTTAAATAAGCGCCTGGAAAATACATCGTCGAAAATTCAACCCCCACAAAGGCACGACAACAGATACGATAAAAATATTAATTTAATTCTAACAAGTGTCATTCCATTTTGAAAACATTTATTATACTCGTAACTGAAATACACAAATCAATTGTAATGGATTTTTAATTAAATACAATTTTTCTATTTAATATATTGTTGAAAAAGTTTTGTGAAACATTTTTAATGGATGCTCTTTTAAAGGAGCTTTTCGTTAAAGTTTAGTTTCTTTTCCAAGTCTAATATATTATATAATATATATCAGATATATATGTTTTATCATCGGAATTAATCAAATATAGTAAATAATCTATTATATATAACGAAATATAGTAATAATATTAAAGCATTAATAAAAAAACTCTGAATAATTAAATGTCTTACCGTCCCGATAAAGACCAATATATAAAGAATGGTAGATGTAGTTGTGGCGGCACTATAGTTCAGTTCTCAGAGCGACGGAATGTTTTCCAAAAGGTCGTAGGTTCGAGTTTAACCCATGTCGATGAGTTTATATTCTATATTCATTTTTTTTTCTCGAAGTTAGTATAATTTACATTTAACATATGTATAATAAATTTTCGCAGCAGAGAGACCGCCGCTTAACTTTTTCACGCCTAATGGAGATATAATCTGCTTTACTTACAAAAGTTATTGCTTTAAAAATGTCCCTTTGACAAAATTCTCGTGAAATCTCTAATTAAACTGAAAAGATAGTTGTTGGATAAGAATTTTGAAGTTTTTCAGACTCGGGTTAAAGTAATCCGACTCTATTATCCTTGAAGTACGATGGAGTTAATTTTAATTTTATCATTTTCGTTAATGTAGAATCTCCGAGAATCTTAATTAATATTTAAGCAAAATAACAAACCTAACAAATAAATAAATTATATTATCAATACAAACAGCATTTATATTATATTTTCATATAATAGAGTGGACTAATTGAAAGGCATTGCTATGTGTTAAATACTTAGTAGACCCCTAAGAGATTTTAATATTTTTTTTGTATGTGATCGAAGTAGAGAACCTATTTCGATGAAATTTATCGATTTCGATTGTTTCGAGTCAACAAATATATGTTTCGTAAGAAAGCTCTCTCTCTCATTTCCATGGGAAAATATATATATATATTTTTAATTACAATAAAACTAAAAATGTTAAGTTTAGTTTAAAGCTATTATATATGACGGAAATAGAGAAATTTATTATTCCAATAAATATAATGACCAGAAAAGATTTTATCCAATACAACTTTAGCTCAAAATATACGCAATGCCTTATATTAAAAATTCTTCATTACGTATATTTAAAACCTATAGTTTAATATAGTAATAAGATGTCCGTAACGACCAGGGTCTGAGTAAGTTTAATCAACACCAATCCACGGCAGCAGACGGCAGTGTCACTTGTCTCCATCTCCATCTCATATGATATAGCAGCATCAGTCTTATGACAGATGAATCGGTTTTGAGTTGGAAATAGTTTTCTAACTTGAAGAACTTTCCAGTTCAGAGGTTGTTACGGCTCTTTGGGAGATTTCAGTCACTCTTAGTTATAAATTCATATACCAAGTTCATCATTATGATGTATTATAATAAGGATATAGAAATATAATAATGATATAATATAATATAATAATGATATATTTAATATAATGCTATGGGTAATCATTACAAACTGTCATTACCTTTGTTGTTTATTTCTTCGTTTCGTGAGCTAAGAAAATGATGGCTGGCTATAAGGTGGTATCCGGCACAGAGGCTGCTCCCCTTCTTCTAAAACCCAAGGATTATATTCATTGGGCAGCTCCCAATTTTGGCAAAAGCTTAGTAACCATCCTCGGGCCCGGTAATACTTGACGCAGGATCGGATCATCAGTCAAACGTCACTGGAAGATGATCGGATTACACCATAGCTATACTTTCTACCAGCAGTGTCGTCTTGGTCCTCCTGGGGAACAATTAGTCTTAGCCATATTCAGAAATTCTTTAAGGGCAGTTGTGCCTGGATCCTGACAGGAGCCAGACCTCGCTATTTAAACAAAACATAAATTCCCACGATAGGCAAAATAACTATGACAAAGATCCAACGAGATGAAAACCAACACAAAGCAAAATCCAACCCTCTGCAACGGAAGCGCCCTCCTCGAAAGAAGATATTCTTGTTTGCCTACCCGTGAATTTGGTACGAAACTTCATAGCCAAGCTTCGCTGCACCGGACCTTAGCAGACGGTTAAGGTGAACCAGAAGTATCCATCACCCGGCGGCTCATACCACCGAACAAATCCAATGACGTCGATAGGAGACAAACATAGGAGGAATGTCTTCATGAGGCTCCTCAATATCCTTCAGCTTCAACCGCAATACGAAAGAGACTTGGCAATATCTTTCATTAAAAGAAATACTAATGCAAAATATTTAATCTTAATCCTTGAGCTTCCAGAAATTTCTTAATAATTTATTTTCTATTTTATTTTACATTAATGTACTTTATTACTAAAATATATACCAGTTTTGTAGATTATCCAAAATAAATATACATACAAAAATATATATATAAAGATTGTCTGTTTGATGTTAAAGATAAATAATCCTAATATTTACTTTTACGGACATAAATAAATATTGTTTATATACAGACGAATTAAGAACCTCCATATAAAATATTTGATAAAGGCGAGTTGATATTACAAGAATTCACAATATATATTTGAAATTATCTTAAAAATATTTTTATAATATTTATTATCAAATGTTGAATTTTTCATCTATTTTATAAGTCGTTTTAATAATCATAGAAAAGATTTTTTTTTTTATGATATTATTTCTTATTTTTTTTTGTTTTCTTAAAATTGTTTTGTAATTTGTATATTTGTATTGTGCAATAAAAATAATATATAAAAAAATTTGTTTTAGTTTACGTTCATGTTGTAACAAACTCAGATTCCATTTTGAGAACAAACCGACATACACACATCTAATTGAACTTTGAAAACCGTTTCATAAAACATCCAGCTGAGTGACAGCATTATAACCACGAACGTATAAGTTATTATAATAAATTCCACGTTTCCGTCTGTCCGTGGCTCTCTGAATTTCAAAACAGTGATGTATCTATGAAAATAGACAAGCCGCTATTGTTTTCGATAAATGCGAGGCTGTATTTTTAGATCTGTGAAGCAAGTTGGACATAAAATGTGAGAATTATTTTGAAAACATCTATTACATTGTTTTTAATGTAATATTATTAATTAAAAAAAAATGATACAAAACAGTTTAATATACGTACATATGTTGAAATATTTTAAAACGTATCCATGTTTTTTTTGTGGAATATTTTTTCCTTGAAAACCTGCAACTAGAGCCTGACGTTAAATGTAATATATCTGTTATAATATTATTTTAATATAAAATATACTAAAAGGTCATTAACCCTTTACAAACGACGTCGTTAGATAGCAAAATGTACTTTTTATTCAAGCAAATACAAGATAAATGTTAAGACCTTTACATACAAAACGTGTATGTAAATGACGAGCGTTTGCGACAAGCGACGAGGCAAGACTGATTTGAATTTGGAATTCCTGAACTCGGCTGCGCTTGCGCATTCAATGGTGAATTGTTAGGGTGACAATTTATTTTGTCCTCATATAAAGCAGTTGTTGATAAACTGACCTGCCATAGACGTGAACAGACTGACAGGTCGATAATATATAGTAACTACCCGGATAAGCAACTTCTGACTTGTATCTTTTAAAAGTACCGATGAAGGTTCAGTTATAATATAATGTCAGTTTTATATCAAAATAATGACATAGAAATACATAATAAATTTAATATTCATTTAAAAAATCAATAAAATATGCATTATAGTATATGTATATTATTTATAGCGGAGGCTAGTAAAACAAGTCTGGATATCGTTACATATTAAGATAAGATTCAAAAGAAACGAATACAAACAGACGGACAGTTTTAAATTCTAATAATAATTGAATGGTCACTCTACATACTTCCTATTTACATTAAATGTCGTATTAGTTCTTATTCTGAAGTATAAAGGTATCTTTGGTTCGAATCTCGGTTCAGACATTACTTATTACGATTTCATTTGTAATTTATCATCTTAGAAACAAGTAAATGCTGGTCTCGGACTATAAATACGGACAAACATACAAAAAAACGATTGCCTGATCTCAGTCATGTAACAATAACTATACATATATATTAATATATGGTGTTCTAATTTCACCTGTAACTAATATTTCGTTATATATACAGACCTAATTCAAGTAAAAGTTATATTTTTTTTGGGCCAACTTTATTAGTAATTTTATTTCGATAAAAATACACAAATAGAAATTTTTTATAAGCAGACATATTCTTAGATAATAATCAATATAATTAAAAATAATAAAATTTTCTAAATAACTCATGTATTTATAGCAACATTAAAGGTGAAGTGACTATTCCCAGCTATTAGGTCTCCTAACAATGTTGCCACACATCTAGAGAATTGTAGATAAAGGTGTTCCAGACTGAATTTTATTTTATCACAAAAACGCTATTAAAATATATATATTTTGTATAATATAAAAATTGGTATTTTATTTTTATTGTAAATTTGTTTATAAAAAAAAAAACGTTTAGAAATGTACAATCATTTCGGATTATTTCCTTGAAGGTATTTGGTTTATGGCTGAACTAGTAGTTAGTTAATTTTTAAGTATTAGAAAAAATAGCTGTTTTTTAAATATGCTAACTGTTTCAAGCTAGCCTCGTCAATATTGCAATAGTGAAATAATTATTCTACTAGCTGCATAATTTCAATTTTCCTAAATCACAAACTTACAAAATAGATTTTACATTTTAAAACATCGACGGAAAAATCAATTGAATTAATGATTTAATTTTATAAACACGCTCGTTTTTTGTCATCAGTGTGAAAGTGTCTCATCATAATGAGTGTACGCTAACTTGTATAGCACACGTCGTCCGTCCGTACGTCTCTTTAGCACTTCGTTAAGAAATACGTATCAATCGACGAGCATAGAGTAATCAAATACAGAGCTGACTGACATTTATTTATTATTAGCTTTTGCTAGTGTTGTTGCCTGTGCCGTAGATAATAAATAACTTATTTTACTTTTAGGAGTAACGATTTTCAGACGGTAGCTTTTTTATACTCGATTAATGATAGTATAGGTCATAAAAACTTCTTTCTTTCAAAGTGGTCTTAAAGCCATAAAATAAACAAAGAAATAAATATAGCCATCAGAGAAGAAATATTCAAATCAGTCAAACCGTTTTTGAATTGTTTAAGGATATACGGATATATAGACCGAATATATATATATTTATATATTTATATATGTGTGTATAATTTGGTTAGGAAGTAATGAAATGAACAAAAATGTACAGATAGAACTTACAGATTTATATAGTATTTGCCAAAGGTATAGAATAATTTTAAATGAAAATACTTAATATTTTGCTTGATCAAACTTATATGTTGACCTTTCTGATGTTTTTTTTTTTTAATAATATATATTGTCATAAAAAACATCAGAAAGCTCTGTTATATATTAGGCTATATTTAATAGAGTGCCTAGTGAACTCAGCGGTGTCAAAGTATATTTGGTGTTAAAAAGCGGGTAATGGTGGAACAAACAAACATACATACGTGATTTCATGATATAAGTTCAAGATAGAACCGTATGTAATATTACTTGCATTATACTCAATTGTAAAGATATTCTGAGACATTTTACAAGTAATACGAATAAGACAGAACCTGCTATCCTTGTAGTATTGTGCCATCGAGCTGTCAACTGAGCCATCGTGGTTCTACTCGCGTCGAGGAACTTGGCATATATGTAAATTTCTTTCTCGACACCAAGATGCAATCTTTAAGCCTTCGAATTCCCATAAAGTATTTATCATTTATTGCCCATAGTAACATAAACAATATGAAGTTCAAACCAAATTATAAATATTTCTATTGAAATGTGAGCCTCAAGTTTTAAGCCATCAAAATGACGGCGCCAAATTAAACTTTGTTAAGTCATAAGAGTTGCTTTGATGATGTATAATGTAAGTAATTATACTTTGAATTTAATTTTTAGCTCGCAATTATATACCCTTCTCATTTCGTCCTCATTTGAATAAGTGATTTGAGAATTCATTTATTTTAAACAAAATGGCAGACAACTAACTACCTACGTCTGTTTTAAATTTTGTCAAAAAATAACATAAAAAGCAAATAAATATTCAGAACACTATTTGTTTAGAACACTATTTGTATATTAAAAAAATAAATATAAATTAATATAATAGTTATATTATAACAGAATACAAAACTACAAAATGGCGTCTTATAGAAAGAAGTTTAAATGTCATGTCATTACGTAAAATGAGAGGCGTCTATGGTGGCGTGAATAAAGATGGCGTCTTTTGGTAAGAAGAAAACCTCGCGGATTACCAACGTTTTTGTGTCTACGTGTCATGTAACTGTTAAAATTTAAAGCTACCACCATTTTTTTTAAACAGTTGATATTTTTTGTTGTGAATAGTAAAGAAATAAACAGTTTAAAAACACGTTTAGTTGATAGGTTTACGAGTAACATTTATTTGATTACATCTAATAAAAGCTGGTCAATTTTCTTTCTATCTTTTTGATAAAAGATAGATAAGATAAAAACAGAAACAGTGCAGAAATAATAAACTGTGACTTTCCATTTATTAACTTATAAATAAATGAAAAGATTTAAATATGTTTAAATTTAAAAACGTAATCATAAATATAATTTCTTAGATGTTAAAGGCCGCTGTAAGTCATTAAATATAAATGCCTCGGTAAGGGTACAACCCTCGGTCATACAACACCGCCTGACTAAAAGCCTAGATCAAATATCTAGGGTCTAACTAGAGAAAGCACTAAATTATTTACACAATGATAGACGTTTTCATAATATTTTTATAGTAAATTTTTTTTTTATTTACTATGTAATAATAAATATTTTGTATATAAAAGCAAAATTACGTATTATTAGAATAATACATTTATTTTGTTTAATTTTCGATGTTAATCATAAACAGTCATAAAAACACCGTTTTAGTTGTATGTACGTTTTATTTAACAATAACTAGTAAACATTGCGGAGGAATCTTTTCCATTTTACGACAATTCAAGAAATAACTTAGCTTAGGACGACGGATAGTTTGAATGGACCGGCTTTAAGAGTGCGCTCTCAGGGGAGGAACTCGTATCTCCTTATCAGCGACAAATAGAGTTATATTATAGCATTTAAAAATTTCGCCATTTATAGAAAAGTAGCGAAAAGTCTGCAAAATTTCATCTTTGCAGTTGGATTTTTATGTAATAGAATGGAGATATAATGCGACCGTTTTATTATACAATTTAGTCACACTATTTGACCCGAAAAATAGCGAGTTGGAGTCTCCACCAATCAGAGAGAAGCACTAATTTACTAACCATGTCACTATGCGAAACGCTAGTTGAGATAGTGTTGCTAGATTGTATAATGAAATGGGCGCATAAGGGTCATCTTATGATATCAGAGGAATGAGAAGAGCGTTCCTGAAAGAGATGGAAGATAGGAGAGAGATGTTTCTCTTTTCCTATATAGCATTGAGCTGGAGTCTACAGCATGTAATCCAATAAAAAAAGTCAGCTGCACACATATAAATGTAATAAATGTACACGCACACAAACAAACAGCCCTCGTGAGATAGAAGCGTCTCTCTGAAGATATTTAACTGTAATAATTGAGAGCTTTCCAAGTCCCCAATAAAAATATAACTAATGGATCCTTATTGCTCTAAAAGGTCTATAATTTAAAGTTATCAAAACATTTCTATATTGACATTGTTATTTGTTATTCGGTTTTGGACCTTATGTCAAAAATAATAACGATTGTGGAGTAAATGTATTTGTGTGGGGTTGATGTAAGAAGGATACAGCACTTGAAACATATTGGATAGATATTTAATTCAATGTACTTGTAAAAATATTGTCTAATAAATGTATTTATTAATACAGACAGACTTCTTTGTTTAAACTACAATTCTTAAAAGAAGTAACAGCCGGGTAAATATATAATAATAGTAATAAATTATAGGTGACCTTTTTGTATTTTTTTTCCCATTTTACAAGATTCAGAGCGAACTAACGGATTGCTTTTTTTTGTTATTTAAATAAATAAGCTTTTTGCTTTTTAAGCTTTTTGCTTTTTAAGTTTTTTGCTGAGTCAGGACGTCTTGTACCATGTACTTTGGTATTCTTTGTTGGAACAGACACTCAAGTTATCGTTTTATATATATTTATATAGGTACAGGTTACTGTTTTAGTTAAATACTCCGGTTTGTTTGTAATTGTTTCAATTAGAGAGTAAGAGAGCCGGAAGCGGAGGCACATCTCCCCTTTCTCCCTTCCTGCGTTACACTTCCTTTCACCCCCATACCTCAAGGGTTGTAAAATATGTAAACCGTTTTGTTGTATAGTTGTTTTATTGAAAATATCCATCTGACCGTCGTTTGATACGTTATAACTTAAAACACATTGTAAAATCAAATTCCGCCCAAATTTTGATAAAACTAACTTTGATATTGGCTCTATATATATATAGCTATCATAGTTTAGAAGAATTTAAGTACTTATATAAAAAAAACCTGTTTAATAAAATACTACATTTATTAAATGCGATATTTTACTTTGTTAATCAATTTGGACATTTAGAAACTGCACCGTTTTCTAGTCTCTATTAAATGTCTGCTCTGTTTCTTTTTATTATTTTATAGTATTGTTCTAGTATATATTTCTGTACTATAGTATTTTTTTGAACTTTTCGGATGTTGTTATTTAATTTAAATAATTATGTAATGAAAAATAAATTGATACGGGCAGGGATTTCAACCCGCGAGCTCTGGTAAACCGTCCCGTCGCTCTACCAATTGAGCTATCGTGTCACTGTCGGATTCAGTAAAATTACCACGCTATACATATTCGTCTTTACCGAGACGAGACATCTATTGGGCTTTTTCGATAATCATAAGCAATGTTAATTTGTTATTCCCTTTGGTTATTTATTTTTATTATAAAGTCAAAAAAATAAACATGTCTCAGTTAAAATATGTCGCCCCGAAAATACTTTAATTATATATCATACAAATTATGTATATTTAAGATTGTTAATATCTTTTAAATATAACATTTCTGTTATTTACGATTATTAATATTAAATAATTATGGCAACACTATTTGATTTATAAAGTGTACAGAGAAAATGTTGACTTATAATAGTTAAAAATATTTCCTGTCTTATAGTTTTCCGAATACAAGAATTCTATTTTGGAAGTTATATTATATATATCAAATATCCGCATGTTTAGTTGTTTGTTGGTTTTGTTATCTATGATTTTATTATGAATTTCATATACGTATTAAATATTAAAGTTTGTAATATTTATATTACTTGTTAGGTAGAGTCTAGCTGACTTTGATTTATTTGATCAGTTTAAAATTATATAATATTAAATACTGACAAAATTTGTTAAAAAAAATATTTATTTTAAAGGAAATTATAATTCATTCAAATCAAATAATCTCTTCTGTAATAACGAAATACAGAATATGTTGAAGAGTCTTTAAAAAGTATTCAATTATGTTTTTATATTATCACCTCTATGTCTATATAAATAAGGGCTGTAATATTCGGGACGTGCTTGTAATATTTTGGGTCACCCTAATTACCAAAATGTCAAATAGGTAACACGGGTAAGACAGGAACGAGATCCGCTACTAACTGTTCTCGATCGAATATTCAGCGACTTTTAAAAATGTGAGAAATAATCGTAGAATGAGTTTTGTATCGAAATCGGTGGTTGAGTTGTGTTTCTTATTAAATCAGTGTTTTAAATGTTTTTTTGGTTAAAATCTGATAAATATATATTATAATTTGATTAAATTGGAATAATTAAGATGTATTTTTATATACAATTCTATGTTTTTAATGCTTTTTTTGTTGTTCAGCTGTTCAAAGGATTCACATATGAAAATTATACGCTCATATCCGTTATTTCAATATGAGTTTATCAGAAAATCAAAGATGTGGTTTGTCTTATTTCTTTATAGATATAAAATATAATTAGTATTAATTAAGACTGTCGTAGACCAGTCGTAACGCCAGGTAAAATCACCACGACCCTACCATATTCGACGATCAGTCAGGGAGAAACCGAGATACGGTAACCATGGCAACGCTCCCTTGCCTTCAGCATCACCCAGACGGGTATCTTAGACTTGATGTTAGGTAAATTAAATGGCTAATGAACGAATGAATGAGGATATTACTGAATGATTCTACCGGTCACGTGAACTATTCAACCGCTGCAAAAACTGAAAACTATTAATAAATTATTTTTCATAATTTTTCATATAATGTCAATTATAGTTAAAGTTCAATTAAATTTTAATTTTTCTTACTGTAATATTATTTTCATATAAAAAATAGCATATATTTACTAATTTCAATGAATAAATGATTCACAGATAGCTCTATGTATTTTTTTAGCAGACAATTTTGTTAATTTGTCTTTAAATTAATTTAAAATATCACTGGTCACAAATTATTATATTTAAATATATTTAATTTCAAAACTATCGTAGTATTCATTGTCTAAATTGAATTTCACATGTATTCATTTATTCACAATAAACTATACTATTGTAAATTAAAGCCAATATAATAATATTTAATTTATTTACAATATCCTAGTAATACTTCTATTAAATAAAATAATTATATTATAATTAATTATAATAACAATACGGCTGATTTTTTAAATAATACAAGATACATTGTAACACGTACAGTTTTAATCAAATATTAAAATATCTTTAAAACAGTTATAAATTAAGTTTTCAAAAACGTGTCGTTGAATTCATTAATGAGATTATAAGTTGAATTATTTGATAATTTGTTAAATATTCTGTTTAAAACGTTTGTATGTATTTCATTGTTGTAATTGCACTTAAGTTTTTGAAATTATTTATCATGATTTAATTAAAAGTTTCTTGACTCATCTGGCTATAATTTGAATTATCTGAAAATACATAATTTCCAATTTTTATAATATACTCTTTATATAAGTCTTTGTCCGTACGTTGTCTTGTCTTGTGTATAAATATATAAAATGCTTAAGTCATAAAATCGAGTAACATGATAGCTCAGTTGGCAGAGTGACGGTAACCAATTCCCAGAGGTCACAGGTTTGAACCCTGCTTGTGTTGATGGATTTCTTCATTCTTAATTTATAAATTATATATATATATATATATATATATATATTACTCAAACCTAAATTATTATCAATCACATTATATATTAATACCACTGTACAAATATTTTTTAAGCAAATATAATATTCAGAATCTTATTATTACTGAATCTAGCTAGATTTATTTTTAAAGTCTATGAACCAAGCACACAACTAAGTCCAGTAATAAAGTAATGGCTGGTCTGAGTCTAGACATTCTAAATTCAGCTTCGTCTGAGTTTCAGTCTGATTGAAGAACTAACAACGGACCTCAGCTTTGCGTTTCAGTGAAGAGTTGTTGGTTTAGAATAATTTATTATAATTGATTTTTGATAAGTACATAGACACACACTTACATAGTTATACTGTATAGTTGTGAATAAATATAAATAATACCGTAGTGGAAAATCCTATACTATGGTTGGGAAGGTCTTTGCCCAGCTGTGGGATATATAAAATTATATATTATTACAAATTATAATTTTGATAATATCTCAGTTAAAGATACTGCATATTTTTATATAAATATACCTATAATATAATAAAATACAAGCAGATATATAAAATTAGTTGTCCTTAACTCGGTGAGTTTGTCAAAAAAAAAAATGTTCACGCGTTTTATTAGTTTGGATTATTTTTAAACCTATTTTCTTCGAAAATGTAATTTCTCAGACAAAATTAGTGTCTAGAAAGATGAAATATGGAGCAAAGGTTTATTTATAACATCGACTAAACAAATAGGGGATTTAATAAATTTAAGAGGTAACTTTGTTTTTGAATTGGAAACATGAATATTTATAATGTATGTAAATATCAGTTTCGCGAATAGAAAGTAATTTAATATGAATTTAATTTAAGAGCACTGAAAAGTGCTGGGAGACTGAAATTATAAGAGCAGACTATGCGTTCTTTCTTCGTCCATTAAAAAAAAAAAAGAAAAAAATATATATATTGGCATTCTGAATCTGAAAACAAGGCGGCGTTATTTATTTAAAAAAAAAACAAAAAATCATTTTGTGATACCATCAGTAAAAAACACACAACAGTGCGGAAGAAAATCACGAGCACAAAAACAAAAACATTTATATTTATTATATATATATATATATATATATATATGTATATATATTATATAGTAGATGAATAATAAGCCCTATCATTAAATCTGGACGTGTAAGGCATTTGAGAACGTTAGTCATCCCACATTATCTAGATCTGGACCTAGATCTAGGCATTACCATAATCTAGACATTTATTTACTTTAGTGCCAATTAATGGAATATTATTATTTCAATTATTTATATATTAACATACAATATTTTATAAATATTGATCTTCTTATTTATTGCTAAGATTATAAAGTAAAATCTAATTCAGTTATTAAATATTTCCATTTTCATTTATTTAAAAAGATAGACAAAGAAAGCAGAGAGAGAGGGAGAAAGATATATTAATATTATCAGATTATATTAATAAAAAGAAAATTAAGGTTTGTATTGACGTTATATATATATAAGTAAGAAACATTTAATTTTATATGATTTTTTCTCAAAACATTACAAAAAGTTTTATCAAATATCTTTAGTTTTAAGGAGCTATTTGTATTGATAGTTGCCAGTTCGAACGTTATTTCTCTTCTATCAGCTTGTTTAATTGTTTAAAATTTATTTCGAAGTAAAACGTCACACGTGATATAATATACCTACTATATTTAATAATTGTGTGTATGTTTGTAACTGTAACATCTCAGAAATCAAAATAAACACATATTATCAGACCACATTTCACTATGATCTAGTATATCCTGCGGTTACACCCACATTAATGCAATTTTATATTTTAAAACAGTATTCGGTCACCCATCACTCTCCTAACTTAGATCACTATTGCTTAGCTCGTAATAATAGCTACATTTACGATGCTATTACTAGAATGACATTTAATAAATATATTTTCCTTCATAACTTTATAACTTAAGCCTCGAATCCTGTACCATATAATACTTGAACCAATTTACAGCATCCCAGCTTACCCCAGATTTAAAGAAAACAGTGCAAAGTAAGATAAACTCAACAGCTTCATATAACTAACTAAATTAACTATAAGCGATCTCGAACTAGATTCAGGTAAAAAGATTTTAATATTAATAATGAAATAGTACATATTTTATAACAAAAGTTTTAATTTATTCCAGTTGAAGTTTCTTTGGAAATATTTAATTGTGTGAAAATAACTTTTCATGAAAGTTGAATCGGCAATTAAAACTTGTAAAAACTAATCATATTTGACAATGAAAATAAATATAGAATGAAAAATTAATCAACATGAAACTATTTTTAAACTGCGACCTCTGTCTGCGAAACCGTTCAATCGCTCTGCCAATTGAGCTACCTCCCGGATAAATGTAGCATTGTATATATAAAGGCGATTATATTTATCGGGAAAAAGGCGAAATGTATTATCTTTCTATTGGTAGAGCAACCGGACAGTCCTAATCCGGGTTGTACGTTGCAATCCTGATCTTATTGACGTATTTATTTTTTATATTTATTTAATTTAAATAAGTTAAACAAAACTAAACGTGGTAAAGGATAGTGTCAAACAATATTTGACATCTTAATAACATGTGTCATAAATTCCATCCGCCATTTTGTTGAGCGTGTCATGGCGGCGCCGTTACGTTCGTCAAGTATAGAATTACATTGTATTATTATTATTTTGATTGATGCACCAGCTGGTCGACCCTCAGCAGGTAGACACCGTTATGATGATACGAGATACAGAATATTTTAGTTATTTAGGAATTCTCAATGTCTTTTATAAATAGTCTAAATGTGTCTGAAAGTAATGTAAGTTAAAAGCAAGGATATATTTTAATATTTATTTGATAATATTAGACGCAAAATGTATCTAAGTTCGATTTATTACTAAATATTGTTTGTTAGATAAATAAATAAATGTATCGTAATTCGTTAAAATCTTAATCCCGACCACACACAAAAGATATAAATTAAAGTGAAAGTGACAATAACCGTCCGGCCGATGATAATAGATACATTTCTCTTATCAATGAGGAATTGGTCGGTCTTTACGTATGGAGCGTTTTGGACGCGTCTATTAAATTAATATATAAAATGTCTGCTGCGTTATTTGAAATGTTTGTTGTTTTGTTTCTTTTTTTTTGTTTGGTGAATAAAATAATAATTGAATATTGAGGTAGAGTAGAGCTTTAAAACTTATCAATAAACAGACAAACTTTAAAATATAACATGAATAATATTAATTCCAATTGTCGTTTTTATTCCAGACTAGGTAGATGTCGCCAGTGACCACATTGTAACATAAAATTCGTCCAAACTTTTGTTTGTTGTAGAACTTTTGTTCTAATTGCAGTCAAATCTGTTTAATAGTTTTTGCGCGAGAACAAACAAACAAAAACTTTTCAACAATTATCGTTTTTAGGTCTGTTTGAAGTAACAATTACATAAAAAATATTCTACACTAATATTTATATACAATTACTACGCTTATAAAAATATATTAATAAAATAATACTTATATCTTAATTGCTACATGTGTACGGAGCCTAACAATTGCGTAGCTCAAGGTGTTAATAGTGTCGTTTCAGTTCTTTGTATATCTTTTTATTTCCCATTAAATATTATTTCCTCGTGGGTGTATTGTGAAGTTTCTTAGTCATTGATAAGTTTTAGAAAAAAATATTGTATTTTTTTTACCTTATACTGGAAATGGCTGGTTATTAGGATTAATAAAAAAATGTGTTTGCTTAGATTTTAAAATAAATGATTTTTATTTTACCCTTAAGTAATTTTTTTGGGTTCTATGTTATCTTTGTCTTATAAACCCTGAGCATTAAAAAACAAAAGTAAATTAATTCATACAGCTTTTTGTAAAAAAACAATAATAATAAAATGGTGCAAAGTATGGTAAAGATTCTTTTAAAAGGTAATTAAATAAAAATAACTCCAAATTCCGGATATTGGGATCAGTAAATTCATAAATTATACTCTTTACAATAATATAAGATTACACGACAATTAGGATTGCCAAAAATTGGGAAACCGCAATTAGGGAAACGCAATACTTTTAAAAATGGACGCTTATAATTGACGTATCCAGTTCCCAATCCACAGATAAACTACAAAGAGTTTCACACAATAGATATAAAAACTTTTTGCTAACAAAATTCAAATTTCGAACATCCTCGGAATGTAACCAAACAATAAATGGGACAGCCTTTGTTGTACGGAGATCAAAATTTAACGCCCCAAGGAATATTAACAAAATTCTTTTGTGAAACTTCTAGTTGAGAAAAAAATAAGGCAGATGTTCGCAAACAATGTGAATGGAGAGCGAAGTCGAGTGCCATCGTTGTATAATTGACATTTAATAAAGTGTCTTTGTACTCGATGACTTCTGGGATGTTATTGAAGATTTTTTTATTGGGTTTTGACATTTTTTTTTTGTGCGAAAATGTTATATTGCCAGTTACTTTATTAGGCTCTGGTAATAATAATACGTTATCAAAAAGGTTTATCAAATGTATTAACCTTTTTGGTAATAACATCGTTTTATGTTCATACAAATATTTAAGACGCTTTGAAGTTAAAAAAGGTAAAAGAAAAACGTTTTACATCGATGAATCATAAAAAATAAGATATTCAAAAAATATCGAATAATTTATTATTTTTGAAACATGTTGATATTAATACAGTCGTAAAATTTTATTCCTATATCCATTTATATACACTTGTCAGTTTGAGTATTTGGAAAAATGTGACCTGGCCATTGTAATCGAATATTGGGCATAAATACTTTACAGATTTTGATGCAACTTGGATAAATGTACAAAAATTATATTAATTATTTATAGTATAGTTATATTCAATCTAGCTGTAGCTTCGTCAATGTGAAAGAGAACGAAGAACGAAGAAGCCATATTTTTCTAGAAGGTCATACATTTCTATACCTTTTAAGGTTACTATTTAATCTTGCTTGTAAGAATATTTACTTCTAGAATAATTTACCTTTCAAATGGCGATTTTTTTTTCCTTATAGCTAAGCAAGCTAAGCAGTTCCGGAGATTATCCTGCTCACATAAACAAACATACAATATCCGCTCTCCTTATTATAATAGTATACTTTGCGTTTATGAAACTTTAAACTCTACTTGCAGTCTCAAAGGAGAAAAAACGACAAGAAACTCCTTGGATGTAAAAATGATATTGAAATAAAATAATATTTTAATATTAATATTTACTAAAAATATTGTGTATTTCCTAAATACTTGAATACAAATATAATTTTCGATATAAACCAGAGTTGTCAAATACTTTTCCCGCTGCTTGTCTAATTTAGAACTTATATCTTTGAACCAAGAGTCTATTTTCGCTCGGATCATTAATTTTTTTATGGCCGCCATTATTAAAATTTTCTGGTTACGCCTTATTAAGTTACGAGTTAGAGAATAATTTGAATATCAATTTTATTATTTATTATTTTTTGCTTCAGAAAGTATTATCAATGTAAAAAGAATATTTTTTATTTATATACAAAATATCTACTGGCTGTCTGTTTCAGTTTCTCGTTAATATGGAGTTCTTAATCATATTTGAAATAATATTCATACATGGTTCTATAATATTCGTTCGGAAATATGTAAGCATGAATGTGGTTAGTTTTAAGAGAAGAAGACATGAATGGAGAGAGTGAAAAATTAAATGGCAAAGGAGCTCTAAATTGACATATCGGGAAATTACATATTGGGGTGAATATTAAAAAAATATATAATTTAAAAGCTTTTCTTAGCTAAAGCAAAAGTAGGTACTTCCTTAAATGTATATTAAATTTCATTAAGACTCCATTCATAATAAAATCAGATAATATTTACAACGCGTCCGAAAATAAAGAAATATTTATAAAAAAATACTCAATTTCAAAATATAGGCGTATCCTGTTGCGAAATTTAAATGTAATAACTTATCCGAATCTCCGTTGAGGTAAATCATACATCCATGTAATAAGGGTAAGTACACACTGGTGTAATTGATTATTTTATATTTATGACAAGAAATGTATATGTAAATTGTATTTTTAATAATCTAAGACTATTGAAATTATGTATTATAATTTAATCTAAATCTTTCTATAGATATATTTTACATTTCAAAAACAGGAGACAAAAATTCATTGAAGTTATTCAGTGAAGCTTTTTTACATATAAGTTCCGTCGAGAATCGAACGTGCTACTAGTTTATTCAAGCACTAGTTAGTGGTTGTGCGCTCTTGGTGGTCCAGAATGGAGACTAATCAAAAATTATGAAATAATAAAAAAAAGTCTGTAAGAAGCCTTAAATTAAAATAATAAACAATCACTAAATAAACAAGTATTAGATAACATCTTATTTAATAACAACTTTGCTTGAATTTTCGACGTTTCGTATGAAATATGTGAATTTTTGCGGACAGTGCTATCTGATCTCCTTAGTGTAGGGTGGCCAGGAGTTATAATAAAAAAAAACACTTTTAATTTTATCGTTACTGAAAATTACATAAATTAGTGTACAGAATAACTAAATTATTACAAAATAAAGAATCCAACACACCTCTGTCACTAATCTGTAAATTTTGCGATCATTAATCTAAACTATCATATAAGTATATAATATAAGTATGTATATAAGTTTAATTATTTTTTTAGTTCTTTCGTATCCCTGTTATTTCCCATATCCTGGTCACCCATCTTAATCCCATCCAGCATCCAATCCTGTTTATGAATACTATAAAACTGTAAGTTTAAATTCCGTACGAGCTGTCAATACAACCTTAAATTCGATACGACAGTTAAATGTTTAATTTAACTTATAACATACGTGTTTTATTGTTTTACACGTGACAATTTACCTCTGTACCAAATTAATTTAAAATTGTCCACAAATAAGCAAATTAAATAAACATTTTGGGGGTTAAAAGGATTTTTTTTCGTTTTATGATCATTCTTATCTATTTGTGTGTTTTCGAGCCCTCAATAAATAAATGTCAATTGATTTTAAACTAACTCACCTGAAATAAATTGAAAATTTAAACCACAGATTGAAACTGACGACATGTAATATATATATATATATATATATAATCTGAAGGAAGGAAAAACTATATATATATATATATAACTATATACATATATATATATATATATATATAATAAATCATAAATATAGTTTTTCCTTCCTTCAGAAATCATTAAAATCGTATCTTTTTAGAAACCAAAGAAATAAATATTAGTATTTTATTAAGAGAACATATTTTCCAAAAAATCAATACATTATTTTTATTATATATATAAAAGATAAAATATTAAATAAAAGACTGATTAAATTTAATTAAAAAATTACAATTTGAATCAATGGAAAAAATCAATAAAAAAATCAACGTCATTTCATAATTCATAGATCAAGATTGACAATTTGGCTGAACAGATTTCGATAAAAAAAAAAGCGGATTCAGGATATTTTTATGACATCCTGGAACTAGAGAATAATCCCTGTATCTCAGGGGGCTTAAATATACAAATAACTGTCACCAAGAGGCTCAAACAACAAGCTATGGACACACAATAACGCGTCCTGTAATAGAACCCAGGTCAATTGCAACTATTCAGGACCACTAACCACTGGACTATCAGACCTTCTCATTGTACTGCAAATTATATAATAAATATTTTAATATATATTAGAAATTAAACAGGTATTTAAAAAACGTGCCTGTTACATAAGAAAATATATGAAACAAAGAAAGACAAATATATGCTTTAATTTTTCTGTATATTTACACATATATTTTTTTATTGCATTTGCCTGTTAGTAGTTATTTAAGAAAATATGTCAAATTTTCCATCTGACATAGCGTAATAATATATTATATCGTATACATATAATGTATTTATTATAGTATATGTTTCATATATATATGTCTGAATTTTTGTATATATATATATATATATATATAGATATACATAAATATGTTTTATTTTTTTTCTCTATATTGCACTTCTGGTAGTTTTTTCTCTGTGTAAAGTTTTGGTTGACAGTTGGAGAATACTTTAGCTTTACCAATTGTAATTTTTCAATAAAGTTTTTGTAATATATATATATATATATATATATATATATATATATATATATATATATATATATATATATATATATATATGTTTGTATGTGATATAATAGTAAATCAGTTAGTTACTAAGAATGCATTATCTGAAACTATAAATATTTCACCAATGTTTCATATTAAACAAACATTATCAAAGCAATCTCAAGTTTCGTAGATACACGCTTGAGCGACGAACAGTAGGCCTGACATGTGGGTACATACATGTGGCTTAGATTCACGTACAGTCAGCAACACAATCTTCAAATATATATTATAAACAATTAATATAAAAAATATATAACAAGTGTATATTCATCACTAGGCTAATATAATTATAATTTTTATATGAAAGCTAATAGTAATTAAAAATTCAACTTTAGCGCCATCTATTAGTACCAGCTCTTATTATAAATCCTAACCGAAGATACAAGAAAATAGATATGTATCATAAGTAAAATTTGACTTAGTTTAGTAGTTTAGAAGTTGCACTATAGCTGACAAACAAACCAACATAATATTCAAAAAAAGTTTATTGTAAAAAAAAAAACAAGAATAAAAAAAAATTGATGACAATTTTGATGCTGACGGTACCTAAACAAAAAGTCAATCTGTTATGCTATAAACACGGTTTAACATGACAAGAACATGTTTTTTTTGATATTTTTTGTTAAATACACTCAATACCATTTTTCCTTTGTGGGAATTTCACCGCTTTATTACTGTTCTTAACACGTGGGATATTTGTTTAAATAAAAAAAAAACAACATCCCTATCTGATAAATACCGTTTAAAATATAAAAAAAAAACATAAAAACAACACCCCTTTGATAAATCCCACTATCAGTTAAAAATGAACTTAACTATAATTTATCATTTAATTAATCTCTGGTTTATCTTTAACTGATAAATGCGACACTCGCCTCGTTAATTTGTTTAACTATATGGAACCTTTAAAGAATATTTCACAAATAATTAATTGACATATATATTTTTTACGATATCTCTTATCCTATAAAAAATGTAAAAATTAAATTGTGTTTACACTTCGGTTTAGAAAACATTATACAAAGTCAGTCACATATTTATTTTTTTATTACAATGAAATTTAATTGTGTAAGGTATATAAGGGAATACGAGCCATAAACACTGGATTATCTTAAAATATTGCCGAGGAAGTATAATAAAACAATAGTACTTAAAATATATTAAATCTAGATCCTAAGAGCTGGATTTTAACTAAAAAAAAACCACATTTCATTGTCACAATCTTAATTAAATCAACATAATCCAAATTAGTGATATGCGAAAGTGCCTTCACACGTTTTTATCGGTTCCTTATCACAGAGATAGCCGCCGAGAAAAAGTGATAAGAGGCTGCAAAATTACACTAGGAGCTCGCGACAAATATATGCTTTAAGAAATAAATGCGATTTTTTTTTCATAAAATTGAGTCAGTATACACTAATTATATATATTTTTTTATAAAATAAAGTCAATCGACTGTTTATTTTCAAACTATCACAAATATTAATGTGTAGCTATTACAGCTGCATTTCGGTTAGTGAGAGCGAGATAGACAGACAGTCCAACTCCTCCTTTTCCGTTTCTTTACTCTACCCTTCTTTGATGAAGATATATTTGTAAAAACATTATTTTCTTGCATAATATTTTATTGTACGTACGTTAAAACAAAAAACAAATATATTGTCAAACCTGTGATGATGATTATATATATATATATATATATATATATATATATATATATATAGATATTTGAGTCAATCGAAAACCGTTCACTTTGTAGTTCTATTTATACATTATATTTTTAAAAGGGTTAAATTAGAACAGGGCATCCGAAATGAACGGTTCGTTCGTTCATAGATAATAACATGGGGGGCGTGTGAGTGACGTCTCTTAGTCTATTTGACGGGTAAATTATATGATGCGAGATTCTTTTATAGGATATATTATAGTCTAAGAGACGATAATAAAGAATGAACGAATTTGTACATTTTTAATGTTAATTCACTTACGGTAAATTGAAATAATATATAGTTTCTTATCAGTTATTTAATTAAAAGGTTTGAAATACTAATATATATCACGTTCAATTTGTTCTTTAAGGATTTAAAACTGTTGAGATTTTCTGAACTGAATTAACTGAACTATGTGATACTGATTAAAGCTATATTACAACTGTTACTGAATTATAAAATGAATTTATTAAAATTTAAATTTGACTCTGCTCCTATCTGCCAGCTCTTCGACTACGTTGATAATTAATATTTTTTTTTAGCATTCGGTTTCACATATTTTATTAAAACGAAAGGTTTTAAACAATAGTTTATAGATGTGTTATTAAGCAAGAATAATCTGTACAAAAAAAATAACTGAATATCCACGTATTATTAGCCGCCATTTTCCAGATGCGTCATAAATTCCCTCACCTTTAAAGCAATACAATAATAAATCGAGATTTCTCTAATTAATAAATAAAATCACGTACTTTCACTGTAATGGCTCCAGATTTATTCGTCAGATAAGAAAAATATATAAATGTAGCAAATGTTTAAGACATTTCAAAAACGGCTATAGATACGCAAAAAGAGGCAGAGAATAACTTCGGCCAGGTGTTCTCAAAGTTGTAATTAATTATTTATATTTAATTACTGAGTTAAAAACTCTATAAATATAACAGAAACAGGTTGTATAACAAAATATTATAAATGATTATCTTGATTACTTTCTTTTCTAGGATTAAATAATTATTTGTAATGAAGGTTTTACTAAACAGATTTTGATTAAACTGATAATATTTTATGTTTTTATATACGGATCCCTTTACAAGTTTTCTGTTTTATTGCGGTAAATGATATATTCCTAACTTTTGACGTTTATAATGAAAAGAAGTTAAATTTCATTAGATACACGTAACTTATTTAAATTAACTCATATATAAAACTTTAAAAAAAATATTCTGCGATTTAATTTAAAAAAAAACAGTTTTATTATTTTGTTTATTATTTTTGTTTTATTTATTAACGTTATTGTTGATTTAAAAACGTTAATACAATTTCTTAAGATGAAAATGTTTGAGAACCACAGACAGCTAATTAACGAATTTGAAAAATTCAAATTATTCCACATTTCAAGGGTAACGTGTTAAGCGAGAGAATTACCTTCATAAAAGCTATTTAATTGACTTGATTCTTATTTTTCACCAAAAAATATATGAATCCAGCTTAGAGTTTTCAAGTGCAGTGCTTATTTTAAATTTTTCAAATATATTTTCAAACAAACATTAAAAAAAAAAAGGTTTCCCAAAAAATACTAAAAAATATCGTATTTTCATTTAGTATTACTATTTTAGTAATTAATTATTTGTGCTCATTTTAATTAAAATCTTCAAGGATAACTTTATTGGCGCCAATTTCTTATCCTACATTTCTCCAATGTCTCGTAGAACGAAGACGCCAAGAGGATTGTTCAGTTAATTGGAATAAAAAATATTATTCCCTTAATACAATAGCACTACAAAAACAATTTATATAATAGTAGCATTATTAAAATTCTTTTTGTTATACTATAAAGCTGTCGACTCCATTCATTTATTAATTATTGTTCATTATTTTCTAGTTTATCGACCGTTATTTGAACACAAAGAAATAAAACAGATCTGTAAAATTAAAAAGCTAGTTCATCAGATACCACATTGTCGTGGGCAGTGGGTAATATATATTTAATTGCAACGCCCCGCCCACGCCCACTAGATATTTGGTGCACTTTGGCTAAAGGCATGGAGTCGCTGTTTTTTATAATAAATTAATTTAAACTTCTCTTCAATTTATCATTTAGTGATATATTTTTTATTTTTTAGTGATGTGTAGTGAATAGTACAGAGAGCTACTAATATACTTACATTAAAAACTACAAATATCCAGATCTAACTGGTTAAGCTGCTTGTGTACGTGTATGTCTGTGTGTGTGTGTGTGTGTGTGTGTGTGTGTGTTTTTCAGTTATTCAGTATTTCTTGTATAAGCATTGGATTCCTAATATAACTTATAAAATATTTTAGTGAACCCCTTTGTCGACTCCATTCCTTTCAATCTTGAGCCGCTGAAGTCATTCCCACGTTCGGTGCCGGGTCTGAACCGAGGTTAACTAATTATTGAGTTATTTTTTATCGGTACATTTACATACCGTAATATTACGTGTAGAATTTACGTGTTAACGAGAAAAAACTTACGGAATCCAAAGTATTTACAATAGAGATATTTTTGACAACTCTTTGAGACTTCAAAATGAATACACATATAATATTAGTTATGAGTTAATAACCGCCATTAAATTTAAATCATTTGTAGTCATTATAACTGAAACAAAGTCATGTCAAATTTTTCCAAAAAATGTAAACCTGCACTCGATTTTAAGCATTATTTAAGTACACCAAAGTATAAAGTCGCTTGCATGTTTTTACCAAGACTGACATATTTTCATTGAATACCGACACGGAATATATTTCGTATATCTGTTCGTTTGTTGATGTTATCTACTTGAAATGGACTTTTTCGTCATTTGGAAACATACGGGGTTAGTTTGCAATCATATTAGTGTCAAATATTAAAAATTAAAAAGCTCTGTACATTAGGAATGAGTGAATGATTTTCAAAAGAATGAAATGATTTCCATGAATGATAACTAGGAGCTGAATGAATCTACTTTTCTGAACTGAAGTAGGTAAATAACTAGAAACTGAATCGAAATAGGTTTATCCATTTTGGAGCTACGATGGAACGGACAGACAGTCTTCAGAAAGATGTCAGCTGTGCTAAAATGAACATTTCTAAGTTATTTAGAAACCAAAAGTATACTAAAAGCTAGTAAGAGAAAACATTTCTACATAAAAAGCCTTAATTTCAAATTTCAATTCTTCATAATAATAATTATAAATATTCTGTAAGAAAGAAATCAAACAAACAAACAAACCACATATACATATATATATATGTATATAAATATAATTATTTCCGTCACATCGTCCACAGAAGACATTTCAAAACGCCATAAAAGCAACTTCGGTAGAAACAAAGCAACATTTAAAAGAAGCTCTCCAGCAGCTATCCTGGCATCGATCCCTCGGTATTAAGGTCGTGAGTATCAAACGTCTGTAGATTCTTAAAGATTAGTTGGTCTTCTTGCAAATAATATCCAAAAAATAATACTATTTCTTATCGTTGTTTTTTTTTGGCATAAAAAAAATATAAAATCGTATAAAATAGTGCATTTTATTGTTATATTTTAAACATATTTATTACGAAATACGCATAAAAAAAACAAAATTTCCCGTGACAATTGTCATATATGTATATGATTTCTGTATTTGTGTGTTCATAGATCATAAACGGCTTGACCGATTTTGATGATCTTTGCGCTGATAGACTTACTTGTTGTGCTGATATTTTTTTTTATTTGATTACTTATATATAAAATTAAACAGACAGATTTTAGGTTTGTTTTTATTTTGTCGTATAAAATATATAAAGTTATATTGAAACATTGATAACTACAAATAACTTACGATATGACAGTAGTTTACTTATTTGCCACAAGCTCCCAGGAAAAGAAATATACCGTAAAATAGTAAGTCTGTATGTGTCAAAGTTTTAGAGTTTGTTGACTTATAAACTTTAACTATGTATAGAGATATAGATAAATAATTTATTCTAATAATAACATTTGAGAAATTATTTAAATAAAGAAATGTGCTAATTAAAAAATCATAAATATTTCTTTACTATAAATAAAACGCTACAATTCCGTCTGTAATTCAGCTCTGTGTGTTTTCAGTGCATTCTTGTTTAGGAATTGTTTGAGACAATTAGTCGTATCATAATTCAGTTAAGAGGCCTGAGATAATATTTTGGCATTCGGCATCCATTTTAAACATGTTTTTGTTATAATACATTATTTTATATTTGACAGAAAAAAGATAAACATGTCTCAAAACATACACACATAGTATTAAAAATAGAAATAAAAAATAGAAATAATTTTCTTTAAAGATTTCAGTTGTATGATTTACTAGCTGTTCCCCTCGTCTTTGTCCGCGTGACCTAAAACCTTTACAAGTCCAGAACATTACCACTGGTGGAACCAGGTCAAGAATTTTTCACAATTGCTATATTTACATAGAAGGCTCGTTTTTATATACACTATAAGTTTTCCTGTACTGTTCCTCTGTACTTTTTAGTATATATTGTAATCTTATTTATGGTTCCGGTTTGCATGTATGTATGTATGTACTTTTGACCCAAACCTTCCCCCCACTCTGGTGCCACCCCACTCCGGATACCGGTAACATAAACTATACAGTGAATTTACTTTACATCCAGATTAGTTAAATTTTGCTGAAAAAATCTCTTGTCATTTTAATTACCCAAATATATAATAAAATAAAACCAGAGTAAATATTTTCATACTAAAAATAATAATATAAGAAAATCATGGTGCTTCATATATCAAAAGAATAATAAATGGTATTCACATACAATTAAAAAACAAAAAAGATAAGATAAAATTTCTAAAACATTTTTATGAACAATATCGAACAGTGTCAATCTTGTGACAAGGGTACAACTTGATACTAGATAACGGAAATCAGACTTGCGATTTTGCGACGGACGTCAATATATATTTTATTACATATTTTACAACTTATCTTGTTTAAGTTATATTTGGATTATATAAGATTTATTGATAAACATATTTTTTGTCTGTTAAATATCGTTTTAAGCCTTCTGATTGGTCGATGTCGTGATAGACAATCAATGAGAGAACAGTTTTATCAATATTATTTCTTATTAGAGATCTGTTAAACTATACAATTAATATTTTATATTCATTTGGAATATATGATGAGCTGAAATCAAATAATAAATAAGGTAAGACAAATTAGTCGCAAGTCTGCACCTAACATCTAGCCGCACCCTTCAAAGTAATTCGGAGGCTGCGGTCATCTCATTAACGTCTATTTTTTACACAATAATGTATGAGCTGTCACATCTGTCGCTCTCAAAGCTAATGAGCTGATACGAATCCAACAAGTGATAACACTTGCTCTTAAATATATAGGAATAATAAATAAACTCTATTGAAAATCAAGTTTTTTTTTCCCTTTCGTTATAGAGTTTTTATATTTGTGTTTATTTTGTTTTTTTCTTATAGTATGTCAATAAAATTAATCATAGAACCAATGAGAGATAAGAGAGAGATTTATTTGAGATTTTTTTTAGGATAATTTTTGCTAATTATTTTTGATTTATTAAATTAATAATTTTATGTATACAATTTTTTCGACAATTCCACATAACACTTTCACTATAGGCACTAGACAACTGACGAACATACATAAATTATTATTTTTCGTAAATTACTATTAGCTTACTCACGGACTGACACACTGACATACTATACTGACATTTTTTAGTGTAATGTAATTGACGATTCAGAAGTATACGTAAATGCCTACTTGAATAAAGATAATTTTGAATTTAAAAATTTTTGACAATAAAATACATACATGTATTAAATATAAACAACCAGACCATAGAAAAATTGTAGTTTTGATTCAAAATATTCTTTCAATATGGAAATCGAACCCACTACCACCAGCACAAGAGTCTGAATTGCCATGTTAAATATATAAGAAGACAAATGAAATTATGAAGAGTACATATAACAACGTAATGGTCTGTAATTCAACGGACAAACAATCAAACGAACAGACAATATTCTATAATTTGTCTCAATAAGAATTGAACCCCAACCGTCGGTCTAACACTAACAGACCGGTTACTGAGATATATCGTCGTACCTGCTCACCTCTCAGCTGTGCGGGTCAATGACCTCTAAATTTACATAGTCCAATAATAGGCCATAATATATTAATTTTATAATCAAATCAAGTTTACAATAATTTTTGGTAATAACCTTGGAACCAAGAAAATGGTTACATTTTAATGATGAAGCTATGCTTTTCTTATTTTTTTTTTTCTATGATTAATATTCAAATTTACACACTTTGAAACTATTTTTATTTCATATTATCCGAAATAACTATCCACGTACTAATAAACTTTAAAAACAAACATACACGTAAAGAAATATTCCTATTATATTTAAACCTTTTGAGGAATTTTAATGAAATATTAATTTGTGAGGAAAGCTCACGAATTCTAATAAAACATATAAACGATTAAACTAAATATAATATTAATAAAAATAACAATAAATTAATAGCATATTTAAAAAAAAACATTTCTATTAGGCTAGACCCCCAGGACAGTTCGTCCTTTCATCCAGACTTATCTAGGTAACCCGATACGAACCCACTGAACCGTCGGTAAAAATACTAAGAAAACCTGTTTGCACATAAATAATAGCGTGTATTCTATCTAACTACTGAATTAATTAAAATTTGTTTATTAAACTAGATAAAAATATGATTTATTTTCATCCTTTTAATCTGTATATATTTTTTTGAAAAAAAATAACGTTTTGTCTGTGGTTTTAGTAAAAAAAAGATTAAAGCTTCACCTGTCAGACCAGCGTCTGTCATCTCGAAAATAAATAATTAAATATCGGTTATTTCATATTTTCAATATTCTAGTATTTCTAATATTTCTAAATTTGCAATATATATTATTGCAAATTTAGAAATATTGGTTGAGATTTTTAAAAGAAGTCTAATAGATGTCACCACCGTCCTAATAGAGACGAATATGTATAGAATGATAAATTCACCGAGTCTGGCTGCGATACGGTAGCTCAATTGGTAGACGACGCCACGGGACGGTATCAAAGAGCTCGCAATTAATTATTAGCATTAAAAATATATATTTTGGGAATTAACAAATCATAAACATTTAAGGAAAGTTGTACCATCTAGGTAATAATATTAATTATAATCTATCTATACTTATATATAAAGCAGAAGAGTTTGTTTGTTTGTTTGTTTGAACGCTCTAATCTCAGAAACTACTGGACCAATTCAAAAAATTCTTTCAGTATAAGATAGTTCATTTATGCTTAAACAAATAGGGGAGGAGCAGCAATTAAAAAATGTTGCGAAAAACGGAAAAATTTAGAGCTCTCCTTACGTGCGCTTAGTAAACGGTAAAAGTTACGCAAAAATCTAGTTATATACACATATAACTCAATAATATAATAAAACTATGTTATATTTTAGGCCAATCATTTAATTAACGGAACAACTTTTATATAACAGTAAAATAATCAAAAAAATATTTTCCGGTTAAATCTTATCTGATTAAAAAACCTTTCAAAATACAATCTCTATTATTGTTTACGTATCAAACGCAAAATCCACAAAACTATAACAACCTCATCAAAATGGGCACAGCTTAATATAATTGAAGTGCAGGCGCACCAATACTCTTGTTATTATTTCGTTTCTGCATTGCTAATTGGATTAATTTATTTTCAAGAAGGATTTCTAGATATTATTAGAATTAAGACGAAAAAAAATATATAACAAACTCTACATGTAACCTTTAGTTAATGAATTTTCTAGATTAATTTCAGCAAAATAGAAAATATTGAAATAACAGTTATATTTATTATATATATTTTTTAAACCTTTACTCTCCGTTTTTCCTCCCCATTTACCAAGAGTGGAAATGCATCTATGATTTTCCATATTTGGGCCGTTGTAAACAGCTATCATCAGGAAAATTAAATTTAATTAATTAAAAATAATATTAAAATTAATAATAATAGTTAATAATATATAATTTAAATAATAATGGTAGACTATTAATCATTCAATGCAATGTAAAATTTCACGCGTCATAACGACGTACGGACAAACCGACATCCGTCCAGTGATTTACGAATACTATTAATAATTTCTTACATTATGAGTTCATTACCAAATATTATTTACTAGCTGCAGCACGCGACTCCGCCCGTTTAGACTACAGACCACGAGAAACGAAGCGTTCGTAAATGTGTATTCCGAACGTCTTTCTCGATTTTTTAATCGTCAACTTATTTTAAAATATTGATCTATATGCAAGGTAAGTTGTTTAAATATATATAGATTATTTTTCATTTTAATTAAATATTTTTTTTATTGAATGAGTCTTATACAAACTTTTCCTCTTTACAAGATTAGATAAATAAGGATTTTGTCTGTATATACACAGAAGATAGATAATTCAAAAAACCATTTTAAATGACCAATAAAAAAATGTAAAGGTTTAATTTTATATTTTTCCACAAGTGATCACTGGTAATGATTCAAAATCGAAAAGATTTAAATAAATAAATAAATATATGTATAATTAGTTTGTCCATACAGGTAAAGCCAGGGCCAGCTAGTAAGTCAAATAGGTGGATATTTTTAGTCCAGCGGAAGTGTCTTCAGACAGCGCGGCACGTGCGCGGGTTTCTGTGAAAACTGAACGAAAACCAACATTCATCATAGTTTAATAATATTAGGATGAAAATAAATTCAATTTTACATATTATTTCATATTCAAACATTATTACTTAATCTCATATATATCTAAACGCTCGCTGAATAATAAAAATATATAGAAAAAAATATGTTTTCAAATTCCACAGAGCTTATGTAATTATAGAAATGACAAAAGAGATTTTAAAATAGAAGGTCTTTATTCTGGAGTACATTAATAACACGGCTCTGTCTATTTTTATTGAAGTCGTGATGAATCTTTCTTTAAATAGAACGGAAGCTGGGACGCCTCTGAACATCTGCGAGTTTATATTTGCAATAGAAAATAATATTATAAATAGTTATTTATATAGTTTTATAATTATTATTACTTTCTGCTAGAAAATTATTTTTTTTTTTCATCAAAATCAACATACGTTTATTCATTTGTATGGTCAAGGTGAATAATTCGAATAATTATTTTATTGAGTCCAATATTATTTTTGGGTTTATTTTTTTTGGGTGATAATATAATATGTTTTTTATCAATACCAGGTCATCGACCCCTTTGTGAAGATCTTAAGAGATATCAGCCCTTATTTAAATTTTCTCTCACCTCATAAACCTTCAAAACAAGATGAAATAATTATAAAATCGATAACATTACAACCCCTATCATCATACAAATAAGGTTCAAAATACAACAGAAATCGAACCTAAAAATCTCTTATACTGAGGACCAATTATCAAGTTAGTATAGAATAAATAACAATTTGACAGAACAAATTTATATATATAATTAATAAACTTATTACTCTCCTTATGGTCTGGTAATAAAGTGCATTTTCGTATGCACGACATGCATGTATAATTTTGTCTGCAAATATCAGGACATGTATGGTACAATTCCGCGCAATTAAATTTGAAAAAAATACCTTACAATTTTTATTTTGCGTACGGAAAAGTCATATCAAAAGATTGTCATTTTAAAATAGCCCTTATCGTGTTGTCATAAGGTATGTTAGATTTTGTAGAGCGATAATGTAAAAAAAAACCAATTTGTGTTTAAACATCCGTTCTGAAACGCCAAAGAAATTTGTCTCTGGTACATGTCTTTTATTTTTTTATCTTTTTTTTCTGGCTTTATCTCAAGTGCGAAAATAAGAAGACATTGTTTCTGTGTTAGCTTGGAAGTAGTTGTACCATCTTTTAAATATCAGAAATAGTTTACTATTTGTATATAAAAAAAAAATATAATAAAAAAAAATATGAGTTTTTTTTTTTCACAAAAACCGTTTATCAAGATAACATATTAATTATGTTTACGTAAATACTAATTACTCTGTACCCGAGTATTTCAAAATGCGGCGCCATTTTGTTTTCTGATGGTAATCTTTACTTGATAAATTATCGAAAAAATGGAATTGATTATTTAGCGTGGCTTGATCATAATCGGCTCAGCTTAATTGGTAATTATTTAAGTAATCTTAAAATTGATATTATCTTTGAATTAAAATTTATTTGAAGGTGAGAAAGTTTTTTTTTTGCGGTATTTTGGTAATTTTATTTAGGTTTATATTGAATTATAATTGGCGTTTTTGGAGAGGAATTTTGAACTCAATTTTATGCTAGCAAAATCTAAAAATATCTACAAGGCTTGTAAAATAGATACATTTAAAGAAATAGAACAGGAATGCAGTATTTCTGCAGTGCTATATAGATATATTAAATGTTTTGTAATTTTTTTTTAATAATAAAAGTCTGCCACGGCGCAGATCGTTGCTGGGCGAGAAGCCATAACTTTTGAAACACGCGATGTTTCTGTTAGCTTGGTGTGGAGAAAGACTTATATAATTTAATAAATTGAAACAAAAAAAAATTAAGATTACCTAAATATATTAGCTATATACTCGGTTTTTAAATAAAATTATAATATTGATTAGACAATTTCTTAATATTTCTATTCGTTTAAAGACAATTTGTAGAAAATATTACGGGAATTAGTATTTGGATGATACTAGGTAGACTAGGTTAAGATTTTTTTGGGCTATGAATTGTTATATTATTTATATAAATATATTACACTATCTGTTATTTTAATTATTCCATTCTATGAGAGGATAACTTATATTTTACAAGAAGTTCCATCTTATTTTTGCATGGAAAATAACTTACAACCAAAGCAGGAAACAAAAAACATGACATTGAAAAAATACTAAGAGAATATAAAACATTATTTTATTGAATTTCATTGTATTTTGGAGTGCAATAAATATCTATATTTATTTAATTTTATTAATAATATAGCTAAAATAAAAGCCGCCTCCTTACTCAGCGTCCTAGCCGTGATGTACAGGGTGGTACACGTATACTACATGCTGTAATAAATTGAACACTATTTATTGTCGCTTGAAATAATTTCTTAAACTTATCCGAATTCATTTACAATATGTTCTATATAGCATGCATTTAAATTGTGTCATTATTTCGTTATACATATTTTTCGTCTATAAACACGTTAATTAGAAATCCATCAGAAACTCATCACCCTGTATGTTCGTTATCATGTTTCTTTACGCGTGTTTTGACAAGCGTTTTTTTGTAACCCTATCTTTTATCAATACTTTGAATATAGATTACCCTAGTAACCGTTACGTGTGCTTTTTAAAAAAAATAAATTCTTTTTATATTTTAAGAGCTACCAACTTCACAATATAAATATGGTCTACCTGATGAATGATGATGACCTGACGAATGTAAATGTGATCTTATTTTGATATTTTATTTTTATACTCAAGACATCCGAATCTGAAATTCGGGTTATCATTACATATATACAATAATTTTAGATATAAATTAATAACAATTTTTTTTCCATACCAGTCATTATTTTTTATCTTATTTTTTTAAAATATAAACTTTTATAAAAGTTTTTTTTATTTTTTTTTTAATAAAATGACATCATTATAAATTATTTTTGACATGTGTCACATGAATTGAAAAATTTACAGACACATATAATTTCCTGTTTTTTTTCTACATTATTTTCCCTCTTATTTCTCCCCTTTAATTAGAAGAAGCCCTGTAGTTAGAAAAAAATGTTTAAACTATTCCAAAGGGCGCTGACCCCTCGAGTGTAGGGGTGGCAATTCATAACACCTTTAATAGTTTTTTATGAAAAGGGGTATAAATGGTAATATTACTGCATTTTTTATTTATAATTTTATCGGATTTTTCAACTGAGTTTAATTACGCATAAATTTTGTGAAGTTGGCTGCGTATACTGTACGTACGTACAGTACTGTAGAGTATGTAGTGTTAGGGTTGCCTCTATATTAACGTTATTAATATATTTTTTATATTGTAAAATAGGGAGAAATATGGGGTATTTCTCCCTATTTTTGACTTATATCTTAGGAAAATATATTAAGTTTTATTTCATATCCGAATATTTTTTTAATGTTTCATATAAGGCAACTATGAAAACCCCAAAAAAATACAATTAAGTTAAGTTATTTAATTTTCATATATAGTGAGAACTATAAATACTGTAATAAATATTTTTAGTAGTTTTGTGTGAAACGAATACTTAAACAAACAAACATACAAAAATTCTAAAAAATAATTACCTTCTTTAGATATTAAAATTTTCTTATCAAAAAACGTTTGGTCCTATTTCTGACACAATATATAACAGGTTAAAACCAGTATTTCTGATATTTATATTTTGTTTGTTCGTCTGTTCGCTCGGATGAACTCATGACAGTAAGACAAGTAAAAATCTCAGTTATTCAAACAGAAATCTTCAAGATAAAGGGGACTTTAACATTAAGAAAAAAAAATTAAAAAAATCTTCAAACAAAGGCGCCTCGTAACACGGTGTCCATATAAACATAAGTGTCAGTGAAAACATAAAAGTGTCAATACTGGACCACCGACGCGGACAAACACATTTACCTTTTCGTGCAGTCGGGTAACGCTTTGGAATGTATAGAAGGTACACGGTAGCTGTCTGTCTGGTTGTATGTACCGCAACATCTCAGAAATATCTCATCTCACTAGATTATTTTTTTTTATTTCAGAAATATATTTTTGCACAGTTCAAGTCAAGGAATGTATGAAAATTATCACATTTTTTTCATCGTATTTCAGTTCTTATGATATATATTTAAATACTTAATTATTTTAGTTGAAGGCGTATTTTTCTATTGACAGATAAAATATAGTAATTTGAGTGATTATTCAAATAGTTCAAAATTATTATTGTGTTTGAAAAAACGATAAAACACAATGGCGAAAACCGACAAGAAGCTCAAACCTTAAATTTCTAATTTATTTTAATATTTAGACAAGACAAAAACAACTCAATAAATAGAAATAATCTCATCATCAATTTAATATAAGTAATAATTATTTCAAACTTTATTTAAATAATTTTACACCTGTCTGTATCTATCAAGCTCTATAGCACTTAGGTAATATTGACTCTATTAGCTGCGCCGCCTTATATTTGTCTCTATCTATGGTAGAGTTCATCTAGCCTGTTGAAATTATAGAGCAGACACTAAAAGTGTCATCCATTAGACATTTTAGTGTTTTATCTTTGAAAATTAAATTAACATAAATTGCCGACACGATAGCTCAGTTGGCAGAGCTGTATATTAATATCAAAGAGGTCGTAGGTTCGACTGTTTTTATTCCCTGTGGTCATTACAGGCTGATCATTTTAGACATCGGTATTGGAAAATTTAATATAAAATAAGGATTTTGTTCAAAGCAATTAATTTGCTTTAAATTTATTTCATAGTTTAATCAAACTCAAACAATTGTATACATTACATGTCTAGTCTATTTTTTTGCTTGAGTCTATATGACCCACAAGAACTCTTCACAAACACAAACAAACTTACTGCTAAAAATAGATTACATTCAATCGAACAAGCACTAAAATCTGGCTAGATTAAGGGCTTACATAATAAAAAAATCACAAGTTAGTTCAGTGGTTCTTGAGCTACAGACGCACAAATAGACATACATGTTTAAAAGACAGATAATAAAAGATAGGCTGCTTATTTTTTAAGAAAGTAAGTATATCTCATAAACAATGAATGTTAATAAATTGATATCTCCATGTGATATTATTTCAGAGATGTTTATGAAAATGCTTATAAGTCATGAATTTTTAAGCACATACTGTATATCGCTTAGGAAAATGTGTCATACCTAAAAGCACTCCCTGGAGACTTAGAATACCTGGAACTGATTGGAACAAAATAATATAACGTGCTTTTAAGGTAATTTCTTTTACCACATTTAAATAAGTAGTTAAAATAAATAATATATATAAAGACCTAGGTTTTAAAGAAATACTAAGTTGAATCTAGCCATCTACCATGAAAGCTTAAAAACTATCATAGTTTTAAAAAGTTTTGTTACATTATTACAAAATATTTTTTTGATTCGTACCGAGAGCTCTTTCACAATATTGTTTTACTCTTTCTTAGTGATGTACAAGAATGAAGGCTTTCTTTAAATGCTAAAATTTGTCATAAAAACAATATTACATGAATATTTCAAATATCAAAACACTTCATGTTACGAGTTAATAATATCTCCTATAGTAAAAGAATTAATGATTTATGATGACGTCATCAAAACTTATCGAAACATTATTAAAGTAATATTACTTTTAGGACGAATTCTAAAGTAAGATTATTGTAATATTACTATAAGAGACCAATATATATATATGTATATATATATTTAAAATTTGTTTGTATTTCTATACATCTTCTAGTATATTTATATCTTTGTAAAATGGTTGCAAACGCGTTTTCTCATTATCTACAATGAGAGTTCACTTTCATCCTACATAACGAGACCGTACACGGGATTGTGATCCTTAATACATTGTAATAAGAGCTAAATATATATAAAACGTAATTTCAATTATCGTCTATCTATTTAAGTTAATAATATCGTTAAAGCAACTTTTGATTATAGTTTTTAAGATGGTTCTAGAAAATAACAATATTATTTAAGTTATCATTATTATTAAATAGTTTTTATATTGAATTCTTGTTTAGAGGCTAAAGTTTTATCAAAATCGGTAAGCATCTTAGTACACATTCGACAGCCGGCTGTATATTTTTTATTTTTTAAAGCATTTTCATACTTACAAAACAAAACGTACCAAACTAATTATTGGTAGTACATTTGGTGGTTACATCCCAAACCCACTCCCACGATCTCCCAGCATCGGAAACCCGGGCACCAGTTTCTTGAAGCCGGCAAAAACCCTTTTAAAAAACTTGATAAAAGTTTAACATATTTATCTACGTCATCCGTCTTTCTGTTTGTTGATGGATGAGATATCTCGCGAACAAAGATTTGATTGTCTGTATATAAAATGTATTATATAATCTTTATCATGTATATAGCATTTTAATGTATATAATATAGTTTAGTTTGTCTGTCAGTATGTAGTGATGGATTGAAAGTGTGTGCTCATAATATTTGCTTGGGATGATAGTTTAAAAACTAGGAAGATAGATGGCGCTGTTTGAATTATTGATGTTTTTTTTAATGTGTTAAATTTTTATATATATATTTTATACGAGCTTTTATAAAGAATAAATTTATTTATTTTGCGTAAACTTTTATTTACAGATAGTTTTTAGAACGTATATATTTTTATTATATTTTATATTGCACAGATTTGACACCTAACATTTTCAAAAATATATATTTACAAGTAGTTTACTTGACATATATTCTTTGTTATATTTTGTGTTAAACAGATTCGGCTTTTATTATGGTTTTTTTTTCAACAAGTCTGGTACATTAATAAATAAAGATAGCTTGTTTAATTCTAGCCTGAAGGTGGCGCTGATGTCAAAACTATAAAAACTGATAGTTCTTAAGTATAATTTAGAAAGGATTAACTAATATTTATATCAAGAAATATGTATATTAAAATAAGTCATATTTATTGGACGATCCCCCTTTGGCATTATTGATTCTTGTATACATGGATTGATAGATCTTGATATTTAAATTGATTTTATGATAATTGTATGAGAGAAATAAAAACCCTTCCTTCTCCAACTTTATTTCATTCCTACGACGCATATTGGCCATTTATTTAAAATGAGTATTTAGAAATATAATAAATATATACACGAACTAAAGGAAACATAAAATATATGTTAAAAAAACTTACTCAAGAATTAAATCGTATTTAATTTTAATACTTACTAGTTTTTTATTTCATTTCACTCACAGGGCTCTAATATCAATAACACATCAAGTATCAAATACAGTCGCGCGCACTACAGCCCACATATATGATAATCTAATACAATTATAATGTATGCACGGTAAGCGTAGCACGTGATAATACGTGATTGATGGGTGACCGGGGAGTGTGGGAGACGGAGTGGGTACAGTCGCGTACAGAGTACTTAAGATATATATATGTATTTCATATTATTTTTATATTAAGATTTTCGTTCCAAGCATATAAAGTACATTTTAAATGCGGTAATTTTTATTAGGCTCTTTTTGTCTTCATTGTTTTTTAATATAGGTATATTGTGTATTTAAGTTATTTTTGTAATTAGTAATTTTGCAACTTTTTTAAATTTATTGATATGTATTATTTTTGATGCACTTGGCGTCATAGACTATACTTATGCACGCGTCTGTACCTGCATGCAAATTAGAGAATCTAGTTTATAAGTAATTCGTTACATTTCTTTTCAAACGTCCCGATTAAATAACATACCATAGAGTTAATTAATATGAATATTTATGTAAAAACTGGAAAAATATAAATACACCCTTTACATATTTATAGAAATATAAATACTTGATATCAAATTAATTCATTTACATTTGTATATTATTTCAAAAACATTTAATTTTATTAACATATGTACTATCATATATTCTTCAATTATTTCGTTACATCCAGATATAAAAATATAAATAAATAATAACCCAGACAAAATAATTAAATTGTTTATTATTTGTACTTTAAGGATTAAATTATGAAACAAAATAATCTGTTAAAATAATAATTTATTCACATAAATAATTACAACGCGAATAATTTTCGTGTTTATTCAAATTAAGAAGATTAAGACACGTGTAAAGATATTGAGGTAATTGTTTCTAAATATTAACAAACATTTATAATATAATTCATGAAAATGTTTCATTGAATTAAGAAAACAAATATATTTTGCAGTAAATCTTAAAAAGCTACAAACTTCATAAATAATTTTCACACAAAGGCAATATATCATTTCAATTTCAAACTAAAAGATTTATCTATTAACGAAATTAAACGAAACTTAATATTTCACTGTCCACTAAAAAAAAATAATTCGCTTCGATTCCTGTTTTAAATTTAAAATAAATGGAATCACCAAATCCGTTCGAATCGAAATCGGATTCTTTGAAAATGGAACGAAGAAACAATGCTATTTAATTCCGTTTCCAAATTCAAATTTTCGGGTCATGACCTCTTCGCTTGAGATCGCCCATCACCGGATTTTCCGATTATGAACATTCTATTTTTAAGTTTGAATTAATGGAGTTCTATTTTCTCGCTGATTCTTGCATTGTATAATAACTATGGAATACTTTTGTTCCTTTTTCTTATGTTTTAAGACTCCATCTTTTATAAAAGGTATTTAATTTATATTATTAAAATAAAATTATTAAAAATATCTATGAGGCGAACATGGCAAGCATAATTCGAAATTCAAAATTTGATTTTTTAAAGCATCATATAATAAGGAAATAACAGAATAAAAACCAGTGTTCCAAATTTAAATATGGTATGATAATGGTAAAGGCCTATTGAAATTTAAAATTGAATTCCTTGTTTTTTAAATTATTCAAAACCAATAAAGCACCGCCGTAGTCAATAAAAAGGCGATTTGGACGCAAGTTGCGTTTCATATGTCAGTAGGAAGTTGTATGCAAAGTTGATGCGAGTGTAGTCATGCTGGCGTGGATTGGATGTTTTATAAATATATTTTTTTATACTGAAAGTTTAGTTGAAATATATTTGTAAGCTATTTTTAGAATATAATATTCTAGAATTTAGCTTCTACAAGCCAACTAAATTTTAATTACTTGTAAGGTTTACTTTAAATAAAAAAAAATTTGAGTAATAATATTTTTTTTTTTTTCAGTACGTACTAACATTACATCTTGTTTTTGTTGGACCTAATAAATCGAAAAAGACACAAAACTATCAAATATTTTTTCATTTTTCAACGACCAAATTAAATAACCAAGACTATATCATTAAAATGCAAGCCATTCGCCACAAAAATTTGGAAGCTGTGGTTTATCGCTTCCTCAGTGACGTCACCGGCTTGTGACGTCACATCTAAGAAGAAACTAATATCCTTAAGAAGCCATTAGTAAAACTTTGTTAAAAAAAATACGTACAATAAATTGTTTAACACCCGCCACTCCACATCACGGCGTGGTGGGTCATAACGGCGATGTAAATTAAATATGTCATCCAAGTAAACACTGCACCGGACAGCGCATTTAAAATATAATGGAGATTGATGGGTTTAAAAAAATAATATTTTTTATGTAAAAGAAATACCATATCGCTCGCATTGTTCTTTGAAATTGGTTTTTTGGTGCGTGCTGAAATTTCCAAATTAGGGTTCCGTCGTGAAATCAGATAATATATAATTCTGCATAAATTACCATAAGACACTAAATAAACATATTCACCACTAACATGTTAAAAGGCCATTAATACAAAAATATCTGTGATTATGATATTGTGACAGACATATACAAATATTTTTATATTTTGTAATATATCAATAAATAAAATAACTTTCATACACATTATAAAATAGTGTAAGCGTAAGTTTGTATGTAGGATGTATCTTACATACAAACCAAAAAACCTTACATTTTTATAATATTAGTTCAGACGTGAACAGGTTTTCAAATTAAGAGTCACTGGTTCGATTCCCGATCATATTGATTTCATTTTATAGTCAATGGCATGTTATTTATAGCTTTCTCAACGAAAACTTTATCAAAATCAGTTCAGTACATTTTTCATAAAGAAATGTTATATTTTGAGAGCGCAAAAAATATATTTATATTCTTATGTTGGTTGCATGTATGAAGAATTTTATTTGTACATGTGTTTGTCTGTTTATAACATATGTAAATGAAAATCTACGGAACCGGGATTAATGGCGTTCACATTACTTTTAATGGAAAAATATAATGTAAAGCTAGCCTTCATGGAACTGATGGAAAAAGTGAATTAATTGAAAACAGACATCCTGAAACATTATTCAATATTTGTTATTTTATTAAAAAAAAAAAATGTAACATTTTTTTATTAATCTTGAAAGTCCAGATAAAAATTTGTTTACAGAATAAATATATTTCATTGCTCATTAAATAAACACTTCTTTATAAAAGTTATTTTTTTATTCACAGAAGGTTATATCTAATATTTAGCGGATAATAAAAAATGTATTGAACCCGTTTTCTTTATTTGTCATCTTTAATACACTAGAGACAACGCTTTATGAATTAATAAGGTTTTTTTGGAAAGATCTTTGAATATTTATTTAATATATGTATATAAAATAAGCCCAGAGGTTTTTCAGTCAAATTAATATTTATATTATTTCTTAAATGTACTGTTTGTTGACTTTAGATCTAAAAAAGTAAATAGTAGTTATAATATTTAGCAGATGATATATTAAAGATCAAAGTCTTGCTATCAGTATTAGAGATTTAATTCAGATAAAGTGCTGCTTGCCAATCCTTGTAAAAAGAACTCTCTATGTCTCTTACTCCCACAATAAAATAAAATTAAAGTTATCACAGAGTTGGAATTTCAAAAATAATAGTTTGCTTTTATTAAATGAATAATATATAATATAATATAATAATTGCGGACAAACGGACGGACAATCTGATGGTATATATAGTTAATGTCGGACATCTGCAAATATGAGAGGCACGTTACGTTGCCAGTCTTGAAGAACAGGGAAGAGTAAGAGGAGACTTTAAGGGGGGAGGGGGGGGATTATTGGTTACAAAATTTCTATAACCTATAATAGTAAGTCAGTTTAAGCGATCCTAATGTGAAAAGGCTTTATTAATATGAAAGATATAATATAATTAAAATATATCGTTTATAATTATTAAACTTAAATCAGGGTCACTCGTTTAAAACCTCAAAGTGCTGCAACCAATGACACTAGATTTAAAATAACTGTCGACCAAATTTAAATATTTCATTTTGAACTTTATTTATATTATAATGAGGCATGGTACGTATATAAAAATATTAGCATATTTTTTACGACATATTTATAAGATAAAATAGAAAATGAGATAATAAGGGTTTATTTATGTGATATTTTAAGAAATTTAAGTGTCATTTTTTTTTTTGAAAAGAGAGAGTGAGAGATTCCACCACGCCACGTCAGCACTTATAAGATTCTTATAATGGAATATTATTATGTTAACTCTAAATATTATATTATTTTATACAAAAAATATTTGTATAGTAAGCTATTCTAGCAGAAATGGCATCTCAAATATAACAGGAAAAAAATATTCACAGATGAAGAATTCATTTTAATGAATCATACACACTTGTAGTTAATTCACAGAACGTTAAGATAATATCTAATGGTTAACTTGAATGCATTTAATTTTATTACTTACCTGAATGGTTAATTTCGACTTTAACGATATTATATTATAAAAGAACCAGTCATAAGAAACTTAATACATATGATAAAATAATACTTTACATTTTAAAAGTATGTTGAAAAATTATCGACACTCGAACTTGTATATATAACTATACCGTTCTGTCTGTATGGAAATTGAGCTACCGTGCCGCTGTAGGAAGCGACATGTTAGCTCCATATATTTATTTAATATTTAATATAGATAATTTCAAACATTAATAATTATTAAAAAAATACCTAAAAAGTTCCACTATCTTTTCATATTCAAAGATTTGGGGATGGTCTCAGAGTGGGGTGAACTGAACCTCGTTCAGTTTAATCCCCAAAAGACACAGGTTTGCGCATTTACCACTAAGAAAACCCCAATTGTCGTATCGCCGCTCTTCGAGAGCACACCCCTCAACGCCTCGCCAAGTATCAGTATACTGGGCCTCGACTTTTCCAGCGACTGTCAGTTTCGAGGTCATCTGGAGAGCAAGGCCAAACTGGCCTCGATGAAATTGGGTGTAATCAATAGAGCGAGGCAGTAATTCAATCCTGGCCAAAGAATGGCGCTCTATAAGGCGCAGGTCCGATCACATATGGAATACTGCTCTCATCTCTGGTCCGGTTCACCCCAATATCAGCTTCTACCTTTTGACCGCGTACAGCAGAGAGCCGTTCGAATTGTCGGGGTGCACGGCTGGACTCTTTGGCATTGCGTAGAGACGTGGCTTCTTTGTGCGTTTTCTATCACATTTACAACGGGGAGTGCTCCGAAGAGCTTTTTGATCTGATGCCCGCCGCCGAATTTCACCACCGCACAGCACGACATCGCCTGCAATACCATCCTTACCACCTGGATGCGTGGCGATCCTCTACTGTGCGGTTTTCAAGAACATTTTTTCTTTGAATTCCTTCGGCGGTGTTTCCAGATCAATACGACATGGGTACCTTCAAAAAAGGCGTTTATACCCACCTCCAAGGCCGGCAACGCTCTTGTGAGTCCTCGGACGTTGCAAGAGTTCGTGGGCGGCGGTGATCACTTTACACCTGTGATCCGCACGCTCGTTTGCCCTCTTATTACATAAAAAAAAATATACATATATTTAAAAAATAATTAGTCCAGTTTATTTCCGGATCACCTCAATGGCTCAGCTCTTTGTAGTCCTACATCCAGAGTTTGAGGTCCTCAGAAGTGTATTGTCAGCTTATTTGAAATACGAAAATAGCTTTGACAGTCAATAATATATAATTAATAAAAACCAATCCTCATTATTTGTTCTAAAGTATGATAATATATTTAAATAAACATTGACCAGTTTTCACAAGTTGAAATTAAAGTTGTTGAAAATAATCGGTTATGACTCCTCAAATATATATAGAATTCAAAACTACTCAAATTATTCCATCTCATTTTATAGCAAATGAATTATTACTGGAGATGAACGGAATATTACGATTCTGGGAAGATTTACTTTACCAATGGAACTCGCTTCGAACTCATCGTAAAGTCGAATAAAACAACTTCCTTTAATACCTTAATAAAATATGACGAAAACTAAATTGAACTCGATGTCATGAAATATTGCAGAATGGCCAAAATATACAAATATGTTTGTAACTCTATTACAAACAAACTCACAAAATGAAATATATATATACAAAGTTAAATCAATGGCATTTAGTATGCAACAAAATTATATATATATAAAATTATATATTTTGACAAAATAATATAAATTGTATTTTGATAATAACTATAAAAAATAATATTTACTACCACAAAAAGATATTTCGATAAAAATAATTACAAATTAAATACTCACAAAAAATAATAATTAATAACAATTTAAAGTTATTATCGAAAACCGATAGTACTGAGGACCCCACTGATAATTTATGGGCGAAGTTGTAAAACATCTTGAAAATATAATTACAGATGACTTATCGAGTTTTCCTTATTTATGACTATCTACAAATGCAACCGCATCACTTTTGTTTAGTTATTTCGGGTATTAATTACATATTTTGCGAACAGAAGTCATTTAGATTGTTTTATTTGTAGATTGAAATATCGTTTTTTTTTTTTATATCTTTATTAAATTATTGATATAAATTAATTACATGCACTAATAAGTAGATATTTCTTATATTGCTTTTATTTACTTTCTCTCTGTATTCCTGAACAACAATTACACCCGATTTTAAAAACATCCAAAAAACATGCATAAAGCAATTCAAATAAAAACTGCAGAACTATAAAAAATACACATAAAAATAACAAACCGAAAAGCAAAAACAATATTATATTTGTATAAAAAATAACCCAATAATTTAGAACTTTATCATAAATCTGTGGACTCCGCCCCGGACCGGACCGGCCCGGACCGGCCCGCAGCTCCCAGGGTTTCAAATCCTTTTGTTGTTTTTATTATAAGTTATTTTAACGAGCAGACATGTTCGAATTTTTGTAGATTTTCAGTAGACATTCATTTGGCTAAAATATACAAATAACTTACATTGTGAAAACGTTGAATTTCTTCTACAGATTGCTTCTCAGTAGACACTGGGGATATGTCCCCGGAATATCAACATTTAATTTGTGTAAAATGACCAAAAATAGAAAAAAACATGTCAATATATAAGCCATGTTATATTTACTTACGTTATAAATAGACATAGAATTAAAAATCTAACTCTATCAATCTGTCTGTCAGTCTGTCCCCGCTCTCATGACATTACATATCGTACAAATATATAGATAGAGTTTCTGTGACCCCAATACTCCTGAACGATTTCAGTAATAACGGTATGTTTACACAATATATTTATTTTGTGGGGGGTTATTCATAAGTTACTCTATTGCCAGAATTTATTAAGAGGGGAGAATGTGATATTGTTTTATTTATGGAATGAAGTCACACAATATGTATTAATTACATGACAAAATGAAAAATAATCTCTAAACCCAATAAATGTATGAAGTATTAATATTTAATAAAAGCCCGAAACAACAGAAAATATTATTTATTATTTAAACACACACAAAATTCCAATAATTTTAAATTGCAAAAAAATATCGTCAGCTTTATATATCAAAAATGTGTTAAATGTACGAAATATTTTTAAAAAATCCCGGAAAAAATCGTTCATAAGTGTATTTTTGACACCGTACATTATAAGCATATAATTTTGGATTATGGACAATCCATGTAATTTGATCATAAAATGCCAATTTTTTTTATATTATCATTATATATAATGATAAAAGATTACCTTCAAAAATGTTTAAAAAGTATAAGCTTAAGTTGTTGCGACTTTGCGTTTGGTCCAAGTTAAAAGCTTATATTATCCTTACCTTTGGTCTGGTCTAGTCTAGCCTAGTCTGGTCTGGTCGTGTCTGGATTATATATCACAAACTATTACCAGTTTTCTATTTATATTATCTATTTTTTATTATTATTTCTGACTCTTAAAACTAACCAACACTTGATTGGATGTACATTAAATACACTTAAACATATAATATTATTTATTATAATATTAAACCTTAGGGTCTGAAGTCTTAAGCATTAGGGTCTAAAAACTTAAACTGATTACGATTTCCTTAAATAATTCGGCAAGCACCAAGTAGGGTTCTTTAACCTCAAAGTAATGAAAAACAAATATTTTGTATTGAAATATTAAAACTAATTTACAACTACAAGTAAAATAAGTACGTAAGTTGATACATTAAACACCTGATAGCGAATTTTTCAAATCTGCGAGCATTTTAGTCTAAATTATCTTTGAAAAACGTTATTAATGTAATTTACGTGCTGAAAGCTTGATAAAAAATATTAAATTATCACCCATCCACCTTGCAACAATCTTAACGTAACTTAACCAACATTTCTATTATAATATTTCCACGCAAATCCATGTAAACTATTCCATTATTGTATAATAGTTAATATGAAATAGAAAGCAGACATTACCTTGCACCGGTCGGTGGAAGTGCGTAGGCGCAGCTCATTACAATACGCCACTATTGTTGATATGTAAACATCATTGTGAGGTAGGACACGGACGCATATTTAACTGAGGCTTTAAAATATATAATTTAAGAAAACAAAAACAAAAATCAAACCTGTAACATTTACTAAGCGCCGACATCCAAACAACTGAGCCATTGAGACACATATAAAAATTCTGTATTTGAAGTGATGACACAATTTTTGATATTTCCAAATTAAGATAAATAATCGTAATTGCGAACTTATATTAATTATGGTATTATCAATAGTAAAAATATATATTTATATTATAAAAAATCCATATTAATCTATCCAAGTACAAAATGGCCGCGTCATATTTAATAAACAGCTTCCGAGCTGACGTCTCTTGTACACCATTGTTGCATTTGTATAAGGGCTATATGTACTGGGTAATTTTGTGTTATATTTACAATAATAAATATTTAAAAATTTCCTTATCAAAACACTTACAATAAAACCTAATTTAATTTGATTTTGTAGCCTTTTTTTCAGTTAGATATATTTTGAATTCGACTCCATTTACACGCTTCGAAAAGTCCGTAGAAATGAGCCAGCAATAATTCTATGGATAATAGTAACAATATATGGAAAAGATAAAGTTTAAATCTTATCTTTCTTTACCTTTAAACATTTAAAAACGCAAATTTGGTAAATCAAGATTCCGCAGATATCACAATCGGTTAATCCGGGGGCTGTCAGTGAGGAATTAATGCCAAAAACCTTCATAAATACATACGAAAAGTAATTAAACGTCAGTTGCCACATCACAACGAATCAGGCTTACATATAGTATAGGAGCTGTGTGCTGTAACTTATAATATATATATTTATATTTTTAATGCAATTTTTAAAATATATTTATTTCATTTTCGAAATAGCATGCTGACATTTAAACTTAGCTTGTAGAGCTGATAAAATTATATATTATAATTAATTTACATGTAATAATACAAAAAAAATATTATTCCATTTTTGACAATATTTAATATATTATGTATATATTTAAAATTTAATTCATAGGCGCACATACAAAAAAAATATTGATTAAGCAGAATATTTACAAAAATACAAGTTTAAAAAACATATAATGTATAAGCTACATAATATATATAATAACCATATATATAATAGATTAATGAGTAAATATGTACTGTATTCGTCTTTTTGATTGATTGAAAAAAAATTGACTCCTGGACCACATTCGTGATCACCGCTTATATCTCAAAATGGCAGACCCTCCCAAAATTTAGATAAGGTTACCGTTAAAGCAAAACCAATCTTGAATCAATGAAATAGAACTCATTATACAAACACCGGGTTCTCACGATCCAAACTTTAAAACACTCAGATAAATTGAAAAACAAACTTTGTTTTGAAACATTAAAAAATAAATATATGTATGTAATTTAGAACTTATCAAATATTATGTTTGTTCATTGAAAGACGTCGCAATACAACAGTGAAAACAATTGAACGATGTGTTTATTTAAAAAAATGATATTTCCGTTTGTGCAGTTGGAAGCAATCACGCCGAGATTATTATAAACAAACAGACGGTTCTAAATATTTATTTTATATATTGAAGAATACATTTTGTATAAAGTAAAATACAAATGTATTACACAAAAATACAAATGTAGTACAAATGTATTCGATGGACTGGTTTGGTTTGATTGAAGTTTATATTATATGTTTATTATTTTCACAATTATGGAATTAATATGCAATTGAAAAAAACATAATTTTCATATAAAAAGTTTAAGGATAATTTTCCAGATTTTTTCCTATAATGCTCTTCTCTCAATCAAGGATTGGTCTTTATTTTTATTAAATGCCTATATTTAAAGTTGTATTTATATCTCCAGGCGTGGTATGTGGGCTGCGGCAGACACGTAGCACCACAGACAAACAGACACCAAATTAAATATTCATCTAAAAAAAATCCCATTCAAATAAATTTATTTTCTTTTACTAAAATAGTAAAAGAATTATAAAATAAAAAATAATAATATAATATAGCTTCAGTAATTTACACAATTTGTCATATTTAATTATTACACGAAGGATTATTGTAAGAATTCCAATATACGATAAAAAAAATAACAGTAGATCATAATCTTGATGTTATCATGACACGTACGCTGTGTGTGAGTGACCACACACATACTTCCGTCACGAACACAGGAACGAATGTATGTATTGTTTGTATGTGTGTGTTGGGTGCGTGTGTGTGTGTGACAATCTTAATTGCAAAGTAAGGTGTCGTTATTCATAACACCCGCTGACAGGTTCGAAGGTTTTATATGTATGTATGTATGTATGTATGTGTGTGTATGTATGTGAATATTTATTATAACCCAGACTACTCAAGTTTGTGTACTAATGAAAAATATTATTTTAAATTGTTTACGTATTTGTCTTCATGTCTGTGTGTGTGAATACTGTATTATATTAGTAGGAGCTAATGAACAGACTGTCTGAAGGTAAATATTGCTGAAGCGTCTCCACTCGTGAGGAAACAAAGGAGCTTAAGACTGAAGGAGGAGAGGAGGAACGGAGGAAGTTCGTTATCTTTCTCACCATACGAAATGTATATATAATCTGATCTGTGAGACGGTGATAGCACCTCGGTCGAGCCAGCCCGTATACGAGCTATTTAAAACTGTCATTACATTTGTTGTCTTTGGATAGCTTAGCTTAGAATAATATTAAAATTAAATCAAAAACATCTTAATATATCAAAATTTACAATATTATCTTATAATATTAACAGTAAGTTAATTGAAAATTTGTCTTCGCACAACTCTCTTATATATCACACTTCAAGAATGAAGAATGCAAGTAAATATTTATTTTTAATGGCGCCGCGTTTTGGAGTTCTGTGGCCGCCATTTTTTATATCATTTTGGTTTATATGACATCAAATTATCTAAATTGAAATAAATTTAAGGTCTTTATTATTTTACTTTTAAGAAATCTCAGACAAAAACCAATTGAACCGAACTAATAAATATAAATATGTATAACTTAATTTAATTTACAAAAGTATTCCAAATGTTAATATTTTACAAGGAACCCTTTTGAGCAGGCCTAACAAGTTTTTATGAGATACGGCGGCGCATACCAACACATGCTAAAATATATTGACACGAACTAACAGACGTTGAGTCGAAAAAATATGTGCTCCTGTTTTGAGTAAATCTACTTTTTATGGTAGAGTTGAACGCGTCCACTCTCAATAGAAAAAATACAATAGGAAAAAAATCTCCGCCTCTCTCTTCAGAAATAGTTTTGGATATAATTCATTAGAAAAACATAGAAAAATCTCTCCAGAAAAGTTTTAGGAAATAAATATTTTAGAAAAAAGTTACAACAAATTTAATATAAAAAAATATAAAATATGATAATATTTGGTAACTTAATGGTCATTGACAAAAGAAAGGTAAATTAAAAAATATATATATTTTTTTATATGTTCTCGCAATATTCGGAGAAGCGTACAAAGTGGACTCATGACTGTCCAACCTTCTGTCTAAACCTTCATTCCATGATGTGGGTCTCGACCCACCCTAATTCAGTGCAGCTTGCAGGATTACATGTATTTAATAAAACTCAACCACTGACTGACTGACTCACATCTCACTCACACTTATAGATTAGAAATATAAAAACTTATGTTAAAAAAAATTTCGAAAACTTTGAAAAAAAATTTTTATAAAAATTGGATTGGTTTTAGGATTTGTCCAAGCAAAACTATACATAACTCGTATTATAGTAATAAAACAAGAAAATGCAGGTTTTCCGTAAAAATTTTACAAAATGTTAGTGTCCGTAAAAACTTAGATATTAAATCCGGCACCAAGTTGAGCACTAAACTATAACTCTCGACCACATGGTACTGCGAGCTACCAATTACATTTAATAACCGCCCGGTGCCACCAGTTAGCTGCGAGAGGCGCGAGTCCAGGATTCGATGACCGGCTGTTATAAAATTCATATGATTAACCATATTTCTCCGAGTCTTAGAAAACAACATAAAGAATCTACCACGTCTTAAAATAAATTATATCAGACATAAACTGTAATAAAACTTCAACGTTGGGGCATTTAGAGATTTTTTACACGCACACAAACATGAGTACATTTAGAGACGGACTTTTTCTAACACACACAATAAACTACAAAATAGGTTTTAAAAATTCTTTCATATAAAAATATATAAACTATAAAGTACTAAAATATACATTACACATATGAAACGTCATATTTTAGTTATATTTCAAAGGTATAATTACAATTCAATATCACACTCAGCCCCAACACGGGGCTCTTAGAGACTACACGCACACACACGCACACGCACTCACACAAGCACACACAAGCACACGCATGTTTCGTTGAACTTCTAAAATGTCTTCCAAATGATAACACGACTTCAAACTTAATGATTACAATATAACATAAAAATGTCATTAATTATTTAAATAATATCCTCATATATTTTTATCTCCTCGTATTAGTCCGAGCTAATTTATTGCTAAGCGAAATCAACTTACATTTTTTCATGTTTTAGTGTTTGGTCCAAGTTATAAGATATAAGTCAATATAACGGTTAATTTAATAGTTTTATTTTATTATGAATAATTATGTAAATTAGTTAAATTCTTTCTTAAAACTTTAAGACATTATTTTTCAAGGGCTTTGAGTTCTTTTATGACTTTAATGGTTAATTCAAGGTTAATCTTTTGTTAATATTTGACAATTATAATTAAAATACTCTCAACAATCAAGTCTCAATCACTTTTTCATTAAAAATAAATTGAAGCAAACTATAAAAAAAAGTATGTAACAAATTAACAAACATTTAAACAGAAGTCCAGTAAACTTTACTATATTTAGAATACAATTCAAGATTTAATTTTGTTATTCTTTTTTATCTTACATTAAAATTCAAACGACTAAGATACGATAAAGTTTCAAGAAATAGTTCCACGAAAGAATACATTTTCCTTTATCTATTAATATATCTTTATTATTAATATTAATTTAAAATTATTATCAAAACCGCCACATCTTATAATTTGTAATATTTTTAAAATATGTTCTCGTTCCTTCATATATCAAGTAACATATAACAAGTACAAGAATAAATCAACAGAACTGCATGTTACATACGTATTATTATTATTAAATTAATTATTATTAGGTAATAATACCGCCGCCATTTATTAATGTCTTTTAAAAGTTATCATTTATAAAAGATATTAATTGCATGAAAACTGTAAATAATGTAGACAACCGTCTGTTAAGATAAAAAAAAAATACAAAATTATTTTTAAAAAAATAATATATATAATTTATTAAGGTATAATATTTATTAAAATAATTGTTTCAATACTCGTAATTGTCTATAATTCGAAAAAAATTGCCGCCGTCAGACGAAGTCGGTGCAGTTGCTAGTTCAAAAATAGAACAAACTGTAAGTTTTTATTCAGCCCTGATAATTAACATTCGCAGACCGATCCAAATTAGGCTGTAGCTGTAAATCTAGTATTTATCTACTATCAGCTCACTTAGTGCATACTTTTAAAGCCTACATACAATAATAACACTCGGGGTGATTAAAAAGAACTTACTTCATTTATTTTTAAATGAAATCAATGTATTTTGACGGGTCCCTTGTTAAGATCATGACAGCGTTAACATTTTTAAATGGTTGGCAGCACGTATGTTAATGTCATCTGTTAACAACTCAAAGTCAAAACATTAAAAAAATTATGTAATTAATCTATTATTAATATTAAATTAGTCATAATATTATTATAACACAGTATTAAGTTTAATAAATTAAACAAATACGGCCATCGAGACCGTAAACAAAGGATTTTGATACCGAAATAATAAAAAAAAAAACAATATTATTAAACTAATAACCAATGACAGCTTTAAAGACTGCTTAATACCCAAGAATTTAAACCCAATACAAATTATACGACACGGAGTCTCTGTGTTAAATATTACGAACACAGTGTTTTATAATTCAAACAAAAGGGACGCACGGTGTCTTGTTGGAAAACGGTGTGAGAGAGAGAGGTATAGAGCATCATCGAAGGTGTAAAAGATGAAACACGAAAGTGACGCATGTTTTAGTGATGGGGTCGCTGCGAATTGTTTTATCGACTATCAATGAATTGTTTTACTTTATCGTTTAAGTTTATATGATTTTCTATCACTTAAGACGTACGTTTCTAAGACTTTATATCCAATTTTATATCGTTCAAAATAACATAATTAGAATAAAATGATTTCAATAATTTATCGTACTATCACTTGGTATGCAACGTAAGAAACAAACATAACTAAAAGTTTTAGGGACTTGGTAATAGTTTAATAAAGTTTAAGAAAACATCGATACCAACCACAAGGCCCAACCCTAAAGGTCACGGCCCAAGCCGCCTCGAAACTCGTTCTGCGGATACTTCGACTAAATAATAATAATATCCGACTCAACGAGAAAAATAAAGTGTCGGCACAATGGAAATAAAAGCTCACACTTCACTCAGGCTGAAAAGAGTGAATTGAGTGGAATTTAAAAACAGAACGCAATGAGTTTTGAATGAGGTTTTATGCTTGGGTTCTAGTTTGAGTAAATAGATAGCTTTTTTTTTTTGGTCAAGTTTTAAAAATGTTTTGTGGTTGCAAAAAAAGTTTATATATAATTATTTAATGTGTACTAATTTTGCTGAATGGTCCATTAATATTATTTTTATTTTATTTCTGCAATGTTGGTGCACTGTATTGAGATAATATAGGTAATTTAAATTCTTAAAGGTATTTAAGTAACCGATGTATTACATATGTGTGAAGTTACGGCCGCTTAGCTTCTATTTTTACAAGTTACCGCCATTTTATTTTTTCAATGGAGGCACAAATAGTGCAGTTTTATTCATTTACTAATAATTTAACACAAGACAATATTTTACAGTAAAGATAGATGAAATTAAAATAATAATAATAATAGTAAAAAAACTGTATTCCTGGAGGGTCCTATTAATATTAATATATTATACTCAGAATGTAGTTTGACCTTTGTAAATTAAATGTGTCAAACCTTATTTAATTTTAATTGAACTCTAAGGTCTGAAGTTTAATTATTAGTTCATGATTTTGACGTCAAAATTCGCAAAGTTCATTTGACGGTTTCAAACTATAATTACTACATATATATATATATATATATATATATATATATATATATATAATATATAATACAAAATGATTATACATCATTTATTTAAAATAACTTTTAATACTTTTTTAAAATTATATAGCTGAATATTATTCCTCCACTGGGAGGTTTTCTATAATTTCAGTTATATTTAATTCCTCATATATTTCAATTTAAACTTTGACCATAAAACCTGAAAGCTGTAAACTTGAAATACATTTGTCTCATGAATATTCATATTTTGCAGCATCTGTTATTATGTCATGAAAGTTATTGAATTTGTCTTAAATTAAGATTTCCCAGGGAAGGTAATAGATATATATCTAGATTAACCTAGTTTAATCTAGTTTACTTGGTATCTAGACTGCCTTTGACTTACAAGATTCGATGTCTGTTTGTTAACTTGGTAACATAATAATATAAGTTAGTTTGTCTCTTCATTCCGGAAATCGTCTAAACCCTGTATAATTATTATAAAGATATGTTATTATTTTTTAAGTCTTATAAAATAATAATATTTTTTTAACATATTTACAGAAAACTATTTACATATTTTTTTGGTTAGAATGTTAAATATTTTGCCATTGAAATTTATGACTAATATGTATGTAAATAAAGTTCAAATTAGATTAGCCCAGCATATACACACGCTACACACTGACCAACGGACAAAAAGTGCGGTTAATATTAAATAAAAAAAGCACAGATAAGAATGTGAAAAGAGGTTTAAAAATATAATATTCGTGATAATAAGAAGAGTAAACTCTACGGGTTGCCACCGCAACACTAGGGCTGTCACCTAGCATCAAATATATATATAATTATTATATAATAAATAGTAATTGTAAAAATGTTGGAAAACTTATTATGTGTAGCGTTTAACTTATTATTTTTATTTATTATTTTTCGCAAACTAAACAAATGTTTCCAGTTTCAAAACTGTACAAAACGAGTGTCCTTTACATACATACAGACAACAACCACAATTAAAAAACACTTGTACTACAAATACCTCTTTCTTTTTATAATAATAAATTCCTAATATATTAATAGTGACAAACAATCAGACAGACAACTTAAATCGTGAAACTATTGAAGTACATCTCTTTGTACTCTCTTCGTCTGAACAGGGAGAGAAAGAGAGCGACTAGATTAGCCTACTCTCTCACTCACAATACAAAACGTAACCAGAAAAATTAAAAATGTTATTTTTCTGGCTATATTTATATAAATAATATGTATAATCCAAATAAAAAAATATAATAATAAAAAATATTATAATTATCTGTAAGGTGACAACCCTAGACGGTATAGCACGTTGTCGATTGCATTTCACCGAGCCTCGAACAATGTCCTGTAAAAGCACGAAATATATTTTATTAAAAGCATATCGTGAGGTTACTTACTGTGACAAGGTACCATGTCCGTGAAAAACATTCAAACACATTTCAATGTATTTGAATGTTAGCAAAAATGGCGTTTTGATATTATTATTAAATATATTATAAAAAATATTGTTGAGCTTTGTAAATTAGATTTTTTTTTTTTTTGGTTTTTAATGGAGATGTCACCACAACCACAGAGCTGTTCTGGTTTCGGTATAATGGGGTTTATATCAGAATTTTATAAATATTCCTGTACACGCTTTAAGATTACTTTTACTAACTTTATATATACATATAAAGAGTAAAAATAAAGAGAATTATGGATTTCTATTATACATATTTTAATTAAATCTCAAAAAATAAAAAAAATATTTATTTCTTTGTTTGTTATTTTTGAGTAAATAAATACCTACTTTAAATTGAAACGAGAGTCGCAAATCAAACACAAAATAGGAGATTTTTAGTTCATTATTTCTGAATACAAATTTGCGGGTAGATTTTTTGAGTTATCCTACCATTTATTTCCAGTAAGTTATTGAAATATAAAACAAACATTCATAAAACCACCACTACAGTTTGTTCTGTCTGTTCATTCGTCGATTATTTATTCGTTATATTCTGATTGTGTTATTGAAATTCGTTTTATTAAATTTTACGGACAATCAGAATCACAAGAAGCGAGTGTAAAAAAATATAACGTGGCTTCAGAGCTTTAAAATCACATATTAATATCAACAAATTAAAATATTTGCGAGCTAAGCCTGAATAAGCCATTGTTAGAACATAATATAAACGATGTCCTATGTCGCCTCGTGCACCCCTTATGAAGGGCGTGGGTCCATTGCCTTGCACTAAAAATATATTAGAAAAATGGGGCACACGTTAAAAATAAATTATTGGTGTTTAATACATATGACATATGAGTCATTAAAGGCCTGTGTTTATACTCTTTTGGTATTATTATATTCGTTGTTCGTATCTTATGTCATCTGGCTGATATAAAAATGATGTAAGATTGATATTACAATAATAAGACTAAATCGGATATTTTTGTTTATAAATTAACGTTTATAAATGTCATCGTGATAAGGTGGGAACAGTTTTTATCTGTGATTTATGGAAGCGGTGTTGCCTTATGAAAATATTTAATTACACAGTTTTGCGAGTCACCGCAGTGTTGCCAGTGAAAGGACATCGTTAATGACGTACTGATAACGCAATTTTGAAAGCTTGTTTTTAAATATAAAATTTTGTGTCCAAAAAAATTAATGAATTTATTGAGATCGAGCTACTTCTAATGGTTTTTTTTAAGAGAAAATACATTTCTTTTAACAAATTAGAGATATCTCTCTATTAGGGAAATATTTATATAATAGATACTTATATGATATTACAAACAAACAATCAATTGTATCAAAGAAGAAAGAAAAAGAAAGAAACAATCGATTGGTATCGAAGAAAATATTTTATAAAAATACATACATGAAATTAGGGTATTTGTCCGTATTATGCGTGATATTTTGATATCAAAGCTAACTCGACCCAAATGTATACGATGTACAGACACGCAAACAAACATGAAATTATTTATAATAGCTGATATTAATGATTTTATTTATTAAATTAATAGCTCTTGGCTGCGGTTTTACTCGCGGAAATGAAAGTTTCAATAATTTCAATACGTTGCATTAAAACGTCAGTTTTTTTTTCAGTTTTAGATAGATATAGAAAATACATATATATTATATATATATTATATACATATATATATATATATATATATATATATATATATATATATATATATATATATAAGTAAATAAATAAAACAATTGTAAAAAACTTTTAATATAATAGACGCTAAATGTAAACCATTTATAGTGAGCTAGTTTTATAAAGTATAATATAAATACTAGATCTCCTATTAAACTGGACGTATTTTTACCGTAACCGTACCGCGACCGTATTATCGTAACTATAATACGGCGGAAGTTATTCACTCCGTCATTATCAATCACTAAATTAGATTCAGAAATGTAGAGACGGAAAAACATTTTTATAAAAATACATAATAACATTAAAAGTTAGTTAACAGATTGCTTATAAACGATAAATTTCATTAAACTCTACCAATTCATTTACTCTACATTTTTTGTATGTAGAGATCAAAAAATTATTTAAAACTATATTTTTTTAAATATTTTTGACCCTATTAATTTATACACTCATTGGTAAATTCAGATATACGTAATTTGTTCTAAAGTGTGTTAAAAAAAATTATTGTTGAAATTACACTGGAATAATTTAAATTAAATGTTTAAAAAATTACTGAACATACATATAAATTTTAAAAGGTCAGCATGTATATTATCTCTTTAATATCATATAATTACGAAATTAATTTAAATGTTGTCGAGAATTCTCATAAAACACTAGTCTGGTCTGGTCTGGTCTGATCTGGTCTGGTCTGGTATGGTATGGTCTGGTCTGGTCATGGACTCATTACAACCTAAGCTCTATTCTCCATTGTCACAATGTTTCTCACTACAGATACCTAAGTATTTAACAAGCGAATGGTTCTTTGCATATTAACTATCTTAATTGTATGCAAAATAGCCGATAATTGACTTTAATTACGAGAACGACTTTCAAAGAATTTTTATTATTCTTTGTTCTATATAAAGGCTTATTATATTGAACGATGAACGAATTCTTTGTACATACATACATACTTGTAATCTATATATATATAAAACTCTTACGTAACTAAGTGACTGACAGACAAGTGAACGAAATTACTGAACGAAAGAGGCTGAAATTTGTAATTTTTGTCGTCGATTTCTTTAACACTACCTACGCTTCTAATTACAGGCGAGCATAGCCGCGAGCGAAAGCTAGTTGTCTATAAATATGGTAGCCATTGTATAGTTATTTATTTTGAAATCAAATATATAATGAAAACTTCATCATCACGGGCAGAATATGAACCTGCGGTCCCTGGGACGTCATCCTCGTCCGCTAATTGATCAGGATAGGGACGGGATTGACGGGACAGAGGAGACGTCTATAAGGCTTCTATTGAAACTCCTTAATGACTCTTTTAACTGTTCAATATAATAATTTTAAAAAAAAAGAAATTGTCTATAAATATGTTTGTCGTGTCATGCTTAAATAAATTTAAAAATAAATAATAAATGTCCAGTTCGAGTACTGTTGATGAAATTTTAAATCCATATTTATTTAAAACTACATACGATAAAGTCTAGACAATAAAATAAACTTGTTCTTGAACAAACCATAAAGCAATAATTTTCCAAAATTATTATTTTTTATCTGCATATCACGCAAAAACTACTGGACAGATTTTGATAAAACTCTTTCCTATAAAAACAAATTTGTACTATAAATAAAAAAGTACTAAGTTCAAGTTATTATTGGAATAAAACAAAAATAATTAAAGATTTTGTACAAATTGTATTATACATGAAGATATTCGCTGAAAACAGCTAGTGTTATAAAAATTATATTTCTCTTTTAAAACTTGTCTGTTATTATAAGAAATTTGGCACAGACAAACACACACACAGTACAATGATAAAAAACTTTACAAAACATTAAGAATATAGTTTTTTAATCCCAATTTATTGTACAATCTGTCAAATAATTTCAACTTTACCCACATCTGAGAGATCGAAGGTCCCACGCGTACTTATCTTAAACATTCATATAAAAATGAATTCTATATATATCAGCAATAAAGTTGAAAATGCAATATCAATATATTTAATGTCGTAGCAAAATTGGTTTATTTATAATTTATAGTTTGGATGTCTGTATTGATTCTATTTACATAATGGATATTATAAATAATACAATTTATATAACAAATAAATAATAATCCTATATTTAATAACAGCTGTAGATAATGTATTGAATTGAAATTAATTATGAATTTATAGAAACTCCTTTGTTTTAAAAATCTCTACATTTAAATATTAAATCAATAAATAGAAAATTTATCACGAACTAATTAATTTTAAAAGTTAAACAGTTTCGAGGAAACGTAAAGACAGACATACTGGCTAATTTCAAAGTCGAGTAAAAAGCTATTTAAAGTATTTATTAGTACTAAGCCAAGCTACTACTGATATTTGAATATTGATTAATTTCCTTATAAGCGACCCATAAGTGACTCCGTGTCGTATTCACGCTCCAACCTTTAACGGCCAGCCGCTAAGGTTATCTTTTATCTTTTATTTCTTTATCTTTTACCTTTGAATTTCTCCACATTCCAACCCAATGCCCTAATATGTTTTAAGATGTTTGTGCTAGGCGCAAAAGTAAATAGATTTATTTAAAACAAGAAATTATAAAATATAGTATTACAAAAGTTATAGACAACTCAATAATTATATATAATAATTTTGTACAAACATAATTGTATTATTATAACATAATACAAAATAAGCGCTAATATTCATATATATTTCAATTATTTATTTCAATAATCAACCAGTTACTTTATATATAATAATTTCAAGTCATTAAATAAATATCCAATATTGGCAATACATTTAAATAATATGTCCAAATATCAATAAATATCAGAAATATTTACAAATTACTGAATTATAATATTGTGATTTTATCTTGCAATTTTATAAATATTATTACAGCATTACTTAATTTTTTTTATAAATACATTTATTTTTAATTTATATATTATTTATATTTATATATAAGAGTTGTAATTATTTATGCAATCTCTAAGTGTCGAACTAATCTCGCACTCAGAATCATCTTCGCGCTGTATTTCTCAACTTAATTTATCACCAAAAGTTTTTGAGATATCGTATATTGACACACTTATAAGTGGTCTGTCTGTATGACTCGAAAGTATATTTGTTAAATAAATATAAAGTAGTAATAGACTTATAAGTCTAGATATTTAGATTTATTTAAAAATAATTTATTAAATATCCAAATACGGAACCAATCTAGTCATTGGGTGTTGTTATAAATAGATTTCAATATTTTTGTCGGTTTAAAAATAATATTCCAGACGGGAATATTTTTATACGTCCGAGACTCGAACCTGTTACTTCGTTAGCACCTCTTTAAACCTTTCACTTTTATAAATAACTATATTAAAAGTAAAAAGTTTGTCTGTATGTACTATAAAATTAAGCCAAAAGACTGTTTGTTTTTATGTTTGAATGCCTCAATCTCCGGAACAACCAGTTGGATCAGAAAATTTCTATTAGTTTTTGATATCTTATTTATTGAAGAAGTTTATGGGCTGTATAACATCGAACTATGACCTTTAAAAGTTTTAAACAGTACCGTTTTAAAAAAGATATGTAAATTTTGTTAAATATTGGAACGTGGCAATGCGATCTTGGCTACATTCCTATGGTAGATTTCGAAAGTGTTATTGCCTTCTAGAACACCTGGACGGAGACCAGGGCTATAGCTGTATGCTTAAGAAGAACTCCCTGTCAACTCCCTCCTCAGTGCTATTCTCCTCACTCCTTCCTCTCCTCCAAGATGGCAGCGCATCGGTAATTACAGACATTCACGGTAACATCCTACCGTCATATGGACCGTCTAGATGTTTATTTCTTCTTTGAAAAAAGAATTTAAAGTTAGATATATATTTAGCTGTGTTAATATAAAACACTTATATTTGTATATTATTACATATCTCATAATATTACTCCCCGTGTAGTTAAAATATGTTGACGAATGAAATATAATAAATTTTCATCGAACATTTTAAAATCGTAAGTTTAAAAATATTGTCAAGATATTTGTAAGTGCAATCACAAACATGCTAACATCCCACAAGCTTAAATCGCCTTTATTTATATATGAATAGGGTTCAAATTCAAATGACCAAATACCAACGAGTGATATAAACAGCAGTTGAAAAGTACACTTTATTGCTATGACGTTAAGGTTCATTAAATCTAATATATAATTTGGTTGTAAAGCATTAAGCAACGTATTGGGTGTGATAAAATGTCGCTTAATTTAATAAACATTAAATTTTAATGGACGGTTTATGGATTATAAATTATGTGGAAGGAAATTTGATTTTTGGTTAGTATCAAATAATTTAGCAGCGTACTTGGCGCAGCATTTTATTACCTACAAGCCGTTATATCAAATTAAAATAATAATTTGCACTAAAATGTCTATTCTAAACTTTTATAGCTCTGTTAACTTTTTACATCATTTTATGATATATTAACGTAACAAAATTCTTTTATTTATATATTAATGTATAATATATGAAATTAATATTAAATGCATTCGATATACTAATCTGAAGCGTCGTTTTAGCTGATCTCCGTGAGTCACACGTAAATATTTACGAACAGAACGCTCGCCAAATGTTCTTAACCGTAGATATAGGAAGATTTAGACAAACGCAATAATAAATATAACGTTGAAAATAGATCCATATAAATAATAATTCTTTAACATATATTCATTTTCTATATACATTTCAGATGACGGAGGTTTCGACTGAAAAAAATATGCCATAGAGGATGGCGGTACCAGTTCTTTCGTTCGTGACGTCATCAAGAAAGCACCCTGCATCCTTGATGACGTCACGAAGTCTAAGTATAAGTATGTCATAATTCTAAGTATATATTTTAATACTTAAAAACTATTTAAATCGGTTGTTTTCGAGTTAATAGCTCACAAACAGACAAAAAAAATATAATATATAATATATAATGTGTGAGGACGAGTTAACTAATCTAGAACGTGAGATACATTTTAAAAGCTTTTGCAAGTAAAAAAATAATGCATTTAACCGTTTTTACTCTTAAAAGCGACGTTAATAGTAAAATTCAAATGCAAAGAAGAAAAACATTAACAAACTATGATAGAATATATTTTTTTGTTATAATTTCCATTTCGTATTTAAACAGAAGACGATAATTCATCCACGCTGTTGAATTCTTAATTCTAAGTAGGTACTATCCCCAGAGGCTGTGGCGTTGTCTTGATAGATTACGAGCGATCAGTCAAACGGGAAAAGTATTTTAAAACCAATACATATAAAGATAGTAGCTCCTTAACTTTTGGATATGTGTCAATCTACATTTCTTTACATAAATTCAGGAAGACATTTTTACGACCCAATTCAATAATCTTAGATGACCCACCAAGTAATTAACCGTTTTGCACTTCAAGAAGCTGATTTTCATTCTTTTTAAGTACTAATAATAATTTCAGGATTATTATTTTTATATTTAATAATAAACTACAAATATATGAAATCAGTTTTCTAATTAAATAACTTCTAAAACTACAGCTACATCTTAATTATCAATTAACGTTCAAACTTAAAAGGGTTTAAAGGGACGACAACATGTTGTTTGGATTTTAAAGGGTCCAATTAACTTGTATTCGTTACAAATCTCCAAAACTAAATACCGCAGATTATACTTCGGAAGGTTTTGAAGTATCTATTAATTGGTGTTGATAAAGGAGGGGGGAAGGGGTGTAAATGGCTGACTCAAGTATCACTTGGTTATATATGTATGAATATTTAACACAATTACGTTTTTGTTTCAGTAAAGAAGAAAAAGTGAGCTTTTTCTTTAGCCGATAGATTTTTTCTGGAAAAAAATAAAAATGCCTCCCCAAAAAGATCAAAGGTACCCCCCACCCTGGATGAAATTCTGCATCCGCGTCTGGACTATACATAGACAAGACCAATGTTAAAATAGACAAAGGTATATAAGTAGTATATAATACAACTGTACATTATATCCATTACGAAAATTGAAGAGTTTCATTCATTCGCCATTCGTTCTTTTTCATCACATTTGACCTCGACCCTTTTTCTAACCCTTCAGGTATTTGCGTTGAACTGAAAAGAACCTTTAACTTTTAAAGGCTGTTTGAACACTTTTTATGTATATGTTTTTTATATATTAGTAGAGCGGGACAAACTGGCGGTCCATCTGACGGTCCGTCCATACACATCTACAGTAATTTATAATTTAAGTCATTGCTAATTATAGTATATAGTATAAAGTAACGCTTAAGAGCTTTTACATAATAATAATATTTAGAGTAGCTTATCTGTAGAAATTTGACTGCGGCTCGAATGCGGGCTGGCTCGACCGAAGTTCATATTTTTTTCTAGTTCAGCTTACATTAGCTATATGGGTTTAAAAAAACATTTATCTTTCTCTCTCCTTTCCAACATCTCTTCCTTTTCCTTAAGAGGGGTAACCTTATCAGGTATTATTTTTTAAATATCACATTTCTAGGTTTCAAAATATTACTACACTATTTTTTAAATAAATAATTCGTTTATATAATTAAAACCGAACAAAAGATAAACATGAAAGTAAATCATTGATGACACTTGATACAAAATGAATAATGGTCACATCACTACCGGTAAGGGATAAATAGGGATGGGAATAATTCATTTCGCTTTAATAATATTAATAGTGAGGTGGAATTAAAAAACATATCAGTAATAGAGTTTTAACTAAGATGGTGGGCGGTTTTGAGGTAAGTTAGAAAAGGGCTGGTTATATTTTGACAACGTACAAAAATATATAAAATTAATAATTACAGCACCATGTCTAAAAGTTCCAAAGTCAACGTCATAAAATGCATTAAGGTGTAGGAATTAGCGCTTTAACGGGTTTGAGTCCCGGGTTAGGTAAACACGTAAATTCATTACTCGCCCATTTTGATGGCAGCGGGTTAATGATAGCCATTCGGATAGATAATTAGTTGAAACCCGAAGGTCTTAATTCCATCAATATTTATAGATATTTCATATAGATAAGAAAAATAAATTATGAATAAATACTAAAATAAAATGGGACGTAAAGAATATTTTTGATAATAACATTTCAATGGAATATAGATTCTATAAAGTTAAATAAGGACATTTTATGTAACGTGCAAAGTATGAAATAAATGAAAAAAATAACAATTCATAATAAAATAAGAATTTTATGAAACATTATTGAATGTTAAGTCTCAAAATTGTGTTTATTTGTCGGGTTATTATTTTAATTTTCTCTCAAAATCTATTTCTAATGTAGAAATATTAAATATTAATAGAAAACCCACTCAAATATTTCCACAAATTTTAAATTCTGAAATATTCAGTACTACGAAGTTTAGAACTTGGAGTTAGAAAGTTTATAAGACAGACCGAGACTAACTTGAGAAAGACGGACTTTATTAAAAGAATTTAGACAATTTATCCTATAAATAAAACATATCCCTGTTTTGATTTACCGCCAATATTCTTAAACGATCTACAATGTAAAATAAAAATCAGAGTTTGATTTTTAATCTACAATATTGTCACAAATTTGACACAACAGTTTAGAAATTTTCCGAATTCGTTGCGATAAATGTTAGACAAAAGTACAGCCAAAATTAGAGTTCAAATAAAAAAAAAACGAAATAAAATAATTATTTATTCAATATAAATGATAATTAATTATTTTACATAATTGTCGGTTTAATAAAGTATGTTCTAGTAAGTGTTAATAAACTATATTCTAAGTTAGTCTGTGGAAGCTTTCGAGCTCTGGTTCTATGATTCAGAACTTTGTATGTATACTTTATCGTTGCTGGCTTTTATCGGCGGCTTCACCCACACTGTTTAAAAACAAAACTATTTGGTTATGTCGGACTCTAAGTCATTGGTCTCTCCCTCGGAAACAGTATTTTTTTTTCTAGAATGAATGATAAATGCCTGACAACTTGAATGCAAAATTGTAGTACAATCGAGTTCTTATTGTAAGAAATAATTTATATATATAATATTGGACACGATTTTACATAAATTTCGCTTTTTTTAATAGAATTGTAAACATTTATTTAGTGTACAAGGTTTTAAATGAATTATTCATCATATAATAGTTTAGAATGGAAATGGAACCCGCTACCTTTAGCGTCATATACAAATCTAATAACTGAGCTATCGTGTCACTTGAAACATTTTATAAAACATTATATTATAATAACTTTACTGTAATGAAAACTAATTATTTCTTTTTATGGCTTCTTTTATATCGTTTTGACGTTCTATTTTGTGGTCATTTCTGCCATTTTATTTTTATATCCAATCTAGACTCAAATGTATTTTTTATTATAAATAAATAATATGAATTCAGCTTTACAGTTATACAATAACCAACTTAGTAACTAGAGTAACAAAATAACTTATTAATTTTATACTTAATATATTATAATATATATGAAGAAAACCTTATCTGAATCATTCATAAGTAAACTTACCATTTAGCCAAGAGACCATCTATGTAATACCGTTATATAAACCACTATCCCATCATTTTCGCCCACCAGTGGGACTTGAATACTTCATTATGTATTAAGTACATAATTCCCAATAATTCCAGGAATTTTAACACAAAAGTGTTTGATGGTGGAGCGTTAACGACGTACCGCATTCCCGATTGGCCCTAAAGCCTACCATTCATTAACTCCTTTTTATAATTACAAAATCTATGAATAACAAACTAGTAATTAATTCTAAATATATTATAAATGAGAATTTTTGTATGTTTCGACGTTAGTGCGTTAATTCATACATAATGTGCTGGAATTGACAGATATTCCATGGACGTGGAAAAGGTTGCAGGGTATTTTTAATCTAAAAAAAAATTATTGTATCGAAGCAAAACACAGCAGACATTCATCAGACAAAGCAACCTGCTTTTGTTATTATATATATTTATATATATATATATATTAGTTCTTTGTAAGTAGTCCTCTACCCCCTACCTCCCTTCCACCTGAGCCATGCCGCGGGCAAAAGCTAGTAAATTATAATTAAAGATACATCTGGCTGCGATGTCTTAATTCACATGCTACAAATTACTTTTACACCGTATGTCTGTATAATTAAATTAAAATGTATTTTATATAATGATAATTAATATTAACTATGCATATAAAGATTTTATTCCAACGTCTTACGATCCATAGAATTCTTTATCAGCCCATTTTGTAAGCATACACGCATGAATAAACTATAGCGTTTGAAAGGCTGGCTTTATGGGCTAAGCCGGCTATATTATGGTATCTGATGAGATAGCCGGCTAATGTGTTCTCTTCTAAGACACTAAGTTTGAACGCGGATAAATACAGCTAGTAATAGCTTGATTGGGGAAAGGGGTAATTAGGATGTTCTATACCATCAGGGTATAATAAGATGAAATTGCTTCATTTGTTTGGCTGAACCGATAACGATGTAACTTTACTGACTTGACTGGTCATGGCTACATAAGTATTAAAATATTTTAATTCATAAAAAAGTGGTAAACATTCAGACCAGTTTAGAACAGATTCATTGTGAGACCATTTAATATTTATTCTGTTTCATCTATGCCCTTTGCATGAAACCCTAATACCATTAAAGATGGAAGTATTTTTCTAATTGCCCAACTTTCTACCAACAGAATAATATATCATATTTTTTAATGTTGGTAGCCTTGCTCATTGACAGCTGTTACAGATTTTGTGTCGACCAGGGTGGTATCGTCTCGCAGATAGGACGCCCATCCCTTTTCTTCAAATTTCCACCCCCCTTCTTCATCTCTTGGGGGGTAATGCATTTGTAACTGTAAAATGATGTGAAATTATCTGAATCTAAAAATATATACAGATTTAAGTACATTTAAAGAATTATGACTTTTCTAATTATAATTAGATATTCAACCGCGGATCCCTAAAACAGATAATTAAGTTACAAATGTAACGATTCTATCGTATTGATTGATGACCGACGGACAGACCATTGTGTTTTGAATATATAATTTAGTTTAATTATTTTTAGAAATTTCTTTTGGGTTGGATTGTGAAATACACAGGGTGCTTCATGGTGTGCGTTAAGTTATTTTTTGTTCTTTTTTTTAATAATAAATAATATAAGGACAGTTTATTATTTATTACGATAATAAATATAAGGAATCCTGAATCGTATTATAATACGCGCCGTAATCAATTATCACCTTTGCTGTTGTTATCTGCGGATAATGTAATGTTGTACTGATTTTATTGAATATGGTTCCGTATAATTAATTTTATATTTTTTTATTTATTTCAGAACACATAAGATTTTTTTTAAATATAATGATCATAAGCTAGAAAAGGGTTTGATTCCCGGCTATATATATATACAATTAGTAAATATTTCTACGAAATTATAATAAAAATATATATAATGTAATTATGCCAAACGGAACCCTAAACAGACTTTTCACGCTTTTAAAGCGGAGATTTACAATTCGTGGAGGTTAAAAGCGTATTCCTACCACGCCCAGACGCCATTCTATCTAACCACACAGATTCAGGAATGTAAATACATTGCGCCTTTAAAATAAACTCCTCAATAATGTTTAAAAGAAAGTCTTCAATGTATAAAAACAAATTATGACTTTTAAATCGTTGTTTTATGAATGTATTTTATGGAGTTGTTCTAAATTTAGATTTCACTGTATCGTTTGTTGTTGCGTTCATTGCGCGGTCGGAAGACGGTTTTGTTGAATTCTTCTTTCAAAACCGTCGATGGATGTGAGCGTGTTTTTTTAATTTTATTTCGTCGATTGTATTTTATGATGAGGGTGTAGTCGCACTGGGGTAGAGTAACTTTTTAAAATACTTTTCGTATTACTTTTGTACATTCAATTATTGTTTATAATATAAAGTATATATTCGACTTGAATCGTTTTTCAAACTCAAAAGTCACCGACAAAATATATATATATTTTTAAAAGTGTTCTCTACAAAAATGTAAATATAATAATCCACAGTGCGCCAACCCCAGCTACCATCATCAAAGCAGCAGTGTGAAAATATTTTTATTGCCTTTTGTTTGTGAATATACTTCTAAGAACGCCGACCACTCGCGTACAAGAGAAAAACATGCAACTGTACTTACTTTTGATTCATTTAACGATTCTACACGACTGTACCAGCTTATGATTTTGAACGCGACTGTACAATATCACAGGCATATTGTACTTAGCCAAATAATTAATAAATAGTACAACGGTACAATCCCACTCAGGTTCTAAAACTAGTACAAAAAATTCATCAATAATAAATATGGATGTTCTTTTATATATTTTGTTCCTGATTGTACAGAATTAGGTACATCTGTACTCTGTACTACCTTGTCTAATAAAATTTTTAAAAGTACATCACTATTTTGTAGCATTTAGTGTGTATTTCATAGTTACATAGTAACTGTTTCATAGTTCATTTTATTATATTTAAAACTGGTTCTGACTGACTGACTGACTCATCGAGTATAATAAAGAAACGGTTATGGAAAACAAACCAAAATTATAAAATTCGTGCTGAAAGTTTGTTAGTTTGTTTGTTTCCAAGTTCGACTAACTAATTAGAGTTTCAACGTTTTTGGTAATTCCTTCGAGATTGAAATAGCGGGTGAAAGTTGGTATAAAGGTACTCTAGCATGAAGTTTATTTAATATTACATTTATAATAAATTATTTATTTAGGTTTTTTTTTTACTTGGATTAAATATGGAGATAAATTATCAGAGATGCAAATGCATGGAGAAACAAAGACGAATATTGTCTAAAGAACCATAGGTCGTTTTGGTAAAACCAATTTTGATATATTTCCCCACACCGCTATACTGCTAAAAAAGATCCCCTAAATTTTAATATTAATCGTATCATTAAATCGTTAAACTGTTCGAAAGTCCGGACGGAGACGTAGCTCACATATAGTATTATACAGACAAGTATCAAAATTTTCTTTACGAGAAACTTAATCGAAGGAATGAAACATCAATTACGTCACTTATCTTTTTTAAAGATAAATGCTATTTTGTTACTAAAAAAATCATTTTTTCGCAAACAATGGCGGATAATTGCAAAAATAAAATGTATTAACGACAATAAAGGTACATACAAATGCTTGAATTGTACACAAAAAATTATAATGCATTAAAAATATCACCCAATCAAGCTTGTCAAACACACAATGATATCGTGCTATCTGGAACGCTTTTAAGACCTTTTTTTCAACAATTAATCAAAGGCGGTAAGAAAAAAGAACTCGCGAGACGCTTCGAAAGTTCTGCATCCATGCATTGACGAACCTCCTTTCAGCAACTGTCAAAGTGACAGTTGATTTATGATTTTCCATTGTGGCAACACTCGTTCGTTATGGCGCGAAACCCATTTATATTGCTAATGACATTTAGAGATATCTAAAACGGTGGATAATGAATGAAGTAAAAATATAACATAAGTATTTTTATTTATGTCTGTCCGTTTTACTTTTGGTTCTTAATTTAATTCATTTTTTTTAAATGATTTTATCCCTCACGATAATCAGAAGAATCTAAATGTCTCAAGAAATAAAAAAATAGGCAATAAAAATTTTATGAAAGCAAAGACGCGAAAAATCATTAAAGCCTCGACAAGGGCATTGTTATTCCATTTATTTTCTCAATCTGACCTCTGACCTCATCGTAATTACTTGGTATTGACTAATTGAGGCAAATGCGTGTAATTCTTTATTGCCAGCACTAAAAAATAAATTGACTGCCACAGAACATGTATGATAGTGGGAGATATGTTTTTAATAAAGATTTGATAGCAGATATAAAAAATTAAGTACTGAAATGTTATGTTTATTTATATTACACTGTTCTTAGGTGTATTTCTTAAGTTATATTTTGAATGTAACAATGTTTCCGTGAGATATAAAGTTATAATTATTCTTACTGACTTCAAGATATATAACTGTTGCTTGGTTTTGTTCTATTAATATATTATTGTTTTGTTATTTTGTTGTATGTTATTACCAACTTATTGTCCGTTTTCGTCTATTTTGTTGACTCGTGAAATCACACTTATGAAATGTCAGACTTGTTATATACATTGAAAGAAACTCCAAGAATATTCTAGAACTAATCAAACACTTCTTTTCGGTGCTAGATGGCTTCCCTCAAGGTCTAAACGTTTCCTGGATGAGAAAATAACAAGCCACTTCACCATCGACCTTATTTGTAATAAAATAATATACAAATCAAACGATAATATGTATTATACTGGTAAAATTTAACAAATATATATGTATATATAGTGAAGATATTCAAACAATAGTAAAACTGTAAAGAAATGTATATTTGTTATAAATAAAACCTCAAAGCAACGTGATCGTTAAACTTAAACGACTCCTCGTAATAATGACATTAAATAAATTTGCATTTTATTCGACGTTTTAATTGACGTTTAATTACAGTATTGCCATGTGACAAAATCAATCACACTCATAAAACAACGTCAAGGGTGAGTTTGTTTCTAGATTCTTATTAACTAGCCATAGACTAATGACGCGTCGTTTAAAAGACAAAATCCTAGATTATTCATCCTTATCTACTAAACATGTATTTAAAGTTTTATCACGAATCGAAGTAACAAATACACAGCTATTTTTAATAAAGAATCATTATAACAAAAACATTTAAATTTATTGTCTATTTAGTCCATTATCCTTTTATCAGATTTAGGAGTTCCTGGAAAGAGTATTTACTGAGCTCTTAAAATAAATATGTACCTCGTTATTATTTTAAGTTGATAAATCTCCATCCTTATAAGATTCTTTACCTAAGTGGCTATTGTTTTCTATTATTATAAAGATTATAAATTCTTAAGGGTTGCTAGTTAACATATTTCACAACTTAACTCATACAGACTAAAGGTTAAATAAGTTTAAGATTTTTCACTTTATGAGCGCGATAAGAGCCTTTTATTTATAGCGCCAGTTCAAACTTGTATTTAAAAAATAATTAATTAAAATACCCTAGCGAAATATCTTTTAAACGACAGCCTTTATTTCCACCAATCATAGCTAAGAACCGTTTGCACAGACAAGTTTTTAACGAATTCAGTTTTTTAGTTTTGGAGGTATTATGACAAAGACACACAAATGTTAAACCTATAACACCTGGTTTTTGGGCCGAGGTCAAAAATATCTGACTAAAAATGTTGTTATAATTTTTTTTGAAAATATTTTAAAATTAGAATATGCATGATTTATTCATTTAAAACGAAGGTAGAGTATAAAAATTCTAAAAATAGGCTTGATAAATATTTCTTTATTGTTTTAAATTTGGTGTTTCTTAATTTTCCAACTTCCCCGCCCCCGAGAAGGCACATTACCCACGACCTAGCTTTAAAATTAAAACCTTACAAGGAACTATGCCACGATAAATTTAAAAATAACTACCAAGTGTGAACTAACTTTAAGCAAATTTATTTATTAACCGGGCAATCTTAATTCCATCCTTATAACGTTATAATAAAGTCCAAATTCCATTAAAAAAGATTAAGATATACGCAAATAGAAATTGTAAATTAAAAACTCGCGCGGCTACAATATAAAACTTGAGTGCAATAAACGTCGAATTGGGGAAGAATCTACAAATGAAATCCAACTTTATGTCAATAATGCTAAAGTCTAATCTCGCTCGGTGGAGTGGTCGCTCGGTATAACTCTGTAATGACGTCACAGTGCTATCATACGTCTTAATCTGATGATAAGCGGGTGTTTTTATGAGTTCAGTACAACGTAAATGGACGTAAGTTATCTAGGAGTGGTTTTTGGCCGTCTTTATATACTCTGTTATGGCCGTTAAGTAGATATTTGATAAAGTGACGAAATATACTTTCGTGCCAGAAGTTACAATTAAAATAAAAAGTACTGTTTTTATTTTATTTACTGAGTATATAAAAAGAACCATTTTGGATTAACGCGAAACAAAGACAATTGTAATTCTGAAATGGTCATATTTATTTATAAGTGGATAGAATTAAATATTATGTTGTTTACTTTTTGGGTGGAGGACATTTGATTGGTGGTCGCTTTGGTGGCGCTGGTGGTAGCTCATCTCTACAAGCCAGCTTCTCTCTGAGCTGGAATCCCTTACCACACCATTTATTGTACAAAGCTATAAAAGATTTCGCAGCAACATAGGTGGCATTCCTGAAAGTTTCATCGGTTTCCTTGGGAAAGCACAACGCCCCAGTGGACAATAAACCAGCAGTGGTGTAGAACAGCCGTCGTGGGACTCCACCACCACCTCCAATCATGTACCCTAAAAGACCACCAGCTGCCACCACAGCTTGCCGGACTGCTAAATTATCTGGATCCCGCATGGTCCGTTTAAAATCATTTTTTGATTTGTTTATAGATTCTCTAGCGCTGCGGGCTTTACATTTTATAAAGCATGAAGCTTGGCATAGCGCTTTATTAAACGATTGTCGGCCATCTTTGACAAGTGGTAACAAAGACCGATGAATCAGCTTCACTTTAGCATCTGGACACTTCTTCTGGTCACCAGTGAACTCTTTATACGCGCAATGTGGACTTTGGTATAAAGAAAGGTCACGGTATTTCATATAAGGAGGCTTTTTGGGAGTATCATCGACCTTAGCGGCTTTTACCACAGGAAATATGCTGAAGTTTTCACCAATCAAACCCGCTTTCAGGGCGTCTATCCATAATTTACCAATCACAAACAAATCTATATACCTGATTCTTTCTAATTCTGTGTTTTCTAAGTCCTGATCTTCGTTTTTATTAATCTTAATATCTTTTACATTATCACAGAGGGGTGCTACCATTTCATAAATGTATTTAGAATTTATTCACACAAGAATTTTGTATCAATGACGTTTCAAAAACGTCAAATTTGATTAGGATACAGGTGAACCATTTCATATAAGACCTACTTTTAAAAATACACCAAACTTTTATGTGAATTGGCATATTAACTAAAAATCTTTTCATTCATTCTCTTAAACAATCATTCACTCATTCCGTATCAATCAACAGCTCCACCGACCGAAATCACTCAGAACTCGATTTATCGTACCGATTCACATTTTGCTCAAAAAAATCGCAACTGCATGGATTCATGGCTCACGTATGTGATTTATTTTTGACAAGGTTTTTTGCCACTGGCGAAAAATGTAACGACTCTTATCGTATAGTAATAAGTGCTATAATGGCTTGATTTATTAAATTTTGATGGTAAATCTGTTGTAGTTCTTCTAATAGGAAGTCGGTTTGCTCTGTCTACTGAAGACGTAGAATGACACCAGTGATATCTCGATATTGGACACGAGATAAATGAGACACGTAATCGCTATAAGTAGTGATGTATAAAGATTGATATAAGTTTTGTTTATTTAACCAGTTAATTTTAGTGAAAAAATATTTAACATCACAAAAATATTGCATAAAATCAGTTTCATATAATAATAGAAAAAATATAAATCAATAATCAAACAAAGTTTCCCCAAAACCGATTCAGTATTTTTTGCGCACAAAAATAGACAGACAACACTTAAAAAAAATATATTTCCAAATCTTTATCATTTACTTCACAGTAGCAATAATTCTTAAAAAGAATACAAACAGATTTCGTTGGTTCGTTTATTGTATATATATATATATATATACAATATATATATATATATATATATGTATAAATACTATTGTTTGTATGTTTGTTTGTATTAAGTCCAGTTTCCTAACAGGAACTCACGTTCGTAAGATAATAACACAATAACACTTCTTATCAATTATATTGAAATAAGACTTATTATGAATGTATTATTTATTTAAATTGAATTAAATCACAGGTATTTACAGGTATTATATTAATTTTAAAAGTCATCACAGGGTTTTATATTATAAAAGCTACGAATTTGATATTTCGCATTTAAAACGTAGCCGTACGGAAGATATTTTTCTTTATTGGGTTAATAAGGGTTGAAAGATATGTAAGAGTAATTTTTTTACGAATTTGATTTTTGATAAGAATTTTCAGCGTGACTTGACCCTGTAACCTGTAACGTTGTCACTTTCATATAAATATATACTGCTAGTGGTTGCACGTTAGATTATAATTCATAGTTTGAATGTTCAAGACGATTTGTATTTAGTAAACCTTTATATTATAATCTGTGCATATATCATTTTTAATCTATTTTGTCAGACATCAATCAAGTTGCCTCAATCCACTATTTGACACATGACATATATTTGACATTGACAGTTTAAACATAAATAATCTTTCAATGTATTTATAATCTTATATTTATATTTGATCTGTATTTTTTGCACAGATAAAATATAAATATCAGTTTTCTTTACTTCCCAATATAAACTTAAACGCAATATCCTTCAAAAGAGATACAAAGTTATTTTAAATTTTATTTAAATATCTGTCAAATCAAACAAACTGCGACCAACACACTGAATACAAATAAAACTTAATACGTAATTATTTTATTTTTTTTTGTCTTAAATAAATAACTTATAAAAACGGTAAAATATTTTTGAATGAAATCGTAAGATCGGAGAAAGTGCAAGCCAATATTATATACGAGCTATTGTTTTGAGCGTACTTTAATTAATTTAAAGATACTGGATGTGACTTTAATATAATTTATTATATACTTTAGTTGTAATTAACCATTTTGTTGAACAATTTATATTTTTATTTTCTCTTTCTCTTTGTTATTCTATGTTTTAGACTTTAAAGAAGGGTTATATTACGAAGATATTAATCTGTCGACAAAAAATCCAAATAATACTGACTTGACTTCCCAAATAAGTGATGATTTTACATACAGTATTACATTACTTAATAATATATGTTATAAGATGTCATGTTACCCACCAATCTACAGTGGAACAGCGTGGTAGAATAATGGCCAACCTGTTGCCCAGCTGTGGGGCGGGCAAGAAACTAATGCTATAAATTAAAATAACAATATTATAACCTTATTCCTATTGAGTGAGTGGAATATTTAGTCAATGTTATTATTGATATAAATATTACTATGAGATGTATGTATGTCTGTCTCATCCAGTGCTGTAGATCCGTGACCCTGATACGCCCGGAGCAGTTCCAAACAATAGGTGATTATTTTTACGGCTCATTGTAGAAAACTTCTTGTTTAGTGAACGTTAAAATTTTATTATTAACGAGAAAATTTGTTGAAACATCGCTTAGCTTCGACTCGTTTGTTTTCAGGATATTTATTACGTGTTAAGTTTTATATTATGTTATTATAATAAGCTCTGAATAAATAATAAATAAGTTTTCAGCGTTCATGGATTGTTTTTACATATAAGATGAATAATGTTCTAGGAATTTTACAAGCAAAATTTTATTTTCAATTGTAAGCTCTTATCTCTTTCATTTTGTTTAATCAAATATATAGCTATTGTCTGTGGCTTTGCTTGCGCAAAAGTAATAATAATAATACATTTTCAAGCATTTCCACGCCACGCTATCCAGCATCTCATTAAGCACAGCTTGTACTGCGAGCATAAGAACTAATAAACATACTTAAACATTTTTTTTTGTCAAACACAAACATATTATATATAAACTAAAAAGAACTTAAGTAAGAGAGTGTTAGTCTCTTGACATCCACTGGTGACGAATCATGGCCACTCTTGTCCCGCGGGAATCTTAAACTTTTGGGGATAAAAGTGTCCTACGTTATTTTCTACGTCATGGTGTATGTATATATAAATATAATACTTTTTACGTTGAGAGAAAAATATGGAAACGTTACAAGGATAGTAAGATTCACAAACGTTTAGTTTGAGGATATTGTACATTGTTCCAAAATCGACAATTTTAAAACAATGGATGAGATTCAATTAAAGTAATAAAAAACTCTTCACAGAGGAGGCACAGCCTTGGATAGATAGTACTCAATAAAGGTGTGACTTACAGACAACCTGAACTTTTGAACTTAGGTTTGGAATATGGAAGAAACACTTGACTAACATATTTTTTTTAATGTGTCTTTTTTTATGATGTCCTTCTGGAATAGTATTTAATAAATAGTTAATTTGTTTATTATTAACATATTTCAAGGATCTTCAACGAACTGTGACAACGACAGTCGCACTTAAGGAGGGGATTTGTCTTAAGTTTTTATTATTTATATAAAATATATATAGTTTTCTTTATATTATGTATAAATATGCTAGCAATATCATACTTACTTTTTCTACAAATATGAGATGAATGTATCAAGGCTAATAATGACACGGAGCCAAAGCACGGAATTCCAGAGGTCGTAAGTTCGAGTGCTGCTCAAGTTAAAGAATTTTTCTTACTTTAGATTCTTATAAAAATAATTGTTTTACGTTCTATATATTTTTAAAGACGTTCAAATCCAATATCTCTATAATATTTATATACTCGTATGTGAGCACTGCGCCTTAACATTTAGTATCTTGTCAGCACTAAAGTGTACCCTCAAAGTCACGGTGCTTTAATAAAAAATACACGACCGTAACTAAACGGCTGGGGTTCAGTTCACAGATTAACAGGAAATAGAGACGAATATAACTAAATATAATATATATATGACTAAATAACAATAATATAGTTATGTACGAATTAAATATTAATTTTTGTGTCTGTCGGTATATTCACTATGTGCTAAGTCGAAATTAACAATGAAATGGACAATTTGTTTCCAGTGTTGTCAGTTCAAATAATACTGTTTATGAATTTTGTAGAAAATCATATTAGGTTGAATTCTATCTCGGATTGAAGATCGATTATTAATTTTGGTCATAAAAATCTCAAAAAGTAATGTTTAATATTTAAATTATTTATCTCCATTTAATGTTAAATTTACAGGTTTACTTATAAAGTCTTCTGCAAGTGGTACCACCCCGGTCGAGCCAGCCCGCATACGAGTATTGAATGAACCACATGCCTCTACCACTTTTATATGTATCCAAGAATGAAATGAGAAATCTATCCAATGGAATAGTATAATTTATTTTTTACATGTCAGGGTCACATTTTATTCAAACTCAGGTAGCGGACGGTTAATTTACGTTCATTCATTGTAGTTCGTGTTACCTGGTCAGTTAAATGATGAGTTATAAAGATATAAAATAACTTAAAATATATATTAATAATAATAACATAAATCAACTTCACAGATAATATTAAAAACGCTACATCTATAAAAAATCTACCGTAACTCCGCTTGATATCATAAAATATGTGAAGAAATGACGGTTTTTTTTTTTTTTTATGGAATTAAAGCAAGCTAAAGAATCATTCTGTCATGAAATTAATTTAATTACATTAAGTTTGATTTTGTAGTAATACGTTCCTACCTAAAAGGTTATAATTTTTGACAAAACTGTGAACGGGTACTTAAATAAACCACTTAAACACATTAAATATTATAGAAATATTTAAGAATTATTTAATTCTTTTAATATTTCTGTGAGCTTGTCAAAACTTTTTGCAATATAATAATATTAGCATTAACTTACAATTAAATTAATTTTAGTGTAAATTAATATAAAGGCCGGTAACTAAAAACTTTTTACATGTAAAAGCATATACATATTTTAATTATTTTCATATTTTTAAACTTTTTTATTTATATCTGTTTTGAATAATCTTTAAACCCGTTCAAAACGTTCTTAATTACATAAATCGTATTTTCCTTATCCGTTGACGCCGAATTATTTCCAATACATTTGGCCTCAAAGGATTTTGGCGCCAAAATATGACATTCCGCCATTATAGACGGAATATAATCTGTTGCTTTTTATTCTTTATTTCTTAGAAATTTGTAAATGTACAGCTTTTTAATATTGTTTATACTTATAAATATCGAAGCTTAAAACGTTTACTGAAAGAAAATAAATTGTGGGTACATTATTTATTTCGTCGTTATTATATACTTTGTATAAAAAATCTGTTATATAAGTAAATTATTATATATATTTCAAGAGATATAATACCCGTTGAGAATTATTTGTAAAATGTTATTTTAAATAAAAAAAAACGAATAATCACTTTTAAATAACATTAAGAGTAGTTGTCACTTCGATGTTTTTAAAGTAAATAAAAACCAATATGTACATATAAATAAGCATATTATAAATTTAGTTTGGTATCCGCCTTCCAAAAGTCCCGGGTTCGATAAAGTATTAGCATGACAAATTTCTTTATTCAGTACCGGTCATGAAATATACATGTTTTATAAAACCTTGATAACCCGCCATCCCGCTATGGAGCAGCACGAAGGGTTAAGACCCATATTTGGAAACTAGGATATTGCTGCAGCAGATATAGGCATTACCTTCCCAGATGTGAATGTTTGTTGATTATTTCTAAATGTATAGTCTAAACAAGTTTTATAGATTGTATATTTTATAGCATTAATTTTGTTTTAAAAAAATATTTAAAAAAAAATCAATCCGTCCATCAGACTTTTTTTGGCGCTAAGCTTTATATATTGAATTACTTTTACCAGTATGGATATATTTTTTAATAATACAAAAGTTTCAACACGTTACGTGCATATTAATCAGTCAATGCATTCAGAAATAACACGAGCACTGACAGACACTTTTTATTATATATATGTTTTTTTTTGTTTAATGTAAATTCATACTCCCCTTTACCCGACACGAGAACATATTGTCAGTATGAGCTCATATTTAGGACTCCCTTGAAGCCCAGTGGGGCGTCTCACCAGACTTAATGATTGGTAATAAAAAATAACAAAAAAATGGTTCCGCAGATTTGTTTTTTATAAATGTCAATAGCATAAAAGATTTGGTTTATTAACTCTAAATTTAAAAATGAGTAAAATATTTTCAAACACTTATTAACCTTTATTCTAGGAAAATCAAATCTTAATTAATATTTTTAAAAACCAACACACGAATTAATTTTGGAACCAAAAAGGTTTTTATCGATTGAACCCTGACATTAAAAATAAAAAAAAAACAAGTCTTAGCGTAAAACGGATCCAAATGAAATGAACATAATTCTGTTATGAATTCATTTGATAATTCCTGACCATTTATTGGAACGTTCAAACCGCGGTCCGTCTCAGGTAGTTTTATGAAAACGACTGACTCAATAATATTATTATTAAGAATTGTTCTAACAATGAAAATAATTAAACTATGTTATTTATTTACTATTTTGTTTAAATATTTAGTATATTTAAACAAAATACACATTCACACATATATAAGTATAAATGAATATCCACTGTAAATGAATAACAATATAGCTACTGTTTAAAATACATATTTAAATATATAAATATGAATTTGATATTAACATTTGTCTTTTAAAGGGTTTGGCTGACTCATAAAATGTTACAATTCAACAAAGAAAAATTAACCAATGGGAACCGTTGTATCATCGACGCCACTCAAAGCTAATTTAAATATCGAACTCCAATGAAATTCACATTTCGCTTAATTTAATGTACGGTTTGAAGTTCCGTTTAGAGTCAAAATGATTTTGAATTAGGAACATATCATTTTGACGTTTGGTGTTTTTGTTTTTTTTTATTTGTATCGATTGTTTTTTTTTTAGTGTTTTGGCAATGGTGTGTTTATAATATGTTTAATTTAAATTTTGGCCTAAAAATTTATACTTTTAAACAAATATTTATAAATTCATAGTAAATATTAATGCCGTTAGGAAATAAGAATATTTTAATGTTGTCTTTTACGCCATTTCGTTCCTGTATTTGTGTGAAACCATTAAAAAACATAAATTATAAATGTAGATTTACAAGATATGGATAAAATAAAACAAATTAATGAATAACTTAAGAATGTATTCGTTATATTTTTTTTAAATTATAGCTTACATTTTTTATTCGATTGTTTCGAGAAATCGATTTATTTATCATTTTATTGGCGGTTTGAATGAAGATAATTAGGGACTACTGTTTAAAGAATTCTGATTTGTAGGGGTATATCTTTAAGAGGTTACATTTTTTATCTTTTTTACGAATCTTCTACGAATCATTTAATCTCTACTTAGATTAAGGGAGAACGAATTTTTAACTTTGTTTATATGTGCAGAGTAATCTCCGGACTCACAGCATAGTTTGATATTTTGAAAGGTAAGGTATGACGCTGGAAAAAGTTTGTCGATGGTATAATATATATGAAATAATTAATAACAGTTGTTATTTTCGAAATTCAATAATATTTATTTGTTCGTAATTGGAAACGAACCAGCATTACGGGAATTTAAAACCTTGTGCACGTTTAGAAGTAAAGTTTTTTGTTAATGTTATTTTAATATTGTAATTATATTTTATTAATTATTATAAAAAAAAAAAGAATCTATGGTCATATCTATTACTATGCCTGTGTATTATTATTTTAGGGTAGCACGTTTAATTTTATACTTTCAAAAAAAAAATACATCCGCAGGCTCCGTACTATTAAAATTGTAGAGTTACGAATATATCAGACATTATAATTCATATTTATTTATTAATTTAAAATTCATATTAATATTTTAATTAAATTTGTGACTGATGTATTTAATACGACCGTTTAATATTAGCTTCTATCCTATCCTATCAGCTCCTTACTCTATGGTAGAAAAATCTTTATTATTTCGCTCCAAATAAAGTTACTGCAGTAGGCAAACTTGTATTGATTAACTTTTTGCCGTTGGAAGCTCAATTGTCTTTTTTATTCATTTCTAGAATAGTTAACGGGTAAACGCCGCCGCGTCTAAGAAGAAAGGTAAGGGCAGTTATGTGGAATTCCGGCAGTATAGAAGACGCTAAAATTTTTAGTGTGACTTACTAAAAATGTTAGCGTCTTCTTGTTTTGCTAAAGCCGCTATTTATAGTTTAAAACCATGTTCGCTTACCCTTAAATGTAATAAATATAAATAACACCTAAAATGTATATTAAATGTTAATAGACTTATCCTAGCGTTGTTAGCTCTGTGGTATTCCAAATAACCTACCATTACAATGGGAAATGCCATTGTTATTTTGGTCCAAAAACTGAATTAAATACTATCAAATAACATACGATACGTGCCCGAGTATAACGTTGGACTAACTTTAAATATTTGTCTATTTTCCTTTAAATTGTTTTCGACGGAGTTCATTTCTTAACAAAGTTCGTTAGAAAAAAATAAAAAGATGCCCCTCACTTACTTATGACAACTTAGTATGAGAAGTATTCCCGATGCTGCAGATCCCCGGAATGGAACCTTGCAATTAGAGTCTGAAGTTCCACAAATGCTATGCAGTTATAACTTCCTGGCATAACTTCACAAGTATATTCATGATTTGTAAAGTTAGAAAATGCCTGTACTGCTGGAATTAAAGACTGTGCCACTAAAATTCAACGTTTGTTTCCAATTTACTACTAAATTACAATATATTTCCAGAGCTATGAACAATCTTTGGATTGGATTTGTGAAAAGTCGTTTCAGGTTGGTTTCAATCTCGGATTGTAGATCACTTATTAATTTCGCTCGTTAGTAACACGGAATAGCTGCACGCACCGTGTAGCTACACAGTTATTATGAAACCAGCCGTGTCTTTTGGGATTTCCGACATGTCGGGAACATGACATTTTTTTTTAATATTCCTAATGTGTGTTCACTTTTTCAGTTGTTTAGAGGGTAGTTTAGAAATATACTTTTCTAACTTAAGGCATACTTTTAAAATAGCTTGATTAACCTGTGTAGACGGTGCCTTATCTATCATTTAGACACGGACAGATAAATGTCTATTTCTACTTAAATACCTATTTAATTATATTCTATTATTAACTAAATCAGATCAACCTTGAAGTGGAATAATGAAGTAATTAAACATTGCCTAATTAACTATTTCGAAGATAGATTTCTTCATTTCTTAGTTGTAAGAAAATAAAGAGGCTGTCAATCTTTTAGTGCTTAAGTGTTAACCTGGGAAGGTCACGGTCATTTTAAACAGTTATAAAATAGTCAAAAAACCGTCACGCTGATCAGATATAAAGAACGAGATCAAAATATAAAACCTAAGTTAGTACTTGATTTGGCTTGTTCGTTTGGTATTTTTTTTTTATATAAAAGAAAATAGTTTTTCAATAATAATAATATAATATTTTGTGCAATGGTCGATAAAACTAGAGCATAGTTGAGCGCGTTCTAAGTCAATGTCCGAAACGGACGGCAAGAATTATGGATACTTTTAAAAATATGCCAACTTATCTATAACTTATTACAGTAGAGAAGAAGATATTTTAAGAGGCAGAGTAGTCAAAGGTCTGTACACAGTGGGTCAACCAGCGAACGACCCACTCAGTGTAGATCGCTGTAAGGTAGCTTTTATATTTACCTTTCACACGGCCAGAGCACCAGTTGCCAAATTCGATTGCCCTGTCCCTGTTCCTCGAGGCTGACAAAAGATGTACTAATTTTAAAATAAATATACCTAGAATACATTGTGATAGGATTTTAAAAAGATTCCTACTAGATGTCGCCACTGTTGTGATAAAGACTATATATACATTTAGAGAATGATAAATTCATCGAAGTGGGAATATGGTAGCTCATTTGGAAGAACGACGGTTTCCAAGAGGTCACGAGTTCACATTCGTATCGATATATATATATATATATATATATATATATATATCGATATATATATTTAAAAAGTAAATAAGTTTAACATGGCTACATACATTTTTAATCTTTGAACAATAGACATGCGACTTCTATTTAGAAATGTTTTAGGACAAAAGTATATAATTCGGCTTTTATATACGATCACATCTTGGATTCTTACAATACATACAAATTTTCAAACATATTTCTTGAATCGTTTCTCATTAATATAATATAATGTTGTAAGAAACTTCTCATATAAAATGTATGAGTCAATACAATCTTGGAAACAAAAGCGAAATATGAGAAATACCAATTAGGTATCAATAAATAATTAATCGATCACTTAGATGAGTAGGGGGAGACGGGGGGGGGGGGGTCGAATCCCGTGAGCTTTCTAAGAGTTACAACTTAGTAATAACTACCTGCATAATCTATTTATACAGACAGTTCTACTGAAGCAGATAAACATACATCTAGAGACACTGTAGGCTAAAGACATTCGGATTATATCGACGGATTGGTCTGATGGAAGTAAATTTGGTGGTGACAGAAAATACCAGACAAACCAAAGAAACAATTGGTCAAATGCTTTTGAATGATTTCCAAATCAATAACTCGCTTTTGAAGATATCGGGCTCAGAGTCAGAGTTGATCGACGAAACAATGGACGAGTTAGCGCTCTTGGAACATCGCGATAATAATTTACCATTTGAAGTATATTGTAATTAAAATCAATGGCTATGGGTTATCGGAATTAACCGTTAGTCGAGTAAATATCCTTATTTTATAAATATACTTGCATATATTCATCCGAATTACGAGCCGGACTAAATTATCGACAGACAGTCTTTAGTCTGCGATGGCCTTAAAGACAGCTATGAAGTTATATTGGCAGTAGAATGTCAAACAGTCTGGAAGACCGTTCAAACATAGTTTTGGAATAAAAAATATAACTAAGTCTCTTAAAATATATCTCTTATTATATATTATATACATATACATATATATATATATACATACGAGTACATTTTGTTTTTTTTTTCAATATGAAGCAAGTAAATTATAGAAGTAAAGTAATATAGAAGGCCAGGTTCTGACTCACTGACTCATCAACGCCAAGTCCAAGACCTTGGAGCGAGGAAATGGAAATTTTGCATAGAAAGATCTAATATGATGTCAACTAAAAAAAAATTTCAAAGATGAAGAAAGTGAAATATGGTTTGAAAATTAGTTTTAAGTTGAAATTTCGTTGTTAATGAAGTAAGAATAAAAATAACAAATTTGTTAGTAAATAAGGAAATACATATTTTAGTCGTTTTTGTAGAATACATCCATCACACCAAAGATGTAGGATATTTTTTATTTTTCGAAAGCGAGTGAAAACTCGGGCAAAAGACAGTGAAAACGTCTCTCCAAACTAAAAAGATCTTATAAATCGGACCGGCGGTTCTCGAGTTATAGACAAAAGATAATTTAACATAAAAGATAATATCTAAAATACGACTCAACAAATTGACTATAGTTTGGCAACACCAAATAATTTGAAGCCAAACATCGCCAATTAAAAAATCTTAGAAAACCGAATCCAACTAAATCGATTATATGGTATCGAGCTGATCTGCAACGGTGCCGGTTTTTATTTAAATTTTATTAGGAAAACCGTTACGTAACACTAGCAGATACTCCTAGCTTTGTCTGTTATTTTTTCAGCATTCTGCTGCGCAATCATGTCAACGAATTTTCGTATTTCCACAGTACCACATACCATCAGGTCATGCTGCCAGATCCCATAATAGATCCACCCACGTTTTATTATCTCTTTCTATATATTACAGCGTTGTTCTGTTCCATATGTGGTGTTCCGTCACTTAATAACTGCAATACATTTTTTTCGTTGACAAGAATCATCCCAATTGTTTTTTTTTTTAATTAATTCAGACACATTTCACATGACAACTATTTAATGGACATACGGATTGTAGATAAATTGAGAATATTTTTATATTAAAAATAGCTTTTTTTTTAATAATAAAAAAAGTTTGGGAGGATTAATAAAAAATATCTTTCGATTTCATAAATAAAATTGCAATAAATCCGAAAAAAACGTAACATTAAAAATAAAAACAAAAACTATAAAAACTCCATGTTTTTTCACAAAAAGATAAAATAATCAAATCGACCGCTTCACGATGCAAGTAATGTTCAAACTTAACAATTATTTGATAATCTTTATTATGATACAAATTGAATTAAATCCACCCTCGAGATCAAGCTCCATATTTACCTCAATTTCAAACCTTAGTAGTACAGCAATACGGTCTATAATTCGTTATTTATGTTTAAAATAAAATTGTATCTTATATCCAGTGGTACGGGGTTTAAATATTAAAATAGTTAGGGGAGCATTTAGTATGGAAATAAACGAATTTATTTGATCTGCGCGGATTTGAAATCTGAAATCTGTAAGCTAGGGTTGAACATACACACTTTTTATTATATTAAGATTTTGATACTAAATTATTTTACATTTTAACGACTTATAAAATCGTGTGGGAGCTTTATATCACTTCGCCGTTATTGCGTACCTTATTTGATGTATGGATATAGTTAATAATAAATAATATGAGAAATAAATAACAATTATCATACAGATATGGTAAATGTTTTTATTAATGGACAAAGAGTCACTTTTTGTAATTTAAATGAATTGTTTATTGCCTTCTTTGAAGTTATGTTTGATTCGGTACTGTTGCTTTTATAAAAAAATTGTCCCGGATTGTATGAATTTATTATTATATTTTTTTTGTTCAAAATGGTGCCAACCCTATAACAACCCTGTAAAATAAGCTATAACATCAGATAACGTAATAATATACACATATTGTTGAATATTTTTCAGCGATGAGTGTTAATACATCATATTTAGGTCAGAATTCGGTCACTGATGGCTTATCATGATATTACTGACGGACTGATTTATTATGTAAAATATTTTATATACAGATTATTTTAAATCGTTTAAAATAAAATAATGCATTAATATTATTGTCTAATAAGAACCTCCTTTGAAGCACTGTTATGGAATTTATTATAAAAAATAAAGAAACAGTCTCCGTGGTGGTGGGATTCCTTCGAATTATCCGTCCGTGACCTTAGCTCGCAGTTTTAGGGTACCGTAGATTTTTTTATAATATTTTTTTTATTGTTATGTTTAATAATTGTTGCTGTTACATAAAGAATACTTAGAATGGATGTCAAATTAATAAAACTTATTTATATAAAATATATTCAAAGTATTTTTTTTATTATTTTTCCGTTGAATACTGTAAGAATGATTCAGTACAAATTCTACAATAAAGATAAAAAATATTTTTTAATATGTTTTGATTTTTTTTTTATTACTATTTTGTGAGAAATAATTTTAATTTATAATATCCGGGACCCATGAACCCTTTTCACAACTCTGTCATTCTGTCACGATGTCAAAATTCTCCCAGGTCGTATCGGGGTCACTATCACGAGCGTGCTGATTGATTTGAGGGTCACTGGGCATTAGAATAATTGTTTGATAAAAAAAATACAAGAAGTGGAACATTTCGTTTTTAATTTAATATTTGATGACAATTTATTTTTGATGAAATACTAATAAATATAATCATAAATATACATATTAATGATGTAAATTACGTTTGCAGAGTTCTACTAACTAAACTTCCTTAATATTGTGAAAATTAGATGAAGCCATTTGACTTCAGCTCGTATACTGGCTGGCTCGACTGGTGGTCTTTGAGGAAGAAGTGGGTGCTATTATGAAGATACCCATGTTGTCTGGTCATAGAAGACCTGAAGTTTACTGGATGGAAGATGATTCCCCTATTAGAAGACTGACGTCAAGTAGCCATTATAGCTGTTTCGTAGAGTGCGTGAGAGACCCTCATGCCGGACAGAGTTCCTGCCTTTCCGTGTGTCTTAATTTCCTTCTTCCTTCCCTCAAGGATGCCAAAGTATTTGCCACTTTCTACATGTTCATGGCAATGGCACCCCTCACCATCACGTGAAAGAATTCCTCGCCCACCATAACTTATTTAAATCATTGTTTTTTTTTTCCTATTTTTTTCAAACTCTCCATTTTTAAGTTACCGAATCTACTGTTTTTTTTGTAAAGTCAAAAATACCATTACGCGTAACATCAAAATAATTATAACAAACCAATTAAAAGAAACAGTTAACTATAAAAAATGGCACTAAAAATAATGTACGAACTCTAGCATTCTAGAAATAGGTTTCGAGGTCGCCTACGCGTGCAATACGCCAATTAACCCGTCCTGATTACACAACTTAATACAAAAATATATAAAAACAGCAATTATATAATTTTAAACATCCTGAAAAACATAATTTAGTTTAAAAGAAACAAATATTACATAATATATTAAAATATTGCATACAATGATTGATTTATTTGTGCAAAATTAATATATTTTTTTTTAAACAAAGTATGTAAACATATACTAAATATGTATAATATTTTCATCGCACAGCATTCAAGGCGGTGTAAACACCTAATAGCACTTTTTATCAGCCGTTGTCGGGTAATGATTAACGACGCGACTTACATGGCACTCCGCCAAATCAACTTGTCATTAGCTTTTTTTGTTTAATCAAATCGAAATATAACTTTACTGATCAATTATTTTAATGTACGGACTTTAGCGGTGAATTAAAAAAAAAACATGTTTTACGTTTTTCTTTTTTTTTAAGTTTTTTATATACGCATTTATAATTTACACATTTCAATTTGAAAGCTGTTTGGTTTTTTTTTAAGATTTATAAATATTAAAAAATATTTCAATTCAACCAAATAAAAAATATATAAAAAGTTTCCCGTACCGGGAATCGAACCCGAGCCTCCTGGGTGAAAGCCAGGTATCCTAGCCACTAGACCATACGGGAGTTGATAGAGTTATCGAAATACTGTTATATATAATTTGATAACAACAGTTATTTAACTCAATGTGATACAATGACGTTTGAATAGTAATTGTTGAAACTGTCATAAAAATAGCAGCTACGTAAATATTATGACACATTTTTGGCTAAATATATGAAGATGCCTACTTTAATATTAATATAACCACTGATTAATGTACTATAATGATTTAAGTCTAGTTTTCTGTGAAATTTATGTTAATATTTAAAAACATGTCTACAGATAAAACTGGTGTTTTTTTTTAAGCTCCGCTAAGCGACGAAAGTATTTATCATTGAGTGCTAGTATATCATATTATAATATATGTTTGTGGGAAAAATAGCAGTTTAATGTATGTTCTTCTTTTAAGATATCATTTTTTTTAATATGCTAAGAATAGTTGCTAGTTTTTTAGTTTTTATGGATATACTTCGAGTAAGACAATTAATATTTTACATATGTAGACGTAGATCAGATTATAGAAAAAAAAGTTGAATTTGTTAATGTCAAAAATATTGTACTGTATATAATATAGGTAATATAACTTTTCTTTTGAGAACCAAGAACAGCTACAGCTGTTCAAGCGTTAAATATAATAAATAATAGAGTAGTATTTTTTTCATTATTTTGACACTGAATAATATAAATAAAAATGACATGCGATAAAACATTTCAGCAATCATTTTGTATGTAAACTTATTATTTTCGAGCAACGCGAAATAATTACTGACAAATGAATACAATATATATTTAGGTTATAATATTTTTAACAAATTTAAATATTATATTCAAAAGAAGATTACTTTGTTTAAGGAACAATAATATTTCCTTTAAATTTCCAGTTGTTGGAAATAAAACCGCCGTATTGTTTAGATTGTCTATGGTGAATAACTTTTATCGACATACAGTACATTCTTTATGACATACGTTTGAGCGGGAAACCTGCAATGAGTAATCGGTTCTATTGTTTATGGCCTGTATTTCTTCTGAATAATTAATATTCAAAGATAGAATTATTTTTTAGCTATGCATTATATTTTTCCTGTAAGAAGTTTTTAGTCACCTTAGAATTAGTTTATTATATTATTGTGCTATTTAATGATGGCCACACACGTATATTTATATGTTTTATAATTGCTGTTGTCATATTGAAAGTTATAAATCGTCGTTGTTTTTATGTTTAATAAAATAAACGACAACACCTGCTGTTACAAACATTAGATGCAATTAGAGATCCGTAGAGAAATTTACGATTTAACCATTAAAATTTATATTTTTACGAGATTTTTTATATATCTTGCCTACAAATTGCTTGTTTCTTTTCTCAGAATAAATATATATATACCTCATTTAAATTGTACCACACATCATTAAATAAAAAAATATTAATTTATTATATTTAATGGAATAGCCCATTGTCCGATGAATATTCAATAATCAAGTCTGTGACTAAACACTAAATACCGACGCTGAGTTAATGTTAAATACAAACATACAAAAAATTAATAGTTTTATACAATCACTATGTGTCATGGACATACAGACATACTAGCATTTGACAGCGGCTTTGAACGCGTTTTAAAGGATTTTTTTTAATATTCTTGCTCTGCCAAATCTGAAATGTTCCACCTGGAATAACGTACCGTTTATTTATTTTTTTCTTTAATAGATGCCGGAGATTGCTCTCCACATATAAACAAACTAACAAAATCCGGTCTTTATTTTATAATAATTTGAATTATAATTTCTCTCATATATTTTAATCCAATCATGGTATATGACTAATTTCAATTGTCTGGTTTTCTTTCCGTCAGTATTCCAACAAGGTCATATTATTCACAAAACAATTCCATAAACATACGTGTTTAAAGAGTTGTGGCTTAAAATGTTTTGTTTTCACGTCACGTATGTATGTTTGATATTTCTTGACACAATCACTGTTTGTTCTGGGTTCAGTTCCCAGCTGTGGTATATTGTGTATTATATTTGAAAGTCTGGTGATGTATTTTACATTCTTAGTAATTATTAATAGCGAGGATTAATAATCGATCTACAATCCGAGATTGAAATCAATCCTATAGATATAGCTTTCTAGAATCCACGAAAAATAACTTAGGAGTTATATTTTCATCTTTGATAAGTAAAATTTGGATCAGGATTATTAATTTTATTTTGGCTATTTCGCTTCGAAATCATCCTTTGAAGGTGATAAGAAATTCTATTCACAGGTATAGTCAATTGCAATGGAGTGGTGGGTTCATCTCTACACAAATTCAATAATATATGATATCTTAAACCCAACCCTTGCCCAGCAGTGGGCCCTGTAATATGTAACATTGTAACTAAATATTTTCATAATCTTTTACTCCTCTGTTTATTTTACACTGTGTATATTTAAATATCGAACGTTATCTAAACACGAAATGTCTGTTTGTCTGTCTCTTGTACGTCCTGTCAAACATTTGTTTGAAAAACACCGCTACAAGAGAATGCAAATTGTAAAACCCTTCCTTTAATAATATTTTGGCTTTAAGTAATATAACATTTTAAATGCTATTAGCCAAAAAATCTACCAATTTTGCAAGTTGCAGACTAAATAAAGTTTTTAATCTGTATATATTTAAAAAATATGAGACCAGTTTTTAAACGTTTCCATTTAATCAAACAAAACGTAAGAGTCAATATATTTTTTAAAAAACTTCAAGATGGTTCTCAAGATTTTCGTATTTTTCAATTATTAATACAAATAATATTATATTACGAGTATTTATATATTTAAAAAGATGTGTAAAACGAGAAAGTCTTCTCTAATGACTAAAGTAACAGACAGTCTCTCAGCCCGGGTCCTCTGTTGAGTGGAGGCAGCGTTATTCCCAGGGGAGCCTTGAATTTTACCGGGATAAAAGTAGTCCATACGTACTTTCATAGGTCATGTTCTGTCTGTGTGAAATATTACATAGAAAACTATCCAAATTTTTATTTACAAACAAACATACAAGCTTTAACATTAATATTATTACAATTGATTATAAAGAATGGACTCTACCTACGTTCAAATTGATTCTTTAAAAATAAAATACAAAATGGCTGCTAGTGATAAATTAAATTCATTTTGTTAGGGTTTGGTGCAATATTGAACCCATTTTTTTTTACAGCGTGTCCTTAGAAATCCCTTCAAGCATTGGACAATGCGTTTAAGTCAACATCACCCGGTCAACTATTCTAATGCCTGCTTATATCATTCTTCTAGCAAGCCCTTTGTACACACGAACAATATAATAAAGCGTTCAAGCAAATTTGACCTGAAGCTCGATGAAATAGCTGCTAATATTCTATGAAGACTTTTAAACAAAGCTCTTTTGTGAACCTGATGGTGATAATGGAAGTTATTTCTAGGGCGTTAGAGTTGAAAATACAATGCAAACTGATATAATAGTTGGTGACGTAATGTTAAGAGTCAGTGCATTCTAAATACAGCTCTATTGTTAATCATTAGAGTTAGTTTTTTCTTGTAACGTGATCAGTAAGGCTGTTTTGGTTCTAGAAATATTTTTGCAAATATTGTTCAAAGTTGTATCGTTTTAGGTTTGAAAGTTGCATTAACACGTATTAGCGAAAATAATATATATTAATAAATCTAGATCTACCTCCGTCTTCTCTCGTCTCATTCTCAATGATTTTCGATACAAATTTTGCCTGAAATAAAGTTAGATACCCATATTTGTCTTCATGAAAAACTGACTGAAGAATGTTTTATACATATGTAGTTTACCAATAACTTAAGGGGGCTATTTTAAATAAAATTATTATAAGTTGTATTCAACGTTTACATCAAATTATCTACATTTGGACCGAGTTAATATTTGTAAATCCATTTTCAAAAGAAAAATATTTAAGATCGGATATTTACTGTAATACTACAAAAAGGACAAAAGTAATTAAAAATACAAAGTAGGCAAGATCCTAGTTATATATTCCGGGGCGTCACGGTGAGTGCGACAAGCGATCCCGTGGCGTCCCGTTATATCGATGAGAGTAACCGTTGGTTTTTAGAGGGTAGCCTTAAAAATGGCAGCGTCTTCTATGCTGCCGGGTAGTCCCACATAACCTCCCCGGCCGTCACCTTCTCGGCCGGGGGACACGGATTTTCCAACGTAAAAAAAAAAAAAAAAAACGGTAGTTATATATTAACTTAGACAGGCAGACATTTCACATAAATCTGATGGCACTTCAAATTTATTATTCTTCATAACAAATAACAATTTGTATGTATTTTTCAAACAAACATCCATCCGACGTCTCATACAAATTGACTCATTATCTACTTTGAAGTGCCTGAACTATAAACATAGAATTTTGTACAATAGAATTAATATTATAAAAGAAAAATAATTTATTTGTAAAAAAAGATGTATCATTTCATGATTTTTCAGAATTACTTGATGGTCTGTTGGCTTAGTGGTTAGTGATCCTAACTGCTAAGCCAAAAGTTTTGGATTCGATTCCAACACGGAATAATTCTATATGTAGTCTACATATTGCTGTTACGTTGGTGTGTGTGTCTGTATTTTTTATGTTTGAGAAATCACCGCAATACAAGAATTACATAACCTTTAATATGGAAGTTGTTTTTAAAATATATACTTATATATATGTATACATACATACTATATATATACTTATATATATGTATACATACTTAAATATAAATATGTATATCAAAGTTGGTAGAGAATTACAGGTACATTTCTGGAGGTAAATAGGCGCCTAGGTCATCACTAAACTTGTTAAATAAAGTGGGTCTCAATATAAACACGTCGTAAAACTTGGCACAAGCGATCTATCCATTTGTAGAAGGAGTTCGGAACTTCACCTAATACGCTGCTCGACTGCAGGTTGGCGGGTTATATAAGATATGTAGATTCTATAGTTGGTAGAGCTGATATATAAGGACAGATACGATCTGACTAGTACCTATATAGTACCCATTATAAGGGAGAGAGCCGGATGCCCTTAATCTTTTTTATATATCCCAGATTCCTATATTCCTCAAGAGGTGTAAAAGTTTGTCGAGGGTTACGATCCTATATTCTCCTGCTCAATCATTTGTCACCAACTTCACTCTGGAATATCTTTAAAATTATACTATATATATCTATCCCTTGGTCCCTTCATCAGCCCTAATGCAATATGTATTCCTAAAACAAAACCACAGCACAAGCTTAGTGTTGAGAAAATGTATCTGACCTTAATACACTTCTCGCTAATAATCGATTTAACCGCCAACCCGATTACGAATCACGATAACTTTTTGTAACTCTTAGGTAATTCTGATTTCCTTGGTGAAAGGCGTTTAAAAATGTAATTACTGTGTATAAGCGGACCAGTAACTAGCCCCGGTTTTGTCTGACATATCATGACAGGACTACTTCCGACCTAATGAACAGTTATTATCATAATTATGAAGTTTTTAATATTATTTTGTTAGATGGTAACATTGGCGCCCCTCTTCCCGCGTTTTATCGCATATAAAAAGAAGAAGACTGTCTGCTCGTTCATTTTGGTCTTCAGTAGTCCTCTCGAACCATTGCTCTTCAGCCACAATTTCATGTTGCAATTTAATTTAAATTTTAATTAATTAAATTTTTATTTAATTTTTATTAAAATTATATTTTTTATTTTTTTAATGTTTTATTTAAAAGAAAATAATAAAATTCATGCATTTAAATCTTCCTCATATATTACTGTATATATTTGTGAAAGCAGCATCAAAACCGTGCAGCAGTTTTTGATCGCGCTCAAACAAACCAAAGCAGTAGCTTTATAAGAGAAGACAAAAGTTTCTTGTAAATCTTCATGCTATCTATCAGATATTCTAAAAAAATAATAAAGATACATTGAGAAAAGGCAGAAGTCCTGTTCTGATGTCCCTAAATCCAGCTCATCAGAATTCAAAGGTCAGATTTCGGAACAACAGGTATGGATGGTACAACCCAGAATATAATTTCCCATATAATTGCAAATTGAAGAATTTAAATTCTTCTCTGTCATATATTCTAATAGAAGTTTCGAGAAAAGTTAACATATGTTGATGAAATCTTTGAAATCTCCAAAACATCTCCAGCCCCCGCTGGTCGAATTTATTTGAATCCTATTAATATATTATCTGTACAGATTTTTTGGATTGATGGATAATTTGAACCAAATCAAGTATTCGAAAGTGTTCTTAAAATCGTTTACATAAGATCTATAATCGCGTAAAACAATACAAACAGCCAAGACGGTAATCATTCAAGCGATTTGAACACTTATTGCTAAGCGCGATTGTTTAAAATTGCATAAATATTTATTTATTTTGAATTTCAATTGATAAAATTAGGTAGTCTGAACAGATTTAAGAAAAAAAGAGGCATTTTTAATTTCTTACAAACGTTCCGAGATTAAAAAAAAATTTATAGAATTGTATAAAATTAATTAATCGAACGCAATTATATAAATATCAACCTCGATATCATTTGTTACAAATAAAAAAAACTAAATGCAAAAAAAAAAACTGCATACATACTTGCACAATGGTCTCTTAAAATACTTTAAATGTGTAAAACCTTTAACACTATGTTAGAAGTTTTGTCGGAACGATTGCAGTTGATACTTTTAGCTTTTAAATATTAAACTCGTAACTCTCACACACTAACACACACACTTTACACACACACACACACACACACGCACTCTTACCTTACATATATACACATAACACACACTCTTACACAAAGTGTCAACGTAATGTAGAGACACTCTGTCCCAAAGTCAGAGCCGTTTGGAGTAATTTCAGCATTAGAGTCTAACTCTCTTTATATGTTTGATTGTTTGTCTGTATTTATATATTATTATATGTATTTATATACAACTTATGGTCAGTTTTAGTTAATTTTAACGGAACGTTTTTTATATAAATATTGAATAGGAAATCGAACTCGGGGCTCATAGAAGTTTTGATATTCAGTATCAGGTGGTCGGCTTGTAAATGTATAGATTATTAAAAAAATAATAGTTTCCATGACAACCCGTTAGACAATTGTACTTCGAGGTCAAACTCATAACCTCATTTCTGAGAGTTAGTTAAGAACATAGAATTCGTCTTAGAGAATTTACGAGAGCCATAAAAAAATACGATCCAATAGAGAACTTTGACGAAAGTAAAATGAATAAACTATGGTTATTTGTGAGGAATTTCGAACTCTTTTATGCCTGAACTATATTTATTGCGTTGGGTATAGAAAACAGTTTAAATATAAGTTTCAAAATGGACGTTGATATTTTGTTTTTTTTTTGTTGTGAATATTCTGCTGGAGGAATCAGGAAGATATATCCAGGTTCTGGCCAGTACGTTCTTGTCCGTGTTTTCATATCCGACGAACAAAAAAAAAATGACCAATCGATGGATTTCTTCGTTTTTTGTCTGTTCCATCGGAATGGTCTGTTTCATTTGGGAATTTACAAAATATTGCTTCAAATGCATGACCAATTTGCTTTGTATCGGTATCTAGGCGAGTTCGGTTATATGATGGTTCAACTGTTATTGGTTTTCTGCGGTCTGAGAATTTAATTCTGATTAGGAACGACGAACTTTTATAATTAACTCTTACATGAAAATATGTCAAAATGAATTAGTATGAAAAATATATGACTTTGAATATCTATTCAGAGAGTTGATATCTAATTTGATGATTATGAATTATTTACGTACAAACAGACATTGAAACAATATATTATATAACACTTTAGTATCAATAAACAAACAGTTACAAATGTAATTCAAGTTGGCTGATATTAAAAAAATCTATTCTTACGTCGGCTACAGTTCGTGAAATACACACAAATTGACTATGACCTGGAAGCACATACGTTACTTTATCCTGAAAAAATACAAGGCTCCCGTGGAGGAAAACGCCACCACCATTCATCACCAGAGAGCTTGATGGCGTTACCGGTGTCAGTTTAGTTAGTTCGTTATCTTCCTCCAGCATAAGTGAAACCACAGGTTAAAGCTAGTGTTTTCCACCATGATGGATTTATGATCTCATTTTGACATAGGTTATGATAATGTTATCTGAATTGATTTACGAGGAGGCTGTGTCTGAAACATATCTCGTGTCTATGAATGAACCAACATTATTATTAGTGAAAATAAAAATGATATAAATATATAATGTTTGCTTTTTAGTTAAAATCATATGTTTATAGTTGAATAAAGTATACATTAAAAAGGTTTAAACAAAAACACAAATATTCTCTCCAACATTTATTGGTCGAAAAATAAATTAAAACTTTGGATTTTAACAAAGGCCCGAAATAGTTAAAATAAATACCTACAGGGTTCTACTCTTAATAACAACATATTTACACCTTACTCGATTACTTAGTAGGTAATTACTCCCCAACCCCCCCTCTATTTTTACAATTTTAACAATTTTTACAGGCAGAGACATTTTACATAATTTACAGAACGAAAATTTACATTTATAGTTTTTGCTTTTCAAATGCGTACAAAAGGGAAGCCATATTGAATATGATATTTTATAAAACAAAAAATAATAATATCAGCCAGAACTAATATTATAGTTAAAAATAGACGGACAAAAAAAAATAATACTTTTACATGTTTTTGTTATAAGATCCTTCGACTATACAATTTAAACCTATAATTAATTATTAGACAAGTCATATTTGAACGGCCTCCATTTTGTAATGTCTCCGCCCCGTTACAGAATACATTCAAAAATAAAACCAGAAAAAATATGGCCGCTCAATAATACAGCAATAATAATACAGCTGCAAAAAATATATGCTTCATATACTAAATGCGTAACCTATGTGCTATTAAGATTATTTAAAATCGTTTTTTTTTTTTTGTAATAACCAACAATCGTTTTAGGAAAATTGAGGATTCTGATTTTTTTTTTTTAGGAATAAAACCTAACCTCTTTAGTGACGCAAGGCTTTAAACACTAGATTTGTAAATATTAAATACTCCTAAATTACAAGAGGTAGCTGACCATGTACACTAATAAAATAGAAAAATTAAGTACATACAAGCGTAAAAATAATCTCAGTCCGTTTAACACTCAGATAGGATATCTTAAGTTAAATAATAATCAATTTTAAGTCTTTACTGTAGCACCAATGCGAGATATAAAACCTTTTTTATAAACAAACCTTTTTTGTGGAGAGCAATCATCCTATTATGAAATTTTTGAATCGGACTCCGATACAAACAATTTACTACATATAAATTAATATAATTTTATAAAGTTTAATTAATAGTTTTTTAAATAATATTCAAAAAACAAGGGTAGACAGACATACAGTAACCATTTTTTATTCTAATCAAAACTTCACGCAGAAAACTTCGCACAAAAGATTGATGCTTTGTTGAAAACTTTTTTTGTAATTTTTCACAAATTGAATTTAACGTTCTTTTTGAAATTAGAAGTGACGGTGAAGGTTTTTAAATCTGAAAGTTTTATTTATTATTCGTATATATTTATTATTCGCCAAAAGTTAGGCAAAAGTTCATGGCCGTAAACCCTGACCTGTCTTTTAGTCATTAAAAAGAATATATCTGACAATTTTATATATTTTTTTGTCAAAGCACATATATATGTATATATGTAAATTTATTCATGTTAATAAATTAGTGATATTAATTATTTACAGGAGGCGTTAAAACAAGTTACTTTTTGCTTGTTAGTATTGCCTTTGAATAATAATTTGCCGTCATTAGTGTGTCATAAAATGATTTATATTGAAAAAGGAGTTACTTTGAGAAAATTATGGTTAAAGTTATATATCAATTTTTCTTCACATATTTCAGTGTTGCCATGAGACTTGATTGCAAAAAGGTAAATTAAACATTTTGTTACAGAATCCGGGACAAAAATTATTTGCATCGTTACATTTACTTAATAAAATAAGATAATTGCTCTCAAAATAATAAAATGGACGAACATATTTTTATAAAATAAACAAAATAGGCTCTAAATTTACGATACAACCTCTTATGAGCAAAAGAAATCATCAAGCCTTACTTCAAACTTCAAAAACCTTGAAATAAAAAATTTAGGCACAATTTCGAGGACAATGACCTTGCATCACTAAACAGATTCGGTAATTTTTATAACAATACCATAGTTTAAAAAAACTCACATTATCCTTACAAATTATGAATTATATGCGATCTCCAATTGACACAACGCATTGATGTTTGACGTCCATTTAACGAGTATTGAAAAACAAAAACATGTATAGAAGAAATAAAATTAATATTATTCTAAAGCATATTATTCAATTACATAGTTTAAATGTATTAACACATTTACATTCATTCAAATAATCAGAACAGAAACGAATCTATAATTTTAAATGAAACAAAGAATTTTATTGAATATGTTTAATAAATTCTTGTTTAAATTCAGATAATATTAATTCATATAATTATAGAATACATTTTTATTCCAAACTTATAACATTCTCTGTTCTGAATAAATATGTACCATGGTGGTATTTATATGGACTTTTGCAACCGTTTTACAATAAAATGATACTTTAGAAGTATTCTAGACGGTATTCTTGTTCAATTGGAGATCACAGTATTGTATAAATTATCATTTCCATCATTATAACTAACGGACTGATTTTTGAGATTAAAAAAATGAGGTCATCATTTTTTTTTTATTATTCTAAGTACACAGCACAACTAACCGAAACTAATGAGAGAGAAATACTAAGAGAAAATGTTGGTTTTTATAGTTTGAATTTCACACTGCATCTGGCCATAGATCCGTGAAGAAAACCCTCGTACAAGTCAGTGATGGATGATCTGGCACATTCTGGGAATTCGTCTCTTTCTAGCTAAAAAAAAAAGAAAGAGACGAATTTCAAACATTTAACCCTATCATATCAGGTAGATATTTACGTATTCTAATAACATTTACGAATATATTTGCTTCTGGTTTGTTGTTTTATTTCAATGATTTATTTTTAAGATCTCAGATTTGTAATCCGTATTATGTGGGATTATGATCTCGTACCGCAGAATCTCAAATCTCTTCAGAGAAAAATGCGATACCGACAATGTATAACGCAATAGTCCCTTAAGAAACGTAATCCTCAGGGCTTAAATACTTCTCTTGTAACGCAGCCATTGCATCTTCAACAGCAAAAAAAACATGAATTGAAACCTGAATTTCCATCAGAATTTGCAGATGTTATAGTAAATTTATCTAATCCTTTTTGTTATTTAGTTTTTCTCAGAATATTAAATAGTTCAGAGATCTTGGCAAGTTGTTAATAATAATGCATTCACTGTGTTAGATGAGTCTTATTAATCACGCCATTTATCAATTTGCTGGAATTCTTTGATGTGACATCAGCTCATTCAAATGGATTTATGTATGATGTAATGTCATTTGAGTTATCTTTTTCAATTTTTATATTGTCTCCTGACATTTCTTAACATGCATCCCGTTTATGTGATACATCTTCTTTATCATTATTGATATCTTTAACACTGCCCTTATCTGCATCAGACTAATAAATTTAAACTTATCAACGTTTGAATTTTATCTTTTTTTTTTTCATTTTAAGTCAGCACGTAGCGATGTTATTAACAGATCTGATCATCCCTTCACAATCCCTTCAGGGTCGTTATCTCGAAATAACCAAAACGACAGCATTAAACTGTACCAAGAAACGCTTAAGTACAAACTGTTTAGTTTTAATAAAAATAGACACACTCAGCATATGGCAGCGTGAGTATAAAATGTTATTTTAAAAATTGTTTAGAAAACAATGCATTAGACGTTACAGAGCTTACTGTTTTCTTTATAGATGAGTTCTTTTTGTGGGCATCGTTCTATTGAATTTATGGCACATAATGCAACTTCGAAACGAATATCGGCGACTATTTTGTCATCTAGGAGAGGTAACCGACTCATTAAGTATCTATTTTTGAGGCGGAATTCATTTTCGTTCTTTAGTCTTTTGTCTGCAAGGACAGGTCATTATTGCCTTTTTTTTAGAAAATAGATTAAGCAATTAGCTCCGCATAAACTCACATTTATTCAGCTGATAAATTAGTTTTCTTTTTTACGTCGTTTGGCTGAATTTCAGTTCTCTTCTGTTTTGTTTTTATTTTTATTATTGCATTTTATTTTGCTGCCATGTTATGTAATCGAATCTTTTATAAGTGTATTTTTATTTATAGTGAAGGCTATATGGAGAATAACTGTTTATAACTTCTATGCATAAGTTGCATATTTTTGCATATTCGCTATAGAGCTGGATAAGCATAACTTCTCCATCATCAAAAGTTAGATAGATTTAAATTGGGTTCTTGCTGAGAACATTTAATATGCAGTGTGAAATTCAGACATTATCTTAATCACTATTTTAAAAATATATCAACTGCCACTAAATGCGTATGTCTAACTGAAAACCGGTCTATTTCAACTACTATTTAACTATTTGACTATTAATTAATTGTGAACTTATCATTTCACTTCGCACATATGTGCCAAATTAGATATTCACACAACACAAGGTGAGCCAAAAAATTACTCCGTCCAAGAAATCTCTCGACATCCTTACAGATACGTTTATTATGCTTGTGGATAGAAATTACTGAGCTTTCTTCTTGGACAAAGAAGACAGATATTTATTGCACTTATATAAAACATTATAAGATTTCTTTCTTCTAAATAGGTGTTTCCGAAATCAGAAATGTTTGAATGTTTAGGAAGATTTTGGTACAACACTTTCATTGTGTAAATATCTTTATGATTGATTTAATTAATCAAGTTGTTAGCTTAATATAAATAAAAGGCTAGTTCTGAGGTCACTTCAGCCATTTTGAGCAACCACTCGACAAATTAGCGACCAGCAGCAGACAGCCACCAGCTGTAATATTAAATATTTGTAAAATAATTAAAAGAAATCGAAAAAGCAATATAGTAGTGAATAAAATATTATTATGAGGTGAAATCCATTATTTTTAAATACAATTAAATTTTCATATCACATAATGAAAGCATAGTAAAATTACATCCTAAATAAAACCAAAATCACAGTGTTTTGGACAAGATTCTCAACTTGTCCCAGCTTTTTCGTATAAATAAATTCTAAGCGTTAGAAAATTATAAAAAAAAACATGTCTTTTGAACTAAATTAACATCTACCTAACTCATTCTCCTATGTCAGTATTTGAATCCTAATTCTTTATCAAATATCCTTCATTGCATTAGTGAAAATATAAAAATTTTATTCCTAATGGTTTAAGAAACCTATTTTATCATTATACACGTTAACGATTCTTTTATAATTATATATATATATTTAAATGAGTTCGTATCTACTTTTGCTTCCGCTATCCGATTTTTGTATAATAATAGTTCGATTACTCAGTAGGCCAGATATACTTTAGATTACAATAGTAAAATTAGGCTCACAAACGTTCCTTAGGGACTAAAATCTGTCATTGGAACTTTCTGGAGATAACTAGGAATTTTGCACAACTCTAAAATCCAGTCGGTGAAATCCTTTCCGGCACCATTCACAGACACCGCACTACTTACTTACGAACTGTATCCACAATCCATTTTTTGGGCACATATCATTCCAAATATAATCACTAATAGAGTCAAACGAGTACACAATAATTCACGTGAAGACAATAGAGTCCGGGTAGGTGAGTGACTGTAGAGACTGCATGGTCTGCGTGGTGTGAGCCGAACAGGGTTTGGCCAGCAGATCGGGTCGCGGTGGCCGATCCGCTTTAGCGCACATTCACCGAGCCAGGGGTGCCAGCACCGCGCTCGCGGCCAGGGCCAGAGCCAGGGACGAAGCCAGGGCCGCGCCGCGGGAATAGGACAGCTCCTCGCTCTTCACAACCTCATTCGGCGTCTTGTCGTATTTGTGCGTCTTTTTGGTGACCGGCTTTATTGTTGTCATGGTGGTCGTTGTCGCTGGCATGGTCGGTGGAGGCGGGGGTGTCGGTGGGGTTGGCTGCGGGGGTGGCACCGGGGACTGGTCGTCCGGCTTGCAGCACACACGGAACACCAGCTTCATGTTGTGGCTGAGACAGCGTCCACCGATCCGTCTATGCAAGTCGTCTTTGCTAGACGTCGATATAAAATAGTAATCTTGACCGGGCAGGAATTCCAGCCCGCCGGGTTGAGGCGTGAACGGTCTGAAGGTAATCGTGAAATACATCAGTTGGTGTGGTTTGTTACATATCGCTATTATGCGCGGGTTTGGGTTTGTTATTCTACATGTATCGTATTCTTCTTTGCTAACGTTGTATATTATATACTTCTCTGTATCCTCGTCGAACGTCCCCGGAGCATACACTGGACACATGACGTTAACTTGGTCGTATTCGAACTTAGCGTTACCTTTATTGAGATCGAATACGTGATCAGTGTTGTCTATTCTAAATATACTGTTCGTCGTGTTCCAGTGGATGTTGAAGGACTTATAGTAGTTCCCCATCACACTATCAATCATAAAAACAAGGACGAGAAAAGTCCAGGTCGCTTGTCGCATTCTGAAGTAAGCCAAGGAAACCATTCTGAATGTTTATGCTTCACAAGCTCATTATCCGATCGAAGACGCAAACCGCTTTTTCTAAGCTTTCGCATTCGCATACCGTTCCATATTTAGATATAAACTTTATTCATTATTTCACTTAAAACGTCCGTTTCACTCAACAATTTCACTCATCGCACAGGGTCCACCATGTTCGCTCTACACTAGATTCTATTCATCGATAAATGTGGAATTTCATGGGACGTGGCCTTAACAAGCTAAGAATTATCACTAAAACTGTCTAAAATGTTCCCGTAACGCGTACACTTTTGTTAGATGACAATTTTTGTGTTTGTAAAACGTTGGAATTAATCAATACATCATAGATTTTTTTACAATACTGAGGCGTTCTTTGTATAGGAGCGTGCGTCCGGGACGAGGTGGATAACGTAGCGCCGCGCGGCGTTCGGGCGAACTAATGGAATGCCGTCCCGGTCGTCGGTACGCATGCGGCCCTCGCCCCTCTCCCCGCCGGGCCGCCCCCTTCACCTCCTACCACCGCGTTCAAGTTTCGAACTAACTCTGGACGCCATTTTGAAAGACCCAATCAACCTTGAGTTATGATTTGAGACCTAAAATTAAAAGCTCTGACCGTATCTATTGTAATTTATTTATTTTAATTAACTGAAAAAGCTAGCTTTATATAATATATACAATATCACGTTTTTTCACCTCAAGGTTATGATAATTGGGGGTGTCTAATAAATCATTTAAAATACAAACTCTGAACGCATCCGATCGTTCGTTAAAAAAGTACACAGCCAGAACAAGCTTTTGTAAGCTCGAGAAGACCGTCCGAAGCTTTTGTGAGGCGCTATTGAACAATATGGACAAATACACACATGCATTCTAAAACACTCTGTTATCATGTAGTAATGAACTGAATAGTTTTTTTAATTCAGATAAAAAACTAAAATTTAATACTAAATTTACTTTTAGGATACAAATATTCGAATAAACGTAATTTTCGATAGGAAACAGTTTGTATAGGAGGTAAAGTGAACCTAATTATGTATGTATGGGGTTAGTTACTGGTGTACCTTCCCCATAGAGCATGAATACACACTAAATACTAGGTTTATAAGGACATTTTGTACATTTACATATATTTTTATCTTTATTTAACCTATATTTTTATTGATATCGTACTTAAATTATATTTCTATACATAATTACATAACTCTACGCTCTATTAACAATGAAATGTAACAAAACTAACCAAATTTCATTTGTCAATTTACGAAATAAAATCCACAACGTACGGTTTCTAATGTGACCATGATTTTACAATTATTATAAACTAGCGACGCGCCCCGGCGTCGCACGGATGTCACTTGCTAGTAAAGTACGAGTATGTTTTAATTTTACGAAAAAAATTTGCAACAAATTAAACGTTACATTTTTTTAAACCGATAACTTTAAAAGTAGTACTATTTCAGGTTTCCGATTGAAAATTTAAAAACATGTCTTTGTTATTTGAATACTTTTCATAATTTAATACAGATTTTTTAATTGTAGTTAAATTGCTATTACGACTTTTTACGACTAATGGTATTTTTATAAGGAACAATGTGACAATCGAGAAAAGAGTCTACTTGGTGCTTTCTCCAATGGAACCTTGAGACATGAAGAAGAGTGATGGAAGCGAGCAAAGGGAGTGGTAAGGTGGGCGTTAGGGCTTCCGGCTTTCACTGACCGTACTACCTTGGTCGAGGCAACCACCCCTTTCGAGCTGGAGTCAAATGACTAACGCTGGGCTTTACGTATATATATATATATATATATATATATTAGCTGATCTATACCAATATATTTATTTAACATATTTCTATAACTTATAAAGTAATCAATAATACAATAGAAAAATATCCGATATAATACAATATAATGGCGACCTGGTCTCACGCTCTAATTCACGGCTGTGTCACGGTAAGTAATATGTCACTAATTCAATTAAAAATAATACCAAAATTACCCAACACTCATACAATTAACACTCAATATTAAATGAATAATATTAAACGTACCAAATTCATTCAAATGTAGTATGACCACATCAAACAGATAATATAATGTCATATAACTGGCATATTGATGTAGGTATACGTCTTTTATCTTCGTAATCGGGTAAATTGTAAACAGACACTCAATACACAATATAAGACATATTTATCGAGCTACTGTTTGTTCGTCATATCTCTACAAGACAGATTGTGTATTGGGTTTAGAAATTTATCTCATTATAAAAAATATTTATTTAAACTTATCTGTCCGTAGTTAAGTTCGGTTCGAGTTGTACATTTTTTTTTTTGGTAAATTATGTATTATATTTTTAATAAATCAGTTTTTTATTTTACCGTTTCGTGCGTTTGTGACTTAAACGCCTATGTATAATATATATTATTTGTTGTACTTTATTTCTTTTCTTGTATAAGTTATTATTTGTTGACTTTGAGTGAGAAAAATCTTCGTTATACCTACTTATTATATTTTAATAATTTTAAGATTAAAATAATATTTTTTTTCTAAAGGACTTCTACAAAATGCAAGGAGACTTTCCTCCGAATTTCAAAGCTCTTTAAAAAGCTCATAACATTTGATTTTGTACCAATTTCAATATTAAAACATAAATAATATATTTTTTATCATATTATATAATAAAATATCGGAGCTGATATTTCTACATTTTTAAAATGTTTTGTATATATTAATTATATATAATTAAATAATAGTATATAAGTCTGTTATTCTTTAAATGTTCAAATAGTTTATTCTATAATTAAATGTAATTATTAGAGACATTTATATTTCTCTAATTATAAATACATTTAATTATAATAATAATTTTTCATCAATTCATTTGAAATGGATTTTATTATTCTCTTTGTTTCATGAACAATGGACTAAATATATTTTAAATGTAATTATTAATTATATTTTTATTCAGTACATTTACAAAATATGTACATATTTATTAAATAAATTTATAACAAATAGTGAATATTTTAAAGTAATGGTATTTTTTTTTGTATGTATTAGAGTCTCCCTGCAAAGGGTTATGCATTAGTAACATAAAACCTGTGTGTTTGTTTGTTTACTTTATTGATAGCTCCGACGACGATGAAAGTTTTGACACACTGGGCTCAAAAACTTTAAATATTTATATTTGCGTAATAATTTTTTGAAGTATTAGTATTTTCTTTACAGTATTGAGTCTTTAAAAATATTTAAAAATTATTATACTTATATAATTGTTTTATAATAATAATGTAAGTGACAAATAATATATGGCTTTATTTAAATTTTTCGTTGATATGAAATATTGCAACTAACCGATAAATCAAGAATTTACAATTTATAGGTAATTAATATTTTAATAAAGCATACATATAAAAAATAATAAATATTAACTCAGTGTGTTAAAAACTTTACATTTCACGATGCTTTTAGCGCATTTTACCGTTGATATTATACGTGTTGGGTTATCAGCGGACTTGCGGACTTTATTTAACTCGAAAGTAATCTATGTTTTAGAGATCCCTCCTTAATACGGAACGCGCATCACATAAAATATTAAAAATACTCCACATATTTATATTTTGATATACGTACAAACAGACAGGTAATAACCAGCCATCATTACAGTTCCCACATTCGACAGCACGTGTTCGTATCAAAATAAGCTGCGCAGGCGCAACATGATCGTGTAATAGTATGATTTACAGGTGATCATACCTCAGTATGTTTTTAAAGAAGTATGGTGTCATTTGAATGTAACGTTACTCCAGATGTTATTATTTATTATAACTTTTAAAATATTAATAATTTACAATTAACTATAGAGAATATTGCATTATAATAAGAAGCACTTAATTATGCAGTGTTTTATTTTATTTATATTATTTTGGTAATGTTGTACATTAAATATATTTATACAATGCATAACTACGAAACTACGAGACGGATTTTGATAATATTTGACTAATGAAGTTATATAGCTTATCATATGGTAAAGGTATGCTCTTGGGCTGATTTTTTTTTAATTTCTACGGAAAAACAAAACTGGTATTTGATGATATGGCTCATTCCTTGTGAGGAATATAAGGTGAAAGCAACAGCTAAATTTCATCAAAAAAATATCATTTTAGTCACAGTAAAAACTTTTCTCTTTACAAAAAAACCAAACAGTATCTATTTAAAATGAATTGTTTTGTCTATTTTAATTGTTACCACCCTTTTACGTAACGGGTTAGACGGACAGACAGTTATTAGTACTCTTTACCCGTTAGAAAACAAAAGGGTCGTATAATTGTTTTAGTAAATATTTAGTCATCCTTTGTTTAAAAAGAAAGTTTTATTTGAAGACGGAATAAAAATGTCGCCGATCCTTTGAAAATTAATAACGGTATGCTTTCTTTGAATTTTGACCAACTTTAGTAAAGGGTAATGCAATTTGCTTTGTATGATATTTATTTCTTTTACATCTAACGAGTCAGTAAAATGTCTGATTATTGAAATTGGGTGTAATCTCATAAATATTATTCGTTATTTTATTTGTCACTTCATCAAATTCTGGTTCCATTCTTAACTTTTGATTTGTCTCTTGTTTTCACAGACAAAGCATTCTCTACAGTTGTTACAAATAATACAAAGACCGAAACGTGACGTGATGTCATCCCTCATAGCTTGAATATATTTCAGCGTACGCTACAATTAGGAATAATTCTTTAATAATATAATTCATAAAAAAATATATAAATATCGGTGTTATCTGTGGTATATTCACAGTTTTTTTTTTAAAGTAATTAATCGTAAAAGATGAACGAATATCTCAGTCTCAGCAACGTGGTTAAATCTTTAATCAATCATTCACGAATTCGAATTAAATCATTCATCCCAAGGAGGTGTCGAATTGAATGAATTGGTTTAAATTTTGAACGAGTTTAAGCTGTTTATATAAAATGGACAGAAGGTTTCAGTGATGCCAACATCAACAACAAAAAACGTACAGATTAAAATTGCTGTCAATTTTCAATATGATATGACTGTCACGCAAAATATATCCGTAGTTTTTTAATATTTCTTTTTACATTTCAATAATGCATAATAACTAGGCACCTTAAGAAACGCAATTTCAAGATAGATTTAAATGATTTTCACAGATAGTTATGATAATTGAAATTGTGTAAATTAAAAAATATATATATTTATATTTTCGCAAAAATGTTTAAGTAATAAAACAGGCAAATCCAGGTGGCCAGTGACAAAGAGGACAAACACGCAAACAATCTTGTGAACAATCGAGATTATTTTGTATCGAGGGTTTACGACCTGAGTAGAGGGACCATGAGATATGACATCTGGAGACTGTCCAGTATTTTTAATATATATACACATGCTAGCCAAGTAATGCAATTTTTTTTATAACGATAGAGTGAAGTATTCATAAATATGGTCAGGTTTCGAATCCAAGACCTCCATAGGGTACCATTTACGCCGCTCTACTCACTACCGTTTCTTTAGAAACGTTGATATATTTTTCATTCTATATGTTTGTGTTTTTTTTATTTTGTACTTGGTATTAGTCTTAAATTCTTGTCTTTATGTAAATTATCAAAAAAAAATCCAACGTGAATTGTGTACTTGCCAGCATTTAATAAACCAATTAGTATAACCAATGGTATTTTCAGCAACATCTCAGAAATATCACTCAGTGGTCAGGGACAAACTTTCTTTCTTACAAAAATAACATAAGATGAGTAATTATATATTTATAATATTTACATGTGGAATATATCCTACAAATATCCAAGTACAGTGTAGACTGTCCGCTGTCCGTCAGTTAATGTAAACATGGCGACCCTACACCCGTGACTGAAGCCGGTAATAACAATATTTTACGACGACTCCTGTAACAAACTTAACGCTCCAAAACAATGTGTTGTTATTCAAATATAATCATTATATTTAATGGCTATATATATAACTTTCTGTAAATTTGCAACAATAATAAATCACCTTATTTTAAAACATATTATTTTTACAAACAAAAATAAGAAAGTTTTATAAATATTTAAAAAAGTTAAATGAATATATAAACGTCTTTATATACATTCTGTGATTATTATGTAATTAAAGTACTCAGATACTTTGATAGACTAATAAAGCTTGATAAAGCTGGTGTGATTACAGGATTTGGTACTGGGAGGACTGTTTGTTTGAAATATAATTAAATTTATAATAAAATAATAAAATAAAAAGCTGTTTAAACATTAATACAAACTGCGACGATTAAAACAAAAATATTGCTCAAGATCAAATACTTTTTAGTCAGGGGAAGTCTGTCATATTAAACTATACATAATTTTATATATGTATGTTTATTTATTTATTGTCTCAAAAATGTACAAATAGCGGTCTAAACGCTAAAATCATCCACTGTCAGCCAATCTGAAAATAAAGTAAAAGAAAGACGTAGGTTCTCTTAAACAATTTGACAGATTATTTCAAAATATTTTGAATGTATAATATTAAGGGCTTAAAATTCACCAAATATGATTTTTATCTAGAATTTAAATTTCAAACCTGACAAGTCTAAAAATACTAGATAATCAACATTAATATGTTAAAGTAAAAACCGAAAAACTTTTACCGAACCCGCTATACCCAAAATAGTTACTTACCATTTGTTTTACTGTATATCGATAAACAGTGATTTATCATCCCTACTCCAAGTTTTCTTTTATTCGGATATTTTCGATACGGACAATGTTTGATTATGATTGATGCGAGGTGACAGCACTGTAACATGCCTAATGGCGTCCTTTAGGGATGGGGCGTGTATCGATGTTCTTGAGAATTTATTTTGAATAATATTTTTTTTGCATTAATTTTTTTAAGATTATTTTGTTACAATTTCATGTATTTAGTGCAAGTTAAAAAGTTAACGAATGTGGTTTGATTGTGAATATGTATAATATTTTAAAAAATGTATATAACTTGAGGTAAAATATAGTATTATTTACGAAGTAACAAACCTTTCAACTTTCATGATACATTAATAACCAATCAAATTGATTTAACAAATTACATAAAAACACATTTACTTTTAACTACCCATTAATTTCTATATATATTTTATCGATAACCGAAAGCACATCATTACGCCATTCTCCTTCCAACAAAAAAGTAAATCGAGCAATTTCTTAATAGCACAATGACAAATCAATATTATTGTTGAAGTAACTTTTAACCATTTCATATTTGGAATTGTTGAAAAAAGGTTTCTATCTTCAATCCGAGATTGAAATCAATCTCAGATAGCCTACAAGTGTAATCTAAAAGTGTTACTGGCGTTAATTAATGCTTTTTTGATTTTGATATTTAGTACCAAAAATTGGATCAGGATCAATTATTAATTACGGCCATTTCTTGGGCTGATGTAATGTTATAAATTATCGAGTGCTGGGTTCGATTTCCAGGCATGACAAAATATTCGTACCACCGAACCAGCCGTGGGAAAATATGCACTTTTTAAAATACTTTTGGTGATTCGTTACAGCTGCTATGTGGATGAAATCCTGTTCTCTTAAACGATTTTATTATCGGCTATGTAAATATAATTATACTTTTCCAATTGAAATTGAAACATTACTTATATTTTCATAAATTTTGATACTTTAGACACTGAATATTATTTTCTAATCATAAAAAACAATAAAAGTAAATTCCAAGTGTAATTTTATTGTGAAAAAACAAAGTTTGTATTTTTATTATTAAATATGCATATATATTTAAATAACAATGTTAGTAAGAGTTCAATGCATAAAAATATCTCAAAAAATAATACGGATTATATTTTAAATTGTTTTAAAATTTGGTAAAAATGTAGATCGTATTTTTTTGTAATTTTGATAGATAACCTAATAATGTTTAATGTGTTATCTGTAGAATATTTTATAATTATTTAAAGATCTGTTGAACCAAATTTTATAACATTTTACCAAAAACAAAAATGAAATAAAAGCTACGTTTTAGCCTACACTTGCTTATATTAATGCTTTAAAAGTATGGACATGTGTAACTTATGAAAACATTTTGAAATTATCTACCAGAGTATATTTTTAATCGGTGGTTATAATAAGCCCACCAACTCTTACTCTGTCTCTAATTCTATGTTATAATGACGTAAACCTGAAATCAGAACTCATACTCTTATTTTTTTGGAGGCTTAATATCCTTAGCAGATTCCTTTTCCTCAGGAACAGCTGACAGGCCCCCTTTATCCAATTCTTTCTTTTGTTTATACTTTTCCAATCTCTCTGTGTCTTCGGCCCGTCTATCAGCGTCCTTCTTCTGTTTCACTCTTTTGAGACGGAACACTTCTTCTCTCTCCTTCTCTTCTAATTCAGAGTTTATGTATTGCGTGGTAACGTTCAGTCTTGGTATAACTATTTTTCCGAGGACGTTGGATTTTCTAAAACAAACATATTATTATATTATTATTTTAAATAATAAATATTATTATTTTAAATAATAAAAATATTATATTATTATTTTAAATAATAAAAATATTAATAATACCGTCACCAGAGCTTAAAAAGTTCAACCGACATTTTTATGTATTAATATAAAAAAACACCTACATATATATATATATATTGAATAAAAATAAAATATCCAAACCCGCTACGCTGATACAGCAGCTCAATTGGTAGCGATACGGTTTGGAGCACCGGGCTCAATAAGTAGAGTGACCGGCGGCTTCACACGGGAGCGGGTTCGAATCCATACGCATGTCGATAAATTTTACATACAATATTTATTTAAAAATGTCATAAGCTTAATATCGGTTAATATTTAAAATATCAAAACACTTCATGTTACGAGTTAATAATATGTCGTATACTAAAAGAATTTATGATTTACGATGACGTCATCAAAACTTATCGATACATTATTAAAGTAATATTACTTTTAGGATGCATTCCAAAAAATATATTTTAATAATATTGCTAGTATAAAAGTACATGAGAACATCTAAAAACGTTTCCGACACGTCATAGCCGAAATTGATATCCATTTTGAAAATATAAAACTCCAAAACAAACAAACCGCTAATAAAAATAGTTTATGATATATGCGGGTCTTTATTAATTCCTTTTAAACTCAAATACATTTTAGCGATGCTAGATCTAAATATAAATGATAAAATACCTTTTCTAAAATCACAGACTAGCGTCTGAAAATGTAAAAATGGTTACTTGCTACTTGCTAAGTCCACAAAGGTTTTTAATGCTAGGGTTGTCACATACTAAGCTTTTTCTTTATATATATTTTTAATGAAAAAAAAATGAAGTTGACTAATATGATACGATACCTTTTTTTGCTCAATTGTTTAATTAAAATAATATACTGAAAATTATATACGGTCTGGCTCCACTGTAAGTACTACCCTCTCCCAGAATATCGGAATAAAGTGTCGTATTTTATCTATATACGTATGAGTATTGTAGTTAGTGAATTGTATTGTATCTATATAGGTTAATATTTTTAGACGCATGCGGTCAAAATTTCAATATTCTTTCTAAAATTTGAAACAAATTCTAAAATATTTTTATAGCTATAGCTATAGCTATATAAATTATATACTGGAGCTTTCAAATTATAAAACCAGCAGCTTAAATTGATAAGCCGTAACTTGTATAACTTTTATTTCGTTGCAAGTGACAACCCTATCGTAAAACTTTACAGTGGTTAAATAACAGAGGTGTCACTCTTGTAGTCAATTAACAGAGACAACGGACTATTTTAGTTCGTTTTAATATTTAAATGTATCCGGAACTTTCCGGTTTCAACACATGGAAATAGTATTTCATATAATTGTAATTATCATATTAAAATTATGAATAAACGCCTGATTGGTGATTTATTAATAAATTCGTATTATTATAAAAACAAATTTCATTTAAATATACGCATTTTACTGAAAAATACTTGCTCACGTGCGGGCTGGCCCGACCGGGGCAATACCAATTTCACAGAAAATTAAACTTTCATACAGCGAGTAAGAGAGACGGAAATCCTATCTCCTCCTCTCTCTCCCAATATGTCAGAGCTTTCCATTTCCCCCCAATACTTTTTAAATGACACTTTTTTCAAAAAAAGCAACGTATTTCCTTAAACTGCGGAAGTCCATGAGCTGGGATGATAGCCTACCATTAGTTGGCCAATTGTTCGACAGCTACCTATCATATAAGAAAGGTACTACAAGTGACAGAATGGTAAGTATTTAGTCCGGTTTGATTCTAGAAATTTTAATATTATAATAGTTCATCTCGCCCTGAAAGTTATATTGTCAGCACATTTTGAACAAAAGTCTATAATTATATAAATGTATGTTTAGAAATCTTAAATTACAGATTTCCGTAATATTTAAATCAAGTTTTTTTATATCAAATACATTGCGCTTATGAAACGTCAGACTCTAGTTGTAAGATTCCATAAATAACTACATGGAAACCAACCGAAAAGAAATTTCATGGATATTCTATTAATTCATTATAAATATTAATTTTCATAAAAAACGTCAAAATAATACAATTTAAGTACAACCATAACATATCTATAAGATACCTCTTATAGATATGTATGTTGGTAGAGTTTCCAAACATTTACTAATTATATATAGAGATTTACTTGAATTTGGAAGCGAATTTTTTTAATATTATTATTATATTAATCTACACCGTCGTTATGCAAATTCAATATGGAGGCAATTGAGCAATGAGCACTTAAGTAAACTCGTAAATAACTGAGAGGCGTGGAGACTGCGTCTGGGCGGGGTCCTAACTTATTTAGGGATTGATAATATTTAAAATAAATTATATATTTCTATAATATCTTCAATTAAATTTTAAATATCAGGGCCAGCTTTAAGGTACTACAATAAATATACTTCTATTTCCATGTATTAATTCTTCAATAAAGATATAAATGTAAGCGCTATAGAACTGTCATTAAAATAGGTTTTGAATTATGGAAAAATATTTTCAACTACCCACATCAACCTCCTTGAAAACCTATTAGAAATATTTCAAAGCTGTTAAATTCAAATCATTGCCATATCTGAATATCTAATTAAATTCATTAATTATGTTAATAACAGACAAGATGTCGTCATTTGTTATGTCAATATTATTAATTACAATTAATTAGCAATCATTAATTGATTTGATTGATTGTTTGAACTGTGGCGGTCTCAAAGACCTGATGATACGTAATGAGAGGTCACCATCTATCATGAAATATCTGCTATAGGAGAATATTAAAATCCTTCGAGGGTGAAATATGGTTTTTATTTCCCCCCCTCCCCCCCACCTGACTAAAAGTGCATTTGATTTAGACCAATATTTATATTTTTTTAATCTTCATAAAAATTACTTTATTCGCATAGTATTAAAATTTAAATTAATGACGATTAATTTCTGTATATATTTTTTTCTGTCGTAACAAATCTGAAAAACCCTCACAAATTGTTCCTCAATTTCTCAAATACTGTATATAAAGAAAATAAACATGCGTTACAACTCCACTGACAGTTTCTACATTCCCATTAAACTGACCGGATAGTAAAATAGGAGATTTCATTCATTTTCTTAGAAAGAATGAACGATATGAACGTTTCTTCGAAGTACAGCTCACTTTGGAATAAAAACTTTACTATTGATTTTTTTATAGACGCGAAACGAAAATTAAGTAAAAATTTAATTAATATTGTATTAATGTATGAAATTAATGTACTCCTAAGAATCATATAGGCCATTATTGAAAATTTCAAACAGAATAAATAAAAATACTCCGTATTAACTTCCTTGTACATATATATAATGCGTTCCTAACTAAATAAAACACTACGTTAAAAGATAGCTGTCTCGTCCAAACTTTTAAATTACATATTTTGTAGAGCTTAAGATATTACACTGGAGATTGGCCGGGGGGAGTGGGGGGGGGGATATAATTTTTTAATATTATTTTTTTTATTTTTGTAATTCACAGACCTTCTAACAACAACAAAAACTTTATACACAAAAATATGCTTAACATTAAGAACAATAATGTAAGTTTTTTTCAATAGGTTTGAACGTTCATCGAACGACAATTTTTTTAAACTATTATCTTGACTTATGGAATGAAATTTTGTATGAATGATTTCATCAAAATTTAAGTAACAATCTCTACGCAACTACCTACATATATATATTTTAAGTTACTTTCAAAGCAATTGCCTTTGCCAGCACAGACAATAAAATAAAAGGTTGTTTTTTTTTTATTTTTTTACAATAGTTGATAGTACTGTCCGTTTGAATTCCATTTACAAATACAAAATCGATAAACGCCAGAGATATAATATTCATAATCGTTTCAACCAGATTTTCGAGTCAAAGAGAATCATAAACTATTGAGGGAATTTATCTATATACGATGCGGATACGATACGATATTATTTTAATACAATATTTCAACAGTTTCTTTACATTCACATAATTAATATGAACAGGTTTTGAAAATGTTTCTGTATTATCTGATTTTCATACATAAATCTGATTGTATAATTATATTTTATTTTGTTTTACATATATTTATATTATATAATAAAATGATTTCTCATACTGAATCATATCGATAATACCCATATAATATTATCAAGAAAATATTTATTTTTTACCGTATATTCTTTTAGTGATAAAAAATATATTTCGTTAAAATATCGCAACATATAAACGGACTTGGCAATAACACGAATGATCGAAAGAACTGACGTCGTGCTTATAAATAATTCAGCGAAGCAACTTGTCGTTAAAGACGTTTTAATTACAGACTGTAAATTTCATGTTAAATTATGTGTTATATATAGCTTCAATTGCCTGTGAAATAACACCTGACTAATATATTTATATAAAAATTATATTTATATTTAGATATTTTGTATGGAGTCCGTCGCCAGTCTAGAGTTTTTTTTTTTAACCATGTAGGTCGAACATATTTATAAAAAAGATAAGATAGATATTCGCAAAGGAAACTTGTAACTAATTTAAATTTAACATTTCAAAAATAAATTTTAGAGACGACATTTACTAAGGTTTTCTTATTATATTATGAATGGGTGTCAAATGAAAGATTAAATGAATTACTTGAGTTTCAATTTAAATAAAAGCTAGCCTGTAGATATGCCTTCTCATTTATTATATTATAAAAATTTATTATTATGAAAAATACATAAATTGAAATATTTCCCACATGAAACCTATCAGCCATTAAAGCTTACGATAAATATGATGAATTTTGAAAATGTAATAAAAATATATAATATATTTTGTTTTATATCTAAATGACGTCATATGGGTACAGATCATACAAGCGAAGTCGGGGCGTGTCGCTAGTACATGAGATGAATATTCGTCAAAAATGTTGTACATTTTATTGTTATTTAATTTACAGTGAGTGACGCCTCGAGCACGGCCGCAGCGGTCATTAAATATACATTTATATCTCAATCGAAAAGTTTTAAATAATAATTACGAAATAGTTTATATATTTGTATCAATATAAATCATTATTAATCTGTCGAGATTTAAAAACATAACTAAGGTTTGATTTTTAAATGCTCAGAAAATTACCGAATAACTTTTACATTTTGACAGTTGTTCTATTGACAAACTGTCAAAAGACATACGAACCATGTTATTGCTAGATCTTATATAAATATATAAAAGTTTATATAATATATATAGTGAAAAAGATGCTTTTTCAAAAATGTATCGTTTTGAATTTTTAAAAACCTAACATTAGAATATTGTTGGAAATATATATACTACGTAAATACGGTCACGAAATTATTTTAGGAATTCAATTACACATGAAATTCAAGGAATCACCATTTATATTAATTAAACAAATAAATATACATTTGAGTCTATAATTCCAACCAGCCGTAGCTCCTTAAGTCGTTAAATATTGAAGCAAATATGTCTTCGATCGCGCCAAATCGTCACAAAATGGCCGCCGCTGCAATTTACCGCCATTTTCTGGTCAATTTGGTGCGTAATAATATATAAGGATCAAATTACCTAACTATCCAAAGAGTCTTTTGTAATCACTAATATTTTCAACTTAATTCTTTCAACACAAACTCTAGACGTAAAGCTCATTTCCTTAAGATCGGAAAAACCACCAAAAAAATACATGTCTTCCTGTTTCTTTATAATATCATGTCTGTCATGTCAATACTATTTTAATTTTAAAATATATTTAAAATGTCGCTTCTTTTTTACTACAAGAATATAATATATACAAATAATGGTATATTTGTTATATTTTATGATAAATAATAATAAACGTATCCGATTGTTTGAATTAAACTGTATTCATCGTATTTAAATTATTACAGTTTGTATCAGTTGTTATTATATAAAGAAGGTTGCCATTATAAAAAAAAAATATAAATGAATTTAACACAGATAACATTTTGTCAAAAACCATTAATATTTATTAGTAAGTACTATAGTTTTTAATTAGCGCTTTAAAAGACTTCTATTTACCTGTACTTCCTATTTAATTTCGGTATATAATTTAGTCTTTGACAATTTAATCCGTTTAAAAAATAATGTTTTAAATAAAGTCTAACTACAACATACAATAACTTCAAAATTTACTTTTCTAAACCGACCTAACCAAACAAAATGTAATTATTCTTGGTTAAATATACCTTACCTACATTTACCTGTCAAACATCGGTAGCCATTTTGTAATTTTTTTATCCTTAAAATCGAATTTCCATATTCACAAAGGATAAATTAATTATATTTGAGCGCCAGATTTCAGGAAAAATTAATTTTAAAACGAATCGAGCCCAATGTCGAAAAAATTGTAAAACTTTCCTAATAGGATATAAAAGGTGTTTGATTAAAAAATAAATTTATAATTTAATTGTACTTTCATCAAAGATTAAGTGGAAAATACGTTATAATCTAAACGGTGAGCGACTTTTGGTTTGTTCATTATATTTTTTAATATATTATATTATATTTCGTAAGTAAATATATTAATATAATTCATCTGAATATTACAATGTATTCAAAAATAGCATCACTGACAGTATATTTATTTATAAGGATAGCCAGAATAATACAGATAATGAAAAGTGAGTAAAAAGTTTTTATACTTTTATTAAAATTAAAATTAAGTATAAAATAAACTTATCGTATTGTCAATCTGTCACGATAATATAAGAACTATGAAGGGTTTTTAATATGAATTTTGGTTATTTTTTTTTTTTAAAGGCTGAATAATGTTTAAACAAAAAAAAATATGTCAGTGTCATCCTTTCTGATTGGTTGATGTCGTGATAAACAACCAATTACAACTCTTGCTGAAATACAGAGTTTCAGACGATTAGATATCCCTTCAGACAAAAAGATATCAGATAAATTCGTTCGCGAACAATTGTCTGAATGGTTTTGTTTGGGGAATGTTTTAAAATTTTCGATTTTGACACCAATACGAACCTTAAAATACTTTTGGATATAACATTTTGGTTGTGATTTCTTAAATACATTTTTTTTTAAATATAATCCACATCGTATTCAGACTGTCAGGAGTATTGTCTGTATATTTATTTGTATTCAGGTATTTTTTCTGACAAAGTAAGTTTGAAGTGAGCGTTCAAAAATAATTTATAATGATGTGTTTAATTTTACCAAATCTAAATATTAATTGATTTTAAATTGGAGATTCCTGTTTTAGTTTTAAAAACGAACCTAAAGTGTACGTCGTTAGAAATTACCTGAAAATCAGACGGATTGGATGAAATTATAAAATTATTGGAAATGTATTTAAGTTAAACATAATATGTTAGGAATATAGAAGATATAATATAAGTATGTATATTTTGTGAAACGTTTAAAGGAAATTTGGACAGTTTTTTCGACTGATGTAGTTTTTATTTTAAAAAAAAAACATAAGTAAAGTATATAATTTATTACTTTCTGCACGTGGGTTTGCTTGCGATTAATAGGCTAAAAAATAGAAACGTTTAATATTTCTGTCTGTGTGTAAAGGGCCGTCCAAAATGATTTAACGCTATATTCCAGGTTATTAAAAGCCTACATACACCTGGAATAATGGAAAAAAATATATATTATATTTTCTTAGATGGCAACAGATTATACTCCACATAAAATTCACTCTCTCTTAATAATATTATTATAGCGGGTGCTGTTTTTATAAATCTACCAAACTCTTATTACAATTGTCGAATAACTCGAATAAATCTTTTCCGTGCGAGCCGCAGACATAAAAGCCAGGGATTTGATATCAAACAATAAAATTCTAGACATGACTTGAATATATATGTATAATAGTAATAATTTATCAATATTTTTCTATTTCAAAGTTATTCAAAGAGCAATGCTCTTTCACAGTCTGCGGAGGTAAAGCTGCGTCTACACTGCGGATGGTTTTTATAGCTTTTATAAAATATTAGCGATTAATATAAATAATATAGTACTTATTTAGAATGAGATGTATTTTATTTCAGTGTATTTTATGTAATTTGGTTTGTTCGGCGTAAATTCACAGTGTATTGAATGGAAATGGGTGAGAATGAGATTTAAACATATCAATTTTCTAATAAAATAACTTTATACTTATAATGTTTTTCAAAGTATTCTATCAATTAATAATTAAGATATTGTTATAAACTAAAAAAAAACTATTCTTTTTACGTCAAAGTCATCAAATCCATACAAATAAAAATGCGCTTATCCCCGAAGCTAGCTATTGTATTTGTTATAAAAAAAATTAGAGGTCAGTAAAAGAATTGACAAGGAAACAATATAATATAAAATTCTTTAAAAGTTCGTAAAAATATGTTCATGATTTCATTTCTAAAAAAAAAAAATACAACAGAATATATTTTCAAAGCTTTAGTGGTGTTGAAGCTTTATCATAAAGCGCCGTGTCGCAAAACTTAATGTACCTAACTCACAGAAACACAATTTCCGGGACGAAGGTACTCGCGGCTGTCTGTCTGTCTGTATAACATTCAATAGATGAAAGTACAGGTTACTGACACTACTACATTTAAACTTAGCCCTTTTCACACATCCCTATAACCGGAATGATTCCTTTTTACTCGGTGTATTTATCTCTATTTATCTGTATTATATATTTATTAACTCAAAGTGTTAACCTTGGTGGTATTACTCGCTTGCTTTTGTTTTGACGGATTCCGGGTTCGATTGTCTGTCGGACCAAAACATTTTACGTTAAAAACTTAGTCTGGATCGGGTCGGCGAAGGACACGCTGAACCTATCTTAAAAATATGATAAACTCAGCATATAACTCCTAATTGGAAAAAGTTAAAAAAAGAAAAAAGTCAATGGAAAAAACCCTGTCACCGTGACAACAGTCAGACGATGTATAGAATGAGATAAATTTGACAATTTTTCAAAATATTTGTACAGATTATTAAGAAAATATATAAAATAAGTAAAATCAATAACCACTCTTACAATCTAATTAAGATTTCATTTCATTTCAAAGCAATTATCTTTCTACCCTCAAAAAACTCAACGCTCAATAAGTCGACTAGTGGGCGTGGCTTAAAACGTTATTTATAAATCACCATCGATCCAGGACAGACGTCTGCTTCGGTAATTGCTTATTACATTCTACGTGTCAAAATTGCTTTAATTGAGGTTTTTCAACTTCAACATCAATGTCTTTGAAAATATATTTATTTTATACAAAAAATATTAGCGAAAATGTTTTATAAAATTAATTAATATTTCAGTCAGAGTTCTCATCCCCTAATATGAACCATAAATAGCTCTCTGATTTAGGCTATTAGTGATCTAGAGCGTCTACTAATAATCTATTCACAAATTTGAGCTCGTCTTTTAGATCTTTCAGTATTGAAATATATAAGTTTGTTAATGAAGAGAAATTATTAAATAGATTTAAAAACAGTTTAAAGCAATAAGAAGACTTTTAATTATGTTATTAGTAAATAAATAGAAAAAAATATACAAAAGTCAAACTATTTTATTTCGAATAAGCAAACATAGCAGTTCTTAAACGTCAGACTCCAGTTGCACGGTTCCAAAGAGTCCACGGAAAAGAACCGGCAAAAATCCACATGAATAATCTTTAAACTTATTTATAAATTAGATTTTTTACATAGTAATTATTTGCTTATTTGTCTTCTAGTGAATTCTAGTACAGACTAGATTAGAATAACCAACCACGTCTTATTATCATCATTTACAATATTTTCTATTTAATAAAAAATCGAAAATACGAATTAAATACATAGATAACATAACGAACAGATGAACTAACAGACTATAATATTTTATATATATATACATCCTGTATTATACAAAGGGGTCAGTTGTGTCTTTACTCCATATTTCAGGAATATCATATTTTCTGTTCTCCTTATACAAAATTCATGCAATAAAGATGAAAGAGATATACGTCCTTTACTTATTGAAGAATATACATTTCTCTTTTCATTGTTATGTTTGATATTCAAATATGTTAACTGTATACAATTTCATTTAATATATTTACTTAAAAATGCTAAGCTAGATTTAAATTGTACAATTTTATGAATAATCTAAAATAATCCTGAATTCGTGATAAGTAGCTTGGAAGAATTATATATATATATATATATATATATATATGTATATATATATATGTATATATATATATATATATATATATATATTTTGTAAACATCCTTTGTAAAAATGTTTTGTGATATTTAAAATTATATAATACATATATTGGCTCATCAGTTTATAACAATTGAAATATAGAGTGAAAAATAAACTGATACGGGCACGGATTCAAACCCACGACCTCTGGGAAACTGTCCCGTCGCTCTATTAATTGAACTCTCGTATCGCTGCTTGACTCGCTGAATTTATGACTCTATAGGTATATATTCGTCTTTATCGGGACGGTGGTGACATCTTTTATTCTTCTTAAAAAAATTCTAACCAATGTTTTTAACTTATCAGTATAGATTAATATTTAAAAGAAGACACAACCGATATTCATGTTTGAAAATATTTACAAACATGTATAGCCATGTTGTCTTACTTTAATTTAAATAAATATAGAATGGAAAATAAACCAATTATTTTTTTTGATTAAAGATATTTGCAAAACAATTGAAATAATAATATTTTAATTTATATGATAAGGAAAATCAAAAAGTAGATTAACAGATATTGGACTCAACAGAAACAAAATACATTACCAAATTTACCATTAGTTTAAGTTAAATAAAAGCTAAATCCATGTAACATCAACATTTCATGAAGCAGCCGCAGCGCGTCATCGAGTTACTGACTACTGACGTCATTTTTAAGTTACAAGCGGTAGCGGTTATAATATTCAAAATTTTTTTATTATTTTTGAACACATAATACATATGGATGAAGACCATGTTCCGACGAGAGTCTTATGTATGAATGTGAATGATTATACGAGTTGAGGGAGATAAAGGAAGATGGATGTTATATAAGTAGAAGGAGAAAGAAGATGCGGATGGAATGCGTGATAATATGACCAAGAAAGATTTCTCTACTGAGATAACATGAAAGAAGAGAGTCAAAGAAGTTGTCATATTGCATCAATAAGCCGTTTTCAACGTGTTTTTTTTAATATACATTATGTTTTATTAATTATAACTTAGTAAGCATAGTCAGTATAATACTTTTTTAACATATATATAAATTAGTAAAATAATATTTTTTTTATTTTACTAATTTACATGAACATTTAAAATTACAATCCCTTTATCTTATTTTGAGGTACAGAAATAAAGAAATCGGTATTCTGATCATCGCTGAAGATGCGTGGTCTGTTTGTTAATCAAAAAACGCTTCCGCTTATAACATGTACAGCAACAAATAGATTTTATAGGCGTATTAGCAGGACGTTCGTAATTTCTATGACCAATAGGATGAATCATACACTGTTATTAATTATTCAAAGTTTAATAATCGTCATATAAAAGAAAGTTGACGCCATTGGTATTATAAACAAATTACTATATTTCGTTGGTACATATCAATTTTATTTTCCGGAACACACTAAAATAGGTCAAGTGATCTTTTAACACGTGATATTAACGCTAAATTTAACAATAAACAATAAATTTAAGAGGCTAGGGGCGTGGCTGGACTGCACAGGGTGATACGAAATATAAATATTACGATTGGAATTATTTTCACTTGCACGTTTGATACATTTTTTTCAATCATTAGTTTAAAGCAATAATTTACTGGTTTAAGGATACTTTTAAAGAATATAAAAAAAAAACTTTTTTTTTAACGCAGATATAATTCTGAGGATTGAAGACATCATTCTGAGGACCAGGTAAGAATGAAGATCAAAGAAGTATGGACACAGAGATGGATGAAGAGAGGTGTGAATACACAAGAGAAAGGAGCTGGGATGACAGGCTCTATGCAAGGGTTGAACTACTCTGAAAGTAAATCTTTAATATACTAGCAGTATATTTGTTACAAAGACACTTTAAAAATACCTATAATTCGTCTTATGCTATAAAAATATATAGTTAAATAATTTAATCATATTTTTTACAACACAGCCTGTGTAGCTCGTTTACATTTTAATCATGTCAGAGTATTCTTTGGCGAGGTCCACGCGACCTCGCGCCCTCTCCGCGATAATACCAACCCCTTACCAAGATTATATTTTGCATTTGTGTCTGTATTTTAAAATATAATTCAAGATATATGTTTCGTGGTACCGGGATAAAATGTTTCTACAATTGTATGAAAGTTATTGTATTAAGATATAAAGAAATTTATTTTTTGCATTCAATAAGTAACCTGGTGTTTTACAAACTTTAAAATATTAAAACTCGGTTTTTCGAAGGCTTGTTTATTATAAATATTCACTAAAAATTGAATTCCGTATAAACGTTTCTGATTTGTCATTCACAACTTTAAACAAAAGTGTCAAATCATCAATTCGTCCGTTCAGAAATCGACCGCTAAAAGTGTAAGTTAAATTATAATTTATATTAATCAAACTCCGTTAACATTGTAATTATCTAGAAATAATATAACTTTTGATTTTTTGGTAATAAATGGCAAGTGGTTAAGATTAAAATATATTTTATATTTTATTAATGTCAGTTTTGACATTTCATTTGTAAAAAATATACATTAAACCATATTCAATATTAAATATTTTTTTTAGCGTTTTGATGAACACACAGGTCCACAAACGGTCGTCGTCTGCACTTATAACAAACCACATATGTATTAAGGTTTTTCTCGTTATATCATTTTCATTTCTCCGCATTACGTGACCAAACCAAGACAGAGGATTACTCCTCATCTTTTCTATCACCAGTGCTGCTTTCAAACTACTTCCCACACACATTTTTCTCACCACATCCATTCACAAACACTGACAAAAGAATCAAATACGTCATCATCTAAATAATCTTAATCAGAGCTAAGTACCAACCATGACAAAAATAAAAACAGTAAGCCCAACCGCTTAACAATCTCGCGTGACAATAAAACTCACCTAAACTAAAATACCACAGAGTATATAATATAAAAATAATATAATATTTTTTTTCCAGTCCGTCCGTCCGTCCGGTGTCGGGTTGCAACTGTAACACAATCGACACGCGATCCTCGCGCGATTAACTCGTCACCATGCGATGCGAGAAATCGTATGTGACAATGCGCTATTAATGTGCAAAAATTTACGCTATAATAGGCAATCTGTTAAATTATACGTACTTTCAATAATAATTAATAATAAGGAATATACAAACTACTTTACATTACGCTGAAAATAGAATACAGATTGAAGTTTATGTTTTTTACATCTGTCGTCAGCGTAAGATTAAATCAGCCAAAAAATTTGAACTGGTTTAGACTTTTTTTTTAAATACAAGCTCTATATTTTGTGCCACCAAACGTGGCTGTATGGCTTGATACCTTTTCTTGCCTTTCCACTAAATTAAACAACAACAAAAAAATATATTTTAAATTACACTTATTTAATATCCAATGACATATTTATCTTGGAATGAATATATTATTCATATTATAATTCCTATATTTCTAATAAAAACTCGTAAGTATTATGAACACAGATAACAAATATTAATAACCTATACCAATTACTTTGACATTTTATTGACACAAGCGGCTGAAATAATCTTCAATATCTATTTGTCTTTGACGGACTTTAAATCAGTTAATACGTCCTAGTGGAATAAGAGCAAGATTGTGTGCAGTCATTTGTAAGCACTAATTACTTGGGTAATTAGTACAGATCTTGATCTAGATCCAGGTTTGAGATACAAGTACTAGAATTATTATTGAGAAGCTATTTTATTAGTTATTCTCGTACGGATGAATGTTAAATTAATATATGCTGATGCATGCATGCATTACAAATATGTAGCTACTGATATAGTTGTCTTTTATTTATATTTTGGATGAATATAGTCTCAAGATTAAAGTCTAGACGTAGAACAAACCTCATATAAATTCTATTTAGTATGAACAAATAAATGTATCTCAAAAAGTTTCAAATTCATTAAATAGTTTCTTGCATTTATTTGTTGTCTGGATTTATCCCCATCCTATAAAAATAAATGAATACGTTCCTCAATCTTTCACTGAATTTATAAAGATCCTTCTTAGTGAACTCATTTTCAATAAATATAGAATTGATTGTACTTAAAAAATAAGATAACAGGCCACCTTACTGATAACAATTCTTAAAGACGAAACACTTGACGAGACGGAGAAGGAGATATATCAATATCAGAAAACAAATCAATAATTAATAATCTATTACATTAAAAGAAATGTTAACATTAAATAGTTTATTTATCACTTCATGAAAACGAAATATTTTATTCAAATCGTTAAAATGTTGATAATGTAAGGACTGGCCGAAATAACCCTAAAAGACATTTCTAGGTATATCTATCCTTCATTTATAAAAGAAGTGACGAGGCCATTGGCTGAAGGAATTCAAGGATTGTGTAGAGCTCCTTCAAAGTGCTGTGTCATCATGGCCGTGGATGGACGTAGAGTTGATGAAGAGAGATAGAGGATTGATGAGAGGGCTGTGGCTTCATTTTAAATGTATTTACAACCGAGTCAGTTAATTAGCCAACTACTTTCAAGAATTTCTTAGTCTTAAGACCTAGAGAATGCATGAACAATTAATTTTTTTAACAAAGCATATTATAAGATATTTACAGATAATTTCAAATATAAATAAACTAACAGATTTCCTACATTTATTGTTACAGTGAACGCGATCGCTGCAAGGCATCTCAAACTCCGGGTTAAAATTAAAACAACTAAAATACGAGAGTAACTAATTCAGTTAAATGAAATTTTAGAATGTTTAATATTAAATAATTTTGAATGCAAAGTAAAATAAAACTGATTAATTATGATGCTGGCCTGAATTCTGTAAATAACGCCATGGCGTAAATATGATAATGTTTAAAAATACACTAGATTAGTCATCATGAAATAATTTTCTAAGGAAAAGTAGAGATTAACTTTATAGTAAAAAAAATTGATTAAATCACAAATAAAATAACTGTATGTAAAATATATATTATTTCCCAGGATGTTTATTAGATGACATCTAAACATTTTTCTTATATAAGTTCTTAAGTCAGGCAGGTGGGGGGGAAGCAATGGGAGCTTTTTGCCTCCCCCCCTCAAACTCAAAGAGCACTTAATTTAGACCAACAATATTATATTTAAACGTCATTAAAATAATTTCATTGAGGTGAACACTATTACAATTATATTTCAGTATATATTTACAGTTTATTTCATCCATGTAATATATCAATGGCCATCCCTGGATCAAATACTTCATCTGTCAGTGGATGAGAACATCACAAGCTATCGACACGCTTTTCCAATCTCCATCCATCCATCCATCCATTTGTGAAAATACAATAGAAGAGTTTTAACTAAAAATATATTTTATTTTACTAAAAGTAATACTTGTTCGTGAAACATTTTAAAATGATTGACGTTTATGAAATTATTTTTTATATTGTTTATTTCATAATTCTGTATGCACGTCAATCACCTAATTAGCTTTATATATATATTTAAATAACGAAGTGATTTTAAAACTACGAATTATATTACATATGACATTCAAAACCAAGTAATTACTTTAATATAGCGAGATAAATATTATATTAAGAAAAATCTGACAAATTTGAACTGACGTGCGCGTTCAGGAGTAATAGTGGAACACACAACAAGCGAATGAACCAACCAACCAACTCGTCTGCGATGATTTACTATGAGTTCTCGATATTGAGTGAGATGAGAATGACTTTATCTCATCACCTATCGATTAGTAATGCCTTGTTTATCGGCGTAATTGTATGCAATAATAATCAATTTAATAAATTCCAATTGAATTTTATTTTAAAATATATGATCCATGTAAAAAAAAAAACAACTTCGTTTAGATTATTTTCATTAGACCAAACTTTGAGTAGATTTTCTACAGTTACAATTCTATTTAGTTCAATATTCAAACTGTCAAAGTACCACATATTTAACATTTAAATCCAATGAAGTAAAAATAAATAAATCAAAAGACAAATAGTAGTGGACTCATTGGCTACTCGACCGTAATACTAAACCGTGTACATCAGAAGCCACCTGAAGTAACACACCGCGGCGGCTGGATGCTGCCTGTCCGGCCGCTAACCTGTTGTGTGCTATCTGATTACAGAGATTTAGAAGAATTTATTAATTGATAAAAACATATATCAATAAGACAAATAAATATATTAAACAGCTAGTAAGCCTATTTAGTACTCCGGCGGCTGCTATCAAGTTAATACAAACTTTTATTTACTGTAAAACTTAAACAGGAAAGTGCACGAAAAAGATTAAGTAACTGAAGTTCAAACAAAGTTCTTTCTGCATTTACATTTGGACCGGAAACTTAAGTGAGTTTGACTCCATTTCACCTAAACTTTTCAAACAGTGTAACTCAACCTTACCGTTGCTTTATCGTTATACAACTTGTTAAAAGCTGGATGGAATACATAAAATGCAAAGTTATTGTGCCTTTTTTTAAAATTGAACTCGAGGTAATAATTATTTTTACGATCTACCTGATGGAGGTCACAGTCACCCAAATAAGGGATGTTACATGGTATGTCATCCTTCAGAAACAATAAACTATGAAGAAGTAGGATTCGGGTAAAGAAAAACAATGGGGTTTGACTCTCTAATTTATCACATGAAATGCAGATGTAATAGCTGCTACATATACTGTGAAAGAATGCTGGGCCAGCGTTGCTTCTCTGATAGAGAGCTTATTTGGTTATTCAATCCATGGAACATGAAGGGGAGTGGGAGATAGAAGAGGGAGCTTATAGAATTTACTGCTCTCATTCACATTAAGCAATCTGCTATAACATTTAACAAAGATCTTATGTAACAGAACAATACTGACAAGAACGAGCTGCATATCTGTTCCAATATTGGTATAGATGGGCTATAACACTAAAGTTAAGAAAAAAATATAATTAATTGCATTCACTAAATCTTGTCTCATCTGCAACAAGGAGTTACAGATACGTTACAACCCTTTGAGAAAAATAGAAGAAGATCTGTATAGAAAAGAGATCAGACTTCCAGCTCTTATAGTTACCGAGATAAATCTATCTATAATAGTTTTAAAATGTCGATTTTGCGATAAGGAACCATCTCAATTTTTAATCGAGCTTCCTTCTATTGCCTAAAACTAGACTACAACCAAAGTACATAATATAAAAATACATGTAAACTTTAATAATCACAGTCTATATTATACACCAAATTTTATCAAAATATGTTCAGACATTATTCTATTATAGAGACTGAAACGGAACAGAAATGTTGAATAGTTTGTGAATGAAAATAAACTTTTGAACTTTCCTTTTCAAATATCAACCCTTATAAGTCTATGGTATATTTTTATATAATTCTGTCTGCACCCCTTATTTTACACCCTTAGGGCTGGATGTTCTAGAAATTCTAATGTAACTAATATAATACATTTTAAGAATCTCGACCAACTCTATCACACAAGAGATTGAACTAGTCGAACAAACCCTACATTACATTCCAGATGTGGTTTATATAATTACTAAACTTTATCAAAATCTGTCCAGCAGTTATCATTTAAATATATAATATCAATAACAGCCTTTATTAAGCCATATATCTCTTTGTACGACGCTAGTAAAGTTTATTTAACTACATATTATTTTATTGGTATAGTTTCAGTGTCGGCTAGTTGCTAGTTAGAAAGGAGTTCTTGTATTGTTTTCGAGTCGTGACAATGCCGCCCTGTTAAGGAGATGTACGTCAATTAGATTTATAAATATATGCTTACATTTCTTTTATTAATGTTATAAGCCATTTGTCTGTAATGTATATGAATTTGCTCATTTTTACTTAAAAACCAATTTAGTCATAAAGTACTTCCCTGTCTCTCAGTCTCATGTATCTCTTTTTATAAATAAATGAAAATAATATATTAAATTCATAAAAGTAAAATATTCAGATCGTATTTCTAACTTATTTAATATTATTTTGCTTCAGCGGTGAAAGTAGCGATGGTTATTGAGATGGCATTGAAATATCCTGGGTTCGATTTCCATTTGCGATTTTTTTTTTAAATCAAATTTTTAAAATAAAAGAAACCAACTTAGCCTTAAGTTATTGGAATAATCAAGTCTATAATAAGATTGTTGTCTTAACAGATAACTATTGGCTCGCAGGTACTGCTACTAAAACTACAAACTTGGGTGCTTTATTAAAAGCAATAATTTTCATGAATATCAATGGCTAAGTAACACTAAAACTAGATTATTATTTGATGGATGACTGGTTCTACCCCTAGAATATATGCAAGATGTTTCAAATGTAAAATATATTCCATAAAGGAGTAATGTTTTACGAGTGAGAAATGTTTGTCATACGTGTATGCGTTTTGCGTTGAAATAGTAAGAAATTGTGGCTATTCATCTGTTATTAAATTCCTAACGACCCAGTTCAAGTAGCAATTAAAATGTAATGGTTATATATCCGTTATTGTATATAAATCCAAAACCTATTAGACTTTATAGAAGAAGTTATAACTCAAAGACAATTCCATTTTTTTGGAAGAGAATAAATAAAATAAATAAATAAACACAACACATACTCTATGACTTCACTAGTTTAGAAAAAAAAAATCTCTTTTTATTATAATTAAGTATATTTTTACTGTCTGTAGCCAAAATAAAATCTTAAAAAGTTCAGGAGTGTCATATAAAGATTTTTCTTATTATTCACTAACCAGCGGCAAATTTTAAAATTAAAATCCTTTAATTTTAATATTTTTTGAAATGGGATCAAAAACCCTGTCCAGTATATACGTTGAAGGTAGCAACACTAAACATTTCAAGCTCACAGAGATTTCATCTATCAGTTGATAGATCAGCCAGCCAGGACAAGGCTTTGAATAAATTAAAATAATACCCAACTCTATACATTATATAGTTACTCGGACCAATTCCGCACAATAGACTTGTACCATTGCGCCTCTTGGGTCAGAGTTCTTGCATCATTTACTGTTAGTCACACCTAAATAAAACCTATTAATAAACAAAAATATATTTATTAACTGAATGATAAGTTGAACAATTTTGAAAGATTGATTTAGTGTCTCATTCACTACTCATTCATTCGTGTGTCGAAAGAAACTAACCAATAAAGCTGAATAATTTCGGATCGTTTTGAAAGATTGAATTCGTGTCTCATTCACTCATTTGAAAGAATCTAACCGATATAAAACCGTTCAGAGTCGGAAAACAAGACTGATTTACATACATAAGCATAGCTTAGCCGCTCCATGAAAGTTTAAACGAGGTCAAACGTAATGTGGCAGTTTATGGTGTAATTTAAATCCAACAACATCGGAGTGTAATAAATAAGATGGAAACGTATTATTTGAATTTTGTATCGTATTGAATGTTATATACACTTCAAAACAAATATTTCAGTCGCAAAGAAAATAAAAATAACGTTAGAGCTAATTAAGATCATGGCAATAATATGAGAGGCATCTGAAAAATAAAAAATACTACAAAGAGCCGATTTAAAGCGTAGTAATGTAACCTACATCTAAATATAATTGTAGTACGCCAGACTTCTGTGACGTATAGTCTGCGTACTACGCGTCATGTGCCAGGGCGAGATGCCAGTGTTAGGGCTGTCAAAAATACAAATATTTTAATTTAATAACTCAAAAGATACTCAAGCAATTCCGATATTCAGGTTATTTTTTTTTTGTTCGTCCTTAAACTAGAGCACATATTTTTGGAGTTAAGGTGCTTGAAGTGCATTCATTAAACTGAAAATCAATAACGTGACAAAACATTTAAGTATATTATTTACGTCTACTTTCACTATGAAATACTAATATTTCATATATTTCATTTATATCAAAATTACTTACTTTTAATGCAAATTAATTTTTTAAAATAACAATAAAAAACAGTTATCGACAACCCTACCATACCGCACGCAACGCAACGCTTTAAAAAAAAAAGAGAGTCATCGTTTTGTCCACAGCTAATTACCTCTGTTCGGATCCAAGGTATTCGAGCTACTCTAATTATTTTGCCACGTTTATTAACAGACAATGTCTAGACGGAGCACCGCCACTTGGAATTAAGGAGCGGACTCCACTACCGTCACACCCAAATATAATCACTATCTATGTATCTATCTATCTATCTATATCTCAGCTATCCATAGGTCAATCTATCCAACGATTTCACAATTCTATTACAATGAAACTCAATGTTGAATGACGGACGAAAATCTCTAAATATTAAAAGTTGTAATTTATTTTATGTTTATTCAATTATTGTGATATTATTGAATAAGAAGTTCAGAAAAAGAGGCAAAAAGCTTCTCTATGATTCGATATATATCTCACCCTCTGTCTCTAGACATAGCTGCCATTGAAACATAAGTCTTTATATGTATATGTTACATTATATTTTACATAAGCAATACATAGGAAAGAGGATAAAACAGCCTATCCTACCTTTCAAGATTGAAAAAGTGAAAATGAAAGTGAGAAAATTCAGAAAGAAGAGTTATTCAAATATTCCATCTTTAAACATTTTTTTTTGGTGAGACTGGAACTCTAATATCCTGAGCTCTCTCCGAATCAGATACAATTCACAAATGTTATATTTTATTTTCTAAACACAATGGTTCATATTATATTTTCTAGTATTCCGTATATGCTAGCTTTAGCAAAAAAACGTTATTTTATATTATTAAAACTAAAATGACTTCTATTTATTTCGGCGAATATTATTACTTATGGCCTAGATATGACACTGTAAAACTATTTAACCGAATTTATCATTTAAACTTTTTTATCTACAATCCAGATAACTATAAACCATCTGCAATAATTAAATTACAAACAATAAAACCATCTTTATATTCAAAAGTATCGTTCTGCTAAATGTGTTAGACAAGAAAAAAATCTAACTACTAAGACTGGATTACATTTCTTCTTTCGCAATGTTTATTTCTAATAGTGTGTAACTAGCCTACACAAGGCGGTAAGGGTATATAAATGAAGAGAATTTACCGTCCTAGATGCAGCAAACCAACTTTAATAGCCTGTCTAATTTATAATACCCGGGCAGTATTTGTTAGAAGTTTTTTAACAAAATATAAAAAAAACCTGCAGTGTAACTTACTAGAGATATTTCAGTTAATATATGCTTTTTATTAAATACCAGTGCTTTATTATGTTACTTATAAAATGTAGTTACAATTATAATTTTAATGCAATTTAATATGGCGGATCAAAAACGGCGTTGGGATTTATATTTCTAAATGTATTATTATGTAAAAAATAAAACGTTATATGAGAGGAAGCGTTTAATTTCAATGTCAAATAATATTACAGAAATGAGTCATGAAATTACAAATTACATGTAAAATAATGTGAAATTTATAGCAGAATTTGAAATCATTGATATCTGTGAATAAAAAAGAGCAAACAATTTGAATTTCATTGTAAACTTACACATGGTAAATTCGGATCAAACGTTAAATCACCTTTTAGGTCTATCGTTGTAAGAAATGCATCTCCTTAATGGCTTTTTACACTTTTTATTTTTAGCTCCAACAGAGTCCGTCTGGCAGACGGAAGGAGCACTCTTTGATTGCATTAATAATCTTAGTGGGCGTACGTCATATCTATCAGACCTCCGCGTTGAACTCGATGCATCTTTCTTCCCACAAAGCGAACACTTTGAAGCAGTCTTCGAATCTAATGAAGGCGGTTTCTTCTGAGAACAGCAAGAATCGAATGATTCCTTCTGCGTGCTGATATCTTTAGTTTCTACGTAGTCTGTACTTTCTTTATTTGATTTACAAATTTGACAACCAATTGAATCAATGGATTTAATATCTGCTGTTTTAGATATATTGCAACATTGTAAGTCTATATCCCAATTCGCTGTTTTACATGTACAGGGTAGTTCCGGAGCGGCACAGGGGAGGGGTCTGAGAGTTTCTTGTTTACTATTGCATTTACATTTACTTTCTTCACTTTTCACTTTCGAACAAGTGCAAGTTTTTTGTTTCGGAGGAGCATTTTTTGATTTACTGCATGGACATTTCAATTCTGTATTATTAATACTCTTTTTAGATTTACAACTGCACACTGATATCTGCTTTTTAATTACCGAATGCTTTGATACGCTGACTTTTGATTCGCACGAATGTTTTTTAACTACCGGTCGAGATTTTTTTATCGACGCAGTAATAGTTTCAGTAGAAACATTTTTCATTCCACAACCGGCTACTTCTACTGACCCTGTTTGGCATGGCATGAAATGAACCCCTTCATTGTTAGAAGTTTCTTGCTCTGTTTTTTTCTGGCAAGAACAGCCTCGTGGTTTTTCATCTTCGATCAGTTTATTGGGAACTGATGGCTTATTAGTTGTACTTGCCTTAGTGCTACAGTCACACTTTGGATCTAATTGTGGCTTTGAAAAATTACAACATGCGGGAGTCTTGCTAGCCTTTAATATTATATTTCTAAGAAGATCTAAAGTGCTTGGAGTAAGCTCAATGTTTTTACTTTCATCACTTGGTACATCAGAACCAGCCTTAGCAAATATCTTAATTGTGCAGTAACTAGATTTGGGTTTTTCATTTTCTGTTTGTGTGTCATTAGGAAAGGGTGGACCCGTTTGAGTCGTTTTGACCTCCTCAGGAGCCTCAGATTCGGAGCATACTTTAGACGCAGATACATTTTTATCACAACAACTATAATCTACAGATGCAATAGAAGCTGATTGAGTGGAATAATTACTTTTGTTTTGACCTTCTTGGTCATTCTTAGTTGCATCACAACACACAGTAATAGTGCGTGGAGCTTTAGAAACTTTGGAAGAAGCACTCCCGCAAGAATTAACACTCGATTGACCACATTTACCTTTCAATTTAGATATTTTTACTATTCTATTTGATCCTCCGTAGCTTGGTTTTTTATATATCTCACTTTCAGAATAATATTTACTAACAGGAATCTTCTTTTCATAAGTCGTTGTGAGAGTTCGCTTCTCCACCCGTACGTTGCCGTCTTTATCTGTATACTTTTTAATTTTAATATCTCTTACACTTTCAACGAAATTTTCATTTGGTGTACCTGTACTGCTATTCGAAAGATTTTTACCGCTTGCTTTTGTTTCAAAAATATTACTTCCTGCTTGAACAGATTTATTACTTTTTTTAGAGTCTTTCTGATTTAGTTCTATTAATTGACTTGGTTTCATTTTATTACCACTAGATATTGTTTTAGAGCTTGTCCTGGAACGAATAGAAACTTTATCCATTTCAGGTTTTCCAACATTAGATTTACAGGTACAGATAGTTATGTCAGATTCTCGAGCACATCCTGGACATTCTTGAGGAATAGTTTTAATCACTTCTTTTGCCCTTTGTTTTTTAACTTTTAATTCTTTGAATCTCTTTAGCCTAAAGTTATCTTCTCTTTCAATCTCTTCTAATTCAGATGTAATATATTGACAACTTAGATTAACTCTTGGTATAACCATTTTTGATAGGACATTCCATTTCCTGTGGACATAAATTCTTGACTTAAAATTAACGTTTGTTTGAAGCTGCTGATAACTACCCTTCCGCATTGACGGTTTCTTTTCTAATTTATAAAAACAACTCCATTTTACAGAAGTTAAAGCATAAGTAGATCAAAAAAAACTATTTTAGAACGTAGTGAATGTAATTAAAAAGTATTTTCTGATATTACAATATTGTTATTGAAGTAATACAATTATATTTTTCGTCACTCATTTCGAAATATAATATACATTTATAATATATAAATTATTGATTCTGATTTGTGTAGAAAGGCTGTCTTAAACCATTCATGTAGTTAAAATCGGTATCCAATAACTCAATTTCATCCATATTATTTGGATCATAAAAAGATATTTGTTCTCGCATTGTTAGACAGACATTGTCCACAGACAAACAATATCTTAAAGGTGACTCTACGTAAAGGCTATGTTTGCAATCACTCTCTGATCGAGTTCGTCTAAAATTTCTTATAAAACCTCGATGCGTTAGAGTTGGTACTATACAAATATTGACTTGTTCATTAATATTATTATCTGAGGTATCATCGGAGACATCGTCGTCATCTTCAGCCAATGATGTTTCCGTAGGGTCATGCTTCTCTTTCTTTATTGTAATTGTTTCTTTATGTTCACATATTGTTCCATCGGATTGCTGAGTTCTAGTAACTTTAACAATTTTTTGCAATTTCTTTTCAAAGTAACCTAATTTGCTATCAACAACAGCAGGATTTGAATCAATTTTAATTTCTAACGGCGATTGTGTATCTTCGGGAATATTGCTTCGTTGCACGTTTTTCTTGCTTGGTACACATACCATTTCTTGAGATTGATCAGCAGAATTTAGTACGGTTGGCGTTTGGCTTCTTAGGATATCTTTATCTACTTCTTGTTGTGAACATGTAATACACACACTTTCCTTTGATATATCTTTTATTCGAACAACACCGGAACAAGAATCACAGGGTGCTACGTCTATTAAAAGAGGTATTTCCTTATTGCCTCTAGTAGAACCCGCATTTGTCACCTTTGCTTCTGTGTTCTTCATACAAGAATCCATACATGATATTGAATTGGCTTTACTAGGATTTCCCAAAGTACTTCTTTCACTGATAGATAATTTATTTATTGTTTCCTCACATGATTTCAAAAAATTTTCAACACTTGCTGTTACTATTCCATCCGTTCTAAGTCTGTCAGTTAAATTCATAATTTCCTCAATGTTTAACTGAAGATTTTGTAATTTTTCAGATTTTTCATCATTACACGTGATACGAGACTTTATTTCGTCAAATGATTTTATAATATCTTCTATACTATCGCTTATAAGACCTTCTTCTCTGGCTTCTATGGTTAAACCAATGGTTTTGTCAATGTGTTGTATCAAATGTTGTATTTCAGAATGAACGCTAGGTGTTTGCTCCACGGCTGATTTTTCATGTATTTTTTGCTTCTCTATGGATTGTTGTTTTTGCTTCTCCATTGAAGGTTCTTTTTGCTTTTCTAGTGAAGGTTGTTCTGAAATAGTTACTCTATTTTTTTTGCGGCCCATGTATTTATCCACTTTTGATTTCATTTCACAGCAAGACTGTAAAAATGCTTCAGCACTTGGCGATAACAATCCCTTTTTATTATATTCTTTAGTGATATTTTCAACATCTGTTAGTATATCTTTAAATTCTTTTAGGCGTTCGTTATCATTGTCAACAGTTTTGCTAGGAGTTGGGATACCTTGCTTATAAATATCAAGTTTTTCGTCTACATCTTCACACATTTTAATAAAATTCTCAACGCTAGATGTCAATGCTGCTTCTGGCTTGAACTCCTTGGTTATATCTATAACTTCTCGAAGATGGCACTTTAAATGCTCCAACTTTCGCTCCAACTTTGAATCAACCTTCGTCAACTGTGAAAAATGGTCGTCGTCAACTGTGAAAAATTGTTCCAGTTTCAACTTAGCATCCTCGCACATTTTTAGGAACTCATTTATATCGATATTGTCTACACCAGTTTGTACAAACTCTTTGCCTAATGCAATGAGTTCATTAAGATGACTCTTGAGATATTCCAATCTATCCTCTCCTATATTTTTATCGATTCTTTCATCTGTAATGGATGATTTAGCTGATGGTGTCGAATACAGTTCCACAAAAGGTTCCGGTTCTTGTTGTATCATGACTTTAGGTGGAAACTCCTTTTTAGATGTATCAGATTTTGTCTTGCTTAGAATCAAATGTGGCTTTTCAGCTGATTCTGGTGTTATTGCAATAACTGTAATTGGCTCAATATTTTCACTTAGTTGTTTTGACTTTTTCTGCATTTCTGCACAGATTTTGCATGGACCCGATTGTTTCTTAGCTTCGTCTTTTTTCTTCTTTAATTCATAATCCTTTCTCTTTTTCTCTTTCACCTTCTTTAATCTGTGAAATTCTTCTCTAGCAATTTCCTCCAGTTCAGTTAGAATGTATCCAACACTCAAGTTTGTTCTTGGTATTACAATTCTTTTAAGTACATTCATTTTCCTGCAGACAAATATGGCTAATATATTCTTTGAGATAATTGTTTAAGCAACCGTTCCCACCCTTTCCTCTCTTACTAGGACTTTGTGTTAAATAAAACAAGATATTACTATTTATGTAATTTTATAAAGTTTTTTATGTATTCTTGTTATTACTTTCATCTAAAATAGCAGAAGACGAAGGTGATTTAATATTAAAAGAAACACTAAGACCTAATTTTTTACTACATTTTTTTGTACAATTTGGATCGGAAACTGAAAAATTGCCAATTTCCTTGTGTGGTTTGTATTCAGATGACAGTTCGTTATTCCGATCTAAATTTATATCAATACTGCTACTTTTGCTTGCGCAGTTTTCAATATTCGTTGTTGTTGAAGTGTTACAAAAACCAGGTTCATAGCTAGATATTATTTCCTCAATCATAGGATTTGAGGCTTTTAAACATAATAAGTCTGGATTTGTTTTATTGTTTGTATCGTTATAAATATCGTAATCAAAATCAAGATCAGTAGAGAGCAATGTGACAGATGACATACAAAATCTTTCTACAGGGTCAGACATACGTGAAAATGGACTGAGTATTTCTGATTTAGCCTTTTTTACTATTATGTTAGGTGCAGGTAATTTATCTTTAAATTCAGAACTAGAGACTGTAACAACACCGATAGTTCTAGAACCAGAATAGGGATTTGATTTTCCAGAAGAAGTAGTAGATGGCTGATAAGAGACATTTTCCGATGGATTAGTTGAATTATTTTGACTAGGACCTTGAGAACTCTGAACTCGTACGGGTGTCTTAATTTCTCTTTGGATTTTTATAACTTTTCTTTGGATGCTAATAGAACCATCTTCATTTTTAGTTTTGAAAATCTTAGTTATTTCTTTAAATTCTGTTACAAAAGTACCCAGTTCAGCATCCGATTCATCTACATTTGTTCCTTGCGTTGTTGATTGTTTTGACTTTATACTTTCTTTCGATTCCATTTCTTTGGGAGTTTCCTCCAATTCTTCATCTTGAAATACTACAGCTTCCTTCTTTTTTCCTTTATATTTTTCTTTACAAGTCTCACACAATTTACTCAAGTCTAAATCGTTTTCTGACATTGTATGAATACATTTGTAACCATCCTCTCCTAGTTCATTTAATATTGTCTCATCTAACTCCTGTCCCACTTCTTCAATGTTTATCGTTGGTTTTGGTGTGAACATTAATTTAGCTTTAAGCTCTTCTGCAGTTTTTATAAAATCTTCGACACTGGCTGTAACCAGACCTTTTTTATCCATATCCTTAGTCACATCTACTATTTCACTTATTTGTTTTATAAAGTCGGCTAGATGCTGATCTGGAATCTCCTCTTTCTCTTCAATAAATGTCTGTTCTATAGACTTTACTTCTTCCAATGCTTTAGCTTCTTCTTTAAATGTTTTAGCCTCTTCAAGACAAACTGGACATGTTATATCATCCTTCTTTTTGCCACTCTTATCGCCATACATCCTTCTTTTAATCTCTAACACTTTTTTCAATCTAAAAAACTCTTCTCTAGCCATTTCTTCTAGCTCATTATTGATATATCCCATAGTTACATTTGTTCTTGGTATAACAATTTTGGCCAAAACATTCATTTTCCTGTCGAAAATTATAATCATTTTATTTTTTTAATTTCTACTGCCGACAATTCTCTTCCATATAAGGACTGCACGGTTTGCCGAATGTCAACGTATATTTTAATAAACTTTTCATACTTATTTGTATGTTCCTTTAAATAACACCCAACAACAGTACAATCACAACGATGAATTCACTTACTTGTAAATGTATACATGACATGTTTGTTTTGTCAGACGCATACCTATGTAACCGATATCCGCCATATTAAATTAACATTTTAGTTGATTTATCATAACGTAATAATTACAATTATCAAAACACATTTTCTTTCTCATTGAAAATGATTAAAAAAAAACATTTATGATCATCAAGACTAAGAAATTAAGTCATAGACAAAGTTGCCGATAACAGCCTAATATAAATTAAATTCCATTCATATATTTTTTTATTCAGACTTAATCACGCTAATTGCTACTAGTGTTTGTTTATAATCTCAAGGTAAAAAAAAAGAAATATAGTCTATGGTACGCCGTCCAGTCCTTAAGAGACGGAAGGGTGAGATCATCGGCAGCTTAGCCCTTTAGGGCTTGTCTAGCTACAATCTGAGGGCATAGACAATAAAGAACAACATTTCAACCAAGCCTAACAAATGTGACTTTCACAAGAGATCGTGCCAAAATGACCTTTGAGTTTTTTTTTAATGCACAAATTATCTTTTAATTATAGAGGAATACTCTATATATTAAATACAGATATATAAGCCAAGTTACCGGACATTTCCAATAAATTTATTTTACGTTTTAATTAATAAAAGATTATTCTTCATTATCATTGCCTCAATACTAAAAAATGTTTATTAATTGTTCAACTTGTAATGACTAAATAAGAAAGTAGGAAGGTCACAGACAAATAAAAATCGTGACAATTGAATAATTCGAAATCCTTAAACCAATCTATCAACGGTTTTTCTAATTAATGAGGCTTGAAATAATACTATTATTCCAAAATATAATAATAAATATAAATACTGTGATATCGTTAACATTATACAAAATGTCGGACTAGAATAGACTTCGCTTTATAACACTTGAAGTTAGCTTGTTTTAAAACAATTTATTATTGGAATATAAAACGTATTATTTCAACAGAAAATTTTATTATAAATATTTATTCCACATCGATTTAATTTCGTCCGGTACTTTGTGTGTGAAAAAAAAATAAATAAACAGCCAAAAAAAGCAATATAATGCCAAAGTATTTTCAAACAAATAAAAGAAAAGTGTATAAGTTGTAAAATGTCGATAGATTGATTTAGAAATTTGAATTTATTTAACGCGATGAATTTTTATAAAATGTCATCTTCCAAACTTTACACGTTAACTAACTCAAACACATAAAAACTTTTTATAATTAATATTTATTATATGTAAACAATAAAACCTTGGTGAAAAAATGTCAAAATATAGAATCTAGATCTTTAATAATTCTGGACCTACATTATTAAAACAACACATGTAAGATTACCAATTAAACTGAATTACATCTTCTTTTGAATTTTATAATCTTATTCACAAGATATTAGCTTGTTAAAAGTTTACAATGGCCGTTTTCTAATGGGGCTCATCGTGAAATATTTACCAGACAATTAATGACAACATTGAAGAAGAAAGTTAGCGAAAATGGTTGTTATTTGGACAAAGAAAAAGATTTTCGAAGAATAAAGGAATATTGTAAACTTTTCTGAGACTTTAGGAGACAAAAATAGGGATACGTCCAATGGAATTTTTGCATCAAGGTTTTTTTTAAACAATGTCTACAATACTCACTTGTTAGCGTTCCTATTCGCCAGTTCCACCATAAGAAAGCCAGCTCGAAGCTGCATCATCATGATAAGGCGTTTGAGCAGCTCCAACCAAGCTTTCTTGGTCTCCAATATAGTTTGACCCCCCTTTTCTAAGCCCAAATGAGGGTAGGGTGGATATTCGGTCTAGAAAATAAGAATAGTGTCACTAAAACCAACTCACTAAAATTATTAATGCAAATTAGATTTTGATTGCCACGCTTTCGTGCTGTAACTACTCAACCGACCACAGTTTAATTGTAATGGGGGCTAACGGGACAACTTCTAGACATACAGCCAAAACAATAAGATTTTTGTACGTATACAGTGCTGGTGTAGGTGCTAGCAAAATTCAGCTTATAAAGAATATCATCGTACTAATGTCAAATTAAACAAAATACTTCTTGGAACATCTAGGAGGATGATGAAGGATGAGGATGTTTACTTTTATCAATCAGCTCTCAGAAGCTTTCTTTAGAATTGAACCACCCCATATCTTCCCGAGGGTGCCGTTTGAGCTGGCTAAGAAACAAACATAAACGAAGATCCTACATCACTTATCCTTACGGTATCAGAAATCCCACCAGCACGCAGTCCCAAGGAGTGTAGATGTCAGGCGGAGTTTTGCCAAATAAAAGAAACGAAATAAAAAAAGAGAAGATTTACTCTTGCAGGTGGATAAACATGCTTTCGAAAGTGAATCTTATAAAATTCTGCACGATATGGTTGACGGTGACGTTGTGAATAAATTAGTCAACTGGTTCTTACCTCGAATATTTCAAACTGGACGATCTTGACTCCCGACACCGTCCTAGCGCATTGTTGCACTACGACCGCGGCCTGAGACAAACATACATTCTAAGTACAATGTTTAACATTATAAATAAATTATATTTCCAAATGGTCTCAATTAAACCATTTTTATCTTGATGATAACTTAATAGAACCCAAAATATTCAGTCATGTTTTAGAGGGATATGGACAATATTATTCCAATAAATAAATGCAAAATATGTTTTATCAATTCATTATCAGTAATACTTATCACAATTAGTATTAAAGATTTAAAACAATAGTAGAAATACGTCACAGATAATATATTATGTATATTTCATGTTTACAGTGCTATTGATTATTTCGCAATATCGTTCACGGCCTCCGTGGCGCAATTGGCTAGCGCGTTCGGCTGTTAACCGAAAGGTTGGTGGTTCGAGCCCACCCGGGGGCGCTTTTTTTGTTAAAATTATATTTTGTTTATCTTTCCCTATATTATCGAGTATTGTATTAAAACCGGACATAAACAAACATTCTAAATAATTTAACATATTTTTTTTATTTAAAATACCCCTATTTTGGTTATGTGATATGAAACTTTAATAAATTAAAAATAATCATTGCACTAAATAATAATAAAATAGCAAATAACCTTTTTCGCGATATCTTCAGTTACGACGCTATTCAAACTTGGACAAAAGTATCGACTCCTGGCCAGCAGGATGAAGGCGTTTCTTAAATCTTCAGCGAAACCATCATACACCCTAGAGACAGACAAACACATAAATGATTCCAGCTGCAAATATTTTACTCAACCTGTAAGAAAATATCTAGATGAAATCATGTAATTTGGTCCCATTTATTTTGTAACAGACCAGAGTCCAGGTGTAGCCAATTGAGAACGACTTATAAAACAAATCATGGCTGCGTTTCGTAAACCTGAATTAGGTTTATTAACTATATTTATTCCTATCTGTTTATCATCTGTGTAGTTGTAAAATATGTCTTCTATAACATTGTTCTAAATCGCAAATTAAATATTAGTAAATCATTAATTACTCGTATAATTCTTGCGCAAGTCGCCTCAACTCTCTCCCAGTTGCCAACGCGGTCCACTTCATCAGTTTTCTGCCAAGGAACGCCAGATGTAGTCTGTTCCTCATCTGCTGTAACGCCACCAGCGAAGGCATGCACGGGTATCGCGTGACGCCAAAAGTGTTTTCTTCCTCTTCTGTGAAAATAACACTTATTATATTATATATTATATATTATGTAACTATATATTTATCAACGAGATCGAGCGCAGATACTTCCAGAACAAAGACAAACACTGCTGATACTCCAGGAGGTTGTGGGTACGCCAAACTATTGTCCACCAAATATGATAATTCAAATGCTGGAATCTGTCACATCTGTCCATACTTTAGAGCACTCACCGTCATCGTCCTTGAACATCTTGGCAGATCAATTGAATTCCAATCCCACTATAGGCAAGACTCTTTTAATGTTATATTATTCCATTGTACGCTCCGCACTCAACATTTTTGTTGTTTTTAAACTATTTCATTTGTATTTATAATTCTGCTACATATTTTTATTTTATTGAACACCCATGATTGATATTCATCATTTTTTTGTTTGTTTCTGACAGAAGATTTGGTTTTATTCCTTGACAGGTTTTACATGCGTACTTCTTAGGATTTAATAAATCTCATTTTATTGTTGGATCATTTGACTATTGAACTCCCCTCTTGTCTGGTTCAAAGCACTGACAAAAAACCACTTAACTTCTTGCATAATTTACTGTGATATTTTGATACTACTGAAGTAGGTATAAGAAGTCCAACAAACATAAAATCTGGAATCTTACAGAATAATAGCCACACAAAAAAATATAATAATAAACAAGTATATGCTAGGTTAGGAAGATCTTGCAGACAGATGATCCGCAATTAGAACTATTTTCTTGGTCAAATGTATTATTTAATTTTATTTTATTTCATTTGGCCTTAATTACAAAAATCGTCTAATTGTCTACAAAATGTTAAGCTCTTCACGATCAAGACGATAATTGAGGCAATTCATCACGACCACTTACGAATTTAAGCTTTGATAAAAGGTATAATTAGTTTAAACGCTTCTACGGCGCTTTCAAGTTTGTAAAGTATGAAAAACATGTTAAAAACAAGTATGTATGCTTTGTTTAACTTGAATATTTGATTATAAAAATATATATTTAAATGTGTATATTACCTTACAGGTTTAGATGTGTTAATACCTTTACACCTTCAATTATAAGAACCATTGACCTAATTCATAATTACCGGCGATTTATAGAATAACACCATTGAACGAGTCCCTTTGAACAGGTTCATTTTACAAATTAATTGTGAAGGCATCCCATACTTGAATGGTGAATCTTACACAGGTCAGGTGTGCACAGAGAAGTTCGTACAGGTTTTAATTTGAATGTTTTTCTCATCGGAAAATAAAATATTATTTTCGTTATAAACTTTCAAAGCGTAACAGATAAAAAAACATCAATGTGCTTTAAATTTAAAAACTTTTTATATTAACCTCTTGGATGAATACTAGGAATACATTTCTTTTTTGTAATATTTAAAAAAAAAAGGACAGAAAATCTGAATTTATAGATAACTGTTTTCCGCTTGAAAGAAAATGATTTTTATATTTGAACAGAGTGTTAATTGGCAGACAATAATTATAATTAATTTTAATGAATATTATTATATGTCATCACGCCTCTGGAGTGTATATTAAATTGGATCTTTACAATCGCAGCAGGATTGAAAAAGAAAAGAGGTGTGAATGAGGGTTCCATCTTTGTTCTAATATAATAGGCATTATAGACTTTTAACACGCACGGCAGCCATTTTGTCTGAGCCGCGAACCGACATTTTGTGAAACGTCCCGTGATATTTTTACATGTAAAATGTATATGGGGTAGATCAAGGTATTTTGGACGTGATTTCTTATGATTTGCGACGGGGAATATATTATAGATTGGAGAGTACTTTTGTTTTTCAAGTGTAGGGTGTATTTGAATGCGATGAGTGAATGGTATTTGGTTTTATATTTGGTTTTATCATTTATGTGTTAAAGATAATATTAATACAAAATGACTTATCTACTATTACTAGCCATGGTTTTAAATGTTTTGGTCAATCATTATTGTCTCGAATAAACAGATCCGCTTTTACTCATCTTTCTTTTTTTAGAATAAATAATTACAACCGTAAAGGTTTGAATGAAGTAAGTCCTACACCTTGAGAGCCCTATAAAAAGATTTCTTTTGCTTCTAGCGGTGTTCTACTATTTAGAAATATTACCAAAATATATTATACCTTCAAAATTGCCTTTTAGGGTCTTAATTTAGAGGGAAAAGTATTACCAACTGCGTTAGTCCATGTTTATTAAATGTTTGTATTTTTCAACAAAATATGTCATTTATATGCTGTGTTGTTTTATTCAATCTTGACGTCCATCAAAACTTTAAGCTGCTTTGTACAAAATATACTTCTATAGTTAATATAATCTCATTATATATATTAACTTAACAAAAAAGAATTTACTCTTCAAACTGCTGAATCTTTACGTCAACTGCTGAAATCTATTGAACGAGGGAGACAGCACTATTCATACTAACGTGTCAATAAATATGGAGTTTTATACAATGAAGTTTTACTATTAAGTTAGCCTTTTAATTTTGCGATACGGTTTGATCACGAAATATCAAATTATCACAATAAAATCGCGCTTTAAATTCAGCAATAATATTCGTACAAGATTGATTAAGATATCTTGCATTATAAGTGTTTATTCCCAATTCTAGTATATTAAAAACACAACTAACTTACCTTTCGTAGTCGGTAAAGTTATTGATTTTTACGGCAATGTAGCCCTATGAGTGACGCCACGCCTCCACGCCGCACTCACTCGAGAAATGTGGCAAAAAATATTATTTCAGTGTCTTGGGTTCCGTATACATTTTTATTTTTATTTGACATTTGACTAATTTATGTTATAGTTCAGTTTATTGTCTCTATAATATGAGATTCAGCTCAGCGTCTTCAAAGCCGGTGCGTCGTTAAGATTATTATTTTTGACTCTTTCTTTCTCATTCTCTTTCTTTCTTTTTAACTCTGCAACGAACAGAACAGTTGTTTCCAGATTGTTCTCCACGTTGAAACATCATTAAAGCTAACAACTTGAGATAACGAAAAATAATAACTCTTTATTTATAGCATTTTTCGCCAATGTGTAAAATGTTTATCATGGTATGTACTTTGTTTTCTAAAAAAAAATATCATGTATCCTACTAATTTTATAATTGTTAAAATTCGTATATTTGGATGTTCGTTCATCAGTTTAAAAACGTTTCTTGAATGACTTGTATGGAACAGATGACGGACAGACCATGGATATATTCAAAAACTGTTGCTGTCTGTTTTGATATATTTTTTTTTATTTAATAGTTTTTAACTTTATTTCCAAACACAAGCGGCGCCACGTAGAATACAATAATTAAATAAAAAAAAATACTTCCATTTTTTTTTTGTGTTCAGGTATAATTTTACATGTAGAAAAATTTCAATGAACAGCAAACTATTGTGTTATGAATTCAATTGATTCCAACGTCAAATAAAATTAATTAAATGGCTCCTATATTTCTTTACGGAACCCTAGAAACAAGAGAAGTGCGTGTCGCAAACGCATTGAGGTAGGTCTTGACGTTCCTTCCCTTTTCACCCTATTTAATACTATAATATTTCATATAGCACCTTGATTATATACAATTATATAAAATAAAAATATATAACCAACTTTTATTTTAATAAACGACAACTTTTTTTTTTTAATAAATATATTTTTTTTAATAATATATCTTTATTTACAGACATTCTTAGAAATTAAGTAAACAAAATAACAACTTATTGTCAACATAAATGTTAAAATTGAATAAATATTAATCCATATTATCTTCCTATTCATAAAGCACAGAATTCCCACAAAACAAAAACGTCAACTTTAGCTTTGACAGCGTCACCGGGCGCGGCCATTTTATATGTAAAATCCATCAAAACAAGCTAAAATACGGTTTCCAGTTTTAAAACAGTTGTCGCAATGGAGTTTTAAAACTAATAACTAAACTGTCTGTCTGTCTGGCTTCGTGTTAGTTCATAATCATTGGACACGCCCGCCATATGCCAGCATGGCACAAGCATGTTAGATATTTTCTCTCTAGCCTTAAAAACAAATAGGAAAAATCTATTTGAGCATTTTAATGTAATGTAGACTACCATCTGGTTTATTTGCTAAAAGAATTTGATTGCAACTTTGCTGCGTTCCGCATTCATTTTGTTTGTTAAAGTTATTTTAAAGTCTGTATATTTTAAAGATTGTCCCTGTAACCTGCCACGAAAAAAGGTTTATAGCTTCCCACATTAACTACAATTATATAATTTAAATAGAACGACAAGTTGAAGTATTTATAATCTGTAAACTTAAAAACAAAGGAGCCCGTCTAATATAATTTTATGCAAAATATGAAACATTCATACATCATAAATTAAAATGATTTTTGATGAGATCCTTTGAAAGACAAGACGATCTTTATTCTTGACATATTTTCATTTACTTCAAAGACGTATATAAGGGGACAACCCTAGCTCGCCTAGGCTAGGGGAAGGCTAGACAACCCTTACGCCATACATATTCTAATTGCATCTAAATTTGTATTAATTGTAGCAAAGAATGTTTCGTGTATTATGTCATCTGTTTGAGAACTACAGATTATAAATAAAATTATAATTAATGTTTGGTTTAATATTAAGTTAACAGATATTTGAAGTCAGCTTGGTTTGCAGTCAAAATTATTTTCAATTCAGTATTTTCTGGAAATATTTATATATTTGTAGTTAATATCTATCCAAAGTAAACTTTTGCATGAAAACGTTCGACGTGGCATGAATTATATGACATGTGATGACGAGGAATCAAGAACAGGTGAGGAGAGAGATGAAGCATGAATATGAAAAGGCTGTAAGAAAAAAATGAGACTGAAAAATCAAAATAATATTCAAGTCAGTTCGCATTCGGTCATCAAACATTCCACGCGTTCTCACCTGTCATTCAATTCTATCAAGTATTTTATAAAAAGAAAATATAACCATACAACAAGCAGTGTATTATCATTAAATGTCATCTTGTTAAGTGTATGAGCTAGCAAATGCCCGTACAAGAACACTGAGTGTTAGTTCTGACATGGCGGCAAATAGTGTGCCAACCGACACGCTGAGCTAAGTCCAAATGAATGAAGAAGGAGGTGAAACAAAAAAATAAAACACACAATATTATCATTCGAAAATGACGAACTTCAATAAGAACTTACATCACCATTTTAGGGATGGTCGAATTATTCTGTAAGATCAAGCCGCTGACGCAAAACATGAGTTTTGAGCTGAGATCGCGTCTAAAGCCGACCTTATAAAGTGAGTTCAAGATATAGTGGTCTTTATTGTAGAAATAAAAAAAATCCTTGGTACAGGTATTTATAAATATTCTATAAGCTTAAAATCCCAGATCCTGACTGCGATACCTGTAGCTTAAGTATTTAGTCCGCCAATAAATGTTGCAATTAAAAAAAAACAAAAGTACATTTGCATTTGGAATCTGTCATTTTTGTATTAATTAATTGTTCCTGATTTAAGCGCCAATAATTGTTAAAAATTTGTGCCACTAAATTGGAGATAGTATGGGTTGTAAAATGAACCCAATTGCTGTGTTAGTATTATACAAGGTAGGTTTGGAGCCAAATGCAATTTTTGAAACTCTCTAGTGTTCCTACGAAAAAGGCCATGAAAGCAATGAAGGAAAGAATTCGAAGAAATCCTCTCCGAAAGCAAAAGATTTTATTTTTTTAAATGAATATTACATTAGCACCTAGAAACATGTCACATATTTGAAAAGTTGATTTAGTACTATTTACCTGATAATTAAAAAATAATAGGCATGTAAAACTAAAACCACTTCTCAAGTCGCACGTAAATTTTGATTAATAAAATTCACTGATAATACTTTTTATTTACTTCCAAGCAATTTTATAATAAATTTATATTGTATTTGTATGTAATATTAAAAAAGAACGTCAGTTGGTAGAGTATGGAGTATCACGGATATTATTTGACTTCTTTGGTGGGGTATTAGCTATCGAGGAGTGAATGAGCCATATTTTTGTGAAAATAGTGTCAAAACATCGACATAAGATACTATTCTGGTTTCATTAAACATCTTAACAGCACCAGGTTCCATAATCAAGAATGGTCCTTTCCACAAGACTTAGCACTGGGTCATAAAGCTCCATCCACCCAGACGTGATTGGAAACCCAACGTTTTCATCTTCATCAAAGCTAAATCATCATTACCTAATCCACGATCTTAATGCGCTGGATTCTGATTAATTTTAGAGAGTCCATAAAATAATCCATAAGATTGGCGGTGAGGAATTTTCCCAAGGAGAGAGTACGTGTTTCTAGTCTGGCATTAACATTTAAAGGAATGTATTTAAGGAAATGAGGAGAATTTACAATGTATTGAGACTAACGTACATTAAATTAATAAATCTTTTATTAAAGTTGTTTAGTATAGCAACACATATTTATCTATATTCAAATCAACGATAAACCTAACATATCATTACTTTTTACAATATTAACTTTTACATAAGATGGTAAAAAATCGAATATGTCACAGAAGAGACAAAAGTTTTTTTTTTAATTTTAGTCATGACCATGGATACAAGTCATTCAGCCGAAGAGCCAAACGTATTCTTCATTATTGCCAGATTAAAACATCAACATCATTAAATAATATAAATAAATAGATCCAGCAGTACGAGCTATTTACGTCAAAACAGGCAGCCTATAGGTAACCTAAAACTGATCTAAGTTCGTGTGAAGACAGACCAGCACCCAAGTTAGACAAAACTTCAAGTTCTAAGATCCAGAAAGTTTGACGGCTACCAGAATATTATATTGCCACCAAACTTCTTGACTTCATCGAACTTTAGTGTTAAATGAACCATTAATTAAATAAAACACAGTAAATATTTACAAATAAATGTTTATTTTCACTTTATTCGTAAGTCTGTAATCATGATCTATTTCTGAACTGTAAGTTTATCAATCAAGGCTTGCATCCCGGTTTTTTACTATCCTATCCCTACTGATGCATGATATAATTTATTTTCAAACTCTTTCAACTTGTAAGTCCCTGCGTTCTGAAATTGTTTTTTTTCATAACGGATTGTAGATTAATCAAAATCGTCTTAAATCATTAATTATATTAAATTAATGGGTATATGTCCTTAATAATTGTCCTCCATAAGCAGCCATTACCTCGTACTTACTAGGGCGTTATCGTTCTGAGGATACAAATTTATTATTACAATTTTATTATTCTTGCCTATTTTGACACGACGGCTTATTTCCGTTTCTGGACGTATTTATTGCAATGAAAGCCTTTAAAATTAGGGCAAAACAAAATATCAAAATATTATTATTATTTTTTCAAAACATAACATAATCTATATATATAAACAAAAAACTAATATTAAATAATTGAAAACCTATTATTATTAATTTACTTATAATACGTAATGAATTAGAATACTTGCCGTCATTCTGATATTTTCAATTTCTGGTGGAGGCAGCATTCATTTTCATTACGATTATGAAGATTAATTGAACATTATTTGGAATTCATCTTAATGTGGCCAAACCTGGTTCACCTCATTTCACTGAGACTACATCTAGGTATGCGAGCTCACTAAACTGTGATTATACGCACGCTCTTATACGGCCAGAGACCTCGGGAGCACAGAGCTAGGAACACACAGACACGCCACGGGAATAGGGGTCAATGGGGGTGGAATAAATAATAGTAGTAAGAAAATACGTTAATTGTTCTTCATTTATATATGTCAACAAATTGTATGTTATTGACCAGATGAAGTGAAAATAACAATTACAGATAACACCAAGATTAAGGTCTGATGACTCTTGCAAAACTTTAACGCCATTAAGGACAATTTATAGAGTTCTATAAGCTTATAATTACTGGTTAGATGGCCGTAATATAAGGACAGCTTAAGAAATTTACAACCCGTAGACAAACTTTGCACACTGTTTGTGTTAGTTTTTGTCTCTGTCAGTTTCAAATGTTAACAGCTCTGTGGTCCTCTTTGATCACACTAGGGGAGGCCTAGGCACACACTTTTATACTTAAATTAGACCACACGGTTGCATTAATGCGATATGCGGAACCCGATTATGTACTGAAAAAGCTAACATCATCACTCGTAGAAATACAGCCTCTATTATTTAAAGTGTAAGTGCGATGATGCCGTGAGAATTCGAGTTTGTTAGTAAGTTTTTTACGCATCGTCAGTAATTACATTACTTTGTAAGGGTAGTTTCAATAGATGCGTAACAAACATACGTACATATTTATAAAACAGATACTCCATAGTCATGGCTGCAAAGAAAGATGTGGATGGAATATTAATGTCAGGTAAAGAGGAATTTCGTTACATTTCGCTGATACCATACCATAGACTTCACTCATTTTTTTTTCATTCCGATTTAAGTTTATGTGAAAGGAGAAAAAAAGTACTACTTTTTTTTCATTAATTACATATTTTTTTCGATTACGGTTTCTGACAAGGTTTTTATCTAAAGTCTTTATATATTTATTGTCTATTGATTATCAGTAATTGAAAAAACAGTTTTCGTTTGTTTTTTCAGAATACACAATTACTTATATCAATAAAAAACACTAATTACCTACTTACATAACTTTTTAAATAAATATACAGTGAAAAATTCATCAACACGACCGAACCTCGAGAATGCGACCTCTTGGATAGCGCTTCCGCCCCATAGACCGCAGGTTCGAGTTCAGCTCGTGTTGAGGAATTTAAAGATATCTAATTATAAAAAATGGTTATAAACATGACATGAAATGACATGAATCATGAAAGATTTATTGCAAGGTTTTATATAATCGACCAACAATCATTAATGTTATAAATAAAAAAAACACCAAATTATAAAACATTAAATAATCATTTCAAGTTACGCAAACGTTCAAACATTGCCACAGAAGTTACCCCAAAAAAGGGGAATAAAAGCGTTAACTGGCAACATTTACATATAATATTACTTATATAGGATTTATAGCGGGAAAAACTTGACGCATTTTCTCAACAGTGAGATTTTCTTGCGTTGAATGACTTTATATTACGAGTATACTACCGCTTCACGAGCTGAGCGCTTTTCAGATTATTTTACATGTACGAGCAGACTGCCTCAAAGTTTACATTGTGAATAAATATGTAGGTTTTCTTGTCTATGGTAAATCTAGATTTGAAAGGGTTAATTGCGTGCTTGGAATGAAAGAGAAATAAATGAGGGTAGTTGTCTGCAACGTTTGAGTTTGTATAATGCAAATGTTATTTTATTAAATTATACTTGTTTTAAGTTAATTTGTTAATAAAATGGGTTTATTTATTAATGATTAATGAGAATGAAGTAGAGTTGGTTTAAAATTTGATGTTATTCATCTGTGTCAAGTTGACACTTGACTCAGATAACAACATAACTCGGAGATAATAGTATTTTTTTTGTACTTACGGAATTTAAAGTACTACTATAAGTTGAGCTCTACTTGTGAATACAGATCTAGGTTAGAGGTCTCAGCTTAAATTGTAGGATTGGATCTTATATAAATATATGTAGAGGAGGAAGATTCCTTGTTTAAGAAATATGTATTTAAAATTAACTGCAGAATAGTTTTCGTACATAATGGTATTTGGTTTCTATTCGTAAACGGATGGACGGATGAATTTGGAGTCGCTCTAATAGAGTCTGACGTTTTATAACAGAAAAAAAATATATACTCGATTTAATACATGTTACTTATTATTAATATTCGTATGTATGTTTGTCTTTATGTTAATATTAATTATGTACTCTCAACTTAGAACTTTATTTATTTAGTTAAATCTAGATAAAATTGCTATTTCCCTCGCTCTATTATATTTACTAACAATATAAGTCTCAAGCTTAATCCAGGTTAGTAAAATCTTTTAAAGAATTTCAAAATATCCTTTAATTTGTCTGACGAGTCATCCTTCTACAATTTTCAAAGGATTTTCCAAGAAATAACAGTGACCTGCTTTTAAATGTAAAGATATTCTTGCAAAGTGACAATACATAAAATAAGCTTAACAATTTTGAAACCGTTGAAAAAATCTGTTCCCAATTATTATTTTATAAAGTAAATTACACAACGACGTGAAAAATAATCTCGTAGTCGTATTAATAAGATATTTCTGAACATTTTAAAATATAAAAGTAATTAAATCTAAAACATAGACCAATCCGTTAGAATATTAATACAAACTGACTGTTCATTCATTTTTTTCAATCATCTAGCCAGTGTGACGTCATCCAGCCAGCCCTTATTTTTTTTATTTAGACTATTTCGCTCTCTCTCTTTCTCTTCCTCTCTTTCTCTCCCTCTCTTTCTCTCCCTCTCTCTCTCTCTATCTGTGGACTAAGTCTAATAAGGAACAAATATTTTAAAATTTATTAATATAAACATTACTAAGATCACCAATACTCTTTTAAAAATCGAATGTGAGAATAATATTCTTTGATTCCCTAATTCGATCTCTAGCAACGAATGTCCTTCTTTAATTTATGTGGACGGAGTCACTGAAAACAGCTAGTTAATTACAATGTGTCTTTAAAAGTTTAGTTAAAAAATATTTTCTATCCTTTTCTATCTTTCCTTTTTTAAAATTTTCTATCCTTGCTTATCATACCTTAAATCTTGCCTCCATCTGTTATATTTATTGCTTTCGTTTATTTTTTAATCTGTGAGTTAAGTTGATTTTTATACCTTACTTATAATTTCTTTATTTCCTACTATTTTATTTTATTATTGTATTCTTTTTTTATTATATTTATATTTGTATTTCTGTTATTTTTGTTTTTGTTTTGTTTTTCACGCACCCTTATTTGTTCTCTATTTATTTCAGGGAGGGTTTTGTACAAATAAATAAATAAATATACATATATTTCTTAAAAATAGTTTTATTTTGTCTGTGTACCCGATAGCTCAGTCAGAGCAGTGGCTTGCAAGAAGGGACGGGTTCATGGTACACTTCTTTTTAATTTTCAATAACATAGATAAAAATAGTTAGTAGTTTATTTTTTAATTCTTACAAATTAATTGTCAAACAAATCATATTATGAATTCACTGCCACGTTTATTTTGTACTGTAAGTTAATCTCGTTTCCCTTTAGGTAAAACTCAATTGCTAATCAACTCTAACCCAAAGAAACTAATTTAAAAGTACGTTGGTTCGATACAAACAAATATAAAACAATTTCAATAGTCCATGTTTATATTTGTTGTCGCGACCCTTGGTCAAGCGTAGGTTTATTTAAAAACATCGCAATGGCTGCCCAAAAGTGTCATGGAGTTTTCATGTTTAAATCTATAACAATAAGGAATATTTTACGTGGCAACACCAATTGTTAAATATAAAATGAACTAAGAGCAACCCCATGTAATTGAGCATAGACAATGGAGTATTATTTTTTGTATACCAAGTGCTAGCCAACGTCCGAGCCAATAAAATCGAAATAAGAATATTTTAAATAGAACCTACATTTTAGGAACAATATTCAAATTTTGTAAAAAGCAAATTAACTCCCAATTATTAATCTATAATTAGCAAATTAATTTTTTTTATTGAATAATCTTCAATTATGACATTTAATTATGTTAATGACATTTGAAAAATGTTAAAAAAACAAAGGTTTATTTTTTCTTAAAAAAGTATATTTTTAATAAAGAACAATAATATTAATTTCTGTACACATATTTTCATAATTTAATCTTTGATACCGGACCTCAAACAACAGGGGCAAAGAAATTAATTATTAAAACCTATTCATATTTCTACGTCGAGGGTACTCCATGATGTACGCACTCTGGACGCAGCTGCACTAAAATCTCATGACAAGAACCTAGGGCAATGTTTAGTTTTAAAAAGTTAAAACTAAATAGTTTTAATCATAGCTCCGCTGAATGTTCGAATTAAAAAGAAAGAAAACCATAGACAAAACAATTCATGTCACATTATTTGATTATTGTTCTGTTTTTTACAAGCATTTATTTAGTTTCACATGCCCCAGTCTTTTGTTAGTAATAAAGTTAGTTAAATCAAAGCTATATTTCACCCACTTCCCAGTGTTCGATTGAGCTGAAATGTGGCATCTGTCTTAATAACGCGTCTCAATCATATAAACTTAGTTTTCTTGTCAATCCAATATGGCCGCCGTAACAAAATGGCGGCATACATATTTCATCAATGTAACACGCTCTTATTTATAAAAAAATGTGTCTGATATAAGAACGCAAATATTTAATAATACATCGGGTTTAATTTTTTTTTTACTTTTTGCTTCTTTTTTTTAAGAAATGGTAAAAACTTGTTTTTAAAAAGTTTTTTTTCTTTCATTCTAAGTAATTTCATTATAGTGCTTCTACAAGAGTTTTCAGAATCCCATTTTTATAGGCATATAAATACAACAGAAATACAAGTTTATATATTAAAAAAAAAAAGATAAATAAAAAAAACACTTAACATAATTCTAGACCCCAACTAACATATCCTTATCTGAACATTCTCAAGTTCTTCCCTAATAGTTTATTAGATATTTTTAAAATTCCCAGATTATTAAAATATTAATTTTCTGTACAAAATCAGTCAGAAAATAAGCTATCAACACACCCATTAATAACTGACAATTAATTTTGCATGAAAATACAAAAATATTACTATCACTATTGTTTAATAGATAAAATGGACAGATTTTTTAATATATATTACACATTTAAATATAGAATTCATGAATTAACTTTTGAAATGTGTTTCAAAAGCTATTCGTACAGATAACTAATGAACGTCAAAACACATGTGCGGTTTTTATGAAATGGATGTACAGAAAAGACAAAATACTCTTTTAAAATTGGTAGGTTAAAAGCCGTCAAGCTGAAAAGTAATTAATTAGTTGAAACCGCTACTAAAGTGGGTGGAGATGGTCCAAGTTAAGAGCGATTTGATGTTTTTTTATTATTTTATGGTATTTTTTTTTTGTGACATCGAAATAACAAATGTTCATTAAATTTAAATTAATATTATTTAACATGAATTTTAATTGTTTAAATATTATATCTTTAAACGTTTTTTATAATTTTGAATCACAAGTTAGGAATAAACAATATTTTAATACAGATTAAGTATATATTATTGAACAATACACTAATATAGTTTTTAGCACTAGTATAGTTTCAATATCTTATTTATCTAGTTGGTTGGTACGAATATTTTAATACTTCAATAACGAAATAGCAGTTTAGCTTGAATGACGTCATTCGTGGATGGATTTCTCGTAATCTCAGATAGGTCTATCCATTGCGACAGTTAGGTACTTGGAAGATAGAAGATAAAAGGTATTTTCACAAAATTAAGCACCAAATATAGCCTTTTTGAATGGCAATATATATTTACTGTTAGCAAGCTCTGATTTCTTGATGAATAACACGCGAAATTAGATCTTCTTTTCAGTATGTAATATTGTTTATATTTTTTTATCCTTTAATGATTATGAGATGTATTTTAGATATAAAAAATACTTGTTATCAACTGAACATTCTTTGTTAATTTTCGCAGATGAAAGATTCCGTAGAAATGATTCTATATTTAAAACTAATAGTTGACTTGAGCTGATATTATAGGTTATGTGTTATAACTTTAAATTATATACTTTTATACACAAACCCGTACTTGTTTAGTTTTATTGTAAATATAAATCAATCCATTTATTGTGCTGTAGTGAGGAAATTTATCAGATATTTTTAACATGGACTCGCATCATAAACTAATATCACAATAAATTCAATACATTTTTATTCCGTCCTTTTGTTGTATTGTAATTATGGTTCAGACAGTTTTACATTATTTTTTTTCGAAAATCAAGTCTAAGGTAAAAAAGTATCCTTTATATAAACTAGTTCCAGATAGAACTAAACCAAATGTCATCAAAATCTGTCTATTTGTATTAGTGGGATATGCGAACAAACAATTTATTGCGAACAAACCATTGTTTTGAAAACAGTGTTGTTTTTAAAAATTTAGTTATGATTTTTGTATATTTTATTTATATGTATATATGTACAGACTTGGTTTCGTTACTATATTATTATACGTAAGGAGGTTAAAGCTTAAAACCTCTTTTAACTTGGACTGAAAAAGTATATCAAGTGCCGATATATTGAGCACCGACGTGAGTCTAAATGGCAAATGAAATATCCACTTTACTGTAATGGAGTAAAATGTAGCACATTTATATTAATTTTCAATTAAACCTATCACTGGTCAGTATGATTCTTTATAAAATTAATGAGATCTATTTATTATTCTTGGTGTTTTCGTGTAAAATTCGAATCCATTGCAACGAATTACAAAGAAAAAATGTTTTATTTAAAAACGGAATGCGACTTTTATGTATTATGCCAGTAATAGTATAACCTTATTCCTAATAAAGAGGTTTGAATTACACATAAAAAAAAGAAAAAAAAAAGAAATCTTAATACACCAGCAATATACCGGTTACACGCCTAGGCAACACGCCCCATGTTTTCCTAGGCCGCCATTTTACATAGACAACTGTCATTTAATAGGGCAGGAATGACTTAGGCTTATAACACATCGAGGATGATATATTTTTGTAAAAAATAGATTGCAGGGATTTTATAATTATAAAATTGAAAAAGGTTTTTTAATTCAGATAGAAATATTATCTAGGATTTAAATACACGTCCATTGCGTTTAATTCCGAAGTTCTAATACCTTAACCAAAATAATTAAGTGTCATACGTCATCGTCCATTTTGAAAAAAAAAATCCACATATATCAAAACAACTTTTCCATCTCAATGAGTGTGTTCCTACCTTAACCATAATGCTGTAAAAAAATCTACAGTGGGGTAGAGTTCAATAAACTTTGATACATAGGAACTAGTACTACATAGGGGTGTTAGAGCATAATCTATTGTGACAATTGTTCTAACTGTACAAAGCTCTTTGAGACCAGGATATTAAAAAGGTGTGAATGTGGGAATTTCTTATGATATTCGATGCCTCGTATTGTTGTATAGTTATTATATTGAAAAGAGATGAAATGAATACAGATTCTGTAAAAACGCTTTCAAAAATCGTTAGGATATTGACGTTTCTGTACTTTTATTTCGTGATAGACATTTTAAGAATTTTTATGACTATTAAAATAGAATCGATAAAGTTTTTATATTTGTCTGTCTATACGTCTTTTTGTTTTAACAGGCCAATCTTTGATTTGGGTGAACAGTTTTTTACTAGACTTCAAGGATATCAGATTATTTAAGATCACATTTTATGTCCAAAAACTAGAATGAAACTTGACAACTTGGACAACTACCGCGTTATACATATTCACTGGAACTAATATACGATCCGAGATTGAAAGCTACTTTAAATGGCTTCCTTTTAGCTCAACCCACAATACGGTTATTATCAGTGATTATTCAAGAACTTAATTGTAATTTCAATCTTTAGTGGCTAAATAATAATAATCTTGGATCAGGATTGATTATTAATTTTGATCGACAATCTATCCTTGATAACTATTTCTGACTTTTCAGTATTTTAAACGTTGAAAACTATTTTAAATTATAATATTTTACAACATTATAATTTATAAAAGTATTTTTTTAATCGTTTAGATGTTTCTCTGAAAAGGTTTTAATGTTCTTCCGGTGCTCGAGTTAGAGATTCCCGCTATCTTGGCCCTTTTAGTCTGAATATAAAAAAAATATAAAGAGTTCTCAAGAAAAACGTCGCCTTTTCCTCAAGGACTTCGTAACGCGTAAAAGGATACAAAATGCACTTGGATCGGAGTTATCTGAAATGAAAATGTTTTTTCACATATTTTAAAAATAATAAAACTATATTTTTATCTCAAAGCATCACGTTAAAATCTATTTTCGGCATTTTACGATCAAAATTAATAATCGATCTTCAATCTAAGATTGAAGTGGGTAAGCATTTATTGTGAATGAATAAAGAAATAGCTTTTAAATTAACAAACTTTAGATCAGGATCAAATATTAATTTCAAATATCTATTTGTTACTAAATAGTACAAAGAAGTAAATCTAATAAAGTATTGTCAAATGACGACTATTTAATGCATGAATAGGTATATGTCAACTAAGTGACCTCTCGGAATATGTGTCAATAAATTTCGTATTTATTTTCCAAAACTTGTATTTATATAATATATATTTGTATGCGGATACTTTTTTGTATATAAAAAAATCAAATTATGTTTAGAAAAAAAAAATCGCATTAATCTCATCGTCAAACTTTTATTAAATTTACATTTTTATAAATCTGATCAATATTTATAACAAGGGACGATAAAAATAAAAACTCCTTTTGTACTAATATTACATATATGAGAGTTTGTGCGGTTGTTCGTCGATCATACAAAAAGTACTGAATGGATGAAATTTACATAGATTGACTTTTTCCCCCTTTTTTTAAAAGTTGTAGCATCGATAGTATTTGAACAGCAGTTCTCGTGATTTCGTGTATTGAGTATGAAATAAAGTTTTTTTTAACAAATAATATAGCAATCACAGCGCCACCTATCGGGTTGAGTGAGTTTTCGTTTTTGTCACTAAATCAACATATACTGTGTTAACAATATTGGTCTGTTTGAATTTTGTATAATTATAAAGATGTCGGTTTTATGTTAGTTTGTAGGATTAACTCCGGAACTACAGCATATATTCCAAATATATTTTTTATTTAAAAGGTACATATTACAGATGAACTTATGCTATATACTAGGACACTCAGAAAGTATTCACTAAAGAAATAAAAAAATCTATAGACTATGACTTTTTATGAGACAATTTCAAAGAACTCTCCACCAGCGTCTATTCAAAGTTTCATGCGTCGGAATTAATTTTTAAGGCAAATTTTCCACTCTAAAACAAATATTTTCAACGATCTTCTCGAACGCAGCTAACATCTTCTAACGATGAACTGTATCCTCTTGAGCTGGATTTTAATTTTATGGAACATAAAGAAGAACAATCACGGAATCAAAGCAGGTTTGTAAAAGGAATAACCCAAAAATGATAACAGTGTGGTTTTTGGAAAGTTCCTCATCTTGATCAAAAGGCAACAGTGGAGCTGGAGTGAAAGGCTTCGGATTCCAGTCGGTAGCAGCAGCAAAAACTTCTGGAAAGCGTTTGGTAGTTCATCTTTGCCTTGATGCTGCGTTGGTTGATTACTAAGTACCCCGCGGAGAAACAGACATACAATTATCTGGAACTTTATTTCTAGATCATATTGATGAGTCCAATATTCGATATTTCTCATTACATCTCAAGCACGGCGAGAAGAACCAGCCTTGAATATATCTATCTAAATATTATGACACAATCCACGAGAGCTGCTTCAGAGCGTCCCTGATAATGTTGGAGACATAGCATGTGACATTCCTCCTCACGTAAAAGAGGTTGAGGTCTGCACTTTGAGCTGAATCTCCTCGTAATTACTAGTGAAGTAATTCTTCGGTAGCGACCGCAGTTAAACTCGTCAGACGTACACAGTTACATTAAAATAAGCCCTGTCCATAAAATCTAGATGAAGTCGATCAAAAGATTCGTCAGGTTAGAAATGGGACTTCAATTCGTAAATAAGCATTGTATGTTAATGTAACTGACGCGGATCCTTGCTTCTATGAATAGTTTCATAAACCAAGCAAAAATAGAGCATTCAAATTTGGAAGAAATATATTTTTACTTCAAATTTAGAACAAATATATATTTACTTCAAATTTGGAACAAATATACATTTACTTCAAATTTGGAACAAATATATTTTTACTTCAAATTTGGAACAAATATATATTTACTTCAAATTTGGAACAAATATATATTCACTTCAGATTTGGAACAAATATATTTTTGCTCCTATTAATTTCGTATACTAAATATCCTTTACTTCTGTTAGTTTATATGAACTTTAATGCCATATATATAAATATATAGCAAAAAATATATATATTGTGTAAATAAAACCTCTATAGATCAAGCCGCTTAGATGTTACTCGGACGGACACATTATATTATATATATATATATATATATATATATATATATATATATATAAAAATATAAATATATATTTTTTTAAAACCGGATCTCCCATTACAGATGCGTTTTTTCATTACTCTATTTTCTATATTTTCCATATTTTCTAATTACTTACATTTTGCTCGTGACATATTATGGGATTTGCGAATCAAGTTTCTAATATTCATAGTCGAGGTGCACTTTTTTGTTACAGATTCTTTTTTTATATTATGAATTATATAATTGGTGTTATATAATTTTATTCATGTAAATATATATTTTTGTCTATTTAGCGAATAATTTATAATTCGTCTTTAATCCAAAGAAATTTTTATTATTTTATTTTATTATTGTATAAAAGACAATTATTTAATCAGATTATTTGTTGTGAAAACCCTTGAAATTATTTTTTTAATATAAATAAAAATAAAATATTTTTTTTTACCTGAGTCTAATGTTTTTCCAACTATAAATAGGGCTGCTCGTGTATTTTTATGTGAAGGTACTGCTCTTTGACAGCACCCCAGTTCGATAGCGTAGGGTTGTCACTGATGACGGTTACTGATATTTAATATTTTATTACCTACCCTATAGTTTTATTATAGCAGGGCTAATATTTTAATTTGTATAGGATTTTTATTTTTATTACTTTTTTAATTTCTTGGATTTGAAAACTTTGTACATGTATTTAAAAAATATACGACACTTTTAGGCTTCTTAAAAAGTCCGTTTTTTTTAAGGTGCAAATAATCTTTTTTATTAACAATATTTTTTTTTGTAATCGACAACCCTAGACCTAGATTCCCCTAGGGCTGTAACAATAGCACCTCAGGGTAGTAATTAAAAAAAAACATACTAGGGCGTGAATTTTCACGCGCTCTCGACATATGTACGCATTTCATTTAAATACTATAGAAATACGATGAGATTTTAATTATACTTAATTATATTTTGATTTTTTTATCTGTGGCAGTACGCTCTGTGCCTTTGACTTTAAAATGCTGGCAGGTTACTGTGCAATTTAATATTTAACTTAAATGGCAACATATTTTTCTAAGCTCTTATTAATTACCAGTTGTGCCCTCGACTTTACCCGCGTTTACTACGGACCCACAATAAATATTCTAACCCATAATAAATATTCTTATAGTAATATTACAATAATATTACTTTAAAACATCCCAAAAGTAACTATAAAATAACAATATTTCGATAAGAAGATTTTATGACGTCATCCTGAATCATTCATTCTTTTACTATAGTAAATATTATTAAATCGTACCATGAAGTGTGTTTTGACATTTCAAAGATTTATAACAAGTTCTTGGTAATTTAAAGAAAGCATTCATTCTTTTACGTCACTAAGCAAAAATAAAACAATCTATAACTATATTAATATATAAAGCCGAAGAGTTTGTTTGTTTGAACGCGCTAATCTCAAAAACTACTGGACCGATTTGAAAAATTCTTTCAGTATAAGATAGTCCATTTATTGAGTAGTGCTATGGGCTAAATAACATCAAGCTAAGATAAATAGGGGAGGAGCAGCAATTAAAAATGTTGCAAAAACGGCAAAATTCTAAACTTTCCTTGCGTGCGCCGAGTATACAGTGAAAGTTACGTAAAAATCATGCATTACAAAATTATTCCCCGTTAAAAGTTCTAAAAGAAAGTCCGCGACAGCATATGTCTAGCTTTTAAGATTAACCCACTTTAACCACTTTTATGGTTATCAAAATAGTTCTAAAATAAAACATTATTAGCGAAGTCGTTTTAATAAACATTATATTAATCCTTATCCAAATGAATAAGTTATTTATCACAAACACTTATTTTTTAACAAAATCGCCCTTCACAGTATTTGATTTCAACCAATATGTAAGGAGTTATTATAATTTTTAAAATGATAATGGTCAAATACCACGCGAACACGACGTGCGTGTGCGCAGTGTGTGTAGAGCGGTGAGGCGGGAGAGCGCTGGCCTATACTTCTATATAAAATTCATTAACTCTACTTTTATGTTTAAAAAATGTTCACTCATAAATAAGATAATTGAGTGAGAAATTAACAGTAAGATCAACTAATATATATAAAAGAAAGTCGTGTAAGTTCAATTATTTATAACTCGTGAACGACTGAACCGATTTGGCTGAAAATTGGTGGGGAGCTTAAATCCAGGAGACATAGGATACTGATATATTTTATTTCAAATTATTTATTTATTATCTGAGTCACAATTATCTGTTAGTTCCATACTATTCCAATAGATAGCGATACAAGCGTATTTGTTGATTGGATTGAGTAAATATCAAAGAGACGGCGTTTTAATAAAGTACAAATTACAAACGTTTCATATAAACTAAAATTTAAAAGGATAACCGACCACGTGTTGCTGAGGGTAAAGTATAAGTTTAATTAATATTATAGTAAACATAATACTGTGACATTCAATATATACCTATAACATTTTTTATTCTATAGCGTCAGGTGACAATCTGCGAGTATGTAGCAACCAATAGACATCAGACTTATATATACTTAGCATTGATAAGTGTGAAAGTAAACAAATAACTTGTTCATTACTTATTTATAATAGATTTTCATATTTTCTCAGTACTGTTTTACAATATAAACTTTAACTATGAAAGATCTCCTATTTTTATGTCAAATTATACAAATATTATAAACGTAAAATTTATAACTTTATACTTTATAACTCAATTTATTGGAGGTAATCTTCAAAGTAAGTTATCCGAATCTAAAAATGCCTTAGCCAATATTTAAAAATAACTTTCATTTTGGATCTAGGATATATTATCTTATTCCCTTGCAATATTAATAGGGCCTTTCGTATAAAACAATTTTGAAATAATGTCGACCAAAAAAAGCTCGAGCGAAGGATTCTCTTACGAGCCTTGTGTTCTGAAGTTCTCGAGGACGGAGTCGCGGGCAACAGCTAGTAATTATATATAACCCTGTAACATATATACGTATAGTATATATATAGTATAGGTCTATTGAGTGACAATCTAATTCGATCTGTGGTATGAAACTGTAGTCCAAGTATAGTGTGGTATCAAAAGAAGAGAGCTAAGAGATGGAGATGGAGACTGGGAGAGATATTTCCAACAATGTTAATACATAACATAAAAAATAATTTAAATACTCTATGATATTTCTGAAAATAATTGAATATTATAAATGCATTGTTGTGGTTCCGTCATTCATACCAGAAATTAATTATTAAAAGTAAATTGCAAAATATGTTATTTTAATTATTTTGATCAATTAGTTCATAAGTAATATGTATGATGACAGACCAACACACATTAATAATTATAAAGCAGGTATTAACTTTTAAATGATAATTAAAATGTAAATAGTATACATAGTACTATTTAGAACTTTAGGAAAAAAATGTAATTCCATGAAAAAATCGATTTATATATTATTTTTATTGATTTTTATCAAATAATAATAATTTACCTACAAATATAAAAAGTTGCTAAGAATTCACAAGTATAGGCAGTTTTTTTATCAAAATCATGTCAAATTATATATTAAAATTATATTGTTTTATACTATATACATATTTAATAAATCTTAAGTAATAATAACAAAATAATGGGTATTATTTGACAGTTAAGTTTCATTTTACAAGAAAGTTTATTCAATTATAAGAGATATAAAGAGTTGGCTTTACAAGAGATCTCACAACTTGTTCGAGGCTCGGAAAACTTTTTACATTTTATGATTTTGATGAGATCTCACTTCTTTTCATACATTTATATTAGTTATATCGGAAAACGATTTACAAATTTTACATGTGCAGCTGATATTATTTCTTATAGAGTCAAGTTAACCAATAATATATTTTTAAATCTTATAAGCAACTGAATTTGAATATTCAAATTTGTATCTCTCTACCTTCAAACTTTGAAAATTAAATCATAAAGTACAAGAATGTTTTCTTGTACTTTATGAATAGAGTTGGATTATTAGAATATTAGTTTAAAAAATACTTAAAGGCAGAAATCTTAACTTTACCAACAACGAAGATACAGGGTTTTAAGTTTTAAGAAAGAAAAATCTTTTAAGAAAAATATGGATATTAGTATGAAGTTTCGTGACCGTCTCGTTTGCTCCTCTTTCAGAACAACCCTCCCAGTGAACAGTTCCCATATCCTCAACAACCTCCAGCTCGGACACTCCATGAAGCGTAACTAACAGTTCACGCTGATTTTCTTTAAGATGTTGTCACTCCAGGTCGAGCCAGCCCGCATACGAGTTACATATTACGTACTGTTATTGGCCAAAACTGAGGTCAAGCAACTTAGTCACAGGAGGCATTGGGTAAGAAAGCATTTTTTTCATATCAGATCTAAAACACGGACCCAACCATTTGTATAATTCGTAACAATAAGAAATACGTATATTAATAAGAAATACGTATATTAATAAGCCAAACGCCGCGGGCGCTGACATGTCTGTGCGGTTGGAAAACCTATTTATTATATGATATAGCATTATAAACCTTACGGCATTGGGATAAGAACTTAGTTGATTCCCTTATGTGTGTGTGTGTGAGGAGGGTGCGTGTGTGTGTTCACATTGTACAACGAATAGAGTTTTATGTGCAAAAGATATAGACCAGCCATACCGGAGTTATCGTCTCGATGCACTTGTCAAATAAAAAAAAACAGTGTTTATGTTAAAAAATAAACACGATATTAATACTTTTTAATAATTAATGATTTAAGTTCCTCTGATTTCTCCGACAGTCCAGAGAATAATAATGATGATGAAATAAAAAATAAATAATCATGTATAAAATAGGTAACAAATAAAAAAACTGCTGAGCGAAAGATAAAAATGACGTTTTAAAACGTTACAATGGAAATAAACTGCGGTCTTGAAACATGCGTACGATGTGTGTGTCACCCTCGTGTACCTAGGTACTAGCACATGGCACATGACCTAGGTACATAATTACAGTCTAGGCGTTGGTTTATAACCTGTATGCTAAGTGACCGCCTTCAAACTACTAACGAAGGGCGACCCTAATATTATATACGAATAATATTTTGCAGACTAATTCATTGCAATATTCTCAAATTCTTATCAAAACAGACTTATGACAAATATTTTTTAAATTATTCCTTTGCCTAACCTACAGAAAAAAACACTATGAAATAGTTTCCAGAAAAGATTTTTAAATTTTAGACTTAGTAAACGAAAGATGTAAGCGAAATACTGTTAAATATACATTATACAATCAACTTTTTTTTTCATATTATTTGGAATAAAAATTTGATACATATAAAAAAAAATGTAACGAAGCATAATCTGTATGCATACAAAATATAAGCTACAATTAAAATATAACAGAACTACTGCCCGTATTTTCATCAAATTTGATCTGATGATGGCTTTTTATCTAAAATATATAGAATGTTTTTCACCACGGCAGACTTATAAATTTCATAATTAAACAAAAATGGTTTAGTACACTAAACCCGTTGCCCCTGACTTTGTCAAATGTACACATTTGACAGACAAAGTCAGGGGCAACAGCTAGCACATAACTAAAAACCAACACAGATTACCAAGCTATTAATAGATGTGTCAATTAAAAAAAAAACAAAAGTAGAAACGAGGTCGTAGTAAAAGCATGTGGAATTGTGTTTGAAGGTTCGCCCGCACTCAGACCGATCGGAGATAATCATCACACCGACGAGAACGAAGTCATTAGTCAGATGTAGACTTACAATTGTATGTACATGATACGTAAAGTATGACACCTGGAAATAGACGACATTTAATAGAATTTAGTTTTGATCTGTTGTAGTGATAATTAAAGGTAAACATATTTTGACAATATATAAATTAAATTATCATCAGTAAGTACTTTAAGTTTTTGAACGTTTCAAGAATCTGCTTACAACTGTCAATTATCAACGTTATAAAATTTGTCAATTTAAATTATTTAAAAAAAAAATCAAAGAAAGATTTAAGCATTTTGGATTGTATATATTTTAATATAGTTACAATTATAAAATGAACTTAAAATCCAGCAAATAATTGAACATATTTTTTTCCCGCTAGCATATTTTTTTACACAACATTTCTGTTCTATGCAACACCAAGGTTTTAACGTTCTACAAAATGTACGCTATAATATGAATGTTTTGTTTGATAAAGTATCGGGTGAAATGAAAACACACACTCTAGCGAGGGATTACTTTGAGATGATCTTCTGTTTCATAAAGTGCTTTTGTGAAAAGTCGAATTGTCTATGATGTTTTAAATTTGGGATTTTGTTGTAACTTTTTTTTTTAGTGAATGCTATGGCATTCAACTTATTATTATTATTTTTTATTTAGTGATGCCTAAAAATAATTTAGAACAACCATCGCAGTCTCTCTTTAATGGCAAACCTACAAGTCAAAAAAATTGTCTATGTGCACTACTGATAACTCAAATACTAATTAAATATACAGATGCATTAAAAACAATATTAAAAATTACACATAAATGTATGAAATAGACTCCTGCAGGTTTTGTCTGAAATAAGAGAATAACCTCAGCCTTCGAGTCTGATACAATGACCTATACAAGGATAGAAGAAGCGATTGCGAAAAGATCATGTCTGATAACATTTGCTTTCAGAAAGATATATAAGTTATGAGGAAATAATCTTCTTTTTATCCTCTTCAATATTTATAGAGTTCAAAATATGCACGATAAAATTGAGCAAAGTTGGAGCAATATGATACGTATAGTGCCGCTGAAAGAGCTCTTAAAATTGGATTCCCATCCTACTGCATCGTCCATCAGGCTGAATTTCTGGAATTACAATGGGTAGTAAAAAACCACACGCCTTAATCTTTACTAATTCTTAGGCAGTCTTTGAAAACATGACCAGCGTGAACTCACCACACAAAGAAGTAGAGAAACTATAAAGCAAGAAGGCTGCAAAACAAAATCATATCTCTATTTTGGACATAGGGAAGGCATAGTGTAGGATATAGAGGGCATCAAAGACGGATAAATCGGAAAAATATTCAGCAGTATTTTCTGAGAGATCTCCATACCGATTATCCCTAATCTCTTTCCTCAGACGGCAAATTATACTGGAGACCATTTATGATTAAAACCAGAGATATCGATTCGGGAAAACCGCCTTCATGATATAATAACTTTTTCCAGACGCTATAGCAACGCAATGAATAAAATAACATTGCAATCATAGTGGGACACTGGTTAATCACCAAATTATTGAATAAGCTTAAAATGTCAAGAGTTAATTGTGTATCTGCAATCCAGAAAAGGCAGAAACTATCCTATTTAACAATATTGTAATAGAGTGCCCGACTTCCAATAACATGGTAATTTTATTTCCAATAACTTCCAAAAACAAAAGATATTTTGCGAAGTTAAGTGAAATAACTATAGATTAATTGTGAAAAATCAAGACAAGTGTAAAGCATTTCTTGATTTTTATACTATAATAATAAACATTGTTATTTTAAGAAAGAGTGACTTTTTTTGTCCTAAATTTATATAGTTATTATTAAGTATAAAATTAGTATGAGATCTTAACTAGTACTTAGACCTCGTTATATGTATTAATTATTATAAGCTGTAAATTTTAAAATGCCATAAAAATCTAAATTGAAAGTAAGTTTTGTATTAAATATTGTTTCATTCTTAAAACTACTAACTTACAGACAACCATTTTCTTTTTTAATTTTTTAATACATTGTTTTAAAAAAATATCTAGCTATGTTGTGAGATATATGGCAACATCATGCCAAAGCGAGTGTTTTAACAATTAAAAAGTACCAAGCACTAAAGATAATGTATATATTTTTATATGTGGTTGAAACCACAAGTTATTTTCTAGGATTATTAGTTAACGGAAAGAAAGAACAGTGTCCGTGGCTAGGTTTGAAGGATTTAAACGCAAAGGTATTCTTAAATGGATATATTATATTATATTGCAAAAAAACTAGAGAATTGAACTACCCCAAGTTTCACCAACTGTTTACGCATGTATCATTGACCGCGGGGGGTGCAAGTAAAGGGAGGGGGGACCTCAGATCAGGTCGCCCCTCATCATCACTGCAAACAGTGTCTTAAAGAATAGAGGTGTATTAAAATGAATTAAAGCTATAATATATTTTTGCGAAGGAAGTCAAGCGCTTAATTAATGGAAGTTCCGATTTAGAAAACAATTCTTAAAAATCTGGCGAGATAATTAGGAAATCAAAAATTGGGAAAAAATGAAATCTCCCGACACTAGAATGCGGTAGAACACTGAAATTGTTAAACCAACTTATACGAAGGGCCCCAGATAGCTTTTATTGAATCAATAAGACTGGAAAAGGCAGAAAAGGCACGCGGAGAGATATCAAAATGGTGGGCTTACTAGAAGTCTACGATTTGTTTTTCAGTGTTAGTGTTTCAAGATTATAAAATTATGAAATCTTGTCCTAATACAACACATGACAAGCGACAGTGAGGGAACGACTTTACGAACTTAAATAATTTTTCTCCATAGTCTCGGCCTTAGCGTATTATTTATTTATTATGAAGAAATAAACAAAAACACTTAAATAGTAATAATAAGAATATGCATAAAACTAAAAGTCTTTCGACTCTATTCATATTAACAGTATATGAAACAATATGTTAAGTCTTATATCAAATATATTTACTAATTTAAAAGAAATTGCGATTTCATATCACCTAAAAGCATATATAATAACAAACAGTTAATAAAATAAAAATTAAATATATATATGATCATTAATTAATCTTTTTATTATATGTATCTATTTAACAAGAAAACTTTAATGCAGATTACTAACTCCTTTTGTTTTAAAATCAAACTATCAATCAGGGCTGTTCATTCAAGCCTCCCATAATTTATTTTGTCTGAAGGAATGTTGGCTTCTAAAGCACGATTTCTTGTAAGTTCTAACTTACTTTCTTATGCAAATGTACGCTCTGAGAACGATGATGAAGAAAGTAATTATGCATAGCGTCACACGTGAATTTATAAACACCTCTTTTTTCTAGCCTTTGCGTTTATGATAATATATTTTATGCAACAAAAGATTGTATATACAGCACTTACGCACGCACGTAAAGTAAAAGATTTTATATTTATTACATTTATTACAAATGTAAAATATAAATTATCTAACTTTTAACTCAATCCTTATAGGATATAGACATATAATCCTATATATATTTACTACTGTAACGCGGTCTTTTTAAAATTTCGCTATCATCTTTTATATATTTTTTCAGAATGAACCATTCACGAGCCAAACGTCATCCTAATTCTATCCACTACTTTTTCCTGATTCACGAAACAAAATAAATGTACACCATGTAAATCAAATGTACATTGATTTCACACCTTGTAAAAGTAATAAATATTAGTCATTTTACATTTCCAGATATAAATTAAGTTTCATTGAAACGTAACCTCAGAAAGCTGTAATTAATTGTTTAAACATCATGATCACGTTTTACCAAATGAAAAACCATAGATAAGCTTGTCAAAATCAATTGTCAAAGTGAATAGGAAAAAAAAAACAATACGTCATATGACATTAACATCACCAACATACCAGTGTGCTGGATCTTCGGTATTATCTAAATTATCTCCCAATTTAAAGTGACAATGTAAGTAAAATAAGTTTTATATACAAATATAGAATATAATACTTCCATCACATCTACAAAATTAAGCGTAATGGTTTTTTTTCTACATGTTAAGATAAGGTTATGTTTAAAATAATAGATTGATTTCGATTAAGTATAAGCATTCGTTCAGATCGGCGTATATATAGAGATCTACGTCGCTTAAAGCCGGATGCAACAACATGTTGATTTCTTTTTTAAAGTATACTAATTCGAATAGTATTTTTATATAAAAAGTTGTCACACAGTATTCCATGACATTTTAAAACAGTTTAGGCTCATTTAAATTTTAATAACGTTTGACAAAAAATTTAAACTACCCAGAAACTTTAAAAGTATAGCTTGATGAAACAAACCTATGTATAATGAAATATAACGAACCAAGTCTATATATTATATATCTATTTCAAAATATATTTTTGTTTGTATTATTTAGTATACATATAAATCATTGTTATAACAAATAAAATCAAATTGGACTAATTATGGCATTATTAATGAGTTTAGGCCAATAAAAAGCATTAACAAATAAATAGTAATAATATATATTTTGCTTAAAAATAGCTTTACATTTGTATAGCCATTTTACTCAAATCTGCTACCTCCGGGAAACCATCTTGTTGCTTTACCAATTTAGCTACTGTATTGATATGGTGATAGCAAATCTGAACAGGATTGGAATCTCTGCCCATATTGATTTATTCGTTATTATATATTTAATTAAAATTTCAATATGTATTTTCATATTTGTAACAGCGAGTTTATAATACATAAGACCAATAACATTATATGTTTCATTAGATCTTATATAATGTGATATTTTATATATAAATTGTTCTCATTATACACCTCATATTTCAATTACTAAGGTAATGCATAATAAACTTCAAACTTACGATTATGCTATGCCGTGTTGAAATACTATTTTACAAACACTGTAACTATGTATATTCCAATGTATAAAGCACTTGTCTACTTCTAGTTTCACCGGTGACTCTGCCTATGATGAAGCCAACATTAGACAATACTGATCAAATAGAACAAAGTTTTATGTTTAACATTTTAGTTAAATACTTTATGTAGTGTAGTGGTGAGGTTCAATATATATTCAATATTTATATATCTTTATAACAGATGTCAGGCCGTGAAGGAGGTAAGAAAAAGCCATTGAAGGCACCCAAGAAGGAAACAAGAGAATTGGATGATGATGATTTAGCACTAAAACAAAAGTTAAAAGATCAACAAAAGGCATTACAAGTGAGATAAATGCTTAAAGTATTCTTCGGTCATAAAATAGCTTTGAATTAAATTTTTATTAATATGTGATTGAAATAAATTTTATACATTGCACTACAAATGCAAAACTGTAAAAAAAAAGTAAAAAGTTATTTAATATTTTTTTATATCTTTATTACAGCATTTTTTTTTTTTGTATGTCTGATAGATTTTTTTTTCTTACAGGATGCCAAAGCAAAGGCCACCCAAAAAGGACCTCTGACACAAGGGGGCATAAAAAAATCAGGAAAAAAGTGACAAAACCACAACAAATTTTCCATTCTGTATATTTAATTTTATAGGTCGAAGTTATTTTTTTAAGAATTGTTGAAAACTTACTTTTAATTATTTCGCTGTATACTGCAAGTTTGTGTCACTAAAATATGCTGAAATCTGTGTCGCAGTCATTTGTAATAAAAATAATTAAAACCTGCACTGCCAAAGTAGTGCCTGTTTAAGTAAATTTTGCATTTTAATATTTACGAGTTTTAATTACGAAATAAATGTATTAAATGCCGTTACTTTTTCTTTGGCACACCCGGCTTCAATTTCGTCCTCAATCCCATACAATAAAAAAAAAAAGATTTATAAATTGACATTAAAACACCCCTGCGTTATGTACTTTAGTGTTCATTTCACCAAAAATATTATTTAAGCGCTGCTTACGACTTGTAAGTCGTTAAATTGTATCATATTCATTAATTATTTGCTTTGGATTTTTTGGCGGTAAGCTTTAAGTGAAAATAACTGAGTAACAAGTTTCTTACCCCTTTTAATATCTCAAGATAAAATTAGATATAGTTAGAAGGATAGTTAGTTACGATTTTATTATCTAGAGAATTATATATAGTTAAATAGATAGGACACGCACATCCACGTGTTACGATATGCGTTGTCCTAGGTGAGTTTTGGAAATTTTATAACCTTATCCTAGTTTGTTAAAACATTGCAGGTACCTATTTAGTTTGTATACATCATTATTATCTGATAGAAAAGATTGATTTTTTTTTCCGTGATGTACAATTTTGTAGACACTTCATTTTATTTCTGTATAATAAACAGATCTTTAGAAGCTACAGATAGAAGTATACTTTGCACAGGTAGGTATTTAAAAATAATGGTAGATATAGAATAATATCGTCTTGTAACATTAATACGCAAACTACGGCTATATAATTTATAACCAAAAATTATTAAAGATGTTTCTTTTAGATGAACTCTCGTCCAAGTAATTTTAATGTAGAAGATTATAGTTATATGAATCCAATTGAAACAATGAACAGTTTAAGCTCAAATTATACAACTGATTCAAAAGAAGGAAATATCGATACACATAGCTTTGCTACTGAGATTATAAATTTTCATCGCATTGAAAATCATACCAATAATCCAGTTTACGAGAAGGAGTGTCTGGAAGAATTTGATAAAGCTCTTAGCAATTTTGGTGACCAATATGATTGTCATAATGACGATTTAAATAATATTTTAGATTTAGATAACTTGGAATATATTACATATAAAAGTACAAAAAATACTGATTCTGACCCTGAGTTTGATGGACGTAGTGACATGAAATATTTTTTACACGAGCACAATTATTTCTTGTTAGAGGAAGCTACACCAACTTGTGAACGGACACTTGGTAACACTTGGAAACTTACAGATTCTTATAAAACCGAGGAAAAGAGTTTAAGTGACATACCTTATTTTAATGGTATATCTTATAATGTTCAAGAATTCGATGAAACTCCTCAATTTTGTGATACGGAATGTAATTTGCAGGAATTAAATGTGGAATCTGTTAATTTTAAAGAAATACCGTACTATATCAGCACAGATAATATAAATATTTACACAAAATCTGATGATGACGAAAAGAACAATGACATTGAAGCACCAGAGCTAGATGTTATTTCAATTAGTTCTGCAAGTTCTATGGAAAATACATTAGACGTAACAAATGTATCCGATTCAAATAGCTGCGGCTATCATTCTTCGGATTTTGAATTCATAGAGGAGCATGAAGCTAAAAGAGACGGACTCATTATAAATTATAATCCACAAACAATAAAGGGTGATAAAGTAAAAACTATTGAAATTGCAAAAGAATATAATTCACAGGAACTAATTCTTGACTATTTCAACGTGCCAACTGTTAGTAACAATATTGAATACAAGATTCCACAACATACTAATTACATTAGTATGTTTGAAAGGAAGATTCCATATCCAGTACACTGTATGGAAAATAAGTCCATATATGCCACTGACTGCAGTATGAATGCAGAATATCAGGATTTCGGTTTTAATATGAGTCTCTATGACCGTGAAAAAGTAGATAAGCATCGTAAGATCTATATTAAATAAATAATTCTTTAAGTAATTTAACATTAACTAAGCTAAATTGTAATAACTGTCAATTCAACTTTTTTCAGTCCGAGACGAAGCCAAGGAAAGCGAGAACCAGATTCTATTCATGTATCCTTCAGAAAACAGACGAATGCGACAACGAAGACGTAATTAATATAAAACTTTTACCTGTTTTAATAAAAGAAAAATAAAGAGCTGCAATTTTATTTAAATAGAGAATTCAAAGTAAAACAATTCTGATTTTAGAAAAGGTTTATTAACTATAATATAAGATATTTACAGCTTGTATTAAAATACAGTCCACGATGTAAACTTTGATAAAATAATGTACTTTTAGTAACTAACATAATTTCAACTAGTTAAATCAAGATCGACTTACATTCTCGTTCACGCGTCAAATAAAACAAAACCAGAATATTTATTTTAATGTAAATATTAGTTCTGTAGATATACGACTTGGTACCTAAGCTTTTAATTTCTTCAGTGAGTGGTCTGGATAAAAATAAATTATGAAGATTCCAAATTTAAATTCTCAATTGACGCGTAACAAAAGAACAGAATTCATTCTCCCTTCAAATGTTTCGATGTAAGGGAAGTCTTAAAACTATCTTAGTTATAATGAAATCTAAGGAATTTGTGAAAACATTACACATTCTGCAACACTAAATAGTTTTTACTAGTCTCAGAAATCTATTAACTTGTTTATTTAGATATGTACTAGATAATAAGAAATTATAAATTATGTCTCTAAGATACGCAGGCATTATTACACAGTAGCACCTATGTATATACTTCGTTTACTTGTCGGAAAACAACTTATGTACAACAATACGAAATCGCTAAACTTAAGGGAATAGTGCATTTAAAAAAATATAATGAAAACTTATTACATATCAATAAACTATATAAAGTCAACACAAGTAGTTATAGAGATTTCGGTTACAAAACCGAATCAAACAAGAAACATCTGACGGCGTCTCGTTTCTTTAAAATTAACCATTTATACCCTATATTAATCAAATAATACACATTTGATAGGTTTTTTATTCCCTGCGAGGAATTTGTTTGAACAGTTTGTTTTAAGTCTGCCTTCAATTCATTTTAGCTTTTCTTTTCGTCGGCGAGCGCGGCGGCGGGTCAGTCTTCTTACTCTGAAAATGTAAAGTTTCACAATATAAAGACTATTTAATATACAAGTAATTATAAAATGTTAAGTTCTATGCTAGTATTGTATACATCATTTCATTGAACTAACCTCTCTCGTTCGTTTCGGTCTCGGCTCATCTTCAACTTTTTCCTTCTCCTCTTTAGTATTCTTTCCTTTGACTTCTTTTTCCTTATCCGAGACTGGACTCTCTTCTTTGCTTTCTTTATCTAAATCGTTTGCTGGCGATTTTTCTTTTTGGTTATCTTTTTCTACATTTTGTTCTTGAGAATTCTCTTCTGTGATATCCTTGTCTTTGCTATCATTTTCTTTTGTTTCTTTACTATCTTTATCTTTTGTGTCCTTGACATCTGTGTCTTTATCTTTTATTTCTTTAACTTCTCTACAATCCTTCTCTTTTTTATTGCTTCCATTTTCTTTACTATCATTATCTATTTCTGTACTATCTTTAGCCTCTGAAGATTCCTTTTCCTCATTTTCCTCGGATTTTTCTTTTTGTTCCTCAATGTTTGTTTCTTTTTCCTTATCTTTATCATCTTGCTGTTGTTTTCTAGATGACTGTCGCTTCAAAGGCGGTTTTGATGGCGTACTGTTTACTGCTTTCTTTGATTTAACTATAACAAAAACTTAACTTACTAAAAAAATAATTTCAACTATCTTAAATCTATATCTTCTAATATAATTATAATAAAAAGCCAATACAATTATATATTGAAATTTATACCTGGAGTTTTATTTTTTTTAGAGTCTTGTGCTTCTTCATCATTGGCTGCTTCAATGGCTGATTTCATTGTATGTGATGTTGGTTGCGACATTTCTAAAAATATAAATCAATAAATTTGATTGCCCTGATTATTTGTGACGTTTTCAATATAAAAAAACGTAAGACACCTTTTTTTTATTCATAACTAAAATTGAAATTTCAATTAAAGTAAAATATACATTAGTTTCTAGCTCAATTTTATAATAATATTTATCATTGTAGTACTTTTAAGGGTGTATACATGCTGATTTTTTTTATTATTAAATATAAAAATAAAATGAATTACCTAAAGGTTCATGCACCAATTCCAATAATTCATCAGAGCTCAATTTTGCTGTTGCTTTCTTAAACTGAGCAACTCTCTCCGTGAAGAACTCCCAGAATGATAAACCGTCTGGTGTTGTAAACAATTCCTTTAAGCATAATTAATATTTTTTTATTATACATGTGGAATACTCAACACCACAGATGTTTATTTCAGACATTAGTATGTTTAATAATTTAATTTTATAATTGCTTTAATATAAATAAATATTCAGTCTTGTATTGTTATTTTGTTCTATTAAAAATGATCAAAATACACCTCCGCATTACGTTACTACTAGACTTTTCAATTTATCGCTTACAAACCGATTTTTCACATTATCACCTACGTTATAACATTCGTCACTCACAGCCCATTTGTAGCCCAGGTGTTGATCAATACAACACGACAGATTATTGAATAATAAATCACCTTCATAGTATTGTACAAGGTATCTGCCTGTTTCCGTATCTTGCTGGCGTGTTGGCTGAACAGCAGCACGGCCGAGTCGCTGAGGTCCCACGAGGGCGCGTTGCCCACGTACGCACGCATGCGCTTGATGGTCTCCAGGCACGGCGGGTGCTTCAGCAGCATCAGGGGTTTCAGCTCCAATTCTGTGAATGCGAATTATCGGGTGGTTTATATTGATGTTGATCAATACCAAAGTTACGCAAATTTACTATGAATATTTACCCATTAATTCATCAAGTAACTTCAAACACAGCTCAGTATCAGCTTTCTCCAGACACAGACAAGTCTTGATCTTGGCATCCAGTTCTATCAACTTCATCTCTGTTTTAAGGAACTGCACCCTGGACTTCTTTTCCTCTGAAACAATGTAACATATAACTTTTCTAGTATTTAAAAATAATTATGGGATATTTTTATAGTTAGATAGACATATATTTGATAGAACAAAAAACAATGTATATATTAACAACAAAAGTATAATGAATGCTATTTCAGTACCTGTTTCTCTTTCCTTGTCAAATGTAGCCTTCTCCTCGTCGGTTAGATTTAAATCCATAACTAATTGTGCGAGCACTGACTGGGGTGTGATCTGACTCTTTTCTGAAAGAAATAACATTCATAAAATATAATTCTATGGAATAAAACCATATTTGTTGTCTAGGTATGCTTTTTAAAAATGCAACCTCACGCATATCATAATTATTTTTAGATAGTTTTACTTTATTATCTTTAAAATATTTTATTTTTAAGTTTGGTATTTAATCACTGTATATACACTTCAAGAGTAACTCAGTCAAAAATATAATGTTTAAAAAAATACCAATTATCTAAAAATTTTATATAATTAAAAATCAAATAATCTCAAACATTAAGATTCAAAATTGAGACTGAAGTCAAATATGCAAAACATGTATTTTATAAATTTAGAGAATTTTGCCATAAAACATACCTAACTGCATCTTCAATGTCAATGCATTAGATGCAGCCTGTCTATCCCATTGCAGCCTCGAGGCCTCATTCTTGAAGCTGGGACGAGATTGGAATAACTTAATACCAATATACTGTCCGGATGGTAGGTAAGTTATAATGATTGCTTCCTTCTCCGGATCTTCTAAAAATGACAATTATTCCTAATTATAAATGTTTTTATAGGATTATAAATGTTTTTATATGAAATGAAATATTTTTAATAGTTAAGATAAACAATTATTTGCAATTCTATATTTTCTGTAAAATGTTGTCTTGTTTATTAAAACTAGTTATACTACTTATAGTGCTAAAATGATAATATAATTTTAAGATTCTTTTCACATATAAAATATATATGAAAAAATATTCCAATTAAATTTTAAAACTATATACTCTTGTATATAGTTTTAAAAATATTATTACTGTTAATAAAAAACATTGTTTTTTTTTAAGTTTAAATAAAGAGAAATAGTATGTACAAAAGAGGGTAGATTCACTTATCAAATTATTACAATATTATTGAATTATTTTGAATTGATTTTATATGAAAATAAATATTATTATTGAAAAAGAATAATAAAGAACATATACCCCTGTAGTTTACAACATTCAAATACTTTTATCCACATTTTATATTATTAGCAAAAAATAATACAAAACATACAATCAAGAATAGGTTTATTGAGTGCAACAATTAATATATTACTTAAGAGACTTTGAACTCTTCATACATATAAGAAGTTTATTTTCATTAGGATACATTTCAAGGATCTTTGATTCAATTTCAGTATTATCTTCATTGTTGAAGTATCCAGACTCTTTTATATAATCTGAGAAATATTTATTACAGCCCATATCTCCAAATTTGGTGGACATTGGAACAAGCTTTTTATTCTTTGGAAAAGATTTTTCATTTTTAAACAAATTGAAGTAATCTTCATAAGTAGGTATTTTGTTTTCTTTAATTTGTTTTTCATCTTGACTAATTAACTGAATAAGTGATTCATTAAATTTAATATTGTCACTGCTTTTTATGTCTAAATCTTTATAGGTCTTTAGAGAAGTAACAGAACATACTGACATGTTACGGGACATACTAACATATAATTCTGGACTCATACGAGATATATTAGGTGACATATCTGATTCTTGTATCATGGGTATCAAATGATCTCCATTCAGTATATTGAAAGTGCCTGATATAATGCCATCCAATGAAAAATCATTCATAGACTTTTTAATTTGAGGTTTGTCTAAAAACCAGTTATCACTGTAATTGTTTGGATTCAATGTATCAATGTTGTTATCAGTTATTAAATTAAAAATACCATCTTCTATTAATGCTTTATTAACTTTTTGTTTTTTATCTTTGGCAACTCTTGCATTACTATGAATAATACTTTTTAGTTTTGGTGATTTGTTTGTTTTTGTATTGTTTTTACGTTTTGTTTGCTTTTTATTAAAGTTTGGCACTATCTTACTTGATGTCACCAATTCTGGAAGAAGAAAATCTTTGGCCACTTTTTTTTCGACATTTTTAGTATCTGTCAATTCATATGTGTATCATTCATTAAATAATGATAGTTATGAAAGATAAATACAATAATAAATTACAATATAATTATATATGTACCTTCGTTTTGATTACTTCCAAAAAAGTGTAAATTCGATGCGAAATTGTCGTCATATTGATTGAAAACACTATCATTAAATAAATCGCAATTTTGATAAAAATTGGTCATATTAATAATATATTTTATATTCTATTGATAAAAAATATTTTGATAATACTGTTAAGCTTATGTTTTCAAATGTTATTTCCCGCGTTTAATATGACAGTTGACAAAATTATATTTTTTTCTCTATTAGTAAATATTGTTTCAGTTTTACGCCATTCAGCCAAATAGTATTTCCGTCGAATCTTACCTCTCTTTACTTCAAATAATATATTGTTTATTTTATAATAAAGAGAAGATATATATTATCAGAATTCTAATAAAAGTATTATAATATTAAACTAAACTAACAATACTATTTTATATATTTTAATTAGTTAATTAATACATTTATTTATTTCTTAAATATATTTAGATTTACAATTTAATTTTCAAGTTCATTTATCATGCAATATAATAGCATATTTAGAAAAAGTACAAATAGTGGCTATTAAAATATTAGTGATAATATTTGAACTTTAAATGACAAACTTTTCATGATTTTAAATAAGAAATATTGTAGAAAAAACAAATATATAGACTAATTTCCTAAAATGTTCCTTGTTGTTTAAGTTTTCATATCTTTTAAAAAAGCCAAACAATGTTTTTTTTGCTTAATATGTACATAATTTGTTGAAATTTTTGGCTTCGAAAATTACGCTGAAAGTTAAATTAGAAATACCTATGTACAGTTATCTGGTCATAATACAGAAATTAATCAATAACTGTCATTTTCTTGATAGATATTTATTTAGTACACAATATTTCCAATAATAATTGATATACAATGTGATGGTAAGACACGTGAAGAGTGTTTGAAAATACACTGATTTATGCTAAAAATATATGATAATAAACTCTCTAAACACTAACTTGTACGTAAGATCAAATGACCTGATCAGTAAATTATAAATAATGCAAAATCTCTTACCTGATGCAAATGGTTCTTTTAAATCTTCAAGCTCATTCTGTAAAAAAAAACAAACATATAAGTTTTAATGCGTTTTCATTCAACAAATGAAAAAAACATATAACAGCTTAATGTAGAATACAAGCAATCCAAAACAATGAATGACGATAAAACTAATTTATATATTTACCTGTGAAACAACATTGAACATCTGAGTGCTGTCCTTCTCTTTCACATTCTCTTTCTCACTCTCTATCGGGGATGCTCTTCGTTTCTTTGGCGCTGGGGAGGGGAGAGTGGAGTTTTCTTCTGTGTGTTCGTCTATATATCTGTAAGTATAGAATATAATTAATAAAATATTAAACAATTTAAAAAAAGCCATTAATTACATTTTTAAAATATAAAATAAAAACTTTATAATTGTCTTATCCAAAGGTACAATAGCCTTTTTTATATACATATTTTGAAAGAGATATATACTTAGTATATTTTGTAAGTCATTATCGCTAAATGGGATTCTTACTAAAAAATCACATTTCGGCAGTGACATGATTATATATGGATAACATTTACTAATAATAAGATCTCTTTATTTATAGCAAAATATTAATTATTAATCCAAAGGCACTATAATAAAAAAAGCCCAAACCCGTCTACTGCTGTTTTAATTGGTTATTTTTTCATTTTTCTTTCATCACACAAATATTTGTGTACCAAACTTGGATCCTTCAATAAGGGACTATTCTTTATGAGTCAAGTAACATAATTGTACAAGTATAACAAAACAATTAGAACTAAATTAATTTTCTACGTCACATAAAAATAAATTTATTACTAATAATTAAATTTGACTCATATATACCATTTTTGGGAGTTAATTCGTATATCACAATATATAGTATTTTTTTTATATAGTTTGTTTACAATGTAAAATAGTTTATTTAACAGTATGGCAACATTATTTTTTATTATTCTCAATGCTTTGATTTCTCAATTGATTTTTCAAATTGCAATTATTGTTGCAGGAGTTCTTTTATCCAATTACCTCTTAGGACGTATCTTCCTTCCACTTCTACTGACAAGTTCTTCATCCTTCTTGTCTTCATCTTTAATCTCTGCTTCCTCTTTCTTCCCTCTGCGGGGAGTTTTAACCTCTTTCGCTTTTGGAGTTTCTTTTGCCGGTGTTTTTGCACCTTTCTTAGCTGGTTTTGGCTAAATAAGTAAAACAATAATATTTACTAACATATTATTTGCATGTATTTGTTTAATATTACTTTGAAAGTATCTGAATTATAAATATTAATTCAATAAAAATTAAACATTAAATTTACCTTCCCACCCTCATCAATAACCAGAGTGCCAGTGTCATCTGAATCCTCAATTGGTATATCATTTTGAGAGGTGTTCTAAAATAAAATAATTTTATTATGAAATTTCATTCAGTGGAAACTTTCCTCATCAATGTTTCTAAAGTTTCTAAAATTTCAAGTTGTATTGTTAATTATGATATATATCAGTAAATATATATCATTGCTAACAATTCAAAAATATTGATCATGAATACACCCTCTACTTTTATAACTAATTAATTCTAAAATCAGTTTTTATGAGGTTGTTGAAGTAAGATTTGATTCATTTCTTCTAAAAAGACCTAATACTTGTATTTAAACATATCTCTTTTTGTTAGTTAAATTTGTTTTGGAGTTAAATGGTATTACATAATAACATTGAAAAAACCGAAAAATTGATTTGAGACTAGATTAAAATGCTACTTAATACAATTTGTAAATACAAAAATTGAACCCTGTACTAAAGTTCAGTATCTGAGGCTGGGTGTCCAGATAAACTAATCTTATAATTTGCTTTGCTAATATTTAATTTATTTAATACATCACTCTGTATTGAATTCATCATAATACTAAATTGAAGTTCTGTTTTTAATACCTTATTTTTATTGAGAATAGACTTATTTCTATAAATGTTTATTTCTAAAATGATAATCAAGGTGACCCCTATATGATGTTATATTTTTAAAATTTAACTCTTAACAAGTCACCGGCTCATGATAGTACATAGGTTTCTTTTAACAAATGTAACTCACGGAATGCAAGTGACTTAATCAGTAACAAATGCATTATATATATTATATACTATAAGTAGACAGTAAAATAAGAAAGAGACAAAGTACCTCCTCTCCAATGGTCTCATCTGCAGTTGTATCAGCAATAGACTCGTCGGCAGTTTCATTTGATGTTTCATTCATTGTGTTGTTGCTGTCTTGTGTCTGGAAGTTATAAGATATAATGAGTTTTGATGACTTATCTGGTAATAAATATTTGTCAATACAATAATTTAGTCCACAAATATACATACATCTGCTCCGGCCCCAACAACTTGTTCAAGTGGTACATTATTGGCAAAGTCATATTCAATCTGTTTTACACCATCATTGAAATCTCGTCTCTTCACCGTTTTTGTTAGAAACTTATCTTTATTTTCAGCATAATCAAATATCATGTTTGGAGGGAGGTTGGCTCTGTAAAACATGTTTATTGATTTTAAATACATTTTTAAATAATTGTATAAGCATAATTATTTCAAATTTATTTATTTTATATAAATATTATATACTTACGTTTCTCCAGTTCCATAGAAATATACAAAATATTTCTTCCCATTCAATTTTTGAACCTATACACAAAAAACATGTTAATATCAATAATTCAAATGAGAATATATTAAGAAAATACCAAAATATTTATCTATATAATACTAAAATATATAAATAATATCAGATAAAGTAAAGTTATATACACAGATTTACATATTAAATAACTATGATTATGTAAATCGAAAATAAAAACAAAGACGCTAACAAATTATAGGTAGGCATAGCGTCAGTCAAAATGTCTTCCCGCCACCGACATTCAGATAAGATTTTACTGATTTTATGATATAAATACCTGTTAAATTCACAACATATACTCACCCTTGCCGGCCATGCTGGGTATCCCTTAACTTTCGCAAATATAAAGTCCCCAGATTTATATTCACGAACTTTTTTACCCATCTTCATTGGAAAGCCGTAACAAAATATGTATTACAGTATTTTTAACAACCACTGCCGTATCACGGACACTGTAATTATAGAACGACGTTTATGTGCACAAGTTGTAACAATTAATATGTCTTTACACGACTTTTACAAGATTAACTTTAATAAATTAAAAAGGACGCTATGATAAGAAATAACCTAAAATTCTTACCGCGGTAACGAATGACGGTAAAGAAAAGAAATAAACATGGCGTTCGGAAGGGTTGCTACATGAAATAAATGACTTAAACAAACATCGCAATATCGTTCCAGTGTGTTTTTGTGAGCCACATTAAAAAAAGGCAGAAAAGGAAAAAAAATATTAGGATTATGCATGATATGACTTTTAGAATAAACGTAAAGATATAAACGTTAACACAGTAAAATTATACATATTTTTATTATATTATATTTCCAGAGTTTATAAGAATGACTCGTAATTCGTAAAATAATGAGAAGAAGAATGAATGAGTATATCGTTTTTTTCGCTCTAAGCATAAAAAGAGCTCTTCAATAAAATTTTAATACAAAAACAACGTCTGCTTAATGCGACACTGAGACAAAAATTCAATATTTTTTAAAATATCCCTTTGTTTTATATTTTTGTTGTCATAAAACGGGACTTTTAAATGCAATGTATGGAATATTTATTTTATTTATTGATATATTACTTTTCATTGAGTTCCATTATTATATACATCTGATATTTAATAGTAAAAGGTAATTATTGAAATTAATAAGTAAAGTTTTGCTACATAACAAATATTTTGGTCAATATTCTTAGTATTTCTTGGATAAAAATATTAAATAATAACCTTTACTATTTAATTCTATACCCATTTAATTTGTTCTAATGCCTTTGTCTTTAAAATATATATATATATATATATATATATAGAAAAAGTAATATGAATAGCTACAGGATTAGTAAGAATATGACGTATTAATAGTAAATTAAAATACAAAATATGGATTTTAATAAGGATGACGAAGATGCATATTGTTTAATGTCTGCTGAAGCAAAATCGGGTCACAAAAAGTCATAGAATTATTTAGTTTTACAAGTTTATTTTTAAAGAAATATGAACTGGTTATTAAGAAAAGAAGCAATTGCTCATTATAATTTATTTTACAAATATTTTTTTACTATGATATTTTTAATATTTTAAAACTATACACAAATATTGTTTCTATGTTACTAGTTACTGAAATGGGATTTTTTTTTACTGGTAATTCAGTTATTATAAGCGGTCGTGTCAGATGGATGCTTTGGGCGAGCATTTTCGCGTAAATTAATTGATTTCTTCTAATTAAATTATTGTGAATCATTGTGCTAGCTAATAAAATGTAAAGTGAGCCATGCCACACAATATTGTGCTAGGATTCATAAAAGTGACTTCCAAATAGGGGTGTAACTTGAAAACAAAAATGGCTTCAGGAGATAATGATCATATAGAAATAATGGATAGTTCTGTGTTGAAGAAGATAGAGTCTACAGCACACTCGGGCTCTGAGGATGATGGTAAATAAACCAATTATAATTACACAGACCATAGTATAAATGATTGAAAATAAATTCCCTGTACATTTCGACCCTGATTTATCTTATAATTTATTGAATTTTCTACATTTCAGATCGTGATAGGGCTTCAATTGCCGAGAAAAATGCACCGTACGACGTAAGTGACTCATTGATGTTGCATGCTTGCATTTTCATTCAATCTTTATATGTTATGTATTGGAGAAAGTATGCCCTACTACAAAAACTTTTCATTGTCAGTTTGTACAATGAACTAATTAAACTTGTTTATTCCTGACTAATCTTCATCATTTAATAATGTGTGACTCATTGGTTGATATTTTTTTATAAAAACAAACAGTATTATCTAAAATCAGGAAGTTGCAATAATTTCCTTGTACAATTTATGATTTTTATATTAGGTATTAAAGTTATTCATATGTAATAAATATAATTAAAGTAGGTAACAAAATACAACTACTGATCTTTGAGTTACAAAAACACATGGTGTCATTACAGCAAATGTAACAATAACTATGAAAATTGTATTAAAATGATATACCAGAAAGTGAATGGCTATTTGTTGATTTTTAAGAGAGATTAAGATTGTTTGAGCCATCGAAATGTATAATTATGTAAATATATTTGTTGGCCCATTACACTATATATTATATAAGTCTCAAAAGTTAATTAAAAAATATAATGTCTCAAATTTATTGATTATTAGTAACCAGGTTACTAAAACACTTACATCGCTACTCAATCAAATTATTCTTACCAGGAATTGAATACTTTATTCACTAATTAATATGTAGCTCTGAAAATCTATGTGGTCTAGGATTAAAAACAAATATTATTTATTATAATATCTAGGTCTTTATTTGTGTACTGTAGGCTAATTTCTGCTCCTCAGATATTCAGCCAGAGATTTAATTGCATGTGTTGATAGTCTGCTGAATATCTGTTATAGCTTGAAAATTATTCTTAGTGTTAAAAGTTATCCGAGGAATAATAAAAAAAATTTAAATAACATATTTCAAAAGTCAGTTTGTTATTTTTGAATTTTAAAGGTTAAGCCAACAATCACTGTGGGTATTGTTTTTGCGTCATTGTCACTATAACTTTATAGTTTCCAAATGCCATTAGTTAATTAATCAATTTATTTTAAAATTAGGAATTAAAAGCCAGTTGTTTATTATTGTAATATTCATTTTAAACTAACATTCAGTAAAGCAATGCTGCAGATTATTCTTTCATTCCTAAGCTACCTTTCCATTACATATACTCTTACTACACTCATACATACACTCACACATACACTCATACATTTATACAAATATAATTTTAACACAATATATATTTTTTGTACCATGTTTGACCATGTACTTTGATTATTTATTTTGGTAGTTATGATATTATAATATTACTAGCATTATGTAAGATATTACTTATTTCTTATTCATTGTTAAAGATTTTCAATATTTTTTAAATGTAATTCCATTCTCAATTCAAACATAATATCAAATAATCTTATACTATACTGTACTACATTAGGAGTCCAAGTCTCCTTGCTTATATAAAATGATACCTATAGGTCAATTTGTTTTTTTTATTGGTGTTCCAAATGCTATCAAATGTCTAAATATTAAACTTATAGTATATATATATACTTTTACTTTTCATACAATATTTCATGACCTATTTATATAATTTACTTTGATCACTTCACAGAACATTTAAAAGTATAAAAGTAAAAGATTAGATTTATTATATACAAATATATATGTATATATATATACAATATTTACCTAAATATACTTTATTGTCATAAATCACACAGACATTACACACATACTAGTAATAAATGTTTATTATTGTAATTAATTGCCTGTCCGATTTTAAAGTTATGGATTTTCGGAGAGATTATACGTTTAAATAATATTATTGAGTAATACAGCATGTGGTTGTATTATTAGAAAATTATTTCTATGCGTAGTATCGAAATATTTTTAATAGATTATTTTTTTCTAACAAATCACTTTTACATATTTCAAACAGACTCGGAATGTGAAAATCAAACTCGTGTATTCTTTCCATTCTAAAGGGTTTTTAACCGCTGAACCAACATTCCATCAAATAGTATAAATCAAAGGGAAACCAAATGAAGCTTTGGACTCTCTCTAACTTCTTTGTCACATAAAGTATACCCTCCCTGTCCTCACTCAACTTATGGTAGAGATCCATATTTTTTCACTCATAACATATTTTTGATATAAAATATTTATAAAACAGAAAGTTGAGAATACAATAATACATTAAACTTTAAATAAGTGATATACTTAAGTTTAAAATTATAATTTATTAATATTTATAATGTTATATAAATACAATATGCATTACTTTTCATGCATGGTTTTGTTTGTGGTTTGATTTTTGGTCTTTTTAACATTACTTTCCATCTCTATGACATCTTTGGATTTCCTAATTCTATTTGAGTCCCCTTCGGTTCAGTTGTAAGTGGCCCTAAATGTTGAAAGAGGTTTAAGGTTCTATTCTTACAGTGATAAAATTGTCAATCTAATTTGTGTCCTGGAGGAAGACACACATTTATACTCTAGTGAGAAAAAAAATCAGAATTAGTTTTAAATATTAAAACGTAAATATATTATTTTTTAGATAAGTATAGAAAATAATATTCTTCAATATACATAGGGTATCTGCAATAGGATTTTGGAAATAATTCTAATAGACGTCGCTTCCATGCCGATATATAAACAGCCCTGGAGGTTGCAGGTTCGAGTCCTGCCCATGTTGAAACAGTAGATTTTTTAATTAGGTAATTAATAAATAACTTTGAAATGTATTACAATGGAACTCACAGAAAAAATACTAATAAAAATAAAATTACAAGACCACCATTGTTTGACAACTATTCACATATATTTTTTAAACCCTAGATGTTAAAAATTTGTTTAAAAAAACAATTTTCCGTCTTAAACAAATTAGTAGCTATTTAATTGTTTTTTATAGGTGTCATGGCTAGTTAAAATATATATATATATTTTTCTTTTTACAACTATATTTATACCATTCTAGTGAAGAAGAATACTATAGAATAATAAACAAAGTTTACACTCCTAATTTTACCCGACTGCGGCAAACCCCTAAATAAGGGTTATGTGTTTTATATCTATGTAATATAGTTTGAGAGGTAATAAAAAGCTTAACAGAAAATTTTTCATTTATATACGTGGTAAGAAACCTCTTGGTGGCTATTAAATATATTTTATATACATTAATTATTTCAAAAAGCGAAAAATAATTCTCAAAAATTTGATGTAAAATAAAAAACTAAAACCTGACTGATGCAGAAATAAATGTATATTATTAAGAACAGACACGAATAGCAAAAAAATAATTACTTTAGTTGAAGTCGATGTAAAGAAAATAATATATTAATAAAAATATCAGTTCTTTTGCAGATTATTTAATGTTTATTTCTTTTTTTTGCAGTTTATTTAATGAGTATTAATGTTTATTTCTAATATATTTATAATGATATAGTGAGTTTTTCTTAACATATAACATATATTATTTAAATATTCACAGTAAATCCTTTTATAATGTAAACTTCAAGAACAATGTTTTAGCAAAAAAATCACTCGGTCGTAATGACGAAGATGGCATTGACATTGACAGATGGCATTGGCGCCTTAAGATTAGTTTAAAACACCTTTGGACTTGTGTTAAATCTTTTAAAGATTTTTTAATTGCATCCTCATGCAATTGCAACTTTAATTGAAACACCTCTTTTTCATCTATTTTCATAACATACAATTAGTAATAAATGCATATAAACTCATAGAAATATATTTTGGAAAACACCTCACAATTTTTTATAAACGGAATATAAAAAAAACGTGCAAATTTAAAATCATATTTTTTAAAACGCCAGTGGACTGCAAAACTGTCATAACTATCGCCGACTTTTTCGTTATTATATACTGGTATCCATTGAGACATATATTGATTTCGTGTTTCCCCCTTAATGGAAGGGGAGGGGAGTGACGAAGAAATATCAGGTCATGTTATATTAATTTAAAATCCATTGAGACGCTTTAAAGTAATTGTATGACAATTATTCATGAAAAATTTGTCATTTATATTCTTTTCCCTAGTAAGATTAAAAAGTTTTTTTTTTTGTTGGATAATCTGTTTTGAATGAAGCTTGTTCACACTTTAAGTCGATGAAGTCCTATTTTTTAGATACTTTATTCGTATTGCAAAGAATTTGCGAAAACTTAATATTGTCTGGTTTTTTTAACTCATACCAAGTAAAAGTCTACCATTATATTAATAACCGGCTTTTCTTGTGCCAGCGACTTCTGTCCCGTCTCCGCCCCAAGTATTAAACCATTTATCATCACATTTATTTACTTTTCTTTTTTTTTTTTTGTAATTATAGGCCATACATTAGGCATAGCATGTTTTTATTTTCCTTTGATGAGAATATTTGCCGAACTAAAAGTTGCTCAGACATTAAGCCATTATTACATTGAATTTAATCAAACACATTCCAGTAATTAAAAAAAAAATCCGAGGTCTATACCATGTCATACTTAACCCGGGCTATATATTTTTTAATATTTCATGTACCTAGATACAGTGTTATAAGGGAAGACTTTGGTAATAATACTAACTTTGGTTTCTCTTAATTAATTGCCTACCATAGATTTTTTATACCGTATTTGTAAAAATAATAAAAAATATATGTCTTGTTAGATAACCATATTATAACGTACCAGATACATATAAGGGCGCATAGTTTTTACGCTGTTATTAAAGTAATATAACTGAATTATTTACTGAGATACAATGCGGAACCCAGCGTCTGGCTGGCGGCCAGTTCAACTACCAAAAATGGGCAAATTGTGTCCTGCTATGTGTCACGTTTCACAATTTACGTAGGACGATGTCCTTTCACGGCTGTGTCCCGAATGTTTGTATGTATGTTTGAATGTTTGGGATAACTCCTGAAACTAATATTGTACAGTCAAAATTATTCTCAATATAATTAATGAGCAATAATTTTCAATGTTATCATTTATTTATTTAAATTATCCTATGGTACTATAAAGGTATATATTGTTTTTCCTCAACAGTTGTTATTCGGACATTTTGTGGTTCGGACACTATACATTTCGTTAAATATAAATAATACAATAAAATAATATATTATTGTTCTCTTGCAGCCGGCAGTGGGCCCCTCGGGGGCCATCAGCAAGGTCCACAAATCAGATCGGAAGATCGGACATCGGCGCGTCGGCGAGGGGGGGGAGATCACCTACAAGAAAATACAGTCGTCACAAATTATGGGTTCTATTCAACTTGGTGAGTTTTAATTACAGGCTCATTTAAAACGATGAGGAACTTACTAATGATGACATTTATAGGCCCATTTCTCTATACAATCTAATGGCCAAATTACGTTATACGATCTGAATTTAAAGATAGCTTTTAGGAGTCTCCACCAATCATGGAGGAGCACTAACTCACTAACAGGCACTTCACTATGCGATGCTATTTGGAACATTTGAGATAGAGTGGCTCAGATCGTATAATATCATTTGGTCATAAATAACACTAAAATAGCGTATACTGTATCGCGTAGTGAAGTGAATGAGTGCTCCTCTCTGATTGGTCGCCACTTTTCATAGTCAAATAGTGTCGCTTAAATTGTATAATGTTATGTGTTATATTTATGTATAAATTTGTTTATAAATAAATATTCTTAAATATTATTACCTACGGAGATCGGTATATATTTTGTCAAAATCTAAAAAAAATACGGAATTATGGTATGTATATGAAAATAAAATATGTATGCTACAGTACGAAATACCCGTACTTTTATTGAAAAACACTCATTGGACCAGGAATAAAAAAATATATTTTCTAAGAATAAAATTATTTATAGAAATCCGTAATTTTTCTATCAGTTCTATAGGAAAAGTTGCAACCAAAGTTTTCTATATAAATTTAAATTCAAAACAAACATTATCAATTGTCTGTGTAAATTATTAAATTGATATCAAAAAGCGTTCGGAGCGAGTCGTCATCATCACGGCCTGCATATTCATTGGTCTAATACAGCGGTCAGTGCACAGGTCGGCTGAATTAGTATATTTAAAAAGGTTTGTTTGTTTGTCTTTTCTATCACGTTGAAACGGACATCCATTACCTCATGATTCAATTTGTTTTACTTTATAAATCATGACTTAACATATATATATTTATATATATATATACTACACGAGATACAATAAAATGTCAGCTTGAGGGTTATGTTAGACGTTAATTAGTTACAATAGAGGTGCTAGAGTGTTCGTTACCATTCGGTATTCAGCGTCTTTTCAAACGAATTAAGTTATTTTTGAGATGAAATCCGTCTTCCAGAAAAGTTGAAGTTCGAAGACTAGGAAGCTCCGGTAAATATTCATAAACTTCTCCTTGTAGCAGAGCTGTGGGCAGGTTAAAAGAACAATAGAAATCTATATAATCTACCCTCCTTTATGAAAAGACCATTGAATTAGCTAGAAGATGACCCAGAAGGCATTGGATCCCAATCTTCCTCCAGGATCAAACTCTACCAGAGAATTATAAGTGAATAATAAACTGTTCCTATCTAAATAATAATTAATAACCGTCAAATGACGTGTGTTATCAACCCGAATGACGTGTGACACTAAACAGTGAAAACGAACAGCTCACCTCGCGTCAGCGTCACATATCCTCATTACCTTCGGAGCGTAGGTATTTTCTTAAAGACCGGACCTATTTTTAATATATTCTTTGGCAAGTTACGAATAGTTTCATTTCTGTTATTCTATTTTAGGCAATAAGTGTCGAAATAAATTTATTTTTTTGTATACATTCTTAAGAAATGTTTATATTCTAGAAAAGGGGGGAATCAACCGGTACCAAATCTGATAATGTTCGACGTAAAATCAGGTTAATTATAATATTTGTGTCGTGTGACGAACACTGCCAGTGTCCGCTATTATATTGTATTATTTATTTAAATCTGCACGGACGGATAACGGTCAAATGCACAATATCACAAAGCTGCGCTTGCGCAGACGCAAACAGTTGCCGGCGAAGTTTTGCAATGCGTTATCTAATACACTGTTCCCACGATAGTTTAACAGCGTTGTTAACATTTCATTATAATAACAATTTATAAAGAATGTTTTTATATATATATATATATATATATATATATATATATATATATATATATATATATATATATATATATATATTTATATTGACCCCATTCTCTATCTAGATTTCAGTTGACTGGTGTCTTTTGAGCAACTGTTATTTTTATTTAAAATGATATATTTTTATATGACAATGCTTCGATTTTCCTCAAATTCTGTATATAACTGGTGACGATAAGAAAAGTGTCTATTGACCTTGGAGAGTGTTTTTTGCACTTTTGACATTGAAATGTTACGTGTAAAGAATACGCAGAAAATGGCCTCACAATTTCCTGATTTCTCATTAACAGAATTTTTGGGATAATAAGTAGGGGTTATTAATGTTCTTCGTAATTGAAGATTACTATGAAAGCTAGCCAGCTTTAATTTGTTATTCTCAATTGTACTTCAGACAATGAATGGCATGGAATTTTATTTGGAGACCATTAAATATATGAAAATACTTAGAATTGCGAAATTTTTCCTAATTTAAATTTAAAACCCACAAACTGGTTTGAACTTTAAAAAAAATAAAACAATATTGCAGGAAGGTTTTGATTAAACTTTTTTATATTGATAGATTGTCACGTAATTCTATATATTTAATTTCTTTTTTCGGTCCTAGGTTCGATAGAGTTAACCGGTGTTCTGAACGAGTAACGCCATTCAATACACTACGTAGACAGAGTCATGGCAAATAGCTAGTATTTTATGTATGAATATACTCTACCGGTTTGGTGCGAAGAGATAGAGCCACTGCCGGTTTAAATAAGTTGTAGTATCTCTTCAGATTGGTTAAATTTAGTACAAGTCTGCGTGTTAAATTCTGTTTTATAAACAAACTGGATAGTTATTAAGTGGCCACAGGTTAGTAACATCAGTAGGAATATTAACTGTACTCTCTGTTGAAGAACAAACATTAAGCGTCTTATCGATGTAAAAGGTGGGTAGATGTTATAAAAATATATTTTTGTTGATTAATAAATTATTATTTTCTTTATACAGAAAAACGACTTCTTTATTTATTTCAATTCTTTAATTTATTTGATTCATTCCTTACAATATATTTATTATTATTTATTTATTTATTTATTTAAATCTTTTCCACTTTGAATCGTTCTCAGTGATCACTAGCGTACGTCAAATAGAGGTGTCAGGAGCCTATTTCGATACCATACTTATCGAAATAAGCCCTTCAGCAAGAACACCTTTGAACTTAAAGTTAAAATTACGAGGGTTCTAAACGCGCCCTGGTCTGAGAAGAACCACACAACAAACTTAGCCAGGTGTCTTTTTATTATGATCACTGTTTCACAAATAATATATATTTATATAAATATATATACATCATAAAATAGTAACTAAGCAAAATCTGTCAATTGAATATTTTCGATAAAAACTAATACCTTACGTGGTCACTGGTCAACTCATGACACAAAACCCAAATAATCGTTTTTTTTTGTCTGTTGGTGTTTTTGCGCGTCACTGAAAATAGGATTTTTCTGAAATTTGGTAGGGTTATTGCCCTGGTCATTGTATATGATGCTTTTAACTCCGGTTTCTTTTTTCATCTATACGGTAAACTCGAAAACTAATTTGGACTATAACTAAATTCCAAAAATAACTATTTGACGGATCTTCATATAAATGGGTTGCGGTATATTCTAAAAGTCCACACACAGGGTACTTTTCACCCTGGAGTAGTATTTTTTTTACACCAGGATATTTTTTCTATAAAACAACAAATTTATGAAGTTTATATAAATTTTAAACGATAGATGGTTTGTGAATTGAGTCTCAAGGGGAGGGCAAGTTAGGGGGGGGGGGGGGGGTAGGTGAAGGTCGTTGCCCACAGCTAGTATTATATAAATTGATTACGATATAACCTTTCAAGTCGTTCGCCTTTAATTATTTATAACCCAATACATTTAATAAATATTAAAAGTAAACTAGATTGAAATATTCCCCTGAGAGCACGTACCCACTCCAATTGTTGGAAACATGCAAAGAAATGAAGAAATAATTTACCAAATTATCAAAGACTGAAGTAATTTGTTTATTCCTTGAACATTTATAGACGCGGGTAGATGTAAATACTTTTTAAAAACGTTTCAAGTTTTATATAAATCCATTAAAAGCTATACGAAAGAAGTTCGTAATCGTAATTGAAAATTCATCAAGCGGTTATATTTTCAAAGCTTTAATTTACCTTTTCATCGTGTGTTAAGTAGTAAGCCGACAATTCAATAAAAAGCGGGTACGGAATCTAACCTCGTTGGTATCCGTTCAACAGTATGTCAGGTCAGTCGGGTCAGGGTGGGTTCAACACCTACGTATTTAGATATCTAAAATGTCACGTTTATTTTTTAATGACATTTCTAGAGTTGTAAATATATTTCGTTAATGTTGTAGAGAAAAAGGTTTTATTAAAATTAAAGAAGGAATGATTATTCCGTTGATTTGATACAAAATTTGGTATGTAAAATTAACGTTATTTAAAAAAATATATACCCATATTTTTAAAACTATTATACTATTGTAAAATCACAATATTTGTTAGTACCCAAAATAAAATGTAATCTCAAAAAATTATGTATGTATGTTTTGACTGTATCTATACTTATATGACAAAATAAAAAAAAATCGTCGCCAAGTTATTCGTAGATTTCAAAATAGCACAAAAAAAATGTATATAATATACTATTAAGAAACCAGATTTTAATAGTGTATAATCATTATATATTCTGCTTTGACTGTTTGTTTGTTATTTGTCATTTAAAAAGAAAATCGTAGCGAAGTCATCCGTAGATTTAAAAATCTGACAATATACTCAATATACAATTCTATTAAGAGAACGAAATTTAATTGTGTATCCACTGCATATATTTCACCTGTGGCTTACTGACCTATATATAACAATATAGTGTGAGATGAAGGTCGGGATGTGTTAATTGAATGACGTACATACAAGTTACGTTCTTGTTAAAGCATTATATGAGAATTTATATTGATCTTTAATATTATAAAAGAAATAAAAAATAAAAGCCACACCACCCCAGGTTGCAATGATTTCTAGATAAGTGTATATTTAAAGAAAAAAATTATAATTCATGTTTTTTTCATAAACTACCGTTAAATAATAATGGACTCTACCATTGACTGTATTGGGTCGATAATCGATAATTGTCTTAAATTATTATTTATATACTAATAATCCATACACAACGGAAATAGGTAAACCATCAAGGTCATTCATGTTTAAATGAATTAATGCATTCATACTATTCTTGATGATAATTAAAACGTAATACAACCAGCAGTTGCTTGCCTCTCTCTCTCTCTATCTCTCTCTATCTTCATTCTTCCTCCATGGATCGCCTACGTGGCACAGTGCATCTAGAGTATGACCTTTCATAAGTGCAACGAATCCCTATATGAAATAAAAGATTTTGACTTCCTATTTTATTTATTCCCATTTGACAGATTCGTAGATACAAAATCAATCTGTACATACAATAGTTTAATGTAGGTGTGTTTGTTTGTTTGTAATGTCATCTTATTATATTTAGTATAATAATCCGTTTATTTTTATCCTTATTTGTATGATAATGCCGCGATGAGTAACCTATGACAATTTCAAAACACAGCTGACTCATAGCATTGTATGGAATCCGAAATATCCATGCAATATATAAGATATTCTGATATTAAATATTTTACTCAGAGTTCTTCTTGTCAGGTTATAAATATTGTGTTAATATTATAACATACTAAGGTTCCCCCGCGACTCTCGTGGTGTCTTAAACCACTTAATTCGGATCTACTGACAACATCAGTAACAAATATGATGGCATTTTTTTTTCAAACAAATCACTAAATTGAAATACTTATTTGACATTTGAAAATATCTATGATATCACAAGTTCTTATAGTTTTTTACATGGATACCAAGACATAAACAACCTTTTTAATTTTTGTAGTCTGTCTGTCTGTCCGGGGTTATCTTTTGAATGACTTAACCGATTTTAATGGAGCTTTGACTAGAAAAAATTGCAAGTTTACATATAGGTTACGTTTACAACTGTCCGATATAACAAGACTTTTTTTTGTATATGTGTGTGTGTTTTAAAATCAAAATCAAATCTTTTTTGTACAAAATATTTTTCATTGTCAAATCTACCACCAACTCGGAAAATTAACTGACACTGACCTGAAAAGAGCTGACGAAAGAAATTCGTCGGGCTTGTCATATGTTTTTTTTTAATCATCCTTATATACATAAGTACATTGTATATAAACAACCTGGCAGCGATGGCTTCCTGCCCACGGTGCATCCTCTAAATATTCGGAAACATTGTATTATCCGTGAGCACACACAAACACAAACACGAACACACACACAAAGTAGCCATAACAGTTAGTATCTTTAATTATTCATTGCGAAATTCAGCGAAACATTCATTCAGATATACCTTCCCTTAACCCCTTGGGATTGGTTTTAAATTATTTATAGTTTCAATGTTCATGAGACCTTGCACGTTGAACGTGATAGCTTCGTACTACCGACTAACGTACTCGTACTCTTGTTAGAGTCCTTTGCATAGAAAAAAAATACTCGTGCAACCTCCTTAGTTTATATGGAGTTTTGTTTAAAAAAATATATTTATATATAAATACCCATAGGGCCTCAATTAATAATCTTTTAGTTACCAAATGTTTAAAGAAATATTTGTTCACGAATTATCAGCGCAGGTAGCATTTCACTGAATAAATATTTCATGATTTTATTATCATTACATGTCTGTGTGCATATTTTTTAAATTTTTTAAATATTTGGAATCTATGGACAGTTCATTATTTGTATTTGTTTTTTTTTTCAATACTGTTTCTTGTACAGTCTGTTAATTCGTTCTAATTTTTAGTTAAGTCAATTTAATTAGAACTAACAAAATCGTTTTATTTTGTATATATTTAACATTCGTTACAAACGTAGGAATAGATTTTTTTATAAAAGCGTCATTATTTTTATCGTTAATAACTAATTTATATTTTAATCAAAATATTAAAATTGTAAAGTTGATAATAACATTTAAATTCGGAGTATCTCTACCCTTTTAACATTTAAACAAATTGAATACATTCATATTAAAACGTCTGTCCGTGAGTACGTCAGATACACTGGTAGAGATAACAGCCAGCCTCGCTACGCTTCCTCGTGGCGGGAAACCAACGATCTGCATATTTAATTAATATAAACTAGCTGTCTGTTAACGACTCCACCCTCCCATATCAAATAATGTCTCGTAATAGATAACATTTCATATTGATAGTAGTCTAAAACTAATTAACTATCAAAATTATATTTTATTTAAATCGTTTATAGATAAAATTGTAAAAATGCTATCTGTTCTAAACAAGGTCACGTTCATGATCTAGCAGTGATTCCCCCATGACCTACCATGCTCAAAATATGCTATAAAATTATATTTACACGAAACAATTAATTTGCAGGAATCCAACACGCAATAGGTGGTCTGGCATCAAAACCGGAACGAGATCTGCTCATGCAGGATTTTATGACAGTAGAGACGACAAACTTCCCCTCCGAAGGCTCCAACCACACGCCCGCGCATCACTACTCAGAATTCAAGTTCAAGACCTACGCGCCGATAGCATTTAGATACTTCCGAGACCTGTTCGGCATACAGCCGGATGATTTCCTGGTAGGTTTATATTAGATTATAATATAATATATAATATATATATCGACTAATCTCTGGATCGTATCAGTGAAGGTTATAGGATATACAACGTCACACTACGGCCCTTAAAACCACTAACAGAAAAAAACTTAAAGATATGTGAAACGAGACAGCCTTATACGTATATAACGCTGTCTCGTTCCCTGGTACGATTAATAATTTTCAATTCGTTCGGAACCTGTAAAGCCTTACTACAGACGACTTTGACTAAATGGTTAGTAATATATATATATATATAATAGGTGATGTTCAATTTTCATCATTGCCAATATAACGTCTGTGAATCTTGGGTTGAGCTTCCTAGTAGTGATACCTAGCTCTCATACTGAAAAACAAAACTGTAATAGCTCCTTCAGGGATTTCACTTAGTATCGTACTACCTGCTAAAGTCAATCGATAAACAAGATTGAACTCGTTTGTGAGTTTCAAAGAGAACAAAGACGTTTCTTTGAAACGGACAGCTGATGTGCCGCCATTGTAAAATTTCGAAGAACGCACTTAGACTATAGTACATACATTATATATACGCATTCCGTTGAGCAAGTGCGTTATTTACAAAAGAAACCATAAATGTGTTTAATGATAATGGGATTATTTACATCTAAATTATATTATTATCTTGTTTTATTTTTAATGTTATGTAAAACTCGGCTTAATATCCTAATGAAGATTTTTTTAATTAGACGAACTATTTTTAAAGGTTAATGTTCTCTGCGTCGTCATAAAACGGGCTATCTTATTATAATTTCAGGTGGTTTTTAGAAAACATCTTTAGATTTTTCAGATTTTTTTTTAATGATTTTTTATAATTTCCCCTACCATAAGTTATTTTTCTGTTTTTATAAATATTATTTGTTAATTCTCCATCTTCATGATCGAGGTCGCACCCCCATCCAAAACTGGAAAGGAGGTCTGTGCCGAGAGCAGTGGGAAGTGGATGGAATACCTAAAAGCCACAAATTGTTTTAAAAATCTCCCTTCCCACCAGATGTCGATGTGCAGTGCCCCATTACGCGAACTTAGCAACCCAGGGGCGTCTGGCAGCATCTTCTACCTGACCAACGACGACGAATTCATCATTAAGACAGTCCAGCACAAAGAGGGCGAGTTCTTACAGAAACTTCTCCCCGGATACTACTTGAATCTCGATCAGGTTGGTAATATATCTTAGTGGAAGCCAACGAGGACGCGGGTCACCAGGTAGTAAGTCGGTAATGTGAAATCGTCGCTACGATATGGTATTTATATAAAATATTCTTTCACAGAACCCCCGCACGTTACTCCCAAAGTTCTTCGGTCTGTACTGCTATCAATGTAATAGCAAGAACGTGCGGCTAGTGGCCATGAACAATTTACTGCCCTCATTCGTCAAACTACATCAGAAGTACGATTTAAAAGGATCTACGTATAAACGGAAGGTGGGCATTCCTCGTTTGTTAGCTTAAGGGGTAGAGTAACCTTAATACATTTTTTATTTTTTTTATTTAATTACACAAAAAATTCTCGTGTATAAAAAGACATCCATTTATTTAGTTTAAACAAACCTATTTTCCATTCGCACCAATTTGGATTCGTTCGATTGTTCCTTGGTTCGATTCGCGGCCGCTCAGGTTGTATTATTTTTGTTGCTTAGTGAAACTTACACAAGAAAAATATCTATTATACCAGGTATATTTCCCTAAATTACTAGGGGTGAGACATATACTCTACAACACAAAAATATTTTTTCTTCCAGGCAAGTAAAACGGAACGTCAGAAGAACTCTCCAACATATAAAGATCTAGACTTCATGGAACACCACGCTGAGGGTATCTTCCTGGAGGCGGACACGTACACCGCTCTCATCAAGACCATGCAGAGGGACTGCCGCGTGCTCGAGAGCTTTAAGGTCATCATCGCCATTTTAACATACATCATTACTTATCGTATGATTCTTTTAAGGGATGGCTCATGATCCCCTCTACATATATCCTTTGAGCGGTCAATGTCTTCTAAACTCTACAATAAAATCATCGTTATCAATATTAATTTTAATATTGGAGCTAAAATCTTAATTAAAAAAAACAACAAAATAAGTCATAAAAAAAATTGTATTCATATCTCATATACAATCTCTATCCACAGATAATGGACTACTCGCTGCTGGTGGGTATTCACAACCTGGACGAGGCGCAGCGGGAGAAGTCCGAGGCGAGGCAGAGAGACGCGGGGAGCGACGACGAAGACGACCTCAGGAGGAGCGGACTTAATAGAACCAGGTACTACATGGGGGGGAGCTGATCAGGATCTGGGTGGACTCGTGGATATCTTGATGAAATTAATGCTACAAGAGTGGGAAGAACTATGTGTGGGGAGTTAGGGTGAGATGAGGAGGGTCGGGGTGATCAAAATCTGAGGTGATGGTTACCTCGTTGTACTTAGGTTGGAGAAACATGAGATGACTATGATTGAACAGATTTATAAAGATGTCAGAGAAGACAGGTGACAACGGTGGTGTGTAATGGCCTTATGTACCAAGAAATAATTAGCAGAGATGGAGGTTAGAGTGTCCAGGTGAGGTAGGGAGTTGACACTTGACAGAGGTATTCAATAGAACAGTAGACTGTGAGGTCAGTGGAAGAGTTTTAGGTTAGAAGAGTCTTGGTGCGAGAACACTGACTTCAATAGTAAGAAAAAAGTATTTATACATTGTATTTGTATATTAATAATTATGTATGTGTGTTTTTAAATACACTATAGAGTTATAGACTTAATAAGCAATGGCTTTAAACGTATATGCTCTTCATTGTTAAAAAAAAGGTTTAATAAAAAAAAATGTTTTTCATTTATTGAAATATTGTTTGTAAATATTTTCCTATCGGTGAAGGTTTTTACAATTTTCAGATCAGAGCAAACCAAAGAGGATTTTAAGACGCAAGTCAAACGAGCACAGTATGAGCAATTTTTTTTTTTGTTTTGTCCTGTTCTTGTTATTTCTAACTCACTAACCTGTGTATGTCTGTTTGTTACTAAAAGCATGTTAACTAGTTGTACTGAGGTTTAATTGTAGTCCAAGTTTCTTAGACGAGTCCCTTGTTAGCAAGGTATAGGTAGGATGTTCTTGCACGGGATCTAGAGACAGTTATAGATAAGTTAAAGAGATTTGATACTTCATTTTTAATTTTATATTTCCATTGATCAAGACATATTGAGCATGGTATGTATGACGATACTGAAAAAACATATTCTTCAGACTGATTTTAAGTGCTTGACCAATATATTTTAAACGATTTAGATATGTATGTATAACAAATGTTGCTGTGTCTGTGCTGTTGTTAGAAATCAATTGATATTACTGGAATGATAATGGTAATGGAATATAACCAATTACTTATAATAAAATAAAATAATAATAAAAAAAGTCTGTGATATATATATACAAACCTATACACAAACCCACACATGTACACACACACACACGCGCACACACACACACACGCACACACACACACACACACACACAGCACACACACACACACACAGCACACACACACACAGCACACACACACAGCACACACACACAGCACACACACACAGCACACACACACAGCACACACACACACAGCACACACACACAGCACACACACACAGCACACACCGCACACACACACACACAGCACACACACCACACACACACAGCACACACACACACACGTGTACATATGTACACACAATGTACGCACCCTGCTGGTGAGTCTAAATCAATAACTTCATACCCACAGACCACCACACACAGACACACAGCACACACGTACTCATACGAATCTCAGTCTACGGTTTCTAACAACAATCAAATTGTCCCTAACATCAATATATATATATAACATACACACAACAAATAAAATAATTTGTATATTCTCATATTATATGTAGTGTCTCTATGTAGGTCCATTAACCGTCACCGTCTGGTAGCTCACTCCACCGCCATGGAGAGCATCCAGGCCGAGAGCGAGCCCATTGACGAGGAGGAGGACGTACCGTGAGTATACCTTTATTATTTATCTATTAACCAACTGTAACTATGTAATATTATTTTCATACCACCTATGATTTTTTTTGTTCTTTGATGAGACGGTGGATCCTTATATAATGCTATAAAAAAATATCTGTCACTCATGTTAGTCTACAATCTAGGAAATTAGATTTCGTTATTTGAAGAAGTATTTTGAAATATTGTTTGATTGAAAATGTACAGATGTAATAATAAAAAATATCCAAAAAAAAAAACTTTGATATACAGTTTTTGTAATTATAATACTATTTAGTAAATATTGAACATTATCGAAGTGTATGTTTGATTCAGACCCGGCGGTATCCCGGCGAGGAACGCCCGCGGCGAGAGGCTGCTCCTGTTCCTGGGTATAATAGACATCCTGCAGTCATACCGGCTGAGGAAGAAGCTGGAACACACCTGGAAGAGCATGATACATGATGGAGTGAGTGAGACAGCGTCACCTTTGAACGGTTTCAACGTATTGGAAGTCTAACTTTACATTAAATAAATTTTATGTTAATTTATATACATTTACATTTACAAGAAAATATCTATGAGAATGTGAACTTTTTTTTGTTTTTAAAAATAAAATATAATAAGAAAAAAACTGACACGGATTTGTAACCCTTAATCTGGGAAACCGTTAAATTATATATAAATTGAGATTTTAAAAACATGCCTAAAAGAAGAGATTATTAGTAGGAATTTTAAAAAGTATTTTAGCGAGTCCTTTATTTTTTATGCTATAAATTAGTTGCAACTCTAAACAATAATAATATATCCATTCCAGGATACAGTCTCAGTGCATAGACCGAGCTTCTACGCCTCAAGATTCCTCGACTTCATGGGAAAGACGGTATTCAAGAAGATACCTTCGTGTAAGTACTTGTTTAAAAATATGTATATTAAATGTCATTTCTAGGTGTCGTCTGATTGGTTGATAATAAATAAAAACAATCTTCCAAACTCTCACTTCTCTATACAGTTATTTCCATTTGTCTCATCAGTAAATTGACTTCATGCTATATAAGGTATAGCTAAGAGTAGTTAAAGTCGCCCCTAACTCGAGAGCCATACGTGTCAAATTCCTGTAATATATTAATTCTAACGTCCTAATGTACTAACTCGTTTAAATGTCAACATGCATATATTTTGAGACTAAAAAACACAAATACATATATATTTTTTGGATTATTTGAATGTATTTATTGTTATTATATGCAATTGAAGTTTTTTATGTCTCAAGATTAATATATTTCACTACTAATTTTATACATTTTAAAACATTATTAAAAAAATTGAGATATAGGTTTTATAAATGACAAAGAAATATATGATTCAAACTAAATTGGGGTTTATTTTGTGGGTATTTGCAATTAAAGCAATCGGATATAAAAGATAATAAAATTGTTGATCAGTGGACCTGCCGGAGATCAAAGGGAACCACCGCAAGTTCCGAACGTTGGTCACCAGCTACATAGGTATTACTTGTGTGTTGTAGACGGGACGGGTGTTGGTGGATTGGGCCAACCGTTGGACAAATGTTTGACTCTGTTTTTGTGTTTGTATTTTAAAGGTGTATCATGAAGATTTGTTTATATTTTAAAAATGTATATGTATGTTACTTCTTCAATTCAAATAAAGATTAAATACATATATTCGTAAAAAGATAAATTAGATAAATATTGTTACTGTACCAACACACCAACACTCAAACCAATTTGAGTAGGCGTTCACTTTTGCTGGTGGATGTTAATTTTATTAACAATTTTGTTTCATTTTATTTCGAATTGGGCATGTTATATTTTTTTTTTATTAAATTTTATTTTCCGTACCGGTCCATATTTTTTTCGCATGACGTGTTTTTTTTTCTAACGTGAAAGTCATGCACGTCCCTATTGTAATTGTCTTTTACGAGAATAATGTCTGTTTTTCCTTTTCTTTCAATCAATTGTCCGAAATTGGATTCTGGCGCGCGTCCGTGGAGGTTTGAGTAAGTCCGATGGTTCCAGCATGTGTCCGCCATTGATGTGATGTGACGTCTCTGTGTCCGAAATTGTTATAATCTGATGCCAAAAAAAAAAACCTCCAAAAAGTTTTATATCCGAAAAAAATATATTTTTTTGATAGGATTTTAATGGACGTAATCACGTTACTCTAGTTCTCTCATGTCATTATTAGCGTCTACACCTTGTATTATAACAATTTCATCGTATTGTCATAGATTCCGTTTTTTATAACCACCCTGTAGTTAGATCATTTAGTGCTAAATTAAATTTATGTCTATACATTATCATTTTAACTAAAATTCTTTACGAATTTTTCCCTCTAAAATTGAATAAATTAAAGTTTTTTACTATCTGTGAATTGTGATTCTGCCACTTTTTTTGTATTCTATCTGCGGCATGATTTCCATAAGTCTAAAACATTTTCTATTTCTTGTCTTTTATTTTTTCTTTTTTATTTTCTTTCTAGCAGCTTGGTGAAATTTTGTTACTCGATTAAATCTGCTTTTTTAAAAAGCTTTTTTTTTATTGATGAAATAGTTTTATTCTAACAAAAGTGTTATTGTGGCGATAATTGACCCAGTAGGACGATGTACTTCTGATAATATTTTATTTTAAAATATCTCATCACATTATTCTTTTTTTACGAAAACAAAAATCAATAGAAATATATTATGATTTGGTTATAATCTAGATTTTTTATGAAGAAAAGAGATCCGCCACAATTATACTTTTTTTCGGTCAAAAATCTTATACTAACAAATTAATTAATATTTCAGCGCTGAAACATTCACCGTCGAAGAGGAAGAGTATCGCGAAACCGTTAAGACCCCAAGAAGAAATAGATAATACAGGTAAATTATATAAACATATATATATATTTTCAAAAAAAAAATACCCAAAAAAAATATTGCATGTTATATTTTTTTTTTGCATGTGTCAATGTAGATAGTTTTAACAAGTAGTCATCCCTATCCCAACTTAGAATGAGGATTGTTTTTTTTAATATATACATTTCAGTTTATTTTATCCCCCACCCTTTTCCCATTTATCTTCCTATAGTTGTGATTTTTTGGTATTATTGTCGAAAAAAAAATATTGGTAAAAATTTTTCGCGTTTTGGATCGTTCCGTGTTGTGATGTGAATGAAGACCGGGGTGTGAAATAAACTGAAATGTATAAAATATACACGAAATAAACACACCCATTTGTACGCAGGGGGCATCATCGGGCGTCCGATTAAGGATTATAACCCAGATTATCTGAAGTCTAGATTGTCCCCTAGATCGTCGCTACGGTCTAGTCTCAGCGACTTCACGGATACAACTATTTCAACTTGGAACCAAAGACACAATGTTCCAACTGAATATCCGTCCGTGTTATCCGATAGATTGAAAATCAACGATCGTATTCCGTTCCAACGACGGATAGATTTCGATACTTCGAATATGTCCAGAGAACCGGGAACTTCGTACGCCGACAATGTGTATAGATCGTCGGTTCAAGATAGAATGGAGTCGCTGTCCGACCAGCTAACTAAGGTTCTAAGTACGGGAGCCGGCAGTTCGCACATAAACGGCAGTCTAGCGGACAGCGGTATACAGACGGACAACACGTCCACTAGCGTACCGCAGATATACGTGGATGCTCAAACTCTAACACCCGTGGTTAAAATCTTAAAAGACGCATCCGTGGACACCAGGAACGAGAAGAACTTACAGGACATACCCTTCATAGACGAGGATGAGGAGAAATGGAGACGACGTAACCTTGAAAAACACAAGAGCACCTCCAATATACCGGAAAGAATCGACGAGGTCAGTCTAGAACATTCCAATGAGAGACTCTCGAGTAGCCTGAACCGCGCCAAGTCACCGACGTTTGTGGAGAAATTCAAGAAATTCTTCATGGATATAGGTTTCGTTAAGTCGGAGAGCTCCGCAGACAACACTCCCAACGCAAACACACTCCCCAAGAGCATGACGACCAGCTACAGGACGCGCAGTGCGACGCCCACACACGAACACCGAGAGGCCTCCACCCTCCCCAAGGACATGAGGTTCAGGAAGGTCGGTTCCACTCAGACCGTTTACATCAAACCGGAGTCACCGGTACGGATTCGGAGCGACAGCAGCATCGTGAAGAGGAAGGAACACGTGTCCGTCGTGCAACTGAACGGAGACGAACATATACAGGACTCGGATTCCGAGAGGTTCATCAAAGAGGTGGTCTACGTGAAGAGTTTGGAAAAGGCTGAAATATATTCCGGTAAAGACAGCGGCAGCACCATTATCGTGGTGCCGCCGGCGGACTGAGCGCTCGACCCTGTTACATTGGCTTTATCAGGTGTAGCGCTGCTATATGCTCTGTCATTGTAAAATGATCTTTATTGTTACGCTGTTGTGGTTCTTTTTGGAGAATTCAAGTAGTTTCTGTTAGCACTCACCGGTTTGTGCTAACGCATGTTCGACTTTATCACCTAAACAATAGAGACTATTGTTAAATGACTGATAATGTATGCGACTTATTTATTGTATTATTAAGATACAATTCGTTATTAATTTAATTATATCATATAACCAGTGTTAGGTAGAAATATATTTAAAAGTATTAGAAGTAATAGTGAAATTATAATTATTATTGAAGTAAACCAGTTTGATTGATCTAACTAAAGTAAGGAGCTATGTTGGGAGACGGGTCTCGCACAATGGTTTTGTTGGAACCCGCGACATAAATGTCACAAGTTTTATATTTTACAAATATTTATTATAAATATACTAATACTTTTAATAAGTAAATTAGGGAAATTAAAACATCTTGAGCTGTGTTAGTAAAAATAATTTGTATATATTAAAATTTGATTATTTTTAAGTCACAGATAAAATAAAAGAACCTGACTTATCGTTTTAAGTTGGTATTTGTATATTTTGGCATTTTACTTAAAGTCGAATAATTGACATTTATAATACATCAATAAACGTATATGGTTACCTTATTTAATTAAACTATTTTATATGCTTGAAGTAAATTCTAGACACTACAAATATATATATTATATCAAATTAAAAGACATTTGAATAAAGACAACTGTAATAATTTAGTTCCCTGTAACAGCTGTATTATACATTATATGAAATAAATAATTCATTTCTAAACAATAGTGTTTTATTTATCTTATACTATTTTAAATATAATATATAAAATAAATTAAGATTGCTTCTTGGCGAATATATATACATTCTGTTTCCAAAAGAATCATTAACTAGTAATTCATCCCGTCTATCCGTTGCATATATATTAATATCCATACTTATATATTTTATGTTTAAAAATGTATACTTGTGTAAAGTGCATATCTAAGTGTATAATTAAACTAAAAATGAATGAATTTTGCACGCTTTCTTTGGATAGCAGCTACTACGTCTAGTTGTGTCGCCGTCAAAGCAGGTGAGATTAATAGCTAATTTATTGTTTGCTATTTATATTATTTTATTAGTGCTGCCATCTACAGTACGCAAAATAAGTTATTTAATTAAACGATCTGTCAATACAGTAATTGTATAAAAACTGAAAAGTATTCATTTATAATACATTTAAAATTAACTTCAGTTTTTTATCTGTAAGAGATGGCGCCACTATGCATTTATAGCTTTTTGCTGTAAATAATACTAAATGTCTATATACAATTTTTGTTGACGCGAATGAGGATGATATTTGACAACAGGCCATCTAGACCTAAACTAAGCAATACTTGTTCTATGAGAACTAGACAACTAACAAACATAACTTTTATTATTTAATATAAATATCGTTCATAAAGTCAACTTATTGTCATAATTATGTTTGTTCCACGCTGCTCTGACCTGTCGGATCTTACTATTGGGTATACTTGAACCTGGTCCTTACATCTGCATGCTTCTGTAAAACTATTCTTAATGCACCAATAAACGATACATTGACGGTCAAGCTCAATACAAAAAATATAAATACAAACATGCCATTTTGGATCTATGACTTCATATCGTCGAACGTTACAAATCTTTTGTTACTCCGTCGCTTTAACTTCTTCCGGTGCCAATGCTATTTATGTGATTTATATTTTATTTATACAATGTACTATTAAATAAATCTATACAATTTCTCGAGTGTTTCTATACCCTATAGTGTCCCTAACCGATGTCACGGCTCAGATAACGTCGACGTCTGTGACGTCACCAATTTCTACTGCCGCGAAAATACCGCAGGTCGCGGTTAAAACTGTATCGGAACCGGATGTAGCATTTCCAGCGGTTCTCAAAGGATCTCAAAAACAGAGAGTTCCGCCGCCCGTTCCTCCCCGGGGCTCGCCAAAAACGAAACGCGGGGGCTGTAATTCTCAAACTTCCAGCCTCGAGACCAAAGGTGATTACCATTCCTTACACGTATCTGTAAATGATATACCACCTCAAACTCCTATCACAAGTAGTGAGGATGATTTTGGTTTTTATGGGCATGGTTTGAAATATAATGAATCTGCATGCCGCATCCCACCTTCTATATCTGATCATTCCATTAGAGTTACAAAGTTGGTAGCATCTAACTCTTTCTTGGGTTACGCGGAAGAAGGAGACAGTATTACTGAAAGGAATAATCCCGGAAAAGATCTTATCGCACAGTCCACAATGATGGCAAAGTTTAATATTGATAACGCTGTCAGAGAACACTTAGACACAGGCAATTATGAAGATGATTCTTTTACTGACTCCAGTGATGAAATTATGGTTCATGAAATAAGTGAAGACAATAAAATTATAATAAATACTCTATCTCAAGTTCAATTACAGCGACGAGCTAGAAGCGGCGATACACCAACGAGTGAAGATTCAGATGAACCACCAGTAAGATACTCACCAAAAAAGAAAAATAAAAGTAACAAACCAAAAACTGGTATTAGAGCCAGAATTAATACAATTAAAAAAGCTCCTACATTTAAGAAGGACAATAACGATGCTGAAAAGAATAAGGGAGGTATAATGACCGGTCTTACCAAGAAGTTTACCTTCAATCAATCAATAAAAGACAAAACCCGCGGAGTCTTTCGGACTAAATCAAAACCAAAGATTGAAATAAAAACGTACGCAGAAGAACACTCCCAGGATATTAACAAAGATGATATAGTATGCCACAAGAAAGCTAAAACCAAAATTGATCTTTTCCAGAAACAAATACTAAAAGTTCAATCTGAAACAGATACTTGCTCCGTGACTTCTTCAAGAGAAAGCATTTCGCATATTTCGGAAAGACGTGACGTCGTTAAAGAAACTAAGAAAATGTTTGAGAATCATCCGTCAAAAGCTGAGGCTCCGGTAGTCAGAAAAAAGCCTAATTACAAAAAAGGCAGAGCACCTCCAGCTCCGGTTGGTGTGAAGCCCAAACCTAACACCGTGAGTGATAAAATACGAAAATTCAATGTAACGATTGTTCCCGAAACAATTCCACCGCAAGTAACTCCAAGGAAGAAGGAAATGAAGAGAAAGGATAGTTTTATAGCAACTGAGAATAAGATGATAATATTTAAGATGCAAAAAGAGTTTGAAGAAGTTATCTGAAAAAGAAAGAAAGCAAAATGACGCCTATTTTTGATATCCATTAATAAATTTAATAGATTGTTTTCGTCGTTTTTAATTAAGTCGTTTGTTTGAATGTTTTTGTATTTGACTGTTTGTTTAGTTGTCATGTGTTTATAAGACTTGGTGTTATTTATTGGCTTCTGTGTTTGTCTTTATTTGGCGTTTTTTGTATTTTAAGCTTTATACTGCCATTAACTTATTGTAGAATAATTATTTTATTCGTTCCTAGTTGCTCTAATACCTAAATGTGAATCATTAGTTAGATTTCATATTACTTACGTCATAATATTCATACCCATCCATAGATTATAATATTATTCTCGTCACCCCAAAGTTTCTAGTATGAAGTGCATTTACTTTTCATATTAGCTTACCTTTTCTTGTTTAATTCAACAATTTTATCCAAAACAAACATTCCCCTCAAACCCTTCAAAAGCTAGATAGTAACGCTAGTTCTTTATAGCTACGGCGCCCTTATCCTGTTGCTCTACACCACCACCACCATTCGAAGAGGCTCCAAGAACATGTCGTACTAACTCTTCATCCACAACCTCCTCGAGTGCGTCCGGAAGACGCCGCGGTGCGTCCAGCGCGAGTGTGATGACGACATCGTCTGCATCCTCGTTGGCGCTGACACCCGCAGCCTTGAGCAGCGCGAGGAGCAATGAAGCTAGGTTTGTAACTTATATTTTTTCTTTGTGTATTAAGATACGCTCGATGAACCGATCAGAACTAACTAATCTGCTATTTCAAATCTTAATCACCTTCATTTCTAGCGTCTGTTGGACTCCCCCCGCCTCGGTGGAAGGTTCCACGCCCACATGGACCGAGGGTACGCCCAGCTTCACGGAGTCAAGTAGTAGTGAACAAGGTGGGCTAATTGATTTATCTGTGACATGACTAAGAAACGTCAATTGTGTGTGGTCCTAAGTGGTAGTTTTAGATAATTATTCGCAACATTACATTTATTTTGAAGGGCTGCCTTTTCTTTGATTATGACGTTTGCACATAGACTGTTTATTATAGAGCTATGCTATAAATTTATAGTTTGTATTACACGATGACTTAGTTGGCAGAATGAATAGACTCCCAGCTGTCACAGGATTGACCCTACTTGTGTTGACGAATGTTGCAATTTCTATAAATCTATATATAAATTCTAAAAATTAAAGTAATAGAAACTTAAAAATAAACTTAATATTTAGTATACCTACCAAAAAAAAAAGTTCTAATAATTATAATCATGACAACAGGTTATCCCATCACCCCGGGCCGCAGCACCCCCGGGCGGCGCTCCCCGCGCCCGCCGCCCCCGCCCCGCGCTACTCCCATCAACTGCCTCACCTCTGAAGTTGTGAGTACAAGTATTATTAGCTCACATACATCATAAACTCGATTCTCACTATACTTAGATTATTTACACAATAACACGCTGTCAGAATGACAGGTATGACTTTTTAGTGTAGAGGTAAGGAGTACCCACTTATATGAAGGATAAACAGAAAGTAGAAATCATAAAGCAATAAACAACAATTCAATAAGTTCATATAATTAATTTGAGTTGTGAAGTTAGTAAAGTAGTAAAGTGATTAGAGGAAAGAATAAGAAAATAAAATTTAAACTATTCGCTTATTGAATAGTAAAATTTGAAAAATGGGTTGTAATTTTTCCTTAATACTATTATAAAAAAAAGCGAAGTAACGTGATAAATTCTTTCGTTATGGGGGCTTCTGAAAATGTAAAATTTTATTGTAATTATACTAACCAACCAGTGTCGCCATCAATATAGTTCTTTATGATGGGTTTTTTGACATGCGGTGTTGGTACTCCTCGTCTCTACTCTATATCTGTTCTATATATAACAGGCTGTCATGATACCAGCTGGAATTTAGTACTGATTTAAAACTACGTGGTGACCAGTGGTGTTACTAGTACACACGCATCATTACTAACTCGTTTTTCATTCATGAAAGAGGTCGTTACGATGAAAGATTTTTTCTTTTATAATAAAACAATATATAAATAAATAATTAATTTCAATTTTTTTTTATGTACAAATTTACAAACTTTCATTGTCGGCAACTAGCATTGACAGCTTACACGCACTAACTATTGGTTAAAACCGGTCAATACCAGTTTGAATTAGATCAAATTAAATTTAACATTTTTTGGTTATATCTGGTAATGTATGGTTTTATACCTAATAGTCCAACCTGCTTAACGGGTGATGGTTAACTAATGGGTTAGTCCAACACACATAATAGTAACTGCTTACGGCGCATTATCAATATAATAAAATTAACAGATGTAAAGCATCGCAATATTATCTAACAAGTATACTATATATCTCTTTCTTTCAAAGGGAATTCATATTTTTCGTCCCTTTTTCACAATACAATACTTTTATTTACAATACCAGCCGTTTTCAATAACATACTACAGATAGCAGATTAGCTATCTGAGAGAAACTACATTTGAATCTATTCACAAACTGCGTCTTGAAATGCAATCCCTAAAGATAGATTATGTTACTAAAAACTGTGGATAGATAATTATTGAAAACGCCAATGTCTATTATGTTTGTAATGTGACCAACCTAATTTATAGAACGAGGAAAATTTTTCCCGCATTTAAATTAATGCTAAGTTTTTTTTTGGACGCTGCTTATGGTGGACTATAGTTGCAACTGAAACAGAAAGTAGATTTCGATTACAAATGATTATTAGATAAGTTGCTTTTTTTATAAACGACGCTTCATAGATAACATAGTGGATGAATTCGCAATAATTAAACACTTTTGGGAGCTTCCATTTTGAGAAGTGAAGATGTCGGCGTTGTGTTTATTTATGAGCAATAATTTGATATTTCGTGTGTTACATGTTGTTAAGTAAATTAGGGTCTTTATTCTTTAATAAAGAACGGGACTTAGATTAAATTTAGTGTTTTTAAGTACGTAATGTTTTTTTTTTCTTCTGTCGTACTATAAAATAAGTTCAAATTGTATGTGTTCGATTAAAACTTTTTTTCTTTACATTCAAATTTTTTGACATTTGTTTGACATTCGAGTTGCGACTGATTAAAATAATGTTATTTTTTATTTATCTGTTCGACCTCTTTTCTGACAATTTATATTGTCATTTTTTATATATTAGTTTGTATTAGCGCCTTATTTGTTCATTTGGTAGTCGATAGGGTGAAAAAATGTGAAATATAAAATTCATATCACTTTGTTTGCAAAGTACAAATTCGGTAAATCACGTAAGTGTTATAGCATTTTTTATAAGGCGCTGAATTGATATATTTAATATAGATTAAAAAGCATAGATCATTTTCATAGCACTGTTACCAGTATAATCTGCATTTTAAGCTCGGTGTTGCCAATAATTTATATAATAATCGACCAATGATAATGTTAATTTAGTCATGCAGAGGTTGTTCTGAAAGCAGTTTATAATCGCATATATATAACCCGCTTATTTGTGAATGTTTTTATCGTATGTAATCTGGATCTGTAAGTATTTTTGACTGAAATACATTAAATTAGATAATTTTATAGTATTGTTTTTGTAGAGTATTACATAATTGGCAATATATACTCTTAAATGCGTGAATCTTTGGTGTTTTAGTCGATAAGAATTATAAACTTATTTCTCAAATATTAAAATTACTTACAGATCACTTATATTAATAATTTTTCTTGTAATAGTTGACCGTTGCACTACAGTTACATAATAAATGTAGGTATTTATTCGAATGCCACAAACATTAATTCCAGTATTCTGTCTGTCTATAATTGAACTGTCTTTTTGTTTATTACAGGTTTTAATAAAATGTTATTAATCAATCTGGACTAGGGAATGCAATCACGGTACGAAATAGAGTTTCAGACGCGAGATGTAAAGTTTTTTTATCTTAAGTACGCTTTTACACGACAATATACTTACGAAACAATTCTAGCTCAAACGTTAAGTCCACGGAGGAGAACCGACACGAATATCCTTGGATATTCTATAATACTCTCTATAAGACATCCAAAAATCAACATAAATTTAGTAACAAAATTTAAAAACTGACAACTTTTTTGCTGCCATTTTTTCCGTCACTTTAAGGAGGTAACAAACTATAAGATTTTCTAATAACAAAAATAATAAAACATCTCTATTTATTATAATTTATTTCAACACTCTCGAGGTCCATTACTTCATTTATTTTACCAACATAATCTTAGAAACTGAACTCTATGTTTTATTAATTCGCGGGATCTCCCTCCCAAAAATGTTACGCCATTTTTTTATTGCAGTTCCAAGTCCAGAAATGTTCCATATCATTACGATTACTTAGAATATTTATTAATAACTTATATAAAAGAATTTCATTTCTATAATGAATATCTTAACAATTTATAATTGTAAGTTAAACGGCTTTCAATATATTAGTACTGTCAATATATAACTACGGTTACTCTTACAAGAAATAGATGGCGTGTTCAAAATTCCGTTATGTCGTTGTTAAAACATTGTATATTCCGTTGTTGTTAATTATATAAGATCAAATAGAATAAACATTTGAAACTAACGATATCATTGATTTTGACCCCAGAACCTAATTATAGAAAATAACGTAATATGTCAAAAGTAAGGGTAAATACAACCTAACAACAAAAACTTAATTCTTTTCGGGTTTTTTTATGTAATCATAAGAAATTATTTCAGTTTCAAAATACCTATTTCAAACCTAGGACAATGGTAATTAATGTTATTAATTGGTAAATTGTACATTACGATACTAGCAATATTAATAAAATCAATACAGAGTGTAAATATCTCGCAAATAACATTAGTTACTGATTATTTTTAAACTAATATCGAGTCTATTTTATATAAATTAAAAGTGAAATACCTTTTTTAGTTCCCGATGAAAAACAGATTAAAAAGTCTGCAATAGCACTTGTTAGAATCAGGTCACAACTACTGGATTGAATTGTACCAGCAAGTCCAGGCCAAAGAGCCTCACTATTATCCTATCCTCGAATAATTCTTGAAATGATTAAAATTAAGAAACAAAAAATTAATTCGAGAAGATGGAAATCGCCCATCATCAGCATGTAATCCTGTTTTTAACAAGTGCTATACTCGCCGCGACTTAAAACGCAAGTGTGTAGACACCGCTAGTGTCGTTTGTCGAAATACCCTCACTTCCTAAGCCTAATAACATTAACAACATAAATAATAAGGAACAAGCGAGGGTAGTTACCGAGACTTGCGCCTCACGAAGACGATTCTGAGCTCACATTAGCCATCTTGTGACCACGGCTAGTGACATTCGTCCGAAACGTCGGGAAATAAAAAAGTATTTCACCTTTAATTTTCATCGAAAAATAGACCTGATATTAGTTTATAATTAGTTATTGAAAGATAAATTTATTTAATCCGCAATCTGCCGTAAAATAAAGGTTGGTATATATCATTCAGGTTCGGGTTTTCAACTTACTATTAACTTTTATCAACGAAATAACTCTTTTATTTTTATAGAAAAATCTGTTGAACTTTAACTTATTCCTAATTTTCTGCATAAATGTTATCTGACATTTGAAAAATCGGCCCTAAGAGAAATAAGGTTTTATTGTATGAGTTTATTAGTTTTGACTATTAAGTCAAAATTAGGGTTTAAAGAAGTCTAGATCTAAAAATATAAACTATTCAAAGTGTCCTAAATTATTATTTATGCTTCTTAACAATGCTGCATGAATATGAAAAAGCTTCAGAAAAGGTTATATTTAGTTAAGCACGAGTCGCAGTGACGCTTGCATGAATCTTGACATTAAGTAAAGTTTGCCATAGTGAAAAAATACTAGTTGTTATCCTAACAATGTAGAAACTTTTTATACAAGGTAAGCTTTCATTTATATTTAAGTTATATATGGTTCTGTTATTGAACAAAAATTAATAATAACCCATATCGTATATTAATTGTGTATGTTATTATTTTTCCTTGTTTAAAGATGGCTGGCTGTCATCTTGACTGTCTGTCATTTTGTAATATTTTACGATATTACTATTATACAATTCTTCAGGTACAGCAAGTGGAAATAACTCACCTAACGTCTGAAACTTCCAGTATCACAATATCGTCGTATGAAGTGCATCATGAAAACGAAACGAAATACAGCTAAAGTGTGTTCTCTAAGTTTATTACTTACCTTAGAAAACTATAATGACTTCTTTAACGATTTTATAAGAATAAAATTAACAGCATGAAGTTCTTAGATTAATAGTTTTTTTATGTTATTGATACCAGTCAAATATACAATGTAATAATTTTTTAAGTGACAGCTCCATATTCTGTTGTCTATGACAATTATCTATAATTTAAATATCTGTAGTACTGGGATTATGAATTAATAAAAATATGTATTTAAAAATAAAACTTGCTTACTCTGTACCAGCAATATTAGGATCTATAATAATATAAAGGAAAGCTTAAAGCAATCATTAAAAATATTAAGTTAGTACAATTTTTCTCCAAAATTTGAAAGCTGATATACGCTTTAAAGTAAAAAAAACGTAAAGAAACTATTTTTAAGATTAAGAAGCGAAATGCGGAACTGCCATAATATTAATAATTTATTGGAATATACCAAATAGTCCGGTAATTTTAAGGCAGAATAACTATTGTCAATAAAAAAAAACAACAGTATTTATGATCAGTTTTAAACAAGGAGGCTAGTTATCTCAAAATGAATGTATTTTCTGATTTCTTTTGTGTAGATTAATTCAATTTAACTAATGCTGAGAAAGCATGAGCCATTACTTTTTCATTTTATTCTTCTTAGTATTAAATAAAGCTGTTATGTGTCTGCTACATTTTTTCTCGTGACATACACGCTCAAAATATGTATGTTCTATCATTACGGTATTCTAGAGACTGAATATGATCTGATTTTATACATTTTTATATTTTTAACGGTACAAATTTCTTATTTTAAATGTTTTTCCTAATATTTTTTTCGGTTGCTCAATTTTTTTTTTTCTTATCTATCTTTTAAACTAATTTCAAATGTCGCACCCAACGTTAGATTTAAGTAAATAAATTATTACTCATTATATGTAAATGTCGTTTTTATAACAATTAGTAATATTTAATGTTTTCTAAATAATAATAACATTTACTGAGCCTTCTTTACTGCATTTATATGGCTTGAAATGTATTATCAATTTATACGAGTATCGGAGTTCGTGTATTGAACTCCAAGCTTAACCTCTTTACAACGATTGCTTTGTTCTAGTGATGTTGATTATTCTATTTATTCTAGTGGGAGATTTATAGTCTATATTGTAATAATATAAGATAATATTCTCTTAGTAATGGCCATTTATGAAATTATAATCTGTATAAATAAATAAATGTGTATTTCTTTCTTTTTCGATGATTATTATTTTATAACTCTTAATAAACACAAATGATGTTTTTCAAAAACCAACTGACTAAATATAATGTTACAAATAGTATGCCGGCAATTTTTGACTACACCGTTCTGTGACTTTTTCAAATCCGTTTTTATATAGCAATAATAGTTCTAATCTAGAAATCTGTTGTTCAAAGAGTTTTACTTGCGGCTGCTTTAAATATCTATGTTAATGCCTCGAATGTTCTTTAATAAAACTATTTCAATGGATTTAACTCGTCCGTTCGAAAACAATTATCGTGTTTTTGTTGACATGAAATATCTTTCCAACCAGTTCTAGTTTCTGGCCAAAGAGATCAGGAAACAGACACTGTTTTTAAATGATTTTAATTCAGAAAATGAAAGACAAACAAATCTATTTTAAAATAAAATCATCATTATTCCCAAGACTAATGGTCTAAATAAAGTACTTGCTGAATCAAGAGGGAACAATTGCACAAAATGTCTCCTAACACCCCTCCCCCCCCCCCTGGGTCCTTGGAATTAATTTATAAAAAATAAAAACTGAGTTAAACTCCTTGAAATAGCCGCACTACTTACATAAATAGCGTTCATAAAATACCTATTTTCAAATGTACTCTGACTACAAATATATAATTTGTTATTCTATGCTTGTCTGTTTGTAAAATATTAATATATTTACTCTTGTAATCGAGCCGTCTTTGTTTTATATTGTATCTACTGTAGCCTTGTATACACATAGCAATGTTTCGCTAGTTGTAGTAAATGTTGTTGTCAATCTGTCTGTCTGTCTTGTTGTACAGTTTTGTATTGTCTGTTAACGCTAGTTGTGTTCTGTGCAAAGTACTTATTTGTATATCAAGATTTCGAATAAATGTATTACAAAGTTACCCTTTCGTTTTATTATATTATTAAATGTTCTACAAAATATTATAAATAGCGTCCTCTAATATGACCTGAAATTTAAAACGATCACAAATTATTCAAATTGTTACACGATGATATAAAGTTTGTTTTAAAGTCACATGTTTATTAATGTTTCGATTTAAAAGAACAGTTGTTCCCTTGCGACGAAAAATAAATACCATTAAGTGCAAAATCTAATAGAGGATCGAATTTGGTACGAGGCAGACCAAGTCCGAGGTTCGGTCAAGACCAAGACTGATTTTATGACTTATTGATTACTAGAAACAAAAAAATATTTAAATACAATCGTGTAACACTAAAATAAGTAAAAAATACTTCTTGGATACTTAAAATTATTTCGTGGGGTGATTATTAAGCACGAATTTTTCAACTTTGATATGCACCGAGAAACTGTTTTGCACTATGCCTAGACATATAGAGCTTTGAAAATATAGACGCTGTGTTGTCCAACATTTTAATTATGTATTATCTTTATCTATTTTAAAAGAAATGAAACAAATAGGTTCTATAAGTCTATGCGTCAACACTTTTCTGTTTGTGTTAACTGTTGGTTGTGGTTCAGGTAAGCATTGTTTTTGCACGTTTAGAAATAGTTTTTTTTTTTTTTTAATAATGATTACATAACATTATGTTAGGTTCTACATTTTTTAATTTTCACCGTTGTTTTTTGGTTTTCAGACGAGGTTATAGAGGGCCACCGACAGAGAAAAGTTTTTTACTTTAAGAATGATAAATATTGTGTACAGGAAATAGAAAAAAGAAATCTATCCAGTGATTAAATGACATCCAATCCAATATGGAGCCTATTTTATTTATGTAATTTGATTTTATTTAATTTAAATTATTGAGATCAATATTGTTGAATTAACCAATGTGTTGTGTTGCTATCTTAATTAATTATAAAATTGCTCATTTGTTTTATAAGATTAATTTCAGGAATATAACTTTTTAGGGACATTTTAATATTACAATAATATTTAGTGAAAATGTCGGCCCGTAACATTGTAGGTTATAAATACCTTTGAGATTTCTTGTGCATCCGTTGTGTGGGTGATATTTCACATCTAGGCAGAATTTAAAATTAAATTAAATTAAGATATATATTAGATAATAATGATTTTACGTCCGAGGTTGCGCTCACTTTATTTAGGGTACTATTTGTCTTTTTTACTATGTATTTTATGGTAAAGAACAAAAAATATATTTTTAAATGTAATAAGCATAAAAGATTGTGACATCTTTTCAATGTTTTTCTACACTAAGTTAAAAACACTCGTCTGGATTTTCAAAAGAAACTTAATAATTTTTTCCTTCAGGTGGATAAAGACAGGATAGCTCAGTTGGTACAGCGACGGAGACGGATTCTTAATGGTGTCAGGTTCTAGTCCTGTTCGTGTTGACCAACATATCTTTCTAAATTAAGTTAAAATTTATATGAAATCGTTTCTGACTTGGATGGATGTTAAAATACTTAAATATTTTATATAAATAAATTTCGAACTTCGATGAAGTTCGGTGATAATAAATCAAACTGTCGTCCAGTACAATGTAATAATGCAAAAGAAGTTATATCCCTATTCTGACGTAGCAATGACAATAACGGCTGGAAGTCAAAGAGGAGCTGGACAAGAAATAAACATGATGAGTGAAGAGCTGTTTTTACTTGTATTGTAAATTGTTTAAATTAATAGTCAATGCATGTAGGTGATAATTTAAGGATGAGATATTTAAAAATTATTTTGTTTTGACCTTAAGATCTCATTACGTTTTTTTAGAATAAAGCTATATTGTTTATAAAAACATGACCAAGAATCGTGTTTTTTAAGGTTTCTTATAAGCATCGTAATCAAAAAAGCATGAACTAGTTGGATTACTTTAATAATTTTATACTTTTCTACAATTATGTAATGTATTCTAAGTTTTGTCTTTAATAAAATGATGTATTTGAACCGTATAATTTATTTCTCTAAATAAAACAAACCACGTATAAAATAGTCACACAACTTAAATTATTGGGTTATCGACATCATTACAATATTACGTTTCGAATATCCTGTTAACAATTCTTGATAGTGGCATATTTCGTTTTCTTTATTATAAACGAATTTAGGAAGTTTAGCGATAATGCGCTCGCCCCTATTCGATATGGTCTTCTCCGCATAAATCTCTAGGACGGCCTTTTTAGTTTCTTGAGATTGTAAAATATCGGCTGGTTTCATTCTTTTATCTTTTAAACATCCAGAAAAAGACAATTTAGTATTAGAGTTCAAAATAACAACTTTATCATCATCAGAGAGACCCAGAATTGTTGATCTATTTATTCTTTTCATTTGACAGGCTTTTATTGTACTAGCGAACGGAGAAAAGATTTTTAATTTATTTAATTTCGGCTTAGTAACTCTATCAAGTTCTTCCTCGTTTGTAATAACAGACCTATTTATAACGTTTGCTTTACTTTTTCTTAAATATTTTGAATCTTGAGTCTCTACATCAACATATTCAGTTTTACATTTATAATAATTATCATCGATCATATCACACGAAATTTCTTTATCTCTCTTGTCAGAGCGGCAACAACAGCCGTTTTTATTATTTTTAATGTTTAATTTAGCTGCGAATTGACTGCAGAGACAAGCGCCTCCTTTGTTTTTGCTTGATTCACCGCTGCACTCGCTGTTGTCATCTGCTGTTGGATATAACATGTCTTCAAAATCTGTATTGCTGCCCTTATTGAGGGACGTAGAACTGTCATACATATAGTAGTTAGTCATGCTCTCAGAAGTTTTAAAATAGTTCGGTTTTAGGGAGGCATATGTCAATTCATTGGCTAATTCATTATTCACTGCTATATCTTCGTGAGTACTACTATCTGACGTTAAAACAGCTCGTAACATTTTTCTAATAGTTTGCATTTTACTTTTGTTACCCTTATTTTTTATGTTATCTGCGTTTTCAAATATTTGCTTTAGAACAGCTTTCTTCTCCTCCTTTTCATGAATTTTAGGTATTATGTCATCATTAGAGTCATGTTTTACATCTGATATAATAACATCTTCGTTGTCAGTTGTTGACAAGCCTGTCTCGGACCTTTCATAGTTAGTTTCATCTGTCTTTTCAAAATTCACCTTTAATCCAATAATACTGTTAGTCTTGCTGGAAAGTGACATGTCTTCATTTTTTTGGTGTTTTATGATCATGGAGGTCATAGTGTTTAAGGTTTCAGATGGTTTTATTACCACCCCCTCGGATGGCATATCGTTTAATGGTTTTTCTTCTAAAAGCTGCTTAATAATTACCACATTACTAGGATTGCCTTCTACTTTATTACTTTCATTTGAATTCGTCAAATCTATTGTAGCTCTATGTATGGAAAATGTTTGTTGGTCATAAACGTCACTATAACCAGTAGATACAGTGTGAAATTTTTCCGATATTTTTTTCGAAAAATTGTCATCAGCAGTTTCATTTACACAATCCTTATTGATAAGTTGTGGTGCTATTGATTGCTGCTTATAATTTTTTATAACGATTTTTATATCAAGGTCTTTTTTCTCTGTTTTGCTGTTTAACGATTTTTGTTGGTCTTGTATAAGATACACTTCTTTAGAAGATTCGTGTTGAGTGTTAGTTATTTCTTGTAAATCTTTCTGAGTTTTGCTGCAATTGTTTAGATTTATTTTTGTTTTGTCGCCCTGTTTGAATTTTAAACTTAAGTTTATTTCAATTATATTAGGACAGCTGTTGGCGACATTATTTTCTGACAGGTTTTCCCCTAAAATATTTCCATTTGATGTTGCAAGTCTTTGTATCTGAGACTCTCTATACATGTCTTTTACTAAATGCGTTCTGTAGTTATTTTTTTGATAGTCTCTTCTTTCATACAGTGTTTGACCATCTTCATCTTCAACTCTCATATTACAACCACCTCTTATTTCTTCCGTACTAGGAGTTGCTTGCCTTAATTTTATTGTAATTTTTTCTTTGGAATTTAATCGTATAACACCTTCGTTATCATCTCCCATCGATAAACATTCTGTAGAGGGACATTTTGGCATAGGTAACATTTTGAGATGCAAACCAGGCATTTTTGGACGACTTCGACAAACTTTTGGCTCCTTTACTGGTTTGATTGGTGGACAATTGGCCATTTTCTGTCTATTTGCACAATCAGGCTTACATTCTTTAACAGAAGATCCAGAAAGTTTCTTAATGAGACCTTTTATCTTGTCAGTAAACTTGTTTTTTTCTTGAGAACATTTAGGCGATATTTTAGGACAAAGTCCCGACTCTTTTGATGGTGAATTGGACATTTGATTTTTTAGTGGCCAAGGAAATTCTTGGCTACCACATGTTTTACATTTAGTTATGGGTGACGGGATTTGACATGGTGTTGACATTTTTTTTGAAGATGAAGAACAAGATGGGACTTTACGTGAGGGCGGAGGAGTGCGGGGTGGACTTAAATTAGGAGATGAACGTTTACGTGCCCCATATTTCATAATAGGTGGTGGGCGTGAACATTTTTCTACTGGACATTCGGGGGAATTACAAGGAGATTCTTTGGGAGTTTCTTTAGGAGGGCAAGAGCAAGGCTTCTGTGATGTGTCGGTCACAGGCGGGGAATGTAACTTTGGAGGTGTAACTTTGGTACGAGAGCACGGTGGTGAGGGAGATGGTGGGAAGCATGATTCTGATTTTGATTGCCTTTCAGGAGACCTAGGCTCAGTTTTATGCGGCGGTGGTTTTGACAGTGGGCAATCTGTTATTGGACAAGGAGGTACATAAGGAGCACAGGGCGAACCCCTTGCGCATGGAGGTGCGATTGGTGGACAAGGAGCCTGGCATGGTGATGGTGGCCCTACAGGACACACTGGTGGGGGGGGTTTGTTGCAGGATGGGGATTTTTTTTTTGAGCAGGGTGGTTTACGCTTCTTTGAACAGAAATCCATACATGGAGGCTGAGGTATTGCACATGTTGGCTTCGGAATTACTCGTGCACGTTTCACTGGAGTGTCACATTTATTACAGCTTTCACAACCTCCTGCACCTTTAAAAGATAAAATCCCTTCTAGACATTTATCCGTTAACTGTTCCTTTAACTGGTCGTTCAAAACATCACAGTTCTGCATCGATACATGTTTCAGACAACGTTTTTTTTGCTTTCTGGCTGATAATGGACATCCGTTTGAAGAATTTTGTTCGCATTTATCTTGAATACTCGGTACACAGTACGGCTCTAATGTACTTTCCATTGTAGCCCAAACTGCTCTATTACTGAGTGCATATAACTTTCTCCGCTTATAGACTTCTAGGGAATCTTTTGGCAAAATTCGTCTTGTATCTGAACCTACATTGGGTGAATCCAATTTCTTTTTGAATTTACCAAATAACGTATGTTTTTTTGGTTCTTCTCCTTTTTTTTCGTTTTCCAAACTTAAACAATGACTACATGATGACGTATTGCATGATGATACTATGGTTGATGCTTGATAATCGTCGTATATATTAGGACATGATTTGGAACCGTCGCCTTGATTTAAGCTATTCAAAGAATTATTTTCTGATGAGCCTCGCAAGTGAGAATCACTGACACACCAAGAAAATAAATCAATTCCAAGAGGGGTCCAATTTCTATAGTAGTCCTGTAAGTAACTTTCCGCGAATTCACATTTTTTTTGAGGGGGTAAGATGTGTTCTGAATCATCTGTGAGTTCATCCTGTATTTTCAAGCTAAAAATAAACATTTATATTATTGAAAAACCTTATGTTAACCTTATAAAAAATAGACTCTTTAGACAATTTTACTTACATAGGCTTTTTAATATCTCTTATATCTCGCTGTGTAATAATTCCTACTCCAATTACATCACAACGTTTTGGGACATAGACATTACTTCCTTGTACCACTACATCTCTTTGTAGTGGCGGTCTTTTAATCACTGTTTCCAGAATATTCGATTCATTGTTTTTACTATCTCTTACACTTACTGTCACTTGAATTTCGTTAGATGCATGATCACCGGTTTCCATTTTGTTATCTTTTTTCTGTTTCTTTACACATGAATTTGAGTAATTTGTTTCATATTCTACTATATTATAAACTTGTTCATCGCTCGTCTGACTTGAACCATTACTGCTTGTATCCGAAAAATATCCTTTAGGTATATCAATCATAATATAATCGGAACTATTGTCATCGTCCTTTTTTACCAAGTTATTTGAATGCAAAACTACTTCTATTTTACGTGCAAAAGCCTTTGATTTTTCTATAAACCATTTTTGATTGGAATATCTGACTTCTATATTTTTACTTTCCTTTTTAGTATTAAAAAAGACCATCTCATTATCTCGAGTTGTTTTAGGTATCATCCAAGCTTGTATACTTTGATGCATAAAATTAACCTGAGGGTTTGTAAATGACTGGTAAAAAGAAGAAGCCTCAGTGGTCATCTCACTCCTAGATCTGAAAATACCTGTATTTTTATAAACACAATCTATCAATTCAAAAACTGTGCTGCTACTTGTCGTGTACATATTATTATTCCATCTGATTTGGGCACTGTGTTTGGAATCAACTTTAGTGCTTAAAAATCTCTTTAACCAAGCTTTCCTTAAGATATCGTTGAATTCCTCCGGTGAACGATGAGACTTCTTAAGAGGGGGTTCTGGTGGATATCCATTTGCAGCTCCAATTTTAATCATGAGTCCATCTACTTCACACCGACCAGCTGTAACACCTTTTCTAGATTTGTAAGACGACTTTGATTTGTCTTTACTTCTTTTCCTAAAGAAAGAAAACCTTTTTCCTTCTTTTTTCTCTTTCATTACAACCTCTTCTCTAGGTACAACAGTGTCTACTTTCTTTCCTCTCTCCTTACTAATATTTTCGGAATATAGCGGTGAGATTTTGTCATAATTATCCTCTTCTAAATTAAATTTCTTTCCCCATAATTTAAACATACCTTTAACGCCCTGGCAGTCGCTATCAACCATGTCGGTGGACCAATTAGGACTTGGCACTTTTTTTCCTGTTAAAGACTTCCTAGTAGAAGTTTCGTCACGAGGTATACCTTTATTATTCTTTGTAGGACTTATGATAGAGGGAACCGGACTAAATATTTTTGTATTTGAATATGAACGAGCTTCCAAAGAAGGAGGATCAGATACTATTGATACATCTTTTTTACTTGGAACACTGACTCGGCTAGATACTTTTATTGTTACTGAATCGGTTTTCGCATCGTCTTTCTTGCTCACTCCTCGCCTTAAAGCTTCAAAACGTCTGCGCAATGTTGAGGCACTTTTCAAATCTGAGATTGTCTTATCGTCAATAGATTTCCGTTCTTTGGGTTTGGACGTGAATATTTTTCTATATTCTCTCTCCAATTTATTTTCTATGAAATCAATAGACATTTTACTTTGTTTGTAGTCGCTGGGGTTTTCCAAGTTATGTACATGTTGTATAAGAGAGTCTGATGAAAAATCTTTTTCTTCGACATTGGCTTTGGTAGTGATTGATTTAGCTTTTGTTACGGATGTCGTAAATTTAGCAGTAGATTTTTTACAGTTTATCTTATTTTTAGAGATATCCTCAGTCGAAGTTGCGATAACTTCTTTTTGTTTTACACTTATTATGTTATTCGGCTTTGGTGGTGTTTGGATATGCTCAGTTTTTGAACATGTCGGTTCATTATTTGCTAAAGTTCTGATTTTATGGATATTCTCATTACTGGTGACTTTAGGGCTATTTGAGCCAGATGCTGTTTGGATTATGGGAGATAGTTTTTCGCTTATTACTGAAATATTCGTACAATCCATAACACCTCCTATACACTTTGAAGAAGTTTTCTTCTGGTCATAATAACATGCACCCCAATTTTTCGTTTTTCCTGAAAATATATTTAGTATATAATCATCGTCAACTTTAATATCTAGAAACGTTATTAAGATGGTGTCATGGCAATAATCTGAATTAACATTTCGAGTAGAGTCGTGTTCATGAAAATAAAAAATAGCAGATAAATTCTGGTCATAAAACTTACTAAAAAGCGAAGTTAAATCCGCAGAACCTACTCCTGTCTCAATAGTTTTAGGCAAGTATATTCTTGTTACTCTTTTCTTTGGAAATGTTTTCACGTTTCCCACTCCGATATCTGTGAAACCTCTTGCACTTGAATATCTCTGGGATCTATAAACTTGTCGAGACGATGTGTAATATCTATTTTCTTTTCGTCTTATTCTTTTACAAGTACATATAGAATTTTTATCGTATTGACATCCAAAATCTTTTGTCTTTTCATTGCTTTCATCAGAACTATCGATTGTTACTTTTCTATTTGCATACAATTCGTACTCACGGTTTAATTTTCCATCTATCTCATACGTTGTAGCATATATAGCTTTAGTATCTTTCATTTCTTCTTATTTATCATTATTTTACGTTTTATTTCATGTTCTGGTTTCCCTTAGGTTAATTTTAGTGGGAACCCTTATTTTCATTTAGAATTTGTGACTGGAACCAGAAAAAAAACATTAAACATTTTTATTTTTGCAGTGCACAGTTTTAATATTAAATTACTTACTCAATAAATAATACTGTTTGTAACAAAATAATTTGGAGATAATATTTTACTTGTAATTTTATAATTTATTTCGAGGATATTTTTTGACGTATGCTACAATTCTGACTTTTTAGAACTTTTTAAAGATAAACAAACGGTATCTTTTTGCACCAACACTTGCCTAATTACTTTTACATTTTTTTAACTAATTAATATCATAATAATATTTTATTGTACTTTATTTATATAATGCATTTCAGGAATATAGCTTTTATTCGATATACGAATACTATTTATCCATAAAAAAAGACATTCCGTGATACAAACTTTTTGTACAAATTGAAAAATTGATTGAAAATATGAAAAGTCATTCTCTCATTTACTTTAATAAGAATTTTAATTTCTGTATTTTTTATACTACATTATTGAATATATTTAAACACAGAAAATGTGAATGTGGTAAGGTCTTCGAAAGAGATATTTTAAAGTAAATTTCAATAATAGGTAATGAATTTTATCAGCCTAATAAAAAAAGTATATGATATCCGGCAGCAACTACAAAAGTGTTACAATAGATATAACAACATACAAGAAGAGGTTCGTTAGATATTATCCCAAAGCTATGAACGAGGATAGCAGCATAGACAGCAGACACTGCAAGGGCAATCATAAAAGATTCATTTGCTCGATATGCCTTAACAGAAAGACTTCCCATGAAAGAACTAATGATGTGGAATGTTGCAAAAGAAAATCTAGATCGTGTCCAAAATGTCAAAAGCAGGACGATGAAGAGAATGCCACAAATAAAAATGTAAAGAATAAACAAAATATGAATGGGAAGAATATACAAACCTCGGAACATGACGTAACGCAGGGCTTGACCCTATTAAACGAAGTTCTTACTGTGTTTCAAAGTAAAAAACAAATTGATATGAAGAAAGAAAAGTCTAAAACTATTATATTTAAAGACGCTTGTGTAGGATCGGAGAAAACTGTCAAAAATAAACATCACTTGACTACAAGCAAAATATTTCTATATTCTATAGAAAGTAGTGAAGAGAATGAAAATGGCAAATTCACAATTGTTAGTTGTCAACCAGACACAAGTAGATCATCACAATATTCATTAGATTTGACCAAACACAAATCTTCATCTATACCTCAAATGAAGTTAGATGAACTTAGGAATTCCTTTAAAGAAAAGACTAAATCTAAAGACGCCATCGAAGAAGTCAATAGAATGTTCGCTACAGTTCGCAAAAATGACGCACAAGAGAGCTGCGATTTAAACAGACCTTTGATAAGAAATGGACCCAGAGTATTACCGGTGGTGAAAACTCAAACATGTGAAACTTATAAAGCACCTATGAAATGCAAGTGTTGCCAGACTAATTATCAAATGTCAAGCGGCGATTCTCTTAAAGAACATGAGTGCTCTCATAAAAGAGTTGATAAGGGCAATGAATTCTTGTACGTCTGTTTTCATTGTCAAAAAAATAACTTCTCCAATAATTGCATAGTTTGTGACCATTGTTGCCACAAGGATTATAAAATCCAAAACGTGGAACCGTGAATGTCTTGTTCTGTATTATTTATTTTTTTTATAGATTTTTATTAAATATTTACAATATTTTAATCATCTCATATTTTTTCAACGCAAACAGTATAAAAGGTATATTTTTGTTTTGTTGTTTTCAAAACCCACCATAGCTACAGATTTTTCATTAAAAGTATTGTCATCATCAAGTGACGAAAAAAAAATATCGAACCATTTATAAATGCAGGAGTATTTTCTTCAAACATACCGATTTATTAAAAAAAAACATTTTTTTCCATTTCTCTGATGCAGAAAAAAAAACTTTAATTTAAACGTTTATTAAAATAAATTCTTATTCAAAATTACATTAATAATAAAAGCTCCCAGAAGAATACTTCACTTTCTCGCTTCTGAAAAGTAATAAATATATTATTGATCAATACAATATAACTAGTTCTCAATTATATATTATTATATATCTATATATAATAATATATACATGTATATAATTATAACCATACCTACTCTCAGCATATTTTGCTCTATTTCTCTCTAATTTCTCACTATGGGCTTTCTCCCACTCCCTTGGTGAGTCTTGACTGTAAAGAACAATATACCAATCAAAGTATTAAACACGGCATACTACTTTGGCCTTATATTAATGTAAACGCACGTCGATGCCCTGCTAGCCTGACTTACTCAGAAATATCTACATCATATTATATACAAAGAAACAAGCAGTTATGAAGAGGAAATTCGACTTGGTTATGTGTCTTTTCTATTCGTTTTATTGAAATGTTCTTAAAAAACCCGGCTTTTTTTTTTGACGATTCTATTATAATTCTTTCAGAGTTGAATGATAAATAATATGAGTTCGCTGGGCACCTATAATTTTTTAAACAACTTATAATTATTTGTATTCAAGGTACTCTTTCGACTCCAAAAATAGAGTTCAATATCAAACTTTCGTTACAAGTGTTCTAAAAAAATATCAAATTTAAAGAGAACACTCACTCTCCCAAACCTAAATTAAAATGTGGTTCATTCTTCCGGCTCCCCAATTTGGGATCAAACTCCTTTGTCAAAACCTTCTTCAACGTGTTCGATGAATCAACAAACTTGCACATACATTCGTTAAGTGTATGCATTTTGGCCAACAGCTCCTCTTTATCTTCTGGTACTTCCATATTTTTTTCTGGCTCCTCTGAAATTGGTTTACAGTATCTCAAATCTGAAATGTCCGTCCACTTCAAATCCGTATTTGTGGCAGTATTTTTCAAAATTTTGATCTTGGGAGTGACAGTCTCAATGATAAACTCGCCATCTTCCACAATCTCATCAGGAGATTTATAATATGGCTGTCTGATTCCATATATCTGTGACGGATTCTCATCTGAGAGTCCGTCTTTTGTTTTTGCCATCACTAACTTCAACAGATTCTCGAGTCCGAGCTTGTGGTCGTTTAGTAAATGCCGGTCTAGAACTGTTATTCTGTAACGCAATGTAATCTAGTATGACAAATGAAGTCAATAGATTTCATTTATCAGTATATGTCTAAGAAAGATATTCTTGAAGTTTGTTTAATTTGTTTACTAGAACAATTTATGGATAAATTTATTTAGTATCTCAAAAATAAGATACTTATACCTATCAGCATCAAATGAACATAAATGACAAGCAAAAGTTTCCTTTTGTTCTTGCAATGACTCCAGAACGCCGCTCACGCTTGACCCTAAGACTTTAAAAGCTTTTGATGTGCATTCACTCTCTCCTGGTAAATCCTGAAGAAAAATATTTTACTTCAGTTTTTTTATCATACAAACACCATTGTAAAAGTTTAAAATCCAAATATGTATAGATCGATTTATATGTATAAAAATAAGAGTTAACTGAAGTATTTGGCATTTAAAAAAATATTCATACATTTACATTAAACTTCGCTCCAGCGCCATCTCCCTGATGGACGAACATCTTTGAGCGACAGATGCGCGCGCGCAGTTTATCGAACAAACGCGTGGCGGAAGTACGTGCTGACACTGGATAGATGGCGTCATATAATAGCGGAATAATTTACATTTTACTAGCTTTTGCTTGTTGCTCTACTCGCGTACAAACAATACTTGTTATATCTGGCCTCCGCAGTTCATGCCGGGTCAAAATGGTTTAACAGTATTACATAAATTCTATTTATTAACAAATAAGGACAGCACACGTCGATAAAACAGGTAAGCAGCGATATTTTCTGTGACATGATTCACAGATACACAAAACTTTTTAAAATGAAGGTTATTAAGAGATAATGTAACTCTCTAATAGAAAAACAATTATAAAAGTCCGTTCAGAAGTTTCAGAGCTTATCGCTAACAAGAAAAAACCTTTTTAAATTATTATTAGTATGTATAAAATTTCCGTGGATTTTGGGATTTGCTTTTCAATATTTATAAGACAAATTATCCCGTTCTTGATAATTTTTACTAAATAGTTAATTAGTAATTTAATATATTATGAAATCAAATACTTACATCTTACTCCATTGTTTTCTGTATTTGGTAATGATTCCTTCAAGCATGCTGAACGAGGTAAGGTGTTACACTTTAACTAAAAAATATTTATTTATTTGTCAAGCATTTATTTATTGATTTTACCTTCGTTTTCGGAGTTAAAATGAAAGTTAAATAAATAAATGCTTTACAACTCATACAATTGTTTTTAAAACAGGCGTCATTAAAAAAATAATTAGGGCGTAATTTACGAGTTGAATCCATAAAAATGGTCGTTAAAATATCATCAATTTAATATTGGTAAATAACTGTGATGTTGAAACTACTGACTTCGGTAGGTAGTGTTGGTTTCAGTTCCCAATCTATACTAGGCTCGTGGTGAAGCTGATGATGCATGGTCAGCGCACTCTCGAACTGCGCAGTGAAGCCGCATTGAGAGCAACTGAATAACAATTAAGTATGTAAGACTTTAAATTACCAAAATATTCTGAATTTAAATTACTTAACTTACCAATAAGACATCGTAAAATATGATAAAATTCACAAAAGAGATAGATTACTGACAGACTGATTCTGTACTGATAATTTTGATGGACGGAGAAAAAAGTTTGGTGTGTAAAAAGTTCGTCTATAAAAACTAAGACGAAAAAAGTATTCTATTTTGTTATAGTTTAAATCTTTGTAACTAGATACTGATCTAAAAAAATACACGAATCAGACAATCAAAATGCTTAAATTGAATTGTTTTCTTTGGCGTTAAGTTAAAAACTGAGAGTATACCTTAGATGTGCCTGTATCTTTTATTATGCTAAATGGTCGATTAATTATAATTTAACACTGAACTCGGGACAGTATACAGCAATAATAAAACCGTATGCTTTTTATCCATATACGATATCATTTATGCAAATGTCATGGAGTTTTGTTTTTTCTTGATAGTTGTTTGCTCTAGAAGCTATTTCCTGACATACTCGTTTCAACTCAAAACATTATGTAAGAACATTTATATTCACTACTTGTACTGGATATCGTACCCTGGTTCAAACGTCAATTTTTAATAAGGCTATAAGTGGAGCAGTTAAATTAGGGTTGGCTCCACTTCCAGTTTCTTAAATTTATAAATGCAGAAAGATCTCGTTTCGTCCAGTTCGAAACAAATTTAATCCTAAAGTTCTGTACACAATAATAATAATAATTTTCTTATTCAAAAAAATGATAGATTAATCATCAATTTTAATTAGTTTCAATTGTTAACGATCTTTCCCAGAGCTCACGGGTTCGAGTCCCTGCCCGCATCGGTTTATTTTTCATTCTATATTTATTTTAAAAATTATACGTACGTAGTTGGACATAGTACGAGTAGTTGTATATACTCGAAAAACTGGGTCATTTCAAAAGTGAGGCTTTGAATGTAAGTAATTATATCTTGAACCTGTACCGTGGTTCCTGTGCATGAAAAATCTCAGATTGAAGTAAATCTTTCCTGTCATAGTCACATTACCTAGATTTCATCTCAACAAAATTATCATTAAATACCTCTTTTACATTGAAACGTGTGAAAACTTAGTTACTTTTTCACACAAACACATTCAATTATGTCTTTTTCTTCGTTAAGCTGACAAACCTTTGTATGCATTTATCTTGATTAGGTTGAATTGCAAACTCCTTAGTGAGGTGGAAATTAAAATGACCTTTATTCCCTTGTAATAGGGCTTAGAAAATGTAACATAATGATTAAACCTACGTGTATTATTACAGAGCCTCTTTTGAACCTGGCAACTGCGTTTCTCACTTCTTTGCATAGAAGTAGCCACCAGTCGAGAGCGGTCCGTCTGCGCACGCGCACGTCCTTCGAAAATTCTGTCATTTGAACAACTAACATAAATTATATAGAAAAATAACAACATTCAGACGGTTTGTTGTTATATAACATCAAAATATATGAACTAAAACAAGTGAGTTGAGTTCAAGTCACAAATGAGTATTTTGAAACCGGTTAAATAGGAAGTACCGCAATAGTTGTATGAAATTGTAATGGTGGTTCTCTTTCGCAGGTAGGCAGGCTGCTTTGTTTGTGTAAATCGGAGTTTTATTTTAAAAAGTGTTTTATACTCGTCATTTGAGTGAAATCAAGTGTTTATCAGGTGAGTGACTTATTCTTTTTTTCTATTGTAGCAACGCTTTCTCTAAGTTTAGGGCCGAGTGGCGTTGACGTTTTGTGACGACAATTGGAACGCAACCTTTTTTTTTAGGGTGTTTTAAATGCACATTCACGAATTATTATTGAATTGGGCTATTTATTTAGTACAGATCGTTTATTAATTTAAAAGTTGTCACGGAGGATGTATATGCAATATCCCTTGCACTAAAAACTTAAAGTAAGGTGTAATTGCTAAATGTTTAACCGTTTACCGTATTTTGGATACTTAGGTTATTGACCTTTAAGATTAGCCTCAATAACATGTGTGTCAAATAAAACTGATGAAGATATTATTTTAATATATAACAAAGGAAAATTAACAAAAACTACAGTTTGATCTCAATAGTGTAATTATTTGACCATGCATAGATATTTTAATACAATTACAATAGTCATAGATAACTCTAGAAATAGCGTGTCAGCAAACAACACCTCGCTGTTCTCGGTACTGAAAAACTACTACTACAATATCAGGAGTATTTAGTGCCAGTTACAAATAGATATTGTACTTCTAACCTGGACTTGGTGGGTTATTTCTTAATATGCCAGATACAGACTATATTTTGGCTATATTTGAGAAGACAAAAGATTTAGCCGGTTATATTGTGATATTCAAAAAGTAGTAGACTTCTTAGTAGTAATTAATTTAAAACACCACAAACAAACATATATATATATTTAATGACAATATATGTCTCTAGAGGGAAGTCGTGTATATTTGATAAATAAATGAATTCACGAGGGACTCAAACAATGGCACGTAGTAAGTTTCTTTCTTACTAATTAAAAAGAAACATTACAAAAGAATTATTTGATGATAATATTTTTATTAGTATAATATTTGCGAAAACCTGAAGACAAAAGATATATTAGTAAACAATGTAATTGTTTATAATATTATAAAGACTAGTTGGTTAGAACGGATTCGCTTCTTTTGTTATTTGGATTCATTCTTACATTTACTCCCCAAGGACCCTCGGAATTCCGGACCAGTGCTCCTCGAATGATAAACATAAACAGACAGGCGGTGATATGTTTTATATGTAATAATATATTAACAATTAACTTATGATACGAGTAAAATCCAGTTCTTTGAATGAGGATTTATTGAAGGGATTTTGGTGAAATTTATATAGTAGGATTTAATATATAAGTGTTAATTAAACTGGAAGTTTTTATAAGTATTATGTTTAAGACAATCATCAATATTTGGAGACTATTATTTAGACTGAATAAGACTATATTTAGAAAACCGAGAATCAACTTATCTATATATTATATAAAAGGACATCCCTACTCAGCGTCTAATTCAGAAAAGTGAAATTATATGCGACTTAATGGTTGATCATGCAATAGGGCCAAATATCCCCTCTTAAAAAAAGGCTAAAAGAATATGTCTACATTTATTTTACGTTCTGTTTAAAATGAAAGAAACATGTTTGGAAACTCCTTTCGAAATGTTCTGAAAAAAACTGATAAATTCATCAAAGCGAGTACTGACACGAGAGCTCAGTTAAAGGAGTATTTCAGACGGAATCCTAGAGGTCCAAGTTTCAAATCGTGGTTATGTATATTAATTTAATTTAATTGTATTAATTAATTATTAATACAAGCTCCATAGAAAAGCGTACACAAACAAAAAACAAATATACCACAAAACAAACTCTTTAGCTTTATTATATTAAACTTTCTATCAACGCACAAACAAATCCGTGAAATTATATGAATTAAAATTTCTACATCACAAACAAACTTTCACTTATTATTACAAAAACAATGAAAGTAGATATTCTTATTTTACAACTTTTAAAAAATAAACTACCAGGAGTGTGTTCTACAAAAATATGACATATCTCATTGATATAATACGCAAATTATCAATAAATATTAAGATTGTGAAGAATTTACAAACAGAAGCGAAAAAAAAAATGTAGGCCATCCTACAGATAAAGAAGTAGCCAATTTATGTCGATCATTTATAAATTAATGGTCTATTTTTTAAAAAAAAAAAAACGTCCCCGTACAATTTAAGACGACACTGACGTAGAAATATTCTAAGAATGCCAGTTTCAATAATTGTATTATTATTACTAACGGACACCTGCATACGTTATATCATTACACAATTATAGTTTATTAATTTTTATTATTTATAGCTAACAAAGCTTTCCATTCCATAATCGTATCAAGACTTCCTTTACACATTCAGTTAATTTATCACCCCTATACAGCTATAAGTATTAATTATATTTGTCAAGTGACTGATTCAAATATTGCCGCCATTAAATAACAAACTAAATGTCAAAATCGTGCGGGCGAAATAATGTCTATGAAATAATAATGACTCGCAAAATATATTACTTTTGTTCAGTCGTTTTGTTTTTTTTATAATATTTTATTATAACGGTTTTTTGTCAAATTATTTAATGATATGCCATAGATTATATAAGTACGAGTTTGTTTTGCTGACATTTTTAATTCAATTCTTTCATATGTTCTAAACTTGTTTTTCAGCGAATACTAACGAGGGTTTTAGTTATACGTATATATGTTTATTGTTGATTATTTTCTTACACTTGTCATTTATAATTCATAGAATCAACAATTAACTGATTTCCGTACGTTTATAGCAAAATAATTAATTTTATTAATATCACAGAACTTTTCAATGTCTTTAATGCTAATTTAGTTGATGAAGTCAATTAATTATTTGTAAAGTACAATATAAACGTATTAAATTCGAAATGTAATGTTCAAATAAATTTAAAGATCAAATGGGATATGACATTACGTTGTTACAAAAAAAATATGATCGATTTGCATGTAGCAATATGAACAACATGCGTTGGAGCGGTTTTTTTTTTTTAATAAAAACCGGATGTAAGCAAAATAAGACTAAATAAATATGAAATGTTTATTTTTTTTAGTACCTACAGATAATTTTATCAAATCTGTATTTGACTAGCTTGCAAATCATTGCAAGTCTAAGTCGGTGCTGCCATCTCTTTCAATCTCATTGTCTTTGTTCCTCGTCTCGTTCACTGAGATCCCGTTACGGCTTTTATTCCTAGACTTTGTAAATATGTTAAATACTTACAGTTAAGAAATAAATTAGTTCCTACATAAATCTAGACTGAGTTTTATTTAAACTGGCCTGATTTTATTATATTTGTTCATATAAAAATAAAGCGCTCCGGAATACAAATAACACCCTTATTTACAATGATCAAGCGCCTTTTTAAGGAATTTCACCCAATGTCACAATTTTGACATATCTTCTAACCTACCTTCATAACCAACTTCGGGTTTCCTTTTATATTAATTTTATATTTATTTGCTGACATTTTTAATTTATTATACTCACATAATTAATAATATTTATCACGACCCAATTCTTACTTAGTTTTTACCACGCTTTGGATTCATGCCTCTATAAAACTTTTATAAGATAAACCTTTTAGTAAGTAAAATAATTCAGCACAAACTTTCACTCTGTGTCTGAGATATTTAGATTAGTTCTGCTGATATCATTTTATTTGTATAAAGTTTATAAATTCGATGCGGAAACCGTCCGGAGGCCCTGCCTTATTTTTTTTCTATATTTATTTAAATTAAAGTAAACCAACATGGCTATATATGTTTGTAAATATTTTCAAACATTAATATCGGTTGTGCATCTTTTAAATATTAATCTATACTGCTAAGTTAAAAACATTGGTTAGGATTTTCGAAAGAAGCCTAATAGATGTCACCACCGTCTCGATAAAGGCGAATATGTATAGAGTGATAAATTCACCGAGTCTGGCAGCGAGAGGTCAATTGGTAGAGCAAAGGGACGGTTTCCCAGATGTCGCATGTTCGATTCTGTGCCCATAGGTTTATTTTTCATTCTATATTTATATAAAATTTAAATAAGCCTAACATACGTGCTAAACGTGTTTATAGATATTTATATTTGGCCGTGAACACAGCCGGGTAAATATAAATATAATAGTCATGGTTCACTAAAGTTTAAATATAAAAATATAGATATTTTCAAACACAAAGATTTTATGTTGTTCGTGGCAAAACGAACAGTCCGGTAGAACAACCTCTCGATATGAAGGGAGTTACAGACCTTACCATTTATGTACACTCCCGCCCAAAAGTTGCTGAACAGGTGTTCATCTAATTTTGTACTATTCTTGATAAGTGACTTAAGTAAAAATCACCGAAGTTACATAATTTGGATGAAATTAGATTCGTGGAAGATACTTGCAATTCTTCCTGGCATACAAAACTTATCTGTGTTGCGACAACCAAGCATTTACTGCTTCTGTTGACGGAAAATGAAGTACGGTTATGTGCCGGAAACAATGTCGAGTTTAAATCGAGAACGGGGACAATGGTAACAATCTTTACGCAATGTTCTTTTATATAAAGAAAAACAATGCCTTCATTTGAAAATAATCCCCGTGCGGGTGATTTCAAAAACATTAATCACAAAAATTACACTACAAGTACTAAGACTGGGAATTAAAATGAGCCTGAACCGACGACCGTAGGCTCAACATTCAGGATGTCTAACCACCAAACCTACAGACCACGATATAATTTAAAAATATAAACAATCATTCAATCAATAAATCATTAGACATTATTAGAAAACAAAACGAAAGTCAAGGAAAGTAACATTAGTCAATTATGGGCAATCGTTCGAAAACGAGTCACGTAGGAAGAAAGTGTGACTCTTGAGTAAGGATGGCTTTGTTGTGGATCAACTGACATATGGTCACGTATTTGAGTGATGAAGCATTTTGGGTTGCCATGGAAACTAGAAATTATACAACAATAAAGATGTAAATTAAAGAAATTGTTCAAAAATGTATTCGTCTTTTGTGATTGTATGCAGTTTACCAATAATATGTATTTCTAACAATAATATATGTATAGGACTGGGAAAGAAAGCGTTGTAAAATGGCGCCTTCCATTTGTGATACTTTGGAATAAATATTCAAGGTTATGAAAGATCTATTTTTTTATAACGCTATAAGATTCAAACTCTTATATTTAAAAGAAAAACTATTAAAACTGTTTACATTTATTGCATACCTACATAAATGCAGTAAATAATGTATTGTGCGAACGAAGTGTCATTAATCTAAAGTATATTTAATTAGTACGTCGGCGCTAGTGACGTCACACATACGTAGATGCAAATGACGGAAGGTATTTAGAAAAGTTTATAGGACGATGTAATTAGTAACTAAAAGAGTTAAGCAAATTAATATAAAATAATATATTTATATTTTCATACATTGTTATACAGTACACTATGTTAGTTTTGTTAAATTGTTGAAGGGAGATAAAAAAAAAATATTTTGCATTTGTTTTTTTTTTTCAGATATTGATTATTAGATATTCGTAGTTTATTAACTTATTCTAGTTTAATGGAATTTATTACCTAGTATTGATATTGATAGCTTGCACAATCGGACAAACAATATTCAAAATAAACGTTTATTATTAATATAAATATTATATTAATAATAAACGTTTATTATTAATATAAATATTATACATATTACCATATATCCCCATCTGTTTGTAAGGTAATAATATTTTCACAGAAACATTTTTTATTCTCAGAAACTGTCATTGTATTACTTTTTTTAAATTCCCATTACCAAGAAATTCTCGTCAAAAATCCCATTCATTGGTTTATCTTTTATTAAATAACATTTACTTTTAAATATGAACAAAAATAAACAAATCATGTTATTTTGCACAACTTATCAAGTTTAAAGGCCAAGGACAACGATAAAACAACAAAACAACGCATCAATTTAATAATTAGCGGCATGAAGTATCTTCGTAACCATACCTGGACTTATTCACAATATATTTTATAAGCCCTTTAACTGATCTGGTTGGTTAATTTCTGAATATCGCCATATACACCCAATCAGAGCTTTGGACGGTGCTGTCAGAACAATTTAAATTCAAACAACCTTCGAAAAACAGTCTGCTATATCAAATAATAACAGCCAATCAGAACTCTTGACGGTGCTGTCAGAACGTTTTAAATTTAAACTATCGTTCCAAAAAGCGTTTGCTATTTCAAATAATAACTACGTCAGGGTGACAAGGATGCGTGGGTAGTGAGGGGCGTTGTCGATTATCTATAGTGAGTCAGTTATTTTTTGTTTATGTGTTTCCCACTTACCTATTTCTGGCAGCTCTTGATAGTATTGTCGTTAGTCTGGGAAGTAGTGACGTGGGATGTAAGTGGCTTGCGTTATGCAGAAGTGAGCACGATATATGTAATAATTAATTAATTGCTTTAATAATTATAAATACGTGTTTATTTTTTATGTAAAGTATATTTTTTTGTTAAATATGTATATACTATTTCATTATAACAGAATTTACCGGTGGGTAGGACCAGTACTGAAACTAGTGACTTGTCTTTTTAAGAAAAAAAAACTTCTGTTTACTTTCAAAATGTATCCTTAATTAGAATTATAACTTCTTTTATTTGGAGTTGAAGTTTATTTGAAAGGTAATTAAATGCATATTGTAAAAGCTTTTTATTTACTTTAAAAAAAATATTTATACTCAGTTTACAAGTACCCCACTTTGTTTAATAATATATCCTACGGTAGAGAGAAATTGTTTAATTCATTAATCTACAAAAAAAATATTAATATTAAATTCAAGGTAAATTAATGCCCCGAAATTTTGAAGATGCTGACTGTCCTCTTCACATGTCCAATGAACAATTAACTTGGTACATCATTTAGTACAAACTATGTAATTACGTAAATAAGAAATCCGGAACCAAGTAAAGCGGATATATTGCGTGTAAATCATGGGTGCGTGTGCGCGCTGTTACACACTCAGCAGCGCCCCATTAGCTAATATTAAAATAAATATAAATATCTTTAAAATAAATATAACTATCTTTAAAATAAATATAACTATCTTTAAAATAAATAAGCTTACACTATCAACAAAAATCCAAAATGGTTGACAATAACTAAATGACACAATTATTAATTGAGCATGGACAGTTAAAATTTAGAAATGGCGGAAACGTCCATTATTGCTTAGAGCGATTCACTATCAATGACAGTAGACCGTCACATGTTATCTGAGCTCAGTTCATCATTTACATCAATAAAGTAATCGGTCAGTGCAATAGTGAGCGTCGGCCGAGGCAGTCGTGGCTACTTTTAATAAAATAATACTTCGGACGTATCGTTTTAGTTTTTGTAATTTGAGTGCAAAAGAATACAATTATGACGGAAGGTGACGTACCATTGGTGACCAGTTTCGGTGGGACGGAGATCGAATTTGGCGCGAATGGGAATAAAGTGTCGAAAAGTAATTCAAGGTTAGTTTATTAATATTGAGCCTAGATTAATTTATTTACTTACAAATCACGAATTGTTTGTAAAAATGTCGTATTATAAAGGTCACTTTTTGTTTCTCTGTCGCAAGTGGGATTAATGAGGTCATTATGTAAATATTATGGCCAATTGGTGATACATGTTTGAAAATAGTGGAACTGTACAAAACAAACACTTTGGATATAAATAAAAAAAAACTTCCAACAGATAATAAAAATAGGTTGTCTTTGTAATTATGAGCATGAAGGTTGTTAGTATATTTAAATAAATTAGAGATCTCTTGATTGCGAGGTGCTGTGAGGTACGATTATTATCAGCTGAGCTTGCAATTATGAACTGAAGAAATAGATATATTTTGTTTCTTTAAAATTATTTATTTTTATATTCAAGATAAATATTTTTGAATTGTAGATATTTTTTAAAGTTTCTAAACGAACACGTAACTTCTGATAATCTAACTTTTACCTACTCTTTAAAATGCTTTCTCTGACTGAATTCATTACTACAGACCCAATTTTTTTTGCAATAAATCTGAAAGTTGTAACTGAGTTTAGTGAAACTACATTACTCCTTAATTTTTGTTAAACATTAATGAATAACAAAATTTATATAAAAATAATGAAAATTAATAATAAAATAAGCGGCAAAATCTGACAGTAAATATATATATATTAGTTTATCAAGCCACACGACACGATATTTATTGACTGTCTAAGACTTGATATGTCGTTTAAATAGTTTTTATTTACAAAATGCGATAGTACTTCGACATAAATATTATAATTAGTATTTTTTTAAATGTCACCGAAAAGTTATGTATTGAGGTGAAGTCAAAGATTTTTAGTTTAATTATTGTAGGTATTTTAATTTATATTAAAGTGTCATTTTTTAGAGAAAGACTCGATATAATTTATTTTAAAATGCATTATTGGGTACAATTATATCTATTAAACGTCCGCCCCTAAAGTTATAAGTATAAAAATAAATATTATCCGAGCTTTCATTTCAATATGAAAAGGAAATCATCAAAATGAACGTATCGTAGTCCCAGGTTCGAGTCCTGCATATTTTTATTATTCAATAATTTTTTATTACGTTTTAAATACATAACGTAAACATTAATATATTTCAACATTAAATAACCTCGTGTTTAATTAGTCAAATGTTAGAGTCTGTCACTGGCTTAATATATTTGTTCTATACAAATGTATAATTAATTGTAATTTGTGACGTCTATAAAGTAAAGTATTGTCAGATACGTGTTAGAACTGGAAAAAAAAACAAGTTTATCACAATTCAATAACAAATAGCACAAAGTAAAGAATAACTGCATAATTTAAAAAGCAAAGTATTGTCTCATAATAATTTACTTTAATTGTATATATGTTTTTATATAAATATACAGTACTCATAAAAATATATAAATCATAGACGACTTTTTTTTTTTAATTTAAGTGGCTTCCGAATTTTTGCCAAAGGTTTTTAAAACAACAGCTTTTTGCAGCCGTTAATATTTAGTATAAGAATTAACTTAGACTTCAAAAACAGTCTGCAAAAAAAACCATTATGGAAATATCCCGACAAATTGTATTAATAGTTGTCTGTTTTCGTGGTATATTATTTGCTAAACCATTAATTAAACTAAGTACATACTTAATTCCTTAATCATCTTTAAATTGCAGTATTTCGAATGATTTCTCATTTGTCATCGTACAATATTTATTATCTCACTTTTGTTATCTACACGCCATGTTTAATATTTGCAGTTTTATTCCATAGTCAATAAAACTGAACAATACAACTTTTAATGTAGATACATCGCATTGGCTATCTTTTACTGACGGTTTCATTCGAGAACTGATCATTATTAATAAATAGACTCAAGTGAATTAATTAAAGATATGAATTACAGCGTAAAGAAATTATTTTTTACACAAACACTGACAATAATTAAACACTAATTATATATCACTTACTGGCATTTAAATAGCAAACGTACTATTCCGCCATTTTTCGTCAAAACTGTCAACAGTAGTCTTGTGACAGATGACACATCAATAGGGTTGGACAATGAAACCCTATAATGACTTACAAGACCGGAAATTAAACTGAATCCCTTAAAGAAATAAAATACTAATTTGTTTTATCTGACTGAGCACTATTATTGTAGCATTAGACAATTTCGTTCCCGGCAGTGACTAATTATTTTTTTAACCAAATTTTGAGTCCTGTTTTAAGGCTATGAGTGTATCCCACAGTGTAAAAGCATGAAGCAGTAGGAACTTCCTTAATATATCTATGTAATCGTATATTTTTATTTTTAATTGTCGCCATAACATAATTGGGTTTTTATAATTTATCCAGCGCTATAAAAACCCTTTTAAATGTATGAACTTGATTAACTATAGTGAATATATATTTCTTAATAATTAATTATTAATCAACAAAATATCCTTGGGAATTAGACCGTAAACAAAAACTTACAGAGAAATGATGAAAAAAAATATGTTGATTTTCTTGAAAATTAATAGCAATATTCAAATTTTAAAAATTCTTATTTTAACATTTCATTATTGTGCTTTATATTTATTGATAACTTATTTTTTTATACATCTGAATAGATGTAAAAAAAAATTCAAGTTTCTCATCGAACTTTTCCGTAATTCTGAAAATTCTGAAAATGTTTCAAAAGGACAATGGAGGTATGTCTATTAAAAAGTAATCGTGACACATGTTTTATCTGCTATATTAAAATCTTATTGCATATAGTTTTATTTCATTGACTGTATTGTTAAAACTTACGTACAAATAGTTTAAAAAAAACCGGTAGCGTTTTTTAGTGACAGCGTCTATTATTAATATTTATAACTGACAACGGCACGTTACATTCTTTAAACATACATTATGTTTTTTTTATTATTCAAACATATATATTAATGTCAATTGAATTTTCATTAAAATCTAAAAAATAGGAAAGGTGTTTTTTTTCTGTAAAATACAAAAAAAAAACTTAAATCGTTCGGTAAAACTAGACACTTCAAATCAGATTACTGAACTATTAATCAGGAATCCATACAAAATTCAATCAACAGACAGACAAGTCAATTAGTTGACATTTTTAATCGCAGTATTATATTTATTAAGCAAACAATAAAACTATTGTCTTAATACATGTCATGTGTCAGTCTTTTTATTCACAAATCATTTATCTAACGAAAGAGTTCTTTGTTGTTCTAGAGCTAATTACTACGAATCTTTAATATATATATGAGATCTTTTATCAATATAAATATATATTCATCTCATATTATCACAACTAATCATTTAATAAACAATACAATAGTATTGGTAAGCACCTCTTTGTTTATCTAACCAATGAGTTCTTTGTTGAAGTCCACGTTTTTGCACACGGAAGTTTAAACTCGAGTGTGTATAGGCTTTATGTGTAGACAAAGACCATACTTTATTTGCCGTACCAATATCAGTATTATTTTAATGAAGAATCTTAACCTATCACAATAAAAATGGGGCAATTTTTTAAAGTCACGTTACTTAAATAAGAATTATTTATTCTATTAGAGTATTTTAAATGAACATTAAAAATATTTAAATTTAGAATATTGAAGTGACAATTATTTTAGTGTTTCATTTGTTTAAAATAGAACACAGCTGATTCAAGATGGCGAGTTCAACGCTCGTTACCCAACAGCCATGTTTAGTTCAAACGCAAATAATTGTTTTGTTTCGTCGGAGTGGGTCTGTGATAACAGTATTTTGCAACGCAGATATAATACATATGTAAAACGAACACACGAGATAATAAACATCTGATATTGTTTCACGATCTGTTTTTTCAATGTAATGTAATATATAAATATTTCAAACCAATTTGCGTACAATTGTGATAGAGTAATGTTTTTTTTTTAAATAATTATTTAGTATATTTTTTAATGAAATTTAACAGATTATTCATTTCATATATACGAAAAGTGAGAAGTATATTTTGCACCTGGCGGGCCTTTGGTTTGTCCGAATTCAATCCAAAATGTATTAGAAATTTTCCTATTTCAGATGTTGGTTCTATATTAGGTAATTTTATTCTGAATATGCGGAAGGCGGCGTAATGTTAAAGTATATGAGGCGGCACTAACTTGGAGCCAATGAACAAGCTGTATGAATTAAACACTTGCTTTAAACAAAGAATAATAACTATTGTTCTAGATAGTGTTGTGTAAATAAAGACGTTTATAATCACATTTTTGATATTTAATAATATAAAAAAATGCTTGGTTTCTGCGAATTAAGAATAAGATTGTTGAAAAAACGTAGATTTTATTTCACAATCCGTCTATGAGCCGTCGGAGAAGATGCATAGGGAGGTAGATAGAGACCAAGAGAGAAGAGAAGAGAAAAATACCCTTTATAATAATTCGTACATATTAAGTATTTGCCTGTGTATGTAACCTCTATTAGTTTAGTCAAGAGATGACTCGTCCTTCCTTGAACAAGATTATTGCTGTACTTATTGTGTAAATATTACATTTATATTACATTTTCGGACATGTATGCTTACGTAAAATAATTGTAGAAAATACTATAGTAACTGATATTATTATTTAATATTCCCCATAAACCTACATTTTTATTCTATTCAGACATTGTTACCCCCCCTCCCCCTCCTGCCCAATTCATAAGTTAATTATTAGCAATTAAAAATTATGTTAAAATGAATACCTTTCCGTTTAATTATCATCGTAATAATTTAGGTTTTCTTCTTTAAAGAAATATAATCGTCCGGAGTATAGGACGAAGAAATTTTGTATTACCATACAGAACATAAAAACAGACAAAAAAAGAGAAAACATAAAACCTTTGTCAATATCATGTACATACTTTTCCTGTACGTGATTTTGAGTTACTATTTTATCAAATAATAATAATATAGTTTATGCTTTAATTACTCATTTAATTTATCAAACAAGTAACATTAGATACTATAGCTTAAGTTGAATTGTATTTAGAATCTAATATGGCTATATTTATTTGTATTTTCTTGTAAGTGCGGAAGACTAGACAATTAGATGCAATGGCGTCAATCTCGTGAAGAGACAACCTACTTTCTAGGGCTTGAGAAAATTACATGATTTATTGTTTAGGTATTGAAAGGGTCAGAATAAATACTTATGACCACTAACCTGTGTAAAAAAATGACAATCACACACTACCCTCTCATAGACAAACGAATTTTTTTTTTGACTGTTCATACGGTCAAACACATATAAGGTTTCTTGACTTATCAGTGCTGAAAAATCAAACTGGTATTGATTTTGTAGGATGATGAAAGACTGATTTCAATCTCGGATTGCAGATCGCTTATTAAGTTCTGGTCATATGAAGGATATCGTATGTTTTATATCCGCAAAATATTGGTGTAAGTATTTTTTTTTATAGTGATGTGACACAAAAAAGCACTGCACGATTATATTTTCAATTAAAAACTGACTTTAAAGTATAATTTAATAACTCTAGCTGACGTAAAAACTATACATTTTAAGAGATAATTACTTACTATTTTGAAGTTAAGATAATTTGTGGAAAAATACTTAATTTTTATTTTATACTCATTAGATCTGCGGTTTTGGAAAATCCTTATTGTTTTTTGTCTAGATTTTTTATTTCTATGTAGGTATGTTATATAACTTATTTTAAAAGAAAACTAACTTGATCTTAAACTGTTTATTATTATATAGAATTAATGAATTAGGTCATAATTTTCAAAGAATTTTTTTAAAATAAAGTTTTATTTACTCTCAAATATATATAAACTAACTTAAACGACTTTCATTCGAGTCATGTATGTATGACCTTGTAATAAAAAAAAATTAATGACAAAAAAAATGCATTGGTATTCCATATACAAATTTATCTTAAACTTTTACAAAACACAATAGTTTTAAATAGTTATATCTTAAGTATAAAAGTGTATATGTAATATTATTCTGACAAATGAATACAAAATGGTCTTATATACAATTCATTTGTAGGTATGTCTGTAGCTTACACAGTTTAGTAGATATGGCATTTAAAAGTGAGTTCAATTATGAAGTAAGTGTTTATTGTTATTTAGTGTCAGTTAGCACTCATCGTATGACCTAGACACACTTGGGGGTTGGCGTCAGGTCACCTCGGTAAAGCCTAACTTAATGTTATTTTTATGGGTTCCTTGAAACGATAAAATACATGATTACCTATTGTTTTCAAATTTAAAATTAGTTTTTTATGTTATATGTAAATATTATGACTATTGTAATTATAATTACATAAGAAAATATTTTAATTAAATATATATAAATGAAGAATTAGTTTAAAGAATCCTCTACGAAGTTTAAAATACACAAAATGTAAATAAACGTTACAAATATACATATTACACGCTTTATAATTTTTAAAAGCGCAAACTATTAAAGAATAATTTAAAATCATCGACAATATACGAAATTATCCAGTCTCTTCACTAGTACCGCTTCCTTTAAACATTAACAACATTGAACACAATTTACAAACGTATTTTTAGTTTATAGTATTTATTATAATTTAATTTAAGTCTAATGAAATGATACATTAGATTCATCTATTTAGCTACATTGTTTTATTATATAAAGACCTGTCCACACTGATCTATACTTATTAAACCGTGTACGATATATACTGTAATACATTTTAAGTTATCGATTATGAGGATAAATCAAATAAATGAATACTAAAACATACAGGCACGTAATTTTCACTATATTCATCTCTTAAGGGGTGCTTACGAAATCTTTTTTCAGTAGTCACACAGTTTGTATACAATAATTTAATTCTAAAATGTTATAAGAATTGAAGGAAAGCTTCTAGAAAAGTAATTATTTTTCAATATTTTTTTATACAAAATAGAATTTCAATTAAAAACATAACGAAGTTTTAATAAATACACAAAATAAAAAACACTATTAAAATTAACATCCAAAGCTATTATGATGTCCCATGATAATGATGCTATAAAATGCATTTAAATCTGCGCACACGCAGTGTACCAGAGTTGCTGGCAACGAGTTGACCTTCTCACTGATCCGATGAGTCACCATGTTGGAATGTTTTTGTTTATATAAACATATTTATAAATATATACGGACCTTTGTTTTATTTCAATTTCGTTCATTTATATCTAAATTAGCTTTTTCCAGCTCTTACCTATTTCTCTCTTGGCATGAACTGCCTTACACTATTTATCATGAACAGGGGATAGACAAATGCCAATCACTGATGCCGAATAGAATAATAAATGTATAATTATTATTCTATTTGTGTAAAATAGACAATAAGTGTTCGCAGTTTGACTTTTCTTTAATAAGCCAAATTTAAAATAAGCAGTTAATATTATTGGTTATAAATTGAAAAGGTCGTAGAGTGATGTTATAACCTTCCAATAGAATTCGACTCGGTAGTTAGAGAAATTGACGCAGACGAACAAACTGTTCATCTTTATTATTAGTATTCATTAGATAATTGCATATATGTATTATATAATTCTAAATTATGTTTGTACTGAAATACGTACTCTAAGAAGGGAAGCCTCAAGCCAGAGTTAGTAAATGTAAATTGAGCCGCCTTTGTAAGCACGGTTCTTTTTGTAGTTCATCTTAGATCAGAAGTGTCATGCAAAAGTACGAAATTTATAATCTATCCCAGTTTTTGCTATTGAAATTTATTTTAATATTGTTATTTAAATTATGCAACTAATTCAGAAAATACAAAATTAGAAAAGTAATCATCCAACCGCAATCATTTTCAACTGAACAATGGATTTCTCTCACATAACCTCGAAAGTCTCAAACTTCACGCCTGCCGCCATTTTGATACAATTGACCTTAACGAATAAAACATTTTAATTTAATAAGCTTAATATTTTAAACATATTTTTTGTCAAGAGGAGAGAAATTAGTATTTAAATATTTTTTTTTTGTAGAAAGATCTCTTTTCTTCTAGAAATAATGTATTATTAAGTAAAAATTTGACTAACATCTGTGATGTAACTCAATATATTTTTGATCTGTACTTTTAAACGTAAAATTTTAATTACTAAGAAGTACATTACTTTTGTCCTTGGCATCGTTTTACCATTTTTTTAAGATATTTCGTTCTCTTTGATAATTTTATCGTAAATTAAAATCTAGTTAATAATCAAGCAAGCTGTAAACCCTGACATTACATCAGTGTTAGTATTTTTTGGTTTTTTTTTCGGTAAACACTTAAGTAACTTAATACTGTAACGTATTTTATAATTCATTTTAAATTATGATTTTAAACCGCAACCAGAGACTGTTGTTTCAAGTGCAATGGATTTAATGATTCTAGTTTAATCCATAATTTAATATAAGTATTTTGAGGTGTACCTAATATGATATTTATTCTTAATCTTTATTCTTATCTAGCTTGTTGCTGCTTCAAGCGACTGCAGCCAGTACAAAAGGAACTATTGAGGGCTTAGACAAGTGGCAATGACGCTAGTCGAATAGAATGATAAATGTGAATTTTACATAAGATATCGCTATGATATGTTCGCGTTCTACACTTCTGTAGAATCGACAGCTATCGCGCCATTTGGCTATTCGCTCTGACCCGGAGGAAAAATAGCATTATTGGCATATTTGCTATGCATTTGTATAAAATTAAACATACTATAAAGATCTTCAATAAATGGACTGTCAAATGCAACCATATCTTCTTCTTCATCTTTCAAATCCGGCTGGTAGTTTAGGGGATTACTTTAACCTCCAAAAAAAATATAATGTTTATATGTTGGTATAGACACGATGTCACGATGACACGGTGCCATAGACAACAATGTGGTAGAAGGGACGTGGGAACATCGTTTTCAGCTAATTACTGACACAGATAAATAATAGGGTTGTCGCATATATTCTTTATATTACTTATTAGTCTACATTTATAGGTTTTATTAATAAATGTCATAATTTTTTTAAATATATTTATTCAACCACAATGTTATAGATAATATTTATGCAATAGCAATAGTTGGGTAATTCTAATTAACAATTGGCAACCCTAACCGGCGTGTTCAAACTGCTGCGGTTTATAATGATTGCGTTATCATATTACATAAAATTATTTAAACCAAAGTGTTTTCCTATTAGATAAAATTAGATATAAGAACATTAATCTCAATAAGTACTTTAGTTTTGACAAAGGAATAGTTTTTTATTTTGAACTAGCAACCCTCCCCGGAGACTCCAAATCTTTTGATACTAGAGTAAATGCATAAAATTAAAAAAGAATGCACGAATGACACCAGAACTGTCAAACTAAACGAAATTATTTTTTTATTTCATATAGAATATTAATCCGATTATTCAACTTCCTTTTCATACAAACCATGGCCCAATAAATACAAACACGTCTAAAATGTCAAAATCGGTAGAGCCCTTCTCAGTTGATTTTCGTGATAGTTCATATACATTACAAACGTATGTCATATATTTCATAAAACGTTAGACTAGTTTTTATGTGAGTGGACGAAAATCTGTCCTTTTATTTGTACTTACGAATTTTGCAAAAAAATGTTATTCGAATATATATATATTTTTTAACTTTTTTAAAGTTTAAAGGATTTCATATTATTATGAATAAAATTTACTAAAAGATACAAATATATATAACTATTTGTATGTTGTAGATAATTTATCTGTGAATATAATTAGTTCATACAAGAAAAAAAAATAGATTGTATTATTTATTTTAACACAATGAACTATTGAACTTATTAAATAGAACAAATATATCAAAACAGCCGCCATTCAGATAACGAATTAATCATTAACTTAATATGTAATGCATTTATTAAATTAACCCTAATGACCCCCAAAATATATATAAATATATAGTAGTATATGTCAAATCCAAGGTCAAACTCCTCAGCCCAGGGCCCATTCAGACACATTTAGGTCAATTTGCTTCAATCCAACTTGGCACCTGGTACTGAGAGGAACGGAACCGTCCATCTGTCTGTACGATAGTTTGAACCAATTTAAACTGGCCTATAAGTAGATTTATATTAATAATAGAATGAAATATGTAGGTATGTATAGTTAGGAGGGGGAGTGGGGGGGGGGGGGGGGCGTAATCTATTATAATAATTCAAACATATTTCATTCATTAACATGATATCTCACTTTTATGTTTAAAACTAAATATTAATTAAAATAATTTATTAGATGTTAATAAATAAATAGATTTTTATTTACAAACAATGTGTTTTTTTCTAATTTAAATTAATTAGTGCGTTGACTCCTGAACTATCGTATCTTCATAATATAATAAATATTCCGACTTATTATAATAACAATATAAATACTATTTGCGACATTCGTTCGTCAGTATGACTCAGAGACAATCACCTTTCACCAGACGAGCGTGCAGCCGTTCTAAAGTTTCAGTCTACCCTTGATTAGGACAATAAATATAAATGTTATTTACAAAAAACTTACTATCCTAGGTTACTTCATATATTATATATTATTTTTAAGTTGACATCCCTATCCTTCGCATACTTTTATTTTCTCAAGTTGACAGCCCTGTTTTTATCCATATTGTTCACAATTATTTTAATTATTAAATATTTATATGATACCCTGTCTAAAACAAATACATTATACATAACTCCTGAATGAATCACGGGTTCATAAATACATTTAAATATTTTAAAAAATATGACACATCACTACAAATGCATTATTTTCTATTAGTATTAAAGTAACATCATTATTTGTAAAAACAAAATGTGTCTTGGCTATTATTGACAGATATACAGACATTTAAACTTGAACTTCAAAGTTCAGGGAAGAATTATCCTCTTAAATTTGGGGTCACAAGTTTGAATCCTGGTCTATATAATGAATTTTCATTATACACTTATATGCAAACTTTAATAACCATAAAGCTTCCTTTACTCTTTTTTTTTTACAATAAAAAAGGTTTTTTATAAATCGCTTGATTCAAAACATTACTACGATTTACCACAATAACGACCCTAAAATAAAAAAAAAACTAAAATTATAAAATACCATTCATAACCTTACTAGATAGACAGGTTATATTTAAAAACTCTAAAAGGTTTCCTAAAATCAAATATCTCGTCCTCTGTAATTCAAATCTTAAGTAACTATCAATGAATCGTTTATTAATATCGGATTGATTGGCCATCTTATAATTGCACATGTAATTAATATTTAAATTATATCTAAGTACCGGACATACATTATCGTACATGTCGCTGTTATCAGAAACAACAGACAGAAATAAAATATTACTATAATAAAATGGATGTTAAGTTCATTCAGAGCCATCCGATATCATTTTAAATAAAACAATAACAAAAACATATTTACTTTCAAATCGAATAAAAAATAACGGTGCTTCAACAATAATGGCGTCAACCGTAAATTTTAAATTAAGAATCGAATGTGAGACACGAATAACGTTGTTCTAACTAAGTTGTGATATTCAAAATAAGGCTGATAATTAATGGACGATCTTGCTAAAATGATAACTCAGGTTCAAATGTAGTAAGTGTAAAAGATATTAAAATTCAATAATACATTTTCAACTTACTGTAAAAAAATGTCACCTAAGTATTAAATATTCCTTAGTTCGTGGAACAAAGTTTCGTACATTTTTTTAATAAATATCATAATATGTCGTCTTATTTAAATGTGCAGGTATAAATAATAGAACAGAACGACTAATTATTAACATACATATAGAGAATTACGCACTTCATCTACGTAAGTTAATAATACTACCAAAATACTTTAAAGTCAAGTTTTTCTTTATAAGATAAGGAAAACGGTTTTCTAAGAATAATTTAAAAAGTCTTTCTGAAGTTTGAACTCTTGGTTGGAGCTTCTTGTTAGTAAATGTTTGTATCGGTATTTTTTTCCTCAATGACACTTAAACTTAAAGGTCTTACCTGATAATCAGGAAATTTTGCGTAAGGTCGTGACTTAACAGATAAACGATATTTTTTTTATCGAATAAACATTTTATAATTTTGTTTACTAACATTATATATATTTATATTATTGTAAATAAAAAAGTAATAGAATATAGTGATGTTATTTTAAATTTTGATGCCTCCTTATCGATGAATAATTTTCGATATAAATATTTCAATATAGTTTCGTTCTTTTTAAATTTAAATATACAGAAATAGTATATAATCAGCTGTAATGTCGGTCGTTCACATTTAAACGGTATAAGGTAGTGATTTGCATGCTTAAGGCCATTAAATATAGTTCAAGCTAATATAAACATTAATACCTACAAATATAAACTATTTTAGCTTGATTGATATAACAATCTTTAAGAGATCTAAAATCTTCAATAATAAAAGGTTGAAAAATAAACATCCATTATTGTCTAAAAATTAAAACAACAGATTAAGTTGTGATCTTAAATTTTAAGAGCCTGTTTCAGTTGATTTAGTATTAAAAGGTGGAATTCAATCGAACCTTTTCTCAAATCACGTACAGACTGTTCCATTGTTGATGTGTGGACATAAAACCGTTGCCTTATCGTAAAAACGACAAAGGTATTGTTGCTAGTGAGCCACACAAGAACAAAGTATCTAATTAGCTTGTAAGTTGGAATTGACCACTCCCCTGTGTGTCATCTCCATTCCATGTATATATATTAATATATTATTATAATTTATAAGGCTCTGGTAAAACACAGAATGCTGCTGTGTTCTCATAAAATCATACAAAGCTAAATCTCACACATACGTTCCATATTGAATTCCGCTTATCACCAGTTTTTCCTGCTAAAGTCAAAGGATAGCACACACAAACGCAGTACTCACACATACGAGCGGTATGTCATTTTATCGACTATCGATGTTCTCACGGTGTTAAATTTTTGCGGATATGGTTCTGGTTTAATGATATTTAAATTGGCTGTTTATAGTTGTATGGAACTTATTTTGTAATTATAAAAAATGTATCGTTTAAGCATTAAATATATGATCTTAGTCAAGTCAAGTCATTAGTTTTTAATTAGGTCACTAAAGAAAAATATTTAAAATAAAATTCTTAACATATTTGATAGCTTTCGCATTATGTAACTTGACTTAAGGTCTAAGTGGAACTTGAAGACGTAAAGGTGTGTCTTTTCATATTTTATGGTTCGAACTGTAAGAAATAATAGGTACTTCAAATTGCTTTTAAAATAAGCAGTCACGTTTTATTGCTTTTTGTTTATTTTAGTTGAGAATTTATTTATTGTTAATATGTATGAGTAACTTTGTATTTTGTTATAGCTTTTACTGCATTTGCTACTTGATTATCGATAGACGTTGAAGATATAAAATTAAAGCATCGATATAAATTTTTCAATAACATTTAAAGCCCATCCTTATGCTAAAGTGAATGAACGCACACTTGCGTCAGTGTGCTGCCGTATCAGCCCGTACTAAGTACGGAAATAATTTAAAATTAGAACGTCACAACTGACACAAGACGCAAACCAGTTTAGTTCAATTTGCCTTACAATAAGACTCAATTTCCGCCGTATCACCCCGTACTAAGTACGGACCTCTCTCATACTTACAATGTCACTACACAGTCCTGTTACAATCGTTTTTCAACTCTACTGCAATAAAAATAAGATTATATTCTGTCTAAATCACTTAGAGTAAGTATGAACATCGGCTTTAATACTATGTCACTAGTGACACACATTTCAAGCGAATTAAAACTGTATATCTATAGCAGTAAGAGTGATTGAGAGTCTGGTCAATTTATAGAACAAGCTTACGGATGAACTGCGTTTAAAATTAGTGCAAAGGTAAACTCTCTTTGGTCATGTTGTCTTAGTACATTCTTTACAGGATTATTCACGACTTATTTTTTAACTGTTTCTAATTTAGTAATTAATATGGAAACAAATCAATGTTATATTATATACTCAAACTCGTTAGTATATATATTTACATAAAGCACTGGAGATAATTTTGACAATATCAATGTTCAATTAATTCCACAGGTGCAAGTTGTCGCAATGGCGTATTTTTCTATCCACAACTTACATGCGTAAAATTTATTATTCCTAACGTATTGCATAATACAAAGAGAATTATTTGTTTATTTATTTTACATGTTTCAGTTGTCTATTTATACCGGAATGGTTTAGTTAAACCACCAAAGAGTGGTTTCAGATATGTATACCTTGAGATAGAGTTAAAAAAAATATATATTTACCTTCTATAATTCTTTAATTTCTTGTAGAAATATTATGTATTAAACGCGTAAACACTACTCATAGCTTCTAAAGACCCTCAGTCATCTAGCATCGTATTATTTTTTTTTATACTCCACTTTTGTTCTAAAAAAGTTTTTACTTTTATCTGTGGAAATCGGAAAAAAATCCGCTAATAAATAAATGTATATTCTATATTGACTTAGACAGAAAGCTATCATCACTTCACTAATTATTATCAAGTTCTTTTCTTTTATAAAATTATGTGGCAAATGAAAATAATTGACTTACAAAAAATAGTGCAGTCCAGTTACCAACAGATAATTCAAATTGAATCAAAAATAATAAAATCATACTTTAATAGTCTGTCATACACAGCAGGAAAACAACTTTGTCAACAAACATATTTTACTTAAAAGTTTCTATTTATTTATATGTATGGCTTAGAGTATGTTAAACGCAAACCATTTTACCCTATTTTAAGGGCAGTACAGAAAAAAATTTAATAAACTATAAATCGAAGTACCTCATTTATTTTTGTATATGGCAATCATCTTTATCTGTAGGTAATTATAATCAAATGTTGAACATCTATTCGTTTCGTGCTCGTACCTATATGCGTCGCAATATTAATATAAACGCAACGGGAAACCCGTACATAATGTTTATATTAAATATACATACATTGAAATGTTAAATACATTTAAATTTAAAAATAACAATGTTTTCTCGATAATATTCAAATTTCGTATTGACTTATGCACCTTATACGAACAATAAAGTTTTTAATTGTAATAAACATTCGTCTGATCACCTCACATTCTTTTTTTTTATTATTGCTTCATTCACAAAGACGTATGGAATATTCTGCCAATTTCAAGTTACACCTAGTTAGTAAAAAAATATATATTTTCCAATACTTCTGGAATAGAATAGAGAATTGACATCAATATCAGATTTATCGCTTTTAGGCTTGATGTTGTTAGTTTTAACATCGCTTTTACGGTTAGCTTCTTTGGTTCGCTTGTCTGTCTGTCTCTCTGTATGTTCGCGTCATTTAAAAACTAAACTATTGAAATCTGATCTCCACTTTTGTAAAGTCTTAGACTTATGCATTTATGGTATTATACGTCCATACCAAACGAGTAGAAGTTGACATTTGAAAGCACAACAAAAACAATGCCGTTTTTGTGTGACTACTCCACTGCTGTAATTTTATTGCAGTTTACTAGATGGCGCTAGTATGGAAAGTAGATCGCGATAGCATTGTTTCGCGCTATTTTCTAAACTATTCGAGCCCTTTTAGTATGGCGTTGGGTAAAGAGGTTGTCGTTAATGTGATCTTTCGTAATGGTAATTGTGGAACTAAATCGATCTTTACGATACTTTCACAGACTGTGAAGTACTTAACGTTTTCGCTTAAATTATTTTTTCCTGTAAAGTACGGAAGAAACCACTGGGAAAAACTAGTTAATATAGAACAGTATTGAGATGAATGACACAGTTCGATTATTTATAAATTTGTAGTTATATTTTAACAATATACAATGTATTTTTTCTCTTTAAAAGCGGTAAAATAATTAATCTATCGTATAAATAAAATATAAGGATAAAATAAAGATCGTACATCTTATTTATTTGATAAGAAACTGTAAAAACCCCGAAGACAATATGCGATGAGGAAAAATACTTAGGTTATGTATCGATAATATTATTCTTAGAAAGAGTCAGTTATTATTATTATCAATGTTATGTAATTAATATTGTGTTATGTAAGTTAGTTTATAAAAACCTTGGTTATTCGTGATTTGTGATTTAATAGATAATTGTTACTCACGAGTCAATAAATTATAGTAATTCGAATTGTATGTACCGTAATAGAAGGCTTGTTAGGCATCATTAAATGTCAAAAAACGTTCTAAATCCAGAAAAAATATAAGTTACAAATATGTTCAAGTAGAAGTAAAATCATAATAATGGTAGATGTTAGAAATAAAGATCAGATTAGAAAATACATCAGTGTGTTGTTAGCTTTATTTTTATATGTTTTGTCTATGTTGGTAGTACTGACTTTGACAGTTGACTGGGCGGGAGATTTTAATTATAACACCGGTAAATACATATAAAAACTATATAACATGAACCTTCGTGTTGCAGAATGTCAACCCTGCTGTTCTGGCAGGGCAAGGGCAAGGCTAACGGCTCTCCCAACAGTCGGAACTGGATCCATGCCCCAGACGCTCTCGTGAAGGGGCACGTCGCTTATTTAGTTAAGGTAAGGTATCAGGTTGATAATTTGTACTACGTACAACTGGCGGTGTGTCATCATCATCAGATATCATCAGTGAGGAATGTGGAATAATGCAAGATATGAAGGATTTTTAACATTTGGTTCCCTCATCTTCTTTCTGTTATTTTTTCAAAGCCTCCTATTTCATTACTATAAACTATTTTATATCGATAATAACAAATAACAATTATATTCCATCACATAGTATCTGTTTCTACACGTGTATTAATTAAATACTAGTTGATACAATTATTATATATTCCACTCGACGCCCCTAAAACACACGTGTCTAATGTCTCTTATTATATTATATCTATTAATAAATACTAACAAAGAATAGATTAATAATTAATAAAAGTAATTTTAAATGGAGAGACGGCCACAGAATATTTGGATGGAGTGCGAGAAAAATGATATGGCGAAGATGCTCTTCACTGTGACGACGTAAGATATAAGAGTGTGGAAGGAATTGACAGATCATAAATAGTTGAGAAGAAGGAGACGTGGATGATCCATAATAAAGACAGAGATAGATAGAACTGACCAACTGGTACTACGAGTCCAATGAAATATTTCTATTTATTTGTTACTTAGGGGCGGTTGTTAGATCAAACTACGGCTTTGACTGAAATAAAGTAGAACCACTCTCCTCGAAACTGTATAGTTCTGTTGCTTTCTTGTTCGACGAGCAGTTCAACTGAATTTACTTAACATGTAACCTTCTTTGTTATATAACCCTTGGTGTGATAGAGATCATGTAACTTATGAACTGCTTGAGGTTAAATAACATTATAGGTATTGAGAACATGTTTATTTACTATATACTGAATTTTAGGTTATCTGTGCAAGGATATTCAAAGAAGATTCTAGAATGTTAACCTTATTTAGCTTGCGTGCAGACATATCTATCCTAAATGCGTTAATTGTATGTTAATTTCATAATGAATCGTGATAAATGATATATTTAAAGTAATAAGCTAGCGTGACTTGTGTTTACATAAAATAATAATAAAATCAAACAAGGCATTACATCGTATCGTGTTTATAATTTGAGCAGGTCCTTGACTCCAAATTAGATCGAAATTCCAATATTTGTATTTTTTTAAGGTCAAAGGTACATCTGCGTTTTGAAACGCATTATGCAATAACTAGCCACGTGTTTTGAATAAATTGTATTGAGATGTATTTAATAAATAGGCGATTTGTCTATGGACATGTAATAGAAAATAATTGGAATCTGCAAGGACGATATATATTTAAATATATATATATATTTTATTTGCTACAACAATAACATTAGATACTTTAAGTCACATATACATGTTGTATTTTTAAAACTCATTTTTTTATTTTTGTATGGTGATAATTAATATATATAATAAATTAATTGGGTAGCGCCATCTTCTCACAGAAAATAAAATCGAAGTAGTTTTTACAGTTGAATTTCGTACGATGAATGAAAAAGAAAGTACACTCTTTCCACTCCTACTATCCACGGTAACATTTACATTTAAATAATTATTAAATAATAATTATCAATTATATTAATATTATTTCAGTTCCTCGGCTGCACACTAGTGGACCAGCCAAAAGGCATAGAAGTAGTCAAGGACGCCATTAAAAAGCTACAATTCACACAGCAGTTGAAGAAGTCGGAGACTAAAGACGCCGCGAAATGCAAAAAGGTTGAAATAACTGTCTCCGTTGACGGTGTTGCCATACAGGTAAATATAGTTCACCAAAGATTAAAGAGTGACAACAAATTTCATTAAAAGTTACATAAAACACAGATTATAAATGTAATTTATATTTACATCACGTACTCATTGACAGTTTGCAAAAATGGCGAATGCAGGTTTCACTTTTCTATACGGCATTCTTAATTAGTTTTGGGTTCGAGTTATGTATAAATAAAACCTTTTTGAATAATTTAATTTATTCGGTAAAATAAAAAAGATATCTGTGTATTTTAGAAACATCAAATAAAACCTCTTTAGTAAACATATGACGACACGTGTGATTAAACATTTCATACGGTTTATTAAAACATAACCGAGCCTAAGTCTTTGTCTAGTTTCACATAACCGGTGTCGTTTCGCAACCGTATAGTTTACAATCCATACGCGTTCCCAACGTAACGCACGCGAGTTTCTTTTTTTATGTAATTGGAACTATTTGTTTTCTGTGTCAATTGTCAATTTTTGACTAAGTTACGGTTAGGTTTTCGTGTTTGAAGAGGACTTTGAATTCTTTTTAAAACAAAGAATGTTCCTGATTTTATGTTTTTAACAACCAAGAAGTTTTTATGCATATTTTATTACATATCTGGTAACTTGATAATGTTTTTGAATTTAGAACCAATAATAAAATATAAACGTCCAAGGAGGTTTTATTAATGGAATCTTTTTGTTGGTAGATATTATCTATTCGAGAACAGACTATATTAACAGCAATTCGTGTCATCGCTTTAACGACCGCGTTTATAGTTTATAATCACTTCCCGTCATTACATTTAGAATTTTATTTAAGCCGTGGTCACACTGAAATATTTTACGCCTAATTATGTCATCCTATTTGTAACGTTATTTACTTATTTATTATTTTGAATAGCTCGGACATGTTTAAATATATATTTACTAGTAAGTTTAATATCCTATTAAAAGATATTGAGCAATGTATGGTAATATCTCAAAACTGGTAACATGAATGAGTATTATATATAAAATACATTAATTATGTTTATATATATATATATATATATATATATATATATATATATATATATATATATATATATATATATATATATATATTGCATTGTTTATATAATTATTTAGCCCGAAAAAAATAAATCCTGTACATTTTTATACATTACATATAGAATTTGTGATGTTATTTTATTTTATTTTTCTGCTAGGAAAATGCAATTTATAATAAATGTTAATAAAGAAAATTGCATTTCGTAGAGAAAGTTAATTTGTGTTATCCAGTTCTCGAGTTATTATCAGACAGATTAAATTACACAGATTATTTTACTTGATCTGAAGAAAGTGTATAGAAATAAAGGAAAGGTATATTAAATTAGTTCATTAATTACTGTCTAAAATAAAACATACTATATAAAGGAAATAGTGCACTTTAAAAAAAAGTTTTTAATTTTTAGCACCAAACATAAACCAAACTAAATAAAACTAAACTATTAACTATCACTTTAGTTCTACGTATTATTACTGAAATAATTATATTTTATTTAATGTTTGGTAATTTATTACATATAGATAGTTTTCAAACTGTTGTCTCACAATCTTTAGACATAATCTTTAATAAAAATATTACATTCAAAAACTTATAATTGTAAATTATCAATATACCTGAACCTACAAAATGAGCTCTTCTTTTATATCTTATGTCAATAAAGATTTTTTTTATCACTGTTTAAGTCGACCTATGACTTTGTAGACAACTGGAAATGTTGATTACAATCTTAGATTGTAAATCGATTATTAATACAAATATAAATGATAAAAATAAAAAAGTATGTTTATTCTAAATTAGATTTTTGATATCAGTAATGAATTAATCTGTTTGTTTATATTTGTAGGAGCCCAGAACGAACAACGTGCTCTACCAGTTCCCGCTGCACCGGATATCCTACTGCGCTGATGATAAAGGCGCCAAAAAGTACTTTTCATTTATTGCCAAAGGTAATACTTTACACTGAATTATTTAATACATATAGCCATTGATAACAAAATATGTTATATCTTATTAAAAGATGACATGTATCACTTGACATACAAAAAAAAACTATTGAGCAACTTTTAAAATACATATATATAACATTTGTATTCTTTATTTAAGTGTTTTATAAAAAAGAAAATGTCTGTACGGCTATAACTAGTTCCACATATTTTAATTTTTGAGTCACAATTATAGGCTAATAATATAACAAAAACCTAAAATAAATGTGTTGTCACCAGGTGGCAGCACCGTCAACGGCGTGAACGGCCACGACGGTGGCGCCGCGGAGAAACACGAATGCTTCGTTTTCATATCAACTAAACTGGCCTCTGAAATCACACTCACTATTGGACAGGCTTTTGACTTGGCTTACAGGTTATATATATATATATATATAAACCTGATATATATCTTATTTCTTATTAGCTACCGCCGAGTTATATATTAACTTCTTGCCAATCTATATATATATTATAGTGTATTTTAATATACTTGAAAGCTACTTATATACAGAGTATGTAAAAATTTGCTAACTACAATGCAAGAAAGAATATTACTGATTATATATATTTATAATCTGTGATTTTTTAAAATTTATTATTGTTATATTTTCAGGCGGTTTTTGAACGACAATGGAAAATACATAGAAATGCAAAAGCTGTCCTTGCAGAACAAGAAACTTGAGTTACAAATGAACACCTACAAAAATCGCTTACAGGTGTTTATTGTTTTATTGGTGGAGTATATAATATATAAATAACAGAAAAACACTATGAACTTAAAGTCATTTTTAAATAAACAAATGTAGAATATATATATATTTTTTACATTAATATGACACAAAGCTAGGACCTCTGAGTCTGAGAGAACTGAGCTGGAGTCACTATGGAGTTTATAAAGTACATAGACAACTGGCCGGAGTAACAAAATATACAATCACAAAAAACTATGATGAATGTTTGACAGTCCCCTTATATGTCCTAAACAACATCCTAAATTCAAAATGAACTTGCAGGAGTTATCCAAAATAACGTACAAGGACGACCTCACGGCCTACCTCGCCAGGAACAACCTCTCTGACATCAGCGAGTTCCGACCCCCCAGTGACCTCTCCGAACAACTCTCCGCGCTCGCGCTGCACGGACAGAAGACGGACAGCGGTGAGTACTGCGACTGCACAGCACGGGGCTGCTGACGGACCCTCGACTCCACAGGAGTCACTACGGAGTAGCCGGTGTTTAATCTAGATGTGAATGAGTCATGTGTGACGTCAGCGCGCGTGTGTTGGACCGACCTCACTCACACATACTGACCTCACTCACACATAACACCGGCGTCAAGTAGTGGCCAAGTGCCGCCGCGTCTCGCATGACTAAGTGTCAACAACCAGCTCCGCAACCCTCCTTAGATCCTGACCGGGCTGGTTGCTCGTCGCCGCTATTTGACAATTTTGGAATACTTGAAATCCGTTTTGGTGATTTGCAGTTTGAGCCACGATAGTGCTGCCGTTTAAAAACATCAGTAATTAGTGTTGCCCAGGGTGCCTGGACCCGATACCTGTAGTATCTTTCCAGGGTCATCTGAAGGAACACAGACCCGTTCCTACGGCTCGAATGAAAAAAATAATTCATCCTCTAATCGAAGTGTACAATATGTTTATATAACTAGCTATTGCCCGCGACATCATCCGAGTGACGTGACGTGAAACGCATTCTGCTGGACCTTTGTTGATTGAACTTCATTTACAAAATGGCTCCATAACCTAAATATAGATGAAATATTTTTTCAATCGAATGTGTAGTTTCCTAAATAGGTATCTACGTACAAACTTTAACTTATAATATGGCTACAGATTTGGCATTATATACATTCAGCTAAATATAATTAAGAATATCGAGTAAATAAAACAAAACTAACTGTTCAAAATCAAAATAAAAATATCATTATTCAAGTAGGCATTTACATGCACATTTGAATCTACAATTAAGTTACATTACATTACATTAAAAAATGTCAGTATAGTATGTCAGTATGTCAGTCCGAATAATAAATTCCACAATACAAGTATTGATATTTTGCTATCAGGAGACGCGATGTCCAACAACTCGACGGACACGTTCAGTTCCAACGACGCCAACCTGTTGCTGTCGACGCCGCCGCCCGCGCACAACGGGCGCCACGTCAGCGCCGGGTCAGTCACTGCACCCTCCCGCCGCACTCACACTACAGCTGACATAGTGTAGCGTGCGTGCGTGTGCGTGCATGAGTCTTTAAAAATACAAGCATTGTTATTAATATTTGTTATATATTATATTAGTTAAATAATAATTTTGAACCGTTTAATTTTCCAGTAAACTCCTCGGTGACTTAAGTAACAAGAACCCCGTCGTGGGAACGAAGCTCGAGGGCTTACTGCTCCACTCGGACTCTGACAGCGGTGAGAGGAATAGCACATTCATATAATATAAAAATATTAAAAAAAATAATACTTAAATATCATATTCCGTTCGACTGACTTTTAACTAAGGCTATTATTATTTACAATTATTTAAAGTAATTGTATCAATTAGATTTCGACCCGCGAGCCTTCGAGTCGTCGCCGTCCCGAGGCCCCGCCCCGCCGCTCTGTACGTATCACTCACTACTACATACAAGCGTTAAATATATTTCCTTATTGTATTCTACGTATTTTCAAGTCAAGCAATATCAACACTGTCAGTTGTTTACTTTAACTTTCATATTAATGAGTATAAATTATTTACTTTTTATTAACTTTCAATAATATTGTCTACAGTGGCGCCACCGCCAAAAGCTTCCAAACGCCCACAGACCCAGCAACCACAGCAACCACAGCAACAACAGCAACCACAGCAACCACAGCAACAACAGCAAATACAGCAACCACAGCCGACTTCAAACGGAAGCGACCTATTCGGATCATCTCCGTTCTCTCTGCCGATACAAACACAGAACCCGACCTTCCCCTCGCAGTCGGTCAAACCCAACTATGACATAAGCGACTTCAATCTACAAACTTCCGTATTCAATAATACCTCATTCACGAACGGCCTGACCGGATATGACCCCTTCGTGACCCAAAACAACGGCAATATATTCGGCAACGGCTTCGGCAATACATTCAACGGGTTCGGCAACCTCAGTGACAAACAGACGGTCGAACTAAACAGCAGCTTTAACGGATTTTTAGATAAAACTATAACGGAGATGAAGGTCAGTGACACTTAAATATTTACATAATAAAACTCAATAGTTTTTCTGTATGTTCTGTTCAACTTCCAGGACTACAAAATATTTTTTTGACAGAGAAGACTAATTCTTTTCCAAGTTCAATTGTTAAACTTAAACTAATGTTCCGCGTACGATCATTCTATATGTAATCTAGTAATTAATATACTAAAGACGTAGCGGTATTAATGATGGCATTTTAATTGACTCGTCCCGGGTTCGATCCCGGCCGTTTCAAAGCACTTGTATATTCAAATCATATCATCCAGTAAGATTGTAGTCATTAATGTAAATATTTATAATTCTTGACTTCCTGATAAATAGCCAGGTTTGAAGTGGTTTTAAAGTCTATTGTCATATAACTCACAGCATGACATTTTATTTACTAAAATAAAAAGTAATCTCTATCATTATTTTCAACAGCTTGACGAATGGTAAGTTAGGTTTAAATAACAAGAAAATAATTATAAATATATACTTTTTGCATCAAGGGTGATTTTTTACAGTATGTTAACTTTCAGGATGGCTTCAGCAGAGGGATCAGCTTTGGAAACGACGATTTTTCAATAGACAACCTCGACCCGCTGAAGAAGAACTAACATAGACATAATGTATTACTCCATTGATAGTGTCAAATGCAATAAAATTATTTTAGAAAAATATATCAAAGTCGACGTAGTGTTGCCATGTTGGTTACAAATGTACGTGATAATAGACGATAGAGGTTTTATATTAGATTTAGCGAATCTCAAAATTTATGTAAATGACATTTATTATACAATATTTTAAACTTTAACCGCTCCGCAAGTGCCTTGAAAATTACTAAAGGAATTATAATATAGAGAAAAAAAAAAACATTTGAAGATCGCCTCAAATTATTCTGTGATAATTCTTTTAAAATTGAGGTACTTCAAATTTTTATTTTCTGGGGCACAGATACAAAAACATTCCATATTTTTATATTACTCCTAATATAAGGTATATATATCTGTATAGTCTCGTAGAATGTAATCTGTTGTATCGCTGTCGTAGTTACTAGTAACGTCCACACTAATGTTATTTTAAGTAAAAAGATATACATTCTGTGTATTTTGCAGTAATAAAAGATTATGTTTTAACACTTTGGTTTTATTTTGATTTAGGTGACTGAGAGACATTATATTTTATATGTATGTATAGATTTTTTTTAATGTTGATTAGGTATGTTGATTTATATAAGATTTAGAAACATTTCTGATAATAGGTCCTTTATTTAGGAAGTTATACATCTTATTCAATGACTTATACGCGTATCAAAAAGTGCCTTTTAAATATATATCAAAGTATTAGAATATGCCTTATACAAATATGTTACGGCAAATTCGGATAATGCTGTTAGTTTAACGGATATAAACAGTATTTTTGAAGATGTAACGCTCCTCTGTAGTCCACGTGGTTTATATAATTGGAGAAATGATTGTGATACTACGGTTCAATATAATCAGAATACAAGCTGTGTCGCTAGCTGTATCGTTAGGATTCACGCAAGTATGTACCAGTCGGAGAAAGCGATAATGAAATCAAAACGTAGCATAAGTAGTGTGGGGGGGACTTAAGGAATAAAAACACGTAAATATGAATAATTATAGAATTAAATAAGGGGCTTCAAAATATAATTAAATAAGTAAAACCTAAACTATTGTTACTTCATCACAAGTACTAATAGGCATTCCATTGAGTGTTCATCGAATAAAATACCAATTATGATTATTTTATTAATTCAGGTTAATTTAGGAATCAAAATTTTGTTTATTGAAGTAGACATCAATTTTTTTATATCTTTCTTTTTAAAATGACTATTATTTATAAATATTTGAGAGATTCTGCAAAGATTGTGTAATATTAAAGAAATATATATTTGTCTATACTGTAAAAATAAAATATCAAATATTATATTGACTAGTATTTAAAAGGGGAGAATTTAATTAAGAGGAACTAATATTTCCATATGAGAAGGAGAATATATAATTAAATTCCCATATCAATTTTGAAATATTTATAGTTAAGTACATTTGAAATATTTTATGTACAGATATAGCCTCATTCTTGTCTTGTGGGTAATGTTTCATACTATATTTTTCTTGTCTTATGGCACCACAACGTTGTTTCGTTGCCTTTGAAGTGCAATACTTAAAAATTAGTAAAGTCAACATTATTGACATTTCTTTGTTATCGTCAAACAAATTGTTGATTTATTTATTATTTTCTAATTAAAATGTGCTAAAATCGAACGGATAATCTTTCAAATGATCTGAATATATAGTTAACGTAGAAAACTTCCAGTATTATCTTAGACAAGTGTTATTATTAAACAATGGTGGACTTAAGTGGTGGACAAGATGGTCCTTTGGAACACGCATTTTCCAATTCAGTATTTATTGTACCTGGGATCGTAGTAGTCAGTTTAACAGGTAAAAATTTTATATATAATATAGTAATATATTTAATACATAATAATTGACATTCATTGAACCAATATTCTATCAGTGTCATGTATATCTGAAGATATTTGATGGAAGAATTTAGAAATATAAATCAGTATTTAAATATCGTAAATATAAAAGTTTCATTTCATTTTTACCGATAGTGTAATATTAGCTCTTAAATTGTACATAGTGTTTATGAGATCCAAAATTCAATTGCAATATGTTATTTTTAACATGTTTCCTGTAGTCTGGAGATGAATTATTTTAAAAAATTATTACTATATTAAGTTTATATGTATGTATTCAGATAAACTAAGTTTATAATTGTATACAGAATGAAAAAAATATCAGTACCTGGAAGGAGTAACATAATTGTTCTGTTTTTGTATATTTGTATAAAACGGTCATTAAACAAATAGTTATTCTATAAATACATATCTATTACATACCGTGTGTAATAGCAATATATAAATGGTTTTATACAAAACCCCAACAAACATGTTATAAATTTTGTGTCCAATCTATCTTTATATATTAATTTTTGCTAAATTTAATATAGATGATATTTTAAGATTTATTTTCTTATAAACATGTCCGCCTTGTGCAGGCTATTAGTAATTTATAACAAACCTATTACAATTATAGATGTCTAGACTGTTTTGTATTTCTGACCATAATTAAGTATTATTAATATAATTTATTTTGGCTCTAAATAGCTTGATGTAGTTTAAGTATAGCTTATAGCTCATAATCTATTAGCACTTCACACATAATATTATATTATTTGGTCTCATAATTGAGGGGTATGAAAGCGAATCTGCTTCCATCACAAAACACTAAATAGGACTTGCAGCCATTATCTTGCTGTGGACGTACTTATAGACTTTCATAGAATATAGTTTGTTGAAGTTCTGTTTTTAAAATATATAACAACCTATTTCATATTATATCTTTTGTGGGTTATCATATCAACCCTGGATCTAAGTGTTTGCTTTTTACACATTGTCTTTGAATTTAAACACTACTAACAACTAAAGTATTTTTTGCTTGGATGGAGTAAATTTGGTTCAATTTGTGTTTGGGCATTGTCAACGTTTTTAAATACTCCCCACTTTCCTATACTCAAATTATTTACTCAGTAAAAAAAATATATGTTTAGAACTGACGCAGGACTTTTCTTGTACTCCGATAATTGGTATTATAGGAACCAGTATTATCATTAATTTTATATATTATCAAGTAATTTAATGACAAGATAATATATTTTCTGTAATAAATATTATTGTATAAATTAACCACTACCATGGAGTAAACTACTTCCAGAAGGAGCAGGAATTATTCCATTTCTTGTGGTTCCATTGCAATGAACTAATACTTTTACTATTTTGTTTTCTTTTGTTTTATTTATGTGTTACTAACAGAATAACTTTACACATTTCAATTAATTAGTCTCACTAAAAATACTTTTTAGTGTAATTTTGTTTTTTGAAGAACCTAATATTAAATTTTACTATACACTCATCAGTGACAATCATTTTAGAATCTCTGTACTTAAAGAACTGAGTGGATTTAATTAAATTACCTAGTAATACTTTACGGATATAATATTATCGTCCTGTATACTACTTTGAAGTTACATAAAACTTAAACAAATATTTCAATAACATTAACCTAGAAATATTAGCAAGTAATGAAATGCGCCATAATCACACACACACACACACACACACATACACAGGGAGAAATAATAAAGCATGTAGTGTAAGCTATGTTCCCCCAAGGAAGTAGGGGAGGGGAGTGAAGAGATGACATGTAGGCGCGTGATTTCATCTGCAGTCATGATATACCGGACGATTTTAATCTCAAGACGAGGTAACAGATGTCTTACAGTAATGATTGTAATTAAAATAAACAATATTAACAAAAATGTCTTACGAACGTTAAGACATAAATTAGAATTGTTATAGCACCTAAAATACTTATGACCGTTATTTTTTAACTAAAAAATATATATTTATATTCACCCGGTTGTAGGATTAAATCGGAATGTACCCGACTAGTTCACGCCGCGAGTCCGCCACGCTTAGAGCTCATGAGTAGGAACCTCGAATTGGTTGGAACTTGGAAACTAGTCGGGCACATTCCGATTTAATTTCTACGTGAATACAGCCGGGTTAATATAAATATAATAGTCATGGTTCACGAAAGTTTAAATATAAAAAAATATATATCATCAAATTTGAGCGTTTTTGGACACTCAAACGTCAAATGTTATTTTTGAGGCGAGAACCACTTATTTTTACAGCGAGGTGCTGTTATAATCGCTACTCGCTCGTGAGTTGCTCCAAACAGACGTACCGACGTGGTCCACGTGTCATGTTATCAGAATATATGATTACACGATTTATTTGCAGTCGTATTTAATCGTAAGTGAGAATGGCTGATGTGAATATTGACGATTTATTGGAAAATAATGACGGCCATGAACCGTCTAGGAAGGAGCTGTTGGATATGATTTATTCAGCTGATTTAGACGATGATACAAAAGAGAGTCTGAAGAGTCTGCTGGCTGGAGACGTTCCTCCAATTTTTGGTGGCCACGCCAGCGGGACGGTCCTGGCCGTGTCGTTAGCGGCCTTTTTATTTTTGATTATTTGTAAGTAACCAACAATAACACGAATATCAATAATTTACATGATTTTAATGACATTCGTGTTATTAAAAGAAATTAGGAGATAATTTTTAAGTAAGATCTAAGTTATATTTATATTTTTCTATTGACACGTATATAACATATACAATCAATATTAATCAATAAATACCTCGTTAAACTGTTTTTATATCCATTATTAAATTTAAGAATAAACGTTTTATTATTTTTATTTGTAGTTAATACACAGCCACCCTACTTTACTTTTGTAAAACTTTCGTAAAGTTTCTATGTGGGTACGTATGGAAAGTTATATAATTTAATTTGAAAATAAGATTGTTTAAAAGTAAAAATATATATATTTTAAATCTCAAAATTATTATAAAACTGTCATTAGAAAAATGGGTCTGTATAGTGAAATTTGGCGTGTAATGATTATAGACGAATTCAAATCTAACTTGAAACCTGATGACTCGTTTAAACGACCTCTTTTAACTTTTATGGACAAGGCAGGTGCCTTGTCAAGTAACTGTACCACTGATAAACATTTGAAATATGAAGAAAAACATGCTACAAGTTAAGAGTTTGATTTAACAAAAGCTATGAATCACATAAGGGGATAATTAGTAGAAATAGAAGAATTCATAATATTATACGACCTCTTTACGTGAGGAGGAATGTCACATGCTGTGAGCCAAACATTATCAGGGACGCTCTGAAGCAGCTCTCGTGGGTTGTGTCATAATATTTAGATAGATACATTCGAAGCTGGTTCTTCTCGCCGTGATTGAGATGTAATGAGAGATATCGAATATTGGACTCATCAATATGATCTAGAAACAAATAACTACACTATAGTATAGTTGTTTCGTAACAAACCAACGCCTCGAGGAGCGCTAGATAAATGTTGATTGCCAGTTTCTTAGACATTAACGGGCTTAGTATTAATTTTCTTAAAAAAACAGAACTAGGTAACAAAAATCCAAAGTGGTATATTATCAAATGCTTGCCTAATATTTTTGGGACTTTGAAGCCATTTTCTCTGTCTCAACAACGCCCCCCCCCCCTTTCGACGATAAAAATATAGTACTTCCACACTACACCTGAACCTTTTGAGTCAACCGCCTTACAACCTTGTTTTTGCACCATATGACTACTGGATCCCAAAATTTTAAATCCAGTTCGAGGGGATATAGAATTCATCGCCAGAAGAAGCGCTCACTGCGTTCGAGAAGATCGTTGGAAACTGAATCAACTCAGACTGGAAAAAACACATTGATTTAGACGCATGAAATTTTATATGGACACAGGTGGAGATTTTTTTAAAGATTATGTTTTAGAGATATTTTTTTCTCAAAACCTTTCAAGTCTACTAGAAGAAGCTGTGATATTAATTTTTCTTTTGTAACTGCTAACGTAATGTTTGTTAAATAATAATATTAATACAGTCGTATTTCTTACAAACCGATGTAAAATTTCATAATTTTACGTTGTCGTTTGATATTTTGAAAAAAATAATTTACATTTTAATTTATAAATAATGTTTTAATCGTATATTTAGGTCAGTTATCATCGGAATATAATTTATCGATACATTCATTTTGTTTTGAAAACAAATTGATAAGAGATAGCGGACTATTACGTAATCCGATTTAAAAATTAAACTTCACATATTATTACAATCATATTGAAAATATTTATGATTGTATGATGTGTTTTGAGTTTATTTTTTATGAAATTTATATTTTTTTACTTTTACATACGTGTCTTTACATCAATTTGACACACTACATTGTATTTATTACATATGAAATATAAATTATTGGTTTATCTTTAAAGCTACAATGTAATTAATCTCACCGATATGACTTTTGAATTTAAATTGATACGAAACTTGCTATCTGCTTGGTGACACGCGATAGGGCTCCGGATCAGTTGCATTTGAGACAAGGCCCCGTAGAGTTTATTAGTTTATCTAAAGGTGTTGATTTGAACGTGTGGTGAGTGAGATATTGATATATATTTTAAATTAATATTATGATAATACCTAATATATATATATTTTCTAAATTGTAAGAAAATGGGCGACCAAGTGCCGTTATCAGAGCTAAATATAGGCAATTTAATAAAAGAACGCGTGGCTGAGTCTCTTCAAAATGTAGATGTACTGTCTCTGCTTAAACAAATGGTCAGCTCAGTGTCGGAGAACGAAGAGTCTGAAGATGTACGACAGAAGCTGGATAGGATTCTTACACAATATAACAATTTACCCGAGGACCAGAAATTCCAGTTCGTACATCAGGTGAAGGACGCGCTCGTTAACAAGCTGGTTACGAAATATCAGGAAAGTCCGCTAGATTTTAGCGAAGTGGAAGACGCGATAAAAGGAGCCGTCGTATCCCAACTGTATTTGTTCGGCGCCGCCGTCATTATATTTGTCTTACTACTGGGTATGTTAGAAATAGTATTACGAATTTTATTAACGTTTAAGAAAGTTTCGATAAAAAATTGTTTCAAAGAACATCATGAGTATTAATGATTTCCACCAGATGAGAAAAAAATAACGGTCGTACGATGTTTGTTTTTTCAACAATTTACTTCCAGGACAAATAAGTTTGTTATTAAACTAAAGTGTCTAACTTTGTTTCTATCAGTGACATTATAGCTTCGAAACTGTTTAACACATTTTCGTTTGGACGATAACTTGATCAAAAGCGTTCATAGCTGTTCTATTTTTTGAAGATCATCCGCTCTTTTCTAATGGATGAGGGTGATTTTTAAATGTTTTTTTTTAAGTTTTCAAATGTACATGTCATTTTATATATATATATATATGTTATATATATATAACAAGTATAATTATCACGGCAGTAGCTGGCTCTCAAAGTCAGTGTTATTTTAATTTTAAGTAGGCATACATTGCAATTATGACACCTCAGAATTTAGTTACACGGTTCAAAGTATAGGTCCATGGACCGGCAAAAAACTCTGGATACTTTGAATATTATAGATACATATAACTATAATATTGACTATTTGATTTAAGTATTTTGTTATATTTTTCTGTACTTTTAATAATTTCTTCAAATAATAAACAAATATAGACTGCTAAGTTCGTCAAAGTGAGTACCGCCACCACAGCTCAGCTGACAGACCGACGGAGACAGGCTCCAAGAAGTCGCAGGGTCGAGTCTTACTTGTTTTGTGTTACAAAGTTTCAATCTACATACATTTTATATTAATGTCAGAATAACACGTTTCATGATTAAGAATATTATTTCAGCAGTTTATAGCAAATTAAGAGCAATTTTTCATTGACTGTAACATTTTAAACAAAGCACCTTCAGTTTCAGTAGTTCCATTTAATTACATATTATCTTATCTTTATTTATTAATCATGATATACAATAATCGTGAATACGGAATAGTAATCTATAATTGATGTATAATATCAAATAATTAATTTTATCTTTTTATTTTCAGTGTTCTTCGGCTACAAACTTTTCAAATCGATAAAAGATAAAGAAAAGAAAAAGGAAGAGAAAAAGAAGTTGAAACAAATGAAAAAGAAGAAGTGATTGTTGTGAGAACAAAGGCTCATGATATATTTGTCTGAAAGCTAACCTCCATGGGATCACGACAACATATTATGTAGGATTTTAAAAAAAGATTTCATTTCTGAATTTAAAACTGACATTCCGTTTTTTTTTTTTCGATAATTCTTAATATTTTAACATTGTTATTAACGACTGATTTAAATATACCGTTATTATTATTTTTTACTTAATTTTATAAATGAGGCTATATAAAGAAAGCTAAGAGGTTCCTTTAAATTTAATTATTTTTTATTCTTGGTTATATTATTTAGAGATAGTTAATATCTAATTTATTTTTTTTATCAATGTTTTATGGCTCAAAAATACACCAAATAATGAATACTACATAATAACTAGTTATGGCAATTAATCCATTCCTTACTTTATTTAAAAGACAATTTTTATTTTGATAATTGACCAAATATACAATATTTATTTTTGTCGTGCTCGAGCACTCGTAAGGTTATTTGAAATAGTTTGTAGCTCAATTTACAAATGTTTAAAAATATCATGACTTATCCATTTTAATATTTTTAATAGAATTTAATCGATTGTAAATATTTTATTATCTCAAATAATGTTACCCTTCCATTAATGAAAAATATTTTTCAATATTTTAATGTATTTTGTAATTTATGAAATGGCAACAATATCCTATGAACGGTCCTAATAAAGTAAATCTTGCCAAATATTTGTGTAATTAGTTATTTATGTGAATTTCTATGTAATATGTGAATGTTGTCTATTATATTTTTGTTTAAAAAAACCGGTTTTTTTATTCATCCTGTATTATCATAGTACTTACGCTGACCAGCAGAGTTGTCATCTGTCATCAGTCACGGTTTTGGCGGGACCGTCTTTAAATCAAAACGTAATAATGACATTACTGTTTCATAACAGCAATATACAAACAATACCATAATTGTAACTTTAAATTGGCAGAATATTACATACGTCATTGTGAATGAAGCCATTACTTAATATAAAAAAAAAACAATATCTATGTTCAAGTCTGTATTCACATTTATTTATCAAAATGTTATATTTTTCTATCAGCAGATAATCATTTACAATCTGTTCCATTTTGGATTGAAAAGTTGTTAACTTGCCCGTTTAGTTTTTATTTTAAAGTTTATCAGGTCCGCCGATAAGCCGTGTTGCAGCTGTAAGCCTATTTGTGTTTTCATAAATTTTGACACCATACAAGTTGAGTGAACAGTAAGATCATCATGGTTAATTAATTTTAAAAAGCATTTTCACATCTATACGTTTATTTGGTACAACTAAATAACTTTTGGAAAAACTAATTACATATAATTAACAAAAGGAAAATGTATATCAAGTCTCGTAACTGTGAAATTCGATTTATAAAACTACTCAACAATATCAAATAATAAATATAATCATTGAAAATATTTGTAATTGGTGCATTACGTCTGCCGCCAACCTGACGGTAACACTCCTCGGGAATGTGAGTAGGCGAGATATCGCTACCTATTAAGTGGTCTAGGATGAAGTCCACTCGGCGACTGGCTCTACGACACCTTCGTTAAGATGAGGTGGTCCTAAGCAGTGACTGCACGTTGAACAATATTTAACATCAAATATATTTTAATCATAATGTTAGGTCCATTCACCATTGTACTAGGATAGTGATGAATAATATAGGTACTGACTGGAACACCATTTCTACTTAGTCAGATATATACCATCTATGCTATGATATATAATAGGTGTTTTAATAAAGCCGCTCAGACAGCGACAGCGTCCCACGCCTCTCCCGAAGGAGAAGTGAACGATCATCGAAGACTGACGACCGAAGTCATCGTCCGCCTCACGCTCAGGACGCCGCGCCACGCCTCATCAACGCGACTGGTACGATCTCACGTAGTGTGTAGATCTCGTGAAGAGCTTACTATAGAAATGATCCTATGAAGTAAGGTCTTAGAAATAGTTAAAACTCTCGATGAGGTGGTCTTGTGTGGAAATATCTTGTCAGCGCGATGTAGATTTTTGCGTGGATTTTTGCCGCGACATCTACCCATGAGTAGTATGCATAAACGCTGCGCAAGCGCAACATACTAGAAGTGTGTGTTACTACTATAATGTTTGGCCTATCTTGCCAACCTCATATAGAAGTTCTAAACAGCCTTCCTAGATGGCGGTGTTTCGAAATATCTAGGTTTATACAACTTAATCATATTTTACGGATATTGTTTTAATAGTTTTTGTATATATATCTACATTAAACTATGTGTGGTAGAGCCTACTCTGTCCAGTTATATCGGGCTTATATACAGGCTCGTCCAGTCCACTCTCACAAAATATCGGCATGAAATAATTTATAATTAATTTTATATACTTACCGTACGGTACGTAAAAACGAAGTGTTTCGTCAATTTCATCCATTGAAAAGGAGATATTGCATTTTAAATAAACAGGGGTGGAAGAATTAAACAAAATAGAGTACAGTAGCCAAAATTGCGCCATTAATAAATAGGGCACCTATTTAGTGTAGACCTGATGGAGATATGGCCAAACTTACGGAGTCCAAACATGAAGCGGATACGAGTATTAATTAGGCGATCTAATTCATTTAGAAGTAATTCATTGCCATTGACGTAACACACTTCAGTATATTCAAGCATAGGCAGCAATAAAAGTTTAACCAACTGTAATTAGGCCCAATGGAAGGTGATTGTGGTGGTAAAGTATTTGAGTAAATGGTGGACAACAGGCGGTAACTAGTAACAATAATGACTTGACTTGGACACTTTTATACCAAAATCATTAGAGCAATGCAACATTAGCTCAAGAACAGCGTTTAGGGAGTGAATGGATTGGTAAATTAAATTCACTTCTCTTTAAGTATAAAAAGCTGCAAGTTATCGGCGTAAAGGTGGTAATGACAGTTTAAATTAGAATTAATAGAGTTAATCATAAAATAAAATAAAAAAGGAGACAAAATACCGCCTATCCTAGACGATCCTAGCAATCACGCCAATCGGAAAAGCGAATGGCCTGTTGGTTTCATTGTTTATTTTATATTTATATTTTGAAGCCTCTTAGCATTCCATAGATTAACTGTGCGGGTGTCGGGCCCATCGCATTGCAGGGAGAGGAGTACGAACATTTTCAGGGACTAACAACCCAGGTGTAGGTTTAAGGAGTCCCTTTAAAATGCGAATTAATGCTCACCATCACTGGTTACGCCCCAGTAACCTTAACTCTCCCTACCTAACCAAATTTGAAACGAACCTACCAATGCCGCCTTTGAACTTTGAAGTACTTTCTAGAAATTAACTGTTGATAGGTCTAGAGATCACAAGATCCGATAAGTAGGTTATAGAGAGATTTCTCTTAATCTTCATGTTTTTAGAACCATGTTCCCTTTCCCTTTAATGCGCATGCGCAGAATATAACTGAGCTGGTCACCGCAAGATGTCGCAATAAAAACCAACTTAACTAATGTATTCTACTCATGGGTAGATGTCGCGGCAAAAATCCACGTCAAATCTACATCGCGCTGACAAGATATTTCCACACAAGACCACCTCATCGAGAGTTTTAATTACTTCTAAGACCTTACTTCATAGGATCATTTCTATAGTAAGCTCTTCACGAGATCTACACACTACGTGAGATCGTACCAGTCGCGTTGATGAGGCGTGGCGCGGCGTCCTGAGCGTGAGGCGGACGATGACTTCGGTCGTCAGTCTTCGATGATCGTTCACTTCTCCTTCGGGAGAGGCGTGGGACGCTGTCGCTGTCTGAGCGGCTTTTTTAAACACCTATTATAAATCATTGCATAGATGGTATTTTACCTGTCTTAGTAGAAATAGTGTTCCAGTCAGTACCTATATTATTCATCACTATCCTAGTACAATGGAGTATGGACCTAACATTATGATTAAAATATATTTGATGTTAAATATTGTTCAACGTGCAGTCACTGCTTAGGACCACCTCATCTTAACGAAGGTGTCGTAGAGCCAGTCGCCGAGTGGACTTCATCCTAGACCACTTAATAGGTAGCGATATCTCGCCTAGTCACATTCCCGAGGAGTGTTACCATCAGGTCGGCGGCAGACGTAATGCACCAATTACAAGTATTTTCAATGATTATATTTATTATTTGATATAATTGAGTAGTTTTAAGTCGAATTTCACAGTTACGAAACTTGATATACATTTTCCTTTTGTTAATTATAATTAGATATAAATATAAGTCTCACGTTTAAAAAAGAACAAAAAAATAATGGTCAGAAATATCTACATGTAGTGAGTACCTAATAATAATTAATTTTAGATTCTAGAACTTGTTTCCAATACATTGAATTTAGATGAATTAATTATATCGGCAGCGACGCCATAACGTTTTGTTTGCTTTCAAATCAAATAAGGTTAAGAGGACAATATCCAAATAAAAACAAAACACTGTGTTGTAAAAAACAAATTTGTTTTTGTTTATTTAATAAGGGATTGTATTAAACTAACAACTTCAATTAATATTAAGACCAAAGTATTTATTTTAAAATCAACATCTATTTGGATATATTTTACATTGAGACAAAATACTTTTAAACGGGGATAATTTTAAACCAAATACTTCAGTCGGTATGAAATAGAGCGGCAAAATAATCATCAAAATATATATATTTCAATTTCATAATACCATCCAGCATAAATTATTATTTGGTCAACATTTACGGAACCAAAGGTCCCATAGACAAACCCAAGGCAAAACAAATTTACAACTCTGATTACGTGTAATATATCACAAAAATCTGCATTATTAAGAACAGTGGCCGTTAAATAACAAACACATTGATCCTCTTTGCTTACTTCTAACTATATCTTTACAAATTTACACACTTATATCTATTAAAAAGAAAACTACCATCTTAAATTAATTCTTTGAATCCTAAATCTGTAGTCTTGTAAAGTCTCCAAAATAAACGTTTCCCAAACAGACCGGCTTATATTTTTTTAGTATGTTGGTATCCTTGCTTTTAAATTATGAAACGGTTAAATAATATTGTTTTATATTTGTTCTCCGCGAGTTAAGGAATATTAGTATAGATATATATATATATATATATATATATATTTGAATGGACTAATATTTAGTATATTCAGTTATTGTTTGAGCGATTTGTATTATTTTCGCCGTTGATTTAGTTCGTCATATTTAGTATTAATAAAATGAATGTCTGTTTGGGGCGTTTAATTAAATTATCTAACTATTCGACGGTCATTTTCCGGGAAATAATATACTTTACATTTATAAGGACTTTGTTCATTACAAGTAACGTCAATATTTTTTATATATTTTTTTTTATTTTAATACTTAACCTACCTTAAATCGTCGGTATCATAAGAATCGTCACAAATTAAACTAAATTTCATTCTAACAGCGTTTGAAACATAATAAACGAACGCGCTCCAATTGATTTTATGTAATTATTCCATCTCGCTCGCACATGGCCGAGTGAGCAAGATAGCATGAAAACATACACGATTGTTACGAAATAGTCATAGTTGAAACTTAAATCGTAGCCTCACAGCCACCGGTTACATAAAGAGCAACTATTGTTTGTTCCAATAGTCTTGGGCCTGCCAGAGACGAAAAAAATATGCTAAGCGGCCCCTACACTACGATTATTTTTAACGAGACCGATTTATTAAAAAAAAAAAAAAAAAAAACTTAAGAATACTATATTAACATTCGATTATCGACTACAAGAAACACAAGATTGCGAAACATCGAAAATCTATTACGAATATAAGTTACGTCATTTTTTTTTATTTAATATTTTATCACAATGATTATATTTTTGCCGATTTTCTGACCGATTATAATTGAAAATCGATCAAACAAGTTCAAGCTATCATAAACACACGTCGCTCGTGTGTTACAATTACTTCAGTCTAGCGATAGGCTAACTAAACCTAAGGCTTAATTATTGCTATCGAGGATAAATCAAATGTGCTCTACATAGAGTGGGGGTTAAGGCATTTCAGTTACGAATATACGCAGATATCTATACGCTTTATAGTTTGCATAACCTCTTTTGTGACATTTATAAATAATATTGTTCCTGTATTCATTTATGGGGGATTATTGTATTCGTTATTCAATTCATTTAAAAGGAGGCCACGCAAAAAGAGGTTCTGCATGTTCTTTTCTTTTTTTTTTTACTATAAAAGCGAATTTAGTAAGGTTAGTATCTCTGTGATTATTCAGTTTTTATATAGGGGATATATTATAAAAGCATTTAACGAGGAACTCTTTTAATTATATCACTGATTTTCTGTCTATAAGAACTAATATTACACACTTTACTCTAACATTAACGAGTTTATAAAAAAACATTACATTCTAAGTTATGGTACATTATTTGAAGTTGCACGAAAATGGTCATTTGATATTGACAAAAATACGAGAACTCCATTGGCCAAAAGAATTGGAGGTAATAAAAAATAAACCAATCGCGTTCTATTATTTTTGACAGTGCCCATTAATCTCAATTCCCATTCGTAGTTAATATAAAAAGAAAATACATATTTAGAACAACATTATTGTTAGAGCAAAGTACACAAGAAATGAAGACATTTAAAACAAAGCGGATCAATGTACCAGTCATTGGGCTAATTTGGACTGGATATATACATCGAGCTGATAATACTCCCCGTATTTACATATCGACTGCTCCAGCATTCAGCGATGATGAAACAGTTCAAACAACGCCCAGGCATGATTGCAACCATTGTGTTTTGGTCTCCCGATACAATAAAAATTAAAAAAAAAAACGTTGAGTTCTTTTTCATATTAGAAAACCAAAACACGACCGTAACCTTAAAAATATCCGCCATTATCTGACTTTGGAATTAGACATCGAACGTTATCGCCAAAACAATAAAATAAATGCAGCGGCAATGAAATCACATTTAAAATCGAATTCCAAATAGATTTAGAATTTCACATAGACGACATCAAATTCCAAATTCGAAAAATAAAAAAACCAGAACAAACAACATCAGATGCTCGGATCAAATTCAAAAATGGAACACGACTGTCAAATTCCAAACGTCACCGAGGCGGTCACACAAGGAGGTCCGTCGAGGAACGTCGACACACGATGCGCTGTCACTTGCCCCCGTGCCCGTTGGCGTCCACCTGTAATACGATCCACGTCAGTGCACTGTGTGTCGTCGTTCCGTTTGAGGCTACGTTCCAGTCACAAACGGCCGGCTCATAGCGAGGCCCGGTCGTGCAATAATGTTCACACATTGTTGCACAACTATTAGTTGTGTTATCTATGAATACAGACGGCCCGAAAACCGTCGTTATAGCTAGGATTGCTTTTCACTAATTATGAACCTTACACTGTATAATTTAAATGTTATATTCGTTTAACAGCAATCCCAACTACAAGGCTACCCGCCACCAAAAGCCGAGACCCAGCAATTATGTATGGTAAATTGCGTCCCAATAATACAAACTGTCGTTACACCATTTTGGAACATTCTGTAGCCCCAAAGGACACGATATACACAGCTGCAAACCATTATTTAGCCGTTAAAATACATTATTTAAAACAATTATCAAAATTATAAAAAAAAAATATAACAGCTAAATAATAGAAAAATATACAAACAGGTGTTATAAAAACCGTGTAAAAAAAAAAGAAAAATAAAATCATAAAGCACAACTTACACATGCGTTCAAATAGTAATAACACGTATACATCTTTACATTTCAATATATGGTGATAAATAAAAACAAAAAGAAAATTTATTCAGTGTGATGTTTTAATTATAAAAACATATATATTTCTGTAATTGTCGTTAAAATCGAAAGTCTCCTTACAAAATATTATATTTACAGATAATTTGAAATCAAATACATAATAATACATAATCTCATTTAAATAAAAATTACAAACCATAATATTAACCATTAACCTAGAGTAACAAACAACATTTAAGTACTTTTATTAAAATAATATTTTCTACGGCATCTATACACAATGGTAACTAAAATGGCACCATCATAGTTACAGTTACAAATAAAAAATAATAACAAAAATATATCTTAAAATGTATTATAATTTGTGTCAATCCAACTTTTAATACAACAATAATTATTTAAAAAAAAAACTGATTTAGTAAAGCAAAGAGTACTAACCATAGATTGGACTTTAAAAAAAAAAACAATAGATTCTATCTTTTAATATTATTATAGTAATACATTAAAGTTGGCACAGCAATCCAAAAGGAACATAATACATATTATAAGCACCCTGTATCATTATTTTTGAGCAAAGCAATTATAATTATTAGATAGATAAATAACTAAATAATTTATTTTATAAAATTAAAGCTGATCTGGTAATGTGTTCTTCCGTCATTTTCTAAATAAACTTATGTATATATATACATATATTGTTTATAACAAATTAAAAAATAAAACATAAATCTATAGATTGCATAATAAATTACAGATAATGAGATATAAATTATTTATTGTTCAAGTGCATTTACTTGATCTTGAAAAATACTTGTAAAAACTTACTTTTATTTATAATGGAATGAAAATTTAACATTATAATAAAAAAAAACCTACAGCATGATCACATTTCAAACAAATAAATTGCAATCTTCGAAGGTGGACTACGACGCTAAAACAAATATAAATAAATTATCAAATCAATCTATATACACAATAGGTATAAATAAATGTAAAAGAATAAGTAAAATTCACATACGTAGATATAATTAGTTCTATCATCTAGTATAATTTTGTTTTTTTTTTTTTACCAATAATATAATTAATATTAAATTTGTAACGTTCTTACTTGATATATCCAATATAAATAGAAAATAATTTATATTGCACTAAACAAACACATTTGAATTGGTTATCAAATATATATAAGAAATAGTTTATTTTTATTCACCGTCAAAAGCATTAATTTGAATTAACTTGTAAAATAAATATAATTTGTAAAATAATTCCTTTAGAACAACTTTTTATATAAATATAGAAAATACTATACATGTTAGTCAAAGATAACTAAACCAATTTTAGTACATCTTCTAACACTAATATGTGGACCTGGATTGACACACCACTTTAATATAGACAAGAATATAAAGTATTAATAGACATATAACATTTTGTATATTAAAATATTTGAAAATTTGTATAGAGAATATATTATTTATATATTAATTCATATTTCTAGTACCAGTTTTATATAGAAAAAAATATAATTTCCGTGAAAAATAAGACAATTTAATAATATATATGTGTTATAACTGTTACTTTCACTTATTAAAAATACTTGCCTTAAATCACATTTTCAGTATTATACATTTTTTGTAAAACTTGATCATTTATAGTAAAATTCGTACTAGGGATAATAAATGTTATATCATATAGTAAACTTTATATAATAGAACATAGGAGACATTTATAAATGTTCAGCAGTCTCATAGACAAGAAGCAACAACAACAACAAGAGATAATTCAGGATTTAAACATTGGAGTAGATAATTTATGGGAAATTACAAAAAACAACAGATATAAAATGACAGACAGACAAACTCGGTCCATGACCTCTATATAAATATGTATATATATATATATCAATGTGTATATCACAAACAATACTACAACCTATGTATCGGAAAAGTCTTTTGAGATATATAATTCAACATGAGTATAGTATGGGTGAGCGCGTCAGTCGGGCGGCGGCGGCGGCGCTGCGGGCGGCGGCATGGGCGGCAGCGGCGGCGGCGGCGGCGCGCGGCGCGGCGGCGGCGGGAACAGCGGGTAGAAGTACTCGCCGTAGTACAGCGGCGGCGGCAGCGGCGGCGGCCCGAGGACGTAGTAGGGCAGTCGGGGCCTGTAGGGGGGCGGGACGGGCCAACCACCTACCTTGTGAGGGTCGAGGCGCGCCAGCTTGTGCTGGGTGGGCTCGGGGACTCCGCCGGCACGCTTGCGGGACGTCTCCAGCACCTCCTTGGAGATCTTGATCTTGAGGCCGCTGGGCGGGGGCGGGGGCGCCGCCAGGCGCTCCTTCGGGATCTTGATCTTCAGCCCCGGGCTGGACGAGAGCTTCTCCCGGGGTATCGTTATCCTCAGGGTACCGTCGTTCTCGGGTGCCGGCTGCGGAACGGGTTCCGCCTTCTTTTCCTTTTCTTTGTCCTTTTTGTGCTTCTTCCTCTCGTCTTTGGACTTGTCCCTGTCTTTGTGTTTGTGTTTGTCCTTCTTCTTTTTGTCTTTTTTGTGTTTGTGATCGCCGTCCTCCGACGGCGGTCGGGGAGGATGAGGATGAGGATGCGGGTGAGAGTGCGAGTGGGGATGAGAGTGAGGGTGAGGATGGGAGTGTTCAACGGGGACGGATTGGGGGGGCGGGATTTCCACCGGTTCCTTTCTCTCTATCGGAGACTTCCTCTCCGTCGCTACCGTTATTGGCGCGGGTTTCGCTAAGCTCTCTTTCAGTAAATTAGACACTAAGGTAGGGTCGGTTTCTATGCCGTTCAGCGCTCTAGATTCAGGTTTTCGTTCGGGTCCTCGCGTTTTGATCGCATTACCGCGTTGCGAGTCCCGAATGACGTTCTCGTAACCGGGAGTCTCGTCTATTTTTTTAACGACGGGAACCAACTCCGGCTCCGAGTTTGAGGGTAGTCGGGGCCTTTGTTTCTCTCTCGGTGATGAGAAAGGAGATAAAATAGCCGGAGGTTGCATATCTCTGACGACTGCGGTGGGATCGGTCCTCTTCTTGTGAGGACTGCCGGATTTCTCCTGAGGCACGGGCTGAGGTATATGAGGTATATTGGGCACACTAGGCGGTATGTTATGCACGGGTGCGCTGACACTAGGCCGTTGTTCCGGTCTGAGTCTCTGAGGTGGGTTGGGTCGCCTGGGCGCGGAGGCGGAGGCTGCCGCGGTGGGCGTCGTGGCGTTTTCCGGCGAGAACAAGGACGGCGGTCTCGTTCTTACTTCCGGGTGGACCGGAGGGTTGGAGGTGGATGGGACCGGCATCTGTCGATGTCTGTCCGGAGGTTTGTGGGGGGGTTTGTTAGGCCAGGGATGAGGGGGTTTGTGAGAGGGTCGGTTGTGCGGCGGGGGGTTCGGCCTGTTTTGCGGTGCCGGTCTCTGCTGCAAGGCCTGCTGCCGCCTCTCTCTGTCTTCCCGCCGCTCTCTATCCTCTCTCTCTCTCTTCTCTCTGTATAAGTTAAAATCAATCTTCTGCGGTTGCGCCGGTGGAGGAGCCGTCTCGGGCACATAGCCGCCGGGAGGCTGTTGACGACGCCTTTCCCTTTCATATTCTGTGAAAGAATGAAGTATTAAATTATGTATAAACATGTATATACAAAAAAAAATAATGATCACTTATCATAATGTAATGTATTTTATGTTTATAACAAATAAAACAGTAAACAGGGTAAAATTTAATTATTTTGCTATTGAATGACATTTGTAATTTGAATATCAAATACTTTATTTACAAATACTATAAATTATATTTTATAAATATATGATGTTAAACTTGACTTTTAATGTTATAAAGTAACTTAAAATAAAAGTCCCACAACATTCACAAAACGAACCTTTATCAAAGGACTTGTCAATCTCGTCACTGAGCGGCGGGTGCTTCTTGTCGATGCTGGACCCCGCGAGAGGAGAACTACCGTCTGGAGGGAAGGAACTATTAGTGTGTGTCGGTACGTGTGACAGACATCTTTACTTTATCAATATTATATATCTACATTTTATTCAGATGCACAGTACATTAAACATAATATATAAGGAATGAAATATTGTGAAAATAAATCACTGTTGTTTCTCTCATTTGAGATGTAATAAACTTGTTATATTTTGTTATATTTAGTAAACGAGTAACTTTGTCTCCACTGTATGACCCACAACACTCACTGTTCGACATGGTCATCATTTTTCGCTTCAGTCGGGACGGGCACTTATCAAATATGTGAAGAAACTCAGAAGTCAGACGCTCCAAGAGCTCGGTGGTCACACTCCTGTCCACGTACGAGAACCAGTGACGACCCTCGTGCGACTGCGGTATCTAAAATATATACATTTTTTAATTAGAGGTGTATCCTTTAACAGATGATGAAATCTAACTAATAAATGCCCGTCAAGAAAAATTGTTGAAATATAGGTTAATAAATTATTTAATACGAGTAACAACTAAACGGTAGTGCAGCGGACAGACGCTCAGAGGTCCAAGTTGCAATTCCTGCTTGTGTTAATAAGTTTTACTGTTTCATTTGTTTTTAAATGGGCAATTACAGAACACGAATCACAAAATAAACATAATCACAGAATAAACTATAATTACATTTTTTTTACGAACTATCTGGAACCAGGGTATATCAGTTTTTATTTTGTAACATGTGCTGTACGTTAAATGGGTCAGTTAGTAGTAGTAGTAGTACACTACTAATGTCTTCAAAATCCTTTTACTAAAATTCTCGAAAGGAATAGTCAGATCCAATGAAATCGCTCCGCGTGATAGATGTGATAGATGCGGTCGAAGACGCATAGAGATGCGACGTTTCTATGAATAATAAAGCATCTGGCCTGTCAAAGCGCGAGAGATTCTCGACAATCCGAAGGGCTCTTTGCATGGTAGTGGCTAATACTGGGGTGATTCGGTCCAGGGACGGGAGCAGAGAGAGAACTTCAAATTGCATCAAGACTCCCTAGGACTTACTTGCTCTCCAGGTGAAAAGCGAAACTGACCGCCGATGGAATGTCCAGGCCAACTACACCGATAATTTGCGAGGCACTTAGTGGAGTACTATCAAAGAGCGGCAATACAACGAATGGGGTTTTCTTTATGTTAAACGCGCAAACCTGCCTGTCTGTCTTCTGTGATTTAATTTAACGAAAGACAGTTTATTCCATTTCGAAACTTTCCCTACGTAGATTTCAATAAAACAGAAGTTTCTTTTGGCACTCTTCGAAGTTTTCGCCACAGTCTTGCGCAGCCGGAGTATACGGCCATCCCCAGAACTATTTTTCGTATCACAATGAATTTTGTAAAAATCCAACATATCATTGATATGCAGAAGGAACAGTACTGGGAATAGCAAGCAGCCTTGGGGAACCCTAACAATCACGAGCTTTGGGTCTGAGAAAAATCCATCGTGAACTTGTATACTCCGTCCAGTAAGACAGATGTGAAACCATTCCAATATTTTATTTCTTTGTTTGATCCACAGATTGCTGTCTGATCAGATCCTAGACGTTCATTGTGTCGGTATATGTATATCTAATTGTCTATTAACACCTCTCCGGCTAAAGCAGAGATATTTTTTTAATGAACCAATATTTTATATAAATAGACTCACCGCCCAATTACTCCATTTTGAAGCTAGATGAATACAGAAGCAGGCGACGACCGTCGGTCTGTACTGCAGGCACATTGTTGTTAGATGGAGACTGTTGGAGGCCATGAAGTACGACGTCTGGGCGAGGTCCTTTGGGGCTGAAAAGTTGAATATTGGTATTATTTTATTGTTTATAAATTGAAAGAAATACTATTCTTATTACATTACAATAATTTATTATAAAATAGTTGTATCTGTGTATTTAAAAATAAAATTACGTTTTAAATTTATTTTTGAAATTTCAATAACATGATAACCTTTATAATTTAGGAGTTTGGTGCGAATGGATAGGACACACACACATATAGAATGACACATACCTTGTATTATTATACTTGTTGTTCGTTGCGCACACGATATATCGTAAATGACGATGGCTCTAGGTATATTTGACTTTCTTATTGGTTTTTTTATTATTGTATATTAACATGGATTTAAAGTTAATTTAAATTTACAAAATATGATTTTTATATAAAATTTAAAAATATTAATAAGATAAGCTCATTAAAATATTTTATAAAAACTTAATCATTTACAAAATAAAAAATACAATGGCTGGTAATAACAAAAAATCTGTTCATTTGACAGAAAAAAAAAAACAATAGACAAACTTAAATTTCAATTTCTGATCATGAAATTGTAAATTCCGAACCCTATAACCAATTTAAAAGTCAAATTTATAAATGGGACCGCGCCATCCGGACAGAGCTCACCTTTAACAAGGTGGCAGGTCCGTACCACGTGCGTGTGCGGGTGGTCGATGGCAACATCGAAACCTAACGTTTGTAGGAGTACGTTCTCGTTGAATACCAGGTCCTGTGCCTGGAAAGGTTTCAATAGTTTCGTTTTGGTAATGTAAAAAATAAAACTATATAAAAAATAAATAATTATATAGAACGATGAAGAAACAAACAAAACATGACTCATTACTTGATTTCATTTGCCAAATGCAAATATTATGAAACATGAGTTTATCATAGGCACGTGGAATCTTAAACTTTATACAGCATTATTAAAATTATATATTTTGCTTTCTAGTTGGAAATATGTTTGTGTTATTAAAAATCAAGGTAGGTAGTATTTCCTTTTTGTGTAGACAATCAGAAAACTATTATTTAAGTTTAAGCCATTGGGATTTTTCCTGGCACTGTTTAAAGACTTTAAAATAATTACATCATCATATAAAATCTAAACACAGACAAATATAAAGCATCTCTATTTAAAGTTGGTCGAAACTCACCTGTTCTTGATATTGCTCAGAGGTGAGAGCATTGAAATTCTCACCTCTGTGGATGCAGACGTGGGCAACTTTTATTACATATTCTAACTTTCGGGGCTGTTCCTCGACCTGGAATTGATATGAAACTTTTATTAAACTAAATTGTTAATTTATTTGTTCTTTCAACATACAATTTCAAATAGATTGCCAAGCTCTTTAAATATAATGCTTTTTAAATATAATGCCTTGGAGCGGAAATTATTAGTTCTTAACAACTTTAAAGCACTGGTACATTATTCTAAGTAACTTAATAAAAGTTATTTACCAGAAGTTGTCCTCTAGCTATGAAATATTACACTCATTTTAGAAAAATAACTAAACTAATTTTATTATTAATAATACTAGTATAAGACCTCACCTTTGCGGCAAGAAACAGTGAGGCTGCGGCTATCGCGTTCCTGTGGAACTGTGTGAAGGAATGAAACGCGTAGAACCGGTGCATGTACACTATAGCAGTGTTTATACATAGCTGTGATCTGTTCTGGGTTGAGGAAACTTAGTGGCTTTTAATATCATTCACTTATTATTTTTTAGAATCTAACGTGGATAAATCCTACAAATGTCATGTTTTTTTTTTTTAAATGGTGTATACTTTACAAAACATTCTTCTGTCTAACTGTCTAATGGTTTTGTCTCAAAAGTATCTATTCTATATCTATAGTCAACATTTAAAGTTTTCTAAATCCAGCAGTTGAGGACAAAAGTCATCTTGCCTGTTAAGAGAGATTATACGGATTAGTGTTTATAATTATATCTATTAGTGACTCATGTAAGTTATGAATAAGTTAAAATATTTAGTACATATGTATATAAATGATATACTTATTTTGTTGATAGAAGCTTCAATAGGGGCTGATAGTTATTAAAAATATATATATTTATAGACTACAATTACTGATATATCCTATATAAAAGTTAATTTAGTACCAAAAAAAAGAAATCACAAGATCTAGATCTAATATTGTTATGAATCAGTTATTACTAATATTTTTTTATGGTCTAAATCAAGTTGATGCAATCTTTGTTATAGTTTTGAAATATTGTGCAATTTGTTTTTCTTTTCGAGAATAAACCAATATTAAAAAATTGTAATATAATCTGGTGCAAAATAACATATATTTTTTAAATACTTTAATTTCACTATTTAATACATTATAAAAATATAGTACTAAGTTGGTTAAATCAAAATGAAATGCTCAAGGAAATTTAAAAGTACACATAAGATATTGAACTATTTTGTTTTTGTCATGACTTTTGTTAGCTCTATTGGCAGTTAGAGCGTCACCGAGGGAAATATATATTGAACTAGCATCCTACATTTCAAGGTTAGGTCTTTACATTAACAATGAATGATTAAGAGGTCGCTCTGATAGCAAGCCACTGGGGAAATACATTATTATTAATATAATCAATAATTAAGTCAATGTTATATGAGTAAGTCAGAACAAAAACGGCCTTACCCTCAAATTTTGTTGTAAATAAGTCAGCATATAAAAATTTGAAGGTTTTTATTATATATGGTCTGGTGATAGAATTGACTAACTTACTCTGTACTATAAATGCTTATAATTTTTAAGGGGATCATTTTGTTATATTCCCTATATGCAATAAGAAATGATTTTTTACCCTAAGACTACTCATAAATTATGTATCAATGTTTAAAATGAATACAAATTCATACATTTTTAGATTTATTTTGATTATAGCACATGCCATTTGATATTAACAGTGAAAATTAAATAATTGAGTAAATCAAAATATATATGTTTTCAATTCGCCATAAGTTACACTTATGAAATGTAAGGAGCGAGCTGTGATGTTTTTCAGAAGTAGAGCATCCATTATGTTGACTTAGATAATGAACCACCACTACACATCAGTTATAAAAACCGTCATACAATTTTGCTGTTTTATTATTGGTATCTTAATCAGTTATTATGTTTTTTTTGTGACAAAAAAAAAATATAGAATAGGAAAAAAGTACATTTGAACCGGCAACATATACTGCGTAAATTTCTAGTTTAAATGATTATGTTAGTTAAAAATATTTCATGCATTTAATATTCTAGACTTTGCAGTCTGTAATTATATATATTATAAGCATAATAAAAATAAAATATATGAAGAATAATATAAATCATCAAGAAGCTGGAGACTACATAGTTACATTTAGGTTATTTCAAACTAAACAATCATATCTTTATATAATTAAATGATTGTTAAAGTTCATTATAAAGATTTACAGATAGAATCACAATCAAACTGTCTTGGTTTAGTACACAAAAACAAAACAGTTAATTGCTAAAATATAACCTGCTTTATCAGACAAATAACAATGAATCACAATTTTTCCAGTGTAGATGATTCATTACTCATATACATACCAAGACCGCTACTAATGACCATTTTATTTACACAAATGAAGTTTGAATTATGAGGAAAATTTTATTAAACAAATAATACTTGAATACAAAATCTAAATATAAAGTTATATCAAATTGATTAAGCTTATATTTAAAAGCTAAAACATGTATACATATTTTTGTAATGTGATAAATCTGTCATTTGTAACAGGTAGACAAATGTGAGACTTAATATTTTTTTAGATACTCAGTTGACACAGATCTAATAGAAGGAGGGGCACTATACAAACTTTAACAAGTGTTTATGAAAAAAAAACTACAAAAAAACACAAAGAGAGCAGGTAGTCCTTGCACCTAACCTTCTGTAATTTTAAATGTGTACAAGAAAAAAATATGAGTCATAGTGCAGAGTATTTTATTTTATACACAATTAGTTAAAAAATAAATAATAAGTTAAAAATATTCATAAGGTTCGAGCAAAAATTACCATAGTTAGGACATGGAGCTTGACTGACTTGAAAATAGAAAGGTGAAGAGGAAAGTGGGTCATTCTAGTTGTCAGATAGTACTTGCAAATTTTGGCAAAACAATGACCAAGCTTGTACTAACTACATGAATGTATAATACTTTACTGATGAAGATAATATGTATAATGACAATACCTGATATAGTATATATTGTAATGTATAATTGAATTATATAGATTAGAAGTGTTAACTTCCTGGAAAAGATTGTGTTATTGCTATCTCTTTCTCTTTAATTTTCCTTATCTACGTCAATACTCGGAAGTGAGAATGTTTATGAGCAAAATAACAGACTTTATAGACAAATAAATGACTCATAAGACATTAGCAAATACTCATATTTATGAGTACAGTTTACAAATGCTTGCACTTCAATCAAATAGATGTCTTATGTTTACGTACTAACTACTACGCGTATCGCGCTAACATTTACCGCGTAAATGATAAAGTAAAAATTTAAATTTAGAACCAGACAGGTCGAACCCTACGTCAGCGCGCAAGCGTCCTACACAGCTGTCAAAGAGCACTGACCTAAAAAATAGCATGATACACGCGATAATAACCTAAATACAACATAATATAAGTATTTTATGTCAATGTTATGTTATAGTATAAATGCTTACCTTTAGAAATCGAGTTTACTCACGGGAATTCCCACACAACCAAGCGAAAGTAAGCTGACGCTTTACTTCTCGCATCTAGATGTTTCGTCATACATTATGAACATAACTTTTTCGACACTATCACGCATCTAGACTAACATATGCACTAAATATATATAGTAATCACTTATAACACTACTATTTATACTTTTGATACACGTTTTAACCACATGACTCGACAAAAACATTGCACTTCACTATTGAAAAGGATACACTTGAAGCCGCTGGCCCATATCCTGTATGAGGTTTGCGGCCTGCTGCCGATATGCTAACTCTTTATCTGCATCTAAACCGCATTTTCTGCTTGGTGAATTCTGTAGTTGTTCTTTTATAAAATACCATTTTTCTTGTGCGCCAGCCATTGAATGGATATTTCAATGACTGCTCACGAAGAGGCACGACGGAGAGTTGTCCTCCGTCTATGTGCGTGAGTGGGAAAGGGACAGCGCTATGACAGCGGTGAACGGATGCAGACCACGTTAACATTTGAGTGATTTACTAACTAATAAATAACATTTTGAAGTTACAACACCTAAAATATTCACAAAATTATAACTAAATAAAAAAAAAGTTTTTCACTACTCTCACTCACAATGAAAAGTTATGTAAAAATTCGTCACGTTTTGTATAGCTTCGTAGATGTAATCAAACGGTCGCCATTGTACAATTTTGGTGGTTTCACAGTGAAGATTCCGGTGACAGAATGAAGATCTGTAATAAAACCAGGTACATTTCACTTTATCACTATGTAATATTTTGAACTTTAGAAATTGCTCTATCATTTGTACATATTTTTAATCACTGCCATTAACTTTTTACGGAAAATAAATTACATTCAATATACCGACCTAAAAACTCTGTCACACGGTGCAAATGGCTGACCCACCACTGTTTACAATACACTGTGTTATTTCTTTCATAGAAAAGCGTTATTTAATCACTTAAACCGTTAATAATTACTTCAAAATTAATTAATCATTTAATTGATTATATTGGGACTAATCGTAGTAATTTTATCGAGAGCTGTTGACGTGCATAATAAATAAGAATTGCAATTGACATGTTTTGTTAATGATTTTTTCGCGGTTTGAATTGCCTATTGCGTAGTAAAATATTATTATTCCGAATCTGTGGACGTGGTTGGGGCTCGCTTTTCAAGAGTTTCCGTGTTTATTGTTGTGTACTTTTGAAATTAGTTGCGCTTATTATTTGGAAACTTGAACTGAAATTTTAGGATAATTAACTTGTTCAGTTTTATCAAGACTTTCAATACTAATTTTCAAGGCTCCATTATGTTTCCTATTAAAAAAGAGAACATGGACCATCTCCATTCCCACAATATTAGGATATCCGAACGTAAGTGATTGATTTATTTATGTTATGAATATACAAGATAAAAAATCAATATAAAATAATAAAAATAAAATGTTTTATGTATACATGACCACAAAATGATTTAAAACAATACGGTTAATTTTTGTATAATAGCTCATTCTCTGTTCGCACCACCTACGTAAAAATACAAATTACAAACGTTCATTGACTTATTTTAAAAACTATCCAAGGACGTATTTTTTTCAACAATAATAAACTACAAACAATTATCTTTTTATTTAGTCATCTGATAAATATTATAAAATCTTTAAAATTTATTGTATTTGTGATGCCACAAATGTAAACGATTACGTAACAACTTTTTATGGGTAAACTTTACTGCCGTACGATTACAGAAGTTAGGGGTGGGGGGAAAGCCCAATCTCTGGACAAAAACACTTTATTCTATTTAGAATTTTGTACATTTTCGAGATATACGGATTTAAGATTTTGCAAGGATCACCGAAAATTGAAGTATTACGACTTCTGTGATGTTTCCGGCGATTTAGGAAGGTCAGCCCTTACATACTAACACTGTACTGAAACTCAAGCTTGTTCACGCAACTTAGGCTTGTTGATCGTCTTCGGCGACCTGCCTCAGCCGCTATGGCTCGTTAGGGTTTCAACAGTGTTTCAGCAGGCGGGAACTGCTCTCTTTTCGGGCCTTCGGATTCATAAAAACACTAGGAGTGGGACCGACAAGACGTGGACTCGGGGTTGACAGAGTCGGTTATGAAATATTTTTTCTAAATTAAATAGGACAATGAAATACGCATCTCCGCTAGCTGGAGGCCAACCTCTTTAAATGAAACCTTTTTCAAACCCAAAATAGTAAGGCAGCAAACTGAAGCCAATCCGAATCTGACGTTAACAAACACCGAAATTTCTAACATTTTTATATTTTATTTTACTAGCATACAGGTTGTCCGATAATAGATGGACAAACTTGAAAAGTCTTTTAGACGATAATAGTTCTAAAATTTATTGATATATATATATATATTTTATAAAATTATATAAAAATGTACTCATTTTTTTACACCTAAAATATACTTTGTTCAAAAATAAATTTGTTCGTTTTTCAATAAATATCTGTCTACCACCATCACTAGTGTAAAATATTCAAACGACCAAAACTGATGGAATTTATTAATTTCTGGTTAATAATTTTTTTTTAACATTATGTTCAAAAAAATTAACTATTTAAAAAATATATAAAACTTGTCATAGTTACGACTATTTATAACTTCTTTTTCTGAACAGACATAAGTTCTTATTATAAGACATTTCAATTTATCCATTCATTGCCGGACACCCAGTAAAAACTAACCAAATCAATTATTTATGTATTATTTGATAACTAACACATCATATAAACAATTCCAGTTAATCCATCACCTAATATGTCTCAACCAAGGAAGATCATCCACCTTCCTAAGGTGAGAATGCTGTCCCATGGCTGTCCCTCCATCAGGATCACTAATGTCAAATCTGTGAAGCCAGACCCTGAGTTTGTGAAGCGCCAAGAGGAAGAGAGGTTGAGAGCTCAGGTGTGATAGAAAATTACAGTAGTAATATAGAATAAAACTGAGAAAAGAAAATCTTTATTAAATATTATTTATTTTAATGTATATTTATAAAAAGTTATTTCAATGCCTTGAATACTTATTAGTTTTAAATCAAAATAAACAGTATAAATTACTTAATAAACAAAAAAAAGCCTTTAAAATTTAAATGTAATATTTTGTATGTTGAAATAATTATATCCGAATGTCTTTTAATGATTAGTAATAACAGATACAAGACATAAAATCTCTATTTCCATTTTTAATCTTACACCAATCTTATTGAACCATTGTACACCACACCGTTGATCACAGTTTGATAATTGCACTGACCTTCCCTCCTGGACCCTTTTGTGAACTCATAATTAGTTATCTGTTATTAAAATCTCATTCAGAATATATTATTTCATTATTATGATAATAAATTTGTCAAACCACGATTAAGACTTACCATTACAAAGTATATATATCTAATACATAGTTATATCATCATCAGGTTTAACGTAATTTATAATTGCATTCCAGCTACAAAAGGAAATAGTGTCTCGCTGTCGGACGTGTGCGTATGAGGCCTACGAGTGCCCGCTGCCGGTGGCGGGCGGGCGGCGGTACTGCGCGCGGCACGTGCTGAGCGACCCCGCGGCGCCCTACAAGCAGTGCGCGCACGTCGCACCCTCCGGCACCAGGTGTGCGCAGCCCGCGCCCGTCGAGAGGGAGCCGGGGTGAGGACTCCACTTCGTTGTTCTATAAAATATAACGAGCTTTCGCCATATGTTAAGATAATGATGTAGAGATAGAGATGTCGGCCGTGCCGTCTCAGTTGTTATCATAAAACACTACCGGCCGTCTCATCAAGATCGACTACGACCAGACCAGTTGTCCTTTAACCCCGACTGATGACGCTTGTGCAACCTCCTAATGTCTAGAAACTATTAATAACTCACAATATGCCAGCTTTGTTGTTGAAGTGTGTATTAATATATCTCCGTTCCAGGGTGTGTTTCGAGCACGCTCGCTCGGCGCTGCGCACGCGCACCCGCGCCGCCGCGCCGCCCGCGCCCGTCCACACCACCGAGACGCTGCTGCACCAGCTGCAGCACTACGTGCGGTCAGAGCCTTATTAGTATTATTATATAGTGTGTCGGACGTCGTATATAGTGTTCGAAAGAGTTCCATGGGAAAGAACCAAAAAAAAAAAATTTATGCGACATTATTTTGAAGTATGTATCTAATTGACAAGAATGTGTTTTGTAATGATAGACCGGAACGTACTCGTACCACGTCTTGCGCGTCGTCGGTGTCGGTGGTGAGCGATCCCGCTGACCAAGATATCATTCCGCATGCTGTTGATCCGTTCAGTAAGTATTATATTATCTACAAAATATTAAAACTACATATTACATTGTATTCCAATGTCATGACTTTCTTGTAATAACACTAATGATTTGAATTGGTGTGTGAACAGAGGAAATGGACGCGGTAGCTGTAAACGCTTCGACGTCCACGGCTCTGATGGAGTGCGTCAGCGCCAGCGACAGCGACTGCGACAGCGTCGTGGTCACGGCGGCCTGCGACCGCTCCGACACAGAGGACGCGCCCTGCGAGGACGCGCCGCTGTGGTGAGGCTCTCTGGGCAGCCGCTCTATGAATGGCTGTTTACTTTCTGTACTAGATGTATCCAAATGGCAGATGTATACTAGCGATGGCCGATTGTGGCGTAAAATACAATCGAATGAATCGATCATTTAATAATTTTTCTACTGCATAGTCTGCGTATTAGCGTAATGAAAACATTATTTTCCAAATATACTATTATTGTTCACCACCTAGTTACAATTAGAAAGAAACTCCTTTAATACCGAGTGTAACTGCAGTTGTAAATAATAGTAGCAGACGCAGACCGACCGCATTTTATTTAACTATTGACTAGTAACAGCGCGCTGAACGCACGCGCGCTATCTGTTACTAATAACAATTAGTGTTAATGCTCGTGAAGGGTGCTGCTTGCGGTGGCTGGTCGTGTTGCTGGCAACGGTTCTTGTGTTTTCATTTCTTTATTTCTTAAATTATTAGGCCTTCCACTCGAATTGATTGCGATGGTTCTAGTTGTTCGTAAATTGCTCATTTTACTTATTACATTTGTGAAAGAGTGATCACAATAAAGAAACACCCGGCTGAGTTTGTTGTGTGGTTCTTCTCAGACCAGTTCGCGTTTGGAACCCTCGTAATTTTAACTTTAAGTTCAAAGGTGTTCTTGCTGAAGGGCTTATTTCGATAAGTATGGTATCAAAATAGGCTCCTGACACCTCTATTTGACGTACACAAGTGATCACTGATAATGATTCAAAGTGGAAAAGATTTAAATAAATAAATAAATACTATTTAGTAACACGCGCGCTAACAACTAGTAGTAAGTGGTTACTCGACCAGCCGACGAGTACTAGCGTCACTCGTCCCCGGGACCGCAGCGCGCTCTTCATTTAGCAATTAGTAGTATAACAATCGACTAACTTCAATATATGTAATTGTCGCCCATCGCTAATGTACACTGAACAGGATGTCATGGATAACTTTATAATATTGTACTTGTCCATACTAACTGTCGAAATCACAGTACACACTACACACCTTATAGTTTTTACAAGCGTCGGCGAGGTTTCAGATGATTCTATTATATATTGTAGCAATATAACAAGAATGTATTTCTAAAACCTTAAAATTATTTCAGGAAAGCAGGTGTATACACAGCAGAGGAAGCAGTAAGTGAAGCGAAGAACGTCCTCCGGTCGCTCCAATCTCTGTACGTGAAGCAGATGGGTCGGTTGCGGTGTCAGCTGCAGACCTCCCGGCTGCGGTACCTACGCTCCTTGAGGGCTGAGAAGGAACATTACTGTGAGTGTAGTTATATAGTAGATGTACTGATTTTAATATTTACTATGGACATACAGCTAATTCTCTATACATTGCGTTTTAGAATCTGCAGCATTATCTGTTGTTGATGAAACAAAATGTGAAATAAGTTACCCAACTAAAATGTGAATAAATAATGAAAAACACAATTATTTTCGAAAAATGTATTATTAATTAATTGTTAATTAGAGACAAAGTAGCCTAATTTTAAGTCCAATAATTTAATTTAGTGTCTCGTGGTCTAAGTAAAAGTTTCTATTTCAATAACACTTACTTAAGACATATTATCGAGACTGACATGTCGTATTCTTCATGAGTCGTATATTTCCAGGCAGTATAAACTCTCAGTCCCGTTCTGGTCCGCTGTCGGTGCTGGAGCGGCGCCAGCTGCGCAAGCTGAAGGCGTACGCGGGCTACCACCGGCGGCACGGGGCCGACGCTGTGCTCGCCAGGAAACTACACCACAAGAGAGCCATGGTGGTTACACGTTTGACGCTGAATCAAATAGAGAACAAATGTCTTTGTATATGTGAAAATATAGAAACGACCAGAAATTTCAAAAATAATTAATAAAATACATTTAATAATGTTTTTTTCAGTCTTTGTAAAGATATTTAAGAGTTGCAAAGTTCAATAAAGAAAATATAAAAATATAAAAAGAAAATATAAAGCAATTATGCAAGTAATACAGTTTATATTCGGGGTTTGAAAATGTAACGCTTTTCTTTATTCCATAAATACAGAGCCGGGAGCCACAGCTTGTTATATTATATAAGTAGTAAGTGTTATTCCGACGACTGATGTATGTTTTTCCCCAGTTGCGGGACCCGCCCTGCGTGCGCGTGCAGGGGCGCTGCGTGTTCACGGAGGGGGGAGTGCGCTGCGACCGACACGCGCTGCCGGCGGCCCGCCACTGCCGCGCACACATACTGCACGACACACTGCAGGTCACACACACACTCACCAACTAGCAAATACGACTAGTGTAGTTGATGCCTATCAATAACTTTAAAAAATATATTTAACGTATTCTGATTGGTCTCGTTACCATATTTAGTATATTTATTTCCTAGTGAATATTTCTATAACTAAGAATAATAATGGTTCTCCCGTGGCAGGTGTTGTTCACCGCGTGTGGCGACGGCCGCGGGCCGGTCCCGTGCCGCGAGCCGGCCGCGCGCTCTCCCCTCCCGCGGGCCTGCCGCTACCACACCGACGCACCCACACACGCCTGCTACGCGCCACACGTACGTACACCGACAGATACACACACTATACGCTCGTGAACAATATTATGATTTCAATGACAAACAATATTACTACTAAACTAGTCCTGTTCCTATGAATTGACAGTTCATTCAACTATATTGATGCATTGATCGTATACATACATGGCTCTTATTTCCTACCTCCATCCTACCTCTGTAACTATGACCTTATGTCAATCTCATTAATATAAAATAAAAAAGTAAAATTTACTATTATTATTTTGTGTTACAGAAGCAAGATTCGGACTCAGATTCAGAGTCCATGACCTCTGACCTGTCTCCCAACGAAGTGCCCTCACCGGAGAAGCGGGAGGTTACTGACATGGACACACCTGACACGCTGTATGATTGACAGTTGTTGTTCAGTCGTATGGGATACGACTACTGGGACTGATCTCACAGATATCAATGAAATAAATAACAGTGATCGCGTGTGATTCGTATCTCGTTGACTTACATACAATTTGTATCTATCAATTGTCCATTATATGATTTAATAATTGATTGATTTCCTAAGAGCAGAATTATATTAAATATCATCTTATTGAAAATTCATTTTAAACTAGTCCTTCAATCTCTCAATATTATAGAAAAATATAAATGACATATAACTTAAAAAATGATCCAAAACGTTTAATACTTAAATATTATATTGGCTTTGACAAATGAGTACAGTTTGAATTATTCAAATTTCAAAATTGAATATTATCAGTGATTAGTAAAGTGAAGAATAACTTATGTGATAAGTGAAGTGATATTTAAAACAATCTGTATGAAACGTATGTAACAATGTCGTGACCAAAGATATTCATGTAAAGTCGAGTTTAACTGTCGATTTAACTTCTAGATACTACTTGTACTATAAACATTGTATAGAAATTGTTTAAAAAAAATAACATATATTGGACTGTTAAAATAAATTGAATGTTTATTGTATAACAGTTTCTAAAACGAACTTTGACCTTCATTGTATTCTAAGTTCTAACTGTACACAGCCTGTTACTGGTGAAAATAATTGAATGCAAATAGTTGTCTATTTGTCAATGAGAGGATTCCCAGTCGTGTCTGAAAGGTCAATGAAATAGGTTCAGCTATTTCGAAATTAAAGCCTGTTTACGTTAAGTTAATTGTGTCTCATGATGGAAGATAACATGTTTGTAAGAATGATAAAAAAATCTCATTTTGAGTATTAATATTATTATAGTTTAAATAATAAGGAACCTATATAATCCTATTTAATAAATATTGCAAAAAAGCACATCTATCTTTTCTTAATTTCCTTTCTTGAATTATAAAGCTTATAAACCAAAACATTTAAGTATCAAGTCATAATATATGTAAAATGTCGTACAGACAGAATAAACACGAATAATTGGTTTTACTTATTTATTTCTTAGCTATCAATATTCATTACATGTATATTCTCTATTTTTATATTATTGTATGTAAAACCCGAAGGCTGACAAACAGAAGACGCCACTAAAGTTTTTAAGAACAGATCGGCAGAAATATACAAAGGAGTTTGAATTATTAATTATATAATAATAAAATATTAAGCTATTAACAACAAGAACTATTGGCATCATCGTATTTATAAGTTTAGCTTGTATATGTTGGACCGGAAGTTGATAACATATATTTAGTTGTATTTTATTTCTCTTTTTTCAGTCTGTAGGGCAGAAAACAAAATTATGGCGCAAATCCATATTTTTGGTTTATTGTTATATTTGAGTTTTCTTGTTAAAATTAGAGAATTTTCGTTGGGAAAGGCATTCCTATATGTAATTCTAAAACCTAAATACAATATGTGCTACGGTGCTATTGACGACACAGCGTTATTTTTCGTGCAACACGAGTGCGGCTCGTACGCAGCAGCCCTGGAAGGAAGGGGATACGCGCTGCGGCATTCGCGACGCTGGTGTTTTGTAGCCGTAACTCCAGTGCGGCAACACAACTTGTATGACATTTAAACGAACGCCCGTCCGAACTTTATTCTTTATTTTTTGATGTTAAAGGTTATTATCAAAAAAAAATACTATTTAAGATCCAGCCTGATCCAGCCCTGTTATGCTATTTTATATTTTCACAAATATAAAAAAAGATTAAGACTGAGATTATATTGGTTACTATCCAGACTTCCGCCCCCACTTCACTAATTACGAAAATACCTTCAAAATGATGATTGACGCTATAGATATGTTTTTATATATATTCAAATACTATAGTTATAGTATTTATATAATAAATATATATACCAGCGGCTAAATTATTAAATCTTTTCATTCCTCGATTTTTTTTGTAATATCCTTCATGTACATGTATCCACCTCTACATTTTTATATGCAGTGTTTATTTTCTCCTTTAAGAAGTTATGAGGGGTAGAAAATAAAACGTAGTTTGAAACAGAATCATCGCTTTATTCAGCAATTTCCGGTTGAAAAAAAATAATCAACAAAACTACACTGAAATTCTGAACATGACTATTTTTACAAACAATTTACAGCGATTTTTTATTAATAAATACGGATTCTTTGAATGCCTCCCTTGGCTTGAACCCGTTCGAACTCGTCGCTCAGGGACCGACTTCGAAGTAACTAAACATGAATAAAGTAATATTTACAAGAAAATTAAGCACCACGCACAAACGCGCCTGCGTGGCAGCCCAAGGAGAAAGCTAAGAAAAAATACAGCGCCCTCTAACGGGAAGCATTCAAAATGCCCGCGAGAGCCTAATCTAGAAATCAGAAACTTATGAGGTACACATTTTCCTATCCACTTTACTAAGCGTATGTTAACAGCCCCAAAAATGAGGCCAATTTTTTTTTTACATTTTCTTCCCAAATTTGCAGCCTTTTGTACAGTATATGATACTTACTAATTATACATGTATAGACATAGTTAAAACCATTTTTTTTTTGTCGTGATATTTTTTTTCTAACAGATCATTCAGGAGCTGATATGAAAAAAAATCTCACGTTTTTTTTTGAATGAAACAACAGGACATGCGTAAACGATTGATATAAGTTTCGCAGCTATATTAAAACCCCAATGTTACATTAAGATACATAACCACAATATTAAGATATATTTCTTTATATATTTTTTTTCAATTTTTTCACAATATTATTAACGAGAAGTTATGAAATGGATTAAATTTCCGAAAAAGAAACTACACTTTAACGATAGTGCATTTTGTTCAGATTTATATAACTTGTATTATCCCTCTACATGTGTTTACGTGTATTCTAAAACAGACACAATCTCTACATTGCCTACATTTACACATCAATATTGGAAACATCATATCAATAAATGTTTTTTAAAAATCAAACTGAAGCCAAAATAATAGAAGAATTATGGATTAATACAAAAAATTTCCAAAAATACTTATTTTTATCTGTTTTCTCACTTGATGTCATAGTCAACGATTGTTTACATAAAATGGTAATTGTAGTTTCTTTTACAGCTTGATTTGTTAACGAGGAGTAAGGATATAGACAACTTTAAATTACATTTTGAATGGAAAGCTTTCTAAGTCACTATTATATGTATTTAGTACAATCAAAGTGTCTGTATTATAAATACATGAATAAAAAAATACTGCCATAAACTAAAAAGCACGAGTACAATACATCTTATATTTTTATTAATATTTTTTTTTTACTGACCAAACCAAATATCTTATGGAGTTGCCATAAGATATCTGGTTAATGAAATATTACCATGGATAGTAAAATTGTGGTTTGTTTTATTATTGGACTAATAAATAACTACACTATGGAAATGTTTTACACAGTTCTCTAGGGCTTAATATGAGTATGGTCACATTTTAAAATGTCAAATCTTTTAATCATATTTGACATCTATGGGAATACATTAAGATTATTTTAGTGTAAACAATATTGATAGTGTAGCGTGCTGTATTATAGGATATTAATACAAATTTAAAAATATTAATGTGGCTGCATGTAATCTTTTCTTTAAAACAAAAAAAGAATCATTTAAATTCAGTCCACACAAGAATTGATGCTAAATCAACAATAATATATACAAAGCTTATTTTTACAGTTCCTTCAACACAATTATTTTGACCGTTCAATGTTATACTACAATACAGCATCCACAGTACAAAGTGTAATTATATCCTAAGCATTTGCAGTTTTTATGTTTCTCCATTAAATTCATACTGGTCCGGCCAGCTGTCTAATTAAGTAAATATACACAAACTATACAATAATGCAGTTATATTACAATGATACATTAAATATACACTGAACGACGATTTATCGCATTTTTTTTAATTAGCATGAAAATTCCTACAGAATGTTCGCTAAACAAAACCTAAGCGCGTTGCCAGCCATGGAAGTGTCTATTTATCTAATGACTGATAAAAAAAATATTGAAAACGTGTTATTTTTTTTTAAACTTACACATTGTTTCAAAGAATAAACATATACCATACACACATATATGCATAGGCTGGCAAATGCTATGTAAAAGTTACATGTATTAACTATGTCACAGCCACTTAAATTATTTTTAATGAAGCTTGCTTTATACTAAAATGGACCATATTGGGATAGTTTACAGCACTGTTAAACAAACTCATTGTCAAGGTCAATCATTGTGTACTTAAAGTAGAAACAGTTTATGCAATAATACAATGCTAAATATATGAGCAGCTATTGTTTATAGAATGTTAATATATTCGTTTAATAAACATGTAGAATTAGGACATTCAATTCTTTCATACAATGGAGTACAAGAGTGACAAGACATAATTTGCTTTTACTTTAAGATAACTTGTGTTTACATAAACGAGTATCATGTAGTGATTACAAATGTTGTTGGAATTACTTTTTTATTCGAGATTACTCAAAAAAAAGAACGCCATAAGATGTAAGTAAATCTTTGAAGGATGTCGATAAATAAAAATATTTTCTTGACAATATCTTACTTACGTGGTATGCTATTAATTTAATGAGATTGTTAAAATTCATATTATATTTTTATACAATTTTAGAGTAAGCAATGTTTTTTTAATAATTTGTATCAATAAATTAAATAAGTTTTCAACCACTAACATAATCAGAATGAACATTAAAATATCAATAACATACCAGATTGACGGATAACATCACTAAAATACCACTGCAGGTACGCATCCCCCCAGCACGGTACCGGTGGGAGGCCCATCGTTCACTATCACATCACTGCGGTCCTCATCACTATCACTATCACTGCCGCTATCACGCGGCGGTTGTCACGTGACCTCCATGGGTAGCGTGTCGGCGCGCCGCACGCCGTCCTCCTCGTCGGCCGCCGGCGCCGCCGCGCTCGACGACTCCACGATCTCGCTACATTAACAAATGTCCACTTTTAATATTTATTATTTCATATAAATAATGAGTACTACAGCTTCAATTACAGATATTGGTCAAGTCGATGTAAGAATTCAAAAAGTGTGGGTGTACTCACGCGACTGGCGTCGGCCGCGGTTGCGCCACCAGGCGACTCTGGCGGGCCTTGAGCTGCGCGGTGGTGAATGCGATGGCCTGAACGTTAGCCGCCAGCGCCTGACCGCCCGGTCCCGATATTGCGATCTTTTGACCCTTGGGTAATTGGACGTTCTTCTGTAACAGGTTGGCGACCACCGAGCTGGCAATGGAAGCCGTCTTCGTGGGGGCTATCGTTATACTCGTCGACGGTTCCGAGGAGGTCCTGGCGATGGGTGTGGCCACCTGCAGCGTCCGGTTCTTGAGTTGTATCTGGTGGCGCACGTGTGGGGCGCGCACTGCGGGCAGCGACGCGCGCACCAGCTGGCGCCCGTCCAGGCTCACGCTGACTCTGTGCGGCCGCGTGGCAGTCGCCATGTTGCCTTTTAATGTCCCGTCGAACACGACTTGACGTTTTTTAGCGTCGTTGAAATCTATTCTCGCCCCTTGGGTCTTGACGGGTTGGGGTTGTCGTAGGACGTTGACCAAGTGTGGTTTTCCTAGTTGCCCGCCTTTTATTTCGTAATATTGTGCCACAGAGCCGTGAGGAGCCTTTATTTTGGCGTCACCTAATGCTGCGAGTGAGACCATTGCGGGTAGTTGGGCCAACGATCGATTTTGGCCGAACAGTTGGGCTCGCTGTGAATGTGTGAGCGGGTGAGCGTGTAGCACTTTCAACTTGCTGGGGGTCACGTGATGCACTTGTGGGCCCACGACCACAGAGGGGTGGTGGTGTAGTTGGAGCGGTTTGTGGCTCAGCGCGGCCGGCGCTAATTGGACGAACGGAGTGACGCGGCGGTTGGCGTTGGCCACTGACACGTTGACGTTGGCCATGTTGGCAACATTTGTCATTTTCCCGCTACCGGCTGTGACGTTTGCAACACTTGCGACACTTGCAACACTTGCTAAAAATAAAAATAATAATTTTACGTGAGCGTTTTATATAATTGTTATAACATATAAATATAATATAAATGAAATGCAATACATTTGTGATCAGTTAAGAAATTATGAAGATTTATACACACCGACAGGTAGCATCGCGGTGAAGGGACCATTCTGCAGTAGCCCTACCACGGCTCCGGGACCCGACCCCACTCCCGTTACCGCTCCTTGGTTCGCGAGTCGCACCTGAAAATTACGTTATCTTTAATATCAATTTTAACTAAAATATTATTAAAAATGATATCCATTATAGATTACCATACAAATGTTGTAAGTGATTAAAAGATAAGTATTAAGTCAGTATGCTATACTATCTAAGTAATGTAACTAAAATAATAACATTTAGAAGATCTCACTTTAAGACTGTCGGACACGGCGACCGTCACGATCTGCGGCTGCGACTCCGACGTCACGACGGTGACGTCGCTGGTTCTGCGGTGAGCCGAGGCGATGATGTGTTTCTTGAGGGGCGATGGCTTCGTCTGCACCTTGAGCGGCGGTGCGTGGTCGTCCCGGCGGCGCTCCACCCTACCCGGCGCGGGCGGCGCGGCGGGCGGGGCGACGGCGGCGGGGGCCGGGGCGGGCGGCGGCGGCGGCGGCGGGGCGGGCGGCGCGATCTGCGGCGGCGCCTCCCCATACAGCGGCTCCGGCCCCGCGGACACGACCACCGCGCTGGAGCCGAACGCGTCCCTCCGTCGCTTGCGGCCAGAGCCGGCCCGCGTCTCCGAGCTCTGGCCTCGATATAAAAAAGAATCCTTTTCCACGTCCTTCACTAGCTCCTCCAGTAGATCGTCGGTTATCGCCTTCTTGTCGCAATCTAGGGACTTGAGGTCCGCGTCCGATAGGATACTTTCGACCTGGTCTTCCGTGAGCCCGGTGAAGTTTTCCGTCGATAGATCCTCGCCGATGTCCGATAAGCCGTTTTCGGGGGGGTTGATGTCGTAGAGGTCGCCGAGGGTGAACTCGGATGTAATGAAGGTGTCGAGGTCGCCGGACGGGGGGTTGAGGGTTAGTTCGACGGATATGGGTGTGTCCGTTGTGATCGGAAACTGATCGTCTGCTGGTTTTTCGATGTAAGGTGGCGAGGGCGGCGGTGTTTTTGGTCGAAAATGTAACCTGCAATTTATAAATTTGAGTTAAACTTTATGAGTCATTATAATATTAAAAATATATATATTTCTGACTTCACTCTTACAGTGAATAATGTAATTAGGTTACAAATTCAATACTTACCATTTCTTATTAACTTTATTGATGAACTTTTCAAATTCTTTCTCTACTGGCTGCAAACTTTCATCCGAATCGTAGCTGCTATCACTACAGCCGCTCCACGATCTCTTTCTTATAACCCTTTTAAGGTTTTCCGTAACTACTTTGTCTATAGTTCTCTTTTCACTAACACTTTTAACTCTATCACTTATTTCAATGTCGGGTAACACTGTTTCACTATCGATTTCCATAGGTTCCAATTTGACGTCGTCGGCGTCCAGTTTTTCGACATTTACTTTGACGTCGTCAACGTTCAGTTTCACGTCTAATTCGACGTCTAGTTTGACGTTATCGACGTCGTCTTTGACGGGATCAATCCACAGGTGGGAATTTTTGGCCAGATGTCGCCTGAACGCGTGCCGCCAAGGATATTTCCCACCCGTATGGTAATCTCTCGTCATCTCTTTTGGACTTCGATGTGGTTTAGTCTCCAACTCAACCTGGAAAGAACATTAACAATTAAAAACTTATCGATAGATGTATCCAATTCCCTCTAGGATGTGACGTGAGTGGTGTGCGGGGGCGTACCTCCTCGTCGCGGCGCGCCCGCTCGCCGGCGCCGTGGCTGAAGGGCAGCGCGGTCCAGAGGTCGTGCAGCGCGGTGCGCGTGCGGTCGAGCGCCACGCGGCCGCCGCGCCCGCGCCGCCGCCGCGCGAAGCCTATGCAGCGCGGGAACGGCACGCGCAGCGACGTCAGCGTGAACCTACACACCGCGCACGCTGTTATCATCGGACACACACTCGCCGAACTGGATTGATATACTAATGTGCTTCTTTAATTCTGCTATAACACCTCTATTAATAGTCGGATCACGCTATTGTGATATAGATTAATGATTTACAATTCCATTTAAACTACAGAGCTCCGGATTCTGACAATAAATCATCAGTTTGAATGTTTATTCGAGTATCCTATAAGATATGTATGTTTTGATAGGATTTAATGTAAGTGAGCCGAAAACTTTTATTTAAATTGAATATAATATGATATTAAATGATATTGTTTAAAGAAATTAAATACCTTGTCCTCTCGTCCAGTTCGTGTTCAAAGAGTCCGTCCTTGGAAGATTTGTCGGGGTCCACCGGGTCCCCGTAGAGAGTAGATGTTGGCTAGAAGTAGACATTTTCCGATATTATACATCCATTTAAAATATCGTCATTTATAAAATGCTGAAACGATGCTACAGGTTTTAATTTTGCAAATAATTTATTTCTACTATTTGTGAAATTTACGAACTTACAATACGAATCATTTACGTAGCACATGTGACTTATAATAAAAAGATGATAGATATGCGACTGTAGGTGTGATGTGTGTGTGCGTGAGTTGTGTGTGTGTGTGTGTGTGTGTGTGTGTGTGTGTGTGTGTGTGTGTGTGTGTGTGTGTGTGTGTGTGTGTGATGTGTGTGTGTGTGTGGTGTGTGATGTGTGTGTGTGTGTGATGTGTGTGTGTGTGTGTGTGTGATGTGTGTGTGTGTGTGTGATGTGTGTGTGTGTGTGTGTGTGTGTGTACCATCTCGTAGAAGCAGCCCGGCTTGCGTCGGAAGGCGAAGGGTCCGTCGTCCAGCGGAGTAGTCTCCTCCTCGGAAGAAGTGCACACGCCAGAATCTGGAAATATACGATATTTTGTTTTTTATTTCAGTTTTTATCTTTTATAGTAGTTTGAGCTATTTATTTTGAATTTCAGAGACCGTTTAGATCTTAGTATGGCAGATAAAATACTGTTATATATTTATAACACAGGTAACTAGAATAGTCCTATAGTCCTCCCGAATAACCTGACATAGACGTCGTTACAGGAGCTACTGTATTATGCTATCACAATTATTCTCAAACCCTAACCGTCCCATGCTCCAAGGGTCTGTAATGACACATACTGACCTCTGTGCGGGACCGCGGGGACGTAGTGACGGTGCTTCCGTCTCTTGTACGGACGCTTCTCTCGCTGGAAAATAATACACGATAACAGACTACTGTTGAAGTACTGTGATATTGATATGTGTTGTTATTTCTATATATCTCGTGTGTGAATACAATGTGCCGTGTTGGAGTACGATGAGCACCTTCATAGTACACCAAACCATACCGACACCTTTCATAGAACAACTTTTTACGATTTGTCGACATTAACCCTTACTCATCGCTAGTCACCCCCCACGGAAATAAGTGTGTAGCCCACCTGTCCTGTGTCCAGGGGCGCGGGCGGCGGGTAGGGCGCGGTGTACTCCCGTCTGAAGCTGGCCGCCGTGATGGGGGCAGGGTACTGGGGTCTGTGGACAAAGCTGGACGTCAGCTAGATATTTTTAAGGTGTGTGTGCAGTATGCGTGTGGTGTTGTGTGTGCGCGGGGTCACGTGTGGTTGGTGTGTGCGCGATATGCGTGTGGTGTGTGCGCGGGGTCACGTGTGGTTGGTGTGTGCGCGATATGCGTGTGGTGTGTGCGCGGGGTCACGTGTGGTTGGTGTGTGCGCGATATACGTCTGGTGTGGTATGTGCGCGGGATCACGTGTGGTCGGTGTGTGCGCGATATGCGTGGGGTGTGGTGTGTGCGCGGGGTCACGTGTGGTTGGTGTGTGCGCGATATACGTGTGGTGTGGTGTGTGCGCGGGGTCACGTGTGGTTGGTGTGTGTGCGGTATGCGTGTGGTGTGGTGTGTGCGCGGGGTCACTTGTGGTTGGTGTGTGCGCGATATACGTGTGGTGTGGTGTGTGCGCGGGGTCACGTGTGGTCGGTGTGTGCGCGATATGCGTGTGGTGTGGTGTGTGCGCGGGGTCACGTGTGGTTGGTGTGTGCGCGATATGCGTGTGGTGTGGTGTGTGCGCGGGGTCACGTGTGGTTGGTGTGTGTGCGGTATGCGTGTGGTGTGGTGTGTGCGCGGGGTCACTTGTGGTTGGTGTGTGCGCGGGGTCACGTGTGGTCGGTGTGTGCGCGATATGCGTGTGGTGTGGTGTGTGCGCGGGGTCACGTGTGGTTGGTGTGTGCGCGATATGCGTGTGGTGTGGTGTGTGCGCGGGGTCACGTGTGGTTGGTGTGTGTGCGGTATGCGTGTGGTGTGGTGTGTGCGCGGGGTCACTTGTGGTTGGTGTGTGCGCGATATACGTGTGGTGTGTGCGCGGGGTCACGTGTGGTCGGTGTGTGCGCGATATGCGTGTGGTGTGGTGTGTGCGCGGGGTCACGTGTGGTTGGTGTGTGCGCGATATGCGTGTGGTGTGGTGTGTGCGCGGGGTCACGTGTGGTTGGTGTGTGTGCGGTATGCGTGTGGTGTGGTGTGTGCGCGGGGTCACTTGTGGTTGGTGTGTGCGCGGGGTCACGTGTGGTCGGTGTGTGCGCGATATGCGTGTGGTGTGGTGTGTGCGCGGGGTCACGTGTGGTTGGTGTGTGCGCGATATGCGTGTGGTGTGGTGTGTGCGCGGGGTCACGTGTGGTTGGTGTGTGTGCGGTATGCGTGTGGTGTGGTGTGTGCGCGGGGTCACTTGTGGTTGGTGTGTGCGCGGGGTCACGTGTGGTCGGTGTGTGCGCGATATGCGTGTGGTGTGGTGTGTGCGCGGGGTCACGTGTGGTTGGTGTGTGCGCGATATGCGTGTGGTGTGTGCGCGGGGTCACGTGTGGTTGGTGTGTGCGCGATATACGTGTGGTGTGGTGTGTGCGCGGGGTCACGTGTGGTTGGTGTGTGCGCGATATACGTGTGGTGTGGTGTGTGCGCGGGGTCACTTGTGGTTGGTGTGTGCGCGATATACGTGTGGTGTGGTGTGTGCGCGGGGTCACGTGTGGTTGGTGTGTGTGCGGTATGCGTGTGGTGTGGTGTGTGCGCGGGGTCACTTGTGGTTGGTGTGTGTGCGGTATGCGTGTGGTGTGTGCGCGGGGTCACGTGTGGTTGGTATGTGTGCGGTATGCGTGTGGTGTGGTGTGTAGCGTGCGAGACGCACCTGTGCGGTGGGTCTGGCGGCAGCGGGTGTGTGAAGTCTCCCGCGGCATATCGTCTGTCGGCGAGTAGCGCGGTGAGCCGCAGCAGCTCGCGCTTGGCCCGCTCGCGGCGCGCCACCAGCTCCAGTAGAGACAGCGCTCGCGCCAGGTCGCGACGGAGCTTTAGCATCTTCTCGTATGAGCTTTCGTCGTTTTTCCTGAGAGGAAAGGAATTAAATGTAAGAAAAACATGTATGTATGATATTAAAAAGCGAGTATATAAAACGCCCGGATAAGCGATGGTGTTAAAACGTATAGAACGATTAGGTTTCATCGTAGGTCAGAACGTGCTAGTCGGTAAACCGAGAAATCCGAAGTTCGACTTTTACGTCGTTTGATATCTTTGTATATTTGTAATAGACTGTGGTAAATGTATGAATTGACATATGGTTAAGCTACACTATACGATTGAGTAGAATAGTTTTCTGTTTTACAGCAGCGTCATGTTTCACTCATGGGAGATGAGACTAAGACAGAGGCGTGAATTGTAACTTCCTAATTGAACACTTTTCAGACAATATTTGTCTATAACCGCACCTGTTCTTCCTAGTCTGCATTTTCTCGGTGCGTCTCCTGAACGCGAGGTAGGGGTTGTTGGTGGACTGCCCGGGCCTGTTTTCGGTCTTCACGGATAACACGAGCGGATGTTGCTGTAATGGAATTAAACGCAACTTTATTAACTACCTAAACTTCACCGCGTAAATAAATGATTTAAATATGCTTTTTAATTCAATATAAAATATTCGGGTTAGAATTTACAACTAAAAAAAATAATAATAATGTCAAAATTACATTCAGGGCTATATAAAACAAATTACCAATTTCCGAGCTAGTCTAAACACAAGACTCACAGTGCTGAGGCGCTTATTGAGCCAGTAGTCGTAAACAGCTATCACCAGGTCGTCCTGCCTCTCTAGCAGCAGCTTGGCTTCGTTCAGAGTTACTACAGTCTGCCCTGAACTCTTCTCGAGCTTGTCCATCATTTGCTCGAATTTTAACTCTATGGAACGAACACGGATATTATAAGCCATGGGTTCGATAGAAGTTTTTAGTTATTGGTTCAGGAATATTATATAATTGTATTAAACATTGCCTTTTCCTGTTATTATAATTTTTAACTTGTTTACATTTACTCGTATTATTTTGTGAAAAGTTTTCCTTAACTATTTATTATTTGGAAACTTCCTACATTATTTATATTAACCTCTATGTTTTAACTTTTAGTTAGACAATAAAAGAAAATAAGGACAACCACATAATTTACATCGTATATTTTAGCAATAAGCTAAGCTTCCCTAACCAAATATATATATATTGTATCGAGTGTCGTAGTTTTATAATAAATAAAGCCTTATTGTAAAAAAATAAATAAAATAATATAAGTGTATATCTTTATGTAAACATTTACCTGTCAACTCAGGGTGCCTCTGCTGTTTGAGCCACCTCTCGTCCTCCGTGTCGATGTCGTATTCGGGCGCCTCTTGCTCTTCCCACAGCGCTGTAAACATTTGTTAATAAGTATTGTTTTTATATATATACAATCTTATTTGAGAACTTGAAGATCCTAAAAGTAAAAGTTTGACAGTCACAGACATAGATGGCGCCACTGGCCGTATAAATTGATGTTTCAAATTTTGTATTCAAATTTATGAGATATTTTCTAGACAGGAAACAGAAGGAATTATCCCCTTTACATTCATCCTTTATAAATAATACACAATATAAACATCGTTTCCTGTTATATTAAAGTTGAAACGCGTGACTTGAGTACACGATTGCCGGTAGAAGTTAATATTTATATTATACATTTAAAATATTATCCTTCTTGTATATATTATATCAATAATTGTTATTCTGTACAACAAGTATAACAATAGAAAATGTGTTTTTTTTTTAGTGTAGCAATAAATAAATACTTATATCGACGTAAGAAAATATCTTCTTAAAACATTCTAAATGCACGTACATGAAAAACAAACGCATCTGATATCAATTTAGCCTCATTAGGATTAATTATTTGACATGAAAAATATTTTTCATGAGCTTTATTATTGAAATATTTCTTTATTGGTATATAATATTAGATATTTTGGTTGATTGTTTAAGCATAGCTTTTCGGAAACGCTATTATCTCGACATACCATACGTACAATGTGACTGTCTTTTATAATAAATAGTAAATGGATGGCAATTGTTTTAAAACTTAAGGCGTCGTTGGTTTGCCTTCATATTACGATTACGTGACATTTAAATAACATTTAATTTAACTTCAAATATGTTTTACGTGAGGCATTAATAACATCAATTATTTTATTGCTATTATTAATTTAAGCGGAGATATTAGACACATGTTTATAGGTATGGATTCAGAATAAGAAAAGGGGAGGTTTTATTTTAAACATTTTTGTTAAATTTTCAAAAAGAGCATTTTCCATAATGTATCATCAAACTTGTCCCTAATTAGTGTCAGTACGTACAGTAAAAAGTTGAGAATTATTACGAAAATAAATTGAAGATTTATAACTTTTCGGCAACCGGAAACTAACCGTCACGTCTGCGTACAAAATAAAACCCTATTCATAAAGCAATTCAGTAACAAAAATACACAAAAGTAAAAAGATCTCATTCGATAGGAAAGCGGTAATAGTTTGGCAGAGTTCCAAGTTTTTATTGAAATGTACCGGAAGGATTTTCACGTAACTTTCATAAAGATTCTTCAGATTGAAAGCCTTTGAAACGCTCTGCTCTGAAACTTTTATTCGGCTTTGATAAAGTCAATAATGATGGAGTATAAGTATTATATATTATGTAATAATAATATAATATTTGTTATTATCAAATTAAAAATACCGTATAAGACAGTGAAATCAAGATGTTGCTATGCAGTCGCCTAGTTAAGTCGCCTGGTTAGTTGCTAAAATGCTTTTAATTGTAACCCGGACCCGGGGCTCGCTCGGGGAGGCCAATCTCTTTGTATCATTCTCGGATATCGATAATGTGTTTCAGAGTACAGGAATTGTCAACGGCATTGAGATAAATCCATATCCTTTCATCATGAATGAAATACCGTTTGTATTCGAATATGTGATGCGTACGGTGCACCTTGGAGAACATAGGAGAGCGACAAATATAAATAGCTATATCTTTAAAAACAAACGTCTGGTTAATGATTTCTCCGTCATTTTCTTTATCAAAAATACAATCTACAAAAAAGCCATTTCAATCTTAGAGTATGTATATTATTTCAAAAGCTACAAAAAAAAAACAGGAAAAACAATATCTAATAGCTGTAAATGACACAAGCTACATCTAATATTTTGTGTGCAAAACATACGTTTAAATCTATTTTATAACAAAAACTCATACATATTACGCTAAAACCGATAACAAATCAGTTTTAAATATCATTGTCATTGGAAAATCCAAAGTGTCGTCATCAGCGCTATCAAAACCGGCTCCATATATTTTTGTATTGATGAAATTTGAAATGTACTTGATTTCAAATAATGGGATGAGTTAAATTCACGTAACACAACTAATATAATATATTATAACTTATTATCATCACATAAAATGACATACCTTATATTTCGAATACTTTGATATATTTTTTCTAATTTCGGTTCTTTCTTATTGTATTTGTAGGTTGGTAGTGTGATACATAGTCAAAAGCAAAAAATTTCAAATCTTACGTTCAATGAAATATAACAGAGAAAATATATATATATATATATATATATATATATATATATATATATATATATATAAAGTATATTTTATTCTAACAAATTAGTTAGTAAAACGCTGATATATACAATAGAAAGTAATATAGAGCACGTAATATATATATGGTTATATCCGAATTCTATGAATATTAGACGTGCAAGTATTAACCAATCGAATACTGATCGGATATGTAACCCTGGGAATACACAATGTAACAGCCCGGGTCGCTGAAACATATTAAACAATTTCAGTCAATAAATAATACGACAGCTTATATATAATTATATTAACGCTTCACTTCGCGACATTTAATGAATCCGCATTAGTCATACCTTATATTAAATCTATTTTGATTCGACGTTTTATATCATTCGCGAACTTTAAACCGGTATTTTATTTAGTCTAGCTGTCTATCATATTTCAACTTTCATTTATTGCGAGATATGTTTTATGATCTGACATTTAATTTATATTCATTTATTTTTTTTAATTATGCAGTACTTACTTATGTATTTCAATTTAAAATCATTATAGAGAGTGAATGCAGTGTTGCAATACCCTTAGATAGCAAAGGAAAGAGAGCTAACGACTAGACTACTAAGTGACAACTAATAAAAGTTGTGAAATATCTCTTCATCTTCTACTTTTAATATTAAGTGGTAAAAATCAGGTCTTTATACAGGAATATGATAATTTTCACCTAGTCGGGATATTTTTAGAAATGCTGTAAAATGTTATGGAAAAAATATTTTTTCTAGTGCTTTAATAAAAATATAGCGACTATACGAAACATAAATTAATTTCCGTTCCGTATTGGATCGAAATATTTTAAGTTATACATATTATTATATTACACTTGTTATATAATTTATTTTTTTAATAATATAAGTTTTTTAATCTAACGACCGAAATTCATAATAGGTCAACACACAATCAGAGATTGAAATCAATTCGTTACCATCAAGATGGCTTCCCACAAATCAAATACACAGACCGTCCATTGGTATTCACAACGCAGAAGCGAATTCCCTCTTATTAATATTATCATTATAATTGTACCAACATTCATACCAGAATCAAATGGTACAATTCATTTTGGAGGACAGCGCCATTCGAAATAGTGACCCCCTAAAGTATATGTAGAATAAGGTAAAAGATATTTATATATTTAATATATTAATTGAGTATGGGTAACCTATGTTTCATCAACTTTTCTTGTATTTTTTTTTAAAATAACGAATTTAAATAGACTTTATATTTCTCATCAGCATCTTGTGATATATCTGAGATAATGTTACACCGCAATGGAGCACGTTACAACCAGTTATAAACATATTAAATATATACACTAATAATAAAACCGCGGAGGTAGTTTTTTAATATTTAATCTATGGTAAGTACTACCAGCGAGATATTTTTTTTGGAAGATTTTGCATAACAGCCTTAAAACCAGTATTAGCAAAAAAACTATCACAGTATTAGAGTCCTTCCAAAAAATTCCACATGTATGAAAACAACTAATATCTAAATTCATTGTCTTTGATAACGTAAAGATAATGAGTTTGTTTTGATACAAGGAAATGTATTCCTTTTTTTATTTTATTTTTTGTTGTTGCAAAAAACAATCGTATTGTGAAAAATAAGTGGAAATTTTAAATTGGTTTTGTTTTAAAATCACATCTTACGAAATTTTATCAAGGAAGCATCATAGAGTTTAATAACGGACGTAAGTGGGCATCAACATTTGTTTTGTGACAACACTGTCGGATATATAATCGCCTATTTTACAACACAACAGAAACGAGATAAAAACTTTAATAAATATACATAACAGTACATATATGTATATTATTGTACAAAAATATTGTTCTCATATTTTATATTATTCTAGACTTTATATACTGTAATAAATTATTATTTCCCTCTGGCGGCTCCTTAGTTTCTGATCGTATAATTTGGTAAAATTTAAAACATTTCCCTTACCGTAAAGAAGTGGAACTAAACCAGTTATTTATAATAAATATATTTAGCCTGCAAATATTGGCAAATAGTCAAAGATCAGACTTCTATCTTGGAGAGGTTTTATAAAATAAAACTAGCTAGTATAAGAGAGACTATTTATTCGCCCTCGGGGGAACGAGATTCGATATCGGAAGCCTTATACAGTGAACACTGTGTGTATTTGAAACATTTATAATTTGTTTTGGCAACTTTTTTTATGATGATAATAGTTTGCTTACATACAATAATCAAAAATCAAAAGCTTTATTGAAAGTCACTTCAATACAAAATATATTTTTTAATTGTCAAAGCAAACAGCTGACAAAATGAAATGCCACCGACCTGAGAAGAGCTGGCGACAGAAACTAAGTGGCTTTGTCGAATGTTTTTTTTAAATCATCATTAAATCCTAAATGTTAATTATTTAACTACTTTGAATCAACAATAGTGATCATTGTTATACAAACAGCGATATTTAGTGAGCAATTTACAACAAGAGCCATCGCAATGATGCCGTTAGAAGGGCCTAATGATTTTAATAAATTCAAATTGTAAAAAACCGTGCAGCGACAAGACAAGATCCTTTGGTGACAATTAAACAAATTTGTTCTCATAACAGGCACAATAAAAGTAAACGTCTGTGAAATCTGTTATGCTTTTGTTTTCACAGACGCGTGTAAGAGAAAACTCAACTGGAAAATTATACAGGGGCATATATCTTTCTTTTAGGCTTAAAATTTTCAATGTGTGAATGTGAACGTTCACTGGCGAACACCCCAATGCTGTAACCCCTCCCCCCGGCAACATAATGCTATGTAATAACATGCTCTCTGTCTGCTACAATTGCTCACGTACGCAGAAATGTAGCTATTATATCTATAAGGTGTTTTATTTACGTAAGGACTCTAATATTGTTTCCGTAAGAGCAGACTTAACAATAAATCGCATGATTATTATTTTGCTTTTTTCTAATGATTGTTTTCCATTCACCGATCTGTCAAAATATATAAAAAGTTTTATTGTACTTCATATTAACTATATGATAGAGTCGCGGGACAATTGTAGCTTAAAACGTGAGAAACGAGAACGTACATTGTAAGTAATGCTTACTCTCTTTGTTTTTTACTTATATCTCCAATTGTACAGTAAAGTACAGTAGAGACTGTACTTAAGGAAGGACGATGTTAGAGAATGCTATTCAACGTTAACACCGTCTTTTGTTATTGTCTTAAATATTTGTAAAATAAACCGAATTAAAACGTATAATTGTATTACGCTTCCATGAATATTCAATAAAAGTGTATTATAACTGTTCATGTATTACAGTTGTGTGGTCCGTAATATAAAATATATTTGATTACGTATATTAAATACTCGTAGCTGGCGTTATTTATGTATGTGTATTATCTGTAATGGTGTGAGTCATCGGGCGTGTAGCTAATTGGTTATAGTGGTCTATATATGTGTTAAGGGAGGTGTGGTGATAGAATCTCATACAAAAACTCAAGAAAATTAAATCAATTACTTTACATGTATTTGTATACAAAAATAACGTAAAAATCCATTATGAATGCTTTGTATTGCAATCGATGCATGTCCCTGAACAGAACTTGATTAAACATAAAAGCTTGCAGCGAGGAAATCTCAGCCAGGGGGATCGAAAATAGGGTTGTGTTAGATGCAAAAAAATAATAATTTAATAAAATTAGTAGATTAGTAGCCGGTGATGGTTATAACCGTACAAATATATGATATTAAATATCGTATCGATTATATAAACTGATTTATTTTTTAATATAAAATAGTTAATACTATGTAAATAATAAACGAACATCGTAGGTAACACAAAGTAATGGAACATTTACTTTAAATGTAAATCGTGTAGAGAGGATAATATTTATTTTTTAAAAAGAAAATATTTTTCAAAGTTAGTGCCAACCCTTCGCTACGGCTGGCTTAATATCAATTTGGATAGAGGGAGTTATATTTTCAAGAGCACAATTTAAACTCACGGCTTTTGCTTTAAAGTTTATTTTAGCATAAAAATAACTGTATAAAGTGGGTTTACAGCGATATTTTATTTTGAAGGTTTCGCAATTAATTTAAATTCGGTAATTTAAAAAAAAATGTAATTATTAATTTTAAAATGCTATTTTATTTTCTAACCCAAATTTAATAAAATAAAACAAAATGCTCTGTTAATAATCCTCTTAGTATTTCTAGAACAGTTTAATTAAAAATAATCAGTTCATACCGGTGGAATGCCTAAGTCAGTAACGCTAGCTCTTGTAACGTTTCAACTAGACATTCCTTTACAACTGAGAGAGTTGTCAGTAAAATACCTTGCAAATACCTAGTTTACACAAAAGAGAAAAAAAAAAATATTAAACGAATTCTGATATAAAATCAGTAAAAAATACATTGTTTTTTTGTAATTAACGTTATGTAAACAACGTTTTCCTCTACTTGTTTACTTTATGCTGTAATAGCAAATATATTTGTGTTCGTTTGTTTGTCCTTTGACCTCTCATGCGGCGACGGAGCACCGGATGGACTATACACATTGAATTCAGATATAAAATGAGAGTTGTCGGGATACGGCAGTGTGCTATAATTTTCCCACGGATATTGAAGTAAAACTGATTGTTTTAGTTGAAAGATTCCGATATTTGTCTTTTATTGCAAAATATTCCAGAGCTGCATTAGGTTAAAGATTGTTTTATTAAAAGTTATAGGGTATCCATAATTTGGGGAAAATTTTCAACTCTGTCCTGTAGCCTCCTCATCCCGACGAGAGTTATAAGGGGAAAAGTAATTTTAATTATTTATAAGAGAGCTGTCCTCGTGGTCAACAGTGAAGGATGTTCAAAATTGTGTAAAGTAACAGAGTTTAGTTGAAATTTATATAATTGATAACCTTATTTTTTATACAAGTAGTAAATAAGTAAGTTTTATATATTTTTTAATAACATAACAACAAAAATAAACATAACAAAAATATATATATATATATATATTTTGAGGTTATATTTATAAAAAAAAACTAATAATACCATAAGATTTTTAGAATACTTTACAAACAATTATAATTATTATAAAAATAAATAATTATGACCTAAAACGGTTCCGGGAACAAAGTAGATAATAAATAATAAAATTGAAAGCGAGGTTGCTTTTAATTAATTCTCAAACGATAAGTTGATATATTTTTGAAGTGTAAACCCGCGACTCTGACAAACAACAGCTATTTAAATATTGCACAACTATTTGAATTATAGTAAAATCTGAACTAAATAATAAAGAACCATAGCCTCTATAGCTAATATACATAGCTACGATATGACCTTAATCTGACAAGTTTACCAGATCACTAAATAAAATCCTAAAAATATATTATTCAAAGAACATGCACTTACTATGAAAGTTTATGAAAAAAAAGCCTATTCAAACAAAAACCGCCAATCAATATATAATACCTACGTAATTGATAATACAAAGTTTGTTCTAATATTAATTATTTCACTAACGGAAAACCCCAGAAACATCAGACAATAATGGAAAGCAGCTTATTTATGCTTCAACTATTAATGTACAGAATAACATACATTCTGAATATTTTATGTATATTTATATCAAAATCAAGTGGAAAAATAATAATTAATGGTCGGTAAGCTTCGTCTTAACCCCTGGACCGTTTCTGATTAAACTTTTTTTGCGTGCTTGATTGACCTCTTTAGGTTTACAATTAAACCCAGTAGGTGGCGTTGCAATCGGTTTCTAACGATTATTTTGAGGACATAAAAGCGAGTACCGGTTACCCTGGTGAATTATAAATTTCCAACCAACGCTGATAAGGATGCGTTGTTAGAGATTAAAATACCGTCGACATTATCATTAGGTACAAATGAAGATGGCTAAATATAAAACGTAAAATAACAATGACAATAACTTTACTTAACGCGTCTTGGGTTAAATGATAAATGAATTAAGGCGATGAGAGATATAAAAGAAAACGAATATAAACAACGATGTTAATGTTTCTATTATTTAGTATGTAATATTTCATTGAATTAATTATGAATTATGTAGTAATATACAATACACTTATATTATGAGATATTGACAGATGGTCAGAGCTTGGCGAACGTGAACCACATTTTGAACAAGGTGAGTATGTTTGTTGAAAAATATGTTAACCATGTAGTATATTGACAAATACCTTCTCAAATGAGACTGTAATATAAAACTTTAACTGTAACTTCTAGGAAATAGTTTTAATCTTCTAGGAGGTATTGTTGTCGAGGTTTTAATGATTTTCTTTTGAATATATTCACTTATAAACGTCGAGTGTCCCAGCATCGTGTAGATAACTTCCTAACGAAATAGATATAGAGTGAATACATAGTAGCCCAATACTATTATATATACTATTTATTATATTTCGTTTCGAGGCGATGGTTGGTATATACTCGTATGTTAGGATCCCATAAGTAGGGTTATATTGAATTAATTAATATATTCAGTGTACGTACTTTAATGTTTCACAAACGTACATTCAAATTTAAAGACAACATTAGTTCAATGCAAAAAAGTTAGCAAAATATGGAATCGGTAAGAACACTAAGGACAAATTGTTATTAATTATTATTGTTAGTTCACGAGCGCGAAACACATGTAGACTTATATAGAAGTAGCATGGGATGTTCTAGTATGGGGCGTCAATATCAATCAATAAGTGTTACAACACATGGCGGGTTCAATAAAGCGAAAATATAGTATGATGTTTAAACACTAGTAAGAATTTATTTAAAATAAACTATAACTACCATTTAATTATAAGATATTATTATCACCTTTTCCTCTTTGTTTAAATTATAATTAAGATTGTTTCAACCGAAATGATTTAATAATATGACCCGTGTGAAATATATTATCAAACTTAATTAAGACTTTTATTAATTTTATGTGAAATAAATACTTTTTAAGACCAACGACATCTTGAATAAATTTAGTTTATGTAATGAAGAGCAATCCTTTTATTACGTAAATACTAATTTCATTCCAGTAAAGCTATTCAGAGGTTTAAATGGGAACATTGTCGCTCCCTACACAGGCGAGATTCCTTGCAACTTCCCTTTGTAAGACAAACAAGTACGAACAAGCAATAATGATTCTTATTTCATAGACTTTAAGTCTATTTTAAGTTTCATATTTACATTTAAACCAGCTGACACAATCAGCTGTATTGCACGAGCAATTGGCTGACTCATACTATTTTTGTACGACGGATGAATTTAATCCTTATATGTATACAATAGAGTCCATTTTTAAATAACTGTTGACTTCCAATAGTCCTTAATGCGAGGGAATAAAGCTCAATGTAGTTAAACAACGGGACTTGCGATTTCTTATCATTAACGGTCACAGGAAACAGGGTTCGAAATTCGAATAACATTTGCAATTTTTTGTTTTTGTTAACAATGAGTATTAGGATGGAATCGAAAATTTGTGACGACATTTTTCAGTCTTGTATTTTACTTCTTTTATAATTCAGTGTGTGTATTGTGTATGAATTTATATTACGGGACCGCTTTATATTTGGTAATTAACAACAAATGTATATACATATTTGTAACATTTTTATAATACCTGCTTCTTATATTAAGGATTTGCAACCGTTGATCGATGGCGAAGCAATCTCACTCAAGTAATACCTACATTAATTCCATGAGATTATATTACACAACTGAGTTAATTAAATTTTGTGATACAATATATATTTCATCGTAAATACATGTAAATATAAACCTTACTCCACTGTTAAGTTTAAATTTTACAACAAATTCGAATTTATCCATATTCTTGGATTACTAAAATCAAATGACATATTTTAATTACATTCAACTTAGTGCGAGATATAAAATAACTGACAACGAAAAAAAATATTTATATACCAGGATTGTAACATTGTATTCATCTATTTTGAGATAATGTCAGTAAATTATTATGTAAGTAAAATCAATATATATTTTGATACTAAAACTAAAATGTAACTATCTATATAAGCCCACTTCATGATACATTTTGATCCATATCTTTTGAACTTCTGCTATGATTTCGATTATTCTTTGGTTTAAAGATAGATAAACCGATAAAAAAGCGATTGAATTCAACTTGAAGAATAGTTTTCGTTGTCGTCCTGCAACAGTGTGTGTGATGAAACATTTAATAGTCTGTATATAACAAACACATAGACAAATAAATAACAATATTACACGCACACACACACACACGAGATATGATGACCCCTTTTTTGAACTCGTTTAATAATATCCATACTATTTTTTCGTCACCGTATATAAATCAATAATAGCGATGTAAAGAAACAATTTATAAATTGATACAAAACTATATACTGTTTGTTATTTATAATATAGATTATCTATAACAGCTTTAAATAATAACTGTAAAAAGGACTTCACTGCTCTATATCTAGTAATACAGTATGATTTTAAAAACCATAGCTTATATTATATCTTAAATAACAACACGCTAATTTCTAGATCCACTCGTCAGATTTAGAGATATATTTTTGTGTTTGATTGAACAATTCCACAGAAAAGTTACGGATACGCTTTTACTGTTATAGAATAGAATATAGGAAGTTTGGTAAATTCTATATTTTAGATAATATACTATATAACGTACCCACCTCACTGGTTCATACATCTAGTAGGTTATAAATTATTTTGTGAGGTAATAGGTTTTTTATTTAAGATACTACTAATCTACTCGTACCTTCTCGTATTGATTTTATATAAATGAATATTTAAGAAAGATTTTTCTATTTTGTAGATAATTTGTTACTTTTAAAAAATCAGCTATATAAGATAACATAACGTTACAATGTTACTTAAATGTTCACCGATTTATTTTATATTACGATGTTAAATTCCACTTTTACAAAGTTTGGACGTGAATCAACAAAATAACATATATATATTGTTAGACGGCAACACTGACGCCCTTCTTGCCGAGTAGCAGCGCATATAAAAGAAGCAGACAACGTCAGCTCGTCCATTTTTGTCTTCAATCGTCCTTTTGTGAACATTGCTCTTCAGCCCATATTTTGTGTTGTAATTTAATTTAAATTTAATTCTAACTGTAATTTGTTCTACTTGTTATTAAAATTATTTTTTTATTCTTTTAAATGTTTTATTTCTAAGATCAGAAGTGGGATCTGAAGGCCTAACCGCACGAATATCCACTCTGGTTTTATAAATTGAAGGTAGTTTGTGAATTTGTGCTAGTCTCTACAATTAAGTTGGGCAGAAAAGCAATGCCTTCCGACGGCAAAGGTAAGGGGAGACGCCTTGCGCGGACTCCCTCACCTCCTAACAGGTTGGACGAGATTTTGAAGAGGCTTCAGGAGCTAGAAGAACGTACACGTGGCGACATGTTGCAACCCACTTCGAGGGCAAGCCGTGAGTCCTGCCACACCTTGGCCATGCCGAGCGTGCTGTTGCCAGCCACAGAACCTAACGGTGTTGGAACACCGCTGAAGTTTGCTGCCTCTCCGATGCCAGTGGAAAGTGATATCAAAAGCGTAGCTGAGCGCTTTCTCGACGCTGTGATGACATTGTCGGTGAGATCAAACCAATATTTTGTTTCTGATTTTGATCCGAACGTTCATGATGTCAACACGTGGTGTAGCGAACTTGATGAGGCTCAATCGCTTAATCGTTGGAAGACGGTGAATGCCTTGCTCGCGTATGTTGTTGTCTTAAGGGGGAAGCAGGAACGTGGCTTAGCGAGTGGACTAGTACCACGCGTACTTGGTCTAATTTTAAACTTGAATTAAAAACATTGTGCCCACAGTCTGTGGATATCGCAAAAACATTCTTTATGAGGTAATGTGCATCGATTCGGATAGGTATTCTACTTACGCTGAGTACGCTCGCAAATCTTTGTTGAAATTACGTATTGTTAAAGGGTTAAGCAGTGAATTAATAACGGCTATCATTATACGCGGTATTACCGACCCACAAACCCGTGCATCCGCGAAGAATGCTAAGTTAACTCCCGAAAGCATAGTGAATCATTTGTCAAGTTTTGTAAAGTGTGCAGGATCTAATTCTTATAGAAAATCTAGTGCTCGTAGTGTACCCAGTCATAACAGTAATAACTTTTTCAAACGTAAGTCTTATGATAGTTCTAAAATACGTTGTTATCAATGTAAGAAAGTAGGTCATAAAAGTATTTTTTGTCCAAAGCGGGCGAGATCAGACACACTGAGTAATAATGCTAATAATTTTGTAAATAATGCAGTTAGTTCTTCATCAAAGCTTCTCATTGAAAAATGCGGTTTTTGTAAAAAAATAGTTCATTCAGAAAATACCTGTTTCGCTAAAGAACGCGTTCGAAATAATAACACCGTCAACTTTTGTCGCGAAAATGAGGGTGAAGTGAAAAATGCCGATGTGATCACAGCCGCTATATCAAATATTCCTGTCGATGTCCTTATTGACAGTGGTTCGTGCGTTTCTTTGATTACTTCGGATTTGATTAAATACTTTTCATGTCAAGTAAAATCGGTTCACCAATTATTGAGCGGCTTAGGTGGAACGGAAGTGATAGCAAAATCCATGATCACCTTACCAATACAATTAAATGATATTACGTTAAAAGTTGATTTTTACGTTGTAAATAAAAGACACATAAATGTGACCGTAATTATTGGTACAGATGTCTTAAATAGAAAAGGCGTCGTTTACATTCGTACCGGCAAAATGGACAAGTCGATCGATATTGCTGTACTGTGTTAATATGGTTCGGATTGAAGTTAATAATAATGCAAATGAATGGCCGAACGTCTTGTGGAAATTAAAACTCGAGGCCCTTATAAAGTAACGAGTGTTTTACCTAATGATAGGTATAAACTAAGATTGCTAGCAGGTTCATACGGTAAGATCAGTCAAGGAGCCGCATGGTACATGGTGCTATGGCGGGGTGAATAGACTCCCGACACGTGTACTAGTTTTTTTGAAAGTGAGCTCTTATTGACTACTTTGCTGTTGTAGGCTGTTGCTTACATTTTTCAGACTCTATGTACCAAACAAACACTGAATGCACCTGTTGTGTGCCGTAGTTGAGTGTCGGCCCATGTAAATCCTTAGTGCACATGGTCTTGGGTGGCAAGGTCTGTGAACTGAACTATTGAGTTCAGTTCATGGTGATGGTATCGAGGGTGATGTCAGTGGGGCCCATGCTGACTATAGACCTCGTGTAAAGCCTGAAGTTGGTCTCGTGGATTGACCTGCTGTAACTGATGTAAATCCTGAGCGCGCATGGTATTTAGTGCAGGAATAGGACCCGAGTAAATCCAACTTGTGTTGTAGGAAGTCAATGTTTGTGACTTGTGCTTGTGAGTTTGTGTTGTTTGGTATATAAAGTCTCTGTTGAAGGAATTGACTCTTATTTCAGAACCTCCGTATAATACGATCGCTTTGAGTACGATCTTATGGGTGTATTTATTGTGGTTACAGGTTGCGATACAGATGAAGGATCCAGTAACGAAGACGATAGTGCTGATCCATCATTAAGAGCAGAGGAAGGCCGCGAGGACGCTGCCATGTCAGGAGAGACCGTGTTAGACGGCAACACTGACGCCCCTCTTGCCGAGTAGCAGCGCATATAAAAGAAGCAGACAACGTCAGCTCGTCCATTTTTGTCTTCAATCGTCCTTTTGTGAACATTGCTCTTCAGCCCATATTTTGTGTTGTAATTTAATTTAAATTTAATTCTAACTGTAATTTGTTCTACTTGTTATTAAAATTATTTTTTTATTCTTTTAAATGTTTTATTTCTAAGAATATAACAAGTCGCTTAATCTGTACTTTACTTTTAATCCTCAAATATATAGATACAGTCAACCCTCCTATAACGCGGTGAGTGCGTACCGCGTTATATGGAAACCGCGCTATAAGAAACTCGGATTTAACCGTACAAACCAGGCTAATTCGTAGCGCGTTCTATGGAAACCGTCTACCGTGTTGTATGGAAACCGCGCTGCAAGAGACTCAGAATAAGTACAAATCACATTATTCGTACCGCGTTATATGGAGACCAATAAATACAAAAGACAAGATAAATTATAAATTATTTTTATTGAATTGAAGAGTTCATATAAGGAAATGATGAAAAAATCTTTCAACACTCATCCTCACTGTCAGATATGAGTCGCCTAACTCGCCTTCTTTTAATGGGCAAAATGTCTTCCTCACTTGGTTGATCTTCACATTGGTTTTCGATTGTAGCTTTTTTTTCTAACTCCACTAAAATCTCTCTTTAGGGAGCTGAGCAATTTCTCAACTCTCTTTTAAACTTTGCGCTGCGCACCGTTGAATGATCAGTTTCAATGAAATGAAGTTCTAATTCTTTAGACAAATTTAGCCCTTTTTTCACATCTTGTAAATCGAGGTTTGGCACCCATTCGTTTTCCTTATTTTCGTTTACCAATGCATTTGAGGTGTGTGCATCAATTAATTCCATCAGTTCCTCCTCATCTAAAGTTTCTTCCCCGAGTACTAGTTCTCTTACATCCTGATGGTTTACTGCAAATTCTTCATCGTTTAAACGAGAAGCAATGTTTACTATTTCTGTAACTGGGAGTGAAATTGTAGAATCATCTTGTATTGCTTGAACCATTTGAGGTAAAAGAGGTTTCCAACACGCATTAAGCGTTGATGGTTTAATTTCCGCGCAATAGTTCACGCGACAATGTAGTCAAAAGATCACATATATATATCTTTCATGTTACAGTTTCTTTAGACACACACAGCATGGCACGCTGTCGATGCGAAACTATTTAGTTAATAGAAGTGGAAGATAGCGCATGAGGAGCCCCACCCGTGAACCACGCTGATATAAACATATCCAGTTAAAACCATTCATTGGGTGCACGGAAAGAACTGATGGGACGTTGTTGAACGGAAACCGCGCTATAAGAGTACCGCGTTATAGGAGGGCTGTCGCAATTTCAGCTCCGCGTTATATGGAAACCGCGTTCTGAGAGTACCGCGTTATAGGAGGGTTGACTGTATTTGATAGATAGCTGGATTAAGTTTTTTTCAATAGTTATAAGCCGGCTTAGCTGCCAAACGTAACATCGTACGCATGAATAAATCTATCTACACTGGATTGTAAATTTGAAAGGTTTTGTTTTTTTTTAATATTTTTAATGCTATAAATATTACAATTTTTGATATACTGCAGTTATTACATCTAAGATTCTAGTTGCACAGTTCCAACGGTTAGATCGATGGGAAGAACGGACGAGAATCTATATGTATACTTCTTTTAACTTATTAATGTATAATATCGATTATTGAGCAAAGATATATTTGATGTATGAGAACAAATAAGAATTTCAGTAAAGCATGGTTAAAAAAATACCAGAATTGATAACTACGACACTACCAGTTCTATGATGTTCTCAATACTACAAGGGCTCAAAAGAATCAAAATAATCGTTATTCTATAATAATTGTATAATTAATAATAATTATATAATTCAACGTCAATTTTGTTACAGCTTGATTCAATCACGTTGGAGTAGTGATTCTATTTGCTGTCATATATATATATATGTCATATGTTCATGATTAAATTCATTTATTGCAAATATGCTTTAAGTAAACTATGCTATTTTTGCTATCGACAAATTTAAGAAACACAAGATAGGACGTGTCTAATTAAAAAATATTCAAAACTCGTACGTTTTGTTCTATTTCTAAAAGATAAATATTTTTTAGTTTCGAACGCAATGTTTCACTTTTATCTAGTTTTAACATGTTTTATATACCATTTATACTAATCTAATTTCAACACTTACTTTGTGTGTGTACGTGTGTGTGTGTGTGTGTGTGTGTGTGTATATATATATGTATGTGTGTGTGTATATGTGTGTGTGTGTGTGTGTGTGTATATATGTGTGTGTATATATGTGTGTGTGTCTGTATGTATGTATATGTATGTGTATGTGTGTTTTACGTATATCGTAAATTAATTTTAACCCATTCAGTGTCTAATTTCATTTGATATTCCGTTTTGTATTTATATTTCATCAAGGTACGTGACGTCACCGCGCCGACATTGATTTTAAGGACGCTGACGTAAACATAGTTCAAGACGGGTATTTGATAATGTATCCATTTACAGTGAGGAGTCAGTTAACATAATATCTACCAATGAACATGAAATGTGCAAATTTACTATAAAAGGAAGTTACATAGAAGCGCTGATGAATATTAATTCTCCTATCTATATCTCATGTAAATTAAGAACCATTTCATACTTTATTTAAAAATACGTGTTTTAATTATGGACTTTAAAATACAACCGCGAATTTAAAATGTACATATAATTTGTAAAGTATGGGAAAGTAATCTTAGACAGATTCAATTATCAAATTACTTTAACTTATATGAATTATGGACGTCAGAGAATATAGATTGAATACATAAACAATTACTCCTAAATATAATAAATATTCTAAATACATAATAATATCAATCCTTATTTACTACTTTTTAAGGTCCAATTATAAGATATTAATGACTCAGCATTAAATAATCGCTATCTTTATTACTTTTACCATTATTATTAATATTTCTTTATGAATACTTAATATGTCCATGAGTCAACATTCAACTGTGTTCTTACTTACTAGCAGCCGCGTCTTCTCCGCTTTATAGATCGTAGAAAAATTGCATGTTTTTTACTTCGAAAATTACCGACATATATAAAATTTCATACCCTATTAGTTATTGATAAAGCAAACAACTATTTTATTGAGTGTTTTTATAATAAACTGACGGATAAATAAGCGGACTAGACCTAAACCAGTAAAAATGAAAAGTTTGTAAACTTAGCATTTGTCTTTGCGTATATATGCAGTCTATGCGTGCGTTAGATCAGCCAGTGGCAAGTTGTAAATACCCATTGATGATTCATTCTCGAGCCTTGCTTCTATATATATTTATATGTTACACGGAAATGCATTCATGTAAGAATGTTTAACGTCACAGATGGCTATTGTTTCACTGATATCACAAATATTTAAAATATAACTCTTACACATATATTTTAAGTATAGTTTTTAGTGTGGTGTTAAATTTATTGATAGTGTATAATTTGAAATTTTGAGAAAATTACGTCATGTCTGTTTAAAACTACAAGCGGTTTAAGCATTCATATTACGCCTACACTTTATAAAAGGTTCATCGCCGTTCAAACGTTCTCACATTATGCAAAGTAAAATCTTTTTATCCGTCACGCTGTTTTGAACACATTCATAAGCGTATCTGAAATATTTTGTAGAACATATATCATAAACAGCAAGGGTCTCAAAACAACACCCTATGGTACTCCTAAAATAAAATAAAGAGCACATTTAAAATAGATCGCACTCACGCTGCATATGTATATGCTGCTTGGGCATCTTGTAGTCGGGTGGGTAACATGCCTCGTAGAACTCGACGTCGGAGACCTGGCTTACTTCCGGCGTTGGAATAATGAGCCCAGTGCCTGATATCGCCCTCTGGAGGTGATGCTCCTGTGGTCAAGATAGGATCAAATTTAATCTTACAATATACGATTATTACACGTATAATTTGAGGTGAGTCGTATACGTATAACTTGACAATTAACAAAAAGTAATTTGTAGTCAAGAAACTGACAAATTCTAAAACGAGGTGACGAGTCTATACTAAGGATTTTTCTAATAGATTTAAGAAAGCTCTAGATCATACTTATGATACTGTACTATTACTCTTACACTCTGCTGTTGTTATCCGATAATCTTTTTTGGTATATTTTCTGGAAATATAATTGATTTGATATACCTAAACTATATTTAAGATATATTGTTTGTTTGAAAGGGAATTTATATTTCACGTGGTCACGAGCCAACTTCTTAGTAACAGTTAAATCCAGATAAGAACCTCTTTTCATGTAATAAAGTGAGTGCTTTGCTTTGCTTAATGGACTTATAATAAAGAATTTACGTTTGTTACAAGCTTTTAGAACGATTTACGAGCTAAAATAAAATTGAATTTTACGAAAACAAGGATATACTTAGAATATAAAATCATATGAATAAGTATCATAATTCATTACACTAGCTGTTCCCACAGCCATAAAAGCTACCATGATAAATTGAACCCAATTTACGTCCACTGCGGAGTAAGTACTAAACTAAGTTTTAACTTAGACTATAAATGGCGAATTACGAAACAAATCAATACTATATTTTATTTAAAAATCTAAGTTATCGATGTACATTCTAGGAACCAATACTAAGAAAAAAGAAGATAAAAATGTAATAATTCGAGTTAACATAATATAACAAAAGCTTTCCAGAAATAAGAGATTACCGTCTTCGAATAAAGCCTAATAGCTCAGTCCCTATAAAGACGATTATATATAGAACGGTAGATCAAACTCAAACATTTGTGTTATTTACGAGACTGGATCTAAATCTTTCGGCGTTAACTACTCTTATATTATATTCATGTAATATCACTTCGAGAGAAATATTTTCCATCTCTCCTAATATACGGCACAGTTACGTCACTATCGATATAATCTAACAACAAGTGACGTCATAGAAATATGTAATAGATCGTGATTGTGATGAAGTATGTTATTGATGTCGTAGAGAGATATATTAAATATTCCTCGTATAACGAATTGCTGGCATATATATTTAGTATGATTATAGTACTGGCAATATTATTATTTTACTGTTTAACATTTTAAAATATTTTTTTAAATATTATAAAAAAAAATGTGTTCATAAATCAAATGTTCCAGGAAGAACATAAAGGTACATACTCGTAATTCGTATGTATTATATATCTTTAATATGCAGGAGGTATTTAACTGATGGGGATGAAACGAAGCCATCATCATGAACGACGCAGAATATATATGTAATCATAAATCTCTCCAAGCCAAGCAGAGTCGTTTCTTACGCAAGGGTATAACATTATTATCAATTAATTTTGCTACTGTGCTTAAACTGTTCTAAGCTTAATGGCTGAAGGAGGGATAGAATAAATTTATTCATATATTTGTAAAAGATATTATAAATTAATTACCTTTAAAGTAATTTTAGATCAATTATCATTCTATATAAATATAGAAATAAACGAGCAGCAAGACCAAAATATGACCTTTAGGGGTCACCCCAAGAGACCGTGATATTTTTTTTGTTATCAGAATTATTTAAAATTTGTAGAAGATACCTGTCAATATATTTCTGAATAACATTTTGTTAGTATCAAATTAAGATTCGATTATTATATTTATATTTACCTGGAATCCTGTACCTGTATTCACGTAGAAATTAAATCGGGCACATTCCGATTTAATTTCTAGGTGAATACAGCTGGGTAAATATATATAATTATTAAAAAAATCTTCAACTACGTATATCAAAAACGAATCTTTTAAAGTTTTATTTTAATTATACCGGTCCAGTTTTCCTTATATTTAAATTTAAATTAATAATAATCGCTTTTCTGTTGTTGACTGGAGAAGCTAACGTATCTTTCGATGTATATATACATGAAAACACTATCGGCGAGGAAATTAATATATCTTTGTGGAATCTACTGTTTACTGGATTTAATACAAAAACGAATAATTAATTCAGACAATTAAAAACATCTACAAACTCGCATTTGACCAATTAATTAATTACTTAAGCTTCACTATTACAATTAGTAGTATAAGTAGCAAAAAGAAACGACATCAGCAATAAAAAATAAACATTCGTGCCTCGATTGTATTAAGGCACTAAAATTCCATACTAACTTTTATCAGTTTTTGAAATTCAGAGAATTGTAAAATTACAAATGAAAATCTACCCACGAGACTGTCTGTATTATTTCATTTCCATGTTGCATTAAAAAAATCACAATTATTTAATGTGTGTTTTATTCCCTAAGAATAAAGACGAATTTCGATTGTATAGAGTAAATACAGTATGAACTAAGATACTTTTAAAGTAAAATGAGCTTTACAAGCAAGAAATAAAGTTTGTTATTATTTATGTTATATGAAAGTCGATACGATTCCTGGGGAGCCAAGGATTGTACATATTTTAATTATAAATCAGGTTTTCTGTCGTTTTTATGTTTTACGCGTAGTTTTAAAGATGTTTACTACTCTCGACTAATTCAAGAAAATTGCTTTGTCATGTTACTGTGTGTCACAGCCTAGTAAATCCAGTTTTTATATTGTCATGGAATTCTTAAGATATAATGGAATATACGGAAATGTTTTCCTGATTTTCTGTCTATAGCTACGTTGTGATTATTTTAGTTATATATATATAAAATTATATGTCTAAGTCAATTTATATTTATTTTGACAAATTGAGTCTAACCGATAATTAACATTTTCTGTTAGATAACGATATATAAATACATTAAATGACATACAATAACAACACACACAACATATAAATTATTATGAATACCCTGACAGAAAGACCATTTATGTTTATACTCTCAAATTGTCAAGTATATATTAGTCAGATGTAAAACAGTTGCATAGTGGATTGTCGCAAGGCGTAGTGGACTAAAAAATAAAATATATACAGTTTATGAGATATACTGTTTGTACAAACACTCATAAACATTAAAACCTAATATGACGGTCAAACTTCGGCTACTAGACAACCAACCGTTACAATAGACGATGAACACTATAAAAAATATACATTTAATAAATATAGAATGTAAATTTTCACCGACTCACCCAATCTTGTTTTAATACAATTTTTAATTAATTAAAAAAACCGAGGCAATATTTATTTTAAATCTTCGACAAAGCGGACAAACATGAAAGAGATACATAATTGGAAACGGTCCTCGATTAATTATTGCAGAGGTGAGCTTATTTCACGGAGCAGCGAATTTCGAAGGGGCTCAATATTAATGGTAATAGGTTATTTGCATGCGCTGACCGTTTTGCATAATGTCATGTAGATTTAGATATTGTAATGGGTAAAATTATTTCAAAATAGAACCAAAGCAAAACAAATGCTCTTTCACCGGCTATTACGAAAAAAAATGAATATGAAAGTTTATTAAGCACTTTAAAGTAAATAAAACCTTTCATTTTTAATGTAGCTTACACTTACTAACAGAATAGAATAGAACAGAAGAATTACTTACAGAATAAATAAATGATTAAAAAATGAATGCGGATTTATCGAATTAGGAAAAAATGTGACGACATTATATTAAGGCTATGTAAATTAATAGGAAACATGCATAATATCTGTAATTGAGATCCATAATAATAAATTAATATTATGTGAGGAATACTTGGAAATAAAGTAGGTACTAAGATTTACGAGGAAAAATATTTTTTATAGTTTTGTAATTCTACTAAAACATTCCGAATACACAAAACTGCTTTATTTCCTTACTAACGTTAAGTAGAAATGGAGTTTATGAAAAATATAAAATGATGCAGGAAAAAAAATGAAGTTTCCAATAATTTTTATTTATATGAACCACCTTTCGTACTGTTTTTGTTATTTCATCGGCATGTGAAGAAATATTTAAATAGCAAATGTTAAACGAAGCTGAATGACACTAACCCTAAATTGATCTCAATTCCCAGTTGATTTATATTGAAGTTACAAATATTAAAGCAACACGTGATAATATCTAAAGAAGGAGACGAGATAATTTTAACATTACACAGGAAAATGTTATTAAATGATTTAAGCGCATTTAATTTGAATATTTTAACAATAAGACTAATCTTCAAATTATTTTAATGCACATACATATAGGTATATTTTTAATGTTATCTATATATCAAATCTATCAATAATTAATTTAATCTACCTTTAAATATGTAATAGATTATTATATTTAGATATAACATGCTTATAGAATTATTGTTTCATATATTATATACTTACATATAGTCATACGAAAGGCTATTATAAATAATATTATTTATATTACTGATTTAGGTTAATTGGAGAAGTACAAAGAACTAAAGTTTTAGTATCGTCAAATATTGACCAAACACCATCGCTCTTGTTTGTCGAGTTTGTTATGTATTTAAACGTTTAGTGTAGATATTAAAGCGTGTTAGAATTAGGGCTAGATTTATGGTTATTAGTTAAGATCTTAAAGTCTAATGTCATCAGCGTATTAGATAATTTTGGATAAATAATAGCATATGGAACTCAATTTCCTTATTTACAATTTCGGTTAGCTATAATAATAACAGTAACCTTGAAACAAAATAATATATAACATTTTAGGTAAACTACACTCTGCCATTCATCAGTTTATCTACAATGCAGAATATTGATGATATTATAGACGGCATATAAAATTTAAATTCGACTTCTCAAATTCGTTTCTCCTGTTATTTTTGTTTTATAAAAATACAATTTAAGTAAACAATTATTGCAAGTGAATCAACTGTTAAGTTCTACTGTTAACTCAAAACTAGTATTTGACGGTAGAATGAAAAAAATATATGCCAAATACTTCAGATATACAAAAATAAATAAACATAAAATCAATAATAGATGTATGTTATATAATCCTGTATTTATAATCCAGGTACCGGGGTGTTGGATAGTATAGTTGTACAGGTGTATCTTTCTTAATTAAGCTTGAAAATTTATTTCGAGTTTATTGGTGCATAAGCAAACTTTATTTATAATTATAAAGACGACATAAAATATTACTTGTTACGTTAAGATTTTATTTATGTTATTTTCAAATTAAAACTAAACTAAACAAATATACGACGTGTTTAATGATTTACCTTTCCAAATGACTGTCTGTACAAAAATATTTTTATATTTTAATTTGATCTCCAAATTGAAAACAAAAGACCAAAACATCCCACATAAATTTAATTAGGTTCAAAGAAAGAAAATTTAATTAAAACATTTGTGTAAATATCTGGTTGAAATACTGTGTGTTAAAAATAAATGTTATTCGTAAGTTAAGTTCAATTTCATAAAACGAGTAAGTCAATGTTTGTTTGTTTTTAACCCTCATACATTCCTAATTCAATAGTAATGAAACTTTGGAGAGTTCGTTCACATTAACAATTTTGGAATTAGAGTAACTTTTTTACAACAGGTGCTGTGCGAGATTAGAAATAGTTCTGCGACAGTTCTTTAATCGAGCATTCGGTTTGGTTGGCGGAATAAATACATTTCCTGCCCTATAATTACTACAGAAGATGAAAAAAAATCATCGATAAATATTCTATAAAAATCAAGCACTTCAATATTTATCGTTATTCTCTTTCCAGTTACAAGTTTGTATTAATTTAATTTAATGTACATGTTGTGGGAAAGTAATAGTGTAAAGTATGACAAAAAGTAGATACATATTTTAAAAATTAAACCGTATGTCCCTCTTATCGGTCAGCGCGATAAGACACTGGCGGTGTCCTTTAATATTTAAGCGCTTAACTACTTTTTATAGAATTATATAAAATTGTTTATTTCGTACCTAATCATGGTATTATCTCTACATATAATAAAATAGTAAAGATTCCAAGCGTGTATGTAAAATATTGCTTGAAAAATTGCAAAAAAAGCTTCCAGAATAGGAAATGCTCCAGATTCCATACTAAACCATATATATTATATTTTTAAAATCTATTTGTTTTACTAATATAAGAGAATTTAAATAAAACTAATAAACTTTTTGAAGAGACTAGTTGTTTTAAGATAAGATAAGATTATTAGTTTAAATGTATATATATTTCAGGCATACACATTTCTGTAATAATATTTGTAGAGCAAAAAAACAGGATAACCACTCAATAAATTTCTAACAAATTATATAATACCTACACATATTAAAAACGATAGATTCGGCGATGGTCATTGGCCCGAAACAGGCGCCAAGTTTTCGTAATTGCTCAAGGTCTGGGAACTTTACTGCGGCGCGAACTTTACACGTTGCGTCACGTCTAATTCTTAATACGAGAAGATGTTTTAAAAGAACGACTCGTTATGATGTTTCATACACGTTAAATTATATAATATACAAAGATATGTATCTTCTATTTTTATCCAAATAAAATGTCTTGTAAAAACTATCTCTACGAACGACGATCGGTATTTAAACATTTTATTCAGGGTTAGTTAGTCTTCAAAGTTTTACGATAGTGATGTTTAAAAAGGATATCCCAAAACAAAAAGGAATCACGTTATAAAATGACTTGAATAAATAACATTATAAGAAATTAAATAAGAAAGAAAAAATTAACGACAAAAAATACAATTTTAACTTTAGTAAGTTTTAATAACATTTAGTTAAATATTCTAACCCACGGGCCCCATCATTTCTGTGAGGTCTTTTAAATAATTCTATATGACATGTGAAGTTATACATAATGCTTGTATTACCAAAAAAACTTAAGCGACATTTAAGTTATTCGCATAGCAATAGCGTTTCGAATTCCTTAAATTCGGACGTTACGTAACAGGGTCATTGACAGGGGCCCCACTCAGCTTCGCGTAAGATTAGTGTGACTTAAAATTATCTTTTCTGCTTGCTTTTACATTTAAGGAAAAAAATCTTACAATTTCTAAGGTTACAGTTTATTATTATTAAAATAAAATTGAGTAATACTTATTATGTATTGATAAATGAAATCTAATAAGCTATTGATATTTGATACTTAGTGATATGTTTTTTTAATTAGATTTTCATTCATATTATGTTATCTAATAACTTATTATACATTTTTCATTTCATAAATGATATTAAACATCCAAATAGATCATAAAATACTTTCTTTCACTGTATGAAATATAAAATGAAATTAATCTATCTAGTTATTAAAGTAATTTATTAATTAAAGAACATGTCCTTAACATTATCAACGTTATTAGAGACAACGAACACGGGGTCTGCGAACATCTGAACCGTTACACCCCTCGTTGTATTCAAGTATATTATGTATTTTGATTACTTTTTATAATAAAGATTTTCGGGTATTTTTCATTGAAGACTGCAAGTAGTTTGGATGTTTGTTAACTTATATATTATGTAATATTTATGAATAGTGCGGGTACATGATGTACATATAATGTAAAAATAAATAAATTATACTGGATGTACTGTAATATTATCAAAAACAAACATAAAATTACATATTTGTCTAAACAGACTTTTTTTTTCAAATATAATGGAGAGGAGTAAACGATATATAAGTACTTTGTTTTGTTATTTTTTAACTAAATTTGTCTAATATCATACTTAAATTGTGATATGATCCGTCATGATAAAACTTATTTTTATGTATTTTTTTATTTAACATGTTAATATCAGGGTTAAAGAGGTCCATGAACTTACACCCACACAAACACAATTATTACCAATCAGCTGGGCGCATTCATTGTGAAGGAGGTAAATGACACAAAGTTAGCAATCATAGTTGTTATGTATCAAGTGTTTTTAAGAATCAATAAGCATATTGAATTAAATATAATATATAGGCAATACAAATAAATATATTCTTAAGGAAAACGGGTACTCAAGTACCTCTTATTAATAGCGGTTCATAATGAACCGCTATTAATAAGTGGCGTATAGATACAAAAACTGGATGTTTTATTAATTTTAAAAATATGTTTGTATGATTTTTCCACAGGTTGTCAGATGACCGCAGCAATAATCTCAGACGCAACAAGAACGTTGACATTTCAGAAACTTGAGTAACTTTGGTTTTATTTATAGCATAGGGGAAACATTAAACTTTAGATAAATTCTTTATTAAATTATTATTAATGTAACACAACATATTGTGTGACCTAATGACAGTTTAAAATTGAGGTAAATTTGAATTTCAAATAATTATTTAAAAGTTACAATATATAAATATGTAGACTAAGATTAGGTATCTTACCTTACCTTTTGTGAAATAATCGCACATATTTGTGTAATCTATAGTCAAAGTATTAAAAAGTACACCCACATCGTATTAAGTATTTAACGCAAGATATTCATTTTATCAATTTTAGATGTTATATAAGAAGTTATAGAAAAACGGGGAGAACCCGATAGCAACGCCACCTGGCCAGTGGATGATTTATCTTATTTATCTAAATAATCCAGTTATGAAATCACACATCAAATTCAAAAACATTGAATTCATTGAAATAGGTGTATAACCTAACGTTTTAAGAAAATTTCCGTTATAAATATACAGAAGTATTTTTAAATATATGTACTTGTTATTTATTTTTTTGTAGTTTAATGGGAATGCGAAGTCGACGAGGCGACGCGAAAGGTACCTACACTTAATGTGCTTGATTATATAACATATATACTTACATGTATTGAAGGTTTAAAAGGTTTTCAATACTAATTTATAAATAAAAAGAGGGATGCATATAATACTTTGTATATATTCATTAGTATTAATTATATTTATCGCCATTATCATATAAACATATGAAACCCAGAGGTCACGAGTTCGAATCTTGCATGTATAGAGATTTTTATCTTTGTATATCTATTTAAAATAAATATTTATAAAATATATGCACTTATCGCATTCGTATCGTTGGATCGTAATTATTTTTACCTGAATATGTAGTTAGGCTGAAGGCCGTTTCCACGGATGAAAAGATTACTTTTTTTATTCGTTTAAACATGACCTATAACCAAACGAATGGCCTACGATAGACAACTGGAAGGTTCATTTATTATAATATTAAGTTTTATTAAAAGATTTGAATGTATGAAAAGTATCAGCATTAGCCACATTACTCTTAGCAGAGCTCTAGCCATTGTCACTTATTATTTGAAAATTGTAATAATCTATATTGTTAAGTAAAATAAACATTTCTTTACAACTGTGGGCACACACTAGTTTTAAATGTGACATTGAAGGTGTGCAGTATTTTATATATTAATATCGAAATTCTTTTGGAATTCTACTTGACTTGATACCTCATGCCTCAAACTGCATCGGATAATAAACAAAACACCAAACGATTACAACTATTTGTCTAGACATCGACATTACACGCGAGTAGTAAAATTGTTATATACATACGTAGGTACTGCAATTGCATGCAACCAACCAAGCATAGCGGACGTCGCAGCTCACTACATAAGCTGTAATGGCCGGTTTTTAATGAAACTAAACAGACCATATATAATCAAAAGGCGAGAATGGTTTATTTTCAATTAAAGTTGTTTTTTTTTTCATATAACAATTAAACGATTGTTGTATGTTTTGATAACTTATTAAATCTAGGTTAATTAGTTGATCGGACCCTCTCAATTATTCTATGTACAAAAACCTCTTGGTCAGAATGCAAGTGCCTGCAAGCCAAGCCAAACAAATCCATATACTGCCGGGGCTTGCAGTGTATACGCGTGGATCTAGCTTAAGAATACTCGCCAGTGCTTGATAAAAGTACGAAACTTGACCAATATGAGTATGTAGAGCCAGAATTGGTTTTTATAAAAAATATCTGCAAGAATTACAAACTTGAAAGTTAAATAACTAACCATATAACTTTATTATTAATTTTTATAGGTAGCATCACTTCACTCTTCACATATGTGTGGTAACTTGTTTTTTCAGTAGACTGTTCCAAAAATATATATTTTGTTATGTGGTAAACAATAGATGGTATAGCCTAGATGTAGTCATTTGACTTTAGTTCGTACGGCCTGACTCCCCCGTGGTATTGCCACCCACAAAAGATTGGCTTAAGGACACGTTTACAGTTTTGACGAAAATCATCAATTTTTCGGTACATATGGCTACAAAATCAAACTAATAAAACCTATAGTAACAGCAGATGTAATGTTTATTTACTTTTAATTCATAAAAAAAAAACAAATATTAGTTTTTCAAATAAATAAAACGATTTTCCATCATTTCGTCACACATATTTCACTATTTCAGGCGTATTTTAGGTACATTTTTCTTATATAGGTAACCATATATTTGAGAATAAAAATACCTTGAGTAAGAAGATATACTTAACTTCAAATCCTATAAAAATATAATGATCAATACTTAACAAAATATTTTTAAAAATAATAATAAAAAAATTTTACGTCTTCATAGTTGACACGTGAATCTTAATTTACGGTTATAAGGTTTTTTATTTTACCTGCGTTTTTATTGGATTTTTTATTACAAATATTTCTAAAATTGAAACACCACCTCAGTCGGTCTAAGACCGTTATCGTGCGTGGTCCTGTATCTCTCTTAGGCAAAATTAAAATTACATGAACTAATTCCCCCATCCCCCTTCCATCACCGGACGTTCTGACCTAACCTGAGTTCTGAGAACCTAACTTGATACTTTACAGCTTACACAATATTCTATATTGCCGACTAGACAAATTATGAATCATTTATATATTATAATTGTGTAGTGTACCATAATAGAATATCCTAGACGAACAGAGTAAGGTGCTCCGAGTTTAGGCTTTTTTAATTTTGATAAGATCTTACCGTCGGACTTGATGGAGTGACCTTGAAGTATACTGATGGATGAATGCTATTGGATCTCCTAGGTGCACCGTGTTTAGATTTGTTTTTTTTGAACGAAAAACGTTTCCGTTTCCTACAAGAAAACGTAAACGAAAAACGTTTCCGTCTCCTACAAGAATACGTAAACGTAAAACGTATTCGTTTCGAGTAGGAATACGTAAACGAAAAATATATTTATATATTATTTTTCAGATATTTATTAACTTACACAAATTTCGTTCTTAAACGAAATCTTTTTCAAATCTATTATTTTAAGGGCCTACATTTTTTGACGTAATATATCCAGGCGAGGATGCAAAAATTATGTCGAGGGACGGGTTTAGAAATTTGAAATTTTATGTGAAGTAATTTATAAACACATACCAGCGGTGGTCGTACTTTTATCAAGTCTCAGGTCACTCCCTCAAGTCCGAAGTCCAACATATCAAAACAAGCCTAAACTCGAAGCACCTAGTCCAATCCGTCTAGGAGATCCAATAGCATCCATCAGTGTACCTTCAGGTTACTCCGTCAAGTCTGATGGAAAGATCTTATCAAAACTGTCAAAACAAGCTTAAACTCGACTAACCTAGCCTTTTTCGTCTAGGAGATCTAGTAGCAACCTTCAACGTTTGGACCTTCAAGTCACAAACAATACTAATATCATATAATAAAACAATATTTAACATTAAAAAAATGTAATAATTTATTTTATTAAAATTATAATATTTGAAAAACCAATAAATTCCAACTATCAAAATAGTTTAATGTAGCCATTATTTCGCGACTATACATGTATATGTGTGCGTAGTTAAGCTTTGTCAATGTAGTTATGTGATTTACTACCCATCTGTTTCGAAAATGCGTCCTTAAAGTAGCTACTATAGCTAGGTTTGTGTGACTGAGACTCTGTAGTTTAAACCCCACCTTCCCTTCATCCATCTTAATGTCTAAAGGAAGGAAAGGTATTTGCATATATATATATATATGTTTAGTAAAAGTTTTGTCCATTGTAAAGTAAAAAAATGTATTAAGTAATTAAAAATAAACAAATGTAGCCCTACATCGTAGACAGTTTAATACTCATTTGTCATGATCCACAGGGGATTTGTAATTAAGGTGGGCTTAAGTTATTGACATCGGTTTAATTTAACATATTATACGAAAATGGTGAAATGGATTCTATTAAAACAAATTTATTTTATGAATTGATTAATTTGAATATGTGTATACAAATAAATTATTGATAATTAAAACAGATAAATAATTACATAGAAGTCTAAAAAAGCTTCCAGCAGAACTAGAATCATAAAAATAGTGGAAAGGTACATTGTACATATTTATATATAAATACAATTTAATACGACGTGCTCTATGATAACATGTGACTATTTTAACAGTTATAACTTTTTATATCAAAAGCTGGGGTTATAATGTTTATAACACAACATTTTGTGTTGAAAACCCATTTGTCCTACATAAAAGATCTATGGAACTGTAAACGAATAATGAGTTCCGTTTACTTCCTAACATACTTTAATTTAGTTAAAGCAAGTAAGATAGTACAATTATCTTAATAGAGATCTGTACAAATTACTTTCGAATTATCACAACCTCACATCACTACGCATTGGATATATTATATATATGGTCAGTTGCACCTGACAGTGACTGTAAATAGAACGGATTCGATGATTTCTTGTGCATTTCAAAACAATAGTTAATTAATTCTTATATTGCATAGCTTACGAACACCATATTATATAATAATCGAAATCTACATCAGCCTCACGTATTGTTATAATCCAGCTTCCTATTCCAAACGTAAGATGCAATTATATATCAACACAAACGGCCGGTTTCTGGTCAGATGTTTCAAGTTAAAATTATTGAGAGTATTGTCAAGAGTTATTTATAATCGGCTGTCTATCACACCATCAACCAATCAAAAAGCTTTACGCGGGATTTGACAGCGGATATATTATTGTTTTATTAATCAACTTTCGATAACCGGGTGTAACTGATGTAAAGTTAAAAGAAATGTTGTTTGATTCTGATATATTCAAGAATTAAATCTATTGCTGAAGACAAATATAATAGTTGTTTTATTCTTATTTCATGTCCCTCATCAAACTGTGTCCTAGATTATGGAAATGAGCCGAATTAGTACATACATAATAGTTTCGGGTTATGTTTGCATCATAGCGCCAGTCAGATATAGTGTGGTTGTGATAGTAGACCTATTTCGGGACGGAATTTAGATTATGCCAACCGAACAATACACAACTCGTTCAAGATAGATTTACTTGCCTTGCTTAGAATATGAGTTAACATTACTATCAAGATTTATGTATCGAGCTATTATTAATTTATTAAATAAATAATAACATTGAAACGTTTTTTCTTGTTGAGTTAGTGTTTCCTTGATTAATATGCTAATAAGTTGCTTGATATAAGAAGGGATAAAAACAAAATGTTACCCCACCTCCACACTATTCGCGAAGTTGAACGATGTTAGACAAAAAATAAAGTGTAGAGAGGCACTTCGGCTTACCTCGGCAAATTTTACGTCACCTCGGGCGACTTCCAGAGTACAAAGTACCGAGGAAACTTGCGAGTAGTGTGCATTACACTTTCACACCAATAAGTAAGTAGTGGGAAACTTTTATAATAAAATGATACATTTTGAAAATAAATTATTTCGCCAAACAATTTTCTACAAAATAAAACTGTTTTGCAACAATAAAATACATTGTGACTTTAAATAATGTCTCAGAAAATGATTATAAAACACTTAATTGTAGACACAATATCACTTGTACCTATATTATATAAATAGACAAAGCAAGACGCCATGCGCCAAGAACAAGGAAAACTTCTATTAACTTGTCTAGTATTTCTCTAGCCTATATTAAGTTATAATTAGTTTTCGTAATGTATATCTAAGGACTATTTTTATCTTTGCGTATGGTGATTTTTTTATATAGTTATTAGCCCGCCCACCCACATTGGATAAGATTTAGTCCGTATCCTTTCTGCGAGGTTTCGAGGTGGGTGACTATAGTTGAAATTTTAACTTGTTGTAATCAGGGCTTTCTTCGGTGAGCCGCTGCTAGTCCATTTAGTAAATAAGTATATATTTATATATGTATGGACTATATATAGCGTAGAATAGGCCATCAGTTTCGTCATATGAATAAATTAAGTGCAGTTATCTTCAAGGACAAATACTTCAAAATTTTTATATGAAAATATACTCATAAATTAATACCATTAAATCTAAAGTGTTGCGACCCCACGTACATTCGTATGTACACCGCAGACATACGATTATTATACCCTTGTTGTAACGTTTACTATAATCTGGGGAATCGTAAAAAGCCGTCATATTTTTTTTAGCACAAACCATATTGTAGAAATTTTAAAGTGAAAGAATATCTTTTTTCTTCGTTTTTGACAGAACATACATCGTGAGACATTTTTACGATATGATTTTTTTTTCTATGCATTTGTATTAGGCAACCGGGCATTGTAAGTCACTTCTTCACTATAAGCCTATTTAATATATATTTTAAGTTAGCTTGACAGTTCTCAAGAATCTTCTTGCACACTTGCAGGACTTCCGTATTTGTATTAACATATGGCGTCCCAACACAGTCTGTCAAAATACGAACACTATCAAGAATAAATATCGAATCGAAGGCGACAGATGAACTAACATCGCTATTTTACATTGGACAGGCCTCGATTTAAAAACATCACATCGAAGTGATAAATGTGAATGGTAAAATATAGATCACATATATTTATTATTATTTATAAAGAAAGGATGACAGTTGTTAGGCACGGTTCTTCAAATCCAGTTACCATCAAACTACAGGTAAAAATAAAAAGTATTCTGATATGAAGCCCTATTGAATAGTATAAAGGCTGCATGCACTTAGCCGGTTTGGAGTGCAGTAGACCATTTTCAACGTTATTATATACAAATAAGATCTAATTCAGCTTACGCTTGCTTGCATTATCCATACAAAATCGATTTTCAATACTTGGTACACAAGTTTTCTTAGAAAACCTTCCACAAACTGATTTATGTATATTTTTGTAATTATGATAATTGTACTATAATAATATACAATTTAAGTAGTTAACAAAGTTAGACATACAAATAACACTCTTTTTGTCTATTATAGATAACTGTAATAGATCATTTTCCGTCTCAAAACACAATATCTAAAAGTCAATCAATTTTATTAACGCTATGCAATATAAAGTTTATTTCGTTGTTTAATAGTGCATTTATCATAACAAATATTTATTGCATTTTAAAAAAGACATATGTGTATGATGTTTGAAAGATATTGTACAATTAACGCTTTTTATTTATCGATTGCAATAAAATATATTTTGCATTTAATATAGTTTAACATTGAGCAATTGAACGTATGGGCTAAAGGGTATTTTTCGTCGAAGGGTCTTTATAGTACGTTAAACGATACAGAGTTTTAATTTTCAACAAAGCCTCGTGTTATTTCAGCCAACCCAGATGGTTGGAAAGACTTTTTTAATACTATTTTATCACCCCCAGCTGTAACTCCCTTGCAGTATAAGCCAACCTTTTTCGTTTTAAATTCTGTATTGGATTTTGAAACTTGGTTATCCTCATAAAAATAACAACATGTCCGGAACAGTTTTTAGTAAAGTTTTGAACAATTAATTATAATTTAGTAAAGTAACAATGCATAAAAGAGATTATAATTGAATTACTATGTCATTATGTATGTTAAATTTATCTAGTGTAAGAGTTTATAATATATCGAAACTTGAAAGACTCGACAGTCGACACAAGTGCCGACTATATCCGGCAGCCTTATCGACTCGGTGTGTCTCACCGCGCCACTGGCCACGTGATTGTGAGTCATTGATAAATAATGATTCGCGTACGCTTGTGAGCAGTTTTGGCTTATCTCTACTATAATATGAATGTAATAAAAGCGTAACTATCTTAAATTTGCGGTTTTATTTATTATTCCATTAAACATTTTTTTTCTGCGTCGCACTTTATAATCATTTTGTTAGTATTTTTCTTTCAGGGACAAAATAGTATTTAAATATATGTACTATTGGGAAAATATTGGACATGTAATAGGAGGACAAAGTACATTTTATTGTAAGAATACATAAAAAGTTTTTTTTTGCTATAAAAGTACATTTCACGGTTTAAAATAATAGCTACATTTCTTAAACAAAAAATACATTATAATATTAATAAAACGATTTAATTTTATTAATAAAAAGCTTCAAATGAAAAGAGCGGATAAAAGACAGAGCTCGGTCCGATTGTTCCGTATTCAAAGAAATTTTAGTAAAAAAATACTAGACATTTTACACACTGCGAGCTGATTAGTTTTTCAAGTATGCAACAACAAAACAATCTATTTCTTACGGTGCCTCATACTTTTTATATAAAAATATATTAATTTTTACGCCCACTAGATCCAATTCGTAGCATATTATCTGATGATTTTCATTAATGTTTTCTGAAATCTTGTTAGTGTGGGAATTGTGTTAAATAGGTTTAATTTAATAATTTCAAGGACAGCCAAGTGCCAACGGAAGGTCAATGTACCCATTATAACGCCCCATTTACATCCTCCATAAAATAATATAACTTAATATAATATTTACGACTAAAATTTAAGCAAGAATTCGAAAAAAATCCCTTATGATATGAGACAAAGGGTGAACCCATTATTCTAAAAAACAACAACAGTTATTCTACTCGTCTATAGTGGTATCTTACTTACGACGCATTCAATATTTTCATATAAAATATGTATTTAAAGTATAGTTCTCAAATATATATATTTTTTTACAGAATAACAAACATAGTATTGTTTTATTATTCACATAAAATATTTGTATAGCGTCTTGCACTTGGTACGATATAAATGATGCTTCATAAATTTATTTTGTTTATAATTGTTTAGTTTGTTTGATATTATTAATTATAAGTAGTTATTAAAGCCAAAAGGTTATTTTATAAAAACACCAAAGCACTATATGGTATACACCTTAACGCAATAACCGTTGCTATTTATATTTGTTATGGATTACAGCATTGGATTCTCAATGTTAAAATATATATCTACATATAAATACATTCGATAATAGTTAAGAGCTATTTTTTGTTTTTTTTAATGTATTTATGAATACTTTTTATATGTATATATATAATTGTACCTGTTATACTACACTATTATGTATTATATATAAATAACATTACAATTAGGAGTTAAATTCATACCCACATTGATATTTACTGGCAAGGACCGTTCGTATTGCAATTCAGTTACCGTGCATAGAAATTAAATGAGATTTTGTCTGCATGCTTCTGACGTAATAATATTTAACAGACAGATAATTTGTTTAATTTCTCGAAATTTTACTGTGATTTTCTATTGTTACATTTTAACTGCTGACAAATAAAATAATAATTAATAACAACTAAAATCCGTTATTTATAAATATATGTTTCAGTCAAGGGATGTTTTATTACATAAAATTACTTAAAAATCTTATTGAATATAATATCGCTTGATTCACCTTGTAGATGAGTGATATTCTTAGCTTGTTGAATTTATACATATTACATACTAATAACAGGTGATTCAAGTGTTTTTAAATTCCTTACCTCGCCTTGAGTATAATACTGAATTAGATGCTTTTTTAAATTTCTCGTGTATAATAAATACGTCCATCTGAATTTGTTTTGTGAATAAAATATTATAATACAATAATATATACTATGATTAATTTTGCCCTTTTTTTAAAGAGTTGCAAATAAAATTGTCGCAAAAGGGAATCTTCAGGAGGGAAAACATCAACCGTCATATCCATCCCGGATTCTTTCACCGGTTTATTGCGAAGGAAAATATAAACACAAATTAATTTTATAATTAAATTATATTATATCATAAATAACAAAAAATATTTGGAGTCAACTTAATAAACACATGTAAAAACTTACATTTTTAAATGACACATTTATAATCAAAAGACCATTCAACGATTGGATGAAAAAACCCACATAACTGAATTATTCACAAAAAGCCACCCCTGTCTGTTTTAGAGTGAGCTACGAATAATATATATTCAGTTCCCCTACACTGTTTGCATCAACCCTTTCCCCTTCGACACCGCTACGTAATCTAATTATACACCCACACCCAGGTAGCGTCAAAACAGGTAGTACGATGTCTGTACAATGTACATTTTTTGGAATATTGTTTTGCAGTTAACTCCACTGACTTTGAAAGCGTCAGTTGTGAGATCCGTCTTTGAGTAAAGGGGATCTAAAGGGTTTGCGACTACGGACTTAAATACGCTGGGTACTTTTTAAGGCCGAATCCTGTGTGGTTAGACTTACGCTTAGGGAAAGAATGTTTGGAGAAAATTAAATATATAGAGAAATATTTATTACTTAACAAGTTTTTAGAAATGTGCATACAGTCAAAAAATATCTTAGAAAGATGTAGAAGCAAATAAGCCTGCCGCTATTGGCGAGAGTTATAAGCACTTACCTAGAAATAGTTTTATATATATGTATAGTCGCACTACTAACTTGCAGCTTCTTACGTAGCACACCTTATTATATGAAATCGTTAACTAAACATACATTACACGCTAGCCCTTCATCGCTAATAAATAATAATAATACTAAAACTAGATAGATTTAGATTTCGTACCTCTGGCTTATTTCGTTTCAAAGCCTTTAAAACACTCGAAAAGCGATAAGGTTGTCCAAGCCCAAAAGGAAAACGGTGTGGTCGGTTAGGTAATTACTATTAAAATTAATAATCACATTCATCTTCCTATTATGAGAAGTAGCTAATATAAAAACAATAATTCATATAAACCTTATCGTTTTTATAATAACGTTCAAATTTATTGTTACGAGCTCCATTTACGAAATCATAAATTACTCTAGCAATCATATTTTAGTGCAACAAAGTCACTGTTTTCAATTTGTACATTTTATCCCTATAAATATTTGTTAATATATTGGTCCGTTTTACGATTTTAAATAACTCACTATCATAAAACTTCACATCCGTATATAAAACACTGGGTAACAATGAATACAGCTCAACAATAATCTTTATTTTTTTTTATTTATGGTTTCATTCATAATTATGCATGGAATATTTAACTTTCAACTTAATGTGATGTAGTTCTAAAACCGGTCATTGTTGTATTTTTATTATATACTTAATATAAATTGGAAACTAGCGTGTCACTTATTAAAACTTATATCGGCAGTTTTAAAAAATCTATAGAAACGAAGCCAAGAACTTTTCAGTTAGAACCATTAGATCTTATGGGGCCATATATGTTTTGTAAGTAAATGATAATATGTGCCCACAGTCGAATAAATAAACAATACCAACCTATAAGTTAAAAATTATTTTTTACGCAAGTCATTCAATGCTAATACTAATAACTTAATGTTTTTTTTAATAAATAATAACGTCGTTAATTATTGCAAAATAATCAATAAAACGTTTTTTTAATTGAATACAGAATACGTCAATTACAACCATTCTGTGAACTCACTTGTTATTGTGACGCAATTATTTTAATTTATACAAGTAGGTACTCGGTTAATAAGTCACCAACTGTCATTTTAGTGTTTTTCTCTTTCTTTCTCGTCCTAGGTAGGTTACCTATATCAAAACAAGAAAATAATGCATTTACGATTTATATGTAGATAGGTGCTTATTTATCTATATTATTATTATTATTATAAAGGTTCAAGAGATGCTATTTACCAAATAATAGTAAATATTTTATTTTAATTAATAATGTAATGTTAAAACTTTAATCCATTTACTGATATAAAGATAAATATAATCATAACAAATGTATTATTAGTAGTAATTCTATATTACTACATTAGTGTATGGTAAATTAAAACAATAACCTGAAAGTTACAATTGATTAAATTTACAAAATAAAACTGTTTTGTAACCTTTTAATATGTAAAATGTGTAAAAAGTGCTATTAAATATACCTCTTATAACCTGATAGAACAGTCGAAAGAGCACGATAGTAGCCGCGGTTACTGGGTTTCAGTTACAAGTAAACCTCACCACAAATACTAAATATGATCCATATAGGTTATAGAGCTTGGAAAATTTATGCGATACATATTGAAGAAACAGTTTAATATCGGAATATTATATTTTTTTTCTATTTAATTATTTTACTAAAGTAACTCAATATTGTGATGGTTATGAAACCGTTTCCATCCAAGAGAGCAATAATGATTGTCAATATTATTTGAGGGTCATTAATTGTTAAAATTGTTAACTGTATCAAATAAAAAATACTTTTAAAGTTTAGAAAATGTCTAGACCGTACATCGAACACAAATTTATAAGTGAGGTTGTCAGGGACGATGAGATTAGTTATTTTTTAAAACTAAGCATAAACAGGCATTCTAATTAATTTGAAACACTTAAATGTTAAATAAGTAATAAACTTACTTTGTGAATGAATACAAATATAGTCAGTAAATATAAAGAGATAAAAAAGTTCTCATGAAAGATCAGTTTTATAACTGTGAAAATCTAAACCCCTGGTAGACATTTTCCTCATTCAACGGTGTACAATGGTTTTGTTTCATTTTAAATGTGACTTATTACATGCCACACATAAAACCAAACAAAATTTTATCTTGGAGAACTTAAGGCCAAAGTGTCATCTTCAAATGCCACTATTCTTATCCAATATGTTTATTCTAGAAGAAAATAGTATCCATATGATCAATTACAACGTTTTTTTCGGATACAGGTTGCTATAATGTCACATAATGCCAAGATACTAATTAAATAAATTAAAATAATAAATTGATACTCTAGTACTAATATGATAAAAAAATATATTTTAAGGACTTTCAAAAATATTTTTATTGTTCATCAAGGTTTTGTCATAAATAAGGACCATGGTTTTACATAACTAAATAATTAAATTAACACATATCTTTAATTAAGTAAATATATAAAAAATAGTAAAAGTGCATTATATATTAATACACTAAAATAAAAAGTATGATTTTTATGTTTACTTTAACATTAATTAAAGAAATTAATTAGACACACAAACCCTTGACATTTTTGTTTATATTGTTTTTTGTAGTAAACAAAATAAAAAATATGTTAGCAACATATGATTACACCAGACAGAACTATATCAAATATATAAATACATTTCATATAATAAGCTACCCATAATAAAACAATAAAAATAATTATAATTTTTTCCCAAATTCTACAACCTTAGATACCTGAGGTAATCTAAGCATATGAAGTGTGAATTTAATAAGGTATTTTATTAATAGTAATTTATTGATACAAAAGTAATAGTAGTTTGTAATTGAATTATTAATAAGTGAGAATTGGATATTCTCACATGTTAATATTTATTCAATTATTAGTAAAACATAAGTCAAGCAGTCCATACCGGCGTTACGTGTTTGTTTGTAAACAAATAACATATGATAGTACCGGCTTTGACAATAATTTTCACAAGTCTGATATCTCTTACTAGATTATACTAAAAATTCAGCTCAAACAGTTGTAACATTACTGAGAAAGTATGATTTATGTGAGCTATAGGATCTCTAAGAAATTCCCATGTGATTGTATCGCGCCAAATTTTGACATATTTAAAAGGAAGCGTAGTAATATATTACACTACATAAAAAAATTACAGCTTCATAACAGTACATATATTCCTATAATCAACTATCCATATCTAGCAAATAATTCGCAATATATTATTTTAACATTTCTAATAAATATACCGCTTACCGCCCCTAGTGGTAAGAATACGAAACCGACACATAATGGCCGACACACAGTAGTTGTGATTACTTATTATCTAAATGCGCAAAATACTTACACTTTCCTCCTCTTTTTCCATACCAGAGGGCATTTGAGGTACAGCACGATTAATCGCTGAGTAGTCCGGTAAATCCGGGAGCTCCTCAGCGAGATATATAGGCATTGGTTTCGACGCATCCAGGGCCCTCGCCCTAAACGAGAGCTTCGACATTTTGTTGACAGAACAAAACACGCTAGCGTCGACACAAAAATGCACTTATAAAACACTTTATAGCTCCTCCAGGAGGTCCTAAAGGACTGTAAACTACACTTTGCACACTCTAGTTCGTTCCCATGGTTAATTTTAACACGCACTCAGTCACAATTAATGAAAAACAATAACGAAACTTTACATATTGAGCGTACTTCACAGAAAGCCATCATGGCGGCTTTCCGTTTGGCGGACGACCATGACCAACTTCCACCTAAGCGACGTGCGCGGGAAGGAAACACGCGGGACCAATTTCGACATTTTTAATTCTTATTTATTATTTTTTAATAATTAATGTAAAACTTTTCTGAATAAACACATAATTAATTATAATTTATTTATTTGGAATATGTTTGTAATACTTTATGGATTATTTTAAAACGGAGAAAATAAAAATAGGAAAATTACGTCGGACATAGATTGTCAAGTCATAGACAAAGACGTTCTAAAACATTTTAGGATGTTAATAGATACAACAAAAAATGTACACTCTTATAAATAAAGTTTATTTTTTAAGTCTGATAAATGTAAATATGACGAAAATTATAAATATGCAAATTGATTATTATGAGAAAAACTTTTTTCTTTACCATTAAGACGCCCTCTTCATACGTACGCACAGATTCAAATATTTTCAGAAAATTACATAAATTTAGTCTAGCTAATCTAAGTTCGGTTTGATAGTTTGTCAGATTGAAACATTTTTCGTAGTAAGCAACTTTCAATCAAAGTTTCATCAATGTTTGTTTGATTACGTTATCACGTAAAATTATCGTCTGTAAACATCCTATATACTATCCTATATAACAACATGTATCCTTAACAGACTAATGCAGATTTGAGGATTTTAAATATTACATGTGTGATACATGTATAAAAATTGTTAATTTTTTTTAAATTATCGATATGCATAAATTAAGTAAAAAAAAAAAGATTAACAGATAGAAATACTGAGTTCAAATAAATGTTTACTTATCGAAATAATATTAATTTTAAATTAAATCCTTGTTTGTATTATGGAAAATAGTTCTAATCCAGTGATAACAATTCAATTCAATTTATAAAAGTATGTAATTTGTCAATGTTTCCTTATTACCTTATGACATAAAATTATTGTCAGTAAACTGACTTTACAGACCGATTTTTTTATTGTCACCACACACACACATGACACATTTTGTCATTGTCGCAGTATTAAAACGTGCATAGGGACGTGCCTTGCATTGATTAAAACGTGCCTTGCAGCATAGGCGATATATACTTAGTCTGGCCATAAATACTGTTACCCACACTCAAAAATATTTTTTTTAACTGCAAATACCATTTATTACTTTTAGAGTATGTTAGTTCAGTACATAAATATAAAACAATTAAAAATATATAAAGCTTATTCAAAGTGGTCTCCATTGGTTGCAATACCGTCCTTTAAACGTTGAGGCCAGTTATCATTTGATGCACGCACTCTTTCCATGGGAAAATTCTTCACTGCCAATCCTATAGATTGTTCTAGGGGACTCCAAATTATCATTGCGTTTAGAGCAAGCTGTACTCTCTAAAATTGACCATAAATCATAATCCAGCGGATTAAGATCGGGACTAGACGACGGCCAGTCTTCAGCTCTAATGAAGTTCGAAACGTTAGCTTCCAACCAAGACTGCGTAGAACGAGCTTTATGTCCCGGCGCCGAGTCTTGCTGGAAGGACCATACTTGGTTATTGAACATGGTGATGTTAAGGGGCTTAACTACCTTCTCAAGAAAGATATCTTGATATACTAGTGCCGTTGTATTAATACCTTTTTCACAAAAAATATGGCTCAGTCACTCCTTCTTAGCTAACACCCCACCAAACCATCACTGAAGTCGGATAATGTTGCGTTGCGTTGCACTCTGTCGACTAATTGGCATAAATATGGTCTTTTTGTTTGTTAAAATGTTGCTCAATTGTAAAAATTTTCTCATCCGTAAACAAAATTTTTCTGTGACCTCCCTTTGCGTACCGCTACAGTAGTTGTTTCGATTTTACCACCCTATTCTTCTTTAAATTATCAGTTAAGAAATGACCAGTGCGTCTCTTATAGGGTGCAAGTCCTAAGTCATCTTTTAAAATACGCGACATGGTTCTAGGTGCTATCTTCATTTCCCGAGATAAAATCTTTTGCTTTCGGACAGGATTTCTTAGAATTCTTTCCCTTATTGCTTTGTCCACCTTTTTTCGTTCTAACACTACGTGGCCGGCCAGATTTTTTTCTGTCACAAACAGAGGAAGTCTAATTGTATCTATTAATAGCCCGGTACATAAACATTTTACTAATTTGGCTCCATACCTATTTTGTGTAATGCAATCACAGCGATTCGGTTCTTTTTAGCACCACACTCCGTTTTAATATCGCAAAATATTGTACAATGTATTGGCGCCAAAATGAAAAAACACAATGAACAATCGTATAAAATGACAGATTCGAAATTCAATTGTAATTTTTAAGTGTAACAGTATTTATAGCCAGACTAAGTATGTATATGAGAACTACACATACCAAGTCTATCCACGTCAAATAGACCATTTCTAACCTAACCAAAAATTGTATTTTTTTTTATATCTATAAATTCCTCGACGTTATTATAATTTATTTTATGGATAATTTTTAAATATTAACAATTGTAGTCAATAATTCGATAATATTACCAAAAAAAAAAAAACTATATTTCTTCAAAAAAGTTATTTTTTTTTCATATTTAAATAATTTTCATGTACTATTTATTATCGAAAGTAAAAAAATAGTGCCATAATTATATTTTTATAAGGGTATTTTGCTAATTGTTAAGATAATATTTTGCTGGTTAAAAAAAAGATTCAAAATAATTTGCAATCTTGAAAGTTCATAAGAAGTAATTCATTAAAACGATTTAAGGATTCAAAACTATTTGATATGATTTAATCCTTTCCAATGTTCCTTTTTAATCTGGGTAAATAAGCTTTTTTTGCGTACTTGAGGAGTGAACTCCAGTCGTGCGTCGAAGCTGACTCACAATTTTTTTTCTAATTAAATTCTACCACTTTTTGACTGCAGGAAGATATCTAACAAACAAGTTTCCAACGATACCCCTCACGCCCGTCTCAGATCGTCCCTAGGACGAAAAGACATTTTCTTTAAGAAAAAAAAGACATTTTCTTTAAGAAAAATTGTACAATTTCTTTTTTTTTATATTCTCAAAAGCTATATATATATATAAATGGCTAAATAAATGTGTATTTATTATGACTATAACTCTCTCTTAAATAATTTTATTTTTGTGGCTAATGTTTGAAATAATATTTCAACGAATTCGACACGATTTAAGCACGCTTGTTGGCTAAAAGCATTTTTCAACATCATTGACCACTGTTAATGATGGTGAAAAATGCTTTTTTATTTTATGACGTTTCATATGTCAATACATATGAAACGTCATAAAATTTAGGGGAACGGAAGAGAAGGCTAAAATGGTTGTGAATTTATAGTACTCTGTGGCTGTGAAATACATATAAACTAGGTAGAAATCTCAAAAATCTGCCGTCCCGTCTATTAATTAAAAAATATATATAGTTATGAACATTCCACGCCATGGTCCATGAATGGGATCATAGCGATTAGTGTTTGTAAATTTGTAAACTGTTAAAATACAATGAAAAGGTGTATAACACAGCGTCATTTTAATATTCGTGTCTAGCTTTTCATTTTTTCTGGTGTTTTAAAATTAATCTAGAAAACTAGACATAAATGTGAGTACACGTGTTGGTGAGCAAGTTTCAAACTATGATGCTTTGGATGTCGGATGATGAGGAATGTGAGATGATGAATAACATTAGAAGATCCGATGATTCATCATCATCTTTCGCATAAGAGGAGGTGTTGGAAGATAATTTTTGATTATTTAACTTGTTTACCTTTTTTGCATTCAAGTCTATTGAAACCAATCTCTAATGATTTGTATGGCTAGTCCTGTTCTTGCCGTAAAGTTATTGAATAGCAGTGCCATTTTTAATAATGATAAAGATTAGCTTCCAGTAAAGAGTTATGGACTAATTATAACTACAACATAATAAGACTTTGACTATCTGTTAATGCCTGAGTTGCAAGGTAATGCATACACATTTCATTATTTTCTATAAAATGTGTTATTAGACTCACAATCTCACTTTATTAATTTTTCATTAGTCTAGGGCAATTTATTTTGTTTATTTTGGATTATCTTAATTTTTTAGTAGTTTATTTTTTAAGACTGTAAAAGTTGGTTTCAACCTCGCTTACCTTTTGAGACAAAAGTATCAAAGATTGAATGATTCTGTTTCATTTTGCACCTCCAACCTAAAAAATACTACAGCAGGACCTCTTTAATCCGAACTCTGAAAATTAAGCCCCCATTCGGATTGGTGGAGCGTTCGGATTATAGGGGTATAGACGATAAGGGTATTTTTTGTGAATAAAACTACATAATAGGTACATACATAATACAATATTTGTATTCATCTATAAACGTTACATATTTTATTCAACATTTTTGAAGAAATCCAGTATTTTGGTTTGTAGTGTGGTGTTTAATGACAAATAAAAAGATTTGTCTCGTAATTTACGTAAAAGCATTTTTTCTGGCAAAGGAATATCCACTTGATCAGCCCATTCAAGACATGTATTTATGGCAGACATGGCGCTTGAATGGGAAACGCTTGCCACGGGTTTAGCGTGTGAAATCTCTTCATTTTCGCCATCACATTCCTGTGTTACTTGCCGTATAATTTCATCGTCAGTAAGAGGTTCAGTTTCATTTAGGTCATCATTGCTTAGTAAGAAGTTATTAATTTCAGCCTCAGAGTAGCCTCTATCAACGAAAAATGCTAAAGGAATGTCATCTTCGGATTCAAAGTCTTCGCCTGTATGTTCTTCGATGTGTGATTGAGGCCACAAGGGAGACCAAGATTTTTTTATTAGGTCCGGATTCAAGTGATGCCAGCTTTCAGCCAGTGAGAAAACAGCATCTTTCATGGTGGTCTTCTTAAGGACATCAGATACAGTACATTCAGATTCCAATTCGTGCTGAGCAAAAACTTGCAGTAAAAGTTTTTTCTTGTAATTCACCTTTATATTTTGGATAACGTTTTGATCCATTGGCTGGATAAAAGCTGTGCAATTAGGAGGCATATATAAAACTATAATTTCTTCATCAATGGATTGCAGGTCTTCATCAATCGGATGTGCTGGCGCGTTATCGAGAAGCAATAGCGCTTTCAGTGGCAGATTCTTTTTACTTAAGTATTTTTTTACTTCAGGGATAAAGTATGTTTTAAGCCACTCCAGAAATATAGATCTCGTCACCCATGCATTCTTTTGCCCCATGTACTGTACGGGTAGTTTTCGTACAGAAGCAAAAGCACGTGGTTTTTGTGCTTTGCCAATGACCAACAAAGGCAGTTTGTGCGTCCCAGAAGCATTCGCACAAGGCATAAATGTTATTCTTTCTTTGGAAATTTTAGAACCTGGGGCTGTACGTTCTAATTCAGAAGCCAGCGTTTTATCTGGTATTGTTTTCCAGTACAAGCCAGACTCATCCGCATTATAGATTTGGTCTGCACATAAATCTTTCTCCTTGATAATATCCATAAATTTAACCTGAAATGGTTTTACGGCGTCTTCGTTATTTGATAATTTCTCGCCGGTCATTTTTAATTGCCGTATACCGTGTCTCTTTTTAAATTTTTCCAACCAACCTTTACTAGCAGAAAACTCTCCGCGCCCAAGCCTTCCATGAAAGTATTTCGCCTTCTCCATTAAAATATCACCTGACAAGGGAACATTTTTTCGACGTTGTTCTATAAACCACGTAAATAATGCATCTTCGAGTTGTGGATTTTCGGGTGTTTTCAACGTCTTTCGAGCACCTGGACCCTTTTCAGTTTTCACAACATAAGATCGTATTTGTTCTTCCTTCTTTTTAATATCGAAAATGGTAGATTTGCCCACATTATATTTTTGAGCAAGAAAGCTAAAAGAAATACCTTCTTTAAGTTGATCCAAAATCTCGCATTTCTGGGAAATAGTCAGGGTAATGTGTTTCCTTTTCTTTGACATCGAAGCCATGATGCAAAAGCACAAATAACAGTCAAAATGCACGAGCGACACAATAGCTACACAAAATGGCATACGAATAACAAAATCAAATACGCGTAATACCTACTCGACGTTCGGAAAGTAACTGGCGGGCGAGAGCGAGACAGCGCGGGCTCGAGTCGGGGGTTCGGATTACAGAGGTGTTCGGACTAGAGGGGGTTCGGATTAAAGAGGTCCTGCTGTATTTAGATTTTTGGTTATACAATATTTTTAATAAATTCATTCTATTAATAATTTAAAAAATATGTAGTTAGCATAAGCCTTTTCTAGGACTGAAGAAACGAAAAAAGAACAAAAAAAATAGAAAGCTTTTACTAAAACTGTTAAAATGATTGGGATATTTTTTTTTTTTGTGAAAATTAATGGATTTTTTTGTAAAACCTTATTTTTTATAAATAAAAAATGGGACAATTAATGAAGTCATGACAATGATTTTAACATTAGCCAAACAGATCTCATCTGTTGTTTTATATCTTCTGTTGATTAGTAGAAAGTAGATAGGGCTTGATGTTGATAAGGGCAAAAACAGGCCCATTTTATTAATACAAACAATTTTCATTCTGAATGTTTTGGTGAAATTCTGAAAAACTTGAAATAACTGCGTCTTCCAAATTAACAACATGACAAAGTTGGTCAAAGAAAAGAAAAATACTTTCTCTGTTGGTTTTTATGCCACCCTCAACTAGCTTAAGCTTCTATGAATAACTAAATAACTGGATTCACTTGTTAGTTGTGAGGTGCCACTTTCCAACTTTGGTCCAAAAATATTATGATTTCAGACAGGCATTAATTGCAAAAATTGCCTCAAGTCACCAGCAAATAAAACAACCAAACCACCAAGTAACGTTTGTTTACTCTGCAAGGCTTGTAGACAGCGATCAAAGGCTTAGATAGCACGTGTGACACAATCAGTTTGATCTGTTTCAACAGATGCCCACAGGCGCTGCTCTTACTGATGTTACAGTTTGGGGTAACTTTACCGATGGGTCTCTCATGTAGAGGTAGGCCTAACTTTCGCCACTCTGCCTCATCAATACTAACATATCGGCCGGCTCTAAATGTTTGCACTTATATCTCGGGTTAACGTTTACGTTCCCTTGCTGGTGGAAGGTAACCATAGCCTGGTCGTTACCTTTATTGATATATTTACAATCTATTTTATCGCCTGTACGGTATTACAAAACTACATTTATATAAGAGTTGAAAACTTTTGATTCGAATAACCCAGCTATTGTCCACTAATATTTCCTATTTTCCTAAACGGGTTTTTATAACCATCATGCGTGCGTCGGACTGTGCAAAGGATAACCTTTGTATTTTGTGTATCTTTTAAAAGTATCTTCGGATTTTGGTACACATTTCTCCCTTCATGAATGGCGAAAGCTTTTGATCGGTTTCCGGGTATGAACATATAGTTTCGTCAATAATTTGGTTCGGAGTAATTTTTCCATAATAACAACAGCAAAGAGTGCATATGAGGCAAACCACGTTATTGCCACACAAGTGACTACATGGAGCATTGCATATCACCAAATATGTTACCTTTTGTTAGGAGAGCTACTAACTTTTATTCCAAATAATTTGGCTGTTCAGTCATGTCTGTCCGTTGAATTTTCTCCAGCCAGAAGCTCTGGCGATTACTGTCCAGATGGAGTTTCATTTCAAGTCATTGTAATAAATAAATCAGGCCTTATACAATAAAAGTTAATTTTTATATTTAAACTTTCGTGAATCATGACTATTATATTTATATTTACCCGGCTGTATTCACGTAGAAAATTAAATCTGAATGTGCCCGTCTAGTTTCGAACCCGTTCGGGGTCCTTAATCATGAGCTCTGAGCGTGGCGGACTCGCGGCGAGAACTGCGTGCCTCAGCTCTCTGGGCCCGACGCGAGGGTGGCGGTGGCGGCGGGGGGGAAGATGTAGTGATGTCATCGGAGGGCTCCTGCAGGTCTTCGTCATTCGTCGTTGTCACCCGTTGTATACACACTGAACTCACTGTGTCACTATTAAAATCTTCTGAATAGAACTTGCTCTTCTAGTAGTTCTATTCAGAAGATTTTAATAGTGACACAGAACTTGCTCTTCTAGTAGTTCTATTCAGAAGATTTTAATAGTGACACAGTGAGTTCAGTGTGTATACAACGGGTGACAACGACGAATGACGAAGACCTGCAGGAGCCCTCCGATGACATCACTACATCTTCCCCCCCGCCGCCACCGCCACCCTCGCGTCGGGCCCAGAGAGCTGAGGCACGCAGTTCTCGCCGCGAGTCCGCCACGCTCAGAGCTCATGATTAAGGACCCCGAACGGGTTCGAAACTAGTCGGGCACATTCCGATTTAATTTTCTACGTGAATACAGCCGGGTAAATATAAATATAATAAAAGTTAAGTCTACAATCACAAACTAGTATCAATTACCTTCATTTGTACTCAATATTAGTATATTTCAATTTAACAAATATAGCAAAAACTTCAAAATTAAATAAACTTCAATTACTATAGGGGAGAGCAGGTAGAATTGGTACAGTTTTTACTCTTAGCTGTATAACAGAAAAGATTTATGTTATTTCAAAATAACTTAAATGCTGTTTGTTACCCTATACATTTGGCTATTGTTATAGTAAAGTTTAGTGGGGATACACACTACTGTAATAAATCTATAGCAACAATTCTGGAAAATGGAAAACGTACGAAACTACTCCACACACGGGGTAGTTTCGTAGATAGAGAAAGGTGCATTCGTACATAGAGGGGAGCTTTTGTTCGCAATAAATAAAACGGCTTTTTATTTAAAATTATGCCTTTAGTGAGATCAAAATTAATATCAGTTGTAGTCTTAATGTAGGAATAATTAATAATACAGTCTTTAAAAACAACTTAATTAAATCTAAGTTATAAAATCAACATTTTACTCAACCATTCCCTAATGGTTGAGTAAAATGTTGATTTATATTTTTATTTGATTTATTTATATTTATATATGTTACCCTTAACATATAAAATACACTGTTCTTGCACATTATAGATAGATATATCTTTCTCAAACGTAATTATATCAGCAGTACTTGCTGTAAATGCAGATTTAGGCGGTGGCAAAACACAGACCACGTCTGATAAATAAACAGTTCCTTCATCTTTAATATTGGGAAATACAAATTTCGAGGAACCCGGCTTCTTTCTCATAAATGACCCTTTGTATTCAATAGGGCTATATTTTGTTATTACCTGTCCAATATATTGTAAAACATTCTTCTTTTTTTCGAATTTCACCAACAGAAAGCTTTCTTCTTTTTTGTCTTCGGTCATAACTTGAATTTCGTTCTCAACGTCAAATCCTTCTGATCTCTCATCGACGGAAGAACAAGAACTTTCTCTCAAACTTATGTCTCATTATCACTATCAGTATCTATAGTTTCCTTTTGTTTTTTTGGTTTAGTTACTTTATTTGTATCTGATAGCATAGCTATTGCACGTTTCATCACTATAGCTTTCTGTTTTCTCTCTTGTTCTTGTTTCTTCATCTCTTTGGCTTTTTCTATTTCTATCAGTCTATTCTTTTCGGGAGTATCTGTATATATCCGTGATTTTCCAGCTAGCTTTCCTCTTCTACAGATGATGTACTTGGCAATGCTGGTGACAATATCGATGATAGATCTTGACCAAGATTTGTTCCTTCAGGTGTAATTAGTTGCAATATTTCATCAGGGCCAAATGTAGAATCGGAACAGTAGACCTGCACGGCTTCAAATACTTCGTCATTGAATTTCAACTTATTAAATGGCCATATACCAGTCTTTTCAAAAGCATTTGAGATATTTTTGCTATTAAATGAATCAAAATAGGCAATTTTAGCCAGTTTTGGAATGTTATATATATTCAGGGTTTTTCCTGGGTGGTTCCATTGCCAGTCATTAAATGCTATTTTTAATTTAGCTTTAAAAGGTCCAAACACTCCCACATCTAAGGATTGGAGACGATGTGTAGTGTAGGGAGGGAATGACATATAAATAATACCGTTTTCATGAGCGTAGTTCACCGCGTCTATTGTTACGTGAGTTTCGTGATTGTCGACTAGGAGGAGTATAGGATTATACTTGGAGCAGCATGTTTTCTTTTAAATATGTTGTAGGACTTTCAAAAATATACTGGAATTTATCCAACCACTCTTAGTAGCCATTCCTAGGTTACCCTATGGAGCACTTTCTACGAAGTGATCCTTAAAACAAACCCTGGGAAAGATGAACAATGGTGGAACTGTGTTACCACTAGCTGAAATAATACCTCAAATGTAACAAGTTCTCCTCTTTCTGCAGAAACAAGTTGACCAATTTGTTTTAAGTTTTTTCAGCTAGTACCTTCGGCGTGCTCAATACTCATCAAAATTATAGTTCCGATCTGCAGGGAGTGTATATTTATGTAAAACCTTTTCTAAATTGTCGTAGAAAGCATTTACCGCCGTCTTGTTAAATCCATAAGATCGAGCTGCACTGGTATTTTCAGGTTTCCTCAGACTTAGATTTGCGTTTCGCCTTCGATAACTATCCAGCCAGTCTTATCCTGCCATTTTATTTTGATTCCAGCTAGATGGATAGCGCAGCTGATTCACTCTTGTAAATTCGTATGCCAGTTTCCGCACTTGTATAATTGTTAACCCATAATGCATCTTGGAACATTTAGCGATGTACTTATTTAATAAAGTCTATTCTTCTGTAGCGAACACTTGATTCGACGCGAACTTGGAAGTAAAATACGTGATGGAGTATAGTTACTTTCCTTTTCAGCTGTAGCCTTTTTGTAAAAGTCTGTTAAGCGACTTTGAAGAGTAGTTGGTTTGATACCGTATTTTTGTGCCGACTTCCTAATAGATAAACTCTTATCTAAAACTTCATTCATCGCAGACTTTACAGCCTCTTCGTTTACTTCTCCCGTTCTAGTTCTTTTTTTCACGTATATACGCGGCATGATTCTGAAATAGTAGAATTTATAATGATGAAAATATTTTTTATGTATATGAGGTACATTCGTACAGCACGAACCTACCCCGCTCATAACCGTATGAAAGCACCCCAACCAAAATATTCAACTAATAAATTTCAAATAAAAAAAATGGTTGCTGTTTTACAAAAATCAATGTTTGCATAATAATCTAAGACAAGTCTTTTCTTCTTGGGTGTGTACTAAGAAGAGGGTATGGGGTTGGGTTTTGGGTATTTGAGTACCTGTGTAGCTTTGTATGGTTAAGGACTGCACTCGTTTCTTGCTAGAGTAGATGCCGGAGAAGATCTCTTCTAAGGCATACGCCACGTCTAAGGGGTTCCGATGTGTACACAGTACCCAATTCCTGGCTGATGGACGTTACCAGGGTGGGACGACAATACCTCATCTCGAATAGATTATCTCTATCGATGTAAGGTAATTGGTTCACGTCACCGACGAAGAGAATTTCGCTAGCGCCGGACAGCCGCGTAGCCATTACTATGGCTCCGAAATGGTTCATGAGAGCCTCGTCCACCACCAAGCGATGATAGTTTTCTGACTCTCTGAATCCATTTACTAATACGGAGGCCATCGTACCTACTCGCTTTTTGGCTTCATCGCCTATGCGGTGAGAAAATTTTTCTCTCAGATCTTTGGCTGCCTCGGTGGTGGTGGTAATGATGACGTCCTTTTCCGCGTCGAAGTGCGATCTCCTAGCCTCATGTCTCTTCCTATAAGCAGTACTGCGGCCTCTGTTTCTGTCACCAGCTGTGGGTCGTGTATGACTTCTAACCGGCCATCGAAGACTATGACCGCTGCTTTTGTTGGTTTTTCTTTATTGAGGGTGCATTGGATGACTCTAGTACCGGGATATTCCTTTAGGATGCCTTTTCCTTCCACATATGGTTCTTGTACTAGGGCAATCGATACTCCTGTAACTTTGGCAGCTTGAAGTAGTTCCAGTGTTGCAACTTGGGAGCGTTGTAAGTTTGCTTGTATAAAACGCAAACCCGTGTCAACCATCTCTCTGGGACCAGATCTTTGAACCTTTTGGGAGCCTTTAGCAATATGAAATCTTAGATCTTGCTATTGTATCCCATTTTAAACGTTCACTGCACGCTTTACTGAAGGCATTGTGTGCGGAGTCCGTACCGTCGCTTTTATATAATTTGCAGTTTTTGCAAACCGGTGCTTCCCCTGCGATTCTATTAGAGTATTTTTCCCAGGAGTGTGCTTCTCCACAGTGGCTGCAGAGATTTTCCGCTTCCCGGCAGATCGCTCTTGTGTGCCCGAAGCCAAGACATCTCACGCACTGTACAAGAGGAGAATGGTCTTCTACTGGTCTTCTCTGGAGGCCTATGTATAACTTTCCTCAATAAAACACTTGTACAGTGCTGGAGATACCTCGATCACCGGATGACACCCGTGGGGGTTTCGAGCCCTCTTATGGTAACGTATTTTTATTGTGTTCTCCTTCAGATCGATACCTTGTAGAAGGTGTTTGTTCTGCGCAAGTAGGTTTTCTATAAGTTCGGTATCTTTATGATAGGAGAGCACGTCCTTAACTATTACCAGCGGGTTACCCGGTTTTGCTACCACTGCCTTAAGGATTTTGTTCTTTTTTATTTGGTTTTGAACTAAGTTGAGATCCTATTTTGTCCCACAGCTCAATACTACCTTTTGGTTTCTTGCCTTTTTTACCCTATCCACTTAGGCTCCAGTGGTCCGTGTGTCGAGGGCATCCCTAATTTTTTCCACTAGGTTTTCCCCAGTTTGCATTGGGTCTGTGGACGATACTATAAGGGTATGGTTGGGTGTAATTTTAGGAGAAATTGAAGCTACCCTGGCATTTGTTGGTTTTGAAGCCGGGTCTTTTAGTTCCTTTTTATTTGTGTAACCCAGTTCATCCGCTAGGGTTTTCTGCTCTGATTGCTTGCGAAGCTTATTTTGTGTTCTTAACTCTGAAGACACCGCCTCTAGACTATCTTTAATTGGGAGGTGTTCTATGTTGATGTTGGTAGGTGTTAGTTTTTGGGATGACGTTTCAGGTTTTGATAACATATCTCCAATCAGCTCTTTTATTGCTCTTTTATATCGGTTATGAGATGGTTTTCATTTTCAGGAGATCTTATAGGGGCTAGAGTGCTCATTTTCACCAATGTTTCGTCCGATTTTTGGAGGATGTCACTGGTGGTCCTCTTGAGATCACATCGTAACTCGTCCAGTTGTTTGGATATGGAGTCAACGATATCTCGTAAAATTTTATGTTTTTTTCGAGTGGCTCGATGTTTGTACCTACTCCTGACTCGCCCAGATTGATGACTCTCGACTCCAGCGATGACATTGATTATACTAATGTTTTTGTTGCTTTTTCTATACATGCAACTCTCTTATAAGGCTCCTGGGTTTCATAACCTAACCAGTCTCTTACTGCCTTAGTTTGTGCGGCGTTTTCTTCGATGTTATTTCTAGCTTCCTTCAGTTCCATTAGCTAGTCCTTGTTTAGCTCTGCAACCCTTTTGTTTTGAGCTCGCTCTACCGCTAAAAGTTCTTGGGCGTTCCTCTTCCTTTCTTTTTCAAGGTTAAACTTGTGACGTGATCTGGAGTCAGAAAGAGCGAGGACCGTTTTGTATAGAGACTGTAGGCTTTCAAGTACGATAACTTTGCACTCCTTTTTCATCTTTCCCGCAATCTCTATAGCTTCTTTTCCGCGCAGAAGCATCTATTATATTGTTCGTCTTCTTAGAATATTGTCTTCCGATTTATATTAGATGCTAAGTCAGCAACGTTAGTTGGCTGACGGACAATGCTATGTGCTGTCTCAGCGGTTTGGGACGACGTAACTCCTCCCTTCTTAAGATTGAAGTTTTCCGGTACAGTAGGGGAACTTCGAATACACATTTTCGATATACATTTTGGTTTTTTGAAAATTAAAGCAAACACAATCACTACAACTATGATATAAAGTCCCATTGTCCATACACTGATATTTTTCACTATTTTATTGTTTTCAACATTTTCACTTATGTCAGTTTTCTTTAAAGTGTACTCTAGAAGTTTCAGATCAGTAAGGTCACTGCCTTTTATGTTGGTTGCTTTCAAACTAGGAGTTTCAGGTATATAAATTAAAGGTAAATTTACTAGTGGTAGCATAGAGTAAGTCTCATTCTCTAGGATGGTCTGTCTTTTCAGGGTCACAGATCCAATCTTTACATTACAAGGGTCATCAAGGGTTAGTAGGGGGAGGTCCCCTAGTGGCGGACACAAAAGTTTTTTTGTAAATAAAAAAATATTCTTAAAAATTAATATTTTTTTATTTATGAATTAACATACTTAACAAATTTTATAATCGTAATATGAAAACAAAAATGTAACTTCTCCATAAATTAAACACAAAAACATAAATTAAACTTCTGTGAAAAAAAACGCAGTTTCTGCAAGTGGCACCTTGTACCGGACGGACTTCACCTCGAACCCCTAGCACCGGACGGCTTAAAATATTTAACACCTATCACAAATATAACTCTCCGAATATTCCGGGATGTCAGCACAGGCTTCATGTGCCGATCCCTGGCAACTAGAACACTGTATCCAGTCTTCTTCTTGGTCTTTTTCCCCTTTATTGTCTATTGCCTTAACTCTTTTTCTTACATTTTTTACAGTGTTTTCTTTATTCTTAACAACTTTGGCTCGTTTTTCTTTATTTTCCTCCTTTTCTTTGGCTTTCGCATTTTTGGCTTGTTTACGATCCTCTCCCATAGCTGTCTTTAAGTTTTTTTTCAGTATTTTCTTTTCTTCTTTTATGTTCTTTTCATTCTCTTTTTCTTCGACCAAAGCTTTGTATGGAGATGACGTCAAAATTTTACTCTTTTCACACTTCCTTTTCCGAACGGCTGAGCGTTTTTTGGCAGCAAATGGCAATGGTGACAATTTATGCACAATCTGTGTTATATCTGGGTCATAGCTAGTTGATGGCTTGGGATTGCTGGTGTTAGTTACACTGTTAAAATCAGCAAGATTGCATTCTTCAGAGGCCAAACTCACTTGGGGCTCATTGATTAAATGTCTAGGGGGGTCAGCAGATTCTTTAGATGCTAAATCGTTGGATGGTTCTGTGTTGCAAGTCACAGAACTGGTTTCAGCTACATCTACATTAGACACAATACCTCTTTCGGTACAATCCACTGAGTTTGAGGCAGTTCCTGGTTCTTCTAGTGGAATGTTAGATATGTCAGCTGCCAAGTAATCAATTTCTGTGAATTAATGTCTATCAAATGGACAAATTCCTGTGCATTTGAACCCAGATGCCGCAATATCCATTCGAGCCACTTTTGTGAACGCTTCGTTGACCAGACCAGCAATGTCGTTATCGGTTATCCGAGACCCAGCATTTGCTCTCATCCACATGTCGCATCGTTGGTTATAGGCATCTTTAAATGGCTTCATGAATGTTCTATCAAGTGGTTGGAGTTTGTGGGTAGTATGCGGCGGCGAACTTATCAAATGGATATTGTTATCGCGACAAAAATGTATGACAGCCAGAGTTTTGTGGCTGCAGTGGCCATCCAAGAGAAGCAAAACAGGGCTCTCTTTTGTTGGGTGAGAGTGTTTTGCGAATGTCTGCAACCACTGTAGAAGAAATCACTATTTATCCACCCTTTTAGCTGAGCTACGCCTATACTTTCAGCCGTATCATAAGTCTGTCATTCATCCTTTGCCTTGGAAACACGAAAAATGGCGGTATAAAGTGGCCGTTAGCGCTCATACAAAACAACACTGTTATATTTTTGCCTCTCTCAGCAGAAGTGAGTTTCCCAACTTGACGGACAGCTTTTGGAGCAAGAACTTTTTCATGCTTGTGCACGCAGCTTACTCCAGTTTCATCACAGTTGTAAATGTGAGAGGGTGGGAATTGGTGCTGTGTCATCAGTTTCTCAAGATTGTCATAAAATAGATCCACTTGTGGTTTGTTAAATCCAACGGCCCGCATCATGCTTGTCGACTCTGGTGTTCTTAGTGATAAGTCTGGATGTCTGTCCATAAAATCGTAGTAGAAATGCTTTCCTGCAACTCCTTTCTCCTTGTTAAACCGATGAGGGATCTTCAAACTTTCAGCCAAATCAAACGCTAATTTTAGAAACTCTTTTTTCATCAATGGCAGACATCTATTAGACAAATCTTTTACGTGATTTACTAAAATTTGTTCGTACTCGGGTGGAAAAGTTTTTGTGAATCTGTCTATTTTTGCTTTCAAGGTCACTTCTTCTCCGCGATTTAAGGATGAGGTTCTATCATGTAGTGTACTTTTTGGGATGTTGTAGCGTGTCGAAGCTTCTCTCAAAGAGAGTTCTTTGGATAAAACTTTAGTAATCGCGATTACTAAATTATTTTCATCCCACTTTCCTTTTTTCTTCTTCTCTTCCATTTTTTCCTGACCGTTATGATGCCTGAAACACCGTAGACACAATTAGTATTATAATAAATGTCAATACTACCAAAATAAAACAAAACATCCACTGTCCGGCATTACGGGACTATTCGGTGTCCGGTACTAAGGGATAGGACATCGTTACAATTATTTTTTATACACTTAAACTATATCGAAAATGTACAAAAACTTTTATAAACTATACAATGTAAATGAATAAGATCTTAATTAAAATAAATCCAGCAAGCTTAACACAGAAACAAGCTCGTAATACTTACCCGAATCTTACGTGACGCAGTACGTTCCCTCCAAAATCTGCAAGCAACCGCTCCCGGTGTTGCTATGCTCGTCACTGGCGATGCACGTCTCGTGACTCGGCATCGGTACGTCCCCCCGCTCCCCTTTCACTTGTCCTTGAATCGCTCGCGTTATTGGTTGTCGAAATGGTACGAGTGTCCGGCACTAGGTGCCGTCCGGTGTTAAGGGACTTCCCCCTATTTAAGTTCCTTTAATCTTCTGTCGGGATATCTCGTCCGAATATGTTCTCGTAAGAAATTCTTCTTTTCTGGAGAATAGAGTCCATATATTAGATTGCAGAGGTTGCAGCACAATGTCTTCTGTGATGACAGGAACAGGAGTATATGATGACGTATTTTCAGTATAACTCATTAGTTCAGTTATACATGGATCATTGTTGAATTGAAGAACTTCACTCTCGTAGCACAGGAAACACGCCTTTTCGATCTTCTTGCAGGGATGAGCTAATAACCTAGTTTTCAACCCTTTTGCTACAAGGTAAGGATATTTAGGAACAAAAATTATAGCGGAGTCATGGGACAACACAGGTAAAGTCAGGTCATCTTCAATTATAGGTATTTCTAAAAGGTTAACTACCTTTTAGAAATACCTATAATTGAAGATGATTTTATTTCCTTTGAGATAAGCTTTAATTGAAATCGTTTTATTCTATTTTTACTAGATTATTTATTTATTATTATTATATATTCTTTATTGTACACCACAAAATTAAAAGTTACAAACATAAATACATATTAAAGGCACAACAGGCGGTCTTATCGCCTAAAGGCGATTTCTTCCAGACAACCTTAGGGTTAGTACGAGAGAAAAAAAAAAAAAAATTATTACAGGGACAGTATTTCTATGTATTTCATTAGATATTTGTGCCTTTACATGGGGTGGTTTATCTTTGCTTTTCCTTTTATTCGTGCTTTTCGCAAATATGGTATCTCCTGGCTTTATTCAAAATTCTGTTTCACCACCTCTTTTTTCAATATATTTTTCTTTAGTTTTAATCGTTTTTTCTGTTATATATTTATACAAGAACTTTGTTAGTTTTAAATGTTCTTTAATTAGTTGTTGCAAATAGTTGCTAGCTTCGGTGTGTCCGAATAGAACTTCAAAGGGTGTGAAACCAGTAGTTAAATGTATTGAATATAGGCCATTATAGTGTACGTCATTACGGAAGCAGCATCAGTTTATTTATGTTCATACTTAGCTATTCGATAAATTTCTAAAATTGTTGAATGGAATCTTTCTACAAGTCCCATGGATTTTGGATTATTTGCTGTTCCTATGTGAATTTCTATTTTATACATTGCTAAAAGTTCTTTAAATAAGGCGTTATTAAATTCTGTACCGGGGTCAGCGCTACGTTTAAGAGGTACACCGTAAAAAGAAAAGTATTTAATTAAGGCTCTTACTATTTCCGGTGTCGTTTTATTTGGTATTTCAAACGCTTGGCCAATTTTACTAAATGAATCGATTATCGTTAAATAATATTTTGATTCGATAGAAAATACATCAATGAAGATTTCTTGTAAAGGTTTGGTTTGAGTTTGGGTCAATTGCAATTTTGGTTTTATTGGATTTCTATCGTACTTCATTTTTTTACAAGTTTTACAAGAATTTATACTACTTGATATCGTTTCTTCCATATTATGCCAAAATAGTTTCTTTTCATATGTCCTAGAGTTTCTCTAATGCCTCTAAGACAAGTTTTTCGTTCATGATATTTTTGAACTATTTCTCGTTGATCAGTTTCATCCTCCATTAAACTTACGCGTTTTGTACATTCTCTAAATTGAACACATTCTTTCTTAAATAGAGATATAACTGTTTCTGTAAATTGCTTGCGATGTATTTCATCTTCAAAGTATATAAAATATTTAGATTTATTTTTAATATATTCTTTTAAAAATTGCTTAACTAAATCAGGTCTATTTGTAGGTAAATGAACTTCTAAAATACGTTGTTTAGGTGTAGATAAATATTTAACTGTTAGCCTATCTATAAAGTAAGTAAAAACTAAAATTCGGTTTGGTTTAGTCGATACTAAATTGCTTCTTGTAATATAGGAATACCTTCGGGTTCTGTATCTCGTGCTGAATGAATTGTATCAGTTTCAGACGCAGTTAAAGTAGAACTAGAGGGACATGGTATAGAATAAGGTGAACCATTTCTAGATGTAACTGAAAGGGTTTCTTCTGAGTCAGTTTCACGAATATTTATAGATTCTTCATTTTGAATTTTGAAAATAGACTTTTTTAACTTTTCTAATTCTTTCAATTGTTCTGTTACTTTTCTTATTTATTTGATAGGATCGTCGCCCTTATCTACATTTACTTGAGTCGATATATTTTCTTCATCAACTATTGCGTTTATGCATGATTCGTGATAATGCATCAGCATTACAATTACTTTTACCACTCTTATGTATTATTTCAAAATCCTATTCGGATAGTCTCAAACGCCAACGTGTTAATCTACTATTGCTATCTTTCAGTCAATTTAACCACGCAAGGGGTTTGTGATCTGTAATTATTTTTCTACCATAAAGATAGGGGCGGAAATATTTTACAGCCCACACTATAGCAAGAACTTCTTTTTCTGTAATACTGTAACGTGTTTCAGCACTAATTAAGGTGCGACTCGCATAAGCAATAGGCTTATCACTGCCAATCGGTCCTTGTGATAAAATAGCGCCTACAGCAAAGTCTGAAGCATCTGTAGTGAGGATGTAAGGTTTGCTGGGATCAGGATATTGGAGTATTGGAGCATTAATAAGGAGCTCTTTACATTTCTGAAATGATTCAAGGTATTTTTTATCAGTTACAGGCATAGTGTGTTTTTTTTTGTCGTGCTGTCATGGGTTGTGTTATTTTCGCAGTCTTTTATAAATCGTCGGTAGTAACCTATTAGTCCTAGAAAACTTTTAATTTCGGTCGTTGTCTGGAGTAAAGGTTAATTGATGATCGCTTTAATTTTATCGTTATTAAGTTCGTCACTCGTAATAGTGTGTCCAAGGTAAAGTACTTCTTTACGTAAAAATTCTGATTTATCTAATTGTACTTTTAAATTTGTCTGTCTAAGTCGGTCAAATACTTTTCTTAATTTAGATACGTGTTCTTGTAAACTAACTGAATAAACTATTATATCATCGAGGTAAACTAAACAGTGGATGCCTTGTAATCCTCTTAATACATTATTTATTGCTCTTTGAAAAGTTGCAGGTGCAGATTTAAGTCCAAAGGGCATACGTGTAAATTCAAAATGTCCTGCATTGGTACTAAATGCTGTCTTTTGTCTAACTTCTTTTTTAACGTCTATTTGATGGTAACCACTGGCTAAATCAAGAGTAGTGAAATAGCAGCTTCTTCCAAGTTTGTCAAACAAGTCTGTTATATTAGGTAAGGGGTATTTGTCATCTATAGTTATTTCATTAAGTTTTCTGTAGTCAATTACTAGTCGATATTTTCTTTCATTACTAGCGTCAATTTTCTTTGGAGCTAGGTGTACTCTAAGGAGAGTGGGATGGAACTACTATGTTATTTTCTATCATATTTTCTACTTGTTTATTAATCTCGTCATTATTTACTTGAGGTTGTCTGTAAGGTCTTATATACGTGGGATCTTCATTATGAGTTCTAATTTGGTGTTTTACTTCATTAACAAAAGTTAAGGGTAGTTTGTAACAATGAAAAATGTCCTTGTATTCTATTCAGAGTTGTTCTATAGCTTTTTTTTCTTCAGAGTTCATGTGATCTAATCTTAGTTTAGTCCAGTTTTCAGTCAGTATTTGGTCTATTTCTAAGTCATTGGTATTATCTAATTTATTAATATGACATTTGCTTGGATTATATTTAGTTACTATAAAAGGACTGGTAATGGTCAATGTTAGTTTTGTCTCAAGAGTATTTTGGATAATTGTAGTTGCGTATCCATCTTTACAATTTACTTAAGCGGCAGGCATTCTAACGCCGTCACAAAATTGTGTGTAATTTAAAATAGCATTAAAATAACGTAAATTTGTAGGTAATTTTACTCTCTGTTCACAGCGTCGGTCTAAATAAATAATGTTAGTAGGGTTGTATATTATAGGTATAGATGTGGTATTAGTATAAAGGATTTCGTTTTTCATATCTGTTTTTGTATCTAATTGTTTTAGTAAGTCACTTCCTACTAATCCATTGTATCGTCCGTCTACCTCATACATGTAAAATTTATGAGTTTCAGGATTATGAAAAGTTTGAAACGAAAGGAATAATTTTAACTTCATCATGTCTACTAGAAGAGTAAGTGCTGATAACTTCAAAGGGTTCATGATATTTAAAATTATTAAAATATTCATTAGCTTTTTTTAGACTTATAAATGATCTCGATCTTCCGGTATCTATCATGAGGTTAGCTTTAATTTCAGGAATATATATAGGGTCATTTAACCCTTTCAGACCTAAATTATTTTTTTGTGTCCATGAATCTAAAAAAAAATTGTAGCTAGAGTAGAATAAAAATACTAAGGAAAAATTTATGAAAAAAAACCTGGTTGTCAGATTTTTCAGAAAAAATAGTTTTTCTTTTTGTGTACAAATGTGCACATACGTCTTACGTAATGCTCAGACTACTGTTTAAGAGGTTTCATTGGAATTATAAAAAGTTTAATTTATCAATGTTTTTATTAGGAAATATAAAATTAACAAAACTTAAGTACAATTCTTATTATTATTAGCAAAAAAAGATTTCTTCTTTGGGATAGGCAACTAATTAGCACATGGGTAAATCAGTCATTCGACCCATTCAAAAAGCATGTTTCATAAGTTTACGTATGAAATGCTAAGAAACAGTTTTTATCTTTGGTAAGGCAAAGGTGAACTTTGCATTTTATACATTTAATCCTGGTTCTTCCCTTGCATCCGACCATTTTGCACCGTGTCCCAAGTCCCTCATCATGCGCAGGGAAATGCCCAACACCGTCTCTTGCTATATCCGCTACAGGGCGAACCTCTCCTCGTCTTCTGGGAATAATTTGCGGTATTGGGCTACTGCCACTGGGCCGTCCTCTTTTACCGATGATAATTTTATTCCTCAACACCAGACTTTCAGCCACCTAACGACGAAAGTGAAGCAACGTGAGTTGTTTATTCTTTGCTATGTTTAGCAACGCATTGTCAGTTTGGTATTCTCGGTACGCCTGAAATACAGCTAAATCAGAAGCATGAAATATCATCCGAAGAGTCCATTTTTTTGATTTTATGAAGGTTCTGTAGTAGCTCATGCATTGATCTAAAAGGTCAACTCCCCCCATTGCGTGATTGTATTTCCTGACCACTTCGGGACGTTCAACGTCAATAAATTTCTTGTCTTTCTTACACCACCTCTTGACTAAGTCTTTTTCACCAATACCAACAAAATTAGAAGCAAGATGGGTAATCTTATTATCCAGCCACTTGACCACAGTTACATATTCGTCAAAACTACTTACTTCTTGAGAAAATCCTCGAGGCTTTTTATTCATGTCTTTATCGCTTAGTAGCGATGGTTTGGAGAATCAATTTATACGAGCTGTGCATGCAGCCATAATGCCTTTTTGTTTCATAATTTGTAATATATGATATGAACGAGAAGTAGTTGTCAAAGTACAGTTCGTGGCCCTTGCTTTCTCCAATTCTCTTAGTGAGATGAAGGACAGTAGCTGCACCATATCCAATTTTTTTCGTCAAATTATTATTAAGTTCTGGACTAGAGCTTTGATAATGTAGAAAATCATAGGCTTGCCCTTGTTTACCACATAAAAAAAATATCTTCAGCCCCATGAACAAGGTTTACCTTTTATGTATTGTTTGGCAACATGTCGCCCAGTGAAAGGATGTGCTCCATGTGCTCCATGTGCTCATCAACACAACGTTCTTTTTCAAGCGGTAACTCTAAACATCGATTCCTAACAGCATCAAATATTGGTCGAACTTTGAAAAATGCATCTTTGCAACCAGCTGGTATTATTGTATTATCAACAAGGTCTAAAGTATTACGTAATTCAAAAAAGCGATCCCGTGCCATATTCTCTGAGAACAAGGGTATGCTAATTCCAGTTTCCCAGTACATTTTCAAGCAAGGGTAGCTAAATATACCAGTAGCTAAATGTAACCCAAATAAAATTTCTATTTCTTGTGTAGTAGTAGGTTTATACCTGGGTTTATTCGAATGTATTGCGTATATGTTAGTCATTTCAGCCATAATTTCAAATAATTGTTTTGGCACGTACTGAAAGTAATAATCAACTGGGGCTTCAACTGTAGGGTCAATTGATATTGGTGGAAACCAATCTGATGAGATTGTGTTTAGGAGTTCCCTATGCCTCCACCTAATGTTTTGTTTAGGCGTAATATTCTGAAGTATATTTTCATGAGAGGACTCTATTTCTGTTGTCGGTGGTACTTCGAGAACCACTTCATCGAAGGTGTCAGTAACTCCTGGATCATTCGTTCCAATCCACGATGAGCTGGGCCTTTCATCTTCGTCAGAGTCGGGTGGGAATACCTCTCGTTGGTTTTGATTGATGACATCTGCGCCAACTCGGACAGACTGCAACTCTCTTTCACATGTAAATCTAAACGGCTCTTCGTCATCAGACGACAGCTCCATATCGGAAAGAGTTCCAGCCAATATGGCTTCCAAGGCGTCCGGTGAAAACATATCGGTGTTTTTTTTTATCTGAAAATGTAAAAAAAAAAATATCTCTACATACAACATATATTTTATATAGCATCAACAACAACCACAATAATAATATAGTTACAAACATATTCAAAATAGATTTTGCAAATACAGCTAGAATACTTCAGCAATCGTAAATACATCGTTTAGGCCTGATGATACATTTGGGTACAAATATAAAAATTGTGATAATTGATACAAAACTAGAATAATAAACTCAAATTATATGTTACCTTACCTTAGGAATATAACACATCAATTCATATTTTTGCAGTGCGTATATTTAGCTATTTCCTACTTTTTAGACATAAAAATGACGAGCTTACCTACAGAGCTCCAACTTCGGTCAGCCACTGATCAAACCATGTCGAAAAAGTCACAAAGAATGCCAAGAGATGGCGTTAATAGTATACATTTTTGTAGTTTATAATGTGGACATATGAACACAAGCGTTCTCAATTGCACTTTTATCGAAATAAATACCAATTTTTTTTTTATATTTTATGTGTACATTTGTGTACGCCAGGTCTGAAAGGGTTAAGGGTGTTACAGTTAAGATGTATTATCTCGAGACATGGTAAGGGGTTTCCATATGAAAATTTTGGAAATGTTCAACGGATTTGTCTTAGTTAGTCATGTCATTAATTTCTTCGTGTACTGTCGGTTCATTATTGTCATAGTAGTAGTAGTTGACAGTCATTAAAGTCATAATATTCAGTTTCAGGTTCTGAATCTATTTGCTTAACTATGTGTTCATTTAGACGAAGACCTTGTGGTTTCATTGGTGGTGCAGTTCTCATATTAACATCCCTGCCATGTTTTGGTCGTTGGTAACCATAGGGTTGTTGTCCTTGATTAAATTGAGATCGAGGTCCAAATTGATTTTGGTTAAATTGGGGTCGATATCCTAGCTGATTTTAGTTTTACAAGGGCAATTTAATTTGTTTGCTAGGGCTTATACCGAAATTTTAATCTAGTCGGTTGCTGTGGATTTACTCTCTGAAATGGATGAGGCTTATATGTTTGTTGTTGAAGTTGAATTTTAGATTGGAAAGGATAATTATTTGTGATTAATTATAATATAAGTGTTGAAAAATGGTTTCATTATATTTTTCTCGAGATAGAGATAGGTTTGGAGATGTAGCTCCATTATTCGTTTGAGGGTGCTTCATCATTTTATTTCTAGAATTATATTGATGCATGAAATTACTTCCTCTAGTACGATGCTTAGAGCTTGCATGCATCTAGTAACATGCTTTTAATCGAACTATTCTTAATAAGTCTTCAGATAAATTATATAAGAATACATTCATTGCTAAATTATCATAAATTGTAATTTTACTTTTGCGTAAATTAATATCGTTTATTAAATTTACTTTAGCAATCAAAGTACTCTTAGTATGTTGAATCCTATTACAAAAATCTAGATAAGATTCGTTACTTTTAATTTTAATGTTTCTAATTCTATAGTGTGGTTCTTCTCAGACCAGGGCGCGTTTGGAAGGTCTTATTTCGATAAGTATGGTATCAAAATAGGCCCTCCTGACACCTCTATTTGACGTACACAAGTGATCACTGATAATGATGCAAAGTGGAAAAGATTTAAATAAATAAATAAATAATTACAGCTATGCATTCTTCAGAACGTGGATCACCGAAATGTTGTTCTAACGCAGATTTAAGGCTATTCCAAGTATTTAAATCTTGACGTTCACTTATTAAACTACCTGCTCGACCTGTTAATTTAGAAGTAGGAGAGACCAGCCTAAAACGGGTAGGCTAAGAGAGAAATGAAAAAAAAACAAATTTCTAATTTTAATTTGAACTAACGTTTTAATATTTTGTATTGCTTATCTAATATAGTATTTAACATGAATTTCAAAATTAGTATTTATTTATGTAATCACATAAATTTTAACAAAAAAACAAATTTCTAACAATTACCTGTTTTGCCCTTATGGGGAGCCTAAAACGGGTAGAGCGTTTGGGCAAAACGGGTAGTATCTTTGGGTAAGACGGGTAGGTACATCAATTGACCTTTTAACTTAATTATCTAAAAAAAACATAATTACTTAGTACCAAAAATATTTCTCATTTATAGTAATCAGTCTTTCACAATAATAATTATCAATAATCAACAATATTAAAAGGTCTTAACACCCAATAACTAATATTGACATGCATCGCAATAATAAGAGCCTATACCAGAATATGCAGTACAACTCTCATGAGCCCACATATGACAATCATCGCACCTGATCCAGTCTTCACAGTTTGGGTACACATACAACTCAGTACAAACCAAGCATGGATAGTCTTTATCTTTTTGAGGTTTTGGGTCGTGTACAGACTTTTTTTGTCTTCGTCCATTAATATGACTGGTAGATGCTTGTTCATTTTGTCTTTTTCCTTTTCCAGCTTTGAAATTTATCTTTGCTCTTTTTACATCTGATTTTGAAACTCTTTTCATTTCCTTTTCTCTTTGCTCATCTTTGATTGGCGTGCTCGTTAGTATTTCAGCTTTCTGTGTTTTGCGTTTTCGAGTGGAATTAGTTTGAACCATTTGAGGTACTGGCCTGATATCTAGTGGAGTTACGTGTTGTATTTCTGGGTCTTTAGCTATCTCGGCAATCAGTTCTATGTCCATAGAAGGTACTGGAGTTTTACAAGATGTAATTGGTTCTTCAGAAGCTAATAGTTCTTCAAAAGGGACTTGCTCTTGCTCGGTGTCTTCTCTTTCATTCAAAAGTGATGGGGACACAGTGCGTTTAGAATTATTTGTATTATCAGTAGGTTGTATTTCAATGGGATCACCAGTTCCTGTTTCAGTAAAACCGACGTCCTTAATAATCGTATCAGTCACATTGGTAGCTACGGGTCTATCGGTCAAAGTTGATGGAAGGTAATCAGAGTCATCAAATATGTTTCGGTCGGTTTATTTCTTTCACCAAACAATTTTGCAACATCATATTGTGACACAATGCGCCCAACATGTGATCGCTGAAAAAGCGAAATGCTCTGCTCAAAATACTTTTTTAGGGGCCCGTATACGCACGTATCAAGTGGCTGTAAACGGTGTGTCGTGTGTGGTGGAAAAGATACAAAAATTACATTATTCTTTGAGGCAAAATCCAAAACTTCTAAATATTTGTGCGATTCGTGGTTATCCAAAACCAACAGAATTTTCTTATCTGGAGTCGGCCTAGTCACATCCACAAAATGGCGTAACCATTCCAAAAATGTCGACCCATTGATCCATCCATTATCAGTGCAGCTGGCGACTGATCCAGGTGGAGCTCCATCTAAAAGCCTTGCTACCATTCTCTTACGACCAAAAATCAGAAAAGGGGGAACAAACGAGCCTGCTGCATTGCAGCAGCAAACTACGGTCGTGAGTTTACCACGTTCCACACTAGATATAACGCCGACTTGTTTTTTCCCCATTCTGCTAAGGAGTTTGGGAGGCTTGTTGCTATTGGTTTGAATCCCGGTTTCATCTACATTGTAAATACGTGTTGCATCTATATTATGTTTTACTACTTCTCCTTCTAGCAAATCAAAAAACCTCTGTACTTGAGGTTTGTTGAAACCTCTAGCACGGGCTATCGATGTTGGTTCAGGACTTCGAAGGCTTAAATCCGGATGTCTTTTTTTGAAACCATAGAACCAATCATCACCAGCAGCTTCTTTTTAAAAAGGGTGTTTTATATGGTTCTTTTCAGCATATTGATATGCGAGTGCTAAAAACTCTGTCTTGGTTAGTCCAAAAAATAAACTATCCATATGAAAAACGTATTCAAGTAGTTCCATTTCTTGATTTTCCGTAAACACAGTAGTGAACCTGCCAAGCCTTTTTTCAGGACATCCTTTCTTAATGTGGCGTTGTAAAGTGGATAAGTTTATACCATACTTCTTAGCTGCACCATGGACAGAACTTTTGGCAGCTTCTTCCATTGCCAGTTTCATCACACTTACGTCCCATGACGCATTGGATGTTTTTCTTTTGTATTTATTTACCATCTGTAATAAAAAACAATAGGTTAGTAATAAAGACAAAGTCCAACTATTCATATATCCGTACCAGGGCAAATCGGGTACATACCCGTTTTACCCATACCCACTTTGCCCAAAAGCCAATGTAAATTTTAAACGTCATAACCTCAAAACTAAACAACAGAATCGTAACAAGTTTACAGTTATAATAAAGTAGATTACATTCAAAACAACATCATCATCATTTAAAAAAAATGTTTAAAACCATATTCGACTAATCAAACCAAGAAAATCTTAATATTTTTTAGTGAAATGTGTTAAAAACTTTGTTTTCTCCTTACCTTGAAAGTGTTGGCGTCACAGGTGCGCGCGGACTGTCGGCGTTTGTTCGCCGGATGAGTCACGGTGTGGCACTCACACATTCTCACTATCACTGGAACGATACTTACTATTAAGCCTACCCGCTTTAGGCAGTATACCCGTTTTAGGCTGGTCTCCCCTAATAACGTGATACAAATATAGATGCTGAGCAGGATTGCCTTCTACTACACAAGTTAAAATTACATATTCGCACTTTCTAATGAAAAGAGAGCGCATTTTAAAGGGGCCCCTTAAACCTACACTTGGGTCGCAAGTCCCAGGGGCTGTTTGCGCTCCTCTCCCTGCAACGCGATGGGCCCGGCACCCGCACGGTGAATCCATGGAATGCTAAGAAGCTTCGTCTCATAATTTTTCATCACCATCAAATTTGGGAATGATATTACTACTATTAATCTCTACAGCGATACTACTAATCTCTACAGCGATTTTAACAATGTTTTCCATTCTTAATAATTAAATGTAATTTATAATCATTCTCAAATATATTTTATGTAGTAATTATTTAAAATATATTTAATATACTATTTAATTTATTTCTTATATATTTTCGTTCAATATAACTTTCAATTCAGTTATATATTTCAATTTAAATTCACTTTTATAAAGATATTTACTTTATTTTTTAAAACACTTAAAACAAACGTCAAAGAGATCTTTTAGAACCTTTTGAATTTTGAAAAGGACTCTACAATTAAATTGACACCTATAACTAGGGTTGTCTGGGTTACACTGTCAGGGTCGATAGGATAAATTCCAGCAGCTCTTTCGTGATTGGCGAGAATTAGTAGCACTGGGTTTTCTTTAGTAGGTTTGACAAAAGAAATAAAGTGCCACAAGTAATCAATAAATTTTGACCCATTGATCTAGAATTGCGGTGGGAGTACATCCGATACATGGGGTTCTTAGAGTATATAATAAAAGCATTTAAGTGGTTAAAAAGCTTCCTAAATACTTTTAAATACCATTTCAGGTTCCTCTTTCGTTCAATGAGGAACGCCCTCAGCTTTTGATCTTTTCGGCCCGCCAGTCTCCCCGAAACCATTTCGTTCCGGTGGTAGGTAGACATAACGGTAACCAGATTCACGTCCTTCCAGCCAGTAACGCTATGCCTACATACAGTGGTTCCTCTGGGAGCATGGTGAAGGGCACAATCTTTAACCCTTAATTTGGTAAAGTATAAACTGCTATAAAACCTGAATTTGTAATCAGAAATGTTATTTATACACATAAAACGACTATAGAAAAATTTGAATAAAAATCTGAAAAGCTTAGTTTTCCTGAAAACTCATGTATGCCATAGCATACACCGCCAATTACTCAAGAATACAAATCGTAAATACAGGCAGTCCTCGTACTTACGGCATGTTAGGTTCTCGAAATACGCGACGTAAAGCGAAACGACGTAAGTCGAGACATATTTTTTCATATGTTTACATGTAAAACTCAAGGGTTAGGTTCCACACGGACTCAAAATAAACGAAAAAATTGCATTTATAACAAAAGATATACATACTTTATTATCAAAAGTAAGTTCTTAAAATAATTATATATGTACGTATGGAATTGCTAGTTATTTTTGGTACATATTTTTGTGTTATTCATTTCAATAATAATAATAAAACTTTAATAATCAAAATATTGCATAATTGTGAAATAATAAATTAAATTTTTGGCTTAAAAAAACTATCAATTCTAGATTGCTTCGCTTCTTTCTTCTTGCTATCATACAGGTCTTGGTAACACTGATAGGCTGCAGAAATTTTGTTATTAACATTAAAACTCCTCTCAAAATTAGGATCATTTTCTTCAAAAATTTTCATGGCATTCTCCAAATTTGTAAAGGCTACGGAAAGTTTTTTTAGTGTCAGTTCTTTTTCAGAGTTACTAATAGAAGACGCTATTTCTTGTGACTCGATTGCTTCCTCTTGTACTTGTGCCTGCAATTCAATAAGATCTTCATCAGTCAGTTCTTGCGAATGTGAGCATAACAGATCATCAATATCATCAGCAGTAACTGCAATGTCAGGCAAACGGTTAGCCAAATGAACAATGTCAGTTGTGATCTCATCGATATTTGGTTGATCCGTAAATGAAGAACTTTCAGATGGCTTAAAAAAATGTGGGCATAACTTTTTCCAAACTCCTTTTAAATTGTTGGGTGTCACCTCATCCCATGAAGCAGCAATATTTTTTACGCATTGCAAGATATTATAACTTTTCCAAAAATCTCTCAGTTCCATGCCATCTTTTTCATTAGCCTTTACAGCCTGTGAAAAAGTTCTTCTGAGATAATAGGCCTTAAAAGACGCTATAACTCCTTGATCCATCGGCTGTAACAACGAAGTGGTGTTTGGAGGCAGGAACAAAACTTTGATTTGAGGATCGATATCGGCAATACGCACAGGATGGCCGGGAGCGTTGTCCAAAATAAGTAAAGCTTTATAAGCCAAATTATTGTTCAAACAGTACTGCTTCACTTCAGGTATAAAATGCTTAGTAAACCATTCTTCAAAAAGTATTGATGTAACCCATGCCTTTGGATTAGCCTTCCATATAACTGGAAGAGTACTCTTGACGTAATTTTTAAGAGCTCGAGGATTTTCAGACCTATAAACCAAAAGGGGTTTCAATTTAAAATCACCTTCAATATTCGAACCCAATAACAACGTCAAACGATCTTTAGCCGCTTTAAACCCAGGCATAGACTTTTCTTCCTGCGATATAAAAGTACGAGAAGGCATTTTTTTCCAAAATAAACCAGTTTCGTCCACGTTAAAAATTTGTTTAGGCGAATAGTCTTCACTTTCGATAATTTCCTTTAATATTCCAGGAAAACTCTGAGCAGCCACATGATCGGCACTAGCAGCTTCTCCTTGCACTCGAATGTTATGTAACGAATATCTCGCTTTAAAACGCATGAACCATCCGCGACTGGCAGAAAAAGATTTTGTTTCTTCACTATTATTCTCGCCGCGTTTATGTTGCAGTGTGTTGATGATACTCAGCGCTTTGGTTTGAATAATAGCCAAACTTAGAGGAACCCGTCGCTGAGTTTGATTTTGAATCCAAGTGTACAAGAGTTTTTCCATTTCACAAATTAAAGCATCCCTTTTTCGTATAATAGTGCTGTTTAAAGAGATAGAAGGTAGAGCTGTTAGGAGTTTTTCTTTATCTTTCAATATCGTTTGTACGGTCGTGCGTGATAAATTAAGTTCTCGTCCAATAGATGAAGTCGAACAACCGCGATCTTTGAGTTTTAAAATCTTCGATTTAACTTCCATTGTAATTGTCTTTCTTACTCTCTTCTTCACGTTACTATTACTGTCTTGTTTAGGTGGCATAGTTAGATTAAAATTCACTTAAATATGTATGTAAAAACAAAAACTGTCAAAGATGCAAAAAAAAACTAATGTATTACGTCTTGATTGTCCGTTGTTCCTGAATTAACTAAACAAAACGGCGGGGCGCAGTGTCGGCGAGCGGGGTAATCCCCGCACATGCCGCTGATTTTGTTTAGTTAGCGAGTGTGCGTTAGTGAGCAGGGATTACCCCGCTCGTCGACACTGCGCCCCGCCGGCCCCTCAGCATTGACTTCGCGACAAGTGAATTCCCCTATGCCGGAAGTCGAAACATTTGACGTATGCTTGAGGAACAGTGTCAAAACACTGTTCGACGTAACTTGAAACGACGTAAATCGAAACGACGTAAATCGAAACGACGTAAGTCGAGGACTGCCTGTATGTTATATGCAGGGGCATACATTGCCAACTATTATATTTATTATTTATTTTTATTAAAAAATACATAAAAATTACGTAGGCACATGGTAATCTAGTTGACAATACGGGAATTTTTGCCAGTTACGAAACAAGGCGGACTTGGCACTTCATACATTGTACGACTATAAGTTTTGGACACAATCGGCATCTTCCTTGTGTGGTCATTGTCATAAAATGACCAACGTTGTCAAATCGTGACGTTTCAACTGGACTGGCTTGTGGTTCTCTTTTTTTGGTGCCTTTGTTACTAACCTCAGAACGCTGGTATTTTTTTAGACCTTCGTACAATTCGAATCTAAAGTCCTCAAAGCAATTGACTTTGTCTTAGAATTTCTTCTGTGAAGGAGCCATGTGTTATTGATACAGATGTCAAGAAGTTGGGCAAATATGCCGATATACCATCTCCTTGTCTTGAAAGGTGTTCTATATAAGGAGATAAGCATATCGGCCAAGTCAACCCCTCCCATATGCTTGTTGTACTCCTTTACAATTTGCGGTCATTGAACGTCAACCTTCGTTTTGGAGTCCTTGCAGTATCTTTTTATTGTAGCTACTGGTTCAACGCCGACATAGGAACTTATCAAGGTCACTATCAGAATCTTGTACGTTGTTGTCAATAAAATGTAAAAAACGACGTATTTGTTGATAACTTTTTAGTGACATCAAATCAGCCACCAGTTTGTATCTATATCGCAAACTTCAATAATCTGTATAAGACGGCATGCCACACCCATAATGATATACACCCATAATGATCGCTAAAAAATCCCGTAATTCGTCTTCAGTCAAACCCAGAGCACGTCCAGTTTGAGATATTGCATACGTATTTGTTTGTTCGACAATATCTGTCAAAATGGCTGGGAAAAAAACTTGTAGAAATACTCCAGGGGAGTTAGGATTGTGATCCCGACAGGTTCCGATTCCTCTTCTATAGAATCCACATGTCGAAACACTGCTTTTTTCCAATTATAACTAAGAGTAAACTGTTTCATTCGCCTAGGTCGTTTAGCAACATGAACAGTGGGACGTTGTGATCTTGTTTTTCTGGAAATATGTGATGTGGAGGAGACATTCGTCGACATGCTAGGTGTTACCAAACCAGGGGGTGCATTAGGTGCAATTAGTGTAGCAGTTGCAGGAGTATCAGGGGTTGCAGGCGTTGCGGGAAATGAGGGAATATCACTCAGTACTGGTACTTGATTGCCAATTTGATTGCCAAGAAGATTTGACCAATTGATTGCCAAGAGCTACCAAAGACGATAGATTGGCATTTGGAGACATTGACGCAGATCCCAAATTTCTGAAACCAAGAATGTATATTGAACAGGTATTAACTCCGTTATCAATATCAGAAACATCAACCTGTGTGTAAATTTGCAAGTCATCCGCATACAGATGGTAAGAGCAATCAAGAGAAGAGGTAATAAGATTGATGAAGAAGTCAATGCTTTCAGCATCTGCTTGTAACGAAGATAGGTCAATCCTTACAAAATTGCGCAACCAAACTATTTCAGATTTGACTTTGGGTGGCTTAACTTTATAGGCGAGATAAATTAAGTCATGTCTAGAGAATCCAGGGGCAAGTAGCTGGCCATGTGTGATGACTGATTGATAGAGGAGGTTAACATTAAATCAAGGCATGTATCGTGGGTATTTATATTATGATGTGTAGGGGTTGAGGAAATAAGAGATAGATTGACTGAATTAAATAATTTGAGAATATTAGTTGTTTTAGTAGAGTTTTGTCTGCAGATATCAGTATTAAAATAACCCATTATTATGTGGTGTGTGTAATCAGAAAAGTGTGCAAAATGATTCTAGGACATTTTCAAGGCTAGAGAAATAATCAGTTGATGGAGGACAGTATAAAACTCCAAGCAAGACTTTGCACCCACCTAGAATGACCTCAAGTATAATGTACTCGCAGGTTGCAGCGTAGGGATTTGGTGATAAAGCAAGAATAGTATGAGAGATATCACTACGTAAATACACAGCAAAACCACCACCTCCCTTTCCAATGCGGTCATTCCTAATCATGACATACCCTGGTAAAGAGTAGGACACGGAGTTCATAGGTGGTTTGAGTCAGCCAGAGAAATGTGGATAGCGTGTACAGGAGAAGTATTTGAAAAAGTATCAAGGAGATCAGTGAAGTGTGAAGGAATGCTTTGAGCATTTAAATGACAAACATTAAAAGAGTTGTGTAGGGGGTTCAATGCAATGTTCAAAGAATCGGCAAGGGTATAGGGTTCACAAAACGAGTCGACACTAGACGGTGACAAAAGGCTTTCATAAGCCGAGTGGAACGAGTCGCTATTAGACATAATGGAATATGAGTATACAACTAAATATAATTGAAAACAAGAAGAGTAGCAATATAAAAAAATACAATAATATATTGTATACATACAATTTAGACTGCTCTGATTGCACGTCCCGCCGTATTGAGCAAGACTTAAAAAATAAAAATTTTTGTTTGCCCATACACTTAGAATAAAGACATGAGTCACACTGAGACCTTTTAAAACCTAATCATAACTGAATTAAATTTTAGATTCCAGTATTTTGGGGATTTCTTAAGACCATATATTTTTTTTTTTGTCGTGTAGACAGACTAGTAAACAACTGATTTTGCTCTTAAATTATTTTATTGTGATATCTTAGTTATTTTAATAGGAAAATTGCACTTTTATATTTATTTTAAATTGTTTATGGAGTGTATATAATAATTATTTATATATGCTTCTGAGTTTTCTATAAAAGTGCACCACACATACTTGCCTGTAACATAACCTCTCAGAAGAAAATATTTGTTATATTTTGATAGAAGAAAGTGATTAATAAGTTAATATGGCAACCATACAAGCTATTGCTGAGGCACAGAAGTCACTGAGTTTACAACTTATGACTAGAATGGCTGACTTGGAGAAACAGTTAAGTGGTAAAGCGGCAACTAGTGGAGATCCCATTGCTCATCTGGCTGAGGAATTTCATAGTTTTAAACAGCATGTTTGGGATATTCTTTCAATTCTCCAACGGCAAGTTGAAGAAATTATAAAAACTGTTGATATTGCTGAGACAAGACACCGCAATAAGTTTTTATTGTTATCCGGTGTGCCTGAAAAAGCTGGTGAGGTTATTTCTGACACTGTTATATCGATTTTTTGCGAGAAATTAAAGCTCAACAGCATAGTGCCCTCTTCTCTTAGTTCTTGTACTCGCCTGGGTAAAGTATTAGTTCCTAATAAATGTAGACCAATTTTGATTAAATTCCAAGACTTGCAAGCAAGGTCATCTGTTTGGAATCACAAATCTTCTTTGAAAGGCAATTCCTTTGTCTTAAGTGAGTATTTGACAAGGCACAGGCAGACCTTATTTATATCAGCTCGTAGACATTTTGGCATGAGGAATGTCTGGGCACACAATGGAACTATTGTTTCAAAGCTACCAACTGGCAAGTTGCAGAGGATTTTCAATCAAGATGACTTAGATGCTGTAAAGTTGGAATTTCCAAATTCTAGCTTAGATTCAGATAAGTCAGTTCAAAGTGCTCCAGTGTCGAGCTAGAAGAATGATTAATAGTAGGAAGAAGTAATGGATCATTCTTTATTCTTTTAGTTTTAGTTTGCTTTTATTGCTTATTTTATATTGTTTTATGATTTATTTTTATTTTATTTTTTTCTTTCTAACTAATAATGCTTCTAACTTCGTGTCTTGCTTTTTCCCATGTGATTCCACCACAAAATTATTTTAGTGATAACTTTAATCATATAATTTTTTGTGCCTTGTGCTATGAATAAAAACTGTTCAAGAGCAATAATAACTATAACTTTGATATGTTATATATATATTTTTTCAATAAATGCGGCATCAATTATTTGTTTTAATTGTGTAGTTTACAACTGAAATGTATTTTACATTATACTATCTTATTTTTATGCATGTCTAAAGTGACATTCGACAACTGTCACCTTTCTATAGGCTATAAAAACGTATCTTAGCGATTGTCCGACCGAGATACAATCACTGCGTTTACTGAGAAATTACAACAAACAATTATTCCTCCTTTCCGAAATTATTTGCGACTTCCGAAGAAGTTTTTTTTGAGGAAGACATTAATTTTGACCGAAATCTCAAACAATCTGGAGCAGCTTACAGAATTGAATTCCCACGTTACTTTTCAAGTGCTAGTGACAATAATATATCAATTAGCTCATATAACATTTATCAACAGATCTTTTCCATGTTGACGTCGATTTGTTTCCAGAAACATTCCAAGAGAATTGGAAATTAAAAATGATTCTGCTGCCAAATATGACTTTCAGAAAATGGACAAGCCTTAATTTTGGGTTAAATATCTTAAAATTTATCCCCGGCTAGCAGAAGAAACACTGAAACTGTTTCTACCTTTTTCGACAAGGTATATGTGTGAGAAAGTTTTTTCAGTAGTTGTTATAATAAAAAGCAAAAAGAAGCAGGCTGGATACTGCGGATGTGTTTGTTTGACGTTTATTGAGAGTTGTGCACTGTTTTCCGTTCCAATTACAATCAGGAATATTATAACCATGCAAGCTCATGCTTCTCACTAATTAGGAACCCCTGATCTAAAGGGTCAAAGTGGATGCAAAAGGATAATTTTCATGTTTATCTTGAGCATTTTAAAACTCATTTTAGACTATGATACTATAAAAGAGCTCTGTTGCTCCTTAATAATCATGCCTCGCATATAGCTCTAAAGATCTTTTAATTCTGCAGAGAAAATGCCAAATTTAATTATTTTTTTATTTTAGCTCACATTTCCCTAACTAGATCGTACTATTTTTGGGGCTCAAAAAAGCAATGCCGGAAAAGTCATGACCATTTATATCCCATCTATAGCTCTAAAGATCTTTTAATTCTGCAGAGAAAATGCCAAATTTAATTATGTATTTTTTTTTATTTTAACTCACATTTCCCTAACTAGATCGTACTATTTTTGGGGCTCAAAAAAGCAATGCCGGAAAAGTCATTACCATTTATATCCCATCTATAGCTAAGTCTGCATTTCATGTAGCACACTACAAGGACTATCAGTGGGAATTTGGTACAAGTGGAACATGGCCAGTTAACACATATTTAGGGAAGCTGATTTTCTGCCAAGTCAAGTCCCTGATGGCCCCAATCAAGAAGTAGAGCAATCCCTTTCAGAAATTGTGAACAATCTAGCTAGCTCAACCAACGTAAAATCAAGTCTGCTGCCCTCACTTATACTCCCGCCTAGAATGAAATAGCTTACATAGCTAATAGGAAGTCTGTTAAGAAGCGTGTATTCAGCATGGAAAGAAATCGATAAAAGCTAAGAAGACAAATAAGAAGAAGAGAACTAGTGATAGCGAAGATGAAACAGAAAATAATTGCTTGCCTTGAAGCCTATGAAGATAGCTGATCGAATGAGCAGTAGGTACAATGCCTATGCCAGAAAACAAAGACTAGGCACACGTAAACTGTACTGGAGACGAGCTGCATTACATTTGACATAATTGTTAATCAGATTAGATTAGGATTTTGGACCGATCATAATAATAATAAGATTGATCAAAGTGATACCATATTTAGTTATTTAAATATTTAATTACTTATTACTATGTTGTTTGTGAATGTTAAAATGTTATTTTAGTTGGTACTAATGTGTTTGAATTTTTGTTTTGCTATTAGAAGTTTAGATCGTAAGTTAGTTTAAGTATGTAGACAAACAAGTCTTCATTGTAATGAATATTTTCAAGGAATGAACCATATTTTAATATCAGTATTAATTTAGGTAACAACCATACAATAAAGAAACGTATAAATAAATAGTCACAAGCAAATGACCATCAACCTTGTCACGTAAATTGTATTCAGTGCTAAATACATGTGTTCGACCTATTATTTAGTAAAGCGTACAGAAATAAAATTGCCTTTTGTCTTTTGTCGGGGACCCACTGCTCTGTGACCGCCTGGACTCTTTGGCATTGCTAAGAGACGTGTCTTCTATCGCATTTACAATGGGGAGTGCTCCGAAGACTTTTTTTGATCTGATGCCCGCCGCCGAATTTCACCACCGCACTGCACGAGTGGCGATCCTCTACTGTGCGGTATTCAAGAACGTTTTTTCCACGTACCACAAAGATGTGAAATGGACTTCCTTCGGCCGTGTTCCCAGATCGATACGACACGGGTACCTTCAAGGCCGGCAACGCTCTTGTGAGTCCTCAGAGGTTGCAAGAGTTGAAGAAGAATGACTTAACACCTGTGATGCACGCTCGTTTGCCCTCCTTTACCATAATAAAAAAAAATAAAAAATCGGAGAAAGGGTGTTATCCTGTTGTAATTTGTCTCTTGAAATAATAATTGATTAAAACGACTTCGACCACTTTCGGCGTTATTCGGTAAATACACAAATATTGATAACAGTGCTGATAACTTCTGGTATGTTTCAATATCGGATAAAATAAACGCTATCTATACGTAACGTACATCTGAATAAAATTATTGTTTTGTTCTTAGCCTTTATTTCATACTAAATTACGCCAAATACAAAGAAATGTTGACACAAAATTAAAAAATATTAGAGCTCCCAAAACAAGGCTAGTCAGAATATTATGATTTTTATTTCATAAGTAATAAGGGTAACATTTCATTAAACAAATAGTTCTAGTAAAAAAAAATACATACAACGATATGTGTGATAAAGGCAAAAATATACAATTAATTTAAAATGATTCATTAAATAAATAGTATTGCCATTATATATATATATATATATATATATATATATTAAGAGATTACACTCTTTTATCTACATTCCTTATTCCAAATTTATAGTAAGTTTAAATAAAATGCCAATCATCTACATATTATTTAAAAAAAAAACATCTGTCTATCCAATAAATTGTTCATTTTATATAATATTCACAAGAATTTCTTCCAATTCACAAAAATAAATATGGAACATCAATTTGTTAATAAAAAAAAGGTGTATTTTTCTATAACAATGAAACATTAGATACATTCAGCTTCAGACCCCAATCACCAAGGAAATAATTTGACTAGGTATAAGAAAGTGGATTGTAAAAAAATATAATCAGTTTCTAAACACATTATGAACACATTATAAAATAAAATAAAATTAATATATTTAAATTTGACTATAAATAAAGTTTCAAAGAACTTAACTTTTCATTTAGGGGTTGTCTGTTTTCTTGTCACTGCCCATTTTTTATATATATATAAGGAATGAGAAACCACTAATTACTTAGTTACTAGAGTTTTTGTGGATGTGGCGTTTGAGTATTTTTTCATCAAGGTTCTAGTATTGTAACACCCTGTATATAACCTTTTATGATAAAAAATTTCGTTATATATTTAAAATCGTAAATAATATTTACTTAGTTTCATTTTTTTCAATCAAATGATATAAATTTATATATATATAAATACAAAATTTCTTTCGAGATCAAAGATGACGCCACATTCCTTAACAAAACATACATATGTATAATATGGCGATAAAATGTCTTTTAACTAACAAAGCAGTCTATATGAATATCACTTAATCAAGATATGGCGACTAAAAACTACCCTAAAATGCTACTTTCACGAAAAAATAAAAATACCTTAGAAAAATGGTCTATAAAGTTACTAACTACTGAGGGAAGCTTGTTCATCCATTTGTATTAAATGGATAATAATGGGAAAAAACTTCTTAAGGGTTATATTTTTTTACATAAAATTAAATTGTACAAATTAGGAAGCCATACATGAAAAAATTATATCATAATGATGTCTAACAACTCTAATTTATTTCCAAAATGATTTTCTACCAGCAGCTATGCAACTGTCCCAGCTATAGAAATATCTCGAAAGAATTTTACTTTTCCAGAGTATTAACAAATTAAAATTTATAAGAGTATTGAAGTTACCCTTACTTGAATAAAACAAAATTAACCAAATATTTAAAATAATAATTGACTTGTATTTTTTGTTAGTAATATTTTTAGATTTGATTATTAAAATGCAGAACCTCCCAACCAACATTATGCAGGTAGTTGTAATTTTTCGTGAAAAGTATGTATATTAAAATAATTACAACCATTGCACCTTTCCTACGATATGTTCAGCCTTAACCTATTTTTAGATGTGATACATAACTTTATTGTAATAATTCAAAACTGATATAAAACAGATATTTATTAATATTTTGTAATACCGAGATATATTAATACCTTTTTTTGCCGACTATACACAAATCAGAGGTACAATCGGTAAAAAAATACTTGACTTAAATCAATTCTGTTACTTTTTACGTTGATTAAATAATTTACCATTGGGAGTTAACATGGTGAATGAAATGTTTTCAATGCAAGTTTGGTCCAGCAAAAATCTCTACTACACCATTTCATTTCTTTTATTCTTTGTTGTTGTGTTGTCATGGCAACCTAACACACACAGTCACTGTACATCAAACTCTCACATTAACGAGGAAACCGTCTGTATTCAATAAATATCTAACTAGAAAAAAATAAAGTAGTTGGGGATTATTACCTAGACTGAAAAAGCGTTTTTGGATTATATTACAAGATGCCCATACCTCCAGATTTATTAAGAGTTAAACCTTAAATTTTCGGATAATCGGATTTAAAATTTTCAAGATTTTTCTTACTTTATTTTGATATGGTTAAATAGGGTACCGTATGGTCAAGGCTAACTACAAAAAAAAATTACGTAGTTAAATAAAATGATTTTTTATGTGACTATTTCAATTAAAAATCACAACACAGTAATTTATTTACGTATTTAAGTTGTCTACTTTAACACGATTATTGTATCTTAAATTAAATAACTTTCAGATATCAAATTATTTAAATATTTACAATCTCAGCTGCCAATAGTTATAATAACCTTTAATACTAGTCGTTTAAATCTTTAATAATATGTCGTCCCATTTCGAGTCTTGAATTCTAAAATTTTAAATAATAATTTGAAACGGTCACTTTAATTTGATTGATAGTTATATAATATTATTTCTTTGATAAAATCCATTACAGTTTTTGTGTGGAAATCGATTATTTAAAATCCTTATTTGACTAGACAATTTCAAGTATAATTGTGATGTTGACTATTTCAGAGTATATTCTTCTTTCATATAAATTCATAATTCAGTTTATATAGACAATTAATTCCTCAAATTTTATTTACTTCATTCACTAACAGACAAATATAAACGGCACAGTAGATTAATCGTGGGTTCGATTTCTGTTTGTGATGATTCTATTTGTATATATTGTAAATTAAATTTTGTTTTTTTTTTTCTAATCTTTACTTTTATTTGTAAAGTATATAAACGCTGTATTGTTTCTGTTATTGAGTCGACCGTTGTTTTAGTAATTACGGTGGGAGAAAATCTTTAAAGTTTTTTTTTTCCATAACAAAATCGGTTCAGTCATGTCTCTTTGGTGTTTTGCATTATTGGCAAGAGTTCAAAATTTTCAATATTTTAATTTTTATTTACTAATATAAAATTAGGAATGTTGTTTATGACATGTAAAAGAAGTTTTCTTTTATTTTATATTACATTGATAATAATAAATGACTCGTATCATATCTTCTCTCTCACACATACATTCCATGCGTTTAAATTTCTGACTTTACATAGAAAACTATTTCAACTATTAGTTTAAACAAAATAGTATAGTCAGTTGGTATAATTTTTTTACCTGACAGGAAACAAAAGGTCTTTCTTGTCCGGTTCATATTTTCTATATATATATACTTATTATTCTGTGTTATAACTTGTAGATGGTGAAGTTTTAGGACCCTATACTATGATTACTGTAATCTTCATCCAGTTCATAAATACAGTCCATCTCACTCATAGAATAAGTCTCATTTGCTCATGTTGGAGATTATATGGTATGGTGCGTAACTTAGCGCTTTTAAAAAATATTTTATAACATATTCATAGCAGTCATATTTGGAGAACAGTCCATTATGCTTATAGAGACAGTCCATTATATCACAATCATATCAACACTTACCAATGGGCTAAAAAGACAACACTTCCATGTTCGTCCCACTCGCTTCCGTGACACATCACATCACATCACATCACACCCACATCACTATCACTGTCCCTATAACTTAGCAACATAGAACTAGAACGTCAGAACTCGTAGCACTCGTGGCACGAATCACTATGCGCACTGTAGATCCCGTAGCACTCTCACTCGTAGCATCTACCGCAGTCGTAGCGCGAACGCCGTAGCTCCGACCGCGAACATCGCGCACAGCACGGCGCTGGGGGCGGGGCCCAGGCTGGGCGCACCGCGCATGCCCGCGCCCGCCAGGTACGACACCGACAGGATCACTCCGTGCGCCGTGCATCTGGAACACGCCATCACCGTGGTCACAAATATAACATGTATAGCTCAGTGGACATTTCGTATGAAATGTCAGCTTTTTCACTTACAAAACCATGAATTTCTATAATAAATATTCATCTTTAAGCCACGAGGACTTCTTTTTGCAAAAAAGAAACTTTTATTTCAATTTTACAGCGCCGAACCTCACCTTAAATTAGATGGATATGTATCTAGTATCTTGATGCCGACACTGAAGAATATAATGGTAGAGAGTAACCCATAGAGAGCTTCGATTATGTACAGCGTGGTCTCATGCGGAGCCACAAACAGCGTGGGAGAGAGCAGTAGTAGCAGGGAACAGACGATTGCTGAAACAGAAGTTATATTTAATAAAATTATTATAGCCCTCAGGTTTATTTCGTTGAATGGTGCGCTCGTGTGTGTTTGGGCGGGTGTGTGTGTGTGCTCACCATGGGTCGTGTATCTGTGTGGCGCGGACGGCGAGTGTAGGAGCAACGTGTGCTCAGCTGGGTCCGAGGCCTGAGCCCCGTGTGTATGTGTGTGTGTTTGTGTGTATGTGTGTGTGTTTGTATATGTGTTGCTCACCGTGGGCGGGGTATCTGTGCGTGGCGCGGGCGGCGAGCGGCGGCGCGGCGGCGAGCGCGGCGTGCGCGGCGAGGGTGCGCTCGGCGAGGCGCGAGGCCTGCGTCCAGCGCAGGTCGGCGTGACGCGGGCAGGGTCCTCTGATGCCGCGCACGGTGGTGCTGTTCAACACGCACGAGGACAGCTCACTATCCGTCTCCATGTCCGTGTCTATGATGCTGAGGGACATTGTGTGGTGATATAATAAGTAGTGACGCCAAAGAATCCAGGTTCATATATACCGTTATTACTATGACGAAAAATAAAAAATTATAAGTATTATAAAATTATTTTTTTTTTTGCTTTAACATAAAAAAATAAGTTGTTCAACAATAAACAGTTCGGTTTTACACAAGGACGCTCCACTACTATCGCTGGTGTCTCTTCAGAGTCTTTCGCATAAAGCACATATTCAAATATGTGCTTGGATTTAATTTGAGAAATCACGAGATGCTCTTGGAATATTCTGCGATCTATCAAACATTGATCATGTACATTGTACCACACATTGTAACAAACATTGTACCACTTTGGGTTTAGGAATAATGATCTCAAACTCTTTTTTTTTATTTGTCTAATAGAGTTCAGATGGTTGAGATTATTTATTGGAAAGAGAACTTCTGGGATTCCGATTGATTTGGGGATCCTTCAAGGTTCAACCTCAGGCCCATTTCTCTTCCTTGTTTATATAAATGATCTGCCTACTTTTGCAGACTAACATAATGAGATAGTATTGTTTGTTGATGATACTTCTTTAATAATTAAAGTTAAACGGCATCAGGTAATGTATGACGATGTAAACAAGGCTCTCCCTAGAATAGTACATTGGTTTAGTGTTAACAACCTATTGCTTAATAACAAAAAGTCTAAACTTATAAGATTTTCGACATCATATTTAAAACAGTTTCAAACTAAAGTACTTGAAAATGAGGAAGCGATGGAAGTGGTTTAATACAGTTTTTTAGGAATCACTGATTCTAAATTATAATGGGGCCCTCATATAGCTGCATTGGCTAGTAAACTTAGCTCGTCCGCGTTTTCAGTTAAATTAGATAGATCAGTGAGGGCACTGATGAAGCTACTGCCAAGTTAGTTAACGACAGGTATTTTCATAGTATAATGTGGTATGGCATTTTACTCTGGGGTAGTGTTGCTGTCATAAATACTATTTTCTATTTTAAGAAGAGCTATCCGTGCAATTTCCAACCTGGGCCTTAGAGATTACGAGATATGTTTAAGAAAATCAATATACTCACTGTCACTGGCCAGTATATTATTGGAAATCTTAAAGTAGTATATATATTAGATACTTTCTATAAGCATAGTTATATACACCATTTAAATACAAGGAACCAACAGAAGCTTGCCATTGCCTTTTATTCGACTCAAAAAAGGGAGAAAATTTGAATGGGGCAAAGTATACAAATATTCAACAACCTCCCAGCAGACATTCAAGTATTACCGTTTAACAAATGAACAACAGTAGCAAAGGAACGTTTGTTGTCTAACAGATAGTTACACAATGTTAAGGATGATTTAAAAAAAACATATGACAAGCGGCTGAGACTCTTTCGCCAGCTCTTCTCAGGTCAGTAGCAATTAACTTTCGAGCTGGTGGTAACTTTGACGATACAAAAATTCTTTGTACAAAAATGATTTTGATAACTACCAAATATTTAATTATTTAATAATATTTGTCTATTATAATAATTTGTCTATTATAAATAATTTCTATTATAATAATACAGTATTATTATAATAATATTATACTCACGTGCTATTGACAAAGAGGGCTGCTTTGAAGGTCACAAAAGACGTCTTGATGTTTGAGAGCGCGGTGTTAATGAACGTACAATTGACGAACTCTACGTGCGACATCAGCATGTCCCGGAACGTGCAGTTCGTGAACGTGACGTCGACGTACTCCACGTTCTCTAACGTCTCGTTATAGTGCACGTTGTCGTAGCTGGCGTTTGTGAAGGTCTTCTTTGATAGCTCGTATGCTTCGGTGTCTAATTTCGTTACTGTCGCTGGCACGTACGCTGATAGGTAGAACTGGAAAAAACATTAAAATTTGTTTTATGATATACTGGTAAATAATTATTTTGTAATTAATCGCATATTGATTCAGATTTTTATGTCATAATTGATAATTATAGATGAAAATCACCTGTATGGCCACAGTGAACAGCAGCATGCCGGTGAGGGACAGCGTCGTGTTTCTATACGTACTGGAAAACAGTTGGAAAAATGCTTGCACGAACTGAAAAAAAAAAATACTTTCTTTGATTTTTTGTTATCACTTAACATTCGAGACACTTTTATAAGTCGCCCTCACTTTCATCCGGAATTAATTTATATTCGTATGAATCAAACATGAGAATAAAATGTATAATATAATATCGAGCGCGTGGTGTCTTCGCTCGGAGCGCGACCCACCATCTCGAGTCCGTGGCGCACGTGGTGGCGGGCGGCCGGCCGGCGCTTGGCGGGCAGCGCCAGCTCGCCCAGCCGGCACTCCGCCTCCGCCGACCCACACGCTCCTGACTTGTTCCCGGAGTGGATGCTCTGCAACATGCGGTATTACTCCACATTGCATACTTTGTGTCTCCATCAGGGTGGAGCGTCATGAGAGCAGTGTGAGGAGTTTGTACTGTATTGACATGACTCCACATGAGTGTGGATGATTGAGGAGAGGGCGAGGATGGATTGTGCACAAGAACGTATGTATAGAAAAAAACGAGCTCCGACACAACCCTCATTTACCTGATATACCATCATAGCGTCCACCTCCCGACCGACGTCCAACAAGTATCGCGGTGACTCCGGGGTCCATATCAGGCTCACCAGCGAGGCCAGGATCGGTATCGTGCATATTAGCAGGTATCTGGAAGAATATATACAAGTTAGGAGGGTTGGAAACAATCACTACCGACGTATTCAGTTACGACTCGCCATATGTCGTACCGTCCATCCATCGACTGCACCATCCCGTCGATACATATAATAAAACTATTCCTATGCAGGCTTCATTCAGACACAAAATAACAGTACAAATGACAAACCGATGCCATGCACTGAAATGCTCCTTGTTCTCGATGAGTGCGTCGTGTCCGTTCCCTGGCAGCACGAGGCGCGCCAGCCCCGCCGCCAGCAGCACGCCGGCGCCCATGCTGGCCGGCAGCAGCGCCAGCAGCATCGTGCGTCGCGCGCGCGGGCACACCTCGCCGCAGTATGTCCAGCCGGTGGGGATGATGCCGCCCGACCCCAACGCCGAACAGAACCTGCCGCGTGAGGGACGACTCCGTTACAATGGACCCCATCGCGGAAACGGCACCGAAGTGGCCATCATAGATACATTTGGTACGGCGAGCGAGAGACGAACCAACCCACCTCGCCATCATGAAGGTTCCGTAGGTGGGCATGAAGGCGGCGATGGCGGCGAACACGGCGTTGACGGCGAGCGCGGCGTGCAGCGCGCGGCGCCGGCCCCCGCGCTCCGCCAGCGCGCCCCAGCCTGCGCCGCCCAGCGACCAGCCCACGATGCTGATCAGCACTGAGGGACAGGAAGGGCGGTCTTTATCCGTTTTTAGCATTTAAGTAAACGTAGTCACGTTCGATTCGCTCACCGAGCCAATTCTTCTCGTGCGGTAAGATACAGAGCTCTATCTCGGCCGACGGCAGCACGAAGGCTATGGAAGCCAGTTCCAGAGAGGCTCCCGCGATCGCCAGACAGACCGCCAGATATACGCGAGCCTGGGAGAGGCCACAGCCCGCCTTAAATGAGATGGATTAGTGACTAGAGCCGGTGGGATTGAAACGAATTTTCTGGTAAAAGCGACGGCATTTACTACGCACCTGTCGTATGGCATCCTCGTGGAACTGCTCCAGCACACTTGAATCGTTATAGTCGAGGAGCTCGCCGCTGTCGTTCCCTTCGTTGTTTTCCGGTGGCATGTTTGTCATATTCGTGCTTCCCGGCTCCCCGGCTCCTTCTGGGCCCGACACTGGGGAATAGGGATTGTGTTAGGATACTTTGACCTGTGACAAAGTCAGGTAAATGTCAAAATGTATAAACCAATTTCATCACTTTGATTCGTTAAGGTCAAGGCTGTTAGACTATCCATGACTAACCACAACTAATCATTATATATATATATATATATATATGACAATTTGGTTAAAAGTATAAAGTTTGACAAACCACTAAGTCGTGTATCCGTGTATGTCATGGTTCGTGAGAGAGACCCGAAGCTCCCGAGTTTCGAGGAGCTCTCAGAGTCTGAGCGGGTGCGCACAAGACACGCCTGTTCTTCCATTGTGGTACACTATGATGCAATACATCTGGAATAATTAATTTTGTGTAAGGAGGGTAATCCCTTGGGCTACAAATAAATTAAAGCATGTCCATTTTTTATTTATATGAATATTTTTTTTTTTTAAATATTGAAATATTCATCCTGAAAATAGGTTAGAAAATTATAAAATGCATTCCAAATGTCTAAAAACTTAAGGAAATAAGTAATCAAATGACATAACTTACTGACACACTTGAATAATTTAATTTACCTTGAGTTTTTGTAAAATATTTACTACATATTAATAAAAATGTTAACCAAACCAATATTTTGAATTTGTCTATAATCATGTTAAGTTATGTTAAGCTGATAAAATTGTATGTTGTATGCATGACAGTATAAAAAACATTGCTATATATAGATTTCAAAGCTACACACAAACAACCTCTGGGAAATGTATAATATATATAATTCAAATCTTTTTTCATAAAAAAGTTCATTTATACATTGTAAAAGAATCTTAAGAGCAAAACTGCTTTAGGATTTTTTCAAACATTCCTAAGAGGACATATCCCATATATGTACTCTTAATGAAACTAATATAGAATTAAAAGATATTTAAAACTGGCATTCAATTAAATTTTTCCCAACTATAGTAATAAAGCAACACTAACCAACAAATAATGAAAGCCACAACATGCTTATACAAAGTGCATGTAGCTACAATTTGTAATCTAATTATAAGGCAATAAGCAATTTATTTCACAATTTACATTTCATTTACATGACAAAATGTCTATTACTAAACTTGCAACAAAAACATGTGCAGGAAATCTTCAGGAATCTGTTTTATTAGTAAATTATCATAACAAAGGAAATCTAAAATAGGATAATGATAGATAATGAGGCATTCTAGAACATCCTTGAAACTATTACCATTCGGTAAATAACCTGTAGTAGTTTGTTAGCCTTGTTATTGTTGTTATACTTCACTAAATTACTTATTTATGAATGATCTTAATTAATTTCATTTATGGCTACATTTGTAGCTAACTCTTAAAATAACAATAATTGTTTCTATATATACCAAGGTATCTAGTCAAAGTATTAGTTCATTAAATTGTAAAGAGCAAAGAAAATTATATTTATTTTTATAATGTATAAAGCAATTGCGTATTTATGCTATGGAATTATTTTTAGGTGTATTTTATAAAAGTATAAAGATTCTAGATCAACCTAAACTTAAAGTTGGTTTTGTCCAATAAATCATGTGTATTTACATAAAAACTGATTTAATTATATTCCCTACCCTTCAAGTTTGTTCTAAAGAATAAACAAAATAAAATATCCAAACAAGTGCCTGCCAAAAATAAATTGAGAATAAAACTTCACTTATGTGTAACAATATTTTATAAAAGAATTGTTCACATCCTGATGGATGAACTAATGATGAAATAAAACAATTGTTATGGTATTAATTTGCTCCATTTCATTATCTACGTGACTTATTGAACGCAATTCGACACAATTATTGTCTAACTGCGATAATTAGGCTATAAATAAACGTAAAATAACAAGAGAACTACAACAGTTCTTATCAACTACAAATATACTTTGGTATATGTAAAATTATGCCGCTAATTAATATGCGGTACTTACGTTTTATTGCAATAATACAGTATCAACAAGGGACGCGAGACGTTAAACATTTACTTTATATATTTAAATAAATTGACAACATGTAGCTACAGTGTAATTATGAAAACAAAATAAACATTACCATTTTAAGTTTAACATGGGAGAAAAGTCAAGATGAGACAAAGCGCGGCCATCAAACTACCACAGATATTAAATAAGGATATATAGGATATACTTACATACACAATAAATATTAGTTTTTCTACCTTCATTTATATAAACTTTTAGAAATGTTTAAAATTTCAAAAGTGAAATAAACACAACAATATATTTTTAAAGGATATATATATTATAAAAAATAATTAAAGAAAAATAAAAGTTATATAGCTTGACTTACAATTTTTAAGCACAAAGCAAATTGTCGTTTGTTATTTTTATTTGTATAGCTTCTTTACATGGATACTGAAAGCAACATAACACCAGTGTTATAAGAAAATATTGTACAAATTACGTTGTGAGTATTTGTTGCTCGTGATATGTGCAATAAAAAATATTGAGCAATTTAGAACCTGCAGCACACTTTATATATAAACATCACCACTTCTCATTTGTAAGACAATATTATAAAATTGACTTCATTTTATAATCGCACTGTGATTGAATATAATAAATAAGTTAATTATGTGATATTACAATGGAGCGGAGTAGCATTGTAAAGTCCATACACAATATTCCAACATATTTTTTTAACAGTTTTGTAATATAATTGCAACACACATAAACACGTAAATATGAATAATACTAGTAACTACTGTGACACTTTTCACTACAATTATTAGTAAAGACTAAATTTATTTATAGCAGTTTTCCCGGATTTCGTCACGTGTATAACAAAGTAAAATCTGCGGAGTTTAAGGTCAAAAAAAGAGATAGCAGATTGAATGTAATAAGTGTGACAAAGAGAGGTATACAAAATTTATATGTAGCGCATGGTACGTCAATCATTTGTATTTATCCTTAGATAAGTCTGAAGATAATATTATAATTTATATTTCTAAATACATATAACATTCAAAAGTTAATCGAATAACATAAAACAATAAAAGTATTGTTGATAGTTAAAAATTGTTTAGTACAAAAATATAACTATTCCTTGCAATATTGCATATTTTGCTTAGATATCTAGTAAAGAGAAAAATATTTCTTATAAATGCATATGAAGGGAAAAATACAATTATTGTTTTGTTTTTCAAGCTCGTGTATATTTTTAGCTATCGATTTATCAAGTTCACGCAGTGCGCAGATAGAGGAGTGTCAACACATGCGCAAAAGATTTTGAAAAATATAATAAATATATAATATAAGTCAGTATGTGACTTGTCCAAAACATATATTTTTTTATATATTTTAGTAACATTACTCAACTTCTAATAGGTTTAAAAATAACATTTTATTTTTAAACCCTGAATGGAAAGGTGCTGATATTTCTTTTTTTTTATATTTCTTTTTTGATATTTCTTTCTTCAACTCTTCAATTTCAATTTAACTTTATGTAATTACACATTATTCACTTGAAAAATACGAAATGATTAAAATATATTGTATTTTGTACAAATATGATTAAATTCTTTGAAGATTTTAAACGAAACAGTAATATGTTAAGTATCAATGTCAAACTTTAAACGTCAAAGTTTAAACAGTTAACTTATTTGGCGCAATTCGTGAATTGTGAATTTTAAATTCTAATTTACAATGCTTATTGCTAATAATCGTAATTTATATTAACAAATAACAATACATAAGATATGTTATACTAATTATTGTCTGGATTATTACTCTGTTTCTTATTGTAATGCAATCTATGTCTGATCAAATAAAACTCATTAGAAAATACATTAAACTTAAAATTGTAGAAGACACTATAAAATTTAAAAATCATGAAAATGAAAGAAAACATGTTTACGATTTGATAACGAAGTCCATATTGCATGGCGAATCGCATTCAGCTCTCATTATTGGTCCGCGAGGCTGTGGAAAGACTAATGTAAGACGATACTGTAATTTGTCTGATATTGTAGTACGTAATTATTTAATGTAAGCCAAGAAATAACTTTATTGTATAATTGTTTATAAAAATATATTCTTAACAAAAAAGTATATCTATATATAGATATTTATTTTGTTTTGATTTTAATTTTCAGCTCCTCAACTCAGTCCTTCACCAAGTATCTCAAGAAGCAGACATTCAGAATGATGCACTCATAATCAAACTTAATGGTCTTATACATCATGATGATAAAATTGCTCTCAAATCTATTACAGCACAGGTACGAAGTTACTTTTAAATATTCCTCAAATATCTTAATTACAAGTAAAATGTAAGTCAGAATTTACACTCAAATAATACTTAGCCTCATTTTATTATTATAAACTGTTAACTGTTGGATTTAGTTTTTAAGTTATTTTATTGCAAATAGCTAGTAATTAAATACAATTGAACTTCATTTTATTACAAATATTATTAGACTTGTGAAATATATTAGATAGTTACACAATGAACGATGATTTTGCTCTTGTAATTCAAAGTGTAAAAAAAAGTGAGCAGCTGTGATCACTTACTACCATTGTTATTAGGCCCCCTATATAATATACAAAAAAAAAACAAATAACCACCTTTTTAATACCCTTAGTATTAATTGTTTGATATACCAATGAATTATCTATCACCAGATGCAATTGGAAAATGCGGTAGGGGACAGAGTGTTTGGCACATTTGCTGAAAACCTTAGTTTCCTACTAAGCTGCTTGAACACCGGGTCAGACAGACGGTGTAAAAGCATGGTGTTTCTGCTGGAAGAGTTTGACCTGTTCTGTCACAGCGGACGCACACAGACGTTGCTGTATAATCTATTTGACATCACACATAGCAAGCAGGCACCCATGTGTGTATTGGGTAAGAATTAAAATAAATATTTTTACCAAATTTTGAATAATCTATCATTTGTCATCTTCTATGGATGGGAATAGCAGTCTAATTTATATTGAACAATGATTATATTGTGATTGTAATACATGAGTTTAAGGTCTCAGCTAATATTCAAAATGTATTCCTGACCCAATTTTTGTTACTAATTATTGAAATTAAAATAAATCTGGTTAATACATATGTCTATAATCATCTGGTGTATTTAGTTAATGCCTCTGAGCCTTGTATGATATGAAATAGGATTTGAGTTTTAAAATTAATTTATCTTAAATTAAACTTACAGACACAATTGTCTTATAATATTAATAAAATATTTAAACATTCTGTCGGTTTAAAAACTATATTAAAATTGATTGTACATGTTAGGATTACAAAATTAAAAAATTCACTGTCCCCATTTAGACATGAAAACTTGTATTTGTGTTGATGATATTTTTTTACATTTAGTAAGTTTTAATATTAGTATTTTAAATTATCCTGATTATATTATTAATATATAAATAATAGTTAAAAAACATGCTTTAGTAAAAAAACACAACTAGTTAACAGTAGTTTATTTGTTTGTATATAAGTAAAGTTTTTGCAACTACAAAATAATAGATTTTTTATATTTCCAGGTGTAACAAACCGTATTGATGTGATGGAACTTCTTGAAAAGCGGGTGAAATCCCGTTTTTCTCACCGTCATATATTTATGTTTCCTAATGAAGGTGGCTCTGATCCACTGAGTTCTTGTAAACAAGTATTCCTTGACACTCTGAGTTTGCCGATAAGTTTAAGTATAAAAAAAGATAAAAAGAGGAGAAAAAAATCTGGTTGTAAGTATTAGATAGAAATTATATGTGATTGATTGAATTCCAACATCTCCATTTCATTCATTCCATCCCATTAAGGAGTTCGTGCCGGCCACGATCTTGTAACTTCGTATTTATCAAATATACAATAAAAACTTTGAATGGTACCGTTTCTTCGGGTACATTAGTAAAAATGGGTGTTGCTCTAGGGTCAATTCTTGGTCCTTTTTCATTCTTAGCTTATTTTAACAATTTATCCTATGTGATAACCAATGAATATTATCTCGTTCGCGATGATGAGCATATATTTATGTATATAAATAAAAGCATGTATATATAAAAGACATGGATGTCTTACAAGTAAATGATAGCATAGAGATACTTTACAAATGGTTTGAGGTTGATTGTTTGAATAATCATTTGATTAATAATTAAAGAAAACGAATTGTACTTGTTTTTTCTGATCCCTCAGCAGTCCAAGAAGAAATAGAAACAGAGGAGTTCTCCATTTCAAAAGAAATCCTTAATAAATGCAAGATGGAGGAATCCAAATTTAAGTTAGATTTCTCTATAATAGAAGATTGGAATACTCACATACAGAGTTTAATAAACAATGATAAAGTAACAGACATGTTGGAAAAGTTCTGTTATTACACTGTCAATGAACAGATATTTATGAATGTTTTGGTCAGTATACATTTAGATAATATTTTATTTGGTCAGATTGGTCAGATATTTTGTAGAAAAAAAATAAATTAAATTTATTAATCAATCAAAAGAAACACTATTCTGTTCAAAAATTATTTTATTAAACTATCTTTGTTTGCAACACGGTCTCCTAGATGTTTTTGTGAACATGAACTAAAATTGTCATTTATTTTACCTACCTACCAATTGGAACCACCAATTGTATTTTAAAACATTATAGCATATATATTGTAAATGAGACTTTATATTTCTAACTACTAATAAATTCACATAAACAGACAGATCAAACTAATAACATTATTCTTATTGCAGTACCAAATAACATCAAAGCTATCACCCACAAAGCCATACATAGATATAACTGATATTTCCACAACCATAGACAATACAATAGTGCCAGAACATAGAGTGAAGCTACTTCAATCATTGTCTATACTGGAGTTGTCTCTGATCATTGCTATGATGCACGCTATGGAGATATTTGACGGTCAGCCAATGAATTTTGAAATGGTGTTGCATAGGTAAGTTTTTAAACCAATTAGGTATTTATAGCAGTACAGTATAGGGTAATGATTTCAAATTAAATATTCTCATAAATACTCAAATTAGTCTGGTTTGTTGTTGAATATTTTAGAAGATATTATATAATTTGCAACTCTGTATTCTGCCTTCACTTTTTCAGTACATTTAATAATAATGAAATAACATTATTTATATTCAGGTACTCAAAATTCGCGAACGCTAATTCATCAACGCAAAGCGTACCACGTCCAGTGGTTCTCAAAGCTTTCGAGCATTTGCACCAGCTAGAAATAATAGTGCCAATAAAAACTGATAATAGTGGCGATACCACCACCACTAGGATTCAAAAGGAATATAAGCTATATACTTTGGGGATCCCAGTCGAAGACATCAGAGAGGCTGTCAAGAACTTCAAGGCGTTGCCAACTGAAATAAGTCATTGGTTTAATAGTTCGGTGATTTGATTGTTTCAAATTATTTTATGTGTAAAATGTGTATGTGTAAAGTATTATATAAGAGTAATAAGAGTGATTCTCAAAATTGAGTGGATATTTTTTTAATAAAATGTTTTTTTTTTAATGTTTTTCATTTATGATTTTGTATTATATTTCAAATAATAAATACGATTAAATCTCTCAATACAATAAAAAAAAATTATCATCATGAGAATTGTGTTTTGTAAATTGTGTGAAAAGTGATTTTTTTAGTATAGAAAACGAAAAGTATTAAAATATAACATTATTTTAATATTTATCGATAGTCGATGTTTGTTGTTTACGACAAACACAATGTAATATTTAATTTCAATAAATGCCAAATTTTTCAGTCGAATATATAAAATAATATTTCAGCAAATAAACTAATCATTTTCTATAGATTCTCAAAGAAGCTTTTAATATAGAATCTATCTTGTGACAAGAAATAAAATATACAAAATATGAGTTGATTTTATTCTATAAGACATAGAAATGTTGAAATTATTAATGTATTCATAGACAATATAAATAATCATTTATATTGTCAATATAAATGATTATTTATATTTATATATAAATAATCATTTATATTGTCTATGAATACATTAGCGAAAAACATTCGCTTCGTTTAGGAAAACGTTACTGAGAAACGTATTTATCACTTCTTCGAATACGTTACGTAATTGCATTATTTATTTCTAAAAAACTTAAACCACTTCTGATTCTTAAAAATATATATTGAATGTCACAGTATTGTGTTTACTATAATATAAATTAAACTTATAATTTACCCTCAAAAACACTTGGTCGGATATCCTTTTAAATTTTAGCTTATATGAAACGTTTGTAGTTTGTAATTATTTTATTTATGAGAGAACATTTTTAATATAAAATTGAATTAATGAATTTTATATAAAACTGTCCGCCAGCGCTCTCCTTACATATTGGTGGAAATCAAATACTGTCAAGAGTGATTTTGTTGAAAAATAAGTGTCTGTGATAAATAACTTATTCATTTGGATAAGGATTAATATAATGTTTATTAAAACGACTTCGCTAATAACGTGTTATTTTATAACTATTTTGATAACATAAAAATAGTTATAGTGGGTTAATGTTAAAAGCTAGACATATGCTGTCGCAGACTTTCTTGTAGAACTTTTAGAGGGGAACAATTTTGTAATGCATGATTTTTGCGTAACTTTCAAAATTTTAAAAGCTCTAAATTTGTCCGTTTGCACAACATTTTTTATTGCTGCTCTAGCCCTGTTTATCTTACCGTATTTTATATAACCTATAGCCTTCCTCGATAAATGGACTATCTTATACTGAAAGATTTTTTCAAATCGGTCCAGTAGTTCCTGAGATTAGCGCGTTCAAACAAACAAACAAACTCTTCTGCTTTATATGTTAGTATAGATAAGTATATATTATATATGTATGTATTAAAAAAAAACTTTATTAAAATAGAGAAATAAATAGAACAGAAAATTACATACAATTTATCGTAATACGCATGATTTTAAATAACTAACAAAATGGCGCATAGCCGTAAGAATTGTACAGTAATAAGTACATATGTATATATTCGTTATCAATTTCCTCTTCTAAACAAAATAACGTCAAAGAAGAAACGTATTTGAATAACCTATCTTAAACATATAAAGTTACTGAACGTTTAATCTATCCAACGCAAATTGGGATTTGCAGAACAACCTCTTTCGACATCATTTTTATAATCTTCTTCAGTAAATCTGTATCTAAATCTGTCTTCTTCGGCGCTTATTTCCTCCAATTCTTCCAATTCACTGACTGATAACTCCTTAAATCTTCGTCCCTTCAGTGACTCTGGATTCATTCTAAGGTTGGTACTATCTGTTCTTTTATTTGAACTACTTCCGTTAATCTCGTTGGCCATAGAGTCTAGAGCTCTATGCAGCTCGTTCTCGGGGTTGCCAGGTCGCTTGTTCAAGAATCCGTTGTTTCTAAACGAGGCGGGCTCGGTTTCATCATCGGCCATGAAAGAATTGTTTGAGAACATTTGGAGATTGGGATGAAGTCTGTTTTTCTTTCTTTTTTGATACTGTAGACAAAATAATATTCATATATAATTGCATTAATAATCTTTAAATCCTATTGTTAAAATAACAAATAATTCATTGTAATTATTTAAGTTGAAATTTAGCAAAAGCTTAATATAGAGCATACATCAAAACAAGTATTAAATTATTATGTTAATGTACAAAAACTGTTGTAGTTGTAGTAAGTTTGGTGTATTCGAGCCCACCTCGTGTAGTTTGTCGACCACCAGTCCGTGGCCCGTGTTGACCCCGACGCCCCCCACCAGCTCCGCGCTGGGCGAGCGCTGGAACGGACGCAGCGCCGACACCGCGCGCGTCACTCCCACCTTGGTATCGTTCATTCATTGTACTAAATGTGCATTGCGGGTGACACGGGCCCAATTATGCTTTATTATGAAATGGGGGCACTAGACGTGTTTAAGTCGTCTATACCGTAGTTTTCGTGTGATCTCACCATGGACAAACAGATTAATAGGCAAAACAAATTTGGAACCCACAAAGTAAGTTCCAAGAACATATTGCTTAACTCCAGACTCGATTTTGCTTTTTATTTAACTTCTTTGTTAAATGGTATTCATGTAATATCATCTTTATATTTTTATAGTTTGTATAGATTATATTGAGCATGAAATGGCTAACATGTTTATAGAAAATCCTGATCGTGTCACCTGTCCGTGTCGTATCCTGTGCTCCGTGAGGTCTGCACCCAGTAGTTCGTGGTAGGGGTCCATGCGGATGGGCAGCACGAGATCGATGACCCACAGCAGTGCCATGGTGACGAGCGCGCCCCACGCCGCCAGGCACACGCCCGTCAGCGCCTGCACGCCCAGCAGGTACCAGCCGCCGCCTGCGGGACATGGACTATCACTTAACTCACGAGCTGGAGCATGATTTGTTTTAGGTTGGAAGATTTATTCAGTATTTACAAATTCAGCGTGCCCGCCATCACTTGAGGGGGAGAACTAGCATAATTAGTACAGCTCTTGGGTTCCAGAAAGTTTATGTGTCAAAGGGATCTCGGATGCCATGATTTGTCATTTCCATCTCATGTATTAGTAAAGGTTAGTCTTGGGATAGAATAGTATTTGTTTTGGTTTAGTGAAATATTTATGTTAAAAAAATCACATAAATTATCATGCACTTCAAAGTTTTACCCTTAAATAATCCGGATCTTCCATTGGTTGTCTCCATAGGTATAGGATTGTCCGCAAAAAGACCGACTGCTAGAACACCTGCACCAAGTAAACGTGAAAAATACAAATATTCTTACATATCTAAATCTATAAAATCTGAATATTCTGATAATCATGAGGACGAAATGGTAAACCTACCCCAAAAGCCACAAGCCCCATGCACGGCGGAGGCCCCCACGGGGTCATCGATCTTCATGCGGTCGAACAAATACGCGCTAGCGGACGCAATAGCGGCCCCGATCATACCTATGACCAGGGACTCCCACGCGCGGTACAGGAAACAACCCGCTGCAAATAATACACAACTGCTGAGCCAAATGTGGATCGACCCTCGAATGGAAAATCTTTGTGTGAGAAAATTGTTTCTAATTCTATGTTTGATATCACCTGGCCCTTCTGTGGGAGAAGTACTCTTTGACAAATTAGGTTATTGACTAACTGTTGCTTATGACCTCATCTATGACTACGTTGCTTTGTTTAAACGTTATTCGATGAAACTAGCAGTCTGATTTCAAAAATTGTATTTTATTGAATAGATTACTTATCGAGGAAGTTTATTAAGCTATATACCTAACATTAAAATATGATTTTAGAAGTTTCTTCTACAAAATATAGAAAATCCTGTTTTTTTTCGTATTTTCCGAACGTGCGAAGGGCACGGAGTCGAAGGCAACAGCTAGTATTAAATGAAGTTTCACATTTATTTATTTAGTTTATTTTATGTTGATGTTTTACCTGTTATTGAAACTAAAGATCCAAGCACACTATTAATAAGTTCCATCACGTCAGCGCGACCTTTATTCTTAATTAATGTGAAACTGAAAAGAAAAAGATGAGCTATAAATGTAATAGCATTTATTTTATCAAAATTTTCTATTTTAATTAATTAGGTATGTGTAATTTCTAAATAATACAACTCTTTACGCAGGCTTGGTTTTACAAGATATTGTATATTTTGAAAAGATATAAATATAATTCAGATCATACAGAAGTCCGAAGCACCCTCCTCCGAACGAACCCATCATTGTCATGACAGCGGCTCGCGCTGCATACTGCCACTTCGCACCGCTTACCTTTTGAACATAACAAAATGTGTACAAAAAACATATTACTAGATATTTTTATGGTACAAAATAATAAAAATAACACAAAGTAATCAAAAATTTTTTTGTTGACTTATCTTTGCTAACATTGTTTTTTAATTAGCCGATAAATGGGCGAAGATTCATACATTTTGTTACCGTCGCAGTTGCGACATCGATGTATGCAAACATAGACAATTGTTGCTACATCGGTGATCTTGACCGAGAGTAAGATTGTGAAAACATAAGAATAGTAGGACATAAATAGGAAGATTTGTCACCCGGCTATTTTAAGGCTTCATACATTATTTTATTTATTTTAAATTTAGGTACATTCCGGACGTGACGTTTGCAGCATTTGTCTCGACGGAACGGTTTCGAGAGAGCGTCTTAGTAGATGGTTTCTAAACATTTACTTATGCATAAACAATTTATATCCACACTAATTTGAACAAAGTTTCTTTGCCTTAGAGAGCACGATTATCGATATTTATCGGTTATACAACAACTTATAAGCAACTTTGTAAATTTCCTAAAAATATAGGTACACCTCTAAGTAGTACAAATAGTATCTAACTAAAGTGTATTCAACAATAAATATAAAACTGTTTTTTTAAACTTTCGATGAGTATCGAGTTCCGAAATGTACCGCACTTGTCCACGCTGAAGGACTGCAACAGCTAACTAATCTATAAATCTAGTTAATCTATAAATCTTGTAAATCTATAAATCTAGTTAATCTATAAATAAGTAATCGCCTAACCTGAATATTAAGACCATTGCAAGTTATCGGTATTTCTATCTTGTCTCTGAACTTATAAACGCCCATTAAAATAATACACACAGTGAGTTACTTGGAAATAAAATATAAATGGGAGTAAATGTAATAGTTTATAAGAAGATAAAATATTGTCAATGTCAGAATATAACGCGGTTTAGGTTAATATATTTATTAGTCATTAAGACGAAAGATAATATAGCAATTAATGAAGTATGTTGAAACATTTAGATAATGAAGTGGAAATTAATGAAGGTTGTATTTAAAAATGTATTATTTGGCACATTTTTCTTTATTATTCTTTATAATTAGACGCAAAGATTAGAAACCGTTAGAGTCAATGACGATATATTAAAAACACACAGTGACCTCTAGTAATAAGCCGTCTATCATTTTATAACATTTTGACCAAGATGTGTAAATTTATTTATTTATATAAATAAAACTGTGATATAGATATATCACCTTTCCGTGGGAGTAGGAGTAGGTATTACTGCATTAAAAATAATCTTATTATATTTTGTAGATGTGGAGATACTATTTCAAAACAATATTTAATGTTTGAAACCTACAAACTTTATTTTCATAGATATTTTTTTATTTTTAATCAGGTCATTGGCGTCTTTTGGGACGTTTGGGATTGTACACAGATATTTATTTATAATAAGTAGACATATATTCACTAAATTGAAATTATGAAACGTCAGACTCAAGTAACTAGTTGATTGTATCTCGAAGGAGGTTATATTCCTTTTTACATATTTCCTTGAATGTAACAGCTAGGTATGATAAGGCATAGTATTGAGTTACATATAAGATAAAAGATAAATATCTATGATAGAAACAGAAAAATTAACACGCATCTATAAATTTTTTTGACACTGGTGAGAACCTTAAGGGCTACTGTCGCACACCATTTCAGTTTTGTGTTGGCATTCGGTACGTTTAAGTTGGGAAAACAATATACTTAAATATTTATTTATTTTATTGTAATTCTCGTATAATTTATATTATTTTTAAGCTTATATTATTAAATATTCCCTGTACTGAGAACAATTACAATTTACTGTAGCGTGTTCGGTAAACTGCGGCCATTTTGTAGTTAATGAAATTTTAAAATGGCGTCGTTTAAATAATCACGGTATCATTGTGCAGTAAATGGGGCGATTTAACACTAATTGGTCCTTGGCATTGTACATTATACATGAAGCCTTGCTTATATAATTTTGGTTCTGTTTCATTGATTGTTTGAGAATCTGTAGGAAGTTATTTGAAACCAAAATAGGTACTTAACTACATTTGGAAAAAAATACTTTGTTTGAAAATTCTCTTGTTTAACCAAACAATTTAGTCATGCAAGCATATAACCAAAATTGGAAATGGAATGTTTTTTAGAAATAACAACAATTGAAACATCCGACAGAACAGAAGCGCAGTTTAACACACTGTCCGTAAAAAAGAAGTTTGACCACGCTAACGGTGACGTTCATTCAAAATAAATTATCGGTGGCCCAACACCCAGGATTCAATTCAAACTTACCCCATAAGTGCTCCCAGAGTTGAAGGCCAGCCATCCCCACCACAGCACGAAGGTGCCCATGACCGCGTTGACAGGGTTGCCAAGCGGCAGCGGCGCCGTCCCGCGGGCGTAGCGACCCAGCCTCGGACCCAGCATCAGAGCCGACGCGAACGCTGATGACCCTCCTGGGATTTGTTCATAACGTACATTACGACATTAGTCTCATGACCTTTGGCTGACGTGGAAACGACAGCATTGATAAAGGATGATTGCCGGTTCGTCCACCCTCCACCTTTATGATCTTAGATTACTTGAGTATCTGATTGTTTTGTAATCTCACTATTGCTATGGTGATGTCAGTCTTTAGTCTTCACTGAGTCTTATCAGTCAATGTAGCCACAAACCCCCCCACCCCCCCCACCCCAACATGCTGCTCTGCTGTGGGTAGATTACTTGCATATTTTTCTATATTTGCTGTACATGTTTTCCTTCACCAAATCTGAAATCACCCATCTCCCGTCAACGCAGCGGCTGCAACAGATGCACTGTATGCCCGCACTCTTCTCCAACGATGTTTCGTCTCATAAGGTGGGGGGGGGAGGGGGGGGGGTGAGAATTTATAACCGTGGAGTGCTCAGTACTCCATACAAGTCAAAATTAGTGGTTAAATTTAAGTCACTCAATCAACGAGGTGACTAAATCTCATACCAATAAGATGCACTGGTCCAGAGCCCGCGATGTCAACAGCCCCCAACTTGTTAAGGAAGCCATGCTGCCCCCACACCCAGCCGGCTGGGACGCAGTACACTATCGTGTTCAAGAACGAGAAAAGGCAGTACGCTTTGAAATTACATCTGGTGAGAGAGAAAAGTTGACATTATTTCTGGATGGCCCTGGAAAAGACGAGGCACAGAATTGATGTCATATTCAAAGTTTGAAATTCTAATAGTTTTAGGATCACTTTTCTGTAAAATATCAAAAAGCGCAGAACAAAGCGATATTCAGTACAGGCTAGTGTAGTAATACTAGATCCATGGAAATGTTTGACATAAAACTTTAAGTCAGTTAAAGATGATATTGACAATTTTAATTAGAAGTTATTTAAAATGTAATACTACACCTATTATGTAAGACACGCTGATTTATACTCATAAATTGCTCATTTTATCGAATTTCAAAAGTATAGTTAAATTTTCAAGGAAAAACAAAGTAAACTCAGTATTGCCAAAAGCCGTAGATTATATAGAAGTCCTGAATAAATACCAAGGTTATAATTTATATTTTTAGGTAATAAATACTTAAGTACTTTATATATTGGATTGTTACAGAGGAGTTGTTAGCCATCGAGTAATGATGGTGGATCTATTAGTTGTCTAGATTGCATAATACTTTATGTTAAAGAACTTGATGACGTCATCAGTGACAGATCCTTATCTGTCTCGCCATAATAACAATAATATGTGATATTTAAGAAATGTTATTTTCGCCAGCCAGTCGAACGGTTAATCAATCAATATTTATATTATATGGGTAACAATTGATAATTAGTTTTTCGATGACAGCTATCGTATTATTTACGTGGTATAGGCAGAGCATTCTGGGACCCTGATTCTAAAGGACCTCCGAGGCTCAATCGCGCACAAGGAGAAAATAGTGGTACATCTCCATTATGGCACCTGTCACTTAAACCAGATATAGCTATAAAAGATTCAAAAATAACCCATAGCTCACAAGGCCATAAAATTTAAAAGTATTGATATCTAAAAAATCGTTGTTTGAAAGCCGGCACCCGTGAGATCATCCCAAACACGAAATATGAAGAGTATTCCCAACCTAGTTTGTAATACAAACCTCTCAGCCATGGCGCCACTGACAATGGTCGTGGCAGTGGTCGCGAAGGAAAGTTGGAACAGAAACGAAGCAAACACCGGTCCCATCAGCGCGTCCCCAACTGGTGGGTCCACAAGGAAGTTGCCGACCCCTATGAACGGATTGGATAACGGACCTTCTCCAAAGGACATGCCATATCCGAAGATCCAATATGTGAGACCTGGAGGAATATTTGTGAACTGCTATTAGTGACAAATACTTATATATTATATATATATACTATATTAGTATATTTCAATCATAAGCTTAAAAACTTGTACTTTACATGAAGTAGCTTTATTTGAAATTTATATTCTTCTATCCAAAGGTATTGTAGAGTTATATAATTTCAAAACGTACATAAAGGTATACATTTAAATTTCTCTCAAGAATACTTTTTACTCAACATTACGAACGTGTTGCTATAATGTTTGTCAGTTGAAATTATTTAATTATTAAAGTGTATAAATACTCACCCCCCAGTGATATATCTGCCAGGTTCTTCATCATAATATTAGCCTCGTTCTTTATTGACACGCAGCCAGACTCTAACATACCGAAACCTTGGGAAATAATAAACAAAAGCATATATTTTATATTTTATTTTTATTAATGTAACTAAAAAAGATTTGTGATATTGAAACTTCGTTGAATATTTTCTGCCATTACGTACTGTCTACTTCACCTACTTTTAATATTAGCGTATCCGTGCATTTTAAGAGAGAAAGAAATTTATCATTAAGTGCTATACTATACTATACTATACATTTCGAAAATTTGCGAAAAGTACCTATCCTATTTTAACTGGGACAAAAATCTGGCATACCATAATTTCATCAAAATCTTTTTAGTAGATATATAAATATACTATAGTGCGTACCAAAAAAAGCTAAATGGACATCAGAATTGAGAACTTCTCATTTTCTTTATAATTAGTACATGGATGAGTTCTATCATGTACTAAACATGTTGTCATTAATTTTTGAAAAAGTAATAAATTAACAGATTTTGCCATTTATATTTACCCGGCTGTATTCACGTAGGATTATATTCATGCCGCGACTCCAACACGCTTAGAGTTCGTGAGTGAGAACCCCGAATGGGTTAGAAACTAGTCGGGTAAATTCCGATTTAATTCTGGATGAATACAGCCGGGTACATGTAAATATAAGAGTCATAGTTCACGAAAGATTAAATATAAAAAAAGGTTTTGCCTTGTAATATTAAAATATTATTAAAATCATTGTATATATAGGTATGTACAGACAATGTTCATGGATTTTACCTCATGTAACCATGTGCCAAACAGACGAACCAGATTTATATACGTACAAGGTCACATGACATAACCTTTCTCAAATTGAGGTAAAAGCGCCTCTCCTCATCAAGGAAATGCAGTTTTATTGTGTTATTTAAATTCAAAAATAATAATAAATTAACAAATATTTTCCTTCCGTTTTAGAATAATTTACTTCTCTATTACTTACGAGGTTAATTTTTTTTATTCTAAACATAAAGGAAAATACTTTAATTGTGTAAGTAAAGTATGAAAGGAAAATACAAAGAAATTAATTGCAACATCTGTAGTGTGTTTTAAAAGCTCATAAAAAAAAACAAACAATTCGTGGCAATAAAATTAACTTAACATTGTTTATTTTATATAATTTAATTACAAATTCATATACATTCTTAGTTAAAACAATGCCATACTATTTTTTTAAATATAGCTTTAACGTTTTAAATAATGTCAAGTCAATAAATAAATAAATAATTTATACTTAATTGATTAAAATGTTAATATACTATTAGGAAAATTAATTCTAATATAAATACTATTTAATATTACATGCAGTATATTTTATGCAATATTTTCAATTCTAACGTTTAGTTTTTATTAAAGTATTGTCATATTATCCACGGCAATAAAATGTAAAGAGCTGTGGTTGTATAGTTTTGAAACGATTGTATTCTTTTTATTTTACGCTTAAAATATATCTGTTTGTTAGAGAAATAATCAAAGTTACTAAGTGTTGTCCGCGTCTCTGTCCACGTTTTTCACGTAAACAAATTACATTACGTTACTTCCCACTTCCCCGGTGACGCTGTGACAGCCAATAGGGCTAACAGCAGACAATACAAAAAAAAAAACAAAAAAACGTTACTTTGTCGGAACAATAGTAAGCCAATGTTTTACCTGATGGACTAAAGGACGCGGAATCATACAAAATAAAAAAAAATCCATACTTATTTTACATCAGGTGATAAACTATAACCACACCGAATTTCATCAAAATCTGTCTAGTAGTTCTAAATGAAACTGAAAACTATTGTTTATCTAAGTAGGTATACATGTAATTAAAATGTAGTACGTAATTAATTGTTATACGTTATAGACATTTCAACAATTATATATTCGTGACTAACATTCGTTTAATATTTATTTATATTTCTGTACCGAAATAAATAATATTGACAATATATTTGCATTGTATCTATACATGATAGATTTTTTGTTTGAGAACCTCTGTTGTTTCTTTGCGAGTTTCTGAATACCATCCGAGTCAAGAAAATGTGGGGACGGTAACGTCGGACTGGCTGGCATCAAGAACAGGTACCAAGATACCCTCTACACCAACCGATTACCCTCATATAGCCACAGGAATGTTCACACTCATCTGGAGGCCACGGCGGTATCTCGGCCGCCATGAGAGTGCTCCATGTAATTGAGAGCACCCTCACGACGTGCTCCAATATTATAAGTTAGTAAATTTGTAATTCAGTTTAACCTACTTTTATCGATTTTGAAAATATAAAGGCACAATTTACTTTATTATATACATATATATTATATATACGTATCTATATTATACCATCGTGTTTATTAAATCCAGCCCCACTACCATTGTTAAATATAAATCTAATAGGGGTCTGATCTAACGGTGAGAATGATAAAAATGTGAGAATTACAAAGATAGCATCATACATTTGATTGAAAATAATATTTATTGTAGTTTGTTAGTTTAGAAAATAACATTCTATGATAACCTGAGCGAAGTAGGTAGGAACAGCTAGTAAAATAAATTATACATTAAATTGACGAACGTTCATTTTCAAGACACAATAGATATGCACGTTTCTTTTATTTACATACAAATTATTTCGCGACAGCTATTTTCCACAAATCACACAATAAATAACTGAAAACAATGAAATTAGAATAAATTTAAAGGCTGTCAAAAACGTTCTTCTCAGCGACAATATACACGTGACTGTATGTTGATTTCATCAATTTGAAATGAAACAATTTTATATTTTTATGAAATATATACCGTTTCGTAAATAATTAGTTTTTTGTTAGTTATGTTTATTAATTAGTGCAATTCTTTTCATATCTCAAAGTCAGCTTGGATTTATATTAAGAGAATAACATTTTCTTTATACTTTTAACTATTTCGTTTTCATTCGTAGCTCAAAGTATATAGGTAGGTAGGTATTGTATATTCTTAGAGGAAAAAGATTGAAAAACTTTATTTGTAATAGAGTAAGAATTGTAATGTTATCAATATTTAATTCATGGAAACAAATTCGTTAACGTTAAAATAACTTAAAAATAAGCTAAAACAAAATTATTAGTAATATTGGGTTTACCAGTCACAATAATAAGTTTTAGCGTTAGATATATTTGTCTTAAGTCGGTAAAGTTTTGTTGGATTGAGCTCCCATGTTAGTTTTTTAAATATAAAATGCATCTCTTCTTATTATTCTACAATAATGAAAAAATATATAATACCTGTTTGCATCGTGAATATGATGAAGGAAGAAGTCAAAATCCAGTTCGTGTCTTCGAGATCTATTTCGAAGTTCTCTTGTAAGCTGACCGTCGTGTTTGTCAAGTTTGGGGACCTCAGGCCTATGTGGTAGCTCCAGTTTGAATCCATCGTTTTTTTTTCTTTTTATATTTTACTAAAATGTTATTTTTAATTTTTTGGTAACTAAATTAAAAAATAATAATTTTATATTCGTTTTGATTTTATTAAACTGTAAAGTATATTCAAAAACGCCATTTTTCAAATAGAAAACTTATCAAATACTCTAATTTATTTTGTATTTGTATTATTAAAGATACAACTTTTCTTGGCGACACGTCCGCTTACATTTAAATAATTAGGAAATGAGCGCCATGCGGCAGTTTTCAGTCGTTTTATACTCGTCTTGTCGACGCGGTTCAAACATTCAAGGCTTGGTCATTTTTTAGAATAAAATACTTTGGTGATTACTTTGTTTGCTTCCTTAAAGTTTACTTACTTATTAATTTTATGTGATTCTTTAGACATTTCTTTCTTGTCAGTAAAATCAGTACGATTATAATGTATGTACCGGTGTATGTATGTATGTATGTAAATGAATTTGGTTTATCTTATATAATATAATATTACCTACTTAATAGCTACAAGACCAAAAATGTACTTTAAATATTATTTTCAAAGAGTTATTACTAAATGTACTAAATGTACTAAATGTACTAAATGTACTAAATGTACTAAATGTACTAAATGTACATGGACATATTTACAAAAAATATATTTTTTAAAATTATTGTTGTCGTTTGTCCGGATCACACTAAAATAACGGGATGAATTTTATTACGACGATATATTATTTGCGAATCAACATATCTGATACTTTTACTGTGCTCTTTGGATACCTTATTGTATTATTTCCGAAGAACGACTTTTTTAGAGTGTAATTACAATAGAACTGGAAATATACGACTTATATGTATTTGTAATTAACATAAGATCTTAAGATCGTGAAGTAAAGATGATTTATTGGAAGACTAAATGTTTAGAATGTAGCTTGTAAATAAACATTTTGTTATTTAGCTTGTATTGTTCGTATATGATGTGTCTAAACTAAGTCTATCTAAGTCGTCCGTCTAAAGTTGCAAAACCATTTTTGAAACAGTTACTGGTAACGGTTTCAGCTGACGCTGATATACCTGCTTTTAAAAGTACCATCATCCAAGATGCAGGGATGATAACCTGGTTGCATTTTGGAGGACAGGTGAATGTTGGTGAAGTTTGTTTTTATTGTTGTCCGGAGTATTCTTTCATTTAAAATGATGACGAGGTAAAAATTAAGTTGCGCACTCATTATGAAGAGTGCTAATTAGATGTGGGTTACATGCAAAAGAGTTGGACTTCCGACTGTCACACTCAACTTAACGAAACCTAGCTACGATATTTACTAATACTTCATGCTGATCTACAGTTTGAGGGTCTACCATCCTTCCCGCATATGAGCCCGTGCAGGTGCAGCAAATTTTTTTAGCCCTACCATAAATGGATCAGCTGTAGGGTCTGGTTCATTGATTTCGCTTTATATACTTAACTATACCTAGGTCACAATATAAGGTCAAACATAAATAATTGTAATGTTTGTTTGAGTGACACCTAGTGGATTTCTAAATATATTTTTTGACAATTTAGTTAAGACATGTAGACAGTTGTTTAAGAAATTTTGCTATTTGACCACAGATGGCGCTCTAAGTAAATAAGTTTTTCTTTATTTGTCCAGAGATGGCGTTTCGCTCATATACTTTATTTTTAGTTCTGACTAGTATTAACTATTTGTTTTCTCGGAGAGATTCAAATTATTATATAAATCAATCAAAGGCACATCAAACTCATAAACCGACAAAAACAACTGGAAATCAAACACTTTTATTTTTAAAATAATAGAACCAAAGGGCTATTGAAATCCTTGAAAACCGTTAACACACGCTTTGGATTTAAGGTTTCAAAGCATACATAAAACCAATAATGACAGATTAATTAATTTGTAATTAAAATTGTTGCGTTTAATGTTTTTAGTTATAACATTTTTTGTTCAAATCAACTGATGTCATCTATATAATTGATCAAAATAAATCTGTTGTTGAAAATATTGTATCGCGGGGCAATATAACAGTTTCAGTTTGGATTATCACGGCTCTTGCGTAACTCTTTTTCTTTCATTATTTAATAAAATAATTGTTTTCAGCACTAAATTGACATTAATTACCGAAATATAGTTACAATACTTAAATCTGTCTATGTAATGTATTTAATTACTAAAAAAGAAATTATGTGAATCCTATCAGTGTTTTTTATATAATTGGCGCACAGACCAACACATAGATGACATTTATATAAAGAGTAAAGTATAGGTAATTCTTTGACATACCAGAGACGCCATTGATGAATTTAGGATGACATTAAGAGTTTATTTATAGGATGAAAGTCGTCATCTAAACTCCCAAATGGTGAGTTTATTTCAATTATTTAGTTATATTTTAAAAAATGAAAATACCCTGAATGTCTTTACGGATTCATAACTGACACTTATTTGGTAATTAAGCTGATAGATCTGTCTGTGGTTTACAAACATTGTAGAAATTACCGTTTTTCGTTTCGTATTCTGATGTAACATGAATAATTAATTTGAAATTTCATTATCATAGTCCCTATTATATATAATTTTAGCAATAAGCTTGTGGTTTGTTTCAGATTTTTTGGAGGGAATTATTTAAGATGGTAGAAGATTTTAAGTTCTAACTTTTTAACAATCAAATTGTTAATATTATTACTAGCTCTTGATAAGTAACTCCAACAAAAATGATACGGAACATAGTTGGTACAAGGAATACTTATCTATTACTTTTTTTAAATGGCAATACTCAATGTTTGGAATCCTTCGCGCGATGAGTCTCGCACTTGGCCGGTTTTTTTAAAAAATGAATGAAACCAAAAACGTATACAACCTCATATCGTCTTTTATTCGTAATTTACAATGAACTTAAACTAATGACAATAATAAAACATTTGAACACTTACAGCTATGTACATATAACTCATTTACAACTGAAATGTTCCGTTTTCAAGTAAATTTGCAATCTATAAAAACCTCTGTAAAGGTCTTGTGAAATAAAATCTAGTTCAAGCCATTCTTTAATATTATATTATATTGCACTAAACGATATTAATATTAAATATTTACATTCTTATTAAATATTATTAAAATATCAACTTAAAATAAAATTTGTACAGAATGGAATGAAATTTACAAATTGTCTTTTGTTTATTAAAACTTAATATAATATAATTGATTTTATTTTAATAAATTATTACTTAAAACTATTTACAATTAATTAAATTATTTGTCGACATTTATGTTAAAATTCTGGTAGGACGGTCGGAGATTCGATTCTCCGTTGACGGGGGAGGTGGGTGTGGGGGGGAGGTAGGGGTATCTGGGGTACGGCGGGTAGGGGTAGGGGTATCCGGAAGGTAGAAGCTGGGGGTTGTGGAAGGGTGGTATCAGGCCGGGGGAGGGGTATCCGTACGGGAGCCCTACGGAGGAGGCCGCAGCCTGTAAGATGGAAGCCGCGAAGGCCGGGTCGCTGTACACAGCCGCGTAGGGCCAAGCCACAGCTATCCTTTGTCGCTTGTCCTTCATTCGACGGTTTTGGAACCATACCTGATAAAGAAACAGACTCTTAGTTATTTATTATAAACCTTAACTAGTTTCATACCAATTCATTACACATTGCTATGCGGTTAATAATATGTGACAAGATTGAGATCTCATATTGGCTCTGTCTAAGATGAAACACTATTAAATGCCACATAGCTATCTAAATTATTGTTTTTTTTTTTTAGACAAAATCTATAATCGATCCTGACTAAGGTTGATTAAAAACTGATTGTGGATGGATTAGTAGTAGCGTGAGTAGACTTAGCTACTCAACAGGTATAAAATATAAAACGGAATAATTTTTATTTTAGATAAACCAGAAACGAAAAATAAAACTTTTGCGTTTACAACGGGATGTCACTATCTGTTCATTAATATATTATAACAAACATCCGGAATAACATTAATATTAATTAAGAATCAATAAAAATAAAACAAGTCAGACGCGACACTAAAGTCGAAGTCAATTAAATCAAGTCATAAATACCTAACACGTTGGAGTTCGATCATCACGTTCAAGTTATTCACGTTTCAATACAAATGTTTAAGATACCTCAGATATATATTTAATGTTATTTCTTTTATGAGTTACCTATATTTTGGTTAATTTCCCACAGTAGTGATACCATATTCAGTAGTCTTCTCACTTCCCAGTGTTTTTATAGATTATTTTATAAAGTTTATTAAATAATAATAGAATTATAATTTATATTATATATTTTTTTATTTATATTTATATATTTTCAATATAAAAATAATTGTTTTTTCATATATTTTAGGTACTATATTTTAATTAAACTTATTTTTGCTATCGGGAACGAACGTACTGTACTGCGTGTGGCGGCCGTCCTACGGAATTTATAGAAGTATTCTATGCTACGGAATGTTAATTGTACATATAACGTATTTGACAATAAAATAATATTCAAATATACCTACTCTGTGAACTTAAAGACAGTGCAATCTTCATACTGTATTTAGTTAACCCACATTTATCGTAAGCAAATAACACGAAAGGCTCATGATGCACTAAAGTAACCACAATAAACTTCAAACAAACACAGATATTGCTGTTGCAGTATTGAAAGCCATTTTAAAATCATTAAGAGCTGTGATGGCGCTGAGACAACAAAGTAAACACAAAGGATTTCCTAAGGGAGCTGTAAAACCTCTTTTATGTTGCGAATGACGTGTTAATTGACGGGAATTTTGCAGTGAAAACAAGATGGCGGCTCTCAGTTACATCACAGCCGCGATGATTAGGTACTTTCTACAGAGAAATAAGTGTTTATATTATGTCTTATAATCAAAAACTATTATTTTGTATGACATTAATGAATATCGAGTAAATAGAGTTCACCGTTTAAATAAATTTTACATTTTATAACTTATCGCAACCGATAATAAATGAATGCTAAATTATTTTATTAAAATTCCTTTTACTATGTAGTAAAAATCCATCATAATAAACAAACACACCAAAAACAAAGTTTACAATCATCAAATGGTAGCTTCGGTTAATTTAATAGTTTTTAATTGGTATAAAACGCCATAAAACAGATGCACCATAGACAAGTCGAACCATAGACTAATGACGGCGATGTGAACGCGGCATAATGTTCATTAGCGGGGACCGGCTACTGAATATATCGGCTTTATTAAAACATCAACAAATTAGCGTCAATGTAAAATTCGAATGAGCCATAAACACGTTTTTTATCGTCGGTTTTCTTTTTTAGTGGAAGTGATAATTGACATTATGACTGACTTTACGGATTTATATTTAAATTGGCGTGCGGTGTTTTAATGTGGAATTAAAAAAAAACAAGCTCAATAGATTTGACGAACAATTATCTGATCATTTGAAGACAAAATACCTATCATATATAATAAAAAAATATACATATTAAAAAATTAAAAGATTTCATTTAAGTGTAGTAAAGTTGAAAATCATGTTTTCTGGTTTCACACATTTGTTCGTAATTCTGCAAATTAGCGGCGCGCCATAAAGCGGTTGTGATGAAAATTATTGTGTATCTAATTGAAGAATCATACTCTAAACACAATAAGCCTTCATATTTTGTGTAAATAACAAGAAACATTAACGTCCATAGTATTCTGTAAGAAATTGATCTCAATATTTGATGAATAGTAAAATGGGTGCCCGTGTTTTGTTTTTAAATAATACCTTAGTACCTATAACTATCGCGCTTATGGGTTTTAATTTCTATTCATGTAACCTTAGTTATTGGAAACTAAATTTGTCCATAGACAATACAATACATAACTTTAATATTATAATAATGTGAGATAGATGATATATTAACGGTTTATGTAAAATGAGCGAGTTTGTGTACGTTTATAACAACATAAAGTAAAATTACAAAATAAATGAAAGCTTTATGACTAAGCTCGTATTGCAGTCTGGTTATGTTCCTGTTAACTCAATTACTTTATTTTGACATATTTATCCAGAGCATTGGGTGGGCGAGGCGTTAAACGTCATGTTATCTGAAAGTTGTCAAAGTTACGAAGGTTCGCAAGTAACTGAACTGAGGTCGACTATTCAGGTCACGTCGTGGGTGCACTTGTGTAAATTTCAGTTTCATAATGTTATAATATTTACAATTAGATACGTGTAAAACAATGTAGGTGGTTTCAGCTCGAAGGTTATTTTAAATTAATTACGTTAACCGTAGAACATAGCAATGTGTCATGTATCAGAAAATAAAAGACGTTCACAAAAACGAGATTCAAAAACAAGATAATAAATACATCAATGATAAATAAATATCATATATTTTGAATATTTTAATATATAATTTTGTTCCATTATAAAAAAATGTTTTTTTCAAAATGTGTTCCATTTTTTAGATTATTCCATAATATAATGTTAAGTCCATAGGCTTACCTTAATGGTGGACTCTGGTAGCTGCAGCTGTGCCGCCAGCTCGCACCGTCGCGGCCGTGAAACGTAGTTCTCTTTCATGAATTCTTTCTCGAGCCGGGCTAGCTGTTCTCTGGTGAAAGCAGTTCTGTATCGCCTGGATGGATGAAATTTAGGATAATTAGTATTTAGAATTTTCATAAACCTTAGAATATATCTTTCTATGATAAGCTACAGTTAATCTACAATTGTGGGTATGAAACTAAACTAACTATGTCCCAGCTTTGCCCAAATAAAAAGCCTTTCTTCTAAAATATGTACAATTCCTTACAACGTTCATTGACCCGGCCCATAAGTTCATTCATCAAAACTTTTATAACCCTCGAAGATCGAACCCGGGATTCCTCATTATAAAGTCAATCATACATTGCGCTGTTAGCGGTAATAAATACATTCAAATATCAAATAATTTAAATTATTAAATGTATTGTTAATGTGATAAAAATTCTCACCTAATGTTAGGGTCGGGAGCCGAGCTGGAGGTATTTATTGGTTCCGATTGTGGGCTGAGCGATTCTGTGGACAAAGAACATAACTGATTAATGTCGAATATATTGAAATATATAAAAGACTATACGTGTATACCATAAACATAGTCTGTAATAACAGACAGTCAAGCGTCTTGGACCAATTATTAGTTATCTGCTCTAAGAAATGCCTCTAAAGGGTTATAAGTAGTACTCAGAGCGGTGCTCTTGAACGAGCCTCCCTTATCGTAATGATTGTTTTGTCTAGACATCGGCTACTTGTATGAAGAACACCGCCTCTTACAGCCAACTAATTACAAACAGAATTTAAGATTGACTTATCATAAAATCATACGTCCGCTTTCGTTCGGGAACCAGTAGCCGGAGGTGCTAATTGTACGCGCCCAGCGTTTCAAAAGGAGTACATTAACACAAAACAAACACAAATAAGCTATTGTCTAATTAAATATTTTCCCATACCCTGTGTGTTCATGAGTTTATTCTTTTTCCGTAAACACTGGCCATAAAGAAACCGAAACGCTCAGTCGGTCGCCGACTTGATTTAGAAAAAAAGTAGCACCGAACGCCGACTTTACAGATCTGATTAGTCGCTGAAGTGGTTCTAAATTTAAAACGCGGTAACTTATTGACACTGGCCGAAAGTATATTGAACGCTTTCAAGTCACGTTTATTGTCTATGGCTGTAATGGCGGCGTGATTACGGTGAAGACGTTCAATTGATTTCCGGTGTAACATTCGTTGTGCAATTATTTATTATTGAATTCATTTAATATTTATTTAATTACTTAGAACATGGCGTAGCTTTGTAGAAACATGTTTAGTACATCGTCAATTAACATCATGTGAATCGGTTTCGCAAATATGAATGAGCATCATTATAGAATATTTATTGCGTGTGTAAGTGCTTGAAAAAGTGTTTTTTTGTGGACGATGGCGTCTCAGCCACTTGACTTGTTCCCATGCTGGGTGGCGACAGAACACTTAAAAACCAATTTGCAATAGTCTAGCCGGTAGCTTCCTTCCATTCAATAGTTTGTTAAACTTCAAAACGCGACATGAAACCTCTTTTGGTCCGCCGGTGAATGATCACCAGCTGCGCTCTTGGCGTGTGTCTATTCAAAAAAAGGACAAGATATGTAATAGACAACTTAGAAAGCTTCCTGAATTAGCTTCCGTTCCATTAACAAACGGAAGATATTTTTATTGGTGCACAGAATTTTAAGAGCGCTCTCTGAAGCATTGATACATGGATATTATTACGAAACAATGTCCTCATTGTTTCAACGTATGCGTTAATTAAAAAATAAACCATTTAGGCAAGTTTGATATAAAGTAGTGTACACACGACATTATTTAATAAAACTACATTATTTCTAAACGTGCGTCATCATGCAATGTCTTATATATTATATAGCACCCTGACCCACAAAACAATGTCATAATACGGCACAATAATAACACCCCTATTAGCAGGCAATAAGAGCAAATTTCCCATACAATTATTAAGATGTTATGAAACGTCTGTTTCGATTAGCGCTTTCAGAGCATTCGAATTATTGGACTAATGTGTTAGACAATGAACTCGCCTCTACTTATTCATACGGACGCGCTAACAGATCTCGTTTCTCTAACTGTACTGTAACATAAATGTTTATAGCTAGTTAGTACTTATCAGAAACTATGGTAACATTTATTAGTTCACTCATTGTATTATTGCGGCATCTATTATAAATTCATTTTTTCATCTATAGGGATAAAAAAAATCATTAAATACCGAAATTAATAATTTGTCGATCTGAGATCCAAATCCGCTTAGATTTTTTTCGAACGCAATCTTCATATCAATGTATTTATTATATTTATAACTATTATAATTTCAATATGCAAAAAATATCGTCAAAATCGATTAATTTCTACTGCTAAGATAAATATAATAGTAACCTTATATCACTAAAAAGTAAAAAAGATAATAAATATACACTTAAACCATAGACAACAATTTACTTACATCCAGTAGTTCGACAACACAAACCGATAGAATCAATCACTCTAAATAGGTTACCTTAAGCGCCAAATTAATTAATAGTGTCCGTCCAACGACAAACTGCCCTTGTAATAGCTGGCTGTGTAACAATTGGTATCATCGACCCCTCGCACGCGCTGCTCAATGTACAGATATTGTTCACGACACGCATTCGTTCAAATTGGAGATAATATTTGGTTGATTTTATATCAGTTAATAGACATCTGATCGCGATACAGATTATGACGAACTTAGACACGTTCGTTAATAATGTTTTTGTTATTAACTCATTATTTTATAGGTCTTTCGGAATGTATTATTGTGATCATGGTTAGATAAATTAATATTAGCGACGAATCTGTTAAACATATTTTTATTTGTTGTGTGTAACAAGGAAGTAAATGTCATGTCTGTTTTAATGTTATTAGATATATATGTGATTTGTAAGTCAGGTCCATAATCTTTCTTATCATAAACAAGAACGTTGTTTGTTCTCGTTTTTAAAAACATTTTATTTCGCACTAGTCCATAAACAATTGACTCCCCTCATAAGAATTAAAACAATTTAGAATGCATTCAAAACATTTGCCGAGCAATTATCCAATGTTGCCAATTATACGGTGTCATCCCTCGGCACGTTCCCCCTAAAGCAATTTTCATAATAAAATCCGTATCCACTAGTCGGCAACAATATAATGAAGATAAATATCTCCGTGGGGAGTAAATGCAATAAAAACAAAATCAGTTTAAGCCCAATTGACAAGACGTAGTGCCGTTTACTGCCCGGTCACGGCGCGTCAGGGGTAATTACAAATCGACTAATGTCACTGTGACACCCACGCGCTGACGTTTAACCTTTCTAAAGGCCATAGACAATTGTAATTACTCTTCATTTCAATTGTGGCGGGAATACGTGACATTTGACGTTTTCTAAAGACATTTACGCACAATTGACTTTTGTGGTCAATTTGCGACAGCTGCCTTATTATTTACCTAATAGCATTTGTGATGCATTTTGTGGATAATTATATTGTATTGGATAATGACTTTATTAAAGTTTGGTTATAACCAATAGTTAAAGATTATTGTAGGTCGTCCATACAAGATGTTTCGGACATTATAACGACGGAGATATTAAGAAATATAAATTTTTGTTATCTATAATAACAATTGTAACAAATTACGGATATTCCTCTATATCCATCTATAATGTAGGCGGCCGGTACTCAAATATCAATAAAAACTATGACAGAATAGAAATAAATAAAAATATTCAAAAAGTTTCCCCAAAGTTAAAGACAATTGTAACGGTAACCAATAAAAATGTAAAAAAGCGGCGTTTTCAAAGGCGTTGTAAAAATATAATAATTGCTTTGTATGGTGCTTATTGCATTAGTGTAAAGTCCAAAATGGCTGAATGTTTTTCAGGTAGGTAATCCTAGTTTGTTGCGGTGCCTTTGCCGCAATTAGCGAACAGTTATGTGTTAATGGTGTTATGATGGCTTATAGAATGTTTTGTGATAATACTTTTAAAACTACAGTTAAGCTAATATAGTTTTAGTTTATTTTAAGGTCTATTGTTACAAAAATGGAGCAATCCGAATATTATATTTATAAATTGTAGTGTCAACTAGAAAATATATCAACACCCTTGAGATTGAATCGGTTTAACAAAAATCCAAATATATGAATAATAAATAATTATGAAAGAAAATTAAGATGTTGCTAAGTTAGCTTAGATTTAATAAATTGCTTTGAAAAGAAAATAAACTCAATAATAGGTATATTTCATAACCATCAGCTGAAAAAAAAAAACTAACGCTGTTGACTGAAATGTTACGTAAGTATATAAATCAAGTCAAGGCATAGATTAAAGAGTCTTATAATTCTTATTTTAAATATCATAAGGACTTCACATTACCGCGGTCTACTAAAAATCCATAATGCGCTAGCCAATAACGTACCTCGTTTCTCTCCCCACCAATCAGGGCGGGGCGGTAGTTCCGTCTCTTTCACTCACTAGCTGTATATGAGGCTGTAAGTTTTACGTAAATGCTTAGCTGGTTATACAGCAGCAGTCTTAGGATCGTTATGGGTATTTGTGTTATAGTGTTAGGAGTTCTTTTTTCTAATAATAAAATTATCACCTACACATTAAATATTGACTCACTGAGATAAGCTCTTTGATGTTATAAAAAGCTGATATATTTTTTTTTTACTTCATAATTCAAAAATAATACTTACTTTTGTCTCATTCAAACTTGACTATTAATATTTACTTAAATGTTCTTGTCATGATTTCGGACCAGAAAAAGCTGTTTAATTTAACAGCCTTTTCCGCTTATTATTCTGGGTATTAGATAGATATCGTTTTTTTTTTTGAATTTACAAATTCTATGAAAAACGCAAAAACAGAAATAATTACTCAACAACAGTGTGTCTGAAGCCTTATATCGCTCATCTCATTTTAATCTCTCAGCATCATGGACCGTTATTACTGCGCTCAAGTTATTAATACGATAGCACTTCCCTGACAAATTGCGTTATAACATATTCAATCTGTTTTGATGTTAGTATGTGTCTTTATAATAAATTGTTCTGACGTTTTTTAATTCCTATGGAGTCCGAGAATATAGATCCTTGATAGGTCTTCATCCCTTTATTCCCGCCCTTACAAGTTAGTTCTCCAAAAACAGTTTCGAAACACATTGAAATTGATATATAGAAATTAGAAACCTATTCCAAATATGGCTCATTTTAATTAGTATTATTTAGTCTACTTATAGTGAAATATTCGATAATTCTACCTTATTTATAATACGTATTAACATTTTCAATAATATCTTTTGAGTATTGTAAGGTATATACAAAAATACGTATTTAGAAAACAATCTACCTACTTACATTGAATCAATATATATTTATAAGATTACTTAAAACCTACATTTAAATTATATATAATCTTTTTAAGTTAATATTCTGCGATTTTTAAAAATAGGTTGGTAAGTTGTTTTAAAAATGTTTAGTTTTAAAGGTTCTAGCTGTGATAATACGTTTAATTGCGGCTTTCCTAGTAACATTACAATTTCTACAGAATATGGGAGCCTTAACTAAGGTTATTGCTCCAACAAACCGCAATAAAAGAGAAATTTTAAGCAAACTTTATTGTCACCACCACAAAAGATCACTCCATAATTGAGCAAAGGACTGTATCTTTGAAAAAAAAAAACATTCTTTGTCTATTACCTCTTTTGTTTTGGCGGTGATTTTGACAGATGTCACGCTGTTACAAAATGACAAATGAGAAAAGAGGTTTTACGTAAAACAATGTTGTTGAAAGAAATTGCTACTGGACGGCCAAAATATTTTGTTTTTAATTTAACCGTGAAGTTTAACATTTCTATTGATAATTAAGTTTAGGTAAGAAATTGCTGAAACATGAATTACATTACAATTACCTGGGTATGTGGTCTTTAATATATATTTATAATTTGTATAATAATAATGGTAGTCCAAGTAGATATAAAAAGTATTAGTGATATTTAAAATTAAATTGACTGTCTGTGAGTTTGAAATAAAAACTTTTTATTATCAAATCACTGAAACTTCAAAATATTATCGTGTTTGTTTCCGAAACAGTTGAGTCGAGTGTTGAACAGATAGTTCCAGGAATAGAACAGCAAGAGAAATCTCGAACGAAATATCGGTTAATCGATCGTTAAATATGTGCCTAATTATTTATATATTGTCAAATATTTGATTGCTAATTAACATAAATTGCATATTCACATATGTCAAATAATTATAATTAAATCAATCATTCATATATTAGGAAGGATATCGATTTTAAGTCGGAATGGTTGTGAAAACTAGTGAGGGAATTACATCTTATTTTTTTAATAGTAGTACTTACTATAAGTTAAGTATTAGTATAGAAGTGACTTGCTAAGTTATTAATTATTAATCTAATAATTACATAAAAATATGTATAATAAAGGTGACTAATAATCATTACGTTATTTATTATTTACAGTAATAAAAGAAAAGAAAATAAAAGCCAGTCCGTCGCGTCGGCGCGTTTGGTTTCGTTTTGTACCGCTATTCAAGGCGGTGCGTAAATTATACTAAAGATGCCATTTGAGTTTATTATTACATTTATGACGGATTTTAAATACTACGGATAATAGTAACACTATTGTAAATAATAGTTTTTTATGTTGATAAATTGTTATATCTTTTATTGGCATAAATGTTATCTTTTTACTTTTAGTTTCAGATTGAAGTTTTTTTAATATGATCAGGTACCCAACGCATTATATTTCTTTGAACCCATATAAGAGTACGTCTGTCCGTCTCTTTGAGCGTTTATATCTGAAAAGCTTTTGACCTGATAAGACTGATAAGAAATTTTTCAGGTCAGAAATAATTTTTATTTATAGACGCTGATAAGTCAGGCTATTTCGTAGTACGATTATATTAAAATAATAAGAATGGTAACTCACCATGTGGTCTGTCGTCGGCTCCGTCGCTGTCGACCTCACTCCTCACGCTCCCTGGACTGGATCTCTTCAAGTCCTCAGGACCGTGGCTTTCAGGATAGCCGTTATTCATACGTTTATCGTAGGACATAAAAAACGGGAAATTCGGCACACGGTTCTGCTGGAAGTAGTACATTTTCCCATCCCTACCCTTCAAATCTTCGTCCTCCGAATTGAAATCGGTCATCGTATTCTCGATATCGATTTCTGGTGATCGTCTGTTGATGCCAACTATCGATTCTATCGAGAAGTTCTTCGGCGGTATCTTGGTCATCTTGTTGATTTCCGATTCCATCACCAATCGATATATCGATTCACGCACTGGCCACTAACACTCGTTTGAATTTAGAACGTCCGTGTCGGTCGGATACCCGATGAGTTTTGTGGAGTCTGTAGAGATTGTGAACAACCACGCCTTCTGGCGAGGGTGGGACTTGAATCAGATATTTGTTTAAATTTCGACTTTATTTACATTGCATTAGGTTCACATTGTCTTAAACTGAAATTAGGATATACATTAAGGAAAAGGCCATCCATTCTAAATTGTAGTTTAACTCATTAAGATACAGTTTATTTTTGTATGGAATAAAAAAGCAATATAATTGCACGTAATCGGTTGCGGTTGTTAAAAAAATTAAGGACTTTATTTGGCTTTCTTCGTGTTTTTTTTTGTTTTAGAAATGTTAAACGTTTTTTCACTATACTACTAGTTTTTGCTTGTTTTTTAGGGCATAATATATCTTTCTACATAACATTTTTAGAATCGGTTCGTTAGTTTCAGAGATAAGGAATACGAGCGAAACGAACAAACAAATATTGTGGTAAATATTTTTAATAGGTATATCAAAATATAGGTAACAATCAATTTTAATAATAAACATGTCTTATTTTCGTACCACAGTCTTAAAACACCTACAGATACATCTTCCGGAAGGGAATTTAATTTAACCGGAAGTATGACCTCACCTCCTTTTAATAGAGCGATGTATCACCGCGTCCAGATAATGTGAGCTCCTTAACGACACGCCTTTATTAAAAACTATCAATATATGTTTATTAGGAAAGCAATTTAAACCTCCTTAATGGGATTTAAAAAAAAAATCTTTTAAATTAAAAAAAATATATTGTAAACATTTTGAAACTCAGCGGTCGTATACAAAGAATAGGTAAATATCGTATCCTACCTATCTGCTAAGAAGATATTTTTTTTTTAACTTCTTAATTATTAAATTTAGTAAGGTAGGTACTGTGAATAAACGTTTATTCTACATATTCAATGCAATAGAATACAGAGAGATAGATAAATCTGTAGATATATATATTATTTAATAAATAGGTTTTATAGTTAATACCTTTTAAACCCTAATTGTTACCTTTAGGTAGCTAAAAATAATTCGTCTTTAAAAAATGTACTAATTTCTAGAGTTATCCTAAATCTGTAATTTTACATGATAAAAATCTCTAGCAACATCTAGTATTACAATAAAACCACCTAAAAATACCTATAAGTACATATCTAAGCCTCTCGTCGGATCAATAAACAACTTGAATGACATTGTGATTTATTGCGTCAATTTTTTCCCGCCATTCCAGAACATGATAATATTGCCATAACAAATATAAGTCAGATAAGAGTAATAAATGATAAGCGTATTACTGAGGGAAAGCGGGTTGCCATCAGCGAAAATATCCTTGGACGCTATTCTATGAAGGATTTACTGCTTTTGTACGTCGAAATAATTTGATATATTTAATCAATTTTACTTGTACCTGCTCATTATTGGTATTTTAAATGTATTTACGTATAATTGTAAACAGTGTCAAAATTAAAGAGATTCTTTTACTTAAATTTTTGTTAAAATAAATACTCGGTAATTTAATCAAACAAAAAGTTTATTTATATAGGTATTTATTATCTGGATATTAAAGCTGATTTATAATCTGTCCACGCACATGAAACCTATTTTCATTTACAAAACAATGGCCAATAAAATATGGCAAGGCTATGAATAACTCAGAATTACACCATGAATATACTTTATAATAATGTACCGAGAAATATATCGAATGGACTGAATCTTGATAACAGTGTATTATAGGATAAGAGAATGAGCGGGAAAAATAGTGCTTGGGGTCGCCATCTTGGGGGAGTGACGTATGGTAGGAATGTCATTTATTGTGTTTATTTTTTATTAAATTTATAGGTTTAAGTCTTTTTACAAAGTTCCTAATTCTTGATTCCTGTAAGTTATTTTCAATTAATACGGTCTTAATTTCTTGCCTTAGGGACCTCAATAATATTCAGACCATAAAGAATTAAATTGTTAATTTTTTTGTTGTAATTAATAGTTATTTTTTTTTGTGGGAAAAAACAATTTATCGATATAATTGTCTTAGGCACATTATTATTTTAAATCAATATCATTATAGATAATATATAGATACTTACGTCAACCAATTGTCTAACTTTAAAATCTATCTAATTTCAATTTAAAGGGTCCTTAAAATGTTCGCAAGTCTCTTTTTTAAATCACTCTGTTCCTATAGAGTCGTCAGGGTGGATCCTGAACTGCCCATATCTGCAGATCTCCATGGACTACGGTAACCAAATTCAATCATCCTGAAAAATAAAACTTGCCTATAAGGTTAGTTTCTATTAGTTACTTTTAAAAAAATAATAGTTAGATATTTAATAATCTTTCTCCGCTATCACTATTTAAGTAGAGTAAATTAAGAATCTTTTAAATCTATCATAGAAGCCTAGGTGCAGAGTGGACTTCGAAGGCCGTATCCACTAATATATTTACCGAAGAATTTGTAGGGATGTATGGAATAAAAAAAAATAAACTTCTTAACATAAACGAATATTACGATAAATAGTATTGAAAGGTATAATAAAGAAATATTGCATGTAGTAGGTACGAGTCAAACTAAACTCCGGACGTGTACCGCCCTCCTGTAATCCACGCGGTCCATATATTTTATTCTAATATTCGACACATTGTTATGAGTCAGTGAGTTAGTATAGTTTATGCCTGTTACTTCGGCTGCAGGTACCCACTAATGACAAGTTTACGATTTAAACAATTTTAATAAAGATTTTTTTTTTTTGAAAATTGCATCTAATAAAATCAGTCGTTTAAAAATTAATTCGCACAATTTTTTTGTGTTATATTTTTAGGGTATCTACATTTCTTAGTTATGCTGTTGGTTTTTACATAACTTGAAAGTAATTGGGAGGCTTAAAATCGCAGAGCTAGGTACTCTCGTAATATACATGCAATAGAGAAAAATAAACGACACTTGAAAAAAAATCATAAAAAGTAATAATAGCTTTGTTAAATAAAAGTTAATATTTATATCATGTTCGCAAAGTGAAGTAAAACCAAGCAAAACTGTACCCAAGTCAATTATAGCGATTCAGCGACTAATGAAAAATAGCCTCAATGAATATTAAGGAACAGAAGCGCTTTATTACAGAGCTTGGACGTAATGCTCTTCAATCTATACGACACGATATATCGTACGCTATAAAGTATTAACACGATTTTTTTTTTTACTTTTTTTATCGGTAGGTAATTATTATTATATATAGTCGTTACTTGTCCTGCACCTCGTCTGAAGAGCAGAATCAGGTCATAATTTTGATCGCTGAAAAAAAACTGAACAAGTCCTCCTCTACGGTAAGTACTTACCTATAATGTAAAATGTAATTGAGGTACAATGAACAATGATCTCTTATTCATTGTAATGTAGGATACATAATGCAGAGTTAGTATAAAAATCTATAATAATATCTATGAATTTAATTAAATTAACAAAGCATTTAGGTTCTTTGTAACCTATTTACTATTTTCGAAACGTTTTTACATCCTATTAATAAACGATCAATTTTATTTATTGTACCTATTTAAAATAATGTTATAAAAAAAACATTACTTACATTATCGCTACATGTAAATCTACCTGTCATATTTTCAGTTGCCCATTAAAATATAGAAGTGGCATTTATTAAATATTTATTTGTTTTGTTTCAGGCGTGTACTTATTATTGGTCAGCTATAACAAATCAATATTAAAACAGCCCGTGACGTAAAAGGGTTTACGATACTTGTAAATATTGTCTGGGTGTCCATATTGTGTTCCACAGTAGCGCTGGATTCGTTGTGGTAGTGTGGATAATTTGTTGTGAGAATTACAAGAACGCCATTGTTTTATTAAGAATTGCGTGCTTTCTCTATGGTTTGTTGTGTTTTGTCTTTGTTTATATATAAAGCATTTAAACAAAGTTTCCTAAACTAAATTAGTGCGATTTATAAATCCAATAATCTGAATAAATAAAGTCCATTCTAAAACTTTACAGTTCGTGGAAAGAAAATCATATAAGTGCATTTTCATTCAACTGAACGGTACTGAAAAGTCTTAACTAAATATAAAACCTCCTTAGTTACGACCTTTTTGCGCCGACTTCCCTTGCGTCGTTTTGTATCTGTGACGGAAAGAACGCGGCAATTTGTTTTAGCCAATCGCAGACGCGGTCGCTTTTTTAAAAACAACCAATAGCGAGCGAGATAAAGGCACATTTCGAAAACCTGACCCTTTTCAAATGAGCTCGGAAAAGCGTACTGTATTTTCGTAGTGTATTGTATAATCAGCCATCATGGAACCCGGAGGCTATTCATGAACGGTGGAGCGACCGAAAAAGCTTAGCTCGCTTGCATTTTCATGTGAGTGCGAAAGAGATACACTTATACAGAATCTCGGGATCGAAAGAGACAGCAACGGGCGGTAGTTATGCCGTTTTGAATGTATGTGTCGGTGAAGTAATTTTCCAGCTTTTATTCATTGTATAGCGCGAGGCAAAATTACTAGGTTTCTCGTTTGATAATATTTATTTATAGATAAAATGTTATTATTGTATGTGATAAAAGTAATCGGCCAATAACATCTTTATTGTAATGATGTCCGCTGGAATTAGTAATTTCCATATATTAGATGAGTAATGATGGAGAACGATAAAATGTGTTATTTGGGTGCAAATAAGCAAATATGTTGACATTTTATAGAAATTACTTTTAATGTTTGAGCAAATTGCATTGAAAATTCAAACATAGTAATTGGTAAATTACAATACCTGCATTATAAAATGACCGGATTTATTGCTGTACTTCAAAATATTAAAAAAAAATAATCAACAAATGAAATAAATTTAATATAAAAAAAAAAACATCAAAGTCACTCTATTCTCGATCGGGAACGTGGTAGTGGTAATAGCGCAATATCATAAAACAGTGCAGTTGGAGAACGTTGAGCGCACAATGATAGCAGTTTATCCGATCCCGCCAACAATTATATATGACGTTAATTTTGGCGCGAACGCCATTTTGGTTGCAAAACGAAATGGCCGGTCTAATTTGTTTATTTATTTATTGTTTCAATGTTGATGGAAAATATTTAGTTGAATATACGTGGATATTGTAACCAATGAGAACTTACTTATATGAAGTTGAGTTTCAGTTTAGATATAGCTTAGATATCGTTTATTAGGTATATTTTTATTTTAGTTCTACTATTCAAAAAATCTTAAACTAACAAAATGGCAGTACGGCACGGCGGTATGGCAATAGGTATGGAAGAAAATGTTTGTTAATTCTTACCTAATATAAAAACTTGAGAATAATAATTTTCGTCTAAAGAAAATTCAACGTTAATTTACTATTATTAACTAGCTTAACCTACCAACGTTTCGTGTAAAACAAAACAACTTTACAACTAACCAGAAAGAAATTGTACCAATTTCCCCAAAGCTCTTTATTAAGGCATAATGAATCCAACACAATGCGGTGGAAAAAAAAAAACAATTGTTTGGAGCGAAACATTTTGACATTTCTTGTTATTCTGACGTTTATGGTTGCGTAGTTAATTGTCCAAAAATATTTTTCAATAATGGCCGATTCCCCGCTGCGAGTATCGCTACCGGTAGCGAATGATTAGTTTCGGTGAGCTGTTGAGTAAATAGTTATTTTGTTAAAGTTGTTTATGACCGGCTTATTGATAGCGTTTGAGGATTGTTGCTTTGTTACGTTTTGGTGATATTTGCTTAACATTTTTATTTAGCTTCCATATTTGAAAATGTTTTCGATTTGAACGTGTTTGTAACGTATTTTGACTTTTAATCTTACTAAACTTTTAATCTTAAAGGTTTATTTTTGATATTTATTTTGAATTTGCAATTTGAGATTTTTAATTTGTAACTTGTTATTTTGTAAATTGTAATTTCAAATTTATAAACTTTGATTTTTGATTTATAATTTTAAACTTTTTAATCTTTATTTTATGTGATTTTTACCTTTATATACATCATATTTATTTAACATTTCGAGGAAAGTGAATTGTCGATATAAACTTAGGAGAACTTTAAGACACCAAGATATATTTTAATTGTTGCTATAAAATATTGTAAAATAAGTACATAATAAATAAAAATAAGAAATAAGCAAATCATAACATATTCTTTCAATATTAATGTTATTAATACTAATAATATGAATTCAGTTAGATTTCAATCTCAGTTTGTATATTGACTTTTAATTCCGGTTGTTAATTGTTAAAGCTCTTACCCGACCGGATAGTACCTAGTAGCACCTATGTCTTACATTATAACCATATTTTTCAAAATAATTCACGCAAACCATTCAATTTTTTTTATAATTTGTCATAGGTGATTTTTTTGTTTCGTTTTTTTTTTAATAAATTTTCCTTTACCCCTTACATTTATCTATAGCGATTTTATGTAATTTTCTATACCAATGCCTTCTTCTGTATATAAGTAATTCTATTATCTTTATCAAACCATAAGCCGGTCGGAAGGCCTTAATTAAAAGAAAACATTTTTTTTTTTAAATCCACTTTATATTCATATTTACCCGGTTGTATTCACGTAGAAATCTGATAATGATTTAGTACCAGTTTCTAATAGAAGAAGACTATTTTTCCAATTTTGAATTTATATCCAATGAGTCCTTCTATATAATATATTTACTTACTCTATATTTCAGAAGCCATAACTGAATGTATCTTATGTGAAAAGTTACTATCTATGTTGAATAATTAAAATTATTAAATGTAAATTAACTTTATTTATAACACGAGCTAATCGAGGCACCATAGATGTATAGACTTCTCCAACAATTACATAGTTGTTTTTAACACGATTTTCACAATTTGTCATATATTGGGTAGTTAAGAAATGATGTATTTAGGTACAGAGGGTACCTACCTATGTAACGGAACCTATCAAGAACCGATGACATACAATAGTTATAAAATATGAGTAACTTTTGAAAAAATGTTGTTCCAAAGCTGATAACATTGAGGCTTTTTTCACACTAACATGTATTTTTAGTGAAATACTTATTTCAGTTATTTTTTATAAATAAAAAAACAGTTACAGTTTCCAATTCTATAATTTTATAAATATTTGAATATAAAAGAACTTTCAAAGCATAAACAAACACAAACCCTAAAGTAACCCTTCAATAAACAATGCCTCGGACCCAAACATTTACGTGAAAAAATACTAGAAATAGCGGAATGATTGTTCCAGAGCATCGTGATTCCGGTTGCGGGGTCTTTACGACCCCCAGCCCGGTGACGGGTCAATACTTTAATATTATATCTCTACATATCATAAAATAGCAACGAGACGGAATCTATACGTTTAAAACGTGTACGTTACGTCACGCTACGTGTTCAGTACGTGAGACACTAAAACAATAGCTTAATAAAAATGGTTTGCTTATCGTAACGAAGTAAAATCTACTGCGCAAATTTTGATAAGACTATGGTTATAGGTTATTGCCGCGGTAGTCATATAGGATAAATACCTATCTTATTTATTATTAGGGCATTATTGACAATACCTAGATACCTACAACAAAACCACTACCTAAAAGGTACTTTTTTGAAATTTCGTGTAGCTTTATGGCTTATTATATAAATCTATGTTAAGGGTGCTTTTCACTTTAGGAAATTCTCTTATGTTAATAGATAAATTTAAAAACAGGTATACGTTATATTTGCAATAAAACTATAAATTAACAGAATATTTATACTACTTTCTAAAGGATAATAGAAGGTTTATAATTGCGTTGGCATGTGGCGGGGGACACAGAGCAGAATGTTTCATCAAGTAGATGAAACATTCTGCTCGGAAGGGAGTTATAGGTAAGAAAGCTTTCATCTGTCTGTGTGTCTGTCGCATTAGAATGTAACTTTTCATGGAATACCACCGACATATACATATAGTTGGTTGTATATTTTAACATTTTGCTGGAGATATTGGATATATTTTATCAAAATCTGTAGTTTCTCTGCGCTTATCTAAAGGTAAGGTAGATAGTCTTTTATCGTTTTTCTCTTTGTATTTTTATTAAACACAAACCTACCTAACACTTACGTACGTTTCAACATTCATAATATTGTAACTTATTAAGCTACCTACTGAAGGTAAAAAGATAAATAAAGTTAATCAATCTAAGATTTCAACGTCAACTCAACCTATTACAGATTTCAGATACAGAAAAATATTTACAACAGAATAATAATTTAACCTTTAAAAATATATATTTTTTTAAACCTTAAAATAAAAAATGAAATGACAAGCAATCAGAAAGAGCACAATACCGATTTCAAAGAACACCAACTTTACATTAAAACAAGACGCTCTAACTCATCAAACACTTCCAACCCCTGTATTGTAGTTTATAAACACAACAAAAACAATCAGACCCCATTATCCCTCGTCATAATATAATAACAAGATTTAAGTTCATTTATTATTAAAAATTTCGTCAGAGGCAACCCTCGCGTCCCACGGCAGTCATGAAAATAAAATCATGGCGCTCGATCCGCGCAGATTGAATTCAAAATTGGAATCAAAAGACAATCCTTTTTTTATTGCGACAAATGGCGATCGAGTGACGGGTCGCCAGTTTTACATTTTTTATTAGTCAAGGAAATCGGATTGGACTGTAAGTAGTAAAGGTAAAAAATAGATTTTGTTTACAAAAGCTGTGGCGAGGGCATTTATTGCGGAATAAGATATTGCATAAGTCTTAAGATATAAGCACTGAAACAAAGATGGAGGCAGCATTATGAAGCATCATACCATACGCATTTAACATTTTTAAATACTTAAAAGCGCACTCCGTAAACCAATCTGTCACAGCTGAAAGTATCAACCAATAAAGCGGCAATTAGGCGATGTTTTTTATAAATAGAATGGGGGCGCCATAATGTGATATCCTTGTTTGTTTTTAAAAAGAGAACACTCTATTAGAAGGATAAGTGTTTACGGAGTTTGTTAATGGAGCCGTTTTTTAATTCGGTTGTAGTAATTGATTTTAGAACGGATGTTAGTAATATTTTAATAGATTTTAATGTTTGTAGAGTTTATAATTTATATGTTAACATTGTATTTATGATATAAAGCAAACTCAATATTAATGTAGGTATAAGTACTTGTAGTATTTTTATATCTACCCACAATAACTTTTTTTTTTTGGAAAATATCCATGGCCATGTTAAGCTTATTTAAAGTTTATGTCATTTTTTTCGGTAGGTAAACGCTATGTGGTTATTTTATACCTACTACAAAATATTCTTTAATTTAAATCTAAAGTAAAGAATATTAATCATACTGTATTTTTTTTAAATTAAAATAATTAAACTAAAGAACATTCGAAATGTAAGAAATAATTTGATAATAATAAATATTTTAGTGAAAGCTGGTGGGTAATAGTCAACATAAACGCTCAACTAAACCACTTAGAGCCGTCCGAATCCGCCCCAATCCGGTTAAAACCGGCTAAATCCGTATTAATAGTCTGTCAAATTACCGCGAGGGGGCGCACCTGATGCACGGTTCGCGCCCCGTTTTTTAATTATACAGAAGAAGTGTTTATTTATTGTTGTGACCCGCTGGATTAGTTCTTATAATATATTATGTTTGGATTTACGATTTATGTTACCTACTACATTATATTGTGTCCTTTTTATATATTTCTGTTTATTATTATAAGATATTTACAAATAGAATGTTAAATAATAATAACAAATTTAAATATACCTACTCAATTTACATTGTGCATTTAATTTATTTAAAATAGAAAGTACCCGCCAATTCTGAATTTAATACCTGGGTACCTATGTATTGAAATATGAACTTAGGTGCATTCTATGTTTGAATATAATAAATTATTTCACATTTATCAAAAAAATATTTTATTTTATATTTTATAATAATAAAAACAATATTTAAAATATTATTTTAATGACAAATTATAACAATATAAATTTTTTGTATTGAAAAAAATAAAATAGTAAGAATAAAAACAAAACAACAAAATAAATTCGAAATTTTTAACAACTTTTATTGTCACAATTATTGAAAAGCCATACTTTGTGTTATTGATATTTTTAGAAAATATTAATAATTGCCTGAAATAAAAGTATTTATATTATGACTGTGTTCCACAATGGAGTGGGTTGGTATGGAATAATAATCTAAGTATCATTTTCACAATAGTCAAAATAACCCTAATATATACGCAAATGTAATTGTTTAAAGTAGTTTTATTTAAATAACAAAATGAAAATCTTCGAAAACACTTCATTTTGATTCGTTTTATTATTTGGTTATATATCAAATATTATATTTATTTCCATATTTAAATAAAACCATTAAAAATACCTCTAATAAAAATCATATTTATGGGGCAATAATATAGACAATTTCGTCCATATTTTAATAATGTTGCGGACCGCCATTACGACTCAAGATAATACAAACCTTAGTAGAAATAAAAGTCCATTATGTGTTTTTACAGGCACATATTAGAAATGCTGAAATATGGCGGCGGTTCAAAGATTCCGTGACAACAAAAGCTGGCTGGTTTTACTGTCGCCATTGCGGTGGTATCTCTATAACAATTAAAACTACTGTAAAATAAATATGAAGTTGTAAAACAATTTCTTTACTCACAGTTAATTTAGTCACGCTTCAAAAGTGACAAAATATTTCTAGTTGTATTGTTTCCGCCATCTTGTGATGAAAGTTTTTTTTTTTATAAAAATGTGCAAGGTTTTCTTACATAGAATTTTGAAAATTACTTATATATTTTAATTTTAGTTATTAATGTCATCTATAAATTTACCTCATTTTATTGTTTCCTAAAAGTATTTTTTTGATATTTTAAACGTAGTATTTTTTTAGCTAAGTATTTGAATATCAGCAAAGAGAACCAAAATAGCAAGTATAAATAAAATGCCTAATTATTTATATTAACAAACTTTTTATTTATCTACTAGAAATAACACGCAGATAGTAAAATAATAACGACGGTTCTCTTCCGTCGGTAAAGTTCCGTCGGACTTCTGAAACAAAAGGTTATTTAGTATCTGACATAATATTGTCATTTCCAATTTAACCTCAAAATTATGATAAAAATTAATTAATATACAATATGTTCTTTGTATTATATTTAATATAAGATATTAATATATAGGTATTAATATATAGGTATTAATATTCCTATATATTATATTTTCATAAATTTTCTATTCGCTATTCTGAGTTTACGAGTTAATCAAGAACATATCCGAATTTTAAAGTACTAAACCCACAATGCCGCGTCACTGCGGTTTGGCGGGCTACGTAGGTATTTAATAATTACTTACTTAACAATATTACCGATACAAATATAAACACGAACCCTGGGCTCAATTATACGCGGTCCCGAATTATCGGCTTTACATTTATTTCGAGAAGTCCGAGGCTTTTAACTCTTTTTTATTTATTATAAAAATATAACGCTTTTTCCGATGAAGTTTTTATATATTATAAGAAAAGGCACAAGATATCTTTTTTTTTTTATCTTTTACCAAATATTATATTTTTATTAGTTTTAAGTGAAGATTTAAAGAGACTAGACTAATAAAAACTAAAAAATAAAAGACAAATGATAATGATAAAAAAATATTATGAGATAATTAAAAAAAATGTTTATTTGTTTTTTTTAAACCGAGTTTCTCTATTCTAGAAACCTTATTTTTCCATTCAAATCATAAACAAATTAAAATAAACCTCTCCCTCCCACGCTGTAGGTGTGAAAGAGACAGCGTGCACGGTAATTGCCCCCACAAGGGGGTCAGATTATATTTTAATGTAATAATTCTACGTGATCATACCACGTTTACGAGAGTTGGGAGATATACATGAGGTACAGCGCAGAGATTGATCTTAAGATATCTATATTCAGATTTTGACTCTTATATACTTTATATAATATGTATATAAATAAAACAAAATAGGTATACTTATGTTTTATATCATCTTTTAGAGTATTAACACTCAAATTCAAAACATTTCTATGAGTGGGTTATATTTCGACATATTTTTTTTAAGCTGATGTTTCAATGGTTCTCAGAAATCGTGTTCACGAAAAGACACTCGTAGAATTATTTAACTAAATATAACATCGATAATTTATTTATGTTTAAAATTTAAATCAACTTGTTTTTTCAGTATCTAGTTAATAAAGCGACCTTACTCCGTACGCCTAGAGAGGGCAGCGGGTACTACGGCGGTAGAGCCAGTCCGTTGCGGTCCGCTTAGACAAGACGCTACTACCTAAAATTGTTTATCCTAACGATATGTTTGCTACATTGGTAAAACAAACGTATAGAGGCCTTGTTTTTTATAATATTTAAGGATGATATTAATCAAATTTGAAACTTTAAACCGAAGTTTGAATTGAAGGCAGATAAATAAAAAAATCCTGTCAATTCTTCCCTTATCTTTCTGGGAAGATTTGACAAAAATATACTTAAACTTAAAAATACAGGAATAAACTACTGTCAAACCTTAAAAGAGCTGTCAAGCTTTTTGTCCTTCAATCATACTCAGAAACCAACCGTCAATCTAGGTCCACTTCTCATGTCATTGAACTCAATTAGTTTAACCATAGAGCTTATTTGTGAAAAAAAAACTTTGTATCAATATAAATGTACTGGTTTCATTGGACCTTACAGTTTTTTGAAAGACGCAGGGAAGTCTAACACTATCTGTGTCCGTCGTCAAGTTGACGGTGTACCTATAATACTTTTCGTTAAAATCTGCAATATTTATATATATTTTTGTTTTTTGAGTCCTTTATAACCCTCTAAGGGAAGGGCGAGGATAGTTAAGTGGGACTCGCCAGTAAAGAGTCGCCAGGAGACACTGAACCCCATCTTTTACTCTCATCTCATCTCTCTCATCTTTCTCGCACTCAACCGTGCCGAGATCACCTTCAATAAATATTTATTTCGTTATAGCAAACGAGCAGATGGTCCACCTGATGGTAAGAGGTGCCGTCGCCAATCGGAATTCGATAATTCAAATTAAAATGCTTTACCAGCCTCGATGAGGAAGCTTGCAAAGGGGAGGACTCCGACTCTCTCATCATACGAAACGTAGCTATAATATCTGGATCTCTATCTTTTTTTAAAGGTTGGGAGTATCTAGGTCGAGCCAGCCCACCCTCAGCTGTAGTTAATCGACTACAACTCGGCTCTATTTAAAAACAATAAATACTAAAACAAGCTATATATTAAACAATTTCCATGGGTTTTCTTTGTTTTTTTTTTCAGCCCTTTTGAACCATGCAAAGAGATTGGTACGCATCATTAGTGTAGATAAGTTCCGACTCTATTTAAGAGCGTCAAATTCTTAAAACAAATCTCAGGATATTCTCCGAGTGTATTATCATCGGTTGGTTGTTTCAAGATTAAATTTGTCGAAATTCAGAGGAGTTTACTTGAAAGGTACAGTACTGAACGCAGCGAGTATAGAATCAGGTTTAATAACTACTGCAGCCTGCGGCTTCGTCTGTTCAGTGATCCTCGTAAAAAACCAAACATACGTAGGTACATTTTTATAGCGTTAAAAAAACTGCATATTTTTCTTTTTTGGTATAATTCTAGCAAAAATAATAAAAATAGGTTCAGTAGTTTAGTATAGGTAAAGTACAAAAGAACAAACAGACTTCGAACTCAAGTCTATTATAACTGAAAGTATTGATAGAGCAAAAGTCATTATTCACTTCATTACTTAAAACACGATTTATTGACTTGTAGAGAGAAGAGAGGCTTCTTTGTAAGTATACGCTCATATACTTATAAAGAAGACTCTCTTATAATATCTACCTACGTTAATGCGGTTTTTTTTTTATATTAGAGTATATGTGATCAAAATATACAAATATATACTGACTGTCTTGTATATCTATTGATACGAATATTTGGAGAGTCACCAGATATATTTTGATTATATTTTATTAGATTGTAATTTCACAGTGAAAATTTATTTTAAGAAATAATACTAGCCTTTGCCTTTAACCTTTTATAAAAGATTTAAATAGTTTCCAAGAGAGCCTACTACATACTACCTTACAAAGCACCTCTTTAAATATAATTATTAGTATATATAAGTAGATGTAACTCGCTTTGTTTATGATGGTCTAAAGAACTACATAAAACATACACAAACATCATTTAATGTAAATATTTATTAAGCGATATTGAATTTTTTTTCTAATTATATATTCTAAGTAAGGTTACATATTTTTTTTATATTTTTTACCAACTTTGAAAATAAATTTTAAGATTCTATGCAAATACTTGGCATATATTTCATGATAGATAGGTACAAATATTGAGACATGTGAGAACAGCGGCAGCACCCGAAAACTGAGTTATCATATTTAAAATGAAAACTAAACTTGTGTCAGCCATCGTACCGGCTGCCATGGAATAATACTCAATTATTAATACAATAATATTCCGTTACTGTTCTCAAGGGACTAGCGCCATCTATCCGGCACTTAGTGGAGTTAAGTAGCGGGAATATTTTCAGGGTTATGTCTTTCTTCTTATGTATTGGAGGCTTGTACCAACTCCAACGTTTACTTAAAATTTTATTTTGTGTTATGTTTTGAAACAGTTTACACAAGTAATTTTTGTAAGCTATAGTTAAATTAATATATATATAATTTACAGGTTAAAGGAATATATTTAAATTATTCTTACCTTATCAATAATTGAAATCAAAAAAATATATATAAATATTACACGTAAATATTACACGTAAAAAAATAATAAACAAAACTAGTAATTAGCTTAATAATACTGAAGTAATTAGTATTGACAGAAGCGCCATTTATTGACAGATAGGAAAAAATATTCGTCAGCACTAACAAACACTAGATGTCACTGTAAAACTGAATTAAGTTCATATTTTATATATAGATGTCTCTAGCACATTTTTAAATAACTAAAGTTTTACTTATCTTGTATTCAATAATTTAAAAATCCGTTATAACTATTTATAGTCTCTGTGAAATTATTAACAATAATAGATAAGAATACTGTAGAAATATAATATGTAAATGTAACTTTACATCTGAAAAAATATATCTTTATTTTGTACCGGCAACTAAACTGTATGTCACTATGACAACTTCAAATTATTCAATTTGTTTTGAACTATGATTTGTACTTGAATGAATTTTATTTTTCTGCAATTAACTAAACAATTAACCATCATGATGTAAGAACGTGAATATGACAGAATAACAAAATGGAACAGATCTACGCACTTGGAGTGTCTTGCATTGAGTTTATACAATACTGGTATATTTGATGTATTTTATTGATTCATGATACCGCAATGCAGGGCCCCATTATTATTATTTTTTAAATTATGTAATCCTTTCAATTTTCATCTCAATAATTCTCATATCTCATAATTTGTGATTACATTTTTAGTACAAAATGTATGATCGCACACTATTAAAAAATATATATATTTCACTGGGTTTTATTTTCCTTTCATTTTTATGTATTATTGACAAATTTATTATTTTAATATAGTTTATATAATTAAGTTTAACATCCAGGTTTGAAGACTGGGCGGGCTACTTTGAATTAGTGAACCACTTCTCAAACCCACAGTATGTTCTGGAGTTTCTCTTCCCGCTTGTATCTATTCTGGACTCCGTGTTTGCATCACAACTATTGCTCTGTATGGCATTTGGTAGTTGGATGAATTCAATTGCAAAATGGTAAAAATACTTTATACTATATTATCAATTACATTATTATATATTTTTTTAATACTTAGTATTTAATAAATTGATAAATAGAAAATTATTTGGTGATAATAAAAAATACAAACTAAAAACTACAATGACAGATGTAAAGTAATTAAAAACTTTATGGATTTATATTATTTAATTACAGGATTTTACTTGAAGATCGTCCATATTGGTGGGTGAGGGAGACCTCCTACTACTCTGACCCACCACGCCTGCATCAGACAGTTCAGACTTGTGAGACTGGCCCCGGCAGCCCCTCAGGACACTCCTGTGCCGCTTCCCAAGTACTTGTGCTCATGGTGATGTGGGGGCAGCATATCTGTAATGACAGGTTAGTTATTGCTTGAATTATTTCTTACAATACTACCTACAATAATCCATATATTTATTTTTTGTGTATCCAAAACAACTTTAATATACATTATAAATTAAATATATAATATTCTTCTTTATAAAACTTTTATTATTTTCTATAATATTTGTAATAGGCAAAACTATTATATTTTTTGTTTTTATAATATTATGATTCTTAATATTCAAAAGGATTTAGTTTTTCTAATATCACTATATTAAATGTATGCATGTTTACGTAACCAGTTTTTAATTGGTTGATAACTAGGAAGTGGTGTCCATGGTGGAAGCATGCAGTGTATCCTTTATTTGCTGTCTCGTTGGTGTCGGTGATGATGGCTCGTCTGTTTGTCGCTACACACTTCCCGCACCAGTGTCTGTTGGGAGCCCTGATGGGTTAGATGCTTTATAATATAAAATAACATTATACACAATATATTGGAGTTCTAGTGATTGGTAAACTTGACCGCTGACCCAAAAATCATAGGTTTGATGCCCATATACAATTTGTCCAAAGAGTCCGTGTTCACTATGTGTCTATATATATGTATACAGATTATTTATTGATTGTCTTAGATAAAAAAGTGGAACTTCAAAGAATTTATTTTATATATTGATGTATAATCATTTTATTGTTTAGAATTATTTGGTCGGTCAAGCAAAAACTATTTTTGAATAAATGAATTGTGACGGTGTTGAATACATAGGTGATGTTGAGATGTGCGTAGGTCTGTTCGTGGCGCCGGCGCTGTGTATCTACGTGTCGGACCCGTTCATCTGGCGCTACGGCGCGCACGCCCGGCTGCGCGTGTCGGCGGGCGTGTGGCGCCACGTGGGCGGGGCGCTGGCCGCCGCGCTCGTGGCCGCCGCCCTCTACTACGGCCTCATCTTGTGCGGCGTGGACCCGCACTATACTGTTAAACTTGTAAGGTTTTATTTGTTTATACATTATTTTTTTTTAAATGTCTAGTTACAGTTATTACTTGTTTAGGATTTTATATTTAGTTTATGGCATCTTTATGCAATTTGGTTGACTGACATACATTTTAAATAAGTGTTTTTTTTTTATTACTTGAATATTGGATATGTTTTTAATTATCTCTACCAGGCGTTCCGTTGGTGTGTGTCACCTGACAGTATCCAAGTGTCAACGACCCCGCTGTACTCTCTGGTGCAAAGCGTCGCCGCGCTGCTGGGGGTCGCGCTCGCACTCACGCCCGCCGTCGACAGGTGCACGTCCAGTGTGTGCGTGTGTGTGTGTGTGTGTGTGTGTGTGTGTGTGTGTCAAATGACTATGACCAGGTTTCACTGCTTGAATGTGTGTGCTTGTATTCCTGTTTGTTTGTTGTGTGTCTGAGTATGCCTTGATTTTTTTTTTACATGCACTTAAACCCATTTGGAATCAGACTTATAGTTTTTCAAAATATATTACTTGTTTTTAAACTGCATCATCAAAATGCTCCTAAACATTTTTTTAGTTATTTTAAAGTACTACCATTTACAAATTGGCTACAATATTTTTTTATTTTACAGATACCGTCACAACACTAAAAACAGGTCGCTTCTGATATCGATATTCGCGACCGGGTTGACGATATTTGCCTTCAAGCAGCTGGAGCAGAACATCACCAGAGCCAGCGCGTTGCGTTTCTACTCGTTGCAGTTTATATTACACGTGGTGAAGCCGGCCTTCTTCCTAAGATTGATTCCCGCTCTGTCCATGTGGCCTTACTCCGGACAGATTAAAGAGAAAATTAATTAAATTACCCAGAATTATATTAAATCATGACAAATACATGATGTAAATGTTATAAAAATATAGTTTATTTCTGATCGTTTTATTTGCTTTAAATTTTACAGCGAAAAAAATTCAGTACGAATGTCAATGCACATTACGGTCTGTGATAACAAACCATACAAATATTAATTTATTAAATAAAGTACCAAAGACTTAGTTTTTCCTTTATTCCCATTTCTTATAAACATTCGTGGAGCTCTTGAAATATCTTTTACAAAACATTGATTTACAATTAATATCTTTTGTATTTATCTGTGGCCCATCTCCCGCCAACTCGTCCGTGTCTATAGTCTGTGAATGAACGCATTTTTTGCAGTCAATGTCGGAATCTGCTTCCTGTGGTATTCTACAAACGCTCTCAGACATATCGATACTTGACTCTTTGAGTTCTATAAACTCATCTGTGTCATTATTTCCTTTGTTTATAGATAATTTGAAACCAGTATGCTTTGATGTATTTTTTACACTCCGTCGATCTACTTTACTTGTCTTTGATTTATTTCTTGCACTTTGTTCATTTCGATGTATTTGATTTGTCCTTGATGTATCTATTAGACTCTGCTCATTTCGATGTATTTTACTTTGTGTTATTTGTGATTTTTTATTTATATGTGTCTTGTTTGCTATATCAGACCTGTTGTGTCCGGACCCATAGGTCATAAAAGTACTCGAAGTGTCCTTCCGGAACAGAAATATTTTATTTAATGGAACACAAAATATGAGTTTAGCACAGATTGTAATTCTAATTAGTATATCAATAAATTTTGTTTGCACACAAGACCATTTTTGCCTGTTCGTCCCATTTATATAAATATACATTAATTTTTTGACATGTTACTTGAAAGATACTGTATTTATTTTAATTCTGTTAATATTCAAAAGGTTGAGTCCAACAAGAAGGTCAGTCTAAAGAGTGTTTAAGGATTTAGAAAGGTAAATGAAAAAGAAATGAAAATATTGTATTTAATGTAACTCAAAATAATAAAATAAAATGAGATCCTTAGAAGTTCCCTCGAAATTATGACTTATAATACTTACTATTAAACCGATGACAAAAAAAACGAATCCCTTCTTTAAGGAAAAAAGTGCTTTCAGTAGATTTAACAGATAATAGTTCAAATTACTAACATAATAAAGTTTGTCGATTTTTTATTATACGATTTTAAAAACACTTTTAAGTTAAAAACAATGATAAAATACTTAAACCTTAAATTTAGTGACTGGGCAACCGTGGGAATATGTAAAGGTAGAGATAAGTTATATGATTTATATGGTGAGAGACAATGGAATCGTTCTTTTTGAATAAAGTTAGGAATTTCTCTAAAATATTTATGAACGATTGCTAGAAGCCAAGTCGATATATATAAGTAAATTCTTAAATTCAGAATAAAATAAAGGCAACTGGAGATATTTTATCTAATGTTACTGGGAAAACTAGGGCTACTAATGAACCTATAAAGTTATAAAATGATAATATACAAATAAGTACAGATTAAATGTAGCGAACATTTTTAGTGAAATTCCATCAAGAATCATGCATAACTTAAATTCGTCTTTATCTGATGGAATCACTGAATTGAATCAGTAATAAATGTTTATTTCTTAAGCCTGTTTCATCTGATGACATTTTTAAAACATTTAATACCTTAAATCTGAGAAGAAGTACGTCAGTTAAATTACTCAGCCCCACAACTCAACTTAATTTTCAACACCTTTTTTGAAACCGGAATATTTCCAGATTTGATGAAAATATTAAAGTAATTCCTTTAAGTAAAAGATGAAAAAAATATTTTAAACCAAATGACAGAATTTGATTACACCAATAAAATTATGCATAGTGAACAATATGGTTTTACCAAAGGTAAAGCAACAAATGATGCGTGTGCCACGCTTCTTAAGCAGATTTACGAAGCATGGGAGAAGTCGCAGAATGCAATTGGGCTGTTTTGTGATTTATCCAAGACCTTTGATTGTTTTGACCATCAAACATTGTTATATAAACTTTACCACTATGGTGTGGTAAAGTAAATAATTCTTAATGGGCTGGTTCTCGTCTAAAGATGGGTGTTCCACAAGGATCTATTCTTGGCCCCTTTTTATTTTTACTATATAATAATGAACTGTCCCTTTTTCGTAAAAGCTCTTCTTTTTACTGTCGAGCGTAATAGGACTAATTATGCCGAAGTAAACAGTGTTGTCACATGTTCGTCATTGGTTCGAAAATAATGGTTTGGTCTTAAATGCTAAGAAAGTATCCATTAAATACTTACTCCTAAACAATAAAGTGTTGAAACTAACTGACTCAACAGTGTTCCTAGGTATAACTTTAGTTGAAAAGCTCCAGTGGAACCCCCATATTTCAACACTTGCTGTCAAACTCACTTCCGCCGTCTATACAATTAAAAATATGACACATTATGAATATTATATTTATATTTACCGGGCTGTATTTACGTGGAATTATATCGGAATGTGCTCGACTAGTTTCGAACCACCCATTCGGGGTTCACTCATGAGCTCAGCACAAGTTCACGCCACGAGTCCGCCACGCTTAGAGCTCATGAGTAAGAAGCCCGAATGGGGTCAATAGTTCAAAAAAATATAATATGTATCTGATTAAAGCTGTGAAAAGGTCTCTTTCTTTAAATTCCAGCATTATTCGTAAACGTAAATTCGTATTATCGCTCAGATGGAAACAATGTTATAATTTTAAATATAAAACATTTAAGGAATATTTAGAATTTAATAAGTGAAACTTATCTCTATATAGAGATAGCATGACCCGTTATATCGGGCTTAATTTTGGTCATGTTCAAACAATTTATTATAGAAATATAAATTATAAAATTCAAAATTATATATTACATTTCTGATCCTATACTTAGTAGAAATATATACATACATATTATATTAATTAATAATTTAAACAATTCGTACTACGCATATATTTTGCGTTTCTTTAAAAAAAATAATTACGTTCCGGGAGCCGACAAAAACTAAATCAAAAATAATAAGTTTTATCAAACACTAGAAACAGATGATAACAAAATTTAATTATTTCAAGTGTGAGTACGTCAAACAGTCCTCATGTGTGCTTCACGACTTTCACAATGATTTTCGGTGACAAGAGTTTAACGACAGACAATAATTTCACTTCGTCCGATTTATTGAACTTTGTAAGTATTTGAGCATTTTATATAAATATAATTCAGAAAAGTCCTATGCAAAAAGTTTTTAAGGTAAATAAAAACAAATTAATCGTTTTTTTTTTCATATTTACTTTAAGCTACAGCTACTGTTAAAGGAGAGTACAGATCTTTCGCGGAAACACTCTCAGAAATCGAACTACGGCTGGCTGCAGTCGAGACGAATAGAGTTGGATGTTGACTTGGAACAATATAAAACTATGGTTTTAAAAGTTAGAAATAATTTTAATACACAATATACAATATACAATATATGAAAAGATGGAGAGATTTATGCAGAAAGTCATGTTTTTATAATACATCATTTTACTTTTTATTTTAATAATAAAAAAGGTTTTTATAACCTGTATTATATAAACAGAGACATATTATGTCATCATATATGTCATTGTTACATCTTGCTGACATCAACTTCAACGTCAAAAAAAGAATTGACGCATTTATAACTTATGTCAAACTTATTTGTAAAATATGACCTAACAAAATGATGAGTTTCTGTCGCCAGCTCTTCTCAGCTCAGTGGCAATTAATTTTCCGAGCTGATGGTAGTTTTTTTTGTATAATACTGATTTCCAAAAAATATTCTAGCATCTAAATGACACTAAAAAAACGAACTAAACAGACACAAGCCCTGTTGTAACTGTCCTCTATGGATCTATGGTTAGAAACAAAACAAAGTATCAAATGAGGCGATTGTTTAAGATTATGGTGATCATCGGACCATTATTTAATATTTATCGAAATTCTTATTTATCGGACTGTTTTGATTGTCTTTTTCTTAACGTTTAGTAATGTTTTGTTGAGAAGAGCTTAAAGTATTTAATATCAGTCTTATGAAATATCTGAAGCTGCTGTTGTAGTATAAGCGTCTTATCCCTTTTTGGTAATAGGTTGTACATTGATTTAAATTTTTTAGCTGTCATCTGAATCACGCACCGCCATAGCTGTCAAGCTTGCCAACATCATAGGAGAGGTATTTACTGAAGATATTTTATCAATTTTCGAAAATCTTATTAACGAGCAAGAAAATATGAAATTAATTGAAAAAAACTTGAAGGTTGTAAAAGAAGTTGGAAAGAAGAAAGTTTTGCACAAATTTAAATATGACAAGAATGCATTAATTGCTTTTGTAACAAAATAAATTTATCGTTATTAAATTATTTGGATTGGGTACAAACTATGAAAATGAAAAATATAATATATTGTTGACGAAAGTCAACAATTCAAACAACATTTCTCTACTTTCATATAATTTTATTCCATATCCTCTTATCAGTAAGACAATGATTGTACAATAGCAGCATTTCCTTAATAAATCATTAAAAATCACAATTCCTTTATTTCTCCAGTTGTCACCGCGGTTAGCGTCCATTGCCAATTGCGCGGGAAAATGAGTCCTTTTTGTACCATCTTGAATGTCACCAAAAAGGACGTATACCGCATTATTTTTATATTGCCTTTGCTTGTGTTGAGTTATTTTCAGCCAGTGTCAAATGGTATATTTACCTATAGATTTACATCTTATGTCTTATAATTAGATTACATTATTACAATGGTAATAAGATGACCCTAACAGCTCGGCCATCCTGTAAATTGCGAGTCCCTTCGCAACACAAATATAAAAAAAAAGAGAAGTAATTACTGTGTATTTTGCTTTTTAAAAATTAGGTTAGGTTAGGTTAGGTTATAAATAATATCTTGGCAGAATAATTACTTGGTCAGCAAGATTATACGTTCGGTTAGCAGAGAAAACATTTCTACTATCAATTTTATGTCCAACTATCAATTTTCAATTTTAGCTTACCAATTACATATTTCTGCTCACAAATATACCAATACTTTGCTAACCGTTTAAATAACACCCAAAAAAAATGTGAGAATAATCAATCGCCCACATAAAGACAAAAATATATTTTTACAAATCAATATCCGTGTTCAAATTACAATAAGGTATGCAAAAAAAATTATAATTTCCACTTTATATTGAGTTAACAAGCAAGTGTACTGTTAGTAGTGTACTGTAGATAGTGTTATTAAAAGTAAGTCACATCATATTTAATTAACTTTAAACAATTACAAAAAATAGAAAAAGCCCAAGAAATTATATTATTTAGCTACATTATCACTATCGTTATCGTGAGGTTAATACCTCATTGTTCTGGTCATTTTCATCATTTATGAAATCATTATTTCAAGTAGTCACAAAGTCTCGATCAAAGCTCATCCACGATTAAGCCCACTTTATGAGTACTGTTCCTTCTTAACTACGAAAGTCACAACAGCAATTACTATATAGGAGAATTCAAACAATCCATCATATAGTCCTCAACAATTTATCATATAAAAGTATTTAAAAAAAATCATCATATAGTCCTCAACAATTTATCATATAAGAGTATTTAACAAAGTCCATCATATAGTCCTCAACAATTTATCATATAAGAGCATTTAAAAAAATCATCATATAGTCCTCAACAATTTATCATATAAGAGTATTTAACAAAGTCCATCACGTAGTCCTCAACAATTTATCATATAAAAGTATTTAAAAAAAATCATCATATAGTCCTCAACAATTTATCATATAAGAGTATTTAACAAAGTCCATCATATAGTCCTCAACAATTTATCATATAAGAGTATTTAACAAAGTCCATCACATTGTCCTCAACATTTTATCATATAAAAGTATTTAAACAATCTGTCTTGTTGTCCTCAACAATTTATCATATAAGAGTATTAAAAAAAAAACATCATATAGTTCTCAAAAATGTATCATATAAAAGTATTAAATAAGGCATATTAATATTTAATAAGGTATATTAAACTACCAATTTTTGCGATTTGCACTTGCTTTTGGATTTGCACTAACTCTTTTTTTTTGTCTATTGGGTTTTTTAAAGTTTATTGTAGCGTTAAAAATATTTTTGATATTATGTTTCGATACGTTTGAAAGCATCTTCCTTAATTGTTTTTAAACAATCTGCCGATATTCAATATTAATTATTCTACTTAATTTTACCTGAGTTTTATAATTTTTGAAAATTTTTTTTTTATCAAGTTGTGATAGAGATCTTTAAGTTGTTTTCTTATTGTAGTGTTGAAAGTTAATTGTATATTCCTCTAAGGCTCATTCCAAGCTTATTATGCTATATCGTAATTTGATGTAGTTACGCCTCGGTTAAGGTTTTATTAAACCGTTCTCCTTACCTTTTGCTCTTTTTGTTGCTAAGACTTTTAATATTTGTTTTGTTTTATACTGTGATAAAATCTTTAAATGTTCAACGGTTTTAAATTTTTTTTTATTTTAGTAATATAAGCGATTTTACATTTTTAACAGGTGTATGTATGTATTATGAAATTTGGAAAGCCGTCAATAAGGACAAAGAGGTAACAACTTCCAGATTTATTTTGACAAAAGGGCCTAGGTGGTCAAATAATGTGTATAGTAATTTGTTTTTTTTATTGGATCGAGTCCACCTTCACTATTCACCACCTGGTGGTGAACACATTCCAAACATCTCAAACATCGGTTTTTTTTATTGTCTCATATGTTGAAACGAATAGGTTTCTTATTTGTTCTAACTTTTATTTTATAACAGTCTTTTATCGTCATGAATTTGCCATTGTGGCTTGCTTAACACAGCCCACCTTACATCTTTCCCTCCTCCTTTATATAAAATGCCATTTTTTTGGCTTACAGTTATTGTATATATCGACCACACCTTCAATACACCGCCACTGACATCATCCAACACACCAACACCTATTCCACAAATTTTATCGATCGCTAATTTTATTGTGGTTAACAATTTGTTTTCAGATTCCATTAACAGAATATCAAGAATTTGATATTCCAAAAAGATTGCAGATAACAGAATGTGTGACATTACTTCTCCCGTTGTCTATTAAAATTTATGATATAAACCCGTTATTTGACTCATCGCTGGTCAATCCGTGTTAACATCGTGCTACGCATTACCCTTCCTCTCCCCACTGCCAATTGTATCTGTTTTTAATTCTTCTAACCAATCACAATCACAATCAAAACCAAAAATATCCCTACTCAAGTAGACATTTACATGCACCTTTGAATCGTCAATTACATTACATTACATTAAAAAAAATGTCAGTATAGTATGCGAGTACGTCAGTCCGTGACGAAGCTACCACCAGCTTGGAATGCGGCTCTGCTGAGAAGAGCTGGCCAGAAACTCAACAGTTGCTCCCCCTTTTAAAAACAATTTAACAATGTTTGATGTATACATTAGAACATCCCTCAAACGAGTCAACAAGCAAAGCTCCACAACCCAACCTTTTAGTCGACCGAAATACGATCAACCAAAAACTCCTGTATGCCATAGCAAGCCTTCTTTCAACAGTATACTTTCAATTTTACATTTAAAAGCAAGAAAAGGAAGGTCCAAGATATCCTGTGGAACCTTACTATATATGCGCACACTCAAACCCATAAAGGATTCTTTAACTTTTTGAAGACGATATTTCCGCGTTGAGAATCCACTTTTATCTCTTGTATTTATAGCGTGTCTGTCACTATCCCTTTTACATATGTATCCAAATTGTGACGTACAAACAAGATGCCACCAAATATGTACTGAGAAACGACCGTAAGAATGCCTATCAATCAATCAGAAAGTAAGAGTGTGCCTTAAAGACTAGTAGTCCCCAATAAACCTCCTAAAAAAAAAAAATATCCTGAGAGGCCTTTAAAAAAGAAGAAAAAAATAATTATCGGAGGTCATATTGATTGGACGGCCCCACCTTCGCTCTTTCACACTTTTTTTTTCTATAGGTTCTAACCACGTTATTTTCCATTTGAACCCAGTTCCAAGCCCAGAAACTTTATCACATCAATGAAGAACTTTCTTACACTCATGTTTATAGTAAGCACCTTTTTTCTTTATTATATCAAGTACCTCATTTAGTCTTTCCAACTCCATATCAAAACCCTTACATGGGACCAAAACATAATCCATACAAGTAAGAGTGTATTGCATTGGTTCTTTGAAAGACTGATTGCACACTAATGAGTCCAAATAGCATTCTATGACATTCAGACTATTAGACTGGTGTCATGAACTTTGTCCGTTAAATCAGACTTTTCTTTCATGATTAACCTACACACAAATAAGTCACTGCCTATAAACAACTCTAATTGATCCTCGATACACGGAAGTGGATACTGATTCTTTTAGCTTTGTTTTGGGCTTCAACGCATATCCTTCTTTCATCAGTTTATTTTTCTTCACCAATACGACGATTTATTAACGCCGCAATCAAACACTATACCGTATATTCATCCTACCTCGTGAACCACATGTCTTACTTGGCTCCTCTCTGAGTAAGACATTCGGTAATGTCCATAAACAACGGATTTGGAAACTCTACGCTCAATTGTCATTTCCGTAGCACGAGGATAAACTAACTATCTAGGACTAGTAGAGACGCATTCCCTATACTTGATTAACATATTTTTAAGTTACATGTAATCGTGTTATCTACTTTGTCTGTCTTGCATTTCCATTTCTTGAACTACAAAGAAATCTGAGTTGTAATATAACAACGTTTGCTTTTAATACTCATAAAATAATAATAATTGTAACGAATAGTTTATGATCTGGAAAAAAAATGCAAAATTCATAGCTATCATTACCGAGAACGAAACAATCGATAGAGAAGCACTATCGGACCAAGCGTAGGGCTTGAGACGCGTTTATACCTCTTCCATTTCATCAGCCGCTGCGGCCGACGAACACCTGAACGGTGTGTGTGTGTCTACTGTATATAAAGTAAAGTGAAAAGTTAATATTGGTTCCATTGTTTAATATAACAACGCATCATCGTTCTATCCTTGACAGAATAACGCAGATTGTCTTAAATATCAATCGTGTATAAAAATTATTGATAAATTATTAACAGAACACTATTACTCGCTATTAATCTTTGTAACTTAAGATAAATTTATATTTATATTAATTAAAAAAATAAATAACGTAAATAAATATTAATTTATCGAAATATTTTAATTTTCAATGAACTCCTAGTTTGTACAATACAAAATAATTCGGTGATAATCATTCAATTCATAGAATCTTGCAGTTTTGCATTAATGTTTTCTTTTTACGTTATCGCGTAAAATTGTCGTCCGTAAAGCGACTTTACAGAAAAGCGTTTGTTATACAATAGTTTTTACTTTATTGGACTTGAAATATTTCAATGTGGTCAGGCTAAGAATCAGGCGTCGTGTGTCCCTTTTCTGACGGCGCGGTTATCTTTCATGTGATAAGCCGTGTACAGTTTATCTATTACTTATTTTTTTATTTTTTTGCAAATAAATCTAATGAACTAGTGATGTACTGTAAAAAAAAAAAAGCACTTACTTAACAATGCCGTTAACAACCCAGCGAAGTTTACAGCGTGGCAAAAGTCTACGATGTTTTAATTCTGCCTAATCATACAATACTGTGGGTAATCCTTGATACCAAGATTTTGCTATACCGCAATTTTTTTATAAATATAAGTGACTTATTATTTCTCATTCTAATCCTACATTTCTGTGCATTTTTAACATTATTTATCATGTTACAATTGTCTGTTCTTTAGAACTAGGATCGCAATTGAAAATGACGTTAATATTTTAAGTTAGCCATTAGCCATTTTTTTGTTATAAAAGTAAGTTATCGAGAATAGCGTTAGTACTATTTATATTTATCTTTACTCGTTTGGACTTTGAATGAGCTTTAATCGACTTACGTGGAACTGAAGAATTGCTTAGATCTCTACGCCTCTGTCTTAAATGTTGTCGTGGTTGATGAGCTTTGCCTTGCATATTTTCTTGTCATCCAAAATTAGCTCTTCACCTGTAGTAGTACTTCCGCGACTTAAGGCGTCGCTGATCCAGAACCTTTGCCTTTGTCAACTGTCATATACCCTTAAAATCGAGTATTTCCTGTCATAGACCCTTAACGTCGGGTATCTCCTGTCATATATCCTTAACGTCGGATATCTCCTGTCATATACCCTTAACCTCGGGTATCTCCTGTTATATACCCTTAACCTCGGGTATCTCCAGTCATCTACCCTTAATTTCGGGTATCTCCAGTCATCTACCCTTAAACTCGGGTATCTCCTGTCATATACCCTTAACCTCGGGTATCTCCAGTCATATACCCTTAACCTCAGGTATCTCCAGTCATCTACCCTTAACTTCGGGTATCTCCAGTCATCTACCCTTAACGTCGGGTATCTCCTGTCATATACCCTCACAATCGGGTATCTCTTGTCACATACCCTTAACTTCAGGTATCTACTGTCATGTACCCTTAACCTTGGGTATCTCCCGTCAAATACCCTTAATCTCGGGTATCTTCCGTCATATACACTCAAAATCGAGTATCTCTTGTCACATACCCTTAAATTCAGGTATCTACTGTCATGTACCCTTAACCTTGGGTATCTCCCGTCATATACCCTTAAAATCGGGTGTCTCTTGTCATATACCCTTAACGGGTATCATGTTTCATAAACCTCTTGATTTACATATAATTAACTTTTCACTTCGGCAGTCACCTGTCATTGACTCTTCGCCTTGGGTTTGACTTATCACTAACCCTTGTTCTTGAGTCTTGTAAGTCAGCAACTCCTTGAACGACTTTTTCTATCCTCGATTCTAGAACTCAGAAATAAGAATACCAGTTAGATTAATTTCAATCACAATAGTTACTGACATGTATATCTAGAGGTTAAAAAATATATTTATTCACTAAGTGACATGTTATTTTTTTTCATTAAGACTTTTAGACTATATATAAGTTTTAATTTAACTTGGTGCAAATACCAGGAATATAGGAATAAAATAGCTTTTGTAGTCTAAATTCAATTATAGATATATAGAATGATAAAATATAATATGTAGTTTAATTTATATCGCTGTCACACTACGAATTGTATAAATATAACTTTGTGTAAATATAATTAATTGGACTTATAAGAGACACGAGATTAACTGTATATTGCTAGTATTATTTTGAAATTCATTAATAATTGAAAAAAAAGGTACTGCTTTTTGTTTAATAAGAGACAAATTCCTCAGTACTGTGCAGCCAAGTCAATATGGTGTGAAAACCTTTCATAAACGAAATGTAAAAAAATACCTATAGTATTAATTATTAAATTCATTACGACTATACCTTCGTTAATATACCCACACACGTGAATAATGTGAATACAACATACGCATTCATCCTGTCATCCAGCAGAAATAAGAAAAACATTAATCCAAAATTATAAAGAAAAAAAAAAAATATATTATTTCGTTTATAACGTTAAAGATATCACTGCGATTTATTAATAAGTCATAATGATAATAAATTGCACAATTACTTACACTTTATAGGCGTGGAAGGAAGTTTTGTATATCCTTTCGTGATCCCACTTCTGAACTGTTGACGAAAGTCAACAATTCAAACAACATTTCTCTACTTTCATATAATTTTATTCCATATCCTCTTATCAGTAAGACAATGATTGTACAATAGCAGCATTTCCTTAATAAATCATTAAAAATCACAATTCCTTTATTTCTCCAGTTGTCACCGCGGTTAGCGTCCATTGCCAATTGCGCGGGAAAATGAGTCCTTTTTGTACCGTCTTAAATGTCACCAAAAAGGACGTATACCGCATTATTTTTATATTGCCTTTGCTTGTGTTGAGTTATTTTCAGCCAGTGTCAAATGGTATATTTACCTATAGATTTACATCTTATGTCTTATAATTAGATTACATTATTACAATGGTAATAAGATGACCCTAACAATATCATTTAACAACTTAACGAACTGTATCTATGTTATTAATAAAAAAAGCGTGAAATAAACCCTATTTTAAGAGTGTTTATAGCGTTTGGTGCTCCTCAGTCTTAAATACTTCGGTGCAATATTCACTTACAGAATTGCAAATATGAATGTTTGCCAAAAGTATTGCGGTGTCTTGAAATGTTCAAATAAACGTTTTAATACTTTGGAGATCTGACTATAGCTAGATCTCTTCATATAATAATATGAAGGGGATAAAGCACGATTGACTGTTTTGTTTTGTTTGTTTATGGTGTAATGATGTTGTATAATAATGTTTATACTGTATACAATATACTAGATATGTACTAGGGTTGGATTCCGTACCAAAACTTAAGTTAAACTGTATTTCTTTTAATATATAAGCCCAATATTGAATATTAAGAGGCTTATTGAAACTTTTTTAAATACTTAATGTTAAATATTTATTATATTGTAATAATTACATTACTGTCTAGATTGTGGTTAATTTCCTGATTTAATGTTACAATCAATATTATCATTATTTAAATCAGGCAGCACTTTAGATCAAACTAACTTTAGACTATTCTTATTATTACCGACATTTAATAAGATCTATGAAAAAAATATCTTTAAGTAGCTAGTTGCATATTAAAATTTTAATATAAATAATCTTTACAAAACAATTGTCTTAAAGAGTTTAGACTATTTTTTTGCATTTCTTAAACAAATTGTTTGATAAATGTATAAATTACCTCGCGGATTTTGACTGATTATTATGTGTTATTGCCCTGGGCTTTACTTAGAATAAGATCCTCAAAAGTACATATTTTTTATGAGATTTAGTTACGATAAGTGTGCAGTGCAGCACCTCGTAATATAAATCAAACAAAAATAATATTAATGTAATATTAATACTTAATCCAGACTTGATCCGCAGTCGCTATACGCCTGACAAGAGCTGCACTAGAGCGACATCTATGATGTTTTATTGTCATAAGTCACGTTAAGTTGTTAAGTATTGTTCGAGAGATGTCGCTAGTTTCCATATAAATATTCATCAATCAGTCGTTTGACTACACTGTGACAGATGGAGGCTCAGTTCTATTTAGGCAAGGGGAAAAATATATTGAGATAGAATTATTTATTTTCTAGTCTACGTCGAATAAAATGATAATGTATGTAGTATTAATAAATATGGAATAATATGTTGAAATTGGCTAATTTATTTAAATTAATGTGACATTTTAGACATTTTTGTTTGAATTTACCAAACAGGTGCTGACACAAAAAAATAAATTATTATTAACAAATAAAATGGTAATCGATGGATATGAAAGTAAAAAGACGGACAGATATAAATGAGGAAGTTTCTTTGTAAGGCTTGTTTATTTAAATATAAGTAGGTACCAGTGACATTAACCAGTCAACATTCCACGTGAGCCTTTTTTCAGAGGTGTCGAATCAAATTATATTGATTGCGATATCCACACTATTTAAATAGTTTTTGTGTGAATTCTTTCAAATAATTGATGTGACATTTAATTATTATTTCAAACAGTTTTTAATTTGTCCGATTTCCTCTATTTTTTTTCACGGAATGTAGTAAAAATTATTTTATTTCGAATATGATAACCTATTGTCTAAGTTTGATCTGTAGAGATGTACCGGTATATATGAAAATATATCCAATACTAAACATATCAAGGTGAGTAACGACACCATAGCTCAGTTTACTGAACGTTCGCGATGTACGTTCGAAGGCCGCTGGTTCGAGTCCTACTCATATTTATACATTTTAAATTAATTAAAAATATAATGAGGAAGCATTGTTCTGCTTAATAAGTTAACACTTTACTTAAATCGTTAATCATATAGCATGTATAATTCAAGTGTAAATTTTTAATGAAATAATGATCGACCAACTGGACTGAAACTAATCGGGAAACAAAAAATATATATATCGTGTGAAAATGATATATTATGTGGATATTGAAACCCATCTGTAATAAACACATTCACTAATGCGCCCACTTCATTATACAATGTTAATGAAACTATTCGACCTTCAAAAATAGTGAGTAGGCGTCTCCACCAATCAGAGAGAAGCACTAACTCACTAACAGCCATTTCACTATACGATGCGATGTGCGCTAGTTGAGATAGTGTCGCTTAGATTGTATAATGAAATGGGGGCATAAGAATTGAGGCGACTCCATTAAATGCAGCTATGGTCACCTCGGTATTTATTCTTAACTAATGAGGCTGCAGGATCAAACATAAACACACACTGAATAGTAACGAAACCATGGTACAGTAAATATTCAAACAATAATATTATTTGAAAAAATTGTGTATGAAAAATGTCTGATATTTTTTACTGAAATCACGCATACTAATGGGCGATAATTGGGATGAAATTTCATGTATCATAATTCATATGATAGCACTAGGAAGTATATATATATATATATATATATATATATACTATCTAGTGCTATGTCGGTATGTCACGCATTGTTGATTCGATTACTATGAACCTTTGACGATAACTCTACCCAGGAATCGAAAATGAAGTCTAAATTACTAAACCGCTACGATCCGACATTAATATGAAACTTAGTTTGCTTACTACAAACTCTAGCAGCGATCGGTTATTGGCATTGATAACACGGGAAACAGATTGTAATTAATATCTAATAACAACAATAGGCAAAATAATCGGTGCATTGAATAAAAACAGATAGGAAGTTTAGTTATAATGTCTGTATGAAGCCACGATGCATTAATTTTGAACTGCAATAGGATGTAATTTCGTCTGTGTTTACGAAACGTGGTTAACGTACTTCGGATTATTCAGGATTTAATTAAATCGAAATGTATTAAATTATCATGATTTTTTTACAAACATAAATGTCATTGTAACCTGTTCTTATTATGAATGAAAAAAATAATATTTACTGCTGATTCCGTGACTCGACTCCGAAATCTTATGACGTTTATGGAATAAATATCATCATAAGTAAAAAACTTTGACGTAGATTGACATATAATATATTATATACTGTACAAAAAAATATTTATGGTCTGTTTTTTTTTAATTATCAGAGCCAGGGACGTCACTATCAATAGCTTTTGTATTTTCTCACGGAAAGAACGAGACATTTTCCGCAAGTGTAAATCCTATTTAATGAGCCCCTCGGAAGACGTCATTAATCTCAATGACAGTTACTTTTTTTAATTTATCGCACAGTTTTGGGTTCCAGTATTGTATTATATGTAAATATATTAAATATTGAACATGTTTCTTTCCTTTACATATTACGATAAATGTCAAAGATTAACAATAATTATAAGATGTCATAAATAATGAAAGTCCACCGCAAGTAATTTATAAAGTTCTTCATCTTCAACAAAATAACTCTCATTATATTTAAAAAACGAAGGGTCAGTTTATATTTGGTAGCGCAAGGACGGCGTCCGGACGAGTTTTATTTTCTTTAATTATATGCTTTTTCCACCGGAAAGATGACTTGACCTAGCATTGATCCAAGCTTAGGAGATGAGATTGTAAATGGTGGCCATATTCGTTGAATGACCGTGCATAATCTGTAATTTAAAATAGAAAATGGCTATTTATTATTTATTTATTTATTTAACATTTATTTATTAACCTACCTAGAATCGTAAAAAGGCATTGCTTATTTTCTGCTATTTCTTAAATACCTGCACAAAAATCTTAAATGAATAATATTTTCTTCTATTTTACGCTGTTCTCAGAAAAATGCAGAATGGGTGATATTTGATGTGGTTATAAGTTATGGCTTATTTTTTGTCTGTCTATAATTTGTACAAAATCTAAATTCGTAGATAGAGAGCAGAGCGACGGGAACGGTATACTAGAGGTTAAAGAATTAAATTAAAGGTTAAATTCTGTCTGTTGACGAATTTCAATAGTAGATTCAAATAAATAAAAGGGTATTATTATTATTTACATAACGATGATTATAAAAATTTAAGATGGTTTTTATTATGATATATAAATAAATACCTACATGAATATTAAAAAGTATTAAAATTACTAATTATCCACAAGTGGGCCCACGCCCAATACTGATGTACTACATTACGTGATGTTGCAAAAAATAATTTAATTAATTCACAGCCTCTGGAAGTAGAGATATTGATTAGATAAGGAAATAATATCGTCAGTTTGAGTGTAGATAATTAAATTCAGTTCATATTATATTTATATAATAAAATATATGTATTTACTCACTATATTCCCACGTTCACACCATAAGTCCGCCATGTTTCGAGCTAACTAGTAAGAACCCGGAATGGATTCGAAATTAAACAAAAAAAAAAAGAAAAAAGAAACTAAAAATCTTCCGATATAACTACGATGATGTGAATACAGGCCGGTAAATATATATATAGAAACAAAATTAATAAAAATAACTTATACACTATAAACCTTTTTTGTCTCGTGTAGTATTTATAATTTAAATCCGACCGGTGGTTTAACTTAACAAACAAAATAACAAAAAAAAATCAGGTTGTCTATTAAATATATTTTAAATAATATCAATACATACAAACGGAAATACCAATGATTGTGTTACAATTTAATAATAATTTTCGCCCAAATACAGACCGGCATATATAATTTCCTTTCGTAAGAATTAATCACGTTGAAATGGCGGTTAGGATATAATGTATGGGCGTTGTTGCGCTACGTTAACAGTTCTGAATGTCTGTAATACATTATGAATTCAATATATTTAAGTTTTGGAGTCTATAAATAGTTTAATAACTGCATCATACGGGGTAGTAGCACCCTGCACAAAAGACGAGAGAGTGAGAAGCTAAATCTTCTCTCTTTGTCTTTCTCATTTCTTTCTCACCATCAATCAAGTTCCTCAAGGATAAGAACAACATCCTGCAGGTCGCTGATCACAAGTGGGTCTGAAGGTTCATACAAATCGACACTAATATTGTAATGAGATAAGGTTTGTATGTTTGTATGTAGGAGGTCATCTTCGAAACAAAATAATCGAACTAAAAATTTTAACCAATACCAGAAAAACCCTCATGGTATGTGTAAATATATATAATATTAAATATTATCTCGTTAAAATAAGAACACTTTTCATGAAGATATATTTCCCAATGTAAGTAGATAAAATTGTCGAAGTTGCTATTTTTACTAGCGCTGCCTTCTATTGTACACGCGGAGTCGCGGGCAAAAGCTAGTATACAAAAAATAAGTGTATTTATTAAAATATATTTACGTCAAGGTATTATTAAATCAGCCCAAACCGCCTGCGTGGTAGAATTTAAAAAAATATGTATAATATGTTATATATATTATATTAGCAAAAAACAATAAACATTCTATTTTAATTAAGTGTATTTAATTTCATTAAAAGTGCTCATAAATGTATTTTAAGCGTGAACGGCTTACATACGCGATAATTTACGACCAGCTTAGTTGGGACCTCAAGTAATGTAGCTGCGTACGAAATATGGGTCGACCCGACTCTTAACATGGTCTTACAGCCTCCCTTCATTAGCATTCAATCACTTTCAAGATAAATCAATAACTATCAGATACCTGTGGCTTTGATTGTGGACAGAACCAATGTTTTTGACCTCGTAGCTCCTATCCTTAATTAATTCCTTTAATTATTTCGGGCTATGTCAATATCTTCTATGCTCTCCAATCATACCTCATCTCAGTGCAGATTTTCTCTAATGCTGTACTATTTTACAAGCACTCCATTCCTGTCTTCTTCGTTGGCTCTCTTCTTTTATATCAAGCTACATTCATATTTACTCCCACTCAGACTCTTCTCGTAATTTTTTAATTCTTTCGCATTGCGAAAAGAATAAAAAAAAAAGAACAACACATAAAATAAACTACCTCGTATTCCTTTTATGTATTCAAGAATTCTAGGCTAAGTCAGACGTATGTAATTTTTTTTTAAGTCAAATCCAGCTTAGGATAATACTTTTTATAATAGATATAGTATTAATATAATGCCTAATAAACATATATTTTAATGACCTGGCTGTAAAATATAAATATCCTTTTTCTTGTTGATATATAATTATGAAGGTATTCTTTCTCTCATAAGTTTGTTTCGACCGCGAGCTAGCTTGTACGTACGTCCTTGTATTACCAAAATGGACGCCATATCAATACAAATGTACTGCTGATTTAAGAGAGCCGCGGCTGGAAGTATTATTACATCGTGAGATTTAATGTATTTTAAATCTTACATATTTATTTTTTTAGTTTATATAAAAAACTTTTTATACGAGTTTTTTATATAAAAGTTAAAAAGAAACACAAAAATATTTATACCATATTTATTTACAAATTTAACAATTTCTACAAAATCGATTGAGCAATGTTTTTTATTTACAATTAGGTACAAGTAAATATGGCAGTGAAAATGTCGATAAAACACAGAAATTCAACAGAACAGTTAGACAGTATGTTAATAATCTTATTCTGTATGAACAGCTGCTATCGACAGGTCCAGGAGCACGCTAGGTCTTGTCTGTTCACCAGCAGTAGGGGTAGTTGGGGCAGGCGGCGGCGTTGAAGTTAGCTGGGTACTTAGCAGCGATGTTGGCGTTGGGGCTGGAAGATACGATTGGTTAAAAATGGATCATTTTGACACGTTGTATCAAAAAGGATCATATTGACACTATGGCTCGCAGTGGATCATGTTTTTCTTTGTGAATCATTGGGTTATTTGATTATTTTGTTAATACTCACTCAGCGGGGGCGACGGGGAGGATGGAGGGGTTGTAAACCCATTCGGGGATGGGTTGTCCTTCAGGGGTGAATCGCTGGAAGGCAGTGGTGTCGCAATAGGGGTAGTTGGGGCAGACGGCGGGGTGGAGGCCAGCCGGGTACTCGCGGGCGAGCGCTACCACGGCCAAGGCGCAGACGATGAACTGTCGTGATGAAATTTTAGTTAGATAGAGTATTTAAATGGAAACAATGTTTAATTTAATGCAAATATATACAAATGTCAGCAGTTATTCAAAGTTCTCGTTACATAGCGATCTACCCACACGATATTTGGATAATAATTTGTCGTGTTATTTAAGATACACATTGTCCTGTTGACGTAATTTAGATAATTGGATGCTGTTTATGTTTGAAACGAAGCTTTGACTAAGACTCGATCATATACAGAAAAATATAAATAACTACAACACTAAATTTTAATTTAAAAAAGCAGTTATCAATGAAATGACAGCTTAAACCAATTAGTATTTTATTTTTATCGTACTACCAAAAGTGTCCCATTTCAAAACAAAATTAGTAATTTTTTAAATATTAAACAGTGCGGAACTCACGATATATTATGAAATAACTCTTTCGGTTAATTATTAGAACGACTGTATGTCATGAAACATACACATTGACTAATTGTCTTTTTAACGGACTTATAACATGAAATGTAGTTTCTAAATGTGCAATGTTTTTGATAATATTTCTAACTAATATTAATAGTAGAAACTTTTTGCAGATGGACAAACTTTTTGCTAGGAACAACATTGATAGTCTTGTAATATCTAACAGCGCGAGTAACACCGCGTGCAGTTACTAGTGACACGACCGGCCTATTGCGACGGATAATCTATATTAATAATCACATCACTATTGTCAATTTGTATGTCAATGCTACTCAAGTTATTTAGTAGTTCTATGAGTAGTGAAGGCTATATTGGAAATTTGATACATTTGAAAAATATAAACAATAATAAACATGAATAACTATAAAAAATATAGGTAATGTATCAATATTAATATTTAATTTAGTTATTAAAAACAGTGCATTATCTTATAGACCGAAACACAGAGTCATAATTAAAACTATATATTTTATTAAATTATAAACACTAGACTAATTAATATTATTTAATAAATGTTCTCACCAGTTTAGCGTACATGTTTGTATAATATTGTTTATCCTCTCGACGATACAGTGAGACTGATACATTTGCTAACCGAAGCACACTATTTATACACCCCGGGCCGTTGCATTCATCCTTTTTTGATATCACAATACAGATAAGTCAGTGCAAGTTATAATTTGACATAAGATTAAAAAAAAAAACAACGAAAGAGGTTTTAATAAATATAATACGCATATAATATGCGTCTTGGATTAATTTTTGGAATGTAAGTAGTTTGACGTATTATCATTTTACACTATACTTTTAAATTTGTTGTTTTATTTTTATGATATATTTTAAGATGTTTATTATTGACTATTTATCAAATAATATAAGTGAAGAGTAATATATGTAAGGTCTAATATATTCATGTAAATGTTACTGTATATGGAGACCAGCTGGTTCCTTGAAATCATCATTCCAAAAGTTACTTCCTGTCAGATAAATTCCGACAAAAAAGATGTAGTATCTAAGAGATAAACTCTTAATGTGATATAATGTTAGCATATTTATTATTGTTATATTAGGACAAAATTATTAATCGTTTCTAAACCATTTTTTGCTACAAAATGTTTCAATTAAAATTCCTTCTTTGAGTTACGCTAATAACCGATTCGGGATTGAGTTTTTAGAAAGTCGACCTAATTTTTTTTTTGGGTTTTTAGATTGATTATTATTTTTGGGGGGCTAATTATCGTAGGTACTTTTATGCCATTTGTTATGTAATTAAAAAAAAAAGTAAAGTCAAAAATTATTGAGCATATTAAAAATATGAATATTTTTTAAATTTTAGTAATGTTTGTTTAAAAATAATTGTATAACAAATTAAAAAATATAATATAAAAAATAAAAAAAAACTTATATTTAAAATAAGTTTTTAGTTACAAATACTATAAATATATAAAATTTACTTTAAGGGGTGGAATAGCTGTTATTTTAGATCCAAATGTCATACTGAGGTCATAATATTTGGTCTAAATACCTATTAATCCCCATCAACGTCTCAGTCAGTCAGTTGGTTACCTCTGTGGGAATCAGTCAGTTATTTATATAAATTAATAGTTTGTTTTTTTATAATTATCGTCATTTACGTCGTACTACTTGTAATTTAATAAAATGTCAATAATACATTAATTAATAATAATTAGTAATAAAACATGGAATGTCTCTGTGTCGAAACGAACTATATAATTATAAATTCGCAATCACATAACCTTATATTTTTAATGGTTGATTGTATTCTAATTACTAAACCAAAAGAAGAATGGTCTTGCCCTAGTAAACTGTTACTAGTATATCGTAAACATATTTGAATGTTTTTTAACTAAAATACCATAGACATAAAATAGACTATTTTTTTGTTGTTTAATTCCTCAGCAGGGACCAAAGAGCCTGAAAGATAGAGACATATAAAACCTTACCTAGACCAATTTGACATTCTGTCATATGATGGTATGTCAAATAAATGAGGCCTCTTTTGATTATATATCTGTATTTTATTCTATTCTATACTTTATTAAATAATTACTATGTCACGAAAAAAATATTCAAGGGATCAGGAGCAAGCTTTTTACATCTTGGAAAATATATTTGAGAAAAAGACAAGATAATAATAAAAAATAAAACTGTGTAATAGTATATTATATTGAGTGAATGACATTCGGTCTGTTTGTCTTGACCTGCGTGTTCTGTTACGGAACATAATATCTGGTAAAAGTAAAGACATGATTTATATTTACTCATTTAATAAGACCTAATAATTGTTTGGAACTTATAATTGAAATATAATTGTTATTAATTATTTCATAAACCATACCTATATAAAATATAAGGAAAAATTTTGAATACAACCTTTTTTTTTAAAGTACAACCCTTTTTCTGTAAAAAAGTCGAAACAATTATAGAATAATAAATAATGTACGTTACTCGCACAATAATCATGGAGAAGGAATTAATTATTACGTTATATAGAACTCATTCTGTTAAACAGGAATTAAATTTATAATAATAATATAATTTACATAGATTATAATATTTTACAAAAGTTATGTTTACGTTTTAAAATAGTACATCTGTCTATTTACTATTTCCGGCTTCATTGCTGAAGATCCAAAATGGCTGATTATTGTATTCCTGTGTGAGCTGTCAAGTAAACAAGCAATTAATTTAATGATAATATATTTTATTATATATATCAAGTATTTCGCTTGTTTTACTGAATAATAATAATATTAATAAGCTCACTTGATTGACATATGAATGACAGCGGCCATTATTGATGCAATGAAAAAATATTTAAGCATTGTTTACATATTTGTACAGGAAGCTGTTTAATTACACGATAAAGTAAATAATAAAACAATTTGTATGAGATATAAAGAATATAAATTGCTTAGTGTTTTTAAACTATCGCGATTTGAACACATTTTAAACTAAAGTCTGGTTTATTTTGCGATAAAAAATTTTGCGATAAATACCAATAAATGAAAATGTATTTCACCTTTAATTTTTTGTCGCAAAATAGACCCGCTATTAGTTTAAAATGTAATTTGCTTTGGTGTTTGCGATCCAAATAAAATAATGCTTTGCATGGTAGTTGGAATTGAAAAAAAACATTAATTAATATAACATTCAAATAGAAAATAATAAATTTCCTCACCTTATTAAAAAATTATTGATTATAAATATTTCAGCAATTAGTAATTCATATTTTTCTTGTAAAATATATTTTTTAAAATCAAATGTTGTCGACATTTGCCAACCAATGTATTGTACAAATCTTAGATTTGTCTAAATATAAGAAAAAAACGTCAAAGAAGGTTAGTTAATCTTTAAACATTTATATCTCAAGTTCTTGTTCTGAATGTTAATGTAAGAAATAATTACAGTACATATGAATTTCAAAGAGTGATAAATATTGATAGCTGTTGTGGAATGTTATATTATTTACTTTAGTTTTCATTTTATTCATTTAAAAAGAGCAAATGTTGAGTTGCTGGCCAGATCTTCTCAGCAGAGCAGTATTCCGAGCTGGTAGCTTACTCACGGACTAACATACTGACATTTTTCTAATGTAATAATAATTATAATAATAGTAATAATAGTAGACGATTCAAAAGTATGTGTAAATACCCACTTGAATAAAAATATATTGAATTTTTGAAAACTGCAATATTTTAACGTTTTAATAGTAAAGAAGGTTCTCAACTTTCCGGATTTTTTTTCTATTTGAACTTTTTTGTAGTAAGATTATTAATTTTTAAATATATATTTCTTTTTATTTTCATATATTGCATTGAACTGTCACTGTTCCGTTTGCTCCATGTATGTCTAGACGTTTATTCAAAGTGATGGCAGCCATATCCATAGACCATGACCGCTATATTTTAAAAACAGTAGCAAGAAATTAAATGATTTAATTATTGTAGAATCATTATATTTTAACGATTGACTTACATTGAGTCATTTATTTACATTTTGTGTGTTTTTGTTTCCAGTGTTCTCATCGGTATTTAAAAATAATATCAATGTGTGTATATGTGTGTGTGTGTGTGTGTAGCGTCGACTTTAGAACAGACATATCTCTAAACGAAATTCGTGTAAACTCATCCAGATCTTGAACCTGGGTCTTCCGATTTCTCGCAACTGACAATCCACCACCAAACCATACCGTCACTTGAAGTTGTACATAGTGTAATATATGTAATATTATTGATATAAAGTTTAAATACGGGACGCAACTTTTTAACGAACCCACAGAGTTTCCTAATTTGAAATTTTATATATTCCTGTATCATTCAGCATATGAGGCTTAGAGGTTCATTTTATACGTAATAATACCTACGGATGTCCAATTACCGACCGCAGTGAGTCACAGCAGATAATATGTAAATGTAAATATGACTTATTGATTTGCTGTTAGTATTATAATCTTATAAACTGTGAAATCTAAATTATTTCAAAGCAATTATAGATGTTTATTATCAGCTAGGAGAGATATTTTCGTCACGTTTCACTCAGTATTATTTGATTGGGAAAAAATAGAGGAAACTAGGAGAGAAAGGGAAGGGTTCTGGTCATCCAGCTCTCTTCACGTCCAGAAACGTTATTGTAAAAGGTAATTTACGCTGATCTTTAGTCAGACGGTGGTACCACCTGGGTTGAGCCAACCCAGCGCTGCACGGCGTTAAAACAGTTAACCGTTGATGCTCTCAGTTCTATATCAATAAAACTGTCCAAATAACGACTTACTATACATATATATATATATACATATACATATATATATATACATAGACATATATATATATACATATATATATATATATGTATATGTATATGTAAATCGATTCCGTGGTACTCTAAATATAAACACATAAACAGACGGACATACGTCTTGTGTTTGTATAAGAATTATGTTCATGTGGTGTGTCATTTGTCATACTAATAGATACGTATTTATTTCTAAGTTATATATTCTTACGTTATCAGTATAAGATAGGTTATTATATAGGATAGGATAGGATATATAAGATGGTAGTTGATATAAAACCTTTTTTCTTAAAACCTTTCTGTTTAATGGCAACCTAATGAAATAAACTGTAATTTAGATCTTTAATATAAAAAAAATGGATTACGATTGATTATTAATATTAGTTAGAGACTTGCACAATTTAGGGTAGAGTTATCTCTAGAGCGCTGTTATTTGGTACCACCCCAAACCCACAGTACAGTCATGGCATTGTAAGGATCCCGTGGTTTCCTGTTTGTAGTATTGGTCTTGTCTCATATGATAATCTCTTTTGGGAGGTTGGTGGGGGTATGGGGGGGTAATGGGGGTAAGGGGGCATTATACATTTATTAATGTTTCTTTTTTTTTGTTTTTTTTTGTGTGTTGCGTTTTTGTTTTTATTATTACTATTATATTATATATATTTCAAGTTCTATTTATGTGTGCTCTCTGTCTGTCTGTGTGTACACACACTGCATATATGATTTTAAAACCATTCATATATGTTAATACTTTAAATTAGGTAATAATAATACCTATTTATTGTAATATAAAATAATTATGAATTATTGTTGTTATCAATAAAGAATATTATTAAGTTCCCTTTTCATATTTCTATGAATAAATGTAATTATTTAAAGTTTACGGAAGACTTATAATATAATGATAACAAGTAAAGCATAATTTTAATAAATTAACTCAATCAATAAATTTGTTAATAACGTCCCATTATACAAAAAACTTTAAAGAGACATTGAAATACAAGATCTAAGAACCACGAATTAAATGGATGAGGTAATTTTAATATTGTTCTTATTTTTACATATATACTATATATCGACGAGTATTCTTATACTTTTCCTTTAATATTTATTTTAACACTTGCACCCCGAAGTAAGTATGTATTATATTTTTTTCGAAATGAGAAACTGACTGCATAAAAAAACATAAATATATATTATAGAGATTTTGTTGATATCCAGTCGACATATTGAAAAATAGGTGTAGTCTATACTGTATGTACTAAAATAAAGTTTATTTATTTATTGCGTTTAGAAACTATTTATTATATTACGAGGAAACTTAAGTAAATTGTTGTCAGTATTTCCGCCAAGCTTTTTGAATTTCTAATTTCCAAAAGGTGCTGAAAATATAATTTACCGAAAATTCTTTAAACTACCGTTTCTTATTGTAGTATTAACCATAATCGAGGGTAGTCTTTACTACTAATTATGAACTAAAAGTTTATATCTAGAAACTAGTCATCTGATTATAAAAACTATTTTCACCACTATTTATAATGGACCTTCATGGTAGACGAAAAGCGTTCTTGATACCCGATTTTACCGTACGAACTAAAACACATACATTTTTTGACGACGGAAGTTAGTTGACGTGGACGGACTCGCGGGAAATAGTATTTCAATTTTTGTTTTTGTCTTTGCCTATTATATTATGAATAGTTACAGTTTTTTTCTAGATAGTAAATGAGCACTAAGTTAGATATATATATATTTATATACTATGATATAAATATCTATCTCCTTTGAGTTATATTTTTAATTATTTTATTTAGTTTAATGAATTTTATACATTTAAGTTATAATTGTTTGGTTTTAAATTGAAGAATCAAAAATAATGTTTCTTTATTTCTTTGATGAAGGACGACATGGAAACCTTAAATGATATGACCAAATAATATAATAAAGATCCGTAGATACTTTATCTTCGCGCCCTTTCCAGTCTGTCATAAATGTCAAAATAATAATATAAACTTAAAATATTGAGAATAAATAATTTGGACAACAAAACGATAAACTGCATAAGAATATTATTGATATACATATTTACTATTTAATATTTTAAATTGCCACATCAAAATCAAGTACCTCATCACGCATGCGGCGGCGCGTCTCTTCCGCATTCCGCGTGTAGGCGGAGACATAGGGCTCGAATATTCTAGATCATCAGAGTAATATTAATTAAATATATATTTAACACTGAATATAAAACAAAACCTCTAGTTATTTAGCAAGGTTGAGATAAATTAAATCTATACAATTTTTCTAAGTATATAAAAACAAAGGAGGTAACATATGTTTCCGATAGACTTTTTATTATTTTATTATCTGTGTAGATAAGAATCCTTGACAAGTGACAGCCGGTTTTGACTCAAATAATCCATGCATTCTGTCAATGATGAAATAGCCCCGGGGTATAACCTTACGGTTGAATTTTAAGTTCCATCGAGAAATTATATGAACGAGTTCTTATTACTTTGCCATTCAATAAAATCATTTCCATACTAATATACTGTATAAATGTTTTATGCGTTTAATCTCATGAAGTATGGGTGGGTTTCGAGATATTATTTTTTATATTTAATGGCCTTTATTGAGGAAGTTTTATTTAGTTATCATAGACAAACAGTATTTGAAAGCTTTTAATAATATGTCAAGTATGTAGCTAATGTTATTTAATGGTCCAGATTCGAATAGTATTTTAGAAGGAAGATGACCAAGTGTACCATGAACTATTAAAATCATACTTATCAGATTTGATACAATATTACAATTATATTTTTTTGATTCGTTCCATGAGCTATAGACAATATTGTTTATTTCTCCTTAGTGACGTAAAAGAATGAATGCTTTCTTTAAATGACAAAATTTGTCATAATATAATATTATATGAATATATCAAAAATCAAATTATACTTCATGATACGAATTAAGAATATTTCCTATAGTAAAAGAATGAATGATTTAGGATGACGTCATCAAAACAGCGCCACTGAAGTCAATATCGACGGAGTCGCGGGAAACAACTAGTGTTGTACAATAGTACCTGGGAGTCGTAAATTAACCGGATTCAATGTGTGTGATATTAAATCCGTTTAATTCACGACTCCCACTGAGTTAGCGAATGTAGTTTAAAAGATATAATTTACAAATAACGCAAATATGACATTTATCGTTTTCTTGATGTTATAAATACCCTTTTTTAATAATGATATTTTGAATATTTTTAAATAATTTACACGGAAGTATATGAATAATATGTAAAAGTTTCATCAAAATGTTATTTTTAACTGATTTTAAAATAACGTTAAATCAGTTGTTGGAATTAATTAATATTTATAATAATATGTTAATTTTGCAGGGCTCTAAGTACAAAATTTCACAAGTGTGTGTATGTAAATGTTTGTCCTCGCATACCTCCGCAACTACTGGAGCGATTGCAATGATTAAGATTTTAGATTAATAGGCGTTGCAAGAAGTTTTATCGAAATCAGTTCAGTAGTTTAAGAGATTGGGATCAAACGTTATATGAAGTGTGTTTATATTTTTGTATGTTTAATATTTTGATCTATTTAATAAGTACATAATTATATTATAATATATTTGATATTTCCATATTATATTTTAAATTATAAACCTTTTACTTTATAAAATATTAAGATTCTTGTCTGTTCGTATCTTGAAAAAAAAAATTGCATGGAATTTAAATTAGCAAGAAAAGAAATCAAAACATTTAATGTTATTTAAATTATTTATTAAGTGATCACTTATTTATAATAAAAATATTTTTGTTAACGGTTTATATTTTTTATTTTAACCCGTTGCTCTATATTTTTTAAGTATATTTACATAGTAAATCATTATATATTTATTTATTAGTTTACTGAAAAAAAATTATATAATGAAGCTATGTAATCAACAAATAATATATGAAATAGTTATTATCGCTTTATATTTAAACTATGTAATTTCTTATAAAAAAATATTTAGAAAAATCGACCCAAGTAACAACCTTCTAAAATTATCTTAAACGTAAAGTTTAATATTTGTGCTCAATTTTTAACAGTTTAATGACGCTTAGATCGAATACCTCTTTTTTATTTTGATATAAAATATGTCACATACAAATATTTGTAAAATATGTAATGTGGTAGAACATCCAATAGTCTGGTTGTATCTGATCAGACGAGTCTATATCTTTGAAGCCTTTTTCAAACTGGAAGACATGCAACGCCTGTTTATATTTTTTTTATTCACAACAATCTTCATCTACATAAAACGAAACAACTTAAACGTGTCCCAGCCTCAGAACACATACAACTATTGTTCTTTCAACTGAAAATACATAATAAATCGTAAAACACAGAGCACTCAATAAATTAAGAGATAAAAGATCTAAAAAAAGTCGTTCACTCACCCCGGAAGAAATTAAATGAAAACCATTGTACCAGATGTAGTTACGAGAACATGTGGCAAAAAAATACCAAGCATATTTTTATACTTTAATTAAAATGTTTTTTGACATAATTCTAAATATTTTATTTATATTATTTTTTACATTTGTTGAACTCTCTCACTACTATCTAAGTTTTCCCAGATGTTACTAAGATCTCTTACCTATAACCCAAAAAGGTCACTTAGGAATTTAAACCTTCTTTTATTTTATTAAGACGTGGAACAAAATAGTTTTTACCAATATTTTTTTTATTTTTTTTTACTAATCTGTATTTTTTTTTCTAAATGTAGAATTAACAATTGCCAATACAAAAAACAAAGTAATCTAATTGATGTCTCCACAAAAACATCAAGAGAACTGACACGATAACTCAGTTGGAAAAGCGACGACGGAGGACTCCATGAGGTCGGGGATTCGAGCCCTGTTTATGTGAATTAATTTCTAATTTTAATACAACTATAAGAAAGCATAACACGGCCAACATGTTAATAAACAATTTCAAATACTTTGTAATATTATCCAATATATATTCCAACGAGAAATATCAAGAAATATAGTTGAAACGGTAAATCAGATAAACAGCCAGCCTAAATGTATTCAGCATTCAATTGAATTAATTAAACGATAATAATCCTACTTTTGAGAAGTTTTCCTCGTCCTTTAAATAAAGTATGCGTGTTATAAAATCACTTCAATATTTATACATGAAGATATTTACAGTACAAGTATATAAAGAATAATTAATAAGTACTGGTGATTGTATCGAGAATATTTTTGTAGGTGCCGACCGGTCGTATATTAATTGCAGCAGTGTCTTATGCGAGAGGTAGCCAAGAATATAAATATAAATATATATATATTAAGTTTATTTGGCAATTTTGTTAATATAACTTTATTGTCAGTAGGTATATAAAAATACTTTTTAAATTAATAATTATATTATTATTTACATTGTTTATGTTGGATTTAATTTATTGTTATTTTGTTTGTACAGCAACCTACTTAATTGAAATGCTATTCAGCTTTAAAAAAGACAAAAACAATTATTTATCACATTTAGGTTTTCACCAACTCGTACTCTTTACAAATACATTAATAATATAAGCGTTTTTTGAGTTAAAGAAATATATTTTTTAAGGTTTATTTTAATTCATTTGAGAACTAATAAAGATATTTAAGACGAAATTTTTTGAATATTACAATTTAATGAAAAACTATATAAAACTATAAATCATTTAAATTTAGTTCTTTCTAGCATAATGCCATTGAATGTCAGAACCGGTCCTCGTACTCCACATTCGTGCTATCATAATGTCAAGGAAGCCCAAGGTTGGATCATTTTGTATGACATTTACACCCGAAAAGGAAGAGAGCTCTTTATACTTTAAGGGTAGTTTACATTTAATAAAATAATTATTAAGAGGCAGAAGTTTGTTTGTTTGTTCTAATTATGTATGAAATGTATGTTTGATGGATTGTTTATACAAATGTACAAATATTACAAAGAAATGTACATATCGATTTGTCGGAATTCTCATAAACTATTAATTAAGTTTACAACATCAATAAACACGAATGATTTATTGAAAAATATTGAAAAAATACTTACTAGCTATATTTTGATCAACGAATAAAACCCAGTCTTTTTCAAATTACAACTAATTAAAAAGTCTTGCTTTGCTTTTAGGCTTTATAGCTTAAAGAAGGTCTTAACTCATTGACTTCAGCTAGAAACTCTTGTTTACGAGAAAATCTATTTTTGTAGAATATTTATTTTATGGCAATACCTGAAAATGCAATGCAAATAAAAAAAAAAAAAGTTTCAAAAATAGGAACGAAGAAAATGTAATCGTCTTCAAATTAACAATAACATTGGTTTACTTTATCTAAATTCAAACATCGAAAATTATATACAAGTTTTTATTAAAATAAATAGAAGAGATATAGAAATTAATAATTATTAACAGATACAAAATTAAATGACCAAAGAAACAGAACAGCTGATGACAAAAACATTGACTTTGAAGGAAGCCTTCAAGTATTAAAAAGTAAGTTTGACCTCACATAGTAAGTGCCAGCTCTCGCTTCGGTACTGATTACGAGTACATTATTGACTGATGGGACGCCTTATTTAGACGCTTTCGGATAATTAAAGTATATTCTATAACACCTTTATAAAAGTTACTTTTATAATACTTTATACAGTATACAAAAAAAATTGAAAACAATTTTGTTAAGATTTAATTCCTCAGATAAAATTTAACCCGCGAATGAAATTTTTGACAATAGAACAGACTATAGTGTTGCCGTATCAAAATATAAATATAATTCCACAGTTTAGAGTTATCTGCTAAAAATCAATTCTTATTATTAAAACGTGAGAGATTGTATAATAAGATTTTTCGTTTTTAATGTCGTTGGTATTTTTATAATACACAATGGTCATCATTAGTGCTTAAAGCGTTTATGGAGACTTAATTATTTTGAAGAGAATGAAGAATATATTTCACTAATTACGCCTTATGAAGAGTTTCATTGAGCCGTTCGTAATTATAACATTCTCTATAAATGGCTCTTTTTTATACAAATGTATAATTTCTTCTGGTGCTTAATGCTTCGTTTTTTGTCAGTGAAATATAATTATAATTGACGATATCATTACACACGTGTTTATTGATTATTTGTTTGTTGAAATTTATATTGTAGTTTATTAGATACTTCTGTATTATTCGTATGTCATTGCATACTAATTAAATAATTAAGTAATGTAATTTTTTTTTTGGAAAAGTGATATTTGTATAAATTGTGTTTTTGAAAGAAAATATAAGATGTAATATAAGTCCATTTTTGTGTCAAAATGTGGTACATGAAATTAATAACAGTTATATATTCTTGGCATTGTTCGTCTGTTATAAGTTCACAAATAAATATTATTTGCGACGTTTCATTTAATATATAATGTTGGTAAAAATAGTGGATACGTAAAATAATTTGTAATATCATGAAATAATATTTGTAAAGAGCACAAAAATTTACAGGTTGTTAGTAAATCGGCGTTGTTTTTGTAATTCGACACTAATTACCTGAATTACATAATAATAGTTACGCCCGAATAAGAAACTCACTTCACAACGTTACTAATTGATTTGTATTTATATTATTATGTGTTATAATTTATGAAATATTTCATAAATTATATTAATAGCTAATTATGACAAAAACAAGAGAATTACTATTTATATATTGTATTATTTGTCACAAAAAACAAAACTTGAAATAAAAAACTTGATCATTTTTCCATTTAATAAAATAAGATTTACAAAACCATTCATATCTCCATTGATTGATAGACAACCAATAGACAGACAGAAACACACAGTCGGACTACACTCACTAAGCACTATTTTATTTTTATATTGCCAGTAAAAAAAAAAGCCAAAACCATAAATATACACAACAAATTTATGAAAAAAACAATATGGCGTCTACGGTATTAGTAAACAATTTCTTTAAATCCTCTATTTCTATTCGACGACATTATTTTTCAAACGACCTCACGAATGCTAATTTGAATGATAATTGATTTAAACATAAATTAGAATACAATAATCATTGTTAAAAATAATTCAAAGATCTGTCATACTCGGAGTTTGATGCATTCACAAACTATTTAAAGGTTATTGAAGTGGGCGTTTTATTTTTACTTATTGACAACCATCTGTATAAATATCAAGAGCGTTCATCACGCTTCTTAGATACAAATTAATTAATTAATTTACTTTTTTAATCTTTCTCCATCTTCACACACGAATCCTACTATCATAATATTTTATCAATTAAGTATTGTAAGAAAATGATAATTATTGTATTTTTTTTCACCAAATAACTAAACGTGTTTCTAGACTATTTACTCTTTATAAAATACTTACATTTTAAGCAAACAAATGATTGGAATATATTGTCAATATCTTTTAAAAATGTTAGGGTACTATAGGATTTTATTTTATTTTGGCTTTTCGTAAAATATATGAAAATCGAAGAAAATATATCTTTTATAATGTACATGTACCTAATAAAAAAATAAATTAGTGTTAGGTTTTATTGATATTTTAAAACTATTTACAATTTATAATACATATAAAATATGACGCGCAACTCATTTACAATCACCGCCGCAAGGTCTTCTAGAAAGTGGTTGGTACACCTGCGCTAATGTTTGACCTCTGTTGAACTTTATCATGCCTCAGGAAGCTCCTGGGTTGCAGATGTCCATGGGCGGTGGTAGTCGCCTCGGTGACCAGTTTGCTCACTTGCTTCCCTCTTACAAAAAATAAATAAATAATACAGTAGTTGGGGACCGAACAATTTTGGTTGCTTCAAAAATAAAAATATTGTATATTTTTGATATTTTAATAGCCACTATTTTTATTGTTAATAACTACAAGTTACAAGTCAAAAACATGAGTGAGGGTTTTGGAAATAGATTTGATAGATGTCACCTCCGTCCCAGTAAAGACGATTATATGTAGAATGCTAAATTCATCGAAGCGGTATAGCCATATGGTAGTTCAGTTGTCAGAGCGACTTGACGGTTCCCCAGAAGTAAAGAGTTTGAATCTGTATCGATTTACATATTTAACATTCTGTATATTTTTTTAATTAAATAATCTTAACATGGCTAAACATGTATATTTAACAAAAAAAAATGAAACAAATTTTAAAAGAGTATGCATTTTCCTGGTTCTAATCCATGGTTCTATTATTTGGAATTAAAATTTTTAATTTCACTTCTAATATAATTATGGCTTTTTAAAAAGAGAACTTAATACCTGAAACCTCTTTCTCCTCTTCTCCTTCATCCTTTTGCTGTTTCTTAACTTCTTATATTTTCAAATTTACTAACTTTTAGATGAAATACCTTTCTGAATCTGACAGTTTATCTCGTTATAAATCAACATTTTGTAGGTAGGCTATTTGTTGTTATTTGTCGGCACCTCTTACGGGGTGGTTTGTCAGGGTACAACCAACTTCAACTCTTCTTCTCTCTTACTTCAACAACTCTTCTTCTCTCCATTTGAAAAGGACGGCAATGTGTTTTCATGTACATTAAACATTATATTATAATAGCAAATGTCCATGGTGACATGGTGGTTATGTATCAACTGGTGATCCTCCAGGTAACAAAAGACCTGGCGCTTGATAATACAATCCTTTTTTTGTTTTAAGGATCAAAGGAAACAAACTTGCCTCCAAGGGTAGTCCATAAAAAAACGCATGCCATCAAATTGATCTGATTTGTATAGCCAGATTGTTGGGTCTTAGTTGTGGAGGATATGTGGATTGCTTCAGTGGAAGGGATATCAGAGATTATGTCGTCAATAGCCTAACATGGCCCAGGGAGCGGTCTGTCTCTGCATTACCACTATAAGGCGTACAGACACACGCGTATACTCTGACATCCATGTCTACGCGCAGACATAGTATTGACTTTAGACTAAGACGGTGATAGCTGATATCCTCCCAAACGAGATCCTCAGAAAAGGAATCTCCGGCTGCAATGGAGCCAGCAGCCTCCTGGGGTAATATCTTATTAAGGACCGCTGTCTCATTGAAGAGGGGGAGTGATTGAGAGCCGGTCTACACTTAGCAATACGAAACTCAGTAGCACTTGCGCACTACTTCAAGCCGGACTGTATGAGTGTGGTAAGTCCTTAAAATCTGCCTATTCATGCCACTTACATATCAGAGAGATTTTAGCACATTTAGAACCCTCACCCGTCTCTCACGGTTAAAAATGTACATTAACTTTAATAAAAGTAGTGAAAGGCAAGTAAGTAATAAAACGTGTCTTAATTTTCAAATGCACATATATTCGTTACAATATACATTAATATAATATTTTAATATTTCTCTTAAGACTATTAAAGCTGTATAATGTAAATTGTTCGCGAAACTAAACTCTTAATAACAGTACATTTATATTTCATATATTATAAATTGAGATTGGCGGTGAGTGAAGATCGTTAGAAATGTACAATATTTTACAGGCTGAAGTGACGTTAAAATGAATACAGACTAAATCAATGATATTACGTATTTTTATACAATTCTTCTAGAATACATCTTCAGGTTGGACACAGTTGTATACAATTATGTTAAAATAAGTTTTCGTAGAAATCAACAAAAACTGTTGAGCGAACGCGTTTTTTACGAACGCAGCTTCTTCAGTGCTAAAAGAGCTAGCTCCAAGTAACTTGATTGACAGTGACATTTATCAAGTCTAAATAATCATTGAAACGTAAAAAAATAAGGCATTTATTGTATTAGTGTATAAAAAAATGCATTGAAATAGCAGTTTTATTTAATGCGGTAAAAACTATTACGACACCGAAAATAAGGTATCTTTATAATAATATATGTGTAACAATATTCACTCATCGCCAACGTCCTACAGACATCCAGACACCGAGTTATCAGTAACATTGAATACAGAAAAGACACAACGAAGAACTCAACAAACCTCGAGACTCAACAAAGCAGTGACAAACACAAGCTATGCCCTATTGAAAGAACGAGACAGAAGATGAAAATGAAATAGCAATAAAACATGTATTACCATCTACTTACACAAACTATTCCTACTTAAAAGCTTAAAAATAATTAAAACCCGTCGTTTGAGATTACAATTAAAATTTTAATACTTTAAAATATATAATTTAAAAGACTTAACCCGCATTTTATACATAAAATATTTATTAACAATTATAATATTTGTTTCTAGAATAAAAACGAATTGATATTTACTTAAAATATTACTTACATTTGTGTGGGAAAGCGATTTTTTTTAATACTTTTATTTGTGATTCTATTAAAATATTATATACAATATGAATCAAAAACGAAAGAAACGAAACGGCCTGCATCTAAATAATCAAATAATATGGCAGTTCCAAATATGACAATAATATCTCTATTATCTGAATTAGAATTCATCAAAAGATAATTTTAAAAAACCTATAAAATATTTTTTTAATAAAAGACAAGAACAAGGCTTATCCACTATTTAAAATATGAACAATCTAAATGTTTGCGTGTAAATATCATTTTAAATCGCAAAATGGACGTATAAATTTGGTACCTCGTAAGGACAAGCACGCTCTAAGAAAGCTATATTTAGTATGTCGTAGTCTTTTTAGGTGTTTTTCTTCAACTAATATAAAAAAAAATAACAAAATTAAAGCAATAACTTACAAACTATTAAATATTCAATCGTAATGTACACAACGGTAATATATATATATATATATGTCTCTTTCTGGCACGCGCTACATGGAATGAGTGAGCGAGACGGATTAACAGTGAGTGAAGAGTTTGAAAAAACTCCTTCCCTTCTCCGGCGCCGGACCCATCAGCATCGGAACCTCATTCTTGTGGGATATAGTTATCTAAGACAATAACATTTGTATCAAATTATAACTAATAGTTAAATATTCCATAATAAAGTCTGTGAAATAACGTATTATCAGAATCTAACAATATCTGAAGAAAAATAATAGTTACACTCAAATATGTATCAGAGAACAAAATATATTCATTCAGTCATATGATATGTTTACATTGTAAACAGAAATGTTGATTCAGTCCAACTCAATGATGATAAAAAATATTTCACTTAACAGACAAATTCCTAGACCCATCAAAACACAATAGATCGTCAGGGATCCAGGACGTCCCTCACCTTGCAGGGTGGCTGCATCCAGGGCTCCCCGTCTATCTGCATGGGAAAAGTCCTCCTCGTGGTGAGTCTGATGCAGCTGCACTGCGCCAGGCGGCGACCTGACGCTCGCAGACCTACCGACATATATACTCCGTGTAAGGTTATGTTCATCTTCATCATGAGACTTTTTAATGAAAGGATAGGTTCACTTCCCCCACATTGTACTAGACTTTCTTAATTTGGTTTTTAATAAATCAAATGTAGATCGACAGTTCAATTAGTTAACAGGCTTTCACAAGAAAATTAAAAGCAAATTCTTTATTGAAATTTCATTTCATAAAAAACATTTTTTCATTTTCAAAGATTGGTTAGAATTTTGGAAAGCTATTTGAAATAGATTTTTTCCCTAATTTTAAGTAGCTTGGCAGCGATGGCTTCTTACCACTTATCTTTCTCTCAAAAAAGTTCCTAAATACCTTTTTTAAGAGGGTAGATGCTTCTACTTTCTTTGAGAGCTTGCTAAAACAGTGTATACACTGCCCCATAAAATAATGACTAATTTTTTGAATCAAATGACCAGTGATCGTGAGTACGTTGATTGCATAAGCTTATTTCATAAAGAATATATAAGGCTCAATATATTCTCAAATTGTAAATAAGACGACTAAATCCGTTATTATGATTGTCTATAAACAGTTCTCTCATTTATATAAACAAGGAAGAGAAATGGACCTAACACTGAACCTTTAGGAACTCTGATATCAATCAAGACGATTTCCTTATATTCATCTCAACCGTGTGTAGCGGCAGAAGTAGACCTACCTCTCGTAAAACGGAACTGTTTATTGTAAAGCTAATTATTTTTAGTATCTATCTAATATACTATAAATATAATAACACTTACCTGTCCTCACTTGTCCCATGTGCAAACAGTTTTCTAAACCAATGACTTCGATCAGTTTGTCACCAATATCTATAAGACAAAGTCAATTCAAGTTTACTTTCTTTAAATTAAAAATATATTAGTTTGTATTTTTTCATACGAGTGAATCCATCTGTCTCTTTGTTTCTCTCTGTATGTATTTATGTATACATCTGTATTTTTTGTTTTTTTTTTTATTACACTTAAACTATGTTGATGCTTGACTACATTTCTTCTCGTGTGTAATGTATGTGTGTTTGTCTGTGTGTATGTCTGGGTGTGAGAGTGTGTCACCTTGTTGTGCGTCGGGGCACCGTCCCCGGCGGTGTGGTCCGCTGGCCCCCCACAGGTTGGAGCCCCCGTGTGCGTAGGGTATGTTGAGGAGAGCGACGCCCTGCAGTGCGGGGCCCTTGTCCAGCTCCAGCGACACGCCGTCGCACTGACACGGATACACTGAGCTTAGTTAAACAAACAAACACCGACCGCGTCCACCGCACCACTGACACAGACAACCAACCACCACAACCAACTGATGTTTCCAAAGATTACTCCATTACAATAATAAACGAAAAAATATAACAAAGAAAAAATATAACGAATTCAAAAATTTTCCATATTTGTCAATGACACACAACCCTCTAGCTATAATATTTGGTGCTCATGGAAATGTTATAAATTTCCAAAGACCCACGTAGCACAGCACTGGCTCTATCCCCACGCTATACTCCCACACTCACCACCAGCTCAATGTTCTCGTGCAGGTTCTTGCAGCTGGCTGCGAACTGCTCCGAGGTTGCGAACTCGAAGTACCAAAGCTTGTTCTTCATCCTGGAGCTGAACTTGTCCGGGTTCCGCTCCCGCTCCGTGTGGAATTTCACGCAGATAGCTGCATCCTAAAGGTATGAGTTTGAGAAGTGTTATTGCTCATATTAAAAGAGACCTATTTGCGAAATCTGTTGACTTTTATTTAGAAATCTTCATATCAGATCATCATACATTTTTTAGAAATGAAGTTAATTTAGAAGTTAGACGATAAACAAAAGAAAACAAGGAATTTAATGATAAAATCAATTATAATGATTAGATCATATCAAATATTCTTTTAATATAAGACTTACAACTCCAACAGAGAAATAGTTGTTGATGATGTTGTACGGCGCCGTCGTGGGGTGAGGCGCGGAGTCAGGCATCTGGAGCTGTTCCACCTGAGAAGAATCGACATACAGACATACTAACTATATGTATAATATAATCTTATTATTTTTATTATGATTAGTTTATCTCATTGATTACAGTTAATATTAATAATCAATCTACTATAACTTTTTGAAATAAACCTTGTGTAACTCTTCGTATCTGAACTCCAGGTCGATTCGATCAAGGATCATCTTGACCTGATTGTCTGATTAATAACTAAAGTAATTTTACAGTATTTTTATAGATTTTTGTAAGAATCCTGATAGATGTCGCTACCGTCGCGTTTTATATATAGAATGCAAGATTTGTGCAAGCGGGCAACGACACGGTAGCTCAATTGTCAGAGCGACGGAAAAAAATCCTGCATGTCCTGTTCATGTCCATACAATTTTAATGTTCTATTCATTGAAAATTCAAATAATTTGAACAGTTTTGCAATTAAACAGAAACAGATTTATGTATGCATTTTTTATGACATTATTATTGAAAACTTGTTTACCTCATCCGTAGTATTTTCCACGTGTATGTGCCAGCGGTCCATCATGACGGTGCTGGCGCGGGCTATCTTGTCCAGGATCTTGTGGATCGACTCCCCTTCATATCTAAGGGTTATATTGAAATAGATGTAAAATAAATAATATTCGTGTATTTTGTATCGTATTTGACATTCCCAAACAATTGTTCATCCAATTAGTAAATTCAGTATTGGTATCATATCATCCGTGTATACAAATCAGCAAGAAATGATCTAATGTCAAAGTAATGGTTGTGGGAAGTGTGTGTGGTGTGCTCCTCACCCGCCGCCCCACCGCAGGCAGCGCGCGAGGTCGTTGCCGGTCCCCAGCGGGATGACCCCCACGGCGGGCCGACACTCCAGCTGGACCTTGTCTAGAGCACGAGAAGACCTATTACTATTCACTTATCTTGAAGAGTCACATCTACTAAAGAACTCCTCGTCTTCATCTTACACGAACATAAAACATCCTTTTAAAACATATCACAGTTAGTGGTGATAAGGAATGAGGTGTGATATCATACCCATGGTCTCCAGGACCCACCCCACGGTCCCGTCTCCTCCGCAACAAATCACTCGGTAGTTTCTCACATCTTTGAATGTTTGCAAACCTGAAAAAGTTTTCTGAATTTATTTTTATTAATTTTATTAAAATATTCGGAGGAAAAATGTGTGTTGTTATGAATTTTTTTATGGAGTACTATAATTTTGAATAGTGGTCGAGTTATTTGACTGCAGCTTATGGCCTCAGGCTGGACCCGCGTAGTGTCACACTTTCACGGAAGATCGCCCTACAGTAACTATACAGCAATATATTGTGCAGTGACTGAGGGAGCCACTTCCTAATAGAAATTAGGGACCTTTTCTGTCTTCAACTACCTTTAATCCACTTTTTTACAAGAGTAGCAATAAATTTGAATTTGTGTTTTTACTGATTTCCGTGGCCGATGGCACCACTTACCCTCAGGCGAACTGTTATGGCTACACTCCACAAAAAAAAAATACAATAAAGTAAACCAACCTTGCATTGGGCCCCCTTTGGCTATATCATACACCTGTCTCGGGTTCAAGATATACTGGAGCTTCCTAAGCACCCTAGATCCTTGCCTGCCTCCAGACTTAGGATTTATAAAAACCAGTAAGGGGCAAGATCCTTCAGGTGGAGTTATTTGGAAGGAGATAGGAGGAGCCCTTTGCTCCTTTTCCCTCTCTTTATCCTCTTTCTTTTCTTCCGTGGTCGCCGCGATGGAAATAGGGAGAGAGATCGAGACGGGGAGGGATTGCTGAAATGATTAATTTAAATTATAAGTAATTACTAATAATACAATAATTGATTGTTTGACGAGTATATTTGAAATCGAAGTGTTCGTCTTTGATTTCCATATCCTTATTATATTTAAAAGGATTATTTTTATATTATTAAAATCTGATGTCTGAGATAATTTTCTGAATGTACGTATGTCTCAATGTCCATATCTGAGTAAGAGTCAGTGTTCGTGTGCGTGTGTGTGCGATCGTAGGGCATTACCTCATGTGAATTTGTGTGTGTGTGTGTGTCAATGCCCGTGTGAGTGTGTGTCTGAGTGTCCATAGTACGTCACCTGCTCGGCGGTGTGTCTGTTTGTGTCCGTGTGAGTGTGTGTGCGTCACCTGCTCGGCGGTGTGTCTGTTTGTGTCCGTGTGAGTGTGTGTGCGTCACCTGCTCGGCGGTGTGTCTGTTTGTGTCCGTGTGAGTGTGTGTGCGTCACCTGCTCGGCTGTGTGTCTGTTTGTGTCCGTACAGTGTGTGTCCGTGTGAGTGTGTGTGCGTCACCTGCTCGGCGGTGTGTCTGTTTGTGTCCGTGTGAGTGTGTGTGCGTCACCTGCTCGGCTGTGTGTCTGTTTGTGTCCGTACAGTGTGTGTCCGTGTGAGTGTGTGTGCGTCACCTGCTCGGCGGTGTGTCTGTTTGTGTCCGTGTCAGTGTGTGTGCGTCACCTGCTCGGCGGTGTGTCTGTTTGTGCCCGTACAGTGTGTGTCCGTGTGAGTGTGTGTGCGTCACCTGCTCGACGGTGTGTCTGTTTGTGTCCGTACAGTGTGTGTCCGTGTGAGTGTGTGTGCGTCACCTGATCGGCGGTGTGCCTGTTTGTGTCCGTGTGAGTGTGTGTGCGTCACCTGCTCGGCGGTGTGTCTGTTTGTGTCCGTACAGTGTGTGTCCGTGTGAGTGTGTGTGCGTCACCTGCTCGGCGGTGTGTCTGTTTGTGTCCGTACAGTGTGTGTCCGTGTGAGTGTGTGTGCGTCACCTGCTCGGCGGTGTGTCTGTTTGTGTCCGTGTCAGTGTGTGTGCGTCACCTGCTCGGCGGTGTGTCTGTTTGTGCCCGTACAGTGTGTGTCCGTGTGAGTGTGTGTGCGTCACCTGCTCGGCGGTGTGTCTATTTGTGTCCGTACAGTGTGTGTCCGTGTGAGTGTGTGTGCGTCACCTGCTCGGCGGTGTGCCTGTTTGTGTCCGTGTGAGTGTGTGTGCGTCACCTGCTCGGCGGTGTGCCTGTTTGTGTCCGTGTGAGTGTGTGTGCGTCACCTGCTCGGCGGTGTGTCTGTTTGTGTCCGTACAGTGTGTGTCCGTGTGAGTGTGTGTGCGTCACCTGCTCGGCGGTGTGTCTGTTTGTGTCCGTGTGAGTGTGTGTGCGTCACCTGCTCGGCGGTGTGTCTGTTTGTGTCCGTACAGTGTGTGTCCGTGTGAGTGTGTGTGCGTCACCTGCTCGGCGGTGTGTCTGTTTGTGTCCGTACAGTGTGTGTCCGTGTGAGTGTGTGTGCGTCACCTGCTCGGCGGTGTGTCTGTTTGTGTCCGTGTCAGTGTGTGTGCGTCACCTGCTCGGCGGTGTGTCTGTTTGTGCCCGTACAGTGTGTGTCCGTGTGAGTGTGTGTGCGTCACCTGCTCGGCGGTGTGTCTGTTTGTGTCCGTACAGTGTGTGTCCGTGTGAGTGTGTGTGCGTCACCTGCTCGGCGGTGTGTCTGTTTGTGTCCGTGTCAGTGTGTGTGCGTCACCTGCTCGGCGGTGTGTCTGTTTGTGCCCGTACAGTGTGTGTCCGTGTGAGTGTGTGTGCGTCACCTGCTCGGCGGTGTGTCTGTTTGTGTCCGTACAGTGTGTGTCCGTGTGAGTGTGTGTGCGTCACCTGCTCGGCGGTGTGCCTGTTTGTGTCCGTGTGAGTGTGTGTGCGTCACCTGCTCGGTGGTGTGTCTGTTTGTGTCCGTACAGTGTGTGTCCGTGTGAGTGTGTGTGCGTCACCTGCTCGGCGGTGTGTCTGTTTGTGTCCGTACAGTGTGTGTCCGTGTCAGTGTGTGTGCGTCACCTGCTCGGCGGTGTGTCTGTTTGTGCCCGTACAGTGTGTGTCCGTGTGAGTGTGTGTGCGTCACCTGCTCGGCGGTGTGTCTGTTTGTGTCCGTGTGAGTGTGTGTGCGTCACCTGCTCGGCGGTGTGTCTGTTTGTGTCCGTGTGAGTGTGTGTGCGTCACCTGCTCGGCGGTGTGTCTGTTTGTGTCCGTGTGAGTGTGTGTGCGTCACCTGCTCGGCGGTGTGTCTGTTTGTGCCCGTACAGTGTGTGTCCGTGTGAGTGTGTGTGCGTCACCTGCTCGGCGGTGTGTCTGTTTGTGTCCGTGTGAGTGTGTGTGCGTCACCTGCTCGGCGGTGTGTCTGTTTGTGTCCGTGTGAGTGTGTGTGCGTCACCTGCTCGGCGGTGTGTCTGTTTGTGTCCGTGTGAGTGTGTGTGCGTCACCTACTCGGCGGTGTGTCTGTTTGTGTCCGTGTGAGTGTGTGTGCGTCACCTGCTCGGCGGTGTGTCTGTTTGTGTCCGTGTGAGTGTGTGTGCGTCACCTGCTCGGCGGTGTGTCTGTTTGTGTCCGTGTGAGTGTGTGTGCGTCACCTGCTCGGCGGTGTGTCTGTGCGGCAGAGAGCGCTGCCTGTCGAGCACGAGTGGTCTGATGGCGGTGGGCGGCAGGATGTGCCTCGCGTGGCGTCCGAGCGAGCACGCGCCACCCGCGCTGCCCACACAGCGGTTGTGGAGCTGCACACAGTAGTACACAGCTGTACACACATGTTGCGTCCTTTGGACTTAAGTCTAGTAGTTTTACTAGGTCCCATTAATTGTATCATTTCAGATTTTTGGAACTAAAAGATATGATATTCTTTCTCTTTTCAAGATTTTCATATAGGACTTTAATTTATTGAAATGTAAATGTTAACACGTACTATATTAATTTTATTTATTAAATATATGATATATTATATGTACTATCTACTCACAGTGATGTGGCACCATCGACAGTGAAGGCCTGTTATTCCGTTGTAGCCTTTTATTTTTTTTCGACATCTTGCACATTTGCCGTGACAGTTTCCTGCAACACATGAAATTAATAATATTTAAGATTTGCAAAAACTGTAAACTGCAACAAAATAACAAATAATTATTAAATAAATCAAAATCAGAAAAAATAAGCAATAAATTTAATTACAGACAATAATAATCTAGAGTCAAGTATAATGCGTTATTATTATATGAATATTAACAAATATAAAAATACTCTACATAATTATAAAGTAATACGAATAATTTAAACTATAGTAAATATATATTAGAAACAGTACTGAAATATCAGCCAAGTAACAAAAGCAAGATACATTATATATTCCCAGTAATAAAATGCCAAGTATAAAATTACATACAACAGAAAAAAAGTTAGAAAATAAAAGAAACCTTTTAAAAGAATAACAATAAAAGTAACTTTATTATAAAGTGACATATATATATATATAGTAGAGTGCGTACCCTCGAGCCAGTGGTGCGCGAGCGCGGCGGGCGCGCGCCTGCTCTTGCAGTAGGTGGCGACGCACGAGGCCGGCGCGCGCTGCACGCAGCGCTCGTGCGCCGTGAACTTACAGACTACACACCGTGTGCGATCACAGATTACACTGGCCTTATCACAAGATATCTCACTACAATGTGTTAGAGACGGGACACTTACAGATGCAGCAGAGGCCCTTCTTGCCCAACCCCACCAGCATGTTGAGGCACAGGTTGCAGTACGCCGGCCGGTTGAAGTGCTTCAGCCTCCAGGCGTGCTCGCCGTCCTCCTTCACGTTCGTGTCGAGACCTAATAGTACTAGCAGCGGAATTGTCGTCATGCTGTAATCAAAATAATATAGAAATTAAAACAAATAATAATAATTTAAAAATGTTTATTTAATGGAATTTCTATTTGGGATACGTGTTGCTGTGATGGAGTTGAAAAAAATATCTTGAAACGTATTGGCTTAGACGTAGAACTCTTTTGAAAACGACTCAAAGGACTAAATAAAAAAGGAGAGCTCACCCTCCCCTATTCCACTCATCCAAAGAAACTGTACCATCAGCGTCGTAGTCTATTTCTACCATCATGTCTTGTAAAATCTAAAAATAAAATATAATAAATTATAATTACTATGACAATGAAAAAAAGGCAATTTATGCCCACTTCAAATTAAAAAAGCTTTAATTAATTTTCGATAAGGATACTGATCACTAAAAATATATCTAAGACGACTAAACTATGGCCAGGTTAAATTATTAGTGCCCTAAATTTTAGAACAAACCGGCTTAAGTTCGGAAGTCTCCCACCCCAGGTACTCCGCCACCGTCATCATCTGGTTGACGATGCAGTCCATCTCGTTGGTGTCCAGCACTCCGTTACCGTCAGTGTCGTACAGACGGAACATAACTGGAATGTAATATATAATTGTACTCTCCTTTCATAGCGACCCCACCCTCCAACAAAAATATAATAACATATATTTCGTTTTCTTATGAATAACACAACACTGTAAAAATGGCAACGGGTCAATTCATGTATAGCTAAGAAAACTAGCTCTAGTGACAGACGATTAAATTCGTAACTAGTTGGATCCTATTTGTGGATCTTTAAAAGATGATTCTGTTTTTTTTTCGAACACAATTTCATTGTCCGCCTCAATTTAATATTAAAGAAAATAGAAAATGACACGTCTGAAAATGTATAAATTGAAAACTAGTAACGTACATTCCAGCTTGTCTTCAGGTCTCCCGGCCTCCAGCAGAGACAAATAGCACACGATGTCTTTGAGAGACACACGCGCTGTGTGGACTTCTATAGTTGAAGGACGACGCATTAGGTGCTTGAAGTCTGGTGTAGGATTTTAAATTACTAACATATAAAGAATTTGTTGTTCCATCCATATGTTACATTGTTTTAACTGAATTACTTTACCTTGCAGTATTTTTAACAATTAATTTAGTTCATAAATCCTAATTTTAAATGAAAGTGTAAAGTAAAAAAAAATATTTTGCATATATTTTTAAATACCTTCAATCTTAGTAGACTGGTTCACACGCAGGCTATTGCTGCTCTTTCGACTCGAGTTCCTCGACATCTGACTGTGGCTCGGGCTGGTCTCCAGCCTGCCCAGGCACAGCTCGTGTGAGGAGTACGAGGGGTGAGTGGTCACCGAGAACATCGGGTGGACGCTACCTGGATGATGTATCGTTCTTTGTTGTATTTTTGTTATCTTAATATCTTGGTAATACACTCCCGGAGGTCAAAGGTTCGTGTCGGTATTGATGATTTAGTTTTTATATTTAATTTAAGCTAAATGCCATGTTCTCGTTAAGATTTCTTTAGAAATGTATGTATTAATGAATACTTTTTCTTTACGCAATTCTTAATTTAGTTTTACTTTAATGAAGACAATTTATATTTATTAGGAGAAATACTCCCGACACCAATTAAATAAGTTAATGAGACTGTACAATGTCTTTTCTAAGTTAATTCGTGATTAATTTTAAATCTCCTTCTACTTTATGTTAGCAATGTTTTTGAAAAATCAAAAGTAGTTAAGTAAGTCAATTTACATAATATATTTGTTTTACACCGAAAAAGAAACTCAAATAAATTACAACAAACTACTTTTGTAGACTTATTAGCAAGTATAATTATTAACTAGAATAAAAAATAGAGCACAGAGTTTGATACGTATTTTATATCGCTTCTTTGTTTACAAGTAGGGTTGGGAATGTAAATAAAACCACAACTATTCTGTTCTACATGTAGCTGAGGTTAGATTAGAATCCAAACCTCAGAACGTAATTTATTGAAGTTCCAAGATCCTAATTAAATTGTGTTAATGAAAGCGCGATCTACCTTCTTACGAGCACCATCTTGGTTTAAAAAACACAATTTTGATCAACACACAGTTTGTTTAGTCTGATAAATGGTTGAGATCGTTAACAACTATGGCCTAAAAAAATGTTTCCATTTACTTTTCACACAGTTAATATTACTTACTTTTTGAACTGTCAAATTAGTAACATGTCGTTTACTTTTCAATATAATAGAACCGGAGAAAAAGGACCTTTTTCGAAATTTCAAGAAGATGGATAAAAACTATTATCGTATAACCTCACCAGTTCTACTTCTAGACCCCTTGTCCCCATCCACAGAGTCTCCCGAACTCTTTCCAAGCTGCTGCAGCCGCTCCGCTAGCCCGTGGATCTTGGAAGCCAGACTTAATTTTGCCTGACACGAGATTTACATTCATTTTAGCTTTTATGACCGAAAATATATGAGTAAAATTTAATATATGAGAAATGATTCTGCAACTGCATGATTTTGTTTCTGAAATCATAAGTCAAAGTCGATCAAATCAATTAAAATACCTCAAGGAAATCAAAATCATATAAGGGTCTTTACCGGATGGTCGGCATGAGCGGTGACGGCGGCGCAGGCGGTGGTAGAGCTAGCCGCGGCCATCTCGCGTAGAGCTGGCCGCTTGTCCCGTCGGACGAAAGACAGGAATAGGTGCCTGTGACGAGACAAAATGTCACACAGTATTTCTACAATTTAGTTGACTACGAGTCAAAAAGTAAAAATATTACTTCCAAATAACCGTTTATTCCATAAAAGCTATATATAGGAGTTGGTTTTAGAAATGAAATAAATTATAATGGAACGACGTATAAACGCCCAAACAGTGGTTTGGACTCTCTATATAGGGAAGTGTAATCCTCTTAATAGTGCATCCGCTATACAGAATGTTATCAAACTAACTAGACTTAGCAATTCAACGAGCTCATCCCTCATTAGGGACGTACCAGGAAGTTGAGTCTCTCATCTCATCTCCGCCATTTAAGTTTAGAAATGTTATTCATCACAAATTAATAATAACCGAGATTTATTGAGTTATTTGAAGCCACAAAGGTGATGACACAATTGTCAGAGGTGCCACAAGCCATCACTTAACATATTGCCACAAGCCATCACTTAACATATTGATGTTAAGTGATGGCTTGTGGCACCTCTTAATACGACTTAGACACTATAATATCTATACATTACATTTAATGATATATTTTGCAGCAAGTTTTATTACTCTTGGACTAATATAATTGGCGATTCAGCACAGAACGATGTATTACTTTTATAAGACGTGAATTTACTAATACGAGTAAAGCTGCAGGAAAATCCAACAATAAATAATTACCACCATAAATAGTCTAAGGCTAGAATTACTGATATAATAAATTAGAGGGATAAATTACTCGGTTGTTGAATATAATTTATAGACTCCTTTTTTCTTTATTTTCGTATAAATATAGTTTTTCGACAGGCAAGACTCGGATAATAAATTAAAAACAAATAATGGTTATTTAAGACCGTTCAAATAAATATATATCGCTATACACTTGGGCAAAAAAAAATGATGAAATACGATTTACGAAATACGATTTACAACCGAAATCTATAACCAATATTTAACCAATTATTGGTACTTAGGAGATAAATAAAAGTGGATTTCAATTTCGTATTCTATAGAGAGTACCGAATTAAAAGTTACGGGTCCATCAAATAAAGATAAATAAAATCCTAAAAAAATATTCGATCAGAACCATATGAAGAATTATCACGTAGAGTCTTAGAGGAATGAATATAGACTTACAACCGCCCTAACTCACCAAATAACAAACTCGACAAAAATATTGAGTCACAATTCAATCAGTACGTAAATGAGTTTTTAATATTTGTACTTCAAAACTCATTTATAACTTGACTTATTTGAATTCAAAGAGTGCTTTTCCGATATCATTAAAAGTTGGGATGTTATTAAAGTTTGTTTATTTGATTTGCTGACTATGTGATGAGATTCCATATTATTATTATATTTACACTTAAAAGGTATTTCATTTCATATAGACGTATTATTGGTGTTTGGGTGAAAAGTTCTTGAATTATATACAAACCTAGCCAAGTCATCAGGAGTGGTGACTTCGAGGAACGTGTCCAGGAACCACCGGAACCCTTCAAAATCAATGTCCTGTAACAAAAAGAAAAGATAAAATATTTATACATTATTACGTAGAAAATTCATTTCACTTATAATATATTTATTTAGATACAGATATTCAAACTTTTTAATATTTGTCTATGGTCAGGTCTAAAGACAAGGTGATTAATTATCTGTTGATATCTTATTAAACAGACATAATTAGTCTGTGACATTTCGTGTTATTTTAGGGATGGAATGTTCACAGCTGGACATTACTCTAAGTTCGTTGGAATATAAAAAAAATATATAATTCGTAATAGTACGTTTATTTTTACTAAAGCTATCAATTATTCTACTGAAAACATGCTGCTGATTTATTATATTTAAGAATAACTGTCTGTGAATAACTGTTTGAAACCCGAAGTAAGCGGTTTTAATGACATATTTAATGTATCAATATGAGATCAAATAATTATTTATTCGTCCCCAAAGACGATAAGTGTATTGTTTTCAAATTATTACAATGTTTTTTTTATTTGCTACTAGCGTATTGTTGATTTTATATAAGATGGAGTGACCCTTCGAATTCTTTCCAGTAAAGGCTCTTCCAGGTTATATTTTAAAATATTATAATATTTGCTGCGTGTTCTAGTAATTGTTCTAGATATTATTAAAGCATTTGGTGCGTGGATCCTTATATACATTAGTGGTTAATTGAAGGGCTGATCAAATATTACGGAATCGTCATAATTATTATTGCAGAGGGTATTTTAAAAGTTTATTGAAACATTCTATTTTCCTGTTTCAATCAAGCAATCAATCAACAGTAATCAAGAACCCTATTGTATTGCTTGCGAGGCTCTTTTCCAACGTTTTATTGTAGATACGGTTGATTTTTTTTAATGAGGGTAGACATGCATCTTCAGTGCGTCATCCTAACCTCAGTTTCATATTATTATATTCCAACAACAACACAACTATATATATAAGTATTTGATCAACACTTTTTTTTACACTTAAACTAAGTTGACGCTTGACTACAATCTACCTGATGGGAAGTGGAAATGTAGTCGTAGGTGGTAAAGCGCATCAACCTAGTAAAAGCCTATTCACTCTTGCCTTGAAGACACCCACATTGTACTCGGATATACTGATGCAGGCAAGCTGTTCCACTCCTTCGCTGTCCGATTTAAAAAAGATGAAGCGAAGCGCTTCGTTCGGACATGCGGCGCGTCTACTACAAAAGGATGGATGCTCGCCGTGCGTCGGAACGTCCGGTGATGGAAGGGGGATGGGGGAATTAGGTTATGTAAGCAAGTAATGTAAGTAACACTTCATTGCATTTAAAGAAGAAGAGTGTGTCTGCGGTTTTCTTGTACTGACAAGCAAGGATGTAGTGTATGTCGTCATGTGTCCATAGTAAGTGACACTAGAAATTTTCACAATAGATTTGATTTAATATTAACACTAATGAGAGAAAAGTATACGAGTGTTTTCCTCAAGTGACCCACCGCTGAGTCTATGTGACACGTAGTCTTATGATGTAATATTAGCTATATAAAGATTGTTTTATGATTAATTATTTTAAATAATACGTACTTTTATTCTATTAATGTATAATACTTGGTGTATTAATACAAGTGAAGGTGTAATTACATAAAGTTGTATTGTATTTTTTTTATTAACAGTCTGTTCTTCGTCAATTTTAAATAAAAGAAAGAAAAAGAAGAATCTAACTTCAGCTCTTCCATTATTACTAAATGATAATGAAGCACTTACAATCTTCGTTAGCACAAAATTTAGACTAAATTGCTTCGAGCACTATTACAAGCTCTGAAAATTCCACAACTTGTATTCCTGTTCATTTTAAATTTCTAAAGGTCGTTAAAAGAAAAGTGACTTTTATGTCACATTTCAGTGGATTACAGGATGAAAAATAAAGTCGAAATATACCATTAGAGATGAGGTGAGTGTGGGGTTATAGTTTCTATCGATACTTTTGGATGAGCTGAGTTGTTCTGGATTGACCAAAACCTTTTTTTTTTCTGCAATATATTTAAATAAACTCTACAAAGCAAACGATAAAAATGAACCAAAATTACAAAAATAACATTCAGTTTAATAAAGTAAAATAACATCTTAATATAATTATTAATTAAGAAAGATATTTATTTATTAACAAAAAGATTTTGAATAACTTAGCACCTTGAGTAAACCTTATATATTAATGTGTGCGTTCAAAGTTGTCTATGACATTAAATATTAACGTCATGAAATGGACATTAATATGATCCATAATAACGTACAAGGGTATTAGAGTACCAAAATTTATGTTTGACTTATTTGACAGTGAGTATTGATGTGAAGGCACAGCGGGACACAAGTCAGCTTAATAAGAGAAATATGATATATTTAGTTAAGTTGGTTATAAGTTGGTAAGTGGTACCATTGTCCGTGGATATCTGTCAAAGTGGTCAGTTGCAGTTAATCTGGTACCTTTGGAGAAGATTGAGTCATGAAAGATAGTAGAAGAAGAAGAAGAGTTTGATCTCTGACTCCCTCACTCACCGTACGTAGAGACGTCGGTGCTCTGAGAGGGCACAACCATGCTATAGTTAGCTCGGATTCGAAGTACATCAAATACACTGCGGCCATTTTAAAAATAAACCTTCTTTTGTTACGTTGCTATGAGCTTATTTTAAAATATTCATCATTTTATATTATATCAAATAATTAAAAAAATATTTAAAATTTAATAGATAAAAACTCGCTTTCATCTTCTTTTAGTATTTTTTCTTGGTAATATAAAATATTTATAAAATATTATCCTTCATAATGTAAAACCTTTCAAATATCTTACGATATTACGGTACAGGGTAACCTTGTCGGTTTCTAGGCAACGGTTGTCATAGCAACGCGCCATCTTGAAATCACAGATATCATCTCCCGCTCGGTAAATGTTTGAAAATACATTTCAATTTATTTTCTGATACATTAAAATAGTGTTCATGGAAAAGAAAGATATATTTGACATTATTTCATAGCTTCCATGGTATCTCATTTAAAATCATATCACGATTCTTTGAAAGCATTGTCGTGAATAACAAAAACTCATTACTTACATATTCTAAAATGATCTTTGCCTATCAAAAAATATTTTTTTACAAATTGATAAAAAAAAGAAAATTGGATATTATTCAATTTTTTTCTCTCAAAATAGTATTTTTTTTCAACTACTAAAATGTAAATGAAGTTAGGAATTTAATTAATTATAATTAAAAATTATCAACACAGAATAACTTACACACCTATAATGTATACGAATATTTCATATATTTTCCTTACTTACGAACTGTTTTGCCGTAACAGCTGTTAATAATTATTCAATAAATAGTTGAGTATATTTTTAAGAAATATTTCTAAAATGTATTTTATGTCTGGAATTTAATGGATACTTATATTGATATAACAGAATATATGGTACAGGCTAGTTAACGGGGTAATTTCTCAGAGGTCCAAGATTGGAATCCGTATCGACTAATTTTAAATTCCATATTTATATAAAATGGCTGGAATGTCAAATTCAAACATTGCTTACAATAAATTATTGATAATAAAAATCAAAATGTTTTTTTATAGATTAACTTTTTGTAACGATATACTGATGTGAAAAGTCTAACAAATAGATGTATCATTTACAAGTACTCATATAGGTACTGAAATATTAAATATCTGTCTGCATACGGGTGTAGTACCCGTGCGAAGCAAGGACTCAAGGACGCACAGCTTGTGCTATGATAAATCGATTTCTTGACAAACAAACAAATATTTATTTTGTAAGTTTCCTAAAACCTATTTATATATATATGGAGGTATAATGGTCGAATTAGTTTCAACCAGTGGAAGCCATATAATTAGTGATTTGTACAGTATGAGAACTTGTTACTTTGCTTTTAATATATTTACTCATAATATTTTATATTTTAAGTCTGCATTGTATCAGTTTTTCATTAAAATCTGACCCCTACATTACCTATGTATGATGTGAAATTAAATTGATTTACGTATATGAAACAACAGCACTGGGAAGGTTATAACAAAACTCTTGTAATTTCAAATTATTAAATTTCGTAAAATGAAATTTGCACAAAAAAACAAAACCTGCAATTTCTGATTTCATTTTACGAAATAAAATAGATATCCGTATAAAGTTAAAAGTTTTATGAAAAGTGCTTCGTCTCTCAATTATAGTTCTTAGTTTGGAAAACATTTCTGCTTTCATAGACATCCAGGAAAAGCTTATTTTTCAAATTATATGGCACTCTCAACAGAAGCCAGAACTAATGACGCTTGGGTTTAACAATGTCGTGAAATGGTAGATAAAAGCTGCCAGCGTGTTGACAGTCGTACGTGGCGCGCTAAGTAATGATGAGTTATAGGGCAGGTATACAAGATAAATAGTATTTCAAGCGTCTTATGATGTATTCTAACCTTTATCTCTTGATTTTTCAGGTGACAAGATTGGCCCATTATTCGTTTCTTAAGAAATGAGAGTTAAATTACTTCTAATCGTGTGCCTTTAGATAAAGTTCTGTAATTGTTTTTAATAATTATTTATTCGATTTAATTTGTTTTATTTCAATGAATTTATATCCTTTCCACTTTGAATAAATAACAGTTAAATGGGACTGTCAGAACGCCTATTTTGATACCATACTTCGAAATAAGCCTTTTTTCAAAGACACTCTCCAACTCAAAACTAAAGCTACGAGAGTTCTAAACGCGAACTGTTCTGAGAGGAACCGAATACTCAGCGGTATTTTTTTCTCTCTATTTTATTGTTATAAGTCTTCCTACATATCTTATAATAACTTTGCACTGTGGACTCTTAACATTTGCTTCACCGTTTATTTTGATGACAAAAAACATTGATGAAATGTTTTTGTTGATTATTTTATCCGCGCTTTATAAATAAATATTTATATATACAAGAAAGTAAAACATAATGTATTAGTTCAATTCGAATATTATAAAATAAGGAATTAAATGATCTATTTCACATATTTTATTTTATGGAATATTGAACTCTACAAATAAGTGGTAGAGCAGCGCCCGTCATGAAATGTCAAAGTCGTAGAGGTAAATCAGATTTTTGATTGCAATTATGGATAATAAATCTACCGTCAAATGCGTACAATATAACAATATTAATTGGAAATAGCGAAACATTTAACTGAAACTTCATACTAACTAAGATTTATCTTATTTCTAAATAAATCCCGATCGCTATATCTTTTAATACTCTACTATTGGCTCTAGGCACGTAGTAGAGTGATACATCTTTATTACGAGGTAAGAGGGTTAACTGTTTTATAGACGGACTCTACTCTCTACATACGAATTTAAACTTTTCTTTTTATACTCTATCCTCATAAGGAAAAATAAAGTAACTGATAAATTATAACCTAAAGATAAAGCTACTTGAAAATCTTATTATAAGCTTTCCTTTGCTATATATATATTTTATAAAACCTTAAACGTGCTCTCGTTAGTAATGACGGGAATTTCAAGAACTCGTTAGTCGCTCTGTAGTCGCTTTGAATCTGATGACACATTTGACAACTGATTTATTTGAAACAGTTATCGAAGTTGTAGAGACAAAAGTTGTGATGACAATTTAATAAACCAACTTAGATAATATGTTTGTCTTTACGTAACATATATATTTTATTCTATTATTATTTAGTTTGTTTTCCTTGTTATCTGTAATAAAGAAAAACATCAATATTATTAAATTACGGCGGAGCTGTGTCCTGGTGCTTCACAGGGTTATATATAATATAAGGCTCCTTTCAAACTTAGCGTTTAATATTTTTAAACATTATTCCGTAGTCGACATTAAAAATGAATGATTGAGCTGCTGGACCAAGCCTTTATTTTTAAATTTAATATATATTTAACTACCTCATTAGAAAATAAATAGGCATAAAGTATACCCAGACTCGAAACAACTATCTGTGAATTACACAAACAATTGTCCCGAGTGGTAATAATTGAACCCACGACCTTTGACTTAGCCATGATAGTCAATAACTAACAGATAAAAATATATAAGCTTACATTAAAAAATACATATAGAATGAGAAAATTCAAATCACAGACAGGACTCAAACCTCGAACGCTGAAAACCGTGCCGTCGCTCTACCAATTCAGTTACCGTGTACAACTACCCGCCTCGAGCGTTCTAAATAAAATCGCCTTTATCGGGAACAAGAAGACATCTATGAGGCATGTCAGAAAATTTGCAGTATGGAATACAGTGGATTTGGATGTACAGGATTCTTTTTTTTTCAGAACTATGCCCGAACTAATGTTTAATATTATGTGTGATATAAAAATTAGAGACGTGTGCGAATGGAAAAAGTATTGTTACATTTCTGCAACAATTAGTAATTTAATAGTTTTGTATAACAACCATAAAGAGGACAAACATGCTTGATATAAATACATTTCTGTTACGTATTTTTTTAATAAAAAAAAATCTAAGCTGTTATAACCCTAAAGATATGTTTATATAATAGTACACCTAGAAATGAAGGTTTCTAGGTAGGTGTTGTGTTGTACGCGTTTAGGCTTAAGTAATATGTTTTTGCATACATTGAATTATTTCTGTGTCTATATCTAGTGCTTCATAAATATATATGTACCTCTTCATATATTTTTATGGCCTTTTCGACCTAGGGCGGTGAACGAGCTGTAGGTCTGATGGAATGCGGTGATGTCCCTAATGGATATTTGCAAATAAAGAAGCAAACCAGCGTTAAGAAGTGGGAAGGGATGAAGGAGACTAGAAAAAAAAGGGGAAGGGTGGGAGTTTGGACTTCCGGCTCTCTCATTCACCGGATGAAATACAGCTATAATAGCAACTTTAAGCCAGTATTTGGAGAGAGGTATTTTACCACACCCGTCGAGCCAGCCTCTACGATCTGCAGTTAAATGACTACTGGTTGGCTCTACCATTTCTAAAACGGAATAATTACCTGTACTGTCACCTGTAGTCTTTGACACTACCGATGCTTTTTTACACAAGTAGTCCTTTACCTACCACTGAATAAGCTATTTTATGTAGTTTGATTGTCGCTATAAAATAGATCAATGGTTGAAAATCCTACACGTGTGAAATGAGCCTTAAATAAAAATACCTAAAAAGAAAAAATGGATAAAAAGACAGCAAACATCAAAGTCGTAGATATTTTGTAAGAATCCTTAGCAAATACAAGCCAAAAACCTTTTCCTTGTTATTGTAAAAGCTTCGTGTCTTGTAACTTACGAATATATATTATAGTATTTTTTTACCAACGCAACTAAAAACCAACATAAGCAGTAATCGAACGTGCTCCCACTGTGGTACAGTCCCCGTATCAACTGAACTATCGTGTCCAATATAAAACCATGAATGAATAATTAATAATAACTTAACTGGAATGTAATTTAGTTTAGTGGTATTTTATATAAGTCCTGTAGTTATCAACACGACATATATTTTTAATAACTTCAGAAACCAGTTAACAATGAAATTAAATTAGCAAGTCATTGAGACTACAACTGAATCCATGAAAAATAAATAAACTACACGAATATCAACAAAAATAATATAAAATCATTATTTTTAATCGCTTAAACATTCTTTGTTATTCCAAATATATTTGTTTCTCACATTATCCTTAGTGATCAAAGTGCACCGTGGTCCGTTTTCCTCATTTCCGTCTCCCATAACAATAGACGATGGTGAAATAAAGTTTTATGGCCCTGCGATATCCATGGCTTGTAAAGTACATTACTATAGATTGTAGAGGCGTAAAATATATTATATTTGGAATTAAATGATTAGGAATATATAACTTATATGCCTGTTAAGATATTCTATATATTATTTAAATATGATTTAGAAGGATTAAGCCAGTAATTTTTAAATTTTCGTTTATGTATTTATTTTAAAAAATATTTTTTATTTGCAAAAATAAAAATGTGAAAAGTCTTTTCAGAACTTGATATGCACAACGTATAGAAAATGCAATTATTTTGTACGTAGAAGTCTAAAAATATACATTTTTAATCAGAGGTCGTAGATCGATAGACTGCATATTAAGGTAAAATGAACCGTGTGAAATGAATATAGAATTTAAATTTGCATGTAGTTATAGAAGTAGAGTCTGACCGACTGATATTTACTCTACATATGGATTACACGCGCCTGCGCAGAAATGTGTCATAAGCCGGTCAGGTGTAATATAATTTAATGTGATTATAAAATAATATACGACTTCCTGTAAAAAAAACACTAATGATTGTCTTGGACATGTTAGGTTTTTAAAAGTAATACTTAGATTTAAGCCCGAGTCTGTTGGACAAGTAAATAAATATAGTTAAAAAAAATGTAGGAGATACATCTCTTTAACTAGCACAGAGGCAGCTTTGTGGGTTTAAATTGAGCACTTACGTAATTGGACAAAAGGTCTGCTAAAGGATTAAGAGGCATGAGAGAAAGATGACAGTCCATCTCATCAATTTTACGACTGTTCCCGACGAAGACATCTACAGATTGGTGCAGAATATATTTACATTTAATTTAAGTATATTATTGCCAGACTTAGATGATTTCATAAAAGACTTCACACGAATAAAGTCCTGCCTGTAATTTATAATAACAACAAAGCGCTGAAACGTAGCGCAAAAGCATGTAAATTTTGCACTAGAGCATCAAATACATTTTCAAATGCTAATTTATTCCTTTCATATTGAAATGGCCTTCGTTTTTCAGGATCCACAAACAAATGAATGATTATTCATGTTTTTTTTTTGTTATTTACATAGGATACATTTATAATATATACAGTTCAAAGTTTGTTAAGTCTCGCAATTAAAAACGGAATTTGTTTTTTTTAATCAAAAAGCCATTCAGAGTTCAAAGTTCAAACTCATTTTTTTTTTAATCAAAAAGCCATTCAGACAAATGAGTTGAACTTTGTTTAATAAAATACAGACACAGTGTGTTTTTTAACAATAAATAAAAGGCATGCTCGAATATTAAATCGGGTGTCTTTACAAGGATTTCCTCAAAGATCAATAAAAATAATAACAAGAAAACATTCATATTGAACTCGGTACACAAAGGTCAGAAGCCGCTCGTTTCTCAGTTTTATGTGCGCTTTTACGATCCGAAAGAAATGAGACTCAAAAATAATATATTATAGCTTTCCAGGAGAATCTTCTTTATATGTACATGTTAACTTGTAATTATAAATATTGAATCATAAAACGTATACGTCATAATAACGTGACTTGGCAGCGTTTCTGATTACATATATACATTTGATCTGATATATATATATTTTTTTTAAACGGTTTTTTTTTGCAGATAATTTGATAAAAAAAATGCAAATCATATAACCGTTAAGTCAAAGGCAAGTTTAATATCATAATACCTTAATTATTACGACGAAAGACGAGGCGAGGGTCGAATAATAGAAGACGCTCAGATAACCGATCAATTTTATGAGAGAAATTGGATATATCGTGTTAAGATTACACGTACTCAAGCTATCATATCATATCATATAATATCATATCATATCGTGACAAAGGGAAAGAAACATATTAAAAACTAGTACATGTCAGAAAAATAAGCGATCACGTAAACCATTAAGAAAATATAAAAGAATAAAATTCTGTACATGCATGCATGTGTTGGGGGATTTCAGACATCTTTAATGTTAACATAATATATGAAAATATGGCAATAATTGTAATATAAAAGTGACACCTCATTATCTAACAAATTATTCGTATCTTATCTGTACAGCTCTTCAGTTTACTGAAATAAGAGACAATCGATACGCCATTAGTAAAATGAACTCATCGTTTAAAATAATAAAAAAGTGATGCGCTTTTAACGCGACTAGGTGACCCGCCCTGACTTCGTTCGCACGGAATTTCTAAAATGTCAGCTCCTGAAATGTTTATATATTAACAATGACTGAATTTCATACAGTATTTCAGCCCCTATTAAAACTATGTTACCATTTGTTATTTTATAGACATATTATAAGTGTAGATAACCAGTAATCTAGTATATAAGCATTAAAACTTTAGCGGCGGAGTGTGGTTTAATTGGTGATATAAGTCGGTCACCTCTCTTTCAGTTAGCTGAGCTCGTACTCTCAGTGGAGTGACGTCACTCGTAGCGGCAATCCCGCAGCGACGCCGTGGCGTTACGAGCTACATTTACATTGTACGGTAACATTGAATACGTAAATACATATTTATTATAACTAATATTAGCACAGGATTTATATTTCCATCGATATATGTGACATTTGAACAATTCAAGAGTTTTTGTCTAATTTCAAAATTAAAAATAGTATCGGCCAGTCTTTTATTTTATTATATTATAACGTCCCACTACTTTAAATATTTTTTTATCTTGATGCAAAACATAAATAGCCTATTATTTCCCAAATTAAATGTCATTAAAGTTCCCGCAGCCCATATAAACTCATGGCCTTCCAATCCACATTCCTACGTGCCGGGGGCTGGAACGACCCTGGGGTCGTAACCCTTTTATCTATTTTTAGACACATCCTTGTGTGCTTTCAGACTACTGAAATAATTTATGTGTTAAGTAATTATCTACTGTAAATATTTAAATGTAAAGAAAAACATATTTGTGATGTTTTGACTCTGTTTTTTAGGCATAAAGCTATGGAAATTAAAAAAAAAATCTTACAATCTGATAGTAACCGGGTTACCCTTCAAACAAACAGAGAGCGGATATGATATATCGAAAATCGAAGAAATAAAATTATTAAAAATATTAAATTAAAGGAAACCTAAATTATACGATATAAAATATAACTGAATTATTTTAACAAGATATTGTAATTTAATTTGAGTTGTTGGCGTCCGTCCCACGGTGTGCTTCAAATTAATTAGGACTCTTTAGGTTCATCAGAGCAGGCGTTGAGAGGTTCTACACGAGTTTTGGAACAACCCTCTACTTCAAGCCCTTCATAGACTAAATTATATGTAATGATGAGGTAAAGTTTGTCTTTAGATGAAGTTCTAGAAACGGGAAAACCGATTTTGACAAGTTTTAAAGAATTTTGAAATTCATAATCAATCTATAGTCCGAGATTGAAATAACCTTGAACGCTTCCTACGAATGAAATTCACAGATCAGTTATTTTCATGAAAAGCTCAATAAATTTATTGTAATTTCAATCTTTTGTAGCAATAATTTGATAGGACCATTACTTACTTCGATCCATCATATATAAGAGTATGGGCGGAACAATAATTAAATTAAAATTATAAACAAAGAATACACTGTGTTAGTTAAAACCTCATACAATAATGAAGTTTAACACGATTCGTAAACAAACAAACATCCAACCACACAAAGATAATACTATAGCATTGATAGTGTTTAAACATGGCCGTCTTAATTGGCAGAGTATCGAGTTTAATTCAACCTGCAATTTAATATTACCGTGTTCAGTGTTGTGATCAGTGCTGTGTTCAGTGTTGTGTTCAGTGTTGTGTTTAGTGTTGTGTTCAGTGTTGTGTTCAGTGTTGTGTTCAGTGTTGTGTTCAGCGTTGTGTTCAGTGTTGGGTTCAGTGTTGTGTTCAGTGTTGTGTTCAGTGTTGTGTTCAGCGTTGTGTTCAGTGTTGGGTTCAGTGTTGTGTTCAGTGTTGTGTTCAGTGTTGTGTTCAGTGTTGTGTTCAGCGTTGTGTTCAGCGTTGTGTTCAGTGTTGTGTTCAGCGTTGTGTTCAGTGTTGGGTTCAGTGTTGTGTTCAGTGTTGTGTTCAGTGTTGTGTTCAGTGTTGTGTTCAGTGTTGTGTTCAGTGTTGTGTTCAGCGTTGTGTTCAGTGTTGGGTTCAGTGTTGTGTTCAGTGTTGTGTTCAGTGTTGTGTTCAGTGTTGTGTTCAGTGTTGTGTTCAGTGTTGTGTTCAGTGTTGTGTTCAGCGTTGTGTTCAGTGTTGGGTTCAGTGTTGTGTTCAGTGTTGTGTTCAGTGTTGTGTTCAGTGTTGTGTTCAGCGTTGTGTTCAGCGTTGTGTTCAGTGTTGTGTTCAGCGTTGTGTTCAGTGTTGTGTTCAGTGTTGTGTTCAGTGTTGTGTTCAGTGTTGTGTTCAGTGTTGTGTTCAGTGTTGTGTTCAGTGTTGTGTTCAGTGTTGTGTTCAGTGTTGCGTTCAGTGTTGTGTTCAATGTTGTGTTCAGTGTTGTGTTTGTACCTAATTATTTCCCGTTATATATAAGCCCTGTTTACATCTATACTATATCTATAATGAATATTCCCCACGCTTTTTTCTGTTTTATAATTAATTAATAAAGCTTCCTCAAAGGCCCTCACGGAGTAAACAGAGCGTGCTGTTTTGTTTATTCTTTACTTTTCATCGCAGGGATAATAGCTTGTTTCATTTTAAGATATTTTTATTTTAAACTACGTTTAAGTAGTTATATTATTAATTAACTTGTGATGACTGAGCACACCTCCTCTCCGACTCCTTTGAGGCTTAACTGTTGCCAGGCGTTCTTCTGATTATCTTGGAAAGGTTCTAGGTCCAGTTCTTCGACCTTTAAGCCAATAAGATATTTAACTCATCTTAATTCAATGCAACATAGGCTTACCAAGATGCGAAAGTACGCGATCCTAAATAGATAGACTGCCCAGGATAAAAGGAAACACACCTTTCAATAGTGCCTATAAGGTATCTCAATGGGATGACCGATTTATTGGTTCTGAGCGATGGTGAGGTTGTGGGGCATTCAGCGCGAAACAATCCAGCTTACGATAAGGTGGTTTGAGTAAATTATATGATGAACCAATTTGAAGGAGCAATTTGTACTGATTTTTACTTGTAGCTCATCTTTTTTAGTAACAGTAGTCAATAAACTATTTCTTTTTTCACCCTTCAAATTTAAGCGATAGCACTTAAATTCGTTACACTAGTAATAATAAAGTAGTAAAATGTAATTGAAGTCGATTTAAAGAGGTTTGAAGTATGATTTTATATTATGATTTATTTGAGTCGTAAAAAAATAATAATTCACGGAACTAATCTAAAAATAATTAAAATTTCCAAATTAATGGCTTATCGATAGCGTTCCTTAAATAAAATAATAAAAATATACTGACTAATTTCTGAATTCAAAATCGTAATAGAGCAAACACTAAAAGAAGAAGGGGTTATAGGGATGTGCTAAATTGATAGTACATAAAAAGATAGATAAAAGATAAAACATTAATATTGGTGGTAGGCTCCAAAGGTCATTAACTTATCATTTAATAAGTAATAATCGAAGCTCATTCCTGATAGCAGTGAACACTCGACATCAGTTGAGACAGATGTGACGTCATATCTGCCATCTCTTTCGCACGTACGTCATAATATGATATAATAATTCAGTCGGTACCCGTCAAAGAGCTTTTAAAAGGTTATCTAAATTAGTTTTACATTAACATGGAGGCAATATATTACAGTTTTGTGTATTTTATAGATCCTATTGACAGAAAGAAAGAAGTTTTCTTTGTTTCTTATATTGTAACTCATTTTTGTGAAGGTCGAATATATTATTTTTTATGGGATCGATCGTATCTCCAAATGTTTTCTCATTTATGAGGAATGAGGAGAGATGCAGGAGACATGAGGGGGAAAAAGAGAGATTGACCCATCTAGCTCAGTTCCTACGTCACTTTGATTATTTATGAGAACCATCTCAGTATTGTGTTCAGGCTCCAGGGCAGTACCACCCGGTACTGCCCTGGAGAGCCAGTCAGTGCAGCATGACTGCAGGCAGGCTCTACCACCTACAAGAGTCGTGTATGTTTGAGCTGGATGGGCATGGCGGCTGGGTTCTATTATAAAATATATGATTCATTTTGAAAACATTGAATTAACTATTATTATTTATTATTTTAACGGTTAAAATCTTTAATAGGTATTATAAGTTTTTTTAAGTTCAGACATGGTTTCATATAATTTCATGTACAAATTTAGTGCAAACATCCAGAGTTAGTATTTTTACTTCACTAATATTAACTAATAATAATTTAAGCTAACATCGTTAGGTACTTAAAAGACAATAACAAATGTTATTTATGGTAAGTTTAAATTTAAACTCACTGTATGTTTGTATGAGCGCTGAAATATTGAAAACAATAAAACCAAATACATAAAAAACGTTACTTACTTTAGTACGTTATATGACCTCATAATGAAATATTCTAAAAGGCAATTGAAATCACACTCTATCTGCCTTACATTGAGATTCAATATGCTCTACTTATATTATAATTAGCAAAATCTATGACGTATGAAATCATAACAGTGTCAGGAAAAACGAACTGGACGTTAAGCATGGGTCGTTGCGGTTACTTTTCGGATGGGTGACCAAATATATATATATATATATTTTCTACGTTTAAATGAATATAAACTAATGTTCTACAGTAATTTTAATGACGGTTGTTAAAATATTATATTAAGTTAGTATATAAACGTTTAGTGTAGAGAATGTTGAGTTTAAAATAGAAAGAGTAAATACAACTTTAAGTCCAGTATATATAGTATATTTTTGTATAACAGATTATCTTATAACGTGTGACGTCAAAGGATAAATTGTGCTGTCAAATATAAACGAGGGAATATCAACTTTAAATCCTCATCATAAATCATAATTCTGCTTGTAGTTGGTAATGACGTCACGGGTCCGCAGCGTGATGTATTACCGATGACGTCATCGTGTGATAAGAGGGTCGCTGCTATATTTGTATTCCAGTAGGAAGGATGACTTGTTTATTTCAAACCTTATATATAGCTTTAAAATGAGATCATTCAACATCGTTTAGTTATTTAAAGACAATAGTGGTTTTAGCACAAAATATGAAAATGCATCATTAGGGTTGTAGTTTGGATCTCTATATATATTTGGGCCACAGAGTATATCTACATACTCTATGACCCAAATCAATAATCGATCTTAATCGATTTTTGCTAAAATCGATTAAAAGTACTTTCATAAAAGTTTTAACTGCCAGTAACAGACCCATGAATTCAGTTTGTAGGAATCGATCTAAAGTTGTTTTTTTTAATCTCGGATTGTAGATCGATTATTAATTTTGGCCATCATCCATCTGCCCTTAAGCCTAATATTGGGTGTTGGAACAATATATCTCGCATATTACAAGATATTTGGGTAAAGCTTTTATGACGACCTCGCATCAACCGTCCTTGGAAATGCGTCTTGGTGGAATTACCCTCAACTCACAGAGAAGTGGTTTTAGTTTGTCCCTTAGCCGGTTTTTACGACGCCCTGGGGCAGACCATCTTCCCGGTTGGTCGTATTCTAAGCCGTGACCTCACGACATCGATTGTTAATTTCAACCGCATATAAAAAACGCCTGGTCATATAATTCTAGTCCCGACATATTCACTCCAGGCAAACGGCAAAAACATAAACGTAAAAAAAATACACCATCTACCATGGTGAGAAAGAGACAGAGTTAAGCATAGAGAGAGATAAACAATATTATCTAATATTAATTATATATTTTATTAATATACCGGTCTTCTTAATGTTTGGCGTCTTTTTTTTCCCACTGTAAATATAAAATGATAAATTATAGAGATATAATAGAAATAAGATATTTTATTATAAAAAAAAAACACTTTATTAAATTACATCAATGTTATTTAATTTAACTCATTCATTTGTATCTAAAACAAAAGCATTACATTATTTAATAAACTAAATATAAGGCACTTATTATTCAGAGGCGGTCGTGCCTTCACAAACAGCTCTCTACACTAACGGAGCGTACAGACACCGGACACACGCACTGAATATATTCTTTTAAATTAACACGACAATTAAGGTTTTATATTAAACTGATTGTCTTTAAAAAAAAAAACAAAAAAAAATGAATAAAATAAATAACAAACTTGTTAGGAATCTGAAAGTCTTATATTCTATATATATTTATGTAATAAATAAAAGAGAGTCCGCAGATTAAAAATAAAGCATTCTGAATTCGACAACAGAACCGCCCACCGTACTCCAATACAAGAATATATAAAAATCAGATAAACTCCTACAAGGGAAAATTATAACGAACTCAAAAATAATGGAACAACATAGGTATTAAATAAAGTATTAAATAGCTTTTGAAACATTGTCAGAACGACTGACGCGACACAGACAGATAAATAGCGGGTAGGTTACGAAGTTATTAAGAACTACGAAAATCTACAACTTGTGGGATTATAACATCTTAGTTAAAGATTATTATGAAACATATATTTTATTCCGGTGTTATATTCAAAAGTATATTATACTTAAGTAAATAAATTATTAGTTCTATATACATTTTAAATTATAACCAAGTCTTCTGTTTATAATGGCGGCAAACAATCTTTTGATGAAAGCGCGGCATCAAAAGGTAAGATAAAAGATAAGGTTTTATGAAACCACTTAAAATGACAGATGCCGTTATATTAAAGTTATTACAAATATGAAATATCTCAGACCAACGAGACTTTTTCAAAGTCGTTCATATAAAATATATATTCATATAACGTTAAATCTAAAGAAAACCGTATCTTTCTGGCTCTTAACTCTAAGTACGCTATATATTTACTCGTTACATATTTTCCAATGGCTGACTTCAAGTACATATTTACATTTAATGCAAAAAGCTTATGCATATATAACTTTGAATATTACAACTTGTGTATTTTCTACTGGCATTAGAACTTTAGAGGAACATTTCTCATTAAAATACGCTGCAGTTATATTAGAAGTTATATTAGAAATTGTGATATTTCATTGTAATACTAAAATGTAATATTTTTAACATACGAATTCATATTTCAAACATGTATAGAAACAGTCTCCACTGAGCTGACGTATGAAACAATATGGAAGAAACGGATATATAACCCTGACCCAAAATAATTGGGCTGGTGGATAATAATGACACAGGCCTAGGAAGGAATTTCACACAAATATATTTTCACCAGAAATTCTCACATCTCCTTTTGAGATACTACGGCAACTATGGTAACAAAAACTATCAGCCACGGACGTCTGTGAACATGAAGAAATGCTAGATCGTACATACGTATCTATAATAGTACCCTTAGTAAGAGCTTTGATTTTACAAAACGTTGATAGTTTTCGAGCAGTCGCGAAACGAGTACTTGGTTGTGATTGGTTGTTATTTGCTTGGTAGTAAACTAACAAAGTTTAACGTCAAAACTCTTACTAAAGGTACAGTTCCTTCAGGCTTCTATGATCTTCTGTGGGACAGTGGTACTTCCCCAGTCGAGCCAGCCTGTATACGAGCTGCAGTCAACAGACTACAGGTAAGTTCGACGCTCAAGTACTCGTACCTCAAATGAAATATGCATTCATTGCACTTACTCGTACAAACGTCAAACTCTACGAAACGAAAGGAGCAGAACGGGCAAGAAGCTCCATGGATCAAATAATTAAAATTTCCGAAATAAATGGAGAAGTCATCGCAGATCACTTCAATAATACGATGACGTCGACACAAAAGAGCTTACGTTTCTTTTTATATTCAGATACAATTTTAAAATTTGAATTATGGACATCAATTGATATTTTAAGAAAAATACTAAATCATTCTATTATTTTTTTCGGCCTGCTTCGAAGAAAGAGATAAAGTATATTTATATTTACCCGGCCGCATTCACGTGGAATTAAATTTGAATGTGCCCGACTAGTTTCGAACCCATTCGGGGTCCTTAATCATGACCTCTAAGCGTGGCGGACCGGAATGGGTTCGAAACTAGTCAGGAATATTAAGATTTAATTTCTAGGTGAATACAGCCGAGTTAATATAAATATAGGTAATAGTTCACGGTTCACGAAAGTTTAAATTTAAAAATAGATAAAGGTTAATGAGTCCTAAATAAAATTAGTAGATATTTGGGATCCCCATTCACAAGTGCCTGTTTTTATCTTGAAATTGTTAATTTTATATATATATTGTAAATATTATATTACTACTTCAAAGATTCCAGGTTTATTATTTTAATTCAGATTTAGACGTCATCTATGTATATTGACATTGTAATAAATAACCTTTAACATATAACTCGACTCGTCGCTATCATATTAGGATTAATTTATTAAATAGTTTTATTTAATGTCTGTACAACCACTTTCATTTGAAGCATTATCCAATTACATGCTATATAACATTTCATGTTTTTAGAACGGTAAGGCTATCCACAAACGTAACTATCCACGACGTAAGTCGATGCGACGCAACCACTCTAAGGAATATATCACACTAATGTTTTAAATGTGAATGTTTGGATGTTTGTGACTCAATCATGCAAAAACTACGGAATGGGTTTGTATTGATTTATACACACAGATAGTCTGTGACATTCTAGATTTTCGAAAACAAAAACGCACAGCCAGTTGTAATGAAAGAGCGCCTGTCGTTGTTTTTATACTTAAGTTATATTTTTTAAAGCAGTCTTATGCTCTACCTATCTTTTTTCATTAAAAGCCACGGGCAAATCTGGTACTTAAAAAAAAACAAATGTAACAGTAATCGAAATAACATATGTAATATAAACTTACCCCATCCGGACTTTGCTTTTTGATTTCACAGAATTCCTTGAGGACATCTTGGAGTTTTCTCGACGAATCTAGAAACAATACCATCCGTTATGACTGAAAATTAAGCACCACTAACTCACTAATTAAGAGAAAAGTACTGACTGACTCAAAACTTCTGAAAGTATAAGGACTATGAGTCTATAATTTTTAATTAAACCTCCTTCTAGACCGTAGCTTAACATACACGTTGTAAGCATATGCGTATTATAAGCCTTATAAATGATTGCTTAAATAATAAGTCATTTAAGTCGTCCGAGTGTGAGCGTCCTTACAATAATTGCAAAAACTTTTAGCCTCTATTACGATACGGAAGGGTGACCCGCGGTTAATAAATTATATCTCTGGGGTGTTGTTGGCTCGCTAGTAAGTATATTGGGTAAGTGATATTACAATGATATACGAGTCGTGTCTGATGCTTCATGGACATTTTATTAAAATTTAATCATCATTGCGATCCAGAGTAAGGTTAATTCAATTAATTTTTATCGATAGTTCCCAGGAGATAGTTTATTAAAATTCGTTGTTCTTAATTAAAATCATGATAATTTACAATCTTGATAAATTATTCGTACAATCAATAAATCAATCACGCAATGATGAATATTTTTTACTGATCGTATGAGTGGAAACGTCTTTTATAATATCACATTTGAGAATAAATTCTAATTTTAAAGATCTGATAACTCTTTCATACATATCAACTTTAATATTTTATATAAAAAATCCATAGATAAACCGTCAAAACTTTGAATTTATTACGTTGTTCAGTTTTATCAACGGCAAAAATTGGCCCCAACTTCCACACTGGAAAGGTTATATATATAAGATTTATAAGTTCGTAGATAAACAGTTGTTTTCTAAATATAGATGATAGAAAACTTACATGAAGTCAGTTCTTGGAGCTGTTGAAATTCCGCCGGTGACAGTTTGTCCCATTGAAACCCGCTGCCCGTCGCGTTCGGCATGGCCTGAAATGAAATCATAAACTCCGCTGCAATATATTTTACATCCAATATGTTTTGTCCATTTAATTTAATCTCAAAACATTATTATGTTAATTTTGGCAATTCTGATAAATTGTTTTGCGGTTCAATTAACAAAACAACCAGAAATATTTAATGAAGCAAAAATATTTATGATTTTAACCAACAGATAATTTATAGCTGCTTTTTCTAAATTGAATAACCAAATATTATCTATAAACATGTTTAGCCGTGTTAATCATATTGAAATATTAAATAAATATAGATTAAAAATTTTTTTTTTCGGTTCCCGATTTTTTTCAATGTTTATCTACACTGCAAACATTGCTTAAGATTTTCAAAAGAAGCTTATAGCAACCGTCTCCGTTGCGATGAAGAAAATTATATATGGAATGCTAAATTCATTGAATCGGGTAGCGAAACGGTAGTTCAATTGGTAGAACGGCGGTACGCTTTCCAAGAGGTCCCGGGTTTGAATACTGTTCTCTAATTTATTTAATTTGAGTTCTGTCATATATTAAATATGTAGATATTAATCTCATTTCTTATTTGTAATATCATGCTTACAGTATATTATGGATATTTTGTACTATCATTTAGAATAGTTATAAGAGAATAGAATAGTTTATCTCAGACGACATGGATGGAGTACTTGAAAAATAATCAGGTGAAGATATCTCCACTGAGATGACGTTTGGGAGAGTCTGTAAGAATTTGACATATTAGGCTGACCACTCAAAATTAGGATAAGAGGCAGGTGGACGCAGATGCGGTCGGTCATAGGGGTCATGACCCTCCTTCCCATAAATATAATGTTAATTTTACCTACCTAAAATATGTAATTTTAGAAAATTAATAAATTTTTAACTTCATTTTTGACTCACCAAAAAAAAAGAAATCAAATTACCTATTTCTGATTATGAAATTAATTAATGAAAAATAAATTAAGTAAGGAAAGTGAAAAAAATCATTCAAATTCGAAATTCATTCATGGTCATAGAACTTTTTCATATTAGTAAGAACGGGACTGAGATAAATTATGTTGGAAGGGGAGTTGATAGATTTCACTCTTCTAAGCACACAGATTCTAGATAAACCCAGATATCCTAATTATTTGATCCTCGCCAAAACACGAGAAGAGTTTCTTTTGCTTTATGATTTTACTCAAGACTAGTTGTTGTCAGTGACGTCGTCTGCGTCTGTCCCTCTCCTGTCCTCCGTGTAAAGTAAATGACACAAATACCCAAATAACCATTATTGAAATTCTTGCCTATTGGTATATAATATGACAGACAGATTTCGATGAAATTTAGTATGCCTATTAGTTGCTCATAGGTCAAAAACCGTAAGATATATTTAATGCGGAAAATTTTAGATTTTTACAGGAAAACCTAAAAGCTGTATCAAGCTTCTTAGAATAAAATAACTCTGCTGGAAGAATGTAGATAAAATTAAGACTGGTTTTTGCTTTCTTTCTTTCCTTTTCATGGAAAAACATAAAAATTGGTTTTATCTTTATTTAGTGTAAAAGTGGACGGATTTGTAAGATGTAACAATGTTTCTTTTTCATGTTTGTTTTTTTCATAAAATTTTGTGCGGTTTAAGACATTATGAAGATAACTTTCACTGCAAAAGTTTCTCAATTTTACAGTAAACAAAAAAATTGGTTTTTGTTTGATCCATACAAATATTATAAAGAGAAAAGGTCATAGATTTTTAAATTTGATTGCAGTAAAAAAAAAACATCTCATTTAAAAAATATATTTGACTTATATTTTGCACGATCCATCCAGGTTGCGAATGTTCTGAAAATATAAAAACTTTTTTTTAATTTAAATTTAGAATACTTTTATTATATATCGACCGGTGATTGGTATATACTCGTACCAACACTACCTCTCTAGAAAACCACAAAAAAACGTGACGTCCGAATGCGTTTTGAACTATAGCGAATTTAATGTTAGAATTCGTCGAACCACATATGGCACTAAAACCATATCACGAGAAATAAAGAGGATAGGACTTTGTAGATAAAATAGAAGAAGACCTAAATCTTGTGGATGAAAACAGCTCATCTCTCTCTCTCTCTCATCTCTCCTTCTGATTTCAACAACAGATAATATTACTAATTGTACACTCTGAAGTAGATGTAATGGTCGGAAGGGTGCAAGGATCAAGACTTTCTGCGTCATTCTAGAGTGTATACCAAAGGAGTCACAAAGATTAATTTTTGTGACAAATTTGAGAAAATTTATTTTAAAGTGTATTAAGAGGCCGTCTCGGATCATGTTGTGATATCTTTTAGGAACACACTTTTTATAAATGTACTGTGGACTTACTGACAAAGTACGAACTACCTAAAACTGACTCAAAAGCAATATTTCAGACGGTATATGAGCTGAACTGAACACTTCGTTTAGTCCAAATCTAGTTAGTAATCTAACCATTTTCATTAGTTTGAGAGCGCACAGACAACATATATATATATATATATATATATATATATATATATATATATATATATATATATATATATAGAAACAACACGTCAATATTGAGTCTACTTAGAAAATCTCTGCAAGCATTGGGTAAATTTTCCATATTATCAGCGACTAAATCAAAAGCCTCATCGCAATACAGATTCAAAGCCTGTATCAAAGGCAAATGCAGAGATTTGCTGAGACATAATTCATTATGTACATATAAGTTCCATTAATATGATAGCATTTATATTTGTAGCAGACGTTGTAACCGGTATACTATCTTCTTCAGATAAAATTCCTATTTTTCCACGTATATTTTTCAACACGGGCCGATGAAACTGCGGTGTATCGAAATCATTACTTACGAACGATATCTAGAAGTAGGTAATATAACTTCTTATTCTAATTAGTTATTTGCTTAATACAATCTAATTTACACGACTTATTTTACTTTTAATATGACCCCGCCCTTAGTTGTGAAGACCGCGCCTGTGGCTGGGACCGCACCTGGATTGATTATGATTTTAGATAGATACTTATTGAAGACCGTATACAATCAGCACTCACTATAACTAGGCTTTAACATTTCAAATAAAAGGTACATAAAGAAAGAGATATTTATGTCTTTATGAAACTCATTTATATCAATTAAATATTCATTGTCAAAGCAGCAGTTTAATTTATTGCCCCAGACCTGAAACTAAGCGGGCTTGTCATATGTATTATTTTTAAAATCATACTTCAATCCTAAATCATATAAATACATTATAATTATTTATTCATTAATAGTAATCACTTGTGTATTTATTAGTAATTAATTCGTTAGGAAGGCGTTATGGTTATAAACTAAATAAGATGGACGAACCTTTTAACTTACAAGTATATAATGGCATTGTAAATATATTACATGTTTATTTATATCTCTATGAAAATGATATCTTTTTAAAATACATGTAATGTATAATTTAATATATTATGACTAAAATATAAAAACAACTTCTTTCTTTTACAATGAAATAGCAACAAAGAAAATGTAATTGCTTAAAAAGTTACCGCCAGGCCCATCGGCTCTGCGTAATGTAAAGAGGGAAAAGGGCTTTTATTATATTTATAAGTTCAACTGCAACAATTAAGACAGACTAAACTAATTACACGACATCGTCTGTTTTTGTTGATTGTGTTATTTTTTAAGTACGACTCTTGGAACTGTTTGCAAACGTGCAACTTACCAAATTTTAAAATATATTTGTGGGGATCTGATGGGGAGTACCATCATCGTCGTCACCATTAGACGTAGGCATCATTAACCTTGAGACTGTACATCGGTTTCCTACCTTCAGGATCAAGTGAGATGGAGAGTGAGATGCATGAAGTGGAGATTGAAGGTGTTGGGTACGTCTCTCTAACTCATCGTATGACATAGATATATGACAGCCATATATAGAGGAGTTATATTATTGCAGTAGAGTAGAGTAGAGTCAACTCGTATATGAGCTGCAGAAAATAAATTAGCAATAGACTAAGTCTCTCCTTCTTAGATGATAAATTACATGAGTCACGTGTTGGTTAATTATTTTATTTAAGACGAGTATATTTGTTATACTTATATTTCAATAAAATGTTTGTAATAATTTTCACGGGAAGTACAGATGCCAACATAAAACTCAAATCTGAAATAAGTTTATTTCAATAAAATAATCGAAAAAATCGTAGGTTATTGACAAACGTGAAATATCACAGTCAAAAACATACCCGGGTATTGAAAGAAGAACCACAACATGGCGTCATCTTAATATTTTTACGTACGTAATGTAGGTTCAAACAAGAACGGAGCTTAGCGTCGTGCTCGGTGATGGATGTTTTATATAAATGGCGACAATGACTGAACGGCAAGTACGTTATATTTCACAATATCTTATAGAACAAGATGTGAAACGGAAGGAAAATTTGTTCTTCTCTTCGCTTTGAGTCGAGATTTCGGTCGGAAGCAGACTTTTAATGTCAGAAGAATATCCTTTTCAGTGTGTCATTAGTATGATATTTAGTCGGAAATACGATTTTATCATTAAATAGGAATGTCAATTATTATATATTTTGATGTATATACACAGAATATATTATATAACGAAATTAATGTAGGTACAAAGTAGAACGATTCGTGAAAGAACCCATACTTTTCAGTCTTAAATGTTTTATTTTTAAACAAACGCATTGGGCGTTTGTTAGAAGAGACAATTACAGAAGCTTTAATAATATTCTGACAACATTTTTAATTAAAAATATACAAATATGTTGAGAACTTCATCAAAGAAACGAATCAGAAATAAATACTCGTTGAGTCTTTTCATTTCTTCACAAATACGTTCTTTTAAAATGGAAATTGTAGTAAATTAATTCACGGAATTTTCGATTGTTGTGAATATATTTTTTATTCTATTACTTTTTATATTAGTATAAGTTTATTATATTAGTAGTTCTAACAAACATTTGGTCGTTGGTTATAAGCTTACAGTACAGTACAAGTGTTACACAAGAGATTGAGATTGAGAAAGTAGACAGAAAGAAGTTATAAGAAACAAAATGGGGATGACACACGTACTAAAGGGGGGATGAAGATAGTAGACTGATTTGTCTGCTCCTAATATAACAGACACATCCCCAAAAATTAAGTACACGTTATCTTGCAAATGTTTCAAAATATCGAGAACTGGAAAAAACCGGGTAACGTGCTAAATATACTATATTAATATTATATTAATATTAGCTTTCGCTTCCGACTTTGATGACGAGAAAGACAAAAATATTGCCACATTCAATAGCACTAATCTTACCAATATTAATAAAAATATATTTTTTATCAAATTAGATATACGTTTATCATCTTTAATTTAATCTTATTACAATAATATAAACAACAAACAATCTGAGTAACAGTTTATAACGAGGCTTTTCTATTGTTGAAAACTTAACAATAACTTCAAGTTTATATAAAGCCTTCAGAATATTACTGAATGAAACCGTGAAGTCGTTGACTTCCAAGCTGAATTGGTGCGGTCGTGTGAATCAGATCGAAATAATAATTAATTAATGTATTGGTTCAATTTAATTAAATCAAACCAACCTCTCTATTTCAACTATTTTAGACAGATTTTAAAATAAATCGTCTTTATTTATCTTAATGGTCGAACTTTAAAAGATTCACTTTAATCTGTCTAAGAGTCAGTTCAATTCTAGCTATTTTTATTTTATTAACGAAAGTACCTTTTACAATAAAAAAATGACCTCAATTTATATATGAAATGTAGAAGTGTATTCAAAATGGTCAATTCATCGAAATTCAGATTTGACAAAAATGTAATTATTCTTGCTTATAATTTTCAATTAGTCAGCTAATTTCGACGCGTATATTAATACGTATACGACGCTATTAACAATGTCTCATATTATGAAATACTACAGTCTACACAATGTACTTTTCAGCAAAAGTAATCTTAAAATATAAACGTGAGGTTAAAAAGAAGTTTTATTTAAGGATACATACATTACACCACTGTGTTCAATATTTAAGTTATTAAAAACATAATTCTAATAACAATAGTTTGCACATTAAATATTCTTTAATAAATAATAATAGTCTGCTATAAAGATATCAATAGAAAACTTATTGATGGCGAATCTAAATGACACTTTTAGATAGATATTTTAAAACATTTTTGTAATGTAAATTTGAGCAATAACATTCAGACTATTTTATTAAAATATTATTAATATAAGATGCGATGAGATGTTATATTTCTGATTACTTTTAAACAACAATAGTCGACATCAAGAAACTCTAAGGTATAATAAAGTGTCAGCAATAAATGTCGTTATATCTGCGGAGGGCTCTATTTTTATCATCCTCGAGATATTATCAGTATTTGTGCTATTTTTATATTCCAATAATAATTTAATAACTCTACTTTAATGAAATTGGTTATTGTTGAGAAAATAGTTTGTCATAATGATATAAAGAATACATTCGTTGAAAGTGCAGGCTTACGCGTGATAAATTTGTATGTTTCAATTTAGGAAAACCATTTTGGCAAGTAGAGTCGAGTCGAGTAGAGTAGAGTAAACCCTACCAAGCGTATTTACTGCGCTATTCTACAATCAACACGGACGCGACTCGGATTTAATATAAAATCATGATTTTTAAACAAAAACCATTATTTTCATCATAAGCTTGCTGTTATAAGCAGAAAATTAATTTATCTCATATTTCATTTATTATTATTTACTCAGTTTATATATTTAAGTAGTTGTATTATGTACATTAAAGCTGCATCAGACCCTTTAAACAGATTTAACTGAAATCCAAGATCTCGGAAATCAAATAAACAAGACCCTCGTTTGAAGAATTCTCGAAGGAATTTCATTTCTTCCGCGAAGACGCTATAAAAAGAAATTGCGAGCTCAAGTCCCTCTGTGTTGAAGAATGACTCCCATTTACATTATTACAGCGGTGTGTACTAACTGACGTACTACTGTATTAAATTGTATTAAACCACGATGAACACGAAGGGTGCTATACGTTTTAGATGTGTATGTGTCTGTGGCATTATAGCTCCTAAACGGATAAGCCGATTTCAATGCGGTTTTTGTTTAAAATGAAAACCTTGTCTGTAGAGATAGTTAATAGCTATGCTTGTTGTAAATTCAATCAGTTTTTTTGGGGCTAGTTATAGTATCTCAGGCAATATTTTGGTAAAGAATTTAGGTTCGATATATTTAATTTCAGCATGGAAATCGGATTTACAAGGAAGACAAAAATTACCTTAAAGTTTTAAATAAATATACAATGAAAAATAAACCGATATAGGCAGGGATTCAAACCTCTAGAAAACCGTCGCTCTACCAATTGGGCTACCGTATCGCTGCCAGACTCGGTGAATTCAGAATTCTATACACATTCGTCTATATCGAGACGGTGGCGACATCTATTAGGAAAATCCTAACTAATGTTTCCAACTTCTCAATATAAATAAACATCGAAAAGATTCCACAACCGATATTTACCTACACCCATTAAGAGTACAATGTGGGTGTCTTCAAGGCAAGAGTGAATAGGCTTTTACTAAGTTGATACGTTTTACCACCTACGACTACATTACCACTTCCCATCAGGTAGATTGTAGTCAAGCGTCAACTTAGTTTAAGTGTAAAAAAAAACCATAACTTATAAATAGATACATTACAAAAAGGTTAAATATAAAATATATGATTAAATTATTATAATAATTATATTGTTTCTGGTATTACATGATTGTTTGTGTTACATGGCGAGGTTCATGAGATCATTGAATTCTAAGTTGAACCTATATTTATATATATATATGTAATTGCCTATAAGTTAGTGATGTTATTAAAATTTAAAAGAAATATCTATATATTTAAGATTTATGTTTCTTTTAATCAATTCTCTTAAAGAGGTAAAACACCAAATGGACTGTTTTCATGACATTATTTTTTCTATTACGACACTGTTTCATTTTTGTAAAATCCTTTTAGTCGTTCATTTTTTTTGGGGAAGCAATAAGGAAAATGTTACTCTCCGCAAAGTTACAGGCTTGGGTCCAATTTAGTGTAATTGGTGAAGAAATGTTAAGTTAAGGGTCTTACGTGTTTAAATACTTATTTTATATAAACGAAATTGAAGGGAATAAAGAATTGTACTCTACTGAGAGATGTCTTAGTCTATGTTGTATATAAATAATAATATAAATGAGATTTATGAGTTACCCTGGATGTTTATGTATTATATTATTTATATTTATTAAAATAAAAATATATGTTTCTATAATACAAAATATAATCATGTAAATTAATAAACAATTGAAATAAAATTACAACTCTGCTGTACTTGACGTTTTGATTTCCAGAGAGTATCTGTCAAAATATAAATATTTTTATCATAGTTTAATTTAATTTTATTTCATTTCATTTCATTTCATTATCATATTTTCATTAAATAGTTATCATAGTTTATCATATTATCATAGTTACATTTAATTTAATTTAATACCGAAATTTCAGAAAAGGTTCTAAACTGTTCTGTTTTTATTTTCAGTTTAGAACTACTCTGACAGCTGACATCTATAATACATTACAATATATTAGAATAAACCGACAAATTTAATTATATACAAAAATACTGTTATAATAATATAGTTATATTTTTAAACCAAGTTATTTTAAAATAAGTCAAGTTAAGAAAGCAAAGATCTATTATTAATAACGAAATAAAACAAGCTTACAGGAAATGAGAGAATTATAAAGCGGCTTCGTCACCGGAGAATGGACACTGAAACCTGTTGAGTCTAATTTATTCTTCAATTATTCTTTTGAAATACAGACGCCTCTTAATGAGCAAAGGACTTGATTAATTTGACTCTGTTTAGAACAATTCAGTATTTAAATATACAATACTATATACTTATTTAATAAGACGATTTAATATTTATTTACTAGAGTTTGTTGAATGGAATTTACGTGACTGGTTTCACACCCATTCAGGTTCGTGAACAGTTCACGCCGCGGATCCGCCATGGTTTGAACTCTTAAGGAAGAATCCTGGGTTCGAAACTAGTCGGAAGAATTCCGTTATTATGTGAATAATCGAGTAAATATATATTTATTAGTCATCATGGTTTACGAAAGTCTAAATATTTAATAAGACTTTTAAAAAAATTTCAAAAGTAGGTATAAAGGGCTATCAATAACATAAATGATATAATATATATAATAAAAATAATATTATTATTTTAGAATTGTAGCTTAGACTTTTTGATATTTGAGTAAAGTACTGCCTTATTTTAATTTATTTTTTGTTTTTTTTTATTTGGGTTGTTTGGTAGAAGATGCTCTGTAGTATTAAATCCGCCCATTGTACAATTGATAATGACATAAGTAACGATTCGAAAAGTAAAGTTGTATTTTTTAAAGATTTATTTAAGTAGCTTGGCCCTTCTGGGCTAAGTCGCTCCATGGAACACTTTTTCAAACAGAACAATTTGGGGAATTTATTTAATAACAACGCATGTCACAACAGACTAGTTTAATCCTAAAACTAAACAAGCAAATGTTATTGAGAAAATGGCTCGTAGAGACGTGTAGAGCGAGTATATAGAGATTTACAATCGAAATTAATAATCCATATACAATCTCAATTTAATCTGATATTGTTTACTTCAAACTCACGCTGCAGGTAGAGTCTTTAGAGTCAAAGTTTGTGATGGATAGAATATTATTTGCAAACATTGTATACGAGATATTGAATATCTGTCTGTCATAGTTTTTACAGTATATATTTTGATTATATGTATATATTCGTAGAGTTTTTTATCGAGTATATATATTTGAGATATCAAAATAAATGTAAAATTAAAATTATTAAAATTAATAGTGGTTTAAGCTATGCCATTAGTATAAAACGTATTTCTTACTGCTATTGAGACAAAATATTGAAAAGAATATGAAAAAAGATCATAATTTAATTGTTATTTAACTATCCAACATTACTATTTATTTATTTAATAACTTAGTGCCGACAAGTCTGACAAAACGAATATATAGAGATAGTTATATACCTATTAATAAATATAGATATAAGCTAAAGTATATGAAATATATAATCACATAGGAATCAAAAGTAAGTTATATTGAATATCAACAATTGTTGAACACAGTACAAAGTAAGTACCTGAAGAATCTAATGTATATTTTACTCAAATTACTCATTTTCTTTTTGGAATTTCTTTATGGATATTAGTAAGTTTTTACGTAGTTTGATTATAAATATAACACTTGTAAATATAAAGTTGTATTTTGACTTAAATTATATAAAATCTCCAAATATCTCCGTTGAAGTTTGTCCTTCTCTATCAGATTTGATATTTCGTCAAGATAATAACTTGTTTTCAGATTTGTTTAAATTTTCCACGGTTATTTTTTTTTCTTTTTACTTTTACTGTCCTATTTTTTGACAGTTGTAATACCGATCGTGTAACAACTTAATAACTTCAAATTAAATTAACTTAGAAGTTAAGAAAGTTATATTTATAGATAGATCTGTTCGAAGTATATTTTTATATAAGTATCATGACGACAAAACAATTGAAACTTGAATTTCCGACACATTTTAGCAAAGGAGCGATTTTTTTGTTTACCTTAAATGTTTATTTATTTGCAGTTATGTTGCAAGAAGACCAAATTCCCGGGATTCCATAGTTTCAATAATGCCTCAAAGAACTCCACTCACTCCCCTCCACTCTACACTTTGCGGTTAATTTTAGCATTGGTAAGTTAACGTTTTTTTAACAAAGTCTATCAAGTGTTTGAAGTGAAAAATCAATATTAAAGATATTAGACTACGTCTAGACCTAAGTACCTACCAATCAGATTCCCTTTACATAAATAAATTACTGAGTTTAAATAGGAAACGTGTATTAAAAACCACTTATTAGTATTCGCTTCAATATTAACTAGAAAAGACATCGTAATATTGTGGGTATATTATTTTCTGATAATATAAGCTTGACGTAAGTACAGGAAAAGTTATACAATTGTGATAAAGGAAGAATTTCGAAACTAAACTATGCAATCATTGCATGACTATTTATAGAGAACTGGTTTTTTATCACGTTACTGAATGAATTTTGTAATGTAAGTCGACGTCACTACACACATCACAGGCTGCTTTGCTTTGCTTGTAGTGTACGCAGACGGAGTCGCGGGCAACAGTTAGTAGATTACTAATAAAGTTGTAGCAGTAGATCTTACAACTTAGAAACTTTTTAAGTCAAAAAACTTCTCAGCACAGATTATATAAAGAAAGCTTACAGCAAAAACGTAGTTGAATGATTGAATTTAAACTCTATTAGTAACACGGCAAGTAAATTTCTCGAGCGACGGAATTATTTACTCTTCGTTGGAGTTTGTTTTTCTTCTAAAACTTAATTAGCTATTTTACAGATTATCTTTTTGTATTAAAGGTTTTATCTCTGTTCATCAGCGAAGTCCAGTCGTAATGATTTATTGATAAACCCACGCCACAAACATCTTAATTTGTCTAAAGAAGTCTTTATTTTTGAAATACTATCGACATCTCCAAATAATTCTCAGTTATCTTCAAGTATTAGTAGTTTACAAATAACACGTTGCAATAATATAATATTTGAGTTTTCTGGAGTTATTGCTTGTCTATTGGTCAACTATATGTCTAATAAAAAAAGGTTTCCTCGAGGACATGGATGGAAATAATAAAATATGACGTTCCCACTCTAAGTACAGTTAGTAATAGAAGTAATGTTTGAAAATATATATAAACATGTATAGAAATGCGAAGCTTCCTTTAATTTAAATAATTATGTAATGAAAAATAAACCGACACGAACCTGCGTCCTCTCGGAAACCGTCCCGTGGCTCTTATTTTTCGTTCTATATTTATTTCAATTAAAAGAAGTTATTTCAGAGCTTTGATATTTTTCTTATATTTTTATTTTATCTTTGATATTCCGGCACTGTTCCAACAAACGTGATCGTGGACTAATCTCTAATGAGTGGACGGATGAATCCACGGAGCTTTAAGACTTAGATTCAACAAAAGACTTAAAACTTTTTCATTGGCTGGGCCATAAAAAAACAATACAAATATCCTGGAAATTAAACTACTGTTTGTTTTGGAAATTTGTAGAACTTAGCTTATTTTGTAATAATTAAAGTATAGTATAAATATGTTACGATAGAATGAGTTCTATGGCATTAATATTTTTTTAATTATTTGTGTGAAAAAAAAAGTGAAGTCTGTAAATTCATCATCTGCTTACAACAGTGATGGCCACCATTTGAGGAAACGCAATAATAATACGACCTTTTCTGAAGGGCATTGGTGATGAACCAATTGGTTGGTCCACGAGCGGTCGATATTTAAGCTCACGAAGTTAACGGCTGACAGGTCTTCGTTTTTGTTTGCAGCAGAGACAGGGGATAATAGATCTTTTAACAATTAGATTGATCAATTAATTAATTTATTAAGATTAATGACAGAGTTTAGTTACTTTGAAATGAGTAGACCTATTGATATTTTAATATTTACTATTCATAGAAATTTAGTTTTAATTAGAAATATATATTTTTTTAAAAGCACTCACTTTGGTAAAACTCTTGAAATAGTTCGTCTGTAGATTGAAGCTTGGATAAATATTTTTAAGTTGCTATTAGTTTTTCAGTTACAGTTGATTATTTAATTCTGTTTTGTAATATAATCGTGGACCTATTGTCCTATTACTTTATTATTTCTTTTCTTGTCCATTATTGTAAATCTGGCCATAACTGTCTTTAATTCATCATTAATATGATTGTGGTTGAATTACTTTGCCTTTATCTTAGTTACAATAACTTTTCATATTAAACATCGAGTACGATAACAATAAAGAAGTATAAAGTTCCAAGATCCTTCTCGAAAACAAACAAACTTACTCCGGGTGATAGAATGAGCCCAGCGCTTTTTTGTTTTCAGAAACAATTCGAAACATCCAAGAGTTCAGTATTCAAATTGTTCTGTAATTCAGTTAACAATTTGTGAATTTATTGAGGCATGAAATTATTTTGTTTTTCATGAAACAATGCAATAGGCTTTTAGTGAAAATACCACCTGATGGTAAGTGGACATCCCGGCTGAAATCGCAGATCAAGAAAAAGGGATAGCTAAAGAAAATTTTGGCTTACAGGTTCAGGATTCCAACATACTTTCAGGGTTTATACCTACAGTAATGTCTTAAAACTTAAAATGTCTTCCTTAGACAGATATGGCGGACGTAAACCACGTTATATTATATTTATTAATTTTAACTTGACCCAATATAGTTCTTGATCGCCAATCAGTTAAGTTTAGTTTATAAGTATTTATAATTAGTTGGTTCTTTAGGGACATCTGTATTGGCATTGGAATTAAAATCATAAACGGTTCAAGACTATATACGTCATTCATAATTGTCTTATACTTATATAAATAACTTAATGTTCGCTCTACTAATATTATGTTACTAAAGCAATAATTTATTTTTATATAAATATTTTTTATACTTTTTAAACTATATATCAAATAGAAAAATTTCCGATATAATATATTCTTACTAAATATTATATTTTACTACTCTTTTTTTGTGTATTTTTTTTAATCAGAACAATAAAGATTATCTTATCTTATCTTATCTTAGTTTTTCTACTATATTACTTAATATTAGTCTTAAATCTGAGGCTTAAATATCACACTGGGATTCTAATCTTCCTTGCACTCGCAGATAATGGAGGAAGAGATTGCAGAGATTAATCTTAGTAACAGACGGACATAACGACTACTGATCTTTACGACCCGAGTGGAGCGAGTTATACGAGATTGTACATTTGTAACTAACATTGTTTGAACTTTTGAAAACCAACAAAATTATCTATAATTTGTTCCAAAGTTTCTAGGTTTCGATGAATTATAGTGATATTTCAAACTTGCAGCTCCGGTATATAATGTTGTTAGAAATAATTCTTCCAATAAATCAATGCGTTTACGGAATATTTATAATATATTTGATTTTTGTTGAACTTTCAATATTTAAGTTCCATTAATAACAACGATGCGCTAGCTAGAAACAATTTAAACCATAATTTCAAATAAGTTTTATTACAATACAAGAAATATATCTAATATCAAATACAAAAAACCGTTGTTTGGAATTTTGTCACAGGAATTTCATATCTCCAAGAAGGCGCTATAAAAAGAGATTGCGACCACCGCCCGCTGTGAGAAAGGCTTGAATAAGATAAATACATTATCTATGAATTACGTTTAGCCTCTGTGATAATAAAGACAGACAAAAACAGATATTTAAAAAAAAATATGACTTACCTACCTATTTTACAATTTTCCTAACACGTCATCTAAATAATCTGTAGAGGTCAGTGATAGGTTCTTTGCAATATATTCGTCAGTTCCTTTTTTTCTTCAGACATCGTCCATTCATACTTTAACATCTCAGTTAGACCTCATCTGTTTTTTGGCATTGCGTCTTATGTCACAGCCACCCTTAGTGGTGCGATAACCCTTGTCTATTTCTTACAGAACCCGGGAGCGGCCCTTACGCCCCCCCCTCCCCCCTGCGAAGTACGCCTTAGCCCCCTCCACACACATATTCCTTTTCATTATAAGGGATATTTCTAGGATGTTGGTTAAATGTATTAAATTCATGTACATATAAAATAAATAGTTTATGTACGTTACACTTGTCCAGTTCCCATGGTGCAAACGTGCTTGCTTGCTTGCTTGCTTTGCTAGGCTTTGCTTAGTTTGGTCAATATAGCGTTGTACGGATATGTACGCTTAAGTACAAAATATGGTTTAAAAAATATATCAAAAGAATAAGAGAATAAAACCAAATTATTCTGATAGCAGCAGCAGCTATCATTAAAATTATAAATAAAACTTCAGGTTTTCAAGGAAATCCAGATAGTTTGGAAAATATTATATAACAAAGATATTACACGCGACTTCCAACTCATATATGAACTAATATTGAATAAATCAAACGCAGACAGACGCACCATCTCTGCATATAAATAAATAATAAATATGAATCTACCTTCAATACCTCGAAACAGAAACAGAGCCCAGATTAGTGTTATTGATAATAAAATCTGAATCTAGTTATAACATGATTTATGAAACTGCTTTATGCTTTGTTTGTTTAGATTCAATTTCATTATATAATTCGACTTATATTTCTATTAGGAACGTGTTAAATTTATTTCATTCTAAGATAAATCTTAAAACTTCATGACAATATTAAATTGTCAAATATCCGTTAAAATGGTCTGTAAAGTTCTGTGATAAAGAATTATCATGACCCAAAGACCTGCACGATAGCTCAGTGAGGACAGCGTGTGATAACGAACAGATACAAGTTTGATTCCCGGATTTACGTGCAATAAAATAACAAACAGATTTTAGATTTTATTTCTTTTATTTGAACCTGAAGTGCGAGTTTCACTGCTATAAAGGTGAGATGTAGATGCTATAAAAATATAAGTGAAACAAACACGTAAAAGTAAAAATAAAATATAAAAAAAAAAATATTAAATTCAACTATAGTGATAGATAATTGAAAAAACGTATTTCATGACTTCTCCAACCCGTAAAATAAAACAATACACAGAATGCTGAATTCACAAGTCAAAATCTAAAACTCAAAACGTATAAAAAACAGCTCAGTTGGCAGACCGACGGGGAACTTCCGGAGGTTACAAGATTATACATAACGATTCTTTATTGAATTAAAAATATAAGAACTTATAATTTTGGTTATTGCTGAACGTTTAACAGTACATACAAATTGTAGGCAAGAAATATGGCTCACAAAATTCATCGATAATACAAAAATAGTAATAAACTATAAAAAGAGCCAATATTTAATCGATAGAATTTGAGTAAGAGGACCAACCAATACAGATTATTGGACATTTAAGCATCAGAACCTATCAATGGTCAAGTGGAAATATCGGGAATGTGGAGTGGACGATGCTTTTTCACTGAAATACCAAAACTTTGTTGTTTGAAGTTATTTTCCTGTTCATATATAAGTCGGGAGTCTTCTTTAACAATGGCAATACCCTATTTAAGAAAGTAGTGTTTTAAATCGAAATGGTAAAGTTTTTATATATTTTTTCTTCCGAATTTCCCAGAACAGACAATTCCAAGTGTTTCTCCGGTTTCGTTCCAGCGAATTTTCATATAAATTTTATATAAACAGGAGACGTGGCCGACAAATATTATTTTTGTGATATTGAAAAGCTCTCAATTATTTTAAAATTATTTGTATGAAAAGTCTAGTTAAAAATAGATATTTTCATCTCCATAAAATATTAATATTATATGGAGATGAAAATACTGAATAAGTTTGTTTAAAAAAAATCAATCTGAAAATCCCCGAGCCAGCTTAAAGTTAAAAGATTAAAAAGTAAGTACCGACAACAAAACATATATAATCAAGACATGATGTAACGACAGAACGGATTGCAGACTCTGTGTATATATAATAACAATACAAGGATTAAAAACGATGGAAATACAACCATTCTACATAATTACAGAAATAAACCAAAGAAAAGAAATGACTTTATTAACATACCTTTCTAAAATTAAAATATTCATCACAACCCTAGAACGATCCACTTCAGACTTTAGACTTAATATTTGGTTAGATATTTTATTAATAAAAAGTTATTGCGTAAAATATATTCAATAATGTTGAAGTCTTTCATGCGTCGACATAATTGAAGTATGTTTGTGGGGCCCTTGAAATTATTTATGTACGCGAACGTACGCAACATACATCGTTACAATACACTGGCCATATGTCTGTTAAAAATAGCTCGGACGTTGATCTACGGCGTCTACGGACAGAAAAAAAATTGTTCTTTTTTTATTGACGGTACTCTAAGTTAATTGTAATACGACTGAATTTCATTTCTAAAATGTTAGACACACGCTTCATAGAAAAACTATCCAATTACGATAAAGATCTTCAACATTAAAAGACGTCTAGACATTTAATCTACTAGTAGTTTAAAAAAAAAACTACATTATACTAGACCGCTCAGTTTTAATTACAATATTTTCAATCTGTAATTTTCACATTTATTAGGAAAATTATTTAACTATTTTAATATGTTACCTCCTAATATAAAGCTAGGTATAAAGATATAAAGATATATTCTCAAATTTATTTTAGAATATATCTTTATATATTATAAATATTAATGAATACAATATTATTTAAGACAAGGAATAACAGTTACATTCCATTTTTTTTCTGACCGTACATTATCACAAAACTTAGGTACTATCGTAAAATTTCATTGGCATCAAAAAAATAGGAAAACTCTTCTAAATATAACACATTTAACTTTTTCCTCAAGCAGTATATCCTCTGGACGGCGATATTTTTATCAAATTGCTAAATTTATCATAAAAAAACTACACAGACGAGATTGTTAAACATCGTACAGGAATCTTTCCTTTGTTAGATCAACAAACAATGAACTGATCTAATAATAGCACTCTATTGACGGCGTGTTTGGCAAAATATATCGTTTAAAATAGATTTCCATGTTTTTTTTTTTGCGAAAATAAACAAAATCTAGCGACCCATATACCGATGATAAATACGCTTTCAAAAGAACTTTTCTTTGATGTTCCAGATAAATAATGGCAGTTGAAAACAATGTGGTGTCAGCGAGGAGCTTTCGCGATTTATAAAATATTCAGTATTCACTAAAAAGTTAATGCGCCATATAATAAGTGAGTAGACAACTCGCCAGCGATGACAGTTCGAGAAGTACAATGAAACGCCAACGCTTTAGTTTGAGTATTATTTCTTTTGAGAAACTTTACTTCATTAAAATAAAAACCGCCATTGCTTATATTATTAGAGCGTTGAATAATTTTGACGGAGATACCAATATTTACACACTTGAAACAAGTAATTCAGGTGTCCTATATATAGTAGTTACTCGTGACTCTGTCCGCGTGGACTTCGGAAACCAACATCCAGACAAAACTCATTCAATACCGTTTTTTGAACATCCCTTCAAAATTTGTCTTCTCAAAAATTTCTTTTCATGTAAACGGTTTAATGTACATCCTATGACTATCTTTCTTTTTGCTTTTGAATATCCTTTAAAGAAACCTTCAAAAAGGTGATGGCCGGGTCTGATATGTCAGAGTACCCGGCAGAATTATTGTATGACAAGTGAACGCCAACATAAAAACATACAAACTATTATTTATAACATTAGTACAGATTGACAGCACAGGAATTAAATTTAGTAAACGTTACAAAGCACAAATGACTTTTTTGTTTGTCTGTACAAAAATGGTACAAAAAAGGACAATTATTATAATTCGATAATAAACAGAAATATAGATAAAGTTATTTATAGAACAAACAGTATTGAAATCAAAAACTCATTTTCAATCTCAATAGTCGAATCTCTTATGAGACGATTTAAATCCTTGTCGCAGAATCGTAGCTCCAAGGATGTACAAATATTTGTGAGTCTAATGATGTCATTGTTGAAAGAGATTGAATATTTTTTATAGTTTCTTCAAAGTCGTATCTCTTTAGGGCTCATGAGAGGTTTCCGTATCGTATTATTGAGACATTAAATATTAATAACATGGTGCTGAATTGTTAAATACTGTACGAAAGAAATAATATTAAGAACGGTTTGAGGACGAAAGATTCAGGATATTTTTTGAAATATTTGTATTGATATTTCAAATTATGTGTACGAAGACATGTGAACGAACATTTAACAAAAATAATTTTAACACCTTTCGTAGATGGTAGAGTCTAGCTTTATTAACTTAAATTAGCTTATATATATATATGCCTGCAGTCACACACACACACACACACATATATATATATTATATATATATATATATATATATCTGTGTGTGTGTGTGTGTGTGTGACTGCAGGTTACATACAGGCTGATATAACTGATTTGGGATAAAATTACAACACATCAGAACTACAGAAAGGATATTTAAAGTAAATATGTCGTGATGGGTTATTATCTAAGTCAAGATTCAGGCAAATTTATATTCGGGATATTTTATAATTTTAATTGGAATAAATACAAAAGATTGTTTGGGCTATAATAACAATACAACTACAAATGTATGTATTCGTATATCATATTGACTTGAGTTGGATGACTGGCCTTGTCCAGACCAGTGGCCTTGTCGTATGAGTATTTCAGGATGTGGCAGACAAAGTCGCTGGTAACAACTAGTGAAGTATACAATAATTCTTATATGGGCATCTACTTATATTGGCTGATATTATATTTCTTACTAATTGTTGTCTGCGATATAAATAATACGATAACCCTAAATGATAAAACATAACTTTTGAGTATTTACTTGTCTAAATAATTTAATGATTACACAACATCTATAGTAAAATACCTATTTATTTTTATTGTAATAGAATATTCAGCTTGCTTTGAATTCCGTAAGAAGAGATTTTCCATCAGGGGAAAGCATAACAAATAGAACAAAAAAAAAATTTCAAGATTTGGCCGTTTATTAAACATGGAACAATAAAACCTTTTACAAAATACATGCATGCAGACATCGCCTGGGACATACGACATCTTAACATCATCATAAATACTTATTATTTTATCATAGCAATAAAAAACTTATCGAAACCTATTTTTAAAGAATCCGGTAAACACAGCACTTAAAGTAATAAAAACAATAGGAAAATCCCAGAAGCTATCGCTTAAGGGAAAAGAAAATGAAAAATAAACCTCGATGTTGTCGAGAAAAATACTCAACGCAAAGGATACATTGTTTTTATTGAATTCTTATCTTTCAGTTTATAACCTGGAAACACATGGATGAAGAATGAGAGGTGACATTCATTGTTTATTGTATAAATAGTTTTAACATGGTTCAATTTATTACAAACCCTAATTTGAGTTTAATTGCTTTGAAACTTTTTGTCTTGCTACAAACAGAATAAATACAGATAATATTTGATTTAGTATATATAGAATTTATTTTTCAAAAGTTCTCTTAGAATATCGAATTATATGAAATAAAAATATACAATAAAATAAGCATATATTAATAAATAGATGATTTTTTCATATTAAACATATTAGTAGCAGGACTCAAACCTCTAGGATACCGTCTTGTCGCTCTGGTCATTGAACAAAAAAAAGTGTTTGTGTCGAATTATTTTTAAATAAACTAAGACGAGATGTTAGCTCTGTGAGTTAGTCCTCATAATTATTCGTAAATGGCCAACGAACACTCCATTGTTTCCGGACATATCCGACACGCATCCAGACGGCTTAGCCAGCATCTTGTATAAAAAATGTGTTCCCGCACGGTAAGACCTTAGAAGGTAATAAAAATGATTTGAACGTAGTGGTCTTACTGGGCCAAAAAATGGTCTAATTTGTCCCAAACTTAAGGTACTGTTTTTTGGTCTTTTTGTTCGAAAAAAGTCTTTGTTTTAGTCTGAAGTTTGGTGCAGTTGACAAGATCTACCGTCCCTCTTAAGATAGGAGTATCACCGTAATCTATGGATATGCGCAATGTAAAAACAGCGGCGGCCTTAGATGGGAAGAGAGAGAGGATTTACTGAAAAATTATAAGTAGACTTGAAAGGAGGTAGAAAGGAATGGCTTTTGATTTTCATTGACAGTAGTATAAAACACTATAATGTTAAGTACTTCACAAGAAGTTCAAAGTGTTAAAGTTCAAAGTGGTTGGGTTCTACCCGCGTCAGGTAGAGCCGTAAACTAACTACAGTAAATTGGCTAACTGTATCTACTTACTAACCTCAGATAACTTAATAGAAATCCAATACCCAGGTCGGTTATTGGCACCGATAATTCAAGAAACAGTTTAGGGTTGATTATTAATTTCAGTCGTAAGCTGTCTAACTTTAGGAGCAAATACATTAGAGACTAAGGTCGACATTACCGTTATCAGAAATTTCATAGAGTCTCTATATAGTCGGAGGTATCTTAATATAATAAACAGGAAAAAGGCAAAAAACAGCAGAAAAAGAAACTACTTTAGTTAAATCTCTTGGTTCTTGGAGTCATTTCCGAAAAGAAAGATGAATCATCATGGAAAATTACTAGGAGCTTGGCTTATTGATGGTAAAAAACCTGAGAGTAAGTGGTGTCATCACCCGTGGTCATCATGATATAAAATGGAAGATTAGGATTAGAAGGAGGGAAATTTGAGAATGCGTTTCACTCGATCACCGTAGAAAGTTTGGTATAAAAGTAACCAACGCCGATTTTCTGTGATAGAGTCGTGCTACTCGGTGGAGCCAATCTATTTACAGCTACTATCATATAACTAAAACTAAACTACCTTACTTCAGCTTTGAATGGCATTTCTTCACGGTCTCAGTCATTATACCACGCCGACGGAGATGTACAATTATTGTATTCTTTGCGTACATACCATAAAACCAAACGAGATATATTCATACCACCCCTAATAAAAACTCCACGTGAAAAAAATGTTTCATCAAAAAAGAGAAAAGCAATAAAACTTTCGTATTTTCTTTTCTCCTTAAACTTTTGTAAGTGTAATTCCTTACCAATAATGTGAATGTTTGTCTAGGATCAGGTAAGTTGGTCCCAGGAAATATTTTATCCGGGATGAGAGCGGCTGAACGCTATTATCAAATAAAGTATAATTTATAGCACAAATATTATTTCAGTGTTTGTTTATAATTCTATATTATTGTTATAATAAACGTGCTAAAGTGTGAATTTGTTTCGGGACTGGTTATTTTGCTTGTCAGTTGGTGTAATTAATAGGGAAATCCGTCTGTGTCATCAACGCTCAGTTCAAACCTTTAGAACTGGAAATATGACATTAAAAATACATAGTTAAAAAGTGGTAGACATTTTTTTATGAACATCAGCCATCTATTGATTGAAAAGTATGTAAATTTATTTATGTCTTTCAGGTAATAATGAAGTATAATTGTTTCAACTGTTCTGGAAATAGATATAAGTTTGCTTGTTCAGACGTAATCTATGTCCGGTCAAAAGCTTTATTGTTAGTTATAAAAAATGTTTACAAAGTCTACCGACCAGAGCTTCACTCACCAAGAAGTGTTACAGAACTGGAGGAGGAGGCGGACTGTCTAACGCAGGTTGGCAGACTTTCAACACAGACATGACTGAACATGTGTTAGTATTTATCACAAGAGTATTTTGGCATCAGTGATTCAAAAGAAATCACGTTATAAAATAAATAAACCCAACACATTTTAGAGACATGCAAAAAATTAACAACGTGATTTGATTGGAGCGTTCCTCATGCTATCACACTTGATACGTTGTTTGGGTTTCTGCCAAGTCCATCGAACGATTTGCGTCTATCCTGTGTATAACGCTCTTTATAATCTTAAAACCTGGGCCGTAGAGGCCATTATAGATCGCGTCTATTTATTTTAATCTATCGATTGAGCGGGAAAATTTGACAGCTGTCAATTAACGCGCTATTTCAAGAAATGTCGGTTATTGAAATACAGGTCAATAATTTTTGCACAGATTATTAATTTTAGCTACCGTAGTTTATTATTTATTTTATATTGGGGACTATTAAATGTTCAGCTTTATTTTATTCCGTGGGCGCCATGACTCAACGCAGTTGTCCAATGCCACGTACATAGACTGCTGTTTCTCCAAAATGCTACTAACTATTCTAGTTGCGACGTCCTTAGTGTCCGGAAAAGACACTACAATATACTATCATTTTTTACTAATTTTAGTACTGATCCAGATACTTATTATAGATTAGTTTTTGGCCGAGGTTTCGATAGGGAAAAGAGTATATCATATCTATATAAATTCCGTATGGATATACTTACATAGCAACACTTTTTAATTTCTTGTAATATACCTCTATTAACAATCAGGGCGATAGGAAGGTTGGCTTTGGAGGAACGGCACACATTAAAAATGTATTTATTTACACGGAGTATTTAGCAAGTATGAAGACATGTAAAACTAAACTTAGTAAATACAACCTAATTATAATCTAAATTGTATTCAAAGCATCTCAAATAATTTAAAATAAAAAAAAATACATTTGACAAATTAAATAAGCTACAAAAACCTAGTAATAGAAATAATCTGGACCCACGATATTTCATGATATTTCATTTTATGATTTTAACGTCACCCCGTATTGAAACTGAAATGGCTACTGCTGTTCTTCACCATTTTTTGATTACTATCTATTTATTCCATTTTTTACTTATTTATTCCTACATCAAGATAAATTACTTAAAATGTCTTAACAAAAGAGACTGCCAAAACATGGACAAATCCGTACACAAAAAATACCTATAAAAAGGTTGTAGATTTATTATAATTAATAATTGATCAAATTATTTGACCTTTGTGAGATAATGTACCAAATTCTTATTAACAAAGGTTCAAATGAAACTAAAATCTAAAGGAAAGTAATAAACAGAATAACAAAAAAAAATAAAAACAAAATTAAGAAAACTAATTGGTGTTTTACTTAATGACTTTTTAAATTGGCTTTTCAGCTCTGGATTATATTATATATTTTCTAAAAAAAATATATAGCCCTAAAATTCTTTGCCTAATTCAGTCTCTTGACGAACAATCAATGTTCTTTGATGTAGCTACGATAATATTTTCAATATTATCTTTTTAATGTATTTAATTACTTCGTTTTAAAGTCATCAACGTCTATTTTAAACAAATTTTCTTTACTGGATGCATAGTTTTGGTTTTGTCCTTGTGTTTCCTGGTGTTTTTAAAAAATGAAGCAGTTTCTTTAAAGACAATCAGTAATCATTATTTATAATTACTTTTCGTAATCTGACATAAGAATAACTTGACATTTATGATAATGACATATATGACACCCAATAGTAACAGTATGACCTTTTTTTCCGTTGGAAAAATCCGTTACTGATACCACCGACCAAGAAGGTGATGACCGGGCGGTTATGTGGGACTACCCGGCAGCATAGAAGACGCTGCCATTTTTAAGGTTACCAACTAAAAAACCAACGGTTACCCTCATCGCCTTTGTGGAACGCCACGGGATCGCGTATTTTCACAAATATTCCATTAAATTATGAAATTAACATTCAAGATATTCGATAAAATTATATCAGAAGAATCATTGTATCAATTAAACCTTTATTTCAAAATTATGTACATCAGAAACCGTTTAATTTTGCGGCTTCATGTGTCCTAAATTAGAACAATTCCAAACTGAATAATTCCTCCAGTATTTTCAAATTCTACTACTATTTTTCATTGGTATATCTATTCAAAGGAAACTAAAAACGGAAAAAAAAGAGCGACAACAACGAAAAATGTTTTGCATTCTAACTGTGTTCGTAACTCGAATTTACAAATAAAAATATACTAAAAATTCATCAATACGGGCAGCGCCTGAACCTGCACACTGGTGGAGATGGACGCAGTATACATATATTAAAAAAAAGATGGCATGGCTAACCTATCATAAATATATTGATAGATTAATTTAAGATAACACATTTAAAGTATTGTTTTTAATATTCTTGGTTATGGAATACGGCTCACTATTTTTAATAAACAGAAACGACATCTCCTGTTAACACTTAACTGCTTGCTCAAAGCGAGCATTCATATTTTTATGGTATTTTTTAAAATAACAATCGGCTTAAGACTCCGCGAAGATATACAATAAAAAACGAAATATATATTATATTATTCAATATTAGGGATACATTTTCAACCAAAGTGAAAGTTTTCTAATTCAAATATATAAAGTTCATACATACATACATTTCACTTACAAAGCGACTGTAGTTGCACATTTCAAATGGTAGGTCCATGTCGAAGAAACTTCAAGAACAACAACAGTAATTAATAATAAATAAATATTCGGACATATCCACACAACGCCGTCCAGCTCACATCCAAGCAAAGCCAAAGCTTGTACTATGGGTACCTGACAAGTGATAAACATAGACAAAGTATTTATTTTTGAATATACATAGATATTATAATTTTTATGTATGTAGCACCTAGACCCTAGAAAAATACGTTTTTTTAATAAATATTTTTCTAAATATTTATTACCAAAAAAAAAATCTATGTAAAATTTTCTAGTGTGGGGATCGAACCCTCGACTAACGGCACAATAGACGGCGTTACGACCAATGGACCAATCAGACGTCATATTTATTTAATAGTATTGACTATTTAGTCACAGACATAATTGACATTTGAGATCAAATTAGAATTCAAGTGAAGCGTGGCATCCAACCCATTTATTCTTCCAAGAGATTACAGATTCATTGACAGTCAAGGCAAGTATTTATAATATATATAATATTAAATTACGGCACATGCTCTGCTCGTTAAAATACATATAATATTCTTGACGAATCCACAATGTTATAACCTATTCCCACACCTCAACTAAACCTATCGTGATAATACAAAATCTATCAAAACCACCTTTAACGGTTCATGTTTTCAGTGAAATGACATTATCTACTTAAAATGGTAAACCGTTCATCTCGTGGACGTGTTTATCTTCGTTAAAATATTTCCGGAATTTACTTAGTTAATTAGTCGGTTGTGTTTTCGGAGACGGATTTAGTCGGTTATATGTGTTAGTGTATCACAGAATACAGTTTTGGTTTTAAACTTTAAAATAATAACATGTCTGCGAGGTTGAGGATAATAAAGAAAATTACTTGAATAATTAGCAAGTGATTATATACTTTCTCCAATAATTGACGATGCTCTCGAAAAAATAAGTCCATCTGACCCGCAAATAGGAAGACTTTCTCCATCTACGATTTATCCGAAACCTAAGATAGATTAACATGTCTATGTAGATAGATATATATACTATATAACTCCACACAGAGATCCACATAGATATGAGTACTATAGGCCATGACTAATCTATAGATAGATGCCTAAAAGTGGTAAAAGTTTCGATTATTTTTTGCAAGTAGTACAGTCAGCGTGCTTATTTTTAGAGCTTAATGGCGCATTTCTAAATGAACATTTAAAGATCTCTATATTCTATCTAGAATTCTATAGCCCTCTGGAATTCAATCTTCAAAGCAAAAAGCTATAAAATCTAAATTCGAAACACCTTTACAATAAACTATTGTTGCACCGGCTTATTGACTCGCATTTTCATTACATATAAGATTTGTGGCCAGCGCTCCCAAAAACAATATTAGATCTATGGAAGCCGTAAAACATCTTTTATTGTTGTTTTATTGCCGGCTAGATTGGCTCCGCGGGTCGAGTAATTAAAACACAATAAAAATGTTTATGATCTCGAGTGATAGGAAATCAAATAATTCAATTACTTTTTTTTTTATTAACAATAAATGTATTTTTATAAGCATTCTTGCCGTTAATATGTCAAACAGTTTGTCCTGATGGAAGCTTCATTGAACATGACTCGCAGCGCGCTCGCAGAAAGAAAATGAGTTTTTACATGAAAGACAAGTGGCTCATAGACAGCGTGCTCGACGTCAGCGTATTTTTTGAAGGCAGTGTTGCCATTATAGAGACACGATAATCTACATCATCCTTTTATTTTATCCATAGTAAAGATTAATCATTCTGTACCTACGGGCGCGTGAAATTTTACTCGGTAATTTGATCTACGTGTAGAACAGGTAACATTTTATTTTTAATTCTACCACAGATAAATAATGTTATGTTTTTTTAAACATGAAAATTTTGCGGACTAAGTGCAAAGGACATCGGATTAATTAATTAAAAAAAAAACATAACTTTTCACAAAAATCACATAATATATGTTGAAAACACTTTATTGACATTTACATTGGATAATATTTTGCTAAATGCATGTTAACCAATTTCCACTTTGACAGATTTATGCCTTTTTTGATGGCGCCATTTCCGGCTCAAACACAAATCTTCATTATCATTTATTAAAATTTAACTTTTATTGAGAGGTGGAAGATGAATTTTCTAGTAACTACTATTCGAGTCGTTTAATTATAAGACAGATAACTTTTAACTTAACATAATAAATGGAATACAGTTTATATTTTAACAATTCCAATGAAGAAAACCAATTCATAAATATGTGTTTTCTGGTCAAATCTAATCCAAATTACAAATCAGAACTAGATACATATACATACTATAATAAAATTTATTAATTTTGCCATACATTAGCAATCTTGTCAGTGACTGGCAATAAATATATTTCACAAAGAGTCCTTACAGAGGTCACAGCAAGAACTCCGCGGGGAGACGTTAGCTACCAGGGATGAGATAAATCTTGATTCTAGGACACTGGCAGAATAATAGGAAATGATTCAAAATAAATGTAGTCACACATAATGTTTATAAATAGCATCAGTAATTTATAACAAAATGAAGTAAAATAATATTTTCTCCTCGTGTAATCGAGACGTGGTCAGTGACGCGGAGTTGTTGATATACGTGCCGTCGTTAATGCATCCCGAAAATAACATTGAAATGCTTTACTCTTTATCATTCGTTAAATTAATGTATTATGTAAATATACTTTTACATAACAAACGTAAATCGTACTTGCGGTATTTGTCCCCAAATTGAAAGGTTCTATTTCTTATAACGTGTCGTTCATCATTAAATTGAATTTCCAATATAATTTTATGGGTGCGGCGTGCTGGTACATTTTTTACCTCTTGATTACGGGTTAGTGAATGACTGATTTATTCAAAATTTCTCTTCCTCCGTAAAATCATATAAATAATCATATTACGAAGATTTCTATAATACTAATTTCTTTAATAATGGAAGGAAAAAGACAAGGTAATATTTTCTTCTAATTTCTTCTCATTCCAGTCTTGACATAATTGTCTATTTCTGAAAAACTCGTCTTTGGATTGTTGTCTATTGCTGATAACGACTTCATGAACATATAATTCAACCCTTCTCCTCATGTTCCAGCCTCCTTTATCCCTCTACAAATATCTCAGTATGTGGCAACATTTTTATTTATCTATATTTACTTTAAATGTCCATGGACTACAGCACCACTTACCATGAGGACCATCTGCGTCTGCTTTTGCCACCCTGTCGCATAAATATATATTTAACATTTCAACCTAGTTTGATAAATGAATGCTGAAATTTTCCAAACATGGGTCTTTATCTCGCCGAATACAATAGAAGTTCAAAAGCCATAGATTATCCCAAATATAACGCTAGAATATTGAATAAGCCATTAATATTCAAACAAGCGATTATTCAGTTTGAAGCTGATAAAGGAAATTGCTCAATCCGGTCAAGGGTATTGTTATTTCATAGCTATTGTTTCGTTCATATTCTTCTTTTACATCAGCTATTTTTAACGGCTTTTCAAAGGAATTAAACTTTACTTTTAAGCTTTTTTGCTCAAAAATTTCGGTTGTTTTTAACTTAATTCATAAGCTTTTTATGCTTTCTTATTTCGGGAAATTATATTTTTGGATTTTAAGTCTCCTTAGAAGTTCAGACGTTTTGTATTTACTGCCAGTCGAAGTGCTTGTCAATACATATACATTTATATATGTATTGACAAGTCTATCCTGACACTAGACAATTCTCAACATTCTTCGCATTTACGCTAAACTTTCTCGCTTGCTCAAAACTTACTGCATTCCACGTTCAATTAATATTCCATAAGTTTGTTACAAACATACGTCACGTACACATACGTAAGTCACCAGATATCCAATGTATATCAGGTCCCTAGTGCATTGTTATTTTGTATAGTCCGACAATACGGGTATTTACTCCACATACGCCTGCAGCTAATGTGGAACCAGCAGCCATTAGCAAAGCAAACATCTTAGAAAAAGAAATCACATTAAACTCCCATATTGCTGCCGCAGTCGGATACCAGATGACCTAAATTTCTCTAGACTCATAAAATACTGCCTATTTATTGCGTAAATATATTTACAGACAAATAGCAAAAATACTAATAGAATTGATTTATTTAAGACTTATTTATATGCTATTAGCTATATATATGTACAATTTATTAGCTTTTGAAAGTGATAATAGATTTAATCAATATTCCTAAGATCAATAGAAATCTCACTGTTATCTAGCTCTCCTACGATTAAACATTCAGTAAAAAAGAATTTGGTGTCGTTAGAAGTGTTATATATAGAATGAGGTCATAAGCTTGTCTGATGCGAACAAACAAACAAAAAACAGTTACAAAAAAAATGGAATCCATGTCATTTTTCACGTTGATAATATTTGGTCATCTGGACTTCTATCTATAAGGTATATTTGTGAGTAATTTTTTGTCATCGTATAGTCCGTTTCATTAATAAATACCAACCATTCCATTACCCCACCTAGTACGAGTTTTGAGATTTTGAAACGTTGATAGCTTTCGAGTAACGAAACCAGTTCTTGGTTGTTGTAGTTTAACAATCATTACAAAGATCTCGTTTCGTGACTGCTCGAAAACTATTAGCGTTTCGTACTAGCAAAACTCGTTCTAGGCGTACAGTACTTCAGACACAGGAGTTATCTTCCAACGAGTCAGCGCGTTTATATTTACATAACTAGCAGTTTCCATATCAATTCAACAGTATAGTCTTGATACTTTAATAATATTTTCAGTACTTTTTCAGTAATAAGAAAAAAAAATATGTAATAGATCTCTTCGACAATGGTTTTCTCCTCTACATTCTACGTTGGCTGATAGAGAACGCTTTTTAGCATTAAGCTCTTTTGAACAAATTTTTTTTTTTTAATTTAAATAAACAAATAGATAGCTACTTGCCATATATTTTGGCAAGTAACTAAACTATCGTAATGCTATCGCCGTAGTTATTTCTAACATTGTTTGTTTTGCCACACTAACTTTTAAAACAGGTGAACAGATGTTGTACAGTTGACCTCAATTTACACAAAAATATATCGCTTTCAATGTATAGAGTAGCTGAAGTTTGCGATGTCACTGAACTCACTTCTGACTGGTTACTGAAGCATTGCTATTTCTTCAGTATTTTGGAACCAACCTTCGGTAACATTACGATATGAAGATTGATAACTGAACCATCTCAAAACCAATTATCAAACAAAATAACTTGTTTCATATACACTTTAGATTTCCAACTAAATAATTATATAAAATATACACTATCTATTTAAATTATACAAACACAAATAATACATACATATAAGTTTTCTTTAAACTATATTATTAATTTTATACGCACTCAAATTTATTTTTCCTTACATAAACACTATACACGTTTATATTTTATTCTCCATTGTATTATAAGCTCTTAACTTTTATACATTTTGTATTATTTAAAAGCTACGTTTGTAGCCAGCATCTACACATTTATGGCGTCTCATTTGACAACAGCCTGCGGTCGCACGGCGGTAGAAGTATACGCTTTAGAAATAGGAAAAACTTTTGAACTCATTTTGTGAGACGGTTACGAACCTGAAAGTGATATAGACTTTCTTTACATCCTAAGAAACATTCGCTTCCTAAGGATGCTGCTTTACTTGTTTTAGAAAAATGTCTTTTCATGAGTGAAATTTATGCTGAAATAAAAACCTTTCAATTATAACCACGCTTGTAAAGTAATAACCGTTGCAGAGGGATATTATATATGCATTGCCACCCTGGACGGGTAGGGATATAGAAGAGGAACTCGTAGGGAGGGAGTAGGAGAAAGGGGTTTAAACCAGTTCGAACCGGCTAACGTATAACGATCACGTAAACCAAGTCAAGGGTATAAATCTAGTGTCATGTTTCAAGTGCATTCAGATATCAGTGCATCAGCTAGGTGGGGAATATCATATATGATTAAGTACTAGGTGTGTATGTGTGTGTGGTTAGTGATGTATTTTATACGCTAGGTGCGGAATATCATACATTAATAAGTACTTACGTACGTGGGTATATGTATGTGTGCGTGTGTGGTTTTGTGCCATTTTTTTTTAAATGTATTATAAATATTTTTATTTTTCCCTCCTTTTAATGTGTTTGAAATATTAAAACATAATTTCATCACTTGTCTATGACATTGTAGAAATATGGAGTTAAAAAAAAAATATTTTTTTAGTTCAACGTATTGTTTTGACGACTCAGTCTGGTTTACACATTGTACAACTTTAAATATATATACACTTACGAATAGCATGTCGGAAAATCATAAATAATAAATAATCAGGGTTAGAAAAGTAAATATTTTAATTAAAAATATTCAGTAACTTAATTAAATAATCTGTACCTGAGTCACAAAAAGTCAAATGATCCTCGACGGCATCTGATGAAAAGTTATTGGCAGATACAAGACGTCTGTCTGTACTAATTGAATTCTAGCTGCGAATATTGGAAAAGCGATCTGAATCTTAATTAGGGAGACACGCGGAATAGTATTGCATACAAAAACGTCGTTACTTAAGTAGCTTTACCAAGAGAAATAGGTAATGAAACGTTTTTGCAAACTTGACAAAATACTGTTTTAGTAAAGAAAATAGAAATACTTTCATTTAAATCTAACTGGACCATTATATCTTGCTTCAAAACATTTGCATTAGTAACATTATTAACAGCTATAGAAAAGTCTTACTTAAAGGCTAATAAAATAATCGAACAATAAACATAAAACTAACACCCCCCCCCACTCACCCCCCCAAAAAAAAAACGGATTAATTACTAAACCGATCAGCGTCTAAACAAAATACGCGCCAGTGAGTCCTTCACTGACTATACGCTCCATTGCTAATTTATTAAAAATAAAGCATTTGTATGCACTGTTTACTATAATATGTATTATATTAAAATATTTTTTCTTGTCATGAAAACTATAATGGTAATTAAAATATATATATATATATATATATATATTGATTGAATATCTTTATAGGTAGTTATTCTAATAAACTGGTGCTCAAAACTAGAATATATTTTTATTCCGATAAATAAAAAGAACAATAAAGTTTCAAGTGAATATCAAAATTAACATGTCGCCCAAACAACAACGAATATCATATTTTTAAAATAAAATCATTCGTACGACCTCTTTAAAATATAATTTATGGCTACCAACTGCTACGGATACTGTGTAACATTCAAATAAATTATTACAAACAAAAAATCACGTACAAATAAATACTCACGAATTATTGTTTGAGAACTGACATCAAAATGAAATTAGCATTCTCATTTCAACGCACAAACGGCTTTTATAAAACTATCAACACATGTGTTTACTTTTCCTTATCTTATAACCTTCGCCGGATAAATAATAGCTCATATCATATTACTATTAAAATAAACGTATCTCTTCTAATTTATATTCTTACCGAATTTTATAACCTCGACGATTACGCAGTTCCAAATGCACTACACATTGCACTTTACGCAAACAAGAGATTGTCAATAAATTTTAAAATTGGAACACAAATGTTTAACACACACTAACGTATTTTTATAATCAAATGTTTAGTGTTGTTTTAAATCAACAACTTTTTCTTTTATCAATTTACTATCAGTACGATATTTAGAGTTCCGGCAGCGCTAGAATCTCCTCTAACGACCATAATAAGCATTTTCTCAAAGATTAAACAAGTGGAGATTTACGGAAAATTTGCTGAACGAAATAAAGAGCGACCGCACCCAACGACGGTTCAGTCAGTACTGAAAAATGAAGCTGAACTGTGCTATCGTACAGCTTTCAGCAAATCTATAAGAGAAAGTACACAATACTGCCGTCCTTATCTAACCGCCCCTTTTCATCGGTTATCTTCTTCCCTTTGTTATCCTGGTCACTTACAAACCAAAAAACGTCTCACAAAAATATAAAATCACGCTCTCATTATGCGTGAAAAGAACTTTTTTTTTTAATTTAACGGATAGCGGTCTTTGCTTTTTGACACTAAATTTGGCGGGAAACGTCCTTTGAGTGAAATTATTTATGGCGCCGGTTGACAATTTGACAGATTAATTTAAAAATAAATGTGTTTTCCTGCAAGGCCAATATTGTAATCTGTGTTCATTTGAAATTATAACGCCCTTGTAATTTCTTACGTGCTTTGAAAGTAAAACGTTTTTTGATGAAGGTTTTTGATAGAACATATAAGTATCTTTAATATTATGGTGTGTATTTAAACATACTTTTGCAGCGTAGTTTTAAAGTATGGTTCTTGGTTGGGGAGACTGTCCACGAAGCACGTTCGTCTAAACGATATACAGCATGTATTAGATTATCAAAGCATCTTTCCTATCGATCGGTAAAGAGTTATTATAGTTGTCATTTTTATTTAGTGTCATAGGTGTCTCTGTTAGTCATTAAAGAAAAGAAAATTTACAATTATCTTTGTTCGTCTTTTTCACTCCAAAATCGAGTGACGAGAGTGATTGCGAAAAAAAAGGAAAAAAAATGTAGGTCAATCAATTGGGAGCGTCCAAAATGGTCGTGTAAGTACTTAAAGAGTCTTATATATATTTTTTCTATTTTAGATTTTAATAATACTTGTGTTTTCGAATTATGAACGATGTAATATGTCTTCAAATTCACTAGTTAAAAAGTCCGTTTAGGATGCCCGAGGTAAGTCTGTCATATGCCGAACATCCCTTAAAGCACAGATCGTAAAACCTTTGGTAGAATATCTGTATTTATATTTTTTTGTTCGATTTTTCCATGGGAATTAAAAAGTGATCGAAGTTTAAAAAATACTTTATATATGTTTGAAAAACTATCCTTTTTTGGGAATAAAATTTTGCAGTTCTTAACACTTTAAAATTTAGGTCATAGACCAATAAGACGGATTTGTTGATATTTTTTGTAACTAATGTAAATAATAATTTGAAATAATACAAAATAAAACAAATTAATTATATCAATATCGGCCGTTTTGACAACTTATTACGTCCTCGTAATACAATCATAATTTTCTGATAAACAGGTTACATCAAGTTACAAATATAGTAGCACATAAATCAATTCATTTTTTTTACTATTTCATCGTTTGCAGCGGACACACCAGGACGCTTACAAAACCAGATCAACGGACGCACCAGTGTGATCAAATATCTTTCACATCACATCGGACACGCCAGGATGCTTACAAAACCAGATCAACGGACACACCAGTTTGATCAAATATCTTTCACATCACATCGGACACGCCAGGACGCTTACAAAACCAGATCAACGGACACACCAGTTTGATCAAATATCTTTCACATCACATCGGACACGCCAGGATGCTTACAAAACCAGATCAACGGACACACCAGTTTGATCAAATATCTTTCACATCACATCGGACACGCCAGGACGCTTACAAAACCAGATCAACGGACACACCAGTTTGATCAAATATCTTTCACATCACATCGGACACGCCAGGATGCTTACAAAACCTGATCAACGGACACACCAGTTTGATCAAATATCTTTCACATCACATCGGACACACCAGGACGCTTACAAAACCAGATCAACGGACGCACCAGTTTGATCAAATATCTTTCACATCACATCGGACACTCCAGGACGCTTACAAAACCAGATCAACGGACGCACCAGTTTGATCAAATATCTTTCACATCACATCGGACACTCCAGGACGCTTACAAAACCAGATCAACGAACCCACCAGTTTAATCAAATATCTTTCACATCACATCGGACACACCAGGACGCTTACAAAACCAGATCAACGGACGCACCAGTTTGATCAAATATCTTTCACATCACATCGGACACACCAGGACGCTTACAAAACCAGATCAACGGACACACCAGTTTGATCAAATATCTTTCACATCACATCGGACACACCAGGACGCTTACAAAACCAGATCAACGGGCACACCAGTTTGATCTTACCTCCATGGGACACACCAGCATGGAGTACAACTCATGACTTTACTATAACCACGCCAACATGGTATTTTGATCTTTAATACATTTTTTTTACCATGCTACACCAACATGATACATAAAATAACTTACTGACCCTGACCCTGATCATATAACTCCCTTTTTTTTTATTACACTGTAAACACGCCCAACCTACGACTCCAGTATATTTCTTTTCCTCCATGCAATGGTTGCCTGGAAGAGATTGCTTTTTAGCGATAAGGCCGCCAAAATTGTACCATTTTTTTTTCTCACTGTTTTTTGTTTTATGTTTTTGTAATTTTATACTCAGGGTGTACAATAAAGAATATTTATTATTATTATTATTATTATTAAGACATACTAAGCATTTAAACTGATCAAATATACTATTGATTTTCATCTTTCATATAAAATAAATAAATGTGAAGGATCAAACATTTTTCTTTGAAACTCCAGACTGAATAGAACAGATAAAAAGAAAATAATCTTCATTACATTGACTAAACAGAACATTGAAGTTATTTTATTTTTTTATCGTTTTATATTGACTTTTTTTAATATGAAATTAACAGAAATAATACATTTCGTTTGTAAATAAACAATTAAATAAATTTATAAAATTTACAATATAAAATACTAATTAATGTGTGTGGATAAGTTCATGAAAAACTCAATTTTAACAGTGTGATGAAGAAATTTAAAAATGTATGCCTGAATTTTATTGAGAGCAGTACAGTATGAAAGTGATTTTGATATAATATTTTTACTTACATACTTGCCTGTTAATACTGCGCTGTTCTATATCTTGAACAATGTAAATTATAAATTGTGTGGTATCTTATTGTAATAGTGTTTAATTTAATATTGTCATATCAAAACATTAAATAAATGGAGGATTAAAACTTAGTTGTCAACCGTAGTCATAAACGTAGGCAGAAATAACAATTCTTATTCTTGGAAATACAAAATGGACCTAAGTGATCGAGATGCCACGTGTGCCCTGGAATATTTCCTTTTTCAATGGGATTTAAAAGCACCACTTTTCGTGGCTTTTAAAAGTGGTGGCTGCACTCCATCTTCCTCAGTATCAGTATATCTCGCAGACGGTCCATAACGGCTCGTGGCGCGTGATGTTACAGTGATCCCACTTCTGACTTGTAAATAATTATTTGTAATAATACACAGTAATTACTCTTCAGTGTTTATTGTCCGACATCTTGTAACAGAATAAAAACAGTTCAGCAATTACACTTATTTTATAACATTCAATATTACAATATTTAGGTGAGGGTAGTTTGTTATTACTAAATATCAATAAAATATCACAACTAACATACTAATGGCGCTAGAATAACATAATAAGAATTTACAATAATTAATAAAAGATTAAATATTATGTATCAAATATCTTATTCATCTAATTTTTAAAACATCATAATCATAAAATAACATTTACATATTTACATAACAGTATTGTTTAAATCGCCAAGATAATATTTTAAATTACTTGTAATTAGAATAATTCCGATAAAATGATTTTTTTATTGATTTCGTTCTATCAGTGGGCTTAGAAACCGATGGAGAAGGTACTATGATATAATTTATAGGGCATTCTGTTTGATTTTATTGCGAGACGGTGGCGCTCGTGATAAAATATTTTATTATCAATCTCCTTTTGATATTCGTGCTAGTCTGTCTGCGGAAATATACCAATGCCTGCTTTAGTCCCGAGTTCGATTTCCGGCAGCGACTTTTTCAAGTTAATATACGCTCTCTATTTAAATTATTTGATAATATATTTTTTATGTACTTAGTTTTTTTTTGAGAGTCATTATGTTTTATTTCAAAGTATGTTTTATAATTGAATAGCACTATTCAATAAAATATAAAGTCTCCATGATTTGATTATCGCCATCTTTAAACGATTAAATCTTTAAAATTGTTCGAGTGTCTTTCACTTATAATAAATAGATTTATAAATATTCTCTATAAGGGGTAGGTAATTGTACAATTTTTTACCATTCTGGAGTTAAAAGAAAAATCACTTTAAAAAAATCTAAGCAAGTAGCTGGTATATAAATGGAACTGGATAATAATCTGGAAATAAATCTATACCTACTTTTTAGTCCAAACTAATAAGTAGGTATCTAAGGAAAAAATATATTTGAATAAACTAAATATACCTAGTAAAAGTGGGTTTATAAACAATTAAAAAAAGAAATACTGCACAGTTAGAAAATTCGTTTATTTTCGAAAAAGGCTTAGTAGATGTCACCACCTTCCCTATTAGACATAAAATATTAAATATAATCGAGGCGGGTAGCGGAGCGGTAGCTCAATTGGCAGACTGACCGGAATGTTTCCCAAAAGTCCCTGGATCTAGTCAAGTATAAAACCGTTCCACTAACCACTAACCCAATGCCAAAACGGAGCCAAACTACGGAGTCTTGTAAAATAAAATTTGGAACATACTATTTTATTTAAGTTTATTAGAAGTTTTATTAAAAAACGGAAATTAGTGAAATTCAACACTTCAGGAAGTTAGTGGGAAATTAAATTGGTATGTACTAAGGTAAGCCTTCAATAAAAAAATAATACTTGTCTATTTCAGGATGTTAGTAAAATTCACTTAGATCGAAATTTAAGCAATTCTCTCCGAACCCATTTAGCGAGTATTTATATGAATCTCTGAATTCAAAGTTAATGAACTTATCGATTTAAAATTATCAAAGTAAATTCAACTTTTAAGTTATTGGAAATATAAATTGCAAAATATGTTAAAAATTCAATACACGTGCAGACAGACAGACGCGCGGTTTGCATATCAAAGTTATTGTGTTTTTTGTTTGTAGCCCGCAGTTGTGGTATCTGCTAGTGAAGTGGAATAAAGAATATCATATATAACTACTAATGTAACTTGACCCCTCGGTAAAAGGAGTTCAGGATGAATATATTATATAATGGAAAACAAACGATAAAAATCGAGACGCTTATAAAGTTCTCTATGTCCGTGTGTTTGTGACATCTTATCTCAAACCTCAAGTGTGTCGTGAAGTTTGTCAAATCAGACGGTAGTTGTTAGTAGATTTTATTTATTTATTTTTATTTTGGAAACAAACGGTATAATAACAGTAAATAAAGAAAATAAAATATACGAATAACACTTTACCATAAACAGTTCCCGATATTAATAAAAAACACAGAGTTGGGAAGGTGATGCGTACCATAAGAGAAAAAAAAAAGATAAACACTGACAAGTGACAACTGTAAATAGCAAATTAATCATTGACAAAAAACGGAAACTAGTAGCTTACAATTAAATTAATTAAAACATCATCAGATAATACAATAATGGTATAATATACATATAGATACATACATGAAATAAAAGTAATAATAATAATAAATTAATTAATCAAATCAATCAAATTATCAAATTAATTACTGTTCAGTTGAACAACATATTCTTGACATTTAATTTAAATTTATTCAGAGAGAGATCAAATATGTCAACATTTATAAACAATTTATTGCATTGGGCACAACTTTTATTAATAAATTCTATTGAATAATGATTACCAAAATTTGTTGTTCCTTTCAGTTTCGTTTTTTTTATCTTAATGCCGGAGGAAGAAAATATATACAATAAGCGTAGGTATACAAGGAGGTTTGTGCAGAGTCCTAAGTTCATTCGTCATATTTATTCATCATTCTCTAGTCAGTTTATAATATAAGTAAATTTAACAAACATATTGAAGAAGAAACTTATTGAAATTCAAATTTCATTTAATAAGATGAAGAACATGAAGTAAATCAAGAACCACTGATAAGTGTATCTTTGGTAATTAAATATATCAGATTCCATCTTTTAACCGACTACGTCCAAGCAAAGGAAGGGTAATGATTTTAAAACCCGATTTTAGTCTGTAGAGGAAGCCACGTACTCAAATCCCCTCTCTTCTCTCCGTCTAGCCTTGGCGCCTATATGGAAGTCTATTCCTCAAGGATGGGAACGCTTTTCAACTTTCCATATTTACAGAAGCCATGTGCGACGGCATCACTCACCATCTGGTGAAGAGACTGCTCGTGAGCCACACTACAATCATCTAGTTAATTTTTTATAGTTACTTTTTAAACCTTAACGTATATTTTAATATTTTTATCGTACTTTTTAATAGATTTAAAACTTAGAGACGGTTGTAAACATTCTAAGTAAAGAGTGATAAGGGCTCTTATAAATTCAATTGCTTTCATGATAAGAATCATCATTTGAACAGTGGTGCTTAGTAGAAGTATATCTCGACTAGAGAATATAGATTATATAATATTTTAATATAGTTATACAATTTAAACTGATAAGTATAAAAACAAAAAAGTATACAAAAATTTAAAATATGAAAGAAAAAAAAAGTGATACGAATAATATGAATACGATACGATACTGAGAGAATAAGAATTTATGAAACCGTCTCATGACGGTACCACGGCCAGCCTGGCTGGCTGACGTCACGCATATATGAAAGATAGTTTAGGTTAAAAACTGACAATATATTACAATAACTCGCGCTCTTTTTGATTCATTACAATATTTACTGGTATCGATGACAATATTTATACCGATTTAACGATTCTAAACAGTTACAACACTGTTTATATTAGATACTAATAAATACAAGCATACATCGACATAAGACATAAATTGAGAGAAAGAGACAGAGAGAGATAAAAAAGGAAGGTTGGATTATAAGTATATTTACGTTCAGAATCAGTTGAAAGCTAAACCATGTATAAAGTAAAATAACGAGGGTCGTAAACAATACTGGACGATTGTAGCCTTTTAGTACGAATGGTCAATATTTACCTTTAATTATTGAGCTATTTTAATAAACTCTCATATTTTATTCTTTATATTGTTAATATACTTAATTTGCAAGTACATTTTCTCTTCTGATTTTTTCACACCAGTAAGTGTAAATATTTTAATTCGCAGCCTCTGAGAAAACGTCCCTTCGCGTTACCAATTAAGCTACAATTTAGCTATTTAGTTATGACATCTTTTTCATGTTAATCTATACAAAAGTCGGAAACATGATTTTTTAAAGGAGTCTTACTGTCTATATGTTGAATATATGTTTCCACCGTTCCGATAAATACGATATAATTATATAAAAATTAAATTCATCGATGTGGGTAGAGACATCGTAACTCATTTGATAAAGCGACGGAAGTTACCCAGAGGTTGCAGCTTAAAATCTTATCGGTATCGATGAATTTTAGAATGTATATTTATTTTAGATTTCAAAAAGTCAACATAGGTAGGAAAGCATGTTTATAAACAATTTTAAGAACATTTAAAATTAAAAAAATAATAAAAATGATGACACAAATTGAGTTTTAGAATAGTAGTGTTATTTTAATAAAATATAATATGTTAATATCATATTTCTATTCCCTAACGTTCTCTTTATTTTTAAACAGTACATACTCCATTTGTCTAAACAGATCCAACTGGGTTAACAACTGACGTAAAGCAATTACTCTGCAATAAGTGTCGAGAGCTAACAGAATTCCAATTATACCTCGCTATAAATTAGTGATATTGTAAGCATATGACGCCAAACATGTTACATAGGAAAGGACAGTTCAAGAATTATCAATTATCCCCTTTAACAACAAAGGAATAATGATTTATGATTATAGAATTATTGCTTTTTAAAAATCGAGAGGGATAAAAAAGAATAGATCTGAAGCACAATACTTTTGTAATAAACAAATGTTTTCAATCATAAATTATGTTTTCAATCTGGGCGTACTTTCTGGCCGTCGTTTATGTTTGGTAAGCTCTTCCCGACCCACTGCGATTAATCACAGGTTTAAAATTATTATAATAAATACTTTATCTTGCTATAAGACATAATACATGGTATTTGGTATTTCAGTAGAGAGAGACCATTTATATATAAGCATGAAATATGGGCCGGTTGTTTGATTTCTGTTTTTTCTTTACAGTGACCAGTCTCAAAAATCTGATATAGATATAAAATGAAAAAGTATAATTATAATAATTGAATAGATAAAATTTATTTCTATGCCGTGGTGTATCAATTTACAAAACATAACGAAAACCATTTGTCAAGATAAGATGTATGACGAAGAATATATTAATAAAACAAAAAACACCCAATAAAATGAATTGTGTAATATAATGTGATACTTTGTTTATTAGTATTCGTTTTTGGTGACAGTTGTTTTTACAAAAATGTATACGGATGCAATTTCTACTATTTTTTTTCTATTCCGTGGTTAAAATAGACGCTTGATGATATGGATGTTACTATTTGAACTTATCGCCCCTAAAATATATATTACGAGGCAAATAATATGTGCTTACTGCGATAAGATAAATTTATAACTAGATTGTGACTGCTTTTAAAAAGTTTCTGGTTAAAGTCAGACCAGTCAAAGTAACAAGTGACAAGACGTTAGACGTGAGCCTGTAACCACAGAGCCTATAAACGTCAAAACTCGATGTTTATAATTTTGCAAGTTTTCACTTATAACTTATAACATTTTCATTGATGAATACTGAAAATTGTTTGTGAAACTTTTAAAAACATTTTCACGTCTTATATTTGAAAAATATTTATAATAAGGTGTCTCCTCTTTGCAGTAGACTATAATATAAAATCACAAGTATTATAACTACGATGCCTAAGGTTAAATTAAATTTAATAGCTGCTGCGTGTGAAAATATGGGAATTGGTGCAAACGGATCTCTACCATGGAAATTGAAGTATGTTTTTATTTTTAAAAGCTTTACAAGTAAATTTTGCATCGTATGGTTACTATTACACCCTAAAATGTTTGAAAAATGTTCGTAATGCTGCTACAGACAATACATGGACCTTAATTAAATTAAAATATATAAAATTATAACCATCAAATATCTTAATACATTTCCGTAATACATCTTATTTTAACACATAATAATTGCAGAAAAGAAATGGCATATTTTGCAACAATGACAACAAAAGTCCAAGATCCGACTAAAATGAATGCAGTGATCATGGGAAGGAAGACATGGGATTCTATACCAGAAAAATACAGACCTCTGGGTGAGAGACTGAATGTAGTGCTCACTCGTGAAGTAGATGCTGTTAAGAAAAAGGTTTGAAACCTTTAACTATTACAATCTGGAAATTAGTCACTAACAGCTTCTTCATATTCATATATTCATTATTCATACAAAAAAAATCCTAAACTAATAATGTTAAATGGTTCAACTAATAAAAGAGTAAAGTTTTTGTTACTATTGTTCAAAATATTTTCAAATATTAAAATTTCTCATTAAATACACTGATTTAGAATAGGTACCCTTTACTATATAATTGGTCTTTCCAGTACTATTTTGATCATGTTTAATTATTCACAGGTTCCAGAAGAGGTCGTAGTGGTGCCAGGTCTGGATGAAGCTATCAGCTATATTGAGAGCCGAGAGGATGTGGAATCAACTTGGGTTATTGGTGGCTCATCTGTTTACAAGGTAGATTAAAATATTGTAAAAGTAGCTGCAAGATTACTTGCATTTGCTTAATGGATATATACATTTCTATATAGGAAATACAAAAATTAAAAAAAGTCAGGAGACATTTAAATAATTATTATCTTTAGTAAATTTTTATTGTTTATAATAATCAAGTTGTCTATGGATTTGGTGTTGTTATATTAAAAAATAAAGTGTTCAGTGAGCCTACCATATGTCAGTTAAACATTTTGTAAAATGATAAAAATAATATGACTGCATAAAAAATTCCAGGCATCAATGGAGCATCCAAACTGTGGAAAAATCTACTTAACCGAGATACAGAAGTCATTTGACTGTGATACATTCTTTCCTAACATTGACAAACAACAGTTCCACCTTGTGGATGAAGAGGAGATCCCCGGAGACCGTCAGATGGAAGGGGATATTAGCTATTATTTTAGAGTTTATAAAAGATTGTAGATATGAAGGCCTAGTGAGTGAGGTTATAAGCCAAGAGGTTCTATTACTTTAATTAGTGGTTTAATTATAAGAAAAAACATTACATTTAAATAATAATTATAGACAATAATTATGTTACTTTTCCATGTGATTTAAATTAATATTGGCATCAAAGACCATTGTTGTCCGGTAATTGCTAACAATCTTAGGGCTGGAATATATTGATTTGTTCTAAACGGCTCCTTAGATAAGAGATATATGTCTGTGTTGCTAAGAAGAATAACCAAATTGTATATTTTTAAGATTCATTGTTATAAATGTACTGTACTGTTTGGTTTATGTCTCTAAATAATGATATTATTAATATACTGTATTACGCTAGTAGGTATAAGCTTTGATATTACTGTAAGAGCGCGTACTAGTTCATCAAATAGATCCTCAGATATGTTGCTTTTAAAATGTCCGTTTTGATTAGAATTTCGGTTGTGACATCATTTGGTTGGTGACGGAGTTCGTTTTAATAAAATCTAAACGATTTCTTTAACTAGCAAATGTAAAATTTACACATCTATCATGTCTAACGAGTTAACATTAGTTCAGTAAAGTTTGGAATTAGTTTTGTAAAATGTCACTTTCTAATAGTTGTTTCTGGCAATAGTTAAAATCTTCAGCTTATTATAAGTTCAAGCATGTTAGTTAAACTCTATTTGAGGGTAAAGATTTATTCCCGTGAAATTAGCACTTGTTTTTAAATATAATAAATGTTGATAAATTAAAAGTTTTATATTCATTTAGTATGGACGCGTTTACGAAACAGGTGGGTATTAAATCACAACTACATTGACAAAGATTGACTACGCACACATACACATGTATATTCGCGAAATATTGACTACATGAAACAATTTTGATAGTTTGAATTTATTGGTTTTTCAAATATTATACTTTTAATATATATATATTTTTTTATGTTAAATTTTGTTTTATATGATATTAGTATTGTTTGTGACCTGAAGGTCCAAACGTTGAAGGCTGCTACTACATGTCCTAGACGGAAAAGGTTAGATTTACCGAGTTTAGGCTTGTTTTGACAATTTCGATAAGATCTTTCCATCAGACTTAACGGAGTAACCTGAAGGTATACTGATGGATGGATGCTTTTGGATCTTCTAGACGGATTGGACTAGGTCAGCGCACCTAGTTTAGGTTTGTTTTGATACGATGGACGTCGGACTTGAGGGAGTGACCTGAGAATATTGATAAGAATACGGCCACCGCTGATATGTGATATATTTCTGTACAAAACGGAAACGTTTTTCGTTTATATTCTTGTAGAAAACATTAACGTTTTTCGTTTACGTATTTCTGTACAAAAGGGAAACTTTTTTGTTTACGTATTGAAACGGAAACGTTTTTCGTTTACGTACGTTCGTGCACCTAGTCGAATCCTAGGAGATCCAATAGCATTCATCCATCAGTATACCTCAAGGTCACTCAATCAAGTCCGACGGTAAGATCTTATCAGAACTAACAAGACAAGCCTAAGCTCGGAGCACCTACCTTTATTTATCTAAGAGATTCAGTAGCATCCATCCACCAGTAATATACTGGTGGATGGATTATGAAAAAAAAAATATATATATATACATACTATTATTTTTTTTATATATTTTGTAAAGTATAGATAATTTTGTTCTTCACAGGATTGTAGTTGAGTAAGTTTTCTTATCCAAGGTATTTTTTTATTCTGAAATATATGGCCATTAATACAAGAAAAATGTACCGAAATTACGCCTGATTTGATTTTATAGCAATATGTACCGAAAAGTTGAATTTTGGCAAAACTGTAAACGCGTCCTTAATATGTATATCAATTTAGGGATGTTTGAGTGTTTCTTACTTAGGAAGAATTGAAATGTAAGCTATACTAGTTGTTATGAGCGACTATACCTGCTCTTCAATCATCTCCTGTGATGTTTACAAATCCATACATTGACATTTTATTTTAATTATAACTCGCGAGGAATTGTTGTTTTCTCTTTCAAATTATATATTTTTTCTCAGTAAAAAGCATTGTATATACTCAGACAATGAGATAACACCACACAATATTTTTTCAAAATCCATTCAGCAGGTCGGTTGTATTTAAAATATAGCCAGAATCCGTTTTTTTCAATAAAAAAATATGTAACTGAACGTAAGGCCGCACTGCGGTTGCAACATTTTTCAAGAACCGTTTGTATTTACCGGCATTTGCGTTACGATTTCTTTTTCGCTGCGTATGAACGTAAGAGCTGCAGTTTACGGATGTTACGAACTAACCACCACGCCGCAGGCGAATAGCGCGAGGTCAACTAGCGCACTAATATCGCATTGTGTGGACTCTTAGTGAGCTTGTGATTCTTTCTGTTTCGGTGGAGACTTACTCGCCGATTTTTGAGATTCAAATAGTACGCCAAGATTAAATAATTAAATGTTTCCAATATTAGTATTACAGTTAGACCTAAAGTTATGACAGTTGAGAAATATTAAGTGTAAAATGGGAGGATAAATAAAAAAATATTTAGATTAATATTATTTATTCCTTCTCCATTACATTTAACTTAAAACTAAACAGTGTAACTCCAAAGTAATACTTAAAAAATCAAATACTGAACACGACACCCGGCTGATAACATCCCCCGTCGTATTGTGTGAACAATTTGGAGTACAACTGTTAAAATAAATGTTACTATAATAAACTATTTTCATATATTTTAAGTAAATATGGAAGTATAGAATAATCGAACTAAAAAGGTCTTTAAATGAAGTTTTTTACGAGTTTGTAGTTATAAGATGAAATATTTAAGCCCAAAACAAAGAATAAAAATAAAATAATTAGATATATTTAATGAAAGGAATATAATAAAAAAAACTTACACACTAAGTCACGTAAAGCCAGTCCTCACACGGCAGTGGTCGCCGGCTCGTGTGAACGTCAAAGTGAATTTAAAAAAATGTGTCAGAAATTATTAACTTGGCCGCTTCGATGCAGCGAAAGATTCGAAATTGCTATGTGTGGGAACTGGATATAATACAAACAAGTTTTTTTATATTTTTTTTATACATTTTTTATTTTTTTTTTGTTTTTTTAACGCTCTACCCCGGAGTGGGCGATACACGACGACATATAATAATAATAATAAAGAAAAAAATATTCTACCGTATCAGTTTTGAAACAAGCGAACCTCTTTCAAAGCTGACATTGTGGAATCACTACGTACTATACTTTCAACCTCTTCAATGGTTTTTAAAATACAATATCAAATTTACTGCAAAAAATGTGATTAAAAATTCGTCCAGATCTTTTTCAAGATATCTTGAAGTTAAAAAAGACACCATTAAAAAGGTCAAAAGGAGCTTTCCTATAATAATGAAATACCTAGACTTGTTGTTGCCATACAATTCAAGCTGAAGTGCATAAATACTGTAAAAATGACAGCTAAAATAATCTACATCTAAAAACAATTTCTAGAAGCTGTCAAATTTCTACCAAAACAAGAACCTACCAAACTACTAAGCTACTATAATGGTAGAAAATGGTAGGAATTATTGCATGTTATAATTTAGGAAAAGGTAGTCGGGGTGTTCTATTCCCGCCATGAGCGGAGAGTTGGGTGGCAGAATTTGGAATCCCATGAACATAAAAGTGCGAAGAAGAGTCGCTCGGTCTGAACGGGTCTTATGGACGCAGATGATGCAGCTGGAAAGAAAAATAAACATTTTAGCCGAAGATATGAATTGGTACATTAGATTAAAGAAGTGTATATTATGCATAAAAATAGTTTTTATACGTTGAAATACTGTACACAAATATATATATATATATATATATATTGAAAAAAAAACAACTATTCTAGTAAGCATCAAATGTTTTAGAGGTAGCGAGAGATAGACAGTCAACCTTGTACAAAAGATGTCGTCATTCATGGACACCTGAAGGAATGGGGAGGACATCAGGAGGAAGGCAGATTGTTCATCTGCCTTTTCCACTCACCATGTAAGACTGTCTGTACCATCTACTCCAGGGATGACCCATCGGAAAGTACCGCCTCACCCGAACCCACATATTGAAGCCGCGGTCGCCACGCCTCACTCATAAGGTACCGCGGAGTGTACTCACTTGGTAAGTCCCAGTCGCTCCTCGGCGTAGTCCAGCAACATGACGAAGCTGTCCTTGCTGCCGGCCGACAGCACGCTCGGGACGCGCAGGTACAGGGACTTGTCCTTCACCACCTGCGGCACAGGGGGGGGGGGGGGGAAATAATAAAGTCAGAAAAAGAGAGATTTTAGCAGCACGGATACAAATCCATAGTTTCTTGAAGAACTAGCAAGTAATTCTATGAATAGTTTTCTAAATCATTAGTTCATAGTACAATTTTATCGAGTATGTATATTTTACTCTACTTTATTTTAATGAATAATTGTATGTATGTAACTTTCTTTAATAGTTGTAAAGATTGAAGTATTATATTACTTACATAATTTTAAACAATTATTTCTACATTGTCATGAAACTATAACAACAATATTAAATAATCAATCTTACAGTCTCCCAGCGAGTGACGGTGTTCTCCGTCAGGTAGATCTTGATCTCAACCTTCACAGGCTTGCGGTCTTTCAGTTCCAGGATAGTTGCTGTCACCTGAAATTCAAAATGTTCTTAGTAAATTTACCTAAAAACCCTTTTTTACTGATGATTTTATAGTGCTATACAGGCTGTTTCATAATTTCATTTACTAACGACAATCTTTTCTTATTACTGGCACTCATAACATTCCTTGCACTACCACTGGCATTCATAATATAAATTTCACCACCACTGGCACTCATAACATTCCTTTCACTACCACTGGCACTCATAACATTTGTTTCACTACCACTGGCATTCATAATATAAATTTCACTACCACTGGCACTCATAACATTCCTTTCACTACCACTGGCATTCATAATATAAATTTCACTACCACTGGCACTCATAACATTCCTTTCACTACCACTGGCATTCATAATATAAATTTCACTACCACTGGCACTCATAACATTCCTTTCACTACCACTGGCATTCATAATATAAATTTCACTACCACTGGCACTCATAACATTCCTTTCACTACCACTGGCATTCATAATATAAATTTCACTACCACTGGCACTCATAACATTCCTTTCACTACCACTGGCATTCATAATATAAATTTCACTACCACTGGCACTCATAACATTCCTTTCACTACCACTGGCATTCATAATATAAATTTCACTACCACTGGCACTCATAACATTCCTTTCACTACCACTGGCATTCATAATATAAATTTCACTACCACTGGCATTCATAACATTCCTGGCAGTACTACCCACTTAAACACATGTGTAAGTACTATCTTTGGTACTGACCTCCTCTCGTCTCTGTACGAGCACGGCGGGATGGTCGATGGCGAGACTCTCCGCGCTGCCACTGAGGGAGCTCGCGCTTGACCATAGCAGGGCGCTCAACAAGTCATCTTGGAAACATAGGAGGTAAAAGTTTAATAAAACAATTTGTTATCTTGTTGTATTGTTGTAGTGTGTGTGACTCACGGTTGTCGTCGTGGGTGGGGGTGGCGGGGGCGGCGGGGCTCGCGGCCCCGCCGGTCACCCCTCCGGGCGGTGCCGAGCCGAGTACAGGGACATCAGGACCACCTGCGGCGAGGGACAAGGGTCACTACGATAACGTACATGGACGATTGCATAAATAAAAAAAATATTAATTTCGTTCCTCAGTTCTTTAATAAGATATATATATAACATGATGTGTTAGGATAAAGTAATATTGACATTACAGATTATTTTAGAATTATAGGTATCTTCTATTTATAATAATGTTTTAGAAACCGTACAGCACCGATTATAATTATAGGTTCTGCAACCAACTTTTATAATTTTAATGTTGCGTATATTATTTAAATTTAATAACAAAATCAGGAACATAATGAGATACTTAAAGCTAAAACCTGTTCAATGGGCACTTCCTTTAGTTTTCAAAGGCTCTGACCGATATTGACTTACCACAGAGGCCCGGCGCCCAGGCACAGCGAGAAACACTCGGCGTCGGAAGCCGACAAGGCCGACCGCTTGCTGCCGGCCGCGCTCAACGACGCGCCATCACCGCTGGGGGTTGGAAGCATTCGTACAGGATTTTGATAGAAATTGACAGTATATAGTATCAAATTATTTAAAAAAAATATCAGTAATAGGTAAAGTAATTTGACAAGTTTTTTTTTATGTGGTGTTTTGAAAATGTAAAGATATGCAAGAAAATATTCATAATTCGATGTATCTACCGCTGCACCTGCAACACCATCCAGGTGAAGAGCAGAAACAGGTCGAGTGTGTGTGCGTATGTTGTAAAACCATTATCTTATTAGATTATTATAAATACGGTACATATATTACCATAGACGCGGTCTTTATATTGTCTAGTAACAGACGGAATAAGTTATCGACACAAAAGTCCGAATTTAAATGCAACCTTACATTTCTTATTACAAACTCCATACACAGGTCGGCTATTTATTAATATTTTTAATCTGCTAGAACTAACGGACTATTTGCTCTGATAACATGAATTAAATCAAGATAGATTATAAATAATAACAAAAACAGGTATCACCTTTATTAATAATTATAAACTATAATACATGTAATTAAATATCTTCATTATTATTTACTTATTCTGAACTAAATAGATCACTATCTTGCGACGGCATTGTTTGCGAGGTCAAGGGGATGTCACCAAAACAAAAGGACGTACAGACAACATAAACAAACATTAACATATTATATGCTCACCTTATTATCTTGATAACCATTTTTCTTTAAAAACAAATATAAATAAATATCACAAAACTGTGGAATGTAAATTAACTGAAATTTTTTTAAAAAACTTTGAACCGTATCTTGGTAGGAATCTTCCTGAAAACTATTTCTATGCTGTATGCTAAATACAGCATAATATGTTATTGGATTTAAATAAATATAAAATAGATAAATTATACGTCCGATTTATAATGAATCCTGTGAGATACTGATATCGATGTGTGCCGCCTGCCAGAACTAAATATAGACCTGCGACGTAAAAGACAAAACAAACCGTATATATCAATAGAAAAAAACCGATCTTGAACCAAATAAACGGGCAGAGATACAACTGCCAAAATCTCACTTTCTAAATGAAAGCCAAATAGCATTTATATATAGAATAAAAAAATAACAATCCGGACTGGAACCTGCGACTGTTGACATTATTCCATGTCATAGAAAACACGGCTCCTATTATTTACAAAGAAACGATAAATAAATGTTTTATATTTTTACATTTAAAATTTCGTGAACCACGACTATTATATTTATATTAACCCGGCTGTATTCACGCAGAAATTAAATCGGAATGTGCCCGACTAGTTTCGAACCCATTCGGGGTTCTTACGAGCTCTAAGCGTGGCGGACTCGCGGCGCGAACAGTTCACGGCGCCGCCAAGACGTGAAATATAAATATAATTGTATATCCTTGGAATTACGTCTTTGGTTATGAAGAATAGAAGCCTAAGTAACCATCATCAGTACGAGATTGTAACCAGTCCAAGATGGCTTCCTATAAGCTCAATCCACAGCTAGTATTGGTGCTGATAACGCAATAAACTTACTATAATTTAATACCTTTAATAATATATTAACTCTTAAATATCGTCTGTCAGAGACACTTCTAGACGGAGTGGAGTGCAACGACCTGGGACTATATTTACAAGAAAATGCTTTTGGGTTTATATTTGTTTGTTATTTAAATACAAACAGAATTTACAAAACTATAACCTGGAATTGGTCTTACGTTAATGAATCAATGCAGGAATTAATAACGAACAGTCAGACGTCATATGTTCACAGAACGGTAGTTGTGAACATAGTTGTAATATTACAAAATAATCAAATTCCAAAACTGAGGGATTACTTTTAGATGCAACGGAAACAAAATTTACAAAAAGAACACTTAAAATATCTCACTTAATATATAAAATCAATTATGGCCAAAAAAAAAATGCGACAGCTTCGAACTTTATCACAAAACTGACGACAATCACTCACAAACAAAATATAAAATGAATTCGTAGTATTATTTTAGATATTATAATTAAATCCATCAAATGATATGTACTTTAAGATGCCAGATAATGTTCTGTTTACTTGATAACTGCCAAGAATTACACAGCGACTTGTCTTCGCTCGTACGATGTGTTTAAGTACTTTGTTTTAAAAATACGGTAGCCTGATATAAATACAACGGCCAATATAAGGTCTCAAATGAATGTCAGTTATATGTTATTGGAATGATCACACTTTTTAAAAATGTTTGTTGACTTGTTCTTTTTTTTTTTTTTAATATTCATACTTTCGTGAACCATTACTATTTTATATTTATTTTCCCGGCTGTATTCATTATTGTATCGGAATTTACCAGACTATTTATGTGACTTACCTACGTACTTTTTTCATTCCTCGTTTCTTTTTTACTTTTATTTTTCTCGATGCTCACACGTTTAAAAATACGCACGCTATAACGTTTTCTTTAGAAGTAAGGGTGACGTTAGTCGAATAGAAAGTTGTATGATTCGGTTAATTTATTGAATAACATTGTTACAAGACAAAACATTTCGATACCTTTGAAATATTTAGATATCAAAATACTGGTTACAGTTTAACAAACTATGGCAGAAGGTTCACATAAAAAGAGAAATAAAACAAATTCCTCGTACATTTCCAACCGTATCGTGTAACACTGGGTACGTCCACAGAATTCACTGCAATGCGGATGTTGAAAATTGTTCAAAATTAATATGACTTTTACATGTTGACTTTCTTATACCACTACAATTTCTGAAACATTTTATTAAAAATTCTACAAACAAGAGTCACGTTCTGAAAAATATAAATAGAATTTCAGGTGTTTGCTGCTATTTGTTCATAAATGTCAAATTGCCCGCCATTTTGACTCATCGCTTCAATATAAATGGTCCATTAAGTGGCATGCTATTACAATATCCGAGATGAATCTCATTACAATTAGCTATAAACTATTGACTCGCCACCAGTGCCCTCTATCAGATCTGCACAGAGGTTTTCATATTATATTTTAGTGTTCCATTTTGACTAATATAGTCGGGCCGTCTCAACAGCTAAGTTCTTTGTTGGTTTAAAAATGTTGAGACTCGATACTTTATAAAAAAAAAAAACAGTTTTTGCCTATCATAAATAATGCTACTTTCTATCAATGACATTTGTCTTTGTATCAGTTGGGTTATATAGATTATATCCACCAACAGACAAAGAAACATATTTTCACTCCTTATTATTAGACTATTTTGCTATAATAATAACAATTTTCTATGTTACTTTTTATTCACAATAAGAAAAAGCATTTGTTTTTTTTTTAATCAATAATAGAAAAAACAACGGTCTGTTCGAAAATCATTGTATAGACAATCATTATATAAAATATCATTGTATAGACCATTTTCGAAATACATCATATTTTGCCAAAATTTATCAATTCTAGAAGTTAATTATTATTTTTCCAAGTCTGGTTACACTTGGCTTTATAACATCCAACATACAAACAGACTATGATAATGATTCATTTTATTATGGAGACAAAATACATTTGTAACAAATGTATAACCACCAAATACACTATGTACTCAAAACAGTAAATATACAATTTTTCAGGTTATATCACTTTCATTTATATCTGCATTTTAAACAAATTAAAAAAAAAAACTTCAACTTCTATACAAAGGACTAAAGAGGACGCATTACAAAGTATATGTTTTGGGATTTCATCTCGTATTTATGATGAACATAACGAGGAATTTACCAAATAAATATTCAGTTCATTTTGATAACAAATAGGTCGGGTCGTTCTCATTCTTTCATAGCGGCTATTGACTTTTATTTATATAATTATATGTTAATTATTCAATCCATCTATTTATATTTGACACAACTCTTTGATTGTGATAGTTTGATATTACGCAACACCTAACAGATTCTTTGACGTCTATTCAGTTATTTAATGTAGGTAGTGGGCGGTCGTAGTGGATACATATTCTATATTGGATTTATTTCCAGCGAAAGTGGACACTCGGTCCCACCGAGAGATATTACAGACCTTTAGATATAACGTAATAATTTGATTATAAATTGTCTCTAACAAACTTCTGAACTACTTGACTGGTCCACGACGAAGGTCCCACTCACATGATGTACTGCTCATGAATGGATGGTCTGTGCTGGGATTCACAATTATATACTCACATCCGCAATACCTATGATAAATTAATCTAAAACCAAACAATGTTTACATAATTTAGACCTTTCAGCTTCAGCTTCGGAAAATATATATACGATATAATAATAACTACGTGCAAAATGGAGTCAGAATATAAATATAAATTTTACATGTATGTAATATAATGTAACACACAGAATATAGTGCAAAATAAGTACATCGTCAACAAAAGTGAAGAGCTTTCCGAATCACAGGTATTTATGGCCGCCATTTGCAATTTTAACAAATACCAAGATACAAACAAACAATGCTCACGTGCGCAGTTGGCGGGCAATCTGTTTACGTTTATTTTTAAATTAGTTACCGAGGTTAGATCTACTTATTATTAAAACCTTTTTGGATCATTAATTTCTTTTTATTAAACGAAGTTATCTAACAATAAAAAAAGATATGTGCAATGCTTTTTTTATTGTCACTATAAACAATACTCAAACTAAACAAATATAATTAACATTTCATATAAGCTTTGTTTGACACTATATCTTTTTATTGTATTTTCAGTTTTCAGTGTAAATATATGGCATGATTTTATTAGATTATTCCGGTTATTGTTAGTGATGGTTGTACACCCAAGGGCATTCAGATAAATATCATAAAGGAAACACTTCAAGCGCGCTTTGTTACAAGTGAAACCACTTTCCAATTTAGAAGCGGTAGCTTTGAAATAGATAACATATATTTATCTCTTTTACTCCTACAAACTTCTTTAAGAGTGACACAAGAGTTGTGTTGGCTACGATTTAATTTCAAAGATTAACTCCTTACGTGAATGACAGTCACAAACATCCTAATATAAGGGTCTTCCAATACTGAATACTTATAAATGGTAAAACTTTTTAAATATTGATGCATGATTTATTTAGGTACTTATAAGAATATTCTGTAGAAAAACTATCAAAACACAAGAACAACAGACAATATCCCTAAACATGTTATGACTTTAAAATCATATTTAGATACGGAAAATTATTATACTTCATTTATATTGTTCACATATTGTGTACATTTGTCAAAGATAAAGCTCAACATTACCGAATGCATTAAAAATATATTAGGGGCATGTCTAGCCATCATATGTAGTGGCGACAGTACAGAAGACAATTCCTACCTAATTACTGTAGTAAAAATATATAGATACGTATACGTAAAGTATAGAAATCACAAAGTAAATCCAAATCCAAAGCCAAAATGAAATTTTCTTTCAATGTTTCTGAACGAATGCTCCGACAGTGTAACGACCTTACCCAGTTTACACGTAAAGTCGCGCTCAATAGCTAGTTCATTAAATGAAGGGGTACCTATTAATAATATGATATCAGTAATTTAGGTTAACGTATAGTTTTCTGTGACGCCTTTAAGATAAATATGTAGAAATTTCTAGAAGGTTGTTCTAGATTATTCATTCCTACCTAACCTAACCTAATATTTTTAACAAAACCAACATTTTACCAAACATGTTGTGATATTCAAAATCGATTGTAATCGTCGACATAATTTGATAGATTTATTGATGACTTTAAATTTGTCTTATTTTATGAACAAAACTGTTAAAAGCGCTGAGGTCAGAAAAATTAAATATTTACAATTTTCTTTATAATGTAGAAACACATTATAAGATTGAAATTCTAACCCTAAGTTAGATAGTGTGTGAAAAATAGCATTTTATAATGGCTGTGGAGCAGTGACCCAAATCTAGTGGTGTTTACCATTCTAAGAAAATGGATTTCACAAGGATCTATCTAAGGATATAACAATTCCGAAATTAATAATTCTGCAATCCGGAATTGGAATCCTTCCTACAAAGTCTATGGACAGGTTAGCTTAGCCCTGATGACTCATAAAATGAATTAAGATTTCCTTAATAATATAACTTGTAAGGAATTATCATTATATAAATTTCTAAATGTTCTAACATAACTATGAAGAATTCTAACTAAAGACCTAAATATTAATGCATGCAAAATTACAACATTTAAGTCAATTACTAAAATATTAATTGTATCTCATCACAAAACTATCAACCTATAAATAAATATCAGATCTATTTATTATAAAGACATTGTATATCTTAGTAGTGTTCAATTAATGGAAAAACATTCTCGAATAGTTATTACAAGGTTGAATCATTTAAAAGTAAATGTGCACTCTATTAAGAGTCTTAGTGCACTAAATTAAAGTTCATATCACAAATTAAAGGTTTAAATATAATGATTTGATGGCATTTTCATCCCTACCGTATATACAATAAGAATCATACAATTTTATTTAGATGAACCCATTTAATAGAATGTAGTCAATGTTAAATTTGGCATTGACAAAAAATATGAACATAATACATAAATAATGCTAATCATTCAGAAAAATATTTTAAAATAGGTAATAATAATAATATTTTTTTAAATATTAATTAAGGTAAAGACATAACTATGTTTGTAACTCAAGTTAATACTCAATAACCTGTGCAGTGATGGTATAATACCAATAATCGTGTTTTTCTTGTTAATATGGTTTTGATGAAAAATTTAATAATTTGATTCAATACCAATTCTCGTGGGTGCTAGGGATACCTATTTTTTTATAATGAGTCTATTTATACAAGCATGAACCTGAAGCATCCATAGATTTGGCACCTCTGGGTGCTTCTGGTGCATCTGTAAGTGATTAGTTATCTACAGCTAGACAATAAACTAGCATACAATAATTAATTGAGATAAGAATCTTCAAACTTAATTAGTTATTTAAAATAAAATTTGACCCGGAAAAACTTGTAATTATTTTCAAAACCCAACTAGACAAGACAGACTGTTGGTCTTGATGTAAATAAATAGAAGATAAAATTAATTTTATCAACTTTAAATTGATTTTGACTGGATATAGATAAAATACAATTGATTTGTGTTTTTGTTTATTTTGCACTCTGTGAATGACAAAGAACAATTACTTTCTACTTTGTTGTAGATGAAAGATAAGAAATTATGTTAACCTACAATTTAATGTGTGATCTATATTTAGCATGTATTATATTATAACCTAGATTTCTTTTCTCTCTCTCTGCAAATTGTTGTGTTCGAAAGATTATGTACGGTGTAACGCAACAATATTTCAAGAGGCCTACTACAATGTCATATTACTTTTGGTAACGTCAAATATGCCAAATTGAAATAAAGACATAAATTATAAATTCTTTGTTACCCTTTTGTGGACTAATATTTATAAAATGACTCTTGGCGACTGACGAGTGATGACGTATGAATTATTGAGGACGGTAATACGATTATTTTTTGTAACATGTATTTATGTCTATCCAATATTTGAATACAAAAATATTAATTATACTCACTAGTAATGCTTGTTGGCTGGGGAGTCAGGTTCTACGACGAAGCCCGTCACGTCGTAGTAATTACTACTACTAAAATTTAATTGTTGTATCAACTTCGTCATCGTGGCAAATCGTATTTAAGCCTTTACAAAACTTTGAAATAAAAACACGGTAAGACCGTAAGAATTGCAGAGAAATTGCGCAGCAAACTAGCCTGTTTCACAATAGCAAAATGATTGCTCGAATCTGATTAGTCAATTCTTTCGCTGGAAATGTCAGTAAAAAGAAAGCTACTTATTGTAAATGTCAATTGTTTACATACAAAGTCCATGTGGTGGACCATCGTTTAGAATTATCCGCATTATATTTTTATGTAATGGCCACCGGAAACGTGACGTATACTTTGCGTTTCGTTCTAAGATGGAGGATTTAAAGAATCTTAAATTGTTGTAAATTTTAAATTTTACGTCTCTATCTTTATTTACATTTACAATTTAAGTTAATATGTATTTCATTTAGATGAGTAAAAGAATGTTACATTTATTATATTAACAATAAAGTCTATCGTGTTTTCGGGATGTTTTGAAATAGATACCAAAATATTACAGTGAAAGTAAAGTGAAAGTAAATGACTAGCTGTCATTTTATTGTCAAAACAAAACGCTCTGTTACGACACACTACGTCAAATTCAATCGATAGTGTTGCGTAGTTACCAACGCCGCACTTGATGTTATCGATCGATAAAGCCATTGTCGATAAAAATATATTTGTATTACTTACCGATTCCGAAATATTAAGGAAGGCATACTTGTTTTCGACTCAATGTGTTTAAATCTTTGTTCTTGTATCATATAACTGGTTGCCGGAGGGGCAGGTAACGTCATAACTTCACTTTAATATGCACTGCACTCAAACAAACACTGAATTATGGGTTTATTTTTGGTTTTGTCACTAAAACTAACATTAATTGTGTTTCCACTATGTTTGTTTCTTCTACGTTTAAATAGAATGAACAACGACATTCAGGCTTGGTTGTATATGCTCGACTAATACCGCAGTCGAACGTTATATACTAGATATAAATGTAACTAAACCTCACCCCTCTTCTGAGGGAGCGATCTGGATAGGGATCACACGGGGCGATTTTTGGTAGGGTAAAATTATTTTATACTAATGGTATATGGTTTGGATTCTAAAAACTATATATAAATTGTTAAACGACTGTATATAATTCTTAAAGCGAAATTGCTCTAGACATCTTAAAGAAATTTAACAGAGCTGTATGTGTGTGTTTGATAGAAAATATTAGTGCAGCAGTGCGTTCAAAGGAATGGATGGTAACAGTGACGATGCTGATTTTTTTGTTCACTTCTTGGCAGCCAATCGCAGGTCCGTGAAGTAAAAGCATCGCTTAAAAAACTATAACAGATATAAGTTTCTTAATGTAACTCATCCAACTTGTGTAATCCTAATTATTTGAGTTCGACTCAATGCGTCAATCCACGCTCTTCTATCATATATCATTTCAGTAGAGAGTTACTTCTTGGACAGATTATTAATCAGACATTTTCCCACTCTCTTTTTTCTCCGACCCTCTCTTTTCTTCCATATTCAAATTTAAAACTCTTCTCGTTACATAGTTAATTTCTTCCGCATGAAGTGATTCATGACTGGCTCGTATCTTTTCTATCAGCAGTATTATTTTTAAACAACCTCATACGCATTTCTTATTTTATCGTTTCTCGTCACACCAAACATCCATCTCAACATTAACATTTCAACAGCATGCACTCATGCACTCGCCTTTAATCTTTTTGTAGGGCAGTATTATAATACATACATGATATAACACAGCAAGTCGTACTATTGTCTTATAATTTAAGTCTAAGGAAAAACCGGTCTTACAAATCGTTTACGTGATCTGTCGTCATTTCATCCACGCTGCACCTTTGACAGTTTGGTCTTCATTGCGTCATCACCTTGCCGACGTCACCGAGGTACCGAGAGTCGGAGAAAACTGGCAGAGTAGTACTGTTAAGCACTTTTGGCTCAAAACTGAAGAGACTTACATCCATCCTCTTTGAAAATATTTTCTACTGGCTAATCATCTGAATATACTACTTCCTCATTTGGCATTCTTTGCACAGCTTTTCTCACTTCATCCATACGGTTTTTCCTCACCATCACTTTATTAAATTTTACATCTTCCACCAATTCATCAATTCCATTCACATTTTTCGATTAACAACCTTTTACACAATCCCTTTCGTGGTTCTCCAATTTGTTTATCCTTTGTCAAAATTCCATCGTGTAATCCACGTGTTTTAAACACGTTTTGGATTCAAATTTTCACCCCGTGTGTTCGTAATAAGCTCGAGCATGCGCACAGCACCCTGTGACGAGACGTTATGTTGACATCGGCCTCATTCCATTGTTTTGTTCAATAATAGCACAATGCTTTTATTTTCATCATATAAAAGTCAAAATAATGTTTACGTCTCTGTAAATGTGTTAATAAAATTTATCAAATGTACGGTAATAATATATTCGCAATATATACCTATATCTTTTAATTAAGTTCATTATACGTTTTTTAAATAAAATATCTGACTTAAAATATCTTGTTTCGAACTTAAATATATTTTTGGGTTAGTTCAAGACTTCAAATTGTTGCTGAAGTAAAAAGATTAACATATTTCATTTGTAAGTTCACGTTTCACTCATTTTTTTTTTGTTTTTTGCATAATTAAATATGCTCCTACCTATTTTATGACGCCATTTTAATCCACGAACGTGTAGCATACACTACTGTTTCTTTGCCATTCTGGATTATGATTATTAAAGAGAAGAAAAATCTGAGATTTATTCTCGGTCCTATTTTAAAACATAACTATGCATAGTATAACTACTTTTTATTTATCTCCAACATAAAAGTTGTCAAAAAAATATAAACCAAAAAGGTTTTCCCATATTAGATTACCATTTTTGTGCTTTGTTTGCGAGTAGGTACAATAATATATTTACATAATTCTATAGTCCCAGTAGTTGACTTTCATACGGGGATAATAGATGTAAATATTCAAGAAATACAACTCAGAATAAGCCTTGATATTAAAACTATTTAAAAATACAACTTTGAAAGTATGTTACCGTCTGACCATTCACCTTTGGCCTGCTGTATGAAATCAATACACAGAATAACAGTGTTCTGGCAGACTGTAAAATGAAGAGTATAAGTTATTTTTCTTCTTTTCATTAGTAAATATATATGTATTTGATTTATATTGTTATCTTTATTACATTCAAAATGTTTTTTTATTACAAAACTACCTTAAAGTAATTTAAGAATGAGTAATTACATTGTCTTCATTTCACATCACACAGGTCATAAATATGTCACAGAACTATGAAAAAATCACATCATACTGACTAAAAAAGTCTAATATGATAATCATTTGTTGATTTGATGTTACGTATAGTTTATGTAATTTTCACATCATTACAATAGTATAATGTACGTAATATAAACGTCATCATTTTCATATAACATTGACATAAGAAAGAAATTGGAAATCCGTAATCACGTTAGAGTATTTTTGCGATCCATTGATACACAGATAGATTTTACACAAAAATCTTTTGATTACGTGCCAGATAAGATAAGTATTGTCCGTCTCTACTTAGTGACTTGGTTTGAGATAATATTAATAACTTTGATAAATGGAATACTTAAAATTATATTTCTATTTTTATATTTAATTACACCCTTCTTACATAGAGACTACTTTGTTTTTAGAACTACCTTGTTGCCATTCAGTTTCCTTCCTCTCATAGTCACTGTTTTCGTCATCCTATCCTATAACAATCTTCACATACAACCAAGGATGGGCTCGATTGCTAGCATTTGCATTATTTCAAGATATTTCAGTAATATGTATATAGCTCAGTATATCTACCTATCACTATTTACACTAATGTTGCAACGCACTAACTACGATACTAGGTAGACTTACTAATGAAAGAGTTTTTTTTCCGCTTACATATCCATTTAAGTTCTATACAGTATTGATACTTATAGATGTTAACATTTTCAATAACACGATTCAGTATTATATTAACGTCTTATTATTTATTTATTTATTTTACTGATAATGATTCAAAGTGGAAAACCACTTTGAATAATTACCGGTGATCACTTGTGTACGTCAAATTGAAGTGTCAGGAGGGCCCATTTTGATACCATACTTATCGAAATAAGCCCTTCTGCAAGAACGCCTCTGAACTTAAAGTTAAAATTACGAGGGTTCCAAACGCGTCGTGGTCTGAGAAGAACCACACAACAAACTCAGCCAGGTGTTTCTTTATTGTGATCACTGTTTCACCGTTGATCACCGTTGTCAGCAACACGACCAGTCACCACAAGCGGCACCCGTTCACGAGCATAACGCAAGGGTCAGCCATCACCCCCTTCGCCATATTTGAGGGAGGGAGGGACGACCCGACCTCCAACGTTACCGCAAGTAATGACTTCTGAGGGAACGGTGTGATGCGGCCAGTTGATCAAACAAAAGTAACTAGCAACGTCAAACAAATTGCGCAGGTTACTAGTTTATCGCTAAAATACAATTTATTCCCAGACCATACCGTCGTTAACGTAATCCTTTACACTATAATAGGATTTTGTATCAAATTTCTTTTAATGTATAATTTAAATTTATTTAATGACTAATTTAAGGCTTCATTAGGGAGTTTCTTATAAAAATGTATTATGTCAGCCGTATATAAAAAATGTGACCTTGCAGATTAGATGACGTCGACAGAGCGACTGGGACCGGATGTCCCATGTTCGAACCTGCTCGAGTTGATGAATTCGTTTGTTTTAATATTTAATATTAAAAATAATTCTGCGTAACATGGCTAACATGTATACATAATTTCATATACTACGTTCATCACACATTTACGCGCACTAGTACCTACACCTTATCGAAAACTTACCTAAACGAAATAAGCGAGAGGTCTTCTGATAAAGACAAGAGACGAAGCTTCTTAGCATTCCATGAATTCACCGTGCCGGTAACAGCCCCTGGAACTTGCGACCCAAGTGTAGGTTTCAGGGGCCCGGCGGTTTACTTCAACTGGGGAAATCCGAACGAATGCAGTCCTTCCCCAAAAAAAAATAAAAGAGACCCATAAAGTATAAGGCGAAGGTAATCAGGTTCATTTATGTATTAAGAACTAACACATATTGAAATACGTTATTATCTAAATACACGAAGTCACATATTTTATAAATTCTGTTCTATTTCTAAATTTAGATAATGATTGTGACATATTTACTTATAAATAATGAATTATATGAATTGGCTGTAGTTATTTGAAGGTTCATGATGAAGACCATTCTCGTTGTACTTATCATCGGAGTTGCTGTCCTACAGGTATTTATTTTAATTTCTATTTCATTAGCATGTGATAAAGAGAAGGTATATAAGAAATTGCAGATGCGTTGACACCCATATGGAACAGGAACGGAAAAAGGAGATTTGGACACAAGAAGGGGAGAAGTTGGGCATCCCACTCTCTTTTCCTGTAAAAAACTGTTACAATGGCCACTTGGCGGTGATATTTTGTGAGACAATTCTACTATAATGCCCAAACCACCTTCATACCTTGAGGGTGGAAATGCATCTGCAATTTAAATTTTGCTGATATACGTGGGTGACTGCACCGACCAGTATTAGATGGGCTGTCTGTTCGTTTGCTTCCTAAACATATAGTTGCAGCCACTGGACTACAGCTGGAATCTGCCACGTCCTTCTATTTATATACGCTTTCTGACTGTCATCTCTGCCGGACTAAATTAAACTAATAGTATATTTATTTTTGTCTTTTCCAGAACGCAAACTCTCAATGCTTGCGTTCATCGTTGGTCGGTGCTCCAGCTATTTTGCCATCTCCTTTAGTAGAGTCCAATGGCGTTGCCGCGTCACTAGCTGACACCCTCTCACTCTTGACTGTTAGCAGTCTTCTTGCTGAGAAGCTGCCATTTGGTTATCCCTTAGCTGCACCCATCGCAAACATTGCACCCATCGCACCCATTGCACCCATAGCGACGGGATACGGTTGTGGTTGTGATTCAATTTACGGATACCCGTATAATACATATCAGATTTTATAATTTGAATCAATAATAAATTTGCAGCTTAATAATATTTTTCAGTTCAGGCAAAATTAAGAAAGACTTGAAGAAAAACAAATTTAGCTATTTAATGTTTTGGTACAATTATTTTATTACTTTGTCGTTGGCACAGATATATTGTCCTTATGCTATTATGTTATACAAAAACCACTTTTGGATGTTAAATTTTTTGAAATATTACATTTTATTAAATTCATCAATCTAATGCCTTTATTACATTCTATAAAAAAAAAACTACAAAACAAGTTGGACTAAAAAAATAGTCATATGAATGAACAACTAATTGCCATATTACAATAAATATAAATTATATATAATCAGCATATTTTTGCATTTATTTCATATTTTCCATTTTGTTTTGCTTATTTATCGTTATGTATACTCAATAAAAATATTATTTCAACACGAATTGTTTCATTAATTATTTTCAAATAATGTCACGTACCTACACACCGTGTGTGTCATCATTTTCGTAATATTATTGTAGATTATGAATTAGTGTTGCGCTGTGTTCCACCTCATACAGTCAGTATTATGTTTATTAACATTTGAATTTAGAACAAGTAGGACTCACTATTTTGTATTTATTTATTGTAATAATTCTATGAATGACATCCTTTTAATTTCCTTCGAATATCCAAGCAATGTAGCGTACCTAATTATTTATAAAATTATTTATTGCACAGTATATATAATAATGTAAAAAACGGCGGGCTTAATGCGACACACACATTCACACACACATTCTCTAACAGCCAACCTTAGGGTTCATGAGAGATCCTTGGTAGGTGTCAACAAAACAGTAAAGAAATAAAAGAATTACTCAGTTCTAAAATACAAATAAAAATACAAATATACTCATTTATAATAAAACATAAGGATAAATATTTAAGTTTTATAAAGATATAAAACAATATATACAATTTATAATAATATATATTTTACATAAACAAATAATGTACACATACATACTTCTCTATTAGAGATATTATTTATTAGCTGTCGTTTGAATGATTCACGAGATGGGGCTTTTCTAATACATTCAGGCAACTCTTTCCACAGTCTGACATCATTTACAGCAAATGAGTTGGACAAAAACCAGTGCGATGTAGAATTATATGGAGCAGTAAATTGCTTGAAGAACGAAGTTATCTGTCATGTACATCCGCTAAAAAGGAATAAGAATGAAATTAAAATAGAGTAAAGTAGGCACAAAATTCGTAGATCCATCCGCTTACGAACAGTCAACTATTTAAGTTGTCGACCCTTAAATGGTTGTCTATAGTTGAGATATTGTCAAACTCTGCCAAGAATGAAGCGGATACAGGTGTTAAGTAGACGATGTATTAATTTAGAAGTACTTCATTGTCGACATAACACACTTCAGTATATTCCAGTATAGGCAGCAGTAAAAAGTGAACCAATTGTAATTTAGCACGATAGGGAAGGAAGTTTTTTAATCTCAATAATGGATGTTATAAAATTTATGTCATACTTCTTTAACTTGGTGATGTCAACTGAGAGAGCTGTCTAAATAGATTTCATTTTTCTTAACTTTAAAAGCCAAGGGTATAATAATATTGTAAAAAATCACATTCTGTAAAGAATTTGAGTCAATAATGAAGGACAGCTGACGGTAACTACCGATAATAATGGCGTGATACTTGCGTGATTTTTGTATTATTTATTACAATTATATATTATTTATGTATATTTTTTTCCAAGGGCCTTAATTTTGTTTTAAACTTAAATGTTATCCATTAAAATTATTTAGTTACATAATAAGCAGTGCCATTGGGTGGCGCTGCTGATTTTAATTTAAAATTAGTCTTAAAAATTATATTAATATCTACATAGTGTGTAATAAACATTTAGAATATAGTCAAATACAGCATAGTTTTTTTTAATTTTGGTATAAGTAGTACAATTACAATTTACAGTCATTGCACAACCAAGAAGTTATCTAAGGACTGTAGGTCTAGGGAGTCCCTAAAGTCGACCACAAAATTTTCAAAGTCGCTATATGATGACATCGCAAACGGCCATAAAGACCTAAGGTCCAGACTGACACACCTAACATACGTTTCTCAGTAAAATGGTTGAAGCCAAAAATAGCTTGTAAAATGAAGAAAACAGGAGTCTTTTATAAGTTTTTTTATAACTAGTATAGTTGGTTTTTGGGACCCTAATTCATCTGGACCAAAGACACTCACTGATCGTTAGAAAACTTTGTGGTATTGAGAAATATTGATAAATTTTATTTGTGGCATAGTACTGCAAAGTTTGAAACATTGGTTAGGATGTCTGCTCCTACATCCTGGTAAAGACGATAACATATGGACCGCTAACTTCATCCAGCCGCTAGCAACAGCTCAGTTGACAGAGCGATGGGACGGTTTACTCGAGGTTACAATTTCGACCCTTGCCCGTGTGGAATAATTTTCATTTAAAATATTTTTTAAATCTATCTATCTATTTTCGTTGAAGGCACACAGATAAACAGACAAAATGTACACAAACAAAATTACGATATCTTGAACTTAAATTACGATATCTTGCTTAAAACTCCCTAGTAAATATCTTCAATATGAATACCATCCTTAAATTTATTTGGTTAGAACAAAAATAAGACAAAGAAATTACGACATAACCGCTATAAAAATAACATAAATTCTCCTTAGCCTTAGCGTTAGAAAAATGTATATAACAAAAATACGACCCGCCGTATTGTACGGTTTCCGAATGTTGGGCAAGTAGTATATTGTAGCTTGTGTGCTTTTGACTGGATAATGTAAGGAATATGTATGTTAGAGGTAGCACAGGTAATGTGGAGAGATGGAAATGATGTTAGGAGAAGAATGTGATGTGATTGTGGAAGATTATAAGAGACGAGGGTACTGCAGGACACCTGGATAAAGTGAGTGACGAATAATATGGCAAAGTAGCAATCTGCGTTTGATATAACGTAAGATATGAAAAGCGTGGAAAGAATTGTCATATTGTCACGAACCCAAATGATTTGGAAAAGGGCAGATCATGATGAGCTTGCGCAATTATGCTGTTCCACTTGATTCAAGATTGATTCTTGGGATTTTTACTAACTTATTTGAAGGCATTTTAAAATATTAAATATCAAATAAACAAATAAAATGTTTCTTCTGCTTTTTTTATAATATTTACTTGTTAAAAAACAATTGAAATGTGTTCAATCAAAATGAAGATGGTTTATCTTAGTATAAGCTGTTATTGACGTCTGAGACAGTAACAATGGCTATTTATTTATTACGCATCTATTTCTAAGAAAGTATGAGTTTTATCATAAAAACTAGAATGATTGATGTAACCGTTGATATAAAAATATAATTAATTAAAGTTTAATCATTACTTCTCATTTTTTTGTATCAAAATGTCCACTTTAAGCTTATTTTTAATTTTCATTGTATATATCCAGGTGAACAAATTGTCTTAATTAATGTTATTTTATTACTTCAAAATATTTAAACAGTATTTTTTCAGTTGATATCTGCTCAGTGCATAAGAAATGCATTCACCTCTGGAGTGTACAATGGTTATGGCAATATGGGTTATGGAAACGCCAACACCTTAGCATGTTATTTGCCCAATATGGCACAGGGGTCCTACATGTCATTTGGTTTAAAAGACGTTGATTACGGATCATATGGCCAAACATTGGCTAAAGGTGTTGGGTCTAATGGCGTATTTGTTACCAGTTCGTCTTCTATTCTCCCCACCGGGGTGTCAATTTATTCTGACAATTTGAGTCTGGATGGAAAATTGTCAGTGTATGGCCAATTGCCAGTGTTGGCCACAGTGGCGTTGGAAGGGTCCATGTACAGCGGTGGTCACGGCGCTGTGTCCTATGGTTGTGGTACCAACAAATTAGCTGGCGCAAACTATTTTTCTGGTTACAGTTCAGGTTTTACTCATCCCGTGGGATACAACGTGGGATACAATTTAGCACAAAATGCCTATAGCTATTAAATTGTTTTATGGTTTAATAGATATTTATTTTTTTATTGTTATTATAATTTATTGACGTACACATAATACATTATTGATAATAAAACTTTTTTTTTTAATAAACCCTTATAATTAATACCGTCATGACTTACTCCTGATATGACCTTTCGGACTCACCGTAACTTAAATTTATCCGGGTTGGGACAGTCAAAAAACTTTGTCAGTAAACCCAACCTGGGTGACGGTTCTTGAATATAGTAAGTCACACGTCTTTTCTGCGAGATTAGTACGATGCTTGTAGAATCAGCGCGACATGATGCAGTCAGGTGACGGCAATGTCGTTATACCGCATTTTGGACATATTCTTACCTTAAACGTGTTATTTACAACAGAATGCTATTAACTAAATATATATAAATAAATATTTAACTATACTATCTATTATCATCAACTTCGATATTTTACTAAACTCATTCGTGTCTAATCGGTTTTCTGAATCTTGAACCAATTACCAATAACATATTATTTAGTTGACGTTATTGTTCACTGTAGTTGCACTTTTATACAATATTATTTAAGTTTTCGCGCACACTATCCAGTTGTCACACTGATCTTACATCAATTTAATAATACTTTAACTAATACTCGTAGAATCAAGCTCAAACTCCTCCGACAAGTAACTCGTATTGGAAGATTCCTATATCGTGAGGTTTCAAGATCAACACAACTGAAGAAATGTATATTAAAAGCATAAGATACTTCAACGCATCCCCCTTGTCATTCTGTCTTTTAAACTATAACTTATAAATATGACCCACTGGTTTATAGTAAGTAAAAAAAAAAAGAATTTCACACTTTACAAAACCATAGAGAAATATTATACAGGTTTGGGAGTAACAACGTTCTTAGCACTGTTGAGTTATGGAATATAGTTAGCACGATACATAATAAAAATTATTCAAACTAATACAATAAATGAACACGTTATTTTAAGTTCAATTTTTATTAACTTACAGCGTCAGATAGTCAGTCTTTAAAGCCATGCATAAAAATGTGTATTTTTTGTATTTTAAACCGAAAAATGAAAGATTTTGAAGTGAAAAATAACGTATACATTGACCAGGGTAAAACCTATAAACACGCTAAATTTCATCAAAATTCATTCAGTAATTAGTTCTTTCCAATCACGACAACCTACAGGGTGTGGTATCTGGTTGACAAACCTTTCACCCTCGTCGACCAGTCTCTCGTCCGTAATACTTATCAGCGCCTCTTTCAAACTCTCCGCCAATAACGTCCTGTGAGTTTCCGGTATAAGAGATATGCAGAAGTCTGCTGCTGATGCTGATATTGTGATATTTTTTCTTTTAATGCCTGTTTAAAAAATCAAAATTTTAAAATATCTTTATTCAAGTAGGCATTTACATGCACTTTTGAATCGTTTTGAATAGTATGTCAGTATGTCAGTCCGTGAGTAAGCTACCACCAGCTCGGAATGTGGCTTTGCTGAGAAGAGAAGAGCTGGCTAGAAAGACAATATATAAAATAAATGTGGTCGATATTTTAGTTTTTTTAAGCCAACATCACTATGACATGACTATACATTGAGATTGCATTTCTTGTTTTTTTTTAATTCAATCAGCTATTTTATTTATACATCACTTATTTTTGTTATATTATTTACCTTAATGATATTGAGTACATCCTTGATATCCTCTTCCATTTTATTGTTCAGACTGTCAATGTCTAGATGGAATTTACATAATTGAAGTTTTGACAGTGAAAGAGTCACCATTTATTTATTTAGATCAGTTAGATTATACTATATAAAACATATATTTAGATTACTTAAAAGTAATAAAGAGCATTCGAAATTATTACTTCCAGAGATCCAATTTAACTAAAATGTATTACTGTACGAATGCTACCTACTGGCTTAGTAGTGTTTGGTAATAAAATTTCACTGTTTATACAAACATTTCTTAAAAACATTTCAATATTAAGAACAGTATTTCATGTGCGATGTAATATTTAACATGAAATATTGATTTCCTAATATATATGATTAAAATAATATTACGTAATACTTATATATTTCTCTAATAATTATGAAATTTAAATGTATATAAGGTATGGTCGGTGAAAACTTTAAATAATATAGTTATTTAATATATAAAAATAAGACAGGAATACTTAAATATGATTTCCAAAATAATAATCCTTATAGTTTCAACAATTATAATACAGGTATGTGTAATTTTTATATACTTATTTTAAGTTATTTTTAATATATAAATAACATAAATATATTTTTACAGACTATCGGAGGTCAATACGTTAGGAGTGGCTACAACCCTGGTTATGGAAACGAATTACCTGCCAAAATAGCCGTTGATAACTTGGCTTACTCTCAGGCATATGGGCCAGCAATTGCCAATGCCTTGTACAACGCACCCGCTGCTGAGTTGGCATATGAATCTGCATTCACTGCTGCTAGAACTGGCTTAAACTATGGTTTATCATTGGCTGAATTAGGAGCTTCTCATGGCGGTGGATTGCGTGTACAAAGTTCGTCATCCATCCCGCCCAGTGGTGTAACGGTTGAATCTGATAATATGCTCATAGAAGGTCCATTGACTGTTAGTGGACAATTACCATTCTTAGGAGTCGTGGCTTTGGAAGGACCTCTGTCAGTTGTTGGAGCGGGTTCAGTTGCGTTTGGCTGCGGTAATGGGAATGTTGGTATTGTCAGCGAAGGCGTAGAGCCACTTGCTCCAGTTTATCCCAATACACTTACTTCAGGATACCCTAATGCCATAGCTCCGGGATACCCTAATGCCATGGCTCCAGGATACCCTAATGCTATGGCTCCAGGATACCCTAATGCCATGGCTCCAGGATACCCTAATGCCATGGCTCCAGGATACCCTAATACCATGGCTCCAGGATACCCTAATGCTATATCTGCTTTTGGAATTGGTCCTTTTTAAGTTTGTAATTGTTAAATAAATTATTGTAATATTATTATTCAATGTTTCTTTTTGTTATTACTATGTTCATATAAAACCTTTTAAATATAAGAAAAAACATAATTTTATAATATTAAAATAACATACCAAGAAAATCTAAATGTCGAGCGTGGCAATTTATAACGTTTAGTGTAAGGAAAATGTTCATGAACACGGAAAATTATAATTATGATACCGCTTACAATGTTTCTTATAAAATATAAATATAATTATAAAGTTATAACCTACTAATAAACATCAAATATAGCTAACATAGTACCGTTTATGTGGGGTCAAATACTTACCGTAAATATGTTTACTTGTTTAAAATGACTCGCTGAACTGACTCTACATCATCTACACCCCGTCTTCCCGTGATCATTATTAATGTACAGCATTCGAAACTCATGTCAAATTTAAAATTATACATTTTGAAAATCTAATTTCTGTGTCTGTGTGTGTATGTGCGTAAATAAAATTAGTCGTATTTTGAAAACTATATTTTTTAATTATTGTATTTGTATAATTGAGGAGGTCCTACTTTCACCATGGCTTCTTGCTATACCAGAGGTATTAGAAAAGCGTTGATTTTAAAATTGTTTTTTTTTCATGGCATTCCAATATTGTTAGGCATCGATGGGCGATTAGGCGGTTTATAATATATTTTAATAGTTTGGGTAAACTAAAAAAAAAATCAGTTAAGCTCTAAAATATATGCATGAAATGTATATGAAATAAATGTATATGAAATTATTCAGCAACAGGTTGCTTAATTGTATAGCGCTGGAAATAGCGTCGTAAAAACAAAATGTACGTATAATATCATTCAGATTCTAAACTCTTTAATACTATAGTTTTTTAGAGTCGTTATATTTATTTTCATCTTGGGGCGAGGAATAACATTTATTTTTACCTTTTTAGAACTTTTTCTAACACTAATATAATAATAATGATAAACAATATTGGGTTAAAAAAACATTTTATTAAAGAAATACATAACCATTATATACTACAAACAAAAATAATTTAGAAAATACCATGACTAAAGCCATTATAGTTGTACGGACCTACTCCTTGTCCATATCCGGGAGCTCCCATGTACCCCATAGGAAAAGACGTAGGCTGTTCCTCATTAGTTATGGCCACGTTTCCATTGCCACAACCATACGCGACTGCGCCATTGCCAGCCGCTGGCAACGCCCCCTCTAAGGCAATGGTGCCCAAGAAAGGCAGTTGTCCGTTTACAGCCAACGGACCCTCAATCACAAGGTTTTCTGATTGTAGTGACACCCCACTAGGAGCGATGAGAGAAGAACTTTTCACTGCAAAGTTTCCGCAGTTGGATGCGGCCAAAGAAGCCAAATTTAATCCACGATTGAAAGCGTCAAATGCCAGAGGATTGGCGGGCGCGTATATATTATCATATGCTAGCGGCTTGGCGGGCGCGTATATGCCATCGTATGCGAGAGGACTGACTGGTCCGTAAATGTTACTGGCTTGATATGGCATTGGCGCAAAATTCATAGCCTTATTATCAATATTGACAGCTCGATTATTTGCCATTATGCCAGGGCCGAAAATATTGCTGATGTATTGTGCAGAAATTGTCTGTAAATAAGCATTTTAACTTTTAAATAGTTTTGAAACAAAACACTGTACAGAAATATTTTATAAATATTAAATATTACTAGATAAATGTAATAGTTTTTACCTGAACAAAGATAGCAGAAAGAAAGAAGACGGCCAAAAAAGTCATGTTGTTTTTTATAGATGTATTTATTATAAAAAACACAAACTTGTATAATAATATACGACGAGATCCGTTGTTATATATTTAAATAACAACCATTATTTCATAACTAGTGTGTAAACATTATCTTCATAAATAACGATACGTGACTATTGAGATTATTGAAATTATATAATTGGTTGTTGCTTCATCCTGTTATATAATTGTTTTAAAATGTTTCGTTGGTAATTCATTATAGTTCGTATTAAAAGCTTACGTCAATCTTTCCTGGGCTTAATGTGATTGGCAAATTTGTGCTGGAGTTTCAATAAGCTTGCTGATGCCATCTACATATATGCGGTGTTATCTTACGGAGTCGGAATTTTATCGATAGTTTTTTGCAACTGCGAAAACTACTGACTCCAATTTTATTTGATGGTTACTCCTCTTCTCTAGCTTTACAGTTCTATATTTTTGAAACAGAAAACAGATCGAAACCTGGACATCACTAAACACAATTAATAACAAAATCGTTGACTGGTTGCTTTATTTTTTTATATTATAATTTATATTTAGTTTATTGTGTACATTAAAGAGTCTTACAACACGTTTTGAACAACAGTTGAAATTTAACCTTAACTGTTGGTAATAAAATTTAACAATCACTAGAATTTTTGCGGTACTTTCCAAAGAAAGTAAAGTTAAAGACAATATTAAAAAGACAATAATAATACATATGACTGTTTGATTACCGGTTGATATTAATAAGATACATTATTTTAAATAATAAAACAGTAGTAAATTCATGTAAAAAAATAGTAAGTTCAGTAATAGACTAATATACAGGTAAACGATTTTATATTGCAAATCTGTATAATATTAAATGGACGACGACGACGCCGACATTTAATGTAAGCGTGTAATATAAGATATATATTCTGAGAATTTCTTATCGATCGGACATTGAGAAAATGTTGTAGTTAATTGTGTAACAGTGCGATAAAAATGATAATTCACCTGAAGTTACTTCATTAAAACTATAGAATATATAAAATGAATTAATTTGATAATTAAATAGTCATTACGAACATCGAACTTGGCAAAAATGAAGCTATTCACAGCCATCTGTTTCCAGGCTGTCTTATTTTATGTGAGTTTTTTTCACTAAAATATGTTTCCAAATCACCGCAGTGTTCTTCGTTTCTGTACTGTTCTTGTGACAATGGAACGACACATTTATTCGAATTTCATTATACTTTATTTCAGAAAGCCTGGGGATTAGCGTTGCCATTTAATCAAAATAATATTAATCCATACAGGACAAATAATTTTGGTTATAATAATATGGCCACATTATCAGAAGTTGGCGCCGTAAATCCATTATTTACGAGCATGCCAAGCAGTTTCGCTAACTTTATACCAAATAACTATGCCAGTGCAAATAGTATTGGAAGTAATGAGGCACTGTACAATGCTAACTTCGTTCAAACTCATTACGCGCCTAGAAATAGCATTTTGGCAAATGAAAATAGAATTACCAATGCCAACGCAATGCTTGCAAACGAAGCGTTAGTTGGCAGTGCTGTTTTACAGAATTCAAATTTAAATTTTGTGCCAAACAACGTAATGATGTCAGGAACACCACAACAGACAAATCTTCAAAACGGATTAATTAGTAACATGCAATTTACACCTGTTATATCGGAGGTTGTCCCCTCGCTGCAGTACGGTGATATATCCATGACAGGTGACTTGCCAATCGGTGGCATGATCAAAGTTTGTGGCTGTTTCCCTGTATACGGTATGGTAAACGTTGACGGCGCCGTTCCGTCCGCTGGCACGGCCATAGTGGCGGAGTCATTTGGCAATCAAGTGATAGACATTGTTAATAATTGTGCTCACCAAGTAATTAGTTGATGTTGAATTTATTGTTTATGTACATAATTAATTGTTAAAGTTTCATAATAAAGATAAAAAAATTAAAGATATTTGTTTTGAGGTGCTTTATTGAGATATAAAATGAATTTAACTGTATATTAACAATTATTTGTAGAAAGTTTAATCATGAAAAATGTTTAAGCCTGGTGTGCTAAGTTTTATTTATTACAATTACAAAATTAGACGAAGAGATAACTAAACTAATTTTCAAATGTATATTATGATAGATGATTTGACAGCACTATCAAGACTTGTAATTGGCTGTAAATTACGCCAACGGCCAATCAGAAACAAGAGATTTGAAAAGAGAACGTGGTGATATTTGATTAAATAATAATATATATTTTTAATCATCTTTCGACAAATCATGTCTTAATATATGCTACTAATAAAAATAAAAATGGAACTTGTATAAAATCTCATTTTTTTTTATATAAATCTACAATGCAAAAATCATCCACCCGCTCTCTACCTAATGAGCTATTGTGTCTTTTCCCATGTCATTCTATAAACATGTAGCATTCTATAAACTATACTATTTTACAGGGACGGAGGTGACTTTTAGAATATCTTTCATCGCATATCTATACTAATATATAAAGCAGAAGAGTTTGTTTGTTTGTTTGTTTGAACGCGCTTATCTCAGGAACTACTGGACTGATTTGAAAAATTCTTTCAGTATAAGATAGAAAGTTTATCGAGGAAGTTTACCATTTGGTAAAAAAATACAATAAACATCTGCCTCGGTTTCTAATTGGAAAACTTAATATTATAATTTTTAGCTTAGTATTTCATAACAATCTTCGACCCCAATTTAAATCCTTTAAAATTTATGGGTTGAAGTTCAACATACGTTAACTTCTACCTTGAGTAACTTTTTTTATGTCTTTCTTAATATAAAATACTGTTTGCTTTATTTGGGCATATTTAGGTTTATATTTTTTATAACTTACAGGCTTTGTATGTAAAAGCCTTATTACTGTCAACTTATGCATTTATCTGTTTCACGGTGTGAAAGACTAACTTTAGGGTATAGAATGGATATCATAAAAACCTAACAAACTGTCGCGTTTATTAGAGTAATAATATAAACAAACATTACAGATAATAACTGCTGGTACAGCTGGTACTGCTGGTACTACTGTGACGATAAGAATGTAGAAATAACTTTTAACCTAATGTCTGATAACTTTCGATTCCTAATAATTACATTTAATTATAGTTCACTAAAAGGACTTCTGCAAAGCTGTAGCTTTGATACTCATATATATTCTTCTTTCATGAGCAGTCAATCGTTGGAGTAAAATTTGATCTCGTGTAAAGTATTTGTCTATCAACCAAATTGATGTCTCGAGTGCAAATAAAATATATATTGAAGAAATAAAATATTAAAAGAAATGGTTGAATATGATGTATATTTGTTTCTTGATCTCAGTACATCCCTATAAATCACATATATATTCCGTATGGAGCTCTGTAGCCCAAGGGTGCAGCTTCCTCAACAAGCATGGCGACTTCACCGTTACCGCATCCATATGCAATATCTCCAGCTCCAGCTGTTGGCAGAGCACCTTCCAGAGCCACGGATCCAAGGAATGGTAATTCACCAGCTACAGATAGAATGCCTTTAATCGCATTGTTGGATACAACGGAAACACCGACAGGGGCGAAAGGAGAAGCACTGCGAACGACAAGACCGTCGCAATTGGATGCGGACAGTGCTGCTGGATTGTTAGCAGCTCTCCAGGGAGCAGCAGCATAGCGGAGAGCAGCGTAGGGAGCGGCGGTGTAGGGGGAGAAGGCGTTCCAAGGTGCAGCTAATCTGTTGTAAGCTCCATTATAATAGGCACTGGAGATACTCTGTAAAATATTGTTTAATTATGATACGTTGAAAGAATTTGAAAATTAATAAATATTCTACAGAAGAAATATAAATATAGTTTAACAACAATACAACATTACAATGAACATTTTCCAGTATTTACCACCACGAATATGCTGCTATTATTGTAGACCTAAATAATTAAGTAAAGCCTTTTACTTAAGGCAAGGCCTAAAATTACAATTAGAAAAGTAAAATACCTGAATCAAAAGTGCTTGAACGCAGAAAATAAGTACTTTAAATTCCATCTTCTTTCTTGTTCACTTACAAACTTAAGAATGTTCTAAAGTACGTCTCATTTATATTTATATATTTTAATTATTTTCTTATCAATATGAACAGATATTATTATTTGATAGCCTGAACTTGTTTTTTTGTTATAAGCCTATTATTGTTATAATTTCGTATAGCTTTAGACGATAAGCACGTACTCACTGTTACGAAATGTCAAATATCAATCCAAAATGTACTTTGGAACAGTATATTAAGAGGTAACAGCATTTCAGCTCACTAATGTGTCACTGTTAGTATTGTCTACCGACTCCATTACATCCAAACAAACATGGCCACCTTCGCGTTCCTCGTACTCTGCGTTCAAGCTTGTTTGTTTCAGGTATTTACTATGATATTCGATTTTTAATGTTTCACAAAACGTTTTTAGATAATTTATATTTTTTAGGTATTAATAACAATCTTCTATTTTTTAGCATGTCTACAGCCAATGCATCGGTCGTGCAATTCAGCCCGCAGTGGCACCAGTCTTCAATATACCCAGTTGTGCATCAGCCTTGATCCCAGCGTATGCTCCAGCTTGCTCCCCGGGATATGCTTCCTCAGCTGTTTTCGCGCCGGCTGCATACGCTGTTACCGTCCCTGGTAACTGTGGGTGCAGAAGTCCTTACTACTAAGGGTGGTTCAATTATTGTAATAAAACAATTATACTACCTGATATATTGAATAGAAATCTGAAAACAAATAATGTATTTATTTTATTTGTCATTACTAGCTATTAACTCTCCCGTGATGAATGAATCATTTGACTTATTAAGATTGTATATTTTCTATTTTTATAAAATAACTTATCTACATGAGTCACTTTAGTTCATAAAAATCGTCGCTATTCCTAAAATTAAACATTTTATATTCCTGAGAGACCACTGCTATTGTACACGTCAGTCATTATTTCAGAAAATGGTCTTTATATCAATTTTCATTCAGAAATTATATCGGAAATTATAGGCTTTTCATACAAACCTTAAACATTTCATCCCCCATTTCAAGCCCTTGAGTTATAGCTTGGTAATGGCCAAAGGAAAGACTTTTGAACAATCCAGTTTCTTAAAAGTAGTTTATTCAGAACTTTTTATAATTGTTATTATTTCATTTTTTAATAATCAGAACTAATTTGAGTTTAATCTTCCGCCGAATAGGATTGTCAGAATGTTTAATGAATTGTATTTCCAGAAACTCGCATTCTTAAATATTTAGATACTTCTTAATGACCTTTAAGATCAATATCATATATATTTTAGATATCAATAGAAATAAAGACAGATAGTTCCTAAGTACATGTATATTGGAATTAAAATGATACCTGTTACAATTGATTTGCTTTCATTTCCTTTACTTATAATTTTTATTTTGATACATATAGTTTCTTCTGGTTCTGTTTTTTATATATTGTTTTTTACTGTGGTAGCATACGTTTTTATTGTTTCTGTTACATAAAATGCTAACTGGACTTTTAACATACACAAATTTACTGATTTTATTTTATGATCTAACCAGAAAATATTCTACAATTGGATGCTAAGATAGCCTTTAGTTCAATAAGTGAAGGCTTTCCATGGTAGTGTGTATCACATCACACAAATGTCTATAACTCGAGAATAAAAGAAAATATATTTAGCTGCAACCCGTCATTTATTTATTATTTTAATAAAAAAAACCTCATTTAGTAACCACAACCACAGTTATTATTGCGGTTATAATTGTAACCACCAATGTGACCACATACATTTGGTACAGATTGTACACAGCTGTTCAATCCATTGATACCAGGTGCAGCTAAACCCCAACCAGCACCAACAGAATTATAACCTTGACCAACACTTCCTGGAGCAAAGCTACCATAACCAGATGCGAGTATATTTTCTTCCAAGATGGCGACACTTCCATCACCACATTGATATGTTACTGCTCCTGATCCCTGAGTTGGCAGGGCACCTTCAAAAGCCACAGCGCTGAGGAACGGCAATGATCCGTAAACCGATACTGGTCCCTGAATTTGGTTCTCAGACTGCACTGTGATGCCGCCAGGAGCGATGGGAGATGAAGCTTGAACATTGAGGCTGCCACCGTAAGATGTCGCAGCTGCGATGCCACAGTCAGGAATAGTCAGTTGAGGTCCAGGCAACTGGGCGTTTGCGCACCCAGATGGGATCAATGGTCCGTAGCTATTTCCCACAAAGCCATCGCAGTTTCCAATACCATAAGAGTAGCCAATGTTACCAATACATTGCCCAAGTACAGTCTGAAATAGTTCACATATATAATAAAATAATTAATGCTGAAAGGTATGTGTAAAAGAATTTAAATATTACTTCTCAATTACTAATAATCTAAGAGACAGACTTGTAAACAGATTTTGATTTCAGTTATTTATCGATCTAAGAACATAAGATAATTTACCTTTATCAGGAAAACTTGAGCGCAGAATACGACGACTTTCAGAGACATATTGGTTGTTTATATGTAGCCAAGTAATGTATACATTTAAATGAACTATTGAAACTTTATATACTCTAACTATACCTTGTATTTTTTTTATCAGCAACGGTTTTGAAACTAAGCACGTGTGATTTTGCAAAAAAGAATCACAATTTTGATTGCATTTTAGTTCAACCTTATAACATGTTTTAATTATTTAAATTATGAACATTGCAGAATAATAGGTACGTAATTGATAAAAAAATACTATAAAACCTATGCAAATTTTAGGTACTTCAATAGTACACTAACAAACATACAATTATAACTATGTTTTGCTTTGTCTTACTTACACTTTGTATCCAAGCATGCTTGGTTCAGGTAAGGTTGAAATAATATATTAAATATTTTTTAAAATATTAACATCAGATAAATATTCGTTTAATATGTCGATAAATATAATTATATTGTTTTTTCAGAATGTGTACAGCCAATGCGGAATAAATACAGGGGCTTTTGGACACGGACCAACACGGACCGACACAATCATTAGACAAGGAATAGGGTGCGGTTCAAGAGTTCCTCAGATATATGAACCTATTGGATTAAACTCTCAAGCTGAGAATATTTTACAAAAATCTGAAGGTTATGGAGGAACCGGCGTTGGTGAAGTGTTCGCGAACGGAATGTTACCAGTAGAAGGATATACATCGATCGCCGGCCAAGTTCCGACCATTGGTGTCGTGAGATTTGATGGACCGGTGCAAGCTAAGGGCAGTGTATCCATATCTGGCAGCTGTGGTTGTGGATGCCAATATTAATATTGATTGTCAAATCATTTTTCACTTTTGATTTCCATATTCTGTTACAGCGTTTTAATAATGTTATACAAGATAATGTTATATCGTTAATAAACTGACTGATTGTGTTAGGGATTGAAAATAAACCGAGCTATCAATTTATTTTTTATTTTTTAAACTCGTCCTAATCCCTTGAACACTGCTGTTGAAAAAGTAAGAAGTGGCGGTAAATGGTTGGAGTAAGATTTAATATGGAAGTAATATAATTACTGTCCCCAGTGTAGATAAATTATTATGTTAATATATATAAATTATCTTTCACCATGTTTGTCCGTTATGGATTCCTAAACTACTGAACTGATTTCAATCAAATTTTGCACACCGTGTGCGGTTTGATCCAACTTAAAAGATAGGATAATTTATTTATTTATTTCTTTGCGAATTATTTATTTATTACCTTACATTTACAATGTTCTGTTAGTTCCACACGACTTTAGCAGATGGCGGTATAATGGTACTTATTGACTGGATTGAGTAAATATCTAATAGGTGGCGCTTTGTTAGAGTACATATATACAAACAAACGTTTCATATAAGCCACAATTTTATAGAAGAACCGATACAGTGTTGCTGAGGCTGAAGTGTAAGCAGAATTAATATTAAAGTAAACGCAATACTGTGAAATTCAATCTACCACTATCTTTACCGCCAGATGACAATTTACGAGTTGCTAAGCAGCTAGCAACTATTAGACATCGGACTAACATATACCTGACATTAAAAGTTTGAAAGTAAATAGTTAACTTATTCATTACGAATTTATAAAATAGTTTCAGCTTTTAGCATTCCTTTTCAGTGTAAAATTTTAACTATGACAAATCTCACATTTTGATATAAGACTATGCTAAAAGTATTATGAGGTAAAGTTTCTATGTTTATGAATAAGTTATAAGTTTATTTGTTGGAGGTAATGTTCAAAGTAATTTATCCGAATTTTATAAATTCACACATATTGAGAAATCACTTTCACGGTGGCACTAGGCGATATTATATCATTCCCCCAAAATAATAATAGGGCTTTTAGTGGAGAGCAAATTTGGAAATAAAGTTGACCTAAAAAAGTTCCGGCCAAGGAGTTTCTTATGAGCTCGGTGTTCTGAAGTCCTCGAGTAAAAAGTATATTGAAGAAACGAAGTAATAAAAAAAAGTACTGAATATTATTTATATTTATTTCTTGATCCCAGTACAACCCTATAAATCACATATATATTCCGTATGGAGCTCTGTAGCCCAAGGGTGCAGCTTCCTCAACAAGCATGGCGACTTCACCGTTACCGCATCCATATGCAATATCTCCAGCTCCAGCTGTTGGCAGAGCGCCTTCCAGAGCCACGGATCCAAGGAATGGTAATTCACCAGCTACAGATAGAATGCCTTCAATCGCATTGTTGGATACAACGGAAACACCGACAGGGGCGAAAGGAGAAGCACTGCGAACGACAAGACCGTCGCAATTGGATGCGGACAGTGCTGCTGGGTTGTTAGCAGCTCTCCAGGGAGCAGCAGCATAGCGGAGAGCAGCGTAGGGAGCGGCGGTGTAGGGGGAGAAGGCGTTCCAAGGTGCAGCTAATCTGTTGTAAGCTCCATTATAATAGGCACTGGAGATACTCTGTAAAATATTGTTTAATTATGATACGTTGAAAGAATTTGAAAATTAATAAATATTCTACAGAAGAAATATAAATATAGTTTAACAACAATACAACATTACAATGAACATTTTCCAGTATTTACCACCACGAATATGCTGCTATTATTGTAGACCTAAATAATTAAGTAAAGCCTTTTACTTAAGGCAAGGCCTAAAATTACAATTAGAAAAGTAAAATACCTGAATTAAAAGTGCTTGAACGCAGAAAATAAGTACTTTAAATTCCATCTTCTTTCTTGTTCACTTACAAACTTAAGAATGTTCCAAAGTACGTCTCATTTATATTTATATATTTTAATTTTTTTCTTATCAATATGACCGGATATTATTATTTGATAGCCTGAACTTGTTTATTTATTATAAGCCTATTATTGTTATAATTTCGTATAGCTTTAGACGATAAGCACGTACTCACTGTTACGAAATGTCAAATATCAATCCAAAATGTACTTTGGAACAGTATATTAAGAGGTAACAGCATTTCAGCTCACTAATGTGTCACTGTTAGTATTGTCTACCGACTCCATTACATCCAAACAAACATGGCCACCTTCGCGTTCCTCGTACTCTGCGTTCAAGCTTGTTTGTTTCAGGTATTTACTATGATATTCGATTTTTAATGTTTCACAAAACGTTTTTAGATAATTTATATTTTTTAGGTATTAATAACAATCTTCTATTTTTTAGCATGTCTACAGCCAATGCATCGGTCGTGCAATTCAGCCCGCAGTGGCACCAGTCTTCAATATACCCAGTTGTGCATCAGCCTTGATCCCAGCGTATGCTCCAGCTTGCTCCCCGGGATACGCTTCCTCAGCTGTTTTCGCGCCGGCTGCATACGCTGTTACCGTCCCTGGTAACTGTGGGTGCAGAAGTCCTTACTACTAAGGGTGGTTCAATTATTGTAATAAAACAATTATACTACCTGATATATTGAATAGAAATCTGAAAACAAATAATGTATTTATTTTATTTGTCATTACTAGCTATTAACTCTCCCGTGATGAATGAATCATTTGACTTATTAAGATTGTATATTTTCTATTTTTATAAAATAACTTATCTACATGAGTCACTTTAGTTCATAAAAATCGTCGCTATTCCTAAAATTAAACATTTTATATTCCTGAGAGACCACTGCTATTGTACTCGCCAGTCATTATTTCAGAAAATGGTCTTAATATCAATTTTCATTCAGAAATTATATCGGAATAATAGGCTTTTCATACAAACCTTAAACATTTCATCCCCCATTTCAAGCCCTTGAGTTATAGCTTGGTAATGGCCAAAGGAAAGACTTTTGCACAATCCAGTTTCTTAAAAGTAGTTTATTCAGAACTTTTTATAATTGTTATTATTTCATTTTTTAATATTCAGAACTAATTTGAGTTTAATCTTCCGCCGAATAGGATTGTCAGAATGTTTAATGAATTGTATTTCCAGAAACTCGCATTCTTAAATATTTAGATACTTCTTAGTGACCTTTAAGATCAATATCATATATATTTTAGATATCAATAGAAATAAAGACAGATAGTTCCTAAGTACATGTATATTGGAATTAAAATGATACCTGTTACAATTGACTTGCTTTCATTTCCTTTACTTATAATTTTTATTTTGATACATATAGTTTCTTCTGGTTCTGTTTTTTATATATTGTTTTTTACTGTGGTAGCATACGTTTTTATTGTTTCTGTTACATAAAATGCTAACTGGACTTTTAACATACACAAATTTACTGATTTTATTTTATGATCTAACCAGAAAATATTCTACAATTGGATGCTAAGATAGCCTTTAGTTCAATAAGTGAAGGCTTTCCATGGTAGTGTGTATCACATCACACAAATGTCTATAACTCGAGAATAAAAGAAAATATATTTAGCTGCAACCCGTCATTTATTTATTATTTTAATAAAAAAAACCTCATTTAGTAACCACAACCACAGTTATTATTGCGGTTATAATTGTAACCACCAATGTGACCACATACATTTGGTACAGATTGTACACAGCTGTTCAATCCATTGATACCAGGTGCAGCTAAACCCCAACCAGCACCAACAGAATTATAACCTTGACCAACACTTCCTGGAGCAAAGCTACCATAACCAGATGCGAGTATATTTTCTTCCAAGATGGCGACACTTCCATCACCACATTGATATGTTACTGCTCCTGATCCCTGAGTTGGCAGGGCACCTTCAAAAGCCACAGCGCTGAGGAACGGCAATGATCCGTAAACCGATACTGGTCCCTGAATTTGGTTCTCAGACTGCACTGTGATGCCGCCAGGAGCGATGGGAGATGAAGCTTGAACATTGAGGCTGCCACCGTAAGATGTCGCAGCTGCGATGCCACAGTCAGGAATAGTCAGTTGAGGTCCAGGCAACTGGGCGTTTGCGCACCCAGATGGGATCAATGGTCCGTAGCTATTTCCCACAAAGCCATCGCAGTTTCCAATACCATAAGAGTAGCCAATGTTACCAATACATTGCCCAAGTACAGTCTGAAATAGTTCACATATATAATAAAATAATTAATGCTGAAAGGTATGTGTAAAAGAATTTAAATATTACTTCTCAATTACTAATAATCTAAGAGACAGACTTGTAAACAGATTTTGATTTCAGTTATTTATCGATCTAAGAACATAAGATAATTTACCTTTATCAGGAAAACTTGAGCGCAGAATACGACGACTTTCAGAGACATATTGGTTGTTTATATGTAGCCAAGTAATGTATACATTTAAATGAACTATTGAAACTTTATATACTCTAACTATACCTTGTATTTTTTTTATCAGCAACGGTTTTGAAACTAAGCACGTGTGATTTTGCAAAAAAGAATCACAATTTTGATTGCATTTTAGTTCAACCTTATAACATGTTTTAATTATTTAAATTATGAACATTGCAGAATAATAGGTACGTAATTGATAAAAAAATACTATAAAACCTATGCAAATTTTAGGTACTTCAATAGTACACTAACAAACATACAATTATAACTATGTTTTGCTTTGTCTTACTTACACTTTGTATCCAAGCATGCTTGGTTCAGGTAAGGTTGAAATAATATATTAAATATTTTTTAAAATATTAACATCAGATAAATATTCGTTTAATATGTCGATAAATATAATTATATTGTTTTTTCAGAATGTGTACAGCCAATGCGGAATAAATACAGGGGCTTTTGGACACGGACCAACACGGACCGACACAATCATTAGACAAGGAATAGGGTGCGGTTCAAGAGTTCCTCAGTTATATGAACCTATTGGATTAAACTCTCAAGCTGAGAATATTTTACAAAAATCTGAAGGTTATGGAGGAACCGGCGTTGGTGAAGTGTTCGCGAACGGAATGTTACCAGTAGAAGGATATACATCGATCGCCGGCCAAGTTCCGACCATTGGTGTCGTGAGATTTGATGGACCGGTGCAAGCTAAGGGCAGTGTATCCATATCTGGCAGCTGTGGTTGTGGATGCCAATATTAATATTGATTGTCAGTTACTTATTTACTACTTTATTGTTCAATATTCTGTTACAGCATTTTAATAATGTTACACAAAATAAAGATATTTTGTTACTAAAATGGCTGACTGTGTTAGGGATTAAAAATAAACCGCTCTATCAATTTATTATATATTTTTTAAGCTCTTCCTAATTATATAATACGACGCAGAGCTGATGTCAGTTAACCCTTCACTACTGCTGTTGAAAAAATAAGAAGTGGCGATAAATGGTTGGAGTAAGATTTAATATTGAAGTAATATAATTACTGCCCCCAGTGTAGATAAATTATTAACTTAATATTCATAAATTATTTTTCACTATGTTTGTCCGTTATGAATTCTTAAACTACAGAACTGATTTCATTCAAATTTGCACACCGTGTGCGGTTTGATCAACTTAAAAGAAAGGATATTTTTTTTTATTTATATCATTGCGAAATATTTATTTATTACCTGATATTAACAATGATCTGTTAGTTCTACACGAATCTAGCAGATGGCGGTATAACGGTATTTGTTGACTGGATTGAGTAAGTATCTAATAGGTGGCGCTTTGTTTATGTTCAAACGTTTCATATAAACTACAATTTTATAGAAGAACCGATAAAATGTTGCTGAGGCTGAAGTATAAATAGAATTTATGTTATAGTAAATTATTAACTTATTCATTACGAAATTATAAAATAGTTTCAGCTTTAAGCACTTCTTTTCCTCACATTTTGATATAAGACTATGCTAATAGTTTTATGTCTCTATGCTTATGAATTAGTTATAGGTTTATTTGTTGGAGGTAATGTTCAAAGTAATTTATCCGAATTACATAAATCCATACATATTTTGTAATCACTTTCACGGTGGCTCTAGACTAAATTATATAATTCCTCCAAAATAATAATAGGGTATTTTTGTGGAGAGCAAAGTTGGAAATAAGATTGACCAAAAAAAGCTAGAGCGAAGGAGTTTCTTAAGAGCTTTGTGTTCTGAAGTCCTCGAGTAAAATGTTTATTGAAGAAACGAAGTAATAAAAAAAGTACTGCATATTATTCATATTTATTTTTTGATCACAATACAACCCTAAAAATCACATATATATTCCGTATGGAGCTCTGTAGCCCAAGGGTGCAGCTTCCTCAACAAGCATGGCGACTTCACCGTTACCGCATCCATATGCAATATCTCCAGCTCCAGCTGTTGGCAGAGCGCCTTCCAGAGCCACGGATCCAAGGAATGGCAATTCCCCAGCTACAGATAGAATGCCTTCAATCGCATTGTTGGATACAACAGACACACCGACAGGGGCGAAAGGAGAAGCACTGCGAACGACAAGACCGTCGCAATTGGATGCGGACAGTGCTGCTGGGTTGTTAGCAGCTCTCCAGGGAGCAGCAGCATAGCGGAGAGCAGCATAGGGAGCGGCTGTGTAGGGGGAGAAGGCGTTCCAAGGTGCAGCTAATCTGTTGTAAGCTCCATTATAATAGGCACTGGAGATACTCTGTAAAATATTGTTTAATTATGATACGTTGAAAGAATTTGAATATTTATAAATAATCTACAGAAGAAATATAAATATAGTTTAACAATAATACAACATTATAATGAACATTTTCCAGTATTTACCACCACGAATATGCTGCTATTATTGTAGACCTAAATAATTAAGTAAAGCCTTTTACTTAAGGCAAGGCCTAAAATTACAATTAGAAAAGTAAAATACCTGAATTAGAAGTGCTTGAACGCAGAAAATAAGTGCTTTAAATGCCATCTTCCTTCTTGTTTATCTACAATGTTGAGAATGATGTAAGGTTCGTCTCAATAGATTTATATATTTGAATAATTTTCTTATCTACCTGAATATATGTTATTTCATTTCCTGAACTGATTGTAATGGGCTTTGTTTTATTTAAATTTTATATATTTAAAATGCGATATGCACGTACTTACTCATTTAAAATATCACGTATCAATTTGAAATATAGGTCAGAACAGTATATAAGGTCTCTAGTGTTTTGCTGTTAAAAGTATACTTCCCGCTCTAAAAACCAACAAACATGACCGCCTTTGGATTCCTAATACTCTGCGTTCAAGTTTGCTTATTTCAGGTAATTGCTATGTTGTTTATATTTTATTTTTTAACTTACCATTTTTATTTCTGATTTACCATTTAAAAGAACCTTTATAAGAAAATTTAGAAAAACTTCATATTTTTCATTTTTAGAATGCCTACAGCCAATTCATTGGTCCAGAAATTCGTCCTGCAATCGCACCAGCCTTCCTGATTCCCAAATATGCACCAGGTAATGTTCCAGCATACGATCCACCTTACACTTTAGGGTTGACTGCCCCAGCTACGTTTGCACCAGGTGCCATCCCATATGGTGGCGATGGCATCGGCGACATCTCTATCGCTGGTAGAATGCCAGTCGCTGGAACAACTTCTGTAGCCGGTCAAGTACCAATTCTCGGCTCCGTGGGATTCGGTGGTGACGTCGCAGCCAGTGGTGCTGTTACCATCACAGGTAGTTGTGGATGCAGAGGTGTTTACTACTAGATGATGTTATTATGTCATATAATAATTTAGCCTAATTTCTAAAGAATAAAATTTAAAAATAAAGAACGGATTTTTAATAACTTCGCCTTCACCCGCGTATATGTTATATATTTCCAGATTTAGCTCATATATATATATATATATATATATATATATATATATATATATATATATATATATATATATAGATAGATATATATATATTGTCGACACGAGTCAATTTGGAATATAGAATTTCGGATTGATTGGTAGAAAATGCTTTGTAGCATTAAGTTTTACAGTTTTTTTGGACAATAAAGAATAATTATATAAATAAATAGTAATTAATATATTATCTCAATAATCGTAAATTAGGGACTTTGCAATCTTCGCAATCAGTTCGTTATAGATTTTAAGTTAAATGTGTGATCTTTGGGGATGTTTGTTTCCCATGGAACAGTAAGCTCCACAAGTATCACGCGCTTTAGCTGTCTAGAGTACAGGAATGTGTCCGGTCTGGATGACGAAACAACAGTATCATCAGGGATTCTATACCGCGAGTATTAACCTTTTTCCAATAGCACCCTACACCTTACCAAAAAGTGTTTAGCCGTTCCTACTGCCTATCCACAGTTTGTACCTATAATATGGTAAAACATTTTCAACGATGCCATATCGAAGAGCAAGTTGTTGGTGAATATTCCGCCCTCCCTACGCTACTCTCCGCTATGCTGCTGCTCCCTGGAGAGCTTCTTACAACCCAGCAGCCCTATCCACATCGAACGGCGCTGGTCTTGTCGTTAGCAGTTCTTCACCTTTCGCCCCTGTCGGTGTGTCTGTTGTATCCAGCAATGCGATTGAAGGCATTCTATCTGTAGCTGGTAAATTACCATTCCTTGGATCCGTGGCTCTAGAAGGCGCTCTGCCAACAACTGGAGCTGGAGATATTGCATATGGCTGTGGCAACGGTGAAGTCGCCATGCTTGCTGAGGAAGCTGCACCCTTGGGCTACAGAACACCGTACGGAATATATATGTAATTTATAGGGATGTACTGTAGACTGAGATCAAGAAATGCGATATGCTTTATTGTACGAAAGCAAAAAAAAATATAAAAACAATGACATAATAATAAATATACATAATTTTCAACCATTTATTTTAATATTATTTTCTTTTCTATATATTTTATATCTATTTATTTCCACTTGGGACATTAATTCAACTCTATTCCACACCATTTCACCAGCCGTGGTTATGGATGACTGATGGAAGCTCAGCTTCGTTTTCATGAGGTGTGAGTCTCGGACACTATTCTCTTGTTCTATTTGCTATTATTTTGAATAACATCGGATTTGAGGGTTTTTCGCCACACGATACTAACGGCGTACAGACGACTGTCGGCGAGTATGACGCTTGTTTAAAACTGGATTCCATGATCATAATCGATTCATTTTCCTGATTGAAATTTGGATGTTTCTAATTTTAATACGTTTACTTACTGTTATTGTTGTTAATAAGGACTTTGACATTTTGCCAAACATATTAAATCTACGTAACCCTTTATTTTTACATTGGCATAGATTTGATAACTTATCAAATGAGAGAAGACGTTGGGAAACTATATTTTTTTTATAATGAGAAGAGTTTAAAAAATAGAATAAATTGATAGCGTGGTTTATTTTCAATCCGTAACGCAATCATTCATATACATAATATTATTTTGTATAACATTATTAAAATAGTGTAACAAAATATGGAAATAAAAATTTTACATTTAATTGACAATCAATATTAATATTGGCATCCACAACCACAGCTGCCAGATATGGATACACTGCCCTTAGCTTGCACCGGTCCATCAAATCTCACGACACCAATGGTCGGAACTTGGCCGGCGAACGATGTATATCCTTCTACTGGTAACATTCCGTTCGCGAACACTTCACCAACGCCGGTTCCTCCATAACCTTCAGATTCTTGTAAAATATTCTCAGCTTGAGAGTTTAATCCAATAGGTTCATATATCTGAGGAACTCTTGAACCGCACCCTATTCCTTGTCTAATGATTGTGTCGGTCCGTGTTGGTCCATGTCCAAAAGCCCCTGTATTTATTCCGCATTGGCTGTACACATTCTGAAAATATATATATCTATATATATTTATCGACATATTAAACGAATAGCCGATCTTAACATTTTAAATAATATTAAATATATTATTTGAACCTTACCTGAACCAAGAATGCTTGGATACAAAGTGTAAGTAAGACAAAGCAAAACATAGTTATAATTGTATGTTTGTAAGCTCACTGTGGTAACACCTAAAATTTACACCTGGACCTCAACTGACTATTCCTGACTGTGGCATCGCAGCTGCGACATCTTACGGTGGCAGCCTCAATGTTCAAGCTTCATCTCCCATCGCTCCTGGCGGCATCTCAGTGCAGTCTGAGAACCAAATTCAGGGACCAGTATCGGTTTACGGATCATTGCCCTTCCTCAGCGCTGTGGCTTTTGAAGGTGCCCTGCCAACTCAGGGATCAGGAGCAGTAGCATATCAATGTGGTGATGGAAGTGTCGCCATCTTGGAAGAAAATATACCCGCATCTGGTTATGGTAGCTTTGCTCCAGGAAGTGTTGGTCAAGGTTATAATTCTGTTGGTGCTGGTTGGGGTTTAGCTGCACCTGGTATCAATGGATTGAACAGCTGTGTACAATCTGTACCAAATGTATGTGGTCACATTGGTGGTTACAATTATAACCGCAATAATAACTGTGGTTGTGGTTACTAAATGAGGTTTTTTTTATTAAAATAATAAATAAATGACGGGTTGCAGCTAAATATATTTTCTTTTATTCTCGAGTTATAGACATTTGTGTGATGTCATACACAATACAATGGAAAGCCTTCATTTATTGAACTAAAGGCTGTCTTAACACCCAATTGTAGAATATTGTCTGGTTAGATATTTTAAAAAAATTAAATAAATTTGTGTATGTTAAAAGTCCAGTTAGCATTTTATGTAACAGAAACACAATAAAAAACAATACTTAAAAACAGAACCAGAAGAAACTATATGTATAAAAATAAAAATTATAAATAAAGGAAATAAAAGCAAATCAATTGTAACAAGTTTAATTTTAATTCCAATATACATGTACTTAGGAACTATCTGTCTTTATTTGTATTGATTTCTAAAATATATATGATATTGATCTTAAAGGTCATTAAGGAGTTTCTAAATATTTAAGAATGCGAGTTTCTGGAAATACAATTCATGATACATTCTGACAATCCTATTCGGCGGAAGATTAAACTCAAATTAGTTCTGAATATTAAAAAATGAAATTAATACAATTATAAAAAGTTCTGAATAAACTACATTTAAAAACTGGATTGTTCAAAAGTCTTTCCTTTGGCCATTACCAAGCTATAACTTAAAAGCTTGAAATGGAGGATGAAATGTTTAGGGTTTGTATGGAAAACCTATAATTTCTCATATAATTTTTGATATGAAAATTGATATTAAGACCATTTTCTGAAATAATGACTGACGTGTACAATAGCAGTGGTCTCTCAAGAGTATAAACTATACCGACTCATATAGATAAGTTATGTAATAAAAATGGGAAATATACAATCTTAATGAGTCAAATGATTCATTCATCGCGGGAGAGTTAATAGCTAGAAATGACAAATAAAATAAATACATTATTTGATTTTAGATTTCTATTCAATATATCAGGTAGTATAATTGTTTTATTACAATAATTTAACCACCCCTAGTAGTAAGGACTTCTGCACCCACAGTTACCAGGGACGGTAACAGAGTATGCAGCCGGCGCGAAAACAGCTGAGGAAGCGTATCCCGGGGAGCAAGCTGGAGCATACGCTGGGATCAAGGCTGATGCACAACTGGGTATATTGAAGACTGGTGCCACTGCGGGCTGAATTGCACGACCGATGCATTGGCTGTAGACATGCTAAAAAATAGAAGATTGTTATTAATACCTAAAAAATATAAATTATCTAAAAACGTTTTGTGAAACATTAAAAATCGAATATCATAGTAAATACCTGAAACAAAGAAGCTTGAACGCAGAGTACGAGGAACGCGAAGGTGGCCATGTTTGTTTGGATGTAATGGAGTCGGTAGACAATACTAACAGTGACACATTAGTGAGCTGAAATACTGTTACCTCTTAATATACTGTTCCAAAGTACATTTTGGATTGATATTTGACATTTCGTAACAGTGAGAACGTGCTTATCGTCTAAAGCTATACGAAATTATAACAATAATAGGCTTATAATAAATAAACAAGTTCAGGCTATCAAATAATAATATCCGGTCATATTGATAAGAAAATAATTAAAATATATAAATATAAATGAGACGAACTTTGGAACATTCTTAAGTTTGTAAGTGAACAAGAAAGAAGATGGAATTTAAAGTACTTATTTTCTGCGTTCAAGCACTTCTAATTCAGGTATTTTACTTTTCTAATTGTAATTTTAGGCCTTGCCTTAAGTAAAAGGCTTTACTTAATTATTTAGGTCTACAATAATAGCAGCATATTCGTGGTGGTAAATACTGGAAAATGTTCATTGTAATGTTGTATTATTGTTAAACTATATTTATATTTCTTCTGTAGATTATTTATAAATATTCAAATTCTTTCAACGTATCATAATTAAACAATATTTTACAGAGTATCTCCAGTGCCTATTATAATGGAGCTTACAACAGATTAGCTGCACCTTGGAACGCCTTCTCCCCCTACACAGCCGCTCCCTATGCTGCTCTCCGCTATGCTGCTGCTCCCTGGAGAGCTGCTAACAACCCAGCAGCACTGTCCGCATCCAATTGCGACGGTCTTGTCGTTCGCAGTGCTTCTCCTTTCGCCCCTGTCGGTGTTTCCGTTGTATCCAACAATGCGATTGAAGGCATTCTATCTGTAGCTGGTGAATTACCATTCCTTGGATCCGTGGCTCTGGAAGGCGCTCTGCCAACAGCTGGAGCTGGAGATATTGCATATGGATGCGGTAACGGTGAAGTCGCCATGCTTGTTGAGGAAGCTGCACCCTTGGGCTACAGAGCTCCATACGGAATATATATGTGATTTATAGGGTTGTACTGGGATCAAGAAATAAATATAAATAATATTCAGTACTTTTTTTTATTACTTCGTTTCTTCAATATACTTTTTACTCGAGGACTTCAGAACACCGAGCTCATAAGAAACTCCTTGGCCCGAGCTTTTTTTGGTCAACTTTATTTACAAATTTGCTCTCCACTAAAAGCCCTATTATTATTTTGGGGGAATGATATAATATCGCCTAGTGCCACCGTGAAAGTGATTTCTCAATATGTGTGAATTTATAAAATTCGGATAAATTACTTTGAACATTACCTCCAACAAATAAACTTATAACTTATTCATAAACATAGAAACTTTACCTCATAATACTTTTAGCAAAGTCTTATATCAAAATGTGAGATTTGTCATAGTTAAAATTTTACACTGAAAAGGAATGCTAAAAGCTGAAACTATTTTATAAATTCGTAATGAATAAGTTAACTATTTACTTTCAAACTTTTAATGTCAGGTATATGTTAGTCCGATGTCTAATAGTTGCTAGCTGCTTAGCAACTCGTAAATTGTCATCTGGCGGTAAAGATAGTGGTAGATTGAATTTCACAGTATTTCGTTTACTTTAATATTAATTCTGCTTACACTTCAGCCTCAGCAACACTGTATCGGTTCTTCTATAAAATTGTGGCTTATATGAAACGTTTGTTTGTATATATGTACTCTAACAAAGCGCCACCTATTAGATATTTACTCAATCCAGTCAATAAGTACCATTATACCGCCAGCTAAATTCGTGTGGAACTAACAGAACATTGTAAATGTCAGGTAATAAATAAATAATTCGCAAAGAAATAAATAAATAAATTATCCTATCTTTTAAGTTGTATCAAACCGCACACGGTGTGCAAAATTTGATTGAAATCAGTTCAGTAGTTTAGGAATCCATAACGGACAAACATGGTGAAAGATAATTTATATATATTAACATAATAATTTATCTACACTGGGGACAGTAATTATATTACTTCCATATTAAATCTTACTCCAACCATTTACCGCCACTTCTTACTTTTTCAACAGCAGTGTTCAAGGGATTAGGACGAGTTTAAAAAATAAAAAATAAATTGATAGCTCGGTTTATTTTCAATCCCTAACACAATCAGTCAGTTTATTAACGATATAACATTATCTTGTATAACATTATTAAAACGCTGTAACAGAATATGGAAATCAAAAGTGAAAAATGATTTGACAATCAATATTAATATTGGCATCCACAACCACAGCTGCCAGATATGGATACACTGCCCTTAGCTTGCACCGGTCCATCAAATCTCACGACTCCAATGGTCGGAACTTGGCCGGCGATCGATGTATATCCTTCTACTGGTAACATTCCGTTCGCGAACACTTCACCAACGCCGGTTCCTCCATAACCTTCAGATTCTTGTAAAATATTCTCAGCTTGAGAGTTTAATCCAATAGGTTCATATATCTGAGGAACTCTTGAACCGCACCCTATTCCTTGTCTAGTGATTGTGTCGGTCCGTGTTGGTCCGTGTCCAAAAGCCCCTGTATTTATTCCGCATTGGCTGTACACATTCTGAAAATATATATATCTATATATATTTATCGACATATTAAACGAATAGCCGATCTTAACATTTTAAATAATATTAAATATATTATTTGAACCTTACCTGAACCAAGAATGCTTGGATACAAAGTGTAAGTAAGACAAAGCAAAACATAGTTATAATTGTATGTTTGTAAGCTCACTGTGGTAACACCTAAAATTTACACCTGGACCTCAACTGACTATTCCTGACTGTGGCATCGCAGCTGCGACATCTTACGGTGGCAGCCTCAATGTTCAAGCTTCATCTCCCATCGCTCCTGGCGGCATCTCAGTGCAGTCTGAGAACCAAATTGAGGGACCACTGTCGGTTTACGGATCATTGCCGTTCCTCAGCGCTGTGGCTTTTGAAGGTACCCTGCCAACTCAGGGATCAGGAGCAGTAACATATCAATGTGGTGATGGAAGTGTCGCCATCTTGAAAGAAAATATACTCGCGTCTGGTAATGGAAGCTTTGCTCCAGGAAGTTTTGGTCAAGGTTATAATTCTGTTGGTGCTGGTTGGGGTTTAGCTGCACCTGGTATCAATGGATTGAATAGCTGTGCACAATCTGTACCAAATGTATGTGGTCACATTGGTGGTTACAATTATAACCGCAATAATAACTGTGGTTGTGGTTACTAGATGATGTTTTTTTAAATTAAAATAATGAATAAATAACGGGTTGCAGCAAAATATATTTTGTTTTATTCTCTAGTTACAGCTGATTGTTTATTTTTATTTTTTTATGCAAGAAAACCTATGTGATACACGATGGAATACCTTCGTATTAAAGTAAAGTTTAAACTGTCTTAACATCTATAATATTTTAATATTTTCTGGTTAGATCATAAAATAAAATCAGTAAATTTGTGTATGTTAAAAGTCCAGTTAGCATTTTATGTAACAGAAACAATAAAAACGTATGCTACCACAATAAAAAACAATATATAAAAAACAGAACCAGAAGAAACGATATGTATAAAAATAAAAATTATAAATAAAGGAAATAAAAACAAATCAATTGTAACAGGTATCATTTTAATTCCAATATACATGTTCTTAGGAACTATCTGTCTTTATTTGTATTGATATCTAAAATATATATGATATTGATCTTAAAGGTCATTAAGGAGTTTCTAAATATTTAAGAATGCGAGTTTCTGGAAATACAATTCATGATACATTCTGACAATCCTATTCGGCGGAAGATTAAACCCAAATTAGTTCTGAATATTAAAAAATGAAATAAATACAATTATGAAAAGTTCTGAATAAACTACATTTAAAAACTGGATTGTTCAAAAGTCTTTCCTTTGGCCATTACCAAGCTATAACTTAAAAGCTTGAAATGGAGGATGAAATGTTTAGGTTTTGTATGGAAAACCTATAATTTCTCATATAATTTTTGATATGAAAATTGATATTAAGACCATTTTCTGAAATAATGACTGACGTGTACAATAGCAGTGGTCTCTCAGGAATATAAAATGTTTAATTTTAAGAATAGCGACGATTTTTAAACTAAAGTGACTCATGTAGATAAGTTATTTAATAAAAATAGAAAATATACAATCTTAATAAGTCAAATGATTCATTCATCGCGGGAGAGTTAATAGCTAGTAATGACAAATAAAATAAATACATTATTTGTTTTCAGATTTCTATTCAATATATCAGGTAGTATAATTGTTTTATTACAATAATTTAACCACCCCTAGTAGTAAGGACTTCTGCACCCACAGTTACCAGGGACGGTAACAGCGTATGCAGCCGGCGCGAAAACAGCTGAGGAAGCGTATCCCGGGGAGCAAGCTGGAGCATACGCTGGGATCAAGGCTGATGCACAACTGGGTATATTGAAGACTGGTGCCACTGCGGGCTGAATTGCACGACCGATGCATTGGCTGTAGACATGCTAAAAAATAGAAGATTGTTATTAATACCTAAAAAATATAAATTATCTAAAAACGTTTTGTGAAACATTAAAAATCGAATATCATAGTAAATACCTGAAACAAACAAGCTTGAACGCAGAGTACGAGGAACGCGAAGGTGGCCATGTTTGTTTGGATGTAATGGAGTCGGTAGACAATACTAACAGTGACACATTAGTGAGCTGAAATACTGTTACCTCTTAATATACTGTTCCAAAGTACATTTTGGATTGATATTTGACATTTCCTAACAGTGAGTACGTGCTTATCGTCTAAAGCTATACGAAATTATAACAATAATAGGATTATAATAAATAAACAAGTTCAGGCTATCAAATAATAATATCCGGTCATATTGATAAGAAAATAATTAAAATATATAAATTTAAATGAGACATACTTTGGAACATTCTTAAGATTGTAAGTGAACAAGAAAGAAGATGGAATTTAAAGTACTTATTTTCTGCGTTCAAGCACTTTTAATTCAGGTATTTTACTTTTTTAATTGTAATTTTAGGCCTTGCCTTAAGTAAAATGCTTTACTTAATTATTTAGGTCTACAATAATAGCAGCATATTCGTGGTGGTAAATACTGGAAAATGTTCATTGTAATGTTGTATTGTTGTTAAACTATATTTATATTTCTTCTGTAGAATATTTATTAATTTTCAAATTCTTTCAACGTATCATAATTAAACAATATTTTACAGAGTATCTCCAGTGCCTATTATAATGGAGCTTACAACAGATTAGCTGCACCTTGGAACGCCTTCTCCCCCTACACCGCCGCTCCCTACGCTGCTCTCCGCTATGCTGCTGCTCCCTGGAGAGCTGCTAACAACCCAGCAGCACTGTCCGCATCCAATTGCGACGGTCTTGTCGTTCGCAGTGCTTCTCCTTTCGCCCCTGTCGGTGTTTCCGTTGTATCCAACAATGCGATTGAAGGCATTCTATCTGTAGCTGGTGAATTACCATTCCTTGGATCCGTGGCTCTGGAAGGCGCTCTGCCAACAGCTGGAGCTGGAGATATTGCATATGGATGCGGTAACGGTGAAGTCGCCATGCTTGTTGAGGAAGCTGCACCCTTGGGCTACAGAGCTCCATACGGAATATATATGTGATTTATAGGGTTGTACTGGGATCAAGAAATAAATATAAATAATATTCAGTACTTTTTTTTATTACTTCGTTTCTTCAATATACTTTTTACTCGAGGACTTCAGAACACCGAGCTCATAAGAAACTCCTTGGCCCGAACTTTTTTTGGTCAACTTTATTTACAAATTTGCTCTCCACGAAAAGCCCTATTATTATTTTGGGGGAGTGATATAATTTAGTCTAGAGCCACCGTGAAAGTGATTTCTAAATATGTATGGATTTATAAAATTCGGATAAATTACTTTGAACATTACCTCCAACAAATAAACTTATAACTTATTCATAAACATAGAAACTTTACCTCATAATACTTTTAGCATAGTCTTATATCAAAATGTGAGATTTGTCATAGTTACAGTTTACGCTGAAAAGGTGTGCCAAAAGCTGAAACTATTTTATAAATTCGTAATGAATAAGTTAACTATTTACTTTCAAACTTTTAATGTCAGGTATATGTTAGTCCGATGTCTAATAGTTGCTAGCTGCTTAGCAACTCGTAAATTGTCATCTGGCGGTAAAGATAGTGGTAGATTGAATTTCACAGTATTGCGTTTACTTTAATATTAATTTTACTTACACTTTAGCCTTAGCAACACTGTATAGGTTCTTCTATAAAATTGTGGCTTATATGAAACGTTTGTTTGTATATATGTATTCTAACAAAGCGCCACCTATTAGATATTTACTCAATCCAGTCAATAAGTACCCTCATACCGCCATCTGCTAAATTCGTGTGGAACTAACAGAACATTGTAAATGTAAGGTAATAAATAAATAATTCGCAAAGAAATAAATAAATAAATTATCCTATCTTTTAAGTTGGATCAAACCGCACACGGTGTGCAAAATTTGATTGAAATCAGTTCAGTAGTTTAGGAATCCATAACGGACAAACATGGTGAAAGATAATTTATATATATTAACATAATAATTTATCTACACTGGGGACAGTAATTATATTACTTCCATATTAAATCTTACTCCAACCATTTACCGCCACTTCTTACTTTTTCAACAGCAGTGTTCAAGGGATTAGGACGAGTTTAAAAAATAAAAAATGAATTGATAGCTCGGTTTATTTTCAATCCCTAACACAATCAGTCAGTTTATTAACGATATAACATTATCTTGTATAACATTATTAAAACGCTGTAACAGAATATGGAAATCAAAAGTGAAAAATGATTTGACAATCAATATTACTATTGGCATCCACAACCACAGCTGCCAGATATGGATACACTGCCCTTAGCTTGCACCGGTCCATCAAATCTCACGACACCAATGGTCGGAACTTGGCCGGCGATCGATGTATATCCTTCTACTGGTAACATTCCGTTCGCGAACACTTCACCAACGCCGGCTCCTCCATAACCTTCAGATTCTTGTAAAATATTCTCAGCTTGAGAGTTTAATCCAATAGGTTCATATAACTGAGGAACTCTTGAACCGCACCCTATTCCTTGTCTAGTGATTGTGTCGGTCCGTGTTGGTCCATGTCCAAAAGCCCCTGTATTTATTCCGCATTGGCTGTACACATTCTGAAAATATATATATCTATATATATTTATCGACATATTAAACGAATAGCCGATCTTAACATTTTAAATAATATTAAATATATTATTTGAACCTTACCTGAACCAAGAATGCTTGGATACAAAGTGTAAGTAAGACAAAGCAAAACATAGTTATAATTGTATGTTTGTAAGCTCACTGTGGTAACACCTAAAATTTACACCTGGACCTCAACTGACTATTCCTGACTGTGGCATCGCAGCTGCGACATCTTACGGTGGCAGCCTCAATGTTCAAGCTTCATCTCCCATCGCTCCTGGCGGCATCTCAGTGCAGTCTGAGAACCAAATTGAGGGACCACTGTCGGTTTACGGATCATTGCCGTTCCTCAGCGCTGTGGCTTTTGAAGGTGCCCTGCCAACTCAGGGATCAGGAGCAGTAGCATATCAATGTGGTGATGGAAGTGTCGCCATCTTGGAAGAAAATATACTCGCATCTGGTTATGGTAGCTTTGCTCCAGGAAGTGTTGGTCAAGGTTATAATTCTGTTGGTGCTGGTTGGGGTTTAGCTACACCTGGTATCAATGGATTGAATAGCTGTGTACAATCTGTACCAAATGTATGTGGTCACATTGGTGGTTACAATTATAACCGCAATAATAACTGTGGTTGTGGTTACTAGATGATTTTTTTTTATTAACAAAATAAATAAGTAACGGGTTCCAGCGAACGTATTTGTTTTAATCTCGAGTTATATATCTAAAAAAATACACAACAAAGAATACTGAGTAAACGAAATAAAAGCAAATCTAATGTAACAGGTATCATTTTATTTGTAATAAACATATACAGGAACCATCTGTCTTTATTTGTATTGAATTCTAAATTATCTACCATATTGATCTTAAAGGGTTTTAAATAGTTTTTAAATATGTAAGAATGCGAGTCCCTGGAAATAAAATTATACATTATGATAATCTTATTCGGCGGGGCGAATAAAACCAAATTAATTCTGAATACCCTACATTTAAAAACTGGCTTGTTAAAAAGTGTCAAAAAGTGTAAATATTTGTATCATTTGGCTTTCGACGTACAAGATTAATATCTTGAAAAATTCTATTAGGTACAATCTATTTACCCTTATAATAATATATTATTTTATTGGGTTAGGTAGGGACAGTAGCGCAACCAGTTGAGGTGAGGGTTAATGAGCATTTTAAAGGGGCCCCTCAAACCTATACCTGGGTCGCAAGTCCCAGGAGCTGTTTGCAGTCCTCTCCCTGCAGCGCCATGGGCCCGGCACCCGCACGGTGAATCCATGGAATGCTAAACTTCGTCTCTGTGCTAAAAATGGATGTCTGTGAAGTTGGTTTAGAAACAAGGAGTTGATTGAAAATACAATTTTTTTCTTTTTTTTTTTTACTAAAATTATACAGATTGATAACAAGTAACAATACGTTATACAGCTGTGATATTTAAGTTCCATCAATCTACGTTATACATAATAACAGAGATGGAAAGATCTTAAATACGAGTATATATTTATATTTATACACAAGGCAATTTCATATGTCAAAAATACAGCTTAAGAAATCGGGGATGAAATGTTTAGGGTTTGTATAGAAAACTTATAATTTCTCAAGTTACTAATATGAAAATTAATATTACATTTTTTTCATTTTTCATTTTTGTGAAGTAAAGGTCATCAACCTTTATTTCAATGGCAGTGGTCTCTCAAGAGGATAAAATATCTATTTTAGGAATATGGACGATTTTTATGAACTAAACTGACTCATATAGATAAATTATGTAATAAAGATGGAAATTATACAATCTTAATAAGTCAAATGATTCATTCATCGCGGGAGAGTTAATAGCTAGTAATGACAAATAAAATAAATACATTATTTGATTTCAGATTTCTATTCTATATATCAGGTAGTATAATTGTTTTATTACAATAATTTAACCACCCCTAGTAGTAAGGACTTCTGCACCCACAGTTACCAGGGACGGTAACAGCGTATGCAGCCGGTGCGAAAACAGCTGAGGAAGCGTATCCTGGAGTGCAAGCTGGAGCATACGCTGGGATCAAGGCTGATGCACAACTGGGTATATTGAAGACTGGTGCCACTGCGGGCTGAATTGCACGACCAATGCATTGGCTGTAGACATGCTAAAAAATAGAAGATTGTAATTAATATCTAAAAAATATAAATTATCTAAAAACGTTTTGTGAAACATTAAAAATCGAATATCATAGTAAATACCTGAAACAAACAAGCTTGAACGCAGAGTACGAGGAACGCGAAGGTGGCCATGTTTGTTTGGATGTAATGGAGTCGGTAGACAATACTAACAGTGACACATTAGTGAGCTGAAATACTGTTACCTCTTAATATACTGTTCCAAAGTACATTTTGGATTGATATTTGACATTTCGTAACAGTGAGAACGTGCTTATCGTCTAAAGCTATACGAAATTATAACAATAATAGGCTTATAATAAATAAACAAGTTCAGGCTATCAAATAATAATATCCGGTCATATTGATAAGAAAATTATTAAAATATATAAATATGAATGAGACGTTTCTTAAAATATTCCTAAGTTTGTAAGTGAACAAGAAAGAAGATGGAATTTAAAGCACTTATTTTCTGCGTTCAAGCACTTTTAATTCAGGTATTTTACTTTTCTAATTGTAATTTTAGGCCTTGCCTTAAGTAAAAGGCTTTACTTAATTATTTAGGTCTACAATAATAGCAGCATATTCGTGGTGGTAAATACTGGAAAATGTTCATTGTAATGTTGTATTATTGTAAAACTATATTAATATTTCTTCTGTAGATTATTTATAAATTTTCAAATTCTTTCAACGTATCATAATTAAACAATATTTTACAGAGTATCTCCAGTGTCTACTATAATGGAGCTTACAACAGATTAGCTGCACCTTGGAACGCCTTCTCCCCCTACACCGCCGCTCCCTACGCTGCTCTCCGCTATGCTGCTGCTCCCTGGAGAGCTGCTAACAACCCAGCAGCACTGTCCGCATCCAATTGCGACGGTCTTGTCGTTAGCAGTTCTTCACCTTTCGACCCTGTCGGTGTTTCCGTTGTATCCAACAATGCGATTGAAGGCATTCTATCTGTAGCTGGTGAATTACCGTTCCTTGGATCCGTGGCTCTGGAAGGCGCTCTGCCAACAGCTGGAGCTGGAGATATTGCATATGGATGCGGTAACGGTGAAGTCGCCATGCTTGTTGAGGAAGCTGCACCCTTGGGCTACAGAGCTCCATACGGAATATATATGTGATTTATAGGGTTGTATTTCTTGATTACAGAATCAAGAAATAAATATATATATAATATTCAGTACTTTTTTTTATTACTTCGTTTCTTCAATATACATTTTACTCGAGGACTTCAGAACACAGAGCTCTTAAGAAACTCCTTGGCCCGAACTTTGTTTGGTCAACTTTATTTTAAAATTTGCTCTTCACGAAAAGCCCTATTATTATTTTGGAGGAATTATATAATTTGGTCTAGAGCCACCGTGAAAGTGATTTCTAAATATGTATGAATTTATAAAATTCGGATAAATTACTTTGAACATTACCTCCAACAAATAAACTTATAACTTATTCATAAAAATAGAAACTTTACCTCATAACACTTTTTGCATAGTTTTATATAAAAATGTGAGATTTGTCATTATTAAAATTTTACACTGCAAAGGAATGCTAAAAGCTGAAACTATTTTATAAATTCGTAATGAATAAGTTGACTATTTACTTTCAAACTTTTAATGTCAGGTATATGTTAGTCCGATGTCTAACAGTTGCTAGCTGCTTAGCAACTCGTAAATTGTCATCTGGCGGTAAAGATAGTGGTAGATTGAATTTCACAGTATTGCGTTTACTTTAATATTAATTCTGCTTACACTTCAGCCTCAGCAACACTGTATCGGTTCTTCTATAAAATTGTGGCTTATATGAAACGTTTGTTTGTATATATGTACTCTAACAAAGCGCCACCTATTAGATATTTACTCAATCCAGTCAATAAGTACCATTATACAGCCATCTGCTAAATTCGTGTGGAACTAACAGAACATTGTAAATGTCAGGTAATAAATAAATAATTCGTAAAGAAATAAATAAATAAATTATCCTATCTTTTAAGTTGGATCAAACCGCACACGGTGTGCAAAATTTGATTGAAATCAGTTCAGTAGTTTAGGAATCCATAACGGACAAACATGGTGAAAGATAATTTATATATATTAACATAATAATTTATCTACACTGGGGACAGTAATTATATTACTTCCATATTAAATCTTACTCCAACCATTTACCGCCACTTCTTACTTTTTCAACAGCAGTGTTCAAGAGATTAGGACGAGTTTAAAAAATAAAAAATAAATTGATAGCTCGGTTTATTTTCAATCCCTAACACAATCAGTCAGTTTATTAACGATATAACATTATCTTGTATAACATTATTAAAACGCTGTAACAGAATATGGAAATCAAAAGTGAAAAATGATTTGACAATCAATATTAATATTGGCATCCACAACCACAGCTGCCAGATATGGATACACTGCCCTTAGCTTGCACCGGTCCATCAAATCTCACGACACCAATGGTCGGAACTTGGCCGGCGATCGATGTATATCCTTCTACTGGTAACATTCCGTTCGCGAACACTTCACCAACGCCGGTTCCTCCATAACCTTCAGATTCTTGTAAAATATTCTCAGCTTGAGAGTTTAATCCAATAGGTTCATATAACTGAGGAACTCTTGAACCGCACCCTATTCCTTGTCTAATGATTGTGTCGGTCCGTGTTGGTCCATGTCCAAAAGCCCCTGTATTTATTCCGCATTGGCTGTACACATTCTGAAAATATATATATCTATATATATTTATCGACATATTAAACGAATAGCCGATCTTAATATTTTAAATAATATTAAATATATTATTTGAACCTTACCTGAACCAAGAATGCTTGGATACAAAGTGTAAGTAAGACAAAGCAAAACATAGTTATAATTGTATGTTTGTAAGCTCACTGTGGTAACACCTAAAATTTACATAGGTTTTATAGTAATTGTTTATCAATTACGTACCTATTATTCTGCAATAATCATAATTTAAATAATAAAAATATGTTATAAGGTTGAACTAAAATGCAATCAAAATTGTGATTTCATTTTTGCAAAATCACACGTGCTTAGTTTCAAAACCGTTGCTGATAAAAAAATACAAGGTATAGTTAGAGTATATAAAGTTTCAATAGTTCATTTAAATGTATACATTACTTGGCTACATACAAACAACCAATATGTCTCTGAAAGTCGTCGTATTCTGCGCTCAAGTTTTCCTGATGAAGGTAAATTATCTTATGTTCAAAAAGCAAAGCGAGTATTTGATGGGTTCTTAGATTGATAAATGACTGAAATCAATATATGTTTACAAGTCTGTTTCTCAGATTATTAATAATTGAGAAGAAATATTTAAATTCCTTTACACGTACCTTTCAGCATTAATTATTTTATTATATATGTGAATTATTTCAGACCGTACTTGGGCAATGTATTGGTAACATTGGCTACTCTTATGGTATTGGAAACTGCGATGGTTTTGTGGGAAATAGCTACGGACCATTGATTCCATCTGGGTGCGCGAACGCCCAGTTGCCTGGACCTCAACTGACTATTCCTGACTGTGGCATCGCAGCTGCGACATCTTACGGTGGCAGCCTCAATGTTCAAGCTTCATCTCCCATCGCTCCTGGCGGCATCTCAGTGCAGTCTGAGAACCAAATTGAGGGACCACTGTCGGTTTACGGATCATTGCCGTTCCTCAGCGCTGTGGCTTTTGAAGGTGCCCTGCCAACTCAGGGATCAGGAGCAGTAACATATCAATGTGGTGATGGAAGTGTCGCCATCTTGGAAGAAAATATACTCGCTTCTGGTTATGGAAGCTTTGCTCCAGGAAGTTTTGGTCAAGGTTATAATTCTATTGGTGCTGGTTGGGGTTTAGCTACACCTGGTATCAATGGATTGAACAGCTGTGCACAATCTGTACCAAATGTATGTGGTCACATTGGTGGTTACAATTATAACCGCAATAATAACTGTGGTTGTGGTTACTAGATGATGTTTTTTTAAATTAATATAATGAATAAATAACGGGTTGCAGCAAAATATATTTTGTTTTATTCTCTAGTTACAGCTGATTGTTTATTTTTATTTTTTTATGCAAGAAAACCTATGTGATACACGATGGAATACCTTCATATTAAAGTAAAGTTTAAACTGTCTTAACATCTATAATATTTTAATATTTTCTGGTTAGATCATAAAATAAAATCAGTAAATTTGTGTATGTTAAAAGTCCAGTTAGCATTTTATGTAACAGAAACAATAAAAACGTATGCTACCACAATAAAAAACAATATATAAAAAACAGAACCAGAAGAAACTATATGTATAAAAATAAAAATTATAAATAAAGGAAATAAAAACAAATCAATTGTAACAGGTATCATTTTAATTCCAATATACATGTACTTAGGAACTATCTGTCTTTATTTGTATTGATTTCTAAAATATATATGATATTGATCTTAAAGGTCATTAAGGAGTTTCTAAATATTTAAGAATGCGAGTTTCTGGAAATACAATTCATGATACATTCTGACAATCCTATTCGGCGGAAGATTAAACTCAAATTAGTTCTGAATATTAAAAAATGAAATTAATACAATTATAAAAAGTTCTGAATAAACTACATTTAAAAACTGGATTGTTCAAAAGTCTTTCCTTTGGCCATTACCAAGCTATAACTTAAAAGCTTGAAATGGAGGATGAAATGTTTAGGGTTTGTATGGAAAACCTATAATTTCTCATATAATTTTTGATATGAAAATTGATATTAAGACCATTTTCTGAAATAATGACTGACGTGTACAATAGCAGTGGTCTCTCAGGAATATAAAATGTTTAATTTTAGGAATAGCGACGATTTTTATGAACTAAAGTGACTCATGTAGATAAGTTATTTAATAAAAATAGAAAATATACAATCTTAATAAGTCAAATGATTCATTCATCGCGGGAGAGTTAATAGCTAGTAATGACAAATAAAATAAATACATTATTTGTTTTCAGATTTCTATTCAATATATCAGGTAGTATAATTGTTTTATTACAATAATTGAACCACCCCTAGTAGTAAGGACTTCTGCACCCACAGTTACCAGGGACGGTAACAGCGTATGCAGCCGGCGCGAAAACAGCTGAGGAAGCGTATCCCGGGGAGCAAGCTGGAGCATACGCTGGGATCAAGGCTGATGCACAACTGGGTATATTGAAGACTGGTGCCACTGCGGGCTGAATTGCACGACCGATGCATTGGCTGTAGACATGCTAAAAAATAGAAGATTGTTATTAATACCTAAAAAATATAAATTATCTAAAAACGTTTTGTGAAACATTAAAAATCGAATATCATAGTAAATACCTGAAACAAACAAGCTTGAACGCAGAGTACGAGGAACGCGAAGGTGGCCATGTTTGTTTGGATGTAATGGAGTCGGTAGACAATACTAACAGTGACACATTAGTGAGCTGAAATACTGTTACCTCTTAATATACTGTTCCAAAGTACATTTTGGATTGATATTTGACATTTCGTCACAGTGAGTACGTGCTTATCGTCTAAAGCTATACGAAATTATAACAATAATAGGCTTATAATAAATAAACAAGTTCAGGCTATCAAATAATAATATCTGTTCATATTGATAAGAAAATAATTAAAATATATAAATATAAATGAGACGTACTTTGGAACATTCTCAAGTTTGTAAGTGAATAAGAAAGAAGATGGAATTTAAAGTACTTATTTTCTGCGTTCAAGCACTTTTAATTCAGGTATTTTTTTCATTTTAAAATATTATTTTAGGCCTTGCCTTAAGTAAAAGACTTTACTTAATTATTTAGGTCTACAATAATAGCAGCATATTCGTGGTGGTAAATACTGGAAAATGTTCATTGTAATGTTGTATTATTGTTGAACTATATTTATATTTCTCCTGTAGATTATTTATTAATTTTCAAATTCTTTCAACATATCATAATTAAACAATATTTTACAGAGTATCTCCAGTGCCTATTATAATGGAGCTTACAACAGATTAGCTGCACCTTGGAACGCCTTCTCCCCCTACACCGCCGCTCCCTACGCTGCTCTCCGCTATGCTGCTGCTCCCTGGAGAGCTGCTAACAACCCAGCAGCACTGTCCGCATCCAATTGCGACGGTCTTGTCGTTCGCAGTGCTTCTCCTTTCGCCCCTGTTGGTGTGTCTGTTGTATCCAACAATGCGATTGAAGGCATTCTATCTGTAGCTGGTGAATTACCATTCCTTGGATCCGTGGCTCTGGAAGGCGCTCTGCCAACAGCTGGAGCTGGAGATATTGCATATGGATGCGGTAACGGTGAAGTCGCCATGCTTGTTGAGGAAGCTGCACCCTTGGGCTACAGAGCTCCATACGGAATATATATGTGATTTATAGGGTTGTACTGTGATCAAGAAATAAATGTAAATAATATTCAGTACTTTTTTTTATTACTTCGTTTCTTCAATATACATTTTACTCGAGGACTTCAGAACACAGAGCTCTTAAGAAACTCCTTGGCCGGAGCTTTTTTTGGTCAACTTTATTTCCAAATTTGCTTTCCACTAAAAGCCCTATTATTATTTTGGGGGATTGATATAATATCGCCTAGTCCCATCGTGAAAGTGATTTCTAAATATGTATGAATTTATAAAATTCGGATAAATTACTTTGAACATTACCTCCAACAAATAAACTCATAACTTATTCATAAACATAGAAACTTTACCTCATAATACTTTTAGCATAGTCTTATATCAAAATGTGAGATTTGTCATAGTTAAAATTTACGCTGAAAACGTGTGCCAAAAGCTGAAACTATTTTATAAATTCGTAATGAATAAGTTGACTATTTACTTTCAAACTTTTAATGTCAGGTATATGTTAGTCCGATGTCTAATAGTTGCTAGCTGCTTAGCAACTCGTAAATTGTCATCTGGCGGTAAAGATAGTGGTAGATTGAATTTCACAGTATTATGAAACGTTTGTTTGTATATATGTACTCTAACAAAGCGCCACCTATTAGATATTTACTCAATCCAGTCAATAAGTACCATTATACCGCCATCTGCTAAATTCGTGTGGAACTAACAGAACATTATAAATCAGGTAATAAATAAATAATGCGTAAAGAAATAAATAAATAAATTATCCTATCTTTTAAGTTGGATCAAACCGCACACGGTGTGCAAAATTTGATTGAAATCAGTTCAGTAGTTTAGGAATCCATAACGGACAAACATGGTGAAAGATAATTTATATATATTAACATAATAATTTATCTACACTGGGGACAGTAATTATATTACTTCCATATTAAATCTTACTCCAACCATTTACCGCCACTTCTTACTTTTTCAACAGCAGTGTTCAAGGGATTAGGACGAGTTTAAAAAATAAAAAATAAATTGATAGCTCGGTTTATTTTCAATCCCTAACACAATCAGTCAGTTTATTAACGATATAACATTATCTTGTATAACATTATTAAAACGCTGTAACAGAATATGGAAATCAAAAGTGAAAAATGATTTGACAATCAATATTAATATTGGCATCCACAACCACAGCTGCCAGATATGGATACACTGCCCTTAGCTTGCACCGGTCCATCAAATCTCACGACACCAATGGTCGGAACTTGGCCGGCGATCGATGTATATCCTTCTACTGGTAACATTCCGTTCGCGAACACTTCACCAACGCCGGCTCCTCCATAACCTTCAGATTCTTGTAAAATATTCTCAGCTTGAGAGTTTAATCCAATAGGTTCATATAACTGAGGAACTCTTGAACCGCACCCTATTCCTTGTCTAATGATTGTGTCGGTCCGTGTTGGTCCATGTCCAAAAGCCCCTGTATTTATTCCGCATTGGCTGTACACATTCTGAAAAAACAATGTAATTATATTTATCGACATATTAAACGAATATTTATCTGATGTTAATATTTAAAAAAATATTAAATATATTATTTGAAACTTACCTGAACCAAGCACGCTTGGATACAAAGTGTAAGTAAGGCAAAGAAAAACATAGTTATAATTGTACGTTTGTTAGCGTACTATTGAAGTACCTAAAATTTGCACAGGTTTTATAGTAATTGTTTATCAATTTCGTACCTATTATTCTGCAATAATTATAAAACAATAAATTTAAAAACATATTATTAAACAGAACTGATACACGCAAAATCACACGTGCATAGTTATTGAAACTGGCAATAATTTCACAACCCTTGCTGATAAAAATAAGACAAGGCATACCTGGAGTATATAAAGTTTCAATAGTTCATTTAAAATGTATACATTACTTGGCTACATACAAACAACCAATATGTCTCTGAAAGTCGTCGTATTCTGCGCTCAAGTTTTCCTGATAAAGGTAAATTATCTTATGTTCTTAGATCGATAAATAACTGAAATCAAAATCTGTTTACAAGTCTGTCTCTTAGATTATTAGTAATTGAGAAGAAATATTTAAAGTGTAAAGTCCTTTACACATACCTTTCAGCATTAATTATTTTATTATATATGTGAACTATTTCAGACCGTACTTGGGCAATGTATTGGTAACATTGGCTACTCTTATGGTATTGGAAACTGCGATGGCTTTGTGGGAAATAGCTACGGACCATTGATTCCATCTGGGTGCGCGAACGCCCAGTTGCCTGGACCTCAACTGACTATTCCTGACTGTGGCATCGCAGCTGCGACATCTTACGGTGGCAGCCTCAATGTTCAAGCTTCATCTCCCATCGCTCCTGGCGGCATCTCAGTGCAGTCTGAGAACCAAATTGAGGGACCAGTATCGGTTTACGGATCATTGCCGTTCCTCAGCGCTGTAGCTTTTGAAGGCGCCCTGCCAACTCAGGGATCAGGAGCAGTAGCATATCAATGTGGTGATGGAAGTGTCGCCATCTTGGAAGAAAATATACCCGCATCTGGTTATGGTAGCTTTGCTCCAGGAAGTGTTGGTCAAGGTTATAATTCTGTTGGTGCTGGTTGGGGTTTAGCTGCACCTGGTATCAATGGATTGAATAGCTGTGCACAATCTGTACCAAATGTATGTGGTCACATTGGTGGTTACAATTATAACCGTAATAATAACTGTGGTTGTGGTTACTAGATGATGTTTTTTTAAATTAAAATAATGAATAAATAACGGGTTGCAGCAAAATATATTTTGTTTTATTCTCTAGTTCCAGCTGATTGTTTATTTTTATTTTTTTATGCAAGAAAACCTATGTGATACACGATGGAATACCTTCATATTAAAGTAAAGTTTAAACTGTCTTAACATCTATAATATTTTAATATTTTCTGGTTAGATCATAAAATAAAATCAGTAAATTTGTGTATGTTAAAAGTCCAGTTAGCATTTTATGTAACAGAAACAATAAAAACGTATGCTACCACAATAAAAAACAATATATAAAAAACAGAACCAGAAGAAACTATATGTATAAAAATAAAAATTATAAATAAAGGAAATAAAAACAAATCAATTGTAACAGGTATCATTTTAATTCCAATATACATGTACTTAGGAACTATCTGTCTTTATTTGTATTGATTTCTAAAATATATATGATATTGATCTTAAAGGTCATTAAGGAGTTTCTAAATATTTAAGAATGCGAGTTTCTGGAAATACAATTCATGATACATTCTGACAATCCTATTCGGCGGAAGATTAAACTCAAATTAGTTCTGAATATTAAAAAATGAAATTAATACAATTATAAAAAGTTCTGAATAAACTACATTTAAAAACTGGATTGTTCAAAAGTCTTTCCTTTGGCCATTACCAAGCTATAACTTAAAAGCTTGAAATGGAGGATGAAATGTTTAGGGTTTGTATGGAAAACCTATAATTTCTCATATAATTTTTGATATGAAAATTGATATTAAGACCATTTTCTGAAATAATGACTGACGTGTACAATAGCAGTGGTCTCTCAGGAATATAAAATGTTTAATTTTAGGAATAGCGACGATTTTTATGAACTAAAGTGACTCATGTAGATAAGTTATTTAATAAAAATAGAAAATATACAATCTTAATAAGTCAAATGATTCATTCATCGCGGGAGAGTTAATAGCTAGTAATGACAAATAAAATAAATACATTATTTGTTTTCAGATTTCTATTCAATATATCAGGTAGTATAATTGTTTTATTACAATAATTGAACCACCCCTAGTAGTAAGGACTTCTGCACCCACAGTTACCAGGGACGGTAACAGCGTATGCAGCCGGCGCGAAAACAGCTGAGGAAGCGTATCCCGGGGAGCAAGCTGGAGCATACGCTGGGATCAAGGCTGATGCACAACTGGGTATATTGAAGACTGGTGCCACTGCGGGCTGAATTGCACGACCGATGCATTGGCTGTAGACATGCTAAAAAATAGAAGATTGTTATTAATACCTAAAAAATATAAATTATCTAAAAACGTTTTGTGAAACATTAAAAATCGAATATCATAGTAAATACCTGAAACAAACAAGCTTGAACGCAGAGTACGAGGAACGCGAAGGTGGCCATGTTTGTTTGGATGTAATGGAGTCGGTAGACAATACTAACAGTGACACATTAGTGAGCTGAAATACTGTTACCTCTTAATATACTGTTCCAAAGTACATTTTGGATTGATATTTGACATTTCGTCACAGTGAGTACGTGCTTATCGTCTAAAGCTATACGAAATTATAACAATAATAGGCTTATAATAAATAAACAAGTTCAGGCTATCAAATAATAATATCTGTTCATATTGATAAGAAAATAATTAAAATATATAAATATAAATGAGACGTACTTTGGAACATTCTCAAGTTTGTAAGTGAATAAGAAAGAAGATGGAATTTAAAGTACTTATTTTCTGCGTTCAAGCACTTTTAATTCAGGTATTTTTTTCATTTTAAAATATTATTTTAGGCCTTGCCTTAAGTAAAAGACTTTACTTAATTATTTAGGTCTACAATAATAGCAGCATATTCGTGGTGGTAAATACTGGAAAATGTTCATTGTAATGTTGTATTATTGTTGAACTATATTTATATTTCTCCTGTAGATTATTTATTAATTTTCAAATTCTTTCAACGTATCATAATTAAACAATATTTTACAGAGTATCTCCAGTGCCTATTATAATGGAGCTTACAACAGATTAGCTGCACCTTGGAACGCCTTCTCCCCCTACACCGCCGCTCCCTACGCTGCTCTCCGCTATGCTGCTGCTCCCTGGAGAGCTGCTAACAACCCAGCAGCACTGTCCGCATCCAATTGCGACGGTCTTGTCGTTCGCAGTGCTTCTCCTTTCGCCCCTGTTGGTGTGTCTGTTGTATCCAACAATGCGATTGAAGGCATTCTATCTGTAGCTGGTGAATTACCATTCCTTGGATCCGTGGCTCTGGAAGGCGCTCTGCCAACAGCTGGAGCTGGAGATATTGCATATGGATGCGGTAACGGTGAAGTCGCCATGCTTGTTGAGGAAGCTGCACCCTTGGGCTACAGAGCTCCATACGGAATATATATGTGATTTATAGGGTTGTACTGTGATCAAGAAATAAATGTAAATAATATTCAGTACTTTTTTTTATTACTTCGTTTCTTCAATATACATTTTACTCGAGGACTTCAGAACACAGAGCTCTTAAGAAACTCCTTGGCCGGAGCTTTTTTTGGTCAACTTTATTTCCAAATTTGCTTTCCACTAAAAGCCCTATTATTATTTTGGGGGATTGATATAATATCGCCTAGTCCCATCGTGAAAGTGATTTCTAAATATGTATGAATTTATAAAATTCGGATAAATTACTTTGAACATTACCTCCAACAAATAAACTCATAACTTATTCATAAACATAGAAACTTTACCTCATAATACTTTTAGCATAGTCTTATATCAAAATGTGAGATTTGTCATAGTTAAAATTTACGCTGAAAACGTGTGCCAAAAGCTGAAACTATTTTATAAATTCGTAATGAATAAGTTGACTATTTACTTTCAAACTTTTAATGTCAGGTATATGTTAGTCCGATGTCTAATAGTTGCTAGCTGCTTAGCAACTCGTAAATTGTCATCTGGCGGTAAAGATAGTGGTAGATTGAATTTCACAGTATTATGAAACGTTTGTTTGTATATATGTACTCTAACAAAGCGCCACCTATTAGATATTTACTCAATCCAGTCAATAAGTACCATTATACCGCCATCTGCTAAATTCGTGTGGAACTAACAGAACATTATAAATCAGGTAATAAATAAATAATGCGTAAAGAAATAAATAAATAAATTATCCTATCTTTTAAGTTGGATCAAACCGCACACGGTGTGCAAAATTTGATTGAAATCAGTTCAGTAGTTTAGGAATCCATAACGGACAAACATGGTGAAAGATAATTTATATATATTAACATAATAATTTATCTACACTGGGGACAGTAATTATATTACTTCCATATTAAATCTTACTCCAACCATTTACCGCCACTTCTTACTTTTTCAACAGCAGTGTTCAAGGGATTAGGACGAGTTTAAAAAATAAAAAATAAATTGATAGCTCGGTTTATTTTCAATCCCTAACACAATCAGTCAGTTTATTAACGATATAACATTATCTTGTATAACATTATTAAAACGCTGTAACAGAATATGGAAATCAAAAGTGAAAAATGATTTGACAATCAATATTAATATTGGCATCCACAACCACAGCTGCCAGATATGGATACACTGCCCTTAGCTTGCACCGGTCCATCAAATCTCACGACACCAATGGTCGGAACTTGGCCGGCGATCGATGTATATCCTTCTACTGGTAACATTCCGTTCGCGAACACTTCACCAACGCCGGCTCCTCCATAACCTTCAGATTCTTGTAAAATATTCTCAGCTTGAGAGTTTAATCCAATAGGTTCATATAACTGAGGAACTCTTGAACCGCACCCTATTCCTTGTCTAGTGATTGTGTCGGTCCGTGTTGGTCCGTGTCCAAAAGCCCCTGTATTTATTCCGCATTGGCTGTACACATTCTGAAAAAACAATGTAATTATATTTATCGACATATTAAACGAATATTTATCTGATGTTAATATTTAAAAAAATATTAAATATATTATTTGAAACTTACCTGAACCAAGCACGCTTGGATACAAAGTGTAAGTAAGGCAAAGAAAAACATAGTTATAATTGTACGTTTGTTAGCGTACTATTGAAGTACCTAAAATTTGCACAGGTTTTATAGTAATTGTTTATCAATTTCGTACCTATTATTCTGCAATAATTATAAAACAATAAATTTAAAAACATATTATTAAACAGAACTGATACACGCAAAATCACACGTGCATAGTTATTGAAACTGGCAATAATTTCACAACCCTTGCTGATAAAAATAAGACAAGGCATACCTGGAGTATATAAAGTTTCAATAGTTCATTTAAAATGTATACATTACTTGGCTACATACAAACAACCAATATGTCTCTGAAAGTCGTCGTATTCTGCGCTCAAGTTTTCCTGATAAAGGTAAATTATCTTATGTTCTTAGATCGATAAATAACTGAAATCAAAATCTGTTTACAAGTCTGTCTCTTAGATTATTAGTAATTGAGAAGAAATATTTAAAGTGTAAAGTCCTTTACACATACCTTTCAGCATTAATTATTTTATTATATATGTGAACTATTTCAGACCGTACTTGGGCAATGTATTGGTAACATTGGCTACTCTTATGGTATTGGAAACTGCGATGGCTTTGTGGGAAATAGCTACGGACCATTGATTCCATCTGGGTGCGCGAACGCCCAGTTGCCTGGACCTCAACTGACTATTCCTGACTGTGGCATCGCAGCTGCGACATCTTACGGTGGCAGCCTCAATGTTCAAGCTTCATCTCCCATCGCTCCTGGCGGCATCTCAGTGCAGTCTGAGAACCAAATTGAGGGACCAGTATCGGTTTACGGATCATTGCCGTTCCTCAGCGCTGTAGCTTTTGAAGGCGCCCTGCCAACTCAGGGATCAGGAGCAGTAGCATATCAATGTGGTGATGGAAGTGTCGCCATCTTGGAAGAAAATATACCCGCATCTGGTTATGGTAGCTTTGCTCCAGGAAGTGTTGGTCAAGGTTATAATTCTGTTGGTGCTGGTTGGGGTTTAGCTGCACCTGGTATCAATGGATTGAATAGCTGTGCACAATCTGTACCAAATGTATGTGGTCACATTGGTGGTTACAATTATAACCGTAATAATAACTGTGGTTGTGGTTACTAGATGATGTTTTTTTAAATTAAAATAATGAATAAATAACGGGTTGCAGCAAAATATATTTTGTTTTATTCTCTAGTTCCAGCTGATTGTTTATTTTTATTTTTTTATGCAAGAAAACCTATGTGATACACGATGGAATACCTTCATATTAAAGTAAAGTTTAAACTGTCTTAACATCTATAATATTTTAATATTTTCTGGTTAGATCATAAAATAAAATCAGTAAATTTGTGTATGTTAAAAGTCCAGTTAGCATTTTATGTAACAGAAACAATAAAAACGTATGCTACCACAATAAAAAACAATATATAAAAAACAGAACCAGAAGAAACTATATGTATAAAAATAAAAATTATAAATAAAGGAAATAAAAACAAATCAATTGTAACAGGTATCATTTTAATTCCAATATACATGTACTTAGGAACTATCTGTCTTTATTTGTATTGATTTCTAAAATATATATGATATTGATCTTAAAGGTCATTAAGGAGTTTCTAAATATTTAAGAATGCGAGTTTCTGGAAATACAATTCATGATACATTCTGACAATCCTATTCGGCGGAAGATTAAACTCAAATTAGTTCTGAATATTAAAAAATGAAATTAATACAATTATAAAAAGTTCTGAATAAACTACATTTAAAAACTGGATTGTTCAAAAGTCTTTCCTTTGGCCATTACCAAGCTATAACTTAAAAGCTTGAAATGGAGGATGAAATGTTTAGGGTTTGTATGGAAAACCTATAATTTCTCATATAATTTTTGATATGAAAATTGATATTAAGACCATTTTCTGAAATAATGACTGACGTGTACAATAGCAGTGGTCTCTCAGGAATATAAAATGTTTAATTTTAGGAATAGCGACGATTTTTATGAACTAAAGTGACTCATGTAGATAAGTTATTTAATAAAAATAGAAAATATACAATCTTAATAAGTCAAATGATTCATTCATCGCGGGAGAGTTAATAGCTAGTAATGACAAATAAAATAAATACATTATTTGTTTTCAGATTTCTATTCAATATATCAGGTAGTATAATTGTTTTATTACAATAATTGAACCACCCCTAGTAGTAAGGACTTCTGCACCCACAGTTACCAGGGACGGTAACAGCGTATGCAGCCGGCGCGAAAACAGCTGAGGAAGCGTATCCCGGGGAGCAAGCTGGAGCATACGCTGGGATCAAGGCTGATGCACAACTGGGTATATTGAAGACTGGTGCCACTGCGGGCTGAATTGCACGACCGATGCATTGGCTGTAGACATGCTAAAAAATAGAAGATTGTTATTAATACCTAAAAAATATAAATTATCTAAAAACGTTTTGTGAAACATTAAAAATCGAATATCATAGTAAATACCTGAAACAAACAAGCTTGAACGCAGAGTACGAGGAACGCGAAGGTGGCCATGTTTGTTTGGATGTAATGGAGTCGGTAGACAATACTAACAGTGACACATTAGTGAGCTGAAATACTGTTACCTCTTAATATACTGTTCCAAAGTACATTTTGGATTGATATTTGACATTTCGTCACAGTGAGTACGTGCTTATCGTCTAAAGCTATACGAAATTATAACAATAATAGGCTTATAATAAATAAACAAGTTCAGGCTATCAAATAATAATATCTGTTCATATTGATAAGAAAATAATTAAAATATATAAATATAAATGAGACGTACTTTGGAACATTCTCAAGTTTGTAAGTGAATAAGAAAGAAGATGGAATTTAAAGTACTTATTTTCTGCGTTCAAGCACTTTTAATTCAGGTATTTTTTTCATTTTAAAATATTATTTTAGGCCTTGCCTTAAGTAAAAGACTTTACTTAATTATTTAGGTCTACAATAATAGCAGCATATTCGTGGTGGTAAATACTGGAAAATGTTCATTGTAATGTTGTATTATTGTTGAACTATATTTATATTTCTCCTGTAGATTATTTATTAATTTTCAAATTCTTTCAACATATCATAATTAAACAATATTTTACAGAGTATCTCCAGTGCCTATTATAATGGAGCTTACAACAGATTAGCTGCACCTTGGAACGCCTTCTCCCCCTACACCGCCGCTCCCTACGCTGCTCTCCGCTATGCTGCTGCTCCCTGGAGAGCTGCTAACAACCCAGCAGCACTGTCCGCATCCAATTGCGACGGTCTTGTCGTTCGCAGTGCTTCTCCTTTCGCCCCTGTTGGTGTGTCTGTTGTATCCAACAATGCGATTGAAGGCATTCTATCTGTAGCTGGTGAATTACCATTCCTTGGATCCGTGGCTCTGGAAGGCGCTCTGCCAACAGCTGGAGCTGGAGATATTGCATATGGATGCGGTAACGGTGAAGTCGCCATGCTTGTTGAGGAAGCTGCACCCTTGGGCTACAGAGCTCCATACGGAATATATATGTGATTTATAGGGTTGTACTGTGATCAAAAAATAAATATAAATAATATTCAGTACTTTCTTTTATTACTTTGTGTCTTCAATATTCATTTTACTCGAGGACTTCAGAACACAAAGCTCTTAAGAAACTCCATGGCCCGAGCTTTTTTTGGTCAACTTTATTTCCAAATTTGGTCTCCACGAAAAGCCCTTTTATAATTTTGGGGGAATAATGTAATATAGACTAGAGCCACCGTGAAAGTTATTTCTAAATATGTATGGGTAAAGGACTGTTAAGATTCATAAAAATAAATTAGATAAATTACTTACAATAAAAATAAAGATAAATTAATTTGAACATTACCTCCAACAAATAAAGTTCACAAACATAGAAACTTTACCTCATTCCACTATTAGCACAGTCTAATATCAAAGTATGAGATTGGTCATAGTTAAAGTTTACACTGAAAAGAAATGCTAAAAGCTCAAACTATTTTATAAATTCGTAATGAATAAGTTAATTAGTTACTTTCAAACTGTAAATGTCAGGTATATGTTAGTCTGATATCTAATAGTTGCTAAGTACGCCTCAATTGTCATCTAGCAGTATAGAATAAAAAAAAAGTTATTTTTAGATTGCATTTCACAATATTGCCTTTAATTTAATATATATTTAACTAATACTTTAGCCTCACCAACACAAGGTCGGTACTTCTATAAAATTATAGATTATATAAAACGTTTGAACGTTTAAAAAAGCGCCATCTATTGGCTCAAACTATCAAATCTAATCGGACAAACATAGTGAAAAATAATTTATGAATATAAAGTTAATAATTTATCTACACTGGGGACAGTAATTATATTACTTCAATATTAAATCTTACTCCAACTATTTACCGCCACTTCTTATTTTTTCAACAGCAGTAGTGAAGGGTTAACTGACATCAGCTCTGCGTCGGATTATATAATTAGGAAGAGCTTAAAAAATATATAATAAATTGAAAGAGCGGTTTATTTTTAATCAGCCATTTTAGTAGCAAAATATCTTTATTTTGTGTAACATTATTAAAATGTTGTAACAAAATATTGAATTTAAAAGTTAAAACCTAACTGATAATCAATATTACTATTGGCATCCACAACCACAGCTGCCAGATATGGATACACTGCCCTTAGCTTGCACCGGTCCATCAAATCTCACGACACCAATGGTCGGAACTTGGCCGGCGATCGATGTATATCCTTCTACTGGTAACATTCCGTTCGCGAACACTTCACCAACGCCGGCTCCTCCATAACCTTCAGATTCTTGTAAAATATTCTCAGCTTGAGAGTTTAATCCAATAGGTTCATATATCTGAGGAACTCTTGAACCGCACCCTATTCCTTGTCTAATGATTGTGTCGGTCCGTGTTGGTCCGTGTCCAAAAGCCCCTGTATTTATTCTACATTGGCTGTACACATTCTGAAAATATATATAATCAAACGAATATTTGTCTGATGTTAATATTTAATATATTATTTGGACCTTACCTGAACCAAGCACGCTTGGATACAAAGTGTAAGTAAGGCAAAGAAAAACATAGTTATAATTGTACGTTTGTTAGCGTACTATTGAAGTACCTAAAATTTGCGGAGGTTTTATAGTAATTGTTTATCAATTACGTACCTATTATTCTGCAATAATTATAATACAAAAAATTTAACAACATGTTATTAAACAGAACTGAAACACGCAAAATCACACGTGCATAGTTATTGAAACTGGCAATAATTTCACAACCCTTGCTGATAAAAATAAGACAAGGCATACCTGGAGTATATAAAGTTTCAATAGTTCATTTAAAATGTATACATTACTTGGATACATACAAACAACCAATATGTCTCTGAAAGTCGTCGTATTCTGCGCTCAAGTTTTCCTGATAAAGGTAAATTATTTTATGTTCTTAGATCGATAAATAACTGAAATCAAAATCTGTTTACAAGTCTGTCTCTTAGATTATTAGTAATTGAGAAGTAATATTTAAATTCTTTTACACATACCTTTCAGCATTAATTATTTTATTATATATGTGAATTATTTCAGACTATACTTGGACAATGTATTGGTAACATTGGCTACTCTTATGGTATTGGAAACTGCGATGGCTTTGTGGGAAATAGCTACGGACCATTGATCCCATCTGGGTGCGCAAACGCCCAGTTGCCTGGACCTCAACTGACTATTCCTGACTGTGGCATCGCAGCTGCGACATCTTACGGTGGCAGCCTCAATGTTCAAGCTTCATCTCCCATCGCTCCTGGCGGCATCACAGTGCAGTCTGAGAACCAAATTCAGGGACCAGTATCGGTTTACGGATCATTGCCGTTCCTCAGCGCTGTGGCTTTTGAAGGTGCCCTGCCAACTCAGGGATCAGGAGCAGTAACATATCAATGTGGTGATGGAAGCGTCGCCATCTTGGAAGAAAATATACTCGCATCTGGTTATGATAGCTTTGCTCCAGGAAGTTTTGGTCAAGGTTATAATTCTGTTGGTGCTGGTTGGGGTTTAGCTGCACCTGGTATCAATGGATTGAATAGCTGTGTACAATCTGTACCAAATGTATGTGGTCACATTGGTGGTTACAATTATAACCGCAATAATAACTGTGGTTGTGGTTACTAGATGAGGTTTTTTTTTATTAAAAAAATAAATAAGGTTGCAGCTAAATATATTTTCCTTTTATTCTTGAATTATAGACATTTATTTTTTATTTTATTGATTATATGGAACCAATGCGATACATAATGGAAAGCCTTCATTTATTGAACTAAAGGCTGTCTTAACATCCAATTGTAGAATATTTTCTAGTTAGATCTTTAAAAAAAAATTAAGTAAATTTGTGAATTTTAAAAGTCCAGTTAGCATTTTATTGAACAGAAACATGATAAAAACATATGCTACCACCGTAAAAAAAATACAAAAAAATGGAACTAGAAAAAATAAACCTGAAAAAACGATATGTATCAAAATAAAAATACTAAGTAAACGAAATAACACAAATCAATTGTAAGAGGTATCTTATAATTGCCATCAATCTTTTTTTGAATGGATTTCAAAAATGTTTATATAAATTTTAGAAACTCATTGATCTTAAAGATCATAAAAGAGTTCTAAATATGTTAGAATGCAGTCCCTAGAATTATAATTATACATTATTACCGTATTGAACAATTCTATCACAATTTATTTCCCCTAATAGTATCCTGTGCAAAAAGCACAGAACATGTCATTTTTAGATATTCACATGCGCTATAGACCTATCTAGGTATTGATTTTCCGTTCATGATAACAAGTGTCAGTCAATCCTATCAAAGTTAAACATACGTTTGAATTCAACTTTAGAGCGCTCATCAAGTTTGGTGAACCTTCATTTTAGTTATTTTGGTGCGAAATTCACTCAAGCGTGTACAAGTTTGTGTAGAAGTATTGGAGCCTGTATTGCCTATAGTCAAATAAACGCACTTTGATACTTTGGAGATGTGACAAATTGTAAGTAATTTTAAAATAAAAGTATGTTTATCGTACGGTTTTTACATGTACATTTTAAAGAATATGTTCTTCTATATATATATTTCATTTTTCATGATAAACTAAAATAAATTGTATAAAGTAGCTTATTTTTCAGAATTCGATCTTAAGTAACTAAAGACTAAACTAAAGTAACTAATCTAAAATTAGTATCTTACTGGGAAAAGCCCTTGCTACTCGCAAGATGGCAAGCTGGTCTTTACAACGTGCGTGAGTGTTACTGACTAGTGTGAGGCAGCGACTTAGTACTGTAGACTAGTAGACAAGTACTGCTTGCAGCTACGTAACCTGCAGGCGGTGGTAAGTGGTAGGTGATTGGTATCCATGGTTCAGAGTTGAAACAAATGCTAATGAGTATTTTAACCATTATTTTTTTTCATTCAGTGACTATTCATTATTCTATATCAGGATCCTAAACTAATTAAAGGATACATATGCTTATTGATTTGTTTTGTGATTATGATACGAGTATGACATTCTATACTGACATTTTTTAATGTAATGCAAGTCGAAAGCGCAAGATGATTCAAAAGTGCATGTAAATGCCTACTTGTATAAAAATATTTTTGAATTTGAATATTTTTTTGTTATATTCCTGGTGGTGCTCGTATTTTGATTGTCAAAGACCTATACCCATATCTGCTATGGTTAAACGGACACCACCCCTTCAGCGCTGTCACTCTTGAGTTCATTGCCTACTCATGGATGAAGAACTGTTACTTATTAATGTGATAATGGTAAAAGGCATCTGGTTATAACGACTTTGCTTCACGAAGTTTTAGTAAGGAATTATATTCTTTTGTTGAAGTTTAGCCAGATGGTACCAATGGAAACTGCAGGAATGTTGGTATGTATGTATGTATGTAAGTATGGTTGTGATGTTTCATTTTACAAAATCCTTTTCTAAGGTATCAAGAGATTTATCTTCTATCTCATAAACCTTATATTATCTCCTTTTTTGTCTTTTTGCTACTAAGCAATAAATTTGAGTTCTCACAAAAAACCAAATAAAAAAAAATGAAATAACTACGAGTATGTAATTGTTCTTGGTGTGCAATCGTCCAGTTGCCAAGATCTCAACTCACTGTTCCTGACTGTGGCATCGCGCCTTCATCTTACGGTGGCAGCATCAATGTTCAAGCTTGGTCTCCCATAGCTAATGGCAGCATCTCAGTGCTGTCTAAAAACCAAATCCAAGGGCCTCTATTAGTTTATGGAACATTGTCGTTCCTCAGTGCTGTAACCTATGAAGATCCCCTGCCAACTTATAGATCCTGAGCATTAGTTTATCAATGTGATGATCGAAGAGTTGCCATCTTTGAAGAAAATTTACCAGCCTATGGTTATGATAACTTTGCTAGAGAAAGCTTTGATGAAGATTATAATTCTGTTGGTGTTGGTTGGGGTTTAGCTGCACCTGGTATCAATGGATTGAATAGCTGTGTACAATCTGTACCAAATGTATGTGGTCACATTGGTGGTTAGAGTTTTACCTGCCATAAACAATTAAGTGTGGTTGTGGTTACTAAGTGGTTACATTTATTAAAATCATAATTTAATGAACGGTTACAGTCATTACTTTGTTATATTATCGAGTTCTCTATGTTCTATTCATTATTACATTAGTATTGAATTTATGTAAGCAATAAGTAAGTTAGTAATATATTTTTTGATTAATTTGTCGTTTCTATTTAGTAATATATATAATTGAGTTAAATTTAAAGTACAAATAATATAATTACTATTTCAACCAAATTATAAAAATATAATATAATATATTACACTCAATTCATTTCAACAATTTCAATTTCAATTTCAACAATTCATATTTATATCTAAACTTTCGAGAACCATGACTATTATATTTATCCTATTAAAATATTTAAATTGAATCGGAATGTGCCCGGCTAGTTTCGAACTCATTCGGGGTTCTTAATCATGAGCTCCAAGCGTGGCGCCGCGAGTCCGTCGCGAGTGAACACAGCCGGGTAAATATAAATATAATTCATATTTAAATATCATAATTTAGCAAATAACCAACACAAACAAAATAAATATAATGTATATGTAATGTGAGTATTGCCTAATACCGTTATATCAGCAATCGAAAGTAAATATCTAGAAAACTACGCCGTGATTTGGAACTTCAACAATGTTATAATATTTATAAATATATTCGGTAAGAAGGTGGTATAGAAGTGACATCCAGTGGAAGGTGGGTAGAAGTGACATGGAGTCTATTAGAGTTTAAGTGGTAGGGATAAATGTTTTCACCGCTAAAAAATATGAGAAGTTGCAATGCTTAGCTGCCATTGAAGAATAGCAACGGGTGCAGGATATTAGAATACAGGGTTCTCCCTGAGAAGAAGAAAACTTGAGTAGCAGAGAGGATATGGCCCTATCACTTACCTTGTAATACGTAGCTTTAACAACTATTTCACGTTTATCATCTTTGAGAGGGTGGTACCACTCCGGTTGATCTAGCAACTCAAATGACTACAGCTAGGACCTACCACTTCTGGTTTGCTCTACATGGCATACTTACCGTCTATTTTTCTATGTAAAGAAAATTCTTAAAATCTCTCAATTATAATTTGTTAATGTATGTGACTTTTCAACGATAACATATCATATTTTTGCGTAATAATTTATTGTAATAAAGATAAAAATCTCGCAATTAAAGATAAGTTCATTATAATTTTGAAAGATTAGTTGTATAAAAGCCTTTTGGTAATCTAAAATGCCATTCTATACGAGTATATTCATTAAAAATGTGTTCCAAAGTCGCGTACGCCTGTCTATTAACCTTTATCGTCCAGGTAAGATAAAACATTTATTTAAATACATTAAATTATTTTGAGAGATACATTTTTACTATACAAAAACTTAATTTCCAATATTAAAATTAAAATTATGTTGCATACTTTTCAAAAATTGTTTTTTTTTTACAGAAAATATCAGGACAATGTATTGGTAATACGTACAATGGCAATTATGTCAACAATTTAGCAGCAGCAGAGAGTGCTGCTCTAACTGGCATAACCAACAATGCCGACGCATCTGGCTTGGTCGGAATGCCAGCGGGTGCCATCTCCAGCGGCGGTGGTTTTATCGTGAAAAGCTCCTCTGCAATACCTCCAAGTGGCGTAACAATACAATCAGAAAACTTGCTATTCGAAGGCCCATTGACGGTATCTGGTCAAATGCCCTTCTTGGGTGTGGTAGCGTTAGAGGGTCCGTTGGCTGCCGTCGGATCAGGGTCAGTGGCATATGGCTGTGGGAATGGAAATGTTGGCATTGTGAGCGAAAGTCTACAAGACTTGACACCAGCTGCAAATGGCATTGGTGTAGGCTTGGGCTTAACAGACCTTGGTTACAATGGTTTTCCCATTTATTAACTTATTATTAATTTAGTATAAAATATATTATGAAATGTTATTTCCGAGTTTAACTATAAGATATTTTATTAATATATATCCTTATGAAATTGTTTGTCCTGATTATTAATGCAAGGTTTCTGAATTTAGATATGTTTGTTTTAAAAGGGGATTCAAATTTGTGTGAAACTCTGGTATTTTCGAGTTATATCCATTGAAATTTTTAATTATTTAAGGTAAATATTAAATACATAATTATTGATATAACCATATTTAGAAATTCCTTTAGGGAAGAAAGTATCCTAAAGAATAAGACGAGACACATCCTATAGAATAAGACGTATTAGTACAAAACTGATGCCCGTCTCTTGTATTTTTCGCTCAGTCATCTAGCTCACAAAGGATTTCATTTACCTAATTTACTCGTAGTTTCTATTCCTTTTCTTTTTAATGAAAAATCTGTACCTTCAATTGACTGACCATGAATATAATTTAACAGAAGGTAATATTTTAAAATCATGAATAAATGGTGTATATAGGGGTATTAATTATCACTTTCTAAAATATTTATAAAATTAGTATTCGTTTTTTATCCGAATGCTAATGAATTTAAAAAAATATATATTCAAATTATATATTATGCATGCCAAATCTCCAAACGGAATTTGAAAATTAAACAATGCTCCACGATTGAGTAAAGTAAAAAAAAATGTCTTCTTCAGAATTTTTATTCAATATGAGTATGAGTTCATTCAAAGTATTAAGGGTTGTTAATAATTTTCATAATTTGACCGTATGTTCATAATACAGTCATAGATTATGTTTAGTAAAGGTAATTTCCGCGACCGCAACCGCAGCTACCGGTGATAGTGACGGCACCAGCGGCTGGAAGATCACCACCGAAGCGAACCGCACCCAAAATGGGGACCTGTCCTGCCACCAGTGTGGTACCAGCGACACCCATCTCACCGGCGACGGCTACGTCACCGATTCCTTCACCGCCGTATGCACCAGTGAGTCCTGCGGCAGCTGGGTAAGCTGCGAATGCAGCTGGAGCCGCTAGACCTGCTTCAAGAGCATATGATCCGGGGGCAGCATATCTTGGAGCGAAAGCCGCTGAAGGGGCGAATGCAGCACCTTGGATGCACTGGCTGTACACATTCTGTAAATGAAATTAATTGGAATATTAAATAGTTTCAATTGCTAATAGAAACATCAACGACAAATAAAATATAGTTACTTTTACCTGAACCAAGCAAGCTTGGATGCAGAGCAGTAAGAAAGTAAAGGTGGACATTGTGGTATTGAAGATATTCGGTGACTTCGAATGTACAATGACCGTGCAGAGAGATCCAACATATTTATACAGGGTGTAATTCAATAATGCAATAATTTTATCTCGAGAATTTTAAAAGTACGTGTTAATTAACATGTAGGTAAATAAACTAAGTGATACTCGTATATTTCTATCATGTAGTCCGAGTTATGATTTCGTAATTATTATTTTAAAAAATAAAACAAATGTTCACGGGTTTATCTTTTTAGAGTTTTTAATATTGTTGCGTTATCTTTAATTTTTATAAAATAATTATCCTTTCCGTGTCAATATATCTATTTGTAAACTTAATTTTTCTAAACAAAAAAAATACTTGGCATAATTTTTTTTAAAGGAGAAAAAAAGTTTACATAAGCAGTCTCAAATATTTTTTCGAGTTTTTAATTGATTAGAGAAGTTGCTTAAAACAAAATTAAACAAAAGAAATGTATCAATACAATATACTTAAAACGTATAATAATATTAAAAAATGTTGTGTTTGCATTTACTTCTGTATGTTTACTCCAGTTATTTTACTTCGTTGTGCTCCAGATTACATTTTATCGCTCTTTGGAATATTCATATATTTTATGTAATGTTTCCAGTGTTAAGTGCTGACGCAGCCTAATTATAAGAACGAAGTTAGCGCAAACTTTTCAATCTTTCCAATTGCCGTCTGGCATCAACGTAGTTTAGAATCACCTAGAATGTAAATTAATTTTAAATATGAAATGCCTTGTTTTCTTTTGCATCCTGCGAAACGGCGATATATATATATATATTATATTACTAGCTGTTGCCCGCGACTACGTCCGCAAAGATTTAAGATCAGAGCTCATAAGAAACTTATTTATTCATTCTCCATCTTTACTTTTAAAATTCGTCTCGATTCGAAAAAGTTACTTTGAAGATTACCTCTAACAAATAAACTTATAATGTAAAGATATCGATAAACATACAAAAATACAAATTAAAAGTCACCTCTTCATAATATTATTATAGATACCGACATCATTTTCACAATTAACACAATTATTTTTCTCATTCATGTAGATTTTTTAATATATTATTTGTAAACATAAAGACATTTTATATGAGTAAATATTATAATAAACAATTTAGGTAACGTAAGCGACATTTTCAGTTCTTGACCCATCGCCAGATGTTTTAAAGTCACGTTCCATTTCATTTCGTTGTATCACGTTGTATTTATAAAACATCGTATTTTATATTAATGACTACGAAATAAAATTATATCATTGTTAAGGTTTGTTCATTTCGTAACTCAACATAATGTTCAAAGTTGTTCTTCTGATTTACGCTCAAGCACCTCTCTGGAGCAGTTACCAGTTCAGGTTAAATGTAGACGTTGGTGAACTCTTAAGCGTACCCACGGCTGGTGGCAGGTTCAGTTGTGTAGAGCTGCAGTAATGAAACCTCGCTATGGCGTCTGAAGACATCGGCGCCGCTAGTGACAACGATGTCACCTTTCCAGCTGGCTGTCAGTGCAATGCCATGGGTTATCTCTGGACCCATAGGCCCGCGTGCAATCCTATTTAAAAAAGAAAGAAAAATTCCAATTCTAAAATAATTGCAATCACTTTTTGTTAATAACTTAATTTTATCAGAATTATTGTTATATTAATTATTATTTATTGCACTGTAATTGTTCATAATTTATATGAAACAAATATCAATATAATTCGTTTTCATCAAACAAAATAATAATACTGGAGATAGAGTCATAAATTGAATCGGAGACTACGGTGGTCTTGGATTGGACTATGTCGGTAGTACCTGACCTTCTTTCTCTCGATATGGATGAGACCTTGGCCAAACTTATATAAAAAGCCTTTAAGAAAAAGTCAAAGCCTTAAACTCTTATTTTTTTTATATGTAGAAGACATACAAATAAAGCATTTTAAATGTATACCTTTAGTCTTATAATACTAAAATCTGTACTTTTCTTTCAATAATGTCTTCGGCCATTACATATTATTGGATGTAAATTCTATAGGAATGTTATAAGTCAACTAAGGTCAATTATGATGCGATACCATACTACTATTAAAAACCGAACCTGCTTTTTTTTTGAGTTATTATATTAAATTAAAAATATATTGTACATCTTTTTGCAGCTAAAAGTATTTTTTAATATTACTCGGAAAAAAGCTATAGCCGCACAAATTTAATCAAATCTGTCCAATAGTTTTATTTAAAAAAGAGGCTTTGTTTAAATGTTTGTATGATATACGTACTTAGCAATGCTATTTACAAAAAATATTTAATGTACGGCCTTGGTCATATTATTATTTAATTATTTGTTAAATTTACTAAATATTTATGCAACTACCTTACATTAATAGATTACGGAGAATAAAGAGAAACATTATAAGTATGACATAATTTAAATATGACATATGACATAATGTTACATTATGTAAGACATACGTGACTAAAAACTAGTTCGACCGAGTACATTCATTGTGGTTCTATGTCAAGTACATTTAATTGCTTGGTCAGTGTTATTCGACTCATAATTCTATTTAATTTAATTTCATGATTAAAGTAAAAAAATACTATAAAAACTTTATAAATACGGAAATTATTGTCGTGTCTTTGTACACAATCCATTGATAAAAAACTAACTTTTATGGTATGTTTACAGGCTTGGTAAGCCTCGGCAAACTTTGCAATTCGTAAGCTGTAAGCCTATACAAACGCTGGAATGCTTTTTGCTTACGTCAGTGTAATCCGGAGAGAAAATCATCGCAGACGTGGACATGTAAGTTCTTTTGACTTTGCATGTCGTCTTAAGAAAACAGATACTTTATCATACTTTTATATTTTTTATAGAGAATATATGGAATAAAAGTTTAAAGATATTTCTTATGAACAGTCTAGAGAATTTCATAACTTTATGAATAAGTTATACTGGTTTGAAATTTTGTTTTAAATATCGTCTTGCTCTAACACTACGATTCTTAACATTTTGTAGAGTCATTTAAACGTATGTAAACTTTTACACCATATATGTATTTGTTCCCCGCCCCTCAAATTCTCCAAAATAATATAACATCTAACTAAAAAATGTTATTTTTTTTTACTTTTTGTTCTTGTTACATTACTAACAAAGTAACAAACTGTAACTATTTCAAGCTGTTGTGGATTAATATACCAATTTACTATCATGTTGAAAACGTCACAGGAAAAATAAAATCTATGTTAAATTTTAAATGAATGTAGAATGAAAAATAAACCTACTCTGTGACATCAGTGTACGTTCATTTAAGTATCTAAACAGTTCAACTTTATATTGGTCTTAACATTATCGCATAAATATTTGAAATATTATCCACCTTTGGGAATTGTTTAAAAAAAAACATAAATGCGCAGAGAACTTTATTTCCTTTAATAAATGATCTTTGTAGTTTTAAATGAGACGAGAGCCAAAACCACATCCCGCGCGGGGGATGTTAGGTCCCATGATCGCAGCGTTGTAGCCCAATGGACCGGCGGCGGAGCCTAAAGCACCAGCGCGATAGCCGGGTGGGCCGGCGAGAGCGTTGTAACCAGCGGCTCCGATATCCTCAGATAACATGGCAACCTCTCCATTGCCACAACCATAAGCAACCGCACCTGCACCAGCAGTGGGCAGGGCACCCTCGAGAGCTACGGTCCCCAGGAACGGCAGAGCACCAGAGACTGCAAGAGCTCCTTGGATGGCGTTGTCTGATCTTACAGATACTCCACTTGCAGGGATAGCGGAAGCACTGGATACAGGTAGAGCACCACCGTTGGATGCTGCTGCAGCTGCAGGCCCGTAACTTCCAGCAGCAGACCAAGGGGCGGCAAAGGGTCCAGCAGCAGCATACGGACTAGCGGCAGCGAAGGGTCCAGCTAAATTGTAGGAATCAGCAATGGCCATAGGACCGGCTCCCAAACCAGCCCAGTTAGCAGCACCCAGAGGAGCTTCAAGCTCATACATTCCTAGACCAGCTCCAATACACTGTCCAGCAATCGACTAAAACAATTATATCGATTTGAGATCCTCTAAAGAGATTTGTTTCAAATTATATGAGATATTGTATATTTTTTTTTACATTATGTTTATTTTAGTAAATAACAATTACCTGGATGAAGAGCGCCTGAGCGCAAACTAGAAGGAGAGTCTTGAACATGGCGAGTTGTTGAATACTTCGATACAACCTTGACAGTACTTTCAGAAGTCTACATTAGGCTTTTATACTACTAATAGAGTTGTGAAAATAATCTATTGTGTATTTCAGAAATGTTGCGTGGAATTTTGAAACGTGATTATAACTACAATTAAAATGGAAAATAATATGCCTACTTCACGATAAAGTATTATAAAACGAGCTTCTGATATTTTGACGTTTTTTAATATCTAATGTATTTTATTATCACAATATGAGTAATAGCTAACAATCAATAAAGTCAGATAATTAGTTCTTAAGACTTGTAGAAATTTAAATGGCTGTAGAAGTTTTTTGTCATAAATCTGAGAAGAGGTGGGGACGGATTCTCAAAAGGTAGTGTTATGTTTTTCTTTAACCTATACTTAAGCCTTTATTTTATTAAACTTAAAATCATCCTTATTCTTAGTAATAAAAAAATGATAGGTGTATAATAATTTTATTAATCATAAACTTATTGTTAACAATTTTAGAGCTAATTCAGAGTAGGATACTGCTGCGAGATAATGCTATAAAAATAACTATAATAAACTAACTAACCGGTGACCATCAGTGCCGTCTTATTTCTTTAACAGCATGTGTGGCAGAACTTAGTTTAATAGCCAATGCAGCTATATGAGGGGCACATTTCAATTAAGTATCAACAGAGATTTCAAAAAGAATTTGAATTCCACCACTTCCATCGCTTCCTCCTTTAATAGTACATTCGTTTCCACACGTTATAAATTTGATGTCAAAATCTGATCTGAGCTTGAGGAATTCTAATTTGAAGCATTCAAAATAATAACTAATATATAATGTACTAACTAATAATAAATATACAACATCTCAGAAGTAGTTAGAGCGGAGCAACAAGTGCAAAATTAAACGAGAATAGTAAGAAAATAAGTCACAAAGACTCACAACTATTTCATTGAATCATTTCATATATTCATCAGATGTTTTTCATTATTGTTATGAAAATAAACAAGTTTTAATATTTAGATCTAAAATTAAAAATAGAAACAAAAAATAAAATGAACACAGGTTGTGTAATTCCAAAATCATTGAACAGCACGTGTTAATTAAAATAAATACTATTGCGCAAGTCAACCATTTAATGTATAAAAAGGATCTTGTTTCTCTTAATGATCATTGTGCAGTCAACATCGTTGAATACCAATACCATCACCATGTCCACCTTCGCCGTCCTTGTGCTGTGTGTGCAGGCTTGCCTGATCCAGGTAAGATGTTTCGTTAATATCTTTAACGTATTATTTTAGTGTATTCTTGCATTATTAAAAATACGAAACATTTGATTCTCAGAATGCGTATAGCCAGTACTTGCCCGGTGCATTCGCGCCTGGGTTTTCGGCTCCCGGCGCATACGCTTTAGCTCCCCTATCTGGTCCACCTGCATATGTTCTGGAAGCTCCAAACGCCGCTTACCCAGCTGCTGCCGGACTCGCTGGTGCCTACGGCGGATCTGGTGTCGGAGACGTGGCTGTCGCTGGTGAGATGGGAGTTGCTGGTACTACCGTAGTCGCCGGACAAGTTCCTATCCTCGGTTCTGTTGGGTTTGGAGGCATTGTGCCAGCAGCTGGCTCGGTCTCCATCGCTGGCAGCTGCGGATGCGGTCGCGGTGCTTATTTGTACTAATGACATGTTCCCTGAAATAATCCGAAATTAAAGCGATTCGAAACATGTGTTTTGTCTTTTCTTATGTATAATTCAATTTTCTATGTTACTATCTGTACTGATTGCTTGCGTGGATTATAAAAGGGTGCCACAAGTTCGAAACATTAGTCCAATATTACTGATGGAACCCGAAAAGAAAACGATATTAGCGGCCTCTTTCATATTATGTCTAGAACGCACTTCTATTATTAAATATAAGTGAGTTATGCATTTTGTTCCAACACTAGCTGTTAGTATTAACTGACTACTTAAAATATACTTAATAATTCATTCCTATAATACAATAGTATGCACTGCGCTGCTGTACTTTTATGAAATCGTCCTTTTAAGTATGGGTTGTCTGTAAGGGATCACGTTCAATGATAAGGCTGCCTCAGTGCCAAATTTTAAATACCATCTTTAATTTGTTTATTTTTTAATTAAATATTTTGTGAGCAATTAAATTAAATTTCTCTTAAAAAACATGAAATAATTTTCCACAATATATGAAGATAAGCTAGTGACGTTTTTACTTATCTTTAAACCTGCTCTGTGGGAAAGGAATTGTTCTCACGTAAAAAGAAGACGCACTTATTGGATTACATATTTTATTATCTCAAGCATTAAAATATATATATATATATAAATATAAATTATATATATATATATATATATATATATAAATATATATATATATATATATATATATATAATTTATATATATATATATAAATTATGTAGGTCCAATCACGTTATCGATATTTATAACCAAGTGGTGTCGCCTTAACATTGCTCAATTTCATGTAACCGTCTTTATGAGACAGTGTACTCGTACGTCATTGAATACTTGACCGAAATAATAATTTCGGAGTTATTGTATTGTATTGTATTATATTGTATATAAATACAATAATAGTTCTAAAACTGCACAGTTTATACCTACTCATCTACTCAAAGGTTATTTACGATATTTTTAATCATAACAACGCAATATAAGCGACGGTTTTTAATCTACTTATTTTGTATAATTGGCCTCCACAAAGAGCCCTTTTATTTTAAAAGGATTAAAGTCAGCCTGAACGTCCATTATAATTAGAGGCGAATATTTTTTTAGATCAGATGACTAGTTTCAACGGTTAACTACTACGAACAAACTTACAAGCTTTACCTTTCTGTAATATTAGTAAATATTAAAATGTAGGATCAGCAACTAAAGAGAAATTAAGATTTCTGTCTTTGTATTTGTTCTCGTAACCGTCTTTTAGCTGCAACTTAATTTGTAGTGTTTAAAGAAAAACCATCCTGGTATGAAATATCCACTACCAAAGAACAAATAAACGAGTGAAATCGCGATGTCAGTAATTGATCTCAGAAAAATAAAACAGACAAAATAATATAACTTCACAACAAGTATTATTTTGTATTTATACTTGAGTTTTAAATTAAAAAAAAATAACTATGAGCGCAGATATTAAATTATAGTATTTGAGTCAGTTATAGCTACACGATGAATTGTCAAATGCTTGTGTACAACCTTTCCAATGATACATTTCAGACTTACCTATTGTATGATAAAGGAATATATAGTTATATATACATCGTTTCATGATATATAACTTTAATAAAATTATAATTGCAATAAAATTGAAAAAAACGAACATTACAAACCATAAAAATAGCTTCTGGTTTCTGTGAATCAAATACTGCATCATTTTAAAAGAGAAGTGCATATGTCACCGTAGGAGTAACGCCTCCAAAATACTTTATTATGTAAATATTTTATTTCAAGAAATGTATTTTTCCATCTTAAAATTTATTTAAAGTTTTTAATTTCCCAAAATTTAAATAATTCATTTATTTAATAATAATCAATACTTCAATTCAATATGCTGCAATCTTTTGACATTCCTTCTAAATTATTAATATATATCATTTCATAATTTAAAAATTGTACATATAACGAATACGTCTTTACGTTTAGTGAGGTGTCTATGTTATTATGTTATAGGAGAGTAGTTCTCACATACTCGTATAACATAAAATAAATAAGTGCTAAGTTGAAGATTAATTGACCAAAGTTATTCACAAGTTTTGGTAAGGTTTGGTAAGGCAGTAAGGCCACTATCCTGCACTGCACTCTCCTGTGAATACCACGCAGAATTTATCTATTATACATTAATTATCCTACATCACTACTTTTGACTAATAACGTATAATTTAATAGCGAATAAAATTAAATAAATAACATTGCTTTGGTTGACTGCTGGACCGTATATCGGAGCTGATCTAAGTATGTATGAGCTGAAAGCTCCCGGCCGCTGCTCTGGACTTTGACGTATTTTGTTCCTTAGTAGTAGACTGAACATCTTGGTTGTTAAGCTGTGGTATATTCTTTTATAGTGTACTACAATAATATATATATTTTTTCACTATAATCTAAAATACTATAATCTATACTAATGTATGTATCCATTCGGTTTCTTGCCAGTCCAGTTTTTTTTTCTCCATGGACCTTATAACTTTGGTAGTGTGAAAGACTTTATAACTGGAACTATCTACCAGGTTTAAAGTAATATTTTTTTTTATTTTGTTAGAGTACTAATTGTTAGTATTAAATAGAAGTGCGTTCTAGACATAATATGACAAATGCGAATAATATTGTTTCTTTTCGGGTTCCATAAGTAATATTGGACTAATGTTTCGAACTTGTGGCACCCTTTTATAATCCACGCAAGCAATCAGTACAGATAGTAACATAGAAAATTGAATTATACATAAGAAAAGACAAAACACATGTTTCGAATCGCTTTAATTTCGGATTATTTCAGGGAACATGTCATTAGTACAAATAAGCACCGCGACCGCATCCGCAGCTGCCAGCGATGGAGACCGAGCCAGCTGCTGGCACAATGCCTCCAAACCCAACAGAACCGAGGATAGGAACTTGTCCGGCGACTACGGTAGTACCAGCAACTCCCATCTCACCAGCGACAGCCACGTCTCCGACACCAGATCCGCCGTAGGCACCAGCGAGTCCGGCAGCAGCTGGGTAAGCGGCGTTTGGAGCTTCCAGAACATATGCAGGTGGACCAGATAGGGGAGCTAAAGCGTATGCGCCGGGAGCCGAAAACCCAGGCGCGAATGCACCGGGCAAGTACTGGCTATACGCATTCTGAGAATCAAATGTTTCGTATTTTTAATAATGCCAGAATAATAATGTATTAAAGATATTAACGAAGCATCTTACCTGGATCAGGCAAGCCTGCACACACAGCACTAGGACGGCGAAGGTGGACATGGTGATGGTATTGGTATTCAACGATGTTGACTGCACAATGATCATTAAGAGAAACAAGATCCTTTTTATACATTAAATGGTTGACTTGCGCAATAGTATTTATTTTAATTAACACGTGCTGTTCAATGATTTTGGAATTACACAACCAGTGTTCATTTTATTTTTTGTTTCTATTTTTAATTTTAGATCAAAATATTAAAACTTGTTTATTTTCATAACAATAATGAAAAACATCTGATGAATAAATGAAATGATTCAATGAAATAGTTGTGAGTCTTTGTGACTTATTTTCTTACTATTCTCGTTTAATTCTGCACTTGTTACTCCGCTCTAACTACTTCTGAGATGTTGTATATTTATTATTAGTTAGTACATTATATATTAGTTATTATTTTGAATGCTTCAAATTAGAATTCATCAAGCTCAGATCAGATTTTGACATCAAATGTATAACGTGTGGAAACGAATGTACTATTAAAGGAGGAAGCGATGGAAGTGGTGGATTTCAAATTCTTTTTGAAATCTCTGTTGATACTTAATTTAAATGTGCCCTTCATATAGCTGCATTGACTGTAAACTAAGTTCTGCCACACCTGCCACTCTGCCACCTATCATTTTTTTTACTAAGAATAAGGATGATTTTAAGCTTAATAAAATAAAGGCTTAAGTATAGGTTATAGAAAAACATAACACTACCTTTTGAGAATCCGTCCCCACCTCTTCTCAGATTTATGACAAAAAACTTCTACAGCCATTTAAATTTCTACAAGTCTTAAGAACTAATTATCTGATTTTGGATTTGAGTTTATTACTCATATTTTGATAATAAAATACATTAGATATTAAAAAACGTAAAAATATCAGAAGCTCGTTTTATAATACTTTATCGTGAAGTAGGCGTATTATTTTCCATTTTAATTGTAGTTGTAATCACGTTTCAAAATTCCACGTAACGTTTCTGAAATACACAATAGATTATTTTCACAACTCTATTAGTAGTATAAAAGCCTACTGTAGACTTCTGAAAGTACTGTCAAGGTTGTATCGAAGTATTCAACAACTCGCCATGTTCAAGACTCTCCTTCTAGTTTGCGCTCAGGCGCTCTTCATCCAGGTAATTGTTATTTACTAAAATAAACATAATGTAAAAAAACTTGTACAATATCTCATATAATTTGAAACAAATCTCCTTAGAGGATCTCAAATCGATATAATTGTTTTAGTCGATTGCTGGACAGTGTATTGGAGCTGGTCTAGGAATGTATGAGCTGGAAGCTCCTCTGGGTGCTGCTAACTGGGCTGGTTTGGGAGCCGGTCCTATGGCCATCGCTGATTCCTACAATTTAGCTGGACCCTTCGCTGCCGCTGGTCCGTATGCTGCTGCTGGACCCTTCGCCGCCCCTTGGTCTGCTGCTGGAAATTACGGACCTGCCGCTGCAGCAGCATCCTACGGTGGCGCACTACCTGTATCCAGTGCTTCAGCTATCCCTGCAAGTGGAGTATCTGTAAGATCAGACAACGCCATCCAAGGAGCTCTTGCAGTCTCTGGTGCTCTGCCGTTCCTGGGTACCGTAGCTCTTGAGGGTGCCCTACCCACTGCTGGTGCAGGTGCGGTCGCTTACGGTTGTGGCAATGGAGAGGTTGCCATGTTGTCAGAGGATATCGGAGCCGCTGGTTATAACGCTCTCGCTGACCCACTCGGCTATCGCGCTGGTGCTTTAGGCTCCGCCGCCGGTCCATTGGGCTACAACGCTGCGATCATGGGACCTAACATCCCCCGTGCGGGATATGGTTATGGCTCTCGTCTCATTTAAATATGATTACGAATAGTATTACATACAAAAAATATATGCATCTGTTTCAAACACTTTAGACTTTCATTAGAATCCAAAATTCCAAAATAATTGCAATTCTAATTCTTCTAATTGCAAAGTAGTTAAGTCTATGAAAAGAAAATAAACTTTTCCTGACGCTTCTTACTTAATAAAAACCTATCTAGTTTAATATATAATACAATACGGAACTCCTTAACGATGAATAAACAGCACTGAAAAATCTCAGTCTTATATACGTCAGTTTTCGACAAAAAGTACTTGCTAGGAAAATATTGGTTTTTAGAAGTAGACAATAAATCTTTTAAGTAACAAACACAGCAAATAAGGTGTTTGTGAGAGTAAAGACAATCTTAAGATACGCTTACAAGATAACAATTAATATAAGACAAGAATAGATGCCTCATTGATGTAATGTTTTTTTTTATTTTATAGACTACAAATTGTAAGCTATTCAATGAATAAACCCAGCTTAGTTATAGCTTGGTGATGTCTAGCTAACGATTACTTACTACTTTGGAAGAAATAAAATTTCTTACTATTTTTGGAGAAGTAAAACTTACGGTATATATTTTTTTGCTAAGTTAATATATAGCTGACCTGTATGAATAGACGTTTACCCAAATTTTAAGAACATATTATATAGGATATTTTATAACTTATGGAAATATATACTCATAATATAAAAATTCAAACTACACTTCTTATCTAGGCCAGTAATTATTTATAACGATTTTCGGAAAAATAGGTACCTATCCCTGGGGCATGACTTTACCCTACTCGCCAAAACAATTAAGAGAAATACAATATTTTAAACAGACTTCGAAATCTCGTCATTTCTGTCAGCGTCTTTTCGTCGTGTTTATATTTAATTTCCTTATAATACATTATTACTCTAAATACTCCAAATACTTTAAAGTAATAAGAAACCTACTTTGAAACCATAAAATAAACTCATCTACAACTAATAAAATAGTACATGACACTCGAGGTTTAAAACTGTTTCATGTTTGTCTGTTTATCTGTTATTTAGTTCGCATATCACTTAGAAACTATTAAACAAAATAACAAATATATAATAATAATTAATTAATTAATTACTTCGGCGATAATGACAATATAAGATAATAGTATAAAATACTAGCCGTTGCCCGCGGCTTCGTCTTTAGTACACAGAGCTCATAAGAAACTCTCTCACTCAGACGAGCTTCTTTTTGGTAATCTTTATTTTTAAAATTGCTCTCCATAAGCTATTATTATTTCAAGGGTATAAAATAATATAGCTTAGATCCAACATTAAAGTTATTTCTAAATATTGATTAAGATATTTTTAGATTCGGATAAGTGAAGATGAATATTACCTCCAACAATTAATCTTATAAAGTACAGGTATCAATGTACGGTAAGCAGTCATTTTGTAATTATAACTAACTAAAAGTTTACTGATTTTGCACAAATATTATGTAGATGAAGACTTATAACATGGGCAGAGATTTCATAAAAAAAATTGAAATAATGAGCTACAAAGCGAAAGATAAACGTTATATTGTCTACATCAATTACATTTGATATAACCATGTTTATTTATGGTTTAATTCTTTAAGGTCAACAAATAAATACCTTACTCGCGTTTTCCCTGCATTCTTTATTGCTTCGTCTGACTTGTCCGGGTTTCACTAACGTACGTACAATGCGATTACAATTGTGTATAGACAAAAATAAAAACCTTGATTTAATTACAAATTTTATTTAATTACAAATCTGGACTTATTACTGAAAATATGCTAATTTTATTTGTTTTATATATTTCTTGCTTTTCTGAGATTCAGTTTTCAAAGTTTAGATAATTATATGAATAATAGAACTCTTGTCTCCAAAAATCAATTTACTTTCTTCAAAAAATATTTATTTCTTCCTTTATTTATCTATCTTGCGTGAACAATATAAAGAATCTAGCGTAACATAAAATTAGAGGAACTGCAGCATATTTGGAATACTAAGTTTGTTATTTGAGTATAAATTTCAAGAGAAACGGGATGGCTCAATAAAACATACATTGAATTATTGGAAAAGTATTAAACTTTAATAATAATAACCATCAAATTGAACAAAAACTAGAAACATTATCAAATGCCTATCAAACTAAAAAAACTCCAAAAATATAGTAGTCCAAATTATAATCACATTTTTTTGACATATTCTTTTTCTTAGAAACTAATAAGGATTGTTGTTATAAAATCCGATTCAAGAATTATAATTTTTAGTGAATAAACTACAGCCATGCTTTACTAACCTCTATAAATCCCTACTAGTATATATGCGACTGTAAGTCTGTTTGTTACGCTTTCAAGCGAAAACTACTAAACCGATAATAATGAAACTTTGTACACATACTTTTGTAGGTATTAGAAGTAACAAAGGATACTTTTGAAAATAAAAACATCTTTTGTCAATATATCTCAAAATCTAGCTACTTCAATGATATCTAGCATTCCCCACGTTAATATCTATTTCTATTAGATTCAATAGTTTCAACTGCTAAGATTTTTTGTTTTCGTAATTTGTTTATTTAATTGAATTTTGGACGTTAGGTGTCATTTTGTGTCGTTATATGCAACTTCAGTTCGATCTCTAATGCTTATTAATGACTCAAATGCGAGCGAAGCCGCGGGTAAAAGATAGTATTTGATAGATGTATGTCTACCCTATCTTGATATTGTCACGAACTAAAACTGTTTCTTTAAATCACTTTTAAAGATTTATGTAACTTTTAATTACCTGTAAGCAACTTACTTACCACTAGCTGTATGACTAATTCTTAGTAAGGTTAAAAGGAAAACAGAAAAAGATTAAATGCGGACAGATTTTATTAATGTATCAAATTTTTACGTTTGGTACAACTGTTCCAATTAGTAAAGGTAAGGTCCGCGACCGCAACCGCAGCTGCCGGTGATGGTGACCGCGCCAGCAGCTGGGAGGTTGCCACCAAAGCGAACGGCACCCAGGATGGGGACTTGCCCTGCCACCAGAGTGGTACCAGCGACTCCCATTTCACCAGCGACGGCTACGTCACCGATACCTTCACCGCCGTAGGCACCAGCGAGTCCGGCAGCTGCGGGGTAGGCGACTGCAGCTGGACCGGCGAGACCGGCTTCCAGAGCATATGCAGAGCGACCATAACCACCGAGAGCGGGAGCGAAGGCGGGACCGCCCAGACACTGGCTGTATACGTTCTGTAAATTGAAAAATATTTCATTATTAACACTGAAAGGTCAACAAAAAAAAACTATTCTAAATTTAAAAAAATAACGGGATTTTCTCACGAATTTGGGATTATTCTGATGTAGGTATCTTTTATCTTAGCTAAATGTTTACCTGAACCAAGCAAGCTTGGGCGCAGAGAAGTAAGATGGCGAAGGAGTTCATGACGCCGGTATGTATTCAACGAAGAGGATACAATGATTGAAATAAAAAATGGGATCGCTTTTATACCTACTGTCTTATTTGAAATAGTTACTCATTCATTAAATTAAACGTGCCTTTGTATGTGCTTTGTAAGGTATTAGTTTTTGATAAATATTTTGAAATCTTTTGCCAAGTGAGTTTTTATAATTAAAAAAATAATAATTTGTCTTTGCAGAACTTCTTAAAGACTCAATAAATGGAAAATAGCTACACTATGGTAATTATCGCATACGTTCACTTGTATTCATTTTTGAAATCCATAATTGCTTTCAAATCTTAAATATTTCATGTCTGCGAGATGTTTACTTCCTACCAATACTTAAACTTAGCTAAGCTTAGATCATAGATACGTAGTTTTTTAGTCCAAAAGACATTCTAACTACGTCGTTATATTTGCTTTTACCTTTAGTAGATTAAAATGTTGATATACTTTAGTTTTCACGCTGGGAACTACTAAAATATGTTACATACTTGTTTCTTCGGCTTCACTTTAATTGTCCTAAGTAGTTATACCGGGAAAGTGAAGAAATGTAGAGATTAATTCAATATTTTAATTTCTTTAGTAATCATTTCTGTTTTAAATAAATAAGGTTAAGTTTGGAGTGTCACGTTTCATGTTGTAATTGTAATATGTCCCCATTGAAGATAAATATTTCTTCAATCCGTCTACTCTATAAAAGCCTACAACATACTCCTCAAGTCATTGTCGAAGTTGTATCGTTATATTCAACAATAACCACAATGTTCAAGTCTGTTCTTCTGGTCTGTGCTCTGGCGCTCTTCGTCCAGGTAAATTATTGATAATGTAGGATGTGTGCTGTTATAGTATGAAACTGATGATTAATAACTTACACGAGACTAATTGTGTTTCATTATTGCAGTCCATTGCTGGGCAATGTTCCGGTTTAGGGCTCGGTCCCTACGCTGCTGAAGCCTCTATGGCTGCTGCCAACTGGGCTGGTGTAAGCCCCTGTGCCAGAGCTAGTTTAGCTGCTGCTGGTCCAATGGCCGCACCTTGGTCCGCTGCTGCTGGCCCTTTATTTGCTAATGGCTATGGACCTGCATCTGCTTCTGCATCCTATGGTGGTGCTTTGCCTGTATCCAGTGCATCCGCCATTTCTCCAAATGGAGTATCTCTACGGTCAGACAATGCCATAGAAGGAGCCCTAGCAGTCTCTGGTGCTCTACCGTTCTTGGGAACCGTAGCTCTGGAGGGCGCTTTGCCCACTGCTGGTGCGGGATCGGTCGCTTACGGATGTGGCAATGGAGAGGTCGCCATGTTGTCGGAAGGTATTGGTGCCGCAGGTTACAATGCTTTCGCTGGACCAGTTGGCTACTCCGCCGGCTACAATGCACCATGGGCTGCACCGGGATATGCTCGTTCAGGCTGTGGCTGCGGGGGGGCTCAGCTTATATAAATTACAACAGATACTGATCACAATAAAAAATAATAACTCACATTTTTTTTGTAATTTTTGATTTACCTTTCGCGTTATGTGGACCTGCTTTTCTTAGGAATGCTGACCAATTTTGCGATCTAAACTTCTGATAGAGTCTTGGTGTTTATTTTTGTAAAAAAAGGAAATTCTGACTTCCACTTGACTAATTTTTGGAAAATTGCTCTCCACGAAAAGCTCTACTATTATTTCAAGAGAATAATATTATATAACCTAGATTCACCGTGAAAGTCATTTCTTAATATTTGTTAAGGAATTATTAGATTCGTATAAATTACTTTGAAAATTACCTCCAACAAATAAACTTATAAAGTATAAACTCACAAACAAACAAACTTTACCTCACTACACAATTAGAAAAGACTAAGATCAAAATATGAGATTTGTCATAGTTTAATTTTATACTGAAAAGGAGTACTGAAAATTGAAATTTTATTATAAATTCATAATGAGTAAGTTCATTGTTTACTTTCACACTGTCATTGTCTACTATATATTTGTCTGATGTTAGTGAATAGAATAAAAAGTATAATATATTTATATTGAATTTCATAATAATACTTTTACTATAATATAAATTTAACATATACTTTAGTCTTAGCAACATGTGGTCAGTTATCCTTTTAAATTATAACGTATATAAATCGTTTGTATATTAGCAAAACGCCATCTATTGGATACTTCCTCAATCCAGTCAACAAATACCGCCATCTCTTAGAATTATATGGAATTAACAGATAATTATGTCTGTCAGATAATAAATAAATAATAAGTAATGAAATAAATAAATGAATTGAAATATATACTATCATATCTTTTAAGTTGGACCAAACAATAGATACTTAAAAAATTTCATTAAAATCGTTTAAGTAGTTTAGGAGCCCATCGAGGACAAACACTGTGACACGTAATTTATATATATTAAGATAAATTTCATTATTCAATCATATAATATTGTCTATATATTTTTCAATCAATCGAATTAAATCCTGTTGGTCTTCTAACAGAATACATATTATTTACACTTATAATGGAAATATAAAATCCAAACCAACCAAACTTAAACTTAAACACACAATATTTATAAAAATAACTGCATTTAATGCTATGGATATGGATTTAATGCTATGGATATAATGCTATGGATATAATAGTCAAAAACGAATTATTAAATAACGACATAAAAAAACGTTACTTAAATAAAGGGGTCTACCCATATAAAATAATATTCTTGAACCTGCACATATTATTTTAATTTTCAATCAGACTATGTATTTAAAAATAAAAAACATCAATTTACTCAATTAAAGAAAATTAAAAGAAAATAAAAAGGATTAAAGTCTAGTCTGAGCCTAAGTTTTGATATCTAGTGTTGTTATTTAGACTGACCTGGTTTTAAAAGTTCTTACCAAAAATAACAAGAACTTGATTTAATATAGGGTTAAAATTGAAAGTTCTATACCCTTTGAATAAAATCTGTAAGTAATTCAATTAACTTTACCCTTTTTAGTTTTTATGCTCAAGGCATTTTTAAAGTGGGTTAAAAATATCTGTATTTCTTTTACCTAAAGATAAAAGATACGTATTTAAATTTGAGTGTGTGACAGAGAGAGAAAGTGAGTAAGAGATAGTATCAAGTGTGGGTTTACACACACACACAGACATGGTAATATACTATGTAGTTTACGTATTAATAACGTTTTTTTTATTAGTTCCATTAATCAATATGAGTGACACGATAGCTCATTTGGCGTTGGCGCCAGTAATAACTGCATGGCTAGTTGCCAAACTTGAAGTGAAAATCTTGTTAGTGCTGAGGAATTAGTACAGAAAGGTTTTCCTTACTTCGTTAAATATGTGATTAATGTGTGTCGATTCTATCTTGTAATGTGTCAGAAATAATATGGATAGAATAATTTTATTATTTTTTATATTTTAAAACCAAACCACTAGAATGAATACCGTGTAATTTTAAATGAATTAACTATAAGAATATACTAACAGACCACTAGCGCTGAAAGTTTTTGTACCAATTTTATGACTTATTCTTATTAGAGGTAGGGGAGCGAGGGGCTTGATGTAACAGGGGTAAATAGTAACAGTGCTTTTTCACTAGGAATTTAAACTATATTGACGTATTACTTTGATTCGATATGACCGTTATGACATGTCGCAACATGTTTCCCTAGTCAGTGTCCCGTCGGGTGGCTCTGTGAGTGGGTGAGTGCACGCGCTCCATTTTCGACAGGTAATGTATAATTTTACTTTCGTAAATTTTTGGTTGACTTGTTTATTATTGACTAATTTGAACTTTCTGTATTTCATTTGGTGTTGTAATTTACCTATGTATCATATTGTGTTATAGATTTCAAGATTATTTATTCAATTAAATAGTTAACAGACAAAAAAATAAAAATTATGTCTTGGGGTTAGTTGTAACAAAATCTTGAGGCAAGTTGTAACATGTTATTGCCCCAATACTATTATTATTAAGTATGTTATTGCTGTATGTTATTTGTCATATTTTAATTATCTTATTTGTTGTTTTTTAGAATGAGAGAGTATAAAAGAAAGACAGAGCGGGCAACACAAAGCCAGGAGGTATACGAATTAGCTGCAGCTGAAGTTTTAGATAAAAAATGTAGTATTCGGAATGCAAGTAAGAATTTTGGTTTATGTCACGTATCTCTGTACAGATACATTAAGAAAAAGAAGAATAATGAAAATCCAAAAGTTGGTTATGTCAAGCCTAGGCAAGTATTCACAGAAGAAGAAGAGGTTAAAATGTCTTCATATATCCTCAAGTGCGCTGAAATATATTTTGGATTACTTCCGATGGAAATAAGGAAACTAGCTTACGAATGTGCTGTGCAACTTAGTGCTAAAAATATTCCCCCTTCTTGGCATCTAAATAAAAGTGCTGGTCCTGATTGGTTCCAAAATTTCATGCGCAGAAATCCTCACCTGTCATTAAGGACTCCAGAAGCGACATCGATGAGCCGAGCTACATCATTTAATAGGACTAATGTTACAAGTTTCTTTGAAACATATCCAAAAACCAAAATGTGAAGAGAATAAATAATTGAAGGTGTACATTTCTTAGTTTTATTGTTGTTACTACATGCCCCAATGGGTGTTACAACAAACCCCAGTACGGGGTAAATTGTAACACTGCCGTTTTTTTTTTTTAAAAAAAAACTTTGCTAAAGATACCTGTAGATTTGTCATTTTTTCAATGAGAATTAATAGAAGGATAGTTAGAGTATCAATAAAAATTTAGCTAGTGATAATATAACACATACATCTTAAGATATATCGGTAGTTAGTAAAATTGTTACAACAAGCCCCTCGCTCCCCTACTAATTAAAAGAAACAAATATAAAATGCAGAAAGGTTTTATTTTGTTATCGAATTTCAAATATTTTTCAAGTTAATAAATGTAAGCTCCGCGACCACAACCGCAGCTGCCGGTGATTGTGACCGCGCCAGCAGCTGGCAGATCACCACCAAAGCGAACAGCACCCAGGATGGGTACTTGTCCTGCCACCAGGGTGGTACCAGCGACTCCCATTTCACCAGCGACGGCTACGTCACCGATACCTTCACCGCCGTAGGCACCAGCGAGTCCGGCAGCTGCGGGGTAGGCGACTGCAGCTGGACCGACGAGACCGGCTTCCAGAGCATATGCAGAGCGACCATAGCCACCAAGACCGGGAGCGAAGGCGGGACCGCCCAGACACTGGCTGTATACGTTCTGTAAATTGAAAATACTTCATTAATATCACTAATAATACAAAATAAATAAAAACTTTTTAACGGATTTAATACATTAATGGGATATAAATCTGGCTTTCCCGTGAACGTAGCAGATTGAAAGCATTCAAAACGGCGGGTGAAAGATGAATTTTAAATTGTTAGTCCGATATACGCGCATTAAATAGGTTAAAATTTGTTTTATTTAAATAAGTACCACTCGTGAATTTTTTAGAATTTTCTAAATAAATTATTTTCGGAACCAAATTATTAAATGTTTACCTGAACCAAGCAAGCTTGAGCGCAGAGAAGTAAGATGGCGAAGGAGTTCATGATGCCGGTATGTATTCAACGAAGAGGATACAATGATTGAAATAAAAAATGGGATCGCTTTTATACTGTCTTATTTGAAATAGTTACTCATTCATTAAATTAAACGTGCCTTTGTATGTGCTTTGTAAGGTATTAGTTTTTGATAAATGTTTTGAAATATTTTGCTATGTGACGAGATATTCACTTCCTATCAATATTAATACTTAGTTAAGCTTAGTTTATAGATTCTATGGAGTTTTTCGGTCCAATTCACATAAAAGCAACGACGTTTAATCAGTTGACTCTACCTAATATCAATAATATCAGTAATATCGTGTATAGAGTTTGATGTATTCTAATTTTTTACACAGAATACGACTAAAGTACTAATCACAATTATTTTTAAATCTTAACTTTTATTGTAATAAATATAACTACCGGGATTGAAGAGAAAGGAATAATAAAAAAAGCATTGGGCTCGAATAACCATAACTTATAAACATTAACCTGCCTTAAATTAAAAAAAAAATAGTAGTAAAAAAATAAAAAAATTAAGTTTTCTTAAGAAAAATGTTTTTTTTAAAGACACTATCCACCAAAGAGTGATCCGAGACAGATACAAATGATGACGTAAAAACGTCTCTTTCAGTTCTCAATATCTTCCTGCATTCGAAACGTTTTAGAATTTAATTTCAAAAATGTATCGATATAAAACTATTCATTCACTAATGAAAATTTAAAAAAAGGCGTCCGAAAATTAATAATTTACAGTATCATAACATTTACGTTAAAATAAAAACTTAAATTTAACGCGAAAACAAAAATCTGTTACATTAGAATAATAGGTGAAATTAAAAAAATATATTTCTACTATTTTTAGTAAACATTTCTGTTTTAAATAAATAAGGTTAAGTTTGGAGTGTCACGTTTCATGTTGTAATTTTAATATGTCCCCATTGAAGATAAATATTTCTTCAATCCGTCTACTCTATAAAAGCCTACAACATACTCCTCAAGTCATTGTCGAAGTTGTATCCTTATATTCAACAATAACCACAATGTTCAAGTCTGTTCTTCTGGTCTGTGCTCTGGCGCTCTTCGTCCAGGTAAATTATTGATAATGTAGGATGTGTGCTGTTATAGTATGAAACTGATGATTAATAACTTACACGAGACTAATTGTGTTTCATTATTGCAGTCCATTGCTGGGCAATGTTCCAGTTTAGGGCTCGGTCCCTACGCTGCTGAAGCCTCTCTGGCTGCTGCCAACTGGGCTGGTGTCAGCCCCTGTGCCAGAGCTAGTTTAGCTGCTGCTGGTCCAATGGCCGCACCTTGGTCCGCTGCTGCTGGCCCTTTATTTGCTAATGGCTATGGACCTGCATCTGCTTCTGCATCCTATGGTGGTGCTTTGCCTGTATCCAGTGCATCCGCCATTTCTCCAAATGGAGTATCTCTACGGTCAGACAATGCCATTGAAGGAGCCCTAGCAGTCTCTGGTGCTCTACCGTTCTTGGGAACCGTAGCTCTGGAGGGCGCTTTGCCCACTGCTGGTGCGGGATCGGTCGCTTACGGATGTGGCAATGGAGAGGTCGCCATGTTGTCGGAAGGTATTGGTGCCGCAGGTTACAATGCTTTCGCTGGACCAGTTGGCTACTCCGCTGGCTACAATGCACCATGGGCTGCACCGGGATATGCTCGTTCAGGCTGTGGCTGCGGGGGGGCACAGCTTATATAAATTTCAATAGATACTGATCACAATAAAAAATAATAACTCACATTTTTTTTTGTAATTTTTGATTTACCTTTCGCGTTATGTGGACCTGCTTTTCTTAGGAATGCTGACCAATTTTGAGATCTAAACTTCTGATAGAATCTTGGTGTTTATTTTTGTAAAAAAAAAATCTGACTTTGACTTGACTAGTTTTTGACTTTTTGAAATATAGTTAGAATTAAAAATTTCTCTACACCAACAAGATTCGACTTCAACTCTGCGAAATCCGAGATAAAGTTGCAAATGCGCTATATTGTTTCTAACTATTCAGTTATTACTTAAGTGCTTGGCGCCAACGCCAAACGAGCTCTCGTGTCAGCAGTGCCGGTTTTAGCACTACTAGCGCCCTGGGCGAGAATTCTTCGGCGCCCCCTAACTGCAATTCAATTACATACGAAAAAAGGCAATGTGTACAATGAAATAACTATCTATTTAAAAAAAACATTTATTTAAAAAACTAATAAAATTTCACTTTTCTAGCCTTTACATCGGCGAACTCTTTTATTAGACATTCAAAGTCCATGTTTTCTGCAATTTCGTTTTCGATTGATAAAGTTGCTAAGTTTGTTAATCTAGATTGAGAGATTGTCGATCGTAGATATGTTTTAATCAGCTTTAGCTTGGAAAAACTTCTTTCGCCACTAGCAACCGTTACAGGTATAGTCAGTAATATTCGAAATGCTATCCATACATTTGGATACAGTTCCTGTAAGTTGCGATCTTTAATAAAATTTAAAACATAAGCAGGGGTAGCCACATTCTGATCAGGCAAAAAAGATTTCAGGCTTATGAGTTCATCACACAACATACAACCATCTATATCTGATTTAGAATTCACAGTTAATTTCAATTGGAGATCACTACAGAGTTTGACAAGATCGGGTTTTTCAGGAATCTGTTTTATATTGTACAAAAAAGACCAGCAATCCGAGTACTCATTGAACTGTTCAAATCTTTCATTAACTGAAATTAATGTAGCGTCCAAGAGAGAGTTGAAAAATTCTACCTCAAATTTCTTTTCAGGAGAAACAATAGGCTCGTCGCGGGCAGTTTCATCAGCTGGACGCTTAACAAATCGAATTCTTTTTGTGGCCTTAAACACAGGTTCAACTTCCAGTTCTTCAGCCAATTCTTTTGCAGTTGAAATGGCGCTTTTAAAGCCTGTATTTCTATATTCTTCCAAGAAAGTGCAGCATTTTTTCAACATTTCTGTGCATTTACTGAGATCTATATCTGGTGATTGTAGAGATTTACTAACGACGTTAATTTGAAAAAGTATGTCATACCAAACAACCAATGAAACTATGAAACTGAAATCTTTTAACTGTTCAGCTAGAGTAGTAGCCTCATGAGAGACTTGAACATCAGTTTTCTGAGTTTCAATTGCCAAAGTAATTAAAGCGTCATGGATGGCACTAATTTGATAACGAACTGCTTTGACACTGCTTATTCTTGCTTCCCAACGTGTGTCACTGAGCTTTTTTAGAGTATATAATCCCAGGCTATCGGTTAGAATTTTCCATCGATGAACAGAAGCTGAAAACAATGTGAACAACCTCTGAAGTACCCCAAACAAAGTCACTGATTTTACGGAAGACTTAGCGGCATCGCATAGTACGAGATTGTAGCTATGACAGCCACAAGGTACATAAACAGCTAAGGGATTTATGTCTAGAATTCTCCTTTGAACACCAACATTTTTCCCTTTCATATTCGCCCCGTTGTCATAACCCTGACCCCTGCAGTCGTTCAATTCAAGTCCGTGTTTATTTAAAATATCAATAATAACTTCAGTTAGTTTTTCACCAGTCAACTGATTTACAGGCAAAAATTCTACAAAATGCTCTTTTACTGATATTTTATCGTCATTTGATGATATATCAACAAATCGTATTGTCAGTGAAAGTTGTTCTACGTGACTAATGTCCGGTGTACAGTCAGCTATAATAGAATAATATTTTGATTTCTTTGCGCGTGATATGATTTCTGACTTCACTTTTTTACCCATCAGCTCTATTAATTCATTTTGAATGTCTTTTCCGCAGTAGTGGTCTGCAATATCACCCTTCATAGCTAATCGCAAGTGCTCCTGCATAACTGGATCAAATTTAGCTAGTAATTGTACTAAGCCCAAAAACTTTCCGTTATTTGGCGTATATAATTTGTCAGAATTACCTCTGAACGCCATATTGTTTTCAGCTAAATAAAGTGTAATATGCATCAATCTAGATAAAACATTATTCCATCTTGTAGTTTCATTTTTAATCAAATATTGCTCTTGGCAATCTATTGTTTTGCCTATTTTTAAACGTAGTTCAGTTTCAATCCATGAAAGGTAAAACTTCTTATGTGAAGTGCTATTCTCGTGAGTTTTTAACATTTCAGACAAGTGTTTCCAGTCGTTATATCCTTCAGATACTAAACTCGACGTTGAGCTACTATCAAACAGCCGGCAACAAAAACAATAAACTCGATCCTTGGAAATGGAGTATACTAACCAACGACGCTGAATTGTCTCACTGTTTGCTAGTTTTTTTATGAAATGAGAATTAGAAAAATGTCGCCCTGTATCATTTTTCGGATAATCATCACAGTGAGTTTGCAGTGGGCCGGTATTTATAATATAATCAATTATTTTGCTATTTCGAATAGGTGGCCAAGTAGCTGGATCCGCTATATTCGGGACAACAGTATCAACATCATCTAATACATGTATTTGTTGTACATCAATAACAGATTCTTGAGCAGCATCTGTAATCGTAGCACAACTTGCTCCCTCACTTCGGGATTTTTCATCCACAATCTCTTGAGTAGCTATTCCATCGGACTTGCCAGACAGAGGCTCCACTGCCGATGCATTCGTTTGTATTGCAGATGTAGATGCCACATTCAACTCTTGATTTTTTGTTCTGATATATTTATCTATATTCATAAACTTCTTTGTTTTTTGAAATTCCTTTTCTTTTTCCGCTTTCCGTTTCCTATATTCTGACCCAGATGGTTTTCTTTTGATAAAATCACCCTGTTCAGACATTTTGTACCTTCTAGTTGTAATAAATAAAATCTGCAACAAATTAAATCTGTATCAATCGAAACATTTATAAAAATAAATTGATTGCAATAAAACTTCGTTACAACGCTATTGACGTTCCAGAGATTATGCTGCCCAAACGTATAAACATATAAACAAATTTTATAAATATTAATAGATAGCAGAGACCGAAAAACATAGTATTTATTTATTTACATTGCACGTCTCAAAGTTACAACAATTATACAAAGTTATATAAAACAATTATGTGACACCCTGTTAGGGTGTTACAAAGATAGAGAGCCTGGAGCCAATTTCAATAATTAACCTGTTATTTTAACATCTTATATACTTTAAGTATTAGGGCGTGTGTAGTATAGATAGTTAAAATAAATTTGTACTTACTTATTGATGTGATCCGTCAAAAATTAAACACCTACTTATACACTATTTATTTGTCTACTTTTTAAATAGGCAAAACTAATGTCACTCTGTAGTTGGAACAAGAGCATCGTAACGTAGCGTTAAACGTTTGATTACTGTGTTTGTTTGTTTTAAAATAATCGAATAATTATTTTAAGAGCGTCCACTTATGTCAAGCAAGAAGATGATTGTGTTCTGTTTCGTCAAAAATTAAAAACAGATAGATCCCGGGGAATCCCCGACCATAGAAAAACACATTGTTTCTGTATGTTTGGGAAGTCGGGGATTCCCGAGAAATTAAACCGATTGAACACAACGTTCTAGTGCTGCCAACTTACAATTTTTACCTAAATTTTGGGAAAATTACAAGTAAGTAGGCTGGGTCGGCGAAAAAAGACAAGAAACTATATAATATTTTTTTGTCGTTAAGTTAAATGACTGTTACCATGTATTAAAAAAAAATAACTCTAATAGTAAACCTCTGCTTTAATATGGGAAATTATCGATAGGTGTAGTTAAATACGGAAAAACTCGAATTATTGTTATGCTATAAAATAATATGCTGTTCTGTTTTACCATAATATTTTTCATGTTGAGTTTCCTTTCAATTCATGCTGACAGTGAGGCAACTTGAAAACAAAAAAAATCCCTCACGGTTCTTGTCTTTTTTTGACCTAGTGGGCCTTGCTCAATGAGCGAGGGAACAATAAGGGGGTGCCTGTGGAAAATTATAAAGAATCAGATAGAGGCGCCGGACGAAAATGGGCGCCGCGGCCTGCGGCCTGCGGCGCCCCTTTTGATCCGGCGCCCCTGGGCGGTCGCCCAACCGCGCCCTACCCTAACGCCGGTACTGCGTGTCAGTACTCGTATTTATTAATGAAACATATGAAAAATTAATCAAAATCAGTCTTTCTTTTATTTCGAATAGGTACATTGCACTTATGAAACGTCAGATTCTAGATGCACGGTTCCAAGGTATGTAGGTTCGTGGAGAACCGACAAGGAACTCCATCGATATCTTTTAAATTATTAATTAAAATACCATTATTAATTAAAATCACATTATAAATTCAGTCACAGTCTTTATTGATATTTGAGAATAAATTAGAATTACTCTCTTTCACTCTCTCACAAATACAAATTTATACGTCTACCTTTTTTTCAATTAAAGATATACCTACATAATTTAACCCTGTATTAAATCAAGTATTATTGTCCTTGATATTTTTGGTCAGAACATCAAAAACCAGGTCTGTAGGTACAGTAACATTTAAATAACAACACTAGATTACAAAACTTAGGCTCAGACTAGACTTTAATCTTTTAAATTGTGTATATTAATGTTTTTTATTTAAAAAAAAAGCACAGGCTAATGATAAGTAAAATCATATTGTACAGATATTTGTAGAGTATTCGTTTATATAGCTAGATAATTTATTTAAGCAAACATTTTTTTAAGTCGTTGTTGAATAATTAGTTTGTAGTTTGTTTGTTTGTTTGTTGAATCATTACTATGCTCTTCAAAGGAAATTAAAATAAAGTTTTATGCCTATTATTATTCATAGAATTAAATGCAGTTATTTTTAATAAACTTTGTGTGTCTTTTTTTAATTTTCTTTTTTTAGTTTAAGGTTGGTTGGTCAAGATTGTTAATAATTCCATTACAAGTGTAAATAACACGTAATCTGTTAGAAGACCAACAGGATTTAATTCGATTGATTGAAAAATATATAGACAATATTAAAAGATAGAATCCTATTTAGTTCGTTTTCTATTTCAAATAATAAAATCACACTGACTTTATTCCTTACTAACAGAACTCTGATTAGTTTACAAACAAATAAATCAAGAAACCATATTATGAAAAAGCATTGCGTTAAATACAATGATTGTGAAAAGCAGTTTAATTATCAAGATGTATTTATAATGAACATAGTAAAATATAAAGGTATGTATATCTATGTACAAGTAAAAGTTGCCAATATCTGAATAACATTAGATGAACGTATATTTATATAGAAATATAACGATGTACGTGCCTATGAAAGTTAGGGATGGCTTTCTATTTCTTTTACTTTGAAATACGTTTATTATTATTAATATTTTAAAACCTTTCAAAAGCTGCAAGTGATCCGTATATTAGTATTTTGTGTTATAGATATATATACCATCACCTCCTCTGTTGAATATCATACTATATAAATACTAAGATTCTATCAGAAAATCAGATCTCAAAAGTCTTTAAAATTCCTAAAAAACACTGGGCATCTACATAATGTGAAAGGAATGTCAAAAATGTTTGTTAGTGATTATTATTTATTGTAATCAGAATCTGCTGAAATTTATATAAGCTGAGCCCCCCCGCAGCCACAGCCTGAACGAGCATATCCCGGTGCAGCCCATGGTGCATTGTAGCCGGCGGAGTAGCCAACTGGTCCAGCGAAAGCATTGTAACCTGCGGCACCAATACCTTCCGATAACATGGCGACTTCTCCATTGCCACATCCGTAAGCGACCGATCCCGCACCAGCAGTGGGCAAAGCGCCCTCCAGAGCTACGGTTCCCAAGAACGGTAGAGCACCAGAGACTGCTAGGGCTCCTTCAATGGCATTGTCTGACCGTAGTGATACTCCATTTGGAGAAATGGCGGATGCACTGGATACAGGCAAAGCACCACCATAGGATGCAGAAGCAGATGCAGGTCCATAGCCATTAGCAAATAAAGGGCCAGCAGCAGCGGACCAAGGTGCGGCCATTGGACCAGCAGCAGCTAAACTAGCTCTGGCACAGGGGCTTACACCAGCCCAGTTGGCAGCAGCCATAGAGGCTTCAGCAGCGTAGGGACCGAGCCCTAAACCGGAACATTGCCCAGCAATGGACTGCAATAATGAAACACAATTAGTCTCGTGTAAGTTATTAATCATCAGTTTCATACTATAACAGCACACATCCTACATTATCAATAATTTACCTGGACGAAGAGCGCCAGAGCACAGACCAGAAGAACAGACTTGAACATTGTGGTTATTGTTGAATATAACGATACAACTTCGACAATGACTTGAGGAGTATGTTGTAGGCTTTTATAGAGTAGACGGATTGAAGAAATATTTATCTTCAATGGGGACATATTACAATTACAACATGAAACGTGACACTCCAAACTTAACCTTATTTATTTAAAACAGAAATGATTACTAAAGAAATTAAAATATTGAATTAATCTCTACATTTCTTCACTTTCCCGGTATAACTACTTATGACAATTAAAGTGAAGCCGAAGAAACAAGTATGTAACATATTTTAGTAGTTCCCAGCGTGAAAACTAAAGTATATCAACATTTTAATCTACTAAAGGTAAAAGCAAATATAACGACGTAGTTAGAATGTCATTTGGACTAAAAAACTACGTATCTATGATCTAAGCTTAGCTAAGTTTAAGTATTGGTAGGAAGTAAACATCTCGCAGACATGAAATATTTAAGATTTGTAAGCAATTATGGATTTCAAAAATGAATACAAGTGAATGTATGCGATAATTACCATAGTGTAGCAATTTTCCATTTATTGAGTCTTTAAGAAGTTCTGCAAAGACAAATTATTATTTATTTAATTATAAAAACTAACTTAGCAAAAGATTTCAAAATATTTATCAAAAACTAATACCTTACAAAGCACATACAAAGGCACGTTTAATTTAATGAATGAGTAACTATTTCACAAATGAGACAGTTAGTATAAAAGCGAGCCCATTTTTTATTTCAATCATTGTATCCTCTTCGTTGAATACATACCGGCATCATGAACTCCTTCGCCATCTTACTTCTCTGCGCCCAAGCTTGCTTGGTTCAGGTAAACATAATTATTTGTTTTTAAAAAATGTATTAGTATTTTCTTAGATTTTTCACGATTAATACCTACACATTCAAATAAAATAAATTTTAGCGTTTTAAATAAATATAAAAAGACAAATTAATAAGCACAAAACAATGAATATTAAAATAGTTTTATTTAGAATAGTTTATGATTTTGTTGTTTTCTAAGTATTCATAATGAAGTATTTTCAATTTACAGAACGTATACAGCCAGTGTCTGGGCGGTCCCGCCTTCGCTCCCGCTCTCGGTGGCTATGGTCGCTCTGCATATGCTCTGGAAGCCGGTCTCGCCGGTCCAGCTGCAGTCGCCTACCCCGCAGCTGCCGGACTCGCTGGTGCCTACGGCGGTGAAGGTATCGGTGACGTAGCCGTCGCTGGTGAAATGGGAGTCGCTGGTACCACTCTGGTGGCAGGGCAAGTCCCCATCCTGGGTGCCGTTCGCTTTGGTGGTGACCTACCAGCTGCTGGCGCGGTCACAATCACTGGCAGCTGCGGTTGCGGCCGCGGAGCTTACCTTTACTAATAAACAATAACTGGAAACAAATCTCATCTGTCTTGATTAAAATCTCTTAGTGGCACTTGACTGTTTTTTATTTAACTTTAAATAATAACTTATACTTAGTAATAAAATAGCATATTATTATATTTTATATATAAAAAGATGGATTACTAATAATGCCTAGATCGATGAAAAGGGATAAAATCTTGCTATATCAATTAAAAGACGGTTAATCGAAGTAGGCCGCACGCTCTTGGTTATTCATCTACCTAACCAGTTATACAGTACCTACCCCAAGATAAAATTGAGGCGACGGCCAGATCATAAAAAACATAATTTGAACTGAATATGTATAATAAGTAGTTTCATAAGATCTTACGTAAATCATAGTAGTAATTTATCTTTATTAACTGATGACCTACACTCAATGTAGTTCGATGTCACGTATTAAAAACAACCCATCTATAAAGTATAATTTAATTGACGCAACTATGAAAAATCAGCGACGAACGACTCGTGTGAGACGAAGACATATTTTATGACAGCCCTCCGTCCGTCGCAAAGTCAAGTTAGTTGGTAGAACAACGATTTTATGACACATCATTTTTGCAAAATCTGGCTTAAAAGCAAAAAGTTTGGTATTTTCGTGTGAAAGTTTGACAGTTCCACTGTCAATCTGTACAATTTTATAGTACGTACCTACTCGTCATCGACATTTTTAATTACTAGTCTTTGAATACTGAAAAACAATATACATTATCCATTTTACTGCATTTTACGCCTTCGACTCATCAATTAAAATCATAATAATACCTAGCTGATTGTTAGATGTTTGACGCATAAAGAATCGTAACTCATATATACCACACTACAGGCAACAATCAATAAAACACAACAATATTTTAACACTTTATTATTCTACCAAACATTAAATAGCTATAAAACAAATCCAAGCACAGAGAAGTTTACTTTTATATGATACAATAAAATAATTTTACACTTTTATCTGAAGCTATAGTAAACAAATCTGTGATTCAAATTTAGACATAATTTATTCGACCACCCAGTACAGTCTAGATGAGAATCTGGCCGGTTTCTTCTCAGCATCCTTTGGTAAGGCAGGTGTGGCATCTGGGTACACTGCCTTTTCTTCCACTGCGGGCTTGGGTCTGAAGTATTAAAACATTTATTTATATATTTATATTGCTTAGTTATTCCAATATACCAATTAAAATACACAAAAAAAGTAAGAAGATGTGTATTTATAAAGTCAAATTACTATAATTCGGCTGAGTAAAGATTTTTAATTGTCTCTATGATGTATTATAATATATTGTGAACCCCATCTTTCACTTTTGACTTAAAAATACTCATAAATTCTTGTTTAATAAAAGAATCAGATATTATTATACAGATATATATTATTCCACATTATATCATATTTTTTTAATGTATGATATAATATATCATATCATATTATATCATATTTTGTCACCAATAAATTGGATAACCTAATAGAAATTATTGTAGTCATAACTGACTGACACTTATTAATAAAAATATCTACACTGGCCTTACCCGTCCCTTTACTATCTCATAAAGAATTTGTTCATTCATTCAGTGTTTTTATGGGCATATAAATACATTTCGAAAAGTATTTTCAACCAAAGCAAAAAGACAACAAGAAATGTTAATGATAAAAAGAGAAATGAACTTTAATAACAGTAAACCAAATGATACAAAAAAAAAACCCAACAATCTAGAAACTTGTGGAGAGAAAAAACAAGAGAGTGGAGACAACCAGGTTTAAGATATTAGTAATTAATTCGTAACCTAGTTCAGACAGTGAGGTGCCTCCAACTCATGACATTTAATAATAAAGAAACTGCCTGAAGAAACAGAATTGTTTTAATTTGAGTCGAAGAGAGCAGCTAGGCATCAATATGTTGGTGGTTTTAAAATTCTAAAATTCTCCAGTTATAGCAAGTTATCCAAAAACATATCAGACACAAACCAACTATTCAGGTACATGTACAGTATTATAATGAACATCTTTTGGACATAAATTATAAACTTGGATCAAATGCAAATTAATGTCAGTCCGAGTTTTTTGTTTTTGTAAAAAGTTTCTTGCATTATTCGATTTTCTATAAATATATGTCAAATTTATGATTTTATAATTAAATATATAAAAAAGTGTATAATTGAAGTTAATTCTTAAGAAAATAAGGACTTAATAAATCCCCTGTATCGTACTACAACCTTCATGATGAAGCTTCTACAGAGTATAACTCTTAGTTTCATACAAATAATGATAAAATGTTTTGATTTACCAACCATCTTGGACAAGTATACAAAATACTTGTTTGCATAATACTACTTTGGCAGAAGAGTTCATTTTAAATATTGATATCACATCACCTTACTTAAAATCAGACAAAGTTTTAACATGGAGTGCTCTAAGTAGAGTATTACTAATTACCTCTTGGTATCATGTACACGGGCTTCACAGAAGTAGCCAAACGATGGACGCTCAAGATTAAGATTCTCAAGCATACACTTATCATATACTCCCTGCGTTTTACGGCAACTGAAATAAAAAATAATAATTTGCTTAAATGAATTTCATTAAATTTAAGTTTTTTTTTATAACATATTTAGGAATATGAAAACTTATTTGTTTCTTAATAATATGTGGAATTATGTTTCTCAAAAAAATATTCATGAATCAATCAGGCAAGCAGTGTTCAAAATCATGCCAAAACACTTATTTAACTAAGTGTTTTGGCATGATTTTGAGAGTAAATGGTAGTAGATTGCACCTTTATCCCAAAATGATATGATTACATTCATTTATCAAGATCAGAAAAACCTAATTGTTTAATAGATATTATTGTATATTTAATTTCGAAAGAAATAAATATATAAAGTTTCATTTAAAATTAAATAAGATTAAAAAGAAACATTGTTACATATTATTGAATCTGATTTAGACCTTGTTACCACCTACATTTTGTATCCAATATTTGATAGAAAAAAATTAAAGACTCTGAATCAGTTTGAATCATTAAAATTATATAGATTTGAAAAAAAAATTGTAACAATTTCAATTGGTACAAATTACTTACTGTTGCATAGAATAATCTCCAGAGCTTTTATCAATGCAATTAGCATACTGGTTGAACTCAGCGAGGCAGACTTTCTTCACCTTTCGGAAGAAGTCCATAGAACAAGCAGTGACTGCTTTGCCTTCATTGATACATTTTCGAGGATCTTTCTCTTCCATACGACAAAGCATAAATTCCTGTAATGTTATGAAAGCTTTTCGAATTTATAATAAAATTAAAGAACTACTTAAAAAGACATTTAATTTAAATTTACATATTTTAACAAGATACCCTTACTATTTAAACAGAGTCCATCTGCATACTCTGATCCATAATTATTTAACTTCGTAAATTCATCAATTAGTTAACTTATTTTTCTGTATATATAATTGAGTAAAGTATACACAATCATAATTATGATAATACAAATTTAAAACTTCGTATTTTTTCTTTATAGTTTAATTGATCTCTGAAACTGATGTTATAAGCTAACTAGACAGTAAACACTTTCTTATAAATTATAATAATTTACGTTATTTAGTACCAATAATAAACATCAAAACATAACCTATTTATCTTTGATTATGCAATCAATTTATACAACACATACAATAAAGATTGAATACAGTTTATTGACTTTAAATATATTGAAAAAGTCAAGTAATTACTTACGTTATTGGCATGTTCACAGTATTTTCCTAAATGAAACGAACCAGCGCGTAAGGTAGCCGTAGATAAATTGATTTCCTCTACAGTCAGTTCGGACTCTTCCGGTAAATGTACGTCGGCAGTCAACACCATTGTAATTAATATTAATTTCACTGTTAATTTAACCTTTTAATCAATTTTAGAAATGAATTTCTTCCACAATATTCGTGGAAAAAAAATGTAAGGTAACACCTAAAAAGTTAGGTAAATTGTCAATTTCATAAGAAAGAGATAGTAATATCTGATTTTCTATAAGCAAAAGAAGAAAAAATATATTGGTACAATTTTTCAATTTTGTCGGTTGCTATTGTTATTCTGACGTTGACAGTTGATGATAATCATAATATTGTCCATTATACGCAAATATTTTACTACGTAATGCAGTTATATGAAAACATATAATGAGATCAAGAATTTGGTTTTTAATAAAATAAGACTTGTTTTGCACAATCATTTATTTTCGTTTAATTATAGAAGCGTTAAGTAACTAATGACTAGAAAATTAATAACATAAAGTCCAAAATCCTTTTTTTCAATTATTTAGGGTCCGGTCAGCTTATTCTCCTTGGATGAAAATTATAAATTTTGATTATTTAGTGATTTCCAAAGTAATCTTCTTGCTCTTGAGTCATTTTAGTTTCATCACCTGCAGTAATTTTTTATCATGATTAATAGACAGGTTTTCAATTATTCAAGAAATAAAATAGAAATATAAAGTAATATGGTGAGCATTATTTACCTCCATAGTATTCCGCTGTTTCCGCAGGTATTTGATATAGTTTAGGAATATCAAATCGGTTTTCCTGAAATATAATAGTATTACATGGTCAATTTTGTTTTACTAAATTGTACCAAATAAACTTAGTTCTCAAAATACTTACAGAGTCATAGTTTCTTCTTCCCATTCTAGGAATATTTTTGCTAGGAATCGTCTTAATAACATATCCCATCATGTTTTGATCAAACGGCCCATCCGCTTCACTACTTCTGCCCACACGTGGGACATTGTTGGGTTTTATAAAAGAACTTTTTACTTCAACCAAACATTGCACTAGGCAGAATGCAGCAAAGGCAAAGACTAGTTTTGAAACCATTTTTAAAAAGTAAATTTATTTATGTAAGTACTTTGGCGCGTAATGCGGCTACTGTTAAAGAAGAGTCAGATGATTATGCTATTGTAGAATTTTCGAACGACTTATATACTAAATGTTTCCATCTATTCTTCATTTTGACGAGATTATATCGTAGCCCGCATTGAATTGGACAGAATACCAATAGGGTAAGATGTGTATCAATGATGGTGGATGTAATAAAGATTGATTAACGATATTCAAATTGTAACTGAAGTGCAGGCTGGAAAAGCGTCTGTGACTGGTTCTGATGTGTTTTTATTATTATTTTGTCATTACTTATTAGCTATTGCCAGCGATTTTTTAGTATATAGATTTTATAGTATACCTATCTTCTCTTTCTCAGTAAAAACTTATCTATAACCACTTATTCTATAGAATTCTATACCTCTTAAGTTTTACTGTAAGTACGCAGATACAATAGGGTTATAGAGGTGAAATCACATTTTGTGTTTTTTTATATGTACTTTATATAAAAGTTGAAATTAATCCAACGAATGCCAACTCTATCAGCATAAACAAAATAATTAATTAGAATATAAAGAATGATTTTTGCCCAAATCTAAGACAACTTTCTGGTGAGGAAGGGGAAAGTTTTAATGTTACTTTTTCTTGAACCTTATATATTTATTATTGTTGCGGTTTCTAATTTCAGATGTGTTTTAAATTAAGAATATTCGCTATAAATTCAACTTACATAATAAAGCTTTATTGTCAGTCATATTTTCAATTCTTTCGAGTAACTGTTCTCTCCCTGTCACTTTGGACTAACTGTTCAATTTTATAGAATATTTTATTATCTTGCAACTTGACAAAGAAAACACCGAAGGTACTTATTCTTGCATATATTAGGAGACCTATGATATGTACATAGTGGAGCATCCACTAACCGGCGGTAGAGTATATTACGCACCCTTCTATAATTAGAAAGATTTCTGTGCCCAGCCGTGGGACAATGTAGCAATAGGTTGTTGCTTTTAACGACAACCATATACCTCGAATACTTGTGGTGAACATGGTGTACCTGTTTATGTTTAAATAGAGGCTAGCTGGACCCATAACTGAAAACAATATTTTTCGTACATATATACGTATATAGTAAAATTCTATAGTAAAATGCTAGGTCGTTATCCTATAACTTTCTACAAGGTAAAATATGAGAATATGTATACGAAATTTCCATGAAATTTATAACTTTTTTTACTGATTCTGGTATATAATATATCTAGTGTATATATATATCTATGGTACAGGTATGGTATCGTATATCTAGTTATACTTTTAAGTATAATTAAAGCATATGTCTACTACTAGAATATTTATTAGATACTTTTACAGTATCTTATAACTCGTCTCCTACAGATACTTATGTATGAGATTTTTTGTCGATTACTTATCAAGTCAGTTTAGATATTCTGTAGCTAGAGCGAGTTTTAACTTTTCATATCTAATATAAGGAATTTACTTTATTTACTTCATGTTATTATGTGTCCTTGTTCAAAAGGTATATAGGTTTATTCTCAACATTTGAGGTGCTCAATAAGTTTTTAGGCTAATACCTATAAACATTTCACAGACAAAACTTCCAATGTCTTTTATAAAATTACTTTATGAATCGTTACGATATTCATTTACATTTAAGAAAGCCTGTAATAGCTATAGCCTATAGGCATATATATATACTGTTTGTTCTTCTTGTTCTGCGAAAAAAACTAACAAGCAAGCTAAACAAAAAGCATACAAAGTATATTCCTGGCAAATATGTATGTAATTATAGTTTATACTTTGCCAGCAATCTATCTTGATCTCAAGTCTTTGGATTATCGAGTTCGTGTGTATCGTTACCCCGCCCCCGCTCCCCTCTTACCCCGCAGGCGATATGCGAGTTAAACGGTCATCCCATAGCTAATAACCATGTCTCCGTTAGGATTATACAGGGGTAGGTAAATTCTTTGAAGCCTCACCCCCCACAGTCCTCTCCATACCTCTATGTTTAAAAGGGTGGCATGGCATCAGTAACTCTTCTAGGGTTGAATACATAAGACGTATGTTACCTCTACTATCGGTTGTTCTTTTGAAAATTTTATTAAGTTCCTGAAGTTACGAGAAGATTGAAATTAAACTCGCAAAATAATCCAAAAGTCCTTCCAAAGGAACGGGAAGACATAAGTTATAATATTTAATATTTAATAGAGTTAATATTGCAAATTATTTCTGTAGATATTAATTTTGCAAGGATTAATTGTAAATATTGTGTTGTATCTAAAAAGCATTTTTATCTTAAAGGTCTCAATAGTAGGGTAATAAAAGACAGGTTAAAAATACATTTATATATATATATATATATATATATATATATATATAGACTAAAAAATACACCAAAGTTCTATATTATCTATGTCCTAGCACCTCCGGTACAAACACTCTATACTTGGGCGTGTCCCCACCCTTGTCTATGACGGCTCGTACTAACGAGAAGGGATTGAATTTCTTCCTTACTACTAGGAATCTGGAATAAGATATACAATATTAACAATTAGACATATCATGATTTCTGTATTTTCCTTCTAGAGATTTTAGGTAGAATTAAGAAAAAATATATGTAATTGGTCCAATTATTACTAAAAAATCCGGTCTGTCCTGTATTTTGAAATTTGGTCTTTTATTTTTTTTAATTTATCCATTCTCGTTATCCATATAACAATATAATGTCAGAAACTTTTTCAAATTTTAGTTCTAATTCAGTTGATACAATTCAGAAAACAACTTGTTTTTTATAACCCACCGTTCCTCATCAGACGAGTAACTCTTAGAGGCGAGCCCGATATTCTGAGCGCATTTATGTAGCGTCGCCCTTTCCTCTTTACTGAACTCACTACTGAATACGAGGTCGATATCAAATGAATCCGACTCTATGAAGCGCTTCATTAGATTGTAGCCCGCAGTGCGGAGGTGTCGGATGTCGGGCGAACAACCCAGACCGGAACGATTTACCTTAATGTATAGGTTTTTTTTAATTATTCATAAAAAAACTGTGCACATTATTAAGATAAAAATAATATAAGAGATTTGGATTTAATATCTAGTTTGGTGTGTGTTTAATTAAATAAGTGTTCAAACTCAGACCAAAACAGTCTTGTACATGAAAACAATCGTAAAACACTTGCATATATAGAAGAAATATGATGCTCTATTTCCAATAATGAAAGAGACGAACATTTACCAGCACTTCTCTTCATATAACTTTGTTTTTTAAAAGCCCAGTTATCTGTACATCTCTAAAAAAAAAACAAACTATTATATAATCTATATCCTACCATTTGTAAATGAGGTTGTATTGGTTCTGATATTCCTTGTGCGTCCGCCCCTAGACCACCCCCCTTCCAACCCATTAGCTTCATCATCCTAAGAAAATATATAAAAATAAAATAAATCAACTAAAAAATACTTTTCGCCGATAAATATTATTAATTACTGATTAAAATAAAAAGGAAACGTGTTACTTTTTTCACCGACTCATCTAAAACTAAGTAAATCAAACTTACTTAGTAGCCACACTGTTCTCTACCCGGGCACCGAAGGAGTGACCCTGACCGGACACGTCGCTCATAGATATCCTGTCTCCCTCCGATATCCACTGCTCCTTTATAAGAACTGATACAGCTTCGTGTTGTAGCCTCTGGTTATATTACATTTAGTTATCTATCGTAAAAGTGACAACAGCGTAACATACAGACATACTTTACCATTGAATGTATCTTCCCCGACCAAACTTTAACATTTATATAAAAATGCAAAGCAAATCAATAAATATCACAATAATTAAAAATAAGATAATACGCCTGCTGAAGCTATTTACTTTTTGCACTGGAAATGGCAAAGGATTAAGCTACAAGACGTTATATTTAAAGAATAATATTATAAGTTTATTAAAATAATAAGAAATTAGATAGTTTCATTTATTGTAATACATTTTTATACGCTGTATATTAATTACTACTGCACACTCACACCTACAAATAACCAGACTCACGCACACAAACAGACAAACACTATATTTTACAACATCATGGTTCGTAGAGGATTAAAAAAAAACTTTATTTTTATATAAATAGATTCAAATAACTAAGTATGTCTCAAAGGATTTAATTAATATTTTCTGGTATCAATATAAATGCAAAGACTAATATGGAGAAGAATTATCAAGAAGCTCTAAATTTTATGTTCAATGACGTTCTATATATTTAAGTATAAAACTAGATTTATGGTTATAAACAAAATACATACATTCCAAGCCATTTCTTCCACAATTTGTTTTGCCTCAGCCTTAATGCTTCCAGAGGCCTCCGCTACCAGTTGACCATTTATATACATTGAGAATATATTATTTTCAAAGGTATTTGTTAGTTTGACCTTACATGCTTGACAACTACCTGGAAATAAAAGGAGGTAAGTATGTATATTTTTTTAAAGTTGTAACAAAGCCGAGAGCGAAACCTAGTCTTTTTCAATAATTGTAATTAAAAGGGTGGTAGTGTGATGATATTCGTATACCTTCTGTAATAACAATAACATACACAAAAAGATTTATTCACTTCCGGCCTTGTTCGATTGTTCGAGAATAGCATTGAAACATAAAAAAACTCTTCAGCTGTATTTTAATACATGTAATTGCAGTACTTGAAATAAGAGGATTATTCATAAAATTTATGAATAATCCTCTTATTTCAAGTACTGCAACTATAAGTGCAGATGGCGCTGTTTGTAAAAATAACTACAACAGATCACTTTACTTCTTCATATGGTACGAACTATAGTCTATGCAAGGGGAACTCCCTTTTATAGACCTTTTTAATTTCCCAGAAAACTTTGCCGAGCACTTTATATGAAGAGGTGGGCGTTTTTGTTAATATTCAATAACAGTGAACACCGTTTTTACGATAACGTCAATGGTTGTGAACAACGCTTTTTTCGTCAACGGTGCCGAGTGTTGACAACAATTCAGAATCTCAATCAATAAATTTTGAACATTCTAATTATTAGATACATGACAAAAAGCTACAAAATATTTATAAAGTATTAATTATGCAAAATATGTTTTCTAGCTGGGGAATATGTGTGATACTTTTGTTGCCGATCTTATCGTTATCGGTAAAACTCTCTAACTATCGGGAACGTTGATATCGTGAAAACTATTTTCTGACATTTCGGAAACCATTGCCGCCAACGAAACCTGCCATCCTTGTACAAAAAAGGTCACCTCTATTTAAATGTCACCGTTTGTGTAAGTTTGAGCACAAGAAGAAGTCTGATCTTTTAAATATTAAGTAAGTACCTAATTGACAAATATCAAAATCCTGATTTCAAAATTAGTTTCCGTTATGTAGATATAAAAATTATATTAATACTTGAGGATCACAACAATTATTGATATTTCATTTCATAAAAAAATTCATGAAGCTACTAGAATGTTAATTGAACATTGCACAATTGTTTCTTATATGTACATAATAAGTATTTGTCATATATTATCATCAATGTACTATATGCCTGATTTGAATTACATAAGATTTGCAATGTGAACGATATATATTTTTATTGATGACTGACACATCCAGCTTCCACAAAATATATAGATATTTTTTAAATTAATCATATTTACAATGTTACAACAAATAATATATAAAAAATCCTAATTGTGATGTTATTACATATGAATATTGCTTTTTAGAACTGAACTACAAGGAAAATTAATTGCATCATAAATAATATTAGATAATTTAATTACTTACTTTGAATATTTCCTAATTTACTCGTCCAAGTGCGTATCAACAACACAAATTGACCAAATGTAGTGTTAAACATACTATCATGAAACTTCCTTACATCCAAACATTTAACTTTCATTATCTCCTTTAAATACTCATTTGGGATTAAACTAACTGTGTCTTTTCCATTTGGTGTTTTTAAATTGTTCTCATCAGCTGTTTTATTATTAAGATCATTTGTTTTAGTGTTTGAGTCACTTGTTTTATTATTTACAATATTTGTATTATTGCAAAGTTCACTTGTATCATCTTTTGAATTTAATTTATTATTTGTATTCATATATCCTTGTGGTACAAATATTATTTTTGTTGATTTTGATGGTGGACTATCTTTAATGACACCACCTTCTCGTTTTATGCCTCTAGCTCTGTCCTCTGCTGCATCAGATGCAGAAACAAAAGTTCTTTGTAGTTTTGTTTTCTTAATTTTCCTGTATTCCTCAGCAACCTAGTAAAGTAAGTAAAGTATATGTATAATAAATATATAAGTTTCGGTAAGAACGTGTAACCCATGTTGGTTACACGATTAGAAATATTTTAAAATATGTTTAGATAGTCAAACTTTAGAATTATAAGAATAGCACATATTTAAGGTTATGACAATATTTACATCATGAGACAAATGAGAAACTTCTAGCATGACTTCGTTAGGGTACCGGCAGCCCATAAATTCTATGTTTGCAAAAACCCTAGCCAAACAAACAAGCCTATCCTCTGAATAATCGTTTTTCCACCGCTCCATAAACGACTTTCTTAGAAACCAATGTTCTTCACTTTCATGATTATCTTTGTATTTATCCACCTCCCATGATACATCGAACGACATTTCTGTATTATTTCAGATACCAATACAGTTTTTAATTAAATATCTTCATTGCAATTTAAAAATTAAGAGCCTATTACTATATCAAAACAAAAATAGAACTTAAAGTTGACACAATGACACTTGAGACAAAATTGCAGTTTGCAGATAATAAAGTAACTTTCAAAAGTATTAGCCATTCAATTTATGTTATTAAAAATATTATATATAAAAAATAAAAAAATATATTATAAAATATTATTGCTATGAAAAGTTTTTTACAATGTATAGTTTTAAGGTATGATATCAGAGTCATCTTATATATTATCTATAATCTGTCAACTCTGTCTGCTGTCAAACAAAATATCAAAAACATAATGTCAACAGTTCCGCAGCTGTATTTGAATTTCAAGTTCCCAATAATTTAACGGTTCCTTTTTTACTCTTAATAATAATTTAATCAACTTAAATTATAAATAAGCGACTTCATTAAGCTAATACCTCGTCTTTTGTGTATATTCTACTGTAATGGTGGTAGTGTAGTGAAGTGAAAATAAAATAACAACGCAGTGGGTAGTTAATAACTTGGCTAATATATATTTTTTTCTATACACGATTTTTACGCTAACTGAAATATCCTCTAGAATATTCTAACTGGATTCCAATGAAAACAATAGTACTTAATTCTGATAATATATTATTATCTATAACAAGAAATATAATAGTAAAGAAGGGACCATATATTTTGACACATATTAACAACACAACAAACCTGCAGAACAATAATGGAACCTCGGATTCCCCAAACTTTTAAAGTGCAGTGGTTGAATACCACACTCAAATTTATCAAAGATGATACCCAATTCGTAAAAGATTACCCACAAATGCCATCCAGTCATGTGGAATATTTGCACAATTTAATTTGGCAGCGTAAAAATGACGTAGGGCTTGGCTTCAAGTCTCTATACTCCCCAGTGTGGGAAGCCATGAAGATTTATAGTTTAAAGTATAAGTTCAAAATTGTTGTTGAAAAATCAGAAGATGGAATGAGCGGGTATATTTTGTTTTATCTAATCTTTCTTTACATTCATATAATTTTTGTAGGTGCTTTTCAAATGCCTAAAGCTGTTGTTTGTGTGTGTCCAGTGCACAAGGCATCCAAAAAACTATTTGAATTTATTTTCCTTCTTATTTGTTTTTAATAAACAATGTATAAATAACTATATATAAATTATGAAAAGTGTGTGATCTTTCTTTCATTTTAAAATATATATTCAATTAGGTATTTTTAAGTTTAATAATTTGAAATTTAGTTGGAAGAAGATTTAGTAGCAATAAACCTCATACAAAGACCATTTTTTTAGACATTTGGTAATGGAAAAAATACCAAAAACAGGTGAACCAACCAAAAAACTTGATAAAGAAAAGAAAGATAAAAAAAATAATGATGAAAAGAAAGAGGAGGACAATGAAACTATGTAAGTGTTTGATTTATATCTTTTTTATTTAATGTTAAAGGGAATGAATATTTTATATTATACATTTTGTGATACTTATAATAAACTCTCAAATAATCAAAAAGAGTTTTGTAAAATACACAATACAAACACATATGTGTACATATATATAGATTGCTTTATCATATATTTTATATCAATTGTTGTCTATATTCTAGCCAAAACTATGAAGTTGCAAAACCGTCCCAACCAGAAGCAGTAACATGTAAACAACCAGAACCTCGGCCAACAAAAAAATCAAAAACTAAAAATAAAAAACCTTTACCACAAATGTCACAAGGTCTTAAAATGTTTTTAGAAAATCAAGAAATCTTAGACTCTCTGTCTCCATTGTTCATAAAAACGACTTTGAAGTCGATTTTGGGTTTTATAACTGACGAATTAAGTGCAAGCAAGATTTTTTCTAACCTAGCCCCCATTGAGTCAAAATTTTTAATGAATTTTTTGACTATATATCAAAGAAAAAACGATTTAGATGTACTATTATCACCAGCTTGTAATGAAATATTGACGGAAATATCAAATTGCTTTGACGATTTTAGTAAAACCTGTCGTTTGGATATATCTTCTGTCGGAATTAATTCAAATACTAATAAAAGGTATGTTGTTTTAACATCGTAATTATGTTTGTATAATGGACATATTTAATTTACATTTGTGTGATAGTCAAGTGTGTACTGATATTTTAATTAACGGATCTGTTTTGATAATTTAATGTTTTGGACAAAATTATGCTTTTACTAAAAAGCGGTAATTTTTTAACAACAATTAAAATGATGACAAAAAAAGAAAAATAACAAACAACATATTTATTTTTTTCTAGGGAAGTTATATATACAAAAGTGCCAGTATTTCCCAGCAAAAAGAAGTCAAAGTAAGTTCAAAAAATAAATGATATTATATATTTTCTATTATAATTTAAATTTTCTGTGATTTTTTTCAGATTAAAAGAAAATTCAAATCAAACAAAAACTACAGCTGTTTCTCCAAACAACAAGACAAAGTTAGTTAATGTGCATTCTAATGGTAAAGAAGACAATGTTCTGTAAGTTTGTATTTTTATTAATTAATTATAATAATTTATGGCATTTTAATAAATAAAGAATGAAAAATAAAACGATACGGGCTGGGATTCGAAACCGCGTACTCTGGGAAACTGACCCGTCGCTCTACCATTAAAATTCTATATTTATTAAAATTTAAATAAGCTTCATATGACCATACATGTTTATAGATATTTTCAGACATGAATTTTTGGCATTTTATTTATTTCATCTTATTATTTAGGTTGGAGAAGAATGTATCAAAGGCAACAAAAAAATGTAAATCCATAAACAAAAACAACATTTTACAAAACAATACAATTAGTAAGGATATATATACAAATAGCGAGCCCATAGAGAAAGTCATCGAAACCATAGACAACAACGTTATAGAAACTTCGTCTACATTTGTAAAAAAGGCTGATGATGTCAAACAAAAAACAAAAACTTATTTGAAAGATACAAGTTTAAGTAAAAGGTTGTTTGCTCATTAATGAACTCTTTATATGAAGTTGAACTTTTAACAGCTTTTAAACTAACAAATTAAACAATGGTATTTCAGTGTACCTCTACCAAAGAAAAGTATAAGTTTTAGTAAAGAAGGAGCCTCCAGCACAGCTCACAGCCCGTCTGTCAGGGTCGACCAGAAGAGCCCTAGGATGAATATTCTGCGAGATATGACCGTGCCCATTAGTAGCGAGAAAGCTGTGAAGTAATGTACTTTTTATTAATTTAGTGACATTCATTTTTGTCAATAGTTTTTTGTATTTTTTATATTTTTTTTAATTGGCAATTGATGAACGTACTAACACGCCCGCGCTCACACACACACGCGTAGGCCGACACAAACACAGGAGAATGTCTATACTTACATACGCACACAATGACGATGTTCTCTTAAAATAAATATTTTTAGAGCCCTTTAGGTTCACGTAGGTTCCTTTTTTACAGATTGGTATTAGTAAGGTTACTCTAAAACCCTAAATACCAACCATAGTTGTATATAATAATAAAATATTTGTTTTAAATAAAGTATACAATATTTTGCCAATCTCAATTATAGGATGATGCAGCTAATGGGATGGAAAGGCGGAGCGCTAGGGCTTCGGGGCTGCGGAATCACAGAACCCATTATACCTATACCTAATTTTGTAAGTAAATGTTTCAAAATTTAAACTACAAATATCCTCAATGCTCATTTTAGTTAAGAGAGTTTATCACTTATGTGTAAATATCATTTACACAGACGCGTGTATGTGTGCGTTGGTTTCAATCCAGCTATAATATCTTTTAATCCGACCCTTTTGATACACAATAAATATATTCTGTATCAAAGCAGGCGCCCTCCTGACACTTCTATTTAACGTACAATTGGTGTAAAATACATAAAAATGCTAAAAAGTTTTTTGTTTTTATTATATTATATAGAAAGTGCAATAAAATACTAGCGTCGGGTTCTGTCCCCAAGTTTAAGTTATATGGTATTTTTTGCATACGTAGGCCAGTCGGAAAGTTTTGCAAAAAAAAGGATTTCCGTACTAAATTTATATTTAAATTATATGTTTGCTTAATATTTAAGTAATTATAGAGATATTACACTTGAAATTGATACTGAAAGAGAAATTAGGAATGCCTGTTTTGGTTACCTGGTCATAGTTCAGACACTATCCATAAAAGGATATTTTCCAATAATAAATATTTAGTCACTAATGTAATCATTGACAGTTAATGTAATTTGAAAAAGTAAAAATTTAAAAATGCATAAGTCTTAACCGCTATTAATTCCAGTTCAAAAAGAAACTAATTTAAATCTGAATATGAAGGTTTCTGTTCGAAAATCAGATGTTTGTTTTCTTACTAATATTTAAATTATAAGTTATATTATTACACATATACACACAAACATACATATTTCTTTTACCTTAAAATTAATATTTAAATTTGGTTTTCAGAACAATCGCGGCCTGGGTCATGTTTCAGTTAAAAAATCAGTAAAAGAATCCAATAAGGAAACAAAGCAACATATTCGTTCGGAAATCGTTAACAAAATTTTAACAATGATTGACGATGATATTAAGACGTCTGTTATAAAACTTCAAAACCAACTCAACAAACGAGAAATACGATTTTGGAAACTTACACTGCAAGTAATAAACAATAGAATGAGTCTGGATGCGGGTATTGAGAGGAGGTTGGAGTTAGAAGATAAAATGATAAAAAATATGGATGTCATTCTTTATATGGATTTCGAGGATATTAACAGGCGAGTTGTTTTAGTTGACAAATGTTGAGATAAGGAATATTTTTTGTATTGTGACAATTCATAGAAATTCTATCAAAACATGATTTTTTTTTTAATTTTATTTAAATAAAATTTTATCTGTGGTATAATCCTATTATATGGTTATAATTTACAGGAAGATAGTAATAACGAAAAAAAGTAAAAGAGAAATGGAGGCGCTAAATCAGAATACAAAAAGAAAAATGAACACCGAAAAAATTTATAATAACACGATACAAAATCCGTGCAGTAAACTAACATTTAAGACAATTGTCCTGAAATCAATTCTTAAACTTATAAAGAGCGAAAATAATGAAATATTAATTCAATTTAGTGACGAACTGAAAGCTAAAAATATGAACTATTCAAGTATAATGATTAAACTGATTAATGAGAGGCAACATTTTCAACAAAAGGATTGTCCGGCTGTCGCAGAGCTGGGGTCGAAGGTTCTGGAAGCGATCGGAGATATTCTTTTGTCAGTTGAAATATTTGAAAATGAGAGGTACGTATTGATTGTAATTTACCGATTTCATCAAAACGTATGTTTTTTTTAACATCAATTGACATTTGATCCCACATTGGCGGCAAAATTATTTCTAATATTTTGACATTTCTTTGACACTAGCGAGTAGAATCTTTTTTTTTTTTTATATAACTCAAAGAACTAAGACACATATTTCAGCGATTTATTGGTTTTTTAATTGTTAATAATATTACATGGTATTATTTATTTTTTTGTGTTTGGTGAAACGAAACGAAACCTGATATAGTTAAACTTTTAAAAAAAAGTGTCGAAATGTAAGTCGTTTCAAAACTATATACTATTCCAGGTATAAACGTTATTTTTTTAATATTTAGTCTAGAATCATCATAGTGACCAGATTACAAGTCGACCCGGGTCTCTCATTGGGCTCAACCTTCTTTCCACTCTCTACAGTCTATTCTCTTCACCTGTCAATAATTTCCATAATTTTGTTCTTTAATATTTACAGACATATCGTCATACGGAAAACACATCCAAGAAACAACATCGCTTCAGAAATAACTAAAACAATTGTAAATAAAGCAGAAAGCGATGAAAACAACAAAAGCGTATTTGACAATGTAAGAGGCCATCTGAAAAACAAAAAAAAGGTCAAACTACTGAACGCTCTTTATTCATACGAAATGGAGGATACAGAGGAGTTCAAAGAGAACCAGTGGTACAACACACTGGATAGAAGTTTACTTGACAGTGAACAAATTAGAAAACTTATAGATGATACACAAAAACAAAGAATACACAAAAATAGTAAGAATATTACAAAAACTATTAAAAACGATCAAAATAACAATAGAGGTATTTCAACTAACTTTAAAGTTTAGTTTAATAGCATAGAACAAAGTTTTTTTTTTAAAACAGTCATTTATTGAATAAAGACTAATGAAGTAGTACTTATCAGTATATTTCTTTTTTCTAAAAAAAAAACGTAAAAAAAAGTAAATTTTAATTAATAATTTTAGTCCAACTACAATACTTATTAATTCTTATCAAAATAACATTTAAACAAAAACTGAACATAAAGTAAGTATTGGTTTAGACTCTATTGAAGTTCATTTTGTATACATCACCATTAGTAACTGTAATTTATTTTATTTATTATAATTATCTTAAAAATAAATAGCTCTTAATATCTAGAATATACTTTGTATGATTATTGAAAAAATCACATGTTTTCTTACTCTTACTTTAATTAATATAAACTTTTTCATAATAAAGTAAAAGGAAAAAAGTATTATATGCAAGATTTTTAAAAGAAGATTGTTGACTAATAATTTAATGGTTGTGATATTTTAATGAGCTACTAATTGTAAGGAAACTGGCTGCTTTAGAACTTAGAATCTATTCAATATTTAAAATATAAAGAACATTGAAAGAGGTCGCTTGTCACATGTTAACCTCATTACTCTCAGGTGTGTTTAAAAAAAATCGATTGTCTTATAAGAAAGGAGGTTTCATCACAAATCTTATATTCCAAGTCCATTAACTGACATTGTCAACATAGACAATTACCATGAAAACATTTTTTATTTATTTTTCTAATATTATTGTTACCAGTAAATACAATTCTTATAAGAAAAAAAGTGATTTCTCTGTGAACTATAAAAATATAACATTACTAAGTTTGTTAAAAACCTGATACTTTGTTTGTATTTATAATTTGTATTCCTATTTTATTTAAAGATAAGCAAGTTACTTTAAATTATCAGCTATTGATAAAAAACTATTAATCATTGATACAAAATGTTTATATCTGGACAACACAATATTTAATTATTTGATTCTTGATCTAAATTCATGTAAATGAATAATAAAATATATATATATATATATATATCCTGTCTTATAAACCAATGGGTAGAAAAAAAATGTGTAAAACTTTGCAAATGATTAAAATTAGGTTTAGTTATTTTTATATATAGTAATTTCTAAGTCAAATGTGATAGTTAATTATCTTTTCAAAGTTAATTCTAGTAAGAATACTAGTATTGTAAGCATTATATTTATTGATTCATCTGTTATGTTATGAATAAAAGATGTGGAACTGGTTTTGGTTTTACTTATGAGCGTGTATTGCGTTGAATGCGTTTTTGGCTAACCACATTGTTTATTAATTAATATAGGAATATATTCAAAAATGTTTTTGAATGATGATTAAACTATTTTTTATACATATAAGGACACATGTTTTTTACAAAGCCCATATAAAAAAATATTTTTTTTTTCTAGTCATTAGTAAAGTCTTTAGTTTTTAAAGTCTGCACTGTTCATTTAAATAAACAGGCCGACAAACTCACTAAATCTGTACTTCTGTCCACCTAAAAAAATATGACAAGTCTTTAAAGGTACCACCAAACTCTTCAAAAACTGGCTTCTGTCACCTATTGTGATAATTTTCGCTTTCATGACATCGCGGAGACAAATATTAAAAAGTATCCCGTCCATTGCGGCGAAAGCCGTTGGTAACAAGAATATCCTATATTGTAACCCCTTTAAACATATAAGGTACAAAATAACCTTTTTCTTATTACCAAAACCTGTCCTCTAAAATATCCTAAGCCTTGAAGTTTGTTAATATTATTCCACTGTCTGAAACATTCAACACCTGCAGATGGTTTGCAGCTATATCGACACAATACAATTCACGACCTGGCTTTTACTATTGATGATCTCTATAATTAACTCAGGAGGATTATGAAGTGGAATGAAGAATGCGACCTTCTTGTAAACCTTTAGTCACAAACCTCGATTATAGGTAGCAAGGAATTGAATATATAACAAAACAAATAGAACGCATTTACCTGCCCTGACTTATGACTCTATTTAAATACCTTTCACTGATAAAACTAAAATTCTCGATATTATTCTAGACTGTGATCTCTCATTGTCACCACAGCATGATGAAAATAATTATTCGTTTCATTCACTTGGACGGTCGCAGAAAGTCTTCTACAAACTGTCACAAACTCTTCTATTAATGCTCGACTACCCTGACGCTGATGGAACTAACAAATATAGAACCTATTATAGACACTATTGTAATTATTCATATTATATATATACATAGCTATAATATCCATGTATTAAAATACCTATATATTTAAGAAGGTTCTAGGTATCTATACTTTCGCTCTCAATATACTTACTTCAAATTAAATATACCTTTGACCTCGTTTTGATTTTATTATATATACCTATAAGTAGGTTTTATTATATTACAAGATAATTAACAAATTTGTTCACAAAATTACACAAAATAGTTCAAAACGAGTTCTGCTGTTTCAAGAAAACAAAGATTGATGATTGATAAATGATGAAAGATTATTTAATAGATATATCTCCTTACACAATAACAATAAATAACAATGTTTTAAAAACTAGTTGACGTCCTGTCTACGCTTAAGGGATAAGGGAAGGCCTCCGATAACTGTTTGAACAATCGTGGACATAGGGTCTATGAGAGGTTTGCGTAAAGAATTACGAGATGGCGACAATGTGAATCTGCTTAAAATGGTGGCCACTCCTGCCAAAGACTGCATGATACCCAAGCGTTCACCTTAAAAAAGACATTGTACTATTATTATATTTGCACATTTTAAAATGTTCTCATCTTTTTTAGGTTGGTAATAATAATATTCACAGAATTTGTCACGTAAATAGGTACCACAGAAGCAAAATAGATATATAAAATAATATGAGTTTAGGATTTATAGATAGATAAATATTACAGTTGCGTGTTATTTTTTTAGGAACTATATTATTGGATGAAATATCATTGTGATGTTTTAGACAATTTTGATGTAATACTGTTTTGTAACTTGTGGCCAGGGCTAGTCAATTTATATCATCATATATAGATAGATATCATCTAAATTTCTCCAAGTAGCTTTTATATATCGAATCCCTTTTGTAAAAAAGCCGCACTGGTCTGCAAGGGTTTAAAATAACAGCTTTTTGTAAATTAATTAATATGTAATTAAGCAGATAAATTTAGAGTTCTAAGCGGTTTAAGTTCGGATTAGCTGTTAAGTGCCATGTAGGGATAACTCCTGTTACAGTAAGACGTATGGGGACTATAAATACTGCTTTGAGGTGCCACATACGCGTCGTGTCATCTTTTAGCTATATATTTTGCAATTGTGCTTAGATAAGGAATTTTAGGGATGGCAATATCAATCCCAGTTTTCTTTCGTCTATCAATTAGGGCCTATTAAAATATATAGTTCTATCTCTTAATATTCCTCTTTCAAAATACATTTTGTAGTTCGTGATTATTAATTTTATAATTTTGAAACATATCATACCTATGCAAGATCTAGGTCCATCTCCAAAGGGCAAGAAGGTACATTTCTTCATGTTTCCAATATTGTTTGGATGAAATCTCTCTGGTCTAAATTCTTGCGGATCTTCGAAATATTTCTCATCCATATTCAATGCCTCCGTAGATATAATGATGAGTATGTCTTTGTCGAGAGTGAAGTCGGTACCTGGCAGAATGCATTTTTGGGCAGTTTTTCGAATCAGAAAACCTGGCGATGTAAGGAACCTCATACTCTCTCTGTAAAACATAACATTGTTAGATTGCACTTTATAATTCTGTAATTTACGTCGAATTTTATAAGTTCTTGCTATAATCGCAAGTTAATACGGCTCAATCTATTTTTTAATTGGTCACGTAATATGAGAGAATGAAAAGGATGTAACGAGAAGTCTTAATTACGAGTGGGATGAAAAGAGGGCGACAGAAGAAGATATGGATGTCAATGAAAAAAGAAATGTCAAAGAAGCAACTCTGTTACTCTGTCTGAGGTGACTTGTTATAGTAGAGGACGGAAAGAATATAAATTAGTAGTCATATTGCACTGACCCTTGATAATTGGAATAAGGGCCGGTAGATGATAATCACTGATCATACAGACAAAAAAAGATGTGACAGAAAATTTTAAAATAGAAAAATTGATGCAGAAAACGAATATTTATCATAAAATATTCCAAATTTTCCAAATTTAAGAGTATTAATTACCTAAGTACCACATTTAACTTTAAACTATTTTTATATATGTTAATAGTTGACAAAAACAAATGTCTATCTATACCCTGAATAATTATTAATATGGATTACTACTTAGTGCCTTATCGATTCTGCCTAAAAAGATTTATATATATTTAAGATGTTATTACTTGAAAGCCATTTCCAGATATTTCATTTCCTTAACAGCATCAAAAGAAAGTTTTCCGCCGTGATCCTTCAAGACTTGGTCAACTTCTTTACTACAACGTTCTTGAACTTCTGGATGGAAAGCCAACATGTGAAGGAGGAAACTGCTGGCTGATGAAGAAGTTTCAAATCCAGCGACGAAGAAAATGAAGACTTGAGCGGCAATCAATTGATCGTCGAGGTCTATCTCAACTATTTTTGGGGAGCCGTCGGGATTCTGTTTTTCCAGTGATTCACCAACTAATTTTCCTTTCTGTTGCAGTTCCAACATCATATCAACAAAATCGTTTCTGCCAGATGGCTTATGATTCCTTTGTGCCATGATTTGACTAACAATTGATAACGTCTTATTTTCGATTTCGAGGGCTACAAAGTGCAAACCCCGAAATATTTTCGGAGCCATTCTTTTCAACAGAGAGACGAAGTGATCCCGTTTGGTTACCATGACGATACGCTTGCCAAGTTTACGGAAATCGGAATTTTCATCGTTCAAAGCATCACTATTGATACCGAAACCACAGGCTCCAATAAAGTCTGTAGTATATCTTGCCATAAGGTCACGAATATCTATTTCCTCAGCCGTTTCAGTCATACTATCTGCTAAACTAGCGAGTGTATGTGCTCTCTCCACAATTAATGGAAACATGGATTTTAATTTTCCACTAGAAAAAGTTGGTGTTAATTTCTGTCTCAATAGTTTCCATAAGTCTCCTTCAGCAAAGAACAAATTCTTCAGCAAAGGCTCAGTTTCTTCTCTATCAGGAGTTAGTCCTCTGTAGTAGAAGTTTTTGAAGTCACCTATCAGAATGTGTTTAACCAGCTGCGGATCTCGTATAAGAATGGCTGGATTGTTGCCTTCGAAAAAGCCAACAAACCTCTCATTTGGATAGCGTCTGTAAAGCGCTGAAAAACGTTCGGAGACGCTTACCCTGTCAATAAATTGCTTTAAATTACTACCAAAGAATATCATAGGTTCCTCGTACTTGACGCCTCTTTTCTTCCAATAATTGAAGTTCCTTGTACCGTAAAAGTACAGGGCGATGATGAGGAAACAAACAATTAATAAAAACATTTTTAAATATTTTATGAACTAATAAGAAGTCCACAGTAAGTGAAGCACAATACCTCATTAAAAACTCATAATGATAAAATCATATTTAAAATAGCAATTTTATATCGTTTGCATAGAGATAATACATTAATAGATTATATATATGAATGAATAACAAATATATTTATTTCGGTAACAATTTAATTTGTCATCATAATGCTAGCTACTATTGTATTTTGCTAACCTATTTTTATTTTGAAAAAAATAAACTGGGGCATACTGTAGCTCAATAAGTAGAGCGACGGTGCGGTTTCCCAGTGGTTGGAATACTTGCCCGTATCGGTTTATTTTTTATTATATATTATTTTATCTATATTACGACTTATTAAAAATATATTAAAAATAACAGATTTAAGCTATTTATTTCTTGGTTAAATTAAATCTACTGAACACCTTAAGAACAGTTAAATATTAATACTTATCACAGAACACGTTCTTACGACTTAAGTATTTAAATCTTGAGATAGAAATAATAACTTATCGTAAAACGTAGCATGAATCAGTATGTAATAGATCGATTGAAAAAATTGGTGTCATATCAACGGAAGTATTAAGATACTGGTGATTAATATTGTAATATTTTCATTATCTATGATATAATATGGTTAGGAAAGGTTATTATTAAATGAAAACTTAACCAGGAAATAAATTAAAAATAAAAATACTATTTTTCTACTAAACTTTTGTTAAGATAGAATGATAACGACTTATTATTCTGAAAGGATTTTTTCCAACCAAAATGCGGAACAGCGTCTTCATCCTTCAAATTAAAGCGACCGCAGTTCAACTCGTTGTACCAGTTAGTACACAGTGTACACAGTAAGTACAAAGCGAATTGACGTCATTAACGATTAACCAGGTTTCAGATCGTAAATAACATTCTACGACATGTGACAGTTTCATAAAATTAGTAATAAAATTTAGGGAAATTTTTAATTTATTACAAATTAATTTTTACTTTCATATATTTAATTTTCTAATTAAAATTAAGACTCGCCGGGGCTCCATACACAAAAACCTTTTTGCTAAACTTTTTAAATTGTCTACATATGTATGGATGAATAATGTTCCACCATAGCGTCGTTTCTAGTGAAGAGATACAAATTAGGTATTTATCGAATCATCCTTTTAGGGTGATGGCTATGTCATTATTTATTATATAGTTGTTTTTTATTTATTTAAATATGACTCGATGTAGAGGCCTGGGCCTTGTCTGAAATAGCCATAACCGAGTTTACCGATCTAGGTTAAATAAGAATATTGTACCTTGAAAAGGCGTGAGAAATGAGATAGTGTATTAGTGCGTTGATATGGACACTTTGACGTTTGGTTGCTGCAGGCCATATAAAATTTCTCCTCGTTCCTGAATCGGTTCATGGGTAGGGGGCACTTCTTAGTTATTCAATTTTATATTTTTTGTATTATTTATCTTTTTCATAAATTATTAAATTTTTAAATTGTATTGGTTGGATAACAATGGCTAAGTTTTGAAATAAATTTCGTCTTAATTATTGAAAAGACATATACACGTAGACAATAATGATCCAAAGCATGTGTTATCGTTTTGTGATTCCTTGTAAGTATTACATTTTCTTACTTACGATGAAATAAAATGCGTTTTGGCAGGTATTTTTATGCATTATATATTGTTATCATCAAATATCAAATTTTTCGTGTAATATTTTGCATGTGATAGCATTTTTATAAATAAATAACAATAATGCTTTTATATTACTTAAAATATATGAAAACTAAAAACTTGTGACCAATAAATATATTAATAGGATAAAATACACAAAATCCCATAAAAAAACCAAGTCTCGCACCGCAGTTCTTCTACCGTAAAATGTACCATAAAAAATTTCAAGTCGATTAATAATATTTATTCAGTCCCTACTGATGGGACCTTCTGTCTTAAGTTATTACGTAATTAGTTAACCTAACAACACCCCATAGTGACCATATCAATATCTAATAAAAAGCTTTATGTTTTAAATAAATAAATTGACTCGGCTATCGCATGAAGACACAATGTACATACAAGTAATATATATATAGTATATGAAATAAGATTGTTTAGTAATTAATTCAAGCTTCTATTTTTATCCACAACGAAGTTATAAGGGGTTGAAAATGGCCTGAATTGCTTCGAGAAATGAATGGTACGGCCATGCCGCTGTTTTGCTCGACTAAGTCCGAGTTTTCTGAGTCCGGACTCAGTGACGTTACTGCATATAATATTTACAAACATTTTTTTTTTATTTCCCACTTCTTTAATGTTATAACTTAAGACGTAGGTACTGCTCTGTAATCAAATAATAATCACTGAAGTCTGGCTGGATTCAGAAAGTTTCAAGGACAAGACAAAGCTACATGTCTACAATAAAAAGGTTTTAATTATTTCACGATTTTGTATATTAAATATTAATCGATATATTTTTGATCTAATCATTTGTTTTAAATCAGGCCTTCTATATTTAAGTGTTTATACATTTGTTATATAACTGTACAAAAGTGGGGCACCTAAATAAAACTAAATTGAATTATTTAATTAAGCTTCTTAAAACGAACTATGGATACAAAATATTAATGGCATAAAACAAATTATATGTGAGTATTCAAATAGTAAATAATTTTTTCTTGCAGAAATTACAGATTGTTACAGCTACAGGATATTAAAGGAGGAAGAACACGGGATTTAGACGATAATTGCTGAAAGTGGATAAAAATTGCTGAAAGTAGAAAAAAAATCTCACATATCAATTAGGATTGTGACTGAAATAGTCAATACCATGGATAATTTTATTTAAGTAATTGTATTTAAATTAAAAGAGTATCCATCGAGTTTCTTGCCGGTTCTTCTCCATGGACTTAAACTTTGGAACTGTACATCTCGAGTCTAGCGTTTCATAAGTGTAATGTATGCCTATTTGAAATTAAAAAAAATACTTTGATTCAAATTTAGCCAGGAATGTAAGTAAAATTTTAATACTTGTAGGTATATATTACAGGAAATTTAAAACATCAATTTAATATTACAGCTATATATTTTTTTCTATTGTATGTTCATGTTAATTTTATTCATTTAATTAAGGTGTACAGAATACCTTATGTGTATAATTTATATTAAATGTAATAAATATCTCTAACAATACAAATCTATAACGATGTTGACAAAGGATCGTAGTTCGACGTTGTATTCTGTGACGTTATATTCTGTTCTGTGTATTCTGTGTATCTGTGATCAAAAAGGTTTGTAGAGATGGTATTCCAAATATAAAAATTACTGCAGTTCAAGTTGGAAGTCTTAATCAAGCTAAAAGTGTAGTAAAAGGTGGTGCTAAGAATGTAAATATAAATGTTACCTACCAAATGGGAGGCGCTCAATCCGTCATATTTATAAATAAGTTAAATGAGTATCCATATTGTTTTTTATCGGTTCTTCTCAAAACTAAACTAACAACAATTTTGTGTAGTTATAGCTTATGTCCCTAATTAACATATAGTATTATTTTAATCCGGACTAAGAAAAAAAAATGGCAATAATGGGTGTACTAAAAAATTACTAAGAAAATGTTGATCAAATATAATATAGTGTTGGTTTATTGTCTTGGTCAATCACAAATATAATATATGTTTTCATTCAGAATTACAACTCAAACAAGTTTTTGAGAATGAAAAATATTGAAAAAACTGACGAACAAAATTTGTTCCAATGTTAAGTTTATTGTTTGTCTTAAAAGTATTTTGAATGTAAGGACTTTGAGGATCGCTTACAAGCCCCTCCCTGGTCGCTCAGTCTTCGGTGCATAGAAAGACCAAGTTTGATATTAGTTTTGTCTACGTTTAAGGGTTATGGGAAGTCCTCCGATAACTGTTTGAAGAATCGTGGACATAGGGTCTATGAGAGGTTTGCGTAAAGAATTACGAGATGGCGACAGTGTGAATCTGCTTAAAATGGTGGCCACTCCTGCCAAAGACTGCATGATACCCAAGCGTTCACCTTAAAAAAGAAATTGTATTATTAAAATTATTGCACGTTTAATATTATTTTTTGTTTGGTAATATAGATATTTACCGGAACCATAGGAGCAAAAAAATAAGTAAGTAATGTATTTATATTATGAATTGGAGGTGAGTATTTATTGATAATTTAATATTATAATTCTTGTAATATTTAATTTCATTCTTGTAATAGTTAGTTATCCTCTTAAATCTTACCTATGCAAGATCTAGGTCCATCTCCGAAAGGCAAGAAGGTACATTTCTTAATGTTTCCAATATTGTTTGGATGAAATCTTTCTGGTCTAAATTCTTGAGGATCTTCGAAATAGTCCTCATCCATATTCAATGCCATAGTAGATATAATGATGACCATGTTTTCCTCGAGAGTGAAGCTGGTACCTGGCAGAATGCATTTTTTGGCAGTTCTTCGAATTAAAAAACCAGGGGATGTAAGGAATCTCATACTCTCCCTGCAAATATAATAATAATTGTTAGTTTGAATTTAATAGTTCTTTCATATTTACACTACTGTATTACTTGACAAATCGCTCAATCAGAGTTTGAATTGTCATACAGACAGACAGGTTGAAAGAAAATATTACAAGTAATTATTTGTCGTGTTATAGTCACGTAATGTGAAGAAATCAAAAGAATGTAACGAGAAGAGGGTTAAGTATGAGTGGGATGATAATAAGAGCAGAGAGTGACCGAAGAAGACATGGATGAATGATGGATACGTGAAAAATTAAAGCCAAAGAAGCATGTTTGTACCGAGTAATAGAGTGGATAGAACATACGAGTACATGAATACGAGTACATTGGCAGAAAGAAACCAATTTATAAAAACATTTTAACAGAAAATTTAGACCAGTGAGCCAGAAAACGATATTTATCTTAAATTTTACAAACAAAAATAATAATGTAAAGACGGAACTTTGAGTTTTATATAGTAAGTAGTTTTTTTTATTTAAGTACAACATTTAACTTTGATATATATACTCATTCTTTGCCAAAAATAAATGTCCATACGTTGAATAATTGTTAATGTCGATAACAACTTAGAAGATTATCGATGATTATTAAAATAATTTGACTTTAAATACTTATTGAAAAGTTATTACTTGAAAGCCATTTCCAGATACTTCATATTCTTAACAGCATCAAAAGAAAGTTTTCCGCCGTGATCCTTCAAGACTTGGTCAACTTCTTTACGACAACGTTCTTGAACTTCTGGATGGAAAGCCAACATGTGAAGGAGGAAACTGCTGGCTGATGAAGAAGTTTCAAATCCAGCGACGAAGAAAATGAAGACTTGAGCGGCAATCAATTGATCGTCGAGGTCTATCTCAACTATTTTTGGGGAGCCGTCGGGATTCTGTTTTTCCAGTGATTCACCAACTAATTTTCCTTTTTGTTGCAGCTCCAACATCATGTCAACAAAATCGTTTCTGCCAGATGGTTTGTGATTCCTTTGTGCCATGATTTGCCTAACGATTGATAACGTCTTATTTTCGATTTCGGGGGCCATAAAGTGCAGACCCCGAAATATTTTCGGAGCCATTCTTTTCAACAGAGAGACGAAGTGATCCCGCTTTTTTACTACCACGATACGCTTACCAAGTTTGCGGAAATCGGAATTCTCATCGTTCAAAGCATCACTATTGATACCGAAACCACAGGCTCCAATAAAGTCTGTAGTATATCTTGCCATAAGGTCACGAATATCTATTTCCTCAGCCGTTTCCGCCATACTATCTGCTAAACTAGCGAGTTTATCTGTTCTCTCCACAATTAAGGGAAACATGGCTTTTAATTTGCCACTAGAGAACGCAGGTGTCAATTTTTGTCTTAACAGCTTCCATAAGTCACCTTCAGCAAAGAACAAGTTCTTCAGCAAGGGCTCAGATTTTTCTCTATCAGGATTCAGTCCTCTATAGTAAAAGTTTTTGAAGTCAGTCACTAGAACATGTTTGACAAGGTCCAGATCTCGTATAAGAATGGCTGGCTTATTGCCTTCGAAAAAGCCAACGAATCTCTCATTTGGAAAACGTCTGTAAAGCGCTGAGAATCGTTCAGTGACGCTCACTTTGTCAATAAATTGCTTTAAATTACTACCAAAGAATATCATAGGCTCCTCGTACTTGACGCCTCTTTTCTTCCAATAATTGAAGTTCCTTGTACCGTAAAAGTACAGGGCGATGATAAAGAAACAAACAATTAATAAAAACATTTCGAGTCGTTTTTCAAACGTACAACAAGTCTACCTTTAGTGAGGCAACATAACCAATTGAAAATGTATTTCTCATATATTTATATTTAATTAATTGATGAGAATGCTATAGTTTATCGGTGGTATAGTGATATATAATTAGGTTATCTTTATTAATAAAGTCCTTATTACACAATAATCACAATTACAAGAATTGGGTAATATCGTAATGTTTTTAGCCCTATTTCTTGCAATCACACAATTCTTGATACAATAATTTAGCCAAACAAAAATTTGTTATAATAGCTTGCTATTCGGTTTACATTGGAATTGTACAAGTATGACCAAGTAGGTATGTGTTCATCAACTCAAGTTGTTACCGACTTGTTTCACCGAAATCTAAATATCCTTTCGAGTCTGTACCGTGTGTTCTTATTTTACTATTTCTCGTCTTTAATTAAAATTTAATTCCAGGGTCCTAAACATGTTTCAAGAGGCGGCGGAAGAAGCGGCTTCACTATACAATGTTTTACCCATAGACACCAGTAAGAAGGTTAACTGTAAGAGTTCGCTACTTAGTGGGAATATGGCCGTAATTAAACTAAAATATGTTAAGTAAAACAAAATATTAACATACATATCAAACTTTTAAATTATAATTTTATTATATCTTATCTTTGTGGTGTGCAACAAAGAATACAATTAAATTATTTAAAATATGTTTAAATTTAAACCATGTTTCATTATTGTAAAAAAAAAATACTGTTATTTATTTTAGAACTACTTAAAACCTTAAAAAGTAGATATGAATTTTCACATTGTCGCAGGTCACTTTTTGCGCAGTGAACGTTATTTAGATTTCAGATAGCAATAATTGTTTATGGTAAATTGATATATAAGTACTAGGACACTCGGAAAGTTTTAAAGAAAAAAAATATAAACAGATCATCGTCCTATGTTTAACAGAATAACGCAGACTAGTTGGCCTTAAATGTCACACATGTATAAAAGTTATTAATAAATTATTAATTACACATTGTTACTTTTTATTAATCGGTATAATTTAAGTAAAAAAATACTTAAAGATTTTTTTTTTAATTAAATCCTTGTTTGTTTTATACAAGATAATTCTAATTCATTACAGTTCATAAAACATTACAATTCTTCGTTTCATTACGTTATCTCGTAAAATAATCGTCATATAACCTACTAACAAACAAATATTCATTTAAATACAATGTTTATTTTGATAATCAAGGTAAGTAATGCTCTAGGTATGTTGTAATAGCTTAGATACCAAATCAATCGTTCTCTAACTAAGAATGTTTATCAAAATTTCGTTTATCTTTCTTTGTTATTTGTAGCAAAAGTTAAAAAGTAAATAAAGACTTGTCAAAAGTAGATAGTCCGACCAGGCGCCAATTTTGCAGTTTTATATCACTTCAGCGATAATATTACAATTAAATGAACGAATATACTGTTATATTTTGTATGAAGTTGGCATTCTCTCGTTTGTGTAACTTCATAGCAATTAGCAATGTATTACAATCCACACAACCGTCGTCAAGATATTTTAATAATACTTTTTTCATTATGGCAGCTATTTATTTATAATACATGATATATTTGTAATTAATAAAACATTACCATAAAACACTTTTAACTTTTTTAACTCAGACGTTAAGTACTGTGAGTATATTAAAAGATATAATCTGTACTTACACTACAGGACAGTTAGATAAATAAAAAGACAAATATTCTAAATATTTTATTAATAAACTAAGACTCCGCGGCCGGTTCGGGCTTCACCAAAAGCCCGCGAATACTTAAATCATAGACAACCTCTTCTATCTTCTTGACGTCGTACTTGAGTGCGTCAAACCTCTTCCGTAGATGGTCGTTTTTGAGGTTTAATAATCTGTAATAAAAATATCATTCAGATAATCTAAGAAACATGTATTGCGTAGCTTTCTTTTCTTTATTGCATTAAATTAACAAATGTTTAGATGGCTTATAAGTTAAATAAAATAACTTTTTCATGCATGCTGAATACTTTTAGTTTATTGAAGAGCCAATTTTAAGTATTTTATTTTATACAGATTCATTCATTTCTTTTAATTAGTTGCAAGTGTTGCCGTTAATAAAAATCAGTAGTTTAAATAAATAAAAAATAATTAAAAAGATCTAAAAGTATCTTGAAAATTTTACCTGAAACCTGCGTTCAGTTCCATGACGAACTTTGATATTTGCAGAGGCTTCTCATAGTCCCCTCGAGTTACTGAGTTAACAGCGAACCGAGACTAGAACAAACGTACGTACGTATTCTTAAAATCTAGTCATTATTAGTTAACTGGTAGTAATGTTACAAGGTTTATTAAAATTAGTATTGTTTGTCCAAATTTTCAGATGTTTTATAACTTTTTATATCTCACCAGTTCAGAGCAGAGATGAAGTAAACCGACGAGATAGTCTTCAATATCTAGATGAAAACCTTCTTTCTCTTCGACTGCACTCACTGTAACATAAATAAAATTATTATATTAATACTAGCTGTTGCCAACGACTTCATCTCCCCGCAGTGGCGCCACTAGAACAAAAGGACGTAAGCAAAAGCAAGTTTGCGAGACACCTTTTTTTCGAAAACAAAAATGGACGTTAAATTTAAACTAATGTCAAGAAAAATGTAAACACAAATTAAAATAGATGATCTATTCGCAAACAAACAAACAATTATAAAAATAAGATATAACTTTTTTTTAAGCAGTCCTCTTTATGCAGCGAAGTCGCGGTATAAAGTTAATGTAACAATCAAATATGAAAGTTAGAATTACGAATTACGTTTCTACTAATACATACATTTATATATATATAATATATTTTTACAGTTGTTAGTCACAATAAGTTATGTTATTAAACTAACTGGCACGGACGCTCGTATGAATCCACAGCGAAACACTTAACGCTTATTGATGGAGTATTTTAATTTGAAAATTTGTGACATTTGATTTTTTTTATACATTTATTTATTGAGTAAATATTCTCACTGGCTAGGTGAAGTGTCTACTTTATAAATAGTAGTGTAATTTAATTGATTTTTATACATATTACATATCAAATGAATAGAATAACTTAGCGGTTTGTAACTCTGAAGCCAGGTCTCAGCTTCGAGTCCTGGTCGTGGTATAAACTACTTATCACACCAGATAACATTATCGTAGTATTTCATTATAATAATGCAATTAGCACTTGAACGATTATTATTTTTAATTGCATCACGCAATACTCAGCTTTGAACTAATTTAATTCTAACAAAAATATCTTTATTCAATCTATTTTATTTATTTATTTATATCTTTTCCATTTAGTATCAATACCATCATTTATATATTATCGATATAATTTATGTACGTCAAATTGAAGTTTCAGAAGGGCTTATTTTGATACAGTACTTATCGAAATACGCTCTTCTGTAAGAACACTCTTCAACTTAAAACTAAAACACTAAATAATATGAGGTTTCCAAACACACTTTGGTCCGTGAAGAACCACACAACATACTCAGCCTGGTAATAATCTATTTACAAACAACTAGAACCATGCAATCAATTCGATGGGATGCCTTTTAGTAGATTAGTGAATAGTATAAAATAAATAATTTGGACAATTGCAATTGCAAAAAGAATCTTTAGCAATACGACCAGTCACTGCAAGCAGCATTCGTTCACAACACAAGGCAAAGGTCAGCATGTCATATCACCATATTTGACCCCATCCATTCGCCATATTTGAGGGAGGGAGGACAACCTGACATCCAACACCTGTAGTGTTGGCAAGTAATAATTTCTAAGGAAATGGCACCATAATGCATCCAAAAGTAACAAACAACGTAACTTAGAAGACTTAATAAGACAATGAAGCTTAGATTTGGACTTGAATTATTAAATTTTTACTTTAAAAGTGCTATATTCTGTAACTATCAAATTAAAAAAGAATTTTTGAACATAATATATGACACCAAACTACACTCCTTCCTTATAACTAAGAGTGTTTTATTAAATTGTAGGAGAGTATTGGAAGCTCCTATGACAAATGAAGACCATGTTTTACAGAATTGGTCAGTGTATCTGAACAATTGTTCAAAACACTTTAATGCCACGAGGACAGATTCAAATGTAAGTTATTATATTTCTTAACACAATATTGATTTGGAAATGCATATAAAACTAATAAAATTGTTTTCAAATCAATGTTACTTCAATCATAGAAACAGAGACTGGATAGTAACTGATGTCATTTTTGCTACAAACCATTTCAAATGAGCTGTACAAACTATTACAAGTCAACTTAAAATTCACCAACCTCCAAGTATTTCAGCGACAGTCCCATGGCTGGCCAAGATGCCCTTCTCCAGCCATATTGTGAGGGATATGAGGAAGCAGTACCTCTGAGTTGTGAAGCGCCAGTGGTCATGGTACCTACAAAAAGCTCAGTTACAGCCAAGCTGGACCAACATTCAAAGATCTTTTTTATTACCAGAGCTATCTTTAGAGTTTGTTATCAATTTGTGCCCTTTATTTTTATCAATTGTGTTTTGTTTCTTTAACTGTTTAGTTTTTTGCAATTTATAATCAATTTAAACATGTCATGCAACAAGGCATTACAAGTACATTTAGAGACATAGATAGCTGGTACGACCCTACTATCTACAGAACACATGTTAAATATGTTGATTATAAGAAATAATAAAATGTTACTATAAAATTAATTGAGGATGCCAAGAGAAAAAGCACAAACAAAATAACTCATTGTTTTGTAGCATGTTTGACTTGGTAACATAACTGAACATTATCACAAAATAATACAAGGTATTTATTGTTTTCAAGTAAATATTGTATAACCTGACAAAGGGTAATTGAAACTTACTAAAGGTTTGTGAATTAAGAAAATATGATCTATGATAACTTTAAATCACTTTACAGTACAATTTCAGCATTACTTATAAAAATCTGTGGTTGGCACTGCCTTCTTCAGTCTTTGATAGCCTTCATGGGCTTTTTCAAATAATTGACGAGCTTGTTGACAGGCTGGAGCGACTGAAATATTAACAAGGGTTACATTGCTTTCTTAGTGCTAAGAGAAAACATTCTATCGAATGTCATGTTATGTTTTATGTCAGTTATTACATACTGCCGGCTTCATTGTGATGCACAACTTGAAGGACTGTAGTTATTTCACGAGAAATCTGGTCCACTTCTTTACAAATTTGGCGAATAACCTAATAGAAAAAAAAAACAACTAAATCATGTTTCAATGCATAATTAATGTATTCTAGAAAAGGCAATAGAAACATTTGAATGAAGGATGTAATTTTTAATACATGTTGACTTATAACGATATTTCATTTACTTAAAAAAAAGTTACTTATTTTCACGGTAATATTTTGCAACTAACTTACATCACGTAATTCTTGTTCGTCATCTAAACTTTTTTGAAATTCACTGAATATCGAATTGACAACGTGATTTGAACTCATGTTTCGGTACTTTCGATATCAAAATACGAATTGTTTACCAAGTTATGTATTTATTTACGACTCACGGTCGCAAATTAGCGGTTCCGGCTTTAAAGGCGGTCCCACAGAGTGCTATAAAGACGGTCCCGACAATCATTTGTAATGTACCGACTAATGTCACAATGTATACAATACAGGTTAAAAAAATATTTAACATGACAAAATAATATGATGTAGAAAGGGTGTACTGTATATCCATTCTAAATTAATTCCCGCAAGGGACTTCGTGCTGACGAAGAGAGAGCTGTCTCTCTCTCCGAATTAATAATGTCATCGAAGATATTAGAATTTATGCAAATCCAACCAATTTCTCTTTGCCCGTAAAAACGATACAATATGCCGGATAAAAATTATCCTATAAAGCTATAAGCTACAACCGTACTAAATTTCATCTTAATTTGTACGTGGGCGATGCGCCATCAGCGAAACATTTTTAAAAACTTGTTTTTTAGTCTTGTTCATAAACTTTAAGTAAATGTAGCAAAATTTTAAAAACATTTAATATTCAGACTGCCTACTACTACGTTACTATTTTATTATAAAAACAAATTATTGAAATTAAGTATCTTCCGGAGGAAAAACAGTATTAATGACTACGATATAAGAAAATAACCACTTAGTATCAGCACCCCACTGTTCTATTCAGGCCCTGCCATGCCATCCTCCTGTTCATGCTAGGAAAAGTCATTGTTTCTCTCTTATAAACTAGAAACATACTATTGAACTTCAATTAACTATAATTAACCCCATTTCTATGTATTCAAATTTCTTTTGCAAAGTTCTGAAAGCCAATTTAGTTATCCTTTTTAAGATTTTCTAATCCAGTGCATTAACTACTCATAACCAAAAAAAAGATTATAATCCATGGGATGTGGGTAAAAAAACACTTTATAGTTTAACAATTTTAATTTATCACAGGAATCATTAACCAGGTGGCCATTGCATTTGACGTCCGCCAAGGATATGAATATGTAAATGGTAGACACTCTGAGCTCCAGCCTGACCATCATTGATGACTATACGGAATCCTGTTTTATCAAGACCTTGTTGTGCAGCTACTTTACGGGCTGCTACTAACAAATGTCCTGAAAAAAGATAAAATTATATTTAATGTACCACTAATTGAAACTGTCTTAGCCAGCAGTGCTAACAGCAGAAACAAATATAAATAACAATTCAACTATTTAACAATTAGATCCAAGTCTGAAAACTTCTACTCATTGACAATCAATCTTTTACAAAATGATAAATATTGGGGTATTAATTTAAATACATTTGTAAGCAGATAATATGATGATTTAACATTTGCAAATCTTGATTCATATATTTTTTATATCTTCAACTTTGTATTATTACGAAAAGCAAGTTACAGGTTATTCTAATTGTAGACTTTATATTTACCGAGGAGTTGCTCATCACCATCTTCTGACTTGGACAGCTGGGAGATGGGTTTACGTGGAATCACCAGGATGTGCGTTGGAGCTTGAGGATTGACGTCATTGAAGGCTACACACTGAATACATAATGAGTGTCATAATTTATTACTTACAGCGAAGGTATTATTGTCTTAAGAAGTTAATTGTTTTATTAGATGTTGTTTACCTTTATTCAACTACAAGGATAGTTTGGTGTTTTTATTAAGTTTTTTACGATTACGTTTTGTTTTAGTGGAATATTTTTTTTTTCATAAAATTAAAATAGCAAAGAATGATGTATATACCAGCCGATAAATAATTAATTAACGAAATGCCCTTAGCGTTAAAAGAAAATATTTTCCCGAGCACTACAGGTCTGTGAAAAATATAAACTCAACAATAATCTAAATAAAAATTACGATCTTAATATCTTTTAAGGTGAGAAAACAGCTGACAAACAGTTTCATAACAGGCCGGGATTTTTTTATATACAATTTGGATATAATAAAACCTGGTCATCTTCGTAGACGAATGTAGCAGGAATCTCTTTTCTTAAGATTTTCCCAAATATAGTATCTCCTCCTTTAGAGGCTGATTGCGCGAGTTCTACTTCACCGCCCACCATTTTTTAGTAAATAATGAACTGAGAAGAACTATCAATTTCAAAGGATAACAGATTATCATTATACCATGACAGATCACACTACAGACTAGGTAGATTACAGACTACTCATAATACTTCAAATGAATTCTGAGTTCAGAATTTATACATGTTTGAGCTCCGACATCATTTTTCATTACAGGATACAAGAAATTGTCAATGTTTTTAATAAAATATTAAACTAATAAAGATGCATACGTCGCAATTGTTTTTACCACAATAAACATACTATTAGCTTTTAAAAATTAATATCAGTGAAATAATAATGATAATGGCATGTTATATGTATATGTAGACAAATAATAATAAGGGATACCAGTCTTTTTACCACCCTCAATTTTACGATCATGATCTACATCCATTTTTATTTATAAACCACTACAAAGAAAACAAGTTACAACCAACTAAAGAAGCAGAACATTCATGATATATGTGACAACATCGGTCATTAATAGGAAAAAACTTAATTAAATTGTTCAATTTTAATAAGTAAGGGGTAAAAAGAGTTTAAACAAATAATGCAGAAAATTATGTATATTTCTCGTAATTGTAAATACATTTTTAATATAATGATTCGAATGGATTTATCAAAATAATTTATATTCTAAGAACATCCATTGGTAAACTTATGAAAATACTTGAAAAAAAAACTACTAAATAGTTATTTATATTTTTAGACATTTAACACAAGATTACACTTGTAATTTAAATCTTGCTTTTATTTTCCATGGGGCTATAAGTACCAATATAAGGGTCTCCAAAAACGTGTAAGCATTTAAGTCTTGATGTTTCATAATCCTCATCTACTACAATACTATATCTAGTTTTATGTAAACCTTTATTAACTGCAACATTCTTTGCTATTAATAGTAAGCGTCCTGAAATAATATTGCTCTTAGAGACACATATCTGATTAAATATATATTGATTAATGTTCATATTTACCCAATAACTGTTCGTCGCCATAAGAAGCTGATGAGAGTTTCATAATTTTCTTTGGCACTATAAGAAAGTGAATATGGGCCTTTCGGTTTAATTCTACGTCGAATGCCGCACACTTAAATAAATAAATGTAAACTATTGAATATATGAAAAAAATATCAAAAAAGACAATAAATTATCTTTCTTCAATGGACATCTTCCTTTTAAATAATTTGTTTTTTATTGTTAAATTTATAATACTAACTGCCAAATCAGACAGAACGGAGCAGACTTGTCGCTTGGAACCGTCATACTAAGTTTTACATACAGACATCATACTAAATTTTACATACATACATGGACATACTAAGTTTTACATACAGACATCATACTAAATTTTAATTACATACATGGACATACTAAGTTTTACATACAGACATCATACTAAATTTTAATTACATACATTGACATACTAAGTTTTGGTCCGGAACGTACCGCGGAACAAAACCGTGGTACAGTTCGCACTATGGAGGGTGGAAGTAAGGAGAACCATCTTGTATGGCGGATAAGTTGAAAGAGTGTCCACTCTTATCCAGCAAGTTAGGGTACAAAGACCCACCGCAATAGCGCTAGTAGCAAGAGGAAATGGTACGAACTTAGCATTTATAAACGGAGTGAAGTTTGCTGGGTTAACGAATTGAATGTTTTTTGTGACTGGTGTAATTAATAAATATGCACTGTGTGACGAAATGATAGAATAGTTTTATTTAAATTAAAAACTATAACATTTAACTTTTTTTGAAGGAATCAAAAGTAAAGAAACATTATATCTGCTGTTACTATAGGTTTTATTACGTTAAGTTTGATTTTGTAGCAATATGTACCGAAAAGTTGATGATTTTCGGCAAAACTCTAAACGCGTCCTTAATGGATGACCCCAATGATGATTGCCCTATATTGACATTCCGATATTTTATTTAAAAAAACATCGAGGTGTCAATGTTATCAAATTCAGTAAATCGATGTTTTCTAATTAAACATCGATGTTTATTCACTATTGATGTATATTGATCATCCCTAAATGGCACTAGGTCTGTTAGCAGTTAGCCCTTGATAATGATTAGTGTCTACTATATATCTTAATACTATGAGTATGTAATATATTTTAGGTAATAAAATAAATATTAGACTTACGTGTGCATCTTCATAGCATATATATTTTTGTTTTTGATTATATACATTCATATTTCCTCTACTTCTTAAATAAATTTGTTTAAAAATAACCTTAGATTTTTTATTATTACGAAATCAATTATATATTACGTTTATTTCTTTTCACTTTTCGTAACTTTGATACTTTCAAATATTTATCTTTAGTTTATAGTACATAACTTTGTGTTATTAATGAGCAGTAAGTCCTTTAGCAAGCGATCTAATCTCTGTGCTGACTAAAGTACTCAGTAATCTGTAGCCAGTAGGTAAGATTTTAAATTTGATATACAGGAGTTTTGAATAACGCGATTAATTTTGACCTTGAAATAAAAATATAACAAAACGTTTACGTGTGGTTATAACTATATAATAGAAATTTATTTATAAGGTATAAGTTAAGTTTAGATGTTTGTTACATAACCCGGTTATAGTTATGTTTTGGACAAGGTTTTAGCAACAATACTATATTTGAAAATGTTTTAAACTGATTGAACCTATATGTTGAAGAATAAAGAATATTTGACAATTATTATTTCTTTTGTGGGGTCATGTATGAGTGTGCAAACAGTTTGTTCAATGAAACTGTGGGCTCATATCTCTTTATTCTAGTTAAAAGACATTTTCTTATACTCTTAACAGTCAATTTTATTAATTATTTGATAAACAAAAGTAATATTTTTATAAAATAATAGTCAAATTTATATCTCATTAAAATATATATATATAAATATATAATTAATAACTGGTATACAATATATTGGTAGAAAGAAAACTACAATATAACAAGTTTATATCGCTCTGTTAGTGTAAAATATCTTTTATATTATTTCAGTGCTTCCTGACATACAAATAGTTTATGGTATATTATTGTGAAAAGAAACACTAAAGACTTTTTAGACTAACAGTGTCGATGGTAATGTTTAATATTTAAAATAACATAACATTGTATTTACAAACATTTAGTTACAATATAATCACGAGTTTATTTTGTGAACGATTTTAAGTACATCCTTATCTGTGATTAAAAAACATATACAAAATGGTTTATACTATATTATATAATTTTTATACAAATTGAGTCTATCATTAAAATAAATTTCAAATTATCATGAATATTTAATATTAAGATGAGTCCACATTAGGTAAAACTTTATAAAACTAGTTGCATGACAGTTAAAATTTAAAACTAAGATATCTTTATATCGAAGCTTGTGTATCTTTGGAATTGGTCAGATTGTATTTTTTATCCATTTATTGAAGATAGAGCTATAGGTTGATGAGTTCAATGAGGAGTAATATAAAGTACCTTTAAAACATGTAAAATAGTTGGAGGGTAAAGTTTGTGTGTGTTCCAGCTCGTCGGTCCGGGCAGCAACAAGTTAAATATAGTAGTTGGTGATGTGACTGATACTGACTCACGTGACATTTACACCTACATGATTTTTCATGAATTTTATTTATAAAAGAATTGTATAAATTACGCTGTGATTGGTGATGACATTTAATTATCATTACTGAAGCTGCAGCAAAGATACAACACTCTTCACTTAACATGTACAAAAAGTTTTATAACAAAAACTACAATGTGGACACACCTTAATATATCTTATTTATATGATAAATATGTTGGCGTTTATATTTGCAACGCTATAAAAATATTATTCTAAGAAAAATATTTAAAATAAATAATGAATATAATATAAACTAACAACAAATCAATATTTTGTATTAATATTCGGCTACATTGTCATTGTGGGACCTCTACACTATGGTATGACGAATATACATTAATATTTACGAATTCAGCATAGAATGTATTCGGACGGCCGGTAGACCAGACACGCCTTACACGATTTTAAGGTCGAAATTAATAATCGATCCTGATCCAATTTTTTGGAACTAGAGATTTAAATTACATTAATCATTGCATTTATCTTGGATGTCGATTGATATTTCATTTCATTCAAAAATCGATATCGTCAAACTTTCATTACTCAATTATAGTATTTATTAAATATAATATCCCATTTATGGTATTTCATTTGGTATATTTCTCACATATATATATATATATATATATAATATATGATAAATACACCATATGAAATTAAGGTAAATGTTCCGAAATAACATTAAATATTGTTTAGTTAACTAAAGCTGGAACACACACACAGATACACATCGTCTTCGTTAGTGTCTGTGAATAAGCGCGTGTAGCAACGACTCTTGTTAAAAGACACTGTCTATCTCTGTTGCACGTTCTTCCGCTTATGAGCATGACAAAGACAGCTATTGTTTTGTCTATTTCCAAGAGTGTCAAATAGTATTCTTTAAAAGCTGGCAATTATCAGTTAGCTTTTCTATTATTCAAGGCGATGTACAAGTTCGTAAATAAAAATTAAAAAATAAATAAGTGCAGCCTTACTTTATAAATCAGTCAATAAGTTTATGTACACACCTTCCCAACAAGTATTTCTTAGTATTTTATTTATATTTACAATTTTAAAACGCTCTTGTACTGTGGATGTGTTAGCTTTAATTAACCAACATATACTTTATAGTATTTAGTACGTATGTTTATTTTTTTAAAGGATTCTGACCTATACAATTTAATCTGATTCTTCTTTATATATTTCAAACAGACAAGCTAGGAAGTGATAGGCGTAGTATATAAACATATAAAAGCAAAAAAGATATATCTTTCAAAAAGTATTATTGCAGTTAATTAAAATATATTTTTATTTTTTACTCGTGCACACGATGTTTTTTGTGAATGACAGTTGACACTAGACTAAGATGACAGCGGCAAAGATAATTTCTCTATGCAGAGATACCATAAAATATGGCGACCATTTTGTGTTATTTTTTTAATTGGATTAAAAATTTTTGTAATTAAAATTTATGAACGTAAAATTTGAATGAAAAAAATATTTTATTTGTGTAGTTTAGCGCATCTCGTATTTTTGGGTCAGTCTTTACATAGCAATGAGGTTAATATTAAATGAGTTCACAGCCTTATTATAATGTTTGAAAATTCAATAAATTCAATTTAAAAAAAAATGCGAATATAACGCTCGCATTATTTTATTCAATTCTTTTTATTATCTAACAATTTTAATATATAATTTTCTATGTTTTTATTATATTTACACAATATTTTATAAAAGTATAAATTTCGGGGCGTGTTATTTACATCGGCGGTTGTAAAACGCGAGGTAGCAAAATACCTAAAATACTGAGCAATGAATGATGAAACTTTTTAATTATTTATTTGAGGCAACCGTTATTATAAACAATTTTAAAATTGTATCTTTTAAAAATACTATCTTTTTAATTATTTAAAATTACAAAAATTAAAAATATAAAACAGTTCCACTTTTAGAAGTAAATGAAGATTTAATTATAATTAATTATTTGCCGTCATAATTAACATAAATGATTTTACTTTTGAGCCTACACATGTTACTGAAAAAAAAAACTTACAGATGGTATTCTCCTTTTATATTCTATCGATATTTTGTTTTAGTACATTCTTTTACCAACTTGACAGATTTAAAATGTTTTTTCTCTCTCTTATATGAACAGAATGAAAAGAAAAGTATCATTAACTTGATTATTGCCTATGGAGGGGGGGGGGCTGCCTATATTTTATTAACCGTTTATATTTAGTGACGACATATTATACACATAAATAAATACTGCAATATCTAGAATATCCAAACTAACTGGTTGAACGGCTTACTGGCTTCTAGTCATGGTGTGAATGAGTGTTCAAATCCAGGTGCAAGAATCACGTATGACTGTCCAATTTCCATAATTCGAAGGTATCTAAATCACCTGCGGTAACTAAATTCCCGGGAATGTGTTGAAAAGGGGGGAGGGGTGGGGGGTATATAAAAACAAACTGCCAGTGGAGGGTAACTGCGTTCCCCGTGGAGGTGTGTGAGGTTCGTAATCTGGGGGACTTCATTACCCCCAGGAGGGGTCGTATCCGGACCAGTCGTACCCCGGCGTGAGGTACACCCGCCGCCCCCGCATGGAGCACGTCACCACGCCGCGGTACGCCGTGCGAGGGATGCCGCTCTGGAGAGTACACACAGACATACTACAGCACTACAATACATATTAAATTCAAGTATATAACAATAAATAGCTTGTATATGTTGTTATATTATGAAGTGAAACTGTTGGCTCGTTAAATTTATTTATCTTATTTGATTGAAAAATTGGGCAAAAAAATTGCTTATTCTAATTAAGAGTTACTTACATAACTATTTATTGTATAAAATATGTACACTTTTATGATTCACTTATATTTTGTAACAGTTTGAAAAATATATCTTTATAGATATCTTTTTTTTAATTACTGTGTGAATAAATTTAATTTAATTATTTGTTTATCCTCAGGGATAGTTGGAAGAGATAACTTGGAGAGTAAAAATATCCTGTGTACATATTTGATATTTTTATAAGGTGTGGTTACATTCATTAATAATTTATTTTCATATTCTATCTATATATATATGTCACAGCGTACTTTGACGCTACTAGTGCGGTTGGAGAGTGAGGTCATTGAACTCTCTAATCTTAATATATTATTCCATGTTATTTCTTACAACGGCCGGGACGTCCCCGGGACGAACTAATCGCAATTCATAATTACCCTGAAATCATCCATGAGTCCCAGCTTCTTGGCGGCTCGCTGGTAGGACTTGGCGTTGTCGTAGAGAACCCGCACGGGGGCGGAGCCCTGCGCGCCGCCGCCCGCCGCCGCCTCCTCCGCCGACACCACTACCAGGGACTCCACCAGCGACGACTGCTTCTTGTCGTAGACGGCCTGATTATTTAAAATAATTATTTAAAAAAAATGTTAGATTTTTTAAAGTCGTACGGAAATGAGCAGTTGAACCAGATTAGCAAAATAATATCTTAGAACCTTTTTTATTTAAAAAAAAAAGAAGGTGGAATTGAAAACTTTTCAATACCAACCTTAGTTAAATAATTTAGATTAAGTTTAGTGAACTCCACGAACTCCATATTGAGCTGCATGTACCTCAGGTGCATGTCGAAGAACAGACCTTTACTGACGCCCACCTGGAACAGACAGCTTTCAATAGTATGTAGTATGTATGTATGTATATAGTATAGCATATTTTTTCAAAATAAAAAAAAGAACTGTAAAATAAAATTAAAAGTATTTTTTGTTGGAAGATCTCAAAATTAGTAAGTTCGGGGATTAACTTACTTTTCCAAAACTATAGGTCCGGGATATTTCTGGCCTGATACACGCGCGACCGTCCGTGTTCTGAGGGTCACGGAGCCAGTCGTCGAAGAATCTGTAAGATTAAAAAAAAACTAAATTCAATTTTTTATTTTTTCAATTTAATATACACAGCTTAAATAAACACTAATTAATGATTTTAATATTACACATCTAAGGTTTTTAACTCACGCCTGAGGCCATTTAGGCTCCAGCTGCAGCCAGGTGTCTCTCTTCAGGAGCCATCCCAGGCCGGGGAAGAAGTCCGTCCGATGCAGCAGCTCCGGACTGGAGAGATCTATCAGCTGCTTCTTCCCGTTGTCGTTCCACGCTGATATACACCTTGTATTATATGTGGCTTCATTATCGTAAGATGAATAAAGAGTATATAATGTAAATAACTTTTTTAATGTTTTTTATTTTTCTCTTATCGTAAATATTTGTTTATGAACGGGCTTTAATATTCTTGTAAAAATACACAAATAATAATAATACATGTATAGTTTAAAATACAATCATGTACACTGAACAAAATATATATATTTTTCTTATAATATTTACCATATACTAGGATCTTTTTGTAGCAGCGGATAAGTTCCTAAGAAATATTCGAAGAAGTCCGGCGAAATGTCCAGATCATCTAAAATTAGAATATTGTTCTAGATTAGATATTCTAGAAGCTAATAGAACATGGACGCTTATTCTCCAACATTCATGACAAAATAAACTATTCCGGATCGATTAAACGTCATTATTTAGAAAAATATTGATCAAAATGTTCTACGATACATTTAATAATGTCTTTTATTACAATGAATCAAAAAGATGATAAACCAGTATATCCTGAACTCTCACCTTCCACAATAATCACCGCCTCGTGCTCCAGCGCCACGAACACGTGGTTCAATGCGAATCTAAAATGTCTCGCTATTTTATAATACCCTTTGAACTTCACTTTAGCTCTCGGCAGTGGTATTTCTGACAGATCCGGTTGACGTACTACCGTTATGCTTGGATCGCTGTCCGTGAAGGATTTTATTACATTGTATGTTTCGTTGTGACCGCAATCCTGAAAATAAATATTTCTCCATAAAGAGAAGACATAAATGTTTAAAAAAAGTTCGTCAAAATGTGTGAAAGCTTTAACTCTGAAAGAGAGAGAGAGAGAAAAAGGGAAAGAGAGTAGAGATTGAGAAGGAGAGAAAGCAAAAGATACACATTACTGTTCTGCTTACTGCTTCACACAGCACAGCACAGTTCTGCTCGTGGTTGATGCCACTTGGATTTAAAATTCGATTAAGGGTAACTGTTGACATCTTCGTAAAAATATTTAAGAACTATTCTCACCTGACTAACTATAATAGGGAATGTTGTTTTATTTGGTCTGAATTGAACTAAATTGTCCAAACATCTCTTGACAGTAACTCTGTCACACGCAATCACCAGCACTGGTAACACTGGACTTGTGCTTTCTGGAAAATAAAAAAAGCATTACAATATTTGTTTTTTTTTTTTACTTGGGATATAGAGCAAGTGTTGGTTCATTATAACCACTTCCAAGGTGTTGTATAGTGACGTGGTAACTTATTCTAGTTTTTGGTACCACGCTTTACTTGAATTCTAATTTGTTCTCTCATACTCTGACAACACTCAGTTCTGGCTGCGTCTAGTCATACTATGAAAAAAAGAAATATAAATAAATTCAAGGAAAATCTAATGAGTTTTCTGCTGATTCTTCTCCATGTATCTTTAGAACTCTTTAGAACCAAAAAAAAATAATAATCAAATGACAAGCCCGCTGAGTCTCTTTCGCCAGCTCTGCTGCGGTCAGCGGCAATTAATTTTCCGAGCTGGTGGTAGCTTTGACAATGAAAAAATGTTTTGTATAAACCTTACTTTCAATAAAGATTTTTGATTTGATTTGAGACGCAGTGCAATGCCTATTTAATATAAAAAACTTGACTTGGGTCTTTTTATTTCGTATGATATATTTTAAAAGCAACATGACTACTCGTTTTCAATTGATATTATTGTCGCCAATAGTTAGTTATATGTAGTTATTTAGTTAGAGCGGTGATGCGACGCGACGGGAGGGGAGCTCCACTTAATATGCATACGCTCTGTTACCTATGAGGCGTTACAGAAAGGTCATAGGAATGTATGAGACTGAATTTAAGTATCCTTTAATTTTTTGTATAAAATTTTGTGCGACGTATAATGTATATGTTTTAAATTACCTTTGAGTTCCTCGGTTTAAATTTTAATAGGAAATTAAATTTTCAGCGAAGATTGTTAAGTATAAATTACGGTTTTTTATAAGTGCTACGTAGGAAATCGTACGTTGAGGTTATATTTAAGGAAGCAAGAATAGAGATAACCTAATTATGAGTAGAAATAACAATATGCTTTAATTATTCAAAATTAAAAATATGTATTTTAAATATTGTCGTTAGACGAGATAAACACAGAATGCGAAGATAATGCCATGTTCAATTTTATAGTATTTTTTTTTTAATTAAAGATATCACCAAAACTTAAAAAAGGTTATTCACGAGTGTATAAATTTACAAATAAAAAAAAAATGTAATTTAAATAGAATAGTGCAAAGATGGTCTAGAGGATACGCTGGCACTTCGGTAGACTATTGAGAATGGCTCTGTGCTATCATTAAAATTGTTTTTTTTAATTGACAACTTATATAAACAACTGCTATAAAATGTAATATCAATAAATAGTTTTTTATATCGGTATTATATATAAAAGCGTGTGTAATTTTATTGCCGTGGAGCCATGTGCAATTTTCGAGATAAGGGAAATGCATAAGTGTTAAGAACGCCCAAACTGATGTAAAAAGGCTGTATTATTTATTGTTTGGTAAATGTTATAATATTGTAATTCCTTGCAAGGATACATTAACAAATGTTTAATAAATATCTTAATAATAGGTACGAGTCACAGAACCGCGACAATTGACATACATCTTTAGAATGCCAATATTAATAATTCTATGACCTCTCCAAATAAACCACTTCATATATTCGAAACTTCTATTACTGAACGAGCATGGGAAGTCGCCGGTAACAGCTCGTTAGATATAACAAGACTTAATGGGATCAAACTTTCACACATAATAAATTATAATATTGTTTATAAAACGTTTTTAAAATCCAAACTATAACATAAATAAAAAACATTGGGATATTTCAAGACGTTTGAAACGAGACAATTGCGACCATGAGATTAATATCACAATACGAGAATGAAATGAAACTTCCATGGCTTCCCACAAACTTGACCGAGAGATCGGTGCTCAGTACTGACATCTCAAGAAATGGATTGCCATTTACCATTCATAGTAACAAACATTGAGTCTAGATCTATTAATGACTAATTTATCCAGTGTCTGTTTTTTATATAGATACTCATTTATTAATGTACGAGTGTCTGATAAAGTAAATTGTGTAAATTGACTGAAGCATTTCAGTTTGGACAGTGATGGTTTAGAGCAACGACCTTTACAAATAGACGTACTTTATATTTATTTTAACCGAGTACGGCGACGTAAATGAAGGTAATGATTTGAATAGCCTATGTATGCCTGTTCCATTCCAGCATAGCTCCTGGTGAGGCGAATTTGACAATTTGGCGTCTATTTATTTTTCATAATTGGGTTTTTATAGTTGAATTATGAGTTTTTAGTAATTTAACGCATATTAACAAACAATTGCTTTTCTAATCAATCAATGACGAACCATTGTGACCTAATGATAATAAACGTTCAGATAGTATGTTAAATGAGTAAACCTTGATAACATACAAGGCAATGCACATTGAAGGGAAAGTAACAGCTATTATTTTAGTTTTTGTATATATATATATATATATATATATATATGTTTTTCAGATTATTATATATATTTAAGTTAATGTCTGGTTGTTTTGTTTTCTTCATATTATTGGTGATTAAATATTTTAGGTCAATAGTTATTATTATTCATACTAATCGAGATTGTGACAAGTTAGAAGTTTCTGGAATTATATGTTACACAGATAATTCTAAAATAATACTGCTTGAAGTATTGTACAAGTATAAGCCTGTGAAAAGATTTCAATGTAATTTTTAATATATTTTAATAAATGAGATTTTTCTAGGTTGAGAGTTAAATAACCTCCCGATTTTGGATTTTTATATATGTATATGGAAATATCTTCTTGATTTTTTTATTTCTTGTAAATATAAGAAAAAATGTAGCGAGTGCCGTAGGCTGTACGTCAATGGATCAGTAAGACTGGAAAAGTATTTTTATACATATATAATTTATATATAATCCTTCCTTGCATTTACGTTTTTAAGATATTTAGATAGTTTTTTTAACAGGTTTTTCTATTAGCTTCATAACTAGGTTAAAACCGTTTCGAAATCAGAGTAACTGATGGCCTACATCGGCAATATTTTAAAGGCACATATTTTTTCAGCTGCCACTAGAGACGAAGCCTCGTATACATTTAGCCAATAGCGACACAATTATAAACTCACCGGCAGAGGTGACTTGAACAAATAACATACAAATATATTATCAAGGTACACTTCGTGCGAGGAAAACAAAAGATATTTTTGCAAACTACCCGCATTAGTTCACAAACGGTGTTATGAATACACGTATAGATAATTTTAACCATTATAATACCCGTTTATCATAACAGTAGCTAAAGAATTTATAACATCCGTGTACTGTTTACAGTTCTGCCAATATTCACATACTTGTGAGAATGTTCGGTAAACATTGAAATATTTTGAAGAAGCCGCCTGGAGGCATCCTTGTATATAAAATAAAATGCCTGTCTGTATGTTTGTGCGACTATAAATCAAGAATAGCTGGTCCGATTTACATAATTCCTTTTGTAGTGTAATTTTATACATTTGCTTACATTAGACAAGTTTTATCAGGGGAGCCGCAGCCACAGTTATTTAATAAGTCATATATATATATATATTTCATAGTTATATAATTTTACTCTTAGCGATAACGTCTTGCTCTATAATGTTCCTAGAACGTATCGCTAAGCTACAGCATGGGTTGAAAAAAATATATATATATATATCTGGACTATATTATTAGACTTGTTTGTATGTTTAATAGGAATGTCGTTTTCAATACACGTTATAAAATCCATTCATGTCAATAGCATGGCCTAGAATGTTGGAATGAATAAAATTATACAAAATAATGACATTCATACATTCGGTTGTGTTGTTACGTAACTATAACAAAGAACAGATTTATGAGGAATGAAAACGAATTGACGTGTCTATTTGGTAAAACTGGTGCTGGTTAAGCTTAGTGTCATTGGCGAAGTTTTTTTTCGTTGGAAAAATCCGTTACGGATACCCCCGGCCAAGAAGGTGATGACCGGGTGGTTATGTGGGACTACCTGACATAGAAGACGCTGCCATTTTTAAGGCTACCAACTAACCAACCAACCCTCATCGCCTTTGCGGAACGCCATGGGATCGCTTACGCACTCACCGTGACGAGTGGTTAGTGACCCTGTCTGCTGAGCTGCAAGAACGTGGGTTAGATTCCAACATGTAATTTTTTTTAAACCGTATGATCAGCAGATCGTTGTTGGAGTCTGTGTCTGGGTCTATTGTTAAAAACACAAAACAACGAAATAAATGCCAACCCGTAATAGGGTAACGTTAGCCCGTATGATTTCAACAATTGTAAAAGAGGCCTACAAATGGTGTAAATAAATATAAGCGACCGAAGCCGCGGGCGGATGTGTAGTCAATCATGAAGTCATCTGACAATTGAGAAGATCGTCGAGGAAACCAGGAAGTTATTATGAATTACAAATTTATTTAATAAAACTAGTTTCAATCTTCAACGTGGTCGTAACCTCCTTCGATACTCATACATAAGTATATTACGAAAAAAAATATATAAATTCATTCATACAAATAAATAATAACAATACAAATTTATTTAATAAAACTAGTTTCAATCTTCAACGTGGTCGTAACCTCCTTCGATACTCATACATAAGTATATTACGTAAAAAAAAATATATAAATTTATTCATAAACAAGAAGCAACTACTATTTTTTTTAATATGTTTTTAAAAATACATACTTAATTTAGAAAGCATCTTTATAATTTAAAATTAGTTTGGCTTCATGAAAGGGTATGAGGAGAAGCCCTGCAACAACAACAGTGAGTAACAATGTAAATTGTACCAGGTGTTATTATATTTTTATATTCACAATCAACTTACTCGTTTAACCGCAAAGTTTGTTTTGTAAAAAGGTTTACTAATAATGTTATAAAGTTTATGTGCGAACGTCTATTGATAGTCTGATTTGAAATATTCTTTTAGAATTTAATAGCCCCATATTGAGGTACATTATAGGCTGTGTAATATCATATTAGTACTTTTGAAGTAAAGGAATAGCTGTTTAAAAGAAAAAAAAAATAATAGTAAGTGGGATCACTAAAAATATAATGTTGTACCTTTTAATGGTTTAAACTATATTTCAAAACTAAAAGACGGATAGTCATCAGCTCTATAGATTGTTAATAAAAAACAAATCTTTTTGAAAACTTCAAGATCAATATTTTCTATTCCTAAAGCATTAGATGTATGTTACTTTCTATATGAATTTTAAGAACCTAGCTGTTAAAATAATAAATTACCTAAAATTCTTTTGCTATTTAATCTTAAATAATATTTAATTTGTTGCCATAGTTGAATAGTAACAATTATGACATAAACTTCTTAGAACCGTTATCTTAACATATTTTTTGTACCGACAGATAACCAATAAGATTTAAGTTTTATCACAGGATAATCAATAAATATTATTTTTTAAGTTTTATTCTGCTGATAAATAAGTTTCTCATAATTAATCAAGTTTTTTTTTTAGATATATTAACCATTTTACATAGAAATACTTTATTTAATCTTAAATATAAATAGTTAATATTTATAAATGTCATATTATACTTTTATACTACAACATTTAGGTTGTTTGCTACAAATTCATTCATCTTGTGTTAATTAATAAAGGTCTTAGTTTAAACCCTTTCTTTAGGAAAATGTTAACTTACATTTACATTAGTGTAATATTTATAATAAATATATATTTTTAATTAAAAATTAACAACTTTGTTACTTACTATGCTTATTCTTGTGGTTCTTATCTGGTGATTTTTTTGAGTCTTCGTCATGATTTTGATCAGTCTTTTTTTGATATTTTTTAACTTTATCTAACAATTTATAACTATCACTTAATTGGTTTAACATTTTATCTTGTAACCTGTCTATATCTGATTCCATTTTAATGATACTTTCACTTCTTTTTGATTCGGGAACGAAGAACGAGGAATAAGAAACGACAAGCCATAGCAAGACGAATCCACCGCTTATTAAAATAAATTTACGCAAATTAACACGCATACTTATGCCGTGTCTGGTTCTATCTCTCAAAACATTTTCACTATCTATTCACGTACAAAAAAGTGCATGATCATAAACGTACACGTCCGAACTATAAACATGTGAAAATAAAATGTTATCTAAAACTTTGCTACGTTTACAGGCATTTTGGTTAAGTTACACCGCATATATATATTGTAGTTGAATGTGTGTCAACTTTTAATATGAAGTAATTTTTAATTTAAAAAATAAATAAATCGTTTAATTCACAAAATACTCGAACACCATACACACTCACAGTCAGAAATAGTATTATTATTAAATATTAAAATGGATTTGACATTAATCACCATTGACATTTCAATGACAGCTGCTGACTGGAAATAATGTGGCCAGTAATAAAACAGTTTCAGTAGATAGACTTCAGACCTTGCAACCTTCTTTTTTTTAACCAGTAATCTGTAAGTTTTTAAGACTGATAAAGTTATAAAAGCTTGTAATTAAATGCGATTATACACACGTAGTGCACTACAGTCATACACTGCTAATGCTCAACTACTTTCTCTAAAGTTACACTTCTAAGACTTTGTAGTCAACCGATTATGGGCGCAGGCCTCAGAGGTTTGACTAAGAGGTTTTTCGGAATGCTTTTAAATTATTATAAATTAACGCCAATGAACATATGAGAACATGAAAAAATTCCAAGGCATCATAATAAACACTAAGGGATAAGGACAGCATTTTAACTCATCGTGCATTTCCTTCATCTTCTGTGAGAGGTCTCGAAAGCTCTGATCAAGCCATTATGTACTCGAGTAATAATTCAACCTCGGGTAGTATCTACTACCTTTACGATTATTATCCTATTTATTCTAAAAAAAAGTTACTTTTCAACTTTTCTTCTTTTTTTAAAAATATGTAATATATATGAATACGGACTAGTTTTAAATATCGACCTCCAGGATACCGTCCCCTTCTTTTTACCAATTTATTTTCATAGTGCCTGATCTCCATAACATTTATGATTGTCACTAAAAACAACTATGACACATTTTTCTACATAGTTGATATTGTGGATGATTTCAAAGGCTATTACTTGTAGTTTTTACACTTATATCAAAATTGCACATACATAAGGAAGAATTATTTGACTCTGTTAATTACAGAAATTTATTGACTCTGTTATTCTTACTTTGTTACTCTGTTATAGCATATTTATAAGTTTTATCTACAGTGGATAAGCATTTACTTGCAATAATTAAACTGTATATTACAATAGCAAAATATATCTTCTAATGTTTTGTTATTAATACCTGTATGCTATTCATTTTTAAAATAAGCAATTTAATTTTAAATTAATTAGTTTTCTCTATTTACTTTAGTGTTTTTTTCTAAATTAATGATTCAATCCTTTTAACCGTCGTGCATTGTGGGTCCTACTCCTACTAACTAATTGCAATTCACTATGCATACACAACGCACCAGAGGAATAACGAGATCCTTCGAGGCCTTTGAGGAAGACTTAGGCGCCTTTTTAGAAGATACTCATATAGGAACGAACTGGAAGCATCACATACGGAAGTTCATTACTTATATGGAAGAAGAATTCTTGAAAATTGCAAATACCTCATTCATTAAACATTCGTAGCCTTAGATTTTTAAACAACATTTCGTTCATAACGATTTCCTTCCCAAAAAAAGACAAACACAATTCTTTTTTGTAAATTAAACTCTTGAATTTGTATTAAAAATGTGATATATTGTTATAGAGAAAAATAAACATTTACTAGTTGTTTTTTCATGATTGAACGAAACATCTTGTTGACCTAATATTGGCAGAAATATTATATTTCACGAAACAGAGTAAGATATAAGTTTTTTCAGAATCCACCGATATCTTTTCACCGTCAGGGGTCGCTTACATGATCTGTTATTTTTGTTATATCTTATATAAGCAACTAAATAAAAAAGCCAGCAAATCTTAAAAAAAATGAACAATTTAACAATTCCTGTCCTCAATTTCGCTCCTCAGTTCAAGAACAATGCGCCTGTCGTTTGAAAGTAACATGAAAGTAGCAGTTGCTCTAACACACGCATCAAATCAGGGCAGCGCTGTTCTTCCGATTAAAACTACAAAATTTGATTCAATATATCCATTCTCTGCAGAATCACAGTGGTGAATTGAGTAGCGCTCTTACTAGGATCACTTAAAGAGAAACAAAATACTGCTCCTGGGTAGGGTGTAAGAAAGTCGAGTTTCCATCCCAATCTGCACATTTGTATTACCAGAGGCTTCGGGTCGCTGATGTTTACATGATGACATGGGTTTTATGGGCAGTACACACTATACCAATAAATAGACGGACAACCCTAGGGGAGCGTTGACAATTACGTAGTAGTTCTCGGTATATATAATCAGCAGAAGATCCAGCAAACAGGACATGTGGTTATCCAAACCTGGGAGACAAGTATTTCTGAACTAATCGGGGAAGACCTTTTACTGTTGCAAATAAATATCTCCCCGCAAAGTCAATGACACGTGACCCAAGACATACAGTAAGGTGGTACGTACGGTAAGGTACCTTTTAAAGTATTCTATAACTTCCAAGGACTATGACTATGAATTGGGACACTGCTGAACACCGGTCTTTTGTGTGAGTGTGTTATGATGGTGGTTCAATAAGCCCCTTCCTGCTGCAGTGAAGACGGATACTTTTGTGGTCCTACCATACTTTTGTACCTTTAGTCGTCTCTGACGACACCTCGGATTAAAGGGTTAGTCATATTCTTACATGAGTTAACACCGAGACTCTAGAGTATCAGATAATTTTAATATATTATTAGGACTAGTAGATGGCTTAAGAATATATTAGAAGCAACATGAAATACAATGGGACGTGTCGAATCCGTAATTACTATGTTTCTTTTTATAGTTGGTACTGGGTTGTCTTTTATTTGTATTTATTAAATCTTATTGAATAAAACGTTTTACCAAATATTATATTTACTTTCGAATAAAATCATCGTTTTGAATAAAAGTCATTATACGTCAAACTTCAATAGGAACAGATTCTTACACAGATAAAAAACAACTCTCTTTCGTTTTTCAATGCAGTTCATCAATGAATTCCGACGTTGCCGCTTCGTGCTTTGACATAGTGTTGGAATGGTTATGACAATGTTAACGAGTAGTTTAATAGTAAAATATAATGCATACGTTATTTTAATCGACTTGGTAATTTTTGATCGACTTTATATTTTTAGATCATATTATATTTTAAAAAAATATGTTTTTATTTTCTTTGTAGTTAAAAATAAAATATTTAATTACGATATAGATTGGGTTAAAAAATATAAGAGAACAGTATTTATATAAAAAAAACAGTAACAAACCTACAAGAAGTACAAGAAGTACCTTCGTTCGTACTATAGACAGACATACCAACATTTCCCGTGTCAAAAACGTGTCATTAAACATCATTTTTGTGAAAAAAGGGTTACGGGTCCGGCCTTAGTCTGTCAAGAGGACGTCTTGGATGTGAAAAAGAAAACATTGCGAATACAGTATTATTATTTTCTGCTAAAAATTTTATAAATTTACTTACACAAGAAACATAAATACATTTTCATTTGTAACGAACACAACCTACCGCTGGACTAGATAATCTGTACGAAAATCACAATCAACTGAATGAACATTCAGAAACAACTACTAAATTAAGTTAAAAAGTCAAAGTCAAAAGAGGCTATCCTCTTTTGACTATTGGTTATTTTTTTTTTTCAGTGTATTTAAAGATGATCTTTCATATTCTTTTACACAGGAGATGTTTGTACGAGATAATATAATTCTTATAAACCAACTCACCAATATTTTTCTCATAAAAGCCAAACTAAAGAATTATACATAGTTATAAGCTACAAAGTGCTAGCATCTTTAGAAGCTCCTAATTGGGCTTACATTTATCCCATTTCATACTAATTGTACCTAGTCGGGGAAATTGATGATATAGCCGTCGTAGAGTAAGAGTCTGTGATAAAAATACACATTAAATGTTAGTTTTAGGTTTATTATTTGAATATTAAGAAAAAAGAATATTTTTGTATTTCATATCAAATAATAAGTTTATCTACCTACATTGGACACAGCCAATGGAACATTGTAATGTAATTTACTACATCGTAAAGTAATACGATAATACCAAAAAACTATGACAAAAGATAAAATGTGATGTATTGTTTTATAAATAATATATGTTTTAATAATAATTCTTATAACTTATGTAGCTATAAAATATTAATAATAAAATAGTGAAACATTTTACGATAAATATTTTTTAATTTCTTTTATCGTCAATAAACAGTTCTGTGACGTTGACGAACAAACAAACAAACAAACAGTTAACGATTATTGGTAATTTCAATAAGTATCTATAGTAATCTTGGTGCAGTGTTTTGAAATCTTTCTATAAAAAGATTGTGGTGTTTAAAGAATTAATTTCTCTCGCTCTGTCTTTTGCTAACCAGAGTCAAAGGTACTTCAAAATGCCGACAAATATTCAAAGTATTCTGTTTATTAAAATATTTTTTTATCTAACTCTCGAATTACAAACTCGAAACGTTGGCTCTAAGTTTGCTTTATAATGTTAGCCCTCACTAGTACGGGATTATTTGAATTACTTTTGACTAGTGATGGGGCAAGGTACTTTATTATATAATATCTAGTTTATATACAGGGTTGTGATAATAAATAATAGTTGAGTATTTACATAGTTAGTTAGTTATGTATTTTCAAAATATCTTTATGCTAGTAGGTATTTACATACACTTTTGAATCGTCAACTCTGCTGAGAACTGGCCAGAAACTCAACTCTTTTAAAATAATTTAATAAAGTTTGATGTAGGTATATTATATATTGTACTCTAAAATGTAAGGGTAATAAATACCTAATAATATCTCTAAGGAACTAGACGTTAATATAAAAAATGCAAAAAGTATCTACTGTGTCCTTGTATCGTCGCTCGTGTACCAAAATAATGAAATCGCTTTGTAATTACCGACACTTATTATAAAGATATTTTGAACTCTAAAACTTGAACTAATTCTGTATGAATAGAATAATTTAATATACTTTGAAACTAATGTAACGTTAGACGGGAGGAGAAACTGTTTAACTAAATTATATGGAAATTTAATTATTAGTATAGAAATATTAGAGAATTGGAAATTTATAAACTTTTCGTCCAATAAATAGTGTAGTATGCATAGACCATCAAAGTCTTCACTGACATCTTTAAAACATATACTATCACGTAATGTATAATATTGCAAAACATGTAGATATTAGAATGATTAAATTTATTGTATGACTAGCTGTTGCCCGCGACACCGTCCGCGAGAGATTTAGAATACAGGGCTCTTAAGTAGCACCTTCGTCCGAGCTTTTTTTGGTCAACTTTATTTCCAAAATTGCTCTGCACTTAAAGCTCTACTATTATTTCAAGAGAATAATATTATATAACCTAGATTTACCGTGAAAGTCATTTCTAATATTTGTTAAGGAATTATTAGATTCGTATAAATTACTTTGAAAATTACCTCCAACAAATAAACTTATAAAGTATAAACTCACAAACAAACAAACTTTACCTCACTACACAATTAGAAAAGACTAAGATCAAAATATAAGATTTGTCATAGTTTAAGTTTATATTGAAAAGGAGTGCTGAAAGTATATAAAATTTATTGTATTATAAAATAAATACATATCTACAAATAAAGTAGGCAATAAAAAATGTCGGTAATTTAAAAACTGTCAGTATGTTTGTTTCACAAAAACATTAGATACGTGCGTAATTTGCTTAAGTTGTAGGTTACAGTAAACAACATTTGATTACGTGATCATAACGAGGACAGCTTTAATGAATATTGCTGAAAATTATATAATTCAAAATAATTACGTTATATTTTAATCCATGGAATTTTTATCCCTTTCCATTCGACATTAAGGAGAGAAAAGTTACATTTTGATTAAATATTTCAAAACAAAAGTGTTTATAAAATGTATTTTGTACGAGACTAAACAAAAGCATTTAAATGTAAAATAAGAACTAATTTATTTCGAAAATCTTTCCATATCACAAAACCACACTCAGTACAAAACTACAAAAAAAACATAAGGCGGACTCAATTACAATGTTGACGGTATTGAAATTGAATAAAACTTTATTATCAATGTATTTACAGTTTTCTCACTATGGATACGTTATTGGAAAGTATATTGTTGAAACTATAAATATATATGACGATGTCACGCTTACATGTAATGTAATAAAAGTATATTTATTGAGATTTAATTTAAGACTATGACAAGAATAACATTGGCATAAGCTAACTATATCATTATGTACAAATAGACTATTAGGTGTTTGCATTACTTTTAAAATTATCTTATAATCTGTTAACTATATTTCTGAATATTTAAAAACACGGTTTAAGAGGTTAATAAATGAAGCCGAGGTGAAAGCCTTGTGACACTCCTGATGTAATTGGTACAAAAGATGACTAAAAGTCTTTAACTACCACTACTTGGCTTCGGTCTTGGAGGTAAGAAACCAACCAACGCAGTAGATAACTGTGTGTAACAAGTTCTACAAGTTTGTAGCTTAAAATTGAATGTTATTTCTTATCAAAAGCTTTTGTGAAGTCAACTCGATAACCAATGCCCAATGTTACACGTGAAACATTGAATAAATTCAATTAAATTCAATTTAGTATATTTCTTCCCACATCCCTTGTTTAGATAGGTAGGTAAATCTTAATTCATTCAAATATTCATGAATAATAAAAATAGTAGCCAAATATTAATAATAAACAATATAATAATAATATTCAAATATTAATAATAATACTAGGTGATTTGTTACGAATGGACACATCACTAGGTACTACAACTAACGTGATATAGGTATCATAATCAGAAATAAAAGAATTAGTTTGATTTTTTTTTTGAAAACGTAATTTAAAACGATAACTGTTTTGTTCAGCATTCGTTGCGGATACACGCCTCAGAACAACGTATCGGATAAGTCACTAAATTCAAATTCAAACATTTGTTCATGCACCTTTGAATCGTCAATTACATTACATTCAAAAATGTCAGTATAGTACGTCATATCTTTCTAGGCTAAAAAAAATCAATGTTTTTACACATTTTGTTATCTATCATAATAATAAATTTACCGTTTTTTCTGTTTATCTCTCAATAAACTGAAAGAGTCGTCATATTTTATATTATCTACTATAAGTCTTCCACTTCCAAAAATACCTACTGAATTTTAGCTGTGATGATTTTAATCAAGGCTCACAAGTGTGTCAGTGAGGAAAATACTGACCTTTCCTAACGAATTCAACAGGAACGTATTCGTAACTGCAGACATTGATGGTTTGATAAAAAACATCTACAAACTTCTCAACATTAAGTTTAAAGAGGAATTTATTACAGTTCATACTTTAAAAAACAACTCTTTAATAAAATTTGAAAATCAAACTCTAGTTATGGGGTACTTGTATTTATTGAATGAAGTATTTTTTGTTCGGATGATAATTTTCAACTGGAACAATAGTGTTTAATTTATTAGTCCATTAAATGAAGTTGCTACCAATGAAATACAGGTAAGCCTACCTGCTAATCCCATATATGAATTGTAATGATTTAAAATAAAAAAAAAACTAAAAATATAGGATGTACCTACACTAAATTATAATTGAAAACTGTTTAGGTACGTACCTACCTCCGTAATTATTTCGCTGCAATACGATTGATTTAATAAAACTTCTATAATACTAACAGCTGCAGTTAGTCTCGCTATGTATCAATACATAATATAGGTACCTAGATTTAAAAAAACTCTTCACTAAATAAGTAGGTATGTTCTTCAATACCATGTCCGCTAAATCAATTAAAATAATAATTTATTCCAAGTTGGTCAGCCACGAAAAATTTAGCTGTTTTCGAATATAATCCACGAAAGTTCTGAAAGTAAATAGAAATATAAAAAGACGTTAAGTCTCAAAATATATAAGATCCCAATTTCGTACTACAACTAATATTATTAATACCATACAAAACGTCCACGTCGAATATAAAAGAAGAAATACACTTATACGACAATATATATATTACGTTATAATGAAATGATACAAGTTTTCTCTAAGTGTATTTAGGTACCTATTGACAATTTTTATCAATTTTGACAATTTAATAATTATATAATAATAAAAATGATATATAAAGCAGAAGAGTTAGTTTGTTTGTTTGTTTGAACGCGCTAATCTCAGGAACTACTGGAGAAATTGAGAAATTCTTTCAGTGTAAGATATCCAGTGTCCCATTTATCGAGGAATGCTATTAGCTAAATAACATCACGCTAAGATAAATAGGGGAGGAGCAGCAATAAAAAATGTTGCGGAAACGGCAAAATACAAAACTTTTCTTCATTGCGGTGGGTAAACGGTGAAAGTTATGCAAAAATCATGTATCACAAAATTGTTCCCTTCTAAAAGTTCTAAAAGAAAGTCCGCGACAGCATATGTGTAGCTTTTAAGATTAACCCACTATAACCACTTTTATGGTTATCAAAATAGTTCTAAAATAACACGTTATTAGCGAAGTCGTTTTAATAAACATTATATTAATCCTTATCCAAATGAATAAGTTATTTATCACAGGCACTTATTTTTCAACAAAATCGCCCTTCACTGTATTTGATTTCAACCAATATGTAAGGAGTTATTATAGTTTTTAAAATGATAATGGTCAAATACCACGCGAACACGGCGTGTATGTGCGGGGTGCACGCGGGGTGTGTGTAGCGGTGAGGCGGGAGAGCGCTGGCCGATACTTCTATATAAAATTCATGAATTCCACTTTAATATTTTTTAAATGTTCACTCATAAATAAAATAATTGAGTGAGAAATTAACAGTTAGATCAACTAATATATATAAAAGAAAGTCGAGTTTTGTCAATTGTTTATAACTCAAGAACGACTGAACCGCTTTGGCTGAAAATTGGTGGGGAGGTAACTTAAAACCAGGAAACGGACAAAGGATACTGTTTAAATCGTGTATTTATATATTTTATTGCGAATTATATATTTTTTATCCGACACTCAGAATTATCTGTTAGTTCCATACTAGGAATTTTAATAAATAGCGATAGATACAAGCGTATTTGTTGACTGGATTGAGTAAGTATCTAAAAGACGGCGTTTTTTAAAAATACAAACGTTTCATATAAGCTAAAACTTAATAAGATAACCGACCACGTGTTGCTGAGAATAAATTATAAGTTAAATTTGTATTATAGGACACACAACACTGTGAAATTCAATATATATAATATTTTTCATTCTATTGCTCCAGGTGACAATGTACGAGTATTTAGCGACCATTAGAAATCAGACTTATATATACTTAGCATTGATAAGTGTGAAAGTAAACAAATAACTTATTCATTACGAATTTATAATAGATTTTCAGATTTTCTCAGCACTCCTTTTCAATATAAACTTTAAATTTATGAAAAAATCTCCTATTTTTATCTTAAATTATACTAATATTATAAAAAGGTAAAGTTTGTATGTCTATACTTTATAAGTCATTTTATTGTATTGTAATCTTCATAGTAAGTTATCCGAATCTAATATTGTCTAAACCAATATTTAGAAATAACTATCATGTTGGATCTAGGCTATATTATATTAATCCCTTGAAATATTAATAGGGCTTTTCGTATAAAACAATTGAAATATTGAACAAAAAAAGCTCGAGCGAAGGAGTTTCTTACCAGCCTTGTGTTCTGAAATTCTCGCAGGCGGAGTCAGGCAACAGCAAGTTAGAATATAAATATGAATATATATATTTTATAATGTTAATAATAATAATAAACAATATTATCTTAACATAAATATAATAACAAAGTTTGTGCTAACCGAGCGAGCAAAGTTAAGTAAAAGGCTAGTATAATAAACAACAAGTGAGGCGGAACAGCTCTACTGAATCTCACTAATTAGAAGCAAAAAATGTCTCTCACGTGTAAACTATTGCTCCATTCGCGCATACCGAAACAATTTGATGACCCAAAGTTGTTGCTTTGTCAAGTATGCGGAACCTAAGACACGTTCATAACTGTAGGGTTCCGCAGAATCATCCATGACGAAATACACTGTCTATTTATCTAAATATTAATAAACCGCCGAGGGATCGCCAATTCTTTTAGTTATAAAGTGAATATAGTACTATGACATTCGATAATTAAATTAGATATGTTTATAATAATGAATGAGTATATAATAATTAATAATAATAGACAGGTTTATTCTAATAGTAACAATAAAAACGTACAAATAAGTATTTTAAAAACTCACGACTCGCACTTCACTAAATCGTAGACGGGACGAACGCATCAATCTCCCGAAAAAAAAAACTACTCAAAAAAAATAAGCGCCACAGAGCGGCTTAATTATGACAAAATATGTCGGTCATTGGAAAGGGCACGAATATTTTTACAAGTTATTTATTGATACTTCCATTAGAAAAGGAAGCTTTGAACACCGTTAGAAGATATTTAAATATTATTTAGCACATTTTTTCTATTCTCACTTTAGCTCGTTTATATTTTGGTAGGTTTTTTTACAAATTGGGTTTTATTCTTTTGTTTACGATACATGCCTGACTATGTATGTACTAATTAATTATATGTTAAGATTTCTATCAACAAGATTAATAAGCTCGAAGACGTAATGCTAGAAGGAGATAAAGAAACCGTTTAAAATCACAAACAAAGAAGCAAAATCCAAATGTAAAGGAACACAAATCAAAATCAATTCCAATTACTCTAAACGGCCGCTACTTAAATAATTCACTGCATCGAGAAACTTTAACCACGTGACGCGTCCAATTAAACTAACTAACAATATAATTATCACAATTAATGGCCTCTCGCATATTTCATGATGCTCCTTAAATAAATCCCAATTTGATGTACCGAAAGACAGTCGCTTGCGCATAGTCGACACGCCCACTCGCATCCTATTGGTGTACCGCTAATTATATCTTGAAACCGTTCTTTAAGAGCTATTTGCATCGTTTAAGCTATCACAATCTAAACTCAGCTTTATTATATACTGTTTAGGTATATATTTGACTGCAGTTCTCTTAAATGTGGCATACAAGATTGTCATCCAATATACGCCCATTAGTCGAAGTTTCGTCTTCATTTCAATCAGAATGTTTGCCAGATGCTCGATTTACAATGGATTTTAAACTTTATTCTCCATACATAAGAGTTGTTAAATATAGCGTTCAAGTAGCGTTTCTTAAAACGTCAGTTAACATCGGAGCCAGTCGATCCTGTATTTCAATTTGACAAAAACGCGTCGTTAGGTTCGGTATTAGTTTAAATTATTGTGTGTTAGTAAATCAGTTGACGAAAAAGTGGTTTAATGAATGCTTAAGCCGCAGTCTCTGTTGTGAAGAGTTCGTGATGAAACGTGGAATTTAGAAATTCTACATTTAACATAATATATCAGTGTTGAAATGGAACCGGTAAAATCCGAATTAATGGAAGTTGAAATCAAGGATGACGTTAAAACTGACAAAATAGAAAAACTGCCATTTTCTATAGATAACTTATTGGCTGATAAAATAAGTGATAGAGATAAAAGTGTGGCTTCAACATCTGATGCAGTTTTGAATATATTTAACAATAAAATTGACTCTGATGACGATAATGAAAGCAGTGGTTCTGAGCAGTTGGACGTTGAGACTTCTACTCTAGATGCGCAAGAGTTTGCTGAATCTAAAGCAGCTGATTATCAAACAGGTATATAGAGATAGTCTTTGAAAATATTCTTAAGATTTTGACCATAACGTAGCACTGGCTATTTTTAAAATTAACTAAAAACTAATTAACTAAAAACTAAAGACAATAGTTCGTGTGGTGGTTTTTAGTTTTTTCTATTTAAATAAGTACTTAATATATCATATTTAAACTTGGCGTAAGAACGGACATATTATTGTTTTGAATATATATATATGTATGTAAATTTAATTTCAAGGACAAGATTTTGTTACATCTCCATTAACTTTTTTTTAAAATAAGAATACCAATTTTTTTTTTAAATTTGGAATTAAGTTAGAAAAAAGTATGGTTATATTTTATCTTTAAGTTCATTGACGTTTATTCGTTTTAGATCCAATTGATCTTGAATCTTAGATTTTAGATTGACTTATCATTCTAAAATCTAAGATTGTAATCAATCTTCCATGGCTTCCTACAATTGACAGGTCTTGGACGAAGATATAATATTAATTGTGGTAGTGAGATATGAGGCTTGTTTTATTGAATCTTAAATAAAGTAACAGACTTCATTCATTCTAATAACAAAAGTATCATTGATATTAATATTTCACGATATGGATGATTTAATAATTTACCAAGAAAATGTAGCCATTACTTTAAAATATTGCGTTAGCTCATACTATAATATAGGTTGTTTTTGTTTTTTATCCTATAAGTTGTTGCACAAAATATTTTTTTTTCTATATCAGATTTCACATATTATCCTTCTATATGCCATTAAAATGTCTATTATTTGATAAGCTTGATATTTCACTTTATTATTTGGGATTGTTAATTTCTTTTATTTATCCATACACGTCACATAAGTATATATTAATTATACTTTTAATGAAATTTTCTTCATTTTATTTCACTAAGTTTTAAATAATCTCCACATGGCTATATATGTTAATAGATATATTCTAATATTTATATCGTTTATGTCATCTTTTGAATGTTCATATATATTGCAAAGTTAGAAACATTAGTTAGGATTTACGAAAGAAACCTAATAGACGTCACCACCGTCTGGATAAAGACGAATATGTATAGAATGCGGAATTCACCGAGTCTGGCAGCAATACGGTAGCTCAATTGGTAGAGCGACGGGATGTTTCCCAGAGGTCGCGAGTTCGACTACTTGGCCGTAGCGTTTTATTTTTATTTTATATTTATTAACATTTATATAATATGTAACTACCTGAACACAACAGAAATTATCATATAAGATTCATCAAGAATCTGATGTTTCGACAATGAAATTTCAAATTCCAAAAATGTCTTTATTCAAGTAAGCATTTACATGCCCTTTTGAATCGTCAATTACATTTCGTTACATTAAAAAATGTCAGTATAGTATGTCAGTATGTCAGTCCGTGAGTAAGCTACCACCAGCTCGGAATGCGGCTCTGCTGAGAAGAGCTGGCCAGAAACTCAACCATAGACAGATCGTCATTTCAATCTTCCTAACAACGAATTTGTCTGTTAAGTTTGGTTGTCAATATATCAGTATTAAATAAAATCACGAAGTTCTACAAATAAGTTTAAAATTAAATAAATAAAATCTTCTTGTTAGATGTCCCAAAAAAACTATAACGATAATATTTTAAATGATAATTATCAATTTAATAAATTTACATTATTTACGTGGGTAAAAAGAAAACTTTTTTTGTTTAAATTTTTCAATACCTCTACTCTTTTCGATCTTGTCAGTGTTCAGCTCTGTCTGAGAATACTCAAAAATAATGTAAATACTAGGATAATATTTTTTTTTATTTTTTTTAATCAGACCAAGAGGTAGGTACTCTTACAAACATTCTTCAATTTATTGAACACAATCAGAGCTTCATTTGTTTTCCGTTTGTTTTTGAATAACGTCACTGTTCCTGTGACCTTACAAAAACGATATCCGACGTAGTGCGAAGAAGACTCTGACATGAAAAACATAAAAATAATTACTGTAGATACCACATCTCAACAGTATGGTTTCGAATTAACCACCCTACCCCTACAAATATTGATGCCAACAAAAAACCCCTGGCCAGTAAATATGAAAGTCAATAACGATACATTTAAAATAATAGTGGAACCAGATACATCTGAACGAAGCTGGCAATAAGTTTTTGAACTGACATACAAAATGGTAAAAAGTTTGTAAGCGATGTAATAAGTGGTTCTGGTGTGACGATAATCTAGAACATTCTTCATAATAATTGCACTAAAGGAAGGCAACTAAAAAGTAGCGTATGTCGAAATGCAAAATGGACAAAAGCAGATTCTTGTAATTGTATCGTGGATATTGTACCTGGGACCAGACAAAACAATGAATACAAATATGTTCTGTCAAGAGAAGATGAACCAGACCGGAATACAACCTCAGCGACTGGGCATTGGCTTTAGACCACGCCTTCTTCACGATGACCATTACCGTTGTAGGTACCGTACCGGGGCTGGATCAGATAACTCTTCGTCATTTACCACCACTTGGTTGTTCCAACAGATTACTCTGGTGAGATTTAGAAATTAATATAAAATTAATTGTCATTATCACTCTAGTATTTCTATAGCTTGGAAATTGGGTTCAAGTCAAGCTTGAATATTCAATATTCAATACATGAGTACTCCATATGTCACAAGCTTATAGAGTCCGTCCTCACTGACGGTAGAGTAGGTATTGTCGTCACCGAATCTAACCATCAAAGAATATTGCCAATAGACATCACACGAGAAAAAACAAATTTTGGGAAATTTCAATCAAAAATGTTCAAATGTAAAAGTTGTGTAGTAAGGAAATTCCTGAAAATGATATCTATATTTATTTCTTCATTGTACCAATCATCAAATCATAGCTCAGTAGTTTGATAAACTCATGTTAAACTCAGTAGTTTGATAAACTCATGTTAAACTCAGTAGTTTGATAAACTCATGTTAAACTCAGTAGTTTGATAAACTCATGTTAAACTTAGTAGTTTGATAAACTCATGTTAAAATCAGTAGTTAAGTATCAGTAGTTGATAAACTCATGTTTTAGCCATTCAAAATTGTAACATGGGTTTATTTTATATTGAAAGCATTTTCTGCGAAATTATTTATAGAAATTTCAAGCCTTGGATTTAATAAGGGATGAAAGTCTGTTTGTATTTCTGTTATTTTTCAAGTTGTACGAAAACTGGTATTTAAGTTTTCACTTACAAATGAACACACACGTATTTCAAGATATTTGAAAATATCTTTAAGTGAAAAAAATATATAAATTCCACCGAAAGGAAGTGGGGGCGGATCAACTAGTCTATATATTATGAAAATGTAGAGATGGCGCATTGCATTGAAGTTATTTCCAACAGGTTTGGATTGAAGTTATAAATAAATTATTACAGTTCTTCTGTTTTTTTGTCCAAGCAAACACACAAAACCGACTCCATCGGAATGAAATGACCTCAAAGACAATCATAAATCAGAAGATCTGTTAAATTATATGTGATCATGATCAATATATAAATAATAAATATACAAAGATATATCTGTCTAACAATATTAATATTATATAAATGTATTTAAATTACCAAATTAAATTATAATAATACATGTAAAGTAGTAGTTACGTAATTTTTAAAGTATAATTTACTTGTGTTGAACTTTTCTGAAAATGTACAAAAAACAACCCCAATTTAGTCTACAATACACCACAAATCTACTCGACTTGACTCAACGATCTACTCGACTCGGATTTTGAAGTGATCAAGTGTTTTTTAACTTATTAACAAATACATATACAAGAATATATTCATTCATTTTTATGGAAATCATAAAAAAATATTTGATTATATATTTACAATAAAACTAAAAGCGTTTTCATTTGTTTATATTTGTTGTGTGTATTGTTTGAGTAGTGGCAGAAGACATACCAAGTTAGTTTTAAATAAAGGTGATTAATACATATGGCGAGGTGGAACCTCGAGCAAAAAACTAGTATTTCTATTAAAGTCTGATATTTTTAATATAATATTTTGTATTGGTATAATGTTTTAATCAAAGAAAATCCTTAAACTTTAAGAATATATAATTAAAATACTTATATTATGAAAATTCAAATGATTTAGAACGCTAGCAACTAAAAAAAATAGCAAATTGTAACAATTTACATTATAACAATTAAATAATTGCACAAAATGTAAAATATTGAATGTACAGTTAATTACATTACAATTAATTATACAGAGTTAAATCATGTGAATGCAATTTGTGCAAACAAACGGGTCGGGTCAATAAACTAGGTCACTCTGACATTGCCTTGCTAAAATTTGCTGATTAAACAAACAGCGAACATCTAAAGTAATTAATTGAATTGTAATCATATTTAGTTACATGAGTCTCGAACTTACAAAATAATAGTACGAAAAATTGTGCAAAACATATTTGGGTGTTTATTTGGTAATATAATATTTACAATAAATATATACGGAAAATATTGTTCAAAACATAAATTATTAAAAAAGAAGCCCCTAATTATTTATTTTCTTTCATTTAAGAAAACTTGTACTTTTTAAAATTAATTACTCCTTGTCTATTAATATTAATGTCTATTAATATCAAGTAAAATATTTATGTTTTTATTTTCCACTATCAATTAATTATTTATTGTTTAAAATATTTTAAGCTCACATAATATTTCTTTTTGTTTATACAGCAGAACATTTCTGAGCCCTTTATTTGAAACGTATTTAAATGTTATCGTATTACATATTGATAATCTAAGCGAATACCTAATACCAAGTGTAATGATTTGTTTTTATTTGTAATCGACGAACAATTAAACTACATCCGAATTTTATAATTCATTCATCATTAAAAAAATATACTGTTAAAACGAGCTAATTTTATGATTTAATTTATTTGTTAATATCTAAAATGTTAAAAAATTAAAAACACGACATTAGCTGACACGTGGCGCTGGTAACGAAATGTTAACATTAAATATTTAGCGAGCGGAAGCTATCAATAATAATAGGCCAATCAATCAAACTGACAAAAAACGAGTTCAATAGTCATTTAGTTAAGTTAAAAAATACTCTGGTTAAAACAAATGTAGCTTAGTTTTTGAAGCTAGAATTACTAATTAATCACTGAAACACAACGCCGTAATACGATATACAATAATTCATTTACAACGATAAAAAAGTCACCGTTTATCGCCTTCGCGGCCCATTGACGTTTACGGTGTGCATCCCGCCGCCATGTTTTATTTTGGGCGCCAATTAAGAGATCTTTGATGTGTTCATAATCATTTATTACGAGGGTTAATATTTACAAAAAATACGTACAAGAAAATGTTTTTATTTATTTAGTTATTTATAATAAAGTAAACTTGACTTTTCAAATATTAGTTCATAATTATCTACAACATTGTTTTGAAATACTCATAATTCAGTCAACAAATAACAAATCATTGCTTCATTACTTTATTCCGCATTTTATTGGAAACTTAACAAAAATTTATGAATGCAAACCGGCAATAAAAAGAAGCAACAGAATTGCTAATTTATTTACGATCTGTCAACTCTAAAGCATTTCATTCTGTGCGAGTTTTAATGCGAGACTCAAATTAGCCGTTTGGTTCCATCACGTCCACAGATAAACGTTATAAGCGCACACAAACATCACTGATGTCTCATTTTCTAAATTTGTTACGAAAAGATAAATCTCCGCGCCTCCCGACTCTTGTTAGTTAAATTTCTATCCCCTGTAATTATTCATGAAAAAAAGAAACGGTCTCGCTACAGTTTAGTATCTCGAGCTCATTAAAAAGCTGTAAAGTTCTATAATAGCATATATATAAAGATAGTTTTTCTATCGTTTAGAAATTCGCGAAACTTTTAAATAGTCTATGGACAGTTTTAAATTTGGAATGTTATTTTTATAACGTCACGGCAATTACAATGGCGTGGCCGAAAGCGATCGCTGACAAGTGATGATATTTTTACATTAATTGCTTAGTTGGAGTTTCTTATTGCTGTCCGTTATATTTTGTGAACGGCTTCCATTAAAGTATTGCCTATAAACAAGCAATTTTATTGTTTTTTTTTGTGTTCACTTACATGCATTATTTTGATAAATATAAAGATATCAATTATATATCTGTGATGTGTCAGTTATAGAGAAGTATTCTGCTAATATTATACGAAGAAACACGGATAATATAGATTCCTGTAAGAGGTCACTTTTGGTGAAAAGGCCGCCTTTGTACCAAATTTTATTTTTAATTTGTTATTATTTTTTTTCTTTTTTCCTTTGTGTACAATAAGGTCTTACAAATAAATAAATAGTTGATATATAAATAAACAATTATTAAACATGATAAACAGACAACTATTACAATAATAAGTACTTATTTTGTACAAAAAGCCCCTTTAACGCCAAACTTTAACTTCAGACAAAGCAAGTGCTTGGATAATTGAGGAAAAAAAAATTAACGAGTCAAAATTTGATAACCGGAACAATAACAAAATAAACTATGTAAAATATTAGGATACTTGTATTGTTAGATTTCTTACAAGGACAAAAATAAAACTTACTTGTCCAAAGTCTCAATGTTTGTAATAGAAATACTTTAGCACCAAATAAAAGAAAACGTTTGTATTGTTATGATTATAAATATTATAATTATATTTAGAATACCACATCGTTTTGTAAATACTTTTTAAATAAGATCTCAGAATTACTCTGCTATTGTGTTTAAAAATAATCCCAGTGTGAGTATATAGGGATGTCATATCTGAACATTTTACGAGGTAAATAATTGAAAGAGAAAAAACTTAATATAAGAAATAAATAAGCAATTCAATATTTTACTGCTTACTGACTACAGGGTTGACTCTAATATTTGTAATAAATAAGTTATTATTAAACAAATTATATTATAATAAACCATATATACCTACAAATTTCAAAAGAAAATGAATAATTGAAGTACTTCTCTCCTTAAAAAAAAATGTTTTGAACAAGATGGGAAGAAAAAAATAGTGCGGCTTTATTAAATTTCTGATATGCACCTAACGTTATAGTATTTATTACTGATAATCTAATATAAATTGGTTTCTTATAAATATATATATATAATAAGCAAACACACTAATCTCTTTAAGTGTCGATATTTAATAAGGGTGTATTTTAACGATGCAAGAAGCAACACCGAAAACTACACGTTTTGTGTAAATGCTCCTCCGTAATAATTGTCTATTATTTATGGCTAAACTTAACTGTGAAATTAAAGCACAATGTTGACAAATAAATGTATTTTAAAGAAAGTTATTTATAAAACAATTAAACAGACACAATTATAAAGCAAAAATTCCAAGCCGAATACGAAACTTCCGACTTAAATGTTATTTGACGTTTATTTTCGCGCGCTCATTAGCGCGGGAAACGTTTCAAGATGGCGCATCCGAGACATGTTGATATATTGCCGCTAATTACTCAGAGACTGAGGTGTTTATTGAAAATAGTTGTCAGGTGACGACGCCTGGCGTCCGCTTGTAGTGTAGAACACGCTTCCTGTATAAAACAATTATATTAATTGTTCTAGGATGTATTATTATCTTAAATAATTATTCTTGTTTAAGGCCAGTTTCTAATGAAATATCTTACATTTCAGTCCTTGGATTACTGCCCAAAACAAATAGATGTTTTTATTTTGTATATTTAAGATATGCTTCATTTTATGGTTTATCATTGTAATAGTACATAATGTGCTTTAAATTCAAAATATGTCTTTGTAATGCTATCATAAAATATATATCTATTTACTTACTATTTGTATAGTATGTAAATCTTACTTATCGTTTGTCTTCGGGCTACATTTTGTTCTATAAATTGTCAGGTTATCAGAGATATTCTATTATATAGATATCTGATCAGTATTTTTATGACTTAATGTCTGTACATTAAATCATAAAAATATCACAAATATATTATATCTAGATATAATAACTCTACAATTTTACAGGTTCCTGTTCCCGCGGGAAACGCGCAAGGACTGCTTTCAGCGCGCAGCAGATCAAGAGTTTAGAAGCAGAGTTCGAGAAGAATAGATACCTCTCCGTGGCTGCTAGAGGGCGCTTGGCACGACAGCTTAGACTTACCGAGACACAGGCAAGCTAATTAGCTATTTTGTTTTTGATTCCAATAAATATAAGAGTCTACGCTTTTGTATACTACATAAGGTATTAAATATTTAATTCCATGAGGCCCAAAACGTAAAACTAACATCTTTTACTTCGTAATAGCGCTCGCCGGAAGTAAATTACAATAAATATTATTACTTTAAATGTATGTATTTTTAAATAGATGTTTTTTTTCTATTTGCAGATCAAAATATGGTTCCAAAACCGTCGTACAAAATGGAAGCGAAAATATACAAATGACGTGGAAATATTAGCGCAGCAATATTACAATAGTTTAGGCATAATAACTCCCAGGCCAATGTTTGTTGGCGATAGACTGTGGATTTTCAACTACCCTAACCGCCTGCAACCAACTCAGCAGCAACAATGGGCCAAATCTTTGAATAGTATCGCCAATGTAACGCACACTCCAATATTAGATAGAACTATGTATAGGGGTGTACCGAAACCGGATGTGCCATTCTTATTACCGTCCTCGTCCTCGTATCCGAACGACCGCGTATTTTTGGAGCGAAATGTCAATTTGACAGGTGTCAAGATTCCCCCGCAAGCACGCCTGCCGTCACTACCCAGAGAGGTTTACAGTAATATGGCGACTGCACAAAGGAGTTTGGATATGTACAAGAATAATATTTTGAGCCATAGTCCTCAAGAGTCCAATATTGATCATTTAAGAAGACTGGAAGAGAATTTTAGTATTTAGAATGTAAAGATAGTACTTATTAGTATATAATATTTATAAAATTTGCAATAAATAGTTCGTAACACAATTTTATTTTTATTCCATTCACTTATGCACAAGCTATTTGAGAGAGTTATTTTTAATCTATATTTATTTCTGTTACTGCATTTTTTTAAATCTACCTATCTGTAAGTATCTTTCATTCCTCCATTTACCTTAATAAATATAGCATGTGTCTTATTTTTGTAATGAAGAGAACAATCTGACTATAGCATTTGATATTATTTGTTAACATTTTTGTATGTGAACTAGAAACGTACCTAATACACTTTATTTTATATAAAATATTATTGTTCTAAAAGATCTGATTGCGCTGTTAAAAATAATAACTTATTGGTCCTTCGATTTTGATCAATTATTTAATCTCAAAATCAAAGTCTGAACTGAAAAATCAAAGTGTGTGTGACGTTAGAGTGATAAAAATATAATAGGGCCTGGCTCTATAAAAGAAAATGCGTGTTTACAACTTCAGTTAGATCAGCAATCTTTCCTGTTTTGAAAACAATCTCTGCATAATAATTCATTTAGTCATGAAGTAATGATATGTTGGTAATAAAACTATATGTAACTTTTAATATATTAATTCAGTAAACACTGACTAACTTTGAGTACCGTAAGTAGGATATAACTTTCATCACTTATGACAATTGTACAGAAGTGGCTCAAAAATGCTAAGTTAAATAAAAAAAAATTAAGTTACTTAAAAATGCTGATAGCTCTCATTATATATAAAATAAATATATATCGGCGCAATAACGAATTGTACGACTAATGAAAATCGGCAAGTCATCGTGCAGGTGTTTCAAACTTTGTAAACAAGTGATTAGTGATATTTGACCCACTCCTTCGACTATGCTGTGTATAAAAGCGAGGCACAAGGAAGGGAAATGGTCGATTCGTTTGTTACTGTTCATAGTGATAACAACTGTGTAAAATTACTTTACTTAAAATAAAGTTTGAGTTTACTGTATTGGTTTATTTCTATTATGGAACACCAAAATATCAAGGAAAATAGATAATGACGTCAGCTATGCTTGACGTCATAGTTTTTAAAAGACACCGGACCGACTTACTTCGACATCAGAAGTGGGATCTGAAGCTCATTGGCTCACTATGTTCGAAATACAGCTGAAACATATAAAGTTGTTTGAGCTTGAATAAGCTCTTAGTGAGGCACTCAAAGGCGGCGACTCATCACGACTGTTACAAATCTTACATGTGGGTATGACGAAAATAATTCAATGAATTGTTCTTTTTTTAGTGCATTGGCGTAATTAATGGCAAACCGAAGAATGATGAATATTTGGAAGCTTAAACTACTCGTTTTATGAGGCCATTGGTGACAAAGTAGAAGAAATTGCCGCGTCAAGTGATGGCGAGTAAATTGGCTTTATCTTGAGAAAACGATAAAGCTGTCTTTGACGGTGACGTTCGCGAGACAATCAAACAAGAGGTTTGTTTCCGTTTGTTTGTTGCGGCAAAAGCGGGTATGTTCCCTGGAGTGATCGTCGCACCGACGGAGGCGTAGGCGGTGCGTCTTCGGGCCATGTGGCCCCTAGAAGCGGAGGCAATAGCTTACCTAACATTTCGACAACTATTACATCGCGGGTATTCGCAGGTGATTGCTATTATCTGGTGAGTTGTAATATTTTTATTTGTATTCTGCTGCCGTATGCTCTCTTGTTACGACTTACGTAATGTGTTAGAACAAATTATTTGCGACGTTAAGTCACCCGTTAAGAGTTACAGATTTTATTGTCCATACTTTCCAATAATTATTTAAAGTACAAGGTAATTAATAGGCGAGAAATTCAAAAACATGGATTTAACGAATAAACAATTACCAAAGAAGTAACAAACAATAGTCAAACGATTAACAATCAATTAATCTTATTCATCCGTCGTTATCTCCAAACAAAAATTCATAGCTACCCACACTTACAACCCATTTCCTTTAGAGCCTCTGTGGACCACGGCGCACAAGACCGCCTAGACCACAGCATCATCACTTTGCTCCCGTGTGGACCACGATCATATTAAATGATCCAGACCACACCATCGACCTAGACCCATTTCCTTTAGAGCCTCTGTGGACCACGGCGCACAAGACCGCCTAGACCACAGCATCATCACTTTGATCCCGTGTGGACCACGATCATATTAAATGATCCAGACCACACCATCGACCTAGACCCATTTCCTTTAGAGCCTCTGTGGACCACGGCGCACAAGACCGCCTAGACCACAGCATCACTTTTATGTACTAAAACTTAAACAATGCAGATTTACGTGGAGTGACTGTATTGAAAATCAAATAAGCGGTGGCATGATGCGCGGAGCATTGTCATCTCTTTGTACTTAATCTCATTATACTTCGCTAATATGTTTATGAATATTGAACTATGGCTGATGACTTTGTGAAGTTGATTAGCTAAAAATCTACTATTTACATTATAATTCTGCTAACTTTGCTAATGGAATATTCTTGCGCTTTTGTTAATTATTAATCATAGGCCAAAGATCTTGTGAGAGTCAATATTCAATTACATTACCTCTTAGTATCTACAAGAGTGGTACCTCTGAGCTAATTATGTGTTACCCTTGTGCTATTACCATGGGTCCTTGATGAATCCATAAGAGAACCCTGAGATACCATTGGGATGCCTTGTGGAGCCTTAACTAGACACGTACACACCATAATCTGGAGAGTAGTACCTCTGAGCTAACCACGTGTTACCCTAGTGCTAACCACGGGTCCTTGATGTATCCACAAGAGAACCCTGAGATTCCGTTGGGACGCCTTGTGGAGCCGTGGTAGACACGTACTTACCACAGATCTACGAGAACCTTAAAGAACAACTAATAACCTGGTCATTAGGAGTTACAGTTACTAGTGCTCACAAAATCTTCCTATGTTTACAAGACAGTGCACGAGAGGTGTCATTGTCTACTGATTTAACACTATTTGAAAGGGCTGTATTGCTTACAGATGCCTACTCAAAAGAAAATGTTTCATTTGCTTTCAGAGTACGAAATTTATAAAACAGGTAGGTGCAGAGTATGCACCGCCTTTCAGATGGCCGTATCGGCGGAAGAACCCCAGCATATCGACCAATGACCCAGGGACTTTCAAGAACACGGCTGGTGCAGAGCGCGCACCGCCGGTCAGAATGGCCGTATCGGCGCAATAACGAATTGTACGACTAATGAAAATCGGCAAGTCATCGTGCAGGTGTTTCAAACTTTGTAAACAAGTGATTAGTGATATTTGACCCACTCCTTCGACTATGCTGTGTATAAAAGCGAGGCACAAGGAAGGGAAATGGTCGATTCGTTTGTTACTGTTCATAGTGATAACAACTGTGTAAAATTACTTTACTTAAAATAAAGTTTGAGTTTACTGTATTGGTTTATTTCTATTATGGAACACCAAAATATCAAGGAAAATAGATAATGACGTCAGCTATGCTTGACGTCATAGTTTTTAAAAGACACCGGACCGACTTACTTCGACATATATAATATACATTTTTACTTGATTGTATTTTTACATTTTTACTTGTTTTTATTGATTGATGTATATATTTGTATAATAAAGTAGTAAAATAAAAATAATTATAACCAATAATATATGATAACGCGTAATAAAAAAATTAAAAAAAATTAAAAGAAAATATAAAGAAAAAGTTAGATTTGTAAGCCGCGATAGTAAATGTTGAAATGAAGTTTAAAGGAATCGCACGACCGTGCGCATTTAACTGTCATGGGGAGATTATTCCATAGGCGGATAGCATTGACAGTGAAGGAGTCAGAGTAAAAGGAAGATGAATGAGATGGAACTTAAGGGTAAGGCTTTGACTGGAGCGGAGCGAACGATTATGAGAGTCACTTAGAAGCTCAAATCGTTCTTTCGGGTAGGAAGGTAGACGGATTGAACAGTGGACAATATAAAAGACTAAGAATATGAATATTTCTTCGGTGACGTATCGGGAGCCACTTGAGCTTCTTGCGAAAATAGGAAATATGGTCATATTTGCGAAGTCCATATACGAACCTTATACAGATTATACAGACAGATTTTGTAGACGCTCAAGCTTATTTAGTTGATCCTCTCTTGGATCAGGATAGGAAACATCAGCGTAGACTAAAATCGGGAAAAGTAGAGATTAAGCTAATACAACTTTGGTAGAGATTGGAACAAAATTACGCAGTCATCTCAGAGAACCCATTGCAGCAAACATCTTTCTACTCACCTTACTAATCTGAGGAACCCACGATAACGTTTGATTGAAGATTACTTCAAGATTTCTTACTGTAGAACTATAAGGAATAACAACGCCATTAAACTTAATCGGCGGTAGTTGATTTCCTGAGATCAGCTTGGAACTACCAATGATAATACCTTGCGTTTTTATAGGATTTACTCGTAGTTCAAAACATTTGCTCCATTGTGAAATACGAGCCAAATCTTCTCTCATCTTTAAAACAGTAACAAGCAAATCATTCGGACTAGACTGTCGATAAACCTGAAGATCAACTGCATACAGGTGGTAGGAGGAAGTGATTTGATATATATATAGTATACTATAGCACACCATACAGTAGACCGAGTTCTACCATATCCTCATGCCTCAGGCACAGGTTTTTTTCATATGCAACTATTCCATGGCGTATTCCAAGGCGTTACGATGATTGTATTTAAAACTAGTAAGTACTTACCCTTCAATTGAATTAGCTATATATTTTGAAGCAATATAGAGCTTCGCTAGTAAATTTTAACCGAAGGAACTTTAACCAAAGTTTTAAAAAGCATATGAACAACCGCCACATTGTAAAATCAAATGATAATTTCTGACGAGTTGTGTTACAGTGTATATACACACATACACAGTTAGTTTTTATAGAGTAACTAGTTTTCATATTTACATTTACCCGACTGTATTCACGCTGAAATTAAATCGGATTGTGCCCGACTAGTTTCGAACCTATTCGGGGTTCTTATTCATGAGCTCCAAGCGCGGCGGACTCGCGGCGTGAAGTCTCCGATTTTATTTTACGTGAATACAGCTGGGTAAATACAAAGATAATAGTCATGGTTCACGAAAGTTTTAATATAAAAAAATAGCTAGTTTTCAGTAAACCAAGTAAAAAAATATTTTTTTTTTTTTGTAAAAGAGGTAGTAATGAAAAAAAATAAAAACTCAATATGAATGTTTCCTACTCATCTCCGACCATGTCCTTCACGTCTTGTGTACCGTCGTCTGCCGGTAGAAACACGGACTTGGACTCTCGTACTGTTTGAGCCACTTAATTACAGAGTAACTATTTTCAATTATTGTTACAGCTTTAGACACCTGAGCAACGCTGAGATAATAAAGAATAATAAAGAATAAGTATTATATGTTATTCTACCTTTCTTTTATATATATCTCATATGTCCATGAGTCCTCTTGGTATATATATATATATATTAAATATATAAAGTAAAAAATATTACTTACTTTTTATGTCAGATTTATTTATTCATATTATTGGTATATTAAGTTAGTATATATAAGCTCCACCACCGCATCCACAGCTACCAGAGATGGAGACAGTTCCAGCAGCTGGCAGGTCGCCAGCGAAGCGTACAGCTCCAAGAATCGGTACCTGTCCAGCGACGAGTGTGGTACCCGCGACCGGCATCTCACCAGCGACCGCGACGTCTCCGATACCAGCACCGCCATAAGCACCTAGAGCTTCAATTGGAGCCAAACCAGCAGCATATGTTGCGATACCAGGGGCTACTAGACCTGGAGCAACAGCTTGACCGAGACCAAGTCCTGATCCATATCCTAAACCGTATCCGTTAGCAAGGGGTCCAGCAGCACTGATACACTGACTGTAGATGTTCTAAAAAAAACATTTACTAATTAAAAGCTGATACATAAAAAATAGTAAAAGTAATAAAAGCCAAATAAACAATTTATTATTTAATATATTTGTATCCGATCTCACCTGCACCAAGCAAGCTTGTATGCAAAGAAGGAGTACGGAAAAGGCAGACATGTTTGTTTGATTCACAAAGTAAACACAATAAAACTCCAGACTCCCCGATTTCTTTTTATAGTTTGTTTCCATATTACACAATTTGACATAAATGTAGTACGTGACAGCGAGTTAGCAATAATTAATGACTGCATAATATAATAAAAGTGACACAATTACGAACGGTGCAGCCTGACTTGATACCAATGATATAAATTTCATAAATTATAATGTTTTTGAAATTTAATGATTTGGTAACTTTTTAATATAAAAACCTCAGTTCATCCTTTAATAAAGTATTGATTTATAATATCTCAGAACAAACAATTAAAAATGTTTTTTACATTCGTAGTTTCCGTCTGTTTACAGGCACTATTCATACAGGTAACATAATAATTTATTAATTTACAATAATGAATTCACAAATATATAATTTACTATTATATAAGGTTAAAAAAATTATATAATTACAAACCTTCATCAACAGGGTTTGTCTGCTCAATGCATCGGAACATACAATGGACTTACGGCTGAGGGCTGGCCGGCCTCTAATGCTTTAGCGTGGGAAAATAGTAACCTCTCCCCAGCCGGAAATATCTTGGCGTGGGAAGCTGCTGCCCCATTTGGAGCAGCTCCTTGTGCTGCTGCTTGGGGTGCTTCTCCATTTGCCGGAGCAGGCTTCTCACCCGCTGCTCTTGCTGCATCTAATGGAGGAGGTCTTGCTATTACCAGTGCTTCTCCAATTGCTCCCAATGGCGTGTCCATGTCTTCTGAAAATGCGTATGAAGGCCCCTTATCAGTTTCTGGCGCTATACCATTCCTGGGCGCTGTAGCATTAGAAGGAGTCCTGCCCACAGGAGGTGCAGGTTCCGTGGCATACGGATGTGGAAATGGTAACGTAGCCATCCTAAATGAGGACTTTGCATCTGGCTATGGCATCGGTGCTCTCGGTTACGGCGCCGGTATTCCTGGGCCGGCGTATGGATACAACGGTATCTCATGTCCTGCTGCGATTGAAGCCGGTATAGCTGGCTCAGCTTTCGGCTATAATAATGTAAATAGCCCCAACCTTGGTGGCTGCGGATGTGGAGTCTTCTAAACAGCAACCAGTATTAGAACAAATTTCATTTATATATTGTAATAATAGGGTTTTATAATTTTTGAAAATGTATTAAACGGGTAATACAATAATAAATTGTCATTTTATTTATATAAAACTGTTGTGCGTCTTTTGGAAGTTTGTATCACAGTAAAATAAATATCTTGTATGACTATAGTTGATGATAATATTATAAAAAAAAATTTGGACCTTGGTACAGTAATTCAGTAAAGATTCACTTCAAAGTTAACCTCTATTAGATATTTTTAAAAATATTTTGTTTGTCCCATGACATACAACAAAAAGAAGATGAAAAAAAAAAAACAGTTTCTTTCAGGGTCCGATGATATAAGAGCTTTTTGTTCTATTTGTTAAAAAAGCAAATCTAACCTTGTTAAAGAAAAAGTGGCCAAATGTCTTAAAATTGATGTTGGTAATAAAGTATAATATCCCATCTACAAAATTTATGATTTAAGTGATTGCTGTAAATGTGCGTACATAGAAATAAATAAATTAAAAATCAAATATATTCTTTTTACAAGTGGTTTGGTTGAACCTTTTCTGCAGTATTATTAGAATGTAGATTCACGTAGTCATGGTTCACGAAAGATTAAATATAAATATGTAGATTCAATTATGTATTTTCACACACAGACACTTTAAATATAGAGTTTGTGCACAGGTAAGTTTATCTCTTTTAAAAGATCTTTTCCGAGTGCATGAGATTGTGATTAAAGTAAGTAGTTAGCTAGGTATATTAATGTGTAAAAAAACTATCATAAATATGATAATATTTATATACACATATGAAAAAAAAAATAAAAAAAAACAAGTACATAAATAAAAAAAACAAGTTTAAATTAAAATATATATATTATAATTAACAAACTAGCTTTTTTAATTAACCCAAAGAGACGTTATTCTTGGGTTTTTTACTCTTTCGTAATAAAATTAGTCGTTTAATTTCAAAATGTAGTAGGTATTTTGAAATTAAAGACACTTAGATCTTATTTATATGTACGTTGCTAGAGTGAATAAATTCTAACTAGGAACCATGATTTAGTTACTTTTAAATATATATTCGCATCTGTTAATATTACATTAACATAACGTGTTTCGTTTAGTTTCAGTGAACTTTTTCTTAATAGCGTAGGGATCTGTAGCTATAACTTTGACCATTATATAAGAACAGCATGAAGTTTATAAAAATTACCAAAGTTATTCAATAATTGTTCAATAAAATACTCTAAAGAAGTATTATAAATTAATAGATGTTAGGTCACTTATTTTTAATGTAAGATCATATTTTGTTCTTAATTAATAATTTTAGTTATCTCATAACTCTGCTCCGGCCAACCACCAGAGGGCGTTTAAAAGTTTAACTGAACGTATCTGTTATTTATATTGACGCATTTTTATTGACGTATTTGACGTATTTTTAATTGAATTTTGTTCCAGAATGTCAAAAGTAACAATTAACAAACCGTTAAAATTCTTGTTTATTTATAAGTAAAATAATTTATACGTAAAGGTTATTCGACCCTGTTTTGTCCAAAGCTGCAAAAATCTAAAAGTCTTATTTCTTATGTAATTAATGTGTGGAAGAGTTATTTCAATACATTAATCATTATTGATATTTGTATTTTTACTTTATTTTTCACTCGAGTCTAATTTAATTATTAGTGCCCTATAAAAATATCGATTTTCACGAATAGTTTTTAGTTTAGATTTTATATTTTCTTGCAAAGTGCACATCGAAATCTGTGATCGAGGTTATTCAAGAAGTAAGGTACGAGTACGTTACAATGAAGTAATAATGCCACGTAGCTGCTCACCGCTGGAACGAAGGTGTAGCTATCTGGCAGAAGTCATTTGTAATTGTATGACAAAATAAAACCTTATTTTTCTATAGATTAGTAAAACAATTTCTTTCTAAACCAATCGATTTAATTTACAGAGTAGATTAAACCTCTTTTTTTAATATAAAAACTTGAATGACGCTTGACTACGTTCCACCAGGTGGGAAGTTGTAATGTAGTCATAGGTGGTAAGGCGCATCATTTAGGAGTAGCCTATTCACTCCTTCGCTTGAAGACGCTCACATTGTACTCGGGCGGAAATACCGCGTCAGGCAGGCTATAGTTATATATATCTATATACTAGAGAATATATTTAATATTTTGTCAGTTTTTTTAAAACCAACTTGACAAACCAATGACTTTCCAAATATTCTACATTATGAGCATTAAACAAAATTTATTTAAACCTATAAAAATAATTTCGATTTCATACAGTTGTATTGTTTTTAAGACTATGTGTATTTTTTAGTAAATATATATTTTGAGCGCTCGTTGGTTGTTATAAAATATTAGTACACTTTTGAGAAAAATCATAGTTCCTTTTGTTGTTAAAAAATATTATTTTTTAAAATTATATGCAAAATAATGAAAGATCTTATTTTTTAAAATATATATTAAAAATTAACAATTTTTCTTAACTGATTTCTATTTAGTAGATAGCACCAAAGCCACAACCAAGGTTGCGTGCACCAGCGATCCCGTTATAGCCGAAAGCTGGGACAGCAATACCGGCTCCCATGCTGACAGGACCAGCGAAGCCGTTGTAGGTGTATGCCGGTCCAGCGATGCCAGCTCCGTATCCATATATAGAGTTATAATCCTCATTCAATATGGCTACGTCGCCATTTCCACAGCGGTATGTGATAGCGCCTGCACCGCCTGTGGGCAGAGCTCCTTCTAAAGCCACAGCTCCCAAGAATGGTATAGCACCAGCTACTGCTAATGGTCCTTCGTATATATTTTCGGAGTTCATGGAGACACCATTAGGGGTGATGGGAGAAACACTGGCAATAGCAAGGCCTCCGCCGTTAGAAGCAGCGAGATTTGCTGGTGAGTAGCCGGCTCCCCACCCTCTAGTTGCAATAGGAGCAGCAGCCCAGGAACTAGCAGCATTGGGAGATGCAGCAGAGAATTCAGAACAGGCGCAAGGAGCTGCGTTTCCGTAGGTGCTGGCAGCTTCCCAGGCTAATGCATTACCGGCAGGCCAGGCCACGTTACGTTCCCACGCTAAAGCATTAGAGGTAGGCCAGCCTTCACCCACAAATCCATTGTATGCTCCAATACACTGAGCAGAAAAACCCTGTTGATAAATTAGCGGTTAAGTAATAACAGGCTTTAAATAAAAGTTATAATTAAAAATTACCAAGAAATATCGTATAAGCTTACCTGTATCAAAAGTGCCTGAAAACAGACGAATACTGACAATTTTACGAACATTTTGAATGGTATTTTCTAAAAAACGATAAACCGTTGAATGTTTGTTTAAAATTAGAACTTCACTCTTTATATTATAATATTACCAAATAATACATTTCAATAAGATAGAAAATTGTAAGATTTACATAACCGACACGAACCCAGACGTTCGTAATTGTGTTATTTGGATTAAAATATGTAGTAACTTATTTTTAACAATGCTTTTGCTACATCCTTAAATATCACGTAATTGAAAATAATGTGAAATTGTTGACTCTAAAATAGAGTATAAAAAGCTATTAAGAGGGCTGCGTGTTATTCTGATAACTTCGCAAGTCAAACCAACATGTCTACTTTCACTGTGCTGCTCCTCTGCGTCCAGGCTTGCTTGGTGCAGGTAAGATTCAATTGTATTATTCGTATTTTTCTAATTTATATATTCTTGCAGTTCATTTTTATAGTTCAATTGTACAGGAATCATATAAGTATAATTTAAGGCATTGTTTTTATTTAATGCTTGTGGTACAAAAATATAAGATAATTAATTGCCACATTATCTAATTTTAATTTGTATATAAAAAAAAAACGACTTCCGGAAATAATATTAAACTTACAATTTTCATTACAGAATGTGTACAGTCAATACATCGGTGCTGCTGGACCAATCAATGGCTATGGCTTAGGATATGGTCCAGGTCTCGGTTTAGGCGCAGCTATCGCACCAGAGTACATCGCTCCAGGACTAGCCCCTTACGCTGCTGGCTTGGCTCCCATTGAGGCTATAGGTGCATACGGCGGCGCTGGTATCGGAGACGTTGCGGTCGCTGGTGAGATGCCAGTCGCTGGAACCACACTCGTCGCTGGGCAGGTACCGATCCTTGGAGCTGTGCGCTTCGCTGGAGACCTGCCAGCCGCTGGAACTGTCTCCATTTCTGGTAACTGCGGATGCGGTGGTGGAGCTTATATTTATTAAATGATTTAATAAAACTTTTCCTCAAAAATGTCTGTGATCATTTGACCAACTCGAAATATAAGCCTCAGTAATGGTGATATATATGTAATTTATGTTACAATGTTTCATTTACGGAACGAGATAATGTTTCAACTTTGTTTAAGGCATTAAAGTTTCACATAATTCTCTGAATGTGATGAAAAGTTAAATCGAAATATTAAATAAATAATTACTAACTACAGAACCTTATCAAAATGACATAATTATTAGCTGCGTAAGTTAAGCTAATATATTTCTAAATTTAAAGATTATTTCAATATTATTCTGTATTTTTTTTCTGTAGTAATTAATACCTAATATGTTGAGTAGATTAGTAATATAAAGAGTAAGCGTTTTAGTTTGGGAAGCATTCAACTGCTTAATTATTATTGAATTAAAAAATAGAAGATAAATTAATAATAATAAGCAAATTAATATTGTCGGACATTATTGATATTGATTATACACGGCCGTTTGATCCCAAGCTAGCTTTAAATAGAAAGAAAATCAGAAATCAGAAACACAGAAAGAAAATCAGAAAGTGCAAACAGAGCTTGTGTTATGGAAATCAGCGAGCGGATAAACGTACATTAAATTACTAATTAAATACTTAGATACATAAAATCCAGACAGAACAAACATTTGAGTTTTTATAGACGAGTTTATGCCCTGGGTGGGGATTGAACCAACAGTCTTTGGCATCGTAGCCCTCAACACCCCCCTCTCACCCTCCTTCCATTACAAAAATTATTTAGTTCAAGGTAGTTAAATAATAACGGAATGGTTATCTTCTATCAGCCATTACAATATGTATCTATACTAACGTTATAAAGAGGAAGCCTAGCTGCATTCCTCTCACTGCAGTTCGTATTGGGCTGGCTCGACCGGGGAAGGACCACCCTCTCACAGAAGACCGACGTGTAGTAACCAAATTCCTTTGGTTATGTTCCGGCGGTGAGTGAGAGATTCCGGAAGCCCAACCCCCCCCCCCCCCCCACGCCAAAGAACATGAATGCATTGTTGAAAGGAATTGTACCCCAGGAGGGTACCGGCTTCGATGAAGCCGGACAATCCCTCCCCGGGCAAAATCGGGGAAATGATTCTTCGATTTTGCTCGGGCCGCCCGTCGTATCTGGGGCGGGCATAACACTGCGTTCCGTGTTCACCGAGGGCAAACGACGAGCAAACACAGCGGCACGCCGTTCCACCCTGAATGTGGACTTTTGCAACATCCGGGGACTTCACTCCAACTTAAACGCCGTCCACTATCATCTTGAGACGGCGCAGCCGGCCTTGTTGTTTTTGACGGAGACGCAGATATCTCAACCTAGCGACACAGCGTACCTATCATACCCCGGGTATAAACTTGAACATCATTTTATACCACACGCCGGGGTATCTGTGTTCGTAAGGGAGGATATCTGCTACCGTCGCCTTCAGTTTTTTGAAGGTCGGGACCTGTCTTTACTTTGGCTGCGCGTCGACATGGACGATCGTGTCAGAGTCTACGCGTGCCTCTACAGGTCCCATAGTGGTAATGCAGAAACGGAGCAACTCTTGGGCCATGTCCAGGCGAAGATTGACGACCTGCTTTCACAGGTTCCCTCCGCTGAAGTCATAGTCCTTGGGGACTTCAACGCGCACAATACCGACTGGCTAGGGTCACGTGCCACTGACTACGCGGGGAGATCTGTTTTTAACTTTGCTCTGGCAAATGGTCTGTCCCAATTGGTTCAGACGCACACTCGTCTACCAGACGTGGACAGCCACATGCCCTCTTTGTTGGATCTTCTGCTGACTACACATCCCGGAAAGTACCAAGTCATTGTCGAGGCCCCTCTAGGGTCCTCTGATCATTGCCTGGTACGGAGTGTGGTGCCAATCCAACGTCCGGCTCGCACAAGACCCGCGACCCGACGCGTCTGGCACTACAAGTCAGCGGATTGGGATGGACTGCGGTCCTTTTTTGCGTCCTACCCATGGGGGCCGATTTGTTTCCCTTCCAATGATCCCAGTGACTGCGCTGCGGCTGTAGCTGAAGTGATACTACAGGGCATGGAACTTTTTGTGCCAAGCTCTGTGGTACCACTTGGTGGCAGATCGCGGCCTTGGTTTGATGCGTCTGTCAGGGCTGCAGCAGCCGGCAAACGGCAGGCGTATCGTGCTTGGGCTAATGCGTTAGTCACCAAGGATCCGAACTCTAGAGATCTGAAGAGGAAATATAATCGTGCCTCCAGATTCTTCAAACGGCAAATAGCTAGAGCAAAGTTCAAGCATGTCGTCAAAATCGGGGAACAGCTGGCAAAGTACCCACCTGGCACGCGCAAATTTTGGGCGCTATCCAAGGCCAGTCTGGGCAATTTTTGCCAGCCGTCCCTACCGCCATTGCACACGGGGAATGACTCTCTGGCCCACACGGCAAAAGAGAAAGCCGATCTCTTGGGCACTCTTTTTGCCTCAAACTCGACTTTGAACGACCAAGGGAAGACACCGCCTACCATCCAACGGTGTCAGAGCTCCATGCCTGAAATAATTTTCAAGCAAAAACACATTCGACAGTCTCTGTTTTCCTTGGATGTTCATAAGTCGAGTGGGCCGGATGGGATTTCCCCATTGGTGCTACGAACATGTGCTCCTGAGTTGGCTCCAGTGCTAACGCGTCTATTTCGGTACTCCTATATAAAAGGCGTAGTCCCGGTCTCATGGAAGAGCGCCTTTGTCCATCCGATCCCTAAAAAAGGGGATAGCTCAGACCCAGCTAACTACAGACCTATCGCCATCACCTCTCTACTCTCCAAAGTCATGGAAAGCATCATCAACCGACAGCTCCTGGCGTACCTCGAGAATCACCAGTTGATCAATGACCGGCAATATGGCTTCCGCCATGGCCGATCGGCTGGTGATCTTCTTTTATATCTTACGCATCGTTGGGCTGCGGTTGTTGAAAGCAAGGGAGAGGGTCTGGCAGTTAGTCTGGATATAGCGAAAGCCTTCGATCGTGTATGGCACAAGGGGCTTCTTTCGAAGCTTCCTTCCTATGGGCTTCCCGAGAGTTTGTGCAAGTGGATTACCAGCTTTCTCACTGGGCGGAGCATACAGGTCGTTCTCGACGGTTTTTGCTCGGACCCCAAGCCCGTGAACGCAGGTGTACCCCAAGGCTGCGTGCTATCCCCAACCCTGTTCCTCTTGCATATCAATGATATGTTGGATATTTCCAACTTACATTGTTATGCGGATGACAGCACTGGGGATGCGGTATATTCCGGCCGTGCAGGTCTCTCTCGGGAAAACGTCGACGAGTGCCGAAAGAAACTTGTGTCTTCTGTAGAGACATCCTTGGGGATGGTCTCAGAGTGGGGTGAACTGAACCTCGTTCAGTTTAATCCCCAAAAGACACAGGTTTGCGCGTTTACCACTAAGAAAACCCCAATTGTCGTATCGCCGCTCTTCGAAAGCACACCCCTCAACGCCTCGCCAAGTATCAGTATACTGGGCCTCGACATTTCGAGCGACTGTCAGTTTCGTGGTCATCTGGAGAGCAAGGCCAAACTTGCCTCGATGAAATTGGGTGTAATCAATAGAGCGAGGCAGTATTTCAATCCTGGCCAAAGACTTGCGCTCTATAAGGCGCAGGTCCGACCACATATGGAATACTGCTCTCATCTCTGGTCCGGTTCACCCCAATACCAGCTTCTACCTTTTGACCGCGTACAGCGGAGAGCCGTTCGGATTGTCGGGGACCCAGTGCTCTGTGAACGGCTGGACTCTTTGGCATTGCGTAGAGACGTGGCTTCTTTGTGCGTTTTCTATCGCATTTACAACGGGGAGTGTTCCGAAGAGCTTTTTGATCTGATGCCCGCCGCCGAATTTCACCACCGCACAGCACGACATCGCCTGCAATACCATCCTTACCACCTGGATGCGTGGCGATCCTCTACTGTGCGGTTTTCAAGAACATTTTTTCCACGTACCACAAAGATGTGGAATGGACTTCCTTCGGCGGTGTTTCCAGATCGATACGACATGGGTACCTTCAAAAAAGGCGTTTATACCCACCTCCAAGGCCGGCAACGCTCTTGTGAGTCCTCGGACGTTGCAAGAGTTCGTGGGCGGCGGTGATCACTTCACACCTGTGATCCGCACGCTCGTTTGCCCTCTTATAACATAAAAAAAAAAAAAAAAAAAAAAAGAAATATTTTAATGTGTTTTTGTATATATGTTTGTAATGTTTTCACACAAAATCTACTAAACTGATTTCAAAAATTCTTCCAACATTAGAAAGCTGCTTCTTCACTGAGTGGTATAGTCTATATAACATTAAAAAAAATAGGAATCCCTAATAAAAACCCAAGGTGAAATAAAAATTGGTCATAAAAAAACTGTCAACGCATGCGCAGAGGATACTACGGGTGATAGAACAAAAAAAATGGTCTACAGTATTAAAGAACGTACCATCTACTAAAAAATCCGCATTATATCCAACTGTTTTTTAAATTTTGATTACTAATACGTAAAAAGAATATAAGAATCAAAACTCTTTTAGATTGCCAATGAAATTGTTTTATTTAACTACATATTTATCAATTTATGTTTATTTACGTATCCATCCTCAAACATATCAGAAATATACATTTGCTCTTGATCCTAAACTTCAAATCTTATTGTGTTTCTTGTTTATTATGGTTATATACTTTTTAAAACTTGTGGTATACTTCGCTTCATATCCGAACGAAGCGCTACGCTTCATCTTTTTTAAATCAGACAGCGAAGGAGTGGAACAGTTTGCCTGCGTCGGTATTTTGTCCAAGTACAATGTGGGTGTCTTCAAGGCAAGAGTGAATAGGCTTTTACTAAGTTGATGCGCTTTACCACCTACGACTACATTTGCACTTCCCATCAGGTGGAATGTAGTCAATTGGTAGTCAAAATCGTAGTCAAAGGTGAAATGTAGTCAACTTATTTAATGTGTAAGAAAAAATATATTTTTTTTAATTGAGACTAAGTACTTCATTTTAATTTATTTTTGTAGGTGTTTGTATTTTAAATATTTATTTATATAATGAATTTAAATTAACTAACATCATATGAGAGCATCATAGAACTAGTAGTTCCGTGCTTGGTTATTCTAGTCTTCTTTTCGATACCACGCGATCTTGAATTCTAATTTATCCTCAAGTATTTGTTATGACTAGACTGAAATAAGCAGTAAGTACTATGGATAATGTCATTTCATTAATTTGTAATAATCCATGAAGTTTCATGCCGGTTCTTCTGCATGGATCTACAGTTTGGAACCGTGCAAATATAGTCTGACGTTTTACAAGTGCAATGTATGCCTACTTGTGATAATAAATGTTTACTTTGACTCCGACTTCATTATTAATTAAAAGGAGAGTATCAGAATACTTTCTATCTAACAGTTTATTCATCTTTATTATTGTGTTTAGTAAATTTCGAAAAAAAATATACTTTACTTTTAAGATTTCAGAAGTTCAGATTATAGCAACATTCATATATTTTTAAAGTAACTTATGTATAAATGTTTTGAAAAGACGGCACTTTGGTAAAATGGTAAAAGTTTATTTTTATTTGCTTTCAAAACTGTCATCTAATAAATGTAGGCTCCTCCGCCACATCCGCAGTTACCAGAAATGGAGACAGTTCCAGCGGCTGGCAGGTCTCCAGCGAAGCGCACAGCTCCAAGGATCGGTACCTGCCCAGCGACGAGTGTGGTTCCAGCGACTGGCATTTCACCAGCGACCGCAACGTCTCCGATACCAGCGCCGCCGTACGCGCCTATAGCTTCAATGGGAGCCAAGCCAGCAGCGTAAGGGGCTAGTCCTGGAGCGATGTACTCTGGTCCGATAGCTGCGCCTAAACCGAGACCTGGACCATATCCTAAGCCGTACCCGTTAGCCAAGGGACCAGGAGCACCGATGCACTGGCTGTAAGCATTCTGAAAGTAATATTTACAAAAATATAACATTTTTCAAGATATAATTACACAAACCTGTTCATCTTTACATAATATAAAATAAAGTATTTATTCAACTCATAAAGCGACTTCCATTAAAAACTACTAACTACTAACTGACAGAACTCAAGGCCAATCCTAAAGAAACATAATTTGGTATAACCGACCCGCACTAAGCACGCTTGGACGCAGAGAACGAGAAAAGCTAAAGTAGTCATGATGAGTTTCTTTACACTTACAAAGTCAACAGTATAACAAGTTGGTCACCAAATAGCTATTTATAGTGTTTGTTACTTCATTCATGTACGTGATTATATCGATATGTAACATGGTTCTACTATTTTATAGCTAAATAATAAATATGTTCTTGCACTTGAGTATTATCAATTTCATAAACTTTCATAACTTATGCTCTGTACACACTTAACAATATTTAGAAATATTTGTTATATAAAATCTGAATGTTACGTTCAAATAGCATTATACGATTTGTCGTTACACAAAATCAATCCAATATGTTCATCAAGTGTGCTCTCACCGTGTGCCTGCTGGCGATTTTAATTCAGGTTAGTTCTTTTATTTTCTTTTAAAATATTCTGTTATATGTTATTTTAAAAGTTTGTGTCATATAAATATAAAATACCTTTTAAATACTCAACAGCTGTCTTGAATACTGAGTATAATAGATATACATACTTAAATTTAATTCTTACCTTATAATATTAAACTATTGGGTCTTATAATATTAAACTATTGGTTCCACGGCTTAAAAGATTTATTTATTTCAGGGATTTTCTGCTCAGTGCATTGGAGCTTATAATGGATTAGCAGCAGCTGAAGGCTTGTCTTGGCCTGCTGCCAATGCTCTAGCATGGGACTCCAACGCGCCTTGGCCAGCCGCGACTCCTTGTGCAGCTTCTGCAGCTTATGCAGCTGGTGCCGCCCCGTGGGCTGCTGCCCCTTTCGCCGCCGCTGAGTGGGGGGCCGGATACTCACCCGCCAATCTCGCTGCTTCTAACGGCGGAGGCCTCGCTGTTACCAGTTCTTCTCCTATCTCACCCACTGGTGTCTCCATGACCTCTGAAAATATATATGAAGGACCATTAGCTGTATCCGGCGCAATCCCATTCTTGGGCGCTGTAGCTCTGGAAGGAGTTCTGCCTACAGGCGGAGCAGGCGCTGTAAACTACGGTTGTGGAAATGGGAATGTGGCTATTATCAACGAGGACTATGCTGCTGGATACGGCCTTGGTGCACCGGTCTATGGAGCTGCCCTCGCTGGTCCGGCGTACGGCTACAACGCGTTGGCTGGTCCAGTCGCCATTGAAGCTGGTATTGCCGGCCCCGCTTACGGCGCGGCTGCTGCTCGTTCGGGTAGTTGTGGATGTGGTGCAGTTTACTAATCATAGTTTAATTGTAGAATTAAATATATTTTTAAAAGAAAAGTATTCAATAAATAAGATTGAATTAGTACAGTATTTACGTATTTTATTCATCAAGAACATTTTTTTATTACTTCGAAGAGATATAAAACAGTCAAATATGTTTAATAATCTAAAATTAGAATACTTGAAATAGATGAGAAATAAGAGGCGAAAATAATATATAAAATAATATCAATAAGAGACCTGTACTATTACAGGTATATATCTCTATAGATATATATTCACTATTTAATAAAACTAAAAAGTCTTCTGTTTAAATCAGTTTAGCTCAGGAACCACAAATCAAATAATTTAAAATTTTTGAAAGCTTATTTATTGTAAAAGGAAAGAAAAAGAACTATATCTATAATATAATAGGAACCAACCATCAGTATTAAAAAGTGCTTTTATATTTTCGTATTCACTGGACGTAGTCAATACTTTATGTAACATAAAACTTTAAGATGAACCCAACCGTATTAATAAAGTAAGACAGTAGTTGTGGTCAAAAATTATTGGCATCTTGGTAATTAAAAGCTAATTGTATTAAATTTCATTAACAATTGTGAAAACCACTGTCACATGCCCCTATCCTGATTCTCAGAGATAGATTTTACGATTTCTTTTAACATCTTGAGAGATATTTGGCAAAAGTGCTTAGGACCCTTTACCTTGAACGTCCTTGGGAATACTAATTTATGGATAAGTTTCGGAGATTGGTATCCATTTGTATTTTCCCACTTTCCCGGCTCTTCCTGCGTCCTCGGTAAGACATGGTGCTTGCAAATCTAAAGCCGCGAGCGCAGGGCTGTCTGTATAACTTATTAATAATGAATTATAACAAACAGATAAGCTTAGATGCTTATTATCAATCAAACATACATTATCTTTTATTATGGAATTAATCAGTTTAGTGATGTGTCATAAAAGGGGGTTATAAATTATAAAATATGGACAAATTCAAAATAAATATTTGTAAGTCACAATTTACTATTCAATGTTTCCAATAAAATTTATATTAATATAGTTTTTAGTAGCATATTATTTATTGATTGAGATCGAGATCCTTGACAGACAAAAAAGAAACATTGGATTTTGAATTTGTATATATAGAAACAGACAAAATATGCTCGAAAAAATATTTATACCTGGGGCTTTTTACTATTTAACTAGAAATATTGATAATATTTATTAAATTGAAGGTCCCCTGAAGAATATAATAATAAACTATATTGAAAAAATACTCTAAAATAATGCAACAGCACTAGTAACATCTGTCTGGGCATACTATTTTATATGTATATATTTATCCAAGGATAAAAAATAAAATACTAAGTAAATGATAAATATGTATTTATTGTTAGTTTCCTTAATTATCAATTGGCATTATTTTTATGTTTAATACCTTACAACATATAAGTAATTCAATAATTATTTCAGTGACACAATGAACTTTACGTAATTAGATGCTGGTCTAAGCACGTTTTGTCTCAAATATCTTTATAAATACTTACCGTATTCCACGTAATGTTGATAAACACAAGTCATTCGTATATATACAGACTAACACGAAACCAATGTGTAATGTGTACAATCTTTTATCTATTTATACTTATAAAATTAATGTATAAAGAAGTGTTGAAATTGCAAAAAGTCATATGTTATATTTATAATACTTCTATTTTACTTAGAAATATTTTTTTTGATTGTCTCCAATTGAATATTGCAACTGCTGAGAAACTGTCGTGAGTATAACCACGTTTGACCCATTGAGTGACCCAATTTATAACTTGTAAGGGCACCTTACATCTTTTGTAGCACATAGAGTTTAGTGTCAGCTACAGTCAAGTGACTACAGCTGTATGCGGGTTGGCTCGATACGTACCCATCTATTGAAGTTTACAATCTAATGTTACTCCATGTAAACTATTGAACCTCCAAGATATATCCTTCATTATCAAAGTGGTGTTAGGGTGAGTGAGAAAATACAAGTGAATACCCACCTTTTCTTATTCTTAAGGGGGCGGATATCCCACAAACGTGCATTCCTAAAGAATTCCCAATTCCTAAGCATTTTTGCAATCTCAAGCATGATAAATAAAGGGCAAGTGACGGAGGTTATAACAATTGTGAAGGTTAATTAAAAATGTAATTACTTTTGACTAGAACTGTCCTACTTTATTAATACAATTGTGTACGTCGTTAAAACACTATCTGTCTATAAAATTTATGAATCACAATTACGTATGTAGCATGTGTATTTGTTTTTAATTTACTTTTATAAACATGTTTTTTCTAATTTCTTATATATTTCTTTTTACACTTAAACTAAGTCGACGCTTGACTACATTCCACCTGATGGGACGTGGAAATGTAGTCGTAGGTGGTAAAGAGCATCAACTTAGTAAAAGCCTATTCACTCTTGCCTTGAAGAAACCCACATTGTACTCGGATGGAAATACCGACGCAAGCAAGCTGATAAACTTCTTCGCTGTCCGAGTTAAAAAAAGTGAGGCGTACTATATTATTTAACCCATCATAATTATAATTTTAAGTTTGTTTGCTATTCCCCGTGTATCAAATTAATATATCTATGGGGAGGCAGTAGGAACGGCTAAACACTTGTTGGTAGGGTGTAGGGTGCTATTGGAAAAAGGTCAATACTCGCGGCGCCATGATAAAGTATTGGAAATCATACGTGAAGCGGTTAGTCTTTCAGTAGCTAGAGCGCAAAAGGGTATAACAACCACCAAAAGATTCATAGAGTTCGTTAAAGAAGGCTCGTCTAAAAAAACAAAACAAAAGCCTCACTCTATCTTGGAGGCGGCTCGGATCCAGACCGGACATATTTCTGTACTCTAGACAGTTAAAGCGCGTGATACTTGTGGAGCTTACTGTTCCGTGGGAAACTAACATCCCCAAAGATCACACAATTAAAGTAAACAAGTATTACGAACTGACCAACGAGCTGACCAGGAATAGGTATATAGTTAATTTGTACGCGGTAGAAGTGGGAGCGAGAGGTATAACAGCGAAATCTCTCTATAACCTACTTAAAGATCTTGGCCTCTCTAGAACTATCATCAGTACATTTCTAGAACGTACTTCAAAGGCGGCATTGGTAGGTTCATTCCAAATTTGGTTAGGTAGGGAGAGGAGCGCAACCAGTTGATGGTGAGCGTGAATGCGCATTTTAAAGGGGCCCCTTAAACCTACACTTGGGTCGCAAGTCGCAGGGGCTGTTTGCACTCCTCTCCCTGCAACGCGATGGGCCCGGAACCCGCACGGTGAATCCATGGAATGCTAAGAAGCTTCGTCTCGTCTCTAGGTGTGGGTTACCTGGAAGAGATCACTTTAATGATAAGGTCGCGTATTTACTGATTTTCTGTACCTTTTGTTTATTTTATAATGTGTGCAATAAAGTTGTTTAAAATAAAATCAAATTAAGGCCTTCATTACATAAAGTAGTGACTACGTCCAGTTAATACAAACAATCAAAAGCACTTTTTAATACTGATGGTAGATTCCTATTATAGATATAGTTCATACCTTTTACAATAAATAAGCTTTCAAAAATTTTAAATTCTCTGAGTTGTGGTTCTTGAGATCAGTGATTTTAAACAGAAGACTTTTTAGTTTTATTAAAATAGTGTATATATATCACTATTACAGGTGTCTTATTGATATTATTTTATATATTATTTTCGCTTCTCATTTCTCATCTATCTCAAGTATTCTAATTTTAGATCATGATACATATTTGACTGTTTTATATCTCTTCGAAATAATAAAAAAATGTTCTTGGTGAATAAAATACGTATAATACTGTACTAATTCACTCTTATTTATTGAATACTTTTCTTTTAAAAATATATTTAATTCTACAATTAAACTATGATTAGTAAACTGCACCACATCCACAACCACCCGAACGAACAGCAGCCGCGCCGTAAGCGGGGCCGGCAATACCAGCTTCAATGGCGACTGGACCAGCCAACGCGTTGTAGCTGTACGCCGGACCAGCGAGGCCAGCTCCATAGACCGGTGCACCAAGGCCGTATCCAGCAGCATAGTCTTCGTTGATAATAGCCACATTTCCATTTCCACAACCGTAGTTTACAGCGCCTGCACCACCTGTTGGCAGAGCTCCTTCCAGAGCTACAGCGCCCAAGAATGGGATTGCGCCGGATACAGCTAATGGTCCTTCATATATATTTTCAGAGGTCATGGAGACACCAGTGGGTGAGATAGGAGAAGAACTTGTAACAGCGAGGCCTCCGCCGTTAGAAGCAGCGAGATTGGCGGGTGAGTATCCGGCCCCCCACTCAGCAGCGGTGAAAGGGGCAGCAGCCCACGGGGCGGCACCAGCTGCATAAGCTGCAGAAGCTGCACAAGGAGTCGCGGCTGGCCAAGGCGGGTTGGAGTCCCATGCTAGAGCATTGGCAGCAGGCCAAGACAAGCCTTCAGCTGCTGCTAATCCATTATAAGCTCCAATGCACTGAGCAGAAAATCCCTGAAATAAATAAATATTTTAAGCCGTGGAACAAATAGTTTAATATTATAAGTTTAGAATTAAAATTAAGAATGTATATCTATTGTAGTCAGTATTCAAGACAGCTGTTGAGTATTTAAAAGGGTATTTTATATTTATATGACACAAACTTTTAAAATAACATATAACAGAATATTTTAAAAGAAAATAAAAGAACTAACCTGAATTAAAATGGCCAGCAGGCACACGGTGAGAGCACACTTGATGAACATATTGGATTGATTTTGTATAACGACAAATCGTATAATGCTATTTGAACGTAACATTCAGATTTTATATAACAAATATTTCTAAATATTGTTAAGTGTGTACAGACCATAGGTTATGAAAGTTTATGAAATTGATAATACTTAAGTGCAAGAACATATTTATTATTTAGCTATAAAATAATAGAACCATGTTACATATCGATATAATCACGTACATGAATGAAGTAACAAACACTATAAATAGCTATTTGGTGACCAACTTGTTATACTCTTGACTTTGTAAGTGTAAAGAAACTCATCATGACTACTTTAGCTTTTCTCGTTCTCTGCGTCCAAGCGTGCTTAGTGCAGGTCGGTTATACCAAATTATGTTTTGTTTAAGATTGGCCTTGATGTTCTGTTAGTTAGGAGTTAGTAGTTTTTAATGGAAGTCGCTTTATGAGTTGAATAAATACTGTATTTTATATTATTTAAAGATGAACAGGTTTGTGTAATTATATCTTGAAAAATGTTATATTTTTGTAAATATTACTTTCAGAATGCTTACAGCCAGTGCATCGGTGCTCCTGGTCCCTTGGCTAACGGGTACGGCTTAGGATATGGTCCAGGTCTCGGTTTAGGCGCAGCTATCGCACCAGAGTACATCGCTCCAGGACTAGCCCCTTATGCTGCTGGCTTGGCTCCCATTGAAGCTATAGGCGCGTACGGCGGCGCTGGTATCGGAGACGTTGCGGTCGCTGGTGAAATGCCAGTCGCTGGAACCACACTCGTCGCTGGGCAGGTACCGATCCTCGGAGCTGTGCGCTTCGCTGGAGACCTGCCAGCCGCTGGAACTGTCTCTATCTCTGGTAGCTGCGGATGTGGAGGAGGAGCTTACATTTATTAGATGACAATTGTTAAAACAAATAAAAATAAAGCTTTTACCATTTTACGAAAGTGTTGTCTTTTTAAAACTTTTAGTATAATAATAAGGCAAGTCCGCAAGGGGGATGTATAAAAAAAACTTTAATTACACATCCCCTTGCGGACGAAGTATAAAAAATGTGGCATCAAGAGATAGTAAAAATTGTATCAATAATACTTTCACCCACAGGCATATTTTATCAGTCACTTCATATGTCACTGAAGGTAGTACACAAAATTGTTATATTTAAACTTTCGTGAACCATGACTATTTTATTTATATTTACCCGGCTGTATTTACGTAGACATTCAATCGGAATGTGCCCGACTAGTTTCGAACCCATTCGGGGTTCTTATTCATGAGCTATAAGCGTGGCGGACTCGCGGCGCGAACTCAATAAGAACCTTGAATGGGTTCGAAACTAGTCGGGCACATTCCGATTCAATTTCTGCGTAAATACAGCCGGGTAAATATAAATATAATACACAAAATTGAATTGAATTAATTGAAGGTTTACACAAAAAAAGGGGCATCGCGTCGCAAAAATTTGTCATCATCGATACTTGCTCCATAGTCAAGCGATTCCTGACATCAACTACAGACACACCTTCATCAGTGCATGATAAGCCAACCAACTAAGTTTTTCAACCAGCATTGTGCTGAGATTGTAAAATGTTTACCCCATAATAATTTATGGCGCTCTTTTCTAGTCAATCTTATCGTTATAACTTTTAAAGTATTCATCCAAATACTTTACGTAAAAGAAAAAAGTATCTACATTAAATACAGATGTATCGATTTTGATATGACATTTATAAATATTCTTATATGTATATTGTAAAACAGTATGCAATTTAATAGTATTTATTGTTTATTATTCTGGTCATAGTGGTTTCCAAATAAAAGATACATGTATAGTCTCATGGATTTTTATTTAGAACTTTTTAAGACCAACAATCCTACCGTACATAATCTTTGTGTAACTCCAACGGCTTAGACAGCATACACTAAGTTAGCTCTCAGAGAGAAGATTTTTTTCCGACTTACTTGATATATTGTGATCAAATTACACAAAATTATTATAAATTATAGTTTATGTGTTATTCTGATGTGTAACATATATAACTGTAAAGTTTCAACGAAATCCGTTCTGTAGTTTTAGCGTGACAGAGCAACAAACATATAAACACAAACTTTTGCATTTATAATATTAGTAGGTTAGTAAATTTCCATATTGTTTTAATTTTTTTAGATCTTCATATTACTTCTTTATTATAAGAGGTATTCTATTTTTAGATCATTATATATTATTGACTGATTCAGATCTAGTGAGATTAAAAAACAAATATATTGTTCTTGGAAAATAAAATACGAAAATATTGTACTAATTCAATCTTATTTATTGAATACTTTTCTTTTAAAAATATATTTAATTCTACAATTAAACTATGATTAGTAAACTGCACCACATCCACAACCACCCGAACGAGCAGCAGCCGCGCCGTAAGCGGGGCCGGCAATACCAGCTTCAATGGCGACTGGACCAGCCAACGCATTGTAGCCGTACGCCGGACCAGCGAGGGCAGCTCCATAGACCGGTGCACCAAGGCCGTATCCAGCAGCATAGTCCTCGTTGATAATAGCCACATTCCCATTTCCACAACCGTAGTTTACAGCGCCTGCACCACCTGTTGGCAGAACTCCTTCCAGAGCTACAGCGCCCAAGAATGGGATTGCGCCGGATACAGCTAATGGTCCTTCATATATATTTTCAGAGGTCATGGAGACACTAGTGGGTGAGATAGGAGACGAACTGGTAACAGCGAGGCCTCCGCCGTTAGAAGCAGCGAGATTGGCGGGTGAGTATCCGGCCCCCCACTCAGCGGCGGCGAAAGGGGCAGCAGCCCACGGGGCGGCACCAGCTGCATAAGCTGCAGAAGCTGCACAAGGAGTCGCGGCTGGCCAAGCCGCGTTAGAGTCCCATGCTAGAGCATTGGCAGCAGGCCAAGACAAGCCTTCAGCTGCTGCTAATCCATTATAAGCTCCAATGCACTGAGCAGAATATCCCTGAAATAGATAAATATTTTAAGACTCAATGGTATAATATTTTAAGGTAAGAATTAAATTTAAGTATGTATATCTATTATAGGCAGTATTTAAGATGGCTGTTGAGTATTTTAAAAGGTATTTCACGAGTATGTGCCACAAACGTCTAAATTAAACTTATACCTTATAATATTTCAAAAGAAAATAAAAGAACAAACCTGAATTAAAATCGCCTGCAGGCACACGGTGAGAGCACACTTGATGAACATATTGGATTGATTTTGTGTAACGACAAATCGTATAATGCTATTTGAACGTAACATTCAGATTTTATATAACAAATATTTCTAAATATTGTTAAGTGTGTACAGAGCATAAGTTATGAAAGCTTATGAAATTGATAATACTTAAGTGCAAGAACATATTTATTATTTAGCTATAAAATAATAGAACCATGTTACATATCGATATAATCACGTACATGAATGAAGTAACAAACACTATAAATAGCTATTTGGTGACCAACTTGTTATACTGTTGACTTTGTAAGTGTAAAGAAACTCATCATGACTTCTTTAGCTTTTCTCGTTCTCTGCGTCCAAGCGTGCTTAGTGCAGGTCGGTTATACTAAATTATGTTTTGTTTAAGATTGGCCTTGATGTTCTGTTAGTTAGGAGTTAGTAGTTTTTAATGGAGGTCGCTTTATGTGTTGAATAAATACTTTATTTTATATTATGTAAAGATGAACAGGTTTGTGTAATTATATCTTGAAAAATGTTATATTTTTGTAAATATTACTTTCAGAATGCTTACAGCCAGTGTTTCGGTGCTCCTGGTCCCTTGGCTAACGGGTACGGCTTAGGATATGGTCCAGGTCTCGGTTTAGGCGCAGCTATCGCACCAGAGTACATCGCTCCAGGACTAGCCCCTTACGCTGCTGGCTTGGCTCCCATTGAAGCTATAGGTGCATACGGCGGCGCTGGTATCGGAGACGTTGCGGTCGCTGGTGAAATGCCAGTTGCTGGAACCACACTCGTCGCTGGGCAGGTACCGATCCTTGGAGCTGTGCGCTTCGCTGGAGACCTGCCAGCCGCTGGAACTGTCTCCATATCTGGTAACTGCGGATGTGGAGGAGGCGCCTACATTTATTAGATGACAATTGTTAAAACAAATAAAAATAAAGCTTTTATCATTTTTCCAAAATGTTGTCTCTTTTAAAACTTTTATACATAAGAAATTAAAAAATAAATATAAATGTTGCTACATTCAATATGTAACATCAGCATCTAGGAAAGCTTCCAACTTCCATCATTGTATTGAAATCAAGTCGACGCTTAATTGATTTTAAGGTTATTTAATAAAATGTACTGATTCTATAATATTTTTTAATCCGTTTATTCAAATAAAAATTAAAAGAAACAAAAAACTAAAAATAAACATCAAAATTAACCATGAAAATAGTAAACGAAAAATATATAAAACAAGTATTCCTTCAGTCACATATAGTGTGTGTAGTGTGTGCATTCGTATTTAAGAAGAAAAAATACATTTTAAGTTTTAAGAAGATGAAAAGTACTAAGCGTCGCAGAAAACGGATGTAGGCCAGTCCTTTTTTTACCGAAAGAAATATTAAATGCAACTATCAAATAAAAAGTAAGTCTCTTCACAATTAACAACTTACAAAGTAATAAATAAATATATATTAGATAATAATAAAAAAAATATTTTTTCAAAATAAACTTAAGGAATACATTTAAATATTAAGCCAACGAGTACAAAACAAATTTCAAAGACAAACATTATAACGTTACTTGCACTAAGATTAAGTGACAATGTGGGACCAAAAATTAGCATACTAGTTTAAAAAAATATATCAGAAATAAATGTAAAGCATGTAAATAATAATAAAATTAAATGTTATGATAATGTTATAAGTATAATATTGGTATGTTATTTTGGTGTTAGAAGATTTTTTAATTTCTTTATAGTCCAGCAGCTCTTATCTTGCTGAAAGTTCAAACCCAATATCCTAGCTCATGTGAAAATTGATCTATGTTTGGCAGCCAACCCCGAAACTAGGCGGGCACATTCCTATATAATTTCTACGTGAATACAGCCGGGTAAATATAAGTATAATAATTCTAATTCAGTTATAATATGTTTTATGAGGATCTGATCCGATCTATTATTCTTCTTATGAAGATTATATGCAAGTTTTACATAATATTTTTCGAGATTGAGACTCGAAGACTCGATATTTTCCGTTCGTATTCGATTTTAACAAGCTTGGTAATAGGTTGTTAATTTCGACGCTGTCTGTATCTTCATCAGTCAACTCGTCGTTTTAATTTGCTCTCATATTTTGTTTGCGTATATGTATGTAGTATTTTATTTTCTAACAGCATGACTATTTCATACAATGTGAGTTTGAAAGGAGATATACGTATAAACTTACTGTATCAAATACGACTCGCTAAATGTCATGAGTAATTTACTAATATATATAAACAGTTTTCAATGAACAATAAAACAATTAATTAGATAACTTGTTTTCCTATATGAATATCACTATACGAGTAATGGTAAACCGTAAAACCTATATAAAAATACAAAGAATCTAACAAAAATTTTTTTTAATGATATTTTGGAATTACAAGGAACAAATTATTAAAACGTGTATGTTAGCAATTTATATAGCCGAGTAAAAGAAATTAAATATTTTTGGATCATTGCTCACTTGACATTGATACTAAATCTAAGGAAGTGAGACGGTACATCTAAGTGGATTAAAGGGAAAACTTAGGTACGTACTTATAATGGGTATATTTATTATAAAATATGCACTTAGTAAATCGTACTACATCCACAACCACCGAAACGAGAACCAGCTGCTCTGAAAATGGGACCGGCAACACCTGCATCTATTTCCACTGGACCGGCCAACACATTGTAGCCGTATGCCGGACCAGCGATGCCAGAGCTATAGCCCAGAGCTCCGACACTGTAGCCGGAAGTGTAGTCTTCGTTGATCATAGCGACATTACCGTTTCCACAACCATATGCTACAGCGCCTGCACCACCCGTAGGTAGAGCTCCTTCCAAAGTTACAGCTCCCAAGAATGGTATAGCACCGGCCACTGATAATGGTCCTTCGTAAATATTTTCAGAGGTCATGGAAACACCATTAGGAGCGATAGGAGAAGCACTCGCAACAGCAAGGCCTCTGCCGTTAGAAGCAGCGAGCCAAGCGGGGGAGTATCCGGATCCTAAGGCAGCGGCGGCTAACGGGGCAGCAGCCCATGAATTGATATCTGAGGCGTAAGCTGCAAAAGGTGCACAAGGAGATGCGTCTGTCCATGGTGCGGCGGCGTCCCATGCTAGAGCATTAGCAGTGGGCCAGGATATGCCGCTTTCCCATGCTAGTGAGTTCGCAGCGGGCCAACCTTCAGCTGTCGCGATAGTGTTGTATGCTCCAATATATTGACCAGAAAGACCCTGAAATCAAGTTAACGTCATAATCAAAATCATTTAAAAAAACATTTTCATATTTTGGTGTGCAATATAATTCAAATTCAATAATTTTAAATATTGAAATTTGACTTATTTTATATTATTTGACGATAATTTTTAGATTATAAAATTAATAATGCAGTAAATAATCAAGTAGATTAATGATATGTTCACTGTCTCGTTCCTACATGTAAATAATAAATCCAATAAAATAATAATTACCTGAATTAAGAGGGCCTGAAAGCAGACGAAAAATGCAGACCTGGTGAGCATTTTGGATTGTTTTTATTAAACGATAAAGCTATTGAATGTCGTTCCGAAGAAGTTATTCAGATTTTATACGCACTTGTTACAAAAGTTTGTAAGGTGTGTGCGTCCACACGTTGAGAAAGTTTTTGAAACCGATAAGGTTCAACTTTGGAGAACTGTGTCATTAGCTTGCACCATATAGTGAGAGTTATCAGTATTATGCTTTGTAATTATTATCTGTTCGAACAAGAATATAATAATAGTTAAATATATAATGAGCGTATTATATTATGGCTGATAGCATAACAAATAAACAGGTCCACTTTTGCATTCCTACTATGTGTCTAAGCCTGCTTGGTGTGGAGTCTTTTTATTTTAATATTTAAAAGAAGAAATTGAACTTAAAAGGATAATTATAAATAAAATATATTGTTACTTAAAATATATTTTATTTACTTCAATTAGTTCAATTTCTTTATTACATGAGCTCTAAGCGTTTCGGACTCGCGGCGTGAACTAGCCGAGCACTTTCCGATTTAATGTCTGTGTGAATACAGCCGGTTAAATATAAATATTACAGTAATACATATATATGATATGGTATGATAGTTGCACCTAAACCTGCTCCATATCCTAAGTCGTAGCCATTGGCGAGTGGTCAAGGTTCTCCAATGTACTGACAATAAATATTCTGAAAGTAATAAATATATTTAAAGTGAAACGATAACCAATCACAGTTTGTACATTCCGATACAATAAACCTGAATACATAATATATTATGATCAAAAAAATCAATACCGAAGTATATTTTTAATATTACTAAATTTGTCGAACCAGAAAGGATAATGGTAAATGAATTATATTTTTAAGTTTCAATAGTAGTAGTCCTTCAAAATTATATAATAAGATATTGTATGCCACAGGCCTGCACCAAACAGGCCTGAACACAGAGTAAGAGCAATGCAAAAGTAGACATGTTTGTTTGTTAAGCTATGTCAACAATATAACATTTTACTCACCCCAATATGTATTTATAATATATTTGTTCTAACTGTTTGTATACGTAACAATTACAAAGCACTTCAGTAATGCATATTACTGTCACTATATGGTGCAAGCTAATGACACAGTTCTCCAAAGTTAAACCTTATCGGTTTCAAAAACTTTCTCAACGTGTGGACGCACACACCTTACAAACTTTTGTAACAAGTGCGTATAAAATCTGAATACCTTCTTCGGAACGACATTCAATAGCTTTATCGTTTAATAAAAACAATCCAAAATGCTCACCAGGTCTGCATTTTTCGTCTGCTTTCAGGCCATCTTAATTCAGGTAATTATTCCTTTGTTAAGTTAAGGCTGGCTGGCCGGCTAGTACATCATTTAGATAAATGATAAACAATAAATCATGTCGATTTTTTTATAGGGTATAAATATTTGACGAACAAAATTCATAACTGGCAAATTAAACAAATTCTCAATTTTCTTTCAAACCCAAATAATGTATGTAAAATATAAAATTGATTTCAGGGCTTTTCTGCTCAATGCATTGGATCTTATAAAGCCCTTACAGCAGCTGAAGGCTTTTCTTGGCCCACTGCGAACTCACTAGTAGCGTGGGACTCCGCTGCGCCTCGGGCAACCACGTCTCCTTGTGCAGCTGCAGCTTATGCAACTGGCTACGCCCCGGGGGCTGCTCATCCATTTGCCACCGCTGAGTGGGGATCTGGATACTCACCCGCAAACCTCGCTGCTTCTAACGGCGGAGGCTTTGCTATAACCAGTACTTCTCCCATCGCCGCTAATGGTGTATCCATGAATTCGGAAAATGTTTACGAAGGACCGTTAGGAGTAGCTGGTGCTGTGCCATTCTTAGGAGCTGTAGCTTTGGAGGGAGCTCTACCTACAGGCGGTGCAGGTGCTGTAGCGTACGGTTGTGGAGATGGGAATATTGCTATGATAAACGAGGACTACATTGCTGGATACGGAGTTGGTGCTCGGGGCTATGGAGCTGGCATCGCTAGTCCCGCATACGGCTACAACAGATTAGTTGATTGAGTTACCATAGATGCCAGTTGGCGGTCCCTCTTTCGGATCTGCGGGTTCTCGTTTCGGTGTCTGCTGATATGGTGTACCTTACTGAGATAATAAGTGATACTTAATATATAATAATAAACATACATGCTATAAGAATAACTTATGTCTTTAAAACAACGCCTTTTTAACCGACTTAAAAATAGGTAGAGGATCTATTAGAGGTAGAGAGAACTGTATTTTTTTTTGGTAGTTTTGACTACATACTTTTGTAAATGATTTGATTTTAATCGTTGAATTGTAACAATAATTACTCGTTCAACGAAATGAATAATTAATTGGAGAACTAATATGTTCTGATAAAGGAAAAGAAATAGATATTTGGTATCTTTCGTGATTTGGGAATCATTTGGTCTATCTATTTATACTGTAGGATCTTTTTTCTTCTTTCTTTTCTATTATAGACTTAGATATTTTTATATTCTTGATAATTAGTAATGTATTATATTAAATATCCAATCCTATAATATAGAATATTATTGTGAAAATTACGCAATATGATATATATTTTTAAATATTTTATTGGAAATACAAAGACAGCGTTTCTGTCATAATAATTTTTTGATCCTTCTGATCGATAATAAGAATAACAAAAAATATATTTTAAGTTTTTTTATTGACTGAATTACGCGTATGGAGGCAGTTGAAAATAGGCGAAAAACTTTAGTTATTTGTATGTATATGGGTATATATGATGGGTATATATGATGATGGGTATATATGATGTTGCTTAGAACATTTTGCAAACAATTTGATTAACTGTTGGATTCGTGTTTCATAACTGTCGGGTCATTAGTAGTCACCTAACAAACAACATATGGCTAATAGAACAACCCTAAAACTCAAGACACAAGTTTCAAAAATTCTCTATGTTAAACTCGGGAATGGTAACTCGGGTAACTCGGGAATGGTCAAACCTTTTGAAAGACTTTATATTTACTGATAAGAAGGACTTTTTGGATCCCTCTGCTAATTATTTGCACCTCCGCGTGAAAACAATCTCTGGCGACAACACGGCTTGTACAGTAGTTTGGACCGTCCATGACAGCGAATTCGAAAAAATCTACTTTACGCTTAAGATTTAATGATTTATGCCTATTGTTTCACTGATTTTTCTGTACTTTTTGTTTATTTTATAATATGTGTAAAAAAAGTTGTTTAAATAAAAAAATAAGTAAGATATGTTCTAAAAAGTTAAATAATAGTAGATATTTCAACTACACGATTTTAAATTATAAAAAAAATATATAAATAATTATGCAAACAATTAAGGCTGGACTTGGACATGATTTCAATAAAATTATACAAGTTGGGAGTATTTAGCAACGGTTGAGATGATAGCAACATTTATACATATTTTAAAGTTACTTTTGCATACAAGGTTTGAAAAAACGGCACTAGTAAAATCTTGTTTTTATTTATTTAATATTTGTTATCTAATAAATGTAGGCTCCTCCTCCGCATCCGCAGCTACCAGAGATAGAGACAGTTCCAGCAGCTGGCAGGTCTCCAGCAAAGCGCACAGCTCCAAGGATCGGTACCTGCCCAGCGACGAGTGTGGTTCCAGCGACCGGCATTTCACCAGCGACCGCAACGTCTCCGATACCAGCGCCACCGTACGCGCCTATAGCTTCAATGGGAGCCAAGCCAGCAGCGTATGGCGCTAGTCCTGGAGCGATGTACTCTGGTGCGATAGCTGCGCCTAAACCGAGACCTGGACCATATCCTAAGCCGTACCCGTTAGCCAAGGGACCAGGAGCACCGATGCACTGGCTGTAAGCATTCTGAAAGAAATATTTACAAAAATATAACATTTTTCAAGATATAATTACACAAACCTGTTCATCTTTAAATAATATAAAATAAAGTATTTATTTAATTCTTAAAAGCGACCTCCATTAAAAAACTACTAACTCCTAACTAACAGAACATCAAGGCCAATCTTAAACAAAACATAATTTAGTATAACCGACCTGCACTAAGCACGCTTGGACGCAGAGAACGAGAAAAGCTAAAGAAGTCATGATGAGTTTCTTTACACTCACAAAGTCAACAGTATAACAAGTTGGTCACCAAATAGCTATTTATAGTGTTTGTTACTTCATTCATGTACGTGATTATATCGATATGTAACATGGTTCTACTATTTTATAGCTAAATAATAAATATGTTCTTGCACTTAAGTATTATCAATTTCATAAACTTTCATAACTTATCTTCTGTACACACTTAACAATATTTAGAAATATTTGTTATATAAAATCTGAATGTTACGTTCAAATAGCATTATACGATTTGTCGTTACACATAATCAATCCAATATGTTCATCAAGTGTGCTCTCACCGTGTGCCTGCTGGCGATTATAATTCAGGTTAGTTCTTTTATTTTCTTTTAAAATATTCTGTTATATGTTAATTTAAAAGTTTGTGTCATATAAATATAAAATACCTTTTTAAATACTCAACAGCCATCTTGAATACTGAGTATAATAGATATACATACTTAAATTTAATTCTTACCTTATAATATTATACTATTGGTTCCACGGCTTAAAAGATTTATTTATTTCAGGGATTTTCTGCTCAGTGCATTGGAGCTTATAATGGATTAGCAGCAGCTGAAGGCTTGTCTTGGCCTGCTGCCAATGCTCTTGCATGGGACTCCAACGCGCCTTGGGCAGCCGCGACTCCTTGTGCAGCTTCTGCAGCTTATGCAGCTGGTGCCGCCCCGTGGGCTGCTGCCCCTTTCACCGCTGCTGAGTGGGGAGCCGGATACTCACCCGCCATTCTCGCTGCTTCTAACGGCGGAGGCCTTGCTGTTACCAGTTCTTCTCCTATTTCACCCACTGGCGTCTCCATGACCTCTGAAAATATATATGAAGGCCCATTAGCTGTATCTGGCGCAATCCCATTCTTGGGGTCTGTAGCTCTGGAAGGAGTTCTGCCTACAGGCGGTGCAGGCGCTGTAAAATACGGTTGTGGAAATGGAAATGTCGCTATTATCAACGAGGACTATGCTGCTGGATACGCTGTGGGTGCTCCGGGCTACGGAGCTGGCCTCGCTGGTCCAGCGTACGGCTACAACGGGATGGCTAGTCCAGTCGCCATTGAAGCTGGTATTGCTGGTCCCGCTTACGGAGCAGCTGTTGCTCGAAGTGGTTGCGGATGTGGTCCAATTTACTAAATTATTTTTTTAAGTCAATATTTTGCGTAATATTATATTGAAGGTTAATATTATATTATTTGTTAAAACTACATTATATCATGTTATTTCTGTTAAGTAGTTCTTTTAGTAACAAAATAAACTTTAAATAAACTTAAAATGTCTTTACACATCTATGAACATTTTCAAACCAAAATATGGAGAGCCAATTTTATGATCCTGATCCCGTTGAGTAAGTCTGTCAACTGCTGAACTAGAATCGCAGAACATATAATATTGTCAGAAGAAACTGCTCAACCTCAATCTGGGTCACTTTTCTCTGCATCACATGTGAAATGTGTAGTGTAGTGTATGCACTACTTGAATCATATAATCTAAAGTATTAAATTTAAAGTAAAGTAGATAACGCTGCTCCAGCTGGAGGACAAAGACGCGGGCATCAGCAGGTCTTAATAATTAACTTGGTGCATCGTAACACAGCAGCCGCTTTGCATAATTACGTATATTATATTACTGTATTACATATTTTCGTATATTATTCCAACATTATTTATTGTACGTGCTTCATATTGTTACAATATTTTATTACATATAATTTCAAAGAGTTCATTGTGTCACAAAGATAACAACTCATAAGGGCTATATTTATTTATTCACTGCTTACATAATATTGAGGCAGAACCATTTCAAATTAGCGCCGAATAATTGCAGTATATATTGTTTGTCATAATTGGATAATCAAGAGTGAGGAGTTCAAGGTGAAAAGAAAGACGAGTATTGGATCAGAAGCGTCAATGCGATTACACTTATTTATTTAGTATAATTTTAAGAGGTACAGTCTTCTTCAAAAGCAGCTCAAGCGCGCTTATTTGCAGACAAAATAAAATTACCTTTACATTGAATAGCAAATATGCTCATGACACGAAACATAACATCCTCGTTTCACCTGAACAAATAAAGTTTCAATAAATACTGATCACAATATTATTTTAAAATGTTATGTTTTAATATTAAATTATCTTCATTACGTTAACTATCTTTATTCAGAGATGTCTTCTCTGTTTTTTTATATCCTGTGCCTCCAGGTCTGGTTTATTAACGTAAGTATTCATTAAAAGTTACTCATAAGAGTTTCAATCCTCTTATATAATTCTCGATATATTATTTATATATTGATTATTATATATTTCAGAATGAAATCAATCAATGTTTCGGAACGGCAGGACTAGGTGACAGTAGTTTCAGTCTAAGATTCACGGGTGATTGTAGATCAGATGTAGCTATTAGACAAACTGCTTCCTTGTCAATAAGTTCTGGCATTGATACAAATATTCAAGCTTATGGAGGCGTTGGTATCGGGGACGCGGCGAGTGCTGGTCAGCTGCCGGGCATGGGAGCACCTGTCGCTGGACAGATGTCGATCCTCGGAGATGCCCGTTTCGATGTAGATCTATCTACTGCTGAAAATGTTCTCGTTAATGTAGAAAATAGTTTAGAAGAGAATAACGATGTGGACCTGATGTTTCTATTTGGAGACTAATTTGTCTTAGTTACTGGTTGTCTCTATCTTTATGTTCTTAGATTAAAAGTGAATAATTGATGAAAGTTACGTTTGGGTCACTATTTAAAGGCAGTATTTTGACACGATATGTCATAAGTTGATTATATTTGTAAATTGAATGGACCATGGAAAGATTAGAAAAATAATGGAAAATTAGAAACTTTTTGTGTATAATGAGATAAGTTTACCAAAATAAACAATAATATCATCAAGCAAATTCAGTATATACTTAAAGTATATATTAAATAATCTATTGTTACATTTTCATTAAATGTTACAAAACTCACAACAATCGTTTGATTATTTTTTGCCCTTTTTATTTGTCTAATTGTTTGTTCAAGCATCACGCATAATATGTAGTCTGGCCATAAATACTGTTACACTTAAAAATAAAAATTTAAATTTCGAATCTGTAATTTTTATACGTTTGTTTATTGTGTTTTCTCATTTTGGCGCCAATACATTGTATAATATTTTGCGATATTAAAATGGAGTGGGGTGATAAAGAGAACCGCATCGCTGTGATTGCATTACACAAAGTAGGTATAGAGACAAAAACAATTTTTAAAACGCTCCATACACTTGGTATTAGTAAAATGTTTCTGTACCGGGCTATTAATAGGTACAATAAGACTTCCTCTGTTTGTGACAGAAAAAGATCTGGCCGTCCACGTAGTGTTCGTACGAAAAAGGTGGTCAAAGCAGTAAGGGAAAGAATTCGAAGAAATCCTGTCCGAAAGCAAAAAAAATTATCTTGGGAAATGAAGATAGCACCTAGAACCATGTCACGTATTTTAAAAGATGACTTAGGACTTGCAGCCTATAAGGCACCCACTGGTCTCTTCTTAACTGATAATTTAAAGAAGAATAGGGTGGTAAAATCAGGAGGTCACAAAAAATTTTGTTTACGGATGAGAATTTTACAATTTTACAATTGAACAACATTTTAACAAACAAAATGCTATCGTAATGCTTTCCGTATTTATGCTCAAAGCTCTAAAGAAGCTTCCCAATTAGTCGACAGAGTGCAACGTGGACATTATCCGACTTCAGTGATGGTTTGGTGGGGTGTTAGCTATGAAGGAGTGACTGAGCCATATTTTTGTCAAAACATTGGCACAAGTATATCATCCATCATACCATTCTTGGGAAGGTAGTCGAGCCCCTTAACATCACCATATTCAATGTCCAAGTATGGCCCTTCCAGCAAGATTCGGTACCGGGTCATAAAGCTCGTTCCACGCAGTCTTGGTTGAAAGCGAACGTTTCGGACATCATCAGAGCTGAAAACTGATTATGATTTATGGTAAATTTTAGAGAGTCCTTAAAACAATCAAATATGTACTATATTTGATTGTTTTAAAGACTCCAAATTATCATGGCGTTTAGAGCAAGCTGTACTGTCTAAAATTTACCATAAATCATAATCCAGTGAATAAACTAACATACTGTAAAAGTAATAAATGTTAATGTAATAAGTGTAACAGTATTTATGGCCGGACTAAGTATACTGGGCGAATTATAATGAAATCTAGTGTACAAGTTTTTGTTTCTTAGGATACGGGGTTGCCTTTGCACCAGCTGCTGCACTAGCACCTGGTTTCGTCACACCAGGAGCGTCTGGTCTTGATGTAGCTCCTGGAGCCATATCGGAATTCTTAGCAGCAATTGATATAGGCGGTATCGTTATGAAAGTAGCAAGCAATATATTTTATTTAAATAATAATATAACCAATGTTTAATGATTTCTTCAATAACAGAATACCCGGCAGATATTATTGATTAGTAGACTCCTACTTGATTATTTGTTTTATTTGTTTCAAAAACTTTTTTTAAATTATAAACCTAAAGCTCATTTTAATAGACACAAAATAATACTACCGGAATGATTCCCTGAGTCTTGTGACCTAGGTTGACAGCCCTGAGACTTGGGAGCTATTTTCTACACTACAGGTTACATTTTCTGATACAATACACTTTTATATTTAGCAATACAATGCACCAGTACCACAGTTTTATCAAAATCTGTTTAGTAAGTTTCGCACGATGCTTGAACGTATAAGCAGACAAACAGACAATAATTTTAATTGCTGTTTATTAACTAGAATTAACATTATAAAACTAAAAAAAAATGTATTACTATTTGTCAGACCAATATTTTGTACTGTAAAAGTAGTATTATGTCTTTATGGCAATATTTAATCAAAAATTTTAATAGTTACCATTTTATTAAATATTTAGACTTTACTTTTAGTAATAAAAAATGTTAAAATGAGTATGGATACACATTGCCGTAATACGTCAGTGCTATTAATGATAAAAGTCAATATTTTAATAAAAACAAAAGAATTTGTGAAATAAATTTTATTAAATTGTAATAAAATATTATAACTAATTAAAAAGTCAATTTAGTATCTGTAATTATAACCATAAGCTGGGTTAGCGATGGCAGAGTCGATAGCTATTGAATTGGCACATCCAGATGTGGGTGCATAGCCATAGCTGTATTCCGCAGCGGAGGGTGTATATCCGTATCCATAATCTGGGATGGAGGGTGCGTAGCCATAACTGCTGTAAGCATTGTATCCAGACATATTTTCACTCATCATAGCGACATTGCCGTTTCCACAGCCGTAGGAGACAGCACCTGCACCAGCTGTAGGTAGAGCTCCTTCGAGAGCGACAGTTCCCAGGAATGGCATAGCACCAGAAACAGCTAAGGGTCCACTGTAAGCATTTTCTGAAGCCATGTAAATCCCAGAAGGAGGGGCTTTAGAAGAACTGGATACAGGGAGACCTCCACCGTTAGATGCAGCAAGATTTGATGGACTATAATTCGGAGCCCATTCTGCTGTGGCATAAGAAGTTGCTTGTGAAGCTGAAGGCCAGGAAGGAGCAGCATATTGGCCATTATATGATGAATAAGGAGAACACGCGGCTTCCCAAGCTAAGCTATTGGCAGCATTGCTCCAGGATAAATTATCGTATGCATTGTTAATACATTGAGTGGAAATGCACTGCAAGAAAAACCAAAATTAAAATACATATAACTTTACAAAATGAGAAGTTTTTAATACCAAAATATTACCTGGATAAATATCGCCTGAACACAAAGTACGAGAAAATGTTTTGCTTCCATTTTTAAATGTAAACTGAACTGACCAATAACAGTAGAATGATTTAACTACGATTTTTTTACTTTATATATTATACTCGTTACACATATTATTTATCTGTAAGTATATTTATGAAATTATATAATCAATAATTATTTCAATAAAATAATTGAAATAATATTGCTCACAAAATTACTGTTATATGTTATGTAATATCTAAGATGACGTAAATTTATAACTAGGTAATTCCTAAGTGATAAAAGTTTTATGACATTCATATCGACTGTTTCAATATTTCGGTTTGAATTTAAAATAACTTTATAATTTATTACAAGTTTTTTAAAAGGCTTATTTACTAAAGGATATCGATACTAATTAATTTACTTCAAACGATTTCCAGCATAAAATAAAACATATTGCTAATTTTTATTTGTAGGCGTTCGAGTTTTATAAATTAAGTTACTTATATTTTATACCAGCAATACCAACTATTGAACTATTACTTATAAGATCTTCAAGCAAATACCGCAACAGAATTTTTAAGTAATTTACCTAAAAACTGAATATTTTGTTTTGCACATCGTTGACTAACAAATGCATAATATTAAGATATATGAGGATTTAAAATAAAACAAAAGTTTTATTAGTCTTTTACGTGTTTAAAAATTATAATAAACCATGTATCACGTATGGAACCAAATAAAAGAGCATTTTTACTGCTAAGTCCAATATATGAAACAATCCTAATTATTCTCTCAGCTCCATAATATTCTTATCGAATCTGTAACATCTGAAATAGATAGACGATGTACTATTTTAGGAAATATGTATTTTTCTGTAACAAAACTCACATTTATTGTAAATTATATTGATAAAAGATATTTTAAATGATTGATCAACACTTCAAACCTTTCTTCGTTATGATTTCCAATTATTTGATTACTAACTCATAAATTGTCACGTTCACTTCATTGTGATGTAAGTGTAGATTTAAAAGACCCGCATTCATCTCATATTTGACACTTTTAATGTAATTTTACGTAAGATGTTCCGCGTTGGATTATTATTTCTGTGCTATTTACAGGTAAATGGTTTACTTTACATGATAATTTAGAACCTGTTTTTTTTTCTTGTTTTACAATTTAATATTTTTCTAGATTACTATTAGTCAAGTTATTGGCAATGGATTTAATAATGGTATGAGTAACGGTTTTGGCTATCAAAATGACGTTCCTTACAACAACATAGCAGCAAACAACTTTGCACCTAACGGCATGGCTGCTAACAACTTTGCACCTAACGGCATGGCTGCTAACAACTTTGCACCTAACGGCATGGCTGCTAACAACTTTGCAATCAATGGTCTTTCCGGAAGTAACATTGCCAGTAATGGTATTGTGTCAAATAATTTTGCAGCGAACAGTTTATCGCCAACTAACAACCTAGCATATGGCGGAAACAGTTTTGGATTTAACGCCATTGAAAATGCTGTAGCTGGCAATGAACTGAGAGCAACTGCAAATTCTGCAGCTCTCAATGCAATAGCTGGAAATACAGCAGCAAATATCGCAGCAAACTCTATTGGTATGAACAATTTACCTTTGGCAGTCTCTCCAATGTCTAGCGTATCTCCAGTAGGTTTTGGTGACGTTGGAATAGTGGGAGAGTTGCCCGTGGCTGGCTCTACAGCTGTTAATGGCAATGTGCCAGTAATTGGCTTTGTAACTTTTGAAGGATACGTGCCAGCAGGTGGCACAGTGACGTTGGCCAGTAACTGTGGCTGTAATAACAAAGCAGTACTTATTTAATATAGTTTATTGTATTAGATTAATTTCGAAAAAAATAATAAATTTATTTATGTTGTCAATTTTTTTTTAATTTTATCGCCATATTTAGAAGATACCTAGTTTTATTGAAAAACAATTGTAATGATTTTTTTTAGAATTGTGATAATTAAATGTAAGAAAGTATAGCATTATTAAAAAATACAACAAAAGAAATATAATTCATGTTAAACGTCATATGTTTGGATGTTTGTCTGTCACTCAATGAATAGCACTAGATGTATTTGGGTGGAATTTCTATGAGCGTGTGTTTTAGCTCCTTAGATAACGTATTTCAGGACGGGAATTTAAATATTCTGTATGGAAAAATATTAAATCTCATTTAGTTAAAATATGTGAGCAATTTAAGACCGACTAGAACTATCGCAACCCATTCAACAGGAAGGCCTAGTGTTGATATTATAGTAAATTAAAATTGCAAGTTTTAAAAACCGTGCCAGCTTGGCGCCCAGTCACCGCTAGTAACATCCGTTCACGAGCATTACAATATTTATTATACGTTCAAGAACAATACAAGGTTTTGTAATATTTGTACGTTAGTTAATGTGTCTGTTTATAACTTATTTTAACAGAAAATAATAACTTTACAGTAATAGTCATAAAAACCCGTTAACTGTTTGATTTTATCCAAATTGTTGACGGTTGATTTATAACTCAAATCAAGGTCAAGTTTTTTTTTTTTTAATTCATTGCACTTATAAAACATGAGCTTATAATTGCACTGTTCCAAAGCGTAGATAAATGAACAAAACCGAACAAAAAATCTTCACGGAAACTATTTTAAATTATTTATATGTATATTTTTTTATAAGAATCTTAGCTCTGTGATCACATCACATTCTGTGTAACAAAGTACACATTCAACTTCAAATAAAAGATCGTTATATTTAAACATATTTAATTTCTTCATTTATACTTGCTTTAAATAAAATATAATGATCTCTATAAAATATTCTATTTTCATAATATATCATAAGCATAAATTCAATTTGTAACATGTACAATGAGTAAAATAGAGCCAGGGCTATTTCCCACAAATTCATTAAACTTACTTGAAAATTAAACCAAATCGATGTAGTGAATTTATAAAAATATAAATCTTAATGAAAGTATATATTACTCTATTTTTTTTTTATTTGCCGATACTACGACTAGCGTACGTCTTGTAAATTATAAAGTTAGATAAATAATAATATAATTAATTTTAATTGTCAGGTTCTTCCTTTTTTTTAATAATTTGTAATATATCCCGACTCATTTATTTTGCTTACTTTCATAGTATTTTGTCCTGCGGTATTATAGTATTGGGTAGTGCTGCTAAAATTATTTCTATATTTATTGTACAAAAAAGAGCTGTGCGGACTATTTATAACTTAAAAGCTAGAGATTCCTAAGAGATGTTTAAAAAAAAATTGGTATCCTTACGGTCGTTTCTCGATAAATATTTTATAAAATATTATTTATATGTCACAATTTAGATACTTATATGAAAGCAATGATAGACACGATAAATATAAGAAATAAGAAATAAATAACGCCCAAATACCGTCTTCAAAAAGTTAAGAAACTGTCGTATTTCAACTAAAAACTTAGTTTTTGGAGATTTGGATGTCGAATTATTTGCAGGGTTGATATTATAATTTATACGTCAAACATTGTTAAATTAATTTAAAAAGAGCAACTGTTGAGTTTCTGCCCAGCTCTTTTCAGAAGAGCAAGGTTTCGAAGGACCAAGGAACTGCAGACGTGTCATTGCGAATGTTATATCTATCAGGTACATTGATACACGTGGTGACAGTACGTCTTCATCTTTGAATTTTTTAGTCAAAATTGTGGCCTCAATAACATTGTTCATCATTGTCTTGACGAGAGTCTGGTTCTGTTGCATAGTCCTGGTGGATATATATTTCGAATGAAAATTATGGATACGTTAATTTTCTATGTAAGAACGTGCGGCGGCATACCTGGAAAATAATCTATGAAATTCATTACAATGGCAGTACCGCCTTCTGTCGAAGGCAACTTGTGCAAACTCAGAAACCTACGTGGGCTCATGACAAACACTCACCTAAAGGTCATAACCTGGCCAAATGTATCGTTTACAATTCTATAAAGGACATACAGACAAACATAATTTTTTTATCTATAGATAATTGACGATTTAAAAGTGAGTGTATATGCCTACTTCAATAAAGATATTTTGAAATTTAATTTGAATTTTGGGAAAATCTTTTAATAAAACGATCAGATATTTTTAAATATACGAGTTTTATATTATTTAACAATAAATTACATCTAACATAAATATTGAGAATAACTCTTAAAATTACACAGCCTCAGCAGCGGCTAAAGCAGCTGGAGCAGCTTGAACCGCTGCTTGTCTTCCACAGCTGTAATGTACAACTGCAGAACCATCTGTTGGCAAGTTGCCATTCAGAGCCACTGCGCCAAAGATTGGTATTTGACCATTAACAGCCACTGTGCCACCAACATCCAACGCATCAGCCAGTATTTGTATTCCAAATCCTTGACTACTTGGCGATCCACTGGTCACTGTGAATCCACGACCATCACTACCAAAGTTAAACGTGGCAGTATTGCCATTAATGTTGGCCAAACTTGCCAAAGCTGCCAAGCTATTTCCTGCACCAAAATTTGTGTTGGCTAGGTTTACTAATTCAGCATTTGTGATGGCATTTGCAACTTCTTGTCTATTGGCAGCAATAGCAGCATTTTCATTAATTGCATTTACAATTGCAGCATTGGCAGCATTTTCGTTTATAGCATTTACAATTGCAGTTTGAGTATTTGCAATATTAGTATTCGTAAGACCAGTGCCTACAACCTGTGGCATTTCATTGAGAGGTAAGTTTGAAATTACGTTATTCTGAACAAGTCTATTTGGTGCAACGCCATTGTTGGACATTGCTCTAAAGTTATTTCCGTTTCCTGCTACAGAATTGGCTGCGAGAGCATTAGCTGCCATTGCATTAGCAGTCATAGCATTTGCGACCACAGCATTTGCTCCAATAGCGTTTTGTTGATTTGTCGTGATAAGATTAGGATTAGAAACGGCATTTCTTGGTATATATGAAAAAACTTGCGAAGCAGCAACCTAAGCACAAAAAAAACTTTCAATACAATAATCAAAAAAATCTGTTTAAAAATAATATTATATCTATGCTGTACAAGCAAACTTATTTAAAATATTTATAATTCGATATTTACCTGAAATAATGCAACAGCAAAGAAGAACCCAAGAAACATCGTGTTAATATTCGAAGAAGATGATTTGATAAATAAGTTCTTTGATATCAGCTTTTATATTAAACGGTTGTTAACTCTTATCTCATTATCAATATTCTAATCATTATTCGTGACTTTTAGAAGCAATGCTATGAGGTATCTTGGAAATTTACAAGTAAAATATATAATTTATCTTTAACACAATACAATGAAATAATATACTAAGAACCACATCTCGTAACTACTTAATCAACATTATTACAATTTTGTATTATAAATATGATGTTGTGAACACCCCGGTCGAGCCAGGCTACATACGAACAGAGAAAAACGTTTTAGCCAAACGCAATTTTTTTAAAGTATTTTTTGATAGGTGGCATAGCGGACGCCTAAGTAGAACACCAACAGCTTGTATTTCATACCAACTACCACCCTCCACTGCATCCACGTAGAACATGTAACAGAAGGGAGCTATAAATTTCGAACATACACAATATTAATAGTAATGGCACCCGCTAATCGTCACATTGTTAATATGTATAGCCATGTAAGTACGGGCTGTTAGACTTGTCGGAATTCTCCAATTCCGAATAATAGCTGCAGAAAATGGCAGCATTCAAAAAAACAAATTAAAATAGATTATGACAGTGGCTGTTACATTTTTTTATTTTTTAAGTTATATATAAATCTGTGAAAATCTATTCGAACTATATTTATATACTAAGGTTTTAACTAACTAAAAATTTGGTTATAAACGAATGAAAACAATACTTAACAATGTTAGCGCGAATGATTTTAATACTAACGTCAACTGCTAAATAGCAACTACTTTGGCGAAGACCGATGCACGTGTATATATAATAATTGTCTAACTTGTAATCTTTACGAATTACTATACTTTATAAAAGCGAATTTAATTTATTCACTCCCATAATTTTAATTTTATTAATGTATAATTTAAGTCCTTTTTTTGTTCAATTACCGCTTCATTTCCGACATACAATTCAACACCGCATACAATTACATTTTCTGTAATTGCATGCGGTGTTGGAGTTCTTTAACTTTGTTTTCTATCATTCATTTTAATAAGAAGATAATAATAATATGATACATACCAAAAAACATATAAAATTATTCTTTTCTCAAATATTTGTCTAAATTAAAGTCACTTTATAATCTCTAGTTCTTGTCTCTATATAAAAGTTAGAAGATTGAAATAGAGGTTAAAAATAGTCGTATAATATTCTTAATACATATTATTTATTAACCACAAGAACCTGATAATATAAACATAGCCTCCAACAATTGGTACCACACCTTCCACTTCTGCCACTCCTCTGACTGGTCTTGTCTGACATCTCACCAACTACAGATAAACTACCACATTCCATGTCTATCCACTTCGTCAGCTTGATGTCATCAGAATACTTGGTGGTAAACGTTGACAAGGGGCTGTAAATAGGATAAACGAAAAGAAAGGATAGTTTTTTTGTTTGCAATTTAAATCCAACAAACTTTATAACTGTCGTTGGGTCAGGACAAAAGTTCATTGTAGGTACCTAATTCGTTTTTTAACTCACGTAAACACCTGCCAATAATAATGACAGTTCCCTTGGCCCAGACTGGCCCACTGAACCCAACGCTGCCAGCTATTAGTACTAGTAGTACTAATAGCTGGCAGCTATTAGTACAAAATCTTCTACAACAGTCACGCCACTAGTAAGTAAGTCTTCTTTACCACCAACTAGGATGCCACCAACGCCTTCTGATATCACCCGCAGTGCCTGTGGGTGTACAATATTATTATAATATTTAGACTTTTCAAAATGTCTTTAAGCATGTCCAAAGAAGTCACATAGCTTCATTTTAGTGAAAAATAACTGAAAACATCGGAGAGAGTATATAGAGAGAAAGTATAGGACCATATTGTAAAACTTTTTAGCATTTTTAAGCAAATGGCGTTAATTTTCTACCCAGATCATATGACACGAAATATCCAATTCTGGCGAGAAACCAACGTTCGTGAGTTTATAAGGGCTTAAAATTGTCCATCGCCTTGTCAATATCCAGTATCCCTTGGACTACAAATAATGATCAGCCTAATAGTACATAGTCTGTTCAAGCTGCCATTTAGTTTCTTAAAAAATATATGGCGCGTAAGGTAATTTCCTAACGCCACAGTATATTCACAAAAAATAAGTCCTTTTTAATTTATAACTTAACTTGTGGACGAACTAGGTAAAATGCTAAATTCGTCAAGACGAGCACAGACACGATAGCGCAGTCGACAGAGCGAACGGGAAGAATTCCAATGGGTTGAAATTCGATGACTGTTCATGATATTGTTTTTTTTTATGCTTTATATGTAAAAAAAAAACATTATTATAATTAGGAAATTTGTTATTGATAGTTCAGTTTAGATATTTAAAAGGAAATGGTAGTATTAAGTAAATTTCATTCTCTTCATTAAACTAAAATATAAAAAAAAAACTAAACTAAGCTTTTGTCTTTTAGAAACAACCAACAGAAACGTGAACAGGATTAAAAAGGTTGGATATGAAAACAAACAAATCAAAAAAATCTTAATTTGTTTGACAGCAATTTGCAAATGCTAACAAAACATTTAAATAATGAATATGTAACTTAATATAGCAGAATGCTTACCTTAGCAAAAATAACTAGAACACAGACAAATAATACATAAACTATATAATATATAAAATTGATTGAAATTAAAATTGTCTTTTAAAAATTTACCTACATTCATATAAATATTTATCTTTATTGAACCATTAAAGAAACAAAATAAATTTAAAAAAATATTTAGTAGTCCGTTAGTTCATTTTAAATTATATAATTTATATAATATCATGTTTGGTAAATAGATAGATAGATTAAATTTCATAGAAAAAATATAAATAATTTATTTTTTAATGTAAAAAACAGACAAAGTCAGTAAATTTGGATATAATATTAAAACGTGACTGAAAACGATTAATATTTATCGAAATTTCGTAATTGTTCTTAATGTGGTGTTTTCTCTTTCTTACAGATATAAAAATTTGGTACGTATGAAAAAGACAAAGAACAATAGTAATTTTCAAGGGCTTACATATCCGCATTGTTGATATAAATATATTATAATATTTCGAAATAAAACAAATACTTCCTAAATATATGTTTTTCACACGGTATGGTTTGCTTGGAATAATATCATATTAACACTATCAAGTTAATTTAGATACAGAAATAAACTATTCATGCTATTGAATAATATGTAATTTCTCAGCTCTGTTGTTGGTAAAAAGAATCTCAGAAACCTGAGTCTGTACTCACACTAACATTTCCATATTTTATATTTTCTACGGACGACACAACGATTTACTTGATGGTCTAGAGGCAAGTGTATGCTAGAAGGTAGGAAAGAGAGGGGAGAGGTGTATGTTTGTTCTTCAGGCTCTCTCTCTCTCTCTCTCTCTCTGTACAACACGTTGCTATATAACTATTTCACGCGGAACTTCTCTGATTGGGTGCAACAAAACATTTATTTATTTATCCATCTCTGTATTAAATATATAAAATTAAACATATATTCAAATATATTTATATATATTATTATATAAAGGTTTATTAAATATTCTCCATTATTTGTAGTTTTGTATATATTTGGATTAATAAATTGATTACGACAAACTTAAGGTAAGGCAAGCTATATATCTTTATTCTATTTATTAACTTAAAGTGTATATTATACTATTTTTATTCTTACCAACCTATAACATATTTCACAACATTTGTTTAAACAATTGCTTTATTGCAAAAAAGCTTAAATGAGGGTCTAGTCTACTTGTTCCGGAGTACCTTCTATTGCCGACATATTTTCATTGTTTTCTATATTGTGGGTATATTCAATATTTTCTTTTGAAACAACAGGATCATTAACAAATGACTTATTATCGGTTTCTATCTCATTATTATCAGCTAATACTGGTTCCATGGCCCTGGTTGATCCTTCCATTATTAGTACATCCTCTTCCTCAATTCCAACTATTTCTTGAGCTATCATTTCATTTATCTCTGAGCGTGCTGTCCTAATATACTGTAAGATTAATGACAATATCGAAATCACAATAAATTTTACTAATTTTAATTATTTAAATAGTCCAATTATCAATAATTTTACGATTATCATTAATAAGTTATATAAAAAATAAAGAGAATTGTCCTCCGTCTATCCATAATCAGTCAGATATGATAATTAGAGCTTCAATATAGACAATTAGAGCTTCAATTAGGAGCAGGGGATATGCCTGCATTTGACCAAATTTATTTTACTGTCTTGTTTTAAAAGACGTTTTTAACAGTTTATAAAAGTCAAGGTCAATGTAAAATAAAATAGCAATATTTTGACTTACGTCCGGACTCTGTATAACTGGCACATTATTCACGTTTGGCGTGAGCATCAAATAAGGTTTGACAGAAATGAAAAACGGACCATTACATGGGCTGCTGCTGGAAGTTCTAAATGAACCTGGAACGCTTGGGAAGAGTCTAGAATCCCATGCCTTGGAAATTGATATCTGTTGAACGTAGCTAAATTTATACATGTTAATGAAATATATATAAATAGTAAATATACAAATATTTATACTATAATTTCAGAAAATTAAAAAGTTTCAAGCGAATTATTTATTATTGAATTAAAATCAAACTTGTCAATATTTATGTGTAAACACATTATATATGCATATACAGGTAAAACGAAAAGGTAAAAATAAATAATACATTATTTATTATTAGTTTTTTGTACTTAATTATATATTTTCTACATTAGATAACTTAAAGGGTAGAGAAATCTACTTACCTGTAATAAAAAACGAATAACAGCCACAACAGACATGGTTCGTACCATTTTAGTTAAAACTCAAAAGTGACTGGTTTTTGTATGTTTTCATGGTCCAGATAACTTATCAATGACGATTCAATTTTTCTTTGTTTCCTTTTTTAATTAGCACGTCTCACTTTATTGAGTCTTTATTTACACAAAATGTGTATTAATATAATACATATGTATTTATCGTTTGAGTATTTATGGACCTTTGAACTACTGCAACTAAAGTTCAAAAACGATTCATGAGTTGGAATTAATTTGTTTTAGAACTTAGTTTATTAACGTAAAAAATATAAAAAAATGTGAAGAATTCGGTCATAAGGATTAATGATATTTTAATTTTAATAAATGTTCCTCAACCACAGCTTGATGTTCAAAAAAGTTATTTCTTAAATTAATTAATATTATATGTTACAGGAATTGAAGAAGACAAATAAATAAAAAAATATTAAATAAATACATTATTTTATTAACATAACATTACAAAACAAAAATTTAAGTTATTAAATTAATCTTTGAACTATGTTATTTAGACAATTGCATGGTTTAATGTTTCTTTGCTGTCCAGTAAGAGTTATGTCACTAATCGCCCAATTGTTGACAGAATTTATTGGCAAATTACGCAAGTTTAATTGTCTCAGCAGCAATTCTGCCAAATGTAAGTAACGAGATTTTAAATTTGGCCAACTATTGGCTTGTCTAAAACTTTTCAATTTATTTATTCTTGACCTTCTCTGCATGTTATTATATAATGAAAATTTTGGATTATATTGTTTTCTTACTCTATTTGTTAAAGCCAAATTATTTAATTGATTTGGTCTGACAATTTTGTACAATGGGATATTATTGGACATTCTACTGAGGTATTGATTGCCAAATGAAATATCATCTCGTACAGCCTGGCATCCACAGCCAATATTATTTTGTGATAAAATTGGTCGGTCTGCCAGTACTGGCACTTCAAAACATCCGCATTTTGATGCAATTGGCACTAGTTGACTCAAGATTGGCTGTAAAGGACAAGAAAAGTGAAAAAATTAGTAAGTCCTGCAATTTATGTACATACCTATATACCTAACCTATACCAAATTTGTAAAGCTAAAAAACAATATTTAGAATTGTCACTGCATTTAAAAACGATTTAAAAACCTTTACCTTCGCAAAATATATCTGTGCCAAAAGTAACAATACTAAATACATTTTCGAGTTGTAATGATCAAGTTTTCCCAGAACTCTCTTTTATAAATACCATTTTCATTGATTTCCTTATCTTAAAGATCTTGTATTTCTTCATGTCTAAGGTTTTATTAAAGATAATTATTATGATAAAATATATAACGTTGATGATATCTTGATATAATTTCTCAATCATTATAAGTTATATTCGTTAGTACTAGTTATTGTCTGCGTCTCTATACGCGTGGAATACTGAACGTCGTTACAGTACGGAACATGATTTTTTTATTTAGAAAAATCCAGACCAGGAAACTGGTGACCCAATTGCACAATTTCACAGAAAGCCTAACCGCCAAAGCTCAAAGCCCTTTTCTCAATTACCTGTATCCCTACGGTGACTTAGATATACTAGAAGGTTCCCACCAGCTGAGCGACCTTTACGGAAACCTTATTGTCGGTCATTACGAGTCACCACTCGTAATCTCCTAAGTACCGAGGGGGCTGGCAGTGGACAATTGATTTCATTGTCATTAAGAACAAGCGAGGGGGGGGGGGGGGGAGAAGGGAGGGCATGGCCTACAGAAGTTTCTACAATAAAGCAATCTGAGCCTCCAAGCCCAGATACATTATGATCTGAGCTTGGACGCCCAGAGCGGGATTCACCAACGCTGTCGCAGTTGGTAATTTTAAATTATACAAATCCCATAGAATGGAGCAGATTTTTTGGGCGCTTACAAAATCATTCAGTGAAGTTGTTTAATTAGTTTGATTAGTTTGATTTACATAAAGTAATTTCACCGCATTCGTAATACATAGAATTAATTTGACATCGAGGGAGAGTTAAAGGTAAGGGCTCACTGGCCTCTTATTTAGCATACGGAACGCACCTTAACCTAAAGGCTACTTTAGACAGGTCTTAAGTTCTGTCACACTATAAAAACTTTTCAATTAAGAATGCTGGTCACAAAAATAATTTCTTAATTTGAATTTAGAAATTATATGAAAATGAGAATAAGATTAATAAAAAAAAAAGAAAATGAGAGTGTATATTTTCTAATTTAACTATCTAGCAGAGACTATCAAGCTTGTTGTGGTTACGCGGGAACTAAAATTTTCGACATACTGAAAATTTGTAATTTAATCAGAAGATTCGTTTATCGTTTCGTCAAATGATATAATGAGGACTCAAATTCTGAACACAGAAAAAGAAGTGGTCGCCCTCGCTCTGTTAGGACGCCATCAGTAGTAAAAGTTGTGAAGGAGTGAATTCAAAGAAATCCTATACGCAAGCAGAAACTTTTAGCCCTACATCGCTTAGATGCTCGCATTATGGACATGAGACTGAAGGGGTCCCACGTTTTGTTGAAGCGGTACTCAGGAAAAAACCACCGTTAACTTATTTATTCGGACGAAAAAATTTCACCGTGGAGGAGATCTAAAACAAACAAAATGATAATGATAAGGCCCACAGCAAATGAAGAAACAAGCCACCATATTCCACGTATCATTTGGCCATTTTCCACCCTCAGTCATAGTTAGGAGTGTCATATTGGGGTTTAACTGAGATACAATTTTTATGAGAAACGCGTAAAAACAAATGCCAATCGCATTCTATCATAATTCAATCCTAACGGACCTTGTGGAATGCGTTTCTCATACTAAACATATCAATAACAGGCCCTGGATATTCCAGCAAGATTCTGCTCTAGCCCATAGAGCGAGACGTACGCATGACTGGCTGCCTGCATTTAAGTCATCCCAATTTGGAGTTACTCAAAGACCTCGTGCGTGCTGCTGTAGACGACTGACCGCGCAGATTGAAGGCCTGCATTTTGAATAAACGTAATTAACATAAGAAGGTACGTTTTATTAAGTTCATTTCGATATATAAATGGTTATTCTAAAATCAAATACGTGTAAATTATTTCACAATAAACATGACAGAACTTAGGACCCGACTAGGAACATATAAATAAGGTCACCCAAAATCAAATAGCTCTCATTTGATATTTTCAACAGAATAGATTTAGCAATGGATACCTTATATTGGGTGTCAAAGTAGTTTTTATATACACAGAAACAAAAAATACATACATAACTTAACAGTCTTTATTTTAAAAGAGTAATAAATATAAGCAATAATTACTTAAAATAGAATTAAGATAACACAATTAACTCATTGCCATTCGTTTGGCGATATTGTTTGTTGTTGTCAATTTGTTGATTATTGGATTGGCGCTTATAGCTCCTCTATTTAATACATTGGATGCTGCAATTATATTTCTCAGAGCAGAACGATTAAGAACCTGCTCCAAATATCGTCTTTTATTCACTCTGGACGGCTTGCGAGGTCTTCGTAACACCAGTCTATTTGAGACTATTATTTTTCTTGGTGATGCCATCCCAGCTGATGTTCTTGACGGTATGTTATGAGTAGATGAAGGCATTTGTATATTCTGTGATAGATTCTCAGGTATTCTGTATTGGTACGATATATCCTTTAAAAAAATATATGTTTAATAGACACATACAGACAATTAAAAAGTGAACAATATAATTGTACTTACCGTAACAAGGACTACGATTACAAAAAATATAAGATATGATTTTAGCATATTGGTGTTTCTAATCACGAAAGAGTTATGATAACTCTTTTATAACAATCTCTATTTGTACTAAATGTATTTATACTGTCGTTAGCTACGCCCCTTATCGATTGTCATCTATGATGAAATATGGATCTTAACTTTATAAGATTTAATGTTTTATCTTTGTTTTAATTATAAATACAAACATATATTGTAATAAAAAGAGATATCTTCATCACTCATCGTGCGAAAGTGAAGAAAGTCAATCCATATAAGGGCTACAATCGTTTTTATATTTCAATATTCCTAAATCTATGGCATATTTAAATCCCTACTGCAAAAACAGATGACGAACACATTCCTGCCTTTTCTGTCTCATAGCTTCCAAAGATAAATTTAAAGTCTGTTTTTGTATCGATGAGCTAATATAACTAAAACAAAAAAAACCTTTTTGGGTAATGGAATTCGTTATTACAATAAATTGCCAAAACTAGTTACCGACTTCTCTGGTAAAAAATTAAAAGCTTTCATTGAACGAGTAGTATCAAAAGCTTATTATAATACTAAAAAATATGCTGACGATGTGTTGGCAACTACCAACTCGTTGAAAATTCTAGACGTGCTACTTTAGTGTTATTACTTTCAGTGTGTCGTCTATTGACGTACTTGGTTCGAATAAATGCATTATATAATTGCTATTCTTTTGAATGTTTTAAGTTCTTGGAAATGTGATGGCATATAGAACTAGTAGCAGTCTGGTCATCTTTTCAGTACGACGCTTTTCTGGAATTCTAAATACTATGTATATTTGTAATTTAATAAATAAATTAAAAGAGTATCCATGGCTTTTCTTGGACTTACATTTTGGAACCGCTAGAATAACTAGATGCACGGTTCAAAGTCTGATATTTCACAAGTACAATATGTGCCTATCTATGTATAAAAAAATATTCCGTTATTGAGTGACTGCCAACAACGCACAGCCGAAGCTGATGAACACAAGAAGCTGAAATTCGACGTGTATGTTCCTTGAAGCGTTGATCGAATTTGTAAAAAGCCATTTAAAGTTGTTTCATTTTTCAATTAATTATAAATCATTTTAACATAGCACATAAGACTGGGTGGGGATATACTGGATGTGGAAAGATTCCTATTCATAGAATTCCAAATCCAAGATAAAAAACATACTATGAATAATTGAACTCACTATAACGTTTTTTGTATTTTTTATTATTGGGAATAATGTTACAAAATTAAATAATTATTATACTTATTATATAAATGGTGGTGGTATGGGTACTCGTTTCACAAATAGGCTATCACAATCATTAGGCGAAGCAGGCGGTAAAAGCTTTGAGAATGGCGGTGCCGATACTGCCAACTGGGCTGAGACTGGCAAATCAGGCCTTAAAATATCGGTAGCCGTGCCGTACACGTTCAAAATGGGATCCAAACAACCCAAAGGAGATTTTAATATATCTTTAAAGTCTAGATCTGGACAGCTTGGTAGTTCTGTTACGAAAGGTATGACTGGCATTGCAGCTGGTACAGCAGGAACAACGTTTGGTATCCTTGTTTGGGATGTTATTGTAATAACTTCTGTACATGGTCCGGATTTTCTTAGAATTGGTTCCGCTCTTATTACAGCCTGATTTAAGGTTGGACTGATAGGACGTCTTCCTGGTGGTGCTCTAAGTTGCGAGTGAACCTAAGAAAATCAAGAATGTTCAAAGCTCAACAAGGTACTTATTTTATTATATTAACAACTTTTTATTTATTTGCACAAATCCTACAAAGTCAAGTATAATGCAACAAGTATTCTCTTGCAGCTAGCCCTCAAATAAACAGAGAAAATATAAAAAAAATGTCATTACGTTACGTTTCGCCGTGCGACATAAATGGTATTTACAGTTTTCATTTTACTATATTTGTTATAATAACCAGAAACGGCCAGAAACACGGTGACTTACGTCTTGTTAATGCTTAAAATAACTAATGACAATAGACTTTTTTCCAGGTATCGGTTAAAAACAACGTAATAATACAATTACTTACACCAACAGATAAAACGGCCAACACTAAAATGATCCCGTACATTCCTTCTAAATGTTTGATCCGATAATATAATTGAATAAACTAAATTACAACGTTTATGTACTATATAGTTATCAATTAGTTATATTTTGTCACTTATTAGTACATACATTTCACCAATCATATAACATAGTATTAGATTTTGAAATGTTACACTCTTTTCGTAACATGTCGATAAGCCTATTTTATTTTTATAGATTTCACATTTAGTTATTTTTATATTTATTTTAGATTAAATATATCTGCGCAATACTTAAATATTATAATAAAAGATGTTTTAGATATTTATTAAAACATTTTATTTCATTAATAACTTATATTATAACTAGATGCACCTTGTTACAAGGTTGGTGGCGGTATTGGAATTTTTCGTAAGAAATGATTTTTTCCTTGTACAGGTATAACGGATGGAAGCAAATTAGATGTTGGTGGTGCCATCGCAGACACTGGTGATGCTGCAGGGAGAAATGGACTCACTAGCGCGGTAGGTTCACGATACGAACAAGTTTCTGTAATTACAGTTGGAACAGGATAGGAAACCGCTGTAACTTCAGGAATTGGAGGAAAGATTGCCCTCGGCGACATGGGAACAGGTGCTACTGGCGGACTTGGAACAATAGGTAAAGTAGGTGCCATATATGGAGCGGGTATTCTGGGCATTGCTGTGATTTCCTGTAATTTTTGGCAAGGAGGTTCCATTTGGCATGGACATTTTGGTTGAATGACCCTCGTGTTTGGCATTCCTTCCCTTGCCAATATTGTATTCGGCATACCGATTTGATTTCGTGACTGAACCTCTGCTATTGGTCTTCTGTTTGACATTAATAGCCTTTCATTACCAAGACCTAGGTTGTTTTGGAGGGCTGCCATGAATGGAGCTCTCGTTGGACGCCTTTGATATCTCGTGTAAGCAGTTTGAGAAGACATTAACGTAAACACTAAAGACAGATGCAGAAAATTCATTTTGTCTAGAAATTAAAGGTTTTAAATTAATAAAAAAGTTATCTAATAAGATATTATGAAATATGATTGCTCACCTGGAACCATGATAGCAATTATTGTTTAACTCTATGTGGTTAATAGTTGCTGATCGTTTATTAATATCAAGTTAATAATAGTTTACTTACACTTTTATAAAATAAATTAATGCAACAATTTATCTCAGACCAACTCTAATGAAAATGTTTAGTAATCCTTATCGCATTGATAGTTATCTTACAAAGAATATTTAAAATCAATTTCATTTTGGATTACTCAATAATTTCGATGAGGTAGGTAATCTTGTATGTGGTAATTTAAAAAAAAAGAAAAAAATACCCTGGTTTTCATACCAAAGACATTATTAAAAGTATAAAACACAAATATGATTTCCAAATTTGATTGTCAATGGTTTCATGTTTCTTGAATTATGTACCCTTATCTAAAAAAGAATACATTTAAAAATAAGATAACATAGCGCAAAGCAGTTATAATTTGAGTAAATGCTTTTATTTTAAAACCTTCATTAAGTAATTACAAAAATGGCGGCGGTATTGTGATCTGTCGTAAATATTTCGGACAGCCAATCACGGGAGGCAAAGGCGGGACCGTCGCACAGTTATAAATTAATTCGGCTCCACATCCAGACCACGGACAACCACATCCCGATGTAATTGGTTCTACAATTGGGGTCGTGTAAACAAAGTCTGGTAGAAACGAAATAGGACAAGCGTCAATAGAATATGCGCTCATATAATCTACAGCGGAATATCCGCATCTAGGCTGACATCCGCACGATTCAATTCCCCGACATCCGCAGTCTGGTATTATTGAAGAGTAAAGTGTTTCCCCGAGTATGGCGTGGACCTAGAAAATGTGTTATTCTGATTATATCGGGGTACTAAAGTAAAATAAAACTAAAATTTAATTATTTTTGTGATGGATTAGTCGAAAAGTTATTATATTATATTTATTTTATGTAGACCAAATAATCTATATTAAATACTTACATAGGCTAAACCAAGCACAAACACTACAATAGTCTTCATTGCAACAATGACACATATTCTAGGCTGCAAAACATTTCCTTTTATAAAATAACCTAATATGATGCAATTTTCGTATATTTACCCAACTACAATATCCTCACGATGTTAAAGCAATAATAAATATAAAAACATGCTTTATCAATACACAGTCCTTTTTCTAATTAGAATATAAAACCCACCTACTATTTTTTTTTGTTATCTGCCCCTAAATTATTAAGGTATTTTGAGTTTGGTCTGATCTTGGAAAGTTCTGGTATGTGCTATGTTAGTCTGATATAATTGATTATATCCGCTATATACTTCTATTGTACTTACCAAATGTATTAACTTATTATTCAAATACTGAAAGCTAATTCATTTAGAAATTAACTAACTTGCTCTCTATTGCATGTTAACTGATTGTTATTGTTAACCGTCTACACCCAGCCATTTGTAATGTTAGATCAGAACAGGTTATTTAAAAACCTTTTTGTAAGTTAAATGAAACAATAATTGAACAGACATTACACTTTATTCTCAAGAACTAGAGCCAGTGCGAAGAACAAGTATTTCTTCAACAGGCTAGGAACATTTCATTATCTTAATTGGTCTTGATGAAAAAATAAATCAAAGACGTCTGCAAGGGCACTTTTATTTGTACAAATATTTTAAATTATTGCTTGTGCTTGTTATTTAGTTTACAAATTTGTAAATGCATTTCATAAAGGCATTAATAACAAATGCTTTACGTTAACAGTTATATAATATTATATGTTTACTATTTGTATATATTCATAGTATTTTCGGATTAAATGAACAGTATTGGCAGCTATTATATCACATTTAAGATGCCCATGTATCGCCACTTATTTGGCCAACATGGCCATGTGAGTGATAAACCCATTTTGTTATGTATATTTATCAATAAACACTAGCTTTTTATTTTTAAAAGAAATGCCAATGTTTGGTTTAACTAGCTACTGACTATTTACAGTTGGGCAAAAGTAATGCTATGAAACCATTTAATATTATTGGCTGGAAACTGGCGGTGGTTTTCCACTGGCAAGAACATTCTTCATTGCCTTCATCATGCCTGGAATTAAATCTATGTGCTTATCCACACACTTGATGGCACATTTTTCAAATTGTATAGTTGCTTTGTCAATCTGAAATAAAAATAACATATTTTCTCAAGAAAGTTTGTCTGTACAAATTAATCTTAATTCAAAAATCTTACTATATTATCTGTATATAAATAAGCAAAGACTCATAGGTATACAGATCATCTTACAAAGAGGTCAATCAACAAGAATACTCACAGACTCTTGACTTGGGTCCACCCCCAGCCGGTCCCGGGCTGAGTCATTGCAATCCATCACACACCGTTGCAGTCTGTTTTGCAGGTTATTTATTTCATTCTAAAAAATGTTGGATAATTTACTATAAATGAATACATAAAACATTTAAAAGACTTTTGAGAATGTTTAAAAGAGAGAAAAATGAATACCTACTTGTACATAATTATTAGCATGATTTAATGGTGTAGTGCATTTCTCAATGCAACCGTGCACTCTCTCTAGGGACGATTGTTTATCATCACAGCAACTTGCTGCACATCGGTGCATATCACCCTGGAAAAGTATTCCGACTTTATATTGTTGATGTGTTATTGTATTCTGTGTGAAGTATGATATTCTTCCTTTATGGAATGTTATTTTAATATTATTGACTTTTTGTGATCTTACTGTTGAAGTTGTGGTGAGAGTTAATGTTGTGTTAATGTAGTGTCTAGGTAAATTAAAAGTATGGATGAGGGAGAATATTCTTCTAAATAAAGGTGTCGAGGTTGACTAATCTGAAGCAATTGGTATTCATATAAAAATATAGCTAAATAAGAACAATTCTTTCATAATTAGTTAGTTTAGGAACATAATAACTATGTTAAGTGCTACAGATTTATTTTATTAAATGTAAGAATTAAATAATTTGAACAAGAAGTTGCATAATCCATCCACACATGATAGGGTAACCTAAAATACCTGCATTTTTCTTAAATAGCTTTTGTCTAATTCATTAACGAGATTTGTCATCTCTTGTTCGATTCTGTATTTCTGAGCCTCAACCATTTTGATAGTTTGCTTATTCCGATTTATTTAATATATTTATTATTTGCAATATACACAATCAGTTTCTAATAAACAGTTATTGACATTGACAGTTAGGACTAGTTGACTGACATCACAGCTCAGTCCAGCAGTAAGCCTGTCACACCGAAAAAAGAATATTCTCTTATCTAATGTAATTTTATGAAAAAATTAAGTCATTGTTTTCATCCCAATAAGAATACTTCATGTTTGGTAATCCAAAATAAAATATCAATATTTTTAAATAAAAAAATATATTTTATTACAAATTTGACCTTTTATTTTTCTTATTGTATATAACTGCATGGGCGGATATCGGAATTAAGGCTACATTCAAAATATACGACAACTGATGTTTTTAAATGATCATAGAAATATTATTTTGTCATGTCTTTCAATATTTCTTATGATATCGTAAATTTTGATTAATGTTCATATAACATTATTATTCCATCACTTTAAACATTTATAAAATTATCGGTTTAACTAAATATGCAAATTCTGGTCCTACAGGCGTTGCTAGTTTTACACAAGCACATGGTGAAGAAATTGGTATATATGCATCTGAAAAATCAAAATTAGGTCCACCATCCATTAAAATCTTTTGGTTATAAGCTGTAGCCACTGCAGGTTTTGCTGCCAAACTGAAACCTAAGCCGCATGGCAGTTCAACTGATTTCGGAGGCAGAATGAGTTCGTTACATCGACAAGGTTCCGGTACGCAGGGAATAATTCGTTCAGAAATGCAGGTCCAAGGTGAGGTATAAATCATTTCAAAGAAGGCATTTGTTATACTAATCTGAAAAAAAAAACGATATATTTTAATTATTTTCTAATATTATTATAAACATAATATATTTTATAAATCAATTCTTTAGATTAGATTAGTTAATAAATAATAGGTTTTTTCATATTTTTTTTATTTTATACAAGTTTATGTCACCTCAGCTTTATAAACCTTTTAAATGGGCTATAACCAACTTACTTACACAAACGAATATTGCTGCCAACTGAATGATATTATTGAAGGCCATGATAAAGAATTACAAATAAAAATAATAGAGGCATTATAAAGGATATATTGCGTTATATATGTATGCTTTCTATCGGTTTTAAACATTTCACAATAGAAATATTCGTTACAAAATATTTTTAAGGCAATCAAATATATTGTGATAGGAGGATTAACTAAGTTCATTGAAGCTAATTTAATTGCTTTTATTTTTTGCAACAGGCATATATTATTATTCTTTTTACAAAAAGAGGTAATGTAAAAATCTAAGCCTTGTTAATCATGATAATATAATTTTGAAAGAAATTGATAATAAATAAACTAAATGATGTTATCATCTAAAATCCGATATGACACGAAGTGGAGATAAAAACTTAATAAATACTTTTCAAAAACATATATATTTTTTAAAACGCATAGTTGCCTTGAGGGTGGTAGTAAGGGTTGATATTAAGGGAAAAGCTAAAATGTTAAAGTTAATACCATTCATTAGTTTGGCGGCTTTACAAATACAAGTAAGTATTTTATTTTCTCTTCAAAGTTACTAGAATCAGAGTCTATACGACAAAAGAAATAAAAAAATATTAGTATTTTAATTTGCATTTATTGCAGTGGTCTGGTATAAGCCGTTCATGATCACAACGTATTATAGGTACTTAGAATTTTCTTTGATATTCTCGAATAAGTACACTTAAAAAAATATCCTATTTTAAATTACATACTCGGCTATAATTGGATTTATATTTTACATTGTAAACTTAAATTTAATCCGGCGTTTAAAAATGCTTTGCAGCAATTGTGTTCACGAGAACACGAGATGAAGGTGTTTCTAAGATTCCGGACATAGCGCTTGTGTGCGTTCTAAACTATATTCCCTTAATTTTAGATATCTGTGGAGGCAGATAATTAACTGATTTATTGACAAACATGTAGATCTCGTCTTCCTGTGAACGTGATTGCTGCGCGCATTATGCTCGAGTATATTCATAAAAATAGTTTTAATTAATCAATCTTGCTTATGGAAAGATGTAGTAGCGAACATTTTCTATACTCCACTTGAATCTGTTTTAATTAGATTTATTTATATGTTTATATAAAATTTTCAAAGGCTAAAAATATAAAATCAGATTGAACCCAAATCAAGACAAGAACAAAAAACTTGATTAGTAGGTAATAAAAATATATTAAAAAGAAAATTATGGAATGAATTTGGTATATTGCTCATGTTTTTGTACTCAACTACGTATTATTAACAGGTCACCACGTCACAATGTTTGGGACGACAGTCTCCCAGCTTGAATTTCAACCGACAGATTCCAGAAATAATAATGGAATCACCTGGAAATTGTAACTGTGAAACACCGATCCAACTCCAGCCAACTGTCATCGAGAGGCCGACAATTCCAAATAATCTACCAATAACCCTTATAACTGACTGTACGCCCTCTGTATGTAAAAACTTAGCGAATACAATCCAATTAATGATTGTGGCCAATTTACTTAAAAATGGAAAAGGATTGGACGGGGCAGCGGAGCTAGGTTTGCCTATTTTAAATGAAATCATATCATCGCCATCCTTTTCTTGCGGGTGCTCGAATCCATTATTTCCCAATCCCGTTGTCCCTAATATAGGTAACCCTAATATTATATCTCCAAACTTTGTCCCTAATCTAGTGTCCAATAGTTTTCATTCTAATTTAATTTCCAACCCTATTTCTAGAATTATTCCAGGAGTGCCACCAATTTTTTCTAATACCAATATGAAGAATGTTGTATTTTAAGTCGCATCAAAGATTCATATTTATTATTTTAATTGTATATCTTTATCAGTGAAATATATACTTTTAACGATGGCTTTGCCTTTGACTTCGAACTTTTAAAATATTATTAATAATTGAAATACTAACAGGTTATGGTTGGATGAACCAATAACTGTCTATGAACCTTAATGTACTGTAGTTATTATTTAAGATATTAGGTAAGGTTTAAAAATGTATAGGTTATTGTATATCCTAAATATTAAAAAGTTTGATTAAAGATAAAAAGAAAAGAATAAAAAAAAGTTTAACATAAATTGTTTTATTTTTGTTTTTATTACCCATATGTGGCGTACTGTAACATTAAATTAATACTTTAATACTCAAAAGCATTTAATAATACAAAACTACAAAAGAAAATCTCTCAATAATAGAAACCAGGGAGATTGTAACCACAAGAATAGGGTTCGAAAGGTAGGGGATCAACATTGAAATTAACACACGGCATTGAATTAGAATAACCAATATTACAAGTAAGTTGAGCTGGGATACTTGGAGGAATCAATATTTCAGCAGACATGGGTCCGTAAGGACCATTTGAAGATATAAATTCAGTGGGGAAAGGTACTCCAAATGAATTTGGTGCAATCATTTCAGCACACGGACTAAAAATAGGAGAAACCACTTCAGGTAAACCCCCATAAACGTTTGGTAAGAATGATGGGGACATAACTTCTGATACACAACTCTGTCTGAATGGATTTGTAGGAGTTAATATCTCTGGTAGTCCTCCGTAAAAATTTGGTGAGAATGTTGGCACCACTTCTGGAGCAAAATAATTTGGACCACAACCAGGCCCAGAAGGTATGAATGGTGGCACTACTTCAGGGAATCCACCGAAATAATTGGGACCACAACCGCAAGGAGTAACTGATCCACAACCACACGGCTGGGATGCAATAATGTCGGAAACGCCACCATATATGTTTGGGGAAAATACATTGGGAGTTATAACATCCGCACACACTGGTGCCACAATGTCTGCCCAACCTCCATAACGGTTTGGAACAAATGTTTCTGTGACATAAGTATTTGGATAAGCTTTTTCAGGACAAGCTCCCAAAATGGGAGTTAAAGTGTCCGTCACACCACCGAAGATATTAGGTGTTAATGTTTCAAGTACAGGTGGACATGGCGATACTATTTCCACGGGTGCACATGGTGTAATTATATCAACTCCTGGAAATACAGGTGCTATAGATTCTATAGCTCCTAGACCATCGAGGTACGCGTTTTGACCACAATTTGGACCCAGCCTTGATTGTATAAGATCACTGACAATAAAAAGTTGAAGGGCGTTAGCTAAAGCGTTTGATACTGAGTTGTCTACAATTGTGGTTGCAATGACAGGAGCTGAGAGAACCTGAGGAGGTGACAATACATTTGTGACTGCTGGCAGACCGTTGCTTGCATATAGCTGTGACGAGACCTGGAATATAATATTATATTGTAGAAATCTGATAAAAAACTGTATCAATGTATGACTAAATTGTTTATACAAGTATTACCAGGATTTACCAAGAAACAAAGACAGAGATATATCAAACTTCTATATGATTTGATTTACCGTAGTTTTAAAAGACAAAATATATTATTTTATTTTAAATTATTTAGTTTATATGAATTGATTTATACCTCACAGCACGAAGCAATGAAAACCAAGCCTAATATTCTAAACGCCATCTTGTTTTCCAATAAATGTAAATGTCCAACATAACTACTTTTATATGATTTTTGTTACAATATTTTTATTGTTTCGTAACAATTATGTTTGCTTTATTACTAAATTTGATAAAAATATTTGTGACATAAAAATATTAACTACACGAACTTACGTTGTGTTAAACTGAAATTATTGGTGTTTCTTATAGTAGTTAGTAAGAACTCTTAGAGAATAAAACAAATTTTATTCAAATATTGAATTGTTAGAAAATTTTATATTTATAATAGCTACTTATTTCTACATACTGAACTAAGATAAAGTACAAATACCGCTGACAAATTTTCTACAACTCATTGTAACGTCAGCACAAAACATAAATCTGTTCAGCTGTTATTTATACTTATTAGTAGGTAAATTGCTTTCCAGCATATACTGAATATAAATATAATATTACATACAGAATGTTGTTTCTCTGTGAATTATACAATCTACGGTATTGTATTCTCACCACGTAAATATTGACTTTCGGGTTGGATTAACCTAAAGATTTCAATTTCGAACGTGAGAGAAATAGTATTAGAGGAAAAATATAAATTTGCCGAAAAAAAATCCAATAAACCGAAATCAGGTTATCGGTAACACATTTCACAGTTTTGGAGCCGAGCTCTTCAGATATAATTTTTCGAGAGTATTACTTGGATATTAGGCTGAGCTAGTTTTTTTTAGATGACATTTATTATGAATATGAAGATAATCAGCGCTTTGTTTATATTATCAATGAAGGTAAAGAATAAAGAGATTATTATCTGTACTGTTAATTTTAGGGAACAAATGAAACGTAGTCTTCTTTAGATTAACCTTTTGATAAAACTATAAAACGGCCATTATTTGAGGCTCAGTAAAACAAATCACCTTATATAAATTATAATTACAGTTCTGTTACATCCATTTTTCGTGACAAACAATAAAATAAGATATTTATTTGTACAATTAATTTCAAATGTCGCACATTGCAATTATGAAATGTCAAACGTGACTCAAGACGCACTATGTAAGTAAATAAAAACTATGAAGCTGACTTTTTCGCTGTTTGTTTATTTGAATATTAGAATTATTGGTTAGGGAAAAGTTCGTGAATTTGTTTTGTCGATACATTTAAACCTTCTAGATAACGATACCTTCTAGAATTTTAAATAACAATGAATAATAATATTGTTTGAAACATAAATATTTTTCATTTCATCTAATCGTTGAAATAAAATCTAATTTATGTATAGTTCCAATTTTAATTATGATCCACAATAAAATTAAATGTTATTAATATTTAAAATGACACGGCCTTTATATGACCAATCGTAAATACAAGGTCAAAATACTCTAACACACCACTTTATGAGGTCTAGATAAAACAATATATATAAAAAAAACTATTTAACTCACGTATATTGAATTAAATTTTACTTGATGTTTCAAATAATACTCATTAGACGACTCTATTTATATTTTGATCACATTTGAAATTAGAAAGAACCGTCTTAAATCTTGATTTAAAATAATAGTTTCTTGTCATAAAATGGTCGGAGCGCCATTATTAAAGTTGGGGGACCATATCTCTGATGAATAATAAGCGTACATCGAAGTTGGCAGCGCGTGAACATACAGAAGACAATATCATAATAATATAAATAATGTCATGTCATTCTCCTATACTTAATGTAAATATTATTCACCTGGCATCAGCAATGGAAAATAAAATATGTGATATTTTGTTTGGTCATTTATTTAATAAATATAAATAATAAAATAATATTCTAGCGCTAATTATTGTCGGACTGTTTTTACATTAAAAGTCTAATGAAAACAAATCTTTATAATAATCTGTGGCTGATATTGCAGCGTATGGACTTATAAAATCATTCGGTGATCTAAACGGAGAAATAAGAGATTCAGAACGTGCTGATTTAGATAAAGCATCATATGGAGATATCAGGCCACAACTTGATCTTTGAACTTGAGTCTTTGGAGTCTTAGACCCTGGATTTCCAATTGCAGCCATCGTTTTTAACATACCATCATCTCCAAAATTCGATGATCCTAGAAATTTTGCATTCGGCATTTGATTGGTCACTTCACAGGGACATCCGGGAGCTTGTGGGGGGAAAGGTTTTTGTGCAAGTTCTAAAATTGCTTCAGATATTGGTAAAAGGTGTGGTTCCCTTGATGGATCATTCATAATATTGTTGACAATCAATAATTGTAGCGCAATTGCCAAATTATTGAGCACGCTGGAGTCTATTTTTTCTGGTACTTTTGTTAGAGACTTTTCATTGATGGAAGGTATACTTTTTTTAACTGTATTTGGTTGACAACTCAGCGGGGGGGGCAATTTCGGTATTGGCTGGTAGGTTTGTTGTTCTGGATATGGGTAATAAGGCTGGGAGTACTGTTTGTAGCTCGGATGAGATTGAAGTCGAGGTGCCTTTTGTTGTTGGATGTAAGGGGATGGATATAATGATATGGCCTGTAAACAAAACACAAATATAAGCTCTATTGTCTTTTTTTAAAGTAAAACGAAAAAGTAACAAAATATAGTTCACATAAAAGTAATCTGTTACTTTTTTAATATTACGTAATACTTACCTCAGAAATAAATAATTGCGTTACAAATACAAGATATAAATTACGAGCCATTGCCACAAACATAACTGATATCAGAATTTCATACTTTATTAATAAAGATTTAATATTATCTTCCACTACTGATCAAGCACGTACAAGAAACAAAAGCTATTCTATGATATTAAGAAATATTATTGATTAAGAGATTTCTACTTATTACCTACAATCTGAACACATATGTCATTATTCTACTACATTTCATTAATTTACTAAATTCAGAAATATATTTTTTTATTTATCGATTCCAATATGCTACATCAAAAAAATGTGGCTAAACAAAAATTCATAGCACCTTTATATACAAGCATTTTGCTGTTTACAAAGCTTTTATTACGAGTAGCTTGGTATGTACGTATATCTGACCTCTGTAGCGGAAACTTTGAACGTCATTTTGACACTCTTTGAAACATCGGATAAATTAAATTTTTTTCATACTTATTTTTACATACAAGGACCGAATATGAAACCCTTATCACACTTCATATTCTTTTATGAAAAATGTAGCTACAAAATGAGAAACAAAAATAGTAGTCGATAAAACTAAAAACACGCTTTTGTGAAAAATATTGTTTTTTCATTTGTATTAACAATATTTTCAATAAAATATTATATACGAAGCCCCCGGCAATTGCAATACAATTGGCTTACATTATTCCTTATTCAATTTTTTTAAATACATTTTCCGTTATCTTTGTAACAAAACTGTATTTTTTTTAAAGTAAGTTAGCGAGGAAAGTATATTGATTTATTTCTAATTATATTTTTTTAGATGTAGCGTCCATCATATTTATATCTATCTATATAATAGATCATTGTCTATATAGCTGTAGACAATGAACATAGTTTAGTTTTATAATATAATTTCTGTCTGTCTATCAGTTCGTTCGTCACGTAAAAACTACTGATCTAGTTTAAATTAATATTCACCTTCAGAAGCAATACCTTACAATGTATCGCAGGTTGTGGCATGTGACACGTTACATTTAATTAAATCAAACTACCAACTAGACATTTAACAATTGACGGAAAACTATATCTGTTTGTTTGTATGTTAGAATTATTTTATCTTTTGTTGGAAGCTTTAAAAGTACATATTTTTAAATTTAAATCACAGATCCTGTTTTAAAAAATGGTTCACAGGCTGCACTGTATTTATTAGTTTTTAAATAGTTTAAAAGTATATAATTGATTATTTTATAAGCATGTTGTAGTAATTCTGTTTTCAATACGACATTTATTATGTAGATGTAAAGTTAAGCTTGTTGAATTTCCACATCACGTTTTCCCTCCGGGTATTTGAGGCCAATTCTATTTGTATTGGACCAGGTTGTATAATATTTGTGGATTGGTTTGTGTACAGAATGACGCGTCAATTTATTTTACGTTTCAAATATATTAATCCGATTCGAGGAAATTTCACAATTTTGAATTTATTTTATTTTACCAACGATGATAAATTGTTTTATTTAATTCCTTTTCCAAATGTATTTGAAGGTGACAACTATTTTCCCTAGACGAGTAGCTCCTGGTCGAATGCTAGCTGCTTTGACAAAATATATTATATACGTCGGCAAAGGCTAGATCGATACACAGATACATTTTTTATAGATATATAATGAAAATTTCACAAATACGGGTCGGACTTCAATTTTCAACCTCTATAATATTTTTATGGATTTTCTCATTATATGTTTATTTTAAAATAATAAGAACTAAAATCCTTTATACGTTACTTAAATCAAACTCTCCATTTCTCTTCCTTCCCTTTCTCCTCTCTATATCCGACTCTTTTTATAAGCGGGAATTCTAATATTAGTATCTATAGATTTGCGAAGAAAAGAAATCTACGAGAAAAGCTAAAAGAAGAATAAAGTGTTTCGATAACACAGTGTAAACTCTATATAACGACACTGAAGGGACTCTCCATTTCATGGCGTTACAGAGAATGGTCGTTAAATGGAGTAAGGAAAAATCAGAATTAGAAAAATAAAAAGTTTATTTCAATCTAGTGTCAGTAGCTACGTACATAAAAAAGAATTTTATTTCAACGCTAAATTTTCCAATAATTTTGCTGCTTTCAGAGCTTCTTTAATACTCGGTGGAGGCTCAAGCTCACCCGTCTCCTCTTCTTCATCTCCTTGTTCTTGATCCTCAGTTTATTTATTTGTTTTTATTATTCAATTGTTGTCGTTATTGAGAGTGAGTTTAATGCTATGAGAGTGTATCATTGTATGGAATACAAACTAAACCAAAGCCAATTGATTTCGTCGCTTTAGAGAGTTTGTCATTAAATCATGTAGTTCATATTTATAAATCTGAAATATCGTTTTCAATGAACTAAAATGATATATGAAAAAAAGAAATAGTAACTAAACCTTCAATTACCAACATACCTAATTCGATATGGTTTTATATATCAGTGAAATAGTAAAAAGAGCTTAATTAAGAATGTAATGTAATTTTAACTCATAATAATTACAAGTAAGTGATTGATTGTGAGAGAAGCTGGGAAACTTAAAGTAAGGCTTTATTATAATTTACATTTTCACGATAGGTAAAATAGTTATTTTAAAAAGAATATTTAAAAAAATCCTTTTGTTTACTGTTTCATCTAGGATTACCGTTAAATTGTAATTTGTTATGTTTACAGATAATTCAAACACGGTATTATAAGGAGCATATTTATTAAATTAAAAAATAAATATAAAAAATATTAATACACATAGTTGCAGGCTGGCACGCCGTAGCTCACGTCCACTGGATAGGCATCGCATGGACCAGGCAAGGTGCTGCTTAATAGACTACTGACTACTAACAGCTGCAGGGCATTGGCAAGGCTGTTAGCTACACTGCTGTCCTGGATGATAGTTTGGGGATAACCAACTTCTGAAAGAACAGGACTTGACATCACAGGGCCTGGTAGAATTGGGCCTGGTAGCACTGAGCCTGGTAGCACTGAGCCTGGTAGCACTGAGCCGGGTATAACCGGCCCGGATATGACTTGGGATGGAAATACCGGCCCTGGCATTACCGGCAAACCGGGCTCTCGTACCAGAAATTGGTTTTGAAGAACAGATTCTAGGACGTTTTGACCACAACCTGGTAGAATGCGATTTAAGCATTGACTGAAGGTGGTCTGAAAAATAAAAAAATATATTAGTAATTCGTTTTCATTCACACCATAAATTGAATTTGTATGACTATAAATTCACCTGAAGTAAAACAGTCTGCAAGGTAACGAAAAAAATATAACGAGCTGCCATATTGTTATTTGATGTTAAAGAATATGTTAACAATGTCTGATTTAATATTTTTTCAAGAAAATACTTCGTATTTATATTAATAAGTTATCTCGTGTGGTAATATCAATATTATAATAATTACTTAATATTATCAGCTTGATAATAACTAATACGTATCTTCAAAGTTGCATAAATTCATAGTAATATTATTACAAATAATATAAACTATTGTAGAAATATAAATTATTACAGAAAAATATATGTTGTCTCTCTTGTTTGAAACTTTGCATCATCATAAAATAAGTGATACCCTTTAGTACATTCGTTACTGACTCTGACTGCTGAGACAAAGGTCGTGGGTTCGATTTCATACATGACAGTTGTTTTGTGATCCGAAGATCGTTGTTTTTTTAAATCTAAAAAAAGAAAAACTTGTTGCAAGGCGTCTTTCTTTATTTAAAATGCCACGATTTAATTTTTAGATTATTTAAGAAAATAATAATTATTTTACATTATTATCTATTTTTAGGGGAATATAAAATTATCTTTAAAGAGTTAAATGGAATATATATATTATTTACACAATAATTCTAATAACAAGAGTGCTTTAAGTATATTGTTTCATGAGCAAAATCATCTTCAAAATAATATACAAACAAAAAAAAAATTGCTATCAACAATATGTTGACAGACACCTCCATTAAATAAATGTCATGTACATTGACAGCTGTCAGTTTACGCCGAGAGAACAATGGATGAAATTAAATTTCGTGAATATGTTGTAGGTGGTAAAAAATTAAGATATTTTTTACCGATATTGTAAATTTTTTTATTTCATTAATGTCAAGTTTAAACAAGTAGAAGATACCGATATTTAAATATTGTATTACAATAATTACGATTAATCTGTTACATCGTCAAATGTGTACGCAATTATGTTAGTCTTTAAGTAATACTAACCTGATTACAGATTTGATTAGTAATGAAATTAGTAAATAACACTCGGTAATTGTTATAAAAGGAAAATAAAGATAATTGTATTAAAGCTTGAAGTATGGCAGTGTTGATAAACTGTTTTATATTGTGCGTGTGTCAGGTAAATAATATATTCAATTCTTTTTCTATGCTGTTAGGCCTATTGGCCTTGATAGCGCCACCGAGGGGGTTGGGGGAGTGCACCCACCAAGAGAGCTCCCACAAGATAAAAGCCGCCTTTGAAAGGGGCCTGAGGGGACCATTACGTAAAGATATGCTTATTATTTAAATATTAATGACAAAAGAAAAATAATTTCAACTTCCTTAAGATATAAAGCAGCTAAAATAATTTAGACATTAAAGTTTATTTAATACTACATATTGTCTGTGTTATTTTATCTGTTATAAATTATTATGAAGTCCATGACATAGTTTGATCGTAGTTTTAGCATACACCAGATTTTACAAAAAGACATATCTGCAATAAAAAATTAAAAACCGTCCAACCAAATTGTATATCTATTTTAACCAAAATAACTGATTTGACTTCGTTACTGTAATATTATCAAGAGGTGTGGATAATGTCATATAAATTATAAATCAATCATGGCTAATTGGTTTCAGTTTATTTCAGTGCAACCTTCCCAAGTCAACATGCCAATTACATCATTAGCCTACAATACGTCGCCGATAAACCCTAAATCATTGTCACTATCCTTTTCGGCTGATGATAATATGGACTCTAAGAAAACTAACAACGTCGAAGTCTTTAAACCTGTAAAAACCTCGCCGTCAACACAAGATGAAGAACTATCAAAGAAAACGGTGTCTGTGTCAAGACTACTATCAAAATTAGGTTTAATTTCTAATAATGATTTAACGCCTAAACAGAATCAAAATGTTGATCCAAATATTTTATACGACGTTTCATCACCGCCTCAGAAAATTGTACCTAATTTAAAAACTCATATTAATGAAAAATATGATGTACCTAAAGATCCAAAAATTAACAAAAATACTGTTAATTATAATATAAATGTTATATCCCCGCCAGCTGTGTTCAAAAATCTGCCAAGATCTTTGCCAATGAACCAAAATGTTGAAGGCAGTACAATGTTATCCAAAACGGACAAATACTCGAAAAATGTACCAACCACACCTGTACTATCTTATCCGGTAAGATCACTCACTGAGGAAAGGAACCAAGAATCTACGGCAGCATGGCCAATTGTAAGAAAACCTTTCTCAGATAAAGAGGATGGAACAAAATATAAAATAGTGAAACCCCTGGTACAGAAAAATACAATAACTTTTGACGATGATGATGCCCGCCGAAGTATGATTAAAACTGAAGATATAACAGTTCCACCAAAAGCTAATGAAAAATTAACTTTTGATTATGATATAAACAACAGTCCATTCGAAATCGACTCACGATCGAACAATTTATTTGATCATCAATTTTCAAAAACGTACTTGGATACACCATATATTCAAAATCATGTCACTTTACCTATTCTGCCTGATATTATCCAAGAAATTAAGCCACATACTTTGAGTACGCACGTAACTGAAACTTTGCCTAAGCTGTCATCTCCTGTTTCTGTAATTTCAAAACCACAACAAATATACTCTAGTGAATATGATACTTTTAATTTCCATTTAGGCACTTCCTTAGACAATATCTTATCATTTTTGAAATCTAAATTGGCTTTAGCCATCTTTGATAGTTCAGCTGCAAACTCATTGAGAACGCCGGCCCTTTCAAGTGCTCCAGAGTTATTACAGCCGCATATCACAGACACCCCTGTAAAATTATCGGAAAAGCCTGTATTTGATGCTACTTATCCAGAAGTAGATTCACCTACATATTTACCTAAATCCAAGGTAGATATTCCACTAAAAAATACTCATAATGCTATTAAAAAGTCAATTAATGAATACCCTGTACCATATATATCATCAGTCACCATTAACTATATGCCTTGCATAGAATCAACGAATGAAATAATTATATTTGTTTAAAATACTGATGATTTGTCAAGTTTTAAAAATTTTGTGTTGTTATTTAATTTTAAATAATTTCTTTTTATAATAAATTAAAGATTTAAATTTGTGTTTTTACTTATGTTAGTATATTACTTATACTATTGTGATCCTGAATAAAATATTGTATTATGAAACTTTGACATATGCTTAAATAAAGTTATAAACGAAGTGTGAAAATATGTGTGATATAATGTTTCTTAAATGTCATCTACATATTAATAAAAAAATTGATTAAAAAATAAACGCCTGAAATTTTTATTCTTATGGTATATTTTATTTAAAATTCCAAAGATTTTCCAATCACAACAGTCGTTTTGCCGTCATTTGATATCAAATTTTTGAATTCTTTTTTTTCTTTAGGCTCATGGAATTTTAATATAACTTCTTCTTTTTCTGGTGCACCATATCTAACTACTTTAGAATTAGCAAATACCATTTCAATATTATTCTTATATTGATTTTCTTCACTTTCTGCTTGCTTTGAAGACGGACACAGTTTGTTTGTCGAAACGCCATTTAAATCATAATTCTTAGAGCGGTGTTCTTCAGCAAAATACTTTTCTTTGTTGATCATCTCAGTTTTAAAGCCAGGAAATTCTAGTGCAGGTGGAGTTAAAAATGTTACTTTCTCCTTGGATTTGTCCGTCTCACATATTATTTCTTGAATTCTACTGGATTCCTGTATAAAATTTTTATTCTGGTTAAATCTATTCAATTTTCTATGACTATTTAATTTATTATCATTTGGATGTTCGTACCTTCGTCTTTCTCTATGTTCAGGTTTATCCTCAAAGGCGTAGTAGTATCTATCATGAAAATTACCGAAGTCATACTCTTCTTTACTTGACACGTAGGTGTTGTCTAAAGTGAAATCTGGATAATATTCGTCGATTACGTCGTTATAATTCTCAAATGGTACATTGTTATTGGTTGTCATCTCATCATTGCTTAAAACCTTATCAAATGTTTCTATGTACGTTCGTATGGGATTTTTTAAGTTTGAATCTTGAACTTTTTCTAGACTTAGTCTATCTTGAACAACATTTTTAGCTTGATCTTTTGCTAGAGTAATTTCTTCTTGGACAATATTTTTAGTTTCTGGTTCTTCAGTATTTGATTTAGTTTCTGTTGTAATTGTAGTAGTTTCAGTTATGGGAATTTCAGGAGTTAATTCTACAACTTGGTCACAACTATCAACCGCAGTAATAAAGATTTTATTTTTCTTATTTAAGTTTGTTGGTCTATTTGACGATGGTTGTTTTCTTTTTCTATTTCTTCGTCTATTATTCGTCTCCTTTGGCTTAACATTTGATGTCTGTGGCATTTGATGTAAATAATCAAAATTAAAGGGGAAGTTAACATTAGGATTGAAAACGTTAGGACTCATTTGTTGGTTAAAAGTTAAACTATTCATATAATTATTTAAATTGTTCGGTAAATCTGGTGTCGACGTAAGGGACTGAGGTTTATTTTTTTTATTTACATCCTTATTTCGTGTATGACGACAGACAAGATCAGCACAATCTTCATTTATATCAAAGCAGACGTTAACATCAGCAAACCCTGTATTATCTTTCTTTTCAGGTTTATTATTAACCTCTTGGATATGATCATTAACGACTTTTTTTTTTGCCAAACCTTTTGTTATTTTTGGTTCTTCATAATTCTGTTTATTTGTATTTGGTTTATTTCTTTCCATGTTTTTTTTACCACTGGAACCAATCAAATGATTATCTGTATTTTTTATTAATTTCGCATGACTTTTTTCTCTCTTTAGTGGTGGTGTCTTATGAACATCTGTTTTTAGGGGAAAATTTTTTTTCTTGGTTTTGGAATGTCCACTTTTAACACTTTCGGTTTCTTCTTCACACCCCTTTGGTCTAGTTTTTTTTGTTTCTGGGTTGCTTATGTCTTCGTTAGCATTACATATTTTAGGAGACATATCTGGTCTTCGTCTTCTGCTTTTATTTTTCTTTTTTTTAGTGTCGTTCGTTTTACTTCTCGCTCCAGTCCTTTTATCTTTTTCATTTTTCACTACATCATTATGAAAGTATTCTTTGGGAATCAAAATATAATTGTTGATGACTTTTTCTATTTCAGTTTCAGGAACATGTTGTAGTATGTCCAAGCCATTTTGATTGTACAATTGATAGTTTGGTATAACGTTATTAGTATTTAAATATTGGTATTGATGTGGAACTGATTGTGAATTAGTTATAGGGTTCAAGCGTTGATGAACTATAGGATCTAGAGGGTACGGGTTATAATTGCTTCTCGGCACTACGAATGGTTGATCATTCCCATAGCTAGGATATGTAGCAGGGCAAAAGTGAAAATCGTATAAAGGATTTGACGACACCTGAAATGAAAATCATAGTTTAGTTTTAAATTGCGGGGTAAATTATTAACAAAAAATATTTTTTTTGCAGAAAATACAAAATGCCAAGACAACACTTTTGATATTCATATAAATGAATTACCTGATTTGTACTTATTTATACGTACGTTTCTCATTTTAATTAAATCTTAAGTTTGGCTGAACTTGTACATCGTCTTCGTTTGAGTAAAGTTATAATTATTAAAAATCAAATAACATTTCTATAAATATCATATATAGATCTAAATTAGTACTTACCAATACAAAACAGACTTGTAAATATAATACCAAATACATTATATCATAATTAGTTAAAATTATATAAAATGTGATCAATTACTTTTATTTAAATACTCACAGTACGTGATGATGGCACTATCTTCTCTTATAGTGAAGTGATAATATCTTATCTGATTTCATGTGAGATTACACACGGACTTACATACATTTATATACAATAACTGTCATGTTGGTTAATATTTCTGATTATATAGTTCATTACATACACACAAAAGTTTTTTATTTAACTGAGAAGATATAACGGTATCTTAATCCTTAGATTTCGATGTTTTTTATTTAATGTCGGAAAGCGTCTTAATTAAGAATTAGATTGCTGGGTTTTTTTAAATTCTCATTTCCATTGAAACATCTTATCAAGTAGAGGAAGAGAAACTGAAGTAATTAATTACATTTTCTTCTTAATTTCTCTTCCATTTCTCGCAGTAATTAGATCTGGAAGTAAAGATAACTTGTAAATTACTTAATTAAATTATTCATACAGATATTTAAAGTATATATTGTAAGAAAATTATTTTAAGAGATAAATTATCTCCGACACTTTGAAGTTCGTCTTCACTCAAATAATTATATAAATACATACGGACAAGAGAATAACTTAAATATTGAAAGATTGATTTTTTGATTTTTATTGATGAAAGAAATTTATTTTCTCGAATTTTATTTCTAGCTTTCTTTCTAAAAATCGTTTATATAACACGTTTCAAACTGATTAATTGTTGTTGTTGCATTATTACAGTATATATATACTGTAATAATGCAACACTGCAAAAATATTTCAGCCAGAAGATGACCACAGTTGGACAAAGGCCTCCAGCAAAGATCACCATGACGATTGGTCACGGTCGGATTCGATCCAGCAGAGAGACTGCGAGCATAGGCCTCTCAGTGCCATATGTCTTCACTCAACTCAACACACATTAATTATACAATTTCATCTTAAGACACTGCAGTATTTGGGAAAAGGTGTCGCGTGACGTGTGATGTCGCCGTTAAAATATCACCACCCTCGTTCGTCTCATGGGTATCGTAGAAGCTGATCAAGGTACTTTTATACCAGAGGATGGGCAGCAGCTTTCTTCTGAGAACCATCACTTACTGCGATCGCCAATCTGCCTGCGAAGCATGGTGATTATGATAAAAAATAATTGTAGCCATCAGTCATCATCAGTCATCATCGTCATCATCAAAAATAATTGTAGACAATCCTTTTAAGTATAAAAATGTATATATAAGCTTTCGTGAACCATGGACGGACCAACCCGGGCCATCTAGGTTGCTTTTGTTTTTAGATGACCGTAACGTTGAATGTAACTTGCAGTGCGCACGAAAGATAGTTTTAATATACAACGTAATAAGTAGCCTATCCTATCAGTGATCAAAATAGATGAACGTGCTAGACAAAAGCAACCTAGACGTCCCGAGAGTATACAAGATTCCTTGTCAATGCGGTAAGTGTTACGTAGGGGAAACTCGTCGAAACGTTAATGTAAGGATACCAAACATATACTGATTGTAAAAAATTTGGACAGCAATGACTCAGCGATAGCGGAATACGTCTTGCATTCGAGAACGGCTCATTACATACGTTAGACAAAGCGTCCGTATTATCTAGGGAACAATTTTTATAACTGCGTAAAGTACGTGTGGCTAACGAAATAGCCGTGTTCCGAACTTCAATTCGGATAATGGTTGGACGTTACCATCGGCTTGGAGCGATATTAAACCGACCGGTTATTAAAACAATAAAAAACAATCACTACTAAGATGATTTCATAAGTGACACGATAAGTTCAGTGTGTACACAAAGTATTACAATGATTACAATGACCTGCAGGAGGCCTCCGAAGACAATACTGCATCTACCTCCCCACCGTCCCCCGCTATCGTGGCGCGCCCAGAGAACTGCTGCACGCAGTTCACGCCGAGAGTCCGCCACGCTTAGAGTTCATGAGTAAGAACCCCGAATAGGTTTGAAACTAGTCGGACATATTCCGATATAATTCAAATTTGCCAACGCTATCAACGCCAGTTATAGGCATGGCGGGATACTAGTTAATAAATAAAACCATACATTAACAACAAACATTTATTAAATAGCTAACTTTAACTGCACGTCGCGTTAAACTCGAGGTTATTAAAGTAACAGGTTAAGCAGGGTCTGTACTGCCATGATAACCAGCTGGAGAAGACCTGGTAACAGGCCGCCACCAATACCAACCAAGACGTCATCGGCCAGCTCTGTAATGGATGAGACCAGGGTTGTGAGAAGGCCTTGCATGCTTGCAACGTTTGAGCAAGGTGTTTTAGGGTTGGCACCGGCTGCATATTCTGGCAAGCTTCTTAAAAAGTTTACGATGGCTAAAGCCTGTGAGTATAGTTTTAGAAGCGAGGTCTCTAAAGCTTCAAGATCTACTGGTATCAGCAAGCTGATGGCTGGTGGAAGCGTATCGAATATTGAAAGCAGTGAGAGAAGCAGGTTGTAAACGTTGTTAAGGAGCGGAAGGAGAATGTTGACGAGAGGGTAAACAGCTGGAAGCTGGACTCCAGTTGCTGCCACTGGGTTCTGGAAAAGTAACAATATATTTTATATTTCTTAATGAGATAGATATTTATATTTCTAAATGAGTTAGATGTAACATCCCTCTTCTTGAGCTGGAGATTAAAAGTAATGAAGGGAATCTTGTTTTGTCTTATGTATTTTTATTTTAGAAGGAGAAAAGTTTTACTCATTTTAGAAGTTTGAAACCAAATTTAGTTTAACTGCTGGTATGGAGGTCAATTTAAGGTAAATTTAAACCTTGATTCTGGTGACAGTGGACCAGTTATTATTAAACACAGATTATTAACTCACCGTGAACATACACACAGCCATTACAACTAACACGATTGAAAGCTTCGACATTGTTAATAATACAAAAATAGTTACCGATATTATACCGATCTAACTCCAAGCCAAGTTCAATCGCTGTGTATCCAGTAGGTTGGTTATATACAACGAGGTTGCGATACTTATATTATCATTCGTTACTTAACTGTTATATTATGTCATTGTTATCATCTTATTGTGCTTTTAATTTCATATTACAAATATATTTAATCGATTTTGATAAGATTATGAATCTTATTAGATGCAGGTTACTGAAACTTTTGCATTTTGAAGTGTTCTTAATATTTTACATTTTGACGACATGAAACCAATATAAATAAAAAAAAAACAAAACAAGAAAAGGACTAGGACTGGGACTCGAACTTGAAATTTCTGAGAAACCGTACTATCATCGTGTCGGTGGAAGCTTTATTGAATGAATTATTCCATATGCTTTTCCAGAACATAGGATTCGAAATGACAGAGAACCTCAAACTTTTCTTATAAGCAATTTAAACTAAAATATAAAAAAAACAACATCTTTAATCTATTTAAATAATGTAATGAAACAATGTGATAACGATAAAACTTACTCAAAAACTTAAGCAATAAATAAAAATAATGATAATTATTCTGATATAAATGTTATAGAAATACAATTTCTAACTTATTTATTAAGTGTCGAGTTAGAGTTGGTTTACTTTTGACGATGCACAAACGTACAGTATTATATTGTTTAGCTGTTTTATGTCTGGTGAGTATATTTTGAATGTAAAAGTTAAACTTTGCTATGTATGTAAATATTGTGATTTATTTCAAAGACGTTCTGTTCCAGGTTAATAGAAGCCAGGCCATGATACCAGCATATTCAGTGACAGCACTACGATTAGCTTTCGATGAGATCTCAACTGTGCTGCCCGTCGCCAACCAGCTCGCCTGCCTCCTGATACCATTCCTCATCAATCTTATCAACAATCTAAACAATTTGTCTAACATCGTTCAGAACCTGACTCCAGCTATCCTGCCGTATTTCGGCTGCACTTTGCCGCTCCTGTACGCTACTCTGACTGATCTGGCATCTGTTCTGTTTTTGTATATCAGTGTGCTAATCTCACTGTTCAGGTCCAACGTCCTGGCTGCTCCCAATCTCTTAATGGGCCTGATCTCTCAGATACTCAATTTAGTTTTGGGACTTTTGACTGGACTGACAGATGGTAGTGGACTTTTGTCAGGCCTGATAAAGTTGATTACAAATATTATTGTCGAGCTCGAGAAATTATTGATTTAAATTCTGTTTTACCGTTATTTATAAATAAATGTATAGTTTGTTAATGTTTATTTTATTTTACCATTACTTGTAGATTAGTGAATGTATATACATACATAGACTGTGGTAGTTTACCAATATTTAATTACTGGTTTTAGTTGTGTACTTGGTCATTAAATATTAGTATAATAAATAATTATATTCATCCAGATCTAATCAGTGGATAAAAAGATAAAAAAAGGTAAAATACATATTGTAAAAATACTACGATATGTAACCCGCAGTACACAAATGTGTGTCGCTACTTTTCAATGAATTAAAATATAAATGACCGACGAACAAACGTTTCAACCAATTGATACCAAAATACATACATGAAACATTCAATTATTCTTGATAAAAAATAATCGTACTGAAACTGAAACTGAAACATTTGTAGTTTGTATACAGGCTGTTCTTTTCCCTGATCTGTTTGAACAGTAGCCTCTCCCATTCTGAATGAGGTAATCGAAACCACTATCACCACTCCTCACTACATTTTCCCCTTAAATCCCACTCTGCAGATGTTATTTCTTGACATCAGGTGGACTATCTTACTTGAAACGCCTGAAAAACAAACATAAAAAATTACGACACTTTCGGTACTTAGCTAAATGTGTTTCTTAGTCTTTATTGTTTCCCTAAAAGCCTTTTTACAGGTACAGAGTGTTCAAAGGACTGATGACATTTCACGTTTGTTTTTATTGTCAAATTATTATCGTCCTAAAACCACCTCTCCGTGTGACGGAGTATGTTCGTGTTGTAACATTATTTTAAAGGCGTAATACACGATTAATTTAATTAAATAACGATAGTTTTATCAACAATGTAATATATGTTTATTTCTGTAAGCTAATAATATTAAATAGCAGCAGAAAAGAGTTATCTGTTAGAACAGTAGTCCTTTAAATAACAATAAAAATCCTATAAAATATATAGTCCTATAAAATAACAATAAAAATACAGCCCCCCCCTCTCCCCCTTAGTATAAATGAAATTAAAATTAAAAATATATTTTCCAATTTTATATTTACGACAGAGTTATAAATCCTAGACTTAAACACGTTCCAACTAAAAGATATCTCCAAACTAATCGACGGGTAGATTAGTGACGTCAGGTAAATGACGTCACGGACGGGTCGGACCTCATCGTGATCATTAAATTGTAGTAGCATATACATTTTATTAACAATGACCAACTTGTACCTGAAAATTAATATTAATGGCTACCTTCCAACGTCGTTTCTAATCTACAAACTGAGTCAGATAAAACTGTACAAACTAAGTAGACAAATAAGAATATTTCTTATCAGCTCGAGATGATCTAATCAAATATTCTTTTGATTAACCAATAACGGGAAAGAGAAACTGTAAATAATAAGTCTGTATTACTGTGCAATGGAGTCCGTAGCAAAAAACTCAACATCTTTCATAAAACAGGATATATACTTAAATATAAGTTGCCTCGCTATTTCTCCGACCGGATCTTGAGCATTCCAAGACTGCTTATTGTCTGTATCGATGATTTTCTGAAATAATACAAATTAAATACAAAAACTAAGTCCAACAGACCGTGAATATGCGTTCCATCTCCTGGATGCAAGGTCTAAAGATGTTCCCAAAGCAAGAGAACTCGTCAATATACCAGAGTCGGTAAGAGAATTAGAAATCTAAGTTTTTTTTGTTCCTCTCAATCAGTCGAGGAACAGTTATCACTTAGCACTTCTACTACTACGTTGATATTATTTCATAATAAATATTATTGGTAGTTTCATTTATAATTCAATCCAATGTAAGGATTGAATTATAAATGAAACAGTAATGATTGGACTGAACCGTGTATTCAATAAATTTCATTTAAAATGAGAATTTCTCATTTGTATATTTGCTGTAAATGAAACATTTCTTGTTTGTGTTAATTCATGAATGTTTAATTAAATATTTTCTCAATCGAAATTAATTTACGAGCGTAACTCCGAGGACTTAGACGCGGTATAATTAATTCATAAATTAATGATGCCTGGTGGCCTGGTGCTAATACGAGGTTTATGTATTATATTATTATATATATATATATATATATTAAATTTATTAATAAATTAAATATTTTTATAACAATAAGAAAAAACGATAAAACTGAAATAGCATGTCAAAATAACAAACTTAATTATTCAGTCGTCGTTTCTTTTACCTTTATAATATTGACTTACAAGTCTATTTGAAATTTAATTCAACCACTCGTAAGTCTGATGATAATTATTTAAAACATCAAAAAACTACCATAACAATGGTGAAATTTCGAAAATAATACCTTATAGTTACATTTAGTTCGTAATGAAGTAATCAATGATATTATAATTTTATTAAAAAGTCATATAAAAACTATCCTAATGCTAAGAGTATCCTCGATGTTAAGATAAAAAAAGTTTAAACAAAGTCATAATTCAATAACCACTAAAAACGATTTTCTTATACGAGAGTGGAATGCGCTTACGTAACGTGGCCACAATGGCAATAAAAAGTCAAATAAAGTACTAGAATAATATATAAATAACATGTTGCCTATAATCAAGAAAAGTAATACGTAAATAGTAGAAATTTATTTAATTATACGGTTATTTATTAAAAAATAATATACACAGACTGTATCAGACACGATATCCACCGATGCTCCATTTTAATTATTCAGTGTAAGGCGCACTATTTGACCTCAAATTGAAATGGGCAAATTAGACAACTTGGAAAATATTGTCGCCGCTATCATGAAAGTCGTAAATAAATACCTATAAATGATGTTTTTTTTTATTGAATTTATTGGTAAATATATAAATATTAAAATATATATTTTCTATATAACTTATATGGAATAGTATTTACTATCTGTTTTTTCACATAATATATCTCTTTCGTATAACATCAATGATATATATATATAGTTAATATTCAGAGAGTGTCTGTTTATTTCTTGTCATGTTCGTAAAAGTTCGGTTCTATAAGAAACTCATTTTAGTCTGAAAGTAGTCCTTAAATTGAATTATTTGTATTTATCTAGCAGCGAAAATAATAAAAACACGTTTTACTTTCAGTAAACTTAAGTACGGAAAAACTATCAATTACTGTTGTCATTTCAAAAACTTTCGTTTACTAACATACTAATATTTATTATACTAAGTATAGAAAGTCGTATATTTATAGTGATATCGTAATTCGATCAAACCAGTCTTTGAAATCTGATTTGGTATTATTTTTCGCAAACAAAAGTATATCATATTATGTTGAAACAAACAAAACAATTGTATATTTCTTTGATATGTATTTAACACTTATTTAGTAAAATATTAAATATAAATTTTTCTTCATTACTGTTTTGTTATATTTAAAAATGAATTCAAAGTTAATATAAGATATAAAGCAAAGGCTTGAAACATCTCTTATTTGAACGAAATAAATGAAACTTTACTAAACAAAGGCCTTACACTTTTTACATTAAAAAGTCTGTAATATTTCTACAATTAAAAAAAATTACACTTTTGACAAAAGGTTAGTGGTTATAATATATACCTTATTTAAAAAGTTATCACGTTGTTAAATGCATCTCACGTTCGAAATTCAAACAACAATTTTGCATAGAACCTTTTTCGTCCCACACAGCCCTCTGACGTCACAGCCCACCCATTAAAAACACAACATGCGCACTGAACATCCCTGTATGGATCAGTCAAAGTCCAGACCCGGTGGCGAACAGACGTCCCACAGGTAAGAAATTCAACCCCTACCTTCACCACGGCGGTAAAAATAAAATGTCCGCGCGTTTTTTAAATCTCGACTTATTTACATATACATTTTTCTCCTAGGCCCGTAAATGGTTAATAAATGATTTTACAGTAACGTTTGATATAACGTTAGACTAAATAACGTTGTTAGAAGCTAGGCTTCACTTAGGGACGAATTATAAATAATTAGTGTTGGTAGCTAATATTTCTCAAGATTTTACAAATTTCTTTGTATCATTATTTTTATAATTGTATATATTGACAATAGGAATATTTATGACGTTAAGAGCAACGTGATGCTATTGCCTTTGAAATTATTTACAAATATATGAATGGAACATGATGTAACTGGAAAATATATTTTTAAATCGATTCAGTACTTTCATAGTTTATCGATTACAAAGAAACAAAGAAATCATTACTCTTTATAATAGTGATATCGATTTTCAATATATTATGTTTTAAAAACTTAATTAAAGACTTTATTTAGAGCCGTCAGAAGTTTTTAACGAGTAACTGTCATTTTATAAACTCTTATAACAATATTAACAAATTACCTAGTATTTTAATAAATGTACGCTACGATATTCTTTATTGTACTAAAGTGTGTAATATAATGTATTTACATATTTTTTGTATTTATAATACAATATTATTCAATGCTTTATAATTTAATTCTGATTGCATTGAAACATATTTATTTAGTGTGATTTTTGACAAATCTATTAACTTCTTTTTATATATTATTTCAATAGGGAATTATAATATTATGTAATATATTAAAACCTTAATAATAATAATTTTAACTAACAGAAATATTACAAACTGTGATATGTCAAATTTAAAAGTATACCTTTCATTTTACTACCGCTTGATTCTTTATTTTCTCGTGGTAAGTAGAGGTCGTAGATACTTGAAGCCGAAACTTAAATTAAATTGATTGTATTATAAAGAAAGTAGTACTCATTTAAAGTTCTTGAAGTTATATTATGATACAATTAATATTTCTGTTTGCCGCACTAATGAAAAATAAATATAAAAAAAATGTTTGGGTACAGATAATATAATCCACAGGTATTAAACTATTGTGAATCCAACCTCATTGTAATGCACTTCCACCAGTTACAAGATGGCCGCCACTGTTCTGCTGCTCATTGCCTGCCTGAGCTCAGCCCACGCCTGGGGCGGTCTCTTCAACCGCTTCAGCTCTGACATGCTCACCAACTTGGGCTACGGACGCTCTCCTTACCGCCACTACCCGTATGGCCAGGTAAGTTTTGTGTTTGTATCTATATTAGATTTTTAATTTTTATTTGATTTTAATTGGGTGGTAAGAGAGCTATCCGCCAGGCATCTTTAGTAATTATATAAATTTTATTTTTCGAAGTATTTATCATTTCTTTAATCAAATTTTAATCTACAATTTTAAAAATATTTAATAATGACTAGAAAATGATATGTTTGTTATTATTGGCATATTTCCATAACTTTAAAGTGGGCAAGGGTAGCTCAATCGTGCGGAAGAGGCCAAGATAAAGGTCAATTTGTCTATAAGTGACCTTTTGACACGAGCCCAATGATGCTTGTCTACATGGGGTTCTATTTTAACTTTTCATTAAAAGGTGCAGATATAAATAGATATGAGGGCTCAAGTAGAACTGTTAAAAATATAGTATCGTTTATCTCTTTAAGATAAATTTGTTACTTTGAATGAAATATATTTGATACTTAGAATGAAATGTATTTGATACTTTGAATGAAATGTATTTGATACTTTGAATGAAATGTATTTGATACTTTGAATGAAATGTATTTGATACTTTGAATGAAATGTATTTGATACTTTGAATGAAATGTATTTGATACTTGGAATGAAATGTATTTGATACTTTGAATGAAATGTATTTGATACTTTGAATGAAATATATTTGATACTTTGAATGAAATGTATTTGATACTTTGAATGAAATGTATTTGGTACTTTGAATGAAATGTATTTGATACTTTGAATGAAATGTATTTGATACTTTGAATGAAATGTATAGGCTTGCCAAGTTAATGTAACTTTAGTAAACGTTGACTATTAAAAGTAATTAATTCTTCCATCAGGTGGACCCTGAGGAGATATACGCCGAAGCTCTCGAAGGGAATCGCATAGAAGACGCAGACGACTCCCACTGCTACAGCGCCGCCTGCATCTCCAATGGCGACTGCTGCCGTGGCTTGATGTGCCTGGAGACAGGTAAGATAGCATTACCATTACTTTTTAAGGGTAACAGGTTTAGCTTACAGCACAGAATGATTGGAATACGGATTTTGGAGGAATTCTTCTCTCTTCTCTTGTTGTCAATTTGTTTTTTATTCCGTGAGATGGAGCCGCAAGATTAGTCTTTATTGGGTAAAGTATTTGTGTTTAGGGAGTTGAATTTCCGCGGACATTGAAACAGGCCTGTTCTAAGTATTATAAAATGAAAATAGGAACAAATATCGTGACTAAAACGTAGTACTTTTTTTCCGTCCATTTAATGTCAAGGGTTAAATTAACATAATTTATTTTTACTTAGTATATTTCTTAGAAATAAAAAATATTTTAATGTACTTGTTCTCGTGTTTGTTTTTTACTTGAAGGTTTAAAAAGGGCAAGGTTATCAAAGCACTTAAAGAATTTTTTCAACAAAATATATTTTTTTAATTTCTCCTTTTTCTGTCTTATCTTTATTATTTTACGACGGTAAATTAGATATCGACGTCTATTTTTAATGAAAAAAAATCTTAAACAATGAAAGTGTATTTTCTGTATTTATATTATAATAGTCATATATTCATACTTTAACCACTGATATAGATTTTGATACTTGTAGAATCTCTACCTAAGATTGTAAATTATATAACTTTGTTATTAAACAGATTATTTACTATTTTTAAAGTATTATTTTACTGTATCGTCGTTATTCCAATCACCATCTATATACTGATCACATCCTGTATATCTTATATTGAGTAAAGTCAGCGATAAATCAAAGCACACAGTTTATTTTACAAATCCATATAATAATATATATTTTTAACGTAACACGTTCATAGTGGATAAATATTTTGTTGCAAGGTGTAATTTCAATTAATATCCTTTATATACTTATAATATAATTGTTAGGTTTAATTTGAAATGTAAAAAATATACAAAGGGAGCTATGAAATAAATAAAACTTGATATTTCAGTAAAAGAGAAAGGCTCAAAGCCGTGTATTACCCTTTTTAAAGTCAAAAGTCCGCGCAGCACTCCACGTGACGTATATTGCTCGCGAACGATAAAATGGTTCCTGAAACTTCACAAATATTTCTAGATTTTTATATTTTTCGAGGCAAATTTATTTACTTTGTAACGTCATTTGCCGTAGTTAGATTTATAACATTTTATTGAATATACAATATGAAATATGTATTTTTTATTTAATATAAAAACTTTAAATGAGGTAACAAAATTAATTAATTATATATTAAATACTAACTCGTTCTCTATTTAATACCTTTATTAGTAAATAATGTCTTCATAAATGAGATTGGTCGGTTATAAACGCATCATAATTGCTTTTATTAAATTATTTTGATGCCAAAATCGAACTTGCTTCTGAAAGAATATTTGAAAAGAATTAAAAAAAAATACAATAATAATTAATTTCAGATTCTAAGTTACTTATTTTTAATATACTCTTATCTGCTTTTTTTACTCATTTATTAGATTACCATTTTTTACAGTACTCATATATGTTGTAAGATCTAGTTATAATTCTAGTAAAGGTGCTTCTAAAAGCCACTTAGTTCTATGATACTCTAACATTTACATAAAATATTTTATCTTTAAGCATTCTAATATAACGCCCTATTTAGTTACAAATTGTCTAGATTATATTTAAATAGTATAATAGCAACATTATTAAAATTAAAACGCCTAGAGTACTATGTTTATTAATTAAATTGGTAGCGCAGGTTTGAATAAAGTTTGGACGAATCTATAACCTTTTTGACCTCATCAAGCTAGTAACCTTTTTCTTGTCGGCCACGCCACCTCCATTCCAGGAAGAAGTTCCCGCAACGTATTGCTTTGAAGAGAGTAAACACCTCAAAACTTTTTAGTTATTATTTCTTAAAAGCACTCAAAGAAAAAGTTATTATTACCTAAGAAAACTTGGACTCATCAAGAACATTGAGAAACTTTCAAATTACCTGAAAGTTCTTTCAAAGCACCTACTTTTATTGTTTTCCAGAATTCTAGATAAATAAACATTTAAACTATGAAAGTTAGTCATTAAAATAAAAGCGTATATAAGCGTATATAAGCGTAACCGTCAAATAGTGTCGTGTTAGTAAAACGGGTTCACTAATTCATGACTATATGGAAATATTATAACTGAACGGAAATTTTGTGTAAACATGACCTCAATATTACAAAAACAGACACTCCAATAATTCTATTATTATATGTTTTAAACATATTTATTGTAATAATATTAGTTTTCATTTTAAATAATATATATATATATATATATATATATATATATATATATATATATATATTTAAATAAGGCTATAAACATTTTTAAACATATTTATTTTATTTCAATATTATTAATATCGACATTGTATCTCAGGCTCAACAAATAATAACATTTAACAAAAAACGAATTGAAACTAAAATTAACCCAAGTGTCTAAAAATTTTACAAAAATTTAAATATTTTTTTTTAATTTTAACCAGCTTCAAGCTTAATTCACCCAGACAATGCTCATTGAAATTATTTTTATAAACAAAAATATAATCTTCCAACGAAACAAAATACTCCGCGCTATTAACAGCGGTCATTTGCTTAATTTACAATATTTTCCTGATATTAAAAGTAGAATTTAACTAAACTAGTTCCTAAAATTACGTATACATTTTGTTCGTTTTTAGTAAGTTTTTGAATAAAAAAAATCTTAATACGGTAAAGTCACTAGACAACTTAATATAACTAATTATATAGAAATGTTAAATATATCACACGACGTGTAAATGTACATAAATAAACGTGAACGTTACTTTATTGGCCCGTGAAAGGCGCTCCTAAGACTTACATCACCGAACGCACGCGAGCAAAATGCACACGTTTCTGTAGCACGTATGGTAGCCATTTTTAATTTAAAGAGTGCCTGCTTCGCCTTTCGAGAGGTGTATTTATTTTTTTATTTCATCTAAACTTTTCAATATTTGTTTCGTGTTTCAATTAATATCAAATTAATTCAAGTAATAATTAAATCAAGTTCTGTTTCTTTGTGTTCTAATGACGTTTCTTCAGAATTGGTTTTCCGACAAGCGTAAATTTGAGAGGCTATGGTATATATTAACTCTCAACTCAACATATAATATATTTAAACAATATATTCAATGTAATTAATATTTATAAACCAAAGATAGTAATCAATAATATTATAGTTTTTGTTACTGAAACGAAATTACTGAACTGCACGATGTAGCTCACTGCCTCACTAGCTCAGTGCTACGACTAAGAGCGAGATGTGTACGGCGTTAGGGGACTGGGGGTAAAAAGTTATGATACTGTAATGCTTTTAAAGAAAGAAAGTCCAAGTCTAATTGTAAGTAAAGAGCAAACTTATTTATTGATCGAATAAAATATTTAAACACGCAAATTATTAATTTAAAATATAATAAGTACTTACCTAATTCTTCAAATTTATTCAATATTTTTAAAGAACAAACAAAAATATATTTTTTTCTTTTAAAAATAATAGATATTCCGAGACAAAACCGGGTTTACGATGTCCTGACTGTTCCCTGGAGGCCGCATTTGATGGATGAGACTTAGCACTTTTCTATAACATTAAGTACCGTAAGGAATAACCGGATCATCTTAAAAATATCTCTATTTCTATATATCGAGCTAAAACCGTAACAGACAATAAACTTGTAGCTATAGAGTTACCCATCAAGCACCTGACCGTGATTGTCTTCACTTAACCATTGTATACTCACACACCACCAAGTGACAAGTCATAAATGTAATGTGTGTACACTAGTTGTTACAACTAGACCCATATCAATTGTTTGGTAAGGATAAATTAAATTAAATTACAATTTGTATTCAAAATATATTATTCAGAGGTAAGATTACTATAAAGTCTGAACCCTTTTTGACTTTAACTAATTCCGAGCCTCAGCCTCAAGCCTCAACAGATTACAGACAGACTTCACCATTTAACTCAACCGACACACGAATATATATACCTTAACCAAACTATCCTTATTTTTATGGATTTTGTGATTTTCTAAAATAGTTGTAATTTATATAACTAAGATAAACTTGATGAATCTAAGATAAAGTTGATGAATCTAAGATAAACTTGATGAATCTAAGATAAACTGGATGAATTTAAAATAAACTGTTACAATATACAGTTGAATTATGGAATTTAGAAAAACACGTATACGTACGTACACGTACACACACGTCCACGTAAACGTAACGTATCACTTGAGATATTTGATAGATTTTAATATATATTTTGTGGTGATACAAGAGTAAGTTTTTACTACGAAATCCATCATATGCAGAAAATAAAATAAAATACAAATGAACTCTAATTACTACGAAAATATTACTGTAGTGATTTTTACAAGAGTCTACGTTCAAATGACATCGGGACTCGCATTATACTTATATAAAATAAATGAAAATTATAAAATCTAAAATAAATATTAAAAAAATGAAACAATTGAATATCTGCTTTGATTTATTTATCTTTATTTATATTTATTTTCACACAAAAACTTATAGGACTTATTAATATTTTTCAGTAAAAGAACGTGATATATTTCACAACAAAATTTTATAAAATAGACAACTGGCTGAGAAATTATCAAAATAACTTAACAAAAGACTGCTAGATGTAATTTTTATAAAACGAGGTACTCCATTTTGGGTAATATTTGAAATTATTTTAATTTGATGATATTCCGTCTACTTTTAATGAAGCTAAATGTCTCTGTCAAATGTAATAAATATAAAATTTGTCAAAATTTGCTACCCGGGTATTTCCCGAGTCATCAGATAAGCTTACGTTTAATAATAGTCATTGCTATTTAATTAATGAAATATTTATCTTTCCATCTTAATCGATTTAGTCAATTTGTTTAATTTGACTCCAAATTTGAGTAAACGCTGAATTAATATTAGTTTACTAGATATAATTTAATTTGACGAATTTTCTTAATTCAATATTGAAATCTATATTTAAAAGGTTCATTTATCTGAATCATTCAATGAATTGAAAAATTAATAATTTACAATCAAGGTAAGAAATATATTTTTTAATCCGATCAAATGTCTGAAGAAATAGAAGACTCTACATGTAGAATTCTAAATTCACGAGCACACACAATAAATTACTTGGCACAGCCATTATGTGTTCCAGGTGTTAGGATTCGAAGACGGCACGTCATGATGAATAAATATAACCTCGTAGAAAATAAAAATGTATATATTATACGATGAGTTGGCTCTACGACATAACTATCTAGAAATATATTTATATATATATTGAAATACAGCCCTCTTGATACTTTACCATATTCACGGTTAGACAAATATAATTTTAACAGTGTTATTTATAGGTTTGATATTTATTAGATATCTATTTACATTTGTAGGCGTTCATCACCATTGAGGAATTAATTAGATTCAGTAGTTTTGGATGGAAATACGAGATTTGGCATACAATGAAACGTCAGTAAATTAATATGTTTTTATTTTTTAAATATTTTACAGTATTCAGAATATTTAATAATATTTTTTTTCAATTTGTCTGTATGAATTATTTGTGTTATTATTTTAATAATTTTAATTCCAGGCTTTTTCGGTTTTTTTTTCTAATTTACATGACGCTTACAAGAAATGTATAAAATTTTAGATGTCTATGAAAAGATTAATAAATTTATTTGATACGTTTTAAGGCAATGTTGTTTTTTTATTTGGCTTTTTATATTAGACTTTCTTTATTACTTTCTATTTCTGTTTAGAATAATCATTTATATTATATAGCAATACGACTGAAAATGAATTCTCTGATAATTCTAATAAGCGCCAAGGCTTTACAACCGTCAAGATAGCTTAGTGGCAGCTTGATATTCTTGATGGAGAATATTCTCTACTTAAATACGTGTTTATGAGACAGTTTGGCTGGTGTTCTTCTGTATTCTTCTGGATATATGACAAATAGGCAAATATCAGCAAATATAATTAAAAGTAAACTCACATTTGAGGATTTATAAAAAACTTAATAAAAATAAATGGTAGAAACTAGCTGCAGTTTGTATTCGATATTGCTTGGAGGTTAGTTATAATATATACAGTAAGAGAGAGAGAGAGAGAGAGAGAGAGACGGAAATTCTCACCGTCTGTTCTTTTTCATCCTTTTTTTACTTCTCTTCACCAGTCCGTGTCCTTTCCAATCCTGGAACCACATCTCACCATCTATTCCCAAAATATATTTTGTGTATTTTAACACATCTTCTTTTGTTGTTGGTGGTTACAGTACACATTTAGACTTCTAATAGTGATCTTCTAGAATAAGACAAACTGCAGTCATTTATCTATGGTGTCAATACATTTACAACTAACTGCCTATATTTCTTTAAATATCAATAGACTAACGCGACTCTTACCATCAGGTGGATAATACTGTCATCCATAAAAAAACATACAACCTCTTCAATGTTTGTTCTTTTGCTAAATAAATATTTCAACAGTTTAAAAGAGCGGTTATTCAAACAGAATTGTTAGCCTATTTAGAGTGAAGTGCTTTTCACGCGCTTGTTACTCCAGCGTACGTCTGAAAAAAAATGTTCACTGAAAAACAAGTCAACATTTACTTTTTGCTGAATCGTTCCAGTTCATTTAATGTTAAGGCAATTATTTTAAATTGTATGTCGTTTGATTGATATTCAGGTTATAAATATTTTGTGAGATTTTTTTGAGGGCTCTGGTTATTTTCCCACTTAAGAGAATTTCAAGGACGGCATTTTTATTAATATGAGTTAATCGGTAATATATTTAATAAACGGTACAAAAATAAAATATATATTTCAGATTATACAATAAAACCCACAGAAATGGATACCACAATTTTATATATAACTGCCAAATCTGTAAATTAAATAACCTAATATTTTAAAACCAAAAGTTAGTTAGTAAGTTGGTAAGTGTGAAGCTTATAAATTTGGTGCTGCTGCAATTTTTGCTCAAGAAAATGTAAAGCCCGGAAAATTCACGGGAATGCAATTGGAATGGGCGCCGTCTAAAACGACAATTAAAAAAATGAATACATTTGCTTAAGTTGATGATAAATTTATAAAATGTTTTCCTGGTTAGACTTATTGGCTGGCAACAGCTAGTATAACTTATTTATTGTCTTCACTTCGAAACATAATAAAACAAAATATTTATATTAAGAGCTTTACGATGAAATTATAATTATAAAGTTCCAAGATTTGCTTTCAAAAGTTCTGAAACTCGTATTATATTTTCAGAATTGTTAGAATGAGATCTATACCTGGAGAGGCTTTTACTGTTTCCTTGAAGATGTTATTAAAGTTTTACGAAGGCTGAAATTCATAATTTCATATTAAAAAAGTACTGTTTTCATGAAAAGGTACAACCTTGAGTGTTTAGTTATTATTGAACTAATAGATATTTAATGATTTATGAAAATTACAGTGGTTTTATTAAAGCCTTTCTTTAACGAGAATATAACACATATTCTCGTTAAAGATAGGCTTTAAGGAAAATGAAAAGTAAGTTACTATACTGTAGAGTGATGGACTTTGTATAATGTATCAAGAATTAGTCAATTCAAATGATGATGATGACGATGATGATGGTGATGATGGTGATGATGACGATGACGATGATGATGATGACGATGATGATGAATATATTTATTGCGTCACATTTATCAACGAGACTTTCCTTTATTACCTGCCTCTACCTATTTCCCAGAATATTTAATTATAAAATTAGTTGATATGAAAGTTATAACATAATAATGATTTAATTATTTTGGAAGTGACATTATCGTTTATCGGGAATTATATGAGCGATGGAAAAAAAGAACCATTTTTTAGTTCGGTATTTTCGTTAATTAATGTCAGTAAGGTGCGCCATTTTGACTGCGGCCATTTGCTTAATTTGTTTGCATGTTTGAGGTTTTGACAAAATTTATCAAAACAAAAATTGATAGAATTTAATTAATATTATTTTACTTTTTGTTAGCATTGTGGATCATGTAGCATTTTACTTATAAAAAATATGTTATACAATATTTATATGTTTAGTACTTAAACAATTAATAAATAACATGTTAGAAACGTTATTGACAAAAATTATTATATATAAATTTCAGTTAAATCCGAATACTTAAAAAGAAAGTAAATCGATTTCATTTTGGTTAATTTGCAATTACATTCATTAATTCCGTCACGAGTCTATAATGACATTGAGTCTCTGTTGACGATTTAATAATGGAGTGGAGTGACAGTTGTCGTGTCGGCCATGTTTTCGTACAAATTTTCTGAATTAGATTTTTATGAAGATGATCTTTTTTTTATTTTTCTCTTCTAAAAACTTTAGACTTGAAGAGGCATACATTCCTAAACGAAAAATTATTAAACAATTGTTTATTAATTATAGTAATAAAAATTTTAACTAACATCTAGAGAATAATTCGTTTTGATTTAATTGTTTGATTTCTTGAAAAAGTCTCTTGAAGGTCTTTTATTAAATAATAATAACATGGAGAGATCTCTGTTTTTTTATTATTTAAGAAAAAACTTATTATTAATCTAGTTAGAGATTGCTATTTTTAATAATTAGCATTAAGAGTTAGGACAAACTATTGATTAAGAATGTGCTTTGAAATAAGTATATAACAAAAGGCTATTATTATTTTTATTATATACTTAGTATGATAAATAACTATAGTTTAAAAACTGTTGATTTTAGTAATAAGTTTAACAAAATACATAATATTACAAGATGGACGTCTTTAACTCTAAATTAATTTTCATTAATGTAAAGCTCCTAATATCATTGATATATTTCAGTATTACAATAAGCTAATATTGTTCATAGAGGACGGCGGTCGTTGTCTGCCGGCATTCGCTGGTCGGAAACTCGGGGAGATCTGCAACCGTGAAAATCAATGTGACGCTGGACTGGTCTGCGAGGAAGTTGTACCAGGTGAGGTCTCATGATTAAATCGTTTGCAGTTTTCTTTTTGTCCATCAAATCCTCTTGACCTTCAAAATCTATCATCTAAAGCAAGTTTCTTTTTAAAAAAAAATACATAGAAAAAGTTCTCAATAACATATTTGAATATATTTTTAATATCCTCCAGAGACAAATACATCGAGACACGTTCATCTCTCCCGCAGATATATTTTATATTCAAATGAATATTATATTTCTATTCATATTAAAGATATTTCATAAAATATATATCCACAAAACAAAAACGAATAACTCTGAAAATTGTATATTTTTTGTAATTTGACAAATTATTATATTAATTTAATTATTTGAAAAAATATATACTATTTAGAAATACCTGTTAATATTTTTTATATCTCCAAAGTCTCAATAACAGTCTATTTGGTCTTTTAAAAAATTCTTCGTTTGTATCCTAGTCGATTTCAAGTCGAAAGTCGATTCCCGCCTGAGTCAATATAAATATATGACAGTTATTTGGTACTCTTACAACAAAATTACAATAATCATACTTCGATCTAAAAGTATTACAACTGGAATAATGTTTAGGAATGAATGAATTTGATGACGTCATCTCAAATCATTCATTATTTTACTGTTAGAACATTATTGGCTCGTGCCTTGTGCATTTTGACATGTTTGAAATATTGATGTCAAATTGTCATCATGAAAAACATTTGGAAATTCCTTTTTAAGCGTTCATTATTTTTCGTCACGAATCAGAATTCAAATAATATTGTTTTTTAGAGGTCATGGTACGAGACAAAGTAATATGGTTGTAATATTGCAATAAACAATCATAGTTCGTGGTAGTTTATAGTAGTTCATGGCATGGCGCTGTTCAGCAAAAAAAAAACAACATAACACGAGATACATAAATGTATGTAATCCGGTAACTAGCAAAGAAAAGCTTTTAGTAGGTATAATAATCTTTACATTTAAGTTTATATACAATTTGTGTCAAGAATTCATCAACATGTGTAAGGACATAGCAGTTCAGTGCTTGGCGTGATGGGTGGCAGCACCCCAGAGGTCGTAGGTTCAAGTCCAGCCCGTGTTGATTAATGTATTTATGGTGTATTACAAAGGTGAGATGCACGTCTGCCGCCCGCCCACCGCCGGCCACAAACAATACAACGAGGACTGCACCGTCTCCAGCGAGTGTGACGTCACACGCGGCCTCTGCTGCATCATGCAACGTAGACACCGCCAGAAGGCACGCAAGGTAAAGAAAACTAAATATTATCTGATGATGTGAAATCCGAAGATATTAGAGGTAAGAAAGAGAAGAATTGATAGAGAGAGACAAAAAAAGAAAACAAAAGCCTTCCAGTGTAGCAAGTAAATAAGAAGGACAGAGAATAACTTAGATAAAATAAAACAGCACCTCTTAAGTATAAAACTACCTTAAAACTTAAAACTCGTAAAGTCAATCTGCACTCACAGGCATATATTCAACCAGATTTAAATTTATATATCTACAAAAAAAAAACATAATTTATTTACACTTTAACATAAATCATTAATATTCGAATTTTATTATAAAAATGAATAGAAAACAACACGATAAATCAGTTTGCAGATACGATATCAGATATACCGCAGGTTTGAATCACGGTCACTTTTAAATTGTCATTTTAGCTCACGAAAAAATAATTTAACTTGACATATTATATTATTAAAAGAATCGAAACATGTTACTAAAAATAATATGATTGCTTTAGAAAGGTTACGTTTATTGTAATATTATTATATTCTTAGTCTTTTATGAATATAAATAAGATATTGGATAAGTTTAAATTGGATTTCCGTGAAACCGCCGCGAGTATTACGTTTTTGTAACAAGTATGATTAAAGTGTATTTATTCGTAAACATATTTCATATGAGACATAAAAATATTAATAGTATATTTTTTAAGAATAAAAAAATCACAATACATTCTTCTATAAAATAAAATATCTAGAATAGAATAAATTGATAATGTAATACTTAAAAATAACAGATTCATTTTTTTTTAATTTATCAATCTACAATTGATGATGAAGCACACACAAGAGACATGATGATGAACCATTAGAAAGGAGCTAAACTACAAACAGTTAAACAATTTTCTTAAATAAAAAAAAATGTTTTGGAGAATACGTTTGACGAAAAAAAAATAATTAAAATCTGTTCGTCCATTCTTCTGATGACGCAGAGACAAAACCTCTTTAAACTTTAATAGCAATACTCTTTTTAAGGTTTAAAATGGTTTTTAGGGGCACTTACGTTTTGAAATGTGTTTATATGTAATTTATTTTTCAGAGCTGTGGCTATTTCAAGGAGCCCCTGGTCTGTATCGGTCCGGTAGCCACAGACCAGATACGCGAAATAGTACAACACACTGCTGGCGAGAAAAGAATCGGCGTATATACAATGCATTAAAAATTGTAAAATGAGTTTTTCAAAAGGTCATTTATGAAATTTTTATTTACAAATTTCATTTTATTCATGAACTATTTATAAATAAAAATGTGAGACGTGTTATTCGATTTTTATTTATGAATAGTTTATATTTTCTGAAATTGAGAAAATGTTATCGTAAATAAACGAAATGTATGATTTGTACAAATAACATTTTCTCAATAATAATAAATATGACCATTATTGAAATTTATTTTCAATTTTATTCGTTTTCAACTAAATTTTAAGGAATTGAAATGAAAAGTCTACCTCTAATCTCTGGAGCAATGGGAATTGGATTTTTTTTATTCAAAAATATTTCAAAAATAAACAATAATGGTCGTATTTTAAGATAAAGATAAAAAAAAATGAAATAAACGCTTGAAATATGGTCACCGATTTATTCTTTAATTTCAATTATAATAATGAAGAAAAAACCTAAAAAAGATAATTTTAGTAGAATGTGACATTCCGAGTTTATTCATAACGTGTAGTTTAATTAATTATAAATGTTATCTTATGAATGTTAAATCATTAGACGGAAACGTGTTTAACCTTTATCAGTACTTAGTATATACGGAAACTAAACATATCGCACTGGCTGAGGCATTTATATAGATTAAAAAAATATTGATGTTAAAATTAGGATAGGATACGATTTTCTCGCTTAATTTAATTCTAAATAATGATAAAAAAAAAAGTAAGTAATTCAATTACTATAGGCGCCTAGGAGACATATCATTGTTGTAACGTTTGAATGTCCTAGTCATTAAACATTTAAAACATATCATTCTTATTAAGCTGTTAAACTAGTCTAAGTCTAAGGTGTCTATATATTTTCTTATTATATATAGGAATGACATATTTTTCTGCCAAATTATAACCACTGTTAAATGGCCTAAACTTCAAGAACAGAACTACATGTTTACTATCTCGTTACTATTACTTGTGTATTTAACGTGTTACATTATACAAATTATGTCCGCAATGTCGTTTTTATTTATATCCTATCCTTAAAATATACAAGAATAGGGATACACCCCAAAGTGCGTATTTCATGACACATATTCATTTTCAATCTAGGATTCATAATCAACTCGTACCATGAGGTGTTTTAATATTTGAAATATTGGTTTTATGATAAGTTTTGAGATTTACCTAAATAAAGTTTTCAAACTTTTACGTCACTAAGTAGGAATAAAACAATATTATTTTATACAGGTCATACAAATCGGTCTATACTAATATTATAAAGAAGTAACATTTTAATGTGTTTTTGTATGTTTGTATTGTTTTCACACAAAAACTACTGGACCGATTTCGAAATTCCTTCACCATTAGAGAGCTATATTTTTACTGAGTGACATAGGCTATACATTTCCAAAAAAAATAAATAGGAATGCTTAATTAAAAAAACAATCACGTAACCCAAAGTGCGAAAAAAATATCACAAAAAAAATTCATAGCATGCGCTGCGGAAACTATGAATAGAACAAAAAAATGTTCTACAGTATAATAGAACGTATCAAGCTGTACTCTAAAGTCTGCAATATTATACGTCCAAGTACTGTACTTACGACACTATAACTACTCTTTTACCTTTGATAAATGTACCGACAATAATCAAGCCACATTATATTAAAAAATCCACATTATATAAATATTAAAGACCGCTTCGATATCTGTTCAAAACTTTTTAAATTATTAAAATCGGACATTCCATCCCAAAGATATGACGAATTCAAAAACTCAATCTAGAGAAAATAATGAGGTGTGTTTGGGGGCTCATTGATATCTGTACTTTATAAGTTTATTTGTTGGAGGAAATCTCTCCAAAATAACTTATCCGATTCTAAACATATCTTAACCAATATTTAGAAATAATTTTCAAGTTGCATCTAAGCTATATTATATTATACCCTTGAAATAATTCTGAGTGAATTGAGTTTCTTGTTAGCTCTGTATTCCAAATTCTTTGCTTGTAGCTAGTATATTATATATCTATTACTACAAAATAATAATAATAATACTTTGAGTCTTACATTCAGATTTAAAACTATCGACATATTTAGTTATTAAAAATATATTTAGAAGCACAATTGTATTCAAATAAGAGGTAGAAAAATATAGATAATGAGAGCTGAATCAAAAAGTAACATAATTCCAATTATTACACCCGTTGATATTAAACACAAAACAGGGAAGTACGTCATTTATCATCTTAACACTTATTTATTGCTGGGGTGTTAGATGTCAGACTGGTTTGAAATAGCGTCGCTTCGGTTATAACGTTGATTCTATATTTAGTTTGACAAATAAGTGTCGATAAATTGCAAAGCCCCATAAGTATTTTACCCTAGTTCACTCGCATTATATTCGTAATGTTGTGGGTCCAGGTTGATTCAATGTGAAAGTACCAAGATATTATTTAAATAGTTTTCATAAATTCCTAAAACACTGGAAGGGTTTGAACTTTATATTGTGTCACAGACTAATGACAACATTATTTCAATAATTATTAATTATTAATTATAATTATTATTATTTATCTGATAGATGAGATGAGCTGGTCCGTCGCCATGTGTGAGTCAGTTAATTTTGTGATCTCATCTCAAATGACATCTTCGGGTGAATAATTAAAATGTAAATACGAAATCTTAAATCAAATATTGTTTTAGAAATACTTGAGAAAATCTTAGGAAACAATATTGTTATATAATATGTAGGCATTGTTCCTTGACTGTTTGAAACTATTCAGTCAGATTTAAGAACCATGTTTTATGGACAGGACTCGAACCAATGTAGCACGCGGTCGCCGAATTGGCATTGATAAATGTATGGAGAAGCAGGCGACATCTATAAGGGTTCTTTGAAAAATCTTAACAATTGCAAAATTGCAATATACAATAACTTTACTAGTAGAACTACTGTAGTAGTAGTACTGTAGTAGTACTGTAGTAGTAGTACTGTAGTAGTACTGTAGTAGTACTGTAGTAGTAGTACTGTAGTAGTACTGTAGTAGTAGTACTGTAGTAGTAGTACTGTAGTAGTAGTACTGTAGTAGTACTGTAGTAGTAGTACTGTAGTAGTACTGCAGTAGTAGTACTGCAGTAGTAGTACTGTAGTAGTAGTACTGTAATAGTAGTAGTAGTAGTAGTACTGTAATAGTAGTAGTAGTAGTAGTAGTAGTAGTAGTAGTAGTACTGTAGTAGTACTGTAGTAGTAGTACTGTAGTAGTAGTACTGTAGTAGTACTGTAGTAGTACTGTAGTAGTAGTAGTAGTAGTAGTACTGTAATAGTAGTAGTAGTAGTAGTACTTTCTCACAGAAGTTCGTTGTAAAGTAACTATTATAACCTCGTTTCGTACATGAGAGGGTGAGGCATTCTCCAATTCCTAGACTCCTCCATAGCTCCTACTCTTAAATAATTTATAATGACGTCATCAAAACTTCTCATAGCAATATCATAAAAAATATATAACTTTTAGAATGAAATCTAAAGTAACATTATTATAATATTTCTCTATCAGGTAATAGTAGAGCTACAAAGGACTATTGTATTATGACAAAGGTACTATCACATAATAACAACCCAAGTTGTCTAAAGAAACGTTTCGTATACAAACGTTAAAAACGTTGAGATTGTTTATCCTAATAAAGAGACTCGTCTTAATGCGCGTCCTCATTCATCGCGTGACTCAAGTCACTGTAAGTATGTTATTCGCAATAAAGATCAAACGAGAACGCACCACGATATACTCGTAATTTTCGTATTATTATACATATTTTTGTATTATCTACATTCAAGTTTATATATAGTGTCTTAATATATTGTAGCCACCTCTTAAATGTTAAGTCATTGTCATGTAATGTAATAATGTCAAATGAGTAGAAAACAATTTAACTTATAACATTTATTTTATTAATGTATTATAAAGAAAAAATCATTAAACTTATATAAAATATTAATCACAATTCAAAAAAAAACATTTCCATTTAAACGAAATAAATTAATAATGAAATTGTCAATCATTAAACATTCCCGCTATCATTAAACGTTGATTCATTAACCGTAGAAGGGCGGCGGCGGGTAGTACACTCGCGGGTACGGTCTATAAAAACCACCTCCGAAAGAACCAAAACCACCAAAAATAACTGGAGGTCTTGGGTAACCATAGCCGTATCCTCTTCCCCAGTGACAGCTTATGACCTGAAACAACAGTTCAAATTTATATTACAATATATATAATATTAAAATTAATTGAATTATTTAGTTTTACTTTTTTAAACACAAATTACGTTATTTTTAGGCTTTTTTATATTATACAGTTTATTCTACATTTTGTTTTAAGTTAAGTCAAATTTAAACGCTTTTTTTACTGTTTTTTTTCTGTCCTTTAAGTAACTGGAGTTACAACGAGCTGTTCAGTTGAATTGTTAATTTTATTACAATTAATATTATTAATTAAAATGTTAATATAAGATCTCACCCCGAGTATAAGTGCCAGCGTCGCTAGCAAGAGTAAGAGCTTCATTGATCCCATATTTATTTAAATGCTGTATCCCTCACAAGAGGCTCTTTATAATTAAATAATACGTTCCTTTTACTTATCTTTATATATGAAATAATTTGATAAATAATATTTTATGGATATTTAGTACATATTCAATGGTTATTAGAGTTCAAATTTGTTTGATTGTAATATATATACGATGAATTGGTATTTCTATACTGTTTAGCGAGTATGTGACAAAAAGATGGAGACATCAGCCTCTTGTTCTTAAAATTCATTGAGTGGGTATTCCCCAACAAATTAAAAACTATTTTTAAAACGTAACGTTGATACACTTACCTTAGTTAATTTTAAGGGCTGATAAAGGTTATATTTGAGTTTAAACTAGATGACTTCGCAATAAAAGAATCCTTTAAAAAAAACCATCAGTCTTTCTAGTTTTGTATCTGGAAACATGACTTTAATAAAATAATATTATTAAGTGAAAAGATTGTTTATTGATATATAATAGGAATATAATATTAAATGATCACATACATTTAAAATAATATTTGTAATAATGTTTTTTTAAGTCAGTTGTCGTAAACAATTGCTAAAACGATAGATAACTTTTATATATATTATATAATTAATTTCCAAGGCGTTATGTATTTACTTATAATTCCACTTATATAAACAAAAAAAAGTTGTTTGTAAGTACCTTTTAAGAGGCCCTTAACAAAATCTGCTTCTAGGGCTTTAAATAGGGTTTTAATATAAGTCTGTCTTTTAGAGGTCAAACACCTTTTAATTTATTTATGTTTAGCTAACTATAATATTAGATTTTTACAACACTCGCCAAAAAATGTCGTTCTCGTCACGTTTGAGAAGTTTACACATTTTAAAAGTATTACATTATAACTTAACAACTAATTTACTATAAAAAATAGGATATTTTAAATATGTTCTTTATATCTGTAATGGGCGAGTGGTAGGTTTGAATTGTTATTAAAAGTTTCGTTTGTTTCTAGTTTTTGATATATTATTCTAATTTCTTAGATTAATTTGTAAGGTAACTTATTGAGCTTCAAGGCCGGTTGTTGGAAGCCTCTTTCTAATTTATAAACTTCGCTATTGAAAATATGATAATTGTCATGAATTTCACGAGAAATACGATCTGACATCAAATATTGAATTCGTTTCGTTAATTTGTTATAATTAAGTTATTTTTATAGTATATTTTAATTAAGTTACAATATTTAAACATACTATCGTAGTTATCACTGTAGCTATATTTCATTTAATGTCAGACTGATTTTAAAAAACTATCAATCTAATGGGTTTTAAAGGTTCTGTCATGGCTTGAGAAGCCATAACATTTATCGGAGTCCGCAGAGGCCTACAGCAGCCATATTATTTATTAAGGAAGTATATACCCTCTCTATATACATCTAAGTTTCAAAATACATAATAGGAACATACGTTGCTTAGCTATTTGAAGGGTCGTACATGCTAGAAGGATATTTCAACTATTGGCTGGTGTTACAATATTATGCAAGTTTATATTTTTTCGTGTATTTCGTAAACTTAGTTTTTGAGTGATTAATATAAAGTCAACATCATGAGTTCCTTTACACAGTTTATCCAAATAATAAAATTAGTCATTTAAATGTCATTGTGTGCAAACATTACACATATCTCGTCAGTAAAGTGATACGTAGAGTTGTAAGGAAATATAAAGCACTCGTCATTGACAAATATAAAGAAGTATTTAGGACTTAATACGGAGACTTCAGCTGTTTCTTGTTCAGCTATATTCGGTCCACTATATAACGGGAATGTATAGCGCATTATATCGATTTGTATGACAGTTTATAAGTCACTGTGACGCGCTCGCTGTATACCAAATATATATTAGAGTTTCAAATACTTTACAAAAATAAATAAAAGCAAATATATATTTTTGTATCCAAAAATTAAGTTTTAAATGTGAAGATTTTTTGTATTGTTAAAAACCAACCATGAATTAGTTGCTAATTTCTCTAGCCTTCATCCCCTTCCACTATGTTTTTTAAAGAGCTTACATTGAAGCCACTCCCTCCCACAGTCATCGTCACGTTATTCCAACTTCCACCCACAAGCATACATTTCGTACTCTTACTTTGCATCCATCTCTGATGCTACAACCACGGTCCATTCTCTGGAGCCAGATGCTGAACCCACATCAAAGTTTTAAGTATAATACATATAACGATATCATAGCATCAAATAGTGAGATAATATTATCGAATTAGAGCGGCTCTGACCAAGACGAGAGTCAAACTATTTTTAATTTGTCTAGAAGCCCATTTAAAGCTCCAGGCTTCTGTACAGTGCAAGAAATGGTGTACCATTGGAAGATTGAATGGGAGTTACAACTAAAGAAACCCATACCTATGGAATACAGAAGTTCTACCACGAACTCTCATAGCTAAATTACAATAATCTTACTTTAGGATTCATCCTAAAAGTAATATTACTTTAAAATGTTTCGATATGTTTCAATGACGTCATCTTAAATCATTCTTTTTTTTCTATAAGAAACATTATTAACTCGTAACGTGTTTTGATATTTGAAATATTAATTTACGTAAAATTTTGTGATTTAAAGAAAGGAAGCCTTCATTGTACGGACGAAATAAAACAATATGGTTTATTAGAGCTCGTACGAATCAAAGTAATATTATCGTAATATTGAAACAAAACTTCTAAATAGTATGAAAGTTTAAGAATAGATGATAGGCCTGATGATAAATGTGTTGGAGATGAAAAAAATATTTGTTAAGTGTATATATATATAAAGTAACCTTCAAAACCTCGTGACGTCACTAATATATTCCCTGATACGTCAAATTCAAATAGATGTCGTCTCATCGTCCTTCAATGACATATGATGAAATAATAAAATATTCAATAGTTTTTTGTAACATTATTTAATATTTGTTCACAATGTAGTACTAATTGTTTTTAAATTCAATTTGTAGAACCAGAAGTATGATATTTTTTCCGCAGTCCACGTGTAGGCCTTTTTTAGTGTATTCATTTGTCATTATTTTTTTTTAATGCTGACGTAGAAATTACAATTCAAACTCATTTTAAAAAAGAGGACTATCAATGTATTTTACTTATTGCACAATATATATATAAGTATTAAATTTAAAACACATTTCATAAAATGAAGAATATTGCGTCAAAGCATTTAATTTCAAACAGGTTATATATTTTTCGCATTAAACTTTAAATGCAGTTCAAAGTGCTTTCAATATCACCACTTACCATAGTTCTTACAAAATAACTTATTTATACATAATAAAATAAAACAACACATATTTATTCCATGTAGTATTTATTTAACACATATAAATTATATGGAAATTGATATTTCTTTTAAAATATACTTCATTTTAATTAATGTTTATGTATGTTCATTACAATTGTAAATTACTTTACGGCCTTTTTTTGAAGACAAACAAGTACGAATACATATTTTATTATTTATTATATTTTATTATTTCAAATTCAAATCGACTTTTTATGAATATTTGCTTAAATATAAAACTTCAATCATTAACTGTTGGACGCTGTCATTGGACAATCATGAATGATTACCCGAAGAACGGAGGTGGTGGCGGTGGTGGCGGGTAGAAGGGGTAGCGTGGTCGATAATACCCTCCGAATCCTCCGAAACCCCCAAAACCCACTATTATAGGGGGGGGTGGAGGGGGGTAGCCGTACCCTCCAAACCAATGACAACTAATGGTCTGAAATAGAATAAAATAGGTAAAAACATACATTTCAATCAATAAAAATATAAAATACTATATTACAGAATTAAAAAAAAAGGAATAAAGGGAACCATCAGATATAAGAATTATATATTTACTAGGTGTTGTCAGCGACTTTGTCTGCTCTAAACTATAAAACCATTCCATAGGTTACCCCGGAACGAACAGACAACAGGACAGGGGACAAAAAAAATGTTGGGAGATGGTTTATGTATGAGATTATATATAGGCACTTGAGAAAACTTATTATTTTTAAATTACAGACAGACTAAAAAATATATACATATATATTATTATACATACCTCTATTAATAACACAATTGTTAAAAAAATAATAAATACGATTGAATTCATTTCTGTTTCGACAGCGCGAGACGTTCTCTTCAACTTGAAATGTATTATTTATGCCATTTATTATAGATCATATTTGTAAACGAAACAAACTCTGTTTCAATTCAAACATATCTCATATCACGTCAAAATAAAGTTTAAAATCAAGTAATCTTAGGAACAAGAGTGAGATTTCTCAAATATATGATAATTAACTAAGTATACTAGAATTTTTATAATTAGAGTTAGTTCTTCTTGTAGGTTTGTTTGTTTTCAAAAAGATGGAATACAGATTTATTCCTGACATTTCGAAGATTAACATTCACTAACGCAATTGAGAATTAATATACAATCCGAGATTGCGATCTACTCGTACCTTATATTCCAACAAACTTAATATACTCATCATATAACTATATATCATAACTATAGAAGCTGATTTTAATATCAATATTGAAGAAAGAAATCAGAATTGTCGATTAATGCCAGACTTTACTTAATGTAGTTAAATAATACGGTACGGCTCAAATCTGATTAAAATGCTTCGAAAACTGTATTCACATCTAACCAACGAACCATTTTGTCTCTAACTCATCAAATATTATTTCATTCATTCGTCAAACACACATAAGTTGTTTTTCCAACATTAGTTTTCAACGACTTATTATAAAAAAACCCCAAGATTTATTGATTCTGTGCAGAGTCAAGGGGAAAACCTAGTTCTATAGCATCAATTAGAATATATGAACAAACAACACAGACGTAACATTAGGATATATATACTCGTATATACATTGTTTTAATACAGTTACAATAACATTATAATGTAATAACAGTTGCCTAACAATTTTATTTTCTCTAAAATATTTGAAGAAAAGAAACATTCATATTATAATTAGGTATAATTCGTAATATACATTTCATTTCATTAACCTCAAAAAACATTACCTGAGCTTGAGAATACACACATGTCAAACAAAAACATGACCTCATTGGATTTGATATTTTCATTTTATTATTACTGACATATTATATTCATACTAGCTACTTATTATTGTTGGTTATTTTTAGGTTTATTCGTGTAAATGATAATGAATAATGAATGAAAAACTTACCTCAGTAGAAATAGTCTGATGGAAAGATCTTATCAAAACTATCAAAACAAGCTTAAACTCGACTAACCTAGCCTTTTTCGTCTAGGAGATCTAGTAGCAACCTTCAACGTTAGGACCTTCAGGTCACAAACAATACTAATATCATATAATAAAACAATATATAACATAAAAAAATATAATAATTTATATTATTAAAAGTATAATATTTGAAAAACTAATAAATTCAAACTATCAAAATTGTTTCATGTAGTCAATATTTCGCGACTATACATGTGTATGTGTGCGTAGTCAAACTTTGTCAATGTAATTATGTTGTTCTACCCATCTGTTTCGTAAACGCGTCCTTAAACATGAGCTCTGAGCGTGGCGGATTCGCGGCGCGAACTAGTCGGGCACATTCCGATTTAACTTCTACGTGAATACAGCCGGGTAAATATTAATAAAAAATTGTATATGTTTGTGACAAAAATCCAAAACTAGATATTTTGAAAAAACCGGTCTAGTTTTAGCCTGATTGAAACAAAACATATAAATAGCCAAAAAAAACAATAAATATTGTTTAAGACTTACATCATGTATACGTAATATATAACAATAAATATTTATAAATAAAAGTATAAATAAAAACATCAAAATATGTTATTCCCCGTCTCCTAAATTAATTAGCAATCCGATACTAATACATAGAAGAGCGACGTATATTCACTATTACTATTATAAGTTTTGTACATTTTGAATGCACGGATTATATGATAAATATATATAAACGTTGCTTTCGTAATCAATCAATCAATCAATAAACAATGCAAATATAAACTCTGCTCCACCGGTCTTAAAAAATATTTCTACATTAAAAAGCTGCATTACTAAATATTAGAGTAATTATTTGGAAGACAGTAAATATAAGGCGTTATAAAGTAAATCTAAGCCCCAATCTAGGTGCTTCATGAAATAATATGATACTTACATAGCTTTACTGAAGATATTTTATGGCTTACGAATTAGAAAACTAAGAAGGAAGGAATACGTATATTTAAAAATTTTATCAACTACAACTTCTGATGCTCGCACGGCGTTTAAGGGGTTAAAGGTTTTATAGAAATTAGTTTTTTTTTGTAAAATAAGATTCTGATTTTATGTGTTTTTTAAATATTTAAAAAGGCAGAGTTTCGAACCCGTGCTCTCCGAGAAACCGTCCCGTCACTCTATTTATTGAGATACCGCATCGCTGTCCGACTCATTGATTTTTTTACATATTCGTCAATCGTCATATTTAGCACTGTACACATATTGTTATACGGTGGTGACATCTATTTTCTTTGCCTGAGGTCGCGGGTTCGAATCCCTGTCCGTATTAGTTTGTTTTTCATTCTATATTAATTTAAATTTTTAAAGTGTATAGATGTTTCCGTCGTCGGTCTTCGTATGTAATAAAGATTGTGGTTGGTATCGTCATTTGAAAAAGTGATTCGAATTAACTGAACTTGCTGACAAAAATATTCCAAGGCCGTCCAGGAAACTTGCGTGTCTCATAAGTAAGTCATATCAGAGTAAGTTATTGTAAAATGCCATGAGAAAGTACAATTAGTTTGTTTAAACTTTAAATTTAAATAAAATTATATTTAAGAAATACAAATTCTTAATAAAATCATTTGTGAATTTAATAAAATTTTATAAAAGCATAAGGTAAGTTACACTTAAAAACTTTATAAATGCGTACCTACTATTAACTTAATTCTCGAAATATTTCTCTAGTGTCTTATCAGACTCTTGGATTGCTCAATCAGCGATCGTAATGCTGCAACCTGGCCCACATTTCCAGCTCAGACAAGCCCTGGTTTGTTGATATGGTAAACGTAATATAGAAAAAAAATAGTTAAAAAAAATATACACTTTAAATTAAAAACAAATTTAACCATTCAAGAATAATAACGAACTAACAAAGAAAATATGGTAACTTTTTATCATTCAGTGTAACATTCAAGCGATAACAACGCTTGCTGAGAGTGCTTACAACGCCATCAATACATACATACTCTTTGAGGAAATATCGATTTAGCGGAAACATGACTGCGAGTAAGCGCTTTAAAGCGCATTCCTCCCTTATATAATCAAACAAGTACAAAGGGTTGAATATCTTATTTAAATCGTATAAATGATGACTAGTGTTGCTTCCCTCTTTTATATATTTTAAAAAACCCCTAAAAATAAAAATAAATAAAACGTATTCCTATAAACTTCATAATGAATAGACCCTGCGATGTCTGGTGATGGTCTCCTACCATCTCAGGTTAGGTGATTGGGGCGTCGGTGATTAATAGTAATTATTTTAGAGCTGGTTGAAATATTGTTTCAAAGCAAGACACATTCTTGATATCATTAGATATTGATGAGATATGATTTATACGCGAGCGGAGTAGAGGTTTAAGACTAGTCTTAAAAACAAAACGCTTTGTTATATATACATTAGGTATGAGGTTACTCTAATTAGGTTAATTCCAGTAAACGGACCTTAATCCAAAGAAAATGGAGATGACTGGCTAATAAAGCACTCGTTAAGGATATTCTTGTTTCAAGTAACATTGTAAATTGATTGGAGCACGAATATGAAAGCTTTTCGTTAGTTACTCATGTCTGACATGAAAAAACATCATGAAAAAATAGACGTTACCGAGACACATGATGATGTGTTATCGTATCAAGACTTTTCACCATTAAGGGATCAAGAAGAGAAAGAGAGAAGCACAGACCTACTTACGATAAGAAATATTCACAATGAAAATACACACTAATATTTTTTAGTTAAATATTATTCGTACGGAAGTGATTGAAATACAATTCTTTCGACGGTTGTAGCAACTGCCGCTTCCATTTCAACATATAATAACATAAAATATTTAACTACACTTATAGTTAAATAGTCGAAATTAATATTAAAATTAGTTTTTCATAAGTCCAAATTGTAAATAATAAAAAAAAAATACAATAAATTTAATAAAAACTAACATAATTCTTTACAAAGGTCATGAAAAGATGACGTCACTTACTCGTTACAGATGGAATTAAGTTTGATTTATGTATTAAAGCTTTGAAATACTAATTCGAATTGACTCTTAAAGCTTAAACAATAATATGAATAATTAATAAATAGTTTTCAAACCAATGAAAGAGTCAAAAGCGTTAAATAAATAACAGCTTTTGTAGAAATAAATAGTCGAATATCAATTTAATAACAATATAGCAAGTAGTGTATTGATTAGAGACTCCCTTGCGCTGTTTTACATTAAGACAATTTCAAACAAACCATCAGTTATTTTGCGATCAAGCCAACATACAGTTCCATATTCTGGTCCAAACTGTTGCTAGATTTACCATTTGATGACATGACAGAGATTGAAATAGAATATACCATTCTTTTTAATAGCACATCAGTAACGTATTTGAGCAGGCAGCGGGATCACGAAAGAGAAACAAACAGGTTGTCAAGGAAATGATGCAATGACACCGCCACTCATCCCAACCGATGTCGCCACGTCTGTCGGATACCTATAGGGCTGGGTCGAGCGAAACCAAACAACACAAAGGCGTTGAAATCATCACCTAATCTGGATCAGTGGTCAGCACTTAGTAGAAGGTTCAAGCTAAAAGGTGTATAGGACTCACACACTCACACACACACACAATCCAACAAAGTCAATGTCGGGAGCCACCACTCCTTGGACCGGAATAGTGAGAGAGAGCAAAGTGTTTGGTGGTTGGTGTGTAGGTATGGCCATTGACGGTAATGGCAATTCAAGTCCTCTAGTAACACCACTTGAGCGCACGGATTCTCTTGTTGAGCTCCGTCCACCATGTCACGGTAGTTTGTGAGCCTAATTGTCTCAGTATCTCCGGTGTGCGAACGGTAGACACATGCTTTGAGAATTTTCTTCATTCCTATCTTCAAATTTATGGAGACGACAAAAACACGTGTCATAGCTGCCACATACGCAAACGTCTGTATGTGGTTTAAAATTGTGCTCCAGGTTGCTTAGGATAAGTACGACACGTTGGAAGGACATCTGGTTTGCGTCTCCGTGAGAAACATGAGGTACGGTTTATTTATCTTGGGGTGATGGTGGAATGGATGGGGATTTGAGTCTAAAGATTATAAATACTTTTAAGGGGAGGGATGTCTGTTTATCACGTTCCATGCTTTTTGTGTTTCATATTGTTTATTAGTTGTTCTTACGTCGGCAGTAGAGCGAGGCGATTAAATCGTAGATCCAGTAAAGCATGATCACACCGATAGGAGACTAGTCTTGTCATAAATAAACAATCAAGGATCACCACGAATACACATGATACATCCTGAGTATGAAGACTCCAGAAATGAAAGTCAAGTGTTTTATATGAAATAGTAATACTTAGCTCGAACTGGACTTAGACTACTGTTCCACGTTCCATAGAATAGGTCCTTGGAGAAAACCCGGCAAGAAACTCAAGACTGTTTATAATTTTAATATTTACTGTTACGGGGTATCTGTGGCTTTAGCGTCTTCCTGTCTACAATAGAAAATTCAATATATTTTTAAATAGAACTTAATTACAGAATTAAATTTAAATAGAACTTATGTATTAATGAGTAACCGCTATTATTTATATTATTGTAATAATTCTAACAGAGACAAACAATTTACAAACATAGTCTATTTGATGTGTATTTCTTAAAAATATAATTAAACATACAAAGATATTTGTAACAAAAAGAGGACAAGTTTTAGTCAACTCTAAAGTTTGTAATCCCTTGTTGAGGGTAAATTGTAACATTATCAACATTCAAATTAGTTTCAGCTGAACATCCCGGGCAAGTTGACCCCGGGGAAATGTAAATGTCATCATCGACCCGCTGCACCACTGCAGTTGCGCGGTTCCTGCGCTAGTAATGATCCGATTTCATCGATGTCGATTTCTGCGATACTTTTCAGGATAAAACTCTTTTCATACAAATATTGTGGTTTGTCGAGCCTGAGTAATTATATAGGGCTGGCTCAGACAGGTTAGTTTCACCCTCTCAAAAGAATATATCGACGTGAATTAGCTATGATTGCTACGAGTTCAGACTGAGAGAACCAATAACACACCCAACTCCTCTCCGTTCTAATCACTTATATTCCTCCCCATTCCTCAAAGTGTAAAAATATGAAATGATGAGATTAAAATATCCTTGAATCAGATTAAAATATCCACAAAAATATTTTTTAAATCCATCGATATTTTTATTTCCCATCACTAAACATCCTGTTTCTTGTTTGCGTCACAAACGTACTTGACCCCGTGGTATCTAAGCCAATCTAAATCGAACAAGCATTGCAAATTCAACTCTCACTAGCTTTAATATGATTTAAATTCAACTGCATTATAAAAATGAATTTCATTATAAAGATACGTTTACACGATCGTTTTCACGTACATTACAGTTTCCAAGATATTTGCTTTTACTTCTACACATACGTACGTACTGAAACATAGAAAACTACTTAAATATATGTCTTTATAAAGTTCATTTAAGTTTATTACTGCAGTTAAATTAAATGTGTCTTTCTAAGTATCGGAACGGATACATTAAGAGAATGAATTAGGTCATTACTTGTATCTTTGGTTTTCCCTTCTTATTTTAATTATACTTGTAAGTTTGATCAGTATTCGACTCACCCGTCTTTTATTTCATAAATAATTGTTATAAATGTAATACAATGTCAAACTACACTATTAATATATGCTCTTTTTACTAACCAAGAAGCACTAACCTCGCATCTATATTATAATTTGCTTGCAAATAAAAATCTGAAACTAAAAAACAATAAAAACTCCCATGATTTATTTATTGATAAAAAATAGCAACAACAAAATAGAAGAATTAAGTGCAATTAAACATCGCATATAATTCGTTTACCTTGTATCTAATTAATTGTAGTTAATTCAAATAAACATTGTCTGCGCCTTCCCAAAATATTTAGCAATATTGTCTGTTAAAAATATTGCTTTCATAATTTAGACATTATTACAAGAATTAAATTATAATCAAAACAATAATATAAAATTGTATTAATAATTTACCAACATTATATTATTTATTTTATCAGTGACAGACAAGATTCCTTCCTTCTTTTGATGTTTTCAAAGTAACCCTAAATAGCTGCTGGGTATACTTCCTGAGTAACTCCTAAATACTTTTCTGCCCAACTCTAAGCTTCATGTCAAAACCTGTTCAGCCGTTTTGAAAGGTTGTCAATTACTTTTCTATAATGTTAATGTCAGAAGTAATTATTTTTCGTATAATTAAGTTGATATTTTGAGGTGCTCTTATTTTTTCTCTCTCTCACTCTAACACACGCACACACACACACATACATACACACACACCGACTAATAGTCAGTCCTTGTATTATTTTACCATGACAGAAAAACATGCCTGACATTATAAATTAATTCGTCTCATCCTAAAAACCTGTTCCGGTCATTGACCCCGACCAAAAGTGGCTTGGACACTGACAGACAAAATGAATACACCGTTATATAGTGATCCTGGTATTGCCTTTTAGGGTTCTGCGAGCATCAATTGAAACGGTCATATAATGCAGTATTTAGAATGTTAATAATTTATTATAAACTTCCTTTGTCTTGTCTGGTTCTTGATCGTCCGTTATACGGTCTAGATGAAAAACTACAGAATATTGTTTATCATACTGGTATAATATAATTGGTCTATCAATCAAACTAAAAGTATAAAATTAATTTCTAAGCATTTTTCAAAGAATAATCCTCATCCACCTACCCTCATCCCAATTGTGAGCCGTGAGTGCTATATTTAAATGTCATCCTCGTTCTTCTATCGTTCTTCATGCACTCCATCCGTGTTTTATTCAGTCATCCTCTTTATAACCATCCATATTCTAACTTAAGACTCTACTTATGCTTTACATATCGCCGTCAAACCATAGACTATAATGAGACCATGGTCTGAAAAGTACGTATTCTACTTTTTTTCCTCCATTAATCTAAGGTTACTTTCAATGTTAACTTTTCTAAAAGGTATTGTTGACAAAATCGCGGGAAATAGTTTAACGAAGTCTATTTTAACGTATGTTATAAATCTAAATATTCCAAAATTTCATATTTTTTGATAGGTGCCTAATATGATAAATTATGAGGCGTTAGATTTTTTAATACTTACAATTGCTTTATAGTTATTACTTACTTATAATTTGTCTTCAATGTAAAGTATACAATGAAGCCTCTTTACATCTGTCTTCTGTTTGATTTTAATAGCAAATAAATACTTTAAGGAAGTTCTTATTATTGAATAGAATATTTGACGAGAAAAGTTTAGATTTGGTGTTTTTTTTATACATTTGCTAAATTTTGATGACAAATAAGTTTTAAGTTGGGAAATAAATGTAGACTGGTTATATTGTCATTTATTTGTCATCTAACGTAAGAATTAGGCAATAGTGGACGGGAAAAATACTTAGAAATATTTTAATATAATTTACTGATTTAATTATTTTGAGGGACTTTATAAATACACTATAATATATGAATTACGATATAATAAAGCTATTTTATCAATGCGTGTTAAAATGTTCCTCATTTAGTACATTATTTATATAATTGCAAGAAAGATAAATATAATATAACATTATAATAATTATAAAATTATACAATAAATAATCTCTCTCTGTTCTCTACCGACCAGCTCTATGGGTTGCAAAAAAAAACAAATAAAAATAGAAAAAAACGATAATAATGAACACACGTACAGACATATATATACACACACATACACATCTGGCATCACAGATAAAAAAACAACGGAACAAATCCATGACAAATTTCTTTTTAATGACAACTTTTGAAAGGACTTCTATAGATTTAAAGAGTGTTGCAGAGAATTCAGGTTCGAACAGACATGTCGTGTACTCGTACTTATTTATAATTTAAACTAAAGTGTCCCGGGTTTGGATACCAGATAGTGTATTGCTTTGTTTGACTTTCAGTTTTCTGGCTAAACCAATTTTATTTTATTTAAATACTCCTTAATATATAGCAAAGGAAATTTGTCTTGACAGTTATCTTTAGAATATCTGTGTATTATTTCTTTCCTTATATAACATTATTAGAAATAAGTAATTATAACATACTTATATCGTTACGAATCAGCTCTTAAAGGAGGCAGAAAAAGCATGGGTGAAAAATATCTTCACAACCCCCTCTCAACCCCTCATATGTCTGAACCCCGGCCATCCCTCTCCAGATAAAGGCGGAACTGATTATTGATTCATCGGAAATGTAACACGTAATTCTTTTAAATTACAACCAGTTTTCTGAAATCAGTTCATTCAAACAAAACAGAACCTTTTTTTATATCGTAATGTTCAATTTAATTTAAATGTAATAAATTGAAGTCTTAAATCATTCCATTTAGATATAATACCTATAATGAAAATTCTCTTAAGTATCTAATTTAAGAGTTGATAGATTACTTCCACGTGTAATCACACATTTGATTTGAATATCACTTAGACTACAGCACGTGCTTAAATTTAAAAAAAACACGAGAATTTGTACAATTAATAAAATAATTGTTGATAATCTGATTAAAGCGCCACCTAGCGGATAACAGTGTTACTGTAAACTTGTCTTCACATAAATTACAATTGTATATGAGATTTATTTTATATTATTTTTATTTTATATTAGTATTCTCGTTTATAAATTAGTCGTTAACTCATAAAAGCACCAAAGGTGTAACATATTGAGATAGTCCGTAAAACTAAATATTATGGCTTTTTTTTTATTACAGCTAAGCAAAAGTTTAAGGTGTTTTATTGACTATAAAAAGGTTTTAGTCCGGCTTTAAACTAACTTGATCTGAGATGTAATAAAGTAATAATGAAGTATCTTTATTACCCATTTATAAAAACATAAAACATGTGTCTCGTCTCCTTAGAATAGGTATCCTAAAAAGTAACGAAATACAGAAATAGAAATACAAAATATTTCTAAATATCATTACAGTACACACGACAAAGAAACGCCGTAGATCTCTTTTTAACCGACTTCATCGATACGGAGAATGTTATATTATCACAAACTATATTTAGTTTTTTGAACGATGATTGTTGAACGCGTGAGCCGACTTTTTTAGTATTTTTTTTTTTGTAAATAGAACATGTTTGGTCACGTTTCAAATTTTGTCAAGTTTTTAGACGTTTATGTAAGAATAAGAAATAAACGAACCGCTATATACTTGATCAACTAGAATATATTTTTTCGTAGTTGCGTGTAATCAATATTATATATCTGTATATAAATATATAAGTTAAGTTATATAAGTTTAAAATTATTTAAATTTCAAAGATATTATTTTCCAATGTTTAAAATTATATTAAAAGTAGCTTACTTATATATTAAATATACCAAAATATATCTCATCAGACAGGATATACCTTGGACTACGAAGGTTCTCGAATTCCTTAACCACAATCAGCACAGAAGTGGTGAAGTTATTATTGAAATGACAATTCTAAATACTTAAATATATTAACATTAAAGTCTATATCGATAAAGCAAATAAAAAATGGAGCATTTTTCAGTTATTTTTGATTGGTATGTAAGATTTATTTTTACATATTCTCCGAGAAAGTTGCATAGTTGTATTACATATACAAAATACGTTCATAGTCAAGTAACCTTTCTAAAAACATAGGTTATAATATAATTTTAATCGATACGGACTTCCAACATCTTTGGATCGAATACTCTTATTGTGTAAACATTTTTAGGTTTTGCAATTTTAATAAGGTTGTATTGAAAACTAGATTAATATTATATGGCATAAAAAATATTATATTCGCGAGTCGCGACTCGTGTATAAATTTGTATTCTATATAATATTTCTAGTACTTGCGTAGGATGCCTTTATATAAGGCAGGTGGTTGGTAAAGTTGGTGATATTTTAAAATACGTTACTGTTGAGGGTTTGAAGGGCCGGCAGGTGTGTCTGAAGGCACATTAAGTCTGCCTTCAATCTACGTGTAATGTTATCAGCGCGATAACTTACTGATAGTAGGAATGTATGAGCTATAGGGTTGTGCGTGACTGAAAAGAGTTTAATTATTTTTTTTATTAATTTCTCATTCAGGTGGCAATCCTGACGCTTTTTACAACAGTAGGTACATCTTACATTAAAATTAACCAAATGTTTTTTTTTAAGTAATGTTTATAGGTATGTTGGTGGATCAGGAACAATGACATGTTATACATGTAGTATTTAATATTAACACTGAAGTTATCAAACTCTGAGATGATCAAAAGGCTCTAAAGACTAACTTGCAGTTCTCGGGTATTATAATTAATTAATGGAATTACCAACTAGTATAGTTAATAAATAAAAGTTTATTTTAATTCTTTTGTAAGGAGAACCTAACTATATATCAGATGTAGCAGCCTCTCCCACTGACCCATTGTCCCACCGCTGGGCACAGAACGTCAAAACTAATTATTACAATACATTGAATTTGAACCAATACAATGACACAAAGTAACATACAATAAATAAACTTTTTTAAATGAAACTCTTGGGTGTGACATATCAAAGGTAATTCGTTTTAACAATGTATTAAAATATAAATACATATATTTTAGGATATGAAATGTCACAATAAAATTAAAATCACAATTAAAAAAATAACACGATTATCAAAAACACTGTCTGTCTTACAATAAAAATCAATTTAAAGAAACCCTGAAAAATAGATGCAAAAAATAAATTAAAAAAGCAGCGAACCAGGCTACGAACGTCAAAAAGTCATGTATATCTATTCGTAAATTATAATAAAAAAGGAATAATGTCACAGCCTGGAATCAAACCCGAGATCTATGAAACGACAAAAGGTTAGTCCATCTAATATGAAATATAAATATATTTAGTGACAACCCTTGGTTCAACTGGGCATGCCTTCAAAGCCAACTCCGTGTGATAGTATTGACACATCGCAGACAAGTTATTGTACGCGCGAGAATAATGGCCGCGATCCCAAAATGACGTTTAGTTTGAAACTGTATTGAAAAATAAAGATACATTATACACTTTATAATAATAATAAACTTAGATTTAAATATTATATACTATAAATGTTTTTCTTTTGGTACATAAATGTTTTTTTCCTCGACGAAACAAATATATAAATTAGCCCAATGAACTGAATAACCATTTTTGCAGGAAATCAAATAGGAATCTCTTTTCTCTCATAACATTCCAACGTTATCGTCTCTGTTCTTTTTATATATATATTATACTTTTCGTAAAAGAGTATTTCATATGTATTGTTGTTATTTTACTCTTTGTTTTAAATGTACAGTCGTTATTTCTTTAATATTTCTCTGTTTTTTAGTTTATTTCCACTGAATTGTTATGTCTTGATTGCAAATCAGCAAAACTTGCATTTTAATGTTGAAAATCCTAAAAATAGAGCTTAAATTTTGGTCCTAAGTACAGTGCACTAACTGCCCGCAACGAAATGTCAACCTTTTGTATAGTATATAAAATTCATATTTGCATGTACTGTAAATGTAAGTTCGTCGTTTTGTTTCAGTCAACATAAACGCAGCCTTCGGCTCTCGCAATGTTGCCTTTGTGATAAAGGCACCTTCACAAAGCATACATTAAAAACACTCGCTGGTTTTTAATATGTACCAGTATTTTCCATATGATGGGCTTTTTTTGAAGATTTATTATTTCCAAAAGCTTTAAGATTCCAATTGTTTTTGAATAATTGGTCAGCTGTGTCCGACTGTATGTAATCCGTTTACTGTGTTAAAAACATTTAGTTAAAATAAAAAAATGTCCCCAACAGGCCACGTCACACAGCTTATAGATATTAAACTAAGAAATGAACAACCTTTTTAATTCATTAGTCGCAATTTTCTCTAAAACCTAATTTCTTTTTTAAAAGAGACAAACTCTAAAATCATTTAATAATATTAGTAAGTGTTAAAAAGCCACAACGTTTAGGTGACATATTTTGTGTGTACTCATACTATAATTTAATTTTAATACATAATAATACATTATTATTCCTAAAAAACTTAAAGTCTACAAAAAGACATCAACGCGTTCCCTTTAATAGTAAAATAAGTTTAACATCGCATATATATTTATATATTATAAAAATATTTTGCTAGGAGAGTGCTAACCTACTCAAGTTAGAACTTCAGCCTTCTATTACTTATGTGTAGACTCAGCCTTACACGATCATATATTCAAGGCAACGCACCAGTCGCCCCGGCGCACGCGCACCCGACGCGCGTTTCAACACAGAAGACGCCATTTTGTTTAATCAGCTGTCAAAGTTTGTGGTAAGTTAAGTGATAGTGCAACTGCTTAGAAACCAGTGGTTTTTATTGGTTATTAGGTTATTTGTGATGACATCGTTGGATGTGTGGCGTGCATTGATTCATGTTTACTATTTAAAACTAACTGACTTTTATGACTTACTTTAAATATAATGACCGTTTATTGTTTTTTATTTTAATTTATTACATTATCTGGCAAATTAAGTTGTGTTTTTTGTTTCTTAAACTAACAACGTCAGGGATATTACGGCTTTAATTTAACAAGCAGAATTCTAACTCATACAAACTTTAACAAAAACATCAGTTTAAAAACGTATTCTTATAAGAAACGGCAAAAAATATAACATTTATTATTTAATAATTTCTGACTTAAAATGTTCTAGTAGACCATTTTAAATACTTTATTAGTGCGCGAGAACACGCTATATCTCAGTTAAATAACACTTCACTTGTAATTATAACCTACGTTCTTTATTATCTTCGTAAGTCCTAAACTCTTAAACCTGTATGAATCTCAATCTTACAACTAAAACTCAGTTATTTTACAACTTAATAAATGATATATGTATCCGTCATATTTCGATTATAAAGATCCTCGCACCTTTATTGTAAAGTCAATAACCTACTTTTACTAAATAAGTACTTGACATCGATAATACCCAGGGCTGTGCAAAACGAATTTATCATGCATATATATATTATATTGTGAATGAGGTTGTATACAAAAAAACAATATAAGCTACACATATAATAAAATAAAAGTAAAAATAATATTACAAGATCTGTGGAACTTTTGTTACGTAACTCAAACAAGAACAGTTTGTTCGTCTGTTTATTTTATAAGCGTCGATGAAATCTTCAAGAGTTGTACAAAAGCCGGGAAAAGTTTGTGAAAAAAAAACAAGCGGGAGCTGTTAGTGAATTATATAATGAGTTATTTTATTTCATGATTATGAAAATGAATGTATTTTTAACTAATAGTAAATAGTAAAAGGCACGTCTGTCTGTAAGTCGCTTGACAAAACAATATTTACACTATGTTGTTGGTAATAAGTCCTACTTTTCTACTTTTATTGCCTTTATCTCGTCTCGTCGGAATAGATTTTGTAACGAGTGCGTGTTTGCGTGTTTGAGTTCAAAAACAAAAACTGACATAAGCAACTATTGAATATATTATTTAATACCAATGAAGTTTATACGAACTGCTACTAGAAAGTAACTCAGCAATTAATATAGTTAATTGTTAATGACGGACGGACAAGGACCGGTCTCACTGAACTGTAATATATACTGTAATGATGGCTTTGGTAATTAATTAGAAGACTGCGAACTGCATCTTTGGAATAACTCCGACGTGAACGAGCTGATGGGTTTATGTCTACTAGAATCAACTTTAGAGTCAGAATTCTGAATTGTATTTCAATCAAATTAAGTTTAATTGATTCTAAAGTATCTCTACACTAAACTTTTAAATATCTTACAATTACGTTTTCAGTCTCTCAAGGAATCTTATTTCTATGCTTTTAGACTTACACTTCCTAGTATTCCCAATGTATGTTCTACAACTAGCTTTACGATTCATGTAAAAGACACGTCTCATCCTTATTTGTCTGTCAGTGTGTCATAGAAGCTTTTATGTAGATGCCTTATAGGATATAGTAGTTTGTGTTACTTTAAAGTAACGAGTTAACTCGGTACAGTTGAATGGAACCCGGACCTCTAAAGACTTCTTCAGTCGTCCCAAATAAAAGGAGGTGGAATAATAAATACATTCCTGATCACACTTTACCAAATTTTATGACATCAGTGTGACCAGGTGTAGAGCATTATGAGGTTGCGTTTTTAAAACATTCATTTATTTTTAATGTTTTTATTTTAATTTGTAATTCTATTGTCTATGACTTCATTGATTGTACTATTTAATCATCTAATAGTTTGGTTTTCTTATATTAATCTTTAATAATGTTATTAATTAATTATTAATTAAATCTCAGTCTTAATATTTACCAGAGGCTAACGTTTAAAAGATTTCGCCAGACATATTGGTAGCGTCTTCAAGTCTGTCAGTGACAGGAGTCACTGGATGTGCCACTTTCTTTATTTCTCTTCAATCTATGACGCTGATAATGTTCCTTGCTTCTTATAAATTCGCTTTTTAGAATATTAACTCGCTGAACGCAATAACAAAGGGCTAGGTACTACATTTCATACATATATTTTATTTAGTCAAAGTTATTTTGTGTTTTATCTTATAATTATATTGATATATGAGGGTACAGTCTAATAATATCTAATATCTAGATTATTATGGAGATTTTTAAATTCCATTTGATAATTAGTTTTTTTTTTCCAGATATTGGTGTCCGGGGTACTTCAAGGATGGCGTTAATGAAAACTGTGTTGTGTTTGTGTTTAGTGCATTTAGTTGCGGGGAAAGGTAAGAGTGTAGATAATGTATTTGGGGTCGTTAGTGACCCCAAATTAAAAATATCGATAAAATTAACTTAAATTTATTTTATGTTATTTTATTAGAAAATATACTTAATAAGAATTTTCAATTCAAGTAACAGTATTTCAATATTTATGACATTCATTTTATATATAACTAAGTGACAAAGAAAAGTGTAACGTGAAATTGTTTATTTCGCTCCGTTTTTATTTTTAAAACTTTAATAGGCACTGTGTTAAATGACAATTGAATGTGTCTTGATCTCTTATTGCATTACTTAAATACTTTTTTAAATTAGTGTAATAAAGTGTAAAGCGTGTAAAAAAACACTAAAAAAAGTTAAATGTCGCGTATGTGTTAGGAATAGGACAAAAGGTTTAAATTCATATATAATCATATATAAATATAAGCATAAACACACAGACATTACGAAGCAATCTAGCTCCTTACCACCTACACCCTGTAATGAATTGAGGACATTTAATATTTTGGGGTTCATTCACCTCAGCTAGACTACAATTAAGTACTATTTTGTACAAGTGATTCAATCTAACTGTATTTTCGGTTCATCGGCGTCCAAAATATTAATTATTATTTATTACTGTTACTTTTGTTATAAATACTTCATGAATACGTTTCATATATTTGATGTTAATTAGACTCTTTTGTCATATTACTGCAATATTTAAATATTTGAAGCCCTTGAAGCTTCTTCCACACTTCTCCGTCATACGTAATGATACTAGTGGTTCATGAAATACATACAATATTGGCTTTCAGATACTGATGTTTTAAAACAACATCTTTAACTGAGTAAGATGTCTTTGAACAAATTTCTTTTCCCGATATGACTTTTATAAAAAAGAAATAGATGCATTCACAGGGATTTTCGAAGAATAATATATCTGTAAACAAGTTATTATGTGAGATTTCAATGAGGAAAACTTTTAAAAAACTACGTTGATTTCACCGAGAGAATTATTAAATAATATCTAATGAATTTAAAATATAATATCATTTGGTAATAAGTAGTAGCAAGTCAGCAACAGTATTTTACTTTAACGCTGGTTTGAATATTCAAATCCCACCGTGGGGCTCTAAAGAGGCTCTAAACCTCTAAAGAGCTTCGCTTGGAGCAGATGGAAAACAAAATGTTTTGCCCAACGATGGGCTAGAACAATATATTGATAATAAAAAATCTCAGAACAACATTGAACTATACTGCAAATTACTGAGAAGACTTGACGTCACCACGTAGGCCGCGAAGGTCGAATGAGGACATCAAATTATATAAGTTATTCAAAAGTCAATCTAAAATCACTATGATAAGACTGCATTTTAATTGTTTCAACTCCATCGTTATTTGGTCCTGCATGGTAGATCAGCAAAATACATTCTTATTTCATTTGTTATAGAGTTCATTTTTATTTGATAGTGGTATAAACTTTTTAAAATTTGCCATATTGGGGAGAAGGTCAATCCCTCACGTGGGATGTCGTGAATCACAACTTAATATGTTATTCTTAATTATAAAGCGGTATTTAATATTTTTTTCGTAATATAAAATGTTCATGGGCTTTGTTGTGTAAATTTAAAATATATTATCTGTAATTATTCAGATAATATATTTTAAATTCATCCAAATTAACCGAAATGCCAAATATTAATCTGTTATTATATTTTTCTTAGTTAGGGTAACCCTTAAATACCAACCGTTATTTTAAAATTTATAATTAAAGCAAAAACTATTAATATATGTATATTTGTTCTGGTCTGTGTGTGTGTAAATTTGTATGTCAAAGTTTACTACATATTTAAAAAAATATATATTTTTTTAAGTTCTAAAAACTATCCCTGATGGCCCTTAATATTTTGTATTTAGCGGCAGTTTATATATCATACAAGAGTAAGTGATAATGGCATACGAATGGACAAACAGACAGATTAACAGAAGAAATGATATTCGAAGTGTAATATAAAATGTGTTCCCAAAAATAGCAACCCCAAATGCTAGACAATTTCCAAAAAAACTCGATGATTTAGTAAACATCACTATATTTCCAGCGACCACGACGTCTATAACATTGAATATTCAATGCCAATGTGCTGTCACATGATTGTCATAAAAGGGAATTGAACCCTGGCCATGCATGGCGCCGCCACAGACAATATAATATATTCAGTAGAACGCATGCATCGTGCATATGCAAATATTATCAATGTGAAGACGTGTTGAGGAAATAAATTAACTTTTTTTTGTAACAAATAGACTACATTTTTATATTAACTGTGGGAATAAGAGACGATTGCAAAAAAATATATAATGGACTCAACTCTTTATGGAACACCAATGGAGTCATACAAACTATCCATATAGGAAAAACTTAGACATTACTGTAATATACTATATCTATATGCAAATCTTTGCCATTCCCAATATTTAAAAAAAGAACTGTCAAAGATATCCCTTCGAAAGGAATCTGTCCATTGTAATGACCTGCCACATAAATAGTCGTTACAACTCTAGCAAATAAACACTTTATTTAGCAATAAAGCCGCTTCTTTATCTGCTATAAATAAATTGTCTATAAACAATAAAAAAGCGATGTGTCACTGTGACAGTGTGTATGCAGTTTCCAGTTACATCGCGTGAGACTAAAACCTTATTTTATAGAAAGGTATTTTAAAAATCTAAAAGAGTTCTTGCTGGTTAGCGAAGAATTAACGTCGTTTAAAAAAAAAACAAACGCATTCTATTTTTAGACCGACGTAATTTTTTTTCCCGCCAGTGTTACCTTACCACGAAACACTATCTCATTATATCGATATATCGATGACAGCGGCTCATTGTTAAGTGCCGATTTATATTCTGTAGTCGTTTTATCGATATCGATCGTATATTTTTTGCTTTAATTTTTTGTCTTACTGTATTTTATTGGTTTTATGACCATTTATAGTGTATATGAAATTGTTCTAAATTCAAACCATAGTATATGTATAAATACTTTTTAATCTTAGAAAAAGTAAAATATATAATTAATCTAGATATCGTATTACAATGGTTAAGACTTATTCTATTAAGTATTATAAATATACAACAAACAACTACTTCTCAGAGCGCATATTAAAACAAACGTACGCCCGAGTATCCGAATGCGTAGTAATTATTAATTAAAAAGTTACGTTGATATTTTTTAAAGTAACGAAGAAGCATCGCAGAATAAATAACATTTCCAAGTATCCTTGTAATGCCAAACATAAGCTTTTACTCCAATTTAAATGGATGTAGATGTTACACCAAAAAGCGAATGTCTCTTGCACGGTCAACCTTGGCCACCAATGTCCAACTTGGTCAGGATACTGTCGCTATACCAACACGATATAAATGCAAAATAAACAAAAACAAAGCGGCCACACTATCATATTTATTATGGTACATACCTATTTCATTTTAAAAGTAGTATTTATCTCCATTCAGTACACTGTACACATTTGTGAGTGCTTTGAACCTAAGCTAATAAAATATGTCCAACTTATAACAGGCCATTGTTGGCTTTGTATATAACAGATTCTCGCAGCCTTGACTCGTAAATCGTATTTATATGCCGTCTTGTAAATTGAAAATATTTGTGGATGTAGGCAGGTATTTTACTTGTTTGGAATTGGCAGTAAACATGTTCAGAAATGTTAACTTTGTTTAAAAGGTATTCTACTTATTTGACTGTTAGAATTAATCTTTTTTAAATAAACTTTATTATAATAGATCCTTAACACATATTATATTATATTAAAAATCTTAAATTAATTAAAAATATTTTGACAAACAGTATCTTAAAAGTCATAGGGTCGATTACTGCTCGTTTTAAAGATTTTTGAATCAATATCCCGTATAAACCCATGTACACACAGACACCCATTCCAGGTAACTGTATTATTCCGCTAGTCTCGTATATTATATTTATGTATTCATTAATACTGTTAATTTCATGGCGTATACAATTTATTCTAATCTCATATGTCTCTCTGTTACCCCAATTACGGGTACTGCCAGATAATAATGATATATTATTGAGACTAATTTGGTATGAGACCACGGATAACAATGACTGATGAATCAGAGCTCTGTAAAATAAATATAATTGTTATTAAGTCAGATTTAATATCATTATTACAATATATAACAAAAATATTATAAATATATCTAATAACATTCAGTGAGTATTAAAACCTAGAAAGCTACTTATTATAAAACCTTGAAATAAAAATAATATAGACAACGTATTAAACTATCTTTAACTCTTTTAATTGAATTATTTTTGTAATAAAATACCATTATAATTGTTACTACGAGCGCTCCGTGCAAGTATACGAACTTAAAATGGCAAAATAAAATGGCAGGCAATTAACGTTAAATTGATTACAGGCTGGACTTAAATAAAAGACTCGCACGGACTCATGGGAGCTCTGCTTTAGCTAAGGTTATTATACTTTTATTTGTGCGCTATCTTTTAAAGATAAGTTTTATCTTTTTATTATTATGCAATTAAAATGAGACACACCCTTCTTTACTATAGTTACTTATCTATCAATTATGTTTAGCTTTGGACGTGTATTGAAGAATGTTCTTTTTATTTTATATAAACATACATATATATTCATGTTTATATTATAAAAAATACTTTGAAATAATACACAATATTCGTAATTAATATTTTACTAAGCTGTGTCATAGCGGTCAGCCATTTTCTTTTTTTTTTTTTTAAAGACATCCTATGTTCATAGTGTTGTAGTGACATAGACAGCTACAGAGATGTCAATTATATTTCCAAAAGTAACATCCGATCATAAAAATAAATATATCCTTAACAAGTCTAATCTTGTATTAATGTAGATTTTGTATATTTTTAATACAAAAGCAGATTAAAAACATATAAATAACAAAGAAACTTTACAATTCATTCATTACGTTTTAAGTAGCTAATCACGTAGTCATCCCACACGTCTAGGTTTCCGACAAATCTAGGTCACAGATAATAATATTTCTCATGCCTTTATAAGCTATCATTGTTAGAATAATTTCTCATATCTATAATTGGTTGAGATAATATCATTTTAACGAACATTTGACGAATTGTAATTGAAAATGTGCAGCGGTATTTATAATAAACCAAATTTTAAAAAAAATTAAATGGTAATTTTTTTCTGTTATTATTGTAACCCAAATTTTATTTATGTTTTGAGTTTTTCTGAAAAAAATAAAATACAGTTTTTCAAAAGTATGATATACCTTAATTTACCGGGGCAATTAACTTATACCAAATTTAATCAAATGTGTTATATAGATTTTGTGCAAACAAACCAAAAAAAAATCCACAGATAAAGAGAAAAACATTCCATAAAACATTGATTTGAGTTCAAATTATATAATACAAATGCCTCGTATATATCTTGTCGGTATAGGTGGTACATGGATGGTACCTGACAGTAAATGGTTCCAGTCAGGTAGAACACGTGTTCTGTATACTCTTTGTCCCAAACAGAGTCACCAGCCATTGTTAAATGGACCACAACCTGTTCTTCTGTCTGTCGCCAATGTTGTAACAAAGAGAACACCATTTAGAATCAAATTATACGATAATAATCTGATCACTGAACGAGATAACAGAAATGTGGGAGTAAAATATTTATAAATCATTCATTATGACGCGAGACGAATGTAATGTTTATGTGAGAGCGAATGAATGAAAGAACGAATTAAATAATATATCAATGCCATTGTGTCAACTGTATTTTTATGCTAACGTTACTTTATTATAACCTTATATGATTGCCTTTTGTGAAATTCAAATAAAAATACATATTAAAAAAATATCTTGACCTTTGACTGTCTAAGCAGAGAATGTCAATGTCAACTTACAAAAAACATTAAAAATATATGTATGACTTACGCGAATACAGATAATGTTACATATGATTTGTTTTGCATTGTTTGTTTTGTTTGTGTTTTGCATTAAAAAAATATGTTTATTGTAGTCTGTCTGTCTGTCTTTCCGACATTAAAATGATCTGTAACCACTAACCAATAGGTTACAAAACCTACCATCTACCATCCGTCAAACAACTTCAAGGAACCATCGGATCGCTTAACCGCACGTCGATACCAAACACGCCTGTGGTCAGAGGTTGAAGGGTACCGTCACCAAAGAAATATATTCAAATATGATTTATATTTTAAAAAAATCGGATGTGCTCTGTAGTTATTTTTATAGAATAACGTAGCTAAATCTCGAAGAACTAAGCATTCTTTGTCTAACATAAGAAACAAGCCCGACTAGTCAAACTTATATCATTTCTATATATTAACTATCCACTAAATATGTATTAGAGAACGAAATAAATTACATATGAAGTAGTAGAAACTGTATAAGAATTTAATTAATGACAAAATCATCTTCGTTCTTTAGTTTTATAGAAATTAAAATAAATATTATCAGAGGCCTATTGCATAAATTAAAAATACTCATTCATTAAAATTCTTTTGTAACTTGTTTTTAATCTTGTTTATAAATTGTACGATTCCGAGATACTATAGAAGATAATATAATTATTCAAAGCTTTATTTTTTTTTTTGGTGTGATACAATTTATTGTAAATTACTAATTATATATTTGTTTTTGTGAACAGTACATAGGCAGTTTATTCTAGGCACGTTCCACCGCAGGGCACAATGTTCTATTACTGTAAGGTTGGTAACACGCTAGACTTAAAAACATATTTTTAAATTGTTTTTCAGAATTGTTGAAAGAATTTAAATAAAATAAGAACTCAAACAATTGGAGGCATCGGTTGTTTTAAATAAACATTTCTTGTAAGGTCGAAAAAATAAATACATTTTACATCCAGACCAGACCAGACCAGTACTAATATGATATTTGACACGCATTAAAGAACAAACATATACATACACAAAACTCACACACACACACACACACACACAGAACTTAATCATTAACATAATTATCTGGAAGTGACCAGTGATGTTGACTATTGCCTGACGACGTCTAGTAAGGAATATATTATATTACGACTCATAAATTACATTTATATATTCTCTGTATTTTTATATCTCATCTAACTAGTCTATATAAAAATAAAAACGGATTCACAATCAGACCCGATCGTGTTTTTTAGTATATTCAATCTTTCTTTTATTATAAGTCACCACCAGATGGGGTTGCCGTAAATGAACTTCTATATAATTTAACCAACCGCTGTTAAAACTAATAATATGCTTTTGATATATATAACATTTTCAACTTCAACTTAAGTATACTTATTACCAGACCGTGTTATATCTTTCATCTTATAAACCGTTCAAACTATATCCAGGAAAAGTAGTATTGACATATATTAAAACACGGAGAAACAACGACGACAAAGGCATGTACTGGAATCTGCTTGACCGATTTTGATGAACTTCCAGTATATTTTTGTATATTTTCAGACAGGACAACGTTTGCAAGTCTCGTTAATACAAAATATGATATATAATGAAATCATGTATTACGTTAAATTTCTTACTTCATATTTTTTTATCCCCTTTACTAACTACCCGGTACTTACTTTAAAATACATTTCCAAAACTCATATCGGCCAATCAAATCTGGGAGTGAAGCGCCAATCACAACAAGTTGCGGATGTGAGATCCGAGTGACCCTGTGAGTTACTTTACGATAACCCTAACACACTTAATGGACCCACAGAGCTGGTTAGAAAGTAGCCCGCTTCCTTCTACTAAGTACAGGCTGGAGATGTGCAGTCAAAATATACTCAGTACACGGGTTCAAACACTTCACTTAACGCGGCTATTGGATCCATATGCTGTTACTATTTGTGTTTTAAGATACAGAATCTATTATTATATATTTTTAATCTATAATTATATATTTATAATCTATAATTATATATTTATAACCTATAATTATATATTTATAATCTATAATTATTTATTTATAATCTATAATTATATATTTATAATCTATTATTATATATTTATAATCTATAGAATAGACAAAAGAAAAACTTATTAATACCGATCCTCCCTTTTTTCCTCTTTTAAGACGTTTTTTCTAAGACTACTTATTTCATTTTGTTTAACGAAATTTATATACAATATTTTGAATGCTTAGGAGTTCTATTAAAATAGAGTCTATATAATAAAACCTAATGTACCTACTTAAGTATTTTTTACTATATAAATATAGTCTCTTGGCTCAAAGGTCCAGATCTGACAGTCCGTCAGATGTATGTTTGATTCCTACTTATCCATAAAAAATAAATGTATCTTAATTGAAATAAGTCAGGTTTATACAAAGTTTTAATTTAATATTTCTTTAATTTACAAATCAATTCAGGCAGTGTGACTGAACCTTGCTGAGCTACGTATGAGTAGACCTTTATAATGACGTTTGTAGGTGACTTGGTTCAAGACTACCGACGTTGCGTTAGTGACAAACTAGATGAATCATAAACACTCCTTAGTAGAAAATTATTCAAGAAAAGCTATAATACTAATTCAGTCAAGAAAATAATATTAATATGTAATAATATGTTAATAAGAAACAATAAAAAACATAATTTAATTCCCTGACCTCACAAATATATATATAATATTGTCATTGATAGGAATAGTACATTAAAACATTATTTTATAACGCTTTTAATTCCTGAAAGATTTACGTAAATGATGTGTTTTACTGATTAAAAGTTATTATATTTAAAAAGGTTTGGCTTTTAAAAAGAAGTCTTGTTAAAAATAAGTTATTTAAGAAAAATATGAACGCCTTTTCTTAGTTCTTTATAAACTCAAACCATAAAAATAACTTGAACATAAATTGAAGAGCTTTTATTATAAATAATTTTAAAAATAGATAACTGGCTCATTATCTTGAGTCTGTAGTATAGTGATGGGAAATTGTCGACAATTTTGTATCGATGTTTACGTAAGGGTTGTTAGACCTAGTAAGAAATAAATTAAAAACAGTACAGAAACAGGCTATCAAATTAAAAAAGCATTAAGAATTTTATATTTGATTCTCCTACGTAAACAGCTTACTGTAACTGTTTTAATGGCAATATTATTTTTTGTTTATTAAGAACCCACTGCCAAAATTTAAATGCCAGCGGTTTGTAATGTCAGCGGTTTGTAATCCCAGCGGCTACGTCTATGAATATACTGATTTATATACTTTATAGTGTTTAAAATATATTCAGATAACATTAATTATATAAACAATATTTCAGTTTGTATAAATTACACAAAGTGGATATAAATTATGGTCTATTTCCAAAACTAAATATCCTGTAACATGCGTACCTACTATTATTTCGCTTACACTAAGTGGTAGAAGTAATATAATACAATAGTCTTAATAACGACCGGATATTTTTATCATCCACTTATACGTATAATAAATTATTAAATGATTGAACAACCATGCGATGTTTATATTATTTATAATAATGGTGTATCATAGCAGGTGTATAATGTTCTCTCTCTATTTCTCTCTTCTCCCTCTCGTTCTCTCACTCCCAACTCCCATATAATAAAAATTAATGAGATAAAAGACAAAAACTAGCGCTCTGTGTACGCCAGATATAGTCAGCTTAAAAATATACAACTATTATGCTTTTAACAATTACTTAACTGAATTACATATATTATTGAGATGATACAGACTATACCAAAAACAATTTTTTTTTTTTTAATACGAGAATAGAATTTCAAATTTAAAATCCACCGACAGCACACATCCCTTCGTAACAGTTACCTCCTGCGCCACATTTTATTATAAAAAAGAGGTACCAGTAGGACGGGTTACGAGTGCCCCAGTGTGCCGTGTGCTGTGTGCTGTGTGCTGTGTCTTTGTACTGTTAGCGCATTTTTCTTCACCACAATGAAATTATGAATTGTCGCTCGTTAAAAAGGAATTTGTAAAATATTTTAATAAACGATTTATGTATTTTTTTCTACTCGAATACAATAATACGTTTTGTTTACTTTATTTGACTCTAGGGTACTATCTTTAGTGTTGATTTAATTAAAATTTATTAATGTTTATATATTTTCACAGATCAGAATAAGTAAATAATTATATTGAGACACGCTTCAAGAAAAAAGGGAGATTTTTTTTGCCGACATCAAATTTAAATGACTCTTCTGTTACTACCTTATACGATATATGAAATTAATTTAATCTCGTATTTTTACAACTTGTTTTTATCCTCGCATGAAATTTATAACGAAACTAGTAAAACCTTAAATTGTTTATTTATTTTATCCAATAATATTAAAGCTTTTTTTACAATGCGATATTAAACAATAATTGATCAACGACTTCAATTACATATCATATAGAAAATAAAGCATCATAAATTTAAAATGAAGATCTATAACAATTCTTAATTTCATGTTTTTAAATAAATAAAAAAAAATATACGAAACACCCACCTCCGGAACACCGCTCCGTCGCCCTAACAATTGAGCTACCGATACCAACCGATGAATTATCATTTTTGATTCTAAATTTATTTAAAATTTATACAAACTGGCTACACATGTTTATTGACATTTCAAAACGTCACATTTTTAAATATAAACTGACGTTTATAATAATAAATGCTAACAACCATACTTCATATTATGAAGCTGACGTAAACGTCTCGAGCACCGGATGATTTTTTATTGATTTAATAACAGTTCATGGAAATGTTACGGTGTTTTTTATGTTCGTTAATGGGGCAAGGAAGCTGTTAGTACTAACTGTTTATCTAGATTTGTTGCTTTCTGTTTCCTATTTATAACTTTAATCTTAGAATTGAGCGTCCGATATTTTAGAACTATCGAATTTAATTAAGGTTTCAAAACAAAATAGAAATTAAAAAACAAATAGGACAAATATTGTGGTCTTATAAGTCAAACCTCGTTTACAAAAGTTTTTTTTTTTTACAAAGCGTAGAGCTTATTTACAGTAAGTCAGTATTAAAACTTTTTTGGTAAATGATACCTGCCGTGAACTCTTACAGCATTATTACGTATTATTACGATAATCAGACTTTCGAAACTGTCCGAAAGTAATATTAATTTTGAAATGCTTCGAAAATATGTTTTGATGACGTCATCCTAAATCATTTATTTCTTATTAAAGCAAACATTATTAACTTTTACCAGTGTTTTAAAATATTAATATTATACTGTTTTTATGTAAAATTTTTACGTATAAAAAGCATTTATTCTTTTACGTCACTAAGCAAGAATGAAATAATATTGATTTATAGAAATCATAATACGAGTCAAAGTAATATTATAACAACATTTCTTATAGCTATGATAGTTGTAAGAGTTCATTTTAGTTTTGCTGATACTGTATCTGTTTTGTATTAAAGAAGTAATTTATATAACCAGAGGGAAAGTATGAAGTAGGCAAGGCTTTATTTAGTCTCAGGCACGTATGGTTGAATGGAGTAACTGCGTTGGGAAAGACTTGGCGACACATTTGACTATTTAAAACATATATAATACAAACAAATATCGCTCTTAAACTAACAGGCTCAAAGAGCTTAATGCAGTGCAGTATTATTATTATTAGAATATGAAAGGTTGGTAAAACAAAAGAAGATTTCTCTTAACTTTAATATATTCAACAAAAATGTCGACTGTTTTTTATTTTATTGATATTTGTTTGTTCTTAAGATGACATCTTTATTTATAATTTTAATTTGCTTTGAAATACAAATAAGTAGCGGCGAGTAAAAAAGATTCTGATTGACGGTTTGTGTAAATATGAATAAATATTGTGATTGAAATATATTTATTCATTTTTACAATGTTTACAAAACCTGTAAAAATCTTATTCTACTAATATTATAAATGTAAATATTTGATGAAGTTTGTACTCTGTACAAAGTACTGGAGGACTTTTATGAAAATTAACACAAACATACAATTAGGTACTAAAAGTCACCAGGGACACGACAGCCCTGTCTGTGTGTTACTTTACGGAGATTTGTTTTGTGTAGTTCCAGGCTCTCTAACCTCTTATACGCCAAGCCGCGGGGAAAAGGTAGTACATAGCTAGATATTATATAGATATTTAAAAAAAATAACATCAAATTTGTTTTCTTTTACATTATGATATAAAAGCGAAGTTTGAATATTAAATACATAATAAATTAATGTTCCAAATAAATATTTATATTAAAATAGAGATTATAGATAAGGCATACAGAATGTAAAGCTTATCATTAATGAAGATCAAGCACCTCCAGTGAGAGTAAGTTAGTTAAGTATTTAGTTATTCCAATAATGAGTGAAGATTAAATGCTCAACATTCACTAAATTGCTTGTTCTATTGAAAACAGGTAATTACAAACGAGCATTGTGTCACAGAGTAGTAAATATTAGCGGGGTCGTGTTGACTTGTCCGTGTGTGTCCGTGTGTGTCCGTGTGTGTCCGTGTGGAGTCATATACTCGTATCTAAGTAAAATATGTGTACCCTTATGAGACTGAGATTTGAGCAGCTTATTTGTTAAAGAATGTCTGTTTGTGTACTTGTGGGAAAGAGAGAGAGTACAAGATATATATTGTACATGACATCAGGTTTCTTTCCTAACCATTTTGGAAATAAGTATTATACATAAGCTAATAAGTTTTATAAGTTTTATACATAAGCTAAGTTGACACTTGACTACATTCCTGATGGAAACTAAAAACACTATTAAACGAGAAAACTATGCATATAGTAGATAACATAGTAACTTTGCATATAATAAATAAATATTAAGAGTTACGAAATATGAGTTCAATTCCTGACACAGAACCTACAACAACGATTCTCAAAGTCTGTTTGTTTGTTCCCAAAAACTGCTGAATGGGTTTTGGTGAAATTTTGTGTAGTGCTGTTATTTTAGTCAACGTATTGGATACTTTTATTTATATAAGACTACATGAAACTAAAAAATATATGAATTTATAGATAATGTGATATAATATATAAGTGCTTATTTCGATCAGAAGGCCTGACACTTACATTTGACGTACACACGGAAATTATACTCTTTGAAGCTTACGTTCATCATGTTTATATTACTACCATAAGGTCGAAATATAATTTGTTTAAATACAATTTCAAATGTCGCCAAAAATGTTTTCAAAACATAACTAATTCTCTAAATAATGAATTCAGATTCTGAAACGCTGAATATGCAGGACAGTTCCATTTTTCGGCCTCTCCTCTTCTAGATCATTTCTATTTTATTTGTGAGGAGGTGAAAAAGCACCTGGCGATGAATGATGGCGTCCGATGTCCAAGGACATATACAAAAATAGAACGTTGCATATTTTAACGCCTTTAAGAAATAGGGAGGAATGTCGAAAACCGTAGCAGATGGGGACCGAGGGGCATTTTTTCCATACCAACTGTCCTTGTTTACGATAGTATATTTAAAGTATATTTTTATACAGGTTTTTTTGTATAGCTCTCTACAGATATCAAGAAGATAGACGAACATGTCTTCTGGTACTAAAAATTGGAAATTTCCAGAGTGAAGTCCAAGTACACGTTTGTTATTGGGACTCTCTAAAGCTGCTCTTAACAACTTGTACCAACCATGTCTTCCCCCTTCCCCTATTGCACTCGGAGAATTACACTATGACCCAGAAAACAACTTTCTGAGCACTTTCATAATCTTAAACTATCATGGAAACACACATCCGTTACGGATACCCGCCGATCAAGAAGGTGATGGCCGGGGTTTATGTGGGACTACCCAGTAGCATAGAAGACGCTACCTTTTTTAAGGCCTCTCAATAAAACCAACGGTTACCCTCATCGCCACAGTGGGACGCCTTCGCACTCACCGTGACACTTCCACTGCGGTGTCAAATCCCACACAATAAGCTGTATGATCTTTTAGACTATATGGCATTAATTAATAAATTCCAGTGAGAGATGATTTCTTATACAGATGATGACATTATTATATTCCACTGAATATTCCAAAAATTCGACGCTCTCAAGGAAATGACAACAAGTGACGAAAGAAGTCAAATCCCTTTTGACAACTTTAGGGAAGTTTTCGGTATGAAAGAGAAAGTTAATGTTGTCAGTTCTCAAAGAACTTTCTACCACAATCCATCAAAATAAATAATGTATATAATATTTAGTGACATTTCTAGGTTGATGCGACATTGGTGTACTTTATAAAAGCCTATAATTCTTCATCATAGATCGATCTTCATCGTTTTTGTAATAGTGGTGCAATAGTGCGTGGGCGGCGGCAGTCACCTACTACCATGTGACACACGTGCTCGTTGACTTTTATATAATATGCCTAGTCTGGCCATGAGCTCGTTTAACAAATAAATATTTAATTATATTTATGAAATAATGTAGACTTAGTGTGATATCAGCAAAAAATAACAAATGTAGCTATGACTTTGATACAGGCCATTAATTTGTTTCGCCTTGAATATTTGGACTAACACTGTATTTTTACGGTAATACAACCACTGTTTGCTCCAGAGATGTTTTAAGAGAGCGTCTTCGTGTCGTTTAGTGCCGGCCATGATCTCTAAAACTATTTTAAATAATAAAAGTAAGCAAATGTAAGTGTAAACAAAATGTAAGTCAGAAGTTTTTAAATATAACATATTATAGGTACTGTTGTTTATACAGAATGTACATATCCTAACAAAATCCTTTCGTGAATGGTCACAATGTCTTCTTTTTTTTTATCTTAAAAAAGATTAAAATGTAAATATCTTTGTAACAATTAGAGTATAGAGTCTTGTTGATAACATCGACTTTAACCAAAACACTCGTATCTGATTCAGTTTGATAACTATCTACATACAGGCTGTTGAAATTAATAAAACATAAACATTTTTATTTTTTAACTTTCGTGAACCATGATTATTATATTTATATTTACCCGGCTGTATTCACGTGGAATTAAATCGGAATGTACCTGACTAGTTTCGAACCCATTCGGGGTTCTTAATCATGAGCTCTAATCGTGGCGGACTCGCGGCGTGAACTAACTAATTCTAATGAATTCTGCGTGAATACAGCCGGATGAATATAAATATAAAAGATAAACATTGTTCCAGTTTATTATAAAAAAAAACAAAATCAGTTATATTGTTTTGGTATAAAATAAAATAGTAAATCTGTTTGACTCTTTACTTTGATTGGTTCCTATTTATAAAGGCAAAAATATGGTTATAAAATTATAAAATACAGTAAAACAATACCACCTCCTAATAATGATAATGTTTTTACAAATAACAACAACCTTACATTTTAAATTAAGTATGTACTTTATATGTATTATTCTTACTCACCCTGTATATAATGCGTGAGTCGGAAGAGTTCTTGCCACGGTTCAAGAATTTTACTTCAAGCAAGTAGTCATTACAGGGAATGAATGATTAATTGTGCCATTTCTTTGTATAATAGCTTTAAAAAAAAAACACATTAAAAGGTCTTAAACTGCAACCGGGGTTAATTACACTTTGAAATGAAAAAGACACAAAAATTAATTTCGACTGTTATTTTAATAATAAAAAGAAAAAGAACGAGATGGGTTATTTAACTTGAGCATTCAGTTTCAGTTCATTAATAATAAAGGCTCTCATGGATGAAATTGAATTATTTTATAAGCTTTTGGAAATTGGCTCTACCATTAACCAAATCTTTTATAACATTTTATAACGAATTTTTTCCCATAAGACTCCATGACGCCAGCGTTTTCAACCGCCGCAAGAAACACTGAGGGGTTTAGTCTGTTTATCTATAGTATTGTAACTCCCAAATGTATGAACACATTTGTTAGTTTATATTTAAGATATATAAGGACATAAAGTATATACAATATTATCAAGTAACAACTAACAAAGTAAAAGTGATTTTATAACATCACTTGTATATTTCTGTGATATATTTTTAAGTGCTCTATATATTGTCTTTATTTTTCTCTACAATTGTATTTATAACAATGGTTCGAAATAATAAAGGTGTGTTCACACGCCTGGCGCGCCGGCGGAGCGAAACGACCGTCTACCTCAGCTTAGGGCTCGGAGTAATTAAATATTACTTTCTTTTTCACTGTCTTTCAATTGTAAGAAATTATAAAATATATTATAATGTTTATTAATATTCATTTGAACTTGACTTTATCTAAATTTGGAATAAAACTTATATCAATAACCGGTCTTACATTTGACCTCTGAATGGTGACGCCGCGTTACGTCATCGACACAGGAGGATGTACGAAAAAACTGACTGACTTTCCTCACACAACATATTATAAATACTTTTTTATTTAGGTCTTCTTAAGATCAAAAATGTTATTAGTGCTTAAAAATTAAAAGAGACCTCTTAATATTGATGGCCTGTAAAGTCCGACACTAATAAATTTTATATGTACCATGAATTTACACCAAGGGACAGGAAATCGATTGTTAATTAGCGGAGATACTGCGTAACACATACGTGCATGTTTTTAAACTATTCTGACAGAATTTACTACCTCCTTGGTAGTACACAGTATACCGTCACTTTCTATATAAAATATTATTTATAAAACCTCTTTTACCGATCCTATCAGTGATGTAAATGAAACCTCTTTCCAGGGTCTGAAGCGCAGATCGAATGCACACCGGAGTACATGAAGGTGTCGGTGCCTATGGACGGTGACAGGAAGATCTCTTACCTTGATCAGCTAAAAGGTGAGATACCTTGATTTTGATATTTTTATAGATGGAAGCTTAAATATCTTCACTTGTTCTCCGTTTTTGTCTTGTTCCTTCTTACTTCTCAAGGGTGGTTACTCTGTGTCTGTGTGTGCAAAGGACTCGCTAACATATTTTTTAAGATTCCCACTAATAATCTCTTCTATTATGCATATTTTTAAAATCTCAATTTAACATGACAAAAAATTGTAAAACGTCCAAAAGAGCACGGATGACGTGTCCGTGGGTAATAATTATGAATAATATATAAAAAGACCTATGTCTGCTCGTTTGCCAACCATGATCTAATAAATAAAAGTACTACATACTTACACGAGCATCTTGTAAAATAAAACTACTGGAAATAGATTGTTTAATATGTTTCTAGTAAAACAAAGTCAAGGAAAACTGATATATAGGTATTTTTAATAAGTTGTGTTCTTTGTCATCAACCTGCAAAGCATCCTTAGTTTTTGAACATAGAGTTCTAAACACGGAACTAAAGTAAAACGTATGCTAATTCATTTAAAACCAAGAAGTAACACATAAATCTGACTTTATATACCTACAATACTGCTAAAAAAGAAATCGTTATTCTGAGAACTGGTAGGTTTCCATAAGACAATAGACTCAATGAAAAAGACTATGTAGATATATTTGTTTAGACATGAAGAGGACGCAGACCTCGTAGATGAAGTAGGTACTTGTCTCTTATTTCTTTATTCACTTAATTAAAGTAAACTTATAACAAATAAATCACGTCTGTTAAGTCTCCGTCCCTAAGCAAGCTGTAAACATGTGTTTGTTGTGACAAGATCAGTCCATTTTAAAGTCACTTTTATAAATAATGTCACGGAAACTCAACTAACAAAATATTGTATTAAATTCACAGCAAGCAGAGAACCTTTTGAAAAAAAAATACACATTCAAAGCGTACAAAAAATACATTTTCTATTATATTTGAAAAAGTTTGAATAAACTTTTAATATACTAAAATAATAATTGAAAACTCCAGAAAATCGAAAATAATAAAATAAATATAAAGGTGTATAGTTAGAGACTCTATATATAATATTATAACAATAAAACCTATAAAATACATTCAAAATGTATTGAACTTAATAAATAAGATTTTCGCTTCCTGGAAATTTTCTGCGTTAACTGTCATAGCGAAGTTTATATTCTTTGCTTAGACTAGAAAAACAGCTGAAGGTTTAGTCGTTCAAGAAAAATTGACAGTATTGTTACCAGGAAAATATTAATATATATTCTATTTATAATACAAAGACTACAACTTTGTTATTTAATTATGACATATCTACTGAAAGGCGACATTGTATCTTTTTGTTGTGTGTAAAAAGAAAGATAAGAAAAGTGACCAATTAGCCATATGATGAATACTTATGTCACTCTAGATTTAATCTACACTAGTACCTACATATTATAAAGAGAAAATGTTTGTTTGTTTGTTACAGATAAGCTCTCAAACTACTAAACAGTATTAATAATAATTTTACATTTATTAATCTGTATTCACCTTGTTTAACATATGCAATTATATTATAGTAAAAAGTCTAGCTATTTGTGAATCGTGTCAATGGAAATAGCACAGCTAACTGCCAGTTGTAACGACAGTGAAACCATCTTGACTCATCTGTAATGATAATTGTATTACGATGATATTGACGGCGATGTCTGCGAGAGAAGCCGCGAGTACACGCTAGTCTATTACCGATCCAGGTCTTATCAAAGATAGAAAACATAACAAACAAACATATAGTTAGGAAACATAACTTAGAAGAATTTCTAGGATATGTTACAAAGAAAATCTTGTGTGGTTGGACTATTACAAGCTGATTGATAGCTTGGTATAGTGGTTAGTGACCCTGTCTTCTAGTTAAGAGATAGTGGATACCCTTCCAATACTGGAACATATAGGATAATTGTACGGAGCCTTGGGTACTTCATTTATATTTATCTTAAAATCGACGCGACACACTGATGAAATTAAAATCCGTTATGAAACATGTGTAGTATGGCCCTAGTGTGTAATGAAGGACTTTAATATAACCTAATAAGTTTTATTTTAAATTACATACTAGCTTATTTTTTTGTCACGTTTGATTATTTTGTCAGAAACAAAGATTAATCATATTGTCAGTTTGATTTTCTGTTGATTGTTCTCAATAGACGGACTCCTTTGAACAATATTTAACAAACAAAGCTCGGACTACAAACATACAACTTGACGGACACATGAATAGTGCTGAACTAACAGGTGTTAGACTTGATGTGAATTGCAACTTGCAATTTGCATTTTGAAATTGCATTGCGGAAAATTACAATTTCATGAGTTTCGTGTTTGTACCAAAACTAATAAATGGATTTAATTTAGTTTATTTGTGTTTTTGGACTATTATAATATCCAATTCAATGTAATCTTATTGTATACATTTTTAAGCTTCTTAAAATGTTATTAGTTTAATTTCTTTGTCATTTATTTCTAGACTACGCTCCATGTGAACCTACCATCGAAGGCAACTCAGCCAGCTTCATGCTAGACCTGCAGGACTATCACAAATGTGCCGTGATGAGGGTTCTCAATAAAATAACTGTGAGTACTTTAAAACCAATCAACCCCTCGTCACTTATGTATAGCCCACGGCCTGGCACAAACATTTTCAACGATTTATGGCAATGGAGAATAAACCACGACGCTGCTCCATTAAATTTTGGAGAATGATTTATTAGAATTTCTTCTGTAACATGAAAAAGTATCACAATGTGTCCCTTTCACCAATCGTACAACTACTTAACCATATAACGAGGCTGAAGTATTTTGATTCCGGGACCCTTCCATTGAAAGGCAAGCATTGTACCGCTACTCGAAGCGGTCGTTTATATACAAATTTGAAACCAATTATAATTGCGATTGTGTAAAAAAATACTATAGAATTATTTGCAATAATTATTCACGAGTTCCCTAGACTTGTCTCATCACATAAAGTGAACAGAAAACACGCCTCACAACAAGTTTACACCAACTTCCTTGTTTTTTGTCGTTGTTCATCCTCGAGCTTGCATCTTGTTTTTTATTACATAAGCTATTGTACACAGGATGTGTGTACAATAGCTATTATAATATGTGTACAAAATTAAACCACAAAGCTGTGCTATTTTTTTAAGTTGAAACTCATAACACTGTATTTAACAACTTCAGAAATGCCATGTTAAGAATATTTTAAATATTATAAGCACCAGATGATACGATCTTATAAAATACTTATTGGAATAGATATTTGTTTATAGATTAACTTGTTAATTTATGGCTTCGAATTTACTTCTGATGTATCGACATCACTTTAAAGACATGTCGACGTCTTAAAGATTGACTCATATTAACACATTTATAAACCAGGGAGCACGCACCTACTACCACAAGGTGGTGATAGAGGACGCATCGGGCGCGCGGGAGACCGTCCGCGTGCGGTGCGAGGTGAGCAACAAGCTGAAAGCACTGGCGAAGCGAGCTGTGGAGCCCTTCCCGGTGGATTTCAACGAACCAGAGTAAGTGGATTAGTCACTCAAGGGTTTTAGCTACGAGAGCATGTTCTTCAATGAGCAAGGATCTGTAGTGTTTGAAGTCAGAGTAGAACAAGTCAAGTGAGTAAAAGTTTTCAACAGTGACAGAATAAGCAAAGTGTATTGAAACGGAATAAATATTGACTTCTTATAAAGTTTAAAATAGTCATTGTATTTATTTACAGAGAGCTTAATATCACAAGATACATGGAAGGTCGAGCACCAGAACCTATTTTGGGCGCCGTCGTCAAACAAAACGGGAAACAGTAAGTTAAAAACGTAAATTAGAACAGATACAGACCTCTTCTATCCGATTACGTAAGGTTAAATAAGATTAGGATCAAATACCACGCGTCAATCTATACTTGTCTGTCAGTCTGTAGTTCTTCTTTCATTCTTAGTTTTCCGGTTATGTATTGCTATCTTTCAGGGTATCCGGGGAGATATCCGTGAGCCCGGGCACCCCCCTGTCGATGGAGATCTTCCTCGATAACTCCTCAGCTCCCGTGTACGGACTGCTGGTGAACTACATGCATGTCACGGACACCGGAAAACAACAAGAGACTATTATATTTAATGGGTATTTCATTTATGATAATTGAACTTTTGAATCTTGAAACAAACAAATGATGATAAACTTGACAAATGATTGAATAATTTCTTTAATGTTCCAGAAGGAACATTAAAGAATATAATTATGGACGATCTTAAGATTATTAACTAATAGTTATATATACTGGCAACACAGCATGACTGTGCCGCTCTTTAAACGCCGGCAATGCTGTTCTTATTCTTTAGATATTTGAAGAGCTCGTGAGTGACGATGATCACTCATCAGCACGCTCGTTTACTCCCGTTTGGTCAAAATAAATAAAAATAAACATCTCATTCTTCTCTAGATGCTCTGTGGACCCGTATCTTTTCGACAACTTCCTTACCTCAGACGGCAATAACCTCACGGCTCGCTTCAGAGCTTTCAAATTCCCCGACACCTCGTACGTGCTGTTCAAAGGAACCGTCACCGTCTGCCTCGACACCTGCCAGGGGGTGAGTGAGAACGAATCCAGGACCTGAGACTGTATTAACAGTACTCTTGTGACAGTCACTTTAAAATGGGTAGTGAATTGATAAGTTCTTGTTTAAAGACGCCTAACGAGGTTTAAAGTATTCACGGTAACTGAGCTATAATGTTTAATGTACTAAATATTCATAACATTTGAATGTAACCAAGTCAGTGCTCCATCAGCAATGAACCTCACGTCACTTGTATTGATGACAGGTGTCTACTCTCAGTTCTTAAATGTCTTTATTGACTGCATCTATCATTTGAAACGTGTACATTTTATCATTATATAGATGTCGAGAATTATAAATATTTGAAATAGTCTATACACATTATGTAAGTCATGTTACACTCTCTTATTATTTTAAAATAAATATATTATTATTTATTCATACTATACCTAACACGAACTGGAACCTAAGACCTCATTCTATATACCTAATGTTATATATTTTGTTTAGGATATATTTTTCTAAGAATGTTGTTATCCAATGTTATAATTTTCCAGGTCCAATGCAGCAACGGAGTGACGGCCTTCGGTCGTAGGAAGCGCGCCATCGCCGCCGGCTCCGACGCCAACAAAGTGTACGAAGTGTCTCTCACCACCATCATCAAGGTGGACTGGGCCGACGGGAACAGGGAAGAAGGTAGGATTCGAATTCGAATAATAAAAATTATTACATATGTGATTTGCCAAAGTGAGGATGCCGTCCGAGCTTATGAGTGCCATTACTATTGAATTATCAAAAACCTTATAAAATATTTGTATTTCAGTTCAATGGTAAAGGGAAATTCTTAGTGATTTTTTTCAGAGTTAGAACCTTTGAAAAGTTTTTTTTTTATTACAGAAGACGTGTTAACGTTGTTAAAAAACTTTAAAGCGGCGAATCAGAAGCTCGGAGACGAGGACGCGACTGTCGCACAAACCGGCCACCGGCGACTGACGCAATCTAACAGCTCCTGTAATGTTCACGTTCCCGCATTTGTTGTTTTAATTGTTAGTTTGTTTGTACTATTTAAATGATAGGGGATTTTTTTCTTATATTTTTTTTAATAAACACACAGACTAAATAAAAATGATTCTTCATTTTTATTACGAAAATGTACTTAAAAAAAACACTTGTAAGCTAAGTACATTCCAAAATGTAGATTATACGATTTACATTACTAGGAAATTATTAAAAATTAATATTTTTATAAAACATGAAAAACGCTTCCTAAAAAAGTAGAATAAAAATCGACTAATATCTTTTTATTATTAATGACATGAATTAAATGAAACATTTACAAAATAACTAGTTTAAGTTGAAGTGATTTAAATCTAAAATTAAGTGCCTTCTAAGTAATGCTAATGCATTTAAGTCCACTAGTCTTATGTTAAAATACAATAAAATACAATGTGAATACTTCCTACAGCTTAAATATAAATAATTCATTTTCCTTACCATTTAGAAATTAAGTCTTCAAAATGAAATTCATTTCAATGCAATTTTTATTAAATATGTATGTAATTGTGGTGCTTGCAATAGGATTAAACTTTTGTGAACGTAATTATTAATAAAATTAACTAGTTATTAACGAAATTAAATAATAATTAAAACACAATTCTTTTATTTGCACTCCTCACATGAAACTTTATAAAAAAAAAGAAAAATGGTTTTATAAAGTTTAACATTAGTTATATTAAACTTTATAAAACCGACAAACACAAATGATGACGAAAGATGAATAACTTATAATAAAATATAAGTTCGAAACATTGAATCCTCATTTTTTTTAATTAAAATAAATCTTAACGTTCATTTCCGAAGTTGTAAACAACTGCCGTTGACACTTGAGGTAAATGTGTAAAAAAACATTTCAAGTTTTTTATTAGTACAGAAGTCATTTAATTATTGCTGACAAATGGACGCAACGAAGAGGGAATTCTGTTTTCTGAAATATACGTAGTCTGGCCATAAATACTTTTGAATACATTTGAATTTCGAATCTGTCATGTTTATACGATTGTTCATTGTGTTTCTAATTTTGGCGCCAATACATTGTACAATATTTTGCGATATTCAAATGGAGTGCAGTGATAAAGAGAACCGAATCGCTGTGATTGCAGTACACAAAGTGGGTCCATTCCTACTTGAAAAATTGCATTTGGCTCTATAGCCAAATGCAATTTTCAAAACTCTACATACACTTGGTATTAGTAAAATGTTTATGTACCGGGCTATTAATAGGTACAATAAGACTTTAAATGAATCGATACGTATAATATAATAGTGAGGAGGCAGTTTGTGTATTTTGTTTTGTTTATAAATAATTGCTACGGACACAGAACTCAAAACCAACGATTTCAAAATGTTTGTCTGCTTGTTTGTTTGTTCGAAAATCACGGAAAAACGAATGGATTGATTTCGATGAAATTTGGTAGATCGGTAAATTTATATATAGGTTAAAGCCAGTCTCATAAAGGTTATTTTTTACTTCTATAAGTTTATAAAAACAAAACTACTTCACAGATTTTCACTAAGTTCGGTGACTTTTTTTACAAAAACAATAAAAGTACATGGATTTGTAGGAATTTCAAGTGATGATATGGTTTATGATTTGAGTGAAATGTTGAAGTCGCCACCACCGGCCAGTCTCTCCGTGCAACTGCGCCGACTAATTGTTCTCACACGTATTACGTGACACGGTTTGTACGACAAACATATGTTGTCTGAAATAACCTAAAAAGAAATTTTTTTTTTACTCTTACTTTTTAAGTTTCGTATATTTTTTTAAGTGAACATACATATACTTAAAATATAATTTTCGATGAATTGTATATACACTATTTCTTGAAATAGATAGGAAATGAAAAAAAAACATGTCTAAGATCTCAGTCTTTTAATAGAACCATATATAAATCTAACAATACTAAGAAACTAACACTGAAGTTACAAGAAAAAAATACATCACAAAAGTTTTATCAATTCCTACTTATAACTGGACAGACAATACAGGCTTATATAGATATACCGCCGCTTATTTGATATTCAATTTAAAAGAATATTTAAATTGTAGACTACTAGAGTAGAATGAATAGTTTAATTTTACATCCGAATTTAATAATCAATCTCCAATCCAAGATCGACGTCACCCTCAGCAGGAGCAAACTAAACATAGCACATGACAAGATCACTCAAGGTCACTGATTACTTAAAATTATTAAAATAATAATTTAAGTCTTTAGCGGCAAACAATTAGATTTTGATTTTTAATTTCGGCTAAATCAACATCTTATAAAAGATGGCGGCATATCTATGAACTTCTTCACAATTTACAAATTACTTACTAATAATTAATTTTGTAAACATCAATATTTTCATAAAAAAAACAAAGAGAATACTATCAATTCACCAAGAAATATTAACAATATTTAAAAAACATTTAAAATCTTAAAACCTAAATTTTAATTCCGAAATAATTCCTTAAATAATTTAATCGTTCAGATTATAAATGTGCGTAAGAGAAGGAACTTTTGACATTAATTTTAATAAATTTTAAAACAATTAAAAGAACTCTTAAATCTAAAACTGATAGAATATTTGTAGATAAAATAGGTTTACTTAGAGTTTTAGAATAATTCTAATCAAAAATCATCTACACAAATACAACTAACTACAACAAACAACTAACTTCAATTAATATTTACAAAATATTGCTTAATAAATGGAAGAAAATTTAAGTTTTTAAAAGGCAAGAAACGCAAAATACTTATATAATACAAAATTAATGGTATCTTTCAAATAAGAATAGTGAAATAACTTCGGTCGAAATCATAATCGATCGATTATGTGAACGATCAAACAAATTGCATACAAAATTAATTTTAATATTAGTATAAGATGTTATTTATTATCTTTATTATACTTACAAAGTATAATATTATCGATATATATTTTGGTCGTTTTTATTTTAAGTTGGCACAAGATTTTATAATCACAACTCGGTCATAATTCTCTGTTCGTTCTAAATTCAAATCAACTTGAACTTATTCTAAATTTAAATGAAGATATCAAAAAGTTATTAAATTTTTATATTACATTGTTATTCAGAAATATAAATTTCTAATTAGTGAATATAGCATAATGGCGGAACTATTATTTTATTATGGAAGGAGATGGCTGTATAATTATGGAAGGAATCAAAATGTATTCTTAGTATGTAACCGTCTCATAGAAATTGACAACAAACAGCTTACACTTTAAGGTGTTTGTCGTTATGTATATATAGTATTTATGATTTAACTATGATATTTAGGGACAAATAAAATAGTTTTATCAAAATCATGTGTTCATTGAACTCTGTATTTTACTATAGTTTTTTAAAAAAGTCAAAATCGTGATTAATTAGATATATTTATAAAATTGTGGAAGCTTTGTTCTGAAAAATCATTTTTAATATAAACGGTATTAATATTGTCTGTTATGTCGCGGTTTTCTTTTATTTTTCGCAGTCATGCCATTCATTCAGTGTTTCATTGCCGCATGCAATAATGTAAATTGTTGAAAAAAACACTATATTTTGGACCGTAATAGAACATTGAGTATTTAGTGTTAACACCCGGTTTTTTAATTAATAGAAAATTAAGTAATTTGTTCTCAAATCCCGAGTTTTGCTAGTTGATGATGATAGCTGGTGATGATGATGATGATGAGGATGATAGATAGTCAATCATATCTCTAAGAGTTAAATATTATTTACTTTAGTCATTATTTGAGATAACGATCGCAAAAATAATTTTTAAAATTAATTAGAGAGCTACAAGTGATTAGAAATCGTCGTCTTTAGCACTAATGTAAATAATTTTACAACCACGTAGTATTACATTTTAAATATATAATATTAGCTTAGTTCCACGGCTTCCTCAGATAGGATATAAGATGTATTTACGAGACAGTATGTAGGTATGGTTTTTTAGCAATTATAATACATTAAACGAATTACAATAACACTTAGCATTAAATACTTTTAATACAAGTTGATTGAAGTTAATTTTAATGTATTTTTTTATATCATGAAATTATATTCACTAAATATCTTAGAAACAAACGTTCAGTCTCGAACACCAGTTTTATGAAGTAAGAGAGTAAAAAAAGAAACCACCGACTGGTCAGAGTCACTCCGGTGTGAATTGAACGTTCATGAAAAATACCACAGATTAAAAGCTCGCTAATTTTTAATATTTTAATAAAACTAGAAACTATTTAATATCAGTAACAATATTTTATTACTGAGTCGTAGATTCAATTTCTGCAATAAGAGACAACTGTATATAGACGCTGTTCTTATTTTCATCTCTCTCACTAACACAATCACACATATAACGGATGCTTATTGTAAATAATTGTTGTCTCTCTCACACACACCCAGGTAGAGAGAGACATCATAGACCCAGCAGTCCTCACCCTCACTCACACACGATTGGAAAGAGACGTATATAACATTCAATCCGTGACCTGTTTCTCGGAGCCGCTCTGCCAGCCGGAGTCCATGGTATTCGTGTCGCTGTAACAGTGGTGGTGATTCGTTTTCAGTACTTCATTCTTAATGGGTTCGTATTGAGAATCCGGACCCAGACATTTTGAAGCTTCCGGCTCGTTGGAGTACACGGTCTCCGGTCTGTCCTCGTCGGACAATAACGACTCTTCTGTGTTGGGAGATAAAGGCGAAATTGGAGTAAAGAATTCCTTTGAATCCGGCTTTGTATCCCTCGCTGCGTTCTTGGGGCTGGTACGAGGGAGTCGCAGCGGACTGCCGTGAGAACATATATTTGGACTACCCTCATTTCTAATATTTGCGCTCATATCCGACATTCTACCTTCGAAACGATCGATGCGTTCAGTTCTTGAATCGTTCAATCTATCGATTCTAGATTCGTTCGATCGGTCTCGGTCGCATCGCTCCGATCTGCAATCGTTTCCCCGATCGCTTGTTCGATCGACTCGAGAATCATTGAATCTATCGATTCTAGAATCGTTCGATCTATCTCTGTCGCTTCTATCGATTCGGGAATCGTTCACCCGGTCTCTGTCACTTCTATCTAGTCGGGAATCGTTCGCCCGATCACTCAATCTATCTATTCTAGAATCATTTGCCCTGTCTTGATCGATTCGATCCAATCTAGAATCATTTATTCGATCGTTTATGATTCTGGAGTCGTTAAGGCGGTCGATCCTAGCTTCGCTTAAACGCTCGCGATCGCCGCGATCGAATCTAGAATCTGAAATACGTTCTATTCTAGAATCATTTAATCTATCGATTCTAGAATCGTTCGACCGGTCCCGATCAAGTCTGGGATCGTTACCTCTCATACTCATACGTTCTATTCTAGAATCATTCAACCTATCGCTCATCCGGTCGCTCCTCGATTCGTTCAAACGGTCCCTCGAGTCGTTAATACGTTCCACAGTCGGTTCGTTGGTACACATTCTTTCGAGACGTTCATTACGCTCTATCAGATCGCCCAGCCTGTCACCGAATCGTTCGCTCATCCTGGCGTCGTTCAGTCGCTCCATCCGGCAGTCCCTCTGCGGCGGATGCTCCCCGTGCTGGTTGTAGTCGTGCCTGTGTTTGTGTTTGTCCGTGTGTCTGGGTCGTCGCTTGTTGCTAGTCTGCGGCTGCGGGCGCTGCTGGCGCGTGAGAGTGAACGAGTTGTCGGATTCAGATGAGTCTTGATGATTTTCTATCGTGCCCACTAGTGCTGATACGTTCGGGTTCATGCAGCAATCCGCCTGGAATTACAGTCACATATACAGGGTGGAAAAACATTATAAAAAATACATCCAATTTCTATTTAGATTTAAAGTACAAATATCAAATAAAATAACATGAGAAATATCAGTATATCTGGAAACGAGAGAGAAATCGCACCACATTTCCAATAGATTGAGAATAATAATACTGTAATACCTTAACACTCACGTTACAGCAGCTGGAGACGTCCGCGAAGTACACCTCGGACTCGGCCGACGGACGACTCTCCTGGAGGGAGCACCTGGAAACAACATGCGAGCATTTAACATACGTGTATATCTATACATTTTATTATTTTAGCTACATTACGCTCATAAAAGATATTGCGTGAAAAAGCGCGTCATATTCGTACTTGAAATAAATGATATTGACTTTGACCTCAAAATATAATTAATTGAATTAATACAAAGTACCCTACTTGTATTATTATTATTAAATTTAATCATGTTTTTACATAGAATCATTAATTACTTTAACGATAATAACGAGACTGAACAAACACTACTTACCGTACGGGAGAGTGTTTGTCATTCTGAAAACCTAGATTCTCTTTGCCTTGTTTAGGACACGAGTCACCGCTTTCATCTGAAACTACAAATACTAATTAATAACTTTAATGACAGTACAATCAAAAAATATACTAAATTAACTAATTTACCTTTACTGGCGCTTTTTTGGTGTAAGCACTCAATATTTACGTCCTCTCTGTGCAGGTTGCCGGCACTCATCCCCAACCTCTGACAGTTCCTGTACGGCACCAGGTGACCGCGCAACGTATTGAACCCTTGAGCTACATTCACCATTTCTTGCATACACATATCATTATGGTCGTTTGGATACATATTTAATTCCGAATTGAGTCTTGATAGTTCCGGATTCATCCTGGCTAATTCCGGATTTATCCTTGCTAATTCCGAATTCATTCTTGCCAAGTCTGGATTCATTCTTGCCAAGTCTGGATTCATTCTTGCCAAGTCTGGATTCATTCTTGCTAGCTCCGGATTCATTCTTGCTAGCTCCGGATTCATTCTTGCCAATTCCGGATTTATTCTTACCATTTCGGGATTGATCCTCGATAAGTCCGGGTTCAACCTCACGTCAGTACTGACACTCAACTCCTGCATCCTGTGGATGTCAATGTTCTGTATGTTGTGCAAGTAGCTTCTGGAGCAGGAATGTTCGTGTACGTTGACGGCGCCGCGCTGGTCTATGTGGTGGTGATGCAGGAGTGTGGCGGACGCGGGGTCTTGATGGAGGTGGTGTCTGGAATACATAAATATATATATATATATATAAAAGGAAGAAAAAACAATTTCAGAAAATAAATAATGATTAAATATAAGCGACGTTAATAGGGACCGTTGGCGTAGCAATAATAATGTTTGACTTTAACTGAAAGCGTTAAAACACTCGTGAAAAAAAAGGATTAAATAAGTATTTTAACGTTTGGTAAATTCGGAAGTAATCGTGTGGTTCTTAAATTTATTCTCGAAAACTTTTGAGCCGATCAACAATTGTTAATATCTCGTCACCTGCTCGCGCTCCTTCCGTGCGGGCTGTAGGGGGGCGGAGGACCCCACACTCCAGGCTGGACCTCACTCACTCCCTCAAAACCCTCCTGATATTGAAAACCGGTCTGAGCGAAGTTGGCTGGGTTCTGGCTGAAGGTGGCCGTGTTTTGGCTAAAGTTAGCCGCGTTTTGACTGAAATTGGTCGGATTTTGGCTGAAGTTGGCCGTTTGTCGCTGAAACTGGTCAAAGTTTTGGGGGTAGGTTTCGTCGTAGGGCTGAGAGGGATTCGGATTTTGTTCGTTTTCGCAGAAACCGTATGCACTGTCCCCCGACTGAGGCGCGCCGCTCAGCTGACACCGGGAACTGAAATACATTAATTATATGTTACTATTCACAGTCCATGACCTATTTTACTTTTTAGTTTTACTTGTTTTAAATAATGACATACTTTTGGCTGTTTCCTCTCGGCCACGGGAACCAGCTCCAAGGAGAGGTTTTTCTTCCAGTTCCTGGATTTGGCGAGTACAGGTTGCCTATACGACCTGGAACATAGATCATTTTAGCAAACACATATCGACCATTAAAATATCTATCGACATCGACTTAGAAATCGATTTAAAAATACTATATTTTGTAGTCAATTTACCCGGAGCCCAGAACCTGTGCTGCAAGCTGAAATCCCACGCGGGCTGCGACGTGTGGCACTGGGTGCAACAACTACAGGTATTCTGAAAACAAATATATAAATGTTGTTGTTTTAAAAAAAAAAAGAGCAACTGTTGAGTTTCTGGCCAGCTCTTCTCAGCAGAGCCGCATTCCGAGCTGGTGGTAGCTTACTCACGGACTGACATACTGACATTTTTTTTTTTTTTTAATGTAATGTAATGTAATTGACGATTCAAAAGTGCATGTAAATGCCTACTTGAATAAAGATATTTTTGATTTTGATTTTGATTTTGATTACAATATACAAATAATGAACCAAAGAAAACGTGTAAACTTTGGCATATTCAAAAACCAGTGTAAACAAAGAAAGCAATAAATATAACTAGGCTCATCCCACCCATCATTTTAACCCCATCTCTGAAATAACTTTTTGTTAAATATAGATATTTTTTATATATCATACTATATATTGTATGAAAAAATAGTCTAGTGTGCGCTACCTGTGCGTGTGCGTCGCTCCCGGGCCGGCCGCCCCGCGCCGCCCGCGCCGCCCGCCCCGCGCCCCCCGCCCCCCCCGCGCGGTACAGCGAGCGACAGCGCAGCTCCAACTGCTCCCAGTACATCTTCTTACGCTCGTGACTGGAACAAGTCAGTTAGTTAGATGAGATTCATTATATAGTTAAAATGTAAACAACAAAGGTACACGTCATTATGAATTAACTAACAACAGCCCCCACTATTAATTACAATAATCAACGCAGTGCTAATTTACCGCCCGGGATACACGAAAGTTTTTGAACCCACATTAAAAAAGGTCGTTCAAAACTAGGTCAATGCTTCCACTCAATAGGTTAGACTTCTATTTTCGTTCTTAGCTATCACGAAAATCTATTTAAAATATCACCATGGCAACCGCTTTATATAGAGCGTGCGAAATTACGCCATAATGACCCTACGGCACTCGACATACGATCACTCACGGTAACCAGTGACAGCAGACGGTGCACTGACAAGTCAGTCGACATCAATTTTGTAATATTTTGTACCAGCATGTCTCAACAGAAGAGCAGCTGCAGCCAACATTCGAGGTCCACGTCGCGCTTCGTGAACGACATCGAAGAACTAACAGATGCGGATATTATAAAACAGGTCAACGACCTCAAACAATGCATCCGTGTCCTGACACTCGAAAATGAGATTCTCGAACGTACGATCTTGAGACTCGAACCGTCGTTGATGCATGGGATACAGCAGGCATTGGAATACGCAACGAGAATGCAGAGCAACTCGTCCTTGAACGTGGGGAGTTATGTCAGGTCGCAAACTTCTAAATTTGGAATGGAATCGACGGTAAGTCCGTCACGGATGCTGGCCAGTCCGTCACGAGTATCAACCAGAAGAGTGGAGTCATCAGCTAAAGTGAGCGGAACTGTCATTTTCGGAACGGGTCCGAAGGTTAATGTGCTGGAGCGTTCAGAATTAGTGTCAACGGAAATGGAAATACTAATAAAAAATTTGGAAAGATCTAGAAAAAAGGCGGCGAAAGACCACGCGCTACTTAGAGCACAGCTGGAAGAGATCGGCGTCCGCGAAGTGGATATTAAAAAGGCTAGTGAATTCTTCAAACAGGTAGTCATCATTGAAGGTTGGGATAAGATAGCCCAGAGGATTCCGGCCGAGATTTGGATAAGATTCATGACCGAGTGGGTTAAAATTGCGGATAGTCAAATCGGAAAATTGAGGTTAAGAACGAGCACATTGAACACTCAGTACAGCAAATTAAAAGGTCAGATCAAGGTCAAAGCTGAATTAAGCGAAAGTCTCCGCGCTGTAGACTTCGACAAGCTGAAAATCGAAAATAAGGAATGTATAGATATAATTGAATACAAATTACAACAGCTGGCTGAATTAAAGAAGATGACCGGAGACGCGAACCTCAATCTAACGGTACATAAGAAAGCAATGATGGAACAGAACATGTATTTGAATAATGTTTTTAATTCTATCAAAGACAAACAGAAACAGACGATAGCGTGCGACAAGGAGAAGGACGTCATCGAGGTGGAAGCCGACAACTTGGTGCATAGGTTGGACGATATCAAGAAAGTACGACAGGAGTTCGAAGTGCCGGACATTATGGGCTACGTCAACGTCAAATCAGAGGTCACGGATCTGAAGCACAGCATCAAGCTGTTGGAAAATAGAGTTCGTATCCAGCAAATAGCTTTAACGTCACTCAACAAGAAGTTAAAAAATATATTTTCGAATGTATAATATCCTTGTATTGTTTTTTTACATAAATATTGATATTTTGGTTATTTTTTATTACTAATTAAATTATTATATAAAAAGGCCGGCATTATACACAAAGTACACAAATCAAATGTTTGATATTATGTAAAACTAGCACCCGGCGGACAGTATGCTGCCAAGGTACTACCGGTTGTATAACAATAAAAACTCTACAATTCTCTCACGAGAGGAAAAATGTATAGAGTAAAGTCAATAAAGCCCGGCAAGGTAACCGTCCGTCCGGTACGGGGCGAGTACTTGGGCAGGACAATACTCAGCGGACGCGGGGAGGGGGGCAGTACCTGAGCAGCTGATAGGCCAGCATGCAGCTGAAGATGCAGACGAGCACGGCCGACACCGACAGCGCGAACACGCCGCGCAGGCACCAGTACAGCGCGCCGTGCACCACGCCGCAGTCCGACACGCCCTCGAACACGCAGCGGACGCCTGGAGGGGGGCAGTACCTGAGCAGCTGATAGGCCAGCATGCAGCTGAAGATGCAGACGAGCACGGCCGACACCGACAGCGCGAACACGCCGCGCAGGCACCAGTACAGCGCGCCGTGCACCACGCCGCAGTCCGACACGCCCTCGAACACGCAGCGGACGCCTGGAGGGGGGCAGTACCTGAGCAGCTGATAGGCCAGCATGCAGCTGAAGATGCAGACGAGCACGGCCGACACCGACAGCGCGAACACGCCGCGCAGGCACCAGTACAGCGCGCCGTGCACCACGCCGCAGTCCGACACGCCCTCGAACACGCAGCGGACGCCTGGAGGGGGGCAGTACCTGAGCAGCTGATAGGCCAGCATGCAGCTGAAGATGCAGACGAGCACGGCCGACACCGACAGCGCGAACACGCCGCGCAGGCACCAGTACAGCGCGCCGTGCACCACGCCGCAGTCCGACACGCCCTCGAACACGCAGCGGACGCCTGGAGGGGGGCAGTACCTGAGCAGCTGATAGGCCAGCATGCAGCTGAAGATGCAGACGAGCACGGCCGACACCGACAGCGCGAACACGCCGCGCAGGCACCAGTACAGCGCGCCGTGCACCACGCCGCAGTCCGACACGCCCTCGAACACGCAGCGGACGCCTGGAGGGGGGCAGTACCTGAGCAGCTGATAGGCCAGCATGCAGCTGAAGATGCAGACGAGCACGGCCGACACCGACAGCGCGAACACGCCGCGCAGGCACCAGTACAGCGCGCCGTGCACCACGCCGCAGTCCGACACGCCCTCGAACACGCAGCGGACGCCTGGAGGGGGGCAGTACCTGAGCAGCTGATAGGCCAGCATGCAGCTGAAGATGCAGACGAGCACGGCCGACACCGACAGCGCGAACACGCCGCGCAGGCACCAGTACAGCGCGCCGTGCACCACGCCGCAGTCCGACACGCCCTCGAACACGCAGCGGACGCCTGGAGGGGGGCAGTACCTGAGCAGCTGATAGGCCAGCATGCAGCTGAAGATGCAGACGAGCACGGCCGACACCGACAGCGCGAACACGCCGCGCAGGCACCAGTACAGCGCGCCGTGCACCACGCCGCAGTCCGACACGCCCTCGAACACGCAGCGGACGCCTGGAGGGGGGCAGTACCTGAGCAGCTGATAGGCCAGCATGCAGCTGAAGATGCAGACGAGCACGGCCGACACCGACAGCGCGAACACGCCGCGCAGGCACCAGTACAGCGCGCCGTGCACCACGCCGCAGTCCGACACGCCCTCGAACACGCAGCGGACGCCTGGAGGGGGGCAGTACCTGAGCAGCTGATAGGCCAGCATGCAGCTGAAGATGCAGACGAGCACGGCCGACACCGACAGCGCGAACACGCCGCGCAGGCACCAGTACAGCGCGCCGTGCACCACGCCGCAGTCCGACACGCCCTCGAACACGCAGCGGACGCCTGGAGGGGGGCAGTACCTGAGCAGCTGATAGGCCAGCATGCAGCTGAAGATGCAGACGAGCACGGCCGACACCGACAGCGCGAACACGCCGCGCAGGCACCAGTACAGCGCGCCGTGCACCACGCCGCAGTCCGACACGCCCTCGAACACGCAGCGGACGCCTGGAGGGGGGCAGTACCTGAGCAGCTGATAGGCCAGCATGCAGCTGAAGATGCAGACGAGCACGGCCGACACCGACAGCGCGAACACGCCGCGCAGGCACCAGTACAGCGCGCCGTGCACCACGCCGCAGTCCGACACGCCCTCGAACACGCAGCGGACGCCTGGAGGGGGGCAGTACCTGAGCAGCTGATAGGCCAGCATGCAGCTGAAGATGCAGACGAGCACGGCCGACACCGACAGCGCGAACACGCCGCGCAGGCACCAGTACAGCGCGCCGTGCACCACGCCGCAGTCCGACACGCCCTCGAACACGCAGCGGACGCCTGGAGGGGGGCAGTACCTGAGCAGCTGATAGGCCAGCATGCAGCTGAAGATGCAGACGAGCACGGCCGACACCGACAGCGCGAACACGCCGCGCAGGCACCAGTACAGCGCGCCGTGCACCACGCCGCAGTCCGACACGCCCTCGAACACGCAGCGGACGCCTGGAGGGGGGCAGTACCTGAGCAGCTGATAGGCCAGCATGCAGCTGAAGATGCAGACGAGCACGGCCGACACCGACAGCGCGAACACGCCGCGCAGGCACCAGTACAGCGCGCCGTGCACCACGCCGCAGTCCGACACGCCCTCGAACACGCAGCGGACGCCTGGAGGGGGGCAGTACCTGAGCAGCTGATAGGCCAGCATGCAGCTGAAGATGCAGACGAGCACGGCCGACACCGACAGCGCGAACACGCCGCGCAGGCACCAGTACAGCGCGCCGTGCACCACGCCGCAGTCCGACACGCCCTCGAACACGCAGCGGACGCCTGGGAGCAAGGTACGGTTACAACATTGTATTGGACACGTTTTGAAGTATACGTTTTTCGAATGAGAAAGTACCGACACCCTCTCACGAATAATCTGCTTGAAGTATAAGTGGACAAGTTCATAAGTCTTATATCATACTTCTAAAGGCATTGGTTTTATCCTAGGGTATGACACTTTATAGGCGCAGGTACTATTGTACCTCTAATGGTCAAGGATCATTTTTTACTACCAAGTATTGATTGAGCCCAGAAGTTATAAATTTAACAGGCATTGGTCTATCCAAACTTGTTTTATTCATCACTGTCTAATCGTCAGATGTCATATTATATCATGTTACATTATTAACTGTATAAAAATCAAGTTTTGCAGACAGTACACTATATAACCCATCCTCACCTTCATCATCAGAGCCACTGTGCTGGCTGTCAGGGGACATTGAGAAACAAGTACACGTCCTGGTCAGTTTGGTGTACTCACAGAACTTGAGGGTTTGTAATCTGGAACAAAATATAATATTTTATTATTATACACTACGAAATTTAAAAACATAATAAAATTATCATTAAATAATTGGATATTCATTTGAAATCTCATAGATATGAGATTTGACAGAATTATAAAGTTTTGTATGAGATACAAGAATGATGGTAGAAGAGTTATAAGAGACGGTCTCATTGGTTTAAGAGAAGATCACCGAAGTAGAAACAGATGAAGGAAAAAAAATATAGGAGACAAAAAAAGCGAAATGTAATTAATGATATTGTGGCAACTAACTGCAAATACTCGGTATAGAGGCAAGCAAATGACGAGCTATTTTGAATTAAATCAGCCTTCAAGAAGTATACTAACTTGTTCATATGTATGACGGTGGTGGTGATGGTGACGAGCACGCACGTGAGCGCACACACCAGGCAGCACGCTCCTACCACCTTGATCTGGAACAATGGACTTTGCATTAATTCCTGAATGTATCGTTTCTTGACAACCCAGCGGTAGACGGTTATTTAGAGCTTATATAAATTGGCCTGAATGAACTAATATGCTAGTTTACAGAAAAAAAACTGCTATTATTATTTAATGTATGGTAAGTTGGAAAGCGAGAAGTCTGCTATAGTCCTTTATTTCACTGTGTTGATCAAAGTGACAACAAATCTACAACTACCCATATTTGCAATGAACAACAGTGTCCAATTAATACCAGATGAACCATTTACAAAGGAAGACTAAGTAAATCAAACTAAACAGTGAAAAATAAATTAATTACATATATTGTTAACTATATATATTTGTTTAAAACATGTGTATATATATAAAAACACTACAAATTAATATTTATAGATAAAAAGAAATGGGATGGTTTATTTAGTAATTATTATTTTCCATTTTTATCACTACTTTCATTCTAAAGTTTGCAAGACATCTAGTCACTGTATTTATGTTACAGAATTTGTATTTTTTTTACCTTAAACCTAACAAATGAAACAAACTTACAATATGTCATCCCTATAATTGTTATCAACTCATCCATGCCATAAACATTTTAAAAGATCCTATCCCATGCTTGAGAGACATCTCATCCATTTAAAGAAAAATTATTAAGAAGAAATAGAAGAAGTTCAATAAGGCATGCCTAATAATTGTTGTGGACCTACTTTTCTTACCATATAGCTGTATCTGTTCCTGCGACGTGCAAGACTCATAATACACACTCCCGTCAGTACTAACTGTGGAAAAATACACCAATTACAAATCACCATCACAGCCAATTTAATTCAAAACTGGAGTAACATATTGCCACTTTTGATCCAAGATGCATAGTATACTGAACAAAATACGCTTTGAAAAGATATAATAATAATTAAAAATGCGTGTCCATTTAAATATTGTAAGTGCTACCATGGCGGCGGGCACGGCGGCAGGCACGGTCTCCAGATGGTGCGGCGAGGCGGTGTAAGCGCGCAGCAGGATGTGCTGCGCCGCCAGCAGTCCGCCCAACGCCGCTGCCAGCGCCCCGCAGCCGCAGCACCACCACGCGTACTTGCGTCGCCGGCATTGCGGCTCGTTGCTGCAGCCCACGGACGCTGGAAATATACTAAATATTGAGGATGGACTTTTGTAATTTATTCGGGCCGATACCGTAAAGCCATATGACCCTTGACGTGCTATCGACTTCTGGAGGATGAGACCGTTTTAAGAATAATAAATTCCAGATTTTAACTATAAACCTGAATTACCGAAATAAGGTGGCGGTGGTATGTAATGCTGTGCTACGTCGGCCGCTATCGTCGACTGAGGAGTCGATACTTGATATTGTAGCACTTGCATCACATCACAGGACATAGTCATGAGCTAAATACGATCATATTAATGTCTTGCGCCACCATTTTTATGTTATTATGTATAATGTAGTCGTTTTTTTTATTGTTTTTTTAAACTCTGCAACTGTACGGTCCACACAAATGTCAAAGAAATTTTAAAATACGCGCCACTTCGACAAATCGATATTTACAACGCTTAGAACAATGACCGGATAAACAACAACACTTTACAACTACAATATGACCGTTGAAACACCAATTATTACATTATAAGAACTTAATTTCGAGCACTACGTATTTAACCAAAGAATAAATACTTAATTTTTACTGTATTTTTTCCCACGTTTATATATTTAAACACATTTTAATTGATTAATCTCACTGTTTACTAAACCTACATTAACTGCATAACATATTTGTAATAGCGCACATTTATTTACGTGATGATGGTGGGATGTGATAAATGTTACATTTATATTGCAATTCGACTAAACTAGGTTATTCTTATAAATTAGAGACCGTGATTCGCGCAGAAGCAGTAGGTTCTTTATGGTACAGGTAAAAAGGAATCGAAGGAAGACATTAGATACGAATGTTTATAGATTTTATTATGGAGTTTTTGGTCTTTTTCAATGTGATTATTCAATTTATTATTATTTTATTGTAATATATTATTTTGTTGTAATATTTAACTGCAATATTCAAGTTGTAAAAGTATATTTTTTTTATACATACAATCTACATTTCAAACGAAATTTTTGTTATTGTCACGACAGAATTATAAGCTTAATGTTTAGAAGTGAATTTCTTTTTATCTAGCCGAATAAGCTATTATTATTTTGGTCGATATAAAAAAAAAGTTTAGGAAAACCTTATTGTCAACCGATTCATATTTAAAAATCAGGTACAAATCTCAATACAAAGACAGGTACCCACATAGTTATGGCCATTCAACATTGTCAAAAATTTTGGTGCTTTTTGTGTAAAGATAACGATTTTGCTACAATATGTGGGAATATTTTGCAACACCTGTGCTAGTCTATGATTTATATTCGTTGTTGCATCAAAATCTTAGTCTTTGTGTTTAGATCTCCCATTGACCGGAAACTATATGTCATTTTGAAAGTTGCATTTCTTGCATTACTAATCATAAAAACAGACAAATGCGTAAAAAAACAAATGTTTTTGAAGTTCGCAACGGCAATAAGTATATATATATTCATATATTAGTGAATTTTTGATGACATTTACATCAAGAAACAATGGAATAATTTAGACAAAATATAATTTTTACTTACAATTATTTCTTCTATTGGTGGCTGCGAGCACGCTGGTGGGGGGTCGTGGGGGTAGTGCCGGAGGGGTGTCGGTCTTGGCAGGGGGAGGGGGGCCGGGGTCATCTGCACTCGCGTACTGTACGGAAGCTGGCTTGCATGTGCATGCTACTTGGTACTGAAATATAAGACTTAGATCTTAATCTGCCATTATACATTGAATTATCTGAATGATTGAATCTTAGTCAAAATGGGGAAAAGTGAAAAATGCAAAATGATCAGGTAGGTTTAGAGGATATTTTTTTCTTTACATTTAAAATTCCATAAAATAAATACAAAATGTTCCTTAAATTTTGAAAGTATATTAATATATATTGTAATAATCTTTAAACACAACTCGTTCAATCATTAACTCCACTTTTATATTAACATTCACCGAGGTCTATCCTCTTAGTAGCGTTCCTAGGACATAGATCACCTAGCAGCCCTCCTTCCTAGTCGGAACATCTACCCCACCTCGTGAAGATGTCACAGAAGTAAGGGCTAACAGCAATAGATATAAAAGAACTATCTACCTTGTGCAAGTCGGATGTTACAGAAGCGCCAGCGTCGACCGCGTCGCACTGACATGTTTCTGGCGTTGGCGAGCTCCGGGTTGAGCGGACGTCCGCCAGCGACATCTTGTCTGTTACAAAAATTATGAAACATTAAACTCAATAAAAATAATACTATTACTACGACAAACATCTGTTAATATCTTAAGATATGTACATATACTGGAAGACAGTCGTTATTATAATCTTTTTAAATTTAAATTCAAAATCATTCAATTTTACATCCGTCTTTTTATAGAGAATTATTTTATTGACCCAAAACAAATACAACACCATTTTGAAACTTTTCTATACTATATATAATTTATACTCAATCTATTTTTTTACATAAGTTCACTGTATGGAGATCCCTTATAAAGGGTTCAAACCAACAGTCTAGAATCTCGCTGGCTACTTAATAGTTCTTTGTGAGTTCGTCAGTCCAAGTCTAACCGTCACCTTGATAACATTTCTTTAAAATACTATTTCAAAAAAAAAGTATTAATTAAAAATCGATGATCTGTATAACGAAGTTTTATATTCGTTGAGTTTTTACATAGAGCACACTCAACCGGCACACGCTGCACGCAAGTAAACTTTACATAAAAGTCAGGACTTCAAGATATGACGTATGAATGAACGATCTCAGCTGACCGGGCACGTCCGGCAGCTGTCACCCTCACATCTGGTATCATTTGAAAACGCTTATTAAGTTTGTACTAACATCTGTTATTCGCATAATATATGCAATAAAATCATCGGGCTTTCGTAAATTACTCAAATAATATTATTTGTTGGGATATATTTAAAGCAGTTGCCATTTATCTGGCCAATGTAAGAATTTTTAAAAATATTGTGATTGAGAAAAATGTAATATACTAAGTATATGCCTGTGATTTATGGCAAATAGTCTGTCGTTTGAATAGATCAAGTTCCATTTAAACGATATAATGTGATATAAAAAACGATTGTTTATCTTTGTTCATATATAGTTAGAAAATATAATAAAATGTTACCGTTAAAAAAGCAATTAAATAAGTTGTAATTATTAATAGTTTGTTTATTCGAGCGAAGCAATGGATATGGAATTTATACTTAAAATGAAACAATTAGAAGCGCGTCAATTGTTGATGATTTAATGCATTTCGCATCAGTGATAGCTCCCACGGCCAAACTAAATATAATGTTGACAAACCACTTTTTGGGGGCGATGACCGCAATCATTCAATCAAATCGTTCTAGTGTTGCCACCAGGAAATATATCACTTGTAGCAGAACTATCATTCAAATAGTAATATTTTATATATGGCCACATTTTATAAGCTACTAGCTGCTCTGCTCTGCTACTGCTGCTATTGCTCGCTCTCCACCGGCGAATAAGTTAGTATACTCAATCACACACATTAAAGGACTTCGTGATCTTCTTTTTCATCATTTTATTTATTGAAAAAACAACAGCGGCACTATTTTCTTCCACAGATAGCCTGTTTGTAATAGAACTATCACACAGCTGATTATCGAAAAGTTAACGCGCTACAAGTTTGCTCCTGTTCTGTAAATATTGATAAGGGGGTGTTTTTCTATATACGTATTTTAAAGCGTTAATGCCATTTGTCTAGACCCTCTAGAGTGTAGACTTTAGGGCTATTGTAGGATTACTATACCTCATAGAAAGTAGTATGATAATTGAATCCAGCAGTTGAACATTTACAGGCTAGTTTTTCCTCCCAATACATAAAGTAGGGTTTTACATGTTTTAAAAGTATCTATGTATATCTCTGTGGCAAGCTACCACCCAAAAGAATTTGTATTTATAAAAGGTGATTTGATCGAGATTGTTTTTAGCTATCATTCAACAAATTCATTTGATGATCATCAGTTACTCTGTTCTAGAAAGAGATTTTAAGCTAAACTTCGTCCGGCGATCACGTATTTATTTTTAAAAAATATTTGTGAAAGTTTTTGTTGGTAAATGGTTTTAAAATATTTATTATAATGATTGCCAGTACAACTCGAATTAAGTCACTTATTTCTATACAATGAAGGCGCTAAAACATTGCGATTATATTAATAAAGAACAAAGAACCATAAAAAAACACGATCAAGTTTAATAAACTTTAAGAATTATTTATCGACTACAAAACAAGTTCAATAGAAATCAACGCAGAAGTTGGTCTCTAGGCAGAGAAAATTATATATCACAATAAACAAACATGTTTTTGTCAGTCACATTTACTTAGTAATAGCGTAAAAATATATTATTGGTTTATCTTTTACCCGCGGCCTTCACTCGTAAGCACCTGTTTCTTTATTTGTATGCAGAAAATAACAATTTTTATACTATATACATAAAAAGTGTTATTTATGTATATGTATACTTTTATCTTATAAGCTTTATGCTAAGCTAATTTTCAAACATAACCAAAAAAACACGAATCGATCATCATATCATAAACAAACTAATGTTCCACAAACAATAAAAAAAAATACCCTTGCTATTTAAAAAAAATCAATTGGCAATAGCACATATCTATAGCGTTTAGAAAGTTTATTTCGCAAGCAGGTAAAGGCTGGGTCACTTACATAATGCTTCGAGGGTAAGAATACGTTATCTCATTGTATCGAAAACGTTTTTAGGTTGGTATCCCTGTGACGTGAAAAGAAATATACAATGAATGCCATCTGATAGAATATAAAAAACTATATGTACCTTGCAAACTTTCAACTTTCAAACTTTATAAATATAATAAATTTCAAGGTAATTAATAGATTTAAATGCAATGTATTAATATATACTTACTTTGCAAATTTTATAATTATCGGAGATGTATAACATGCTGTTTAAACTTACAACATTAACATTGAAAGGAATCTCGATTTATTTGTACTTATATTTATTAAGTTACTTACAAAAACCACAAAATTTACAAGTTGCTACTCTCTTTTCTATGTGAAGTTTCAATTCACAAAATCGTTTGTCCTTGAGAACTTATAAGAAACGCAATTAAAAAATAGTTTAAGCTTTCACCGACCTCTGACACAATGGGATCTCATATCATTATAAAGTGAGTACCTACTTTTAGTTAACATTTTTTGTACACTTTCTCTGAACAGTTTAAAATACGTTTACTTTATTCTAAATTTAGTTATTAAGTAAACACAACAAACACAAACGTTTTTAAACGTAACGTACATAAAATAGCCTTTTTGACATAATTTTCAAAAACATACATTTTTAATTGTTTCCTCAAAATAAAAAAAAATATTTCTCACTAAAGATATTACACTGGTAGTTTATTTAGTTTTGGTTTCACATTATTTTTTCATAAGCAAATATAGATTTTAAATGTTCTCAGATTTGAATAATAACCGTAAAGTTGTTACATTAAATCATAAATATTTATTGTTCGTGGCGTACAGAAAAAGAAATAGTTATACATATAAGGAAATAGTTACATCGATAAGTGTAGCTGCTACAGCGAATTTTATCAATTGTAAAATTATCATAGATTTTTGCAAGCCCAAGTTCGGATAAATGTTATCGATTTAATTTGATCGGCATGTCAAACCATACGGCATTTAAATTTGGATTATTATTATTTTAAAGTATTATATTTATATTTACCTGGCTGTATGCACTTAAAATATAAAAGTCATGGTTCACAAAATAATATAAAAATACTTTAAAGTATTCTATCATTATATAAACTTCAAAGTCCAGACAATTATTTTTTATTAGGAGATGATCTCAATTGGCAAAATTGTGATACAAATGTTCCGTTCTTTTAGCTGAAACTGATGCCTTAAAGAAATAAACAGAAATAAAAATACAATTTAATATGTTTCTTTCAAATATGTATATATTGATTTTTTTCCTTTAAACACATCTCAATAAATTGTTTTATTATTATTTTATTAATATTACATATTTCAATTTATCGCACATTGCAGATTATTTTTTATAAGATTATAGAAACGAATGTTGAATTTTGGTAATGTTAATAACATGCGTGAAGATACAAAAGCATATACCGATATTATACAATTTTAGGTAGACTTTCATTTTCTTAACATTTAAGTAATGTTCAATAATTTATACTTACTTGTTTAACAAAATATTTAATTGTTTTTAGTTTCAAAGCTGAACACTAAGTCTTTAAGTAACGACATAATCTTCTGAAGCGCTCACTCCCACGCACGGTCGGGGGTCACTTTATCATAATTCATCAATTGTAACCCTTCTCACAAACAATAAGTATCACGTATGAAATAACAGTAGTAACTCAATATACCTACGTATGGAAATATTTTGCAATTTACTTATTTGCTACATTTTACAACTCAAGTTACAAATATTCTAACAACTACGTTTTTGTGAGCTAATATGAAATTATTCAATTCACAGTCTGATTCGATGTTTTTTTTTTAAACATAACTCATTTAGTTCTATAATATGATTAAATTTATATTTATTTTTGATTGTAACACGTTTTTTAATTGAACACAGCTTTAGCATCTCAGACTATTACAACAAAATCTGATCTGAAACTTTTTGTATCGTAAACATTAATATTAAAAAGCTTCTTTTTCGTATTGTAATTTAACCATAACTTTGAACAATTGTCAAAAAATAATAGTGTTGTGACTCCAAAAAAATACACGATAAATCCATACATAATTAACACTCACGAAGTTACCGTCATGACGACGGCGACCTGACAATTAGTTCCACGCTAAGTAACAGCTATTACTCGATAGCTGTGGGAGAAATACCGAGGTAATCGCTCAAGTTTATCAATCATTTTGTCATATGTTTAAGATCAGATTTCATGGCACTTTCAGAGTTTATTTTTTATGAGCATTTTGGAACTTCAGTGAGAAAAGTTTTTGTATAGGCACTCCGAAAATTCCGCACTCCATTTTTTGCTTACAACTTGCTCTGCCTACTCATATATATGGTTATTCCATATTATACTTACATTTAATAATATATAACTTTGTGAAATTATAAATTTAAAAATAGATAATGGTACCGAGAAGAGCTGGTGATTTGATAGTTCTTATGTTAGTTTTTCAATAGTGAAAAGCATTATCTAGACAGATTTATAATATGTACCTTTAGTTATAATAAGTCAACTAAGATATCCGCAATAACAAAAATTTTTTACCTTTTTTTACAGTATACTTAAAGTTCTTAAAATGCACTTTTTGTGTTTGTTGAACGTTTGTTATATTATATTGATTATATTATCTGTGTATAAAATAAATAACAAAAAGTGATGATAAAACTTAGCCTAATTAAAACAGAACAAACGACAACAGATAATTATTCCGCGTCTTCTGTTTGTAACGCATTGTTTGTTACAATTTTACTTTTCCCAACAACAAAGCTTCCTACACTAACTTGTTTCTTATCTGCGTGACACAACATGCTGTATTGTACCGTTTATGGTTATTTTTAATATTTTGGCTTTTGACCACTTGAGTTTATTACCGTGATACTTGATTAGTATCACTTATCTGTAATATCAAATGAAAAATGATGGCATACAATAAACTCTTTTTGTTGTTGTCATGTTGGGTTATTTACAGCAATTGTATAAAAATCTTTGTAGCTATAATATAATTGTATTTCTACTTGTTAATAATAAAATAATCTTTTTAATTTACGCAAAAAAATACAATATACTATTTAGGTGCTAAGTTAATTTGTCAGTAATTGGACAAGAAAAGATATCTTCCCAAATGGAAGAAGTAGGGCACTTACATTTAGTGTGGCAACACTCAGAACGAGGTGAGAGGATACCAAAAGGTTAATTCATGCCTTTTACGGTGTAACCCCATTGTTCAGTCCACTTAAATTAATTATATAATTATTATATGTCCAACCTGGTATAAGGAACTGGAATTTTTCAGATACTTGTTGACAAAAATAATACTATAGGTGTGTAAGAAAGATGTGAGAAAATCTTTATTTATGACGGTCTAGTTAAATATGTTTTAACTGCAACAGTTTAAGCAAAAAGGTAACTTAAATCACTCAAGTTTCTATTAAGGTGTGACTTGGCAAAGGTTAGATACGCGGTGGACTGAGGAATTCGAATGTTATATCACTTAAAAATAGACTTTAAATGAACAATTCATTTTTTTTTATAGAAAAAAGAGTAACAAAATAAAATCAACAGTACAATTCTTAACTTAATTTTCTATCGGTACATGTTACACAGTTTTCAAAGTAGTTTATATTTTTATTTTGCACAATAACTTAAACGGTTTAAAAATAACGACACAATTATCATATACTTGATGTTATCGATAAACGTCCATCACTATTTCTTGCTGCCCACAGCCCACTCAAATACCCGACTAGCATAGATGTAATTATTTCTAATTTATTGGTGGCACTACTCTTTGAACATGAACACATATATTACAGGCAGAGTTAATTTATAACAAGACGTTTAAGTTAAGCTTAATACTTACCATGAACTCCGTGTCGACGTCCTGTTGAATTACTTTAGCATGTTTTAGCGTTCAACTATTTCTGAAGAGATGCGCATGCGCACAAAACTCACTGTATACCAAACATGTTCAAACTGTAAACCATATTCACAATCACAAATTACGTTTAAATTGTGTGAAGTTGGTTCAAAATGGTAGTGACGCGGACCGCGTCGCGCTTTGACTGTGGAGTCAAGATATTTTTACCTGTGAGAGAAAAAAAGTTTCGTTCCTTTCTAGTGTACAATCTATTCAGAACCTTATTGCTGTTACATAGGGTGCTCAATTCTATGATAACGATAAATGCATTTGTGTGGCCATGTTTGAAGTTAAGTGTGATGAAAAATATGCTTTACGTCATTTGAAATATGTATGAAAATAGTAAAACAACTTGATTAAAAGCTCGAGCCTCCAATTCTGCGTTGTACGTATATTGTGGGCAGTTGTTCAGAGCCAACGGTTCTCAAACTTAACAAGACGTTACTGTTCGTTGTGTTTGGAAGAATCAAATGATTTCTTGTTAATTGTTGTAATTTATCAATACAAAAATAGATACTTTATATAATAATAACAAACTAGTTCTAAGGTTGTTGTGAACGATGCTTGTGAAACAATAAAACCTTGACTTCATTAATGAATAAATGAAAGAGCAATGTGAGTGATTGGTCACTTTTAATACTTTGCTAAATAAGTCAATAAATGTAATAAATTGTCTTTTTAAAATGTTTTATAAAAGAAGATTAGAAAGGTAATCTATGTGAACAGTCAAATTTTATACAATATAACATGAATCTTCATAATATTATTCTGGACAATATTAAATGTAAACATATGTAACTGAGTGGATCAATTCAATAAAACAAACATTATTCTTAATTTTAAAAATATTATTAAATAAAAGATCTACTAGAATTGAGAATCGCTGGCCAGGACCCGTAGTCAAAACCAGTTTGTACGGAGAAATAAAATAGCAGGCCCCAATTTTGATATGAATTAACTCATTTCGATTATCTAGTTTGGGATGTTGCTAGATGTCTTCAAGAGTTTATTGCAAATTTCAATTTAAGTTTAAATATTTAGAAAGGTTAAGTGTTTTTTTGCAAACCTATGTTTATTTTATTAACAATCTTATATCTCATTATTTCAACAAATAAACATAATTTATTATTGTTTCGATTTTTAATATTATAAAATATATTATAGTTATAACAATTCTTACTGTCACTAGATGTCGCCTTTTAAAACTGCCGTGTTTTTTATTCGTATTTTATTAATTTGTCTTATATCTTTACTTATTTACGAAATAATAATACTTATTTATTTTTAAAAAAGTTTATATAGTAATGATACATTCCAAATTTATTAATGCATCTTTGCAAATACAACTAATAATAAAGAAGAAACTATTCTAAAATGAGACGGGTGATATATGACACAAAAAAACATTATATAACTTTATACTTTATTTCATTTTCTACTTAAGAACTAATCTGCTACAATTTACAACATGGAGTTAATTGTCAAAAGTTGGTGCAATATTTTTACTGAAACATTTATTGCTAACAAATATTTCTGTAAAAAAATATGTAATAATTCATTGAGTAGATTTTCAAACACTGCTTTTACGTTTGGGTATCCAGGGTTGTATTTTTTCAGGTGATGTACTGTATGGGACATATTGACCTGTAGTTCCAGACATGTTTTCAGTATACTCCAGCATCCATTTGTGCTTGGGTCGGCTGGGGTCCTGAATGATAAATAAGTGTTATACTTTCTATTAAAATTATTATATATATTATAGTATTATAATGTATATTTATACCGCTTTACCTGCAACATGAATTGGGATTGGATTTAGCCAGATTCCAATATACATAGTTGACACGAGTCCAACCGGAATATAACAAGTGTTTTACTTATATCAAATCTAATTACTCATACTATATTTGTAATTACTAATATTTAAAATAAATAGGATAATCAATTAATTTACATGACACTCATTCTCTATGTCTGAGTAGATAAATTGTAAATGGTCATTGATTTTACAAATGTATTGACATACTGAGAGCCCAGATGTCAAACCTGTACATTTATCAAAAGTATTATTCAGTTTAATTTTCGAGTTAGAACCACTAATAAGAGATGGCAAGGTGTGCCCAGTCCTGTGTTGTTATTAATCTGACTTACTTGGTTTGGTAGTAGGTCGGTCTTGTAGTGCAGCCAGCCAAACCATTCAGCAGGGACCTGGTTTAGGAAAACACATTTTTCTTTACTTTTTAAATGTTTTAGCCATTTAAAGGTTTTATAAAAAAAAACACAAGAGGTTTCTGGTTTATGTATTATTTGGGTGGATGATTTTCTTTCATAATAAATATACAAAATAAGAATAAAATTGTTTTGTTTCATTAATCTATTTTTTGAAAATGCAAATTTTTTAACCACTATTTGGCTAGAACTATATTGTTTTAGAATAGGGACAAAATTATCATAATTTCAAAGGTATACAAGGCAAGTCCGTCTAAATGGTATAGAGCATATATTAGATTATCTACACAGTTTTCCTATCAATCGATAAAGAGTTATTGTATTTCTAATTTTAATTTAGTATCATCTACTAGTAGTAACTAGTAGTCATTAAAGGAAAGAAAATTTACAATCTTTTCTTCATCTTTTTCACGCCTAATTCGAGTGGCGAGTGTGCGAAAAAAAAAGGTAAAAAATATAAGTAATAGTCAAGATATGTTTGACAACTTGCAGTTAAAATAAATCCTATAAAATGTATTTTCCCATTGATTTCGTTCAATCAAAGTGAGCTTGTTAAAAACTATGCTGGTCTTTAAACCTATATTTATATTTTGGATTATCACAAAATAAGACTAACTTGACTGCCATCATAGTTCATGTAGTATTTATCGGAGTACTCCACCCAGCGATTCCTGCTGTAGAAATAACGTGGGTTCTCAAAGTACTTGTTGCCAAACTGATCCTCACCAACTAATTTGCCATCTTTCAGTTCGTCTTGTCTGGAATGGATTACAATTTGTGTTACAAGTTAGACATGACCTTTTAAAATTTGGCATCTCCTTTTCTCTTTTTATGAAGAAATTATTTTAAAAGATCATATATTTACAAAATAAATTTGGAATGGAATTAGCTGAAAAGATGAATGCAGCAAAATAACAATAGTATAGTAACATTAAATTACATAATAACGTATTAAAATATGATTAACCTGTAAAGTTTAAACAGCGATGCTCTGATACCGCCATTCTGTTTAATTATATTGAAAACAGTGGCTAGTTTATCTAAAGCCAGTAGTTTGGCAATAGAGCTCGACATTTTCTGAAAATTCTTTTTCCTACGTTAAAATTTTATTGACTTTTTCTGCAAGCTGATACTGACATTTGACAGAATAACATCTGTTAATGATAGACAAGAACTATGACAATTAGTTTTTTTTAGATTTCCACAAGTATTACGGAAAATACCATACATCTTTAGCTATCGGTACAATGAAGTTGATATATTTATATGTCATTAAAGTAAATGGCCAATTTTCCTAATGAAACCAGATGTTTAACACCTTAGTTCATAATTTCGTCGCCACTTAAAATTAAGATCAATTGAAATTAGTAACTTGAAAAATATATTACTACTTATAAAGTGTATATACTTATTTTTTCAAAATTATTAAAACTGCACTTTATACTATGGCATGTTTTACAAAACTACAAAATTTAATTATAATTTGTTATATTCTAAATTTTTATTAAGTTTGCTATTGCAAAAGGATATATAACTATTGCATAGATAAAAAAATGTTTAGTATAAATGCTTGTTACATTATAATTGATCAATAATAATATATTTTTTTTGTATTATGTCAATAGAGGAGACGAAGAGACCAAGCTTCTTAGCATTCCATGGATTCACCGTGTGGGTGCCGGGCCCATCGCGTTGCAGGGAGAGGAATGCAAACAGATCCTGGGACTTGTGACCCAAGTGTAGGTTTAAGGGGCCCCTTTAAAATACGCATTCACGCTCACCATCAACTGGTTGCGCTCCTCTCCCTACCTAACCAAATTTGGAATGAACCTACCAATGCCGCCTTTGAAGTACATTCTAGAAATGTACTGATGATAGTTCTAGAGAGGCCAATAAATTAATTTAAACTAGTTGTTGAAGTTTATAGTATTTCATACAAAAAAAAAACAAATTATTTTAACAAAACTTTAATATTCAGTCTTTGGAGTGGTGCCGTTTTTTCTTTTTTTTTTTAGGTATTTTTGACTCATCTGTTTTTGTATCCTGACAAGATTCTTCCACATCCATTGACACCTCAAACTCTTTATTTTCATTATTTACTGAATTGTCGCAAGTGGCCGCAGTTTTATATTCCACATTTTCATTATCCAAATTGTTCAAATGAATGTCATCATTTCTGTAATTATCATTACTGCTGCAACGTTTTTTCTCATTCTTTCTCTTTTTCACTGTGGTCTCAGGATCACTATTTAAGTTTGTATCATCTATAACTAATTCTGTTTGAGGTTTTTTATTTTTTTCAGTGTGTGAGTAGCCTTTATATTTGGACTGTTGTAGAAGAAGTCGCTCCTGTTCATCTATTCTTGCTAACTTACCTAACGCTCTTAGGCCATGGCGGGCTCCTCTGCAAGATTATATATATTTTAATAATTAGCAAACTTACATCAATTTAGAAAAAACCCAATACCTTTTTTTACTTTCATAAGAAATAATGTTTATATACTTATGGGCTGTCCTTCCTTGACATGCTGCAAATAGCTCTTCATCAGTCATTGTTACAACTTCTTTAGCATCATCAGATTCACAATCTTCAGCTTTAGTAGATTTTGTTCCATCCATATCTATGACTGCTGTTTTAATAAAAAACTCTGAATATCCTTTTTCTTCTTTGTCCTTGGATTTCTTTTTTAATTTCCATGTGCTGTTTGTGATTTCAAATTTTTCATCCTTCTGTTTCATCTTCTTGGTTCTGCCATTTTTTTCTTCTACCTATTTTAAAAATTATTACAAATTGTTTATACAAAGTCATATAGAAATATTTTTTAAATAAACCACAATTGATATCTAAATGGCTACAAAGCCATTCTAATTACATAATAGAAGTATAAAGTTAAATATTATTATTCAAACTGAAAATCAACAGACAGCCAGATGGAAATAGTATAGCTTGATATAATGGAAAGTAGGACTTATTGGTTAAGTGGAGGTCAAATGGTGACCTGACCTGAACATTATTGGCTGCCTTATCATACAGAGCACTCCACCAGTGTTCAGTGAAGTCCTTTGCCGCATCATATCCTATACCCGTGATGCTTCTTTTTAGCTTCGGCTTCAGCGCCTCTGAGATACCGTTTTCATTCTTGCCTAGTCCCTTTCCTGGACACAAGAAGATATTTATGAGTATGTGACAAAGATTAATATTTAATTAAGAATAATTTTAGAATGTTTTCATTACCATTTGTCCAGCCGTATTTCTCAAGCTGTTTTCTTGCAAAATCCATGGTAAATGTATTTTTAAATTATTATATCGACTTACTTATACCGATTGACATATTATTTATAAAATAAAAGAATTGGCACGCATTTTAGAAATAAACGTGGATCTGACACTTGACAGACATTAATGTGACAGATTAGTTTAGAAATTTCAATTATCACACATAATTTTGTTTGATATAGATAATAATTTATCATAATTAGATTTTAATTGCACTTAATTATCATCCAAGATTTAAGGCTGATACAGGTATACGATCTTAAATTCTTTAAATTGTTTTTTCTGTGTTAAATTGCCACTAGTACCGTTTATAGACAGATGGATCAATAGTATATTTTTACTCCTAACGACATCCCTTGGAACAACTTAGTTAAGGGTTTAGTTTGTACTATTCCAGAGGTAAATATACCAAAAAAAAGGAATATAAAAAATATAAATTTATTACATTTCAAAAAAAACAGTAAATGGAATGTGTAACTCATACAATAATATTACACGTTTTATAAATTTTAGACAAATATATGGTTAATCTTCTTTTTTTTTCATTTCCTTGACACTTTCGTGGACGTCATCTATAGTAGACTCATTATTGCTGTAAATAAAAAAATACTCTTTAAATATATTAAATAATTGATAGCAAAAAAAATATGGACTGCAAAAGTGATATCTTAGACTTTAGGTTTAATAATTGAGAATTAATTAAATATTTAGCAATATAGCACGGGAAATGAGATTTGAATTAAATATAGAATGATAAATTTACCAACTCAAGGATACGAACCAGCAACCTCTTGTGGTGTAATTTGTACATTGTCAGTTGCCATGGACAAAGATGGCTACATATTACATAAAAGGTATAGGAACATTACAATTATTATGGCGACTAGCAAAATGCAGAGCAGAGCGAAGCGACAATTTTATGAATAATCCTTACTAATAATATTATATGTGTGTGTGGGTGTTTGACCTTCTTTAAAGTCAAAATGGAACAATATGAGTTTAGGGAAGGAGGTAGATCCAATACTAAAGAGTAACATGGCTACTTTTGTATCGGAAAAATATCTGAGATCACTAGAAAAAAAACAAGCGCTAGAACTAGACGGTGTTACCCCTCACCGAGTTTCACGTATTTAGAGGTGTTCATTATATGTAATAACAAATAATAACGTGTAATATAATGTAAAAGAAAATATCATTAAATCTACAGTAAAACAACTATAATTATAATTTTCTGGTCTTGAAAAGTGAAGCTACAAACAATGTATATTCTTAGTAGTACTAACAAAAATATACAGATAGCATTTTATACAATTTTGACTTTTTAAGCTAAATTTGTATGAATTTAAAACATTATAACAGTGAAAAGTATGATTTCAATTTGTTTGGTGGAGAGACCAGGCAGCTGCAGCTGGTGGGTTAGTAATGGTAGTGTTAGTTTGCAGGCGAATTCACCAGCAATAGTTATTTTAAAATAAAGGTATTATTGTCACCTATTTTGTTCAGTCAGTATTTTTATCTTCAAATATGGGCTTTCCAATATAATTAATTCTCAAATTATCTCTTAACTTCAGGATAGTAATCATCATTAGGATCTCTTTTGGACCTCTCTAGGTAATTCAGTCCATGTTCCCCGGAAGAAGAGTACTTCTCAAACTGTTGCTTGGACAGCAGCTCCTGCCGGAAGTTCTTGAGGAAGTACACCCAGCACTGCACAGTTTCTGTTTCACATGATCCACTGAAATATCAATACAATAAATAAATACTGATATTTGTAATAAAAATAATTAAAGTGATAATTAAAGTGGTTGTTGACATTTTATTGCTATCAAAGATAAAAGGATTATGAATGGCTTGACTGGTGTTATACCACTAATAAATTGGCTATTATAGGTACATTCCATAGTTGCTGGCACTGGATTCCCAAAACCCCACAATAGAGAGAGAATACAAAAAAAGACTCTCTTCCATAAATATAATAAATAGTATCAAATATAAATAATAATGTAAACATAAGTCACCTCTTAGTAACAAGAATGTCGTCAATTTCTCTAACATAGTAGTTGGGATGATCCTCTAATATATCCAACTGTCTGAGCATTGTCTCATCCACATCATATACCTCACCTGAAATAACAGTTCTTACCTTAGAGTCTTCAGCTCACAGACTACCGACTATTACAGCACCAATGAGTACGGTGGTTACATCATATTTTCTGTGTATTCAGTATATAAACAAATAAATTAATCGAGAGTATTTGATACTAAATACTTTTTTTTGTCTTTAATTAGAAATTAAAAACCCGTGCTAGGATTGATAGTTAGATGTTTGAGGCTGTGTACACTAGGAGCGTGTGTTTCTGTGTATGGGTATGTGAGTATGTGTGCTAGATTGTAACTGTGCGTTCATAATTTTGAATTCGTCATGATAATTGCGAAATAACTTCATTAATTTGAGTACAATTAAAATATAAATATTGAAGCCAATTAAAGACTGAATTTATAGTTAAACTTGTTTAAGGCACAGTTTTATAATTTTGTTGGCCTTAACCTGGCTTTTGTGTTGTTGTCCTCAAACGAAATACTAAAATCTTGGTGCAAATTTGATGCAAGATATAGATACATTATTTGTGAGTGTTGACGTACGAATAGTGTTTTGAATTAATGGATATAATAAATTAGTGTAGATCATGAAAGACCGACTTACTGTTTTGTATTGCTCTTAGAGCTCGTTCTTATTGAGCCTATAGTTCTTGATGCTCAGCATATTTTTCCATAATTTACAACAGATGGAACTATAGCTGAATTATTCTTGTTTACTTATAACTGAAATATTCGCTACTTGTCGTTAACATTTATGTGAATATCATATCACAAATTATTTTTGTCAATATTCTCATGTATGTACCATATATTTAGGTATATTAAACACGTATTTTATTAATTTTGTCACGAATATGTTTTCTCTGAAAGTGAGCGTGATATGAGATTTCTGTTGTAAATTAGTGTGCAAGGTAGTATTTTCATTAAAATAGGAATATATATGAATTTATCAATATTCAGTGTTATATTATTTATAACGAGCCACTCAGTCACAGTTCCGAACTAAAACAGTAGTATTTATATTCTGACCAGTAGTATTTATATAAATAATTCTGACCTCTGGAATTGGAATTTCCAGGTATATATAGCAGATGTTGATATGGAGGAATAATGTAGAACCTAGAATATTTCCCTGAGGAGTCCCATAAGTAACAGGAAGACCATCACTATAAACGTCATCAATTTTTACTTGTTGGCACCAGCTCGTAAAATGGTCAGAGAGAGGCTTAATTAAGTTGGGTATTTATTATGACCAGTTTTTTTATGAATGGTAATAAATTGTGTCAAAAGCTTACGTAAAATCTAGAAAAATCATAAGACCATTTTGTTTAATGTCAAAGTTAGTGGAAACACAATTAACATGTTCTTGAACTGCATCATTCATAGATTCCTGATCCAAAATTATATTGATCAAGTGAAAGAAGTTTATTCAACTTGAGGTAGTTAATAATTTGTCTAATATTTTTTCCAAAACTTAAGATGAACTTGTCAAAATTATATAGGTTTAAGTTACTACTATTACATTACTACATGTACTACTAGGTATACAGTTCCTTCAGACCCATTATAGATAGGGTGTATTTCAGCAACTTTGAGGTCATAACGAAAACCTCAAAAGAAAGAAAACATTTCCAATATGTATGTCACAAGATAATGTTTATATATAACATCATAACCTACTGCACAATTACTTTTTAGGTTAAGTTTAGTGTTTCCAACTTCTCTGTTTACAGTTTATCTAAGTCTTTAGAAGGGTTATTACTCCAGTATTATATTTGTATTTAAAGTATGATACTTTGAATTGACTCCCAAATTTTTTTTGTGCTTACAGCTGCTGCCTGTTTTGTTTAGAATTTTTCAATTACTCTTTAAGTTTCTAAAGCAAATTGTTGTAAAAGGTTATTTATCTCTATTATGTTGTTTTTATTATTTCATTATTAGGATATCTTCTTACTTTGTTTATTGACTTATTGCAATTTTTCATGTATACATACCAATGTATGTACATATTTTTGATTTATTATTTTTTTATTTGTGTACACAAGTTTTGAAATAATCATAAAGATCATAAATTTTGTATATATACATTGAATAACTTATCTTTTATTTATTTTACCCACTTACCTATAACATTGTAGCCTTTGCCAGGACTGTGCAGCAAAAATGGTATATTGTATTTAGTGCCAATGATCAATGGGTATTTGGTTTTAGTTTTTCCTTCACTTACAAAGGTCCCAACACCATTATTCGGATCTGTAAGCCAATGGTGGTTTGGCTCATTTCGCTTTAGTGTACCATACACAAATACCTTTTGAGTCATCTGGAATTACAGGATTATAATATGCTGTAATTAAGGTAATAAAATAAAGTAATTATTTGTGATAGACTTTCAATTGTAGAACGTAATTTTGAACGTCTATCACACCATCAAACACAACAGGATGCAAGACAAATATATAACACAAAGTATTAATTGTTATTATGAGTCCTCTAATTAATGTAAAATATTACTTTGTAAACCACAAAGGTTAATAAGTGATTATAAAGGTTGTAATAAAAGTATTGTACCGTTCTAAAGAAAAGGGATAATTGACTTATTCTTCTTGTAAGCCCAACTTTGACACTTCTAAGGTAGTATACCATTTATGATTGATTATTTATTTGTCAATATATGTAAACAAAGTAATATTTTCCTGTCTTTTTATTCTTTATACAAAATATATGTTCTTAACAAAGGATTTAGTGGCTATTAATAAATATGATTTCAAAATAAACATATTACAGACAAACATGTATTGCCGATTGAAAAATAATAATATTGTTTATCGATAAGTCAAATAATAATGTCAATTTCAAATTTGACAAGGAATAAAAAGTCATCCATTCATTTCATTATGAAATAAAAGTGGTACTGTTTGACCCCAAAAATTTTCGAATAAGAGTCTCCACTCCACTCATCACATGGAAGCACATCTCGCTAACAGTCTTTGTGCAATATTATATTAGTTCATTATTTGACCTAGCGTGGCATAAAGTTTACTACAAAAGGTTTCTTAAGTAGTTAAAATTACAGTACATAATTTAGTTCAATAAAAAAAGTACAGTGGCACTAGAGTCCAGCAGTGGAGTCGAAATTATTTTTTTATGCAAAGTGCAGGTCCTGAAAAGAAGGGAGTAAGTAATAAAAACCTTAATTGTTCACTTATTTAATATAAGTAATATGAAAAACTTGTTGTTATGTGTAATCTAATATTAATTTAGTTTCCGTATTCTAATATTCTGAAAAGTAGATTCCCGTTTGTTTTGATCGTTTTCAAACAGATAATTTGCCAGTATAGTAGCGTTTTCAACTTATTTATTGCTTTTATGTCAAAAATCTCGATAAATACATTTTTAGCTCCTTAACTCTACCATACAGAAGTATCAAGGATGCTTTATGTCAAACTTTGAAATGTCTAAACTCTAGTGTCATTGAGTTAAAGTTATGAATTGAAATCATTCAAGATTTTACGTCAGTGTTTGCGATTACGCGATTGTAGTTACTGTGTGTTATCAATTACTAAAGTATATATTTCTTTTTATAATCATAACTCAGTAAAATAATTTGCGTACTCATGGATGGTTTGTGCTGTTTACAAAATCAACGTAACATCAGACATTACACCGTGGAGATATTTTTTTAATATGTGCCCCATTTATATTTATTGATAATATAAACATTTAAATGACCGTTTATTGTTTTTACCAGTTGTGTACAAATTAAAAAAAAATACAAAATGAGGTTAGCGGGCACAATTTTCAACAATGTTACCAAAATGTTGGACTTTTATTCGCAGTTCAACCCTTCACCACTTTCAATAAAACAGTTTATCGATTTTGGTAAGTACTTAATCCATTAATTATTATTATAAATTTAAAATTTCTAGCGTTGTTTCCAAAATCTATTATTTTATCATTTATCAAAGATGATTCTTCCCTACGTAGGTCAGTTGTATAAATATTTCTTTTAAAATGTTTATTTAAATGAAACCCTGGTGTAATATTTTGGTTAGTGAATTGTAGTTGCTTTTTTTAAAGCGTTAAATAAATTAGTGGTAGATTGTAACTCATTAGATAATATAATGTAAGTAAGTCAAGGTTATCTAGTTTAGTTTTCGCGATATATTACGCGTGTTTTGATTACCTGTCCTATAATTTTGCAATAATGAATAAAATTCTTTCGACCTGCTTATACTCGTTTTTAAACATGCTATTATTTTGGGTGTTATTTAGCAAATAAAGTATTTTTTTAAATTATATATTTTAAAAGAGTGAATGAAAATCTTATTTAAACAGCTTGAATTATTTAAACAGTTAGCTACTTAAACATAACTTTGGGAAAATAGATCAATCATTGAAATTGTCGCTTTCATTGACATAACAACAGATATGGGGTTTGCAAATAAAATTAATGTCTGTAGTGAAGCTCTCACCTTTTATACATGTTATAATACCTGTACTACAAATATCTATTTTATTTTAATTAAACAAGGCTATAATACAATTTTAGTCATAGTCTCTTAAAATGGTTATCTAATTGTTTTTACCTTCTATGTACCAACAAACTACTGGACAAATTTTGTAGTTTGTTTGAAATGTCATAATGAAATAGTCTAATTATTCTATCATTAAAATTAGTATTTTATCAAAATCTAGAATTATTGTATTTTTGTTGACATAGGATGTTGACATAGGATGGTCCTGTACATGGGATAATTCATATTCCATGAGAAAATATATAAATTTAATTGGTAGAAGAATGAACATTTTCATCTGTTAAATGATTTTGTATTTGTCTTAGTTTTGGTAAAATAACTTACAACAGTTATATGTACTAATTTGAGTGTCACAATTTAATCAGAATTCAGATGCAACATTTTAACCGCTAATATAAAGCATATAAAGATCAATTTGCTCAATTGGGACTTCATTTGAAATAGTTTGATAATTTGTATTGGTCAATTGTAATGCATGCAAGTAAGAGTTCTAGGAACTTGTCTGTGTTGATATGGTTATGTCAAACAAGATAAAATGTTTATATTTGGATAATTTTATTTAAAGAGTAAATATTATTGGGAACAAAATGGTAGGATTATTTGAATTTTTTATGTATATTATATGAAGTGTTTCTGGATGATATCAGATTTAGATTTTTTGGGAAAAATACTTAATAATGGATGAACTGAGAATCTATTTTCCAAAAATACACAGTTTAATTATAAATGAATAAATCATGAAAGAAGTGGAGCAAGAAATAATAGTGAGTAGAAGTCGTACAGGTTTTAATAAATATACAATAATAAATGAACCAACATAACAAGAATCTACAAACTGGTATTTAAACCCAAATAATTAAAAGTTACATTACTATAACATATAAATTATGAGTAGTTTTTTGATTATATTTGTGTGAAATAGTTTTTGCTAGGAATTAGAATTTATAAAATCATACACATTCAGTTTTGTATTCCTAATGTATTTATTCCTAATCATATAATATGCCAATGGATGAGTCAAACCAAGAATTATTCAAGTCTATATAAAAACTTACACAAGTATATAATTATCTTCATATATAATAAAATACTAAAAAAGTTGTTATTAATGAATTAATTACAAATATTTTTTTATTTGTTTGGCTCTATAATGAACTTACCTTTACAATTAAATATAATACCTATATTATACAGTGTTATTAATTTCATCACAAAAAACTGTAATAAATAATTATATTAAAATAAATGAATATAATTCAACTGAGTGTTTGGGATTTTCATCTAAGAATGTTATTTATTATATCTTATACTGGCTAAAGGTGTGTAGTCATTGCATTGGTTGCTAAAGGTCACGTTAAATTCTCAAGGGTATATCTACCCCTCCTACCCTAACACTGGGTGGCATTGGTACGTCACCGATATCCCTTGACCCAATTTTCGCTAACACAGCACTTTAGTTAACTGATAAAAATCTATTATCTCCTTGAGGTAAAATTACAAAGAGATTTTACAAAACCTTCTATCTTTTTGCTGAGAACAGTTATTTTAGTTTATAATGAGATTTACTTTTCTCCAGATTAATAAACAAAGCATACCCAATTAGTAAATATGTTAAAAGGAAACAAGTGAAATGTTAATGATTTCTATATTATAGTTCAAATAATATTGTATTATTATAATTCACTTCACATGTAACAATGACAATGTAATCCCAGAGGTGAAATCACGTCTCTGCCAAGGTCACTGGTCATTTTAATTGTAAATTACTATTATTTTAGTTACGGTGTAAATGTATTGTTATATATTATTATATATAGGAGGAAGTACGTGCACGGTGCAGTCATATCATCAGCTTCGAGAAGGATGTAAAAACTAATTGTTATATTGTATTTTTTGTATCCATCCCTTTACACCCGTATCTATATTACACCCATGTTATATACAGACTGGTATTTGCGTTAACATTTGCTTTTTACTAACATTATTTTTAGATTACTCAATTCGTGTTAAAATTAAAGATGGACGTACAGACACGTAGATAATATTAAATAAAATGAATATATTCGGTATACTAGTCAAGAAACTAATATTTATATGATTATTTTTCAAACAAAAATAGTAATTTAAAAACAGAACCTACTGACTACTTATAAATAGATGTACACAGTATTTGCTGTTTTTTCATTGAAAATATTTATTATTTTCTAGCTGTTTATATAAAAAAAGGAGTCTTGTTTTGTCTAAAAGTGGTCTTTATTTTCTTTATTCCTCGGAAACGGTACTTTTTTGTCCGTATACCGTATGTCCTTTTCTGTACCTCTAACAACGTTTGTATGAAAACTTATACGATCAGCGGTTGAGAAGTTTAGACGTGAAAGCGAAACAAACAAACAAATCCACATAATATTATTTGAATACCTAAAGACCCTTTGTTAAAAATTCAGTAGACAGCCGTGAATACAAGTAAAAAAATAAATTCTAGTATGTCTATGATGCCAACTGCCAACACTTAAAGAAAAATAAATGAGATGCTCAGTAAGCTTTACTCTACAAATATAATATAAATAGTCTTCTAATATTTATATATAATGACCTCAATAATTTATTTATAATTTATTTATAATTAATTAAAAGATACAAACTGTTCCTTTTTTGTATTGGAGTAACAACCTCCTTCTAGACTTCTACATACTTACTTATATATGATGCTCTATATATTTTATTTCAGGTATAAAGTAACCTTATATCGTATTTTAAAAAAAATAAATTGTACGTCCTTTCTATATATTGTGCTTTCAAAGTATTTAAAGTGTATATATGTTAGGGCATTGTGATTGCTAGTTGAGGGACGGGTCTGAATGTCCTTGGTCTGACCTCAATGCAAAATGCGCGAGTCGCGAATCCACAGACTGAGGTAAAAGTTTTAATCAAGATCGAATTATAGATCGGATATTTCACACTTATTAAGTGACAAAATAATTAAATTTTCCTTGAAATTTGCTAGAATTTATACATATTTGTTGTGCTTCTATATCTTTGTTCTTTTCACGGCTAGAAAATTATTTATGAATTTACAACCCTAGATTGAAATCAATTAATATAGCTCCCTGCAAACAAAACCCACAAGTGAAAGGTGCTGGTATCAAAAGTTGGACCACAACCGATTATTAATTTGATCGATCCTTGCCTTCGATGACAGATCGATGACACGATGAGGACTTTGAAGTCCGACGAAAGAACGAGTATTGTGACGAGTTTTTTTATGTAACACCAACCCCAGCAGTAGCGTGGTGGGTAAACGTCCTTTACTGTCAAGTCTTGGAAAATTTAAATAATGCAAGTGGAAACTTGTGAGACATGTACATTATATAGCCGTTGTATCTTCTATTCATTATATTTATCTGCAAAATTGCAAAACTGTTAAAATTTACGATGTTTAGTTTCGGAGCTGGCGAGCCGCCACACGCTTCGACTCAATGTCAGGTAAACTAAATAAAGATTTTTTGATAATTTCACTATCTTATAGTGATGGGGAACCAATCTTGTTACATGTTATAATTCAATCGCGTATTAATAGACGTTTCTAAGAAATAATAATTGTTATCAACCAGTCTTTGTAAGAAAACATATCCATTCATTAGTTGTAAGATTATGTTGGAATCATACAAACTCACATACCTTTCAACATTTTATATCTCTAATTACTTCTAATAAAAACAATTTATATCTCTACATACTATTAGTAAGAATAAATAATTTAACATCTTTATAAAGTGTGAAAATGTCTCTTTTACCTATATATGGTTTAGTAAAATTAATCAATTACTAATTCTTTCACGATAAAATAAAAGTTACAATACAATAAAGAATATATATACATATATATAAACCAGATGGTTCAAAAATAATAGAAATAAATACAAAATGTTCTTCGAATGTACGTATTTAAGAAATCTATTTGTGTTAGATATTTATTGTTTTGAATGTTATTTGTCACTATTATTTCTCCTAGTTATTTAACTAGGTGATGACGTCACAATTGCGTACTGCATCACACGGATACGACGTTTCCGACGCTATCTATAGCTGCGGGAAGAAGATACAGATTAAATAAACGACAAAATAAATAGTGACGAAATCGATGTTTACGATCGAAATCAGTTTTATCGGTTTAAAAAAACAGTTAACATTTAGCATTAATTTTCTGAAACATTTTCTCATTGCTCTAATTTATAATGAAATATGTCGAGTAGGTGTTGATTATTCCATTTGGCGAATATAACCTATAGGTTACTAGTTGTTTATAATATAATATAACGATATGCGTGACATACAGACGGGCAGTGATGCGTGTTAATCGATGTGTATTGAATTAATGCCGATAATAATTGTTTTGTATTGGAATATTAAACGATTTGGAAGCAGTCACGGCTGTATGTGTTTAAATAATATACTATATTGTATGATTTGATGATGATAACAATTGCTATAGGTATATATAATGGTTATGAGATTAGTTCGGAGAATTATAAATATATATATATATATTTTATCAGTTATTCTATTATATCTGATGAATATTACATTTTAGTGAATTACATTTATATTTACTCGACTATATTCACGTGGAATTAAATCGGAATGTGCCCGACTAGTTTGTGAATTGTTATTTTTTGTCGTATGCTTTGAATTTTTTTAACAGGAAAGAAAAGTGAATTTGGCAACCAAGCAGTAACTACAAGTGCTACACGCCCACAGAGCAGCTTAAAGATTGAATAAATGACGATTCTAATAATAATATAATTATAATTGATTTACGTCACACGAGGTGCGTTCTAGTGTTGCCATGTCTAAAACGAAACAAGGAACAATAATAATAGCAAAGTATGTTTTTTTTAAATTATCGAGTACGCATATGTAAAGTGCAACATTGACGAGCCTGTGTGATAACGTTGTTTACGAATAGATAAAAAATATGTTGCTGACAACAGACGAGTTTAACTATAGTAAATTCTAATAAAGTTAGACATATCATATTTGTTTTCTTTTTGTGAATGCAAAAAATAATCCTTTACAATTTTAATAAAGTTACAGAAATATTCTTTAATGTATGTAAACAAACGCAAGCCTCATGCAAATTGCAAATCTGTTGTCTTTATGTTCACACCGGATATAGCAGAAATCACTCAGGCCTTCTTAAAGTACATAAGGAAAATGAACTGAGGTCATTACAACAAAGAACGCCCCACCTCACAGGTCATTCAGAATTTAGAATAATATACACTTCACGGTAATAAAAATGTTTAAAAAGGGGATCGTAAAATCACAATAATATATATATTTATTTATGCGAATATAATGTCTGTCTGTTCTGCTAATTATGTTAATTGGTATTCCCAAGACTGCCAACTATTAAATATAACACTATAAAAAAATGGTGAATGCATTTTAAAATTTAATATGGCCTACTCACATGATTGTTTCTTTGAATCGATTAAAAATATTAAATAAGGATAAAGACAATTATATTAGTTTTTATATTGAAGTAGGGTATGTCACTCACATCCGTTGAACCCTAGACGGTATTTTTTTAATTTTGAAGGACGTAAGGGTTCTCTTGAAAGGAGTTTCAACGTTTTAAGGAATTGAATAGTAGACCTTAAATTATAAATAAAAATAAATAAGGGGCGATTACATTTCTGAACCGGTGGCATTCTTAACAAAGAACAAATATTAAATATAAAATAAATACTTTTTATAATCAAAATAATAAATAGTTTTTAATACATTTTGTAGATAAAACGTATCAGTCGCCAAGGCCGTATCAGATTACGTAATACAGTTACGCCTCCAACGAGGTGATAATAATTAATAATAGATATTAAGAAAAATACCATTAATTTGTTATTAATATTACATTCTTGTAACAGTTGATGTAATGTGACATTTATGACTTCATAAAACTATATCTATGTTAGGTAACCATAGATTATATTTTTTTCATTTCATAAGAGACGTTCGTTCTTTGCACAGAACTGAAGTGCCTGATAGATAATATTTAAATTTAAATAGAAAGGTATTGTAATTATATTAATAAGTAGATGACACATGTTTCTTTATCAACTGAACAAAGCGTTATAAAAACTACAGTTGTTTTGTTACTTTCAGTTGAACTCATTACAGAGCTGTTTACGCAGAGGTTATTGTCCGCTTGTAAATACTTAGTTTAGTAACGTTTCAAAACCTACAAGCTAAAAAGGTCCTGACAAAAACAACATTTATTTTAATATAGTCTTTAAACATATTTAGTTTGGTTTATATTTATTGTTTTTTGATTATATCATATTTTTGTATGAACTACACAAGACTACTCTTTTGTGTTAATAAAAGTCATATATTCAGTCGTCCTGTTTGTAGTCACGTGGGTCGGATCATGCGCAAGCGCACGTTGACCAGATTTAAATTAAGATTGATTTTAATAATCAAGAAAGTCAAAATGTTACTCTTTGAGATGATCTGGTCGTTTTGAAGACAATGTATGTAATGTGTTAGTGTCTTGAAAGTATTCATACTTTATATATATTATTGTCATCATAATTAATAAATGTAACTATCACTATTTATTTATTTATGTTTATTGAAGTCATTAAATACGGATAAGATATTATTATGTACTTGATCTCTTGTTGATGAACATTGAGTGATGTGTTTATCGATTAATATATTTATTGGTAAATTAGTAGGGGGTGAGGAGAAGGGCATAGAGAGAAATAAGGGCAGTTACAGATGTGGTGACAACCTTGAGGAACAACACCATGACCTCTATGTCGATAGATATTATGGAAATAGCATTCACAAACCTCCCAGTTATAAAGGTTGAGCCGCTACTCCAGCACCAAAGTTGCTGAGGCTTGGGGACCTTTATCCAGCAGATTTTACATCCAACGTCTTCCAACATTGGAACTATAAAGTATAGAGAGCTCGTAAGGCTATCGGTGATAGACAAGTCCAATCGAGCTGACCTTTTCTCGAGAAAGGTTCCGGAGCTGTTTTTTTTAATTAAACAAACAGTCTTGGCCAACCAGGTGCTGGTAGCGATGTATGATTCATACCAACTTTTTTGACCTGTAAGTTTGTGGCACAACCGGCCTCTTATTTTATACCTCAGTAACATAATAATATAAAATTTCAATATCGTAGCGAGTCATCATTCATACTTATCTCAGTAGGTAGTAGGTCAAGATAAAGTACAGATTTGTTACCATATTACTGGCACGGCACAAGTTCATGAAAATTATTTCTTTATTAATTTTCCGTTACTTAACAAACTTGTAATTTTATATTCGTATATCTCTTCAGTTACTGAAGCTATTACATTTTGTTTATTATGGAACCAGCTCTGTGACTTATTTTTAATATTTTCAAATATGTTTGTGTGCAACAGATGTTAAATTCATCGACACAATAAATACCTATATTTTATCTATAAGATGTATCGATGAAGTCACTTGGAGATTCGGTTTATCAAATTAAATATTTTATCTTTTCTGTGCATAATTCGTTCGGAAAAACCCAAGACAATAAACGGATGAGCGGAAATATAAAAAGAACATAACAATATAACGAACGCGTTGATGTCGTTCATCAATTGTTTTATATTATATTGTGGTTGTAGATCTTTATTACGGTACATTTCATTATACGATCTAAACCACACTATTTGACCTTCACTAATAGCTAACAGATCTAATAGAGAAAAGTAATTAGCACTTCAAGATTGTTAAAAAAGGCTATTATTATTAATAGGCGTCTCCACCAATCAGAGAGAAGCGCTAACTCACTAACAGCCATTTCACTGTGTGATGCGATCTACGCCAGTTGAGATAGAGTGGCTCAGATTGTATAATGAAATGGGACTAAATATTTAGTCCCTGACTATAGGCCTTTTTTTCTATCGGTAACTTTACCTAGAAATTATAAAATATTGTTCTGACCATACAATAGAGGTTTTTCTTTAAATATAATGGTCTGTGGGTACAGTGGAGTGACCGTCATTGCTGAGGTAGAGTCAAAAACGGAACAATTGATTATAAAATTATTTTATTATGTACGTGTTTGTTTGTGAAATTGCGATACTGCTTGTTCCTTAATTTAGTAGTAATATTTGGAAGTAGTTTCAGGTTGTTGAAGTAAAATTAAAAGACACTTAATTTGTATCTAGATACTTACTGCCCCGAAGGTCCTAACTCAAGGTCCGCCTGTCAAGAGTCTGCTAAATGAAACAAAGAGAAATATTGAAGTGTTCTAATATCGTTTAGATAAGTATTGTGAACTGTTGTGATAATATTTATGCGGTGTTTTATTTATCAATGCTAACAGCTATCTGTTCAAGGTTGTGTGATGCGCACATATTTTGATTAGTGACCGTATTTTTATTATTTGCATTTATATTTATTGATAGCGGGTTTTTTATATAAGTACTTATATGACTAGTCTACTGGTTAGATATGACTTATATAAGTATATATAAAACGTTTATTACTGGTATATAGTAATATTTACATTCATTGGAAATTTTGGAAGGAGAGCAGAGTATAGGGAGAAGAAAGGAGTTTAGGAGCTGACTCCATCTCCGTACGATATATTAATGTAATATCTTCTTATGAGAATGACCTCTATAATTTAGACATTTAATAACAATATAAAGATGGTGCTTATATTAAAATTTATTTTCAATGTATATGACATTGAAGATATCTTAAAAACACTTCAAACCAGATAAAAGCAATGGTACATATTGGGTCAGTTTCTGCATACTTTTTCTATTTATGTGTTTGTTTGTGCTTGCATTACTAAAAAACTACTGGACGACTTTTGATGAAAAAAAATAAAACTAAGATGACTAATTAATTATTTAATAATATTTGTTACATGGTAACCAGAAGATCACATCATCTATCACATTGAAAGTGTTTTAGAATTGTCTGTCCAGACGTCAACCTTCATTGGAAATACATGTTGTGTGATTTCCATCTGGGACTAATGCTGTGCGCTGTGTGCTGTGGTATCCACTTAAACTTTTAACCCTTCAGCTGGATTACACGGCACCCGCGGGATATTCTATTTTAACCCGCAACCGGACGGCGACTCTGAAATATTAATATAAATATTTACACAATACCCTGACCTACATATCGCTACTTTTCCTTATTGAGTATCTCAATAGCAGATTTCAGTAAGTAGTATAAAGCGGCTTTAAGACATGCGTAAAGCGCTTAAAGATATATAATATTTAATCTCTGCATGATTATATATTATTTAGATAATAATTTATTATAAAAAATACCTTACAATTACAAAAACAAAATACAAATTTATTACCAATTTTGATAAGAGCTACTAATTAAAAGAGGGAATCTTAAAAGTTACGATATTTAAAATAAAAATTAAAAACAATCTTGCCATAGACGGGATATTATCACATTGTATGGTTTTGTTTTTAAAAGTAATTAATATGTTAAAACGTTTAATGTACAAGGTTAAATATCTAATTGTATAGACACAGTCAGTGTGATGAGGACATCCTGTGCTATTAATGTATTATGTTAATTTGTGTTGTAGTAATGCAATATATTACACTGTGAAAATAATATGATAAAAATAAAATTTTTGATTTTTTTATTTTGCTCTACCAATTGATAAGGTTGCTTGATTGGTTATGGCTCAATGGACGGTTTCCCAGAGGTCGCTGGTTCGATGTTCGTCATATGTTTATTTAAAATTCAAATAAGCTTAACATGGGTATAAATGCTTATAGATATTCTTAAACATTTCTGCGGAGTTTTCTTCGTATTATATTAGTATAGAAGAATATTTGTTTTCACTAATAGTCAAACACCTTTCATTTATCTTAATAACTTTATCTCTACAAACAATTGTTAGATATGTTTGTTCTGTGTCAGAAGCGGCTTACAATAAGCTTCTGATTACACACAAGAGCTTGATTGTTATTATTATATATATATTTTAATCCTAACAGTTTAATGATGTTTGTACATTTATTCTTATATGTAAAATAAAATAAACATATTAGTTCTATTCCGAAACATTCTAATTGTATTCCAATAAAAGATACAAACACGACGCTAATGTATTAATCACATCACACAATCGTGATGAGTGATGTATCAGGGTCTGTCACGACCTAACACGTCACTATCACGCCTCCACCGTCAGACGACATCTTAACAAATAATAAATATCTATCATAAGGTTCTATATTTAAAAATAACCGCCATTTCATGGCCTTAAAGCGCAGGAAGAATTTCTCAAATGACATGTAAAATAATTTATATTTTCAATCTATATTAGGTTATAAACTATAGAACATATTTTCTTATCTTTCTTAGCTATATTTTCTTATAACACTTGGCATCCAATGCTAACGTTCTTCCGGTTGTTGTTTATGATAGATTAAACCTGATCTTGTTTCACCTCGCTTAAAGTACACAGACAGAGCTTCTATTATAACACCTCTCCGTTTTCGCGTCGAAAAGTAAATAAAGAAACGACTTATTTCTCAAGACGACCTCCCAGCTAGTTCACCTACTTACCTACTATATATTTTTTGTTTGTTATTATTCGTGTTGGCGCTCGATTATTATGTATTTATTTGTGTTCCTCACTACATAGTTGGCGTAGTTTCAAGAAATAACATCATTATTGGAAATATTTCAGAAAAATGTAAACTTTCCAAACAACGACGTGTCTCGGTATTTCCCGGGAGAAAAAAACATTCATACGTTCGTGGATGATAGAGTTATTTGTAATTACATTCACACAAGTTAACACGGAATATGATGTTTAAAAACAAGGGAAGTGACTGGGCATAATAAATGTACACAAATACTTCAGGACAACAGCAGAAATAATGTTGAATTAATTAATTTACTAGAGGTAACATATATTAGTCATTACACAATGACTTAATCATAAAGCCTAAATGACCTTGACACTTTTTAAAAATACTAAAGAGGTCCTATACCTACATAGACAAATAGGTATATTCTGTTTTTTCAACGTAGTCCACTATGGTGCTCAAGATGACATCGGTTCTTATTTTCTCTACGCTCTCCACGCCCACTTGGAAATTATTTTGAATAATAAAACAATCCAAAATATTCATAATTAATGTTTAAACTACACTAGTTGATTCATGACAACTTTCTAATTACACTTGTGGATAATTTCAATCGGTTCATCTGTTTCACTAACACAAACGGACACCCCATCATTTTTATGTACCTTGGTAATGTTTGCTTTTTAATTTAAATAACTGTGAAAATGAGTCATATTTTTTCTGCATGTTGGTGTTAATATTTGACGTACAGAATTGAGCTCGTTGCTATTTTATTATATATATTGATTTTATTTATATATACGTTTTACAAAGTTATATAAGAAACTAATAGTGTTAAAGGTGAAACTAACCAACGTGGTCAGACACACCAGTGTTGCCAACCTATTAAATATATTGTCTAGTTTGGCGCGTCGTTGTCATACGCGCAGAGCCAAGGGCAAAGTTGTTTATAAATAAGAGTCCAAAGTACACGCTCGTAGTTCATTCACAGTTGCGCTTCCTTCTCGCGTTTATTCTTTGAAGGAGGTTCCGTTCATAGGTTATTTTCTCGGTTCAAAAGATGTCTTTTATATATACTAGTATGCTACTCAATAAGGACCCTAATTCCCTTTACTGTGCTACTAGATCTTATCAATAGCAGCACACAAACGTCGTCTAGAAGACCAGTTTATAGACATTTTATTTTTCTAAGTCTGAACTTTAAATTTATCTAAGTACCACGAAAGTCATTATACACTAGGAGATTGATTCAATTTATTGCAAGGAGGCTTTAGTTTTCTAGACCATTGAGTTGGAAAAGTGTTTCTCTGAAAGGCTTTTATCGAATACAATATACAAGATGGGAAATGTGAGAAATTACTTAAGTTAAATTTGATGATATAAAATTATTCTATTTAGGTACTATTATTTTGTAGTTAATTCTTATATAAATAGTTATAGTGTATCCTTTTTTGGTTAAATCTTGTCATCAGTCACGTAAACAACATTTTAAATCTCACACAATAATAACATTGGAGGTCACACACACATCCTGCTGTAGTTTGTTTATGTAAAATATTTGATAAAAGTTATTGTTCAATGTATGTTAAAGTTAAAACAAACACTCAAAATCTGGTGACATTATTGATAAATAGTTATCAGAGAAGCTGATAATTCCTGAATTATAATCAGAAACCAAACATATGTCTTGCTAATTCCACTTCTAGATATATTTTTAAATTCCAAACTCTATAAATTATTTACTCATGAAGTAAAAAATAATCATAAATAGGCAATATCCTTAAAAAAATATTTGCCAAAATATTTTTTTGTTTTGGCTTTTCTTTAAAGATATGAAATTCTTAGCAACATAAGACTATTTTAGGAAAATTTAACTTTTATACTAGTAGTTTAATATCTCATTTAAAATCATAAAAATTGATTTATATATAGAAGAACAGAAAAAAATAATAATAAAAGTAAAAATAATCCAGGTTCCACTCATTTAAATCAGAGCTCAGTACGCCGCGATGGCTTCAAGACAGTGGACGTCTACCTATTAGTAAACCAATGACAACCAAGAACTCGTTTCGTGACTGCTAGAAAAATATCAACGTCTCGTATGATAACTAGTACTAGGGATACTTCGTATTGTAGGACAGAAAAAAAATGTAATGACCGACTTCCAAATAAGAATTTAGAATATATACATTAAGCTTTAATCAATAAATACAAAGAAATGTTCTATTTTGACATTTATAAATCGGTATTTCATAGAGAAATTTAAAAATGGTCAATTACTGGAAAGATCTCTGTTAAGTTATTCAATCAGGGTCGGTAACTTTTTTCTTTTTACACAACCAATTTTCTTTTATTGAATACACAGGAACTTGTTTAGAAAATCACGAAAGTTCTAATGAACATTAGAAACCAATCTTAGTGTGGTTGACAAGAAAAGAGAATAGATCTGTTTTATACTAGTAGCTTCAGGGGCAATAATGTCCTTAAAAGGGTTATTGCAGTATTAACATATTTGACTTAGAATTTAAAGATTTCGAGGAAGTACTTGTTTCTCAACCCAATGAAATAAATACAGTATACCTAAATATATAATATTTATTATAGTGATTTAATGAACAAACTTTTTTCACAGATTTACAGACTTTAGTAAATAAATTAATCCACCGATATGTGCCATGAGAGACATCTCTGGGAAGTGTACGTAAAGTGTACGTACGAGCATTTAGCGAATGAGTGCGTTCAGTTAAAATGTTAGTTCAGTCAAAGTTTTGGAACTCTTTATTAAAATAATGTTGAATATTTCTGTACTTTATCAATCACTAGTTGTGAACTGGAGCATTTTTTCATCAGGATGATGCTTTATAATTTATATAATATAACTACATATACTCTGTTAATTTATTTTTTAAATCATGTGTTTTTGTCCTATTCTTTATTCATATCTATAAATATAGAAAACATTATTTTGACAAAATGGCTATTATTTGTGCTCCACAAATTCACGATCAACCCTTGAACTAACTAACGAACAAAAAACAAACCCATCCGTTTTATAATATACTTTAATTCCGGAACAAGAAATGTAAAACCACACGACTCTGTTCTCGTATGACGCATCAGTTGTCACGTGACGTATACGATCCGACCTTAGCAAACACACTGACATTGGGTTGTATTACTATTCATATAATACCAGCCTAGCCCTTGACTCGCACTTAGTCTTATAATTAATCAACACGTACGTATCCTTTTCACGACGCTTTTTCAATATAAAATAATCGAAATGTTTGAAGTTTCGGAAATTTTAATTAGAAAATGTGTTTTAAAACTATTCCATTGTGTCAGTTGATATTTAGGTTTCTCAAAATGACCAGTGCATCTCTTATAGGCTGCAAGTCCTAAGTCATCTTTTGAAATACTTGACATGGTCCTAGGTGCTATCTTCATTTCCCGAGTTAAAATCTTTTGTTTTCGGACAGGATTTCTTCGAATTCTTTCCTTTACTATTTTGAACATCTCTTTCGTACGAACACTACGTGGACGGTCAGATCTTTTCCTGTTACAAACAGAGGAAGTCTTATTGTACCTATTAATAGCCCGGTACATAAACATTTTACTAATACCAATTGTATGGAGAGTTTTAAAAATTGCATTTGACTCCATAACTACATTATGTAATGCAATCACAGCGATTCGGTTCTCTTTATCACCCCACTCCATTTTAATATCGCAAAACATTGTACAATGTATTGGCGCCAAAATGAGAAAACACAATGAACAATAGTATAAAAATGACAGATTCGAAATTCAAATGTAATATTTTTAAATTTTTAAGTGTAACAGTATTTATGGCCAGACTAAGCATACATATGCAACTGCAGACATATACTCGTATACTGCGAGCTTGCAGTAAACTCTTAAAAACTATCATAGTTTTAATATTTGTTGAAATATTACAATAAGACTACTCCGATATGTATGAAATGTATAAAATAATATTGTTTTATTCCTGCTTGGTGACGTAAAAGACTTCATTTTTTATTTAAATGACAAAACTTAACATATAAACAATATAACAGTAATATTTTAAATCTCAAAACACACTTCGTAGTACGAGTTAGGGTTCAAATGTAAAATAATATATGATTTGAGATGAACGTCATCAACACTAATATTACTTTTAGATTATTGTAATATTGCTGTAGAGTTCGTGTAGAGTATGGGCCGGCAGGCTGTCATCTGGTACCAGCACTGTTGTCTAACAATAAACTTTTTTCCTTACAGGTTTGAACGCTTGTGAAAGGAAATCCTTTCTTTTTCTGCGGAAAGAGCTACCAGTGAGGTAAATATGTTTTTTGTTTATTAAAGTAAAATATTTTTTGTACAATAATATTTTCATTAACACGACGACTAGAACCTGCTCTACTTTTATATCACCGTCTTATATTTTATATCAAACTGACAAGTGTGTGTGTGTGTGTGTGTGTGTGTGTAAGAACATGTAAAGGACTTTGGACCAGGATTTTATCTATAGCGTTATAGAAATAAATATAAGATGTCTTACAAGTTATTTATCTGACTGCTTAATATAAATTGACTAAGAAACAAGATAACAATATCTGATAGTGATATTTTCTTTATATCCATCATCCTGATATTAAATTGAAATTGTGATTTTCAAAGATTGTCTGAAAAAAAAAACTTCTTATCACTTTAATCCGGATGCCAATATCCTTACGATACGGAGAAGGATTTTAAAAAATTTTGTATTGAATGTATTTTGTAATCTGTATTTCCATATTTATGTATTGTTCTATTCTTAATCAGTGTAGGCTTTTCTTTAAAATTCGTAAAAATATTGTTTAATTTGATTTTCTTGCACATGAAGATAAATTATATCTGGTTAATAATCTAATCGTGGTTATTATTTTGCTGTCAGAATATTTTAAAAAGATGATATCTGTGAATAACGTCAGAGTTATCTAATAAGTTTGAATATAAAGTAATTATATAACGTCTCCTATGTGTGTGTCACCGACATCACCGTCAGCAACCTTGAAGTATCCTTGATTGGTCAATTATATATTCAGGTAAGGTGACACAAGGACGTCTTAATAAATGAAAATTGTTACCAATTTGAGCGAGTTTACAGTACAAATAATTATATATTTTACAATCGTGTTAAAATCGTGTTGGCAGGGAATAATTATATATACTAACAAATAGATCCGTCTGTCATATCACAGACATTATTTAATATTTGGTTGACACGGTGTCTCTTATAGTAATAAAAATCGTAAACAATCTTTAAATAATATTGTTATTGAACTACAAAAGACTATTAAATATAAAACCAATGTTTTTCTGCAGGAAAAAAATTGCAAAAAATGTCTTGTTTATTGCTTCCAAAAAAAATTAATGACAGATTTAAACAAACCTATTTACAAAAATGACAATTTTATTTATTTATTTGAATAATTTACAACTTTGATTTGTAACTAGTCTTTAAAAAGTTATATAATATAAATGAATATATGCTTTTTTAAATTATAAAAATTAAAAAGCGGAGAATGATGGAATAATATACAAACAAAACAAAAAAGACACAAACGAGCTGTTGCAGCGACATCTAGTAACGAGGGGACGAACTACATTATTTATGTTGTTGGAGAGCTAGCACCAATTTTTGGGTGTGTATTTAAGGCAAGATGAAAATTTGTCACATGTCTCTTTTATTGACCTCCAAAACCAAACTGCAGACCTGGCTGGGGATCAGCTTCTATTTGAGAATATTAATTTTTAGTTACTTATTAATGTACTATTAAAATTCCAAGTTATCTTAAATATATTTTATATATTTTATATATTTTTTTACAAAATATTTTTGCACGCATCTAGAAAAGTTAAAACCCCGACTAAATCGTCGTTTTTTTTTCTTATACTTTAAACATTAAACTACAACATATACAAAATTCCCTATATTATTTTTGATATTTTTTTAATTTTTTAGGGGTGATTTAGCCCCTTTAATCTGCAGTTCGGTTTTGGTTTTGGTTTAATGAGAAAGGTATATGACAAGTTTTCAGCTTGCCTTAAACTTCTACCCAAAAATTGGTGCCAGCTCTCTTCCTATTTAGGGAAATTAATATTATTATATCATTTAGTTCTATACTACAGAATAATGTTGACACATTGAAACAATATCTTAAGACAATAATAGTAAAGCGCTACATACATTTGAACATCATAATTATATAGATATATCATCTGATGGGATTTTCCGAAGTCGATGAAATAAAGTCTAAATTCATCCTTAAAATGCGTACCATAATTAAGGAAACTTTTATTTCTATCGCTTTAACAATTTTCGTTTGATCCGAACAGACAAAAAGATAAAAGAAATCAAAACCAAAAAAAAAAAAAATATTTTATTTTACAATGTAAACCTCATATATCTTTACAATATCTGCAGACCCCAAACTGTTCTGTTTCAAACAAGACTGTTACAGCTCCGGTATACCATACTGCTTCCTGTGACTCCGTCCTCGTGGACTACGACTGCTACTCCATAACCCAAAAAATACTTAAAATAAAAATATATAAATGGTCAATCAACCATCAAAGGTCAATGACGACCTTTTTGTGAATTAAAAACAAATTTAAGTTATAATGAGTATATTTATTTACACTCAACAATGATTACATAAGTTAACATCTCTCATTATTCTATTATCTAGTGTTATTGTAGATAGACTAAGCACTAACTAGCACTAACTAACCTTCCGCCTCTATCACTATATAAATATAGATTTCATAGGATCTTTTCGTTGTATGATATAATCCTCATACTCACTGTAAATTAAAAAAAAAATGGAAAAGCTGTAAAAACGTTTTTACCAAAAGTATTTGACGTTTCAACTTTTAACGATATTATCAATAAAATAATGAAATTAAATTAAAGTTCAAATAATTACTATTTAATATTCAAAAAATGTTTTTTGATGTTTTGTTGAAATTATCAGAACGCCAGAAAAACACACGGGTCACAGGTGCAAGTGGGCGTGTTGACTTATTTATGAATTCACTTATGTATTTGTTTAATTTTTAAAGATTGAGCTTTACGAGATAGTTTGTTTATTATATATATATATCAAACTTAAATATTATTATACACTGACCTTTGTAGATAGTCTCGTAATAAAAGTTGTAAATATTTTTTTTACATCTGCCAACGATATCGCACGCGTTAGTTTTTTTTTTACTTATAAATTGATTATTTCTCGAAATATGTCTATTTAAAGATCAAATATCACGATCACAACACAATATACAATTTCCGGAACTGATCACACGAAACAATATAAAGAGATTGTATTAAATAGGTAACTTACAAAAAAACTGCAATTTTAGAAGACAGCTGGCGGTTATAATTTCTCGATAGTTTCGCGTAGGTATACTAGCGCCACCTAGTGAGCATACATACAACTTTCAAACGGTTTCAAATTTTCAAAATGAAAGCTAGATTTCAAACGATTCAGCCGTCTTTCAGTGATCAGTTAACATACAGATGTGACATCATTATATATATATTACATAAATTACAGATTCTGAGGCGGTTGTATTTAACCTATTAAAGTTTAATTTTAATTAAGATACAATTTAAATACATATATATCCTAAATGGTGGACGTAGTTTGAAATTTGAATGCTATTGATAACTCATATATAATTAATGATCTAAGACGTATAGCTTCTAAAATAATACAAAAAAACTTCATGAGTTTAGCTACCGAAGGGTAAATAACATAATTTAAATGATTTACCTTGTTAATATAATATTTAATGCGGACGGAGTCTCAGCTAGTGTTTTATATAATGTTTCTTTGACTAGCAGTTGAAGGCAGAACATTATATGATAAACATAGGTCATATGTCCATCTCTTGCTAGTGATGATAAAAGGAAAATTACAACTAAATTGCAATAATAAATGTAATGTAAAAATAATAATGTTTAATGTTTAAATGTAATGTAAAAATAAACTAATTACTATTACGGCAACTATCTAAGATAATACACCAAGAAAACGTATTTAAAACTTTTCTCTACCTAATAATATCAATGTATTACCTCAAATAGCATTTAAACAATCAGAAAGAAACAGCACTCCTCTCTTCCAAACAGGACGTAATGCATCTTCTTCTTTCTCCACCAGGTTAGCAAATATAATGAAAGAGATAGCGCTACTTCCGGAGAACTTACTGCGGATGCCGTCAGTGGGACTGGTGAACCAATGGTACGAGCGCTCCTTCGAAGAGATCATCGAGTTTGAGAAGAAGGAACCGGATCCACCGATTCTGAGTCAGTGAGTGAACTGCTTGCTTTATTTCATATATATATATTTATATATTGTTGGTGGTTAGTGGTCATTGTCGTCAGTTCATTAGCAAGATAAAGGAAGCTTCGTCGTAACGAACAGAGATGAAGAGGGATACAGAAAGAGGAAGTGTTTGGTATGTCTGCTCTCACTTAGCTTAGCGTGGTAATTGAACAGTAATAGCTACTTTATCACCATGAGACTTCATCTCTATGGTATAACCCTGGCTGATCCTGTTCCTACATGAGCTGCAGCCTGCAGTCAATTGGCTACTGATAGTCTCAACTACCTATCGATGTGATCCAAGTTAAACTTATCATCTTTTCCAGATTCTGCGAGAGGTTGGTCCATATCCGCAATCGGCATGCTGACGTGGTACAGACCATGGCGCAAGGGGTCCTGGAGCTAAAAGAATCCCACGAAGTGGATCCTGGGATCGAGAATTCCATACAGTACTTCCTTGACAGATTCTATATGAGTCGGATATCAATACGAATGCTTATCAACCAACACAGTGAGTGTACATAGATTATATATTACATAACTAAATATATGATAAATATAAGACATGTCGTGATGACTCGTGAGACTCGAACTATAAATTTTTTGATCACCTATCAATATAACACATTTTTTTTGTTGATTATATTTTTAAAATATATTATTTATGACTAATTAATAAAAGGTCAAAAGGCAATAAGTATTTACAATTCCTCGGGTACGTATTTAATCACTGGGAGCTGTTAACATTTCTGTAGTTAAGGTGTAACACGCAATTTACAAAACAGACAAACTATCATTTGCAATTATAATATTAATTAGGACGATAATTAAAAACGATATATATTTTACATTGTTCAATAAAACGTGGTATTCGTGTATTTTTTAACTATTTCTTGAAAATATAATTGTTTTTAGATAACGTTATTTTAGTTTGAACTGTAACTTACTTAAACACGTGTAAATCATACAAAGACATAAAACAAATGTGTCTGTTTGTATATTCTTATATCATTATAATTAGGATATGAAATCCAGCAAAATTATTTTTTCCTGGCAGTTGAAAAGAGCTGTACTGATTTTGATGAGGCTATATGTGACGAGATTGTTAAATTTTTAAGTGTTTTTTCTTAGGATTTGAAAGAATTTTAACATGAATATTATAAATAACTGTTTATTGAACACTTAAAATATTTTTATTAGTAAGTACAAGTTCTTACATACTTATAGTAAATAGATTATTTTATAATATATTTCTTGTATCTGTCTATTATCGAATATATGAAAAAACATATTATTTTTATATTGTAACGGAAGTATTGGTAGGTATGTCTATTTATATTATTTAAAGGTCGGTACAGTCGTACGGATTCCGTTATCGTAATTCAACACTCTTAAGAGGATTTACAACCATTCATAATTGATCTTTTATTAACTATTATATAAATAAATATAAAAACTATTTCAAGTAAATTGTTAATTTGATATGTACAGATAATTTAAACTATACAAGAATGTAATTATCTATGAATTTAGAACGAAGTGTAAAACAAAAACAGTTTTTTTATTTGAAAACAATCATTTATATTATATTAGGTATTTATAAACATGACAACCATGTTATTACTTTTTGTTATAAATTTATTTAAATACATAAAACTGACAATTAAATATAAAATACAACATTTATCGATAACGACACGACGGCTCAGTTAGAAGAGACACGTGGACGTTCATAGCGGTCGCAGGTTTGATTATTAAATGAAGATATTTATTCATCATATTGGTCCATATTATTGACAAACTATTCTAAATATTATATATAGTTAGTAGTATGACGTCACTCACTATCGATAACTTAACAGGGAAAGCAATTTATTGATAATATTATCTTTATTAACAATGAATTAAACATTATTTATCTATACGTATTGTTATTGAGTTATTCGTTAACGACAGATAAAATATATTATTATATATATACCATATTAAACATCTTTATTTAATTTAATATGTTTGCGGAACAAACATATTAAAACTTCTTTTTAATATATGGTATTGTATTATTATTATTAAACTCGCGTGTCCAAGACCTGGACTTAGCTGGATGAGGAACAACACTAAAACTAAAACTAAACTAGTGTTTTCGCTTCCTCCTTAGGGAATTAACTAATTATTGAATTTCTTTGATAACAGAATAAATACTTATAATATTGCAATATACACTAATATATTTGTACCTACATACATGTCAGAGGTTGTATTGAACGAACAAAACATATTACAAGCTATTTTTTATAAACCCAATAAATATAGCTTTAAATTACTTTAAGAATAATAATCGTTTATTTACAAGAAACATTATACTAATAAGATGACAAGTTCATTTTAGACCAGACATGATGATGGGGCACGTTTAGTTAATATAAACGGAAAATAATAAATATAATTAAATATTCAAAGAACAATACAATAAGTATATTAACTGAAATTTACAAAAGCTTTGATATCTGAAGTATACATTTCAATTAAATAGCATTTATTCAATGAAAATATAATTCGTAGACTCTACTTTAAAAATGATTGGTGGGTAGGTGATTATTTCAACTTATAAAAGGTACTGTGAGTGAGTTAGTATGTCTGGATTTCTTATATTAAAATATAAATAAATGATGTCGTAGAGAGCAAAACAGATTTTTTTTTTGATAATCTGTCTTTATAATGCATGACAGTGACATACAGCTGTCTACAGAGGTAACTCTACATATACGTCTAATACATTTTAGAGTTCGTTAATTTTTACGGAATTCCCCCAAACGATATTGCCGTAACTCGTTGACGAGACAGCAACTATAAAACAACGACGTGGTATAACTTCATTATCTGTAGTATCTCTGATGTATCATATGTCTGTAAAGACATTGGATTGGATTGAGCTTAATCAAAAGCTTAAATTTACGGTATATCTGTAAGAAACATCTATAGAGGAATTCATAAAATGTTAATGAACTATTATATAAATATTTAGCCGGCTATATTCACTTGTAATTATATCGAAATGTGGTATAATATCATGCTTCGAGCTCATAAGTAAGAACCCCGAATGGGATAATTTTTTCCATTATTCTTCTTAGTCTTAAAGTATTCTAACTTTAAATATTCAAAACAATAGTGATACTGCCTTAACTTCGAACTAAGAACACCACAAAGAAAAAGAACAGGAAAAAAACGAACAAATTAAAAAATTGGTTCGCTAATACCAACTTTCCCCCCTCTTCTGACATTTGTTTTAATAACGCCCTATTTAGAATAAAATAGTCAAGTATACTGCCAAATATGAAAACCATCGGCTGGTAAATGGCGCCACAGCAAACTTCCCCTTTTTTTCCCCATGTAGAAGCTTTCAAATTCTTCTAGCACTGCTCTTCGAGGACTCTCAGCTAGGTCCGAAGCAAGCGTCGGTGAACGGCATGGGCTCCGGCGGTCGTCACATCGGCTCCATCGACCCCGTGTGTGACGTCACGGCGGTCGTGCGGGACGCGTACGAGAACGCGCGCTTCCTGTGCGACCGCTACTACCTCGCCTCGCCCGAACTAGAGCTATTCCAACACGGAAGTACGTTCAATGCTATTTAAACTATTAAAGTACAAAACAGACATTTTTATTAAGATAAAAGAATATAAATTAAATTGACTTTTATCTTGGCAGTGAAGAGCAAGCAACCCCTGTCGATAGTGTACGTGCCCTCTCACCTCTACCACATGCTGTTCGAGCTGTTCAAGAACTCGATGCGAGCCGTCATGGAGACCCACGAGGACTCCCCCCCTCCCATACAAATAAACATAGTACAGGGAAAGGAAGATATCTGCGTTAAGGTAAGAGGTCCATACATATGTATACAGTTCACTGGAATTCTGGACTATTGGCACTCGCATTCTGTAATGGACTAGTCTGTTCATGTTGGATACTGGATTTGATGACGGCTGTATTTAGCAGAAAAAAAATTAATAATGGTTGTCCTCTTTGCAGATATCCGACCGGGGTGGCGGCATCCCCCGCAGCGTGTCGGACCTGCTGTTCAAGTACATGTACAGTACGGCGCCGCGACCCTCGCGCTCCGACGCACACACCGTGCCGCTGGCAGGTACACACACAGACGCACACACGCACACAGTATAACGACAGTATACTGTCTGTATACTATACAGTATGGGGACGGTATAGCGTACATAGAAAATCACTAGAGACTAATAAATCAGTACATAAGGAATCGCAACAATCTGTGGATGACTCAGAGTTGTACGTATGGGAATTGAGTCTTTGGTTCAACAATCAGAATGACTGACTAAATGAACTCATCATCAGTTGTTGAATGTTTATTTGGTGTGCAGGTTACGGCTACGGGCTGCCCATCTCCCGTCTGTACGCGCGGTACTTCCACGGCGACCTCGTGCTCATGTCGTGCGAGGGACACGGGACCGACGCCGTTATATACTTGAAGGTATTCTGACCCTAAAGGACCATTTATGTGTAATGCGAACAGTTAATTCGTAGACGACCCTTAATGTCGAGAGTTCTATTATGACACGAGCCAAATCACACCTTTGTCAAAATGGCAACAGCTTTGACTTCATTGCTTTGACATCATTCATTCAAAAATGTATATCTATCATAATATTATGGAACACTTCATTAGAATTTTTTTATTTGTATTTTTTATACAATTAGATCAGTGTTTCAATATTTATTTTATCTCAAACAAATAACCAATCTCCCAGGCGCTGACAAACGAAGCGAACGAGTTCCTCCCGATCTTCAATCGCACGTCCAGCAAGTTCTACCGTACGGCGCCCGCGCCCGCCGACTGGTCCGGGCCCGCGCCCTGCCGCCCCCGCGACAAGGAGCCGCCCTCCGCGCACCAGCTCACTACCTAACACACCCGCCGGCGCACCTCCTTCACATCTACGAATAATGATCCCTGACAGATTCCACACTGGACCTCGTTTACACCTAAGAAAAATGCTGCCTGACAGCTGTCACACTGGAGCTCGTTAACACCTAACGCTCCTTGACAGCTGGCTCCGGGAGCTCGTTTACACCTAAGTATAATGCTCCCTGATAACTGGCACACTGGAGCTCGTTTACACCCAAGTATAATGCTGCCTGTCAGCTGTCACACTGGAGCACGTTTACATATGTCAAATATAGCTTGTTAATTCAGCTGTCAGATCACTGCTCATTTATATCTGTCAAATGACGCTTGTGGATGTAGCTGTCAGATTGGCGCTCATTTACATCAGTCAAGTGAGGCTCATTTACATTTCAAGTTAGTGATCATATGTGTTGTATTAGATTTATGACTATCATATTTCTACTATTTTTTCACTTTGAAAGAAAGTGTAAAGACCAATCTCTTTTGCGTTGTTTTAAAACGGTGTTCTGAAAGTGACGCCCTTAGGCATTATCCTGAGACTTCCGTCTTTAAAAAGGCTTCTAAACTAGTTGTAGTAATTAAATAAATTAACGAATTTGAGTTGAAGCTCATAACAGTACAATATTAACTATTTGTTGATTATCATAAACATTACATTTACTTAGTTTAGTTGAGCCCGGGACAGACAGTATTGACCGGTTACCATACATCAGTATAAAATTATGAACTCCGGCTATGATCAATGGCTCTTAGGTTTAATGAAATAGGAAGAATCTTATTTCATCACTAAAGGTTCTAAATACAATAAAGTACATACGAGCACAATATGTTGTTAATATACAGAGTATTTTTAATACCTAAATTAATGGGTCTTGAATAATGATTTAAATTATATACAATGTATATGCTTTGATAATAATGTGTGATTAAAAGACCCTTAAAACAATGTTTCGTATACTTTGTTTATGTGATACTTGGCATAGGATAAATGGTTTGAGACTGAGAGGTTATGTGTTTAAATTTTATTTAAAATCAATGATTTTTTATACTCATTAAAAATGATAACATACCTATAGATTAAAAAGTTTTCAACTGACTTTAAAAGTAATGTATGTTGAAGACCCGGGTTTATTTCCCGCGTGACAGTTTTAGAGTGATTTACCAAGTAACTACTCTATTAGTTTAAGGTGGCGAAAATATCGTAGATTTAAGATTTGATAAATTAATGTATAGAAAATGTCATGCCATCAATATTTTGTACAATAGATAGTGCACAATAGTAGTCGCTTAATGTATAGTGGTCGTAGAATAAGACGACAATTGTAAAGTTGACGCGCCTATTTACACTGACGAAAAACAAAATATTTCTTAGAACTCTTAATCTTAATATTACATTTTTTATTGGTAAAAAAATTTATAATATCATTAATTTCATCCTCAGCGTGTCAACTACGCTGTCAGTTTATTCTATTATGACTGTATGTGGAATGTCTCGTATTTTATACTCTACAGTACTGTATTAATGTCAGCTGGCTTGACGTTTGGACAAAAAATATGAATGTAATATAGACAATTTTACATGGAAAAAGTTTTGTAATAACAAAAAAATGGTTGTTCAGTAATTTAGTTTTGTAAAAATGATATTACTAGAATTATACGAACAAAATTAGATAGTTTAGTAAAATGATAATTGATTTAGGACATTCCATGGCAAATTTTTAATTATTAATTGAACCTTCATTTTCAGCAAATAATAAAACATTTTTTTACCAGACAATGTTATAAATGTGGTTCTCCAATGTGTAAAACATGATCTTTATACTCATGCATTTTCTATGGTTTCTTTATATGTAAGAGTTATTCCAAATTGATATTTATGAAATTTAATGATTTAAGTATAGAATTATAGAAATGTTTAGTTTTTATCAATAAAATTATGAAACCACAAACATTTTTTTTTCATCCTTTTATTTTTTATATCTAGCTTACAGTGATAATTATATGCTAGCAGCGACTACATTTCTGACCTCGCCAGAAATAAATCATTCATTTAAAACAGTCGTCTATTATTTATATGAGACGTAACTGTTACTTTTTCAATAATATATATTAGATGTTTTAGCCTCCTTCCATTTTATATCTTTAAATATAAATTAGGTACATATTTGGTTCCATAATAAATTAAATACACATTTTTAAACAATAAATTTGTAATAATAAATTAATTATAATAAATATAGTTATATGTGTATAGTTTTATTTTTTCAACGAAAAATCTAAGTGTAGCAGTAAAATATTAAGCGCCGAATAAAGAAATCTTTTATTCGTTCAAGATATTTCACATAAAACTGATGACTGAATCCTAGTTGTTAAAAAACTGTCAATGTCAAATTTTGTTCAAATTGTCAATTACACATGACAGATCACAGAAGTGCAAGGTGCCAACACAAATAGAATAGATAGGTTATGTCGCGAAATTAATTTATTTTATATATGTAATAAGTCAATATTTTTAAAATGAAGATATATACGAACGAAAACAACACAGCTACTTTGAAACTGCTGATAGCGGCAAAGTTAGCTGGGAAAGACGTAGAATTGCTTAAAGGAACATATGAAGGTAGAAAATAAATTATGATTATAAAATACTTTTTATCCTTATAAGAATTACCAATATTGCATCAGAAAAAAAGATGCCTCTAGTATGCCCCTATGAAACTCTAAGTGTTGTATTTAATGCTTTACTTTTTATTTGATTATTATCACCATTAATAAACAGCAACAGTAAATATATTAGGAATTATATTCGGAAAAAATATGTAACATTTTTCAACAATTTACATTTTAATTTTTTTTTTTATAGTTTTAAGGTAAGAAAAATTGTTAGAGGAGAATGTTTTATGTCTGTGTAGAGGCACCAGGGCCGGCAGTGTTGCCTCGGCTGGAAGTCCATGAGGAGCTCAGCTTCTTCAGCAGCAATGCCGCTGTGCAGTACCTGTTTCCAGTGCTTGATCTGTCACAAAATGGACAGTGGTGAGGATTTAATTATTTAAATAAATCTTTTTACCAATTATTCCAATAAACATGACTGTTAATACCACAAATATTTACTTATATTTGGGAGTATACCAGTAATTATGTTTGTTTCCACATCCTGAGCAGCTTAGAAAATATATTAGTTTCAATATCTCTTTATGTATACAATTTATAACAATCTATTTTGTTAATTATATAAGTTATAAATTTAAACTTACATTATTTTTATCCTAGCCAACAGATGCAAGAATGGGAAGCGACTCGCCTCCAACCAGTAATGGCCGCTATACTAACAAGTAAAACAGTGTCGTCAGAGCTAAAGGAAGGTTTGAACTCGTTGCTCCTGGTGGTGGACAAGCTGCTCAAACAACATCAGTACATACTTGGAGTAAGCTTATAATCCATAATAGACTAGCTGATAAAAGCACCTTTGTTGGTGTGGATTCATATCCACACAAAAAATAGTGATCTATTTTACTATAAGATAATTAATGCATTTTCATATAATAACATTTTTATACCGAGTCTTAGGCTCCATATAAATTTTTTAAAATACTACTAATACCAAACAATAAGTTTGATCACTCTTTCAAATTAATTATTGCTGTAAATGTAAAGAAAATATTTTGAAAATCAAGTGAAGCAATTTCATAAATTTTTTATAGAATACTATTTCGAAAAAAGATAGACAATCAAGCCATTGCTATATGTATGATCCGTTCCAGGACAAGCTCTCTCCGGCTGATATATCAATATTCAGCACACTGTACCCGCTGTGTCAGACAGATCTCAAGAGCTCGTTCCTCGCCGAGTGTGAGCATGTAGCGCGGTGGGCCGCCGAGCTGGGGAGCGCCCGGGCGGTACAGGTAAGTTCAGGTTTGATTCCTGACTATGACAAGTTGTGTAATATAAATTTTCAAATTGCCAATAATTAATTAATGCCCTATATGTTAGCACCAAACTTTAATTTTAATGTAGTAGGATTGGATACTATACCCATACACAAGAAAATATTAGCTATACTAGAAAAAAAAATAGAGAATTTAATTATATTTATTAATTTTGATTCAGGAAGCAATACAACAATGGGGCGGATCCCCCGGCGCTCCGCCCGCGCCCTCGCCGCTGGGAGCGCTGCCGACCGTCGCCATGTCACCTGCCGGGTACGGACCATCTTAACGATTAAGAAATAGAGATCTAATTACAATCCATTTTGAAGAAGAGTTTGTAAATACTTTAAGACTCAAATATTTTGCTATATAGAGGAACACACCAGAAATATAATAATTACAAAAATAACTTATCAGCTGTTGAGGTCGGTGTTTATTTATCAACTAAAGAATTTGCTACAGACTATAAGATATTACAATATTAATTTTTGTCCAATTCTGTTTAGTAGTTTTGGAACAAACAAATAGACAAATATGTCGAACAAACAAATCTTACTTACTGGTACTCAAGACGTGGAAATATTATTTTAAAAATGATTGAATTAAGTTTTCTGAACATCCATAAATTATCTTCATAACACAACTACTAGAACTCAAATTTCTTTTCAATGTGTTTATTAAACTACAAGAACTTGTCACATACAATCGTACCCCGGTACTGATGGAGTGGTCCCGCAGGTCCCCGGAGGAGCCCCCGGCCGGGCCCACGCCCGAGGAGCTGGAACTGGCCAAGGATTACTTCATTAACGGGCTCAAATACCTTCAGGCACCGCTGAAACGAGAGAAAGTTATGTGAGTTGTTATGAAATGACGCTTTGTTGTGTATAGTGTATGTGCTGATGGAGCGAGGGTGGTTTCCAGCTTGCCGCTGAAGGACCGTCGCAACGTGCTGATAACGTCCGCGCTGCCGTACGTCAACAACGTGCCTCACCTCGGGAACATCATCGGCTGCGTGCTCTCCGCTGATATATTCGCCAGGTGAGGTCTCCAGACACGTCCAGGGAGGGTCTATACAGTGAAGGTATGATGCCGTCAGTGCGTGTGTGTGTGTGCAGGTACTGTCGTCTGTGCGACTACAACACGCTGTTCGTGTGCGGCACGGACGAGTACGGGACGGCCACGGAGACCAAGGTGACGTCACTATATTACATTAGTGTGTGTGGTGTGCGTGCGTGTGCGTGCGTGCGTGCGTGTATGTGTGTGTCAGACATTTACTATTTTCTTAATACATCTTTAATTTTGTCTTTAGTCTTGTCTGCTAGTACACTACTCGAACCTATCAATTTTAATCCTCTTCCCCTAAATCGTTTGATCGATTTTGATGATTCTTTCGCTATTTTTGAAATGCCTCTTTTTATATTCTAAGATTTCTTAATAATTACCGTTATAACAATAATCGACGGTAGAATCAAAAGTTCAGAATCGAGTTTTAGTTTATAACGAGTCCCATGTTCAGGCGCTGGAGGAGGGCGTGTCCCCCCGGGAGGTGTGTGACAAGTACCACGACATACACGCCGCCGTGTACCGCTGGTTCGACATCGACTTCGACCACTTCGGCCGCACCAGCACCGCCCAGCAGACCGCGTCAGTACACTCACCTCACAGCTAATACACTTGGCACCCCCCACTCTGATACACTACATCACGACTCATCTAACCTCCTCACCAGTTAGTAGTACGTCTGACCTTGGTCTCTGCCTCCAGAATAGCACAGAAGATGTTCAGTAAGCTGAACGCCAACGGCTTCGTGAGCAAACAGACGGTGGAGCAACTGTACTGCGAGCGATGCACGCGGTTCCTCGCCGACAGGTACGGGGTTCGATTCCTGCACTGATAATAATAGTTTGGAAATTTTTAACAGTATATCTTAATATTTAGTAATATTCCGGTGATTGAGAACCCATTCGTCTTCCGAGTTGATATTGCCACATATTATTTTAGTTGTACGTCGATGGAGTGGTCAAAGTTGGTTATTTCTTCGTGTAGTTCGTATGTTTTATCTTTCCGACGGTCCTAGTAACATGGCTGCCGAATGTTGCCAGTGTGAAAATCCTTTGTAAACATTGTCTCAATTATAATAATTAATTTATTATACTAGATATCTTTCCTGTCGTTGCATTTAGGGAATTTATATCAGGATATAGGATCAGGATCCTAACGGTAAAAGCTGGTGTGCTACAAGGCTGCGTGCTACCTCCCAAGCTCTTCCTTCTGCATAGCAATGACACGTTGGACTATTCCAATATTTATTTTTACACAGAAAACACTTGATGCAGCTTTTTTAGACCGTATTAATCTTTCTCAGTTCACAAAAACTTTCGTGCTTACTACAATGACAACACCAGCCGTCTAGTTACCTCTCTTCGAGAGTGTTCTTCATTGGGTATTGGAGTAGTAGTAGTACGTATTGGAAGACTGCGCGACTCTGCTATCACTTTTGTCCAGGACCATCTCAAGATTAGATGTAGCTGCTCTTTCTGGTTTATTGAGGACCCAGTGATCTGTAAATAGCTAGATCATTTACGTATAGTTGTCGCATCTTTGTGCGTATCTCTAACTCATGCTCGTGATCTGTTTGTTCGTTTTCACTTTCATGTTCTAACAAATCAAATCGCTAAAAATATCGATTATGTAAAATTGCTAATTCAAAATAGCAAAAAAGGGACGACAGGACAGAAGGGATGAGAATTTTTTTTCTCATTGATCTAAGACTGCACGTGTGGTGTCAGGTTCGTGGAGGGCACGTGTCCCCACCCTGGGTGTCTGTCCCCGGACGCACGTGGGGACCAGTGCGACCGCTGCGGGAAGCTCATCAATGCCACGGAGCTGAGAAATCCGCGCTGCAAGCAGTGCGGGGAGACACCTTCCATCAGGAATAGCGACCAGCTGTTCATTGACCTGCCGCTGGTATGTACTAGGTCGTGAGGGGAGGGGTCTCGTGCAGTGAATAAACTGATAATACTTCATTATTTTGGCAAATTTCTCAACACTTTCTTTTTCTAGAAAATTTGCTAACAAAGAAAATTATATAACTCTTTTATTTCGTACAATTTCGTTTATGTTTAGTAAAATTAGTAAGAAATATATAAGTTAAATCGAAATGAAGTGAAGTTGGTGACGTCCCAATTACATGGCTACTTTTTGGCTCGACAGTTCTAGTCAAGTCCACGTAGCTAAAACTAGCAGCTTCTCAATATATTTGGACCTCTCCGGACTACACAATAACTGACGAAACAGTGTTGTCTCTCAGCTGGAGCCGTCGCTGCGCTCGTGGTCTCTGTCGGCGGAGGGCGCGTGGTCAGGCCCCGCCCGCGGCGTGCTCCGAGCCTGGCAGCGGGAGCCGCTGCGGGCCCGCGCCGTCACCAGGGACCTGAAGTGGGGCGTGCCCGTGCCGCTGCCCCACTTCACACACAAGGTACGAGCTCGCACAGTGACGTCACACGCGTGACGACACACACGCACAGTGGAGTGTGTCCGGGACTTCACGCACGAGGCACTTAGTAAAAGTTGTCAGTCATAAGAAAAAAAACAATTTATTATTAAATTATAATACATCCATGTATGGATGTAGTTTCTTGTCGGTTTTGATTCAGGATCGGTATCGCGCTACCGTGCCTGAGTCCTTCTTTTATTCAATACTGAGTGAGTTCCATGTGGTAGGTGTTCTACGTGTGGTTCGACGCGCCCATCGGCTACCTCAGCATCACGGAGTGCGCCACCGGACACCACGAGCGCTGGTGGAAGAGAACCCCCGACTACGACGTGAGTACACTCGGCCGGGGACCGCTCTGTGACCGCTCTGTGACCGCTCTGTGACCGCTCTGTGACCGCTCTGTGACCGCTCTGTGACTGCTCTGTGACGTACTGACAGTCTTACAACTAACTGTAGTTATATGACTGTACCTGCTGTGTTACTAAATAAGTCCTTTTATGTTGACTGCCATTCAATATGACAGACCACTGTCGTCACTATTCTGCTGCTACCCACTAGGTGTAGTGTGAGGAGTACAGTTTATGTCTCATCTCCCAGGTGAAGCTGTACCAGTTCATGGCGAAGGACAACGTTCCGTTCCACGCGATCATGTTCCCGGCCACAGTGATGGGAGTCAACGACGGACACCTACTGGTGGATCACATCTTCGCTACCGGTATGTGTCCGTGTGTACTAACGTAGCGAGTTGTCAGAATATATCAGTACACTTCAATTAAACATGACATACATGTGGCTCAGAATAGCACCACTCCATTTAAGTTCCTCTGGTTGTCGTAAGAGGCGACTAAGGGAAACTCCACTCACGAACACCACGTCTGTACCCGGGCCCTGCTCCAGTGGTAGGGGTCCCCCGTTCTACTGGATCAACGAGGATGCGCTGGTGCGCCCGACTATACACTTAAACCTCTGCACTTACTACTCCACATTTGTCTGCTTCTAAAAATAGACTACATCAGATGCCAAGGCGATAGGCGATGGGCCGGAGTAGAGAGGCCAAACCAATTTTTGTCTGAGATCAGCATTTGAACGGCTGCAGGAGAGTTCTTCTAACATCGTTAATTTCACTCTGCACTGGGGAAACTAAGAGGATTCGGCAGTACCTGGAGTGAAAGCGGCCCGGTCCAGGGAGACACCAGGGGGAAGCTAGACAAGTTGCTTGACAAATGTATAAACCGTGAAGAAGTATAGTAGAACAACAGAACTGATACTTGGAGGACACTTCATACTGACATGCTCCAGCACGGGCGTCTGTCTAATTGTATTCCGTACCGCGAGGTGTACGCGTGTAGAGATAGTGTTGCCATACAAAGCTATTAGGATAATAAACTCATCGCGAGTGACGACGTCATAGCTCACAGCGCAGTGATGGGACGATATTGATATATTCATTTCATCCAAGCTTGATGGAGTTTTCATCCAATTTTGTAATATGTTTGTCGGGCGGTGTCAGCCGAGCATTGGTACTGTGTCATTATATTAATTATATTTGTGTGTAACATCGACATCGGAGGAGTCGTTCTCCTCGTCACCCGTCACTGACCGGAGGCCGTGTTCCAGAGTACCTCAACTACGAGGACAGCAAGTTCTCGAAGTCGCGCGGCGTCGGCGTGTTCGGGACGGACGCGCAGGTACGTGGCGGCTTCACTCACTCACTTCTTACTTGTATGTTAAAGTAACAATAAACAAGGTACCGATTATTTGTCAACATAGTATACATATAACTCAGACCAATTTTTAAAAATATGTATTTTAGTCTGTTTGTAAGCGCGTAATCTTTCCTCAGGACACCGGCATCCCCCCCGACGTGTGGCGCTTCTACCTGGCCGCCATCAGACCGGAGACGTCGGACTCCGTCTTCAGCTGGAGCGACCTCGCCACCAGGTGGGACACGCCGACACACATCTCATAACAAGCGGCCCGGCAGACGATATTGTGCCCTCAAAATAATACTCTAACTTACAAATATAACGCAACAACATGACTGACAAACACATGTACAGAACAATTATAATAAATATAAAGATCTTGTATTAAAATATTGTACGTAGTGTTCCTCCGGGTGTCTGTTTGAATATCCGTCATCCAACGTCCGAGAACATCTATGATATTTTTTTGGCATCATCACCGAAAAATGCTCTCCTAGACCATGTCGTTTAATTCGTGTTTCAAATAATTCTAGGAACAACTCCGAGCTCCTCAACAACCTCGGCAACTTCTGTCACCGCTCGTTGAGTTTCTGCTACAGTACGTACGGGGGCGCAGTCCCGGCCGCCGCCCTCGAGCCCGGGGACCTCGCCCTCCTGGCCGCTGTCAACAGGGACGTGGCCGGTAAACGTGACAAGAATTTAAATTGCCATTCTATTGGGAGGTTTTATTAACGTTTCTTAAAGACGAGAACTAAACACTGAGCAAGACAACAATATATAATTAGTTATATCAGTGACATCCGACGAGTAACCCACCTCGCTTACTCCTTACACCGACGGTAACGTTCTCTCCCACTCTTCTATCGCATCGTTTAAGTGGAGACGTACTCTCCGTCAATCATTTCTCTCGCACTCTTTCCGTGCCTTCGGTGTTTTCTTTAAACTATTCATATTCATACTTAGAACTCTTCTCGTCACACGTACGGTGAGAAGCTGAATGACTTGACAACTCTGTCACTTTCTGGGGAAAAGAGCGATGAGAGACAGTAAATGGAAATGTTGATGATGAAGCTCCCTCCCTCGTGTTCCAGGCTACGTGCAGTTCATGTCCAAGGGTCGGCTGCGGGAGGCGCTCCGCCTCGTGCTGAGCGTGTCTCGCTCCGGGAACCTGTACATGCAGGAGAGACAGCCCTGGAGCCTCAACAAGGGCGGCCAGAGCGAGCGGTGAGTGACCCCTTCAGCACCAGCTCACATTAGTGTGTGTGACCGACGGACGCACCCGCGGCGTTCAGTTAGCGGCCGAGTACTAATGAAATATTTTCATACTAAATCGTCAGAGAAAAGGCAGCGACGACGATCAGCGTGTGTTGTCAGCTGGTCGCGTTGCTGGCGACCCTGCTGGCGCCCTTCATGCCGGACACCAGTCGGCGGCTGAGCCACCAACTTAACATCGAGCACGGAGCCCTGCGACTGAACCCCAGCCGTCCGTCGGTGATGCTCCGCCTGCCGCCCGGTCACCTCCTCAACAAGCCCGAGCCCCTCTTCAGCAAGATAGAGCCGGCGACGGTCCTAGCGCTCCGGGACAAGTACGCGGGCACGCAGACACACAGGGCACAGGTACACGGACGACCATTGTTTTGTCATTTACTTTAATTGTTTCTGTTAGGGTTTGTTTGTTTGTCTGTAGAGTGGTGTGACGTGTGACGTGTGTTGTTGTGTGTTTCAGATGAACGGCGACGCTTCGACCCAGTCGTCCAGCGCCGAGCTGGAGGCGGCCGTGGCCGAGCAGGTACGGCGCATACTTACATACACCGGATCTCAATTCTCTCTAAGGGGTCACTTTTTCAAAATACAAAATTAATCTAATATAAATACTCCGTTAAGATTCGTTGATTAAAATTTGGTCTAGACTAGGTTTATATTATAGACTATGACTAATTTTTAGCCTAGATCTTTTTTTCTTTTGAGAGTTTCTTTGATATAAGTACATCTTTTATCAACAGCAATACATTATTTAAAACATGTTAGCCGTAAATATAATATAAATGAACTAAAGAGAAGGTCGTGCGCTCGACGCGGTCTGGTACGCGTTGATACGAGCGCGTGTAGTACGAGCGCGTGTAGTACGAGCGCGCACCGACTGGACACAACACCACTCTCAAGTTTTTTCATTTAAAAAGAAAATACTAGTTATCTGTCGACGAGTAGCAGACATTTAATAAAAAGAACAAGAAATTCTTATTAATTATAACGATACATGGCGTTATATACCTTCATTGAAAATATTAGCTTATTTAATCTTTAACGTAACGTTTAAAATGTAACGTGTCGCCGCAGTCGCGTCACTTGTGACAGGTGACGTGTCGCCGCAGTCACACTGACAGCTTGAAGGAGGATATAGGATGACGGAGAAATAATATTTTGTGGCGAAAACGAATCTTGAAATGTGAAATCACTAAATTTAAACCTGATGGGTGGTGATATGGTTTAAGTAATAAAATGATTTATCCGTGATTGGAACCGCGGGCAACATCTAGCTCTCGGAAAAAAGTTGAGGCTAATGTTAAATAATAAACAAACATATTTTATATGCATCATTCACAATTATTATTGTTATAATTCAGGGCGAGATCGTCAGAAAATTGAAGGCATCTACGAAAGACAAGGCAGTGTGGCAACCGGAAGTAAACAAACTATTGGAGCTCAAGAAACTACTGGCAGACGCGCGGTCGCCACCGACCCGCGCGGACGGACAGACCGCCGACGCCTCCAACGTCACAGACTTGGAGAAGGCCATCGCCGAACAGGTTATTTAATAAATATACTAAATAATGTATAGTTTCAGTACTTTATAAACGTTATAATGGACGGAAAAATCAAAAGATGTTTAGCGACAAGAAATAAAATAATAAGTGTCTTAATCACCGTCTTCATTAACTCTGTTGTACATATTTTTATTAATATTATAAAAAAATCTGTCATTAATATTCTTTTATTTCTAAGGGTGATAAAGTGAGAAAACTGAAAGCATCCACAAAAGACAAGGCGGTGTGGCAGCCGGAAGTAAATAAGCTACTGGACCTGAAGAAACAACTGACGGCTGCGCAGGCGCAGACAAACACGCAGACGAACAGACAGACCAGGACACACCCCACGGCTACCGTGAAGAGGTTGTAGGCGGCCATCAACGCACAGGTTGTTATGTCATTTGTTTTATATCAGTATGTCTTGCACGAGGTGTGCAGTACACATGTGGTACTGCGCGGTTCTGTTGCTAGAGTAGGTTCGAGTCCCAGTTGGACATTATAACTTATTACTTATTTTGGAGTAAGTGAGTGAATGAGAGGTGGTGAATTCTTTTACATAATATTAATATATAATAAAGTAAATTAATTGAAGGCATTTTTTGAAGTGAAACTTCTTTAGTGACGGTCTAATTTGGACTAGAATGGAGAGTGAAATATTAAGAACGTCACATTTCGTTACGTAAGGAAAAAGAGATCAATATATATATATATATATTTAATCTTCTGTATAAACATATTTAAACATATATATTTTTATATCTTATTTATTATAATATTTTTTAACTAACCGGTTTTTAAAAAGATACATGCCATATTCCTAAATCCTTACCGTATGCATTGTTTAATCGATAAACGTTGTCAGAGAGATTATTATTTATAATCGCCTTTTCAAATGTAGGCTCTAGCTTAGACATGAATTTGTGCATAGGTTTGGATAAATATAGAGTCACCTACTTGACAGTGAGCGCATCTCAGACCTGAATCATATCTCTTTTGGCTTTAATTATATGATTGTTTTAATTTTTCCTTTACCTTATGATTAACAAGATAGCGATTTTTTAATTGATCAATGTATACATTTTATTTCCATTTTGAATTACAAAAAAATAATAAAATTGATAAATATATATTTTTGTAAATAGATGAACTAATTTTTAGATTCAACAATGGCAGAATCCATAATTTCTGAGGAGTCTTTAAATGCACTTATTGTACAAGTTGATGTCCATCGTCGTATTTGTATCTATATCTATGATAATAAAACAGTGTTCATTTAATACCAAATATTTTTTTTTTGCTTAAACTTGATCTAATTTAGCTTCATTTAACCAATTTCTGTAAAGTTGTAAATCATCATGATCATGTTTCGAAAAATGATATCGAAAAGAAGTTTCCCTTCTTACGTATGTACACTAACACACACCACACACACATTTTTTATTGAAAATAAGTTCTTTACAGAATGGTTTTCATCAATAATTCTACTAAAGCTCATGTTTGTTTATTATATATTTAAATTACACTTTTAACCACCTCGACAAACACAAATAAACAATAGAACAACAGACATTTTTCCAGTGCCTATGTTGATATGTTGCTCTCCGGGTACAACATTAATTAATATACTACTACTAATATAACTAATAAATCTCAAATTGGCCCAGAATGGTTCGCCGAAGACTGGATTCCTCGGTTTTAAACTTGTCTGGAGAATCAAATTGAAAGTATAATATGGCACAGCAATCCAAACAATTTGGGTCAAGGCTCTTTTTCATAATATTTTTTGTTATCAGAGTATAGATCTGTGCTAAGCGGTAGAAGACTGTTTGAGTGAGGTGTTATCTTAATATTATTCTTTAATGTTTTGTCACCAGGGATACAAAATCTTGGATTTGCAACAAACAAATAAAAACAAGTTGCTGTGGGAATCAGAAGTCAACGTGCTGAATGATCTCAAGAAACAATAATTAATATTAGAGTCCAAATCAAAATAAATTATACAAAACTTAGTTTACTTTAATTTATTTGCAATATCTTTTGATTCAAGTATAAATGAATTTATTTCAAGATCTGATAAAACACCAATCAAGTGCAATACAGATGTCCGTTATTTTTACTAAAACTGAGATTGGAATATTCAACATTATTTTAAATAAATTGTATGACTCCATCTTAAGCTTTTATTATTCTTAAAGCTCAATTCAAGTTATAAATAATAGTTGTAAAATGCTTGTCTCTGGGGCATTCATGTGACACTTCAAGTTGCACTGCTAGGAGCTAAAGGTTATATTTGATAGTGTGTGAGAAGTCAGTTGCATTTTACAAACAGAGTATTATGTCATTAGACTGCATTCCTTTAAATTGTAATTAAATAAATTATTTAAACAGCAATATTCTTTCATTCATTATTTTACTAATCAAATATACATATCACAATTGTCAATAGACACAAGTTTACAGAGTGTATATTATTAATAAAAATCACAAGCTATTTTAATAAGGCGTCGTCTTTAAGTATAATTTGTTAAAAAAATGTCCTATAAAAGATGTGTGATTGTTTAATAAAAGTTTATATACTTTCATATAATTATCTAATATTTTACTACAACAATTAATAAATTAACTAATGAATGCATTTAAATCTGCAATAAAACATGAACTTGGCAGTCGATTTGAAAATTATAAATATGTATATTATATATTTAATGTAGACATTTATTTAACATATAAAAGAATGAAATACTATGTAACACTATCATTAAAATCAGTACAATTGACTATACCTTCACAAGTGAGTCTCGAGTTTCTAATTAAAGTTTTTTTCTTACATTCTACATGCAGCGGTAACTTCTTGTTAAAAGATTTAACTCGAAGAAAGTTGAGTATCTTAAATATTTATTCATGACACTGAAATCAATAATAATAATAATTTATTATTATTTTAGAGCTTATTATGATTTAACATAGAATCAAATGATAGCAATGCAATGCATTTGATAAAATATTATCAAAAGCATTGTGTAAATTATTGATCAAATCTTATTCCCATCTGTTTGAAGTCCCTTGTTTAGTTAATCAAAATGCTAAGCAACGTTTAATCTTCCACAAAAAACAAATATGATATTTCTATTTTAATTTTAAATATACATTGATACTGAGACGGTAATTTGATGACGCACATGGTTAGATGACTAACATATCATTGCCGTGGCTTCGTAAGTGAACTTTTAAAGCTGAAGACTTTCTAAAGCCTTGACCACAGCTTGTGCAAGTAAAGGGTCTTTCTCCTGTGTGACATCTTATATGTCCCACTAAATCTTGTCTCTGGATAAAAGCCTTCTCACACAGTGAGCATTGGTAGGGCTTTTCCCCTGTGTGTGTTCGTCTGTGATTCTTTAAAGTCCCCAAAGCTGTGAACCTCATAGTGCATAGGTCACAGGCGTATCGTTTCTCTCCTGTATGTATACGCCTGTGCTTAGTGAGAGAACTGGATGTGGTAAATCTGTTGCCACACTCGTCGCATACAAACGGGTGCTTGCCAGTGTGTTTGCGTGTATGTGCGTCCAGCTCACCTTTCGATACGAAACTGAGAGAAAAATTACAAGTTAAAAACAAGATTTAATTTCAAATTTATTAGTGATAATTATTTGATGCAATACCTTCGATCACAGCTGCTACACTTAAATGGCTTCAAACCCTGATGTCGCCTCATGTGTTGTGCTAAATTAGTTTTCTGAGTGAACCCACGTCCACAAATTGAGCAAAGAAATGGTTTTTCCCCAGTATGTGTTCGTAGATGCTCATTTAATACTGAATGTACTGCAAATGTTTTACTACACACATTGCATTGGTATTTCCGGCTATTAATATGCTGTTGTTTGTGATACTCCAAGCTTTCTTGGTTGGAAAAGCTCTTGGTACATGTGTCACATTTGTAGCCTTTTATTTTTGTGTGTGCTGTTTCTATGTGGTTTTCTAAATGAGCCTGATGTTTAAACTCACGTTTGCAAGTTATACAAATAAAGCTCTGGCTGTCTTTTTGCTCATGTGTTTTTATATGAGCTATTAACAAACTTCTAGTGAAAAACGTTAGTGCACACATGGAGCATTGGAGCTTCTTCGTTTTTACTTTTTTTTTGTGTTTTGCTAAATGTTTCTCAAATGTTTTGATATCTGGGAGTACACAGGTACAATCTGGACATGATACAGGCAAAGATTCTTTTTCTGTTGTTATATTTTCTATTTTTTTAAGAGATTCCTGTTTAGTGTACTGACAGCTGTTATACTTTTTTTCAATCCTAATTGGTGTGATTAAAGGAGTATCACGAACAAATATCTTCGTAGTTGACTCATCATTAGTATCAAGATATTCAATTTGAGTACACACAGTATCATTATTACTAAAATCTATTTGGTTGCAGAGACTTTTTTGCCACTGATCTTGTTCTTTTTTATCATGATGGAATTCTATGTGAGTTCGTAATAAATCTAAGCTTTTAAAAACTTTGTTGCATTTATAGCAATGAGCAACAAGTTTATTTTTTTTACATTCTTTAATGTGGGATTCACATTCTTCCTTGCCTGAACACCCTCTGCCACACTTACATATATTTACTTTGGATTCTGGAACAAGTGGAGATATATTAGGCTGCTGAATTTTATCAATAAGGATACTGTGAGCTAAATCTTCAATATCTGCCTGTAGAAAGTCATCTTTTTCTTCTTTAACTATATTCAAACTGTCAATCTTAAGGGTATCAGTCGCATTACTTATAGAATAATCAATATTTTCTATTAACGGTATTTCGTAATCAATACCTTGAGGACTAGCTTGTTTTAAGTTTAATAAATTATTATCATTTAATACAAGAGATTGAAAGGGCAACGAGTTAGAACTATTTGGAGATAAATCTTGTTTCATAAACTCATCAACCAAAACAGTAGAATTTATAAATTCATTTTTTAATAAGGTTTCTGATTGTATACAACGTTTCTTGAACTCGACAGTCTTGCATATGAAAGTGTAGCACTCGTTACAAATTTGTTTAGGATATCTTTCATTTATAATTATATCAAAGCTTGTGATGAAAGATAAAACTTCACACAAATTCCGATTGTCGCTATCTAATTTAGCTAACAACGACTTGCAATTAATAGCTTCTTTGAGACATGTCCTGCAAATAGTATCTTTCCTTAGTAATAAACTGGCCATATTCAAAAATCTTATTAAATAAACAACAAACGGTGCAATCACAGGTTGAGTTCTCTCTAAAGTTTTGAGTTTTGACAATATATCTGCTTGACAGTTAGCTTTTTATAGGCCTAGTACACACTGCATTGTTCAGCAGCAAAGCAAAGAACTTAAGTTAACTTAAGCTTACATGTTTAACAAAGAATAACTTCTATATGTTATAATAACTGACATGCAGGTAGTTCGCTGGTTGATCAAGAGTACCAATGATTTATTAAGTAAGTTAAGAGATAAAAAATAAAAATATGAAAAAGGATGTTTATTTAATGTGTCAATGCTTCCATGTACTTTTCTTCCCTTGAGAGTTGGTCGTACGCATTAGTTATACTTCCGTTTTAAATAAATATAGAATGTTAAAAATTGTCTGTCTTGTCTTATCTGAGCCTGGAGGTAGCGGGGTCGAATTTTGTCCGTGTTGATAATTATCTCACTATATTACATAACGGTAATGTAGTTTTTTTTGTTTAGTGTCTTCTATGATTTCGGTCAACATAATTTTTGTTAAAAATAAATGAAATCACGGAGTTTTGGTTGCTGCCTTTTTTGCAGAATTGATAATATAATGCATGCAATGCATGCATGCATGCAAACAATTTAAAAAGAGCAACTGTTGAGTTTCTGGCCAGCTCTTCTCAGCAATGCAGCATTCCAAGCTGATGTTTGCTTACTCAAGTACTGACTACACTGAAATTTTTATAATGTATTATTGACAATTCAAAAATTCGTGTAAATGCCTATTTGAATGATGATATTTTGAATTTGAATGGTGTATAAAGTAAGGTGAAAAGATATTGTGGTTTCCATTGCTTTTTTTATTACGATGGCAAATTATAATCCTATCCTTACCAGAATAACGCATATTGGAGGATCTTAAATCTTATCACACATCTATGAAAGCTGTTAAACAATTATTAATAGCACATTGTTACAAGTAAAAAAAAAATATTTGCCAAGTGCTCATAAATGTTCATTTACCGAAAGTATTATTACTTTACTTCAACAGTTAAAACACATAAGTTGCCAACAATTTTGGTGGAAACGCACCAATATATATGAAGACAATTTAGATAAAAGTGATAATCTTTTACCCATTTTATAAGTTTTTTTTTAATTTTCGTAAATTTGATCACAGCTCTCCATAGCACTGTAAGCCAATAGAGAAGTTTGACAGTTATTTCCGTTAAAAATGATCATGTACTTCAAATCGAAATTTTCAATTACAAAGGAATACGATTGCAACTACGTTCTTCGTTTCATTTTATCTTATGCACACTTTAACACCATAATACGAAATAAAAGGGTTTAGAGTATATAGTAGAGAAGGTACTTACGGAAACAACCTTAAGCTATTGAGACCTCTGGGACTTAATTTACAATAAATAAAATATAAGTGTAGAGAATGAAATAAAAAACATCGGAACAGAAAATAAATTCTTTATTAATATATCAATATTATCCAATTTCATCAGATTAACTTAACACGAGTCAAAATAAATACGCATCATCTGTCGTATCAGTTAAATGTATTGAGATCTTAAAATACATCACATTGTAAAAACGCTGAAACGCCGACGCCTTCAGTACTCTTGTACTATTTCAATTTCAAAAAAAAAATGTAAGTTCCATATAAAAGTTTTCTAAAATGTTACATATTCTACGTCTATTTATTTACAATACTCTGTCAGAATGAGGTAATATATGTTCTAACTCTTTTGTACTGTTTTATTTTCACCCTACTTTATAAATTACTTAAATAGTATTAATATCATAGAATTTCAATTTTCCTTCTTTGTCTATAAATTTACGTATTTTTTCTCTATTTCTTATAAATGTAATAACTATATTAATAATATAACAACGGTGTTGGCACGTCGCTGACTGAACTGAACTTCACGGAGTAGTCAATAGAAATATAATAAAACCACGCGTTAAGAATATTTATATCAATGGATATATAAATCAAACGCATAAAAATCACAACTTTTGATAAAATTCAAAAGATATATTAATCCAATCTGTATTTCCCGTCTGTGCGTCACCGAACTACTCCATCAAATTAAAAAAAATAATATCTTACAAGACTAGCTTTTTCACTTATACCGTTCTGCCGAGGATGCGACTCTAAGTCAGAAAACCCCAAAAAGCGGGCATCCAGCCGGGGATGAAACAAAACACCCTTAAAGGGCACTAAGTACCTAGGAATAAAAAACATAATAACAAATATGCGAAGTTCTATATATCTGGCAGTTATTCGATCGCGCGAGCTGCCCTCAAAATATAATACTATAAAAATAAATCCGCTCTCACGCGGACAAACGAACATTAAGCACCTTATATATGTACTGTAATAAAAAATAATATATACAAAACAAGCGACGTCACGGTGACTAGAGCGCGGAGCTCTCCTCACTCACTCAGTTAGTGAACCGCCGAAGCATCTAGAACACGATATCTATGGGATAAATAAAAACCATAGACGAAAAATATATTTCTAATACTCGCAATACGATGGCACAACGAACTACCGGCCCCGGGTCACTCGGACGAGGGTCACTTGGCACCGGCCTTCTCGAGAAAGTCCATCTTGAGCCGGAGCTCGATGAGGAACAGCTGCTTCTGCAGGGAGAAGATCTCCTCCTTCTGGCGGAGTTCCATATCCAGGATCTTCATCTTGGCCTCGTGCTCCCACACGGCGTGCTGTCTCTTGGCGGCGTAGTACATCCGCTCCTCTTCGGTGGCGGAGGTCACCTCCCGCCGGGGCTCCTCGTCCTGGTCCTTGTTCCTATCTTCGTCCAGGTGGCTCAGGTTCAGAGGCACGCTGGGCAGCTCGTTTAGCTTTTGGAGGAAATTCTGCTGGATCCTCGCCTGTTCGATGGCCTGCAGAGGATTAGAAAGCATGGGAAGAGTCGCGAGGGTGAGAGGGTTAATCTGAGGGGGCAGCTTGAGGGGGGGCGTGGGGGAGGACTGGGGGATGATCTGCACCTGCGGCTCCAGCACGTTGGGGGTCGTGTCGTCACTGTCGTTCGTGGAGAGACGCCCGTTAGACATCTGGGGGCGGTCGGGAATTATTATTAAACGCATTATTTAAATTTTTGGTTTATTTTCCTTATTTTTTATTGTTTTTCTATTGAAATGAATATTATAAATTGAAATGGTACGTACAGTAGGCTACAGAGATGATGGGACTATTTCTATGCAATAGGTTTTTAGTACATTATCTACTGCGTACGTGTGTGCGAGCGCGTGCGTGTGTGTGTCCGTGTGTGTGTGTGTGTGTGTGTGTGTGTGTGTGTGTGTGTGTGTGTGTGTGTGTGTGTGTGTGTGTGTGTGTGTGTGTGTGTGTGTGTGTATGACGTACATTAACGGGCGCGTAGTCGTCCTTCCCGCTGAGTGCGTCCGCACTGGTCGTGGCCTCGCCTTCTTCCTCTGTACAATAAATATACATTCTACATTTTTTCTCGTATTTCAAAATTATATTTCTATGTTTTCCACAATTGAAACTCTTAGAAAATTAAGATAATACATATCTACTGTTGTCGATGATAAAACACCGCGAGACATATTGGTTACTCTAACAGTTACTAAATTCATGCAATTGCTACTCAGCCGAGAAATATAACCCCCCCCCCCCACGAGGCCACTCCCTAGATAAGGTACCTTTAACATCTAGAGGGTGTATGCTCTGCCACAGCATCCCGTCGAGAATGCCTGGCGCGTCGGCGGTCGATTGCTGTAACAAGAGTAATGCAATTTAAAAAATAAAATCGATAACAAAGTTAAATTACCAATGGGTCAGCCGTTTGGGAGCTACGACGGAATCGACACACATATATGTATATATATAACACCAGTTAATTTGCATCGGAAGGCAAGGACGCGTTTCCAAAATGGATAAACTTAAGCGTAATTTCAATCTGTAGTGGAACATATATCGAGAACGACAGATCAGTACGTACGTGCGTGTCGTGAGCGCGCATCTTGCACTTCTTCTTGTAGTTCTCGTACCACATCTTGACCTGAGCGGGCGTGCGCGGCCGCTCTCCCCCGCAGCGAGCGTTCACCTCCGAACAGATCGTGGACCACACCAGCTACGGACCCATGGACGTACTTATATACACATTATATATTAATACATGATGAACATTACGTAAGCAAGAGTTGTATTCAAATCTGCGACCTCTCGGTGAGGCCCTTAAATCGTTCCGACAACTGAGCTATCGTGTCAGTACTCGCTTTGACAAATTTATCGTATGAAATTGTTTTATTCTCTGTTTTCATCTATTAATTTTATTTCGATTTCCCAATCAACACTAACATTGTTTTATAAAATGACATAGAAATCAATCAATCACAATAGAAATTAGTAAACAGTTACTTTTACATATATGTATTTATATATTTTTTTATAAACCCTTCATTTAAAACTTTTAATAGATATTCTTAATATCTCAATAAGCACGTACCCTAAATACATTCGTAATAAAACACCTCCTCTCTCTATTACATTCGTAAATGGGCCGACTACCCGAATACCGAATCTAAGATACTCTATCTCAACTGGTTTAAATAGCATCGTATAGTGAGATGGCTGTTAGTGAGTTAGTGCTTCTCTCTGATTGGTCGAGACGACTATTCTTCAAGGTCATATCGTATAATGGAATGTGGCCAGTAGACAATTAAATTATTTTCGTAATCAGTGGATTGATATATGCGATTTCTATACAAGGTAATAGGTGTTTAGTTATCATGTCCGTGTGTCAGTCCTGTCCTTATTTGTCAATAAGCAATGTTACAAACAAAAATACGAGCTAAGGGCATATAGCGCTGAAACACGAGACTGCCGCGGGCAACAGCTAGTATTACAATGAAACTAAATTACAACTCAAAGACTAACTAAATATTTAGTGATTTTGAATTGTATTCGTGTCTGTACTGGCGTGTCTTCCACGAGGCAGCGTCGCATTACTGCTGTCAGCGTCTCTATTATGAAATCGACACGTTATATTATACTTTAAATATTATAACTACCTACGTTTATATTTTTTATAAAAATCTTTTAGAAGCCGTTAAAAATAAATATACATTCGAAATTACTTTTATTGTACATTGAAAATAATTAAGATTCAAATTGTATTAAGTCCAGACGTAAAAAATATTCGAAACTACTTTAAGAAATATAAAATTTAGAGGTCAGAATAACAGAATAATCTAAACCAAATCAATATTTATGAAGAACGGCCTGGAGTAATTATTTTAGTTCAGAGAGTGTGACACGGATGCCTAATCTTCTCTCTTCTTCTCTGTCCTACACTTGCATCCCTCCCTGTTCCTCAAGGGTGCAGAGCCCCAGGGGGACGGTACCACGTATCATCCAGTGGACCGTCTGCTCGTTTGTCACACAGTCTCATAAACATAATAAAACCTCTGTCGAAGAACGCCACACTACTATGAAGTAGAGGGCCCGCGGCGAGGCGGGTCGCTCATATCTAACTAACAGATGTAATGATATTAGAGCGCTATCGGCGATAACGAGATTATTAGACAAACACAAGGACGGATTGTTGCTATTAATAATTAACTAATAGATAACTGTGTATTTATCGTAAAAACAAAATTACGACTACATTTAATACTAGCCGGTGCCCGTGGCTCCGTCCGCGTGGTTGAAGCGCGTTACACGTTCAGAATCCGAATCTCGACAACGTGACATTCGACATATTATCTTGTAGTCTGGATTATAATATATTTTTTTGTAGATACTTACATTTAAAACAATAATGTAAATAATCAAATCACTTCCGTAGTTTCACAAATAACGTACAAAATAGTTCGGTTTACGTTACATTAGTACATTAAATACGTATTACCCACGACATCTCCTTACAATATAGTTCAGTAGTTCCACAGAGATAATAATATATTTTTCAATATATTTTTTATATAAATAATGACAATTCAGAGATCAATTTAATTCTTGACTGGTTTAAAAAATCTTCACCAAGATGTCACTCGCACTATTAAAGTATGTCAAACAGACAGACAAGTGTGAGTCTGTTATGTCAGACGGCGTACACCACGTGGCACTCATGGAACGTACGACAGGAAGTTCTATAGCTGATATCCTAAAACTTTTATATTTTTCAATTTACAATATGACTCTAAATTAAAATATAGCGTGAGAACAAATACAATTATTTAATGCTCACTCTGTCACACCTATGTTTAGCAACGACTGTCCGGTGGCTCCACCTGTGTCCGGTGGCTCCACCTGTGAACTGACTGATCTCTCTCCTATTTGTTTGTTGCTATCAGCAACTCTGTCACTCTCCTGAACGCTGCGGCCGGTTGCTACCTGTCTCACCTGCTTGCTGCGGTTGGTGGCGTTGTTGGAGCGACCCTGGCGCAGCACGTCGCGGTGTTTGGCGATCAGCTCCAGCACCGTCCTCTTCTCCAGCTCCGTGAAGTTCTTGGATCTCTCCTTGTGTCCTCGCCGCGCTCGTATCACGCTGGCGCTACCTCGCGTCGTCATATCACTCTGAAGTCAACTGCCCGACTTGTTAAAAACCGTGCAAAATCAATATGGAATGGGGTCTTTCCGCAATATTTAATTTATTTTTGTCAACCAAGATCATTCACCCCTCGGCCATTTTTATTTATTTCGGCTAACGGACCCAGAAAACATTAATAGAAATTAATTGGCTTATCTTTTTAAACCTTATCTATATCGTGTTTGTATCTAACTTTATATATTTATAATAATATACCTAAAGACTCACTTTAACCACAATTCAAAAACAGCTTTATTTTATAAAATATATCTACAGTGTGTTCAAAAATGTATTATTTAAATAAATATTATAAGTATTATGAAATTCTTTATCTCAATTCGACTCTTATGTCTGTGTGTTCGTTGGCACTCGCGAAAACTATTCAACATCATTAATTATACATGTCTGTAAAGTTATTTTCTGACTTTATATACGATACTTATGACAGCACTTAAATATTTAATTTATTTTTTTAGTGACAAAGTTCAGGTGAAACCGAAGGCGACATTTAGTGTAGATACCAAACCAATATTACATGTAACAGACTAAGTTATTCAAACTATAAACACATTTGCAAAGGTTACTTGATTTGATAAAGAAAAAACTATTATACATTTATATAAAATATATGTTTGTCTGTTTATGATTCATGTTGAACTAACGCGACGAATAATACAATATTGTTAAATTGTCCTCTTGTTGAGGTCGAATGAAATTAAACGACTGGAACGATTTTGATATAATTTATAGTATTTTAGTTTTAAGAAATATTTGTATTGTTAATAATATATTTAAAGTATATCGTCTAATTGAATACTTTTTGAGCTTTACAGTTACAAAATGTACAATGACTGGTTCATCATACAACGTTTTAAGATATTTTGAAAAAAATATTATTTTTGTTATTCCTCAAGAAAATTTCCAACAATAACTATAAAGTGAATGAATGGATTTACTGTTATATTTTATTTAAAAATATTCGCTTTATTAAAAAAAAGCAGATATTAAATTTAAATTTTATCACAAATCTTAAAGTATATTTTAATTAGATTCTAAACGAGGACGCTTCACTTTAGTTGTTTACGTCACGATATATCTTTATAGATGTTGCGAATTATTTTAATGATATTGTTTCATATTAATAAATATGTTTCGGTGTTTTTGAGCCGAACCTAATAACAGATGACCCGTTCCTTATATGGACTGTCTGAGGTCATTTTATCATCCTTGCCCTCCATCCCTCCCACTTCTCATAGGGGGCACTGCGTTCCTAACTACCCACAACTAAAATTATATTCTAACAGTCACCCTGTAAGTCTATCTCAAAGATGACCTCAACAAAAATATATCTAATTTATAAAGTCTGTGTGTGTTTGTAAAAAAAAAATCGATATTGTTTTAAAGAAAGAGGAGATAAATTGTCTTACTCGTACATATTTAAGTGAGTACAAATAAATATACTTATAAATAAACATACGCAAATTCTAAAAATAGTTCATCCAATTGTAATATAATTTATTGTCAATGCAAAGAAATACACTTAAACGTCTCGATTAAAACTAAATCAAGTTTGATTAGTTTTAATAAACGTGGTCGGTTAGATGACATTGTGTGTGTACATTAATAGAGCTGTACATGTGTGTCAAGTACTAGGAGTGTGTGCGTGTGGCACTAATGGCCTAATACTGTGGTAAAAATATTATATTAATGGCATTGCTGATTTTAATTTGATGGATGACTTGGAGACAGAACCAGTTCCGGTGCTGGTGAGGCTAACTGATGAAGGATTAATATACCATAAAATAATATTAAAAAATAATTCGTACTCACACATGTCTTATTTATATAACTACATGTAAAGAAAGAGAGCGTACGTATATTATTTGTTTTTGATTATTTGGATTTCGGGTTATTGAATAACACCTTTCATTTAAAATAAAATAATAATTACACACATGTTTTAATCTAATATGAATGTTTTTAGATAGTTTAGTTAAATATATTGTTTTTATAATATATAATATATTTAAAATAATATAATATATTTATTTTAATAGATTTTTTAATATTTATGGGAAGACATTTAAGTCTCTTATTCTACGTCTTATGAAATAGAGTTTAAGATAGAAATAATTGTTAAAATGTTTAGCTTAGTTTTAATAATTTAATATCACATGTTAATTATATCTGTATTTACAGGTGTTAAAATTATTATTTCCTAGTAGCTTTTGTCAATAATTTAAGTCACGTTAAAGGAGAGACTTCAAAATAATCTAATAACTAAAGACATACAGCGACGAATGTTTGCTCCGCGGTTTCACAAAGAAAATGTTATATTTTCCTTTAAAGGTTAAGAAGTTTTCCCAATTTATAATATTAGTAGAATGTATCAAAGATTTTAAACATTTGAAATATCAATAAATGTTTATTAAAATAACATCGAATACGTAGTTTATAATATTGACAATATAAATTGCTAAATAATAATACGTTGAGACAAATATACACATTCTGTGTGTATCTACTTTATAAACGTGTGTTAATAGAATATATTGATAAATTATAAAATTGGTTTTTTAATATTTACTGTTGTTAAAAATAAGTAATTCGTGCTGATGGTGAACAGTCGACCTCGAGTAGGACCTGGTTCCTGTAATATATCCCCGAGGGGGTAATACCACCCCCACACAACAGTTAAATCAGTCTATTGAGCACACGACTCCATATGAACAGTTCACACACATAATATTTAAAGAAAGCAGTTTTTTTGCAGTATTTACAAACAGGGCGGCCTTAGTGATTTAACATTTAGAATAACTGGTTTAGATATTAAATTCAATTCGTTACTAAATTAACATTTGAACGTGTTTTACAAAAAAAATATAACGCTCTATTTAAACTTTAGAAGCCAGTTTGAGAACTACATCTCAGGTTATCTGCATACCTACTGGACACATCGCTAATATCAGACTCGCCAGATTATTATTCTATTCGCAACTAATATATATACGATTATTTTTCATTTTGACTTGTGTGGATCCCTCCATGTTAGTGGTGAAAGTAGATGGCTTGTTGGTCTTCTGGTTCTTAATCCTAACTGTTTCATCCAAAGGTCCTGTGCCATGGTTGGACATCTATCTCAGGATATTTATAATTAAAATGACAAACCACTCGGTACTTCAGTGCTCGGGCAGACACTTTGGAAATATATTTCATTAAATATCTTTAAGATTCTAGCTCTAGCTTTAGATATACAAAAACAATCAATAAATGTTAGAGTTCAATTAGAATTTACGTTAAATTATTATTTTTGTAAAGTGTCTCATCAGTGAACAACGGTGTCAGGTTACTCACAAAATAACAAAGGTTACTATAACCCGGATAACCTCACCTTCATCTGAACGACTCCTAAATAACAGGCGCTCATTCTAGTTGAAGAATTTTGATTATTATTCAATCGTCGGAAAGAGACAAATAAAACTGATATATAAATTTAGAACTGATGTTTGTTTATAACAGAATATTTGCTGATATTTAATGATTTTGAGCATTCTCGCTACCTTCATGACATTTAGCAATCATTTAAAAATTTAATATTGAATACACGTAGTTTTTGATTCAAGGAACTAGAGCTGTGTCAAGTTCTCATGAGGTAACTAAAACGATACGGAATATTATTCCAGTATTGTATTGTTAATATAAAAATAATTAAAATTAAAAAGTAATCAGTCAAGAGGACACGTTAAGACAAGAACTATATAAAGATCAATGTGTGAATAAAATACAATAAATTAAAGCATTTTTAAAAGACAAGAAATATCGAATGCAGAAGTATTTTATGTTAATATAAGGAATATATTTATTTTAAGGACATTTACAAACTAGTTTGACGGCCGCTAATATTATAAAAACTATATGTTAGATAAATACCCACCCACGGACTGTAGTTCAAAATGCACTGGTAATATTATAATTAATTACGTGCAAAATATTTTTTAAACGAATTCACCGGACATAGCGTTTTTAGTAATAGTATATAATTAAATTAAATAAAACCAGAATAACTAAATAATAATACATGTCTCTACAACTGTAAAGAGCATGATGGAATAATAATACATGGAATACATTTTTATCCCACACAGACAGACGGACAGATCTGTTAGATTTATTAATGTATTAATTTTTTTCTACTGTGGGTAGAGCGGAGCATAGAGCTAGAATTTCTCGTTTTGTCCTTATATATTAGAAAGCTTGTTTTTAAAGAAACAATATAATTTAATAAATATAAATAATATATTTTAAGTGAACAAGCTGTTGAGTGGGAGATGTATTTTATTGAAAACTATAAAAATATAAGTAAAGGATACATTATCTTCACATAATATTTACGATCGAAAATATTAATCAATTTACAAATCGAGATTAAAATAAACCTTAGATAGCTTGAAAAAATAATTAATAGCCACGTTAAGCTTATTTAAAACCTTAGATAGCTTCCTACAAGCTCTACCCACGGGTTGGATATTTTAACTCGAAAAACGGTTTATGGTAAACCTTCAGTAGCACAAAGTGGATCAGGAACAATTATTAATTTCGCGGATATTATAAGCAAAAACCCTTATTCTATTTATCAAACAAATTCACACTTGTTATCTGGATACTTTAAATTGCATTATTTTTTATTATTAATAGTAATATAAGATGTTTTCTTGTTATTTGAATGTCAATTCGTATCTTTCAGTTCGGTTAGTTTTTATTCACGACTGTATCGATCGAGACGATGGCATAATTAAAAGCTTTATAAAAAAAATAAAACTTAACGTGACGAGAATTATAATTTAAATTAGATGAAACTGGACGCTTGAGAAAAATAAAATAAATATTAAAATTTGATCAATAAAACAGAGGACATGTTAAATTAGTATAATTTAATAAATGATTTTAACGATAGAACTCGTCATTAGCGACATCATGAAATTGTATTTAATGAACTAGAACTACAGCTTTCACATTTGGCTGGAGCTTGATTTGACGAATTTGTTCTCACCGTTCAGCTCACATTAAGCTTCGCGGTGGACGCGATATAAGCGTCGTGTCCTGGACGACTGTTGGATTAATTAACTACCCTCATCCAATTTATGATTTTAAAGATTAAAATTTCAATCTGTGAACGAATCCTATATCCCACAAATGTATTGAGTCTGTAGGAAGCCGTCCAGACTTCAATCTCAGATACCAGATATGGTTTTAGTAATATATCCTGCTATTTTTCAGTAACTACGCCGTCATTCACTCCTAGAAGTTTCATTCTGAGGTCGTAATGTTTGTTTTTTTTTTAAACTACGCGTGTTCTTGAAATATTAATATGAATAATTGTTTTAAAACGCCATTTTTAAATGCGTTGTATTAATCTTTTTCTTTAATATTTGTATAACATATTGTATTTATTTATTTTAAGCCACGAAGTCAATTCATAAAGAATTTTCGAAATAAAAAACAAATGAGCATTAAGAATAGAATGGTTCTCGATTAGTTGTACTTTACCGGTCACCCATCACAGTGGCGACTTACGACAGCCTTGCTTGATCACACATTTAAAATTTTTGACAAATTTAAATTTATAATTTTATAAATAACATAAATTATTTAGCCATGTAGTTGTTATTTATTAATAATAATTACTGATAATATTTATGTAATACTTTAATTTGGCACAAAATAGAGCCTTAATAGTTTGTCATAGTTTTATATATACTAGGATTATATATATATATATATATTTAGTTAAATTTTATTGCAGTAAAAAAAAAACTTCTAACTTATATATGACAAAATCTTTGCTCAAGGAGTAAGTTAGAAGTTTTTTTTTACCGCAGGATTCAATGGTTCCAGTTTTTCAGTTTTTAGAAAAGACTGAAAATAATGACTGGTTCAATACAATGTCCTATAATGCAAACATAAAAACTGTTTAAATTTTAATTATATTACTTATATTTTAACATTTTCATTCATTAAAGTGATCAATAATTACTAAAATACTGAAAATAAATGTATGTATATTTGGATAACTTATTCTAATATAGTCCATTTTGATTATTTAACATATGGTTAAAAAAAAATAGAAGAGTATTTAAGGCTGATTATAATACAAAGCTAGAGTAAACATATCTTAGAAATTAGAATTTCATATTTTAAATAAGGTTCACCCTCTACACTTAAAAAAATAATAAATAAATAAATGTATTCAACTGCACAATGTGAATAATCATGGAGAAGAAATTCTATTATTATCTGATAAAGATATTTGATTAAATTGAATTCCTTTTTTCATATTGATAAGGAATAAAGAAAACTATGAGCTATATACAACTGAAAAAATATCAAACCTCTTTAATTTGCATGATCCATTGCACCAAAAAAAAATGAACGCGGTTTTAGACAGTTTCTAGGTTCCAAAAAAAAAATTGCGAACGTCACTACCGATTGTATTGAAGAAGATACCCACAGTGGCAGTTAAGGTATTTTATCAAACAGTTTAGAGCCAATCAAAGGTTTAAATATAAATTTTGTACTAATTGAGATAACAGCACAATTACGTACGATAAGTCAACGATTAAAGTTAGGTTTGTATCAATACACAACGCCGAAAATATTTAGACCCGGGTAGTGCTAGACAAATGTATGCGGCGACAAGACGATTCGTAATAAAATTATACACGGCATAGCGTCAAATTACGCTTCTCTCGCCTTTAGTTAAAAGGTTAACAGCCAATTGACTACAGTTTTTTTTAATCAGTTAAAAATAAGGACATACAGCTATTAATTCGCATTTTTAATAACTCACCGATGCTAGCGGGCCGCATTCCACCGTTCTCGAAGTGCGTGGGCTCTTATTTTCATCTTGTTCACGTAATACCACTTCACGAATTACTAATATTTTGTATCAAAATGCAAGGAGATATAAAAAAAAATAAGAAGAACACTGTTACATTGGAACTGTCAAAGTTGAACTTCACTCAAGTGGTCGTGCCAAATGCCATAGACAAGGTTATGTTTTATTATAAATAGATTACAGTTTTTCTACTCAACGCTAGATGGCATAAGTAGGCTAATGACCAATAATGATGTGTAATATATATATTATACATTTTTTAAACTTATAGTGTAGTATTTAATATTTTGTAATAAATACCTATTCTTAAAGTTTTACTTTAAAAAGTCCTAAATAATATACAATATTTCTGTTATGACAGAGGTCAGCGTTGATGAAAGCGATGTATTCCATTATGTACAATGCTAAGTACTTTGTTGAAAATTTACTCATTTTAGATTCATCTCTTGAATAGTAGATAAAGATCAATTGATAGTCAGGATAGTTGAACTGTTTGATTTTATAATTATTGTCGTCCTTGTCACTTTAAACTATTAATTTTACTACATGATTCGCTTGTCTTTCCGTCTCTCTCCTTCACCTAACTGGTACTGTCATGAATCATGATGGAGCCCGCATACGAAATGTCAAATAATTAAAGCTAAAACACCTATCTTTGAAGAAATATGGTGTTAAAAATCACAACTCCTAAAGTCCCTAGTATTTATAGCAGGCACTTAGTCTATACCACACACTCAACTAATAGATACAATAGGCACGTGCTGGCACTTTATTATTAAAACTATAAATACATTCTTTATAGTGATAGACCTTATGTGACATTATATATTTAAGATAAGAGAGTAAGTGTTTTGTGACGTGTGATTTAATTTAACAGACCAGAGCCCAGCAGTGAGCAATTAATTGCCCATGAAATAAAACTTGAATACATGCCTCGACATGTCGTAAATCAGAATATGAATGCATCTTCCTTCCCTATATGTTAAAAATGTATTGGTATCAATTGTTCTAATCGTTTTTTTTCCGCATTTTTATGATGATTTTTTTTAAGAAAAGCCATGTTGAAATGTTATATCATCGCTCCAAAGCACAGACCAGCGGCGGTCCAGAGTCTCTGGATATCATCATATTTGTGACTATAAACTATAAATGACTCCATGTCGCCAAACCCTGTGTGTCATAACCCACCACCGATACCATCACCACCCTGTTTTAATTTTGAAATACAGATTGATAAATAAAGAAATGGACTCGCTCACATTATATTTTTATAATTCTTTCACAGTTATTTTTAAAAAAGTTAGTTTTTAAAATGTTTATTTTATTTTATTAATCGTTGCTTAAATTATCACAACTGTATTTCTAAAACTATTTCACTATTAAATAATCTGTCAATGAGTTCAAAAATATGTAACGATGTTTTAATTTTTTTTTAATTATTGTGGTTTTAAACTTTGTTTTTTTTTGTAGTATTTGTGAATATCTTTACAGGGTAAGTACTAGTTCTATTGAATTGATAAGAAACTATTGGTCTTCTTCTTCTTTTTCTTTTCAATAATATGGCAATTCTGCCAGTGTCCAGTCAGTCATGAGAGCATCACTTTAAGTTATTGATCAACTATTGGTAATTGTGGCAGGACAAGCCGCGAGCCGCAGTAATCTTTTTAGCTTAATATTTTTATTATCTAAGGTGCTAGTATGTATATGGCGCGTGTTCTTCAACATCTTTATGTAAAATGTTAACGTCACTAACAGAAGAAAATACTTTTTATAATTTATAATAGTATTAATTTATATATATTAGAGACTCCACAGTCCCTGTCCGTCCGTATCATTGCCCGCTACAAATTGCTTCAATGACTCAGCGGTTCAGTAATGATATTTACATAATGTTTTGTCACTTTCTTATTTAATAACAATGGCTTTGTTTGTGCTTAAACAATACTTAATTTCTCTTTATATATTAATAACCATATTATAGTAGCTGTTTTTGATTACAATATATATAAACATTTTATTAAATTAGTACCAATCTGTAAGTCTTATCTAATTATTAAATATTTGTAACATCGAATCAGATATTTTTTAAAATGCAAATTGAAATGTTACATACATACTTAATTTATGTAAATAATAAATGTCAAAACAATAGGTATATAGAATATTTAAGAATATTTCTCTGTAAGTAGATAGCATCACAGTGCTCTGTAATTTTGGCGCTTGTCTATGTTGTCTATGGTATTGTATTGTTTCTGTCCGTCATGGCGGTATTAGTCTCGTTTGAATTGTGATCGTTTCTTTTAATTGGTTTGACATCCGGTCTCGATGGTATGAATGCTATTTATTTTCACGTCAACATTCTTATCATAAATCACATTAAAATTAATATTTATTCATTTTATTGAAATTGTACTTATGTAGGAAAATGAGAAACTGTCTGTGATTAGTTTTAGTTCGTCCAGGTGATGTAGAGCTGACAGACTGGGTATTGGGAACGGACATATTATATAAAGTTAGACCGGGTATTCTATCCAGTCATAATAATAACGCTTTATAAGCAGAACATTAACCACACCGGCGATCCAACACGAACGATCACGAGAATTCAATCAATTTGGGCACAGCATGACTAATAGGAATGTCTTTACATATATTAGTAAAGTCTATGTGTTCAATTATTTTATATCGTAATAAAAAAAAAATGTGTTTTCTTTTAAATTGGGTTCCCGATATGTATACCTACTATTGCCTATTATGTTGGTACTTAGATACTAAACATTTATGAATTTGTCAGGTTGGTATTATTGCAAACTAAAAAAACAAATGATTGATTGTAAATAAAGGTTATTTTAAACATTGTCCAAAGTCAAATTATGTTTTACTCATAAAGCAAAGTCGTTTAATAAAATTATACTATAAATACAATACTAGTTCCGCCGCGTCACAGTGTCTGTTAGAGGCCATAAATTGATGATTGCTTTTAGCGACGCGGCTCGCATTATAATGACAGCGAAACCGTTCATATTGTTAAACCGTTTAATGGAATATTAACAATTATTACCTGTATATTATAGAGTATTGAATAGAAGCTAACGTCGGGATATCTTGAATGTCAAAAAGAAACTAAGCATCGTGAACTCTTAAAAACTATCATAGCTTAAAGAAGTTTTGATTCATTTTTAAAATAATATCACACCGATTCGTACCATGAATAAAACAATATTGTTGACGTAAAGAATGAATGCTTTCTATAAATGACAATACTACAGTAATATTTCAAATATCAAAACACACTTCACGGTACGAGTTTATAATGTTTAGATGACGTCATCAAAACTTCTAATCGAATCATTGATACCGTAATATTACTTTTAGGACAAATTCGAAAATAATATTATTGTAATATTGTCACAAGAGTTTATTAAAGGTCTGCTGAAAACAAGTGAAATAAAAGAAAGAAGAAGAAGTGTGAGAAAATGTGAGAGGGCAGTAACCTCTTAATAACAGTCCTTTAATTTGAACCATTGTATAAATAATATAATTATTATTTAACAAACACTGGCTTTTCAAGATCTCTTTTAAAATTACATAACATGTAAATGGGGACTTAAAAAATCGGCTTTTTAAAAACAAATCAAATATTATCGTTTTTATTTAGTTTCCTAAATCATACTAAGTAGTTATATTATATTTAAGAGACGTTGTGATATCTTCCCGGTACTGACCCTTGTGACTTGACTATATATAGACAAATATCTACCAACTTTCATATAAGATATAAATACTTTTATTTTTTTTAAATACAACATTAATTATATACATACGTTCAAACTGTATCATATTTTTGAAATGTATCATCTGTCCTCTCTAAACTATATTAATATATTTACTCTTGATAAATCTGAAAAAAAATCAAACCAATTATTAAAACTGCAAAACTCAAGAGAGTGAACGATTATTTCAGTATTGAAGTTTTTCAGTGATGAACTCAAGCTCGTAACATAAGTAAGTGCAGGTTTGCAGGTTTTAAAAAACACAACCTTTTTATTGCTCAAATAAAATACAATAAAATAATATCAACGTTGTTTGTTAAAGGCGAGATGTTTATTGTGACCCATCAAGTCCTCTTAACTCTCTTCTTTATTTTTAAATCTAAGAATAGAGTTATCATTTCATTCTATCGTCTTTCTTTATCAAAAACTTCAGTGCTACATTTATCATATATTTGTTAATAAATAATTGATGTGGCTTATACCTTCAAACTGTGAGACTACGACTTTATAATTTCTTATAAAACGTACATGATTTAACTCGATGTTTTACTTTACCGACTGGATCGGGACAAATATATTCATGATTATTTTAGTTCAGACGGGAATCGAACTTGATGCCCGCTATTGTTTTTATAATTTCACTTCATCAATATTTACTTATTTAATTTACTTATTTAATTTACATTTGGGAAAACAAATAATAACAACCTTGATATGTGAAGTCAAATATCCTTTCAGAACATTTGTAACAAGTTAGTATGAGTCACACATCGAGCGAAGTCTCGGGAACCAACTAGTCACGTCGGAGGTATTTCAATTAGTATTTAAAGTTGATTTATGAGCGATTCATTAGAAACAAGGAGCCCTACGTGATTGACTTTGAAATTATAATGAGTGTAGAGTAATTTGAGACAGACACTTCAGTCGAGGACGGTCCTTACATTACAAAATAACAACAGAAAACAAAGAGAATTAAATAAAATATTAAATTAAACTGTAACACTGTAATAGCTGGGTTCTTGAGTTTTAATTATGATTTAATTTTAATTAATTTCTCGTACATCACGTGTTATTCTTTCTAACTGGAAATTGAAACTCTTGACAGTTCTGTCAAATAATTATAAGTTAAATAATCCTTCTAGTGAGCTCTATAGTTGAAGTGTATAAAGTGCGATGAGAAGAGTCCAGACTATATTTGTATAGTATTGTTTGAAGCTGCTCTGTGTAAGACCAGCGCGGCCGACCAGAGACTAACAGATGCCATCACAATAAGAGTTGTTCACGTCGCCTTTAATTGGAAATAGCTCTTCAGCACGAAAAAACTAATATGACACGTGATACAGATAAACTCTAACAGTCCTCTAGTGTATGTCTCGCTGAGAAATATATATTTAATCCAAATCTTCCTCTTTCGCCGGGCTTTCGTCATCGGGGTCTGAATACTGGTAGGACAACTGTCTTGAAGCTAAATATGAAAAAAATAACTAACCATCGAACGAAGCACAAAAACAACATGAACTCATTTTTTGTCTTTTTACTTGAAACGTATTGCCAAGGTATATTTTAAGACATTCTAGTTAGAAAAATGTTGCTACACGCAAGTCTTTTATATTCAAATTATTAAATTCGTCAAATAAACCAGATTATATTATTCATATATTTAGAAAGTGGCCGGATTGTGTCATTAAACTTAGGAATTAAAAATATTGAGTTTTGTATTTCTAACATTTTCCTACTGAAGTAAATTAAACTCTTACTTGTACTGTCTCATTTTTATTTTATTATATATTTCTATTCATTATTATAATATTTTGTATTTTGTAATATTCTTTAAAATTTGCATTATTTAAATATTCGAAATTTTATCTTTTTAAGGCTTAATTTACAAGATCATATGTGATTCCTTGGTTCATATATTTTCCCTTATGTACGGTTGACTCCAGTCATTTTAATCATAGAAGAGGAACATCCGTTATAGTTAAATTATTTCTGAGAAATTGATGGATGTAATACATTTAAAATGCACTTCGCATATCAGGTGTCGGTGGCACCGATCATGAACAATTTGATTTCTGCATAAATCATTGGCAATAAAATAATTAATACAAGCGACTTTGTAACTTGTTCACAATTAATACAATTTATTTTACTGTGTTTTGAGTTTAATGATTATAATGCTTGCTGGCTGTATGTATTTATTCTGTACGAAATATAATAGATAATTGTCGGCCATTTTGAATATAATTGGCGCCATAAGCGGCTGACATTGTTTGGTCTAATTTGTCATAACAATTGAATGGCTAATATATAATTGTTGTTTCGTTAATTGTCATTCTAATAATGATTTCATTATTGTTAAACTATATTACGTTCTGATTTAGCATATGTTTGAGGAATAGTGAACGACTGCGTTCTGTTGGCGCGAATTGTTGGTTTTCAACTTTTAAGTTCGGACTATAAGCTTCGTGTGAAATTGCTTAGATACGAATAAATACGTGCTACTGGGTGCTGGAAACAACATGGAGGTATGTAAGTCATCGCTCGCGGTTGTAAAAGGTTAGCTGGCAAGTTCTTTTGCATGGTTGCTTCATCAATTGTGTACGTTCATTTAAAAATTCTACTCACATATTTATTATTATAAGAAAAATATCCAAGACCACACACAACAAGCAAAATATAATACTCAGAATTCATAATAGCCGTTTGAAATTGATTTAGTATTGATTAGTAACCTATTGGTATCGAATTGAGGTCCAAATTTATATAATTAAAACATAATATCCGCTGCAAACAATGGACCCGACATTATCATAATAAAGATATTTGTTCACGCTACAGAGAAGCTACCGGACGCTGGCGCTACGGACGGATAGCATGAGAACTAGCGGACGAACATTCAAATAAATACTACCAATATATAAGGCTTTATATTACCTGTAAATTACTTCACTATATGATATATTTAAGTAACTGAAAGAGCAAATATTCACATGCATTTCTTATTAGAACAGTGAATAAATATTAATTTTGATACAATTTAGCTTCATATGTAAAAGTTGAAATGAATAATTTCTATAAGTATAGATGAACAATTAAAGTGATAAAATAAAATAATAATGTTTGTCTAATAGAATATTTTTTTGGTGACACTACGCGGTGTGTACTGTATAGGCACGCGGACGCCTTCACGAAATCAATAGTATTTATAATGATTTAGTGTTCATTCATGACTTAGGTTTCATATTAAGACATTAGGTAGTGACGTCATCGTTTATAGACTTTAACTAGTTACATTTAGAGATATGTCTGCTGGAACACTAGCTATAGGTACTACCTGTAAATTATAAAAAACTTTTTTATATTGTTGAGACAAAAGTTTTGACAATATTTGTAATCATCATATTTAAATATGCCTTCGTTTTGTGTTCGAAATTCAAAAAATATGATTTTTTTTTAAAGATTTTTAACTAGTTAAAGAAACTACCCTTATCTTAAAAATGAAAGGCAGAGGAAATTCGTATGAAATAATTGGATTATATTTCTCGCTTCACTGATATTGCTTTTTCACTTTCGGATGTTTCCCGTTAAGATGAAATCATGAGCACTTACAAGATATCATTGGTTTCAATATATTCAGAGACGGACGCGGGGCTCTCATTTTACTATTCAGCTAGCATTTCTATATGTTCTTTATACCTTGAAACTGGTACACGTTTAATACCTGGAGTACCTGGCTGATACATTTTTATTACTTACAGAAAAAAAAAGAACTGAAGAAAATTCACTAAAAAAAATAAATAAGTACAGCAGTACCGTGACCTCTCGTAGCAATATTACATTATTCTTACTTGACAAAAATATCAGGTAATGTTACTGATACATTGTTCCGATTAGAAGTTTACATGACGTCATTATTTAATTATAATAATATTATAAAATCATTAATTCTCTTACTATAAGAAACATTATTAACTCGTACCATGAAGTATGTTTTGTTATTTGAAATAATACTGTAATATTGTTTTTATGACATATTTTGTAATTTAATAGAAGCATTTATTCTTACTAAGCAGGAATAAAACAACATTGTTCTATAGAGCTCATGGAACAAACCAAAATAATATAATGGTAATATAGCAACAAAACTTCTTAAAAATATAATTTAGATTTCACGGTAGGCTTTATTGAAGCTCTGACTCACCACTCCTGATAATATAAATTTCTAAGTTTACCGGAGTCGCGACCGCTGACACAGCAACTTTTTGAAACGCTGTCAGGTAATTGGCCGAGGAGTAGATAGAAGGGCGGGGGATACGTCTTCGCTAACACATGTATCTAGAATCTAGACTTTTGTAATAACTCTTAAACTGTCTATCGAAGCACACGTCTGCGTTTAAATTTATTAGTAAGTATGTTTATTTATTATCTTGTTTTGATTTTTTTTTATTAGAAACGCATATAATTTACTCAGAAATTGTTTAATAACTGAATAGACGACCCTGTCTGTATCAAGACTTTTAATGTATGGGTTAGGAAGAAGCAGATGAGCCATCTGATGGTCGCATTTTTAGAGCTTGGTAAATTGTAAGTATTGTTTTGTTAAATTTTAAGTAAGACCAAAGACTTGTATATCATCAGGGCACACGGCAACTGAAACGTCCTCGACTGCCTACGTTATATTGTTTAGTTGCATTGTTACAAGGGGGGGCCAGAAACTACATGTAAGTACAAAAATCATGGACTTCTTATATATATGCATGTAATATTTTAAAATAAAAAATAGTTTATAGCATAGTTATATATTGGGTCATCGTGAATGTGGCGATATCATATGAGCAATGACGACAGACAAAACAATTAAGCACGAATCCAGCCATTGCATTACGGATGCAGTCCGCATATAGAGCCTCCTTTATGCCGCCGACGAGACGCCGCCTGACTACAGAACAGCGGTGCAGCAATTAATAAAATAAAATTAAAAACTCACAGGATGCACAACATTTAATTTTTTATACAGCTGTGACAGTAGCAAAATTTTATTGTCTATGGATCGTTAAATGACTAAACTCCTTGCCTTTTTCTAATAGCTTCGTTTGTACGTGATCGTAATTCAAATTAAGTGTACGTATTATTTAGATACCAATATGGAGTAAGTAATTTGAGAACGTCATTAAAAATATAGTCTTGATTATCTAGACTCAAAATCTAATTTCAAAAGTACAGTACTAAGATATTTTTATTCAAATTCACCTGATTTCTTAGAAATAAAGCAAGTTATAGTACGAATATCACGTAATTGTGTTATCGCGTCTTTGAAAGACCGACGGATCGTTTCCAATTATTGCATTAGCATAACATGCACCGACAGACCCATTGGCCATTTTAAATAGATCCTTGTAATTTATGTCAGCCATTTCATCGTATTGTCATTAACTATGGCGGGAAAAGATCTAGAAAATATCAAACTGTAGTATCAAACAATTGTAGAACATGGATGATGTTTTTTTTATTTTTTTCTTATACCTAACTGAATTGAGACCTTGAATATTACAATATCTTTACTACTTGATATTTAATTAATACAATATTATTTTCTAGTTTAGCCTACAGTATAATACATCTAATACTTAAATAAAGTATTTTACGAATTTAACTTATATTGACTTGGGTTGGATACTTTTTTACTCCGTTACGTTTAATATGAATTCCAATATACCTAGGCGATGTCAGTGAAATATAATTATTTAAATACAATATCGATATTCAATATGAATGAAAGAATACTAAATTAACATTTATATTACAATATAATTGTGAAACCAAGAAAGCATCAAGACAATCAATAACAGAAATCACGATATGAATGCATCGATAGTTCGCCGAACGCATGACAGTCGGCGATATAAAGAAATTAAAAAGAAATAGGGCCATAGACGACAGAGCGGTGCAACAAAGGAGGTGGCACATGGAATTATAATATGAAATTGATTGCTTTATTAGCTGTGTCAGAATTATTTAAATTGTTTTTGTTTATATATCTGTGGTGTTGCATGCAAACTTATAAGGAGTTTTAAAATGTTGTTAATTTACATATAAATATAATCTGTATTATCAAATTATATTTATGAAGCTCTTCTGTTGCGGCTTATTAATAATTTGTAAGCAACTTCTTTCATTTGATCAAAGTCTTATAATAGATTGGTCTATTTCTAAGTATATGTAAGTTAATTACTGTATTAAAAGGATGGAAAAAAAGAAGCAAACCTGGACATAAAAGAAGTTGCCAATGCGTTGGGTTTTCTGTAGCTCTGCCTTCGAAACGAAACTCTTCTTTATGTGTGCATTAAATATTATTTAAAAAGAATATATAATAATAGCGATATGCATTTTGAATAGTTTTTTTGGAATTGATTTGAGATTAGAAGAATTGGGATTAAAAAAAATATCATTAATAATTTTTATAATATCCTCTTATTGTAATTGCTAAAATGTAGTATATAGCAGTTCGATTTCATTTTTATATAAAATACATTCCTTACATGTAACAAACGTTCCTTACGTCTGTGTGCTAACGGATATTACAATGTTTCCGAATATTTAGAGGATGATGCACTGCCGGGCTGTTTCAAGATTTATTTAGAGTATTTCTATATAATGTAATTATATAATTGACGATGTATAAAAAAAAACATACAAGACAAGCCCGCTGAGTCTCTTTCGCCAGCTCTTCTCAGGTCAGTATCAATTAATTTTTCGAGCTGGTGGTAGCTTTGACGATGAAAGAATGTTTTATAAAACTTACTTTCAAAAAAATATTGATTTTGATTTGATTTTGTATTTTGTAACATTTATCTAAGCAAAGTGATGAAGTGACAGATACTCAGTGGACTTACCTTGTGCTATTTTTTCAAAGCCTGAATAATTTTTTTAGTTAATGTATATTCTACCCATCATCCATCATCCTCTAAATATTCGGACACACTGTAGTATCCGCTAGCACACACACGTTCCTCAACTTTCTTGCTGCGTCAAATCCGTCCAGAAGTAACAAACGAATAAAAAAAAACATTTTTTTTATTTCTGTGTCAAGTTTATTAAATTAAGAGAACGTATGTAAAATTTAATGATGACCAGTTTAGTAGTTAAGCATAACAAACAAACGAACTCACATTCTAATAACTAGTCACCAAATAGAGTTGTATATTTAAATAATATAACAATGGATATTTTTGATAGAATACGGATAGGAAATATTTGAATTAATTTAATCTGAATCCCATCCGAGGTGATTTTATTAGAAGCGCGTCACGTAGCTCTAGGCGCCATGTTAACAAAAATGTCACACAAAAACTAAATCCGCCGGAGGTTAACGAAAAAACATGAAACAATAACCTCTTTGGTTAATAATATAAACAATGCCGGCGCCAGCCAACGTACAAAAAAAATATTATAATTCGTATACTAAGTGAATTTATTTACTTTCAGTGATTGCGTGATTTAAACTTAAAGCCAGGGTGAGGTCCTCGATGTATTTGTGTTTTAGGTGTTTTTTTAATGCTAACTTAATTTATTTAGCGCCGAAAACAACATTTGGAGGAGCTGACTGTATTTGTAACGTTATTTTAAATATTGTTACATAATAATAGATAAATATATGATAACATATTTAGCCTATTTAGAGTCCAATAGAAATATAGTTATATACGTACATATAAATTGAGAAAATGTAATTAAGACAGTTGTTATAAATTCAATAACAGAAGACAAATATTCAGCTTCCTCCACGTAACCAACCTAATAAAGTACCTTCCGTGACCATTAAGATATTAGCGAGTGACAGCATTAGAACAATAGCTCCCGGCTTCTCAAATTTACCTAAAGTAAGTTTGCTTTATTTTTGAAATCATGTTACAAATATTTTTATAAGTATAGGTTGTGGTATAATTACCTGTCTTATAAATTATATTAAAAATCGATAATTTTTATAAAAGGAAGTTATATCCGCTTTGTACATTTATGATGCGCTCCGCAGACACGATGACACATTAGATTATAATAATATAACGTTACAAAATGTCTAATACATGTCCGCTATACAATAATAATAATATTTCAATAGCTCCTTGAGTTATCACAGAGTATAAATATAATAATGTTCCATGTTCTCGTGAAAAATGTGTTCCAACTTTACTCTTAACTTATTACCTGTATATTGAGTACCTACTTGTGATAGCTCCACTTAAATATCCACACAATAATAATAAAATAGTAACGAGGACAAATCCGTTCAATAAATATATATATTTTTAATAATTTATTTATTTATTTATTTATTTATTGCATAGGAAACCAACGTGAGATACAATATCACCTATAATACATAAGTAAATATTATATATCAACACTTAGAGGTTAACTCAACATGTGTGATAAAAAACAAAAATGAAATAAAGCAAAATTAACAAACAACAAAAACAAAAAAAAAATGTTCTAAATAACAACACTAACAGTATTAAAACTTAACTCTATCATGCACTTCCTTAAATGTACTAAGTAATGTAACAATAAAATTTAATAATAATAATAATAATAATCCAATTATAATTGTAATAATAAAGAGGTACAGGTAAATAAACATATAACCATTCCAAAATAAAAGAAAAAAAAATAAGATAAGAATAGTTAGGTATTATAAAAAAAATCAACAAAATTATGTAAGAAACACAAGTCCAACATTTGTCTTCGATCTAGCAATGACAAAGTGTTATATTTTTTAAGTAGTACACTGTATTTCATATTTGGATCATTCTTATCCTTGTAATTTAAAAAGCTTAAAAATTTTCTTTGTACCCTTTCCAACCTGTTCTTATGAATAGTATATAGAGGATTCCATGCTACTGAGCAATACTCTAAGTTGCTACGAACTAACGAACACGACAACGAACAAGCACGACACACGACGCCTAAACCAAATAACACAGAAAATAGTTTTTGATATGTGTTGTCCGAGTCAACATATAGAATATTTACTGACATTGTGGAAATAAAAATAAAAAAATAATTTGGGCTATCATTATAATAAAACAAAAGTATAAGACGTATTTTTTTGAAATTCAGTGTGACGGTGATAGGTGATAGTACACCACCTGTATACTAACTTATGTTTCAAACGTTCACGTGGACGGAGTCGCGGGCAAGAGCTAATTAAATTATAAAAAAAAACAGCAAAAACCGCAAGGGAAACTCGTCTCGGAGGGATGCTTGTCAGGGAGCTATAAGAGTATGAATTTAACGCTCTGCTCTCCTGACTAGTGATGTACCTCTGTAGCTCGATAGCGATATTATTAGTTGATTCGATTAAGCTTTCATTAATATATTTATACAATTATTTTAATTAAACTTAACCACCTGTTTAAGATAAAATTATTTGAAATATAAATGAACATATTTTACAGAAGGCTCCTGTTGCGAATGCGGATAAACACTTTTTGGTACAAAAAAGGTAAGTTGCTTCCAACTTCAAAATTGCAAAATTTTGTAAAAACTCGTTCAGCAGAACAGAAGAGGCTGAATAGACATTTATAATATGAGTACAAATAAAAAAATATTACCACTTTAATAAATTAATCCGATAAGTTTCAGAATAAATGAAATTCAAAGAAAACTAAAATGTTTTTTTTATTTAGAAAATTAATTATGATATTATTATTTTTATTGGTTATGAACAACCCTAGAGCCAGCACCGTAGCGTTATGGCATCAAAATTTGCATTACAAATATGACACGAAAATAGATTTAGCGCCACGCGCGCAGTAATGGCTGCCGTCGAGTACAATTATACCGCGATATCATCGCGCTTTTAAATGTAATCGCCGTTTACCAAACTATATAACATTAATCTTTGAAATAATTTACAACTTTACAGAAAAATATTGGTAGCGACCGGTTTAATAATATAATATTAACATTGGGTGGTTTCATTCTTGACGGTGTGTTCAGCGGGTCTTCATATTTCGTATACTTTTAGTTTATCAAATTAATTTATAACCCAGCCTAAACATGTAACCTAACTGTACCTCTTATGTTACTGAAAATAAGCTTGATTTTAAAACGAATTGTTAAAATATATAGATTATTTAAATTGCCGAGAAATTGACATGAGAAGAAGACGAAACAAAACCGTTGTTCTCTATAATAACACTGTTTTTTAATATAATAGTTTGTCACTTGTGTAGATATTGATAATAAATAAACTTTTAAAGTATTTTGTAATTAAATATAATTTTAATTTCAAGTAAGTATTATATATTTAGTCTGTAATATTTTTTATCAGTCTCCTGACACATCAAAACCTTATGAAATGGTCAGTGTATATAATCCAGTGCGAGAACACCAGCGCTGTTGAAATAAACGACAGAAGTGATGTTACCTCATGGCCGTTCGCGAAGGTCTCGCTCGTGGCTCGTGCAGTCGCTGCAGCGTGTTGTTTGTTTCACATAAGTATAGAAAAACCAATTATTACTGGGTGCAGTTGAATATAGTAAAATATTGAAGTATTTGTATAGACTTGCTCTGCAGGTCTACCATGAACTCTTAAAAACTATCATAGTTTTAAGAAGTTTTATATATACAATAATATTAGATACTTAATGAACGCTTTATTTAAATACTAACATTTGACTTATACTAAACATTTTTTCAGTGTCAAAGCTACCACCAGCTCGGAAAATTAATTGCCACTGACCTGAGAAGAGCTGGCGCAAGAAACTTAGCGGGCTTGTCATATGTTTTTTTTTAATCATTGTCAATTATATAATTACATTATATATAATTTAATAAAAATATAAGCCAAAAACAAGTGATCCAAAGAAATCTAATTAGATTAAAAAGACTTGAAGAAATAGGACGGAATTGGAGCCGTTAACAAAAAAGTCAAAAGTCTGAAAATAAAAGTCACAAAATTTAAAATGATAATTCAATTGAAATCAAGGCTAGAATTCAAGCTACTTCTTTCCCATAAGCATAAAAAAATGTTCAAGTTGGGTTTAATAAGGTTTTCGTTCTTGAGTAGAGTCCCCCGTATTACCTTCAAATATGTAATCAACATTTATTTCGGCTAAGATCATATTTATTTAGTTAGTGGTCATAATACTAGATGGCGGTACTTGTTCATTTCTGTCGTTGCTCTTTTACGTTGTCATTGTATTTATAATATTCAATATATTATTCGTTGATAGGAAAGCTTTTAATAACACAAAATGTGCTTTTTAATAAACTACAGATCTGCCTGAATAAAATTAAGTTAATGCAGTATATTTGATATATCTAATTCAAATTATCTAAATGGTTGTGAAATCTAGTATTAACTTTTCTGGTTTTTTAACCTCGTGACAGTAAATCTCTAAAGAGACTAGACTCTTTACACCATTGTGACGTTATTTTAACTTCAATATTCCTTAAAACTTGCAGAACCCTTCTAAAAATATTTTTATTAATTTATATCTAAATACAAACTTAATGAATGTTCTCAAGAGGATAAACTGTCATCTTTCAGTATTTAAGTAAGTTAGAGTAAGAATTGGCAATCCACATTGTGTGAGCTGGTTGGCTGACAAGGCATTTTCTTTTTGATGTTCCTTTTTCTATTCGCCGTTTGTAAGTAGGTACATCACGACCGCAGTTTAGATTTGATTCCATCTTAGAGAGATGACAGATTTCTTTGGTTGTTTTTTTTAATTTTTAAATATCCTACGTATTTTTATAATCATATTATCTATAATTTATCTGGAGTTAGAAGGTAGGTAGGTATGTCCCATAGGTACATTGGTGACTCAGTCATTAAGTAAGTAATTGAGTAAGATAAAATCTATACAAATTACAGTGTTTCACGTCTAGGAATCTGTTAAAATATTTTATAATAGCATGTAGCATGAATATTATACAATTATTTTCTTACCGTCGGGAACACATTGTTTGCTTTTACATTGCACATTTATTTATTTGCACATTGCTTGTTTGTTAATTCGGACATAATTTTGATGAAATATTAGTAGGCAGTATTAGTAAGGTAGTGCCGGCATGTTATCTGATTCAGCATTTTAGGTACGTGTTCTACCAATTTTTAAATTATCTATTTTTTATATAAGTAAAACTAAATATATACTTATTTAATAGTTGAGGCGGGGCGTGGAGCAGATGAGCAGACGAAGTCGCCGGCGGCAGCTAGTACCGTAAGTACAGTAAGCCGTTAAACCGTAAAGGCAGTGTCACACCACCCTAGCGCCACACAACACACTAGGAGGCGTGGCCGCGCGGGCGATCAGAATATAACTGTTGTCCATTGTACTGTTTATAGTTGACTCGCAGATGCCATGATCTTCACAGCATCAGATATTTTTATATTTTTGAAATAATATTTTCTAACATGGGAAAATTAAAATAAATGTATGAATCTAAAGAGGATCAATCAATTCTAAAAAAAATGTGTCGGTATAAGCATTTTAATCGATACGAGTTCTCTGAACGAAGTGGAACTAAAGGACATGGATTCAAACCTGTCAAGTATATAACAGGAATGAGTCATCGCTAAGCTCATCTTAGCCACAGTAGAGCTTGTGTGAGGTAATTGTAACCTACAAAGTTTATTTTTAACAGATTACTGAAAAATATTTTAAAATTAAAATCTATTGAAATAAAAGGGAGTATAATACTGATAATACTATAGCTGAAAAAAAAGTTTTGAACAATTAACCAAATTAATTTGTTTTCTCTTGCGTTAAGAATGGTGTACATTTCGGGGGCATACCCCATACAATTACAGTTTTTGCTGAGCTCTGTTACCACAAGCCAAGGCTATGAGGCGGGTTCAATGTATACTGGTTAATAGTGTACAAAGAGCAACTATTCTATACAAAAGTCAGCAAAGTCAGTCTAAAGCAGATGTATTGTAATCTGTGGGCGTGACGCGGATCAGCGCCGAGCTGGGAATTGTGTCACCTCGCTTAATATATGTTTTATTGAAATTTATTATGTTATTGTTACTGCCATTACTGCTGTTAATTTAATAATAAAACTGTTTTTTTTATAATATTACTCCCGCTTCCGAATTGTATTTGTTGTTTTAACTTTTAGGGAAAATATAAGTAGAAACTAACGGTCTTAATCTTAATTTAGCTTATTTTTTAAAATACATAATTTTCCTTTCAATAGATAAGCTCTATTTATATGTCTTATCCTTAAATCATGAAGTATTTCGAAGACTTAAAATGTTATTAAAAGAAAAAAATATCGTTTAATATTATACTCACCCTACGATAACTGCAAACAATAAACCGGCCATTTTTCTTTTCCATTGAGTCAAATGCCAAAGGGCAAACTCGTAATAGTTCGTGCTTTTGACAGTATTGACAATTTTGTCAGTCTTTCTACAAAATCTTCAAAGGCACCTTAACTACATATTAATAGAGTTTATTATTAATCGCAGCGCCATTTGAAATTTATGGAACGTTAAGTTTTATTGGGTTTCTAAAAGAACTTTAATTATATGTTTATAGAGTTCATATTCGCTTAATATAATATTTGCAATTGATAGTCTTCATTAGTTTTAAATTTCGAATTATTTATATTTGTAGTGTATCTTTAAAGTAATATTCAGAAAAGTACGGTCTGTTTACATCGTTAAACAATAATATACTTTTACCGTGTTTAAATAAGGTTGAGAATAGTATATCAATTTAAATAGATTATAGTCTTTTAAGTTGGTAGTATTAATTAGATTCGCGCGGTCACGCCTACTGACAGTAGTGTAGGGTGAATACAAATACAGATACAGATGGATTTGTGAAATAATTCATTATTTATGGACGAAATAATTGTTTAATACTGTAAGATTAATCATACATCTGCCATGTAAAAAAAATACCATTTAAATCACACAATTTAATAATAAATTTATTATACAATATTTAGGCAATTCCTTATATCTATTTACAAAATAATTACAATTAGCTGTGGCGGCCATTTTGATTCGCATAATGTCGTAAATTGACAACCGGACTTATCGAATCGTAAATGGTGTTGCGACTGAGAGGTATCGATTCTTGTCGGTTATCGGGTTTGGCGGATAAGAATGCCGATGTTTGTGATTGTAGCAATCCTGGTAACGTTCTGTCCAGTCGATATTGTAGGTTCTGTTTCTCCATTTGGTGGTGTTGGGTTCGAACCGCGAATCTGTTGACGTGGACCGGTATGGGGACGACTATTTTGGTACCAGATGTGTTTTTTCCAACATGGCTGCCGGAGGCAAGACCAGCTTTCACGCGTTTCCATTTTGCTCTGCGGTTTTGGAACCATATTTTTACCTGGAATATTAAATTATATTTGCAATATTAAAGTAACAATTCATTTTCTAAAATTGGAAGAAACTTCCATAAAATCTATGTTATTTTTAAACATTGGAATTCTTGTTAATTTCGTATCTTGTAGGAGTGCCTATCTACTTACCTAACGCTTTAAATGCCAATATATATATAATTATTAAATACATATATATTAATAATTTATTTAATATAATTATATAAAATATAGGTGTAATGGTTGAATTAATAGCGCGAACTCTCACTTTCAAAGTTTTAATTCCTTCACTATTCCGTTAAATAATGGCTTTATAAGGAGTATTACACGACCCATATCAGAAAACATATATTAGAATAAAACCAAGTCTACGACTCGCTACGCTGCGCTTTTCAAAAATACTTAAATAAGTAAATTAGATTAAAAATAGTTTTTCCTCAAAACTCACTTGTACTTCGCTGAGTTTTAACGCGGAGGCAATCTGCGACCTTTCCGTGAGACTGAGGTACTTTTTTGCGTGGAACTCCCTCTCCAGCTCCAGCAGCTGTTCCGACGTGAAAGCGGTCCGGCGGCGTCTTGCTTTGTTCTCCCGGGGGGTGTCTGGATCTTCTTGGTCTGATTCGTTTCCTGTGACAAATACGAGATCTTATATTAATTGTTCTATGCCTATGGGTAGAGTTATGCATTACCAAAATGGCAGAATCTCGTGTGAGTTTTGAGAGACTAACCTCACTCCGACCTTTAGCAGAATCAAGATATCTATCTATTTATTTATTTATTTATTTTTTTTATTTTATTTATTTACATTTACATACAATATACATTGATCATTATGAACTGACCGTCGCAGGCTTAAAAACTACTTACACGTCAACCTCAAGAAATATTTACTATTTGGTGACTAGTGCCATATATAACAAATCTTGCTGCTATCCGTCTTTATTGAGCTATATTGAGCTTTATTGAGCTATTATTGGAAAATAATATTAAGAAAGTCTTGCAACATGCTGCGGTATCTAGGAAATTTCTTAAACAAGGACTAAAAACTTAGTCTCCCAAATTGCGATGTTTAATATATTTCAGCAATAACTTGCCATCTCTAGCGATATAAATACCTTATACTTACAAAATATGGTTTGGTAAATGTTAGATGATTTATTTTTTGAATTTTAATGTATGGTAACTATATAATAAAAAAAATGTAATTGATGACATAGAGTAGTACAATTTAAGAGTAAATCTACAAAACAAACAATCAAACGGTCTTTCATCCCCCGCAGCCATCAAGTGGACGATAAAAAACATCTACAGTCAGCGCCCCGCCCGGACGCTGTCGGGGTTATTGGGTGTCTTATGGCTACTGGTCACTTTGTATTAAAATACTATCTTACAACATTGGATGTACGTTCAAATTGTTTATAACAAAATTGAGACAATGTCACGTCCTGCAGTGTGCAATAAATGGTTTTTGAAAATATAAATATCAACAAAAGTATCACGTGCTGCGTGGTGTTTAAATATCGATAAATAATAAGGAATTTAAATTTCAATAATGCTAATGTTTCCATGTGAACAAAAAAAATGAGACAAATTCTTCAGAATATTTAATGTCAGTGTCGATATATTTAAATATGCCTGCAATTTCCTCGAAAAAGCGACTATAAAAAGATCCCTTTAGCAAATAAATACATTTATTTCTTATGGACGCGTCAACCACTATTGACAGTTATCGAACGCGCCAAATGAATTGTAAAAACATAACCAACTTATAATCTACCGTATCAGACGAAAATCGACCTTACCTTGTAAGAAATTGGTGTCAATACGAATTTCATATCAGCACACATTTTGTAAGGGAATAAAGCTGTGTTCCCGCCGCTGTAGCGCGTTCAGAATTTTAAATTTCGAATTCGTAAATAGAACGTTCGAAAGTCAGCGGCGAAGTTTAATCGTTTGTAAACCTTTAATATGCTGTTTCGTTTGAATCGGATATTTATCGGTAAATTTCGATATGCAGTGATGTCAGTCACGTTCTGAATCGGTTTAAATTTTTCACACTGGAAAATGTAGTGCAGGTGCGACCTAGCAAGGATATTAAATGCACGAAATATATGTTTCGCATGTACTGAATTAAGTCTCTTCGGCATACAAATGGTATAACCAAAAAATAAATTAAATAAACATTTGGTTATTACTAGATATATATGAAAAAAATATAACATAACAATGATCACCCTTGATATTAATATATTAGATACAGATGATTGGACACCGCTGTCAAGAGTCGTGTTTGTCTGTATATCATAAAATCAACCAATCAGAAATATTGACATAGGATTTGACAGCAAATTAGTTATTTTATGTCTGTATTCGAGTAACAATGGCTGTAGTAGTGAAGAGTACTTGTCGTCTGGTTCTATCTGTAATATCTAGATTTTATTTTTAATTTCTTTTGTATTATAATAATGTTCTCCTTATAAATGCCGGGACCAGTGTTTGTTGCGACATGATTTAAGATGTTATATAGATAACTGGATAGAAACTTTTCTATATTTTGCATAGCTTAATAAATACATTCACGCACTGTCTATATCATGTCTTATAGATAAAACTATTTAAATCAATTGGACAAAACATACATTTGGCAGATATGATTTTTGTAATGAAAATAAATTTCATAAAAGTATCTATTTTGAATAGATACTTTTATTTAAAATAGATATTTTTTTGGCCCGGAGCCTTTAGTTTCTTAGCTACGCCACTGAGGTGGTTACATAGGAGGGACTTAGTTTCTTCTTCATAGATCGAAAATGCAATAAAAAATATTAAATTATTTATTTAGTTGAATAAGACAACAATGTCGCTATTAAAAGGTGCTTTAATACAAAAGAGCTGCTTTTGTCATCAGTTTTTTTATATCAGCCAAAATTGAACAACGATCAATGTGGATGATTTTCTAGCAGTGGATTCCTCAGAAGTTGCCTTACGAGATATTTTAAATATTGTTAGTGGAACTTGATGAGGACCAATAGAAGACCAATCACCAAGATAGGTATTTAATAGAGCTAGAAAAAAATATATTTTGTAAAAACGATTTCAGTAAACGAAACTTCAAAAAAATGCCACACAATTATGATGATATTTTGTTTTATGAATAATCTAAAACGTTGATTGTTTTAAAATAATAGAAGTATAAAGAATAATGTTTCGAGTCCACGGTCAATAAGTCTATATATCAGTATAAGGTAATGCGGTCTGTGCGCGGTCCTTCATACTGACAGCTGTCACTGTATTATTTCGCGCCAAACGATTGTGCTTAGTACAGAAATGACAATTTCACGCTACAGATGTTAGATTCCGAAGTGGCGTGAAGTTTTTTTTAATTCTAAGGAGCCGGAACTGATCGGCCGCTTAGGAATTATTTATTGTATTTGAAAAGTAATTACCGTGAAATAGTTTATGATTTGAATGACTTCTGAGGTGTGATTTATTTAACAAAAGTCATATTTGACTTGCGTAATATTTATTATAGAAAATTGTGACTTACGTATATAATGTATTTCACGTTTGGAAGCAATCTGTTGATACTGAATTGATATTTGATAATATGAAAAAGAATCGAAATATATTTATTGGTTTAATTTCTGTTTAAATGTGGTTGGTAAGATCAATCACACATCTCTTCTTTAAATATTGAAGGTACTCAAAGTATTAGGTGTTTATTTCAATACTTCACTGTCAAACATAAATTAACAAAGCTATGGCATCTATTTTATTTAAACCTAACCGTCTTATAATTAAATAAAGTTTAAATGTATATTACTGATACATCTCTACATATATCTATAAAGGAAGATGTCCTGACAGACGAAGAGATAACTCACAGACTAAGCCACTGGTCGCATGAACTTGAAAGTTGGAGAGCATGTTGGAAGAATGTACTAAGATTTCGTTTTAAATTCCTGAGGAAGAAGAGGAGAATTCCTGAGAGAGGAAAAAAGGGGATGAAAATTCTTTGTTTTTGAAGCTATTGTCGTGAAAATCAATATTTAGGTAGACTTTTGTAAATTAAAAATTCTTTTATATTTTATTTTTTATAAGGATAGTTCAAGATGTTTAAATGTGGGTAGAAATGGATGTGCGATTTTTTTTGAAGCCATGTTTACGAAGATTAATGTTTAAGTAAGGTCTTCAAAAATAAAAAATACTGTTAGAATTTTTTTGATGGGGGATGGGGGGTTGAGAGTTTAACGACAGTACATATGAAACTTCATTGTTTATGAAGCTATATTCACAAAAATCGATGTCAAAATAGATTTGACAAGTCAGTTGGTTTCGTGGTTCGTACCTTCTGCTACGAAGCCAAAGACTGTTGGTTCGATCCCCGCCCAGGGCAAACATTGGTCTTAATGTTTGTTCTGTGTCTGGGTGTTTAATATATAAGTATTTAGTTAGTTCTTTAATGTACTTATCAGCTCGCTTATTTCCATAACACAAGCTCTGTTTAGTTTGAGATCAAACGACCGTGTATATTACTGTCCGGCAGAAGTTATTTACTCTATCATTTATCTGTATTTATTTATCATTATTAGTTTATAAAGTACATATATTTTTTCAACTATTTTTAGTGAGAGTGATTTTTGATAAAGAAAATGGTATTATTGTAGATCTTTATAGATGAAAATATAGTTTTAGTTCTCGGCAACATATAGCTTATAATTTATTTTGAAGATCGAAATATCAAATTGAAATGTTTGTCTGTCTGTTAAAGTACAGCAGGTATAACATACCTACAAAACTAGGAATTAGTAAAAATTATATACTAATATTATAAAAAGGTAACATTTCAATTTGTGTTTTTTGTGTTTGTATTGTTTTCACACAAAAACTACTGGACCGATTTAAAAAATTCTTTCAGCATTAGAAAGATGCATTTTTACTGAACGACAAAGGCATTATGTTACATTTTCAAATAAATAGGGATCCTTAATAAAAATGTAATAATGTAACCAAAAAAATTTTAAAAAAAATCATCGACATCTTTACATTATAATTTTATTTGTTGAAAGTAATGATTAAAGTCACTTATAATATATATTACATATTATATAGTATATTACATCCTTGAAGAAAATAAAGATGGAGAATGGATAAAGAAGTTTCTTACGAGCTATGTGTTTTGAAGTCCTCGACGTAGTGTGTGTGTGTGACGAAGTGTTTTGAAATTCTGTAGACGCAGTCGCGGGCAACAGCTAGTCTTATAACATAGGTACATATCATACAGTAACGGGGAGACTCCTGTTCGTTAAATATATTTTGTAAAAGTGGTTAAGACTATCATTTTATTAGTTTGTCTGATGATCTGTTTAACACATCCAGCGTGTGACCGCTGCTAGACACAGCTGGACACAGCTAGACACGGCTAGACACAGCTAGACACAGCTAGAGTAGCTATATTTAGTTTTCAAATTAAGTTATTAAGTCAAATATTAATATTTGAATTAAATTATAAATAATGCTAGATACTAGACTGTACTAGATAAAAGTATATTTTTGTAATAAAACTAAATTAAATACGAAATAAATACATTACCGTTAAAATAACACGACAGTGTATTTAATGTTAAATTTTTTTTCCTCAAGACGATAAACTTTTTTGATTTTGGCGATAATTACAATTTACAGTGATGAAATGTATTATTAGTTTATTATCGGAATATATTTTATAAGTAAGTAGATATAGTTCACTCCTAAACAATGTCATTGTCATACACAAACATTGCTTTTAAATACAATCGAACTAAAAACTAAATATATAAAATGGTGATTAGTATTAAGATTGCTTATTAATTGATTCTTGAGACAAAGCTGGTAACAAAGCACCTGATGATGAAGTAGCCTACAGCTGTTGTTATTTGCCCAAAGTCCTCTGCTGCTTCTTCCTTTTCTAATAAACCTTAAGACGAGAGTCTTCATCTTTATTTCTCGACTCTACCTACTTTGGACACTTCTTCTAAGTAATATACTTTGTTTTCTTTTAAATTCTTGTTTTAATATAGTTCCAGTACACCTCGCTCTTCTCTCGTATCTGATGAATTCGTAGAACTCTCCTCGTCATTAATCCAAGTCACTCGTTTGTTAGTACGTACGTACGTACTGAAAACGTGTTTTATTCCATTCTCTTAATTAAATCACTATTCTATATTGTCCTATTTATTTCATTCATTGTTTTTTGAAATTATTTCATATGCGAGTGAAGATGAATATTATATTTACTTTTAAAGTATTGTAATTTCTTTCATTGCGAACGGCAGTTCATTTAGCTTTTTTGACATATCAACTTAATATATTAAATATTATTATAAAATAAATGTTTAAATAGCAATTTTTGTCTTTCCTTAATTACCTATTTATTATTAATTTCATTTTTTTCATGTTTTCTGTTTATTTGAGTGTTAGCTGGATAAGAATGATTGTGCCATCGCGCTTGTCAGTGATACAGGACTTGTGGAAATAAATAAATAATAAACACATAAGATATTGATATATAATATTGAACAAAGAAAACTAATTATTTAAGTTTTAATTAATTAATTCATAATTAATTTAATTAATTACTTATGTAATTTATTAATTTGTAATTAGTGTCACGTCCGTACTTTTAATAATTATAGTAGGTATGTTTGAATATTTAATGTATATTTAATTCGTCCTCGATACTATTTTAATATATGACTGTTTAAAACGTATCACCTTCTAATGACGGTTTGATAATTATTAATTTACTAAACGTAGACATTCATTTAGAGAAGACATTAGAAGTTTGACAATTGAAATGACAACATTGAATCAGTAAGTAGTTCGGTGTCCGGGCCCGAGTGGATGTCGCTCTCATATATCAAGACAAAGGCATAATTAATTAAATATAACAATAAATTAAAAGTTGATAAACACAAATCTATCGAGATTTTGACAAAACATTGTATTTACAATCTGTACGTTTGTACAAATAACTACAATAAATACAGTGCAGTGAGTCAGTAGAGAAATATAATTGTACAAGAAAGCAATTATATATACAAGATAAAAAATATATAAAACAGGACATATATAGACCTATAAGTCCGTCACTTGTTAAACTATTATATTAGTACTTTATGTTATATTACCGTCTGTCTGCTCAAAGATTAATATTTCTTTATTTCAACGATTACCAAAGAGTTTTTCTGTACCAAGACCGCCTTTAGTGTATTATATTGTATTGCACGCAATAAATAATTAAATAAATAAATGGCTAAGTCACTAGAGAGTGAAGTTATATAGTTTGAAGAATCACCAGAAACTACATTCCTATAATACGACGGAACATATAGAGAGCACCGACTGGTGATGGAGTCGACAGGAGTCGGGATCAAATAAAACATTTAACATTTAAATTACACAGGTTAAAGGAAGTTGACAGCAAATTAATTGTTTTTTATTTATCAGCTTTCCAGTTCAGTAATATTTAAATAAAAATACCACAGAGAGAAGAAGACTCCTTCAAGGAATTAATACCTAGATATACCAAACGCCACTGTCATCATCCTTCAGTCCCCTGGTGCTGGTGGATATCCTCGTGCTGTTCCCGGGGGAGCATTTTATTTTCCGAAAAAAAATATATGCTTTTACAGGATTTTCTGTCTACAAAACTTTATACAAAATCGACGGAAATTACTGTTTAAAATAAGTTAATATATAAAAACGTATCCGTCCGTCTTATTCAAGTTATAGTATTATTTATTATGTTCTGTCTAAGCTATCCTGGTTCCTGTCACTGAAAACCAACCTCAATACCTAATGTAAAACATGTTACATATCTTTTATTATCTTTTATTTGATAACACCTACATATATAGTATTGTAAATATAAGCGTAGCTCTCAACTCCGTCCAATCAGTCTGCTGTCACGGACTGGTCTGTCATATGTCTGACATATGATGACGACTCGTGTACATACATACATACAGAAAGATTTACATTTTTGATTTTGTCAGTTCAAGACAGGTATTTTGATTTTTTAAAGCTAATTTTCTCAATATAAAAATAACTCTAGCACTCACCATACGTTCCTATTAGCGAAAATAAACTATATGTAAATAGTTTACTTTTTAATATTATTAGCTATATGTTAGAATAAAGAATCTACTTATAATAAACATTCAAAAAAAACAAACTAGCACAAGAAATAAAACAATATAACACCGTTTAATAATCTACTGTTTTGACGCAATAACGACGGCAGGTTACTTCATTCAGAGTAACCTTGTTACTATACAGCATGTTCAGAATTATTAAAATAAATATGGGAATATTTTAATAATTATTTAAATTGTAATAAGTTAAACTGTAATAAATCTATAAAAAATTAAGTCTCGTTGAATGTAGTAGGTACGTGTTAAGCGCCGCAGTAGGTACATCTCACTGACTTAGATCTGATCTTAGGAATTAGAAATTAGATATTTGTTTGAAATTAGAATTTGTTTTTAATCATCTCTCTTAGCTTTACAACGACTGAACAGATTTATATGAAACTTCACAAATAATTATATTTCGCTGCGACAACAAAACTCCAAAACAATTTGCAAAGGGTCGAATAAAAATAGGTACATCGTATTTAAATATTTAGTAACAAAAATTTGGAAGTATATAAAAGTGTACCGTGTGTGGTGTCCTCGGCGCCGTCACTCTCCACCTCACTGCCGACGCTCACCGGACTCTCTCTCTTGTCCTCTTCTCTATTTTCCTGCGAAGCTTGCGAGACCCCGCCTCCAAAAACCCGCGACAACCACGGCTCCGGATAACCCAACAAAAATGGAAAGTTCACTGCACTCTGTTGCAAAAACGGCGAATTAAAATAACATCGCATACGATTGTACTGTGACCGCTCTTCAGCGTCCTCTGAATGTCTAGAACTATCAGATATATTATTTTCAATGTCTATTTCAGGAGACTTCCGGTCGCCTATAATCGATTCTATCGAAAACGGTTTTGGCGCTTTTTTTTTGGTCTGTGGCTCCGATTCCGACTCCATCGCACTGACACTGGCACTCACGGATTTAAAAAAGATTTGAATTTGGAACGCGCGATACGTCCGTCCGCCGCGGCATCGTAGTGATGTACTCGTGTCGCCGCACACGGCCGCCGCCACGCCCACAGACGGGGTGTACACCGAATGTAATTTTATTTTATTAATGCCCGCTGTCGGTTAAGCGAACATAAGCTTTATTGCTACCGTCATAATACCATCAATATTAGTGGACTCCACAGTTTAGTTATATCCTAAAAAAGGATATCCTGTCAACTGTTATGGATCTTATCTGCTTAGTGTAGAGGTTATTTTACAACAGTAGTGTTCTTATATTCTTCCAACCATCAGTTTAGAAAAAAAATACGACTATTTTCCAAGATTGAGATTCTAAATTCCAATACTACAATAGTAACTAAAGACTTTTTGGTTCTGTTGGCAGAATGATTAAGAGCACTTTACAGTTTGGTTAGAGAGTGAGACAAGATGCATGTTATATACTAAGTGTAAAAGAGATGGAAGTATAGATATTTGAGAGCGCTCTGTACACGGGTAATTGGTGGTGCTCTGAATGTTTTGCGAATGTCAGCGCTTTGAATAAGTTTATCGTCTTGTGCTTCGTTTAGTTATTTCGTGTTTCCTTATTTTTATTACGAATTAACTTAGTTTTATATATATATGAGTAATATATTTAAAAATTAGTTGGTTTGTATTTTTTAAAGAGGTTTTCATTTGAACTGAAATATCATGAAGGGACATTACTAAATATGATTTTAAAATATTTAAAAACTAAAGCATGACAGAGGCAGTATAATATTTATTAAATACTTATTATAAACATGTTTGTATTCAGTTCTCGAGATGTAATTGTCGTCGTATCTGCTACACTGGCGTGTCTAAACCCGGCCGCAGTCATCACTGAGCAGTTTGTCTCCTCTGTCCCCACTTGTCTCCCTAAATTGATTGCGGTTGTTCTTCGGACCTCTGTCTGTTATTATATCGTCATAAATATATATTATATATATATTACTAGATATTATATAACTTACTAATGTTTTTGTTTTATGTAGGTTCTGTTTATTATATTATTGGATCATTTTATCATCATTATAAATAACATCTGAGCAGTAGGTAAGTAGGTCTGTGTAGTTTTTTGTTGAATATTAAAAAATCAGTAATCTTTATATTGGGGTAGGTAGATAGTTAGGTAGGTAGGTAGGTAGATAGGTCTCGTAGTGGGTTTGTTGGTAGGCTGGTTCTTAGTAGGTACTATTTATTTACAATTAATTTATTTGTAACTAGTTAGGTTAGGTTACAAATTTGTTAGTCTAATTAGGAATAATCAAATATATCTATCTAGGTAGAGTACCAACCTATCTAGATACCTAGCTATTAAGTTAGGTATAAATGTTTAATAGTACTAGGTATATTTATAAAAGTTTTTAATGTTTAATATTTAATATGTAAAGTACCGACCTGTCATCATTGAAGCGGGTTCAAAATAACTCAAATAATGTTATAACAATAATATTTATTTACCTACTATTGTACACGGTGTAAGCAAATAAATAAATCTCAAGTAGAATTCAAAACTCTAATAGGATTCAAATTAGTAAATCCAATGTAAATATATTTCACTAAACACCTCACTCACAACTCCTCGCACAGACATACAGACAGACATACGAACAGACATACAGACAGTTGGCTCTCGGGCCACACTGGTCATGTGTCTATAAGTCGTTAGGATTCAGAGAGAGGGACATCATATCCTCACGTTGTAATGAACGCCATTGTTATATTCAGCTAGCTGTTCCCCGCGACTCCGTCCGCTGGACCGCGAACAACTTACACGCTACTGTACCTTAATGTTTCAGACACATTCAAAGAGCGGCTCCACTCGTATTACGTTTATTATTTTCTAAGGTATGTATTGTTCTGATATGAGTGTTTTAATACGTATATATTTATATTTATATATATAAATAAGTATTTTTTTTCTTAAGACTATCGAATACAATAATATATTTGAAGAGAGTACCTACCGACCTACCTACCTAGTGGTGTCAGAGATAAGTTTGTATTAATAAACTAATAATACATAGTTACCGAAATAAATTAAAAAATGTCCACCTCTCACAAACAATCAAAATATTTTTGCATAAATATTAACCACTTAAATATTTTAAAACCATCAGTTTTAAAGAAGTTTTTTTTTAATTTAAAGTATTTAAAGTAGATACGTCTTATAGTTGTAAGTGGCTACTTATTTTTTATCTGGTCCAAGATTTGATTCCCGGCCAAAAGAACCTAGGTGGGTAATGGCGGATGAATACAGCATGTCTGTATTAAAACATATCTGAATAACCTGAAATGCCTTAGACTTTGAAGGTATTTTTTTAATAACGGCTAAAAGCCACATTTAACAGTCGGACATGTAATAATTGATGATCAACTTACCGAGTCCAGTCTCGTGGTACGTTCTCAGAGCAGCCTAGAACACTATCTGATTCACTTCACGGCCCATAAAATAGAAACAATACGCCATTATCTAATGCCCGCCATACAACATATATTATAAATTAGAATTACTAAGAACCTATTAAAAATATTATTTTTATTCATGGAAATTATTCGTTATTTTAAGAATCAATTTGATATATACAAAGCTATGATTTTTTAAGTTAATTGCACAAATTAATTAAATATATCAATTCTAACGCAATAATTCATTTCCCGCCATTAATATCTGTTTCGCTCCATTACAGCGTGCGTCATAAATAAACCTAACAGAATCAACTTATTCATAACAACATTAATACGACCATTAAATTAAATATTAAAACACCCTGTGAATGCGTACTCTGGTAATGACTTATCGTCCATCTCTCTCTTTATATTCACATCCAAACATTAGAGAGGGACAGATAAATGTTGATGATTGCGTTTGCGACGGTTGTTCTGTAAGTAATGAGTCCAGTCACGCCCACCAATCACGGATAACAGTTTTCATTGGTTGGTTTTAATAGTGATTGCAGTTTTTTTATCGAGCAATTTTCTTTCATTAGTGCATATTCCCCCGAGTTTTGGGATAGTGTTGGTTCGTTATGGATAATTCAGTTAGCGATGTTTGAGTTTGTTTAACTAATCGTTATTTATAGCCATTTGGAAATCTCGTTGTTGGAAACAAGTGATTCATATATAATTTAAGATATTTTATAGTTATCATTTGCTTCGCACCGCGTCGTTAGACGCTTGCACTGGAGTAATTTGATAGATTTAGCTTTACTTACATAAACCTTTGACAAATAGGTAGGCAGATACTGGCTCTATTTTATCAACGATCTAAGTAGGTGTAATATAGAAATTCGATGTAGAGAATGATTTCATTCTCTACATTGAATTTTACCTAGTGTGTATTTTGAAAATACGAAATAATATCCTTTACTACAAATTTATTATTAATAACTTCACTACGTACTACGACGCTTTTATATTAATGACTATGTACTTACATACTTATTTGGCTAACAAAAATTGTTAGCTCTCTGGTATCTTGGTAATAAATAATTTTCCCCCAATTTCTCCGCTATTATAATTTTGCATAAACGACATCAAAATCACATCACAAAATGTCAGCGAAATCCGAATTCTAAATTCAAATGCACCCTATCGTATCGAATCAAGCCGTCATGTCACAGCACTACTTCACTGCACTTAACGCGTGTCTGATACCCTTCGAAATTCAAAATTCATCAGTTACGAACACATCGACCTTACCTCACTGTCATAAGGTTTAAATTACACTAAACTTTTAATCAACAATGGAACAATAATTTTGGTACTTTGCAATACAAAATTAAAAATTGCAGTTCTAAAAAAGGATTTTGAATTGTAAAGCTTACAGGTTAAGGATCATTTCAAATTGAGCGACAGTTATGATTATTTCAATCAGTCTCGGGTATCACATTCGCGCGCAAGATTTTGAAAGTGGAACGACTTTTGACGTTTTTGACGTCGCGTCTGCGCTAGTTCGCGCCTTGGGGAGATATTTTTCTGAATAACATTGGGCTTAATGCTAATTTTAAAATCCTTTTCATATTATTGCCTACTAACTCCCGCTCTCTTCTAATTATTTGTTAGTATAGACGAATATACTTTTTTTATTTATTTTTAATAATATATTGTTAGACTAATTGGTCGTTAGCATGGTTGACTTTTATAACACGCCGATAATTAATAGACTGGTGTTGAAAATCTAAGCTTAAAATAACCCAATTTATGTAAGTTTAATACCTAAATAGCGTTTTTCATTAGTGCAGTTGTTCCTTAAAATAATTTAAACACTTATTATATTATATCGTTTTCGCTGAATGCATTGTCTACTAGTTAACATCGAAATTGTTTGAAGTATATATATATATATATATATATATATATCTATTTTGATGTATTTGCATGTTCTGTATTTATAGAAAAACATATATAATGTATGTGTGTGCTATTTATCTTCTGTGAGATAATTTCTCTGTGGCCGGAAGGGGCGTGGTTTCCGGCCACGTTCCGTTTTACTAACCGCGAATATCCATTAGCTACCCCAGACGTTTGTATTTTATTTAACGGTACATAAAATAACATTAAAAGTCTTCTTCAAATATTAATATGTATAATGTAGGTACTAAGAAATATTTAGCTGCTATTGTTTTTATGCAATTTTTTGTCTTTTTTATATTAGAAATAGACATTTAAAGTTAAATATACACTTTACAATCCTTGAAGTTCTCTTAACATAAGTTATATTGTTCTATTCAGTATGTAGATAGTAAATAATGATATATACTAAATATAACTATTATAATTAAGGAATATTAAAACTTACTTACACAGGTAACTCTTAAGTAGGTAAGCACCTGACCTATTATAATAAGTATAGGTTTGTTTCACCAAATTCGTCAACATCAAATTACATACTTCACCCGCCAATTTACAAAACACACGACAACCAAATTAGACGCCATTAAACCAATTATCGAATAAATATTGATTGGTCATTACTGGGACCAATGTTCGTATGTTTGACCAATATTTGTAACCTTGCCTTTATTGAGTTTTGTAATGTTTTCTTTTGTATTATTGTATAGGTAAGATTCAAGGAAAGAAAATTATGTCAAAATATTGACACAGAAGTAGATCTATTATTTAGACATTAGCTAGATGTTAAAGACGGAATATGATATCTTGATAAGATTTTTATCTCAAAAATAAGTAATGAGTGCTTTTTGAATAATTTTATAGCTAATTACATCTAACATATTTTACATAAGGTATTTTGACAATTTTGTGTCCCTTTTTATATGTTGTTGTTGGAAGGCAAACGAGCAGACGGATCGCCCAAGCGACTGCCATCACCCAGGAGCCAGGAGCGACATGTAGGTATGTTACCAGCTTTTAGACAAACGTTGGCCCAACTGATCAATACAATGTTACACTAAATCGTAATTAAACGTTGCAGTATTTGATCGACAGACATACTTACTGTTAGATAGTACAGTATTATTAAATGCAAATAAAAAACAATTCGACCTTTACTAGTTTGAGTATAAGTAGTGTTCTATTTGTAATAGATATCAACCAGTGACTTGAGGGAACTGTGCCAGCACCTCTGAGAAATGAGCTATCGTGTCGGCCTAACGAGGTGCCTATGTTAAATATTTTGAATAATAAAAAGTTCAATATAAAATGTAATCCATGCCATTCATATTTGTTTATAGATCTTGTATTTCCTAAATTAAAAGCATGATAGTTATTTTCTAAATTACTCGGAGGCACATTCAGTGGCTTTAAACGTATAATTTGTTAATACGATACTGTAGCATGCTTAGCCATTGAATTAGGGGTGCCGTCCTCCCCCAGATACAGTGACCCCGCCAGTTAGTGTAGAGGGTGACTATGTATTATACATAAGAACAATATAACATTCTGACGTTAGAAATAAGATATTAGTATTAGACGAAGAATATGATATACACAATTGTAGTATATATTTTTTTTAATTACAAATGTCATAAAATTATGGTTTAATAAAGATGACTTGTTTAAATCTTAGACTAATAAAATATATACAAAATATCAATACAAGCAGGACTCGAACCTGCGACCTTAAGGATGCGTCTAACACTGTATGCAAGTTGGACGCTTTGATTTTTCATTCATCTTTGACGTCATTCTAGAAATAAATCTGTTTTACAAATTATCAAGTCATGGTCACCCTCCACTAGTAACTGATGATCGATTGATTACAAACAATAAAATTGAAACTACCTTTTTATATTATACAGTTGTATTATAAACACTATTATTAAATGTTTATTTTTAACTAATATGTTTTTATTTATTTTATAGCTTTTTATATAGATGTCACGTTTCGTAATAATCCAAAATAAGGATCGTAACTAGAAATCTAAACGAACACTTTCTGATTTCCATTTTATTATATTGTAATAAAATAAACGCTGACTAAGGACCAAGTCCTTAATGTGTGGATATAAATAATTGACAAAAGAGATTATTTTTAAAAGTGAAACAAATGCCTGAATCATTGAGCTATTAGCAAACATGGATACCGAGAACACACATTACTAACCGACAACAACACACTGTACTGACACTGGAATCTAAATTAACATGCCAACAAACAATTAATTTACACATCAATGGCTGTTTAAAACTAATTTGGAACCAAATAACAATTAACAGACTCACTAATGCCTGACGGTGGAAAAAAAATAAAAAGGAACGTCATCGAACAACTGTCAACTTGACAGATTGAAATGGGCGGTCTTCTTGACGTCGTTTTGCGCGGGAGCGCGTTGACGCGTAATGTGTTCAGTTTTTATTGCCTTTTATTTTAGGATTATTTCAATATGGATACAACTAATTATTAATATATGTTCTTATAAATATATAATTATTAATATAAGCTCTGTATAAATTTAAGAATTGTGTCATCAAGCCACAATAATAAAAGGTAAGTGAAAGTCAATTTGCCCCAAATGTCAAAATAAATCTGTGGCGGAAATAGCGGGAAATCCACTTAAACACATTAGGAGGCTATTGAAAGATGATGAATGAGATGCCATTGATCCCGGGCCCCGGAGGGGGACGCTGACGTCAACTAGCTTGGACAGTATTTATATTATTAAGTTACGTAGAAGATACATCACTTTGTAAGCGTTTCATTTAGTAACTAGCAGACACACGCGATTTCATCTGAATGGATTTACCGTTTAAGTTGCTGATAAATTTATAGTTCTTTTGTATTTATAGATAATTATTTCACTTATACGTATGTCATAGGAGCGGTAACACCACATTAACGTCCATCAATATTCGTTCATAACTTTTTACGCAAACAGACAGACAAATTTTAAATAGTATTGTTTAGACGTGTGATTAGGTTCTTAAACACATAACCTATATTTTAAAATAATGTAGTTTTTTTATCTCATTCCTATTTCATTTATTATTTTTGTAAGTGCAAATGTTACGAATGACTTGCTTAAACCTAATTATTGGGTACGATAATAATAGATTACTAAGATAACATTTAGCCTAACTTTACAAAAGTGTTTCGATGTTCCAAACAGGTAAAATAACAATCTAAATACCTTTTTAAAAAGTGCTTATTTCTGCTTACAATAATAGCCTACAATACCTACTTAAAACTAAGTAGGAAACTGTTTTTATAAAGATGGCCGTGTCGAACAATGTCGCGTTTAAGATACTTGTCGGCCATTTTTAGCAACGGAGGCGCGAAACTCGCATTTCGCGGCTCATTACAATTTCACGACGCGATTTTCGATTCCATTTTCAAAGACATACTAAAATGTTGCCACAGCAATAAAACTCCTCCAGCCGACCGTGGCGTTGTCAGACTCACAACAAATTGGTTAATTGCTTCATGTTATTTACAGAGAGGATGTGGAACTTCTTATAGGTGATTTGTTGGTTTTTACATTTTAAACATTCAAAAAGGGGTTTTTAATTTTGGTAATGTTATTATTCTTAAAGCAATTTTTGAAATAAATGTTATTTTTAAGTGTCAAAGATCAGTTCTGATATTTAATGAATGAATATTAACGGCCTTAGCTTTTTTTTTTATAAAACTTAAAATAGCCGGACAAAGATCACTTTACATGTGTACAATAAATATTAATTAACAAGTATAATGTAGAATATTTAAAAACTATCTTAGTTTTTTATTATATCAATGTATTTGAGTCGTATATGAATGTTTTCTGAGATCTTGTTGAAAAGGCGTATACGTCGCGTCATGAAAGAGGCAATGTTCTTTGAAGTCGAGTTCAGACACGGTGTGTTATATCTGTGAGTATAGCTTTCAATGGTACAAACTCACTTATACTTTAATATTGGACAGAAACTAAATATACAAATAAGACCTAACTCTGATAACCATGTATATTTTTTTGTTTGCAAAGATATGTTATGTACTTTATAATTAAAGTATAGCTTTTGTTTAACATTTTAATCCAATAGTAGGGGCGCAGTCACTCATCCTACAAGACGCGACTTTTTCCGACACGTATTTATACGTGTTTTTATTATGTACAAGAGAGATAAATTCCTCCAGGCCTTATATATCTATGTAAATAAAAATCAATTGCCACTTGTATGACTTGACTGACCACTTTGGCTAATTTTTGGCAAATTAATGTAAGCAGTCGCAAGGTAAAGTAATCTTTTATGCGAAAATGTCAGAAATAAATAATATTACGTTAGTATAACAGCTGGTCGAAGGTCAGAGGACAACCTGACCCACAGGAGATCAAGACAATTTAAAAATAAATATACGCTATATGTTACTGCTAAAAGCACTTCTCAGTTTTTTCATCAGCAAAATCATCCATGTAAAGCCACCAGATTAAAAAATAATAAGATCATGCCTCCAATACCATTACACCATATCATACCATATTTGGACTTGTGTTGAAAATCTTAATATTATGTATAATTAATTTGTAAGAACTAGAAACAAACAATCAGGACTTTTGTATTGTTTTTTTTTCTGAAGTTTAAGAGATGATGATTTCGGAGGAAAATTTTAAAACACACTTTAGTAGTATATTAAAGGTGTTTTAAATTTGAAATGTTGCGATATTATATTTTAGGTATTTAATAGTTAAATTAATAGTCTGAGATTTCATTATACATACCTTTAAAATATATTGTGCATGTTTATAAATACTTACCTAATTATATAAGCCATCACTAACTGGCTATGTTCAGGATACACGCCGACGACACTAACTGAATTGTAATCTCTTGAACTCGATGCCTGAAAACTATGTAACCGTAGGAAGTACGCGAGTTCATCAACCGTCTCACTGACGTACTCCTACATGCCCACCTCCACCAGGGAACACGGCTGGAAAGCATTTCAAACATCTGTATAAAATTAATAATGTAACAAGTAAAGATATTTGGGTTAAAGCAAAAAAACAGTGTTATTTAAATATTTACTAAGTATTCGTGATAAGCTTAGAAGACATTACAGACTAATGTAGAAATGAGCACTTATTCGCTTTTTATTTCAGTTTTTCTTCGGTATAAATTCTACATTAAAATGTATACATACAAACTAATAATAATATTGTTTGTACACCTGCAATCGATTACATTATTCGATTATTGTAGTAATATAATGTACTCTCTGGTTGTCCAAACGTAGAAACAAATAAAGTTTATAATTATTGTATGTCATAACGACATCTATAATCAAATAGTACGTATATTCACAAAGCGGCATCTGTTGTTGCGTAGCGACTACAATGTCACATGAAAAGGAATAGACAATATATAATTTACTCATTTCATTGAATATACTACTGTTCATTGCGTTATTTTATATCGTAATACCATTATATAATTTAGATAGCCAAAACATAAATATATATATATATATATATATATATATACATATCCTATAAAATGGAAATATCAAACAAAATATAGATATTTTGCAACCTTGGTCTTTGAAACGTCAAGTCAAGTAAAAGAAAACAAACACGTCAGAAGTGTCAAAATCTGTTGTGTCATGTCATTGTAATATTTTTGTAGCGGTGTTTAATTGGAAAAGTGTAAAAAAATTGCAAAATAAGATCAAAAAGTTAGCAGTTGTAAACAAAAACTGGAACAAGCCATTGCTCACAATGCATTGGTACGGTGGTAGCATGGCAGAAGCGGTAACGCTGTCGAAACAAAGAAACGCTATTTTCGTAGTTTTCGTTGAAGGTACTGTATTTTTTGTATCTACAAAGTGTAATGTAGCTAATATGGAATATGCCTTAAAAATGTCAACTCTATATTTAAGTAAATATTGCAAGTTACGTCATAGTGTCGTCATGCATACGCTAATGTTTTCACCATGATCTAGTCCCTTACACATGTATCCCCTAAGTATTATTCACGCAAAATGGTCTTGAAACCATCAAGATCCTTCTCAGTCCTATTTTGTATCTTGTGATCAAATAAGGGTGAGAGTTGCTTGAGTCCTAAATCTATGAGGTCTTAATAGCTAATCAAGCTGCATTTTATCTGGGATTCAAACCCACAGATAACTAATGAAACAGGAGAAAATTAAATTACTACTTAAATTGCTTAAACTGGATTATTATTTAATATTTTCCATGTTTTCACATAATTCGTACCTCATTCCCCTGAAGACTAAATTTTGACTAATTTCATTATGTGTGTGTGAAAAATAAGGTAATTTAAATTATACATCATATAATTAACTTCCCTCCTATTGTTATTATTAAAAAATAATTAAGTGTGTCATTGCCTATTGTATGTGCCATTGTATATGTGTCTTTCAATTAAAATTCTTGATAGAGTTTGGTAACATTTCACTATTATTTATTGAAAGAACATTCACAGCCACAGAAAGAAAGGGAGGCAAGATAAGAATAGAGGAAAATGTACCATACATTTTCTTTGTATCTTATACTTTGTTCTTTCCAAAGTTAATAAAGTAATGGCCTCTTTTTAGTTGACACAAATATGTCAATGAATTGCTATTGTAGCACAATGCCATTAACAACATTATATAAGTTTTATTCAGTATAATTCCTTCACTTACATATAATTCTAGTTTTATTGTAATTATTCTAAACAGGTTTTTCTGTCCTCTCTGAAGAGTATAATTTAAGATTAGCTAAAACTAACCAATAAATATTTTATTCAGTACTTTTTGTATGAAGCAAACATCGGACAAAAAAAAATTGTATAAGGATCTAATTTAATTTATTTAATCAGTTTTTAGTCTTCTTAGAAAATATGAACTGTACTGATTTTGCCTTTATACTGTTTCATTTTATTTAAGAAAATTATCTAGTGTTTTTTTTTTGGCACAGATGAAAACAGCCTCTCCAAAGAGCTAGCATCCACAATAGATGACAGTGTTGTGGTGGAACGACTCAAAGACCCTAACAACTTTCTAGCGGTGAAGCTGATGAGCGGTTCAGAAAATTATACATATTTTGCACAGATTTGTATCCTTTTCAATTTGGATTTTTGTAGTTTAAAAAGTATTCTGGAGCCAATCCTATTTGCTATGTAACTCCTTTTAGAGATTTAAAGAAGACCATGAGCACTACGGAACCTATTATATTTGCAAATTGATTCATTTTTATTTGACAAAAAATATAAAGATACAATAAGAAGTTACTGGCATAACAATATTTGGTATTAGTTCGATTAAAAGCTACTTTACTAATTTATCAACTTCTCGCCTATTTGAAAATCAGAGAAGAGTACTGATATGTATGGAAAAATCTATGTTATCTATATATTTATATATGAAGAGGAAATGCTATATTTCTTTTGAATCATATTGAGGGCGCGCGGAGCTTGGATAATTGAATATAATATATAAATTATATCAAACGGATGTTTCCTGATGTTACCAAATAAAATACAACAAAGATATAACACAGCCATAGAGGTATTGTCCATGTAAACTATTAATGACATAAACATTTTGACGACTACTAATATTAATTTAAAAGTGTCCATCATTTTAATAAAAAGTATTTTTGCATTTGAGAGCCTGTTTCTGAAAGTTAAAAGCTATATAACATCATACTACGACCCTCACAAACTACATGAGAAAATAGAAAAACATTTAAGTGTTTTGTGTCTATATTTTATTAATATATAGTGGAGAGTATGAATGATGCTGCTTCTATTTCGGTTTTTATCAGCAGTTCTGAAGTAACGTTTCGATCTATGACTGTATTTCACGCGGATGAAGCGGGATGATGTTTGCACATGGAACAAAATATATTGTTGTCAAATTAATTTGTTATTAAATTGTTTCTCAATATTTAACAGTGTTATTTCTATTAGTAGGTATCTTATCAATGACGAGGCAAATGGACGTCCCCGCAAGGAGCCGGAGATAATATTTTTTCTTATTTGAAATGTATGCCTATTTCAAAATAAAGATCTTTGGCTTTGTCAATGGTATTCTTAATAGCAACTCAGATCAGTTTGTCCCTGTACCATCACTATTCTTCATCGGTCGTAACGGTACTCCCCTGGAGGTGGTGTGTGCTGGTGTGGAGCCCCACAATCTCGCCACCAGAATCGATAGGATCCTACAGGAACATCGTGAGTATAGCATAGAGTACAACTAAGTGTAAAAAATCTCCAATTCCGAAAAAAAACTCACAAATTATTTGACTAAAAGAGTAAAAATATTGTTTCTTTTGGTATTTTATTTTTCAGGAAAAGAACAAGGATCGGACTCAGTACAGCCCTCCACGTCATCCAGGGACATTAAGAATGAAACAGTTAGTTTCCTACAAACAGAAGCAACGGTGGCCACTGCTCAAGCTGAGGTGAAGGGGCCTTTGGCTAAAAGTCAAAAAAGAATCCCAGAACAAAAAGAGAGTACAGCACAGACTCCCAACAGTGCCCCAGAACCTCTGAAAAGTACTTCTGAAGTCCCTAAAAGTCCTCCCGACGTTTCTAAAAGTACATCAGAGGCTTCCAAAAGTATACCGGCTGTTGATGATGAACCAGGTGGGTGCATGGAGTCACAAAGATGAGTAATTTGATTTATTTAGTTAAGCCAGAAGCTTATTTATGAATAATCTGACCAATTGGTATTTTTGAATTAAAAAATTCCATGTTCCTAAGCGACGGGTGCTGCATAATTATTTCGGAGCCCCGCGCGCTGCAGTGACTTCTGGCGTAGTATTTAATGCGGAGTAAATTTCGATGTAGAGTCATCCGGTCCGGCGGCCAAGGTGCAAAAGACAGAGCACCAGGATGTGTCGGGAGCTGGCTACGAGGTGGTGTGTGAGGGAGACGTGTGCGTCAGGAAGCCTCGCCAAGGAACTGATGGCGCCGGCAGCTCGGTAAGGGTTGGAACTTGGGCTATGAATGTTGATAATTGTTTGATGGTATAATTCATATAAGTGGTAACTCGTTTGGTGACTTCTCTGGAGCCCAAATTTCTTTCCCCACTTTTAACTTATCCTGCGTCCTTTTCTTCTTCATCCATCAATCAATTTATCACATTTGTAGTTTTAAATTTGGTGCTCTTTAACTACCACCAGCAGATGGACCGTGTGTACTTCCTCTAGTAATGTTACAAGTTGATTAAATATAAATTACATCAAAAAATAGCCATTATGTTACATTTAAATCCACATCTTTTTATTTAGTAAAGTCATTTTAATAAAACTTTCATCAACTTCCTAAGTTCGTAATTAATTAGTCAATCATTTATCAACAAACATACATACACTTATAGCTCTAATTGACTAACTTACAGTATTAGTATATACTAATAATTATCAATTACGAAATATTGTTAAAAATTATACATACTTTTGGGTGAAATTGGTCGAACCGCCTTCAATGAATTATTTTTGAATGCATTTTTAAATAGTAAAGTACTCAATCAGAATAATAATAACGCTCAAGGTGTACTTCTATTAATAATAGAAATTAAACTTGCAGCAGGAATCTAACCCCGTACCAATGGAGGAAAGTGCCAGCACTGAAGAGAAGATAGAGAAAGCCAAGGAACTGATCGAGATCACTAGGAGAGAGAAGGCGGCCAAAGAGAAAGAGGTAAGCTTGTATTTTTCACAGAATGTTAATAATTCATTTCATGAAGGTACGATGGCTCAGTTGTTAAAGCGACGGTTTCTTATTCCTCAGATTCGAGTCCAGCTCATGGATATTTTTTTTACTATACATTAATTTGTAATATTGTACTAATGACAGCAGTATTATTTTAATTTTTCTTTACAAAGAGGTCTAATAAGTTCCGGTCCATTTAATTTCTTTAATGGTATTACAGGCGGAGAAGCAGAAGGAGATGGAGCGTCGGTCCGTAGGTCAGGGGGTGGCCGAGCTGAAGAGATGGCAGGCCGACCAGGAGATGAAGCAGATACAGGTGACGGCGGTGATGGCGACCGATAAAGCCGACAAGAGAGAGTAAATAAAATAATACATGTGTCCACACAGGAAGACAGAAAACGTGAAAAGTTGGAGAACGATCTGGCGAGGCAGCGCATACTGGAGCAGATAGCTCAGGACAGGGCGGAGCGCCGAGCTCGGGAGGCGCCACCTCCCAGGACCGAAGCTCCGCCCTCCCGGCCCGAGGCCCCGCCCACAGCCCCGGGGCCCGCCGCCGGTCAGTGGCCGCTCTCAGTCCCCACTGCGAGCGAGTTTGATTATTGATTTACTTCCTATCTAATCTAATTCCACTTTCTTTTTGTTAATAATTGTTATAAATAATATATAGCGGGCGAGTGTACGCGCGTGTTGTTCAAGCTGCTGGACGGCGGCTCGCACGTGGCCACCTTCCCCTCCGGAGCACCCCTCTCCGCCGTGCGACAGTACGTCACCGACCACCTGCAGGTACCGACCACCGCCCACACCCCTCTCGGGGCTACTCACTTGAAATTAAAACATTCTTTGATATTTAAACACTGTTACGAGGGTCAAGTTCCACTCTACATGATCCCGTTGCTCCGCAGCCCGACTGTCCCTTCTCCCTGTGGACGGCGTTCCCCCGACGGCGGCTGGAGGACGCCAGCGCCTCTCTGCTGCAGCTGCAACTAGCGCCCTCGGCCGCGCTGCTGGTGCTGCCGGCCGGAGCACCCGTCGTCAGGCCTGCGCCCCCGGGAGGACTGCTGGGTGAGAGTCTTGGACTATGCCCTGACTGTATTAGTACAACAACGGAAAGCCGAGGGCGATGTGTACCGAAATCACACCTTGTTACTACGCCTTTTTATGTTATTTACATGTCATATCATTTCTACATGGAGAGTAAGATTAGATGTAAGCTTATATCATCAAATTATTCCTCCAGCTTTCCTGACCACCATGTTTACGTCGTTGATCTTGAACCCGACGTACCAGCTGTACTTCTGGATCCGCGGCCGCATCTTCCCGACTCCGTCCGAGTCCACGGAAGTGGATCAGCCTAGACCCTCGAGCCCGCCCAGACCGGATCAAACCAGACCCAGACCCCCTGGCATGCGGCGGCGCGGGAACGTACACAGACTGACAGGAGACGGAAACAGCGACGACGACAACAACACATGGAACGGGAACTCCACGCAGCAAATGTAGAGGTGTGAAGGAGGAAGTGAAAAGTAATTTATACGAGCGTGAGATAGTTATTTTATTTTTGTTTCACTAATTTGATCTGAGATTAAAAACATGGCTGCCGTATTTCACATCAGCTTACTTTTTCATATTGTGCGTGTTTTGACACCTTCATACACAGAGAGGCTCCTCCTGACCTCGGCCTCCTCGGGTTACAATATTATGTAATATTGCCACGTCTCCCAACTATGATTAACAAACACACTACACACTGCACACTACACAGTGCACACTACACAGTGCACACTACACACTGCGCACTACACACTACACAGTGCACACAACACACTACACACTGCACACTACACACTACACAGTGCACACTACACACTACACACTGCACACTACACACTATGCAGTGCACACTACACACGGCACACTACACACTGCACACTACACACTACACACTACACAGTGCACACTACACACTACACAGTGCACACTACACACTACACACTGCACACTACACACTACACAGTGCACACAACACACTACACACTGCACACTACACACCGCACACTACACACTACACAGTGCACACTACACACTGCACACTACACACTGCACACTACACACTACACACTACACACTGCACACTGCACACTACACAGTGCACACTACACACTGCACACTAAACACTACACAGTGCACACTACACACTACACAGTGCACACTACACACTACACACTGCACACTACACACTATACAGTGCACACTACACACTGCACACTACACACTACACACTACACACTACACACTGCACACTGCACACTACACAGTGCACACTACACACTATACAGTGCACACTACACACTACACAGTGCACACTGCACACTACACACTATGCAGTGCACACTACACACGGCACACTACACACTGCACACTACACACTACACAGTGCACACTACACACTACACAGTGCACACTACACACTACGCACTGCACACTACACACTACACAGTGCACACAACACACTACACACTGCACACTACACACTACACAGTGCACACTACACACTACACACTGCACACTACACACTATACACTACACACTGCACACTACACACTATACAATGCACACTACACACTGCACACTACACACTACACACTGCACACTACACACTGCACACTACACACTACACACTGCACACTACACAGTGCACACTACACACTACACACTGCACACTACACAGTGCACACTACACACTACACACTATACAGTGCACACTACACACTGCACACTACACACTACAACTAACGTCAGCAATATACCCTTCGTTGTTATTATATCTGCGATATATTTATATTTTGTATTTTTCCAGGTGCCGTTATTATTGTATACAGTTGTATAAACCGCTGACTTCAGTATATAGATACGTGTGAAATAATAACACATGCGACGTTTTGGTGCAACATCTCCTAAACAATAATAAAACAAACATATATAATATAAATATTACTGAGCAAATGATTATAGGTTGTGTTTTGTGTCATTTTGATATTTTAAATTGTCTATAAACATGTTATTATTTCTGAAATTTAAAATATATTGACTTAAACAGGACGTATATGAAAGATTGTAAATTTTTTTTGAATAGATTTTTTTATTTATTTATCATATCATTAAAACGTGTTAAACTGTATTAATGACTACCCGATACCAAATTTATTATAAAACAATTCTACATTATAATCTGAAGTATTATTATCTTGGTTTATAACCTCCTCTGAGCCGGACCGAGTCCTGTACTCGGTTCATTGTCAAATGGATGTTTCATTTCGTTTGTATCAGAAGAAGCTTCTTTAAAATGTATATGAAAATTTAAGAAAATGTAACATTTCATAATATTATTATTTTCTTAGATTTTTATAAAATAGTATATCACTTGTGTAAATTGATTAAAATATATAAATAAAACTTAATATCACAATAAAAAATAATTTTATTTCCCGCGTCCGTTAACTTCTTCTATTACAATTTTAATATTGTTTTCAATATGATTTATTAAAGAATAATAAAGACATACGTTTATTTTCATTATAGTATTTTGTTTTTAATTTAAATGAAGTTCGCGCCATTTTGGAGATGTCACACCACTTTGGAGACAGCTTGACCCACGAGAATAATATAATAGAAATAAATAAATATACATATTTAGTCTTTGTTTGATTTCTTTTATTTAGCAGACAGTATTACACGCACGTAAATATCTATATAAGTATTGTATGAAGATCAACTGACGAGTTAATGTAATTATTACATCGCGTGATACACTTACTGTGGCGCGGTGAAGCGAGAATTTCCTTATGACTTTCTCTGGCAAATATTTTCGACTGGTTAAGTGACGAGCGCTAACTCCATGATTATTACAATACATATAATAAAGCACTAATAATAGTAGAGTCCGGCTGCAGTCATTTTACTTTGTTAGCTTACTGCTCGAGGCTGGTCCTACTTATAGGATATTTTTAATGCTTTTTTTTGCGATTGACCATAAGGTAAAAGGCTTACATGACGTCGCTGGGAAAAGAGTATGAATATATGTATGGAAATTTTAATGTTGTTTGTTTTAGTTTGTTATGCTTTGAACAACTAACACATTAACCGCGAGATAATTAAACTTTTTAATTAAAATTAAATATCTCGTACTCGACGCTAAAATATTTTGCACTTTCATCTTATTATACTTACTTTTTTAATAAATATTAGTATAAATAATTGGAACCCTCAAATTATTTTAATATTGTTTATATAGAGATCGACAATCATATTTCTTTTGCAGCAACGTGAACATGATAGTTGAAAAAAATAGCCTACATTATATTGATTAGTGATATTATTAATTCAATTGTCTTTTCTTATTGATGTGGATACAAAAAATAAAATTATTAGCCAATTAATTAAGTGACGAGAATTGATAAAATAATAAATGAGAATGTTAAAGGTAGTTGAAAGTAGCACCGGTGATAAGATAGAAGAAGGGTCTAAAGTATGAATCTGGATGTTTTTAAGAAGAAAGGTTCACCGATAATGACGGATGGAGTGCTTAAAAATGATATGGTGAAAAGCAAGTCTCCATTAAAATTGTGTATGATAAAAAATCGTTGAAGTTTATATATGTTTATATATAGCGAATATTTCGCCGACCTCAAATAAGTAGGATGAGTCATGAGAGATAACTAAATATCGTAGATTTGAACAAAACAAAACGTAAGGATAGGCTCCATCTATCCGGCTCAAAAACATTAACAGCTACTTTGATTCATTCGCACGGCAACTTCATATTTCAAATAGATACCTTACTTAACTACGTTCCGAAGAATGCACAACATCTGGTATATATATCTCTCGTGTATCAGATATTTGAGTGAAGTTCGTGACAAAAAATAGTGTTCAATTACATCGGTAGTTCACTCGTTACCCGTGACAACAGTAATTGCTTTGATTTGTTTTTCTTAACTTCGCGTTCGCGGCGCATCTGTGGTAGATCTGTTCTGCAGCTTTTACTGTCCCGCTGGGTTTTATTTGTAATAATAGTTTATATAACAATTATTATAGTTTTATATATCATCCAATCTCTGTATGTTAGGATTTTATAAACATATAAAGAATGGAGACAGAGACCGCTCAGATTTACAATATGTGAATCAAACAAAGAATAGCCACTTTTGGGAATCGCACGGAGCCAACAGGGCCACGACTCATCTCAGCAGAGAGCGTCTCTAACCGTTATAAAGATTACAAACTGGCAGCTAATTTGTATACAGGATGAATTTAAGAGGTCACAGAAGTTATCGAATAACTACGTTTGTCCAAGAATTTAATGTGAAAAATTATAAAAGTAGCTCCCTATTTCTTCTTTACATATTGTAACGAAGAGCGCGTGTGAAATCGTATTTTTCTTGTCTAACTATTCTAAGCAGGTACTTACTATTCGCGTACTACTCGGATATTCGTGCTGCGGGAAATACCAAGTCTTTCCGTCAATTTATTTACAAGCGATGACACAGACGGCTTGAAACAAACCAACTGGTGCAGTTTTCATTTTCTAATACGTTTTTATAATAATAAACATTTTTTGAAACAAAATACAAATATAACAGTAACAAGACATATATTGAAAATTGCAAAAGTTATATACTTTATTGTAAAGAGAACCAAACTCAAAGAGTAGGTATTAATATAAGCGATCTAATAAAATAAATATATTTATAATAACATTCCAGTCTTAGCTTACGTCTGTTCATCAAATATTTTCTATTATTTATTTCTATTATATTTGCTTACGCATCACGCAAAAGCGTCTAGACGGATTTTTATTTTTTATTTAAAAGAAGCTTATTGTGTTTTATTTGTTTCATTGCAAAAAAAAATACAAATATTAAAGGGGGTAGTAATATATCAATTTACAACACAAAAAATATACCTGAAACAAGTGATGGTTTATAATGAGTCGTTAGGTTAAAACAGTTAAAACTTTCTAATAGTAACATTAGACGTAGTATTACAATGACAATATCTTAACTGACTGACTGAACTAAATGAAACGTATCGTTCATTCAAACAACAAATAAAAAAGCACACGCGTCGCAAACCGGAGGTATCTCTAAGTTATAGTTGAAGAGTTTACAAATTACATGTGGGTATCTATATTAGATAAGCATATCCAGGTGTAAAGTGTGAACCACTTTTAATACTAGCTGCTCACACAACCTCACTTGCATCTTGATGACGCGTTGAAACAATCAATGTACTATTAAAATGATATAGAATAGAATTGTGTTAGTTTTTTTTTTAATGTAACAAGTTGGATTGGACTTCTACCATAACGTTGAGGGAAGCCAGGAGTGCTCTGGGTTTGACCAGGCTCCGTGTGGACTGCATCTTCATCTGGCTTCATATTAGACTAAATAAGATAAATAATATATTATAAAAATATTGTTTTAACAAATTTTACTTACTTTTATTTAGCACGAGATATATTCTGAATGTTAATCATTAGGATTATAGTTTTAAAATGTTTGTTCCTGAATTACACAGAAAATTATAGACGCAGATTAGAGGATTAGACGGATCAAGTCGCGTCCAGGAATCGTGTCATGAATCATGAAGAGGAAGAGACGGCTGCAGAGATGTCCCCATGATCAGTAACACATTCTATGGAAGACAAGTGACCGACCCAAGAACTGCGGAGTCTATATTTATGTGTGTTGAACTTGCAGTTTACTTCAATAAGTCAATATTGAAATCGCCCATGACCATGTGGGGTAGACTAACTGCACATAGGTAGGAAAGGCGGAACTCTAAGTCTGAAAATAATTAACCAATTACTGAGGGATAACAAATTACTCCGATTACAACTTTTAACCTACTGATGATTATTTCAATAAATAAACAATCCATAGATAAGGAATAAGGATATATCGAGGCCGCAATTATTTTGACTTTTGTTGATTATTGTTTGTCTGTTTGTTCATCCACTACACAGACACTATTACACTATGATAAGTGTCGCTGACAATGTACTTAATAATATTACGAGATATATTAATAAGTATTTGATCTTTAAAGAAAAACATAACTGTAATTATTATAACGGTTTTCGATATTATAACGACGTTTGATTTATTTTATTGAATATCAAGTCAATATTGTTTACTTTAACATACTACTATAATATTATATCGTCCTCGTCAGTTTGTTACGTCGCTTTATTCAATTATGAATCTTCCAGCATATTTTTAATATACAGATCATGTCATAAAAACGAGAAGAAAATATAAATCTGTACGGTCTCATAGAAAGAACCGAAGATTTTTGTTCTATTTGTCATCTGTTACAATTTTATAATAATATTACCGTGATCCGTACCATGAGCTCTAGTAAACAATATGGTTTTATTCCTGCCTGGTGAACTCAAAGATTTTTTTTTATTTTTATCCCAAAAATTTTCATAAATACAATATACATAAGATTAATATTTCCAATATGTTCAATAAAATTTGTATTTGGAGATGACAGTATATACCATTTAACAAATATTTTTTCAAAATGTATCTCTTTTTCTTTTGCCATTTTACTAATTTTATTAACATCTGTGGATCTTAACTCTTATATACCTCAGAATTATATTTTATTGTGTGAAATGCTAATTCCGTATTTTAATGAAAAACATAAAAAAGTAGGACAAAGCTACTTAAATTTGGTATTTAATTCGACTAGTGCCGTTAAAGTCGCGTTGCTTCTTAGAAATAGGGGGAAACATTTATGAGTGGGTTAAGATTACAAGCAATATTTTATTTATTTAAGGACAGGTCGGTCATCACTTACTGTCAGCACTTCTGATCCGTTAAGTATGCGAGCGACTCCTCTGTTAACATTAAAGGATAATAACGGTTTAGGAGCAATAACCTGAAGAAAGAGTAGGTCGCAGAACATTCGTTAAATATAAAATTATTGTATTCACACTTCCTATAACAAATATTTCTACAACGTTCTAATTATATTTAACAACTTAACACCAAAACAATTAAAACTGAAGACAATTTGTATAGTCCTTTAGAGTTAAGGGAAAACGAATGCAGTACTTATGTAAATTTATTTTGCTTTACCAAACGTATTGTCGAAAACTTTCTAATTTCTCAAACTTTTCAAATCGCTTTACCAAAATCACTGAAGATAATGTGACCATTGATTGAAATCATTGGAAACAAGTAAAACGGAACACGCATAGATAAAAAGCGAAAGTTTTTTTTGCTAACAATTGTAATTTATATTTGTTGCGAGCTGCTCTTTTGCTTCAATATCATGAGTAACCGGCTAGTGAAAGAAGAAATGGTAAGGCGGCCATTGCTCTGTTGTCAGTTTTGACGTCGCCGCGCGCTTGAAATGACGTGTACCCAACTTTTTACTATGATTTGTTTGCAATATTTACGTTAAAATTAACATTATAAAACTATGATGGATTTAAAAGAGATTATAAAGTGGTTCATACCGTGTTTCCACTTGTTGCTATATAGACATTCAAGCAAAATGGATGTGAGGTTGACTATAGTTTGTTTGTTTTTATTTTTTTCGTGTTCCAGTTTCGCGGCAAAAGTGAACCGCGTTAGTGAAGTAGGTTTTAGTTATAATAGAATTCTTAATAATTATACCAAAAATATAGATGCAATAAGCAATGAAAGTGTTACGACAAACCAACGTACAAATGAAGTTAATACGAGATCGGGGAGCGATTATTTTGATTCGTCGATTGGTAAGTGTGAAGGGTTCCTTTAAATTAATAAAAAAAAGCTGTTATTGTTTTACACAGATACGGTCTATCCATTAGGATAGGACTTATTTATATATTTATTTACAAAGTAGCAATCAACCGTTTTGTGGCATACATTTTTAATATATTTTTGTTTCGTTGAATATTTCGACAATAATAAAATAAATTATTTAAGATTACAAGTTTATTATTCAACAGTTCGGAACTAAATAAATAGATATTTAATAGATTAATAAAAACAATTCTACCACATCAGTATACTTGTTAATATCTATTAAATATGAAGGTCGTTTGTTTCCCTTTAAAATTAATAAATTAATAAAATAAAGCAGAAGTTACACTAGTAGTACAAATAATTAAAAATATTTAGGTTTTAATGACAACATTGGTTTGTAAAGTAGTATTCCGAGGTAGAAGAGGTGGTGGAGTAAGTTAGGTGTCTTGTTTTTTGTTTTATAGACTTGCAAGAAAATAAAAAATATAGAGTACATCCCGTTGACCTGAACCGTTATTAAGTTGGTAATCATGAAGTTTATCAAAAAGCAACAACTAAAAACCACGCAAGCAAAGGAAAATCCGAAAGCCGTACTTACAAAAAAAAAAACCAGAACCCTTGGTATGGAAGTCCGACTCACACTTGGCCGGACCTTATTCTATAACACTGTCGAGCGATGTCTTGCAACAACAGAGAAATTACAACGTAGCCGGCCTTTAAGTAAAGAATCAATCACAACCGGGTTAAAAGTGAATACTCTTTAAATCTCTTTTGCTAAAACCGAAAATAAGCACTAAATAGGACTCTACCTGAACGAGTGACTCACTACCAATACTGATTTATTAGTATTTGCACGATGTAGTCAACTAAAATAACATTGTTTTAAACTGTCCAGTCATACACACACCGAGCTTGTAGTTTAACACATAATACTTTGGCCACAGTTGTGTTCAGCGTCAAGTACGTATGTATGTTTACGCTGTGTCTGCAGCACTGTCAATGTGCCGATTAAATGAAATATAATTGTTTATGTTATTGTTATTTATGAATATGTCATTTACTGCTATGATAATGCAATTATTGATCTACGATACAAAATTTAAATGCAAGTTAGCTTTCTAACGACTCAATGTCCTTTGTTCCACGAATAAAGTAAAGGAATCTTTAGTAAGGAATATTTCAATCTTTAGTAGCAAACATTTTATAAGGTTCGATTATTCAATATTGTAAGCCGTAAGTTTATATTTTACTGACCAATGGTCCTTATTGCTTCAAATAAAGAAATTTTTACTAAAGGTACGTAATTTTACTTTTACTTGCAACGACCGGATAGTTACGAGAATTTAAAAATCAAGTGCTGGTGCTGGTGCTGGTGTGGTCGCGTTATTAATATTGTTTGTCTTCGGAAGGAACTTTTTTTATAATATACAAAATATTCAAAATAAGCCAAAGAATTTGATTAAAAATTCCATTTTTTTGATGTCGTCGTAATACTAAGTGGAGAAGACAAATCCTGTGCATCAGCCATCGTGTAAACATTTCTAATAATCCTCACTGTTCCCAATCGTATTATTTATTACTTTTAATTTCTTTTAAAGTGTACATGTAGGATACGTATTATTTAAAGTGAATAGACAATGGTGGAACTTGGACGTGATGGTAAAAGAAACGGAGTGGGTGTGGAGTTAGATAGAGTGTGATGTGTGTTAAGAGAATGAATGATGACATTGTAGGGAGAACAATCGTCAAAGATGATCTGATAGTAAATATAAAGTGTATGCTGCAGACGAGTTGGGATGTTGGAGTAAAATAGAAGTTTTGAGAGGATCTTGTTGCTGCTCTGAGTGCTAACCCTGCATGTAAACCTGTGTGTGCATCTAAAATGTAACCCTGGATATAAATACGATTTCATTGACAAATGGTGAGAAAGGTCATTGAGCCAAGTGATCAATAATTGCCATAAAACCAATTTGGTGTTACGCCTAAGCGGAGAACTACCGACTCCATATTCCTCTTACTCCAGTTATGGGAAAAAATATTGACGTGCCCATATAAACTTCCACATGATCTTCATACGTAGAACAAGCGTTCCATCGTATACCCTAAATGTTCTGTGGTGGACTTTGAGAGAAGTCTGTTCTCTCTCAAAGCCTGGAGAGTACACGATCGGTCAGAAGCCAGGATGACTGTTAAGTTCCATATGGTCTAAACCAGGGATCAGTTTTAAACCCATTTTTATTTTTTTAATGAAAATTCAAGAGCAAGAACGGTCCCTTGGTGCCTGCTGTTCGTGGGTCATATTCTACTCATCAAAGATACTGCCATTGAGGCAGGGATGGCAGGAATGTGCGATTCTCGAAAGTCCTTCAAGCGTATGGGCAAAATTTAAAAAATGATAATTAGACCTGTCGTAATGTTGTACAATTGTGTTGGACAGTAAAAAAGCTATGAAATACGGGTATAGCTCCACTTTAACATTCTCATCTCATTGGTGCAAGCCAAGCCTGCTCCATGTATGTGTGGTATCACATCTAGTATCTAAGTAATCTAAAAAAACTATGAAAGTTAGGTTAGGTTAGGTTAGTGTAGGCGCATGAGTAAGAAAGTTGACTAGAGAAGTCATGGATATGTGACCAAAGAGAGGCCGAGAGTGATGCATGGAATATGTGAATGAGAATGAAAGGACTAGAGACAGAGTTGATGGAAGAGGAAAAGACGTTGTGGTGACCCAACTAGATTGAGAAAAGGACAGGAGAATGGTGGTGTAATATTACATGTTCACTTCTAAAAAATGAAATAAACTTAAACGTGGAGTGGATTATTTATATCAATATTATATTATATTGATCTCAAATGACGTTAAAGTATGAGTATTGTAAATTGTACGTGACAGACAGACAGACACACTTCAATAATATGGATATATGAACTGAACAGTTGTTATTTATTGCGAGTTCTGAATCGGATATAGACCTACATATAAGAAAATGACCAACAAACGATTTCATGTCATTTGGGTTAATGTATTTTCTTTAGGTTAGTTTCTCTACAAAAATCACCTCGACTCGGAATATTACGAGGAACTTGAGACGGATGTATCTGTGGTTGAATTCAACTCCAACGTTTTACAGTATATGTTTTAGAGAAATAAACATTTTTGGAACCGTGTAGGTGGTGTTGTCACCCATAGACAAATTCGTGCATCCAAGAGAAATGGTGAGATATAAAGAAGACGTGGGGAAGGGGGGGTGTTTGGTTTGGCTCTCTGATTCATTTGATGTACGTACCAACCTATAATAAATGTGAGTGGGAGGTACTGCCCCTGTCGAGTGAGCCTTTACGATTTAAGTCGTGCCAAGTCTAAGGTTCCTTACTGCGATTTCTTTATTATTATATTTAATGTTGTGTGACTTGGCCGTTGACTTGTGCCCACTAACGTATAAAGAATGTTCATTCGCTAGGGATGATTTGGTTCCAGTAAAGGATGGTACGGCAGTGTCTGCTTCGCGCTCGTCTTGGCACGATTAATGTATATAACGTAGATTATATATTTTAGTTTTTTAAAGTAGAAATATATTATTTTACGTAATAGATAATCTAGATTATTATATACGTATGTTATGTTTTATCGAGAACATACGTAAATAACGTATAAAGAACGTTGAACATTCTTTATACGTAACTTGTTATAAGTGAACATCCATTTCTATTCCACATTAAAAAATCCTAATATGATACATCTAATTGATTTTCCTTGAACTGTTTAAACAACCTCGACGCTTTATTTACTTTTAACACGTTGGATAAATAATATTTGTACACTGAGACGAGCTGCCACTGCAATTAAAATATATATTGTAATGTAGGTGTGTCAGGTTTGTTGTTCAAGAATGCAGTATAAGGCCTTGTACACACTTGTAACATTTAGCTGTATGACCTGCACCGTGCGAACCACGCTTGTCAATATATCTTTAAGAACCTTAGTTTAAACGCTTTCAGTAGCGTTCATGGGAAAATATCTGCTTGTTAGGACAAATAATAACAATAAAACATCAATTTTTATTCACAAACAGACAGGACAAAATATTATGATTAGACTTTCTTTATATCAAAGTCAAAATATTTTTGTTTAAGTAAGCTAACATTGCACTTGTGAAACGTTAAACTCTAGTTTATAAAAGTATCATTTCTTAATAAAACATTGGATTGTTTTTTTTTATAACGTGTTATCTATAATGGCCGTTGTTTTATTTTTTCTAACGTGTTGTCTATAATGGCCGAGATCACAACCGACTTACTACCTTCGACGGCTTTCTACCAACTCAAATCAGATAGGAGGTCATTGACATTGGTGACTCAAAAAATGGAATATATTTAAATTGTGATATGAATCCATTAAATTTTTTTTCCGTAAGACAATCCTAGATATCTTTCATCTTCAGGTCGCACCTTTGGGCGTCCCTTCAAGAAGATGCTGCAGGCGATGATTCCACTCGCCTTCGGTCTGGGGTCGGCAGCCACGTGGTCGGTGGTGGCTGCGCTCGTCGGGATCAAGACCCTGGGGGTTGCGCTCGTCATACTGAAACTACTTCTGGTGGCCGGGGCCGCTAAGGTAAGGACTAAGGGTAACTACGCGCCGCATCCGACCGGACCCCGAGTTTGAGGGTCCGGAGTAGCAGCGGTACCATCATCTATCTATCTGAACGTTTTGTAAACACTACATTCTTATTAATAGAGTTGTTTTGGATTTATAGTTCATTGCTTTTATACATCATTGCGCCAAACTTGCGGCTGCCCGCGACTTGCTTCGAACTAAATAATAAATTATCTTAGTTATAGATAATTATCATAACCCGTACATTTTCATATTAATTGTAATTATAATTCAAACCAGTTCTTGTATTATTATTATTTTTTCAAAAGATTATAAATCCTTAAACAGCGAAAGATTTAAAATACTTGCTATTTATAAGGTTTAATATCAGATAACATGACACTACGACTCTTACGAGAAATAATAAACAGTATCTCAAGTGCGTTCTACAAAAAAATACTCTTTCATTCACAGAGTCGCGGGGACACACTAGCAAATTATAGAAAATTAAAAGAAATGTCCTATTTTTTTTGTTAAGTCCTATTAATCAAAAGCTTGTTAATTTAAGAGAAAGTAACTTTCTTTTGGTGAGACAAGGATGTGTGATACTCTTTAGAAAGAGACAGACGATACGAAGTCTATTAACATTTACAATTTTGAGGTCGAGGTCATCTTTATGAATTTTGAAGTCATAATTGTATTTATTTAAAATAACAATTAAAAAGTAAAATATGGTTGAATTCAAACGAAGAAGTGTATTTATATAAATAATAAATTATTCAGGTAGGTACTTTTATAATATAAGCTACATACTAGTGTTGTAACGAATTACATTTTTGAGATAATCGCGATCGCGCGCGAATATTCAGTTCTTGTTAAATTTCCATAGAAGAATTTGTTTTTGTTTGTTAACGTGGTATTATATATTTTTTTGTCTCATAAATTCTATTCAAATTTACTTTTTAACCTTCATTGCCTAAAGTAAAGAAAATCAATAAAAAAATAAAAAATGATACGATAAGGACTGAGAATGTGATTACGAGGTTAAGTTACTTTATCTTGTATTAAAAAACATAAGAAATGAAAGATTTTTTATGATAGCATGGATGAACCTACTATTATCACGAAGTTGTTTTTTTTTATATTCATATTAACATTAAACATATAACGTTATATTCATATTAATTATTCGCAGAAATGTTGCGAATGCGAATACGAATTTGTGACAATATGCGAATATTTGAAAATATGCAAATATTCGCGAATGCGAATGGAAATATTCGTTACATCACTAATACATGTCTGTTTTTATTTTCATATTTGAAACTAAAATTCTGAAAAGTTCTCGCCGTAGAACATTTTTTAAACAAGAAGAAGTGATGAAGTTTAAAAAACAACACAATAATAAATTTGAATTGAAATAATTTTACTTTTAATAATTTAAAAATCAATTTTGAATTTAAATATTTTATAATTTATGAAATAGTTGGTCTGTTCTCAAGTAAGTACTTTAAAACATATCTTTTTTGTCAGATCGGAGCACTATTCGCATCTAAAGCTCAGCCGACTCACGGCTGGACCCCGGCCCAGAAAGAAATACACTTACACATACACAACGGACAGCACGGGGAAGAACATGATATACCTATTTGTAAGTTGTTTTTAAAATAGGAAGTCAAAATCTCAACATTTTCAAAACTACGCCATCTATGGTGCAATAGTTGCAGCTTCTACAATGTTTCTTGATAATGAAAATGCTTAAATTAGCGCTCTGCTGCTTATTATGTATTAACAAAGTCGGTAACAAGGCCATCCAGACTCGAGTAGTAGTGACTTGACTGTAACAGTATTGTTAATAGATGGCGTTCCTTTAAAAATAAAAATTATACTGCTATATTAATTGTACTACATTTTTATAGCTCCATGGAGTAGAGAAGGAATTCAAAATCCGGCGGAATCGAAGCACGTCAACGTTGTTTTCGACCCTCACGCCGCTGGACCTCAAACTATAAGCACACCTTACGGTCATTATATGAGAATAGAACCTGGGAACCAAGTACATCAATAAATATTAATGATGTTACATATTTATTTATTACATTATGAATATTTCTGTGTATAAACTTTTTTTTGATGGCATTACATCAATCTTTTTATTAAAGCTATGTTTCTAAACATATTCTATTAGGTATTTGTAAATGTGATTTTTCTGTAATTGAATAGTTTAAGAAAATAATTCAGAAAGTATTACTATTTATATTATTTATTTAATTATTTTTGAAATTAGTATCGTTTTAAGCTTTAGTTAAGACAAACAACGAATAAACTGTATTACTTTTAAAACATGCTACTGTAAATAGTTATCTATACATAACCTACTATTATAAGTTTGTTAGTAAAATAAAATATAAATCAAACTGGTTTTGTTTTATTTTTTACAGAAATAACAATCCTATATTAAAAGAACTTGTAATCATTACTAAATTCCATCTAAATTTGTTCTACAATAATTTTTCTTAAATCATTTATTCATTTAGCAAAAACGTGAAATATTGGATACAATTGTTTAAAACAAGAAAAACAGACAAACGTATTTCAAAAACCGAAAACATATTTTACTGAAGTTTTATATTTCTAAGGCAGTTAAGTTATTTCAAATAGTGTACTCTCGATGACGGCGTGTTCATTTCGTAGTTCGTGTCGCAACTTATAGATGGCGTGTCACAGACGATTGTCGGTGACTTCGCGACAAGATCATAAAAATAAATAAGACCGTTGATATTTACTTAAATGAATAATTTGCTATAGCTTCTTATTGAAAGTATTAAAATAAAGGTACATAAAAAAAATCTTTTAATTTCTACGTAGAACATATTTTAAAAATAAATTAATCTAAAATATAATTTTATAAAAAATTAATGAAGACTATGAAGATGACTAAAGTTTTTTTTTTCTAGAACAAAGGTAAGTCTGCGGCGTCGTAGAGTAGTAGTGAGTTGATTTATTTGTACCTAATACGTATTGTACGTAAGTCGGTACAATTGGTCAGTATTTTTTCCTTTTACCGAGCGACTAGTGGCTCATGAAACGTTTTTCTCCCGTGATTATAATTGACACTCCTCTCGATAATATGTAATAGTTTAATTGATGGATTTCTGATTTGTGCCAATTCCTTTGTTGTTATTATATTTATTACCTAACGCTACAATTGCTAAAACAAGAAAAAAATAATTAATTCAAGATGTTTTCATTGTCTATTGAGTTGTCGTTCAGACGTTTCATTCAACATAGTTACTTCAATGTCGTATTAAACCTTAATGTTATTCATCTTAATGACCTCGAGTTACACAATTTCGACATTTCTAGAAACAAACACCAAATACGAAAAGTTAGCGAAGAAGACAGCTATAATTAGATGTTCTTCACACACACACACACACACACACACTGACACACACAGACACACACACACACACACACGTGGCGGAACACACCAAGGGCAGTGTGGTGTCGTCAGTCGGAATATTTGGTCATCTTGGTGGTAATCTTCAACGTGTTAAGGTTGTGACTCTAATATTAACTAACTAACTAACACACGACACTCAGGAATTAAACTCAACTCAGTTTTGAGGAACGTCCGCGGAAAATATCCAGAAAGTTTTATTAAGATCATTTTGACTTATTTATGTAATGTAAATATTTTTTCTATTCTCATATGACTCTTAACTACAAATAAATTGAACTCATACAAAACGTCAGATATTATGATGTTTCCAAAGAATAAGAACCGGAAAATAATCCCTAGTAGAAACTACTCTTTAAAATATTTCATTTATTTTCAAATGTATGTACCAAAGTATTGATTGTTACTTGAAGATTGTGTGAGAATATACCTCAGACACTTCATAGTTTCAGTAAATTATATTATATTATATACATATATATAGACAGTCAGACAGGCTTATGAACTAATTTGTATTCAGTATTTCAAAACACAATACTTAGACCTTGTAAGTAGGCGACAGGAAGCCTGAAGCCACATATGCAGGACTCGTTGTAAACGTGTGATTGCAGACAGACAGACATTCCATACAACATAGTTTAGTTTTGTAATAGACTTTTATAATTAGACTTTTTATCAACGTTTTTATAGGAAAAACTTTGAATTTGATTGATTTCAATGTAGCTTTAATATTTTATTTCACAATTTTTACACAAAGATAACATTTTTAACATTAAACAGCATTTAATACTTACGACATATTGTCAAACTACTAATGCCTCATTTATGAAGGGCCCGTGTGACGTACGTCTGACGCTGGTCCGGACTGATCTCACATTATTATATAATCAGTAAGCCATAAGGTACATTATATAATATATTATACCAGTACAAAGCAAACTAACATAGCTGTGTGTTGTGTCAGTCTGTTTCTGTCAGCTGTCCCATCTCTTGACCGCAAGTTCCTCTGAACGATGATCCTAAACGATAGTTAGTGTGTGTGTGTGTGAATGTGTTTGTTTCATTATGGAATTTCAAGAGATAGCTGAAAACACCGTTTCATGAATTCATTCAAGTTTCAAAACAGTCAATTCAAAACAGTTAAACTTAGTTCTTATGGTAAGATTCGTTTACACATTGACTCTAGATAAAGAATTAAGGTACAACTTGTTAACATACAGACAAATATTGAAATTTATGTAATCTTATATAAAAACTATCAGTTGTCAGCGAGTTCGTTTGACCATCACCAGACTTCAATCTTAAGATATCAACTCTTAAATGTATATGAATCCAGTCATCTTAGTTTTATTTTTTACCGCTCAAATATATTTATAATGTTTTTTAAGTGAATATAAGTAAATGTTCCGAAGGGTAAAGCCCCCTTTGTGTTGACTTTAATAAAATACCATCAACTATACCATTTATTTTTAAATCCACAAGTCATTTGGTTGTATTGTCATTGAACTCCTCACCATTTTTCTAAAGTGAAGTATCTTAAATTAGAACAGTGACAATAATGTATAGCCATCAAAAATGTTATCAAAATCCATAGATATTTATCACAGCGCGGGACAGAAACATACAAAAAAACCTTTTTTTCAGCTATACGACATAACACGTAGCAAATAGTTTTTTTAATAATATTTAATGTACAGATTTACCGATTCACTATTTTATTATATGTATAGAAAAAGTACAATTAAAAGTTATTACAGATTTAAATAAAAACGGTGTAACTCTACCTCTCTGTACTATGGTAACAGGAAGACATTCTAAAATTTTTAATTAACAATAATAATGGATAATTATATTAATATTTATTTAATTTATATGTTAATAAATTAAAATCAAAATATAAGTGAATCGTTTATGTGAAGAAAATGTAAATATAATTCTAATGGTTGTTCTTTGACGCCAAGGGCGCCGGGTGAGATGACGTGAGTCGTGAGGCCAAACTAGTTGTACACCCACACAGGCACACCCACACACCCACACACGGACGCACTAATCTATATTGGCTAATCGATTGATAGATAACTATTTATGTATTATTTTGTACAATATCTATTTTTTTCTGTAAAAAAATGTATCAAAATAAAAAACAATCAAATTCTTGTGATTAAAATACAGGTTAAATCTGTTAGTTAGTTTATTGTATATTTATGTATGGTAACGACACACTTGTGAATATAAAATATTTTGTGTCTCAGTTTCGGTTAATCTCAAGACCGTACTTAGTTACAAGAACACAATTTAAATTCCGTTTTTGTTCTAAAAACGTGCTTGAAATAGTAAATGTTAAAACACACATAGACGTTGAAAGAATGCCGCCATTATGTTACCATTCATATTTTGCGAACGATTTTTTTTAAATATAAAAGTTGATAAAACTTTTTTCTTACATATAGACAAATCTGGTTTTAAAGTAAAAAAAAAATAAGAAAAAAATAGTATTAACTATAGAAAGAGACATGTTAAAACTATTAAATACAAAATTAAAAGTGGAAATGATAGAGACAAAACATCTTATTCACTCTTCACACGACGTCTTCTTTCTCATTCCATCTTCGGATGCGGTGTTCGGTGTGAAAGGGACAAAACGTAACCTCTATCAGGCTATGTCTGAAACATCTTTAAGATACAGACAAAGCCAAGGAGAGGCTAGGTCAAAATCCCGTGGATATCTTCTTTATTGTTTTCCTCTTCATTAAATTCTTCTTTGTTGTATTCTTTTCCCCCATAATTTCTCTGCTGTATTCTTCTGAAAGATATAAATTTTGTAACCTTGTCAAATACCATATCTTTGAGTCATGAAACTCATTAAATATATTCAACAAAAATATTACATATTCTTATACTGAAGTATCTTACAAAAATAACAAAAAAGAATCGAACTTACGTCTATCAAGTGCAATCAGTGTGCAAAACTAAATTTAAGGTCATTGGCAGTTTCAAATAAAATTAGATTGCTTCATCAGTTAACATACATACATACATACATACATACATACAGGTTTGGAAGATCAAGGCATTCCTCTATTCAGTTAATTGACGTTTGAGTAATTAAATGTTTATACTAATTGATGTCAGTAATTAATTATATTGTGTATTAATAAAATAGATGAAGAGAGTGAAGAATAATTCTCAAGTAGAGAATTATTTTTAGTTTAATTAGTTCGTTTTTAACAAAATAGCAGACGGTTTCAGGTGATGGTTCAGATCAACAGCGCATTTGGAACATACATTTGTCTTTATTCATAAAAAAGGTAGAGAAAGACTCGGTAGAGGGTAAACGCATACGAATTGAAGTCAATGGACTACATCTAGGTCTAAACAAATCTATCAATTACTTAAGTGTTTTAATTCAAGTTCACTGTGAAGTAGGTCGGCTGAAATCTTTAAAGATCAGATCTGTAAATGATAAATTATATAATATTATGATGTAATTAACTTAATACATATTTAAGTTATTTTTTCTTACCCATACAAAAGACTTCAACGAGTCTGGTTGGATCTACTGTCTCTGTATTTACATCATTTGAATACACACAAATTAGTTAGTGTACTATATTAATTATAATATAGTATATTGATAACCATTTTATTTTTTTAATTATAGCAGAAGAGACTTCTCTGACCAATGAAAATAATGATATCTCTTTGTAGAACTCTATGAGTAGTTTTGAGCTAACGTTCCGAGCCTGTTCTGTCATCAGTACTCGTTGTCGCGGACGGAGTCGCCGGCGACAACTAGTATTGTATAAATTCTTAAATATTATTAACATATTAATGTAATTTTAAAAGTAGTTTTAAGTTTCTTGTAAACTGGTCTCCATCGTATCGTCAAGGATGTCGTGTTTTTTGTAATATTCTTCGTTTTTATTATATTTCTAACATACCTGAGATAATGAAGATATTTATTAATTGACAGTTATCAGATTTTATGTTTCTTTAAAGATAATTATGATAAATGATATGGATAAATTGCCACTGACGGGAGGGGAGGGGGGAGGATGTGTTAAGACAATGAGATTCGAAAGGGGAGGTTGGACTTTTGATTCTCACTCACCTATAACTAGTTCACGCCTCTCATTTAGGGGTGGGGCAAAAAAGATTTAAGAGACATATGGGTCGTTAAAAGCCAGTGTAAAGTTTGTCTTTTCCTATATTGATATTATTATTGTAAAATATTATTATATCTGTTTTTAACAAATATAAATAACAATTTAAAACAAACAACATCGAGAACAATGTCTCCTAGTTACTGGTCTATCGCTGGACGAGAAAGGCACATACATACATTCACTATGTACTGTCTCATTCATCGTTAGCGTATAATAATATAAATACATTTATTAGATCCCACCACAGATTACATCAAAGAAATGTGTGCATTTATCCACAGTGTATCGTCGTCGACAGAACAACTTATATAATTGTTTAAAAAATATTATAAAAAATCATCTCAGACTACGTGTATTATATACTAATATTACTTGACAATATTTTATTGGTGGTATTTAAGTCGTGGGTCAGTCAGAAGACAGTGGATATAGCGAGCCGTGACGTCATCTCTGAGTCATGATGACCGAATGATCTTACAAATGTGATTTATGAATCATTAATAAATAATTATTCATTATTTGCTATAAATATATTACATGTGCACACATATGCACGTCGTTAACACACACAGGCATAATCATTACTTCCCGACAGGTGAAAACATACGGATTGTTAAAATAAGTGTAGTGACACTATGGCTCAGTGTGTAGAGGACAAGCTTGGGACTACAAGGGTCACAGCTTCAAGTCTAAGTATGTTTTATTGGTGGTATAAGAAAATAAGTCGTTATAGTTACTATTTACTACAGACGACGTCACCATAGCTCATTAAAAACATACATACATATAAAGGAACACTATTTGAAATAAGATGTAGGAAATCAGAGTTAGAAAATATGATTCCTTTATTATACATTTTCATTTGTCCATCTTTTTTTTTTTCAAAAATATGAACTAAAACTATAAACCAACCTGTAGTATATTCGTTTACATCTTAAGTCTAAAATACAGACTTCAGATAGATTTGGTAACCTGATCTAGCTCGGGAAACCGATCTCTCCGTTAATATTATTGTATTTCCCTTTTTCACTCAAAATATATTTATTTTATACAATTTATTATTAAATAAAATATTTTTATGGATAGGTGTTTATTTATTTATTACAAAAACAACATATTTTTTTCACAAATGGGAAAGTTCGTGATTGGGCCAATGTGGACAAATGCAATAATAGTTAAGTGTGCAAACACTGAAATATATTTTAATGGAGACTGGTTAAATCTAGTTATTTATTATATTATAAACAATATCAGCGTATATTAGTGTGACATAATTATAAATAATATTATACAGCTTTTAATGATTTATTTGTATCTCATTAATATCAAATTGTCAAGAAATACACGACACCACCGACATTGTTAAATTCAACAAAAGTCTAGAAAGTAATAATTTGGTATTTTGTATGAAGATCGAAACGAAAATAATAAGACAACTAGTGAGACGGTTCTGGTGTTTTATTAAATAAACATATTTAACACTTTTTATGTTAAATTAATTTTACTGCGTCTATGAAGGTGACATTCCGCACGAAACCTCCTTTTAGAATATGTGTCATTACTATTGGAGAGTTTACATAAATACATCCCCAAAAGAGTAAAAAAGGGGGGATTTAAGATTGTATGGAAAATTATTATTTCTTAAGATTAGGATATAAAAACTGTTACATATTTTTCCAATAAGAATCTAATTGGTAAAAGAATATTAATATTTAAATATTGTAGGTAGGGACAGTACCTCAACTACGAATACTATTATTTGTTAATATATTCCAACAACAGCCGTTCAAGGTGACTTTAATAAACACCGAATTATAATTTATTTACATATTTGTGGCAAGTTGCATTAATGAGCTATTTTTGGGGACCGTCTGGGGAATTGGGCCGACCGGGCAGGTAGCGGGCCTGGTCTCAGTCGTGAAAAAACCTACGGTAACCCGCCAGCCCGCAGTGGAGCTGCGTGGGTACGAGGTCAACAGTGGGACCTACACTGATGTTTACTAGTTTTAAAAGTCACAATTTAACATAAATTACTCTTTTATCTGAATTGGAATCTTGACCCTTTTTCAATTCTGACGCACAACCAGAGACAGGATTATAATGAGTTACTTATAGAGTATACTACAATAATAAAACAATTAAATAATAATGTAATATAATACAATCAAAAGGTATATTTAAATTATATATTTTAGTTGAAGTAAAACAACCTGCGTTTTTTTTAAATCATCCAAAAGTCATCGAAAAAATTTCAAAAATACGAAAAATAAGCACTTCATGTGCCATTTAACACAAAATTTTAAAATACATGTCGGATTTATTATGAAAATTAAAGGACCATAGTTTATTACATAGAAATTTAAAAATAAAATCGCATATTTATAATTTTAAAATAATATGGCATATTTATATGGGGGAATTCATAAGATATGTCAGACAATAAACAGAACTCTGACTGTATAGCTCACCGGCTAGCAGGTTATTATTTACCAGCGGCAGTCGATATATATTTTAGTAGATGACTAGTTCTTGATAAGTACACCTCGTACTTCAACAATTATGGGTAGGTTGTACTACAGACACTCTTAATAACGTATTATGTATTAATAATGTAATAAGTATTATTTACTAGAAGATACCATAATTATTAATCTACGTTACATTTATACTACACTATCCTATTTAAAAGAACGTTTTTTCTAATATATAATATAATATATAAACATAAATTATGTTAAATGGTCGGAATATGAAGAAGTAAGAACATTTTGATTATTATTTCTTATTGTTATATTATATTTAAGTACTAGTTCTTTATATGTTTTAAGATATTGTTTCAATATATAATAGAGCGAGAGAGGTTATATAAGTTTCATACCTGAGAGAACAATAAAACCAATGGCTTCACACGTCGGCTACACACAGATTCACAATCATGACTGAATAAGAATTAGCTTCATGTCAAACGAGATTTTCAAATCTATGTCCTCCAAATCACTATGAATTGATTAAATATTACAAACTGGTCGAATAATATTAATTATGGCGCCCGACGCCGGGACGTTAGACCGTTGCTGGATTTAAAAATAATATTAAAACAAAGAAAAAATCATTCGCGCCAACTTGGACTATGCTTGAACTTATAATTATAATGGGTTCTGTATAGTGACGTCTGATATATATGTGTATGTGAACTAATTAATACTAAAATGGGAAACTATATTACTTACGTATTATAATAATATTTATAATGAGTATTAATTTTATCTTACGGTAGGAGTCAAAGACATAGGAAGTTAATTACGACTATATCTCTATATAATGCATTCATAAATAAGACTTGAATAATGTTAGAGAACTGTTTAAGGTAAACTATAATTTATTCAATCTTGATTTTATTCAAGGATTTATTCTATTAGGCGATGAGATCTTACGAAATAACAGATATTTGGAGGTGTCTTACATAAACTGATTCAAATTATCTATTTATATGAGTCTTATCATTTTCTGAAAAAACGTATATTTTTTTATTTTGCGAGATATTTCTTTAAGCTTAAAGTTATTGATTTGTTAAGTTTATTGAGTTTCACAGAATTTTGGCAGCATTATTATACCTAATAAGAGAGATTTAAACATTAAAATAACTTAAGTTGAATATAAAACAATAAAAATAACAAAATAGTTATCTCCAAATGTAACTTTCTCAATAATAATTACAAGCAATAATATTAAAATATATTAATTTATCTAAGTGTGTAAGGTTTTCTTATATCTCCACGGAGCTCCGTCTCCCTTCTCCTAAATGTCATTGTTCAAGGTCACGGCGCGCGACACTCGACAAATGTCAAATGTAAATAATATGGCAACTCCAGCGTATTCACACTTCGATTTTTACTTATTTTGTATGAGAAATTTATTGTTAGCGATGCCCGTGTGATAAAAATGTATTTATGTTGAAATACTAACTTAAATATTGATTATTTCATTGTATAAAACTAACATAAATAGTTATAATTATGCTTTTAATACGATATATATTTATTTGCCGACCTTTATATTTATAATTTCAAAAACATTATTTTTTTTCCATTTATATGAATAAAGTTATTTTAAACTTGCAAATTTGAAATAAGTAGATATTAATAGACTACTAATTTTGAATAATAATACGTAATCATTTGAAAAATAAAAAAAAATACATTTATACCTGTGTTGCCATCGCAACTTCTATATCAGTGTTGCAATATCATATCGAGTTGCCATCGCAGAAAATATAAATATGCAATGCTTTGTAAATATGAACGCCTACATCTGTTCTAAGCCCCACTAATGACCTAGCCTGACGAGTAACCTTTATCAAAGTCTATCTACTTAACCTAGACTAGACTAAACTAATAGCATTAAAAAGATCACCGTGACTTATAGGGCCTTGCATTCAAATATAAAATTAAATAGCGAGAGGTAACATCCTAACTTCGATAGCTGTAGAGATGAAAAAATATATAATTCATTGCAATAAGTATAATATCTTAATGTAAGTGCTAACAAGAAATATGAAAACAACATAAATTAACTATAGTTGTATAATATAACTTTGGTGTATGTAATTATTTAATTTCAAAGATAACTAAAGCTTTTATTGAAACCTACAAACAAATATATATTATAGGGTAGTGATAAGTAGGTACATTTTCGATGACGATGATATAATATGTATATTATATTTCGGTAATATCTTGTTATTGTTTTTTACTTACTAGTAAAACATTAACATTAAGATTAAGTTAAGGATTACAGTTAGGGTTAGGATTAAGATTCCGATTAGGGCTAGGGTAAGGATCGTAAAAGACGAGTGTTATAGCGGCCCTCTGACCTCCCAATAAGACGTTGAGGGAGCTTTCAGACACATAGAAGTGATGACTTTTTATAAGAATTAGGATTAAGGATTCGATCAGGATAAGAATAAAGACTAAAAAGAACTAGCGGATCATTACTGGATTATAAACTGTTATTTTAATTTAAATAATTTAAAACATGTACTTACAAAGATACGTTTATATTCAAAGTTTGTTATCTTATTCTTATGATTAATCGATATTTCTATCTGATAGCACTTAAATAGGAATGATATGATAGAAGATGAATGAGAAAAGATAGGCTATTTAACTAATATTTTTATTTAAAAAAATGCTAAAAGTTGTACGTTGAAATGAATTCGTACAGCGAAGGACTGGAATAGCTTGCCTGCGTCGGTATTTCCGTCCGAGTACAATGTGGGTGTCTTCAAGCGAAGAGTGAATAGGCTGCTCCTAAGTTGATGCGCCTTACCACCTATGACTACATTTCACTTACCATCAGGTGGAGTGTAGTCAAGCAACAACTTAGTTCAATGTAAAAAAAAAAAAAAAAAAAAAAAAAAAAAAAAAACTTGGCCTCGTTACATTATAATATTGAAGAACTCAAAGCACCATTAATAACAAGGTTAGTGGGTAATGAGAGGCGTCTGTTAATTGATCTCGACTTATAAAAATATAATTACTAACTACTACGTTGAAGAAGTTACATGAAATAGACTACTTATAATTAATTCATTTCATTGATGACGTCTGTTACACGACCACATGCGGTAAATATTTATTTACACAGTGCGTTCAATATTATTATTATTTTATTTATTATAGTTATATTTTATTATTTTATGTATATATGTGTATAGTACTATCTAACTGCGTGTAAAAAACTCTACAAAAAAAACTTTGCGTCATTGTAGAATCAGATAATTACTGATTTGGGTAAAATTTCAAACTAAGTGGAAATATTGAAGTAACTGTCTATAGGTAATAGCTACTTCTATTACTTCTATGAGGGGGTTGTACTCCCCCCCCTCCAACCAGCCTAAATACTTACCCATGGCGTGTGTTATGGAGCTGTGTCTGAAATTATAATTGTACACTTTATAAAGTTTCCTAAAACATTTTGGCCAATCAAAGTCCGAAAATGCACGAATGCAAATAAAAGTAATATGTATAAATGTTTAAAGACCAACGGACAGACGCGTGGTATTCATGGACCCCACGCCGGATGGGCCCAAATACCGATGTGTCCATTTTACATCGGAGGCCCGCATGGAATAGCAAAATCCCTCGGAGCGGTGCGACTTCATCATTCAGACTGTCTTTAACAACCCTGGAGACTTGCTGAATATTAATAATACAAGTTGAAGAGAAATCTCGTTTTACAAATACACTCAGATAAGTAAGTGTATTCTAATATTTAGTAGAATTTGTAGTAAAGTAAATGACAACACAAACATCCGCTGAAAATAATGTTGTTTCATTGTCTTCCTGTTATACTATAACTAGATTATATTCAAAAAATTCGAATATTAAATATTCAAAAAAATACGCATCCTGCGCCCTAATTACAAAACATTTCCAATGGTAGGTGAGTCTAATGACCACCTGACTCCATCCTCCTGCTCTACCTCCCTCCTCTCCGTGCTTCATCTTCATCTCCTACATTCAGCGGTGGCGGTGCTAATAACTGGCTGACACACACTATCACAGCCACTATATGTAATATAAAATTATAATCACTGAAACAAGTCTATAATAATCCCAAAAAGGGTGAAAACTAAAAGAGCTTTAAAACCACCTTTAATATATTATCAATCCTGTATGAACAAAATATAACTCACCATTATCTAAGATATAAAGAAAAACCCAATTAATTGGCTCTAGTTTGGTTGTAATAAGTGTTCGACAAACATTAATAATAGTTTTATTCTACGGAACCCGATCAAATTGTGTCAATTCTAACCAAAAGACATTGTGAAACTCTTCAGCGACTTCACATTAGAGGGTATGTAAATGATGTTACACTTTAGTTACAATATACACCAGCTATGACAGAATTACAATTCATTGAAAGAAAAATAACCAAACAAACAAACAATTAATATTTATTTCGTTATATCTACTGTTAGAATTATCTATGTATATACTTGTAGTGAATAAAAGTTTAAACTGGTTACTAGCTCAAAGCCATTGCTGCGGTTAGATATTAAAAATATTAATAGAGGGAGATTCCATCCCTGAGGAGAATAAGTAGATATTTTAACATATGAAAGATATTTTAACTTTTAAAGTACAATATAAGAATAGATTTAGAATCTAATTTAAAATTTAAATAAAACAAGTAAATTTGTAAGGTTATGAGATAGGTAAGTATGTATCGCATCAGCTGAGAGATAATACATTATACACGGCACCCGGATGTCTGTGAGTCTAAGAGCTCATGATAATACCTTCATATTGTTGGTTTGTTCAGTGGTAACGTATCTATTCGCTAACTCGATGCTATACTTACAATTGGAAGGTGATTGAACCGAACTAAAGGCTAAATATCTAAGTAGGTATATCTTTTTTTGATTGATTAGATTGCTTGAGTTCCAGATGACAATTACACCGATAGGTCGTAGTAGGTAGATTGAAGAACAAGTCTGCTGGAGGTATGGTATGCTGTCTTCTTTCTTATTTAAGACTGTTTTTGCTATTATTGCCACGAGATTATGTGCCACGTGTTTATTCGTATGAGGTATCCTGGACTATAGCCTGTAAGGTAACCGTCGTGTGACGTCAGAGGTGCTTCTAACGGCTCGCGGCAACCTTCGCGGCGAGACATTCTTAAAGGATTATTAAATTATCATTCATCTATACACTAGTTGAGATCGCGGCTTCGCTTGTCTAGTTCCTAAAGTTCATCAGATGAATTCACCAAATTACTTAAGTCCGGTTAAAATGTCTATCCTAAAATATCCAGAACTGATGCAAAGTTCAGCATTTCCGCACCAACTGTACATTTTAAAATAGTACTATTTATATGGAACGAATGTGTTTAAATATTAGGAAAACACAGAAACAGACACCCAGGACAGATACACTTTGAGAACAATTGAGTACCTACTATGAGATAGATATAATATGAGATTACAAAATGGTAAAGATTAGATAAGACCAGCTGTTAAAAAGCCAGCGACTTGTAAACAATTTTTAATATAATAGGACGATTGAAGATGTACAAATATAATGTTATTTTTTGTTAATAAAATGACTGCATTCGTTTGTTTTGACCTCAAGACTCAACGCTGGATGCTGACGTCACCTATACCTGCATCTTCTCGGAAAACATGTTTAGGTGCAACCTAGGTAAAGACTAAACACCTACAAATATAGTTTAGGATACCTAGATGTATTTAAGTTAATAAAATGCTATATACAAACAATATGTTTGGAAACCATGAAGCAAATAATTGTCATTTTCGTTCTAACGAATATTTTCGGTTTCCTTCTTTGTTATAAGTTGGTTACCAAATCGATAATTATACACATATCCAACAGGTTTATCATTTATACAATTAATAATAATAGATTATACCTACTTAATTAAGATCTGTGTTCTTTTAGCTATTTTATTCAACATCCATTATTTGTCTGAGTGATTGAAGTGAACTCCATTTACTTACACATAAATAATTCATTAAGTAATTGCATTAATCTTTAAAAGCAGCAATATAAATATTTATTACAGTAGAATTGCGCAGCCTAGATTGTTGTTAAAGATTATTTAGAGTGAATTTCGTGTGAAAAATAGAAAAACAAGTATTTTTTATCATTATAGACAATGCTATAATTTTATTTCTCCAAATCTTCTTTAAATATTTGAAAGAATGTGTAGAAACGTTACTGGTTTAACCAGAAATTTGATTGAAATTGCTAAAAAAACTAATGATTTTTTAAATTATAGAACAATAATTTATTTAATAATATTTTTTGTTATTTGCACCATCTATACTGTAGGTACTAAATAAAAAATATTACAGCGCCACCTAGTAATCAGTAGCATAACTTTATGCATAAATAGTTGTTGACTGTTCTAAGTAATGTTATAAAATAGATACATGATATGATACATGCTGGCGTTTTTGCAAAGGATTATCTGCGCATGTCAAAAATACATGTCATTTTATTTTGTGAATCTTAAAATCTGGTTGATTTTGTGAAAATACACGGTTGTAGTGAAGAGTGAAGACGGTCATGAAAGCCTTTTCACCGCGGACCATTGTGTTCTACGATTAGTTTATAAGTGATTTCATTTAATATTTTCAACAAATATGAAAATTTGCTAATAATTATAAATATATCGGAAGTTTTCCAATCGGTCGTGTTAAAGGCTAGGCCGTGTTTTATTAGCAAAATCATGAACTTAAAGTGATAATTTTTATTCATAGTAGTGCTCTGTGTTTAGTTTTCTATTTCGGACTGCTATTGAGCTAATTTTACATTGAAAGTGATGTGATGAATTTCTCCTTAAGGAAGACGTAGAAATTGCGTAAGTACATACGTTTTAATTTCTTTATATAAATAAGTCAGTACATAATGACACTAATTAACGTTTCTATTCAAAAACTCAAGCTCAGACATTCTTATTTGAATAACATTTACTGTCAATATTAATAAAATAAAAAAGACACGTTTAATATTAATTTTAATTTATCATCTATATTTTTTTTTAAAGAGAAAATATGTAACCCAGCTATAAACCCCTTAAAAGCATTATAATCAAAGTGATCTTTATATCTTGGAATTATATTTTATCATTATAACTTTGAAACTAGCTAATAATGGTTTCTTATATTTCTATTATGGATGAAATATTATTTGATTTATTATGTATCTTATATGTATTTAATGGGGACAATTACCTTGCATTTAAGTTAAGATTATATTTAAAACAATAATTTATTTTAACTGCTACAATCCTAAATTACTCACTATCTGGCTTCTTTGTTTAAAATTACCTGTTTTACAATTTGGAATAAAAACCACACTTATATAAGGTATAATTCTATAAAATTTTGAAACTATATATTAGTAGTATCCTTTGTTTGATGATGATATTAAAAGATCTCATACAATCACCTGATATTTTCTGAATAATTTGATTTTTTTTAAATTATAATTTTAAAAATATAAATAAAATTAAAAAAATATATTAATATGTACTGATAAAAAGAAAGATGTGTGGATGAATGTTATAAGAAATTGTTAGATAATTATTCTCTTGTCAATAATATTAAATAAATAATGTTTGATTGTTCTGTTTTTTAAAACATAAATGGTTTTTGAAGTAATAACACATATGTTTATCATTACTTTTGAGATTACAGTGTATTTGAGGAAAACAGCCAACATTCAAACATAAATTATATTAATTAATCTTTTCATTTTAATTTACAATATTAATCACCGACTGCAAGTTAATTGAAATACATTAACAATGCTAACATAAACCTGTACTCTCCATTTATCATATCATTACATCTGCGGTGACATGAGCTTACATTGATTATTTTTATTTTAGTGTATTTAACTATAATACAATTTCAATTTGACTGATATTATATAAAAAATTTGGGTGTTTTTATATTTCCATTAAGAAGAGAGTATTATAAATATTAGTATTTATTTTTCATATAAACTGATATTTCAGTGATTTATTTCAGTGATCATCTGTATTCACTCCTAGTGATGTTTATTAATACAGACAGACGGAAACAGACAACTGTCAAGGGCCCAATATAGATTATGTATTATATATACAATCTACATAGTATTCCAGTATGAAAAACAGACAAGTACAAGTAAATACACTTAATAAACTACATATATTTATTACTAACTTAACTATATTATTTCTAAAGTTTTCCTGTTACCTATAAAATGTATTGCATACAGAATCATGGTAGTGGATTAATGATTAATGGTTTTTTTTTTATTGATGGGACAGGATGTGTAATTATTAAATTAACCAATCATCTACCGCCAACAGTTTCTAAGATCCTTTGCATAGAGTTCAGGATGTTTCAGGATGTGGTCATGTTTGATCTCAGCAAAATAATAACTAGTTGTAATGATATAAATCAAATGTACTTTTAATGTCTCTTAGTAAGCAAAACATTTAATAATACATCTACCTATGTTATACTAGGTATTTCTCAAAAAGTAATAAAACTTACTCGCTGAGTGTTTTTTTAATTGTCCATCAAGCCAACTATTGAAAGATTATTGATCTAAAGTCTAAACGCACAATGCTGCTCTTCTGTGTGTTAGTGGGTTACATAGAATTTATTAATCATAGTGGCTTTCAAAAATGAGACGAACTAACATGAGCCAGTTGAATAAAATGTTTAAGGACGCGTTAACGAAATAGATGGGTCGCAAATCACATAACTACATTGACAAACCTTGACTACGCACACATACACATGTATAGTCGCGAAATAATGAGTACATGAAACAATTTTGATAGTTTGAATTTATTGGTCTTTCAAATATTATACTTTTAATAATTTAAATTATTTTATTTTTTATGTCAAATATTTTGTTTTATTATATGATATTAGTATTTTTTGTGACCTGAAGGTCCAAATGTTGAAGGCTGCTACTAGATCTCCTAGACGAAAAAGGTTAGTTTAGTCGAGTTTAGGCTTGTTTTGACAGTTTTGATAAGGTCTTTCCATCAGACTTGACGGACTAACCTGAAGGTATACTGATGGATGAATAATACTGGATGTAGACGTATAGAATTAGGTGCGTCGAGTTTAGATTTGTTTTTTGGTTTTGATAAGATCTTTCCCTCAGTTTTTACGGAGTGACCTGAATGTATACTTTTGGATGGATGCTATTGGATCTCCTAGGCGGATTGGACTAGGTGCGCTGAGTTTAGGTTTGTTTTGTTACGTTGGACGTAGGTCTTGAGGGAGTGCCCTGAGACTATTGATAAGAATACGGCTAATAATATACGTCATATAAAATTTCTAATTTCTAAATCCATCCATCCATCCATCAGTATACTTCAAGGTCATTCAATCAAATCCGATGGTAAGTTCTCATCAGAACTAACAAAATAAGTCTAAACATGGAGCACCATATTCTATTCATCTGAGAGATCCAATGGCATCCATCCATCAGTATACCTCAAGGTCATTCCATCAACTCCGACGGTAAGATCTTATTAGAACTAACAAAATAAGCCTAATTTCGGAGCACCTAGCTTTATTTATCTAGGAGATCCACCAGTATACCTTCAGGTCACGCCGTGCATTCAATACAAATTGATAATAATCCTTACGTACTTGTAGCAAGACAATATATTTACTAAAAAATAATGCAACTATAAAATGTTTTTATAATGTGTTAAAGCGGTGGGCGATTGTTGCGTAAAAAACAATCGAATGAATTGATATTTTTTCTACTGCGTATTCGATTGTCGATTTAGTAGTTTACCGCCATGACTATTCGAATAACAATCGACGAACTACTATTTTGATCTATACATGCGTGCGGTGAGTAGCGCTGCGGTGTACTTATACGACTACAAGGTCACGGTGCGCGTGAGTGTGGGTGAGTGATGTTGCTGGTGTGCGTGCGGCGGTGTTGCGTCGATTGTTTGGAACTAAATTTCTTTCTTCTTTATTATTTAGTTGATTTTTATTTGTTTAGGGCAAGGTCACGCGCGCCGCTTATAATTGCTTTACACGATGCCTAAAAAATAATTAGTGTGGGATTTCTCTGTAAAAATTCGCGAAGAAATAATGAAAAATTTAAATGTTATGTTAGATCTCTTTTAATCTTTTCACTTATTTTATGTACTAGAAAAAACGTAATTCGAATGTTTCGAATAATTAAACATATTTTTCCAAATATTTTACTGTTGTTTTACTATCCACCTAGTAACAATTAGTAAGAAACTCGTTTTAATACCAAGTTTAACTGCAGTTGTAAATAATAGTAGCAGACGCAGCCATACCGATTTTTATTTAACTACTATCTGTTGCCCGCGACTCCATCCGCGAGAATTTCAGAACACAGGACTCGTAAGAAACTCCTTCGCTCGAGCTTTTTTTATTCAACATTATTTCAAAATTGTTTTCTACGAAAAATCTTATTTATATTTCAAGGGAATAATATAATATAGCTTGGATCCAACATGAAAGTTATTTCTAAATATGGGTTAAGACATTTTTAACTTACTTTGAAGATTGCCTCCAACAAATTGATTTATAAAGTATAAACCTACAAATTTTACCTTTTTATAATATTAGTATAATTTAAGATAAAGATAGGAGATTTTTCATAGTTAAAGTGTATATTGCAAAGAAGTGCTGAGAAAAACTGAAAATCGATTATAAATTAGCAATGAATAAGTTATTTGTTTATTTACATTTATAAATTTAACTTATACTTTATCCTCAGCAGCACGTGGTCGGTTATCTTATTAAGTTTTAGCTTATACGAAACGTTTCTACTTTAAAAAAACGCCGTCTTTTAGATACTTACTCAATCCAGTCAACAAATACGCTTCTACCGCCATCAATGAGAAAGTATAGAACTTACAGATTATTGTGACTGTCGGATAATAAATAAATAATTATATCGTCTCCTGGTTTTAAGCTCCCCACCAATTTTCTAACCAATTTTCAGCCAAATCGGTTAAACCGTTCTTAAGTTATAAATAATTTAACTAACACGACTTTCTTTTATATATATGTATTTTTTTTATTTATTTATTTAAATCTTTTCCACTTTGAATCATAAATAAATAGTAATAACAATTAGTATTTACTATTTAGTAATACGCGCGCTCACAACCAGTAGTAAGTAGTTACTCGAACAGCCGACGAGTACTAGTCGTCACTCGCTCCCCGCGACCGCAGCGCGCGCTCTACATTTAGTAATTAGTAGTATAACAATCGACTGACTCGAATAGATATCGACTACTAACAACTAGTTTCAACAACCAACTAGTTCGATTGTTTTTAGTAGTTATCATCCATCGATAATCGACAATATAGAATATTGTATAAACTGTAAAGTATCAAGTTAGGTTTTATACAATATTTTGTATTCGTACAGCGATCTTTATTAACAGAAATTTTGCCTAAAAGAGATACAGGACCACTCAAGACAACGGTCTTAGACCGACTGAGGTGGTGTTTTGAATTTTAGAAATATTTGTTATGTTGTTATAAAGAATCTACAAAAATACAAGTAAAATAAACCTTATTACAGTAACTTAACACTCATGTGTCAACTATGATATATGATATACGATACTAAATTATATTATTATTTTTTTAAGATATTTTATAAAGTGTTGATAATTTTGTTCTTGACAGGATTGTAGTTGAGTATGTTTTCTTATCCAAGGTATTTTTTTATTCTGAAATATATGGCAATTAATACAAGAAAAATGTACCGAAACTACGCCTGAAATCGTGGAATATGTGTGAAGAAAAAGGTGATGATGAAAGATATATTTTTTTAAAGGCATTAAAAATAAAGAAACACTTTATCTGCTGTTAGTATAGGTTGTAGTTCTTTTACTTTAGTACTTTTAGTACTTTAGTAATTTTGTAGCAATATGTACCGAAAAGTTGATGATATTCGGCAAAAACTGTAAACGCGTCCTTAATGCAAGGTCACAGGTTCTGGACCTGGGAACCTTTCAACTTCCAGGTCTCTATATGTAAGTGTGTAAGTGTCCCAGTTGGTTTCATGTGAGGATATAATGGCATCCACTCTAGGCACAGGACTTGTGCCATCTCGACTGGCAAATATTTTTTCCGGAATAATCCGTCAGGAGATTGTTTTTTAATACTGGTATCCAATACTGCAGACATACAACGCTTTATTTCTTAAGTCTTACATCAAGATAAGGGTAGTACCTGGGGGGTGGGGTGGGGGGGGGGTGGTATGAATCAACCGCGACCTTTACTCTATCAGAAGGTCATGTAAATAATGTCTCTTATCAGTACTATGCGCTTTTATATTACCTAGAGGTATTTTTTTTATTTTCGCGATATAAAATAAAGCAGGCATCATGGAGTTAAATATTTTGGAAGTTCGTTTGTTTGTTGTTTGTTTTTTTTATTATTGTTTTATATTATAGTTTTTAATAATTTGTATATAAGTAAATATGGTAAGTGTAATAATATTAGATGAAATAAGACGACAAGACTCAAGTCACGTATTCTTATTATGATCAACTTTTAAAACGCCGTATCAACTAATAATGAATGACGTGCCTTTGATTTTGTGAAAGATATTTTTATACATCATCATCCTAAAATAAATATAAAACAGAACTAGCAATAAAAAAGTAGAAATAAATCTAGAAAAAAAATCACTAAAACGCGTGTTAGAATGTTTACGTAATATTTTAATATCAGTAGTGTATTAAAATCAAGCAACCCGTCTATTTTCGACGGCTCGTAACTCCTGACGTTTCTTTAGATTTATTGCACTAAGGTTTTTTTTTCACACAAAATTATAATTTATTATCGTAATATAATAACTACAAAACCATCAGATTCATATATATATATTAGAAATAATCCATCGGGTTGTCTAATGTCTTGTCGTCGCTTTTAGACCGCCTATAGACCTACCCCCATTAATAACTATATTTTTTTCAGTTAGTCTAGACCAGTTTATTGTTAATCTGTGATTTTACTATTGCATCATATTATAAATAGTAATAAAATATAAATATTGACAACCATCAGACGTGAAATATTCATTTTAATAATGTAGTTCTAACGTGATCTGAATAGATGATCTTTGTGAGGAATTTTTCTTTAATAAAGAAGGCAAACTTCAGGCTCTAGTTCCATGGTCCCAGAGGTTGGGTCCATACGGAAGAACCAGCAAAAAAACACCCTGGATACACTTTCAATTAATTTATCATTATTATTTTTCATAATATTTAATTTTCCGTTATATATTGATATGTGAGAACGAATTTTAATTAAAATAAGCGTGCTGCCGGATAGAAGACTAGAATAACGAGTTGGTGGGCGCGGCTTTATCTTATATATATTATTTGAGTCTCTCTGAGTACGAATTACGATTTCTATACGTTTTATAATAACTTTGGTTGATTACAATGTTGGAATGAGAGCCGAAGATAACGTCTGAATTATTAAAGGAAACGAACAGCTCAAGTTCAAGGTGAATGGATTTAATATGTGATAATTAAATACTTATATTTCTGCATGTAATGCCTGTTCTTCTGAAACTTACAGAATATTTGAATTTTTTTATAATTAATATTTGAATTGTTTGGGGAGGTCTGATAAGTTTTTAAAAGAGCGAATATTTTCAAAAACCTATAATGACTTTAATTTGGACGAGAGCTTAATAAATAATAACTGACGGACTGACTGGTTGACTGACTGACTGATCTGTCAATGTTAAGGTTGAAGCATGTTCTCAAATATATTGGTTTCTTAATTATTTAATATTATTTGGCAGTCGGCGTGTTATGACGTTCACACGTTACATCATCATACATACATACATACATACATACTATAATACGATATAATAATACGATAATTTGTATTTAGTAGTTAATTAATATTTCATATATATATAAAGATAAAGTGCTCTATGGTTGGTTTATCTTTCTTTAGTTAACTATTCAATTTTGGATATATCTACTGATACAATGACGTTAACTCAACTAAATATAAACTTCAAGCTGAAAACAATTACATACAAAAAATCAGACGTATTGGATCATTGGTTCTCGAGTTATAAATGCACAAACAGACATTTAGACAGACAAACGGTCCAATTAATAACAGTATCTAAAGATATTTGGTAACAAGATATAATAGAATTAATGTATGAGTGGGTACTGTATACTATATGAAATATTATTTTATAGAGTGTGTTACGTTAATGGTTGTTAAATATGTAGTTTTCTTTCTTTTACTATCTAGTTTAAATCTGAAATGTGTTAAAATGATGTTGATCAAAGTTGTATTCGTTAAAACTATCGATCTGTCTCATCACATCACATCTCATCACATCTCATCACATCTCATCACAGCACATCACATCTCATCACATTTCATCACATCACATCACTATAACACAAACAGCGAGAAGACGATTTAAAAGTAGTGCTAAAATTAATTTGCATATAAAAAATAAATATTATTTTAGGAAACTTGTTATTTAGACAATACTGAAATAATTTAGTATTTACATTTAAAAATTTGAATGTTTGTGTCGACTCACACTAGATCACACGTACACTGTAGGCTAGTAGCCAAGACGAAACCCGTCAGACACTTGGGTCTTTATTTACATTATTTTTTTCTAATATTTATATATAACATGGCTGAGTGAGTGTCAAAGGTCGCCATCACAATTTCGTAGAGAGTAAGTCTAACAAAACTATTCGGCTCTTTGCTAAAGGTCACAATTTCTTGATTACTCATAATGCAGTCATGACTCATCCAGCGACCAAGGTCGGACCTTGAGTCATCGTCATGGGTTGTACTTGTATGTTCAGGGCTAAAGGTGAAGGGTAATGTTACCCAAATGACCACCCACTTCCGCCATATTTGTGTAAAACACCACGAACCACACGTCTGTGAACTCTCCAGCTAATACAATCTGAGAACCCATACTTTTAGTTTGACCTCGCAGGGTGGTCGGTGAGTGTGATCGATGTTGGTTCAAACTATGTAATACCTAATAACAGATCTATAGATAGCACTTGTAGAGACTCATCTAAGGCTCATTTCAATCTTTAATTCTATATTCATATTATTTTAGATTGTTAGTTACCTGTTTTTTTTTCTTTATCGCTAATATCAGAATTATTTCTCAATAGTATTAAGAAGATATTAACACGACACAAGTAGTGCACATTCATTATAGTCCATATGTAATGGTAATAAGGATTAATATCGTTACGTTAAAAAAGCTATGCAGTTAAAAAACTAATATTGGGTAACGCGTAATTCTACACTTGTTATCTGCTGAAGTATTCATATATTATTCATATTAAACGTCCAACTCATATACTAGTAGTATTTAATTGAATACAGAGACATTTCATATTGTTCCAAAGAGTTTCGCTAGTTAGTTAACCTTAGGCGGGATTTACACGGGATTTACACGATTGCCGTCGCACCATCAGACCGCACCAACAGACCGCACCATCAGACCGCACCAACAGACCGCACCATCAGACCGCACCAACAGACCGCACCATCAGACCGCACCAACAGACCGCACCATCAGACCGCACCATCAGACCGCACCACCAGACCGCACCATCAGACCGCACCAACAGACCGCACCACAAGACCGTATCAACGTGTAAATCAACCATAGGGGGTTACATATCTATGAAGTGTCTGTAGGCATTTTCTAGATTTTAAATTCGTTCGTACATAATTTGAATGTATCTCAAGGTTAACCAGCGTCACCCATGTTGACAAATATCAACTATATCAACACTTATCAACTATACCGACTAATTCACTAAATCATAATGAACACCACGGAATGTAGTTTAAGAGAACCAACCAGACTAACAGACGGATAGATCTTTTTATACTACGGCGATGTTTGGTAATTGTATAACGTATTACTTTCACATAGGTATGTTACAGTGATTGACGTCCTGAAACGTCTCTGAGAGACGATTTAATGTCTCTAGTTAGATCTTCTCGTTTATAACAATTAAACGATAAATATTAATGTCCATATAATGACATAAAGTATTATAATTAGTGATGAGGCGGCGAGTCGTGTAGTGTATATATAAGAGTAGTGATGTGAGCGGTGACGCGCGGGCTCAGCTCTGTGACGGACTGACTGGCTATTATATATAGATGTGTCGTTGGAATCAAACAGGAACCATCACGTGCACGAGCACAGCTCTGATAAACAGTTTATTGTAATTATATATTGTACTCGTATTTGTGTTTCTTATAAGTACCCGAGGAGTGCTGATGCCCGGACAAACAAATCTATTAGACATTTTATGCTATTTTTTAGAAAATGTGGGACTTTCATTCACTATCAATGTTTTAAAGATCTATTCTACTAATTAAAGACCTTGGCCTCTCTAGAGATATCATCGGTTTATTTCTAGAACGTACTTGAAAGGCGGCATTGGTAGGTTCATTTCAAATTTGGTTAGATAGGGATCAGTTAAGGTGAGCGTGAATTTTCAAGAGCCTCGTAAACCTACACCTGGGTCGCAAGTCCCAGGAGCTGTTTGCACTCCTCTCCCTGCAACGCGATGGGCCCGGCACCCGCACGGTGAATCCATGGAATGCTAAGAAGATTCGACTCTACAATTTAAATACGTCCGGGTCCGCGATGATTTATGGGTCAGCTCGAACCAGTCTCTGTATTGTGTTGTTCATCGCCAAGAATTTTCTATTAACCCTCAGTTTCTCTAAAATAAAATAATATTGTTACGAGGTAAGAACACCAGCTGTTAGTAGCATCATATAAAAAGGTGTTTGATCGAAATTTGTTCAGCCATTTGAAAGGTACTTATATGTATTTAATTGTACGGACAAACTTTAATATAATTATCGTCGCCACTCTATAAATAACAGTATGTCTGCCAAATACTAGATATATACTGTTTGTTAAATGATGAGTTTGATTCCTCGTACTTATATATTGTTTTTATATGTATATAACGTTATGTAGTGTAAATAAGTTTGATGCTATTATTCAAACAGCGCAGAGCACATGTTTCAAATCTGGTCCATAGTACGACGTAGGCGAGATGTGTCTGTCTGTTTCATTCACTATGACGTGGGATGTATTTATATTCATCGTTAGGAAATACCGACCATTTTTTCACCATATGTCTTGACATTGAGCGTTGAGAGCAGTGTACAGGGTTGCTGGATTCATTCAGAAAAGCTATCCTAAACTAATGTTGTGTGTACTGTGCTGTCCTCTTATTGGTTATTGTCGTTGAGGAAAGGTTTAGACTAGATAGTATATTGTCTAGACATTCCTAGTTTGACCAGTTACCTAGTTATATTTTTAATATTTGAAATTGTAGAGTTGTCGTCGTAGACTAATTTTATTATATTATATCCTAAAATATTAAACTGTCGTGTCCAAGTGCTTCCGGTCAGCAATAATAAAACTGAATTTTAAAAGTGAAAAGTATAACATAATGTAGATGTGTGTCCGTGCGGACGTGTCGTCGAAACTGAACATTTGGTGAGGTACTAGTTTCAAGAGCATGTTATTTGTTTTTTTAATTTTACATGTTAATACAGAAATAGATGGCATGCAGCGCTTGAAGCGCTCTACTGCTGCAGGTGTATAAACATTCACGACGTACAGCTCTGTACATTATAAAAATAAATGTTTGAAATATGTTAAATGCTTTAATGACCGATAAAACTGACTTCCATTAAAAATATAACGTTCTTTTGTTTAACAGTCGAGTAAAGTTATTGGATGTTTAAAATTATATTGCTTCTGTTTTAAACTAAACATTATATAATAATATTTACATATTTACTATAAATAGAATATATAAACTAGCTGCTGTTACATTTTATTGAAACGATAGTATGATTTTAAAACTACCCTCTTGTTGAATGTTTTCATTTTAATGAATTCTTGTTATTGCTAAATACAAATTGCTGTCGCTGGATCCTGTTTATATTAGAATTTTCATTTAATTGTAAACCATATCAATAAAGCGATAAAGTTTCATTTACAAAAAATATCATCTTGTCTCTCAGATAATAAAAGTCATAACAGGCTCAGAACAAATTTGGACGTTAAAGGTATTATAATAATGTTTATATTTGCATATATGAAAGTGCATCAGGGCGCGTGCTCGGTGCCCCAGTAACCTGGTAAGCGTCCCGGGATGCGTTCGGGACACGAATAGTCACGGAGATACACGATCTATGAGACGGTTTGATGAAACCGGAGCGGCTAACAGGTTGATTCGATTATTCATCTTAATTATACCTAGTTTTCAGTTATTCTAGTACTTTAATTATTTTTCACTGAAGTTTCCTGTAATATATATATATATATATATATATTTATAAACGAATTTAATACTTTTCTGAAATAAATACCTTTCATAAAAGTACACGGTTGGAAGTTAAATTTACTTCGCTACCTTTTTACTTGCATTAAATAATATCAAATTATTTTACTTTTAACAAATGATGTATATTAAATAGCGGGACTTATTCTTAGCAGAAAATAAATTATTATTGTTTAAACAACATTATATAAAAGGTTCCAAAAACCCTGCCCTCAAGCACAAGATGACCCTTAGTACTTACAGAGAACACAGACCTTAAGAAAATTCCAATATTTCGAGTGAGGTCCTCGAAAAGAATGTCGAAGTCAGAAAGCAAAGGTACCTTCTATCGAGGCCGACTTCCTTTTCTTTAATATAAAACAAAAATAATTTCAAATACAGCTGAGATATATTTACTCGTCTTAACGTTCCCGACAATTTACACTCATACAAAAGCAGTAAAAAGAGATGGAGGGACAGTTTGACGTCCAGGAGGCCAGGTCACCGACAGCTCCTGGGTATCGACCCGCGAATATAGGTCACTGGACCGAATGCACCGACTCACACACACCAGCGCTGTATTTAACTAACACAGATTAACAATTAACAGCGCGGTAACTGAACTAATTCATTCACCTTGCGTTCATACACTTATATATTTTAAAAGATATTGTTTGTTTTAATATTGGAATCTAATTATTTATTTTGTTAAATATAATAAATAATTAGTACTATATAGTTTTTCATGTTTCAAATGTTAATGTTTCAGTCAGTAGTGACGTCTCAAGCTTCAGTTTCACTGATGAGGTGCTTCTTTGAGAAATCATTACTTAATATGTACAATATGTCTGTACATCCATAATAAATGCCGATAGTATATTATTATATATATATATATATTTCATTTGTCAAGTGTTATTTGCGCGTTGTTAACGGCGTGTCGTGTGGAACCGGCATTAGCCAGAAATAGACGGTTGGATCTAGATTTTTACTTGTTTTATAATATTAAAGGGTAGAGTGAGTGGCTCTTATTGTTACGAGGACCCTTTGGCGTTATTTTAATATTAATTAAATTAGTTTTGTGTATTGATAACAAGTAACTAAAAAATACTGTTACACTTGCTAATTAGAAATACGACAATGTAGCCTTAGTTATATTATTCAGTAATTTGTTGTACGAATTTCAAAATGAGGTCCGCTGTCTTATTCAGATTGTCTTCTGTCTGTGAAGTAGAATGAGAGCAATATTAAACGTACCCTGGACACGGCCTCTCCTTTCCTCCTGACTGTTGCTGAAGGGTTCATATGTCGCGGGACCTGGACGGCGCTATTGTTTCATTTGTTACTGCTGTATGTTCTCTGTTTATTTGTTTATAAAGATGGCAGCTCTCGTCTCGTTTGTTTTGAATAACCAATATAACCAATATAACCAATATAACAGATAGAACAGTTGTAACGTAATAGTAATGAGGTGGAGGTAAGTCACACCAGAGATTGTGATATATGAAAAGAGTCTTATAATATTTATTAAATGAAAGGAGAATTATTGTCGTCTTTCTTCTGATTTTGGAATAAGCTATTACTTTCTATTTGGGTTCGATATTATATAATGTATATCTTATACGTGTATATAGTGAGAGGAGAACATATCGGAGTGACCTCACCTGGAGTCATAACAGCGGGAAAATGATACGAGTAGAACGTCTTGTAGAATAATAGTGGACGGGGTGCCCTCTCCGCTAACACGTTAACGCGTCATTGTTGTCCCACTGCGACATCAGGCTCTCTTATTCATCGTATGAAATACAGCTGTAACAGCTATTCCGCGATGTTCCGTCAGGGTGGGAAACAGGGCGAAATTGTTGAAGCTAGGTTCTGAGTCAAAAAAAAAATTCATAGATTATGAAGTGACTTCCTAAAACAATGTATATGTGTAACGAATAAAACTGACAATCAAAATATAAAGACTAAGCCAACGAAGGCAATTGCTTCGAAAGTAGGTGATTTTTTTTGTAATTTGTATTCACATATAAGGGCGTAGTATACGCTCGCGTAGAAATCGCATTTATGAAGCAATTGTGATGAAAATGTTGGTTCGTGTTCTATGACTACGACCAACGACCCCAAATATCAAGATGAATCTTTAAACAATATGTGTCGCCGTCGTAAGTCAACAGTCACACCTATTTTGTTGTTCTCCCCGCTGTCTCCCCGCTGTCTCCCCGCTGTGTCCGGTGAACAGCACGACTCGTAGAAATACATTTTTGAATCTGACAATTTTTTTTAGTTCAGTTGTCGCTCCATATGTCTTCCACTTTTGAACAACTCATCACGACATCTCAGGATCTATAAGGTCGATTGAATTGAAATTTGGCAGGAATATTCGTCACGTGGTGTAGAGGCCAGCTAAGATTTAAGATTTAAGACGGATTTTACGAAAGTCCACCCGCAAGGGGGCTTGCGGGGGCATTAGTAAAAAAACTGCACATTTACAAACTATATCTTTCACAGATACAAAACTCGGCCAGAGTACTCTTTTTGACATGTCGGAATTTACCAAAAATTGATTTCATGAAATTCTACCCTCAAAGGGCTGTGCGTTAAAAATTAAAAAAATATATATCTTTATCTTCTCTTCTCTTTAGCTCCTATAACGGTATAACTAATGTTTATATAAGTATTGTTAGTCATTTTCGTTTTGCCATGGAGAGCTTAGCTATGAACGGATGTTATAAAATTCTGCCCACGGAGGGGATTGCGGGGGTGTAACAATAAAAAAAAACGAATTTTTAATCTAACGTCTCAACAAACTGGAAATTTAAAGTCAATATTTCTTATGCAATGTAAAGGTCAGATAAAAATGGATTTTAGAAAACTCCTCGATACCGTCCACACCATCTGTCCCACTACTGTAGTTACGCCACTTTAACTATTTTTTATCTCTTAAAAATTAATAAAAGTGCCGACAATATTCAAACCTTATTATCCTATTAAATGCCGCCCCTATTGACGTCGATATCTTTACATTATAATTTTATTTGTGGAAAGTAATGATTAAAGTAACTTAAACCAAAATTAAAATATATTAAACATTATTGAGAAGTAACTTTTACTTTGGATGTAAGCTATATTATATAAGGTGGACATTGGATGAAGAAGTTTCTTATGTTACTCTGTGTTCTTAAGTCCTCGTGGACGAAGTCGCGGGCAACAGCTAGTATATATATATATATATATATATATATATATATATATATATGATTTTAATATCAAATACTATGAGTGTATTTTTATATATTCACATTGTAAGTCTGGTAATTCCAAGTGATAAAAGCCAGATATGTGCCAGCGGTAATAAATTAAAAGTTCGTTTTGATCAAATATTAATTATCTTTCCATTAACAACTTCAGACAAACAGACTGAAAAAAAACATATAGATATTACGAGGACATCCGTTGTTTGAGTCTACGTTAAATACAGACACAAAAGAAATTATTGAACTTTAGCCAAAGTAGTTATTTTTATTTTCATACTGAATTTGCATGTAATTAAACCTAATATATGTGTTTTGAGGAATAATACACTGACCAATATTCAAATAAATCACAATATCGAAGAACAAATTAAATAATAGTGACATTAAACATTAACAAATTATTAATTCAAAACATATCAAGTAATTAATATACGTTTCAAAGTTCACTCTTCAATTTGGAAAAAAATATTGCATATATTCTTTATTATTTGATCTTTATATCAAATGTAACATTTAAAGTATCACGTAATTTATAAAGCAGCACGAAATGCTGTTACCGAGGTCAATGTCGTGAAGAAATATGTTATAAGCTTACCTTAATTTCCTATGGAAGGAAGCTCGCATGTCGCTAAAGCTATGAAGACATGATATACAGATAGCAATCCAAAGGATTCGTCATTGCATCAGTCGCGTGTTACACTTAATAGAAACAAATGAAACGTCGTCGGCGTTGAGGTGAGGTGAGGTGAGGTGAGGTGAGGTGAGGTGAGGTGAGGTGACGCATAGCCGTCTCTATGAACTTGACAGTGTATTGGGTCAGGGACGGAGCTGTTTCCACGGTTGTATGAGGACGATAACAAAGACGTGGATGGCGACAGACACTGCATAGGAACAATTAATAATCTTCAAAATATCGGTAATTATATAAAATAAACTCTTAGCTTAGAGTTTTCGATGAATGTTAATGACGTATGTATGTACATATATTTGGTTATATTGAATGTTCGGAAAGTGAATATTAAATGCTATATAGAGTGTGTAACAAAGGTCTCGTAACCCTGACTCGTTACGAGATATCGTGTCGTGTGTCAAGTACAAACAGTAACGACGCTTGATTCCGCGATAAGTGTGAAATGTTGCCTACGAACGGTACTTCATGGCGGCACGTTGCGGTTACCTGCAGCTGATGGTTCGCGGAAACTTCATTTAAACGTTTATCAGACTTCACTTCACTTCTTTTAAATCATTTGTTATAAAAGCACATTAGTACGTTCTGTGGTTACTAGTTAACTGGTTACTGAGTTGACTGGGGACTATTAAAAATCACCATCAGTCACTGTATATAGAGCTATATAATACAGACAGATCTGTAGAGTCATTGTTTTGTATTGCATGAAAAAAGATCAAATAATATTTTTAATAAGTCAATATTTGAAAATGAACATGAAGATAATTAAAATTTTAAATAATATAGAATGGAAAATATCGGTACAGTACATGGTAACTCGAATCTCTGCTCGATTTATTTGTTATTATATATTTGTTTTAAAAGTATGTACATGTTAGTAATAGTTTATTGTATTTTCCCTTTCCTTTGTTTCAGACGAATGGAGTCAGCGATCGTAAAAAAGCACAGAATAAAATACCTCCAATAGTTTTTTGGACAAAATGATACAATCAAACGACCGTCCGACACCGAACGAAACAAACATCAAAATTAAAAAGAAAGCGAGCTTAATAAAACACCCTGTCTAGGAACTATACAGCTTTAAATATACGAATAGTTGCCTTCTCTAGCACTCGGTCCAATCGTTTATATTGATGTTACTAGTATATATATAGCTCTACTTGTTTCTACTGTGTGTGTGTGTGTGTGTAAGGTTTGTATTATATAATTTGTTATTTAACTTTACCTACATTTACTCTAACCCCAAAATTTTTAACAATAGTAAAAGGTTTTTCTTGTCAGAGACTACTAAACATATGGTAATCTTTTCAGTTAAAGGTCACCATATGTTTCGTGGTCTATAATGCCGGTACACCGTTCCTTCAGTTGACTGTCGGCTAATATCAGAAGTAAAACAAAATATCCATAATAGTGAATATCGTTAAATAGCTTCAAATAATTGTTTCTCAGAATAGTGTTGTAATGGAGCAGTCAGAAGTTGATAAGAGCTGCGCCGGCTCGGAGTACGGCGCGCAGTTGACTAGAAATAGGGTAAGTTCGGAGCTCTTGAGATAGCTTAAAATTGGTCTATAATGACATGTTAATGCATTTATTTATCATATTTTTCAGAGTTTTAAATCAAAACAATTAGTTCGAAGTCAAGCCATCCGCGAGTCGACCTCACCTCCACGCACGATATCACCCTTTTCTAATGACGAAACAAATACAACAGCGAACGTCGTTACAAATAACGACGTCAAGAACTCCACTAACACCGAGAAAACCGGCAACAGTGATACGTCTAGTCATAGTGATAGGTGCAGTCTTAATAACGATAAGAAACAGCCGGTTGAAATACAGGTGAGGGTCGAACAATCAATGAATCTTAAACATTAATGTAGAGATGTACAATTGTATACGTACAATAAATGACCGTTTCACTTCCCATCAACTAGCTTCCATACTCCAAAGCGCCGGTGTCGTACGCAAATTACATTCGTGTCAGGTGTCAGTTTGCATTTATTACATAGTTTCGTAAACTTCCAAAAGACAATCCACACCGTTTCCAGATAACGTCGGGCTCGTGGGAGGCGGACGCGCCCAGCTCGCAGCGGCTGCGCACGCGGCGCTGGCTGGGCCACCGCCACCACTCGGACTCGTCCCGCGACCTGCTGTCGCACGGCCCGCGCGTGGCCTGCGTGTGCGGCGCCTGCGAGTGCCCGCACTGCAGGTACCTCACTGCCTCCTATACTTTATGAAAGACACTGAATAAATACCGACTTGCCAGTGAAATGACATGTGAAGGGCTGTTCTTTGCAGAGGTCGCAGAAGAAGACACGCGTGTCCGACGAAACAAGACTCTGGCATCGTCTGCTCAGACGACTGTCCGGACTGCTTGGAGTCGGACCATGCTGGTATGTACATTGTTATATACATTTATTATTTATTTATTTTAGACTAATGGTTTTTCGTTACAGGTCCTAACGGAGACAGCGCTAGGAGATCTGGAAGCTTGGATACAGAAGACCAGACTTTTTATTGCAGGTATGAACTTTATGATATAATTTTATCGTTCTTCTTTACCCAGCAAATAATAACGTTAATAATAACCTAAGAACTAAATATATAAATGTCTTCTTACAGGTGTGCAGATCGTAAAGAGAAACCAAAGAATATATCGCTAAGTGGTAATGAATTTGGTAAGCAGATAAATATTTAAGTCTTATCGTAGCACTTATGTTTTTTGTATGTTAAAAAGAGCAAACGAGCCTGCAACTCATCTGACGGTGAGTGGTCGCCGCCCACAGTCTCTTACAATATCAGAGGATTCACAAAACCGTAGCCGGCCTCTGAGAAGGTAGAAGGTGCTCTTTTAAAAAAACGTCGTCGTCGTGTCGATCCGGAAACATCACAAACGGTTCATTCCACATCTTGATGGTTCGTGGTAGAAACGTTCGCACTCTAGAGTACGCCATGCATCTTGGTGGTAGAGTTGATACTGCTGGCAGTGGCGAGCAGTTTAAGTGGAAATCACTTCTGAACACTCTCCGTTATAAATGCGGTTCAATAAGCAGAAACATGGGATATCCCTCGACAACTCTTTATAAAGCGCGAACCTTTGGTTCTTCGTAAAGTGCTGCCTCGTTCTGTTTATCATTCCTTGTTTTTTCAAGATCAACTTGGCCTTGCTCTCCAGGTGACCTCTAAACTGACAACCGCTCCTTGTGTCCAGGTCCAGGTAAGGAAATGAAATCCGGCCCGGTCGACTTACGTTTACGTTAGCTTACCTTTAAGGAATGTAGAGGGCATCTATTCACCAATTTGACGACATACTTAGACTTTACTGTAGCTATTTGCCGGGAAAAATCTGGAAGCACTCTTTAGAACTCTATAGTTTGGATCCCTTATTAAAGGTACCCCAGGCTCAGGAACGATACGCTTTTGCTTGCAAATAGCAGCTGCTCCAACACACGCATCGAACCAGAGTCTGTAACGTGGCCATTAAACGCTCTAAGGAGTATAATTGGTGGCCGAAGAGATCAATGTCATGGTCAATTGTCATTTGAACACGATTCATGAGACAGTCCGTTTTTGCATTATCACCATTGGATTAGTAGAGGTACGCGTAAACTCTGGAACGGTCGTATTACATAGGTTACTACGTGTTACAGTGTTACCAGGTCCCTTCCTATAAAAATAATCTTCCTAGATGCCGGCAGTATATGTGTCCCTAACAAACAGACAGCCCTACGTGATACCTCACGCGATAAAGATGTTGAATCTGATAAACGGAATATGATAAGTACGCGGTGTAGCTCGATTGGGATATCTGCGCCTCCGTTTAGAACAGTAGGGCCGGTTGCGGTGATCTCGTGATGGTAGGTCACGACTTTAGTTGGTGTGCAGATCCCCTGATATTTCAGGAGTCCACGTTTGAAGTGGAGTGGTTCATCGGGAGTATAGGTTTCGTTTGCCCTTGGCAGTTGGCGGTTCAGCGCCTATAACCAAATAGCAAGCATTCGTTGTTGATTCTATGGAGGCTTTTCTCAAAAATATTGGCTTATTCTTGATTTGCCAACGCTTCCAGCAATAATCGAAATATTTTCTAAATTCGGTTTTTAATTAAAAAAAAAATATCAGTCCTAGATACTACCTACCTACAAGCCCTTGTCAGTATATGTCATGAATGGGTTAATTTCTAAATCATTTCCATTCAACAGAGGATAAAACAGAGCTTACTGGTCCAGAACTGGTAGTGTTTATCAAAGAAACCCTAAATAAGAACCCTAGGGACCGCTCCACGCTACTCAGGATTGAAAAGGAGCTACACGGACTCGTCACTGACACCGGGTGAGACTTATATATACTCACTGTATACACTGTAGTACTACTCATCGATATTATACTCTTTGACTTTAACATGTTCAGCCACGCTCCGCTAGCTGGTGGGTTTACAATGTTCGATAAATTCTTTATTTATTTCAACTTGAATACCAAACTGTCCTCCAAGTACTTGTAGTGATTTTTTATGACATAAGATAGAAAATTCTTTGCGGTCGATGTTGTTACATACCTTGTGATAGAGAAACGTACTATTAACAATAAATATAAAATAAACAGTGTTATAAGAGCTCGACTCGTACCCGCCAACTGCACGATATTGTGCCGTCACACTGTCTCAATTATTTTAATGTTAAGTAAGCTGTCACAATAATTTTGAGTTGTAAAATAAATAAAGAAAACATGATGAATATTATACAGAATATTGTCGACCATTTGACGGTAGTGTGTGTGTCGGCAGTCGCTGTATCGTGCGGTTCCCGGTGATGACGTCATACGGCCGCATGCTGGTGCACCGCTGCGCCGCCCTGTTCCAGCTGGCGCACCACCTCGACCACTCCAACAAGAACTCCGTGCTCGTCTCCAAGAGCGGTGAGCGGGGTCCCTTCACACTGGCTTTCTCATATCTACAATCATACTAGCCGTTCCTTTCGACTGCGGCTACGTGACTACAGGAGTTTTGTCTTCGGAACGACTCGCGGCAGGAGGTCGCGTGTCTGAGGTACTGTCTAGTACCGGTCGTAAGGTCGTCGTGTACTGTTATATAACCTCACTCAATAAATTTACTGTCGGATTCATTTTTTTTTTCATATGATAGAAAGTAAGTGATAGCTCCAGACATTAACAGTTTTAAACCAAAACCAATCCGTCCAGTGATCGTGGCTGAGTGTGTGTCACCCGCAGGTACGTGCGGCGGCTGCCTGCCCTGCACCAGCTTCCGTGAGTGGTGCACCACCGCCTTCCCTAAATCACCGACACACGAGGACACGCTGGCCAAGTGAGCTGTTGATATTTAATACTTTAACATCCATCGCTGAGATGTGGAGTCGTCAAGAGATGTGACAGCATCCGGAGTGGCTTCTCATCTCATTTTGTCTAACTTCCATCTCGACTTTCTGACTTGTTAGAAAGGGACGTCAGCATTTGTAATACAGATAAAATCGTATAAAAAAAATAAAAAGACATTTAAAAGACCCTCATTGCGCTTCAGAAACGCGACCGGCTCTAGTCCCATAGTAAAGAAAGAAGTCTCTAGAAAGAGGAAGCATTAGTACTAATAGTCATCAATAAACCACGAGTCCTAGAGGATGTACCTTCCACGTCACACTGCAGGTCCATCCTGAAGCGCTGCGCCGGCGCTCACGGCGCTGCCTCCAGCGCTGCAGCCGGCCGCAGCAAGTCGCTGGAGCAGCGCGAGAGGGACTACGAGCGAGTGAGACGCAGGATATTCAGCACGGTACGGATACACACACACACACACGCACTGACACACACACACGCGCACGCACTTGACGCCATCCGTCGATGATCTTCACTTATGAGTGTAGTATGTTACGTCAGTGTCGTTAATACAGAGCTGTAAGTAGTAGTAACAGCACGCACTGTGCGCTGTGGCAGGACAACTGCGCGCAGGACGAGTCGCAGTGGCCGTGGCTGGCGGCGGGGCCGGTCAAGCTGCTGACTGCGGACGCCGGCCGGAACAAGCTACTCAAGGTTACCGTTATATTCAACTATTTCTGTGCTTTATCTCGTTCGAAAGCTGGTTGTATCACTGTTGACAGCGTTCACGTTAGAAAAGTATTAAGTTTGAAACAAATATAGAGTTTAAAATAAACCGATACAGACGGGCCCGAGCCTGCAACCAGCGGCACCTCCTCTATGGATCTCGTCTTAGTATAATTAAATCAGAAATGTTGTCTCACTTCACGACATCATACTTTTATCTAAATCCATTGCGTGTCCGTCTGTCCCAGGTGCAGTCCCTGGAGTCTCGCTCGTCCGTCCGCGGCGTGGTCTCCAAGAGCCACAGCTTCGGAGGATACACGGACCCTCAGCAACGACTCCTCAGCAGACAGGGTCAGCCAACACTACATTATATTGTATTTAAAGGAAACCAGATTACATTACGGGTCACAATTATTCATAGAGGATACATAGTTTTTTATAAATTAGTTCAACGATTTAGTTCTTTTCATTTGTTATTTATTTATTTAAATGGTCAATATGTATTTGTACCTTAATAATAATTGAAAATATATTTTTAAGGACGCGACAGTTAGATACCGCGTAATATATACAAATAAATAATGTTATGTACAATATAATAAACATCAACTTGGCCGAGCCCAACTCAACGAGCGCAACATGCTTAAAATGATGACAAAAACATATGTACATATATATAATTTTGTCAATTCCAGGTGACTTGGCATCTTCCAGCTGGCGCCTGTCTCCCTCCAGCTCGGGCTACAAGACTCTCAGCTTGAGAAGCACGGACTCCGTCACCCCCTCGCCCACCGGTGAGCTCGCCGCGGAGAGCGGTAGTTGTAGTTAGCTACTTGGGGAGTCACTTGTCGCACAATTATTGTCCAACAAAATAAAGAACTGAGAGTAAATACAGAGTCGAAATAACAATTAGCCGATCTGAGTGACCGTGCTCCGGCGACCGGCCGGTGGGAGAGTCCGTCACACTCGTTGTCACTATCTTATGTCTAATTTACTATTGCAACTCGAATATAGTAGTAGGTCGGCCCAGTATGGCTTCACTTCATACTGACCGGACTCAATCTCCCCGCAGGCGGCGCCAGTCCGGAGCCGGCGGTGGGCGCTCCGGGTGCGGCCGGCCTAGGCGGGAGCGCTCCGGGTGCTCCGCTGGCGCCGGGAGCGCTGGTGTGGGCCGTCACCGACCTGGCCGCCGTGCCGCGGGGCGCGCTCGTCATACACCCGCAGGTACACACGCACACGCACACACACACGCACGCACTCCCACGCACACACACACCCGCACACAGCGTGTCATGACATGTTTCGGTGTGGGCAGACGGGTCGGCCGCTCACCAACCCCGACGGCTCGCTGTACCACTTCGACCCCGAGCAGCCGCCGCCGCTCTACGACGCCGCCGACAGGAGACGCGCCAAACTACAGAAACAACATTCGTTTATTGACAACGGTTCGTCTATTTTTTTATTAATGCCTTGACCATATTTGCACTTCCGACGGTTTCTGTGTGACGAGCGCGGAGGGTTTCCGGAAAGACGAGAGTTGTGTTTGTCTGTGAATAAAGACACCTCCTCGCGCGGAGGGACTCTGTAATAATGTTCTATAGTCATTAGAAGTGTATTTACAGAATGTGAATTCGAAGCGACTCGCGACAAACATTCAGACTACGCAGGAGACGACGAGAAGGTTGGTACTTACGAGTATATAACTACACTTATAAACACTCACCCAGGCTGATTGATTTATCAAATCGAAGACTTAAACGACAGAGTTAGAAATTTGATATTCAGTCATACTAAGTCAGAATTTTTGCAAATTTCCCCACTAATCTATCCACTCAAAAGTATAACATCTTATTTGATTTAACAAAACAGCAAAGCTGTGACCTGTGTGTGTAAATATATTAAGAATCTTAAGGCATTTATTGTATATTACCTTTCAGAGCACTCAGCAAGAATCAAAAACGCCATCACAAGCTAGTCCTAAAAAAACTCAGAAAACCTATGAGGACCATGTCAACAAGATGAGCTCCCTGGAACTAAACCAACAACTGAAACCGACACCACACAACAAACCACAATCCGAAAACCAAACACAAAAATCACCTACCAAAGAAAAGAAGCAGGATAAGATGTCTGAACCGATCGATCAGACGCAATCGGTTCAAACATTTAACTCCCCCGTCCATCAAGCACCAACAGTTCCGAGATTTGATTCCCCTGTTCATCAGGCCCCATTAGTTCCGAGATTTGATTCTCCTGTCCATCAGTCTCCTTCAGTTCCACGATTTGATTCCCCTGTGCATCAGGCATCATCAACTGTTCCAAGATTTGAGTCCCCTGTCCATCGGGCACCAACGGTACAAAAATTTGACTCCCCTGTCCATCACACACCATCAGTTCAAAGATTAGACTCTCCCGTTCACCAGGTGCCATCAGTTCAAAGGTTTCCATCGCCGGCTCATCAGTTACATTCAGTCCCAAAATACGAATCCCCAGTCATTCAGACGCAATCGATTACAAGATTTGAATCGTCAGCCAATCAGGCACCTACCGTTCAAAGATTCGACTCCCCGGCCAATCACCAGGTGCCTGCAATTCAAAGGTTCGACTCTCCAGCCAATCAGGGACCAGCAATCCAGAGATTTGACTCTCCAGCCAATCAGGGACCTCATATTCAAAGATTCGACTCTCCAGCCAGTCAGAGGCACTACGATTCGAATAGATTTGAAATGTCCAACCAGAGATCGTTTGAACACAGAACAATGGAGATGCAGAGGAAGATGCAGGAAGACGTGTACCAACAGAACTGTGCCGCCGGCTACAGGAGCGACGAGGTGAGACATTACGACAATAATAAAAGCCGTCTCTTGGAGACTTTGTTAAATTATAATGCCTGTTGCGACTTCGCGAATTACAACTATTTATTAATTTTATTAGTGATGATGATTTTTTGTTACAAATAAAGTATTTAAATGCATGTATATAATTAAATAATAAGATAAGATACCAAACGAAGTAATAAATGAAATGAGCGTGAACTGCCCGAGTGCCGCTCGTCGTACTCCAGCTGGTACTCGAGCTACGCTGATAGTAGTCTGCTTGCTGCTTCACTCTGACTCATGTAACTCGTCAACACACTCACGCGTGTAGCTTAAAATTAAAATTGTAGAATAATATGAAGCAGTTGCTAAGTTGTGTTGGTGTTTTTTCGTATCTGTCGGTGAGTACTGACGGAGAATACAATAATGCCATCAACACAGTTTTTGTAAGCTCCATCAATCGTATCACACTCCATCTCCCTTCTATTTCTTGTATCCACCCACCCTATTGCTTTCGGAGAAGGGAACATCTCTCCATAGAGTCTGTGAACTGATAAAACGGACAAATTTAAAATATTCAATAGTCTAGGAATATTTTTCCAACCGGAAAAATAAGTGAACAATGCTTATTGTATTTAAAATAACAGTAGCGAGTAGATGGAACTGCGTTGAACACACGTCTTGACACGTAACAAGAAAATTTATCTTTTGATATTACCATTAACTTTTCAATAAATTTCATAAATGTTGAATAAATCAAGTTTTTTAATAAGATTTAATTTCCAACAAAAATTACAAAAGCGAAGTGAATAATAATAGATGTTGTTACAATTGAAGACTGAAATTTGAGCTAAAAATAACTGTGAATGTGACGAACTGCCGGTGCGCTGAGCGGTCCTATATATGTTATATTCAATATTGTGAAAGCTGCTATTGATCTTACATCCTGTAGAGCAGGCTTGCAATTTCTATAAATAAGTCCGCGCATGCGCAATGAGGCTCGAAAACAAAAATCGTCCCTGAAATCAAAAAGTGCGTTTTGATATTTCAAATACGTAAGTTACGGCACATGCGCAGTGACAACAAACGGCCCATTAAAAAATAAACCTTATTGACGTCAGAATAAGTATTACATTAATATTTAGGCTCGTATAGCATTCTACAGGTGAAGGAGAGAAACTGCAATCAAATATCAGTACAAAATGCATGTGATAGAGTTCCGATTGAAATGGTGTGTTGCATGATATAGACATGCGCATGTCATTTTGAAAGTACATTTAACTATCGACCTAATTCCAGCCGCCATAGCACCGGGAATTCTTTGAGCTGTTAGTTGAGGCTTGACGCTCCTCCTGATTTGTACCGTTCATAAGAAAATAAGCTACACTCTTAAAGAAATAAAGTTGAATTTCGCATGTAATTCAAAGTTCGAAGGCATTACAACAGTTAGGAGTTTCTTAAGTAATTTTACTGTTACAATTAATAAACAGTCTTAACGTGTTCGGCTTAGAGTTGAATTTTATTGATTTGCTGATAATGAGATCAAACAAGATGGAGTACATAGAGGAGGAGGAGGAGGAGGGAATGGAAGAGGTTGAGGAATCTCAAAGAAATGAGGAAAAGATGGTGTGTTTTGTCTAACATCTAATTAAAGTGAGGAGCTGGGAGGTGTCACATTATAGTACGTTTATAATATGTTCTGTTTGTCTAGGTCTCACAGCACATGATGGTGAACTACCAACCGGACATGGCGGACTTACAAATAATGCAGACCAAGATGACCCCCGTGCCTGTACAGGACCCCAACATGCGTGAGTTCATTTAATTAAGAAACCAAGTCTAGTAGTTTTTTTTTTTTGGTGCACAAAATAAAGAGACTAATATTTTTTCAAAACTATTATTTCTCAATCTTTATCACACGTCTTAAACACACACAGTAGTCGATTATACTTAATGATAATTAATAAGTCATCTGACTTTCAAAAATCAAAGCTAAATTTATTTTGAATATAAAAAATATTTCATCCGTTCTATCCCAGGGACACGTCCCTTCATTATCTCTGCCTTGGTAATGAGTGCCCCCCTCCCCCCCTCCAGGTGGCGTGCCCGTCGCGGGCCACCCCGGCTACTACCAGCCGGTCCAGAACTACCAGTACGTGCCCTGCAGAGTTGTAAGTGTATTCATCTTGTAAATATATAAATATATCTATATCGCCTGGGTTGAGATATATGATTGTTTAGAAATTATATACACTGTCTTTTAAATAACAAATCAATAATAATTAAATAGAAGTAACTTTAAAGATAAATGAATTTAAATAAAGAAACTAGGCAAAAACTAAAAACCAGAGAAACGCTCTTCGCTTTCGTGTTCCAACTAAAATGGCGGCCTCGTGCGCGCAGCAGTCAGCGGTCGTCTGCGCAGTCTGGCGTATATGTGGTCCTCATGACCGGCACAGCCACTTCTCATCATGCCACTCCGACATACCTGTATATATTATATAATTATATCTATACTAACGATGGATACGTATGAGAAACAGTATAGAATTCCTGAGGATATTGTTGTCTCGTCATGATACTTGTGGAGCTTACTGTTCCGTGGGAAACTAACATCCCCAAACATAACAGAGTTGAAGACTCGCCGTCGTCTAGTTCCGATCTTAATCCGCTGGATTATGATTTACGGTCAATTTTAGAGAGTACAGCTTGCTCTCAACGTCATGATAATTTGGAGTCCTTAAAACAATCTATACGATTGGCAGTGAAGAATTTTCCCATGGAAGGAGTGCGTGCGTGCTATTGATAACTGGCCTCAACGTTTAAAGGACTGTATTGCAGCCAATGGGGACCACTTCGAATAAGCTTTATATATTTTTAATTGTTTTATATTTCTATACTAGACTTACATACTGTAAAAGTAATAAATGTAATTTGCAGTTAAAAAAAATATTTTTAAGTGTAATAGTATTTATGGCCAGACTAAGTAGTTAATTTTATTTATTTATTTATTTAAAACTTTATTGTTCCAACACAAAAAAATTACAGTGGGCGGACTTAATGCTAAATGGCATTCTCTGACAGTCAACCTTAAAGAGTTGCAGAGAGTTAAGAGGCGGTACAAAAACGAAGGAAATTACAGAGAAGATTACAGTTTATAAGAAAGTATCATGCACATATTATAGTTATATACACAAATATATATATATAACCTACAACTGGGTCGCAAGTCCCAGGAGCTGTTTGCACTCCTCTCATGCAACGCGATGGGCCCGGCACCCGCACGGTGAATCCATGGAATTGTAAGAAGCTTCGTCTCCAAGGATTAGAGTTTGTTTGTTTGAACGCGCTAATCTCAGGAACTACTGGACCGTTTTGAAAAATTATTTCAGTGTAAGATAGTTCATTTACCGAGGAGCTATATAACATATACATATTTATATAACATATATAATATCACGCTGAGATAAATAGGGGAGGAGCAGCAATAAAAAATGTTGCGAAAACGGCAAAAATTAGAGCTTTCCTTGCATACGCTGAGTAAACGATGAAAGTTATGCAAAAATCAAGTACTACAAAATTGTTCCTTCTAAAAGATAGCCCGCGACAGTTAATAAAAAACTTAAGTGACACCAAAATAAACAAAATAGGTAAAGGTCGAAGTAAAAACTATAAAAAAAACAATATTCTCATAATATGCAAAACATGAAATAATAACAAATAAAAATACACAAGAGTTGCTCAAAAATGTGACGCGTAAAATGGTCACCACTCAGTTATATATATATATTTCATCCTATAGTTGACAAGGCTCATATACAAATAACCCACATTAATGTTAATAACAAAACTGTATTCAAAATATTACAACAATAACATTTTATGTTTATATTAACATATGTATTATAAATAAGAAATATATATAATTAATATTGGTTAGAATATTAATGTATGAGAACGCTAAGTCAGTCAAAGTTATTTATTATAGCCACAGAAAAGTGTATATATTTGGTAGATAATGTTGAATCGGTCGATTACGCCATACTACCACTATTAGTCAGCTATAGTCAGCTACTGGTGAGTCGCAAGCGCGTCGTCGCTCAGTCAGGATGTTTAATAATATTAGGCTGTGAATTAAACGCGTACATCACCTATAGTGTCACCCAACAACCGGTTGTGAATGACGACTATACGAGTATGACGGACGAATGTACTCAGTTTTAAAATGTTAGTGTGTTAATTAGTATATTACTAACTATAATATATAAAAAACTATTTAAAGTAATTTCATTTTGTTATGGGTAACATCAAATCGGCTATAGGTTTATTGCAAATATATAATTCTTGCAGGACCAGCCCTTACAGCAGATGCAGCCCCAGATGTACCAGCTGCAGTCTGAAGACCAGAAACAGCTGCCTACCAACGACAGTACCTTTAGGATCGGTGAGTTGCTATACATGTATGGGCCTTATAAAACATTTAAGACAAACAAACAATTGATACTCAAACCTCAGAGGTGACGTCTGTGATGTGTGAGAACCACTGAGGAAATAGTATCATTAATTGTCATTAAATAAGAATAAACAATCTCACGTAATAAAATATGTATTACTTGTATTAACATTGTGTTCATGAGATGGCGCAGTCAATTTAGTTATTTAAACCATAAAGGTAAGGAACTGAATAAATTAATAACCGACTTGGTATTACATGGACTTCATAACTTTTTACGGTAGAAGAACTGCATTACGAAACTTGTTTTTTTTATGGGATTTACTTTCTTAAAAATTTCCAGATCCTAGTTATCCTTACTCAGCGGACTTCAATGCAGCGTGCGGTGCTTGTGAGCCTGCGCCCGCACCTCGGGGGTGCGTATTGTTCACACACACCCTGATACCACAATAGAACGCAATGTACCAGTACTGTGCACACACACCCTCATAGCACACAATGGACCAGTACTGTGCACACACACCCTCATAGCACACTATAACACTATAGCACAATGGACCAGTACTGTGCACACACACCCTCACACCACACTGTAGCACAATGGATCAGTACTGTGCACACACACCCTCACACCACACTGTAGCACAATGGACCAGTACTGTGCACACACATACTCCCATCACACTATAACACTATAGCACAATGGACCAGTACTGTGCACACACATCCTCCCACCACACTGTAGCACAATGGATCAGTACTGTGCACACACACCCTCACACCACACTGTAGCACAATGGACCAGTACTGTGCACACACATCCTCCCACCACACTATAACACTATAGCACAATGGACCAGTACTGTGCACACACATCCTCCCACCACACTATAACACTATAGCACAATGGACCAGTACTGTGCACACACATCCTCACACCACACTGTAGCACAATGGACCAGTACTGTGCACACACATCCTCCCACGACACTATAACACTATAGCACAATGGACCAGTACTGTGCACACACATCCTCACACCACACTGTAGCACAATGGACCAGTACTGTGCACACACATCCTCACACCACACTGTAGCACAATGGACCAGTACTGTGCACACACACCCTCACACCACACTGTAGCACAATGGATCAGTACTGTGCACACACACCCTCACACCACACTGTAGCACAATGGACCAGTACTGTGCACACACTGTAGCACAATGGACCAGTACTGTGCACACACTGTAGCACAATGGATCAGTACTGTGCACACACTGTAGCACAATGGATCAGTACTGTGCACACACTGTAGCACAATGGACCAGTACTGTGCACACACTGTAGCACAATGGACCAGTACTGTGCACACACTGTAGCACAATGGATCAGTACTGTGCACACACACCCTCACACCACACTGTAGCAGAATGGACCAGTACTGTGCACACACTGTAGCACAATGGACCAGTACTGTGCACACACTGTAGCACAATGGACCAGTACTGTGCACACACTGTAGCACAATGGACCAGTACTGTGCACACACTGTAGCACAATGGACCAGTACTGTGCACACACTGTAGCACAATGGACCAGTACTGTGCACACACACCTTCACACCACACTGTAGCAGAATGGACCAGTACTGTGCACACACTGTAGCACAATGGACCAGTACTGTGCACACACTGTAGCACAATGGACCAGTACTGTGCACACACTGTAGCACAATGGACCAGTACTGTGCACACACTGTAGCACAATGGACCAGTACTGTGCACACACTGTAGCACAATGGATCAGTACTGTGCACACACACCCTCACACCACACTGTAGCAGAATGGACCAGTACTGTGCACACACTGTAGCACAATGGACCAGTACTGTGCACACACTGTAGCACAATGGACCAGTACTGTGCACACACTGTAGCACAATGGACCAGTACTGTGCACACACTGTAGCACAATGGACCAGTACTGTGCACACACTGTAGCACAATGGATCAGTACTGTGCACACACACCCTCACACCACACTGTAGCAGAATGGACCAGTACTGTGCACACACTGTAGCACAATGGACCAGTACTGTGCACACACTGTAGCACAATGGACCAGTACTGTGCACACACTGTAGCACAATGGACCAGTACTGTGCACACACTGTAGCACAATGGACCAGTACTGTGCACACACTGTAGCACAATGGACCAGTACTGTGCACACACTGTAGCACAATGGACCAGTACTGTGCACACACACCTTCACACCACCATAGAGCGTAATTGATCAGGATTGTGCGCACTCATCCACATATCACACTACAATATAATTAATACAAAAAATACATTACAAAGTTAAGTAAATGTGATTGAAGATCTCTGACCTCTTATCTCCAGGTACAGTGTCCAGTACCAGCCCGAGCCCGTCCTGTACCCCAATGTACAGTACCAACCGGTACAGCATTATCCTGTGAGTGATGTATATGCTTGTCTGAACAACATAACAAAACATTTTTGTATAGTAATATAGGTTTTTATTTTAAACGCATGCTTAAGACTTAATGTCAATTCCAGTATCAAGATCAGATACAGATGCAGTGGCAGAGCGTGGCCCCCAAGGTGGTGATGCATGACGTGTACCCTCTCGTGTACCCTGGAGTGTACCCGCAGTACAACCTCGTGTACCCACAGGTTTATTCTAGTATTTTTACTTTTATCCTTGAATTACCATATTTAATTACTTTATTAAAGGCCTATAATTACATTTGCTGCAAAGTAAAATCCTGAAGGTAATCAAAATATATTAATAGCTATTGTGAAAAATAAAATGTTATATATTATTTATATTAAATATCAATGACAAATTTCTCTTTTAAAATGACGTGCTTATGACTGAGTCATATCACGATGTCCCAGTTATCACTATCAATGTGATTATTACTAAATAAACTTCTAAACCCATCAAATTATCAGATGATGCCTCAGTACCCAATGCAGCAGTACCAGGACAGGCGGAAGAAGCGCCACGAGAGAGAGAGAGATGCCGAGAGACAGAGCGAGATAGCGATGAAGATACAGCAGATAAGGAGACAGGTGGAGATGATGAGCGACCGCGGGCGGGGTGGGAGTGGACTGCTGGGGAGCGCTCCCGCCGCCGTGGGGGGGAGGTAGCTACGTGGACTTAATTACTGACTAACCGCCGGTTTCTGGAATAATAAAAAAAGTTGTTTGGAAAAATATGACCAATGTCATAAATTCCCATGGTATCTTGTCATCAATTCCCATAGTATCTTGTCATCAATTCCCATGGTATCCTTCCTGGTTGTTTGATCTCGTGATAAAGATAGAGTTGATAGTCTTAATAGTGAAGATAAATCTTTCTTCCAAATACCGATCGTCATTCGTGTGATGAATTTGTTTATTATCTCGTATATATTGTATGTACTTGACTCGTATTACTCATTTAAAGCACCTTCAGGATGACGGATGACGCTCAGCTGAGTTCTGCCGCACGAGCCATCGTCAACTCAATAAGAAACATGCAGGCAAAGAACCATTGTAAGTAACCTTCCGCATACAATCATTCAAGATTTACAATAATAAGGAATATTTATAAACTTCATAACAATGTACTAAATTTTTAACCCTCTCCTCTCAGACACAGATCCCCGATGCTCTCCCCCGCGACCAGATACCCGCCGGCGACCTCCCGCGCTCTACAGACAGGTACAGACACGAGCAACACACACCACCCACATGGTACAGACACTAGGAACACGCACCCCCACATGGTACAAACACTAGGAACACGCACCCCCACATGGTACAAACACTAGCAACGCGCACCCCCACATGGTACAAACACTAGGAACACGCACCACCCACATGGTACAAACACTAGGAACACGCACCCCCACATGGTACAAACACTAGGAACACGCACCCCCACATGGTACAAACACTAGCAACGCGCACCCCCCACATGGTACAAACACTAGCAACACGCACCACCCACATGGTACAGACACTAGGAACACGCACCCCCACATGGTACAGACACTAGGAACACGCACCCCCACATGGTACAGACACTAGGAACACGCACCCCCACATGGTACAAACACTAGCAACGCGCACCCCCCACATGGTACAAACACTAGCAACACGCACCCCCCACATGGTACAAACACTAGCAACACGCACCCCCCACATGGTACAGACACGAGCAACACGCACCCCCCACATAGTACAAACACTAGCAACGCGCACCACCCACATGGTACAGACACTAGGAACACGCACCCCCACATGGTACAGACACTAGGAACACGCACCCCCACATGGTACAAACACTAGCAACGCGCACCCCCACATGGTACAAACACTAGGAACACGCACCACCCACATGGTACAAACACTAGGAACACGCACCCCCACATGGTACAAACACTAGGAACACGCACCCCCACATGGTACAAACACTAGCAACGCGCACCCCCCACATGGTACAAACACTAGCAACACGCACCACCCACATGGTACAGACACTAGGAACACGCACCCCCACATGGTACAGACACTAGGAACACGCACCCCCACATGGTACAGACACTAGGAACACGCACCCCCACATGGTACAAACACTAGCAACGCGCACCCCCCACATGGTACAAACACTAGCAACACGCACCCCCCACATGGTACAAACACTAGCAACGCGCACCACCCACATGGTACAGACACTAGGAACACGCACCCCCACATGGTACAGACACTAGGAACACGCACCCCCACATGGTACAGACACTAGGAACACGCACCCCCACATGGTACAGACACTAGGAACACGCACCCCCACATGGTACAGACACTAGGAACACGCACCCCCACATGGTACAAACACTAGCAACGCGCACTCCCCACATGGTACAAACACTAGCAACACGCACCCCCCACATGGTACAAACACTAGCAACACGCACCCCCCACATGGTACAGACACGAGCAACACGCACCCCCCACATGGTACAAACACTAGCAACACGCACCACTTACATGGTACAGACACTAGGAACACGCACCCCCACATGGTACAGACACTAGGAACACGCACCCCCACATGGTACAGACACTAGGAACACGCACCCCCACATGGTACAAACACTAGCAACGCGCACCCCCCACATGGAACAAACACTAGCAACACGCACCCCCCACATGGTACAAACACTAGCAACACGCACCCCCCACATGGTACAGACACGAGCAACACGCACCCCCCACATGGTACAAACACTAGCAACACGCACCCCCCACATGGTACAGACACGAGCAACACGCACCCCCCACATGGTACAAACACTAGCAACACGCACCACTTACATGGTACAGACACTAGGAACACGCACCCCCACATGGTACAGACACTAGGAACACGCACCCCCACATGGTACAGACACTAGGAACACGCACCCCCACATGGTACAAACACTAGCAACGCGCACCCCCCACATGGAACAAACACTAGCAACACGCACCCCCCACATGGTACAAACACTAGCAACACGCACCCCCCACATGGTACAGACACGAGCAACACGCACCCCCCACATGGTACAAACACTAGCAACACGCACCCCCCACATGGTACAGACACGAGCAACACGCACCCCCCCACATGGTACAAACACTAGCAACACGCACGCAACGTGCTGTGCGTACTTCCACTACGCCATGGTGACTTGGTCGTAAACATACATACGCCGGATTTGAGATTATTTATTTTAAACATACAGATAGTTATTGCAAATTATATGTATATATATTTTTATGTACCCATATTTAGTAGTATCCCCGTATGTTCCAGATGTCCCCGGGTGCTTGGTGTCGCTCCCCGGGGCCGGTCGCGCCGGGTGAGGACATATGTTTACATAATCTATATATTCAGCTGTTATTAATAGTCCGCTGAAATAAACTCGCTCCGGTGGATGTTTTGTAATGTTCATACAACTTAGACTTGTCTGTAGATACAAACATACTCACTATCACCAATAACAATACTAAATGATGAACTTGCAGCCTTCTCGCACCCCCGGCGGCCGCACCCCGACGCCCGGCACCCTCGCCGCTGAGCCGGCGCGCCTACATATCAATACATCTAACTACTTATTAAATGTGTTTCTATTCATATTTTGTCCATATTATTACTTCTTTTGTACCATTAGACGCGCACAATTATTAATATTGTTTCAAGATAATTGTATTATACGTATTTTATTTACTACGAGTTGTCTAAATTTTAGAATTACAGAACTTAATGTGCTTAACCAAATAAACAATGAGAGAACGGGGCGTTCTGAACGCGGAACGTCGACGTTTGAAACGCGGCGTTCAGAACGCTCCGTGCATTCACAAACGCGATAGATCTCACTTTGAAAAGCGAACTAGTCATTTTATATCTATATAGATATTAATATATATTGTCCTATCACGGCTCACATTACTGTATACGAACAGTAATAATAAACGAAGACACGTACGTACAAACAGTAGTACAAACCGTCATTGAAATTATTAAAATGATTCTATTTTTGTTTATTGAAGTGTAAATTGAAAGTCGTGTACAATAATGTGCGCAGTGCGGACAGACCGACCGCCGGCCGGCGACGACAGCATAGCACTAAGGAACATTACTATAGAACATCTGATTTTAAAACGCTTTATTAAAATAATATACATACAATATTATTTACATACGTTTTTCGGTTGATTTCAGTGCGACAATAATAGTTCATAATTTGTTGTTTTTTTGTTAAATGTTTAATGTTTCTTGCACATGGTTGTTTTGATTTCGTTTCTAGCGAGATATCAATTACACTGTCCATTATAACTTCAAAGTAACTCAATGTAAATAAAAACATACCGTCGATATTTCTATTTAATTATAAGTACAGATAAATATAATCTAGATCTAAAGAGGAATAGGTTTACCGAGTCATATGTAATGGCTCGTAATAGGGGCCATTTTTGTGGCAGTAGTATGTCTAAATGGTTGTCATTAGAAATTAAAGCTTATTATCTCGGTGTTAGAGTTGAAACTATATAGTGACTTGACGTCCGTCTGCGCGCCGGCCGCGCGTCGGCGCTGTCGTTGACACTGACAGCTGTCACGGACGCTGACAGTTGACACTGACAGCTGTCAGAAGGCGAGGTCCCGTAGAGAGTATTTATATGGAGATTTATTGTAACATGTAGAGTATATTATTGTTAATATTAAAGATTTTAGCGTATATACTGCTGCATTTTAATTCCTCCAAAAAAAATATATCTGGTCCAGCAAATGGTTTCTAAATATAAATTATTGATCTACTAAGGGCCGATTCTTCAAATACAATACAGAGACTAGTTAGTCAGTGACTGCCGTCAGGTGTGATTGTCGTCTGAGGTCATAGGGTGTTGGTGTTCCACGTGACCTGTGTCATCGTGATAAAGGCCACTCTATTCTTACGCCTTCCATAAGAACAGAGTGACCGTCAAAAATAACAAAACACTAATCCAATCGTTCCTATCCTAGTCTAATTTTAATAAGGGTCTCTTTAATATTCCTAAAGTTTGAGTAATTAGCCCCCTCTCCCCCCCCCCCCCCCCGTCTTTAAGGCATTCTCCTTAATAGAGATGAATGCTGACACCATCATACCATACCCCAATCTGAAGCTTTGTTACTAAACTTTCTTCCACAATCCTTACTCTTTCATCAGTCTCATCTCTAAAAATCCTGTCATTGCCTCGGCGTCGGAAACATGGTTGTTTCCTGGTACCCTGGGCCTGGTACGCTGGGCCCTGGGGCTAACGGTTGTAACATGAACTGTAGACTAACGAAATATTAAAAAAAAATCGAATTTCTGCAATTAATATGGCTTCAGTGCTGGTAGGTGTTCGGGTCAGTCTGTGCACAAACTGACGAATAACATAGTTTAAAATTGGTATGTAAAAAAGAAATCTGTGGCAAAAGCGTTTCATACTGTCCATTCCCAGTTTATTAAAAATATAGAGTACAATATAAATTATTTGAAGATTATCTCCTAAATAAAATAACAAAAGTGATCAGGTTACTGTTACTTTTGGTGTTCCACCTAACAATATCTCGGGATCGATACTTTTTCAGGCTTATATTAATGAACTCAGCAATTATTATTTGAAAACGAAACTATTATAAAGTTTAGTGCTGACCCGTGGCCTGAAATCCTAAATTATGAAATGGGTCTAAAAAAATCGCTAGTGAAATGTCTCTCGACAGCATAGCTGATGGTTATAACTAAAGAATTTAATTAATAATAATTTGACGTTTTGAGGATTGTATAATTTGCCGTATACGTATACGTGTATAGAAAATAATACATATATTGGTAGTTTTCATATAACAGCTCTGTCACATCCTATATTGAAGCAGAATTTAGATTTTAATGTTGTTTTGACTCAAAATTATCAATAAATGTTATATTCTTAAAGTGCCATCTATCGATTAAAATATTTGATTCAAATATGCTTACACAGCAAGTTTTCACAAGGTTGAGTTGTTGAGGCTTTTTAAATATAGATGGCGGCGTCTTATCAACTATCACGACACCCTTTTAATGTTAAATTGTAAATATACTTATTAATTGACTTTTACAAACAGATCGACATAATATTCATTCCGTAGTAATACTTTTTTTTCATTCTAGTCGAATGTTTTATGTAAGTAAGTAATATTATAAAGCTATTGACAGCCGCAATTAAATAGTATACTTTTTGTTATTCTATTCCATAAACCCCGCAGTTTAAGAATTATTTAATATCTTAAAACTGATAAGTTATCCCTACCTACCAAATCCTAATACACTCGATTTCAATAGTCTATGATTTTTGAGCAACATTATTTAAGTTATAAAACGAACTCTTTGTTTGAGAGGAGGCCTAGTTGTGTTGGATTCTTCATAAATATGATATAAAAGAACATTCAACATTTTTTATAAAAGAACATTCAACTAAATACATATATATGCAAATTGACTAAAGAAGATTAATAATTAATAAATTAACAATCCCTTGTTAACTAATATAAGTTTTGTAAAACTATCTTCATAAGTACAGGCACAAAGACAAGACCGCCATAACGACGAAACAAGAAAAAGAAAACACCCAAGGTAAGAAACCAAACCATATACCTAGTTAGTTATACTCTATGTACACCAATAAATATGTATTGGGAAAGGAGTATATATTAAAATAAGAAAACAAAGATAAAATTGAGGCTGCTCAATGCGAGACCAAGAGGAACCTAGTCCAGACTTGTTCCTGCGCCAATATCCTTGGTCTTGGTCTTAATATTGAGCTCCAAGTCTAAGTCTTGGTCTCGGTCTTCCGGTAGACATCTCTCAAGTCTTGCAATTATTAAGGAAATTAATTAATAAGCCTATAGTTAATTACATAATAAATAAAAATTATTTCATTAATTAAAAAAATACAACATAAATTAAGTAGTAGAGAAAATATTGTACTGACAATATCTTCATAGACGTGTGGTTACTTAGTTAATTCATATTAATCCGAATATACAGACCGACCGTGGATCTTAAATCTGAATATTTATCTACATAAAAACATGTGTAGTATATTTGTACCTACTTAAATAAAAATAAATAAATAATTAATAATTCATCCTCAGTCCTCGTCGACTGAGCGACCGTCCTTTGCTAACTACTTCTTATAAAAATATTTCATACCCTATTTTTATCTGATGTAACTAAAAACTTATTAAATATGAAAATCAATATTAAAGCTTTAATGTTATAACAAAAGGAATTGTGGTTTCGACATCGATTCGAAAGATTCAAACTTTCAGATGTACTCAATATCTTGAAAAAAGCCAAATGAATTTGTATAAAAATAAAAATAATGGTCTGTCGTCAATCCGTCCCTGTCGTCTCAAAACAACAGTTGATTAACATAGCGTCCGTCTCGCTCGCACACAGGACGGTCATCTTCCCTCTCCGTCGCGCAACCGCAACTATGATCATCTTAAATTGCTCTAACAAATATTGTATAAATAATTGAAATGTATACAAAATACATACATTTACAATATCAATGTTTATTTATTAACTATGAGAGAGTAACGTGTCTGTTGTTTTGTGACTATTTCATAGTTTAATATTTAGTTAGATGATATTTCAGTAAACATTAAACAAGTGTGAAAATTATTTTATTTTACCGCCTTTTGGAAAGGAAGAAATTTATCAAACTTTAAGACAGTATGATAGTACCAAACGTGGTATTCCTATATGAATAGTAGATACAAACTGTAAAAGATAAAAGTTAATTTAACGTCTTATAATAGCACTTACTGACCCTAGATGCCCACTTATCCCGGCGTTTGAAAATATTAATACTTAATGAATTATTTTATTTCAATTTCAATAAATATATAGAATAGGGTAAATAAAAATTAACTTATTTCTATAATAAGTACCCGAGAACCCACAGTGAGGCAGCGTGGGTAAGACATCTGTTCCCAGCCGTGGGACGAGTGTGGGCTGACACTTCTATACCTTTCATACATTCGCTAACCCCTTGATTAACCGTTGCAACAAGCTTAATAATGTATTTTATAAATAAATATATTTAATAAGTACCTTCATAATACAGCTCTGTTCTTACGAAATCGGAATGAATGCCAGCCACGTTGGTGTCTTTAATTTGCTCCTCCTCGTGTAGTCGAGGAGCCGCTCTCAGAAAACATATTAACTATATTAAATAATAAAGTAAAAGCCAACATTGCTTATAGTCACATTTACAAGCTATTTTAAATATTATCATTGGGCAGTAAGCCTTCACGTTGGCCGCCATAAACTGCCTGGAGAAGTATACTTTGATTTCTAACTGGCCATGAAAACGAAATATGCAATACAATAAATAAATAATAAAAAAAACTATAACAAACATTATTACCAAAAATCTTCAAAACTAGTTTTAAAACATATAAAACCAATCGTCACATAATATGATTTTAATATTGTAACAATCTGAATAAAAACATTAAGAGAAAATAATTAATAAAGAAATATAAATTAAAAATCCCAAATCTAAAAAAAAACATCGTTATCAAAAGGGGGTCTATCGTGATTTATTTATTCAGAGATACTCACTACATATAATAATATACTGAGTTGAGTTTGTTGCATCCCACCAGCACGTAGATGAGTATCAACTATATGAAGTCTACTAACAAATCAAATCAAATCAAAAATCTTTATTGAGAGTAAGTTTTACAAAACATTTTTTCATTATCAAATCTACCACCAGCTCGGAAAATTAATTGACACTGACTTGAGAAGAGCTGGCGAAAGTAACTCAGACGGCTTTTCATATGAATTTTATTAAATCATTGTCAATAATATAATTACATTATATAGAAATACTCTAAATCAATCTTGAAGCAGCCTGGCAGCGATCGCTCCATGCCCACGGTGACAAAATAAATAGAGATTGTTTTTATGACAATTGTTATTATTGTAAATATGAATACCGCAGCAACTAAAATAAATATCTAGATATCACTTTTTATTAATAGAGACATCAAAATTATACCATTTATAATAAATACATAATGGCCAATAAAAAGATTTAGTTATTCATTTATCTCTACTCTAAGAACATGTTAACTTAAGAAACAATTACACATCATGTAATTCATTAACACTACGAGCTAGCTCTTGGACTACCTCACCCGCTGCTAATTGCGAAAATTACTCAAAATGGAAGTCGTTTCAGTCGCTAAGTGACTTCAACAAACATCCATACATACATATAACGTGACTCTACAAAAAACACCTAATGCTTTAAAAAAATATTTAATTGTATTACAAGATTGTTATTGATAGTGACTGTGGTTCTAAGAATTAATTTATTTTAAAAGAATGTTTATTTTAGAAAGTTTAAATATATATACAACATTAATTTTAGTCCAAGTATTTTATAATATTTATACAACAATGCACTAAATAGATTTAATTAATAAAATAAACTAAAAAAGTATAAATAAATAAGGCGCCTGAGTCCGTCCCTGTGTCTCATCCAATTAGCGATCAGATTAAAGATCCGCCGGGGAGCCATTAACGTACGAATTACGCTCCGCTCCGCCTGTGGAGTGAGTCATAAGAGGGTAGCGGGCAATAAATATATTTATTTCTATACATATAACAATAATATTTTTTATCGTAATGACTGGGAACCGATTTGATTATTAACTATTAAGAAATATTAACATATATTCTTAATAGAATATCTGGGATCTTCTGAAAGACAATTTACAGATTAGTAATTTTTATATAAATATATTTTATTGTATAATTAACTTAGAAATTACTGAAAATGTAAAAATTACCTACACTTATACACGAATTCTTGAAGCTCATCGAACTCTACTTTAATGTTATGTTTAAATACAATTTATATTAAAGTATATGTTTCTGATAGCTTGGGTGAATAGGTAAACATTTTACAAATAATAACTGAGCTGAAAGAGATTTTTAAGTATCTCTTAATTGTAACCGACTTATTGAATATTTTCTTTAATGTCAAAATTTACACAAATCGTCTTATAGTTTTAGGGCGACCCATGAAGACACAAACAAATAAACATTTTAAAAACTATAATTTTGACTTCTGTCTTGTACAGACGTAGGTACGTGAACGTGCCGACGAATATTTTAAATTGACCATAAACGTGTTATCTATGTTATCGTCACTTATATTTTCAAATAATATAAAATAACACGTTTATGAATACGAGCAGAAGTTGAACCTGTGACCTCTGGGACACCGTCCTCTTACTAACCTAATAGTTTTTAAAAAACATTTATAGTTTATTTTATCTCGTTACTAATTATTCTCTCACAGACAGACAGAACATTTGTATCTATATCTACATTTATATCACTATTTAATAAGTATATTTTCTTATTCCCCGCTACCCGCTACCTCCTCTCCCTCGTCCCGTCCCCTCTCCCGCCATCCGAGCTAATTGTTTGAATCGCGCCTACCGCTTGCGATTGTTTTGTACATATATGTGTGTATATATGAGTGTATGTATGTATGTGTGTGTATTTATTTACAGGGTGCTAAGAAAGTGTCAAGTGGTCAAGACTCAGAGGTGCCTGAAGCACCGTAACGCATGGATAGTTTTTTTTTATAATATAATTAATATAATTTCCCATGTCGAGATGTGTTGTTCATCAGAAGATTTTGGTTTTATCGATATTGTTTGTTTTTAATACTTTAAAATAAATAAAATATATATTTTTTACAATCAATTCCTTCCTACACATTTACAAAAGCCCTAAGACTAAATATATTTCAATAATATGTTATTTTCTTCGTTATTTCAAACAATGGAGTTATTTTTTCAGTATTGACACCTAAGTAGTAGCACGTTTGAGTCCTGATTTTGTTTTTTTTATTTTAATGAAACTATTGATGTATTTTTGAAAGGCTTTATAAATTTTTAGTTCAAAATATTTTTTTTTTGTTTTACCAGCGTCCTATTAAATGTAATAATCGTTTTTGTTATATTATTTTTATATCGAATCCAGTGGTTACAGTAGCTATGTGTTTTCAGGACGTTTACTATTTGTTTTATATTTCAGTAGCGTGTAACGGAGCGTGTTTCAGGGTCTGTTATCAATCATTTATCATTAACTGACGGTAAGTGGTACAAAACACTCCAGTGACACTAAGTGCACGCAAACAACTGACCGCGACTCTATTATATATATTAATATATACATATGGCAATGTATGTCTGTCTGTCCGTTACTAACGAATATAAATTATTTATTTAGATGGTATTTGTTCTCTGTTTTTCATTTAACTGTTATTTAGTTTGTCAATAAACTCATGATATTGACAAAACTAAATTAATGTTTTTCAACCAAATAAATGGTAAAATGTCTGTACGTTATTCTAGTAATCAAAATAATATTTCGATTATAACTAAAACTTCAGGCAAACCCGTGACTCAACTAGTTTTCAATTTCGGTCAGAACAAACAAACGGATGGACAGGATTTTAGGTAATACAATGCATTAGTTATCAGTAGTGGGTGTGAAGTGCTACTGTACTGATAAGGAGGGTGCAATGATACGAGGGTCTGTTTTTACTAAAGTATACCAACATTGCGATCTCAGATCTTTTTTGTCAGCTTTTTAATAAATGTCATCAAATAAGAAGTATTCCGTCCGTTTGTATGTTTGTGATGGTCTGGTGTACGCACGTAGGTACGTGTGTCTGTCTGTATCCTTACTATTTATATTGGAATAACTCCTACATTACAAAACCTTTTTTTATCAAAATTAAAATAGAGTGGTATGACTCAGGTTTTTTTAGATAGAGAGAGCATTGATGAAATTTATTTTTATCAATAATTTAAAAGATTGAGATGATAAGTTTAGGTATTCTTGATAACTCTCTTATTAAACGACTGTCTGTCCATTATGTATTATGTATTAAGTATTAGGCACATGTGTACAGATACATAAGTATTGCATGTTTAGTTTGTTATCTCCAGGAGCAACTCATTTGTTGTCTTTCATTTTACTCCATTAGATGTATTATATATCTAATATTAGTTATAATACAATATTGTTTTATTCAAAAGCATATAAAATATATAAATATTTAAATATATTATTGAGGGTCAAGCGCATGATGTGATGTCACTCTACTCACTCAATAGAACTCTATGACTGACTGACTGACTTAGACCTCGAGTACCTATTGTTATGAAGAGTCAGTATAACTAAAGTAATTGTAAAAAATCTGTGAAACGGTATTTTGTGAAGTCACTATTGTTTTCTGGTTACATATAAAAGACGTGTCCTACTTTTTGCTTTTAATTCAATCCCTAGTCGATAAGAGATGAGAGTTTGTTTGTTCGACCGCGAGTGAAGCCGGAGGCGGAAGTAGTTATGTAGTCAATAAATATACAACAATCACTACATTTCTTTATTTATCTTTGCGTCATCATAACGTTATTTTAAGTCACTGTGCTCTAAGAATAAAAAACTTTAATTATAATTGATGTTAATATAGTAACATCTGTTATTCATATAGCAATTTAGTGAGACTTCACAAACACACTAAAACAACTGACAAATTAATAAACATTGAAACAAACTTCCTTAAACATAATTTTATTAATTGGTTAGCTCTTACTGAAATTACTAAATCAGTAGACACTGTTCCTAATTAATATATTATTTATGTTTATCTTTCAATAAACCATGGACCTACCATGGACTCTTAAAACTTGAATATTATTTTATTCGTGCTTAGTAACGTAGAAGTATTAATGCTTTTTTAAATGACAAAATTGTATATAAAAAAAATATAACAGTCATATTTTAAATATCGAAATACACCTCCTTGTTAAAGTTAAAAATGTTTTCTATCGTAAAAGAATTATTGATGTATGATGACGTCATCAAAACTTCTTATCGAAATCTGTAGATATTATTAAAGTGACAATATACATAAATTACTTTTAAGACGACTTGGAGTAGAAGATAATATTGTAATATTTGGAAAAAGACTTCATGATAGGCTGGAAGGAACAAGAAGTATCCTGCTACATTTTAGACATTTACAAATATGTAAGTTTTCCTTCGCTAATGTTGAGTCACGGGAGACAAACCCGTGACTAGGGCCAAACTATCTAATAATCGTAAGATGATTGACAGACAACAAGTTAAATACTGGTACGACGATAACACCCGATAACATCTATCTCCCAATCACACCGTAATTTCCAATTCATTTGACATCTGACATCTGACAGACCTGACACCTGTCAGATAAGTGTGAATTATTTGCTTTTTAATACATCCTTTAGAGTTAAATTGGACATGTTTAGGAAAATATCAACGACTTCTGATATTATTATTTTATAACGTTATTTTTTTTGCTTTTTTAATAACATTTATTTTAACGATGATCCTAGAATGTAACAAATTATGAACTCACTAATTACAGTACCGCGTAAATATTTTTTTTTTATCAGTCAGTGTCGCGTCATGTCAATGAAAACTTTTTATGTGTACACCATTTTAAATAAATATAAATAATTTGGAGTACTTTCCAAACTAAGTTTCGCATTATAATCTATTTGTGTACTATTTTGCGTAACCTAATAATGTAGTTCCCACATCGTTTATCGGTAATGTTGTTTGTTTGTTGATAGCCGCGAAATTCACACGCGGTCCGCCATCTTTGTATTGTACACGGGACAGGATATAGATTTATTAATTATAATATCAAACAAACTTTAAAAATAATTATATATTTATCAAACAAGTAATAAGTAAATTAACAAGAGCATTTTGTTAACTTGCTTGTAATAGATAAAAGCAAATACGTAATTTGTTTTTTTTCTGATCTTGTAATCGTATAATGCCAATATTATAATAATACTCATACAATAAGATTTATTTATTATATCTTTATGAATATCCTCAGTTATTTCCGTCTCATGGTCACCGAGAGTACACAGATGACAGAGACAGGTTGAAATACTTTATAACAGATTATAAAGAGTTTGCAATTTTTATGATTATAAGTACAAATATATTAATATAGAGATTCGATTAACGATATTATTTGTTATGAACGCTTCGTTTACAAAAAATAAAAACCTTATATGTAGGTTGATATTAATTATAGTAGTTAAATAGTAACAAACAACAAACACTATAAATATATTGCATCGCAAGTAAAATATAATATATTATATAAAACATATTGCGACTTGCAAGTTTACTCCCGTTGTGTAAAAACATACATTATTATATATAAAGAGCCAGCTCTAACAGTAGGTATCTTTTATTCTATATGACTCCATCTCCCCTAATTTCTTGTTATAAATCATCTAAAGTCAATCTCTGTATCCTCTACAGATATATTGTTATTCCTCTCTAATACGCCGAAATTATCTCTTAAGGAAGGCCGCCATTTTGTCTTTCAAATCTAACTCAAGTTCAATTTGAAAGACAAAACATTTGTGCTATTTTTTTAGTGTATTTTTATACATATGTCTACGTCTGTTTGTTTGATATTATTGATGGTAGGTACATCTCTGGGCACCACGGAGAATCAAAAACAAAAACAAACTCATTAAAAAAAAACATTCCTATTGTCTTCATTGTTTTACCAATAATATACTTACATTTTATATATTAAAGAGAATCTCATAAAAGATAATAAAAGTATATTTCTTTAGCTCTCTATATATAAATAAACAGAGTCAGAACAGACGTATGTCCATCTCATCTTTATAATTAGATATCAGACACAGGCAGCTTTTGAAATAATAACAGATATTTTTTAAACTGAAGAGATATGAGGGAACAGATGAACATACACACGCATTCTGAATCATAAAAGTTCTTTCTAACAAAGTGTGTGTTCATCGTGACATCGGACTCTCACTCACGGCATGAAATGTAGCTAAGTATTCTTCTGTTCCACAACCCCGGTCGAGCCAGCCCGTATGCGAGCATCACTCGAATAGACCCTGAGGATGGAACTACAAGATAGAGCCGGTCTCAATAGTGTCAAAACACACAGCTACAATAAACTACAAATAGGATACACGAAAATACTCAGCAGTTTTATGAAAATAAAATGTCTTTTAGAAACGAACTTTTATATTTTTATATTCTTACTTTTTATAATATTGATCTCTACATCTGATTGTTTAATTATTGTTCGTTTCTCTTTCTTTTGTTATCGAAAATAAAATAATTCGTAGAATTTGTTTATAAATATTAGGTTCATCACTGAAGTAAATACAGAAAGTATAGTTTATCTGTTTATCTTTTATCTTATCAGTTGACACGAATACACTATTAAGAAGACGTGTTCCCGAACATGGAGAGTCGTTCATCGCAAATTAACATATTGAAAAGATATCTTAAAAAGGAATAAACAGCTTTTCATGCAGTTTTCACCATTGATAGAAGAATTCATGAGCGATATATTAGTGTATAATTTATTGTAGGTATAAGTTGTATGTATGTATTTTTTTGAGAAATATCTATAGATAGATAGGAATATTTTAATTTGGCGATATACTAGGTAAAAAACAAAAAAAACAATTCTTGTTATTATAAAAAAATCAAAAAAGGTACTAAATGATTGCTTTAAAAGTTAGTTTTTTTAATGGTTATAATTACATTTTTAAAAGATACCAAACAGTAAAATCAACTCATTGCGTCGCTCATTCATTAAATAGTGTCATAAGAGCCAATCTCTATCTATGACTTATAAATTCAATCTCAAACAAAGCATAGACAAAGCAGAGACAATATGGATCCACAAATAATACAAATTATAAAGCACTGAGCAATTTAATTTATCCTAAACGTAAGTGGCCACAAGTCATGTCTACCCTCTATAAATATGTCAAAGAAATCGCAACTTATTTCATCCCTTTCTTATTCTTACTTAGTATATTTTGTCTCTTTCTAACAGGAATGCGATTGGTTAAAAAACTTGCTACCACGCCTCCCATTATTGAGGAAAAAAAATATCGCCGTCTCTTTTGTGTCTACTCTTAAGTAGACGTTCTTGATTCAGAGACAATTTAATTTAGACTTGATGATTTTTTGGGACTACGTCGAGGTGTTACACTGCATGTGACACTAGCTCATACCCTGGCGTCGCTCGGTATAGCAACTACACACACACACAGACAGGCGTAGGTTACAAACACTACTAAACATTTTATTACGTTTCTAATTGGTATTTAATAATAAATATTAAAAGATAATGAATTATCTACAACTAACTAATAATTACATTTCATCGTTGTGATACTTATCACATATAAAACTAGATAAGATGAAGATTTTTTAATCAGTCGGCCATTTTGTATTTACCAATTTATCATTAGAAATGTAATTCATGCCTATTAGATCAATTTATACTCTATCATACTTGTATAACACATTAATATTATCCCGATATTTTTATTATTTCTTACTTATAGAAAGACTCTACATTTTTATAAACAATTTTCAAAATATTTTCAAGAATATTTTTTTAACGAAACAAACAAACTAAAAAAAGCATAGTTTTTAAAATGTTACATAAATTATCTTAGTTTAAGTTATTAAACTAAGTAATAACATACACTACAGGAAACTCAATACAGACAGATGTACATATATTAAATAATATTATTAAAATATACTTATATATTGTTTAAATAAAACTGAACTACCGTCCTAACTGACTCATGCGTAAATTTTAGCGCCATAAGTGCGAGCGAGAGGGAGGGCAACGAGCGAGACGGACACACAAAAGGTGGGGCGTGAAGCGTCCAGTTAAGAAAGGACCGCGAAGCTTAAGAGGGTAATACTGGTGCGGTATCAAGTTAGGCCGGGCGGACCGCCCAGCGTTGTCACATACGGTATATGGTGATAATAGGTCGTTAAATAAAATAATTCAGTTGTTATCAAGTACTCGCCGGCGCGGGTTCGATCCCGGGTTGTGTTGTGTTGGAGTTTGTGTTTTATTTTATTAGGTAAGCCTGGTGTCTGTTCTAATTGTTTTTTTTTATCATTATAAATTTTATAAATAGTAATTGTTCTATTTTTAATTGGTTTAATATTAGATGAAAAACTATTTATGTTATTTTTTAGGTATGCGGTGTGATGATTTTTAAAAAAACATTAAAATGTAATATTTTAAAAGAATCTTCCAAAATTTACTTTGTACAGGACTGTTAGCAGCGGCTCGCGTTATTTTACTCAAATAAATATTTAAAAAAAAACCGTGTCGGATAAAAAAAACAATTTTCAAACGCAAATAATCTTCAACAAATGGAAAACTTAAATTTTATTTCCTTAAAAGTTTGGTAATTTTCAAGCACAAGAATACACAATAGTTTATTAAATATACTAGACACTAGTTGTTGTCTGCGGCTCTGTCCGCGAGCTCTACACACAACTGTGCTCGTAAGAAACGCAGTGGCCCAACTGTTTGTTGATCATTTTATTACATAATTTGCTCTCTACCAGAGTTCTTTAATTTATTTGTATATTTGTTAAATTACAAACTTTATAATACTAGTAGGTAATATTAATAGATACTATTATTTCTTCTTTGCTGTTTTATTATTCAAAGCAATCATACAGTTTATAAGGTTTATGAAATATAAATAAAATATATTAATATTTATATATAAGTTTAATATTAAAATAGTTGTAAAGAAAGTTGGTTTCCTAAAATAAATAAACTCAACGTTCGGTAGAGACGTACGTCTGGACCTACGTCAAGAATTATATAGGTATAAAAAAAATATCATCAATATAAAAACTAGCATAAAATGATACAACGTCAAGAAAATTTCGTATTGATCTTTCTTAGGAGATAAAAACAACAGATTAAACAATAGCGGCTGACCCGTTTCGGATTGAACTTTACAAATATCACTAGGAGGTGGTTAAGATTAAACAAAGCTAGATACTTTTAATTATTAATGTCACATTCAATATTTACCTACATAATAAAAAATCAATCAATCAAAATTCCCTAAAATATTGTTAATTCATTAACAATGAATATAATTCCTAATATTACAATTATATTTTATCTCTGTCGACGGAGTATATTAATATAAATTAATATTTACTGCACGCGTCCTGATAACCGCTGTTTGGAGAGGACTTAATAATATGTAATGATATAAATAGTTTAATAAACCTTTTATTAACTACTATCATATCTGTTTAATATTAATATTAATAAACGGTTACCTACCTACCTACCTACCTAAATACCGTAGCACAGATTACATTATAAGATAACTGCTGAGTGAGCCGATTTCATTTTATTTACCTCTTTATTAAACACTTACTGATTTAATTTATTTCAGCAGAGCAGTAAATATTACAAGAGTAATGTTATTTCAGGTTATGTCTGTATTAGAATCATAAAATACACATGGCGTCAACACTCTCTACAGTTATGTACCGTCGTGACTCGGACACGCAGGAGAAGCCGCTGGAGATCGACCAGGACTCGAACCTGGATCCCAGCAGATCCAATAGCCCAAAAAACATGAAGTACTACAAACAACTAGACGAAGACAAGACCAACATAAACTCTGGAAAGAAATCCTTCTGCATCGACGCGCTGCTCTCGAAGCACATCGAGCCGGAGCAGACCATTCAAGAAAAAATGGCGCAGCAGAAGTATTTAGCGCTAATACAGAACAAGAACTACATCACGCGCTATCAGAACGAGAACTACGACACTCAGATAGAACAAAATACGATCAGCAAGTGTCAGAACAGGCCGCCGAGCCGGAGCTTCGATAGAGTCAGCAGCCGGTCCGGAGCTAGCAGCCCTAGAAGCGGTAGTCCTGGTTCTGATGATGGGAATCGATCTGAAAGCTATAGTCCACCCATCTCTCCAGGAGTGGAAGGTGGTGCTGAAGAGTACGATAGTTACAGACCAGGTGAGATATATCTTCAGTTAGGTACTGGTTATTTAGTTACTTCGGCGTCGGTTATGTTTTATAATAAATGTTTGTCCCTGTCACAGACGTACACACATACCTGTAGTAGATATATATACAGGTACTCAGTTTAAAACTGTACAATTAATGTTCAATGGAAATATTAGAAACTCAATAATAATAATGATTAAATAACATTTAAATCTTTATTAAAACTACTCTGATACTTGAGAGTTTGTTGTACAAATGTGATACATTCCGTAGGTATAATCCCGAAGCCAGGTCTCCTCCAGCCTCCGATGTCGTCCCAGCCGCTGCTGTATCCCCCGCAGATGATGCAATCCGCCTTCCACCACCCGGGAGACAGGGTGCTGCATCAGATGCAGCTGGAGTGGCTCGCCAGGACTGGCATGTTCTACCACAGGATACCAGAGCTTGGAGGTCAGTGGACTCTATCACTCTTCACTTTGCATGATTTTTGTTTATTTTAGTAGATTTATCCAGTTAAATTACGTTAATACTTAGGTATTTAAAAAAGGGTTACAGCCTCAGATCAAGATCTTTAAACATTGACGTAGTAAAAGTCGTGATAAATTATCTTATTTATAAAGTAGCCATTGCGTGAGGTATAGTCATGAATGCCTGTAATCATAAAAGATTCGTGACAAGTGTTAGTGTGTTTGTTTGTTCGTCCACCCTTGTGTGCTCTCCGCACATGTCACGAGTAGAATATATTCATATTTAGACGAAAGGAATTGTTAAAAATATATTCAATGTATTTAGGAAAAAGGTTTTTTTTACTAAATTAATAGACTTCAGTTAGGTTTAGGTCAAACTTTAAAATATATATTTTATAAAACAAAATGTAACTTAGCCGTCGGCAATATTAACATTTAGGTATATGTTATGTGTACAGACCGACACACGTGTTTATAAATACTTTAATAAAGACTCATTTGGGAGCCCAAATTAGTCCAATTATAAGAAATCTTAGCATCATTAAGCATTATGGACATTTAAAAAAACTGTTGAGAAACTTTTTGTCGGTATAACCTTTCATATTTAAAACTATTTTCAACATTTTTCGTGAAATAGATACCAATGACTGTATTTTAAACCTGTGTTTCTATTTACTGTAAAAGTTAACTCGACTCATATTATATATAAATAACTGACCCAATTTCGTTCAGATTTAATTTTTTTTTGTATTTTGAACCTGCCTTTTTTATTGTTTTTCATAACATATTTCACCTAATTAGTCATAGAATTTAATTTAGTGTTAGTCTCTCCCTCTTAACAGGAACCTACAGGCTTCAACATTTAAAGTTTCAAACTCCCGCAGTCTCTATCTCTGGATAGTTCTGACTGATCTAGTCAGGACGAATCATAAATCAAACATTTATATACATATAAGTTCGTATGTTTGTAATCACTCTAAATGCGCATTTATATCACATTTTGTGCAAGTATTTAGAATCTTAAAGTAATACGTAAGTTAAGTTTGAAACAAAATAAACTACATATAGTATAAACGGCACTTAACATAGATGAAACACTTCAGTGTGCGTGTATGTTAGTTTGTACAGATTACATCCTGAGATGAAGTTCTCCAGACATGATAGATTACTCTCTATTTAAGAGTTTGTTTTGTTATTTTTTTGTTTGATCGATCTTCTTGATAACATTATCTGAATTTAAGTATTTTTATAATAAGATAACAGCGCTATGATTCACTACGACTTCAGTTTATATACCATCCTGGTACATGCTAATAACCGATCTGTGGATTGAATTGTTAGGAAGCCATCTGAGATATTTCAATCTTGGATAATAGATCGGTTATTAATATTGGCTTAGTGGTAAGTTTAGTATAAAACAAGGCTGACGTTTTATTGTTTATTGTTTGAAGTTACGGGTTCGATGCTCGGTCATGTAATATATGTAGGTAACGGCGTGTGTGTGTGAAAGGAATGAAAAAGTTTAATTTACCTATATTATAGGGGTATATATATTTTATGTGAGATAAAGCAGGTATTTAATAACATGAATTCCAATGATAATATATCTGTCAGTAAGTAAAGTTATTTCCCAGCGAATATATTTAAGATATGAGCCGGTCTGATGATAAATCGGTGTCAGCTCTATATCTTGATAACAATTTCCTAAACCTAGATACGATTGATCTCGACGACGACACGTCATCACTATTAAAAACTGTTCGGTTATTAATATTTTAAAAACAGTATCTAATAGTTTGTTTTGAAACTGGTTTGAAGGAACTTAGAGGTAGATTAATTAAAACTCTTACAATTTCAAAACCCACTTAACGCGAAGCTTACAGGCCTTATAACAAGGCACTTCAATTTCTACAATACTAATATTATTATTTAAATAATACATTTTATAAAATTAAAGTTTAGAAATTAGAAGCACTTTATTTCCGACGCGTTTTGATATTTGTTAACATATTTTCATAATAGATATATTGTTTGATTAAGTCACCAATATTATTTAAGACTAGAGATGTATTTAGTTATAAAAATAGATAAAAAATATAACTTCTCCATACTGTTGTATAGTTTAAGTAAAGTACCGGCAGTCTCTTCTGAGGCTCCAATCTTTAAAACAGTTAAATTTAAAATCTATGACCCAGCCTGCTTCAAGACGAGTCACAAGGGTGACTGTCCATCACCGACCAGACTCTTACAGATAGTAGTTTTCTAAATACAATACTACTGCTACTAGTGAATCAGGTACTACTAAACGTATATCAATAGTAGTTCATTTTTCTACTATTAAAAGCAGTTCAGTGAGTAGTAGTGCATACTATATAATAGTGGGTAGTTTGTAATATTATTTATTAAACGGAAACACAGCAGATATTATAATACTACAGAGCTGGATAAAGTAGTATAGATTGGTATTGGTATTTGAAATTTAAATATTAACTTAAGGAAATCTTTTAAAAACTTCATAATGTCCGTCATATAGTACTTGGTTTAATTTTTTTTTCCTAGTGTAGATGATTTCTAATAATTTAAGAAACACTAATAGTATTTGTCAATAAAAAATATTTTAACTTTTAATAAATTAAATTGATATACTAATTTAAAATATCGTATAAAATAATGTCATCATAAATATAATGCAAAGTATTTAGGGATGGAGTGACAGTAATATAATCGACATCGATGAAACGAGGGCGCCATCTGTCTGTCTGTCCCCTTTGAATAATTGGCCAATATGTTTAGTTAATTTGTAGAGCAATAAATACTTACTTAATAAAACCAATGATGACCTTTAATAATTTACAAATCTCATTTATTAGGGTTTTTTATGAAATAAAAAACAGTTTTTTAAATTTTATGTCTTAAAGATTTTAAGAATGGCACTTTTAATACTTTATTTGTAATCTATTATTTTTTGTCACTAAATTTTTTAAGCCAATTGTCACTCTGTACTTGACTTTGTATTGACATCTCACAAACTAAGATTGATTTCAATCTCGGATCGAATATCTGTTATGAATGTGGGCACTTAGTTAATAGTTTTAAAAAGAGATTCAATTTATTAGACCATGAGATATGTGTGTAAGTGAGCAGCGCCATGGTTTGATGATTATTGCCGTCCCATATGTCGGTACCTGGTCTCTTGTAGGGGAGCTCTCCTAGGGGCTGTTACGAGGTGTTTAACTAATAACGAGGGCCCCTCCAGTGATTGAGGGTCTCTTACTATACAGTGACTGACAAAAAAATAAAAAATAAATATTATATAACGAGTTTAAAAAAAAATATGTCTCTAAGTATATCAGCCCTATCAAAACCATGTGTCTATAAAGCTGTAAAATTAATTAAATATATTTAACCATTCCAAAATAATTAAAAAACAAACTAACTTTCGCATCTCCTAAACAAACAAACACTATATATATACATATAACTGAAGGAATAAGTTAATTAATTTGCTAATAACGTAATGACTCGCTCATTTAAACGTTTCTCTCAAATTTGATTTAAAAATCACCGAAAACGCTGCGTGGTGTGTGTGTGTGTGTGTGTGTGTATGTGTGTATTTATGTTTTCGTATATTATTTTATTATTAAGTCTGCCGCAACGATTTCGTTTGTTTGTTGGTTTGTTTATATAGTTGTGTTTATACACCTGTACCAATCAATGTATGGTACATTGATTGGTACAGGTGACCCCGGGTCAAGAGCAGAATGAGAAGAATTAAAAACACTAAGATACCAACGTTTTATTAACAGACAGGCTACTTACTACATATTTAATGAAACAATTATAGGAATTAAAAACGAAATTATTATATCTAAGTAACACAAATAAAGACAAGCATATATTAAATAAACATCGTATTAGCCACAACAGCCTGTATCTAGCGGGCTGTAGGTACCTGAAGAGCTGTACGAGAGCCAGGAGTAGGAAGTGCCTCCATAATCAACACCCTTATTTAACACTAATATAGCTAATAATTAAATTGGACAAAAACCGGCGCTGCTCCTGCTGAGCCAATTATCAGCAGCAATTTATTCACGCAAACAAAGGGTCCGGGCACTTGACAAATTAGAGCTGCAGGGCCGGGGCGGTGTCGATGGACCGGCCTTCTCACTTCTACAATTTATTTAATTTTATTCCAACGATTTGGTTGAATCAGTTAATTTTATCATCATCGTCAGTTGTATTGATATGTTTTATATATTTATGTTCTTTTACTTCAATATCTTGCGTCTTATATTTATTATATTTGGCAAATATAGAGTTGAATATTGTTTTTTATTTGCAAGTCAAAAACAAATGTTATATTACAGATATAATTAATATATTTTTAAATTAATAAATTAATTTAGAAGATATGTTGAAATGACTTGTTTGTATAAAATACACAGTTAATGTCATCGATATCGATATTATACATCCGATGGCACGTCCCTATCAGTGTTGTCCGAAAAAGGGTCGATTTTCAGTAGATTTTCAGTAAAGAATCTATTTATACAGTGGACTGAAGTGAACTCTGTTGATATATCGCCGTCCCTGGTGGTGATTTATGTATCTGTCTGTATGTTCCGTATAACACCTAACAAGTATCAGCTACTGCTATTAAAATATATATATATAGTAACATATTTTATAGGGTTTGTCTGTACAAATATATTAATTATATCTACATAATGTTTGATGTCTGTTAGTGATCCTACCTACTGAGCGACTCCATTCATTCATTCATTCAATAAAGGTAAACTGAAGTGAGCGAGTAGAATATTTAAAAATAAAACTATTATCTATTGTAGTAGTCCATAAGCCGTGTTAAGTCAACACGGGCAGGACTCGAACCTGTACTCTCCGGTATCAGAAGTCCTGTGTTTTAATTGTATATTATTTAAAATGTTAAATAAGACCAGCTTTATAATTGTATCGGTAACTATCAACACCCCGTGAACAATGAGAACAATTTAACGGACAAACAAACAAATTAAATTACAATAAATAACAGCCCCCCTTAATCATTTAACCGAGTTAACCGACGTCACAGTTAATACTATAGACGTAAAGCTGATAGTCCCGTGATACACAGACAGACGTTTGGTGTGTTTTTATTAGATGGTTTGGGATTTTATGGTCGAGATTAATTTGTATTAATATGGGGTGTGTTTATGGATTTTGAAAATATGTCGCGTTTTTTCTACGATCTTTAGTTTGTTATTTATTAATATAATAATATAATATATATATATATATAACACAATGGAAGTTATGAATACAAAAATAAAAAGAGGCGCTTATTTATGAAATGACAGCTGACCTGAGGTTGAAGATATTGAAGTCAGTCTTGAAATAAATTATTAACTGACTGGTAGTTCATTTGTATTATTTATTATTGGTTTATACAATTAATAATTTATTTAAATGAATGGTTTTTGATTTATCTTCTTTTACTAAATATACCTACTTTATTACGTACCTACCGTCTACACGCATGCGTGCTAACAACCACGCCTACTCTTCTATAAAATAGCTAGTTATTATTCAAATAATAGTGCTAATATATTTTTTAAAAATAGTTTTCTGTTCGTCCAGCGTTCAGTGACCCTGACACTTCAAAAATTGGACCTTAATAAATGTTGTGTAATCTACACAATTAACACGAAATATATCGGTTTTCTACACGATATCTAATAATAAAATAGTCACGACCCAAAATGTGTACTGTAATGTTAGTCTGTTTGTTTGTTCACGTATAACGCAAAATCTACTAAATGGATTTCGATGTAATTTGATATGATTATAAGGTATCGTCCGCATCACTATGTATTATGATACATTTAGAAAAACTTTCACTTCTTCAAAATGACTTATTATTCAGACAGAAGGACAAATAATTTAAAATATAGTTTAATTCAAACATCGGCAACGCCTTCTTTGATGAAACACCGGTGTTTAGATAAAAAATAAAATAAGATAACAAGCAAATATAGACTCTATTAACAACCATTAAAACTGATTCTACAATATATAAGCACGGCCTTGTGGCCTGTGTTGAGAAATAATTCTGAGAATGACCGCGCAAATACACCGCCCTGCAGAGCTAAAGGAATTATAATAAGTTAGATATAGTTGGGATTATCAATATCTAAATATAATAAGACAAAACCAATAAAAGTATCTTAGACCTCCAAACTTTTTATGAAAATAGTATCCATAAGCCTGGGCTGCCTTAGATACCTGCTTTCTCGAAGGGTTATTTATAAATATTATTAATTTACTGTCAACCAAGTGATATTATTTCAACTTATTGATGTCCACCATTACAACTTTAGATAATGCTGTCAAACAATTTTTATATATGTCGGAATGATTGCGTTCGATGGCTCGCTGGTGTACTGGTTACTCACTCTGATTGCTTATCCAAAGGTCAAGGGTTCGATTTAATCACAGGACAATTCTTCATATATTCTAGTCACTTAGGTTTGTTTTTAAACCTCCGCGGCACAGGCATTATTACGTAGTGATACAGTTGTCCTCTTTTAAATATATGTCTAAGCGACGGCCTCTTCACGAGCAAAACACAAAATATACCTAACACTATTATTAAGAGATTTATTAAAAACTTATCACCAAAACAAATAGTAACTTATTTAAAGTGTGTTAGATATTGTAAGAATTAAAAACACATTTATTGTGTAATCTTATACTTAATCTAGATACAGGAATCAAACGAAAAGTCCCGCTGCTAAATATTACTACACGTATTCTTAATAGACGTGTCTTGTAAGATAAATGTCTATAAATGATAAAGAATCTACAAAACAATAGATATATTACATTTATAGAATATAAATCATCTGTCGGCAAGATGGCGGATCTGTCTTACGCGGCGGGAATTCAATTACCTCTGATTGGACGTCAGTCAGCCATTTTAATATTATTGTTGCCCTAATCAAATATTACGCTAGACTGTTTTGTTTGTTTTCATAAATCCTTATTACCATTAATATACCAAATTTAAATGCATAACCAGCTTTTAACTAGTTATCACCTTATTATAATACATTGAAAGATTTTAATTATTTTGAAATTTTAAGGAATTGTTGTGTCCGATTGCACAATGTAAAAATTAATTCGATTTGTAAGACATACCATAATATATTATATATTTGCTGGTATATTAAGTACCAAACTGTCTTAGATACACTGATTTGGATATATCTTCAGTGTATTTTGTTTCACACACATGATGTAACTGAACGTACTTTTTACAAGCTAATCCCGTTAATACGCTAGTAAAGACAAAGGTAACTCATAAAAATATGAACCAACTTTACAAACCAAAAATATGAAGCTGATTAAACATTCTAAATATATTTAGAAGTAAATTAAATACGGTCAAGTCAAACACGGGTCCGTGCTTAAGGGTCGAAATCATAAATCAATAATTGAAATTGTTTATTGACTTTACGTGACTTTTCTTCGCCTTGTAATGGTCGCTTACAATGATATAGCTGTTTTCAAAGGGAATTTTAATGTTCTATTAGGTTATTTATAGCGTCAACTTTATTGTTTACTCCATTATATGTATTACCGTGCTTTAGCTGCAATTACAGTAAAAATATATGTCCTGATGAAATTATACAAGTCTTAGAGTATATTTAGCACCACTCATTGTATGATTACAACAATCTTCTCAATACATTTTTAAAATGCAGGTGAATCAAAAATCTTCTGCTTTTTCTACAGAACATATCTACAATCTACAACTAGATCTCAAAGTATTGCTTTTAAATACTTGTCTCACAAATATAAATACTACACACATGTTACCTACATAATTGTTTATACATATAAAAGCAATAAAAAAAATAAGTAACGTCAACAAATTAGCCAACAAATAAATTATAAAATACAAACAATTCTCTATAAAGAACCCAGTGCCGCGGTGACACTTCCCGTGCAAACTTGACAGATGCGTTCAGGAATTAAGCGCGTATTTATCGTTTTGTGCAAACACAACCAAATGTCACGAACAAACCAATCCTGTTAAACTAATTGATAATTATCACTTTTATAGGATTATCTGAGGGCGTTTGTGCGTTGAATTAGTTTTGTTATTTATATATTGTTATTATTTTATGCTACGTCGATTATTTATTCAACTTAAATTCAATATTTTTTTCATATGAGATCAAATTTAAATAAGTAAAAAAATATCTACCTATAAAATCAAGATATTTTATAAATAAAATATTTAATGTATAAAATTATCTATATCTATAGTAATTTTATTATACATTGTAATTTGGCGTCTGATTGTATGATTTATATCAAAAGATAAACAATGTTATTGAAATAATTAGTGAGATTATCAAAGTGAATATTTTTTATCTATCCTAATTAAAATGGTCATCTTATCGTGCGTTTTAATGAGAATTCGGACTAATCTTTTTCACTTATAGATACTACACACACTCATATATATATATATATACACATATATATGTATAAGTGTGTGTGTAAAAACTTTTTTATTGAGTGAGTATAATATATATATTACAATATATATACTTAGTCTGGCCATAAATACTGTTACACTTAAAAATATTTTTTTAAACTGCAAATAACATTCATTACTTTTACAGTATGTTAGTTTAGTACAGAAATATAAAACAATTAAAAATATATGAAGCTTATTCGAAGTGGTCCCCATTTTCTGCAATACAGTTTAAACGTTGAGGCCAGTTATCAATAGAAGCACGCACTCTTTCCATGGGAAAATTCTTCACTGCCAATCGTATAGATTGTTTTAGGGACTCCAAATTATCATGGCGTTTAGAGCAAGCTGTACTCTCTAAAATTGAACATAAATCATAATCCAGCGGATTAAGATCGGGACTAGACGATAGCAAGTCTTCAGCTTTGATGAAGTCCGATACGTTCGCTTCCAACCAAGACTGCGTGGAACGAGCTTTATTAACTACCTTCTCAAGAATGGTATCTTGATATACTTGTGCCGAAGTTTTGATACCTTTTTCACTAAAATATGGCTGTCACTCCTTCATAGGTAACACCCCACCAAACCATCACTGAAGTTGGATAATGTCCACGTTGCACTCTGTCGACTAATTGGGAAGCTTCCTTAGAGCTTTGAGCATAAATACGGTCATTTTGTTAGTTAAAATGTTGCTCAAATGTAAAAAAAATCTCATCCGTATACAATTTTTTTCTATGACCTCCCTTTGTGTACCGCTTCAGTAGTTGTTTCGATTTTACCACCCGAAACTTATTAAAATTATCAGTTGAGAAATGACCAGTGCGTCTCGTATAGACTGCAAGTCCTAAGTCATATTTTAAAATACGCGACATGGTTCTAGGTGCTATCTTCAATTCTCGAGATAATATCTTTTGCTTTCGGACAGGATTTCTTCGAATTCATTCCCTTACTGCTTTGACCACCTTTTTCGTACGAACACAACGTGGACGGCCAGATCTTTTTCTGTCACAAACAGAGAAAGTCTTATTGTACCTCTTAATAGCCCGGTACACAATCATTTTACTAATACCAATTGTATGGAGAGTTTTAAAAATTGCATTTGGCTCCATACCTACTTTGTGTAATGTAATCACAGCGATTCGGTTCTCTTTATCACCCCACTCCATTTTAATATCGCAAAATATTGTACAATGTATTGGCGCCAGAATGAGAAAACACAATAAACAATCGTGTAAAAATGACAGATTCGAAATTCAAATGTAATATTTTTTTATTTTTAAGTGGAATAGTATTTAAGGCCAGACTAAGTATATATATTACAGTCACTCTATTAAAAAGTTTTTACTAACATGAGCTCAAACATATCAGACTTAAAATGGATTTGGATCTACAAATTCTCTACAAATAAACACTAACTAACTAACTATTCTCTACAAATAAACACGTGTTAAACATTGTATTTGACACATCACCAAATTGTGACCATATTATTTTCGTTGTACATTTTTTTAGGCGTTTGAGTAGTAGCAAACATATCAGAAGTTTAAAGCTAATCGCTCAATCCCTTCTCGTAAGTCTTCTAACAATGAAATTCATATTTTTCATTGATTCAGTTATCATTTCATGATGCAGTAACACACAGACAGAAATGTATTCATCCATAATTTGAATGTAATGGGCTTGTTTTTACAGGATGTTGTTAACTTACGATCATTATAATTATAAGATATATATAAGTTAGGTACGTTTAATTTTATAGTTCATTCAAGGAAATGGCGACTAATAATTTTTAAAATATTTTTTTTTTTTACAAATTTACAAAACTTTTTTTTTTATTTTAAAGTATGGAATTAAATGTACCTAACGCTTTCAATACACCTTGGACCAATGTAGCCAAGGGAAGATTGTAATTGTATTACTCGTATATACAGCCCACGTCCCGAAAGAACGTTTGAATAGTACTTACTACTTATAGGATGTTCGATTCATTATGACGATACTTCAGTTGACAGAGCGGCGGGTTGGGTTTAGAGGTCTATTTCTTTTTCTGTCAAACTAACAGTCTCCCATCAACAGTCGCACCACTTCGTTGTTTGTTGGTTTTGTTTTTGTTTTTGGCGGTTGATTGCACACCCCTAATGCTATTCACATATTTTATAATTAAGCTTAAAGATGGCTGAAGCAACTTCAAAGTAATTTTTTAATCATAGGCTAACTTTCTTTCCTTTAAAAGGACAGTAAACTCCAAATACCACTATAATTGTAGAATTGATTTACAAAAGCTAATGACAATCAAAATTAACTAAATTGATCCTCCAGGGAACCCACACGCGCTGTTGGGCAAGACGCGCCGACCGCGCACCGCCTTCACCTCCCAGCAGCTGTTAGAACTGGAGAAGCAGTTTCGCATGAACAAATACCTGTCCAGACCCAAAAGGTTCGAGGTTGCCACCAGTTTGATGCTCACCGAGACTCAGGTTAGTTGACCTATGAATACAAGACTTACTTTTATCTGTTATTCTGGTATATTTTATATTTGTTAAGTGTTATCTAGTGTACGTTAAGAAATCCAAACAATTGTTTTCTTTTGACTGTATGTCTGCCTGTTTGTCCGAATTTGTTTTGGTAAATCTTTGAAAGTAAAGTACAAAATGATTAGATTATTAACCTACTCTATTTCGAGCATTTCTAAACGTAGGCAATAGAAAACCTTATATTATATGAGCAGGTAAAACCAGTGGCAGTCAGCAAGTATCATTGTAAAATAAAATCATATTTTTTAATTTGTCAAATTTTCAAAAATATGTTTTATTTTTTTTTATTTAAATTTTAGTGAACCATGACCATTATATTTATTGTTTTAATGATTTTTGATTGACTTCAAGATCTGTAGACTATTTCAAATTACTTTCTGTCCTTGTTCCATATTTTTTTATAAAAGCACTTAAGATTATAATTATTAAGAGATATTATATCTGTATCGTCATTGCATCCTACTAATATTGCTAAGATTGTCACATTCTTTTGTTATTAGTATAATATTATATGAAGGAAGTAAAGATGGATGGACTGCATGAAAGATGGTATGATTTGAGTGGGTGTGAGTACCTACTAATGTAACTCTGACAGAGATGTATGGATGTTGCTGCAACCTCAGTAATTGGGAGAAGGGTAAGAGATGAGGATGAGATAAAAGGATAATCTTTTGAATAATCAGTCAGTGGCTTCTTATTCCATTTTGCCAACAATAAGTTGTTCAGTTCAATCTAATGTAAAAAAATAATAATAAATCTGTTCTCAGTACAGGATTGTCATTAAATAACACCTAATAAAATGGTTTTCACTTAAAGATAAGTGACACAAAAACAACCCTATTTTGACAGTTTCAAATGGCGCGAACCGGCTGTCAAGTTGAACGATGCCCGGATTTGAGCTTACAAATGCTTGGAACAAGATTATGGGGGCGGTAAAACGTACGCCATAAACGTTATTGCTTGGGGCGTTTTATGTGGGTTTAAAGATTAATCTCTGCGTCGTGACGGGTTATGATATATTGTGGTAATCTTGAAAATGTTTTACACAAAAACATCTAAACACAGAAGGCAAGATAATGAATTGAAAGAATATATCCAACTTACGATATATATTTTACCTTAAGGGGCATAGTTTATATTTGTTTAATTCTTATAAAAAAAATCCATTAACAAACAATTTAATTGTTTACAGGTAAAAATATGGTTCCAAAACCGCAGAATGAAGTGGAAGCGCTCCAAAAAGGCACAACAAGACACGAAAAGCAAAGAGCACGGCCACGAGGAGAAAAACAAAGCCAAGGACCTTCCGCTGGAACACGATAAACAACCTTCTCAACAAATGGCGGCAGATTTGACATCTGTCAAGCCACCCCCGCTGTTAGACAGGGACAGAATCATAGCGCTAGAGCGAGAAAGAGCGATGGCGGCTGCCAATTTTAATTCGAATTTGGAAAACAATAGACGCGGATTGGTCGTTATGAACCAAGATGGCGGGCGGCCCGGCATGGACATGTTCAGGCCGTACGTAGTATGAAACTAGATTTATTTTTGGGTTTTTAGAAAAGAACATTATTTTCAATTTATCTGTATACGGTGTATTTATAAGTACCTAATAATTCTAGTCCTAGAGAGATACAAGGTTCTTACTGTAATTAAGATAAATAATTATACCTCAAATATATATAAAAGTAATATAAAAAGGAATTATTTTTTCCACACCAACTTAATATTGTATAGACCGCCAAATGAGTGTTGAACATTTAATAATAATTAGTTATTAATCTTATTTAATTTAGTATTTAAGACAAAAAAGTTAAAATTACCAAAAATATAAGATGTAAATACATAGTTTAATAATAAAAGAAGTCAAACAGACAATACCTACATACTTAGTTATTATTTATATATTAAATAAATACTTTTGTGCTCCGATTTCAGTCAGTTAACTAAATAATTTGAACGAAATGTTAAATAAAATTTCACAAATAATTCGGATGTTAATTCTTATAAAAAAAATAAAAACAGAATAGTTAAGTATTTGCTTCATTTGAACTGAAACAGGCCAAAAATAGGTTTAATATACTATTCATAGAAATTAATTTAAACATTACAAAATAAACGTATGTAAAATTATAAAATTTAAGAATTATAAACATTTAATATGTAAGATGAAGGACATCTTTTCTCAGTATTATTATTTATTATGATTATTATTATATTATTATTATTTTTATACCGACCTTAAAAAAACAAGTCTTATATTTAAGTTTAATATTGTTTTTTATTAGTGTAATATTTTTTTGAAGTCGGTACAAACCTCAAAATATACAATAAATTTACATTAACTTTGGAAGAAGAAAAACTGTAAGTATATCCATTTATTTATATTTTCAGTAAGAATGTAATTTATTTTAACTATATTCGACCTGAAAATAAGATTAATAATATAGTATTAAGAGCGGTGTTTTTAATACTTTTAAATATGTCTGTCTGCATGTAATGAAACAAACAAAATAAATATTAACGTTTATTTGTAGTGTACTTATATTATTGTAAATATACTTGTACTGTAAATGATGTAACTGTAAATTATCAGAATATAGAGTAATATGTTGATTATTTCGTTTAATTTTTCCTGAACACGACTTGACTTTGAAATTATAAGCAAATTTTGTTTAAACTTTGCTATACTGATTTTAAGTTGACAAATTGAGGGAAAATGATTATTTTACCCATCCACTAGCCTTGACTGGTAACTCACTCAGTTACTCGTAAAGATGCTATTAAAGAGGTTCAGGGTAAAGAACCAGTACAACTGTCACCACCTCAACTGATGTGGGAGGTGGTATAGGACTCTATTAGCAACACCTGGCCCAGCCAACGACATCATTTAACTAATCCAGGTCTGACCAGCCCTTAGGGACCTGTTCTAGAAATCCAAAAAGGACCTCATTCATTAAGTATTAAGTTATCTAATTATTCGGTACATTAATAAATAAGTATTTATTCCCCAAGAAGTTATGTTTTTATATTCTGTTAGTTTTTGTCTTATATTTTATTCCTTCATCCACAGAAAGTTATAAAAATCTATTCATCCGCTAATTAAGCAGTTGTTTAAATTTTATAACATGTATTATTATATATTAGCTAATTGCAATCAACGAGTGAAGTTTGGTTTTCGTTGTGAGAAGAGTTCGTTGTTAGAATGTAGCTCAGGTTGTTATATAATTAGTTACACGAGACTCCGACGAGTGGTAGTTTAGTAGTTACCTACAAACTATTCTTATTGTAACAACAGAGATACGTCTACTTGATGTTAAGAGCACTACGAGCCCAGAAGTAGCTTCACTGCGCCCCGCGAGTACATGTTTATTTGTATTATAAATTATTGACTGAACCACCGAAGCCATCGAAGGCTTTTGTGTCTAACCTAGGTGTAAAGTTTTTGTGATTATTATATACATACATGTACTCTTGTAGATATCTCATTACTGAACCCATTTTGATAAAACTTTGGAGAGGTATTATGTTTGTAAACATTAATGAAGAATCTTTTTTGTTTAAAATGTTTTTCATTAGAAGGACTGCGAAGGTCCAGACCATCAAAAATATTGTGGTTCCGGCATGACTCCGCGGGCAGCAGCCGGCAGAACACCTCGGATAAATCAGATTTTTTATATTTTTATTATAATACCTATCTGACCCATTCAGATTTTCTTATGCAATTATTATGTTAAAGAACAAAGAACTGTCAGGAATAGGTGACCGTCATTTAAGTTGACCTCTGACGACCCGCTAAAATAATATATATATAAATAAATTTTAAAACTAAAAAAAACTGCAAACACTTTTGAAACACACAATATTTATATGAAATCCGTCGGAGATCGTTTACAAGACAAAATGAAGGGGAAGATGCTACCGGTGTGGTAGAGTCACCATCGTGACTTATAATGACGGACCAGTTTACGTTATTTATTAAAATATTATTGAAGAAACATATCGTTTACTGACATATTTTAGATGGAGAGATAACCAAAGACCGTTTTTATTTACATTCACCTTCAACAACGAAGCAGAGATGGTTGTTACGTCGAAATGAGAGACAGCTCTATACACACACCGCAATATTGTTACCGGAAGTCAAGATATCCTAAATGTATGATGTCATCGGTACGTAGAAAATATTACGTTTTAAACAAGATGGCATTATCTATGTGTGATGTCATACCAAGGTCATATGTTCTCTGACACCTTACTCATACTTTTAAATAGTTTAGTTTATAGTTTTATTCATCCCTCTCTATTTCTCGTGCATGCCAAGGCATGGCAAAATGTCCACCATTTATAATCAGGGGAATCGGTCTGTCTGTTCGTTTGTCTCTGTAACTGTAATAAAGATGAGAAGCAAACAATACTGAGTGAATAACTTGAGATTGAATATTGTCAAAATATGATTTTCGAAAAAAAGAGTTTATATAGACTAAACCTTTAGGCACACCTATGCTACGTGAAAATCTTGAAAAATATTTATAAACAAAGTATGGCCCCATATTAAAAATAGCTAGGATACAAAAATATATATCTAATGATCATAGCGAATCAATTTCATTTTATCCTTAAATTGTAAAAAATAAAACTAAACAACATGTTTTAATAAATTAAATGTCAACCACTCCGTATAAATATATATTATTGAAAACTGTGTGTCTCTTTCTCTTAATTCTCATATTTATTTAATAAAATCCTCAATTTCCTCAACTCATGGTTCTTCTAACTCTCGTGGGTATAAATTACGGGGAAAAACTCAAATGTTCAACATTCGAGCCGCGTCGGAGAGAGACAGAGAGAGAGACATCTCTCTACTCGCTCTACGTCTTGGGTTGCGCTATTCATAGTACAGAGTACGAATTATGAATTAGTATAATTATATTAACTACAAAACAGTAATTGATTATAAAAATGTAGGTATTTTTTGATTATCCACCTTTATAAAGGACAGTAGGTACAGGAAGGGGAGGGGAGGGCATCTGAGGAGCCGTCCTCAATAAACTAAAGTAGCACAGCATTCATACTCACATAGCTAATACTTACGTACTTGAAATTAAATTACATCTCCGCCATTATTTAAAAGTGTTATTTATTTTTACAACACCTAACCATGGAGAATTCTGTTTAATTAACAAAAATAAAACAAGAACTTAGAACGTCCCTCTCTATGAATGCGTGGGCGTGGTCTGTGATGGATGTGCTTTGTTCCGACACAGTTGCTTTAAAATGTTTTTATCTGATAGAAAGGTTACGGAGCTATTTAATCTTATATTATACGTGCTAACAATAAAACAGATACTATTATATAACTCACACAGTGACACGCAACATATGTAGAAGTTGAATTCAAGAAAGAGTTCCTAGCTTCTATATTTAATTGCAATACATTTCTAATAGAATTGAAATACTTTTAAGAAAAACAATGTAAATTTTAATGACATTTTATTTGAATTTAAAAACGGGGTTAAGGATTATAAAACTACTTAAATTTATAAAAAAATATATATTAATCCCAACGAGGTATACTAATAGTATAATAATAAAAATAAAATTATAATTAAAAACGCATAAGCTAATATTTGTCTATGGATTAACAGAAAAAAATATAAAGTCAAAAAGCGCGGGAGCGGCGAGCAATATGGTGCCGTTTTCGTTACAAAATCAAATATCAAATATTGATATTCCCCGATTCTGTTCTGTTTGAGGGATGGATACTATTTGCAAATTCGCGTTTCGATTTTCATCTCTGTTCATTGTTATTCTTGTGACAAACTATTTGCATACAAAATTGCCACGACAGGAAACATGGCGGGAAGTTTTACGACCTTCTCATATCTCTAGCTCCAGCTATTGTAGATGAAAAAATATTGTTTATTATTGTTCATTTATAATTTTGTGATTGTCTGGAAATAGCTTTTAATAATATAAAGTCATACAAATAAGAGATCGAAAACAAATAGATAGTTATTTTTAAGTTACATTTCACAAATTAAGAACAACGATATAATATTGTATTCTTTGTATTCCGAAAACAGTGTTCCCAATTACGAAAACAAAAAAAAAGAGCGAGCACAATTTAAAAAGAATAAAAATGTAATTTAAAACGAACGAATTCACGTCCGGGCGAAGGCGGGAAGACGGCGCCCGTTGATTGGTGCAAATTGAATTTGGAAGGAGCGCGGGGAGGGTATTGTCGTGTTGGCGATCGCTGGCTGATTGCTCGTTTGTGGTACGATAGTAAAGTATGGATGAGAATTGTTCTTTTTATCTTTTTAATTTTATATCAACTAAAAATAATAAGTAAAAGAAGAGACTTACGAGTAGAGCATTTAGGTCATGAGTAGAAATGTGAAAAGGACGTAAGTATATAACATATTAGGTATATTTAAAATGATCTAATAGAAAAGTAAAATAATACGATAAAAGTTATACAGTATGACAAGAAAGATACCACTAGAAATATTTGATGTCACTAAAATACCAAGAAAATTTAAGAAGCGCACTGAGTGTGTAAAAGAAATGTTCGAGTTTTTCCTAGTATACTCCCAGTTCCAAAACAAGACGAGTGCAGAGCGGGGCCGTGACTAATTATTTATTATTATAACTAGTTATTTCCATTTATAATTAATAAATAGTGTCTTATCCTCTCAATTCCACAGTGCAGCCAGTTCACATGATTGTCCTCCGTTTGACGAGGTATAGCAACACCGCATTGTACTCAGCCAACAATCTACGCAGTTTGAATTACGAACTTTCCTTGAATACAAAGACGCCATTATTGGACCCTCCGAGCTACTCTCGTTTGTATCTGCACTGAATCAACAGATTATATCTTACGTAAAAAATATACATAACAATAACATTTATTTGTCCCTCTTTATACTTATAATATAATATATTTAGAGATTACACTTTTATTTATCTACGGCTCATAAACGTTATATTGACGTCCTTTAACCAGAAGGCCGTTAATTCTTAAACAGTAGTTTGGACTAAGAGTATTGCAAATAACACGCGAATTTGTTTCTAAAAAAATATAATGGATACTTAATATGAGCAATACTTTATATGAGAACTCTCATGTTCTATAAACAGAATATATTTTATAAAAATACATCATAGGATGTTATTTGTTCCAAATAATATAATTATTATTTATTTAAAGCTATTTTTATTACTATAGCCATAACTGGCCATAACATTGTCTATATTTCTTTTATGTACAAACTAGTAATGATCTGTTATGATCTTACAATCTTTATAAAATTATCTATAAATGTGTTTTTTAAAATTTAAATATGTATAACCAGAATGAAAAATTATTTAATACCGTCCCGTCGCTGCAAATTGAGCTACGGTATCGCTAGCGGCCTTGGATAATCTACCATTTTGTACATTCATCTTTATTTATTAGTCTAATATAATATATAATCTCAAATGTCAATTTGGGCTGTGACATCTCATTACTGTTATTCTATTCAATGAGGTAACGTCTCGAGGTGAGAATTAGTTCCCTAGTTTACTACCACTGATATTGAATATCCATAATTAAATCGTCTTTAGTATCACATAAGCGGGTATGTGCTGCTGAGTCCATTCCAGTCCGGTCATTTTATAACTTACTGTTTTCTCTCATGGCCGAATAAAAAAAAACAAATAAAATGTAACACATATTTAAGATCAATGAGCTGATGATTCACAGGAGTCGCCAAAATGTTATCTAAAATACAATTGCATACAATTATTTTTTTAATTATCAAATCAAATCGTACAAAACATTTTACAAATACACCCACATCGTCGATCGGAATTTACTTGTAATTTAGGCGGCAACGTGCAATAATACGTAATGAAATCACCACTAACGCCATCTATTAGCAAATCTCATGAATACAACATGACTTCGCCTTATAGATGGCGCTACAACAAATTTATTGCCACTTTAACGTTACGACCACTTTGGTAGGTTTTCGCAAGCTTTTATCTAAATTACAATAGTCTGTTAGTACCTTAACATATGAGATTCGTTTATGTAATTTGGTTAATGTATCATAACGACGGGAAGACTGTTTGTTGCTGAGTGGGCGGATTATTGTTTATTCGTGCGGAAACATCGCTAGACTTCAACATTTTCACTGGATGGATATTACGAGAAATGTCGTATTTATTATTGTTTTCTCTTATAGTGATAATAAAATTACTTGTGTAATTTATCTGTACATTTAAAAACGAAGTATTTAAAAACAATGTAAACTTACCAATAATATTGATAATTTAGTGAATAAGAAAAACCAATTATCGTGATGTTTTAAAGCAAATTGTAGCTACTTTTTATCACTTAATAATTTAGCACGCAAAAACAACGAAAGTTATGGGGCGTAGCTAATAGCTGGTTGTGTAATTTGTAATATACGTATATTATTTACGAACGTTCTTTCATAAAATCCTTTAAAATAAAGCCCCAACTCATAGATTATTTAAATATATAAAAACAGCACAATATATGTACTTTTCTTCTGTTCTTCGAGCGGTATTTTTTGATCTGATTTCGATTAGCTGCTATTATTGAGGTTTTTGTTGTTCTGTTATTTTATTTAACCGATCTAGCATCGTGATATAAAATAAACCTATAAGAGAAGAAATAATATTAGAAACATACAAACTCATAACATGTTATCATGAAGCTGTTAATAGTTAGTAGTACAGTAGTACAGTCTCATTTCAATCTTACCCAATAGGTAATAGAATATTTTAGGTAGATACTATAATATTAGAATAAAAGGGAATATTGGTGTTACAGTACAATACCCAACATTTAATAATTTCATTGTTAATACAAATCAATGAAGAATTTTAAAGACAATGAATATCAGAAAGTCAATTTAAGTTTTGAAAACAAATCACCTGTGTCATGTTAATTATTATAATAAACAGATAAAAAATGGTTGCAGTGACAGCCATAGAATAAAATCAGAATGATACCCAAATAGTTAATTTACAGTGAACAGCCATTTTGAGTCGGTAACTGCGATATATGTTAACTAAATTGTTTTTTTATGTTAACCAGTTACACGCATGTTGAATCCTTTGCTATAGGTATGTATATGTATATTTGTGATTGTACTCATGGGATATATATCGAGCTGTTATATGTCTATAATAGTAACATAAGAATAAAATACATTAATTAAATTCAAACTATACATTATTATCACATCACAAAAATAAAATAAAAGTTTTAAAGATCGCCGTGCGACGTAGTTTTTCTTCAAATCTTGACAAACAAATAAGTTGGTAATTTGAGTCAAATCGATTAATTCGTATTCAATAAAATAAATTAATATTTAAGAAATAATCGATTTAAAAATTCCTTTACTGAACAGCTCTATATCAATCCGGATAAGTTTAATCTGTATAATGTTTTCGACTTTTCGATTCGCAACTTGACTTGTGGCTGAATGGTTTTATACCAACCACATTGAATTAGATACGACTCAGACTAAAGTAAACCTTATTTTCATTATATTAAGTTTTACAATATTTGAATTATTAACATTGTGAATCTGACTTCTCAAATATTGTAATGGCGCCTGAAATCCCCGCCAAAGCGAGCGGAAATCGGCCATTTCGATTACTTACTTTTATACTATTTCTGTCAATGTGTTTATAAACCTTCCCATTCGTAATCTACGAACAAAAGAATTTCAATTTAAAAAGTGTTGCTATACTTTTTAGTTTTTTTATAATCAAACCGATTATTAAACAAATTGAATTTTATGTTTTAATTTTACTTTTCAATCCCAAACGGAAAAACGGAGGGTCGGGAAAATTAGAGGCAGAAGCTTTGCTTGAAGCCTTTGATTTATTATAACCATTTTCATAGCTCAAAAATTGGTTCCAAAAGCCATCTCAAGATAGATTCGGAGGATTTTATATTCTGGAGTTACGCAAATTTATTTTTAAACTAAAATGGCGGCCCTGCTGTAATGAAATAATCCCTTTCTCTCTCCATAAGCCATAATCGATTAACCATAACTGCAGAAAATGAAAGGAGCGTTATTTCTTCAAATATGCCCCAATTTTTATGATCTATTGAGTATTGATGGGTCGTTTATGAGAACATTACTTATAGCTTATTTTTGATACTGATTGACGTTTGATGACGCGCTAAGGATATGTACACTTTAAAAACAAGTATCATATGTTTTTTAAACTTAAGAAAAATATAAAAAAGAGTACCTATGCATCTACTATGTGTTTGAATGCAACAGTAGTGCGGACTTGGCAATAGAAGGTGAAGGTCATAGGTATGGTATTAGGGTTACCGAGTTTAACGTCAACGAGAGTTTTATTTCCCAAACATGTGTTTTCTATTGAGAACACCTTAGGGAAGATTTCGGAATGTAAACTGAATCCTGTATAATTCATTCCTCAAAAGACACAAATTCAAAATCAGATACGTCGTATGTTAGCTCTTCAAGAATGCTCCACGAAGCCAAGTATCTGAGTACTGTGCCACAACTTTTAGAAACATTGTCAGTTTTGAAGTCACCTGGACAGCACGGCCCAAGTCGGACAAGAACCAGAGTAATAAAAAAAGCGAGGCAGTACTTCACGCCAGACTTTGATATATATTTGATATATATATTATAGCTGTAGGGCGGAGATCCCGTCACATAAGGAGTACCGTGATAATCTCTGGTCAGTATTCAATGTTGTTATCCGGTTACTAGCCTAATAAAACTATAAGAATTTGATAACATTATACTTAACTAAAAAGAAAAACATTTCTTGCTCAATGCTTGTCAATTATTTATTTTGAAATATTTACAATAAGTATTTCTTATGTGACAAAAAGCGCCATCTGTTTAATATATAGGCAAATCACATATCCTAAACTAATCACCTATTTATTAAGTTATCAAAAACTACTGTAGATGACGCTGTTTAAAATTAAATAAGTATAATCCACCCAAATGCGCTTGGGTATATTTTACACTGTGAAGTTAATAAAAAGTTACTTTTAAAATGGATCGGATAACTTCAAAACTATTTTGAGTGCTGTCTTAGACGGACGTCAAAACTGAAATGTTTTAAATTCGTTTATTGTTTGATTGTTTTTATATGAACATTCATGAGAAAATGTAAATTTTAATGTAGTAGTGTATCTTAGTGTTTTAGTGTAGTGTAAATTAAAAATAATGAAGGTTGTTGAGGCCAAAATCGTCGTTCTAGGATCACAAGGTATAAATATTTTTCATTAATTTTCGTAATTGGTTACAGTAATGCAACCGCAACGAGTAATAAGTGATTTGTGGGAAAAGACCGGTTTACTTTGTGCCTGTAAAATGTTATATTATTAACTATTAATTACCAAGATTAAACTAAGTAGTAAGTTATAATATCCGAGTCCTATAATCCAATTATCTGTTAACAATAATACCTTTGTTTACTTTGCCTACTTAGTTATTCCTCTAAAGAAAATATTTACAATAAAATTTGCTAATTGTTAAAGAATATTTAACGTACAGGTTTGTAAGTTTAATTATTGTGCGCTATATTTTATTTTTGCCATATAGTTACATATTTTTTTTTATTATTTTTTGTGAAGATGTAATTATATCTATTTCTTATTATCTTTTATAGTCTATTTTTCAGTCCATTCAAAATGTATTAATTATCCCAAAAAACAGTCAAAAAGATATTTAACTGTTCATTTTAGTGTTACCAAAAAACCTAATTCAATAAACTTCAAATAGGAATTTAGCCAAACAACTTGGATTTTAAGTTTTTATTTTGTTTGTTCAAGGATAATCCATAACACTTAATTACTGTTTAACTATTAAAGATTTAAAACAAAATGTTATTTAATTCTAAAAGGCCTATGTAAATTTAAATAACCAGTGAGTAAATATATTGAATTAATTTAGTATTTTTTAAATAGTAAAACATATACTTAAATATTTATTTTAAATACTGAACAACTACTTGTTTTCATATCTTATAATATGTTTTTTCCTTAATATATTTTTATTTATAGGTATTCAATAACTTCCCCTAATTTTAATTTAATCAAATTGTTGTGAAATCTCCTAAAACTAAAAAAATCATTAATGATTGTGAAGGATTTGTGACAATGGTGTTGTTTGTTTTTGAAGAACAAGTATAATGAATCCTAAATTGAAATCTAAATATCAAAAGTAATTAAAATATATTTTTTAATGACACCTATTCTAATAAATCTAACACTCAATAACATTAATTTTATTAAAGTGAGATCAAAGTAAGTATACATGAACTCTAAACAGATTGTTATAGCGACTGACCGATTAAGTTGTCTGAAGTCAATTAATAAAAATACATTCCTAACTATGTTTCGGTTTCTCATAGTTTTCACAGTCTGTCAAGTTATCAGATGGTTCTGTCTGGCTGCGTATGATATGGATTAAGAATAATTCTGGTAACTCGGGCAGTGAGGCAGCAGATCTGGTTCTTTAATGCACTTTAACAATTCCTCCTAAGACTGATGTTTTTTAGCTTTTAAGATTATACATTTCGTGGAATGACCTTTGGACTACACAAAAATCGTGTAAAGGCAAGCTCTACCCAGCTTTACAGTCAGATAATCCAAAATACCCTTGGCCTTGGCTGATCTTTCATAAATATACTAATAGGAGGACTATTATTATAGATTCACGACGTCTTGGACGTCTTGGTTCTTGGTCACGCGAGCACTCCGACTCGTCTGCACAAACTTATTGTCCTGTCACCTATGTGACTGACCTTCCTTTTCACTCTCCTAAACTTCTATATCTCCTATACGATGTATTTCTCTGTACCATCACTCTTAATTGTCATGAATCCTTATCATACAATATATAAAATTACGTTGTGGACAGTTCAGTATCTCGTGTGGTTGAAATAATGAATGTTTGACATTGAAGATATATATCGTGGACAAAAAAAAAACTCGAGTCGATTTGCGAAATTTTAATCTAATTTATAAGTTTAAGAAATGTATGTATAGTTTTAGAAAGGAGAAGCTTAATAATCTTGTTGTATTTTTTTTCTCGAACATGTATACATGCCTTTTAAAAGAAGTAACGACGCAAAATCAGTACCTACATTACATTTTGTCCAGAAAAAAAATCGTTCGTGTTCGATGCATGATACAGAAATTGAAACAATAGTTTTATAAAAAATATATGTTTGTTTGTTGGATTTCTTTGGTCGTTTGGAAAATTCGTATAGGTTATTGACCTGGTCAATATACAACATACTTTTTACTCCGAACTATTCTCTCATATTAACGAGAAAATTAAAAAAAACTGATTTAAGCTATAATTACAAAACAACTGAACTACTCGACGGGGCTTAATATATGTAGTGTGTAACACCACACTCACTTATATATATTGTATATATATGTTTATTATCTCATTCAATAAACAGACGGACGACATGACTGACAACAGCTAGTCATAAATAAAAATAATATTACTTTTGTTACATTTTAAATAATGTTAGTACGCGCTCTGTCGAAACAAAGTACGCTTCAGTGAACTATCGAATTATAAATAATATCAGCGCACTTACGACATTGGAGTAAATATTGTAATAAGTTACGGACTAATAAAGACAATCAAAGAAATGCAATAAAAAAGCCAGTCTTACATCGTGTCGTTATTGTGATATTATTAAATGACACACTGTGATTGTTCCTCTCCGGATGTATCTCTCGGTCGATTCATTTTGAATGTTCTGTTTAATTACATGAGAGCTTCAGAGAGTACTTACTGTAAGTTGACGTGTCTGTGCTGTGTGTAGTCGTATTACTTTATTTGCAATCTATAGAAATCATTCTAATTCATTTTTCGTCATATTATCCAAGTAATTAGTTTTGGTATTTTTTTGTTTTTGTGTAAAACTTCCCATTTCAATATTATAGTGTCAAAGTGTTCAATAATATTAACACTGACTAAACGGATTGATCTAGAAATTAAAGAGTGGGTGGAAATATATTTTGAATAGCCTTTTAGTAGCGTTATATATTTCCTTTATACCCCACCAAGGTCAGGACGGTAATGTGTTACGAACTGTTACTAGCCAGCCGCATAGAGAACGAACACCGAAGTTTCACTTAGTGGGCCCTCAAGGACTGCTTCCGGACTCCACCTAACGAACTTTTAAAAACCTTCAATACTCTAGTGATTGCTGGCAAGATATTTTTTAATGCCTAAAGATACTTGAAAAAATTAATTATGTATAATATGATATTTGGACAAGTTACCAATCGGCGCATCAGGGAGTACAGTTCTATTGTGTATTTTATGAATAACAATAATATAAGTAATAGATTTATTATATAAGTAGACAAGAATCTCGTCAATCCCGCAGTGATGCTGTACGAGGACCGGTCGTGGAACGAGTTTCTCAAGGCAATAGGTTTCATAATCAAAGTACATATTTATAATTTACATCCGGAAAAAATGCAAACTTTAATGTAAAAAGACTGAAGACGACTTACACAACATAAACAATAGATTTTATTATAAAATAATAATTCTCAAAATATATTCTGTAATAAAAAATATATCTTTTGGGTAAAGGAATTAGTTTTTACAATAAATTACACAAATTTTGGAAATGAATCAAACTAACCATTAAACGCGTTCTTGTATCTGACACTTGACTGACTGACTGACTGACTGACTGACTGACTGACTGACTGACTGACTGACTGACGATATTCTCATCTCACATCTCATATACGGTACTGACGTGACCGTTCTCCTGACACAGCTTCACAGCTCCAGTTGTTTGTTAATGTCGTTTTTTATCAATTAGTCACGTGTTTCAATGTATTGAATTAAATTGTCGTAATCTTTTAGTTTAGTTTATAAGTGCTCTTATTTTTATAACAAACGATTCGTTTCATATATATTTATTATTAAATATTTTTGTGTGCGGAAACTTGAGATAAGCGGCTGTCTTATCAGTCATTGGACAGAAAACAATGATAGATATTAACAGTATGGTATGTGAAGAGTACGCACTACACAGTTGTAACTAAGTGTTAGTTTGTCTGTCCGTACCATCATAGCAGTAAAACTACAGCGCGGTATAGGTACCTTCTCATAGTTTAAAGCCATCTTTATATGCATGTATTCTTTATATTTTAAGACGTTTATAAATATAATATTACTGCCACTGACCACTACTATTTATACTCCAATATATTTTTTATTGTGTAAAATGATACTTTGTGGCCTGAGAAAGAAAACCGGTTTCAGAGACTCGAAATAAAATGCTGCGTTAAATATGTAAATTGTAAAAAATGACGCCTGTGACAAATATTGAGACCTTGGTTGAAATCTACAGGTCATTATTATTAAAAGGTACATTTAATCTACCGCCTGGTGTCTCAAGGACTCACTCCATTTAACTAACTCCATTCCAATACATAAATGCCTGCTATTCTGATATGTTTCGTGATTCTTTCTTAACTCTGGATGGTGCTGTCAAATCATTTGTAATATTTCAAATCAAATCAAATCAAAAATATCTTTATTCAAGTAGGCATTTACCTGCACTTTTGAATCGTCGAGTAAGCTACCACCAGCTAGGAATGCGGCTCTGCTGAGAAGAGCTGGCCAGAAACTCAACAGTTGCTCTTTTAAAAACAATTTAACAATGTTTGATGTATACATTAGAATATCCCGCAAATGAGTCAACAAGCAAAGCTCCACAGCCTTTTAGTTGACCGAAATACGATCACCCAAAAACTCCTGTATGCTATAATAAGCCTTTTTTAAAAGTATACTTCTCACTTTACATTTAAAAGCAAGGAAAGGAAGGTCTAAGATATCTTGTGGAACCTTATTATATATGCGTACACTCAAACCCATATATTAATCGAGTATCAGTTTATGCCCTAACAGTTCTTCATTTATTAATGAATAAACGACGTACTTTTTGCCGTGTCTTTTTAAATAAAGCAGGTAAAACTTTATCCACGAGCTTGTTATCCCTCAAAGTATGCGATTATTTATTTGCTCTAAACCTCGAAAATCTAAGAAGAAAATAACATGTAAACTAGATATATTTTATACTCTATAAGATAAAAATGAAACACTTTGATATTTCAATGAACGACTGATGATGGCCTCGTCCAGGTGTGGGCAAGACGAGTCTCGTAGTGAGGTACATCGGCAAGATGTTCTCCAAGCACATCTCACCCACCATCGGAGCGTCTTTCTTCACGTGTAACATCAATTTAGATGACTCTAGGATTAAGTTGCAGGTGAGTGGACATCTTTATTCAAACTTTCAACCAACACTCTTTGATCATACGTTGACTTGTTACTGTGACAGATCTTGGTAATATTTTATTAGTAATAGTAGATTCAGAATCTATCACAATAGACGGAAGATAAATTCTCTGTTCACGTAGCTAGGCTTGCTATAAATACTGTTAAAGGATATATTTTTTTAATGCATAAAGTATTTATTAGTGTATGGTTTATTCGTTTATATATTAATATAATAACATATATGAGGCTAAATAATTAAAATGTACAATGACCTTAAAACAGTTATTTAATCTTTGAGACCAGTTATGAATGTAAGGAAGCGAGCGTATCATAAGTCGCCTGTTATCTTACAATGACTTTAATTGATTGATCTGTCATCTCACTGTAGACTAGCGTGGGTTGAGCTTTTCATAAAGCGATGCATTCACCCTGATGAGGTACGAAGAGACAGAGGTACTATACTTTTTCGAGCAGCAGTATTAAAACATACCAACTGTGTTTCACATGACACTGACCCGCATCTGACGTCATCATGACGTTTGAGTTATCTTTTACATTTTTTTTTTATATTTTATCTTATTTGTATTTGAATATTTTTTTTTTATCATGAAATAGCAATTGACCTGTAGGTGTTGTTCGTTTATCTTCAATTATTTACAAATTATAAAATATTATATAGAATTCAAGAAAAACCATTCACATTCAAAATATTTATTATACCTTGCTAATATAAAAAGGGAAATAATGTTTGAAAGTATTTATTTATCAATAATTAATTGTAATTCGTTATTTAACACTTCAACAGACAGTTATTCATAAAGTGACACTTAAGACATATTGGACCACTATTGAAATGAACATTTAGAAAAATAAATATAACTATAATATTTTAAAACTAAATAAATAAAAACTGAAACATAAACACTTTAAGTAATAATGTTTTTACTTTTTATTAGTACTTTAAATAACTTATCTGTGATTAATAAAATATACACAACAGACTTTGATGATGTTTTTTTATTGAACATTGGACTATTAATGTTTTTTTAAAAACGGCATTGTAGCACACAATATAAAAATCATTACTAGTTAGTGAAATTAAGTGAAGAGCCAAACCAGGCAGCCAGTAAATAGCCAGCTTTAATATTTTTCTACATAATTTGTTTCATACTCTGAGCTTTAAATCTTACTTTGACATATATTCATATGAAATGTTACGAATAGTTCAAAGTTGTATCAACTTGTATGAATCAGAAACAGAGCAGGTTCAAGAACAGATTCTTACAAATCACCTTAAAAATCCTTATTTGGAAAAGAAAAGGCAATAAAATGTGAAACTTAACACACCACAATAAATGATGTAACTCCAAGGTGTGGGACACAGCCGGCCAGGAGCGGTTTCGGTCCATGGCCCCCATGTACTACAGGAACGCGAATGCGGCCTTACTGGTCTACGACATCACCAGCGCGACCAGCTTCGCCTCTATCAAAGGCTGGGTCAAGGAATTACAGAGGTGAGGAGTAGCATAAATGTTATATGGACCGACGCTCTCACGTGGTTGTGTAACCGGACGGGAATGAAACCTGTACTATTCCAGCAACGTGGGCGAGCCGATAGTACTGTCTCTGGTGGGCAACAAGTGTGACCTGGAGTGCCACCGCGCGGTGCCCCGCGGCGAGGCGGCGCAGTACGCGGCCGACATAGGAGCCGCCCACTGCGAGACCTCCGCCTTGCACGACCAGGTCAGCCACTCCTGCGCCGGACATGACACGGACACACTTGCCACTTTTTAGATACAACTAATAGAGTTTAATGAAGCGTTTGATTGCGCTGCATTTATTAAATAATTGTCTTTTAAATAATGTTATGTGATGATAGAATATTTCATTTGTTCATAATAAATTGAATACTATTAAAGTAATACCCCGAGTGTAGCTGTCAGTGGTGTCGTCGACTCTCCTCTACTGAATTGTCATTTTGAACCGGAAATTAGTTTAGTGTTCTATATTTTTCGCGAGTGTGAAATTTACTGAAAACATCAACTTATTACATTTCACACACCCAGGGCATAGACCAGGTGTTCCTGAACACCGCCACGGAGCTGCTCAAGCTGTCCTCCTCCAGCCTGGCGTCCTCTCTGCGCTCCTACGACTCCCTCGACGACGACAGGATACCTACAGGTGCCTCGAGTCACTCTGACCGCTGACGTACCGCTCTCCCTGTAACCTAGGAACTCCTGTTTCAGGGAATATTTACCATTTCATTACCATTTATTTTAGAGTTTACTTTATAATCTGTATTTATTTCTACCACTCGTAAGTCACTGTAGAGCTGACCCCGGACCCCTCCTCTCTGTCTTGATCCTACTCCAAATGTTAAAATCAGATGAAACGTATACTCATTAACTTAAAATATGAAAAAAACATTTCAGGAGCTCCGACGGAGGAGAAAGCCACACACACGGGGAAAGTGGAACTACCCGCCTGGAAGAACGACGTCAAGGTCGGGGAGCTGCAGAGGAACATGTGCTGCTAGAGACACCTGGAGACGGACCCTCGGTGGAGTCGAGCTGATGACAACTCCTTATAATACCAGATGAATGTGAATACAAAGTCACTGTACTCGGTGTGATCCACCACCACGAGGTTGTTGTTAATGTCGGACTCGTTGTTGTTTACTTACTGTTGTCATATTCTGATAGAAATCTGTTGTGAACGTGTTATTAGAGTTTATACTGATATGGTTTATTGTTCAATTGAATCGTATTATTATTAATTAACTTGTATTTGTTACTTTAAGTATGTATTATGTCAATATTTCATGTTTCTTTGTTTTTTTGAGGATTTTACAAAATGATTTTTTTTACAATATCATGAGACGAGAGTTCGATGAATCGAATTTATTTATTAGTTAATTCCTCGCGCGTTAGTTTGTGATTTTGACAGGAAACAATAAAATACTTTTCTACTTACAAACTATTTATTTTCATAAATTGTATCCTTTCTTAATTGCCTCAAATAGGCTTAAAGTATATGTAATATTTTATTATATGTATATTGAATTAATTTTAAAGTATTATTAAGTAAATAACTATACTTGAAAGTTTTCCAAAGTTCAATTTAGTAATTATTCAATCAAACCAAAATTAATTAAAAAACCACAGTTCCTCCATTATCTGAAGCTCTTTTCGTTTCAGAACGAATGGACTAATAATATAACATATTTAATTAAAAGAAGCACTGGTCTTTGTTGTTAAAAATATAATATATCCTCCTATCATCAGTTCCACCGACTCCTTACCCGAGGACTACTGCAGGGTCCGGAGCCACTCGCCGAGCTATTATATTTTATAATTGAGCTATTGACAGGGACAACGACACTTCGTAGTATTTGTACCAAAAAGACGACCAAAACAACGGGAAAGAATTCAAAGAAATGCTGAGGATTTTATCTCGGGAAATGAACAGAGCTCCCGTGAACCCTGTAGAATGCTTAAAAAAAATAATAATTATTATTGATGATTTATAACTAAATAAGGGGGTAAAATCAAAATAACTTAAGCGATACGTAAAAGAGGAAGTCACAAAAAATACTAACGAAAAAGATTTTGCTTCTGAGCAATGTTCTAACTGTTGAGGAAGTCCCGCACTCGTATGGCGGGAATAAATATATAATGGACTGTATTTAATATTGATCTATTTCTTCGAGACACTGTACAAATGAATATAATATAAGGTGATGTGAAAAATAAAGATGTGCGCGCGCGTGGTTGCGTCTCGTCACTCTCGTTCACTCTCGAACACTCGTTGAGTCCCGTGCAGAGAGGTACATGTCGCGTGCCCCCCTCCGCGCACCTCAGAGACATAGCCGCAGCGCCAGCCTCTTCTCGGTGGCATGTTAAGTAATCTTAACACTAACAAACAGTCATCAAGTTTATACTCAAAGCTAGAATAGAAGCATCCCCATTAGTCATTAGAGTAAAGTGGACATCTTAGAAAGCACTGATGGTTGGATGTGGTGTTGAACTATTGAAGACTGAGCCATATTTTGTAGGAAGGTGTCAACGCACTAACCGCACTTTACAGTAATAAATGTTTCATCATACATTTTTTTTCTTGTAACAGAGTCTATGGCAAGACTAGGTAACTATATGTCATAGTTAAAATACATTCACATGTCATAATGGAAGTTTATACAGTATTCATTGATAATAAAAAATACACTTTATATTCGAGGATGTATATTGTGTGGGATATAATGTCAGGTGCAGGCACAAAGGTCATGTCATCCACCCGCCCATTTCACAATTGTTTGAAATTGTTACAATCTCTCCATCTCTTCGACGCTGTTCTCTCTTGCATTATCCCAGCGGAGGATTTCTTCTTTGGCACTGTCACGAACTTTACCGATATATTTTTCGTTCTTCTATAACCGTTCTCGATCATACTTAGACTATTTTCATTATATTCTCTTCATCCGCATCCGTGCTACTCAAAATGGATGATCTTTTAAAAAGTTTGTGTCTAAGGAGTATTAATCCAATAAATTATCTCTAATAATGATCTTTCAAACCAAATATCATATGTAATATAAAATGTATAGTGATAGTATTGGAAAGGTAGGTAATATTTAAAGTTTACTATTTTTTATAGGAAATAAGTATGTAATATAAACCATTTGGTTTTTCAGTTTCAACAACACCTACCTTATTATGAAAGTTGGCAAGAATGAAAATGAATCTAAATATAATGTATTAACATATAACTTATGCTTATATAATACAATATGGCATTCTATTGAAATTTGAAACTAATACAAATGTTAGTAATTTTTGTAATTTGACTCATGGTATTACCTATCTTCATATTGTCTCACACTAACACCTGACAAGTGACAGCTAATAATTTGGTTACACAGCTCATTCTATTCAGATTTCAGTAGTACAATTGTATAAGTAAGAATAGTTCGGAAGTAACTCAAAACAATATTAGTTTAAACTAGATAATAACAATAGAGATATTGTCTAGCCTTGTCTTAAATAACTAGTGCAAGGACTAAGTAGGCCCTGTCTGTTTGTCTGATCTGGTGTCTGAAGAAATAGGTCGAAAAACTTAAGTATGTTTAGTACTCTGCCTATCTAAAAAAATCGGTCATCCTTTGGTTAATATAAAATATTTAAAAAATCTAATGTTTCACATGACACAGACTATTTATTGTTTTTAGTTTCCTCTCTATATCGTCTGTTGGCTTATTCGCGAATTAGGCGCAAACTACTTAATGGAGTTTGATAATCGTGTGATTACAGAATACTAACACCCGAGCGATTATTGTCTAAATAAACACGATAATATTCATATTTCTCCGATTGTTCTTAGACAAGTCATTTTGAACAGTCACAACACTACGCTGACTTAGTTGTGACTTACAGAGAAAGCTGTTCATAATGATTATATTACTAGGTTCAAAGAATATTGAATTTAAATTTATTGTGTAAGAATTTTATGTTTTAAAAATTTTCATTTGAACATTTTATTGATTTTTTTTGATTAACGCCAAAACAAAGTTGATTCGACTTCAAAAGTATGATATTTCAAACGGATTATTGATTATACGACAACGAACACTAAATGTCAGCTGTACACTTTTCCATAGTGGTCAATAGATGGCGCAACCCTTTGTGATTGTAAATTATTTCCGGAGAGCAATTACTATTATTAGAACTTGAGAGTGAAAACTGAGTAATACTTTAATTTAATATCCATATTCTGTTCCAAAATTATGAAAACCATAAATGAAGAACTTTAAGACAAAGAGCAGTTGATTATGCATCGATTACTGATAAAAAAAATTAACGAGTGAAGGATAAAAGATTAAAACAACGTTTAACAATCATTTAAAACTATATTCACACAAATCACAACTTTACTTCAAACCTCATCACAACAATTGTAATATTTGTAATAAAATTACTGTTATATATTATACATACTTCATAATTTCATCATTTATTTCAATTTCACATACGGTTTTAAATAAGATTTCATTTTTTGAGTAATTTTATTTAAAAAAGGTGTATAAAATATTAAAAAACATACTTTATAAAAAGATTTGGAATACATATCAGAGTGTAAAAAATAAGTTATCACTATTTGAATAAAATTTTAATATTCAATTAGGTAGATATATTATATTTCGAAAATAACTACAATATTATTGTCCTTCTACAAACAAACTATTTGAAACTATAAAAAGAATTAATTAATAATGGAGCAAAACCAGAAAATATTTTTAAAAGAAGTTATTCTGAATGTAAAATAAATGCTTCTTAAGCGAATAAATAATAACTGGTCTGCACTTGTCACAAGTAAATATCAATATTCTTAGAGCACCTTTCATACATCTAATGGCACTTTGAGGGTCTTTCACTCCTCACAGCTCCTCCCTCTCTTGTTGGGGCTCTACATCCGGAACCGAGTCTTCACCATCTTCCTCGGCATCAATATCTTCAGAGTCGTCGTAGCCCTCTGAGTCGGAGACGTCGGGGCTGAACTGATGCTGCTGTTGAGGAAGACCTCCGAAACCATAAGGATCAGGTCCGTGAACCTGGAACACATGGCATAATATTATTTCGAGTTTGAATAATTATTAATCTATGATGGATGACATCTTGCTTCATTATGTTTTATTACAACTGGAAATTGTAAAAAGTATATTGTATTAGAACTTGTATTCAAACAGAAAAATAGACAAAAATATTAACAAAAAAATATATACCTTATAATGTTATATATTATTACATTACTCATGTTAAAATAAAACTAGTATTATTACTAACAACTAGAACAAATAGCTGTTTAAAGCTCCTACATTGTTAAAGAGAACATTCTGCTGTAATGTGTATGATGTGGATGGATGAGATGAGATACATACATTAAGACAGTTGTTAATATTAGAGTGGCTCAACCTTAAATTAAATACATGAAGAGGGAACCGAATTCCATACCTTAACATATTCAGCTTCCATCTCCGGCGTCCAGGTGGTGTCCTCCTCTGTGGGCAGCATCCAGTCCTCGCAGAGCTTGGCATGATTGAAGCAGATCTGAAATATTGCCATATAGATAAGTTTAGATTTTTAGACATTTAGATAATTTAATCTTTGATTAAAATAAGAATAGTTAAAAATAATGATAAATACTTGTATCTATATCATTTAAATGTACATTTAATTTACAACATACTTTGTGAATTACTTTAGGAATAATCAATGCCACAACTGCAACTATGAGATATTCATACAAAAAGGGACTCAATCTATCACTTTAATGTAACATAAATGTGTTAACATCTAATGTACTGAGTAAAAGAAAACTATAAGACTGACCGAGGCGTCTCCTACACCTAGGTCTGCTACAGCTAGAGTTAATATTTGATTATAATATTTATTTTATATAGTATAGTATAGTTTAGTAGGAATTTAAAGAATATTCTCTTAACATATGAAATGAATTTTTATATTTTGCTTTTTTTTTTAGGATACAAGTGATTTTTTTTTATAAGTTCCTGAGATGAGGCTTAAAAGATATTTAATGACACTGGCTATATTATTATTATTAAGAAAGATATATAAGTCATTAATTGATGATGTTATCTGGGAGCAGACCAGAGTTCCGTCAGATGGGGTGCTTATTGCACTTTCATTGTTGAAACACACTTATTGCACTTTCATTGTTGAAACACAGACCTCTCTCTCGGCGTCCGGCATGATGTCGTCCTCGGGTCTGTTCTTGTACAAGTCAGTTATTTCTTCCTCGTTGTCTTCAAACATGCGCTCACACTAAAATATACATAGCTATTATTTTTATTAAATATTTTTGAGTAATATTCAGATCTTTTCTTAAAACTTTCACTTTTAAAGGCTAGAAGCCGTTACAGTTTGTTATAATGCCTTACGGATTATATGATAAGACATTAATGGTTGATTTACAGCAGGATTATTAAAAATATTATTGATTTGAGAGTTCTTATTGTCTTTTACTGCACAATATTAAAGAAAGATAAAATTTCTCACACGAACCAAATCTCAAAATAAAACATACATGCAATACACTGTGGCTCATGGTTATTTACTTTATTTCTAACATTTATTTTGTGATACTTAGATTCAAGCTTGACTTTAGACGTAACGTTCACAAGTTCGTCTTCAAGAACTTTTATTTACATGTTAATAATAAAGTGAAGCCATACTATCAACTAATTAAAATTTGTATTTAAATGTAATATCCCTCACATAGTACTCTAAGCTCTTGTTGAGGTCGTCGTCGGTGACGAACTTGGCCTTGCTGAAGTCTGGGTTCATGGACCCGCCGGCCGTCATGAGCTGCATGATGGCGAGCTTGCCGGTCGCCTTGTAGTACACGCGGACGTAATCATCCATTTTCTTGCCTGCGTATTATTATTATACAGTGTTAACTTCCAAAAATGTTATGTAAAATGTATGAAAATTGCTTGGAAAGTACGACAGTGTAGAGACATGTGAGGTGAGGTGAGGTAGGGTTGCAGGTCACCAGAGCTAATAACCGGACCTACTGATCAGTTTGGCCGGAAACCCTACATTATTGAGGTTTTTGTATCTCAGTATTATTGGGTACGAAATCATTATAAAAGTTAAATGTTTGAAAATTTCAAGAAGCCTAACAATAGCCGGACAAGACGAACACCGTTTATTTTGGCTGGACATGCAATCAAAAAGTCTACCTATGTCCGGCTCTATCCGGACGCCTGGCGACTCTATGTGGAGGAATGAGAAAAGTTATCAGTATGAATGTGGCTTTTAGAAAGGATGGACTGTCTCTGTGACAGTGGTATGAATAGACTGGACGTCTGGACTGATACGGAACTGGTAACTGACAGAGATGTAAGAAATTAGTTGATATCCCGATTACGAAGATGATCTACTCTACTTATATTTTAAACATACGTTCACGTTCGCTCGATCGTTCGCTCTGATTCGAGAGTGGACTAATACTGCAGTTCTAAAATATCAATAATAAATTATTTATTTCTTAATTCGTCATTCCTAGCTGTTCTTGACTTAAAAATCCAAAACAAGAAACCGCAGCACCTCTTAAGACAACAAATCAATACAACTTATAATACTTACTTGTTGGTACAAGTACGTATGAATAAATACTATAATATATACATATACAGAAAACGTGCGAATAATCATTTTCAAGTTACGAAAGTAAGTATCAAGATGAGTTTAAGTATTCAATATTTTGTATTTGTACAGAAATGTTTATCAACACGAGCTTTCTGCTTATACGTGTTACTATGACCACTCGCGACGACGGTTTTACACCGACTGAGGAGTGACGTAATAATAGAATTTTATACAGGGTGCTTTGTAACCTTACAATTAACTACATTTAAAACTATAAATACAATTTCCTACACATAAATTAAGAAAAAAATATTTTCCAACAAATAAAATAATTAAATAATTAAATAAAATAAACACAACGTCATTAGGTACTACGCTATAGGTATTTTACTCATATGGGTCACTAACCTGTCGAGAACGGCAACAGCGCATGTTGACGTATGACACTAACACGAACAAAAACTGGAGGATATAGGTACTTTCGTACTAAAACATGTTCACTGACCACTTCATAGACAATATCATAACTTTTCACTTCATCAATCACTAAATCACTCGCTAATTTTTAAAATTAGTGCAGAATCACTTATAATATTTTTTTAAGTTTTCAATGTGGCCGCCACTATTAAATACACATAAATTACATCTTCTAATAATATTGTTTCGTACAAATAAATCACTATTGTCAGAACTACTTTAAGTTTGTTGAAGGCACATATTATTCTATTTTTTTCAAATGTCTACTGTATCAATCTCCGTTGAATTCACATTGTTTTTAATATAACCCCACAAAAAAAAATATCAAATGGTGTGAAGTCAGGTGATCACGCTGGCCATTGCACTGGTCCAAAACGACCTATCCATTGCTGTCCAAAAATTTTGCCTAAACCTTCTCTTGCAGACAGCACAGAACGTGGAGGAACTCCGTCTACCTGGTACCATAATTCCCTGTGCGTTTGCAAGGGCAGTAGGTCGATATAATCGGCGACGGGACCATTAAGGATGTTTAAGAATTTCTGTGCATTGAGATTGCCATCAATAGAGACGAGACCAATTATGGTATCACCGTGCATGGCAGCCCAATCATTCACAGAAAATCGGTACTGATGCGAAGTCTCACGTCCTATGTGCATCGTACATTTTGTCGATTCCATAAGCCACTCCTTGTAAAGGTGCTTTCGTCGGTCCAGATAACATTGTGCATAAAGTTCGAGTTACTCAGGTATTGGCGCCAAAGCCAGCGACATAAGAGGTGATAATGCTTGCAACTTGGCCATTTTAAATGGTTTTTAACTTACTCTGTTATGGCTAACACCAGATTGACGAGCTGCCGAACGAAGGCTGGACGTTGGACGTTCCCTCTTTTAGTCTCACGTTTACGTCATGAGGAGGCGCTAAATCGACACGAGGAAATATAGATTGTCCTTCTCGTATCCTCTGGACTGTGTGGATAATAGTACGGAAATCGGTAGGACAAACACGGTTAGTACCGAATCATTGTCGGTACACCCGAACTGCTAAAACATTCTCCGTATATCAGAATCATGTCTGTGTACTATACTTATATACTTAATTAGGCATTGTAGTAACGAACCAAATACCAAACAAAATAACTAACAACAAAACTAAGAAAGAAATTCAATGATAATTACTCTTATTAGGAATTAAAAAGAACAAACTAATTAAATTAATACATTTTCACTAAAATTGCACTACAACGTGTCAACTCCTTGGAGAATTCGCGGAAACTAATGAGGATTGAGCGGCGACCAAAAAGTAACATTATTATTTTTACTTACACCTGGGCGCGCTTCTTTAGAGTCCATTGTACTAACGACACGTAGAATTAAAAGAAAACAAATAGTGACGAGAACGACGTCCATAATTAATTTATTTGCATGAATAGTGAATTTAATAATTTTCTATTTGGTTTCCATATACTAAAATTATTATTAATAAATAATATTAAATTGATAGTTTTCACAACATTCTATTGTTCATCTATTTTATAAGACAAACCAATACTAGTTGTTACTGTTTTTTATTCGATAGAAACTGATCCAATTGTATCGTAACATGGTATGTATATTTTATTGAAATATAATATTAGTAGCAGTAGTAGTAGACAGTAGATTTCGAAAAAAATACTTTATTAAATAATACAAAAAGTTATCAAAAAAATAATAGTCGTCGATGGTGGTCCAACCCTACCAGGAAGTTATTTATCGTTACAAATTCTTTCGGAAGCCGACACAAGAACAAATCGTAGCTCAACCTATTGTCGTCTCTTTTACACAACCTAAGTTTTTATTATTACGATTGAGTAAGAGATATGACTTTCGTTTCATTTTTAAATAATTGTTATAAAGAAAAATTATGCGACTCTTATGACTTAGTAGTAAGAATTAATTATTTTAGAAAAATATTTGCAAGAATAGGCTAAGGGCCTAAACGCACTATTGTTTTTTTTTGTTGTAATAAGCAGACGCATATACTAATATCAAAGTAAATTATATATCTTCATACTTTTTATTGAGATAAGAGACAACTTTATTTACCTTTATTATGTGTTTCTATATTAGTATGATAGGTACAATGACACAATATGTCACTGTAAGTGTAAGAAGTTGTAGTTAATACGAGATGAACAACGAAATATAACTACCTTAGTACTGCATTATTATACAGCAGCTTTGTAACTTTCACTTATTTTATATTTTTTTAAGTATGCAGAGATAGACAATTTAAGGAATCCGTGATAGTTTAGTAACATAACACTTAAGCTTCAGCTTGTGGTTAATTTTAAGAAAGAAAGAAAACTATGACATTGTGTCTAAACTACTGGACCGATTTGTCTGAATTTATATTAGTTGCTCCATACATAATAAGTAATTTAGGGTTTCTTTTCACGGAACATAATTTCTAATGCAATGTATATACTTGTAACAAATAATTTACTCAGGGAACAAATAAAATACAATATATTAAAGTTCACGTGTAACTACAAAACATGTGAAAAAAAAAAGATTTTAAGAAATACTATGTAAAACATTCAATCGCTCATGTCACATTTTTTCATCCATCCATCTGCTTATCCAAGATATTTTGTTTTTTTTTAATACGTAAAGAATAAATTATAGAACAAACTAATAATACAAAATTCACATCAAAACAAAGAAACACAGAATATGTGAAGAACAGAAATCCTTTTTTAATATTAAATATGAACCATTTTTAAAAAATAAAATATTAAAAAGTGTAATGATGGAATCACCATTACACTAAGTTTCATTTAATTATTGCCTGCCTCAGCTGGCAGCAGTAGTACATGCTTTTAAATTAATTGGTGAATTTAAGACAAAGATACAAAGACATACAAGAAATATTTTTTAGTAATATTACTTAGACAATTATATTTCTTTGAAAAGAAAATAATTTTAATTGATGATTTTCCACAAAATATAGCATTATCTTATCTTAGTGTCTTGGGATTTGTGATAATCCTAGTACACGGTTATCATTACATATTAATACAAATTTACAACTGAGTGTGGGACGTAGTGTTTGTAAATTAATGAATAAGATTTACTAACTAGTCTTCTATTAATTTATAACAGCATGAACATCATCAATGTTAATGTACAATCACACGCCCAATGGCAGCATGAGTTAAATGTATACTTACAGATTCCATCTATAACTTCAGAAATGTAGACAGCTGATCTGTGTGCTGGTACCTTCTGTTGCATCGTGTTGCCACTTGCATCCATTCTAAAGTTACCCACCTGCAAATATATTTATATAAGATTAACCTACTGAAAAAACTTGCATGTAAGGGCAGTGATTTGTTAAATAATAATTTAAAAAAATACATTAACTATAAGAACCCAAATATTTTTCTATAACCAAAAAAAGCATGATATCGTAATAGCTTATATATGATTGATTGAGAATAAACTTAAGAGGAAAACATCTTAAAAAACTTACATCAACTTTCTTCCACCTTTCTACATTTTTTATAACATGATTGAGCTCATCGAAGGTCTTTTGGCATACTGAAAAATATTTAATTAAAATGTTTAATTTTGTTTTCATAAAAATAAAAGAATAAGGGAGAAAAAATAACAAAAACACACCTAGACATCTTAAGTTTTGTGGATCTATTCTAGCAGTAACAACTCCTAAAAGTATGGCAAAAGTGAAAACCAAGGTATTTAATTTCATTGCAATTAATTATTTAAGTAATTGTTGTACGAATCTAATGGAAAACCACTGGAAATGACTTTAAAACTTGCTCTACGTGTAGTATAATTTATCAAATTCTGTCAATTCCACGCACTCATTTTTGATTGGTCAGTGTAACACATATTTTTAAAATAAGTTTAATGGCAACACTTCTTACTTAATTCTTCGCTTGTTATTACAAAAGAAACAAATTAGTATTATATTTCCTTTTGATTTTATCCTTTTTGATCGATTAACTACCAATGATGTATCAAAATAATTAAATAAAATTTACGATTAAATAATATATAGATATCATATATTTCCCCAAATTTTAAACTGGCAACAAATAAGACAACTACATTGAAATTGTGTCAATCTCGCACCGTATGGATTTCAAGTTTTATTTGTGTGTATGCCCGATTATCAATCAAAAAGTAAACGGACGTCATAACAAAAACCTTACATTTTATAATTATAAGAAAATGCAAAACTAAACATAAAATGTATTTATAAAATTAGTTTATTATTAAATTAAAATTATGTGATACATTTGAAGACTATATATCTTCATATTAATTTAAAAGGAGTTGTCCTTTCTTGTTTCTCTGCTCACCCATTCTCCGGTTTTCCGCCCGCCTCCCTCCACCACCGCCCGACCCAAACTAAACCAACAGTTCGCATTCGGTCTGTATGCGCGTAGGACGTATGCTAAACGGAATGTATATTTTTTTTGTGCATATTAAATCTTCTCAAAATCTCAAAATACCATAATCTACTTGTTTATTTCATCAAGAAGTGACGTTCCTGTGAAATTTGAGAAGAAAAAACGCTGTTTCGAGTAAAAATACAGGTAAGTGACCAGTTGACAGACTGCGTCTTATCCTATTCAATGCTTATTAATTAAATTTTTGATCGATTCTTATTGCTTTTTTAACAAAATCGAATGTTATTGTAGTCAGAAAGCAAGATCTTAATGCCATATTGTCGACATGAAAAATCCATACCCGTGCCATCCCATACGTTTCAACAGTTACATTACGTAAATATCTTTACAAACATGAAATGTGCCTAAATACTATCAGTATCCATAAATAATTCGAAAGTATTTGTAAAAAAATAGTTGATTTCATAATGATACCGCGCGCTCTCTACGACGACTTGGCAACTTGACGGCGAGTTAATTGTGTAGAAAAGTAAATCCTCATAAACAAGCAAGTGCTGAATCCTACCGGCGTTTCCCTTTGTTTTCCGTGTGAAAACGGCCCTTTGTCCTTCGCCGATGAGCGCTGGGTGCGCCGAGTATAGGAATTTCGACTTTAGAAAAGTGCAATAATACATGATGATATACATTCATCGCTCGGGCCGCGCTCTGCCGTTCCCCGCGTCGCTTCTCATTAGTGTGCTAGTGTATACGTACACACAGTACCTCAGTGTGGCCGTGCGGTAGTTTGTTTATAGTACTGGCTTAGGTATAACGGTCCCTATGTACGTAGTTACAAGGCGCATATTGGTATATAGGTCGGCATATTCGTCGCTGTTTGTCTATCGATCTCGGCGGTGGCCAATGGCATATGTCCTGCGCGGCCGTGCCTCGCCCCGCTCCGGTGAAAGCCGGCACGATATATCAAGCTCGCTATATTATATGTACTATCTTATCATGTTAGACGCTGTTACGTCGCTCGCTTTGTCCGGCCGACTCGATTTCATATTTATACATAGTATGTATGGGTAATGCTAAGTGGGTGATAAGTCATGAATGTTTTGTCGACCGTCGGCCACTGTCGAGCGTCACGCTCGCAGCACCATCGGGGCGGGGGAGCGAGCCAGAAATAGAAACGCGGATTGCAAACGAGCGACGTGGCAACACCGCGACTTTGTCCACTCAGTGTCGGTTCAAAATGGCGCCTGTGCGTGATCGATACCGTGATATTCTAGTTAAAATGTCCGTTATTGTGATATATCTGGTTGTTGGTCGGCCCGAGTGGTGCCCTGTGATCGCGGGGCGTGTGCCCCAGAACCCGGTGCCCGACCTTAATGTACGTATCTCCAACCATATTGCGCCGACACTTGTCTAGCTATGGTTATGCCTGGCCATGTTCAAACCCGATGATCTAGACATATCGCTAGCATATCCATACTCGCTCTTGAGTTAACTCTATCTTAAATGTAAAGGTGATAATGATACGTTGAACGTACCATATACAAGTATTACATAACAAGGACATGGTATATCCAATAACGTTAACTAAGCAAAATCAGAGCATGTTTTTTATATCATCTCATTCGAGTTTAGCAAGAGAAGTAAATAAAATACTATTTAAGTGGCTCATAATAGCCGACTTACATCTGATAAATCGTAACAAGATGGCGGCCGTAATTGTAAAATTAAGACGCAGTAGTACATTTGGACGACTGGCAACGTCGCATTTTAGACAGTCACTTATTTCATCCGATAAGAAATTTCAAGGCTAAAGTTTCGTATCCTACCTTCATAACAATGGATGAAAATTAAAACCTCATGCGTGATGAATTACTTCTTGTATTGATTTGGCAGTGCAATTATTTCTTTAATGACCATAGGCTGCCCAGAACTTCGATGCACACAGGCGCAGTGTACAGTTATAGTTATATTAGGTATACAGTATAATATACAGGTTACTCACACAGGCGTATCTCGTATCATACGATACTTTTTGTATTACATCATTGTGATGTCGGATCTTGCTTGTAAACAAAGCATTTTTACGTAGAATAACTTAGGTTCTGTTGTTTATTTTTTTGCTATTCTTTACCAAACTAATGAATATCATTCAATTTTTTTACTTCAATATTATAAAGTCTATTATATAAGTACTATTTTTTTCTAAAAAAGAAATAAAAGAGAAAGTTAACAATTTTCTTAAAAGTTTTAATAAACAGCCAAATATGTTTGTATGAGATTGCACGTCAGGAATAGAACATGGTATTACATCAAACAAATTATATCATTACGCATTTGCGACAATCCATTTCTATAATTTGTGAGTAGAAAGTAAATGTTACGTATTATCAAAATATCGAATAAAATAAAGTATATAGGTATTTATTCAAACGCACATGAAACTGAACCGAAAATGTCTGAACTTTCATTGGCAAACCAAGTAGAAAAAGTTGTAAACCTAGCTAAAGAATATGAATGAGAACGCTGTGATTTTCACCCTTGAAAGGGAGCTCACCCTCTCCATTAAACCGATCGATACTCTCTTAAAGGTGTATCTCTTGATACTTTACCGTCCATCACGATATATTTCGCATAGAGGAAGCCCTGTATATTGAGACAAGCTGGAAATCATTTAAATATTTTTATACGCTTAAGAGAATCAAGACTTAAATAAAGGTTCTGATCCAGGTTACGTACAACTATGATATCTCGTAAGAGCGTACATATCTTCATTTAAGGATTATTATTCAAGAAACGGCAGGGAATATTAAACATACAATATTTTTCAATTTAAGCAACTTAGTTTCAAGATCCATTGTGATGCTCAGACAAGATACTTCGACCTTGAACTAAATATTTTGCAAAGGGAGAGAGAAATGACCTTACCATAAGCATACATAATCTTTTAAACAGACGGTTACTCACTTTAGCAGATAGATAACTAATTCATTAATGACTTGTATCGCAAACTAGGCTAATTCTAACTAACCCAGTTTCTCAAAGGCAGCTTTTATTATCAAAATAAATAATTTGCTGTAAAATTTCATGTTTTTAAATCCGATTCGTCAATAGTTAGATAATGGCAGCCAATCACGACTCTTGAGAGTAATGTCAAATCAGTTTTACTACCGTCCGTTAGTTTATAAATTATTAGGTATTCGTGAGTGTGTGAATTAAACGAAGAATGAATACCATTTTCCCAATTTATTCGTTTGAATTGAATATTTTAAAGTCCTACTTTGTATATCATACCATGTACTATAAGAACCCATTACTCTAAATAGAGTCGAATCTCCGAGTGCGCGGTGATCAAGTTAATCGTTTTATTCCTACTTTGTATATTTAATAGTCATAAAATTGCATCTCATTTTTATTTTTTTTATATTAAAATAGAGATATGCTTCTCGTAGCAACAGGTCTCTCTCATCTCTATACCTACGAATATAATCTTATTGAGAGGTCCACAATAGATTTTGAAGTAGGTCAGAATGTATATTTAACATGTTTGATAAATTATACAAATTTAATATTATCAGTTCTCACCTCTCTTCATGAACGAGTATTATTCTCATTTCATTGCTTAATAAGTTAAATTGTCACTCTCCTACCCTTAGTTCGTATAGAAGCACTATTCAGACACCTACAAGATGAATGGCCATGCTGGCGGGTATTTATAATATTACATAGATATAGAACCTGACCTACCTCAACCTCTCCTAGATTGTCACTTTGATTTATTTGTAGTGTTTCGTTACGCAATTGCTTATTTTAATTATTATTTAGCTTAATCTATAATTAATTTAATTTTTGTATTTTCTTATTTAAGTAAATCGAATAAAATTAAATTCTGAAATGAATTTCTTTTTCATGAACTATTTGTATTGATATAAAAGAAATAAAAACTAAATAAAATAAATATTTGTTTGGTTTTTCCTTGTCCTTATTTATTGTAAACGTGTTTTTAATGGCGGCAACTAAGTACTATTGTAAAGCGATCGAGGTTATCGCAACCTTTGGCAAGGTTTTCATTTATAAATTCATTTTATATTACCTTAATTTATAATTATATTCAAATATATTTAGGATTATGTATACAGTAATTTTTCCAAAAAATAACGAATATTTTGTTTAATTGACAATCTTCAGTTTTCTTAATAAGAATTAAGAGATATACGAATATCTCTACTTATCTTATCTTTAAATATACTAACCATGTACCATTACATCTGCTGCTTTGCATATACATACAACTGTTTTTAATTACTAAAAATACAGAAGAGCCAGCAATTGGGTCGGCATAAATAGCTTAACTTGCACTTCACTCAATATAATTTGGCGGGAAATAGATATGGTGGTGCCTACTTGTGCTCTCCATCGCGACTGTTGTATAATTTTAGAGAAAGGAGATTTGTTTTGGTCCACCACCTTCGTGGAGATTCGTTCGTGGTATTTCATACCATGTCCGTTTCGCTCGCTATTATTTGATGCGACGTTGCCGCTCTTTGCTCAAACTGGATCGCTCGGCCGAGGCAGGTCGGTAGATGGATGAGAGAAGGCACCGTTCTACAGTCAGTCGGCCGCGCAGCTCGGTGCGCGACGTTTGTGCGCGGAGGGTTTTATTGCGTCCCGCCCGGCCCTCGCCCCGCCCAGCACGAGTGCGAGCGAGAGCATCCGCTTGGTGAGAGGAATTGGTGATAGAGTGAGATGACGCTATGGCAGTGTCGCAACCTCGCCCACCTGACCGTGTTGACGCCGCGCTCGAAAAAGTTGCGCCGTTGCGCTATTTGGAGGCGCACGAATGTGCTCGCTCGGAGCGTACCGTGACGCGTTATTATCATAAACCCTTGTCCTAGTACTGTTTATTGAGTTACCAAAGGTGAATCCAGTTGGAAGCTAAAGAATAAAGTTTATTTGGCCAGTTATTATACCGGTATGTATTCTAATATAACCCGTTAGTGATATTGCATACAAAATCGGGAAAAAACGTTATCTCTACAACTTGATAAGTAGATTCTTACATCTTAATGTAGATTGATTTAAAATTACTGGATTAAAATCAGAACTAGTAGCGCTTTGTAATTGTTGGTATTTAATCGCCATTTTCTACGGTCGGTGACGAATACCACCGCGCCGTCCTCGTTTCTTCCGACCCACAGTAAACCGGACTTTACCGCTCTATTCTGAAAGTCGAATACATTTAATAACGACAACCATTGGAATGATTCATTGTGGAAAAAATAAAAATAAAAAAGAATACTGGATCTCCAGTATTATATGTACAATTATACCATGTAAGTTTACGACAACATAATACAAGTTTCTGAACGTTGCGCGCCATTGGGTTAAAAAGGCGGGATCCTGGCTAACATAATATGACGTCGTTTATTTATGCTTTTGTAATTTGTTGCCAAGTTGAAGTTGTTAAAGTTACGTGATCCACAATTTGCGTCTCATCAGTTGTAATTGTACATAGTTGGTGTATTATCGATTTGTATACGTTTTGTGCTATAAATAAGTGCAAGTTTGTCATCACAGTAGGACCGGTTTATTTAAACCTGTATGCGTGCTGTGAAAGAGCCATTTGGAATTTCGAAGTGGTTAGTGTTTTGACTACATAGGTTGGAATTTGATAGTTCCGTGATTGTTTTGAGGCTTCATGCATTAATTATGTAAACAGGTATTCAAATCCTTATTAAAAATATAATCAACCCACGCGAAACTTGATGACGTCATTACGAAATTCAAAGTTATAAAATTTATTTGTTTTCATTAAACATACCTCGCTTTTACTTGATTACGTAATACGGCTATCTGAAACTGAACATGCAGGTAAATAATATTAGTGCGATTAGATTAGCAACTTTCCTCTTAAAAATGTGTAACTTTTACCATGTGACAATACGCGTGACATAATCCACGAGTGATGTACATTGACCATGTGGGCAGTCTACTGTGTAACTGTTAACCTTTTTCTTGTTGTAAATATTACAGATTAATGAATTCTTAAAAAAGTGAGACTGTATAGTATTTTATAAAGTAACAGACTTACGTCATATTCGATGATGCCCAATCAAGGCATCAAAACTAATTTTAATACATTTCAACGTATGTATATATAACCTATGTCAGATATTAGGTAAAAGTGTTGATCCAGTGGACATAGCAAGTCCCCCTATCCCGTTGCACACTTTCTGTATGTGTGACAACTGCGTACAAGGGGACATATTGAATAAGCATTGGAAGCATCATAACCTAAAATGGGCTATGGTGTGCCGAAAATGTTAATACATTTTATTTTATTACTTTAGTTATAAGTATAATATGTTATTTGATTTATTCTAGAGAAATACTTTTTAAAAAGACTAAGAAAGTGCCAATCAACATATTCTACTTTAGGTTAATTTGTTAAATTGTAAGCTTAAAGTAAAGTTGATTTTGGATGAAAACTTGTAATGAATGTTTAAAACATTTTATCTAAGTAACCATATGACACTATATAATAAAAATTGTTTTAATTCCAGGTGATAGTGTGATGGACGGCTGATCACCATGATGAAGCGCAATGGTCCCCGCCTGGGCCCTGATGAGCCCTCGCAGCTACCACCCTCTCCTGCCCAGGTTAGTAGTAAAAGAAAACAAGACAGAAATTTGCCTTGATTGTTATTGGCTATGAAATATTGATAGAGTGATTGAGTTTAGTAGTAATTAACCATGTAATATTTTATGTATAAGAGATTATATTCTAAATAAAAAAAGATGTGATAAATATCTATTTATGGTTAAAATGATAGTAGTAATAGAATAAGGACTAAGGTATTATGTGTGTGTAGACTATTTCCCTCCATAATTCCAAAGTAAAAAACTACCTGTAGCAAGGAGAATGGACAGAATACATGTTATATTTTAGTATTATTTGTGACTTTATTATTATTCTCTGGCTTAAAAACAATTCAAGGTGCTTTCAAAAGTGCAATGAAGCACAATAAGTCTGAGCCCTAGTTGTATCTGATAAAACTTATGAGTAATGTTAAATTAGCAAAAAATCTGAAACACATCTCCAGGGCCATTTGTTAAAGATTTAGATGAAGATTATAGAAATTATTATATCTAAATCCAATGAGTACAAGTTGAGAAAAACTATTCTGATTGCAACACAATTTGTATGTATATATATATATATATTTGTTATTCATTTTGTAAACATATATTGTAAAAAAAAGCATTTCTTATTAATATATTGAATCTCACTCAAAGAAAACAAAATTAAATGTTTACTAGCTCTTGATCACGGCTCCACCCGAGTGAACATGGAATAAAAATGCTATTATATTTATTATATTGACTGCTACTGTTTCAGTCATATCGTTTCACCTAAGCCCATACGTTACCTGATCTGCACTTATCAGTATCAAATATAGATTCATGTGAAAATATAAATAGGACTAGTTGTCGAGCACCAACAGATAGAGATGTCTTATGCATTATGTCTTGTATATGACTAATTACTATGGAAATTGTATCACTATCTTCGTTTAATTTATAAACGAAAAGCCTTGGCACTTGGTTTATGGTTTTCTCTCGTAACTTTGTGACAAAACTTGGCCAGCTCTATCTGGTAATCGAAATAATTAGTCCACATTTTGCTCTAAAAATACATTTTCAATTCAATACAAAAAAAATATAATTGATAAAGAGAAACCCGGCCACTCGGTGACCTGTTTTTGTCGCGCGTTTAATTTACCTAAGCAAAAGATAAATGTTAAATGTACTATTAAAAGTACGTAATAAGATTATTGCATTTTTGAAATACTAATTTACAGAAAAGTAACATGATAAAGTCTTTTTACGACCTTGTTACACCTGCTCTCTTGCCTGACTGCGTAGTAGTTACATACATGCAGTGGACTGGAATCGTAAACGTGCGTTTTTTTTCGAGTTTTTTATGATTCTCTGGTAATGAAGTTAAAACATTATAATAATTTTGTAAGATTACTAATTGTACTAGAAGATCAGTCTATATGTGCAATTTGGTCTCCGTGTGTGTGAAGTTTGCTGCTATAACTTCGGGGTGGCGGACTACATCTCCTTCAATGTGTCGATTTGTTGTTTTTTGTACTTTGCAGACAGACCTTGACAAGGCCAGATTAAATATTGTATCATATCTGGGAAACCGAGTACCTAATAATTAAAATGCAGGTATTTATACGAACACGCTAAAGTGTCGTCTGAAAATATCTAGTATTGTAAAAAAAATAAACACAAAAAAAAAATATACAATATTTTTAAGTATGTTGGATACTTCCTTTGGCACGAAATCAAGAGTGCAGTGACACTTGACTACTAAGGAGGGGAAATTGCGTCACTTAGAGATACTCTTAGCATACTCGACTATCTAAGAAGAGCAGCGTAGTTATTCTAATGTTCAAAAGGATAGACTTTATCTTAATTCCGGTAATAATAATACAATTCTTAAATGAGTATCGGTATGTTCAAGATCCAGGGCGCGTTATATCAGTACATAATCGATTTAGCTCGTCTGAAAATATTCGTCGTATAGTCAGTAATTGAATCAATTTTGTATTATATTATATTGTCCATCATCACATAAGATCTGGACATTTCTTGTTTTATCAATGATTACAATTTTTGGCTATAATACAAAGAACCCCCTGTTCTATTTTATTGTTTTTGGCTTGGAAAAGAGATATCAATGTTTAAATATAAAGTATATAGTTGAATGATGTCCCAAAGAGAACAAACTATAAAATAGTAATTTCAAGTGAAGTAGGGTAAACACGACCACTCCTGAACGGTATTTAAAACAAAGCAAAATTATTTATTACCTATGCAATTACATTGATATCGGCCGACGGGGTTATCAGTATCGACCGTGCGAGTAAACAGCGTGCCTCTTATCACTTGATCAACATATACAGAGGACGTGGTGGCGTCTGTTTATATATAATATTTCAATGTAAATCTTTAAGTAGTTAGTTATTTATTTTAAACACACAGGACACTTGAACTTCTTCGCGCAATCATAATCCAATGTCAGTTGAAAACATACATACAATAGTGAATTGTATTGTATATACTGTTATCGTCATTATGAAGTGTTGCTATAAAATTGCAGGAGAAAACTAGAATCTCTAATATATATTAAATGTATAGATCGCTCTGTTAATTTTGACTCTAGATTCCTTTTAAATTTAATAATCCATGAACACATCTAGTATAATGTCAATAATATTCGTTAGTATGTTATATCTCAAACCCGGGGAGTTATGATTTCTACCTCAACTAAGAGTAGCTATCAAATAACTACTTATTACGTAGGTATTAAAATAGTTCAACATGCCGAACATAGAATATAAACACTGAAAATTCCAAGATACAGTTTTTTATTACATTTTATTCCATTTTGTCATCATATAGAAATAAATAGTTAACATTTATTATTTGAAAAAAATGTTGAAAAATATTTATTTACGTTATCTCACTTTTACTTCACCAAGGACGTAACGAATGTGTACGGAAAAGTTGATCGCGTGGCCGTGCCTAAAATAGTTGGTAGTGTCTGTGCGCTTGGCATGGCGATAGTTATTGTATTAAGACTTGATATTTATTATTTAGATCAAAGAGATGCTATTTATTGCCAACTAATTACCTTTACGATTGATATTACATAGTCTCTTAATTAAACTAAAGAAGGATTTCAATTACTTTAGTAAGCTATAATCTATTCAAAAACTTAAAAAATATGCATTATTTATACATTACAAAAATAAAAAATCGCTTCAGATTAAATTACAAAGTAATTATAAAGCCAATGCCATCTCTAGGCGCGTGAACAGAATTAAACTTATTCAAACGAAAAGTGTTTTCGTTGTTGCATTTTTTTATAAATTCTAAAGAATTTTGTTTGACAGATACTTTTTAACATTTTAACACAAGATCAAGTTAACGCAATAAGTACGCCCAAATTTCAATTGTGAAGAGTTTGATTTTTGTTACATACTAAAACTACACATGTATTTTGTCCGAATTTGTGAGTCCCCTAATCCCGTTGCACGCTTCATGTGAGCGTGGCAACTGCGTACACGGGGACAGAGTAACTTAGCACTGGAAGCATTATAACCGAATATGGGTTATAATGTGCCGAAGATGTTAATACATGTGAATTTATAATCATTTTATTAGATTGATGTCATAACAGGCATTTTATGAAGTCTGCTGTGACATTATACTGGAAGATTGGAATTCCAAGTTATTTTAATGTATATCACCAATGCTCTTGTTTCGTGAAAATCTGATTGTTCTAAATCAAAGTAGGTAAATATTTTAAGAAGAGTCAGTAAGATACGCCATGATACGATACGCTGAAATATTGCTTTAAGGGTTGGTTTGTTTGAGGATGGATATACACTTTAGATTACAGAAGTGCCGAAAACTTGGTAGGCTAGACTAACTAGACGAGGTTTAGTTTAGGGGGTATAAATAAAAATACAAGTGTATTTAGTTAATATTTTTTACAGATACAACAGGCAGGAGCCAGCAACATGCATACATTAGCCCAGTCAGCTCAACCACAGATATTGGGTAAGAATGAACTAGTACCTATTAAGTTCTCACAGCTATTAAACTGGAAATTAAGTCTGATAAATAAAGAGCCCAAAATGTTTCGGGAGACAATGATGAAACACGTGCGATGTGTGCTGCAGAATGTTATTGTTGATACACGCATGCTGCCTTCCTTCTGATGTCTCTATATTTGTTAAAATTATAAGTCTTTTAAACGGATCCTCGCTTTATTATTAACCGATAAAAAAAGCGTTTAAATAAATAAAAAAAAAGTTAAAACAGAATTGAACAATAAAAATTTAAAAATAAAGTAACATGTAAAAGAGTAATAATAGCAGAAAAAATAACTTAAAATCGGCTACCTCTGTTAAGTAAGATTTCCAAAGCATCATGTTTTAATTATAAGATATGAATATCGGAGCAGGTCCGACGGCCATGCTGTCGGTGGGCGGCGGCTTCGGGCGGCCGCGCGGCGCCGCGCCCGTCATCAACTACCTCAAGGCCAACACCGTGCAGTACGCGCCGCCCAAGCAGCAGGCGCCGCGCCTCAAGGTACGCCATTAACTTCAACTTACAATATTATATTCATCGGTGGGCTGCAAAAAATCATGTTTGTTAATATCATATTCAAGATATGTCTTTGTTTATTATGTTTATTATTTTAATTATAACATACAAGACCAAACAAGGCTATTATGCCGTGTATCTTTATAAGATACATTTTTATATGAATGTATTAGACCTAGTATTATTATTAGGGTCTACTAGGTAGTATTAATAAGGGACGGTGGCACCGGTGATGAGCCGATAATATATCGTTCTCTTTCACTTTTGCAATGAATGATGAATATTATGTCTAAATATAATACAAACGACGAAGTTACTAGTACCGTCCAGAAAAGTCAAAAATTCCTCGAATAATTAAAAGACCACAACCCCTTTATGCTTGTGAAATTCTATGATTATATATTGTTTTGAAATTTATTAGAAAATGATTAAATAATATTAAATTATTATAAAATATTTATATTATTTAGAAAATTAAAACAAGTATCACTAAAACTTGTTTCAAATCAAATGTTCAAACATTTTGGAACTGAAATAATACATACTTTTGTCTGCACTCCCTCCCCTGTGACACGTCCGCAAACATTTACATTTCACACTTAGTTCATACTTATGATGATAATGTAGGAGACTAAGACAGCGACAGAAGAACCGGGGTTTGGGCATCTGCTTTCTAACTCATGATACGAAACCGATTTTAGGGCTACTTCTGTAGATCCAGCCCTTACACATAGATATCTGTACGTCTGGTCATATTTCCATGTATTTCTCTTTGGATGGGCGTCACTATCGAAACAATACACCGGAAAGCATGCACAATTTGGATTTTGCATTTTAAGTGTGCCAGGTTCAAACGGTTACTGTTGGCTACGTGTATAGTCGTTAGTCAGAATCAACTGATTGATGTCTATATACGCTACACATGGCTATAAGACGTACGTTGTTACAAAAGAAAAAAACTTAGTTAACAATGCGAGAAAATAGGAATAAAACCTTTACACCAACTGCCGTAACATTGTAACTTAAAGCACGGCGTTATAGTACTAACAGTGCAATAGCTGTTTGCTGGAAGAAGATGGGTGCCTTTAGTTTAAATTTAGATAATACTGAGTCTTAGAACAAGTACCAAAATAATGTAACATCTTTAGATTTATATGTAAATAAGATAGAACTAAATGGACTCATTAATTGGGTTTTGCCAGGTTTATTATTTAAAAGAAAAATATACGGCACTTCTCTATATTAAAATAACCTTTAAAATGTATAACGTTTATTTTAGTTACGTATAAAAATTGATATAACTCTTTACGATAGTACGGTACCGTGTTCCCGCAGCTGGTGAGTCAGACGGCGCCGGCGGGCGGGCGCCAGTCGCCGCTGGCCGCGCCGCTGGTGGCGCCGCCCGCGGCTCAGTTCCAGCGGCTGAAGGTGGAGGACGCGCTGTCCTACCTCGACCAGGTCAAGTACAAGTTCAACACGCAGCCGCAAGTCTACAATGACTTTTTGGATATCATGAAGGAGTTTAAGAGTCAGACGTGAGTTTTATATGATTATTTATTGTTATCAAGGATTATCGATCGTAAGGCACCGAATGATGATAGTAATTACCGTTTGATATCAATGAAAAGCACAATGGCTGTATTACGACTGACCCGAGCTTACAATTACAATTTATCCGCGATACTGCATAACAACGAGTTGTACCATAGCGTCGCTTCCAGGATCGACACGCCGGGCGTCATCACCCGGGTATCGAACCTGTTCAAGGGACACCCCGAACTTATCGTGGGTTTCAACACGTTCCTGCCACCGGGATATAAGATCGAAGTGCAGAGCAATGGACAGGTGACATTTCGATCTAATAACGAATGATGTAGGGTCTCGGGGGAGTGTGAGCTAATGTGTGTCCTGCCGGCAGGTGTCGGTGTCCATGCCGTCCCCGCCGGGCGCGGGCGGCGCCGTGCTGCTGGGCGCGCTGCACCCCGCGCCGCCGCCGCCGCAGCTCGTGCACCTGCTGCCCGTGCCGCCGTCAGTCACGTACATATCACGCACTAACTCGCCTCTACACTTCACAAACGATGATATCAAATAACTATAATAACTGGGCTGTTTCTGTGATATATTAGTTATTATATATCAACGAGATGATGAAATTAATTACCGATTGAAAGTAATGATAAAAACTTGCGGCTGCTCTGTTAGAGTTCTGATTAGATTTTCACCTGCCGCTAGCGAATTTCGATGGATGCGAGTATCTCATGAGAGAAGTTTTACAGGTCCGTCGGTAACGCCATCGTTCACAATCTGTCCGTGAACGCCACTCCCGCCAACACATTACATCATATATCCCAAGCTCATCAGCAGATTGAGGCTGCAGCTATACATCATCCACCAGGTAACAACATACCAATTATTTGTCACACAAATAATTATACTTGTTTTTATTAAAACTCTTAAGAACGTTGTGTTTATATTAATGGATAACTGACAGACTAGCTGACTAATATATAAGTGCATAGCCCTTAATACTGAGTGTAGGAATGTAAAATTTACATGTTTGCACAGATACATAAAAAATAGTCTATATTAAAGAAAATGTAATTAATTGTCTGTAGGTTCCGGTGCGAATGCGAGTGCAGGCCACGCGGCGGCCGGCCAGCCCGTCGAGTTCAACCACGCCATCGAGTATGTCAACAAGATTAAGGTTGATATTCGTTTTTTTTTAGAAAAATCTATATAAATTCTTTCCTTTCTCTTTTTAAAATGTTTGTTTAGGTCTTTTACAATGAAAATGTAATGAAAATTTAAGTATATTATTGATTAAAACAGCAGAAATAACATTTATCCAATATTTAAAACAATCTCATTTCATATACATACCACTTAAACATAAAAAAAATAAGTTAAGCTATATTCTAAAAAGAAACTTCTAAAAACTTCAAAACTTGTAAAATTTTGTATGGTTTAAAAGTGTTCCTAATTTAGATTGTGGTAATTTAAAAGCAGGGTTTTATAAAATTACAACAATGAATTGAGGTCGTCATGTGTTTAAAAACCAAGTAACATTCTAGTCCCGCTTCTCCCGTCAACCGGATAAGTACAAACGGTTCCTGGAGATTCTGCACGCCTACCAGCGAGGACACCGCGACCTCAAGGAGCCTCATGCCAAGCAACAGACCGAGCAGGAGGTGTACTCGCAGGTACATACATACAAACATGTCTATTGTGTACAACATACATATACTCAAAATATTCAGAATTTTCTTCCCTTTTAATAAGAAAAAAATACATTGGTTGGTATGATGGGTATGTGATAGCTGAGACTGTTTCCCGAACAAGCCAATAGAATGACTAAACAAACACACGAGAGTAAATAACGTGACTAGTTAGGTGGAAACAAAAATTAATGTGATGAAATTAATTACCGATTGACAGCAATGATAAAAACTAGCGGCTGCTCTATTAGAGTTCTGACAATACTGATCACTAAACACATACCTCTTTTAAAATTTTGCATTACTAATAACCTTTATTTTCTTTAGGTTGCGAAGTTATTTGAGAAGCAAGATGATTTGCTGGCCGAATTCGGACAGTTCCTACCAGATGCGAAGGCGGTCACCAAACCAAGTCATATACCACCACATTCAAGATCACCGCCACCACAGGTAATAAAAACCCAGGATATAAAAAAGTAACTTAAGAGTTATTAATATCTATTAAACAATAAAAGGCACTTCAGGAGACAGGTTATTCGTTGCAGAGAGGTATTTGATCCAGAGGTGGAGTGAGTACTTTTGTTAATCGATGAATATCTTCCAACAGGCCCGCATAGAAGCCGAGCTGGAGCGCTTCCCCAGTGTGTCTCCCGCCTCGCCGCCGCACGGGCTGCCGCTGCCTCACGCCACGCACGCGCCGCCCGCCACGCACTCCGCGCCCGCCCACGCCGCCCACCCCGCCCACCCCGCCCACGCCGTGCACGCCGCCCACGCGCCGCACGTGGCGCCGCCGCCGCACTCTCTACACACACAGGTATGTTCGAAGACAGCATCAAGACTAATACTGGAAGTATTAAGCGGTACAGAATTTTGGTTAATAAAATGAATGACTGTCGCAGTCGGTGATTCCGAAGCACTCGACGGCGACCGTGGCGCCACCGCCGCACCAACTCAAGCGATCACCGAGCTTCACGTCCACCACGCAAATAGGTGTGATATAAATTTATTCAATTTACATTACCGAAGTTGCAACCTGGCAATTATACTTGAAAAATATTTTTTGCTAAATTGTATTAATTAAACATAAATGAAATCTTTTTTTTCCCCTAAAATTTACTGAATATATTGTGTAGGGTTAGGTGCCCCGGCCGCCAAGCGAGCCCGAGTGCGCGATCTGTCTATCTCGGAAGCGGGAAAGCTAGCTACCGCCAGCGACTATTCTTTCTTCGACCGAGCTCGTAAAGCGTTACGCTCGCAGCATGTCTATGATAACTTCTTAAGGTAAATAAACGACATTTCTTCTATATAATAAAATCTTGACATATATTTAACACCGATTTAATTCCAGATGCCTACTTCTCTTCACAAACGAGATAATTTCGTCATCGGAGCTCCTTTGTGTGACGGCGCCTTTCCTGTGCCGTCACCCCGAGCTCCAGAAGTGGCTGCAGGACTTTGTGGGACCCATCTCCCCGCCCCACACGCCTACAGCCACACACACTGGTACGGACACACAACTTCAAACACACACAACTTCAGTTGAACAACAACAGTTTCTGTATTACTTGTTTTGTAGTAACAGTCACTGGAAAGTATTCATTCATCATATTGATTTATATTTGATGAATTAAATTATAGGCTAAGAATAGTTGTTTAAAGAAACATCTGGAAACGACATGAATATACTATCTGATACAGCATTAAAAGTTTAACCTAGAGAAAAGAGTTTGGAGAAATTTCCCTTGATTAGTTCCGAGCCGTGTGTTTACAAAACAGGATGAAAAAGAAATAAATCCTTTATATAAAGTAATTGAAATATTAATTAAATCAATGAATTATTCTCGGGCAGGATACAACAACTTCACTAGCTCTAGCAACCTGTTATACGAGCGGTCTCGTCTGGGGTCGGAGAGTAAGAGCCGCTACGAGCCCCTAGGGCCGCTCGGGGCGCAGATGAGACACGAGCGCCCACAGGGTGACGCCGCCATGGATATAGGTAACAAGACCTCTCAGAACTGAGTATTTTGTTTACGATACCTATAAGTGACTGATTTTTAATTGGAATTTTATTCTAATAAAACAACAATTAATACTCAAAATATCGGTCAGATCTTTCGACGTGTAAGCGTTTGGGCACGTCGTACTGCGCCTTGCCGCGCGAGGCCGCCGCCAGAAAGTGCTCCGGGCGGACGCCGCTCTGCAAGGAGGTGGGTACACTACTGCCAGTCTAAACACATTGTAATCAACATGTTGCAATATTACACTAACCAAGACCAACAGTTATAATAGATTATAGGATAAACTTTTCTCTTATCAGGTATTAAATGACACGTGGGTTTCTTTTCCGACCTGGAGTGAAGATTCTACTTTCGTTACGTCAAGGAAAACGCAATATGAGGAATATATATATCGCTGTGAAGATGAAAGATTTGAGGTATGAATTTTTAAAAGTGTATTTAAAGCCCTTTTTAAACCTGGTCAAAATTGAACCCATCAAACCCATTTCAGCTGGATGTAGTGATAGAAACGAACGCGGCAACCATCAGGGTGCTAGAGGGTGCGCAGAAGAAGCTGTCCCGCATGAGTCCCGAAGACGCGGCCAAGCACCGCCTCGACGATTGCCTCGGCGGCCACTCGCCCACCATACACCAGCGCGCGCTCAAGAGGATCTACGGCGACAAGGTGGTACGGCGCACACGCTCTACGCATGCGCAAAACACGCACACACACAGCCTACTCACTATATTATCTTATAAAATGGAATGCTGGTCTAATAATATTATGAATCGGCATTCGTTAAGGTGGTTTTTACGTACTCAAAGACACCATATGACACTGCTCGGGCAGACAGCAGTGTTAATATTCACTTTACCAAGACGTGCACATTCACTGAATATTATGCATGTGTTTTTTTTGTAGTAGCAGTATGTATATCAGTACGCTAGCCTTCAGCTTTAATTTAGATGTATCTAAAATAGTATTTTTTTTTAAATAGTAGTATTGCTTAGAACGTACTTATTTTATTAGGCAATTGGGCTTTATGGAGCTACTTAGAAACCGTACCATTTAGAAAATATATGAATTTATTATATCCTAGTTTTGTTATAAATTTTTAAATCCTTCTAGGCGGTGGACATTATAGCCGGTTTGAAGAAAAATCCCGTAGTTGCTGTGCCAGTTGTACTGAGACGACTTAAAGCAAAGGAGGAAGAATGGAGAGAAGCACAGAAGGTACATATTTATAATTGAGCATTTTAAGATATTTAAAAGATATGCTTGGACGATGATGAAACACGTGCGATGTGTGCCACAGACTGTTCATGGTGATACACGCATGCTGCCTTCCTTCTGATTTAATAAATAAGATCTCGTTATTTAAATAAGAGATGAGCGGAAACGTTGAGGTACCTCTCTTTCTTCACAGGGTTTCAATAAACAATGGCGTGAACAGAACGAGAAGTACTACCTGAAGTCCCTCGACCACCAAGGAATTACCTTCAAACAGAATGATTTAAAGGCGCTTCGGTCAAAGTGTTTGTTCAACGAGGTCGAGAGCGCCTTCGCTGCCAGGAGACCTGGCCCTCATCTGGTCACGGACTACGGTACTACATCCAGACATGAAGGTTGGTTAAGTTGAATAATTTCAGTAAAATTAATAACAGTGTTTGCCAATCCTTAAATAGACTTATTTTTTTATTTAGCTTATACTTATGCTTAAAATAGTGATATTCAGCTTCGCTTCCGGAATAAAAATTCAGAACTGTGATTATTAAATAAGTTATTCTTTAGTATTTCAATATTGTACAATAAATAAAATATAACTTGAGTGGATATAAAAACAAATATTGCAAAAAGATGGACAGGGGATAACTCTCGAAAATGATCTCTTCGTTTTAGTTAAAATGATGTGTTCTCAATGTATTGGTATATTTCAGCTATCAAAATAGCTCGTGACGCGGCCGAGCTTCTGATCCACCACGCGCGTCGTCAGACCGGGATCCAGAAGGCGGAAAAGCGCCGCATCAAGCTGCTGCTGCGGCACTTCCTGCCTGACCTGCTGGCGCACCCGCGGCTGCCGCTCAGCGACGACGAGCACGAAGGTACCCACCACTGGCAACAACAGCCCGGGTTAAGATACATTCACTAAATGGAGACATCTTTTTAAATATGGCTCATACTTGCTATATATATGGTTCATATTTATTGAAGAACGTGTATTATATTCCCAAAAAATAACTGAATAATAAAATTGAACTGTTTAAAGTTATATAAGAGATCAAAATTTAAAATATATTAGTAATCATAATTTTCTATCTGATTGTCATTTGTCTAAAAATAAATTCTACAAATAATATTGAATCCGATCTACATTTAAGACGAAAACTTCATTGGGGCGAAAAGATTGAGAGAGCTAATAAATTAATAACTTTAACACCAGAAAATATTTTTGGTAACAGTGAATAAATATTATATTCGTCGATGATACATATAAATCGATTTATGAGACAATGATGAAACACGTGCGATGTGTGCTGCAGAATGTTATTGTTGATACACGCATGCTGCCTTCCTTCTGATGTCTGCAAGAATGGATATTTAATGAAGTATATACTTATGAGTAGTTTCAAAATTATTCAAAGTAATTACAAACTATTTATTAATTATAGAAGAAAAAGAAGAACCAACCAGTCCTGACAGCCCAGCAGCAGACCAAGTTGAGGAGAAGGGCAGCGTGAAGAACGAAAAGCAGGAGGTAAGAAAAAAATAGTAATTAATAAGCTGTGGATAATTCCATAACTTACTTATCTTAGTCATTAAAACATTATGGTATGTAACACTTCACTTTCTGTTAACAGTCGTCGGAATCAGACAACGCGTCGGACAAGAGCAGCCGGAACAATAAGAACGATAAGGAAAATAAGCCTAAAAATAATAATAACACTGAAAGTAAAGGTAAGAAAAAATCCAATAGCAAAATCATATCAAAATAATGTTTACATGGATTTTTTATAGCAGACCGTTTACTAAAATATACATTTTCTACTATATAACAATTTAATTTTATCGACAGACAGCACAATTTCAATAAAACGGAGCATCAGCAACGAAGAAACATCCATCAAAATAGAGTTGAAGAACGAGAACGATCTAGAAGACGACTACAGAGATCATCCGCCCAATGTAAGCCAATAAATAACGAAGTTTAAGGAATAGTAAACGTGTATTATAGGAAACGGTACTATTTATATATTCCATTATCAAACAAAAACTGAAACATCACCTTCCACCTCAATGAAGCAACAATTCCGAGCAATCTTTCCTCGAGTAACAAGCTCCCCCCCACTATCCCCTAGGAGTCCCGGTTCGTGTGTACGTCATCGTGGTACCTGTTCCTGCGGCTGCACGGCGTGCTGTGCGCGCGGCTCAGCGGCGCCCGGCGCGCGGCGCAGCAGCTGGCGGCGGGCGAGGCGGCGCGCGCGTCAGCACGACCGCCCAGCGTGGCCGCCGCGCTGCGACTGAAACCTACCAGTGAGACGAGCTCCGATTACATCATTAATTATGTATTCTCCGTGACTTAACAAAATATTGAAGAATAAAACACTCACTTTACACGCGCAGACCTACCGGCGGACGCGTCGTCCCCGGCGGAATACTACGGAGCTCTATTGGAGTTGGTGAAGGGCGTGCTGGACGGGAACGTGGAGCCCTCGGCCTACGAGGACGCGGCAAGGGAGATGCTCGGCATCAAGGCCTACCCCGTGTATACCCTTGATAAGGTCGTCTCCATAGCCGTCAGACAGGTGAGTGGCTCACCACGCTCGTTTATCACAAACGAACATACAATATAACATAACCCATAAAATATTGCGACGCGAGCTACGGAATGTTCACGCTCGCGCCCTCCTTCCGGTATTTCGCCGAATCTACCTACCGCTACCTACATGCACGTTCCGCTCCGCCCCCAGCTGCAGCACTGCGTGTCAGAGAGCTGGTCCGTGCGCGCCACGGAGCTGGCGGCGCGGGGCCCCCGCGGGCCGCCATACGCCCGGCGCGCGCTGCGGGCGCTGCGACCTCACCACACCGCCTTCATGGTCACCTTCGTGAGTACCGCGCCACACTCGCGCCACACTCCACCCCATGTGTAGTGAGATGTGCAGTTTGTGTGCGAGTGTGAGGCGACGCTTTTAATCAGTCGCTTCTTGATTTTGTTTAAGTCGAGTAATCGATCCGTTTTGTATGTTCCTCAGTATTTCGGCGACACTTGCAAAGTCGGCTTCGAGCTGATGGAGGCGGCGGGAGAGGGGCGCGCCTCCCCCCACCGCGACCAACGACTGTCGCCCACGCAGGTGCGTACATACCCGTCTCGCGCCCGCGACATGGTTGGATCTCTTAATCGACTACATTGGACTAATCAAAAATATCTGAATAGTCTAATTGAAATAATTGAATATAAACAAGATAAAATTTTACATTTACAACGGTTATAAATGTCTATTTACTTATTGACGGTCCGCTCCCCCCCGCAGTCCCGCCGCGAGCCCGACGGCGACCCCTCGGTCCTCGCCGGCGGCTGGTCCCCGTACGAGCGACACGCCCCCCCCGCGCCCGGCAACAGGCCCGTGTTCCTACGGCGCAACGCGCGGCGGGCGGGCGCCGGCGCCGGGCCTACGGCCGCGCTCACCGCCAGCGCCACCGACGCGTCCGCCGCGCCGCCCGCCCGCCGCCGCAAGCCGCCGCGCCTGCACGACGACTGCGGCCCGCCCGGCGCGCTCAGGTACGCCCTCGCCTCCACCGGCCCGCCCGGCCCCCGCCCACCTCGAGCCGCCCTGACCGTGCGCCTCCGCAGGCTGGCGTGCCGGCCGCAGCAGCTGTACCGCGCGGGCTGCCTGGCCACCGCGCGCGCCTCGCACCCTCGGCTGTCGGCGGCGCGCCGCGCGCGCTTCCGGGCCTGGCTGGCCGCGCGCCCCGCCGTCTGAAGCCGCCGTGTGAAGCTGCGGTCCTCCGTCGAATGAAGAGCGGATCCGAACAGATTGTTTGTTTATTTTCCTCCGTTTCGAGTATTGAATCCGCACCACGCGTCGTCGGTCGCTTCGACGATTCCTTGGTATGTGATTTCCGACGAGATCCGTTGTACGATACGTTGGAGGTCACTCGACGCCGGCCGACCGCTTTGAAATTTGTATTAACTTTATGATCAAATTGATTTGATAATATTTCTGTGATTCGGTTTATGAAATAAGTTCGTCGTAATTTGGAGTCATCTGTTGGAGGGTGCAGCGCGCCGCCGCGCCGGACGAATTATTTATTGATGTGCCACAGAACGGATTCTCTTCGATTGTATGCAAAATGAAATAAATGTGACCGATTCGCTGTGCGGCGTTGTTGTTGGTCGGCGTCATGGCGGCGGTCGACGGGGGGTCGCTCCACACAGTCAGGTATACAGGGTACTGTATCATCTCGAATAATAAATGCAAGGCATGGCTCAAAGTTTAGACCGATGTCGCTCCCGAGTCGCGTTTTAGCGGCCGGCGTAGGTTACGAGCCACTCGATTAATCAGAGTCCTTGTAAATATTGCGACTGATTAATTAAGTGCTAAAAGATCTCTTGATATAAAGTACACGTGTAAATAGATTGGCAGTGATTCTTAGTTTTAAGATGTTGAAGAACCAATATTGTTAATTCGATAAATGACTTGTCAAAATAAATATTATTATATTTATAAAAATGTCTTTGATTGAACACATCCCTGCGGCCGCAAGGATGGCGTTAGAGTGCCTCTTTGGAACGAGACCACAGACGACGAGGTGGTAGTTGGCGACATGTTTGATTCAAACGTTTTCTATCATTTTTCCGACCAACATATTGAGACACGAGAAATGCAACTCTGTTTACAAATAGAAGATGATGAACCACGTGAAACAGTCACCGCACTTCATACGGACTACGTGAGAGCTACTACCAGCTCGGGATGCGGTCCTGCTGAGGAGTGCTGGCTAGAAACTCAACAGTAGTTTCAGTGGTATTGTGAAATAGGTAAAAATAACACACGGATGAATGATACGATTTATTTCGATAAGGTCTATATAAGTATACAGATAAATACAAAGATACACGTTAAACCTTTCTAAACCTCGGATATATATATATTTTTTAAAAGATGATTGTGCTTTGGACTTTAAATAGCATTAAATAAAGATCCCAGTTTAATTAATTGATTTAAGCCAGACGTTTTAACTTCAAAAATAAACTTAAAACAAAGATATGTAAGAGACGAAGCTTCTTAGCATTCCATGGATTCACCAAGATGAGTGCAAACAGTTCTTGGGACTTGCGACCCAAGTGCAGGTTTACGGGGCCCCTTTATTATTGCATATTTTTGTTTGAAACCTTTGAAATATTTTTTCCCATGATATTACTTCATGAAATATTTCACTGTAAAGGTTTTCGTTTATGGAACTCTTCCCATACAAGCAAAACGAGCTCAAACTCTTGCTCTATTTGAGAAATTTGTCCAAAGTTTTTATTCCTCACTATAATAAATATTAATAATCCTCTATCCCTCCCTCAAATATGGCGAAGGTGGTGATGGCTCACCTTTGCGTTATGCTCGTGAATGGGACCTAATCAACTGAACTCCTGCCGCCAGCCTCCATCGTTACAATACAGACCGAAAACTAAGGTGTCCCCTTAATCATCTGCTATTATGTCCATCTTTATTGCAAGTTAAACTCGTGATGGATAACTTTTTCAGCTGAATTTAGAAGATTTCTATAAAACGTAATTTCAATGAATATTCCTTATATTGTTTTATATTTTGATATATTTTACATACGAGCAATTAGGGAAAAACAACAAAACATACCTTCGAGATATAGGTATGCACTAATTCAATAAAAACCTAAACGTACTCTTTATTAAAATAATATTCTACTGGGTGTGATACATTCAAGTGCTTCTTCAATACTGTTTACTAAAGACATATCTGTTTCATTGGAACACACAAAATTGTTTTGGACTATATTTAATTATAATAAAACAAAACAAAATATGATTTTGTATAAATTTAAATTGATGATAGATGGCTTATTATTTCATTTGGGTAGAGGTTTCAAACTTAGCCGCTGGCAAAACTAACAGCCTATATTAATAATAAGTCCTTTGTCAGACATTGTTTTCTCTTTTGGCCTGTTAGTATGAATGTAATTTGTAACATGCCAACAATAATTTCTAACAAGTTAATAAAAGCGTGTTAAAAAAGAGGTTTAACATATCCTTAAAATATTCAAACCCATTTTTATTTAAATTACAATCTTGATAAGTCTTCAAAGTACCAGTAAAAAGAATTAATAAACAATGTCAAAGTCCTTCTTTATATTATACAATTGAATATATGGTGACTTTATTGCCCACTAAATTTTTAGGATATAAAAATAAAATATTAAAAATACATTTATTTATCATAAGCCACAAGCATCCATTAGTTATTATTTTATAATACTAAACACGTTTATATTAAACATTACATTGTTGTGGAAGACAGTCGTATCTATTTATATATATATATGCAATTTACACAAAGCAGGTATTGCTAAGTTAATTAAGTATTATGTAATCTTATTAGTAATAAAATGATAACATTAAAAAGGCTAAATAGCACAAAATCTTATGGTTTGATTCCACGAATCCTAATGTCTTTTAAACCGACTTTAGTAAGGTATGTGATGTAAATCAATGCGCTACGAATTATTTATTACTTGTGTTATACCTACTACTAGTACATAACACATTCGCTTAAACTTAAATGTAGATTTTAATGACACACTCGACGTCCCACGGATGTTCAAATTTTAAAACAGCGCTTGCCATATCCGAGGTTGCATCATTTTTAAGACTCATGTCGTATGAATATGGAAACACCGCTGTTAGTTCATTACGTATGTTGGCGGTACTTGGTAAAAGTTTTCTTGAGAATCGCCCTGTTGAGATACATGTCCAAGTTTCCAGGTGGCAGGTTAATTTAAGGCGGTAATATGCAATGCTGTAGAAGGCTCACAGAGATGAAACGTTTTAGGATCTAGATTTTTACAGGACACTGGACTCGTTGACAATCGGAGCAGCCTTTTACTGCACGCGGTCAAGTAAGTAAGTTGGCGTTCAAAATACACTTTAACATAAACTCTCTGGAAGTTCATAGGAAGGTAGCTTCGAAAGCATCGCTTTGTTATTAGACGAGTCAAATTTGTCCTCTTTTTTAGAGATCGGAAGGACAAGGGCGATCTTCCACGAGTTCGGGACTACGCCTTTCAAAAAGAAGTTCCGCCATATAGAAACTTAAGCACACGAGTCAATTGAGGAACGCATGGTTGGAGGACGATTGGGAAAATGACATACGGCCCGTTCCACGAACAGAAACGCAGGGTTGTTCGTCGCGAGGGTTTTTACTGGAAAATATTGTTTAGCATTGAGCTCTGACCCCGCGGAAAGGTAGGCGGTGTGTTTCCATGATTCATAGTCGAGTTTCAGGGAAAAGAGTGCCAAGATCGGCTTTCTCTTTTGTGTGTGAGCCAGACTCAGTGCAGAGACGGGAGGGAAGGCTGGCAGAAGTTCCCAAGTGCAGTTTTAACTTCATTAACTGTTTATAATACAATAACAGTAATGTAAAAGAAAGATTTCAATTTATTTATCAGATCCTGACGAGACAGCTGCGACCTTTATTGTTATTAGTTTAGAGATCGTGCATGTTGGTAATATTGGTCAATGAGTTTAGATTTTTTTAAGTTTTCATGTTTTATAATTATTGAAATCATAATTTCTTTATAGTTCCTAACTTACTTCGTCTAAACAATATATATATGTTGTAAATTAGCTGTGAAGAGCTTATTAATAAAATTAATCTGCAATTGAAAACAAATATGAAATCGTTATTCATAAGGATTGTAAGTCCGATCGGGATTTTAAATGATATCACAATATTCACAAAGCACGCAATTAGCGCGGCCTGTATTCAAATACAAACTCGTGCGAATCGTCATGTTCTTATTTTAAATTGTTTGATTATCAGGTATGACTTATCGTTTATTACCGTGGCGTTTAATAATTTAGGTGGATGGGATATGAATTTAACATTTATTGATAAGACTATGAAAATATATCTCAGTAATCCGATTTAATTTTTATTGTTAAAAAAAAGGGATGTGAATGAAAGGTACTTTTTACAAAATGATATTTGTTAAAAATAAATATTTACGAACTGCTTCGAAAGTAACAATGAGAACGAAATAATAAATCTTTTCTGTGTAAATAAGGAAGATATTATATTTAGTCTTTGGGGTCAATGCGTTATTTTAAACTTAAAAACTTTAACATAAATATTTTGCTTCATTAATTTGCTTTTTTATTTTTTAGTTTCTCTCAAACCTTGCGGCCATTTTCAAAATGACATCCACGAAACATTTATATTTTCTGTAAACTGGTGACCTTAATTAAAGTTCCTTCGAATGCTAGTGATTCTTTCTAAACTCATCGCCAAGGTTTGTTTTATTTCGCCACTGGTTGCTTAAGACTTAACGATGTTTCAACAAACTTTATTTACTATTTCGTTTTTATAAAACATAACTTGTAGTTTTATAATATATTTATTTTTTATATTTTTTACCGCGGTATGATAGCCGGTATTGAATATCGAAAGGAACTAATAAATAACGATTAGTATACTAAGAGGCTGTAATAATTAAATACGTATTGATGATGTAGCGCAACGGACGTTTAACATTCACTAGCCCTCTTTAACTGTTCATTTGAACAACAAACATATAAGACGGTGTAATTCACGTGACAATTATAACGTCTTAATAAAAATGTTCTAACTTACTTATATATTATATATCGTTTTAACGACATTTTGAAAATCAAGCAATAGTTTTATTGCACAGCAAGACGACATGCACATGTAGTGTAGTAAAACTTAAACAATTAATACTAGTTTTATAAGTTTAATGATCTTAGTTTTGAGAAGAATTATATAAATAAAAAAAATATAATTTAATAGAATAACATATAAAAATACATACATCATTTATATTGTATATATTGCATAGCTAATTAAATTATACTTAATGTATTAACACTGAATGCGGCCGATAAGGTATCATCCTTAAATTGCGGCTCAGACGCATATGTCGTGTCAGTCGCACTGGCGTAGCAAAAAACAAAACCGTAAAAAAACACGGCAACGCCAGTGCGGGTCGACACAAATGTCTCGTAAACTATAATGGCACAGCAGTGCGGCCTTACGCCACTGTTGTGTAATTTTCATGTTATAACACATTGGTACATTAATATTAAAAATGTACCAGTGAAATGGGGGCCAGTACCTAATACAGGTATATAATACCTATTATATATTCATATCAAACGTTTGTAACAAATATAAATAAAATAGTATCAAGCTATAATATTATCTTTATTTTATTTTGGTTGCAAATAAAATATAATTTGCATTTAAATTACATACTTTATCAGTAAAACACGTAGGGGCTGGTGCAGTAAAATAATGTTTTATCACTTACTGCCTTACATTATTATTATTACACTATCGTTTTGATTTTTAAAACGCTCATTAATAAAATTACTAAAATTTATTTAATTATAATAAACCAATTATATATCAAACCATTATATTAGTTTAAAAAAATAAGTTTTGTTTTTTTTTTTTTAGCCTACGTAAGCTTGCGTTTCCATCATTACTCACTATAGGTTCCGTGTAGGAGATGTGATAATAATTATCAATATATATAAGTATTTCTATATACTTACGTTAAAAAGTCATATAAGCTTGTGTTTTAATGCTTCAGCATTAGTCACTTGAAATAAAACAAGTTGTGTAATGTATTCGTGGACATCCGTATTAACGCACATGCCGTGCCGCCGCAGTCAGTGATAATATATTAATAACCAAACCAACCCTCAGACTGAAACCAACGAATATCATGGGTGTCAGTTTCATCAGTCACGACCTTGCAACGACATCTATTCTATAAATTACGATAGATGGAGTTGTAAATAGTTACTCATACTAAAGTATTACTGTAACAGTTTGTTATACAATGTAGTTAATTTTTAACAATTCAATTATATAAGGAAGCGTTAACAGTGTTTTAGTACTCTTGTAGTCCAATAAATCAATTTATTATATTACTCTGCAATTTATAAATCGTCAGTTACCTTTCCTAAATACTAAAAACAATCAGAAAGAAACATCAGATACTGCACAGTTGATAAATATTATAATTAAATGACTAATTATAACAATTTAAATAGAAGCCTCTATCTACACATGACATCTTTTGCACATTTACAAAGACTGTGTGAGTGCGAGTATAACAAACGTAAGTAGGTCCTCATAGCTGATGATTTACACGTCTCCGGGTGTCCAAGAGTTATATCATTTATCATATTATTTAAACACGTTTTACAATAGCAGCTCGTTTCAATAACACTTCAACATTTAACAACACGGGATCACTTTACAATATAGCCCTCTCAGTTGAACAAGTTGGTTTTAACTTGGATTTTTTGTGTTAGCAAATAATTTCTAAGGAATATAACACTAGGCGGTAGCTCGAAATCATGGCAAAAAGCTATTTCACGATGTAAGAGCAGAGTACCACTGTTATAATGTAGGTACTTTCAAGGAGACGTTGTTGGAAGCGTTTTGTACGTTTATAGTAGATCTATTGTGTCGCATGTGAGATTTAACTAAATCAGAGTTGACTAGAGCAGCCATTAAACTAAGCTCTCCAGCTAAAACGGTGGCGCAGGTAAGAGATGCTAACCTTGCAGAGTTCTCGGCCGGTATCACCGCAGCGCCTTTAACGCCCAGTATTTCTAAACAGGCTCCCTGGCCCGTTAGAACTGTACCACCACCAACCGTACCAACTTCTAATGAAGGCATGGTACAAGTGACGTACAGATCTTCTCTGTTTTCCCCACAAAGTTCCATGCTAGTTGAGCAGTTACTGCTTGTAACGTTTTGAGCCGGGTCTTGGCCAGTGGCTATGAATATAGCAGTCACCATATTGGCTGCGTGAGCGTTATTTCCACCAATAGAACCAGCTAAGGCTGAACCGGATAGATTCTTAATTTTATTGCATCTGGTCATAGTTTTGGCGTCAGTTTTGAAAATATTTTTTAAATTTTCTGCTGATATGGTGGTCTCGCAAACCACTCTCTTACCTCTACCCTTAACCCAGTTAATGGACGCCGCTTTTTTGTCTGAACAATAATTACCCGATAAACTTATCACTTCCATGTCTGGGAAGAAATTCTTCAGTAGTTTGAGCGCATTTTCAGCACCTTTGGATACCATGTTCATTCCCATAGCGTCTCCGGTGGTTGCTCTGAATCTTAAATACAATATAGCTCCGTCCACACCTACGTGTACTTCTTGGAGACGAGCAAATCTTGATGTTGAATCGAAAGCTTCTTTAATTATAGCGTAGTTATCTTTATTGTCGAGCCACTGACGGCATTCGTGAGCACGTACTACATTAGGCAATTTCACAGCTGGAGCTCTAGTCATTCCAACATCTTCAACAACGCTAGTGACTCCTTTAGTTCCAATAGCTTTTGCTCCTCTATTAGTGGAAGCTACTAAAGCTCCTTCGGTAGTGGCCATTGGGATCATGTAGGCTTTACCATCAACAATCAAAGGTCCCGCATAGCCGACTGGGATACCAACATATCCTATGACGTTTTCGCAGCAAGCGTTTAGGACTTTGCTATAGTCGTAGTTGAGATACGGCAGCTGCTTCACAGCGGCTTCAGTTTGAAATCTTGCAGATATAACTCTTCTTCGCAGCCTGACACCACGCAGTGGGTCGTTAAGAATAGTTTCAAGTCTATGCATAGGTATATGCGATTGTTCGACAAGCATAACTACTTCATCGTCACTCAACGACGAACAAACACCTTCCGATCTGTAAATTTCTAAGCATTCTGGCATTGGACGTTTTTTGGCATTCAGTTTTGCTGCTGATGAACTAGGCGAAAGAACAGGCCATTCTGCTTCCTTCAAACTAAGTAAGTCATCTGTTTGAGTACTCATCTCACTTTTAATTTCTTCTCCTACCACAAATTTGGGTTTCTCGTAGGATTTATTGGTAACTTCTTTAACTGTTAAATCATTCATATCAATGACCCAGTTCCTCTGCTCCTCAAAAAATATGAACTTAATTATCAATGCGCATAAGAGTGTGGCGATAACAATGTAATCAGCGCTTACTGAGAACCATTTAATGTAAGAGTTGAACAGAACGTTCCCGTAAGAATTAGATTTAAAATCGGCTGCCAAAGATCCCTCGATCATTCCACCTTCTCTCGCCCACGGCCATCTACTAGTTAAGTGCACACATAACAATCCAGCAGCCATGATCATCTTGACTCTCTGCACCACTGGGTTTGGTTTTAGATCTGTCTCGGAGAATGGACTGTCGTGTCTCATTTCCTTTCTTCCAGATGCAAAGTCTGCTACAAGTGATAAGCAGGCAGGATAAAACGTAACAAACACTAAATAATCCACTAATAAAGCCAAGCAGGCAAATGTGCACATATGTTCCAATCTGGGAACACCAGATAGTCCGCCAACACCTACCAACAGAACCGCCAACAGTGTATCTAACGTGGCTGTCGGTCCGAGCAATGAAAGCGCTTTCCCCACCCTTTTACCCTGATCTTCACCAGCACTCCAACCAGCTTTGGCCATCCTTGCGCCTCTAGCCACGTCAGCTACCAGCAGAAACAGGAACGGCGCATCCTTTATACTTGCTAGCTCGCTCCAAAACAAACTAGCCAAAGCAGACGTAAAAATAAAACTGGCGAATGTCGAAAACAATCCGGCAATAATTAGTAGGTATTTTGAGGCTATTTTCTGAAGATTTGAGACTTGGTAATAGGCATAGAGGAGTGCAGTGCAGCGCACAAAAGTCATAATAACCGCGTCTGCAGCTTGATACTCCGCTTCAAGTCCTGGACAAGCTCTAGCCCAGCCTGCACAATGTTCTGAACGAGTACCGGCACCATGCCTCTCTACGCTTGCAGCACAGGCTAGGAGGGCCAAAGTGGCTACAATTACCTCCCACTGATGTTTCGCACAGAACTCTCCATGAGCGCCCCACACCTTCATGATGAATGGTGTCAGCTGTTAAACAGCTCCCTGAGGACCAAAAAGAATCATTTTTTAATTAAGTCATTTGTTCCAGTTGCTTATTATCTACAAATGAATTTTGTTTTTTAAAAAGTGTATTTTATACAAAATGCTTAAAATCACAATCACAAACACAAAATAGTACACATTTTCAAGTTATAAGAGTTAATAAATGTGCCAAAAACCTCAAAAGTTGTATTTACATGATATTAATAAATAGATGAGTAATTTTTAACTATCAATGGAAGTGGGTAGTATGCACTAACGGCTGGCGTGTGTTGTCAGTTCAAACATCTGATTGTCCTTGTGTCATAAAAACTTGTTTCTTTTTTCGCAACCGTGTGTTAACTGACCGTTAAGTTTAGAAGACCAATTCGGTTCCGTAGTTTCAGTATAATGTTATTATTTATTTATTACAGCATGTTGTTGATCTGTAAATTATATAAGTTATGTATTTTTTTAAATATCTCCCGCAGTGGAGAATAGATAGTCAATAAATAATAAAAACGCGGACGGTTGTACGAATATTTATATAAGGGACCCAAAGAATTGTGCGGGTTGGATTCGAACCCGAAATGTCGTCATTCAGCGTCGCCCAGAATAAAGAGAACACTGAGAACTTTATCAAATTATTAAAAACTTTAAAAAAATATTAACTTTTATTGTTTTTTATTTTTTTATGGACTTTGGTTGACATTTAAGAAATAAAAATATATATTAAAATTGACTTTTTTAAACTTATTTCTTAGTTAAAATACAGACCGTAACCAACCAATCATGAAATATGAACCTAGGTATTACGAGTTTTAAATACGAATGTAAGGATACCTAAATAGCAGATACCTACTTAAACTGTTTTAAACCTAATTTAAAAGTTTACGTTTTATTTACTTTAATATTAAATGCTTATTCCAATTAGGGTTCTTGATTCTATCATATTCTCGTATTTTATTTTTATTAATAATTAATTTACACTTCTTGTTTTTCTTTACACTACAAAATATTAACAATTATAATATTAAAAGACTACTGTGACAACCCTAGCTTCCAAAATGAAACCACAGTTAAACTAATTACATAGTTTATAAACCAGTTTTGATAGTTTTATTTGAATTATTCCGTAGTTTTCTAGAGACATGCTGCTGACTGCTGGTATTCGACCTACAAACCTACACACAACTTATAGAAAACTTATAGAAAAAAAAATATCGGCCTAAATAAGTGAGGTTAATGACCTCATATCATTGTATCAAATGTATGCTGCAATGCTCCAGTCGAAATAAAATACATAAGTCAGGAGACGGTTCGGAGATAAGTCCGACTCGTTTATCTGATACAGACATTGTAACAACTGAGTCTTCAGTGACACAGCTCATGTGTTATAGAAAATATAAATAGTACTCACGCACTTATATTATATAATTGTATTTTAATGTCGCTATTAAGATAATCAATATTACTCCACTATTATTAATGATCGAGGGGAAACTGTATTTGAAAACTATTACTACTAGTTGTGATAAGAGAAAAAAAATAATATTTATTGATAATGTTATTACGTTAAACGTTAAATAAATTATTTCGTCTAAATTAACAAAAAGACGTCAAGTCATTTTCGCTGTACAATAATGTATTACATACATATATTAATAGCACGATACATCGGGAGCAGCGAGTTAACGACAAGAATAGAATACAAACGATAATAGCAAATATTAATTTATAAACCGCAAGCGAGCACGAAACACATTATCAAATATATTAATTAAATTTAAACAAAAGAGAGGTTCGTCTGTCTGTCTGTTTTAAAATATATATTATATACTTAGAACTAGCTGATCCCCGCGACTTCGTCCACTTCGACTACACAGAAAACTACTACTGCCTACTCGCACTTTACGAGTATTGGTAAAATACCTTTAATACTTCGCTAAATTATTTTTAGAAAGCACCCTCTAATAAAGTTGTAATCGTAGTCTATCCTACACTTGAACCTTCTTCGAGTATAACATTTAGTTTAAAAGATTACCGGGTATAAATAAACAACAACAAACAAAACTCTTCAGCTTTATTGTTTATGAATAGAATACATTTTATAGTATGGTATAATCAACATATCGTATCTATTTTAAGGAGTGGGAATTCCCGAGTTGTGAGTACTTTAAAACTTGTCAAGGAAATATGAAAGTTAACAAACCTGTTTGGATATCTTTTAACCCCGGGATTACAGACAAAGGAAAGAGAGAAGACTTCTTACACTAGACTCTTGACTGGAAGATATGTTTATTTAATTATTTATATTATCAATAATAGATGTAATCTGATAATTGTATTTGTTATATTAAAATATGTATAAATAAATATGTAACATCATAGAGAAGTAAATATAATATATAAATGGATAAATAACCTTTTATAGAATTTAATAGACCATTAATTAATAAATGTTTGAATATAACATTTCTCGTGCAAGTAGGTCTCCTCTAAATAGTAATCATTCAACTTGGACTTAATGTATTTAGAAGTAACGTTTGACAATCACATTTCAATCGGTTTAGTAGTTTATATTTGAAGCGCGAATATACAGACTGACAAAATAAAAAAATATACACGTTTGCCATTAATATTAAGTATATATTTTTTGTATGCGCAAGCTAAAGCTAGTTTAGAAATAAGTTCCAAACTTAACGTACAGATCTTTTATAAGCACTTTAGCAAATTCTATTCAATTTTAGTTTAAGACAATGAGGTAAAGGAGACAATTTTGGCCCATTATGACAAAATAAGATTTTTACGGTTTAAAAAAAATATATTTATTGTCTTGTTAAATTTACAACCCTTCCATATCACGAGCTGCTGGAGCTCCCCTCGTACAATAATGATAATAATACGAGTGTTACATACTAACGTTATTTTATAACAATGAGATTCTAAACTTTGTAGGACGATATCTTTTAAGGAAAACACTAATATGTCTCTTTAAGTAAGTACATGTTCTGTAAGAGAACTGAAATGATTTCCTGGAATACATTTAAACATACACTTCGCTCAGTTTAAAACGTTTTGTAGATGTGATAGCATCGTTTGTTCAGTACTTACTATACGCCTGGAATAATAATTGTTGACGTCATATGTTCTCTATAAACGATGTATTTTATTTAAATCTGTCTGTTTGTGCGGTATGAATGAACATTTAAAATTTCAAGGCTGGCCTTTGTTAAGAATATGGTATGTGCTAGCCCTCACCCGCGACTTCGTTCGTGAACATAACCTACAGTTATGGTCACAAACTAGTAATACATAAATACCTACTACTTACAAACGTTACGACCTGATCATTAAAACTACATTTAAAAAATCACTCATTATAAAATGTTTAATTACTCCAGATAGCTTTTGTAATGATTGGTGACTGATGACTGATGACTGATGAACTGATATGAACTGACATGGAAAAATAATAATAAGTATTTTGCAAAGTATAGTCAGAATAATATTATAGAAAAGTTTTATCACTTCTAGCCAAACCCCATTACAGAAAGATGATTTATTAAAGTTTACTTTATTTAAACTCAAACAAAATTTAATCTTCATTAAAATTTCATGAGAAAAAATGTAAAAATAGCACATCTTAATAAACATTTTGAGACCTCCTCGGTTGGCTAATTTTCCTAATATCCTTGTGTTTGTTTCATAAAGCATGTTCTAGCCGCCCCCCCCCCCCCCCCCACTGTTAACTGTTTAAACAATTTATTCCAGTTCATATTTTAAACAACACTAGTCCCTACAAAAAAAAAAAATAACTATTATTATCAGACAACAGCTTCCTTTATCTTTATGGCTTCACCCATTAGAATATATTAATATATTACCTTTAATTGCTTTTGAGTTCTTAAGCTATGTGTTAACTATATTGATTATTGCATCTATATAAAATAAATCTAAGTTAGTGCTTCATACAAGTTTTCTAATGATAACATTTTTTGATACATTATTAATCAATTTCTCTTCGGTAGTAGCTGTTACTGATACTTATTCATAGACCGGTTACTACTGATACATAAACAATTTATTATTATCCTTATATTTGTGATTGAGTCTCAAGTATTTCGACTCAAAGCTTATTTGATAACAAACAAAAAATTAGTTTGTTAATCATGAAAAATGTAAAATCAGCTTTCTATTAGTGAAATAATTTTATGAAACTGTTCTAGGCAGGTGATTGAAACCAATAAACAAATAAACAAATTAAGTTAAATAATATTAGTTTTTATTGCAATAAAATAGTAAAATGTTATTTAGTTAGGTGTTCATAGTTCATCATCATACAGTTACAATTAGTAACTATCTATCACCTAGGCTAAGATCTGTAGACAGAAAGTCAAATTTTTACTTTAATTTATTGAGGTTTCTTTTATTTTATGTGTATTTAATGTAAACATACCTACTGTATAAATATTTCATAATTATTAATGATTTATTAATAGACTAATGATTAGAAAAATAATCTTAATAAAAGCTTAAATTCTGATAATATCCTGTATTGTTGTTAAAAGTGTGCCAAAATATCAAGGCCACTGCCAGAGAGAGTTGTTTGACATAGATACTATTTAATTCAAAATTTCACTTTTATTTAAATTTATTTTCACCTTTTTTTCGACAAATAATGTAATTGAATAGTGGAACGTTCTATAATAATTGATCATATATTATCAACACGCAATAATAGCTAAGAACCATGGTATACGTACCAATGTCTAGGCTTTTTAGAAAATACCGTACATCGCACGATAATAACAGTATATTATAGTCAATGATATTATAACAAAAAGCAGGAAAAGATTTTTCTTTCGATAAATACTTAAGTAAACTTATATTCGGCTAGTGTTACGTGACAATTTCACTTTTGGAAAAAAGAAAATTCAACACTTACCAGAATAATACAACTCCGCGATCTAAGACAAATATTTTAATGAATAGAGCACGGTCCTCAATCGCAAGCAATAAGTTTCGCGAGCAGACTGAAGCTCTACAGTTTATAATTTGTAAATTGTGAAATGAAATTACTTTGACACACTTTACGACATTTTAAATGACGTCTACACTCACAGACTACTCAACAAAACTGAAGTTGTATCACCGCTCGCCGCTCGTTCGGTCCGGACTCCGGTCGGCCGCGGCCGGCGCACGGCACAGATTACTAAGAAAATACTACTAGCGCTCTAACGACTATATATCATGACAGGAAGATGTCTGTACATGTAATTTTTTTTAAATATTTTGTTTAGTTTTAATTTGAGTTTATTTATTATTTTTTGTTGTGGAAACTATCAATATAAAGGTTTAAAACAATAGAATTAATTTTAATAATTTATATAAAATTGTAAACCTGTGTTATTGCGCATATCGTAAATAACACTAGATTTTGATGAAATACTATACAACTATTATTATGAAAAAGTTTGTAAGGATAGATATGGAATTCAAAAGCTACTGAACGGATTTTAATATCTAAAGAAGTTATGAAAATGTATATATAGCTGATTGAAACTATTTGTTAATATGTTAGCCATGTTATAATTATTTCAATTTATTGAAAAATCAATTAGGACAGACTCAAAACTAGGACCGCTGTATCCCAGCTCAATGCTCTATCAACTCACTTCCGATGTCGTTACCCGCATTGATGAAATTAGTCAATTGAGATCTATAAGACTTCAAGATACAAAAACATTTACCTATAAATAACTGTACATTTAATACATATAAAACTGTTAGTTGTAGGGTAGACGTCTAGGTTCTAGACTATGACTTTGTTATATGTGTTTGTTTATGCATCACGGAAAACTATTTAATATTTTTTTATAAAACTTGACGTGATGATATTTTTTTAATCCTGTCCACTTTGAATCATTATCAGTGATCACTTGTGTACGTCAAATGGAGGTGTCAGGAGGTCCTATTTTGATACCATACTTATCGAAATAAGCCCATCTGCAAGAACACCTCCGAACTTAAAGTTAGAATTACGAGGTTTCCAAACGCGTCCTGGTCTGAGAAGAACCCCACAACAAACTCAGCCGGGTGTTTCTTTATTGTGATCACTGTTACACAAATGTCAATATAAGTGAAATGAGCAATTCACGAACAACTAGAACTATCGCAATCAATTCGCGTGGAAGGCCTAACAATTCGAGAAATAAAAGAAATTAAAATACAAAAACCATTGCCAACAACACGACCAATTGTACACCACAGATGTTGTACAATTGTTTGACGCTAATAATATACTCTCAGAAGAGAACATGGTTTACATCGTTTATTACTGATGGCTACCTATTCATTTTAAAAATAAAAGATATATCATCAGCAAACAATACCATGTCTATCCCGTACAAAGTAAGGCAAGTCATTTATGTAAATGAGGAATAAGAAAGGCCCTAATATAAAGCCTTGTGACACGCCCATTTTGACAAATGAACCAGGGGAATGCTTTCCATTCACGTCTACTATTTGTATTCTTTCATTAAGATAGGAGCTAATCAAATCAAGGGCTTTTTTCCTAATTCCATAATGCTGTAATTTTCGGATCAGAGTTTCATGCTGTACAAAGTCGAACGCCTTAGACAAATCACAGAAAATGCCCAGAGCATCTCGTGATTCCTCCCAGGCCCCAAATATATTCAGCAATAAATCAACACCAGCATCTGTTGTTGAGCGACCGGGAATGAAACCAAACTGTTGTTTATGTAAAATGTTAATTTTCTCAAAATGTGCTACTAGTTGAGTAAGAATTATTTTTTCAAAGATCTTACTTCATGTGATAGTTTTTAGTTTAAGTATCTTGGGTATATGTAGAATAGTTTTGAAGTTAAAATATATTTTTCTCTTTTGAATACATAAAAATCTTTTTTCTTTTTTATTTCTTCATTTGTTCCCAAAGCCCAGCAACTATAAGTAACTATTAGTTCTACAAGTGTTTATAGTAAAAGGTGGAATCATGTTTTTGTATAATTAAAATATATAGGTTAGCTTTGCTTTACTCTCATACTATTTTGGAGTTAAAAGAGGTCTCTCCCTTTCCTCTTAGTACTACTCAAAGCCTGGGGAGATGCGAAGTTGTCTTTAAATTAATATTTTCGTGTGCGAATAACTTAACGTCATTTTGACAAACACCAATGTAAAATACATTGAAATATTATTACATATATATGAAACAGAAATATTCTATATATTTTTATTATAAGTATGTAAAGAAAAACAATTCGTAATAACTTGGTTTCGTTTCATATTTAAGTCAAATGCCAGTCAAACGACATTTGTGATTCTTGTCTATTCTTGTAACGTTAATGTGACTTGTTGAAAATTTGTTTTAAAAAATATCAAATAATCTTGTAAGGATCCTTTCATGAATTAATTAAGCACATAAAATATGTCTACTAAATAAATAATTATTTATATGTTTCACTCTCTGGTTCGTAGTACTTTAGAATACTGTAGTCAAGTATGGTCACGGTTATACGAAGTTCATAAAAATAGAATTGAAAGAGTGCAGCGTCGTTTTCTAAATGACCTGGCCTACGGAATAAATAACAATAGTAGACTCAATTCATATTCTAAAAGATTAAATCACTTTTGAGTTTCTAAATTAGACAAAAGAAGGCAGGAAATGGATATATTGTTTTTATATAAATTAATCAACAATAAAATCAATTGTTCTAATTTATTATCCCAAATAAATATAGCCGTTCCAAGTAGGTTGCCTCATATTAGAACTTACAAATTATTCTCTGTGCCTTTACATTACACGAATCTAGGAAATAACTCCCCCCTGACAAGAATGACTCGTCTCTACACAACAGTTTACCAAGATCTCTTAATGTAGATATATTGCATGATAACTTTAATACATTTAGGAAGAAAATATCAGAACACTTTTCATTTGATAATATTTTTTTTTTATATGGTTATTTTGTTTTTCTTTTGTTTTTCTCTTATTTTTTAACTTTTTTTTTTGTGTTGTATTGCTTTTTATTGATTGTAAGCTGTGGTTGCCTTTAATTGGCCAGGCAATAAAATTGTTTCGTTATTTTCAGTAATATAATTATAAATGAAAGGTGTATCTGCCGTTGGCAATCCTTAAAGAATCAATAAATAAATAAATTTCATTATTTGAAATCAATTAAAAATATTTTTTGAATCCGAGTCTGTCAACTCAGTCTTCGTTGGGTATTAAGTGCAGGGCTACGCAAGGGCGTAGAGGCTGTTGTTATTGAAGCGTATCACAGACATCTTGAAGTCCTAATGACTTAAATATTTGTTTTTTTATGCAAAACTTAAAGTTACCTACTGTCTTATCTTGTATCCAAAACCGAAAATATCCGAAATATCCGCTAAAATATAAAAAAATCCCTGCTGTACAGTCTTATAATGGATTCCGAGATTTGACGGTTTGACGTCAGAGCATAAGTATATGTGGCAAATGTGGGTGTTTATAAACATTCCATACAAAACGTGTCAAAATCGTATAAATAACTTGTCACCAGCAATCCGTAGCTGTGTTTGTGGGTCGAGTGCTTGGAGCAAAAGGATGCCAGGAGAGGCCTTTCTCTCCTCTCCACCAAATTAGAATACGTAAAGTAAAATGAGCTTAGCCCAACAAATTATTGTAAATAAGTGAAGTAATATTAAATGCAAAATATATATTATAGAATACATACCTCAATACGTAGGTATAAGCTTGTTTCATTATTCTGGACGGAGTTTATTTACAACATAGATTCTTCATATGCGCTTATATTTATCTATTTTTTAAATTGAACTATCAGAGTAAGCTTAATATGAGCTAGCTTATATTAGAGGATGATGCACCGTGGGCATGAAGCGATCGCTGCCAGGCTGTTTCAAGATTTATTTAGAGTACCTATTTCTTTATAATTTCATTATATTATTGACAATGATTCAATAAATCGTATGACAAACCCGCTGAGTTTCTTTCGCCAGCTTTTCTCAAGTCAGTGGCAATTGATTTTCAGTGGCATTAAAAATTACTATCTTTCAATAAAGATTTTTGATTTGATTATATCCTTGAAAAATAAAATAGAAACGATGGTAACATGTACTACATCGAATATTTTTATAAAATGGTTTCGTGGTAAGTAAATGCCCACAGAGTACAGATTCGTAACTAATAGTTTTATAAAATACCTATCAACCACTGGACTGGGCTGTATATATTTTGATGAAATCTTAATTTATGGAGTGATAGACCATAATTCTCTAATTTCCACGAGCAAATACGAAAACTATATTAATATTATAAAGAGATAACATTTTATTTGTGTAACATACAAAAAGTATGTTGGTTTTGTTTTTACACAAAACTACTGGAACGATTACAAAAATTCTTGAACCATTTGAAAGCTGCATCTTCACTGAGCGACCTACACTATATTATATTTAAAAAAAGTAGGGATCCCTTATAAAAATGCAATAATCTAACCAAAGGTGTGAAATAATTAGTCTCAAAAAAGTTGACACTGCGTGCGTGTGCGGAAACTCTGAATTGAACAACAAAAAAACGTTCTACAGTATTATAGAACGTATCAACATCTACTATAATGTCCGCGATCCCATTCGTCCAACTACTGTAATTATGCCACTATAACTACTTTTTAACAATTTAAGAGTTGATTAAAGTGCCGACAATAATAAACCATATTATTCACCTCTGTATTAATCCTTATCCCGTTAAATGATATCTTATTAATAACCGTTTCAATACCTAGAAAGAGTTTCTGTTTCTTATGAGCTAAAATCCTCTGTGTTCTAAACTCCTAGCGGAGGACAGCTAGTTTGGTCTATAATGTACGGATTTCATACAATAGTAAATGAGCCGATAGAGGTTGTTGTTACTTGTTACGACTTACTACTATATGTAGATGAAGCGAAGAACGATAAGGGGTCGTCCATTAATCACGTGATGTTTTTTAGCCGTTTTTTAACCCCCCTCCCCCCTGGTGATACGTGGTGATGTTTTAACTACCCGAAAAACACGTGTATTTTTTTAGTAGGTAAGCTAATTGAAGTTCCATTTTAAGAATGGAAGAATACACGCCTCATTTTGGTTAAAGAATCACGTTTAAAAAAGGTTTAAAAATTACGAAACAATAAATACACGTTATATCTTACTGCTATCTTGTGATATTTCGTGATTTTTGCCCATACCACCAACACCCCCTATCGAACCTCACGTGATTAATGGACGAACCTTAACAACAGCTAGTATTAAATAAAATTACCAATAAATGAAGACGTCATGTATAATAAAATCCACAAAATAAATAAACAAATAGTTTTGATATCCGTGAGTATTACTTGCCGAATTATCTGTAGCTGTATCAAATATTTCACTTTTTCTAAAACAGTATCTTCTAAAAGATACCCGCGAGATATTCGGAGACGCCAACGATATTTGTCCGGTCATTGACAAATAGAAAGACTCAGCGTATGGTATCAGCACTGACTTGCCAAACCAAATCCACAGTAAGACGAATAACAATGTTAACAAGATTACTTGACAAAACATATAAAAATAATATGGAAATATTATTGCATCTGGGGTTGTCAATTTAGTTAATTTACAGACAATCCATTGTATCATCATCCAATACACTAGACATTGATTTGTTCCGGAACACAAAGATACGAAGCAGTCCCAAATTCTGCCACATAATATGTATGGAAAACAAAAAACTTCCCACCAGTTATGATCAAACACTTCTTCCGTGGGTGCATGAAAACGTTCACCTTGGATTTCATCGCATCTAATAGCTGGTGCCTTCTTTTTTCGTTTAGGTGCCATTTTGATAAATTTAAAGTATAATTTCTTACTAGGCAGTCAATTTTTAATAATGGGTAATAAAGATCATGGTAACGTATCAGTTTAATGATATCACAATGACATGTAATGACGTTGCGCTTTTAATTTGTTTTTAAAAGTTTAGGATTGTCTTGTCGTAGTATTTTTTAAAGCATAATTAAATTTTCATATGATTAAAAATAGTTTTTTACAATCTGGTTTGAATGAGGCGAAAAGCCTTTATTTTTAAAAATAAGTGTAATTATGTAACTTATGCGAAGTGCACCTTTCACTAAGATTTATAATAATATATATTTTTAAGTAACGAAAAGTATTCTGATATCTGAGTTATTTCTGACTCATTATCATTTCATTACATTCGTTACACTCTCAATAAAAAAAAAATGTCTCACACAAAATAGGATTATGTTTACCAACTTGTCACATTTTTCTTATTGATCTTTATTTATTTTTCCTATTCATACAGAGGTATGTAATTCGTATAGGAAAAATAAATAAAGGTCGTGTTTTTAGATTTTTTCACATTTTTATTTTTATACAGAAAATGTATAAAATAAATATAAGTTACCTGGTATGATATGATAAATAAGTACATTTATTTTTGGCGTCTTCTTTTTTTAATTTATTCTTGTTGGACTAGATAGACCACGAATTTAATGCTCTTTCTGTCTATTCCTTGTCTGTACCATCCATAAAAACAAGGCAGTCTTTTTTATTTGACAGCTCATTATGTCAGTTGGAAATTGGTTGTTTTCTCTGTGTGTTGACTGTTGAGTGTTCGAGTTTTGACAAATTGTCAGTTTCGTATGTGTCATGGGTCGGGTGGATCCTCGTCTCAACATTTGAGTATTTTATTAGCTAATATTATGTTACAGTCAACTTAATTAACTCTAACAGAAGACTAATTGTTGTGATTGCTGTTAAGACAAAATTAAAACGCAGGTAATGTAATAATATATGATTAAAAGAAAGTGAAAGTATGTTGCAATTTGTAAGTTTGCATATTATCAAGTTAATATATTTATTTTGATTGGAAAAGTGAATAAGAAAGTTACTTATTAGTAACTATCGTAATAAATAATTACCTAAGTGAATACCACGTTTCGATTGTGTATCAAAACTAGTTTCTTTGGCCTTGGGACTTCGAAGAATTTGTTGTTATTTTGTATATAAATACTTCCTTTAAAATAGCCTTGGTTTACATTTGTAGCGTAGATTCATAAAAAAAATTGTTAGCTCCTTAAATATTCAGATGAGTTTGTCATAGATACAAATATATTTATGTCCATAAAATTTAATTTGGTAAGTTTTTATTAAGATATTTAAGTAGCTCTCTCCAGTGACTCTACGGCGCGGACTCCCGAAGGGTTTTCGGAATTCATTCTTAATATTAGTCCTGAACTATTTATTGAACTTGGTAATATTGACATAAATCAATATTCTTGTTAGGGCCTATGGGCTGTAAAGCTCACAACATAGATGATCAAATGCAAACAATATATTTCCACAACCAGTCAGATAGGTAATATAATATAATAGTAGAACCAGGAGCTAATGACTGCATTCAAATAAACTAACTTTATTATTTAAGTATAGACATTAAATATTATGTAAAACAAAAAAGGAAGACTGATTAAAGTAACAGACTCTTTAGGAGGAATAATTACTATATATATATATATGTATTTTTAATAGTTTTAAAACTTATATTAATCATATTAGTATAATATGTCAAATCAGTTTTGTAAAATTAAATTAGATTTAGAGACTCAATTTATAAGTGACTTGACTTGTAACTGGTATTGGTACTTGTATAGTGTTACTTGTTTTTAAATAACATTAATGTGTTTTTTGTTTTGTTATCCACTATTTTTTTAAATTATGCAGCAACAAACTAGTTTGACAATATTACTTTAAATATAAATTATACATAAGTCACTTTTATACATTGGCATTTAAAGTTTTAAAAAAATGAAATAAAGTAAAACTAGACAATAAACAACAAAATTGCTCCAAATAACAACAATAACAATATTAAATATTACATCTCAACTCTCGCCAGCACTTTGTTAAGTGTACTGAGTAATATAAAAAATAATAATTATTATAATAAAGAGGTACTAAAACTAAATATATAACAAAAAAATATAAAATTGATATTCTTACTATGTAATATTAATATTACTATTTACTCTGTAGAGTATTTGAAAACTTACTTATTAATTACCTTATAGGTCACAAAATGGCTACTCTTATTACATATATTTTACTGGCATTATTACCACTTTTGAAAACGGAATACATTCCTCCCGGCCCGGCATACCCCTGCCCTAAAGAGACAGAAAAGCAGTTGTTATATCCTTGTATATGTCAAAAAGGGACAGATGATGGGTTGTACATTAAGTGTGAGAACACAGGACTGGCAGTGATGAGTGTTGGTCTTGGCAATATAGCTGGCTTAGGGTTTCCAATTGAGAGACTGGAAATTCGAGAATGCAAGATAAGTGAGTATTCATCATTATAGAAAATTATTTGGGAATATATCTTGGTTAAGGGTGTGTTCGATGAAAAAAATCAAGCTATAAATCTGTTTAATTAAGACTCTTATATTAAAAAATTAAAGATATTTTTTTGTAAATTAATAACTGTTTATATAAAATAACTAAAAACTATTTTGCAAGTATTAAGATTGTGGTCAAATGATACAAGTTATTTTTATATTTTTGAATGACAGAAATAATATAATTAGATAAGTATTGTATTGCCAACGGTCAATATATAATGATATACAATCACTTCCAGGTCATCTGTTTGGTCCTCTCCTGCACAGATCAACGGTAAGGACGTTGCACATTATCGATACGCCGATTAAGACTATCGATGAATACGCTTTCGCCGGTGTGAACCGGACCTTACAAGAACTTTACATGACTAATACAAAAATTTCCCAATTCCCGACAGAGGCATTTAAGGTAAGCTTACCTCATAACTGCTTGGAAATGTACGCAAAACAAAATACAATGTTTGCTTTTAAATAAATATGTGTTGGTCTCAAGCTTTGAAAATAAACTAATGATAATGTTTATTGTAAACATACAAACATACAATAAACATTATCATCAGTATAGAGCTACAATATTAATTCAACACTTTGTGTGAAACATCATACAAAGTGTTGAATTAATATTGTAGCTCTAATAACAGATTTATCATTACAAGGAATAATGCACTAAAAGTTATCAGACACATTTAATTTAAATATCAATAATAATGTTAATTGAAGGACAAATACAACTATATGATGAGAGTGTGTGTGTGTGATTGAGGTGTGTGTGGGTGTGAGTGTGTGTGTGTGATGTCTGTCAATTGTTAAATAATATAAAATAAAGCTTTTTTAATAAAGAAGCAGTTGTTTCAATGCAAGTGCATATTCAATTATGATAACAGTATTATTGACCTTCTTAGAGTCATTATGAGTTATAGTAATAATAACAAACAAACCTTATCAGTACTTTATAACTCTATAATATTTTAATAATTTAAAAAAGTATTTTAAGTTTTTCTAACTTATGATTAAACGTTAACTAAATATGGCACCTTGAGGAACACCCTAAATAATGTTACAAACATTGATTACCACTTTTCAGATTCTAGGCAACCTAACGATACTATCTATAGATGGGCATCTCATGACGTCATTACAAAAAAATATTTTCTCCGGTAGTCTAGCAGTAGGCAAGTTGGAGAAGCTTCATCTCACCAATGGCTTGATCAGTGACATTCCGGTAGAGTCTTTTCAAGTGAGTATTGTTGTTTTCTCTCTTTTTACCTTTAATTATTATATTGTCATTATGGGTTCATTTTTGTTGACAAAATTGTCTTAAATTTAAATGTCTGAGTAATTAAAATTTTGTTATTTAGACAGAATTTTTCAGCAAATTTAACAACCAAATAATTATAACTATATCTACTTAAGAAATAACAATAATAAAACAAAGAAAATAGCTTTTAGAAATCACTTTTTATACAAATTTGTAACATACTATGACCTTGATAAGGGTTACTTTAATTATAATTATTTAATAAAATCTTGTTCTGAAATTTGAAACAATACATTCATGTATTGTTTCAAATGTCTTGTTGTATTGCAACTAGCTATTGAAGTCTGGTGTCATTCTTTAAATGTTTGTTTGTTATTGTTTCCCTCATTGTCATACAATCCAACCCTATCATATAAAAAATATATAACTTATGTTTGGGATATGTCATATATTTTTAGAATCTCAGAAAGCTGAAGACTCTGGATCTCCACGGCAACAGACTGGTCACTTTGAAGAGGAATCAGTTCAAAGGATTGAGAGACACTGAAGTATTGGATTTAAGGTAATTAATATAACAATAAAAATTAATTACTTTATATGAATATAATCTTACATTTATTTAATTTTCATGCTTATCAATAATGAAGACTGGTAAGTCAAATAATACGAGACATTTACCATACTCAATATTTGAATGAACATTTTGTCACGTCTGGACATCGAACCCGGACTTGTCCTACATATTTGTGATTATTGAAATGCGTGTCAACATTCCCAGTTACAATAACCTGTCGAAGTTAGACGGCAGTCACCTCGGCGACCTCGCCAAGCTGGGCTGGTGCAACGCCAGCCACAACCAGCTGCCGGACATACCGAGGTGCTCCATCTCGTACCATCACTACTCTCATCTAATATTTAACGTATATTATTTGTGTTTTCACTAGTTATCGTAAATTACTTCTCGTGGGACTTTTTGTCGGTTCTTTTGTATGGATTGTTGCAATTGAAGTCTAACGTATCATTAACTCTATACAAAAATAATGGCCAAAATAACAAAAACTAATGTTATTTGTAAATTCATTAACGTTTGTTCAGTGATAGCAGAGTAAGTCGAAGATCGCAGGTTCGATTCTTGCCAGTTTATAAAGTTTTGAAATAACGTATTTTTCAGAGGAATGTTCGCGAGAAACACCTTAATAAAGGTAGTTCATTTAAACAACAATAACATTAAAAAGCTGGACACCAACAGTCTCAGGGGGATGAGGTTCCTGAGGTGAGACATATTTTACATATTTCTATATCATTGTAACAAAGATTGCTTTTCCGTTCGGAAATCCTATGTGAATACCATCCGGACCGAGGGGGGAGAGGGGGGACCTCATACAACGGTGACGACGAGGACCACCAAGCCACTACGGATGGTTAAGGAGCGACTGGTGTGTTTCCGGCTATTCTCCCGCAGGGACCCACCGAGGCTTCCCCGTTGACAACAGTCGGCAGCACCATACATACATACATACATACATACATACATACATACATACGTACATACACATCGGTATATAAACCCGGAATTCGTACGACGGGAGCGAGAGTTTGACGCCCGATCCCCCTCTTCCTCCCCGAGTGGTCCGGTCTCTCGTTTCTCGATACTTTGTGTGTGACCTTTTTACCCCATTGTATGTCCTATTTAAAAATGATTTTTTCAAAACACTTAAAACTTAATTCGTTTAATAAAAAACCATCCTCAGACGCTTATACCTTCAAGACAACCAGATATCGGACGTGGGTCACGGGACCTTCTCGGCCGTGAGTCGCATCGGCACCGTGGACCTCGGGAGGAACCTCATCACCAAGGTCGACTACCAGATGTTCCAGCAGGTCAAGTACGCCGAGGTACGTGGTGGGTCGTGAGGATAACACACTTCTATTGCGAGGTCTCAGAGAACCAGTCGTCGGTGCGCTCAGTACCAGACCCCCGAGGTCATAACTCATGTTCACGACCACGAGTCGATCTACTCCTTCAACAGACTGGCTTTCAAAATATAGGGTTTCAAAAACGTGCTTTGTGATATGTGGCTCTACGGACCTCGGGGAAACAAGAGGCGCTTGTAAAACTTACCACTGTTATATTTGCAATATTAAAATGTTTGTTTATTTTTTTATATCCGGTATGTACAATGTATATATATATATATATATTTCTTTTTTCTTACAGTTAATAAATTTGGCCGAAAACAAAATAACAATAATAGAGAAACAGGCTTTCACGGATTTGTACCTGGCGGTTGTTAACATATCACACAACGAAATAACGAAGATAGAGCCCGGGGCCTTCCAGAACTGTAACAACATGACGCTCCTGGACCTGAGCTACAACAAGCTGGCCGACATCCACCGACACGCCTTCGACGAGAACACTTACGCCAACGAGCTCAGAGTCACTCACAACCACTTCACCGACCTGGGACGGGTGAGTGCTGTTCCTAGGAGCTGATGGCCGGCGGCTGCTTGTCAAAGTTATTTATTTATTTCAACTTTGTTATCTATTAAAAATACATAATAATTATAATAATAAAGAAAGCTATAGCACCGTGTGGAGCGCGGTCGTGTCCCGAGGTGTCTCTATGCCGTAGACATGTCGAAGTATTTCCGTAGATCCCCATCCAGAACATGACCGGCATAAGAGTCTTCAACGCCTCCCACAACCTCCTCGCCACCGTCCCCAAGAGCGCCTTCCCCAAGCTGTACGAGCTGCACTCCGTCGACCTCTCCCACAACAACCTCAGCGACATCTACAGCGGCGTCTTTCAAAATCTCTTTTCACTGAGGTTCGTTGTTTTATTTGGTGTCACCGTGTTATTACGACCGTTTTATTTCATTCATTTTTTGTGTTGTCGGATTAGATTATCGCTTTTACCTAATTTACCAAAAGCGGAAAATTGTAACTTTCGCATTTAATATGAATGAGCTAATTGTTTTGATTTTAATCTTTATATAAAAACAACACGTCCGTTTGGTTTGAATTCTAAAAATGGAGTCCTAACAAACCCCAGGTACTTGAACCTGGGCCACAACTCCCTGGAGCGCATCAAGTCGGGCATGCTGGGGACGATCCCCACGGTGCTGGAGCTGGTGCTGTCTCACAACCGCCTGGGCGAGGTGGCCCGCGGCGCCCTCGCCAAGCTGGCCAGCTGCAGGACGCTGGACCTCAGCCACAACCAGCTCGACAAGTTATTCCAGATACCTATCAGTTTAGGGTGAGTGCTCTTTTATTTGGTTTTGGTGTTGTTTGGTTTTTGAGCTCTTATTGATATGATATTATTATAAATGAATGTGAGACAGCCCCGAGTGATGCTAATATGCTGAATGCTGATACGAGATTGATGGAAAATCTTTAATATTGCAATGTTTTGTGATCATTAAAAGGAAAGCGAATTAAAAAATATATGTTGTGAATTAGCGGGTTTAAATGTCGATTATAAAATAAAATCAACGTAATCCTTAGTTTTTTAATAAGATTTACTAAGATTAGGAACGAAAAATTTAATAAGATTTAGGAACGTTTAATGTTGAGTTATTTTTTTTTTAAATAGAAGAGAGCACGATAATTGTAGGCATCTTCAGACCATATCGCACCATATTTTTTGAGGCTGCTTGTGTTTTTGCCGGTTCCACCCCATGGATCTTTGAAGCGGAGTTCCAAGCATTGTTCTATTGTGTACTGGCCAGTGTAAAGAGCTGACATGGCGCCGGATAATGTCCACAACATTACACAGATGAGATGACGAGCCCGAAGTCGGTACTCGGACCGTAGAGGTTGTTCCTCTAGTTTTTCAAAAGTTTGATCAGCACTAGATATGGTTCTCTCACCTTTCATACGGCTTAGTTACTCTGAGGAAATATTTTTGCCCAACTTTGTCGAGTTGGACAAGTTATAATGAAGGTGAGAGGAGTCTGAAGTGAGGTACGGTAACTCATCCCATTTACTTTAGGTGTCTAAAGGCAAGTGCTCTTAGCATGTCCCAAGAATACGTGTTCGGTGTTGTGGTTAAGTGAGCCCAGTGAGGGGGTTTTACAACACTGTTGTATTTTAGTCGGTTGTAGTCGGACATAACCACATCACTGCCCCCGTGTGGAGGAAAGGCAGTGTAGGAGTTGATAAGTGTTAAGACCGAGTGCTCTATGTAATATTAAAACATATATGTTTAGATGTTTCATGTCTCTGGTACTACCCGCCGAAAGGATTTTGTAAACTAAAATTGGTTTTTGAATTCAGGGTTAATCAATTTGCTTTTATAATTTTGTATCCCTTTGTATGTTGTCAATTAAAAAATATATTGTATTAGCTAAATTGATTGTAAACATCGACAGTGAACTCAACCTCGCACACAACAGAATAAGTACAATCAAAACGGGCTCGTGGCCGACAATGAACGCTCTGCTCAAACTGAACCTGTCGCACAACCTGTTGGCCGACATGTCTAGCGACACGTTCAGTGGACTCCTGACGCTGCAATCGCTAGATCTATCAGGCAACCAGCTGGAAAGGCCGCCCTGGGAGGCCCTGAACACTTTGAGCAGCTTGCAGTATCTGCACCTACAGGTTGTCGCTGTTTGTTACCGTTACCTAGCTCACTTATTGTCTGATACATCGTCACAAGTTATAATAAACTTAAATGTTAATATGAGATATCTGTTCGCAGTACAACAAGCTGACGTCCCTCTCCAAGTCAGCGTTCGGTAACCTCCCCACCACGTTCATGGTGGACCTGTCGTACAACAAGCTCACCGACATAGCGGAGAAAGCCTTTAACGGCATGCAGCAGCTCCTGGACCTGTCGTTGAAGGGAAACAACTTGACCAGAATACCCAATGGGGCGTTTATGGGTTTGGTTGCTATGAGGTAATGTAAAATACCTGTTGCGACAACAAATGGGCCCATTCCTTCATTCTTAGAACTTTTCAAAATTCATTCAACTTCCCATCTATTCCACTCCCTCCACTCTGCAGCTTTTATGTCATCCATTGTCGGTGATTTAAAACATAAATCGGACCGTTTGATTGCTTCTTTACAAATACAATAAATATAACGTTAAAGTGTGTCGGTCTGTCATTCTAAACACTTATCTAGTTGAGGCAAATTTCAAATTAAAATGATATTATAAGTACATCTTATAATTCGTATCACTCTACAACATCGTATATATCATTTTCAGAAAGTTGGATCTCTCATATAACAAGTTAGAGAAGATCGACAACAAGACGCACGGTCTTCTGGACGACTGTCTGTCGCTTGAACACGTAAGAGAGTGCTCACTGCGACACTCACTGCGACATTCACTGCTACATTCACTGCTACATTCACTGCGACACTCACTGCGAAACTCACTGCGACATTCACTGCTACATTCACTGCTACATTCACTGCGACACTCACTGCGAAACTCACTGCGACACTCACTGCGACATTCACTGCTACATTCACTGCGACACTCACTGCGAAACTCACTGCGACACTCACTGCACACTCACTGCATACTCACTGCGACACTCACTGCGACACTCACTGCGACACTCACAGCCACACTTACTGCGACACTCACTGCGACATTCACTGCTACATTCACTGCGACACTCACTGCGAAACTCACTGCGACACTCACTGCACACTCACTGCACACTCACTGCGACACTCACTGCGACACTCACTGCGACACTCACAGCCACACTTACTGCGACACTCACTGCGACACTCACTGCACACTCACTGCGACATTCACTGCGACATTCACTGTGACACTCACTGCAACACTCACTGCGACACTCACTGCACACTCACTGCACACTCACTGCGACACTCACTGCGACACTCACTGCGATACTTACTGCAACACTCACTGCATACTCACTGCGACATTCACTGCGACACTCACTGCATACTCACTGCGACACTCAATGCGACATTCACGGCATACTCACTGCGACATTCACTGTATACTCACTGCGACACTCACTGCGACACTCACAGCCACACTTACTGCGACACTCACTGCGACACTCACTGCACACTCACTGCGACATTCACTGCGACATTCACTGCTACATTCACTGCTACATTCACTGCGACACTCACTGCGAAACTCACTGCGACATTCACTGCTACATTCACTGCTACATTCACTGCGACACTCACTGCGAAACTCACTGCGACACTCACTGCGACATTCACTGCTACATTCACTGCGACACTCACTGCGAAACTCACTGCGACACTCACTGCACACTCACTGCATACTCACTGCGACACTCACTGCGACACTCACTGCGACACTCACAGCCACACTTACTGCGACACTCACTGCGACATTCACTGCTACATTCACTGCGACACTCACTGCGAAACTCACTGCGACACTCACTGCACACTCACTGCACACTCACTGCGACACTCACTGCGACACTCACTGCGACACTCACAGCCACACTTACTGCGACACTCACTGCGACACTCACTGCACACTCACTGCGACATTCACTGCGACATTCACTGTGACACTCACTGCAACACTCACTGCGACACTCACTGCACACTCACTGCACACTCACTGCGACACTCACTGCGATACTTACTGCAACACTCACTGCATACTCACTGCGACATTCACTGCGACACTCACTGCATACTCACTGCGACACTCAATGCGACATTCACGGCATACTCACTGCGACATTCACTGTATACTCACTGCGACACTCACTGCGACACTCACAGCCACACTTACTGCGACACTCACTGCGACACTCACTGCACACTCACTGCGACATTCACTGCGACATTCACTGCGACATTCACTGCGAAACTCACTGCGACACTCACTGCACACTCACTGCACACTCACTGCATACTCACTGCATACTCACTGCATACTCAATGCGACACTCACTGCGACACTCACTGCGATACTTACTGCAACACTCACTGCATACTCACTGCGACATTCACTGCGACACTCACTGCATACTCACTGCGACACTCACTGCATACTCACTGCGACACTCACTGCATACTCACTGCGACACTCACTGCGACATTCACGGCATACTCACTGCGACATTCACTGTATACTCACTGCGACACTCACTGCGACACTCACAGCCACACTTACTGCGACACTCACTGCGACACTCACTGCACACTCACTGCGACATTCACTGCGACATTCACTGCGACATTCACTGCGAAACTCACTGCGACACTCACTGCACACTCACTGCACACTCACTGCGACACTCACTGCATACTCACTGCATACTCACTGCATACTCAATGCGACACTCACTGCGACACTCACTGCATACTCACTGCATACTCACTGCGACACTCACTGCGACACTCACTGCGACACTCACTGCGACACTCACTGCGATACTTACTCCAACACTCACGGCATACTCACTGCGACATTCACTGTATACTCACTGCGACACTCACTGCGACACTCACAGCCACACTTACTGCGACACTCACTGCGACACTCACTGCACACTCACTGCGACATTCACTGCGACATTCACTGCGAAACTCACTGCGACACTCACTGCGATACTTACTGCAACACTCACTGCATACTCACTGCGACATTCACTGCGACACTCACTGCATACTCACTGCGACATTCACTGTATACTCACTGCGACACTCACTGCGACACTCACAGCCACACTTACTGCGACACTCACTGCGACACTCACTGCACACTCACTGCGACATTCACTGCGACATTCACTGCGACATTCACTGCGAAACTCACTGCGACACTCACTGCACACTCACTGCACACTCACTGCGACACTCACTGCGACACTCACTGCATACTCACTGCGACACTCACTGCATACTTACTGCGACACTCACTGCGACACTCACTGCATACTCACTGCGACACTCACTGCGACACTCACTGCGACACTCACTGCATACTCACTGCGACACTCACTGCATACTTACTGCGACACTCACTGCGACATTCACTGCGACACTCACTGCATACTCACTGCGACACTCACTGCATACTTACTGCGACACTCACTGCGACATTCACTGCATACTTACTGCGACACTCACTGCACACTCACTGCAAACTCACTGCGACACTCACTGCGACACTCACTGCATACTCACTGCATACTCACTGCATACTCACTGCATACTCACTGCGACACTCACTGCGACACTCACTGCATACTCACTGCATACTCACTGCGACACTCACTGCATACTTACTGCGACACTCACTGCGACATTCACTGCGACACTCACTGCATACTCACTGCGACACTCACTGCATACTTACTGCGACACTCACTGCGACATTCACTGCATACTTACTGCGACACTCACTGCGACATTCACTGCATACTTACTGCGACACTCACTGCACACTCACTGCAAACTCACTGCGACACTCACTGCGACACTCACTGCATACTCACTGCATACTCACTGCACACTCACTGCACACTCACTGCGACACTCACTGCGACACTCACTGCGATACTTACTGCAACACTCACTGCATACTCACTGCGACATTCACTGCGACACTCACTGCATACTCACTGCGACACTCAATGCGACATTCACGGCATACTCACTGCGACACTCACTGCATACTTACTGCGACACTCACTGCGACATTCACTGCGACACTCACTGCATACTCACTGCGACACTCACTGCATACTCACTGCGACATTCACTGCGACACTCACTGCATACTCACTGCGACACTCAATGCGACATTCACGGCATACTCACTGCGACATTCACTGTATACTCACTGCGACACTCACTGCGACACTCACAGCCACACTTACTGCGACACTCACTGCGACACTCACTGCACACTCACTGCGACATTCACTGCGACATTCACTGCGACATTCACTGCGAAACTCACTGCGACACTCACTGCACACTCACTGCACACTCACTGCATACTCACTGCATACTCACTGCATACTCAATGCGACACTCACTGCGACACTCACTGCGATACTTACTGCAACACTCACTGCATACTCACTGCGACATTCACTGCGACACTCACTGCATACTCACTGCGACACTCACTGCATACTCACTGCGACACTCACTGCATACTCACTGCGACACTCACTGCGACATTCACTGTATACTCACTGCGACACTCACTGCGATACTTACTGCAACACTCACTGCATACTCACTGCGACATTCACTGCGACACTCACTGCATACTCACTGCGACACTCAATGCGACATTCACGGCATACTCACTGCGACATTCACTGTATACTCACTGCGACACTCACTGCGACACTCACAGCCACACTTACTGCGACACTCACTGCGACACTCACTGCACACTCACTGCGACATTCACTGCGACATTCACTGCGACATTCACTGCGAAACTCACTGCGACACTCACTGCACACTCACTGCACACTCACTGCATACTCACTGCATACTCACTGCATACTCAATGCGACACTCACTGCGACACTCACTGCGATACTTACTGCAACACTCACTGCATACTCACTGCGACATTCACTGCGACACTCACTGCATACTCACTGCGACACTCACTGCATACTCACTGCGACACTCACTGCATACTCACTGCGACACTCACTGCGACATTCACGGCATACTCACTGCGACATTCACTGTATACTCACTGCGACACTCACTGCGACACTCACAGCCACACTTACTGCGACACTCACTGCGACACTCACTGCACACTCACTGCGACATTCACTGCGACATTCACTGCGACATTCACTGCGAAACTCACTGCGACACTCACTGCACACTCACTGCACACTCACTGCGACACTCACTGCATACTCACTGCATACTCACTGCATACTCAATGCGACACTCACTGCGACACTCACTGCATACTCACTGCATACTCACTGCGACACTCACTGCGACACTCACTGCGACACTCACTGCGACACTCACTGCGATACTTACTCCAACACTCACGGCATACTCACTGCGACATTCACTGTATACTCACTGCGACACTCACTGCGACACTCACAGCCACACTTACTGCGACACTCACTGCGACACTCACTGCACACTCACTGCGACATTCACTGCGACATTCACTGCGAAACTCACTGCGACACTCACTGCGATACTTACTGCAACACTCACTGCATACTCACTGCGACATTCACTGCGACACTCACTGCATACTCACTGCGACATTCACTGTATACTCACTGCGACACTCACTGCGACACTCACAGCCACACTTACTGCGACACTCACTGCGACACTCACTGCACACTCACTGCGACATTCACTGCGACATTCACTGCGACATTCACTGCGAAACTCACTGCGACACTCACTGCACACTCACTGCACACTCACTGCGACACTCACTGCGACACTCACTGCATACTCACTGCGACACTCACTGCATACTTACTGCGACACTCACTGCATACTCACTGCGACATTCACTGCGACACTCACTGCATACTCACTGCGACATTCACTGTATACTCACTGCGACACTCACTGCGACACTCACAGCCACACTTACTGCGACACTCACTGCGACACTCACTGCACACTCACTGCGACATTCACTGCGACATTCACTGCGACATTCACTGCGAAACTCACTGCGACACTCACTGCACACTCACTGCACACTCACTGCGACACTCACTGCGACACTCACTGCATACTCACTGCGACACTCACTGCATACTTACTGCGACACTCACTGCGACACTCACTGCATACTCACTGCGACACTCACTGCGACACTCACTGCGACACTCACTGCATACTCACTGCGACACTCACTGCATACTTACTGCGACACTCACTGCGACATTCACTGCGACACTCACTGCATACTCACTGCGACACTCACTGCATACTTACTGCGACACTCACTGCGACATTCACTGCATACTTACTGCGACACTCACTGCACACTCACTGCAAACTCACTGCGACACTCACTGCGACACTCACTGCATACTCACTGCATACTCACTGCATACTCACTGCATACTCACTGCGACACTCACTGCGACACTCACTGCATACTCACTGCATACTCACTGCGACACTCACTGCATACTTACTGCGACACTCACTGCGACATTCACTGCGACACTCACTGCATACTCACTGCGACACTCACTGCATACTTACTGCGACACTCACTGCGACATTCACTGCATACTTACTGCGACACTCACTGCGACATTCACTGCATACTTACTGCGACACTCACTGCACACTCACTGCAAACTCACTGCGACACTCACTGCGACACTCACTGCATACTCACTGCATACTCACTGCATACTCAATGCGACACTCACTGCGACACTCACTGCATACTCACTGCGACACTCACTGCGACACTCACTGCATACTCACTGCATACTCACTGCGACACTCACTGCATACTTACTGCGACACTCACTGCGACACTCACTGCATACTCACTGCGACACTCACTGCATACTTACTGCGACACTCACTGCGACATTCACTGCATACTTACTGCGACACTCAATGTACACTCACTGCGACTCAAACTCACTTTAAAAGACCATTTCATCAAAGCAAACATGCCACAGACCACAACTGGCTTCTCCGGGGTCGCGGGGTCGAGTCCCGCTCGAGATTATCAATACTATTATTTTATATTTTAGGTGAATTTGAGTCATAATAAATTCGGTTTCCTAACGAGGAAGATGTTTCCGTCCAACCCTTGGATACCGTACAGGCTGATGGAAGTGGATCTCAGTCACAACGAAATACCCGTCGTCACTTTTGACATCACACAGGGCGGGAAAAAGTTAAAGAAGTTAAATCTGTCCGGGAATTATATTAATGACATCAGGAACAGTAAGTATTTATTAAATTGGTGTTTGTTTGTCTGTCTGTTACTCTTTCGATCAACATCAGTTGTTTCTCTCAGACGTGCTCGGCAACCTGACTTCTCTGGAAGTTTTGGATCTCTCACACAATCAGTTAAAGGATCTAGTTTCAAGAACCTGTAAGTAGAACTGTTTTTTAATATTATAACAAATAATAAGCTGTAGCCGTGATTAGAAAAATAAACAAATATATGACCGCTAAAGTGTTTAGCCACTCTGATGTCAAACAAGTGGCGCGTGGTTTGGTTTATTTATTTGAGGTAATTCAATTCAGGTTGGTTTTGAATCAGCTGATTATTTGTTTTCGAACCATTTGAATTTGTTTGATTCTTTGATAACATTTTGTTCACAAAAAATATTACTTTAAGATTCCTTAAAGTAATATAAAGCTAGCACGTGTTTGATTAAACACACTGTATATACAATTTTGAAATAGTCTATAGACATGTCAAGTCAATGTTCAGTGAAGGTCGTTCAGAGGTTCTCAAGTTCGAATCCTGGCGCTATCGATTAATTAATCGTTATAAAATTTATTTTAATTAAAAGTTGAAAAGTTTTTATGCATTATGTCTACCTTATTTCAATTGTGGTAATTAGTTATAGTTTATATAATTAATTATCGTTAAGATCAAAGAAATATAATATACATACATAGAAAAACAATAAAAATATTTGTATGTATTTCAAATTACACTTTTCTCCTACAATGTTTTGAAATTTGTTTTTGTTTTTAGCGGATTCCAAATTTAACTTACCAGAAAACATAACAGAAATATATTTAAATAATAATGCCCTAGAAGTGTTGCCAGTGGAGCATCTCTTGACGGCTAAACATTTGAAAAAGCTAGACGTCAGACACAACTTATTATCTAGTTTCTATCCAGAACTTGTTAAATTGATAAGAGAAAATGCCCTTCGAGTTTATTTTGAAGGTATTTAATTATTAATATAGTTCATTCTTTTACGTTTTTTAAATTGTTATTACATTTATATTTTTTAAATTTTCTTATAGATAACAAACTGAAGTGTGATTGCTTTACGCGTCCGCTAAAGCACTATTTGAAGAAGCAAACTTCGACTATGATTGAAAACGAGGAAATTTACAAAAATATTCACTGTTTCGAACCGCCGTCTTTGGAGGACGAAAACTTCTTGAATTTAGATGAAGATAGACTGCTGTGTGCTAGCAACATTGAAATAAATGACAAAATGAGGAACTATGGAGACACTGAACATGATTTTACTTCGGAACCGGATGTTCTGTTTAGAGATATACAGTAGTAAGTAATATATACATACATATATTTGCTTACATTTTTTTATATTCATAACCATTATATTTCAATACAATTTATTTTTCAATAGCTCACAGACGTCCATATACGCTCACTGGTACGTAACCACCACAGACGACGTCGGAGACTTTTTTATGTACGTTCGGGACCAAAATAACACTATTTTCTACAATCAGGACATCGCATATAACTTGCGTTCATTAACAATAAATATACAAGACAATTTCCGAACGGCGTTACAAAAGGGCGGCCAATTTGACATTTGCATTCAAGCCAAAACGTCAAACAATTTCGCGCGCAAATGGTTTGACAGTCAGTGTCAGAAAATGCCGGCCACGTTTGAATCCTGGGCGAAGAAACTGACCGTTGACAAAAGGAGGTTGTCGAGGAAGAAGGTTAAATACGGGTGGTTCTCGAGCAGCGTGCTGGGTCTGGTCAGCGACTCCATTTTGATAACGTTGTGTATATTTTTGGGCGTCTGTTTTAGGAGACTGTCAGATTTGGATATCTGAATTTTTTTCTCAAAAACTAAGTTTCTTGTAGTATTATGCACCCAGCCGTTTGGTGCGACGAAGAATATTCCATAATTAACAGAAATATTTAAAAAGCTTTAACTGTGTTCCTTAAATTTCCTGTTTTATACAAATAGGATTTACTGTACAATTAGTTATTACAATTTGCTCAAAAATTGTCCGTCCAGATGTTTATAAATACTCATCACAATGTTATTTATTTTAAGAATATCTAAGAGAGTTTACCTCAACGTGAAAATAGTTGTAAATTTGGGACTGAAAAACGATATACGATAAGTTTTTTAAATATATATATTTTATTATAAAATTAAACATATATTTATAAAGTGTCTTTACCTGTTCGAGACGGGTATTTATTTCGTAAACTGCCAACATTCCATTTTTTACATTTGTTTGCAAGATGCAAATATAATTATGATGTTTTTCTGAGGTATTTAATTAGGATTTAAATAAAACATTTCATCCATATTATCGCCAATTTGTTTAGAAAATTGGCTTATTTTTTTTAATGAATCTCAATCTGTGATTTTTTATTTCTTTTTTTTGATACTTTATTGCGTGTTTGTATATACTTATATGTTTTTATTGCTTAAAGCATTTTATTTTTTTAACATGTTGTTTATTGATTTATTTGTTTTTTTTGTGGACTAAAAATGTTGTCACACTAAAACCAAAATATTTTTTAAGATTAAATGAAAAACTAGACAATTTTATAAAATAAATATGTATTTAAAAATGTCTTTTTATTAATGATATCTAAGTTAAACAAATAATATTCTAAAACAGACTCGTATGAAGTACAACAACACTTAATGAATACGAATCACGCGTGTTTTGTATGAAGGTCAAGATACCCTTCGTGCTCCGGCGACAGGTAACTGTTCGGTATTGACTTGTATCCGCTGAGCTCCGAGAGACTTGGATTCCACGAGCTGGTGTATGGACCTGCGAGAAACAAACATTCTTCAAAATATAATAAACAGATTTTAGAAGTCAAGACGCAGTCATATTTCGAGCCGGTCACCAAGTATTGACCCGGCGCAACGTTCCTTAACTTCCTAGATTCTGTCGAGGACTGTGTATTGGACTTTGGAGAATAGGTCAATGAAGTTTAGACAATCTAAGGAAGTTGAAGGAAGTTTATTTCTTTTTCTATTGCGCTATCGAGGTATTAACAAGTAATAACAAAATGTAGAGTGTCTCATTAATATCACAACGTGTTACCGGCGTCTCTCTGACTGCGGTCGAGACCTGAAAGAGACATCTCAATATGAGACAGGTGTTGTTAATAATTAGTTATATTTATATATATTTGTGGAAGATTGTGACCTTTTGGGAGAGGTCTCTGGGAACGGTTTCCTAGAGACTGCGGGTTTCAATCCCTGCTCGTTTCGTTATTTTTCATTCTATATTTATTTAAATTCAAAATATGATTGAAAACAGAATCAAGTATTTATGAGTCTCTTTAAATATGGTTTTAACATTTAGAGGGCGTGTCGACGATTAATAAGTAGATATTTAGGTTTACCATGATGATCGTAATGTGGGGACCAGAGACGGTCGTGGTGGTGGTGCTTTGACTTCCAGGCCGTGAAGAATGATGCCACCTGAAGTAATTAAAAACTAATATATTCCAAACAAAACGATCCAAGGAACCGGATGTATTTAGTTAATTTAAACAAACATTTCGTTTAGAAAACAAACCTTGGCAGTACTGACAGCTATTTTAAAGACGAGTAATATAATACCAATGGCGACTGATTTTGCCGCCAAAAGAGCTGTCAATACCATCCATGTTGATGCAGCTCCGACTTGGAAAATTATTGGCAACATTGCCATGGACATTTTCTTCATGCCGCGTCCTAGACAACGACATTAATAAGTTGCGGATAAAGAATATTTAAAAAAAGTGTACATTATATTATTTATTTCTCCGATATTAAAAGAGATCAGCACCTAATTAATTAAATGCGAAAGTTATTGTTAACATTTTTATTAATTTTGAAAAATGCTAAGATGTCAGAAAATTGTCGAGTAAATATAAAACCAAGTAATCTGAGATAAACAACCTAGACGTAACAGGGATAAGTTGCCGGTATGAGTAAAAAATAAAAAAGGAATCCAAATATACATACCGCTTTCGATCGTCTCAAGTCTATATTTCATTTCATTATAACCAAGTGATCTTCCCAATTCAGTGTTATTTAAATGTTTATCGTTGATATTTTCCAGCCATTTGCCAATATTTATAGCGTATTCCGTTAACTTATGCTGTAATTTATTTTCTAAAACATTAATTAAACCTTTTTGTTTTAAATCCGTATCCGATTTTATTTTGGCGATATTTATAAAGAGTAGTGTCAAAATCAGGCGCGTCATTTCCGTGCGTTCCATTTGATATTTAAATGTGAACTGGCGCTATTTCAGCGAGAATGAAAGTAATTTAAGGAAACCTTCTTTTTTCGGCTCTTTATTATACTTGGAAGTGAATGTATGAGCTTTGTTATTACTTAGTTTTTGTTTCTTAACTAATATGTCTACCACACGGGCTTCTAAAAATGAGAAAGTCACAAAATAATATAATATATATTACAAGAAATGTTGTTATTGTTTCATCCATAATTATAATAAATAATATTTTTAATTTAACTAATAAATTGATGTCGTTGTAGGTAGGCTAGACTAGGTGTCTATTACAACATCGACTTTGTAAATGATAATATTATAATGGAGATAGAAATGAATTACACTAAACTTGGAGTATTTTTATGATAACTTTAAAATGTGTTGTCAAAATATGTATTTATATTATGTATGGTGTATTAATATATATTTTACTTAAATCGCTAAGACTAGGATATAATAATAGTAAAATAATAATGGTCCAATATACCTCTTTTGTAAATCTTTACATCCTCAACAATTTTGTACTAACCTACGAGTAGCTTATGATAGCTGAACTGATTTTGATCAAACATTGTTAGGAACTATCACCATAAAATTGCATTAAATGTCTAAGATACGTTAAGGAGATACGTGGACTCGATGGCATCGTCTAGTTATAAATACTAAAACTAGTTGCACCCGTATTTGCACTCAGATCATAATTCATTCATCATGACTTAGAAGGCTTTGAAACCCATTGTCTTTTATAATCCAAAATAATGCGGTTTTACCTTACATATTAAGCCAAACGAACACCAAATTTAATAAAAATGTAATATTGTAATTATACCCCCAAAACCATTTTATATGTTGATCTATAAGCATATAAAATTAATTTAAAATCTATTCAGTAATTTTTTCCATGCGGGAACAAACACATCCACTTAATACGTCATAATATATTTATAAAAAGTTAATGTTATATTTACATTTAAATCTGTAGATAATGTTAATAATTTGATACAGCTCTTATAACAGAAAAAATCATAGAGTTCATTAAAGAAGGCTCGTCTAAAAAAAAAAACAAAAGCCTCATTCTATCCTGGAGGCGGCTCGCGATTGGACTATAATGATGGATACCTATGAGAGACAGTATAGAACTCCTGATGATATTGTCTCGTCATCCAGACCGGACATATTCCTGTACTCTAGACAGCGCGTGATACTTGTGGAGCTTACTGTTCCACTGGAAACTAACATCCCCAAAGATCACACAATTAAAGTAAACAAGTATTACGAACTGACCAACGAACTGACCAGGAATAGGTATATAGTTAATTTGTACGCGGTAAAAGTGGGAGCGAGAGGTATAACAGCGAAATCTCTCTATAACCTACTTAAAGATCTTGGCCTCTCTAGAACTATCATCAGTTCACTTCTAGAACGTACTTCAAAGGCGGCTTTGGTAGTTTCATTCCAAATTTGGTTAGGTAGGGAGAGGAGCGCAACCAGCTGAGATGAGCGTGATTGGGCATTTTAAAGGGGCCCCTTAAACCTACACCTGCGTCGCAAGTCCCAGGAGCTGTTTGCACTCCTCTCTGTGCAACGCGATGGGCCCGGCACAAGAATTCTAAGAAGCTTCGTCTCTATTTTAAATATAATAAATAATCTATTTTATATATAATAAATAAAAATCGCGCATTAATTTAAAGAAAAGGCTTTTCAATAGAAATTTATTTAAATTAGTTCCAGATAACCGAACAGTATTTTGTTACCAAATAAAAACTAACACGCGATGTAACTTAATATTTATATCTGAGTGCAAAAACTATTTCATAAATATATGAAAACAATATTACTGACAACGGAACACATGTGTGCGTTCAGAGTGTATCATCGTGTACAAAAAGTAGTAAATACTTTTAAAATTTACTAATACTAATTATTAATATTAGTAAAGATTAAAAGTATAACTGGAAATAGGAAAATCGTCATAGACTAGATACATTATAAATTGACCTAGACCTACTAACAACTGAATCTGACTTGTTATTTTATTTTATCTCCTAATATGTAGGAAATTAGTTTTTACGTTATGCTTGATTCGTTTTTAATGATGTGGTTTCTACGGAGAGTTCGCCAAAAGATATTATAATAACAGACCTACATGGCGTAAGGCTTTAAGAGCAGCTTCATAGCATCCAAAGAAGATGCATTAATTATGATATGAATGAACAAAAATAGTGTCGATAACTGAGACAAATAATATATTAATATGGACAGGACAGTGTTGGAGGTTCGGTGACTGCATGTGTTGTTTTTTTCACTCATTTACCTTTCATTGATTTATTTAATTAATAAATTTAAAATAATTAATTAAATTGTTTAATTATTTTTTTTCAGTTTGGTAACAACGCTGATAGCCATGTAAGCCCAACCTCACTATATTTAGAGATAATGTGTTTGTCACACAACGCCTTTTCTGTTTCTATTCTTCAGACCTTTTCATAATTTTCTATCGATAATTACTTTTGTATTCTCAACATTTGAAGAAATTTAATTTGAACCTTTTTCATCCAAGCAGTTTCACGCAGACACTTCACTTTCATAGATCATAGAGAGTTGAGTGGTCCATAGACACACTCGATAATTAAGTATTAAGGTGACTATTATTATGACTTAGGTTTTTTAGTCACATTATTACATGAGTGGTAGGTACCTACAAAATATTTGTTATAACTGCTCAGGATATATATGATTTCTGTTCATTTCAACTTCAACCTTTAAATTCAAACTTGGTTTCTGTCATCGAATATTTTAGAATTCCTTACAAACTTCCATCCCCAATATTTTTCAGGAACTTTACACTCATGAACTATTTAAGATTTATGGTTTCATTATTTAAGCGTAGTAAGGCGGCGCCTGTATCGGAATAGCTCTCGTCCAAAAGAACATCCTTACTAATAAACATATGAGCAAAAAATAAATACACACAGGCTGGGGGGTGAGGCTGCGCGACGGTAACTCAGTTAGACAAACAGTCAGGACAATTGTCTCTGTAATTGTTATCAATACAAATTTGGGGGTTTCTATCGAGAGCTTTACTTAATAAGTTTATTTGTTTGGAGAAATCTTCAACTGACTTAATCTAACTCATCCGAATGTATCGTAACCTAGATTTAGAAATAACTTTGAAGTTATATTTACTCCCTAAAGTGCTCGCCAACAAAGTCGCGTGCAACAGCTAGTATTTATTGTAATTATTTATATTAGTTATAGTATTACGATGGCGAGTGTACCTGCACCATGCAGTGTCTCCTCATTCCTGACACCTATGACCTAGTGTATTTAGATATCTAAGATGTATTATATATTTATCTCAAATGTTGTTTTACCGTTACTATTAGGTTGAAACTTTTTTAATTATTAATAGGTTAAAACTGCCTGTTACTGAACGTTGGTATGTCTATTTTTCTATGTTTCGAGACTCCCGACACACTTTCTATATTTTTTTATTGTCAATAACAATTTCAATAAATAAATATGTAATAATAAGATAATATACTGTAATCTGAAGGTACTTATTTTTATATTTTAATAAAAAATTGATAAAAGCATATTCAGTAATAATATAATTAAAACTTTAGAATAAAATTGGTTTTATTTATAATAGACATGTATTTTAAACATAAGTGTATGGTTTAATTTCATCTTTTAGTGGTTTAAACATTTTTATCTTTACATGATTCTCTCAGCTGGTGAGTCATCTCGTCAGCAAAAAATTCGTAGGTAATGTGTACATTTAGTCATTTAGGTTTATAGATTTATCTAATGATTAAAATATTTGTACTTTTGAGGGTGATTCTAGCTGTGCGCTATTGATTTAATCTACTTTCGTTTGACAGTAGACAGTTCACCTGATAATATTGAGACTAGTTTTGGTTATACTTTAAACTGATTATCTTTTATAGGGTAATGTGTAGAAAATGTAAAACTGATTATTCAAGACCACCCCTTGGAAATTTCGCATAAATTTTTGAAACATAAAATATAAAATTACATTTGCCTCGGGTCTCCGTAATTATATAATGTTCATGACAATAAAAACCAAACAAAGAAACAAAAACATTTATTTAAATAGTGACAGAAACAGTGAGACAAGTACGACCACCGATGACAGCTGACAGTTGACAGATGAGGCCCGCTGTGGCGCGAACAACGCGACGTCTTCGTAATTAGAGTTCCATCCGATGATCTGTTCATCTCGATTCTGAACGCGAAGCCAGAGCTCGAGAGGACGGAAAAATCTGCAATTTTAATTAGAATATAAATAACCTATATGTGACCGACGGAGATATTAACGCACTGTACAAAATACTACTGGGTACGAGAAATATTTTTATAATGTAGATGAGCTAAAGCGATGAAATTTGTGGATGACGAGAAAAAATATATTTTTGAAGAGTTATGAAAATACCAAGTATAAATTGTAAACCGATTTCCGACTGAAAGTTAAGAAAAATGTAATTTTTTTTTTAGATTTTCTTGGACTCCGAAAGTTGTCCGAAGACTAAGAAGACGATGGCAGATAACTAATGAGTTGTTAGTTTATATGAAAAACTGTTTAAATGTTGATATATGTTGTTGTTTGTGTGTGTTTTTCAGTTTTTTTACTTCTATACGAAAAAAAATACGGGCGAATTATTTAGTTATTATATTATGACTAACCTACCGACGTGATCATAAAGAAAGTGAAAGTGTCTATACAGAGCAATCGTACGAAAACACAGTGTTATTATATTATAATTAGTAAAGTAAACGGTTTTAGTGCAAATCATCTGTATTTAAAATAAATGTCAATAATCAATACAGCACGTTGTTATGAGATGTCCTACTAATTATTAAAACAGTTAAATACGAACTTCACAATCGACTCCGGTGATATTCTATTCGTCTTTCCCCGAGTCATCGTTCTAATGATCTCAGACGCCGACTTCGATGCGCCTGACTGCATTATTTCACTGAAATTTTAAACGGAATATACATTTTTTTCCAATCCATGTTTTATGAATTGCATTTGTATATACTTTATATTTTTTTACAAATTAGTTAAATTATTCCCGAAATTACAAATAGAGATAGCGGTCTAAAAGCCTCGGAACAACATTTTGAGAAAAGAAAACTATTGTCTGGTGGGCATACACACACATACATACACACACACACACACACATACATACACACACACACACACACACACACACACACACACACACACACACACACACACACACACACACACACTCACCCCAGCAGGCGGCCGGCCTCGCGGCTGCGGTACACGTCGCACTCGTGCAGGTGCCCGGCGCGACCCGCAGACACGCACAACTGCTCGAATATCTGGAACTCCAGAACCGTCGCGAGGAAATATTTTATGTATTCCTGGGGACAAATTATAATTACAGGGAAGGGTCTCCCAAAGAACATTGTATTCGAGTAACCTTTCCGAGTTGAAATTGACCGGACAGATACTCCGAGAATGTTGTTGAGAGTTATTAGGGAACTAGCTAAAGGCGAATTGTAAGCTGTCCATCCTTTTCGCAGTTAAGTGAAATAGAAACAAAAATAAAATAGACGCCGAGATCGTTCTCATTATTATTACGTATTCTTTTGCTACTAAAATAAACTACAAACAACAAACATATTTTTATATTTCATATTTAAATTGATTTTTAGGTATTCCTTCTACTTAATTTACAGTTCATTTTTTTTTAATATTTAAGTTATTATTATAATTATATGCAATATAAATAAACACAAAAGTAGGTTTTTCTCCGGTACCTGATCAGATATTATATGATATTTGGATCCAGGATCGAAGTCAGCTTCGGTCCTTGAAATTGGAGGCGTCACACCCTGAAATATCAGAAATGAATAAAAACTTAATATATCTGTTTTTGTGCTCCCACAATTCTGTTTCACTGTGGGCTGGCGCGTCCCAGGTCGATGAATTTATTCTATGATATGTATATCAATGGGACTTAACTGCTGGAACCTTCTTCGTTCAGTTCAGAACAATTAATATAAATATCAATCAAGTATTTCATCAGAGATTGAAAGCGAGATTCCTCAATACAAATCATGGGAACGGTTTCTACAGTCCGTCACACTGTTCTGATACGTTACATCAACAGACATTCTGATAAACGATTAGTGAACTTGCTTGGTATCTTAATTTCATTTGCCACCATCTCGCGTTCATGTCCTGTACTCCGTCTTCGAACACCGACCAGCGCCACTGCGACAAAAATAACAGATAATTAAGATATGTGTCCCATTTTAAATTAAATTTGTATGTTTCCTGTAATATTAGGTACTTAATATTTACATGACATGAGAGTCATCACCATGATATGACATGACATGACATGACATGATATGATATGATATGATATGATATGATATGATATGATATGATATGATATGATATGATATGATATGATATAATATGATATGATATAATATGATATAATATGATATGCTCGTAAAAGTTGGTACACTGATATATTTGTAGTATCATTTTAAGGCCATGTATTGATTGAATGTTTGATTACCTGGTCCACCATATACGCGAACGGTAAATAAGCCACCTTCTCCAGCGCCAATGACATCAGAAAATTCATACTGACTTCATATTGATCGTGGCTCCTGAAAGATTTAATTTGTTTTTTAATGAAATAAGCTAAGGTCACTCTTTCAATGAAGATCGGATTGAAATAGATATTATAGTTAAGTTTCACAGGGTGAGTGTAAAAGACGGAAGCCCAAATGTATCCCTTCCCCTTGGTATATCTTACTCTTCTTTATCATATTTTTTACCGGTAGCTTAGGAAGTCGTCGTAACTTACTTTGTCAGGTTATTGTTCGTAACGATAACAATTGTTGTAAATAAAATATCAAGTCGAGAACACTTATATTAGTATTTGTACTGATACACAACGACTTACTTGTTTTGATAGAGCCCCATTCTTTGGAGGTGAGGGAGATTGTAGATCGATAAAGTTGCTGCATTAGCCACGGCCTCGTGGAACGCTGAAAAGTGAGTCTTTGATGTGATGAGTGCCAGAGCACTAGCTGATCCAAATAGTATCTATTATTATCATAAGATTATTACGAAATCCGAATTTCTCCTGTTTTATTTATTGCAACGGCGCGGATACAAGATTTGATCTCTTTTTTTATGCAATTTTAAACCTAACTAACTAAAATATATACTTAAATATAAAACTGTAACTGTGTCGAATATTCATATTTAATAGCTGCGATGACGATTTTTATGACTATATAAAAATATATGATAATGATAGGTAAAACTCCAGTGCTCGTAAGTCAATTTATTTCAATAATGTATATTTCTTTATTGTAGTAGCTACTGTTAATAGTTTGTTTGAGTGTGAGTATTTTGGTAATGTGATTGAGAGATCCATTGAACTCATGCAAGCCTGACGTTACAATTTCCAGATAATCCCGATATCCTTCTCCCACCACCGCTACAGTACCAGGGTTGGCTCCGTCTCGGAACAACTGCGGCTGTTCTGAGTACTGCAGGTAGTACTGAACGTGTGCCATCTCATGGTGCGTGGATATCAGGTCTTGCATTGTCACCTCCGTGCATTGCTTTATTCTGAAAAAAAAATCGAAACCTTTCTAAAACTATATTGCAATATTTATGATTATTTTTTATCATCTTGCTGCGTTCGGAGATCACGTAATATCATACTTTTTATTTCTTAAGGGATAATTTAAGAAACTTACAGTTCGGTCACAGTTTCAAAGGGAATGGAAGTGGTGAATGGAGACCAGTTTGAATGTATACAGAAACAGTTCGTTATGATGATGATTATTTTGGTGACTATTTAGGTACTTAGGTAGGTTAGAATCGGAAATTATGTTTTAAAAACCTTATTTATAAATTATAATATTTGATAGTATTATTATTATATTGTATATTACATTTTTATGTAATGGAATAAGCTCTATGAAGCAACCGAAACGTCGGCTAAGAAAATAAGAAACATTTAAAACAGTCACACTAAATACCTGTAGTCGATCCGGTTGCAGAAGTCCCATGCGCTGGCGGTGCACTGCGCGTGGGCGGCGGGCCGCGCCAGCAGCGAGCCGCGCCAGAACTCGGGCGGCGCGGGCCGGAGCCCTAGCGACGTGTAGAATTCCTCCGCCATCTGGAACATTCTGTGGGGGAAGACAAACTGAGGATAGGTTGAATCCCGAAAAAAAGGGTCACAAAGCCGACATGTTTGCCTAGTTTGCGGAGCTTCGAAAAGGAATTAGATATTACAGGTTTATGTACCGGTCGTGTTGATGATTTTTTAATTTTATAAAAGCATCGACTTTTTGACCAACAATTTTTTGTGAAGTCAATGTATGTATGAATATATGAATGAATATATATGCATGTATAATGTCAATGTTAATTTCAGATAAAAAAACTTCATTAACATAATTTAAGATTATTTTACTGACCAATTCATTCAAAGCTAGAATATAACACGGTGAGTTCTTTAAAGAGGGATTTAGGCACATTAATTTTGAACATTGTATTTAATATTTTAAATATGAATTACCTGAGAGGAGTGAAGCCTTGTCTCAGCATCTCCGATGTCACATCCACGTTGGGTGCTTGGGGAAATGGCATTACCAGATCCATGATGGACTTCCAGTTCTGGGCCCACATATTACCTGCGAATTATTACGAGTATTACTGATATTACAAATCCAGATCTCACCATGTTTTTGAGTGAGCGTGAAAATAAAAGCAAAATGTTTAATTTTTATTTGGATTACTGACATGAAACCAAACACATATCTGATACTAAATGGAAGGGACATGGCCGAAATCAACCTTTCGATATCTACTGCAACGTAAAGCCGAGACGGCGCCCTGTTAGAACAGGACATTTTTGGTAACTTCTGATTATTAAGTAATAATTGTAAGCATGGCTCTCTATAGTTTTTAATACTTGCCCAATAAATGGGCCGGTATCGGCCCATCAGGTCGTACACTTTTTTCTCCGTATCTCAGAACAAGCTTGCGACGAACATACGTGAACAACTGCTTGTACAATGGAGTAATTTGATTGTAAATTTCTTCAACGCTAGCTCTAAAGGACGGGTCTTCATACGGAGCTCGCATCTGGTCCCCAGCATCTTTGAACCCTAAAGATTGTGGATACAATAATAAAGAAAGTTTGTTAAATTAGCTCATTCTCCTTCGAAAACTTATGTATAAAAACGCTTGTAATCGATATTATAGCGAAGATATAAATCTTATCACTTACAATATTTTTTAAATAGGTTGTATAAGCTAGGGTACCCTAGCTTATAAAACTAGCGACACATGGCGCAAGTGTAATGTCGCAAGTTGTTTGGTTGTTGCCTACCTGTAGTAACGGCAGCCTCGTTAGCCAATTGAACATATCTCATGAATCTATTCTTTAATTTAGGACCCGTTTTATCCCTAAAACTTTTCCACACATACAGTAATTCATTTTCAATCCTCGAATGGGCTAAAATGCGTGTAATTTCTGGATCTAATTGCATATCGCAGTAATTTGGATATTCTGTATTTTCCTGGTAAGGTTGGTAATGTTGGAAGGGCTGGTTTGTTAATTGGTAAGGTTGGTGGCCCTTATTTATTTCAGGTAATTCCGTTGCGAGGTTGGAAACCTTGGGTACGTGAGGATCATACGGCTTTTGTCCGTACGGACAAATTTTAGCGGCATTATATAGTTCCTTCATTTCTGTTATTAATTGTTGAATCTGTAAGAAATATAATGAAATTGAATGGCGTTATTTTATTAAAAACAAAACTAAAAGAAAGTGTGCTAATTAATGATATAAATAACACTGGCCTCAGAAAACTTATCATCAGAAAGCGCAGCTCTGCTACTCTGTAGGATTCTACTTAATTGCCTTCTACTCTGAGGATCAGACAACCTAGAGCCGTCGAACACAGCAGCTTTCCTCCAAGATAGCTTCTCAAATTTGGAGCTGAGCGCCAACTCCTCGAGCATACGCCGACGGTTGTGCTCGGTGATGTTGGTGACGAATTTCCATTGGGCCATTGTGACTCTGACATTGATGTAACCAACAAAATAAAATGAATCGAATATATAAGTTTTTTTTTTATATCCATTTAGCAGGGAGATGCTTCAAAACTAAGTGATGATATAGATTCATCTGTTTGTTATGTCGGTTTGTTGCTCTCCCGACAAAACAAAAGTTAGACAGGACATTGTATCAAGATAATGCAGGACAAGATTATAAGTTACTTTTCATTTTAAGACATTTCGTATTTAAAAACAGAACCAACAATTAGTACAAGCCTCGGGCTTAATGTAGCATAAATTAAAGTAGGGCTCCCTCAACCTACCTGTAGCACATCCCGGAGGCCTCCCTGTCGTACTCACGAAGAAACTGAGTGGCCTCTGCAGTATTTGTATTGACTCCCTAAAAATATTCACTGGTCGTATAACAGAGATGGGAATCCTTGGTTATCTTAATAACATTGAAATTATTGCAATTTGTAAAACGTGACCTGTTTTTGTTCCAAGATCGAAATCTCAAGAGCACAGCATCATTAACAGCGGGATGTGCACCAAAATACATAAGTGGAACATTTCTTGACATGCACAGCCCGTGACGAAGGACAGACAGACAATGGTGTTATTATGTTTGGATTTATGTCATTATATGACATACATCCTAAGCATTTAAATTACCCTTAATTTTCAAAACATGCTGTGAAAAAACATTGTCACCATAATAACTCACTATAAAATAATTAAATATTAATAAGTCTCAGTGAGTCTGTAAATAATTTATTAAAAGTTTAACCGTAGTAGGCAACTTTACGCTTAGACGTATCATGATCGGCAATTAGAATAATAGAAAGAGACAGCTATTAGTTTCTTTCACACTTTCAAGCCTTTATTTATCCAACAAGTGGACAAGCAACTCATTATTATATGTATTTCTATTTTATATACATTTAACATAAAGAAAACCGGTAGCATTTGTCATTGTTGTTCAACCTTCGTGACCAACATTGCATGACCCAGTTGACAAAATGTTCCATGTACTTTAGATCACGGGATAGCGTCACTATGAGTACTTGTCTAATTTACTCCTGTGACTCTAAATGACATATAATATTCCATTCCATTCCTTTCGACATAGTAGCCCAGGAACCAGTTTTGTCATTGTGACATCATACAGATATCAAGCCTTACCATTCGTTAAGTAAGAATTGACTCTACATCATTTTATATTTATTTATTATTTTCTTATGACACATTATTATTATCTTATTATGACATTCGTGTGACATAAGATTGACTTTAAAATATTCATATAGTATATGTATGTCTATTTATAGACTTTCAAATGAGTTCAAATGAATGAATCATGGCTAATAAGAGCGTGCCGATTTCTATTTTGTATTTATTAATCAGATAAACGTGCACCGTGAGTAAGCCATGTCTACTACATATAACATATTTACTACTTCAATGTTTTTTGGTTTGTATATTCTCTATCACATTTTCTCAATAAGTTCTTTACAAATAGGATCGAAACTACTTCTACTGTGCGATTAAAAATTGTCTTATAAGTTGTAGAACTTTCATACGTAAGAAAAGGAGTGGTGTTTACGTTAACTAATTATATGAAAAAAGTAACTTTTGAACTTATAATAATTTATTATAAAATATAAATATATGTATATAGCCTATATAATATAGGTATATGGAGTAGTTCCTCGGCGTAGTTCTGGCGTAGCAACGTTTGCCATATTCTGTGTAACACTTCCATCACTTTGTAGCATTTAAAAAAACAATGCCTCATGTAATTAACGGAAGTTCCCTAAGTTGGATAAAATAAAAACTACAAACATATAAAACCTCTTGGGTATTAAAAAATAAGCTCTCAAAACCGCTTCAGTATTTCTTATACTTATGATATGTTATATTACAATTTAACGCCCCATGTTTTATTTATTATACATCAATTAAAACCATTTAGACGAGAAAGCGAGACCTCTATTGTTGTACATCCGTTGGAAAATAAATGTTACAAAGTTGATGTAACGTACCTATTGTTGGGTTAGACTTAACTTGATAAATATTAGCGAGGTTTAGGTGACGCTGGTTGACAGATAGACATACGGACAAACACACGTGACACTGTGTTTATACAATGTATTTATAAAAAAATAATGATAAAACAATGATTTCTGACTTTTGAAATGTTAATAGATTGTTTAGTTTGACAAATAGGTTATTTTTCTTGTTGTAGATATAATAGAGAAAAAATAATAAACTAAGTATTTAGTTATTTTATTTCTGTTCAGTAAAGTTTCAACGGCCATGACAGTTTTCGTGGTATGCCTACTTACAAGATAAGTCAAAAAATAGTTTGTACATTCAATCTGTGGTATCAGCCAACACTTCACTAAAGAAGTACGTTTTTATTGTTTTATTTGAGGGCGGATGGTGTGTGGAATCAACAGGCACCGAACTAGCCAGTTATCAGTTTAATGTAATAGTTACATCCGGCTGACACGCACCATTTTGTATGTATCTCGTAAAAATACTATCATCACATACTCGACATATATGACTCCTGTTATGACGTATGTATATCATAATGACGCCAATATGACATCACAGTGACATGAAAATTGGCTTGGAACTTGGAACTTTTACTTCTCGAATGATATTTATGTATACTTAAACATATCCCGCATTTGTAATATAATTCACACCAATGATTTAACGGTTACTACGTGCAAACGAAAAAACTTTGAAACTTCGATTCAATGTCTCTAAATTTATTATTCCAGTATCTAAATGAACTATTATTTGACAGACTGAGAGGAATTAGATATTTTATTTGTTAAAGATAGATTGGTTAAAGACACTTTTAAGTTAGTTGTTTCTTGCCTAAAATGAAATTGCAGGTAACGAGGAAAAATGTATATGCATTCTGAATCTGCAGTAAGATATTCGTCGTTTTCAATTATGTTATTTAAGATCCAATTATGTGATATTTTTTTGTTTTTCATAAAAAAAGCATAAAACTAACAATGGTGTGTATGAAAACTTACAAATACGTTACGAAGAAAATATTAACTATGATATTTAGAGGCAGAACGACGAGGATGGTATCCCAGAGGTCGCAGGTTCGAGTCCTGCCCGTATTGATTTTGGCAGACCAAGTATAAAAATAAGTAGAATTCTTAAAGTAAGTAGGGATTATAACTTAAAGAATCCTATTATTATTATTCATTTAAATATGGCTAATGTGTTTTAAAACATTTTCGAGTATTTAAGTATACTAATACACCGAATGGTTGCAAATAAAAACAGCCGGCCTATTTACAAATCTTTACGTCAATCAGTATTAGTTTTCTTTTAAGTTGATCATACTTAATATTTTACTTTATATATCAATGAAGCTAATAAATTTATGAATGAATGAATGTTGAATTAATTGTAAAAAATAATCAGAATAAAGGCCAATAATTTATTTTATTATTCGCGCTTTTACTAAATTATTATTTGAAATTGAAAAGATCGATAAAAAATACATCGGCAGTGCACCATAACGCTTTCGTAACTGTGTAATATATTATCTAGCATCTGATATAATTGACTGTCTTACCATCCTAAAGTAATCGCCGCAAACTGCATACCGTGTGTAGAAAGCAAAGACGAGTAGAGAAACACATTTGACGTCCATTTTAAAAAAACCGTCAGATTTATCGAATCAAAACACGTTCCAAATAATTAGGTATTCACATCTGATTCAATTGTCACTTTTTTCTTTATCACTAAATTAATGTTTTACAATTTTAGGTGTATTTTTATAAATGTTGTCAATGAATTAATAATGAATAAGGAGCTACTAGAATTAGTTTCTTTGCTGGGAGTGTTAGTTTTGAAAACTGTCTCGCGTCCTTTCTTGTTGACGACTAGAGTAATATTTCCGCCGCTTTTGTTTTCTACATGGTTTGATGAGCACGCCGGAATACACGACCAGGGCACGAGCCAAGATATATCTTCGGATTGTTTTAAAATAACTTTAACTTTGTTGAATAACTCTGTTCGATAAAATTTATTTGATTATTAAAGATACCTCAATATTTAGACACCAATTATAAATTATTTATTAATTTGTCAACAATTTTCTTTTTTACAAACTACACCTAGGTATTCAGGTTCTTATAAAGGCTAGAGAATGCTGTCTAACGGTTCAACCGCGGCTCACCGGATCGTCCGGACTCTGGGGTTTTCTTTGTAATATGATGTAGGCATGATATACTCAAGACTTATTTTTTATATTTTTCCCTGAAGAAGTTAAATAGGTCAGGAGAGTTTTCGTAGACGTCTTTAATTTTCGAAGTACACTTGAAACTTGAGATTTTACGCGGTGTTTAAACTTATTTACAATTTAACTACTTAAATGAGTACTTAGCAGACATATATCTCGAGAATCATTTCAAACTATTAATCTCATGTGCGTCCTCCCTCATCGGACGATCGCGCGCGTGACATACAGACAAAGATTAAGAAACGACTCCTATACGTATACTTTTCTTGAGAGAACGTTTAAAATAATATATTTCGTGAAAGGTAATAATCGTCTAACAAAATATGTAATCTTGTGAAATGTAGGTATATATAACATTTATATTTATAAAGCACACAAATACCTATTGTCTTTAAAAATACCTGTAACTGGTAAAGATATTATCATATAGTTACAACATTTTAAGATTGCAGCACAGTTACGTATAAGCGTCACAATTAATAATATGTTTAGAATAATTTTATTTGAAGCGCCTTATAAAACTATAATAGCAACAACTTTACGGTTAGTATGTTAAGGAATTGTTAATTAAGAGATAATGTATGTCTTAAATTGCTTTATTAAATAAAAATTAAATCATCTAGCTTTCTGGATAGTCCACAAAGGTAACTCAATACATATTTATGTTCTGCTTCAAGTAGCTCCATTATAACCGCCCTAAGGCTACCGGGGCTGCGGCGTGTTGACACACTCGTTATTGATCAAACGATATCAGTTTCTATTTTATACAATTTAAGAAATATTTGGAATATACTTATTTCTCTTGAAATGCTTTTGCGAGATACTTATGTTACCTTTAAATTATGTTTTCCGACATTTCCACACAACGCCTAGCCCCAGCTACGAAAATTCTATGGGTACTTATATAATACATAAACATCACCGAGATCCTAGAAAAATAAAAGGTTTTTAACTAAGATTTTTCTTTAGTAGGTAATAATATTATCACACTGATATTTTTTTTTTAAGAAGGTTAATTAAACGTTTGACAAAAAGGTGCTTTGATAAAAAATAAATAAAACCACCCATATCAATTCATACAATTTATTATGGCTTTTACAAATATAGTTTGTTCAGAGAATTATTTGTAACATAAAAGCAGTTTTGCCCATTATTAAATAGAAAAGAATGTTCTTTGCTTATATTAACAATTTACTAAATTAATAACAGAAATAATATACATTGAGTTCATATTTAAGATGTGTCCGTGTATACTTACTTCTTCAAACCAATCATCTCATCCGTCACACATGAGCCACCAAAACGCAACTCACATGTACTACAAGTAATGCACAGGACAAAAAACACTCTCATATTATATATAACAAATTACATTTTCCATGTATATGCAGTGTCTCTCTATAACTCAAGGACACTTAATAATAATAAAAGACAAAAGATTGCCCAGATAACTTGCAGTTTCTGTTAATGGATTTCTCCAGTTGTTGGCAATTGATTTTCTGGATGCAAGTAAATGATATGAAAAAATGAATAAATTAATGTTTTGTATATTTCTTTATATGATTACTATATGCAGTAATCTCATAAGTAATTTATACAATTAATAATAAGTTCACATTTTTTGGTTATGAGTTAGTTTTTAAATTAAATCCACTGATTTTAACAGGACTGGAATTATTAAACATTATTCTAGAAGATGTATCAATGCCATGACGTCTTTTCATATGCTTTTTATAGTTTGATCCATTTGTGAAATCTCGTTGACAATATATACATTTATATGGCTTAACTCCAGTGTGCTGTCTTAAATGTAGATTTAGCCGAGTTTTAAAACGGAATGCCTTGTGGCAGTACTCACATACAAATGGCCTCAAATCTGTATGTACAATTGAATGGGACATCAAGTGCCTTTTCACTCTGAAACTCTTACCACATTGTTCACAAATGAATGGTTTTAAACCTGAGTGCAATGATATATGAGAAATTAGATTGCCTTTTGCTCGAAAAGTTAATGGGCAGTGATCACATTTAAAAGGTTTTGTCTCTTCATGTGTTACCATGTGTGTAACTAATGTGCCTTTAGTGAAGAACATTTTACCACAAATATGGCATGAAAAGTTTCTAATCCTCTCCGTATGAAGTAATTTGTGCTGCAAGAGGTTAGCACGTGTCTTAAATACTTTATCACAATGATCACATTTCATTTCTGTACTTTCTTCTTTAATTGATTCTGTTATTTTCAGTTTCTTTGAATCTTTAACAAATAAAGTTTTATGCTCATTTAATTGTTCCACCGTATCAAAGCCAGCTCCACAAAATGTGCATTTTGTTTTGAATTCAAATCTGTGCTCTTTAACTTTATGTAGTTTTAACTTAGATATAGATGAAAAAACTTCATTACAGTATTCACAACAATGACGTAAATCTCTGTTATGAGTGCGTATGTGCCTTATGAATGATCGGTAGCCTCTTGCAACTTTTGAGCAATCTATACACTTAAAAATACAGCAACTATTGTGGTTTTGGATTGAATGTAGTTGTAGAGAGAGTATACTTTTACACTGGGCATCACACTCAGCACACCTACATGCCTGTTCATCCCACGATGCCACAATAGAATCTATGGATACCTCATTTATTGCATCTCTTTTAGATTCTCGTTTTCGTTTTAATCTTTTATTTTTTTTGGTTAACACTAATGGTGCCTCACTATCAGTTGAGCTTAAATTATCGAAACTATCGTAATCTATTCTAAGTTTGAAATCTTCATCGCTATCTACTTCAGCTTTAATATCGGTGACTGGTATAACATGCAAAATATCAGCATTTTCCACTTTGATTTCAGATTTAAAACCTTCCACCACTCCCCAGTCTTTATCCATAGGTTTCCCGGCAACATTTTGGCCATTTAAATTACTTTTTGTTTCTATTTCAACAACTTTTTCGTCAGATTCCGTTTTAAATATAGAGTTCAGTTTATCTTGGGCGCATCGAACATTGTTTAAGAAAGCCCAAGTTCGTTCTAACTGATCGAAACAGGAAAAACAAATTGTGTTAGGAAGGCCATTTGATACAGTAATATTAACGTTGATCCAAGTCAATTTAGCGAGTATTTTAGAACTTATAGCTACGTCTTCTTCGGGTTCAATAAGCTGCGTTTTAGGCGTCGGTTCCGCACAGAGCCGACAATAAGTATCTATTTCTTCCGACATTATTAAAATTCATTACTGTTTTGCAGTTGTATAATGTTTATCCAGCTTTAATAGCAGAATTAAGGCAATGCTTAAATTTAGTTTACACAAACAATCTCTTTAGATTATAAAACAATAATATGACATTAATTTGACAGCACACGAAATAGGGGTGACAAGATTCATAGAGTTGTTTGTTCAATAAATCGTAAATGTATCGATAATGATTAATAATTAGAACACAATTATAAAATTCGCTAAATATTAATACATCTTTTTCTTTATATGCATGTGACCAATTTTAGTTAAAATTGTCTAGCAGTTGAGTTTTTTTAGATGAAACGTTCTTATAATGTAAGTTATATCTAAGCTATCGTTTATTTACAAATAACTGATAGCTTAGTGAACTTTCCAAACTTTTTGTGCTAAGTAACCTTTTGCTCCATAATAACCAACCAAAATGTTCCAAATTCTCATTAATTCTTCTCTAAAAAAGAAGCTGTATTAAATTCTAGGCTCCAAGATTATTAAGACTATCAATTAAACCGTGTTTATAGATATATCTTTAGATTCAAAATTACATTTGAGCACTCATATCAACACTGCCGACTGTAGACTGTCACCTACTATTTTTCAGTAATTTATTTTCTTGTGTGGACAACCACTTTCCTTAACTTTCTGGGTTGTTGGCTGTATCTGTTAAGGAAATGGGTAGAGGGCTTTTTGTGAATAGGCGATGATTGACACGTAGCACCGCTTCACCAAGCCATCTCTTGATACATAGTTTGAGGGAAAGACACTTTTTAACGGTCCCGTTTTTTATTTAGGTGTCGAAAGAATGTTTGAATTCTGCGACAATTAGCAATCTATCCTGGGTATGACAGTGTTTGCAAAGTTTAACTGAACTAGTAGGTACGGTAGCTCAATTGGTATTTGGTAGAGCGACTCGACTTGTTTCCCAGAGGTCGCTAGTTCGAATCCCTGCCCGCATCGGTTTATTTTTCATTCTATATTTATTTTAATTAAAATTTTACTGGTAGCCCTGTAATTTCCTTAGGACGATGGGGCCTTTTTGCACTAACTATTCTAAGGATGAGTTTTTATTAGCAACGAAACTGACTTTGTTACTGTTCGCCAGCGAATTATCAAGGTATTACAGATCTTTAGCCGGTGTCAGGTACAAATTTCTAGTAATTGATTTGCTAACCCAGATGGTCATAGTACCTCACAGCTGCAGAAAACATAACTTGCAAGGGACCTGATTAAATAAAAGAAAGTCATCTAGTTCATCAAGACCACCACACGATATCCCAACCCGCAATGTTACAGATGCTTCCGCAGAAGACGATTTTTATAATGGGGCGTTAGTTATGAATATGATTGAACGTAAATCTAGGCAACCATTTTTAAACAAATAAACATCTCACTCTAAATGGTGTATGATAGTCACCTTTTCTTCGAAAGGATTTTTTTTGTTTGTAATTATAACCGTCACTTTTTTGTATGTTATGTATGTTTTAGGATTGGAGATGATTTGTTGGTTCTCTCCAAATTTAAATTTTGTGAGAGAGTCTTTTATTTAGAGTTAAGCGGAATGGGTTCTCTAGACATTTTACTTTTTTAGATTCTTTAATTTTTCAATCTTATGCATGAGACAACCTAAAATGAGGGCATTCGAGAGATTGCAAGAGAAACACTTAAATTTTATCAAACAAGAACTACTTACTAGGTGGTACGTAAGTAAGAGCAGTTTGAATATTTTTTTGTTGGGAATTTATAAAACAAATCTTATTGTAGGTCTGACAATTTATTCATTTTTGACTCAAGACTGAATTTTGAAGATTTTGTTAATAAGGTTTTCGGAAACTGTTGGTTCCTATGAGCCCAATTAATAATTCCCTGTAACCGAAATTACAAAAGTTCTTTACGTGGTGAAAGAACAAGAGTGACTGATTGGCGCAGGGGTTGTTATTTCGTCTAGTTTCGATAGTCGTGGGTTAGATTCCCACTCTATAAAATATTTGTTACTACTTCTATTTGCTAAAACTTGTATTTTTTTAGGGTCTGGGTGCTATTTTTTTAATATTATATGTGTGCTATTTTTTTAATATTATATATCTACAAAAAAAACACATAGTTTATGTATTTTTATGAGTTGTCTAGTACCCATAATAAAAACTTTGTTTAGTGTGAGGCTAGATTGTGTTTTGTGGATGTGTCGGAATATTAATTGACGAGTACTATTTTGAAACAATTTCCTTAGTAGAAGCACAAATTGCCGCAAGTGAGAAGGTGGAGAGCCAGAATTGGTATACTTGCTTTTGGAGAGGTACTTCGTCGGCGTCTTTCAAAGAGAGCCGGTGTTAGTTTTGCTCAAAAATGGGTATGTCTGAACAATTACAAGTTCTTGAACGTCATCACTGTAGCCCCGACCATTGGCATAGATGATACATAAAGGCCTTTAACGAAGAAGTCAAGTAAAATCTTTCTAGGATATCACCTACAGAGCAATCCTATATTGGAAGACCAGGTAATTTTTTGAATATTCAAAGTTAGAGTCCTTTAAGTCTTTGTAAACGTGAGAGAAATATGTAACTCATAGTGGCGTGGTTAGTTATTATAATCTAATTTCTGTATAATGCGGTATTTAAATTATTTCTCGCGTTCTCACATATTCATTATTACTGTGTCTCAATAGCCAATTCTATAAGAAAATAAAAGTTTACGTGTTAGTTAAAAGAACATCCATGGAATTTACTGCCGGTTCTTTTCCATTCACCTATTGGTGAAAGTGAACTTTGAAACCGAGTACCTAGAGAGTAGAGCCTGTCGTTTCATAAATGCTTGAAAAAGAAACGGTAACTTTGATAAGTATATAGTAAAAATTGTCACCTTAGCGGGTCCGGAATTCATGAATTCTACATTTCATAACTAAAATTCAAATAATTATTTGCTTATTATTTTAATTATAACGATGTAACATATGTACGACAGTTCCCTAAATAATAAAAAAAAGGTACGAATCTTGCTAAGTTGCATAAAAATCTATTAGGACGCTTTCATTGCATGAACTAACAACATAAAAGAAAAGCTTTTAATATTAGAAACTAGATTGCAGATAAATAATTATATGTACTCGAAATACTCATAATAGAATTTAAATATACATACAAGTATTAAAGTATTGAATATATTAATGTTTTTCAAAATAAAGACAGAGACGGTTGTCTCGTTACTTGTTAGTATTCATTAAAAAAGTTCTGCCTGCAATGATGTCAAACCATTGAATAATAACAAGTTAATCCGAAACTCATTAATTATTGAAGTATAATTATACTTTGAATATATCTAGAAATATATAGGTATTACACCTCCTTCCTGGCTGGTTATGTATACAGATAGCATCTCAACCTAGCGATGAGCGATTGTTGCGTAAAAAACAATCGATAATTGAATGAATCGATAATTTTTCTACAGCGTATTCGATTGTTGATTTAGTAGTTCACCTCCATGGCTATTCGAATAACAATCAACGAACTACTATTTTTATTACTAATTAAGATCTATACATCTGTGCGGTGAGTAGCGCTGCCGTGTACTTATACGACTACAAGGTCACGGTGCGCGTGAGTGTGGGTGAGTGATGTTGCTGGTGTGCGTGCGGCGGTGTTGCGTCGATTGTTTAGAACTAAATTTCTTTCTTCTTTAGTAATTAGTTGATTTTTTATTTGTTTAGGACAAGGTCACGCGCGCCGCTTATAATGCTATAATGCTTTACACGATGCTTAAAAAGTCGTTATTGTGGGATTACTTTGTAAAAATTCGCCAAGAAAATATTGAAAAATTTAAATGTAATGTTAGATAATATTTTCATTGACTTTATGTACTAAGAAAAACATAATTCGAATTTTTCGAATAATGAAAACATACGTAGTGTGTTCAATAAGTATAGCGAATTTTTTATATTTACAAAAAATATTTATTTATTCGTGAATATCTATTTTGTCCCCTTCAAAGTTATCTCTCTGGGATATTATACACTTGTGCCAACGTTTTTTCCAAACTTCGAAGCACTTCAAAAAAATATTTTTTTGTTTCTTGTTCAGCTCCTCCTTCGATGCCGTCTTTATGTCGTCAATCGTGGCGTAGCATCGTCCTTTCATTGGCCTCTTCAGTTTCGGGAACAAGAAAAAGTCACAGGGGGGCAGATCTGGGGAATACGGTGGCTGCGGTATCATTAGTGTGTTGTTTTTGGTCAAGGAAATCGCGTACATTTTAATCCAAATTGAGCAATTTTGGTACGAATTTTGCGGCGACCCGTCTCATGTTCAAATTATCGAATAAAATCGAATGGCACGAGCCAATCAATATGCCTAGGTCCTCGGCAATATCTCTAGCGGTGATTCGACTTTTTTCTACCGGAAGTATTATCGAAAAACAGGTTAGATAAAAGTTGTAGATCATACGATTCTCTACAACAATTGTCTCAATAACTTTTTCGTACGAATCACCTTCTGTATGCGAATTGTTCCTGACTCAAATGTTAATTTGACTGGATTATTTAGTTGTGAATGTTTAAAGTAAGAATCTATTAAGTTCCTGTAAATTTGATATGGTCATAGAATAAGTCTCTTCTCAGATTTAAAACACAGTACTTAAATTAACTATTCAGTTAAAAATAAAAAATGCTGTAAGTATAAAAATGAAAATCAATACCTACGTTAAAATGTTTTAATTCATAAATAAGTTAAAAGAGTATCCATGGAGTATGATATATAACTGAACCGGGAGTACGAGTATATAATATATAGTAGATTGTCCTTGAAGTATCGAACTTTGTATTTAAAATGTATATTACGTCAACAGAGTGACGCCAGTTAATAGCTTTACATTTAATAATTATATAATTACAATAGTAAACATCGTAGATAAAAAACAATTTAACAAAATAAAATTTATTGTATGTTACTATATTATTTTTTTGAAATAAAGTACCGATTAGTTCAAATCTTCGGATAGGGGTTTTTTGAAAACTTAATGCGTCAATATGAATCTTAACTTAAAGTAAACAATTTAATATTAAATATATATCACATGTAAATTAAAGAACTTTCATTGTCATAGTTACGGCACAGTGACGTAAATATCTCTCATATAATATCATACAAAATTTAATTAAATGTGTACCTACCAGTACTACCGTCAGTAGTTCTCTCTACTACTGACGTCATCGTAAAACATCAAACTAATGCAGCCAACTATACATTAAAATAATGATTCTTCAATATTATAATTAGATGTAAGAATATGAATCCAACTACATTATATATTTATATATCATACTTCTTCATTAAACAATACCCAGTACACCTCCGTTAATGATTTTAATTATTAAAATTAATAAAGATAATACCGAATATTAAAAGCACCCTTTCCGTTGTTTTCCGACGAAATGGATCTAATATTATTGTTGGGTGTCCTTGCGTCAAGAATGTTATCTACTTTTAACGACTGTATTTTAATTATTAAGGGTGTTCTCATCCGAAGAACTTTAAAATGTTGACGTATAAAATAACACTTTATTATGAATTCACATTCCACAGTTGTAAAACTAACAAATAATGGTTATTCTACACAAATTATATTTTGTACTATTATACTATTACTATTTTAAAGTAAATGTTTAGTCATGTACAGGTGCAGGGAGGTGAGGTGAGTAGGCGTGTCGAGTCAGTGTAGTGTAGTCGTAGATAAGGGACGGAGCGACGCGTCCTGCGGCATTCAGCTTCAGGCAGTGACACGGGACGCTGGTGAGTATGATGAGTTGTAAATAATTTATCACTAGTATTAATTAACTTTATTTAGAATAGCTTATTGTGTATTCTTACAATTGTTTTTATGGTAACAATAAATTAACTGTTTTATAGTTCTAGTGATATTAAGATAAAAAAAATACTTTGCCTTTAAATTTTATAAAATACGTTAAAATATTAAAAACCATGAATATTGTTCTGCATACATGATACAATTCAGTTTATTCAGTCTTCAAGCTAAGCTCGGGAAAATGGCGTTGATGTCTTTTATACGTGTTTGGTCTCTATAAATATAACAAATTATATTTAATATATTAATATTAATTATGAATGCAATCCTATATTATCAACAGATCTCAGACGCGTCATATTTATTACATTTCTTTAAAATCTTCGTTAAAAATATATTTCATAATAAATAAAACTAAACTGCTTAAAAACTTTTTCTTCAATGATTTCATGGTTTAATTTAATTGTAAAACATTACATCGTTATCTCTACATAAATAAAGGAAGATGTCCGGACTGACACAGCGACAACGCACAGAGTGAACCACTGGTCGTATGAACTTGACATTTGGAGAGCGTGTGTGTCTTAGTTTGGAGGGGTGTTCTAAGTTTTTTTTAAATTCCACCCTTAAGAAAAAGGGGGTAAAAAGTAATGTATGAAACTTTTTTTTTGAAGCTATTGTTATAGAAATGTATATTTAGGTAGACGTTTGTAAATTAATAATACTATATTTTTTTTTATGGGGATGTCTTAAGACGGTGACAGTGGAAACGTACATATGAAAAATCATTTGCCTTATGAAGCTATAAGAAGTAGATTTTGACAGTCGGTTTCGTGGTTCGTACCTTCTGCTACGAAGCCAAAGACTGTTGGTTCGATTCCCGCCCAGGGCAAACGTTATTCTAAAAATACTCAAATGCTTGTTCTCTGTCTAGATGTTTAGTGTCTATGTACTTAGTAAATCATTTATATATGTACGTTTATCAGCTGGCTGATTTCCATAGCACAAGCTCTGCTTAGCTTGGGATCAAACGACCGTGTATATTTTTGTCTGGCGATATTTATTTACTGATTATTATTAATTTATCTTTTTGAATAAAATATATTGTTTTCACTATTATTTAAAAGTCTGTAAAACTTTATAGATGAAAATTTTGCACATTTTTGCTGAAATCCCGTTGATAAACTGTGGCTTGTAGGTGATCGGACGCAATACATACTGTAGTAGTAGTCTAAGGAGGTAGTAAGATATTGATATTCATTAAATTACGTCGGTTTTATTTTTAATTTAGCTACTGACAACCACTATTGTACAACACTCAAAAGTAATTCTAAACTTACTACACCATAAGTAAAACAGGAATCGAACGAAGTCGCGGGTAAAAGCTGGATATATTTATATAGTAATTCTATAAATGTTTATTTTGCATCTTCGTCATAACGTATAAGAGTAGAATTAAGAAAAAACTTAGTTATAACACTATCAAATATATAAATATAGACTCCACTCAAAGCAATTCATAGTTTTCAGAGCTAAAAGTAACGCGTGTTTTATATTTAATGATGTTTTAATTATAATTGTATTACGAGTGGAAGTTAGTGTTTGCTAGAAATATTTTAAGAAAGCAGTTGTTTTGGTCCGTTGGTCGGTGACGGTGGTAGAGCAACTCGCTGCTAACTCATTTTATAGTGAGTACATTAATTATTATATATACTTGATTTAAAAGCTACTCCAGACTAACTGAAATCCTTCTTTATTAGAAGTTCTTATAGGCAGTTAAAAATATATATTTATTCTCTGTAATTTACGTTTATTTTCTGTCATTTATACAATTTGCATCATTTTTTCTTCAGAACAGAGCGATTAGTTTAGTACAGGACGTCCGGCGGACGTTTCTTTTCCTCGGTCTGTTTGTCTACTTCTAGCAAATAAAACTGAAAATATTCTTTTTCTTCTATTATTTTAGATATGAAACATTTTTTTATATCGTGGGGCGCATTTTAATAGAATCATTAACCATTTATTTGACGTGGAAAAGGTATTAAAATTAATTAAAGTATATCTAGTATGTAAGTTTAAATTTGACTGGGAGTAACGAAATGGTCGAACAAACAGATGAATTAAACCCTGTTGTTTATGTCTGTATTATGAAATGAGCACGTAGTATTTGTATTTCTTTACTCTAGCTATGTTTTTATACGTACTTATTAATTTACTTAAGTACCTATTGTAAAAGGATACTTATGATTTCAACTTATAACTTAATACGGTAAGTACCAAAGAAGCCCTTTTCCGTTCCTTGGAATGAAAGAATAAAATTACCGAGTGACTGTATTGAAAGAAAATATTTATTTTAATTTAATTTTCTCTTAGGAGCCGTAAATTGGTCCGCCATAATTATTTTTAAATTATAGCCAAATGATTCACTTTTCAGTTATAAATATAAATAAGGTGAAATTATAGAAAAACCACTAATAGTAATGCAAATTAAAATGAAAATCTCTTCATTCATACTCATTGTGAAATATGATTTAAGAAGTCTATCTTCTAATATCCAGTAATATCTTCTAATAGGTACTTTATCTATGCTATTATGTATAATAAAATGATAGTATAAGATTAGCTGAAGATTGAGATTTATTAAAATCGTAAAGACGAGTTCATTAAAAACAGCCTGATTATTAAAATATTTTGACTGATTGTCCATATAAAAGTCAATTTGTACAGTCAACATTATGGTACAGGACCTACCTGTACATGGTTTTACGGAAAATATAATTGAAATTGTGTGAGTAACGCCTATACTAAGTTGTTGCGACTTCGAAAGTATGAGTCCAATACTTCTCCCGTGATACACAAAGAAACAGACAAAAATACTGAACGTGTAGAAAATATTTAAAAGAAGTCTCGTTACTACCTGTACATGTATAAAGGTCCTGACTGATGTAGAGACAACGCACAGACTAAACCACTGGTCGTATGAACTTGAGAGAGTATGTGTATGTCTCTTTCGTGACTCCTGGCCCACCTCCTAAGAAGCACCACTACATCATATGCACCTTTCTGATCATTTACGCGTTTTTTTAAAGTTGTGAGCCCACACTGTCATCTTGATTGACGTGATGCTGTCGTGATAGAAGGCATATAGAATGATTCTCTTTCCCAAGATGTAGGGATTGACTGAGGGCATATCCTGTTTCTCAAGGTTTTCGACGTAATCTGGCTTTTCAATAAAGAATAAGTGTGGGTAGTTCTTATACGATAGTACGATTACGAACATGATGATACCATGCGTGTGAACGAGTTCGAAAAAGACCGAAGGCCCCTAGACTCTATGTAAAGCAAATTTCAAACCTGTTTTATTTATCACCGTGAAAAATGAAATATATCAAAGTATAAATAAATATCAGAAAATATATCAAAGTATAAATAAATATCAGAAAATATATCATAGTATAAATAAATATCAGAAAATATATCAAAGTATAAATAAATATCAGAAAATATATCAAAGTATAAATAAATATATTAGTAAGATCAACATTTTCGTAAAATTCGAACAAAAGAAATGAGTTGGTATATTTTAAAATTGTACCAATATATTAGATGAGTGTAAATATTACTTTAGCATTGTTGACATTTAAAATTGTATTGTTTACATTTATGAAAATTCACGAAATTAATTCAAAATGGTGAAGGTGTACTTTTAGTAGACTTTTTCAAGTTTGATCGAAGGAATTCATTAATTCGTCTAATAGAAATAATTTAAATATATTTTTTTTCTCTTCTATATTTTTGTTTCAAGAAACCTTGACTTCATAAAAAACCGATATGTAATAAATATTGATCATTACATGTATAGATTGTTTGTTGATTCGTATCTTATTTGTCTTAGTTCAGGTATATTGTTTGTATTGTTCTACTAAGTAGGTAATACGTATTTATTTCCAAATTGTATGATTTAGGAAATTAAATAGCAAGTTTTGTGATAATATCTATTACAATTTAGTAATCATCTGAAAAACATTAGACAAAATAATAACTTACAGATAATATATCAACAGTACGTGTCACGTAGCTATGAAGTGTACCACAGCTACACTGTCGTTTTATAAAGTATTGTCTACACACACTACAAAAGAAATAATGTTTTTTTTTATTAGAAAATGTTTTAAGTGCATATGTACCGATAATCTTCTAAAACATATCGTTGTTATAGTTTTAATAAGAAGCTAAAGGTAGGTAGTTCGTTCTGTACACAATAAAAACATATGTCTTGTAATATATATCTTTATTTCTCTTCTATATGTGAATTTACGTATTCAAATTGTGTCTCCTTATAACTCGTCTTAAATTATTTTGAGCTTCAAGCTATTAAGTAATCGGACAAGTGTTTCTAGTTATAAACGCACAGAAGAGACATGTTTTGGGAATATTTTAATGTCATTGTCGTATATTTAAATGTTAATTATTTAATATGTGTGAATCTGCGGGCGGAGCTTATCATTATAAAGTCAAAAGTTGTAATAATATAAAACGTCCAACATAACACATATTAATTATGTTTTTGTTTATTTTAAAAGTTCATCTAATTTATTACGAAGTATAAGCCGGCCGGTATGGTAATACTAGAAGTTCGGACAGCCCCGGGGGCGCCGGTCAAAAATCAAAATATAAATGTATTCTTTGTATTTTACTTATATTTTGCAAGTTATTTTAATATTACTTTCAGCGAATTCTAAGGATCTATGTTGTTATTTATCTTAAAATTTTCGTTAAAATTAGGAATATAGATGAAATAGTATAAAAAAACGGTGTATCAAAGTAGACAATGGCTTATAAGATCGTTCCAGGCTTTTCCTATTATTCTTTTGTTTTTGTGTAAATTTCAAACAGTAATATTTTGTAAGCAACTATTGGTATGTCCATTTTAAAGTAGTATATGTATTAGATAATGAAGTATAATTAGTTGTAGGACGTCTGTTCCTTCAGCAGGTCGAGCTCATCGCGTGTCTCTCATCATGTGGCGCGGCCTGTTCTTGTCAATGTTCTGCGCTGCCCTTATCAATGTTGACGGTTTTAAAAGGGCTGAGAGTAAGTCCTGACATACACTTTTATAAGTAGTAATATTATTTCTAACTAACATTTTAAAATTATAAGTGTAAGTATGTACCTCAAACACTAGTCTCGGTCAGTTCTAATACTTACTATATTAAGAGCATGTCATTATTACATTGACTTTTTGTACGAGTAGTGAGTTAACGGGAAGCTTCAGCCTCTCTGCTGCTGCTACACTGGAACTGTGTATTAGGTACCATTTAGCATCAGGATGCCCTTTTACTGTCTTTCCCTTGATACAAAACTAAAATTAATTTTATCTCTCAATCTAGAATCATATTAACTTTAGAATATATTTTATGACAGTAACCTAAATTATAAGTTGTTTTCTGTTATTTTACCTAATATTTTTTACAACCAGTGTCAGCGTCGCCGTTCGTGCTCAGCTCGCGCTACGGCCGCTCTTCCCCACGCATGCTGACACCGCGCAACGACAGGTCATAATTGTAGTATAGCTACCGGGGAGGCTTGAAACTTAAGAAAATAATATTTCTAGACTTCAGTGTATTCCACTTAAGAAGCAACCCTCCCACAACATCGTTACATTAGAAGACACTCGAATTTAAACGACTATAAAGACTCCAGTCATAACGTCAAAATTTAAGATCTCCCAAAATGGCGTCATTCAAATCAAATAAAATAGACACTTACAGACATATTGTCTTCGTAAAGTGGATATTGATTTCAAGAGATCTTTGTTATTTTCATTTCGTCTTGAATTATTAGTGATAGTGAGAAAGAATTTTAATCATATTCATTTTACCTGTAGGTAATATATATATATATATATATATATATATATATATATTACCATATATATCCATATATATATATTAAACAATATATATATATATATATATATATATATATATATATATATATATATATATATATATATATATATATATATATATTACCTACAGGTACCTACCTACCTACCTACCTACTAAACTCGGCGCACCTAGCTCTATTCGCCTAGAAGATCCAGTAGCTTGGAGGGATGCTCTGGGTATCTTCAGGTCACTCTATCAAGTCAATACTAATTCACAGTAATCATTACTTACTTGTATTAAAACAATATACTTTGAAATTGAAAGGAAAAATATAATCATAACTTGACGATACAGAATTTTGTGTAAGCAGTTAAGTGTCACGTTAAGTTTTATTGAATATTTTGTATTCGTACAGCGATCTTTATAAGCAGTAGTTTTGCCTAAAAGAGACAGTGACGGCTGTACACAGACAGAAGTGTTATATGAATTTTAAAAACATTCATGTTATTTCATTTGAGTACTTCTTAAACTGAATTTTAGTTGAGCATATTTTCTTACCCACGGTACATTTATATTTTCAAATTTGTGATAACTAATACTAGAAAAATGTACTGACGGTACAGATATTGGTATTTTTTTTACATTAAAATTGTTTTTGTAAAAATATAAACCGAAAACTTACTATTTTTATGCACAACTGTAAACGCGTCCTTAATAGACTGGTATCCTACAGGTTCTTCATGACCGGTCGTTATGGAAAACGTTCTGGAGAAGACACGGAGGAGAATGGCTCAGGAAATAGAAAACTCCACTTTGGCATTAGTGAACTTATTAATACTAGTGAAAGAGATAGAAATAGAAACGTAATTAAAGATAGAGAGAGGCAGAGGGAGATCTCACAGAAGTGGAGACCCAAATGCGACTGCTTGCCCTACGAGAAGGCTATTATGTTAAGAAATTATTATAAAAGGTGGGTTATTTATTTTAGGATTGGTAGTTACATATTAGCGACTGCTCTTAGGATCAATAATAATATATTTCTAAACGGTGAACATCTCACCAGCCGTAATGTGTCAATAGTGTCTTCGTTATTGGAAATTTGAATTAGGTTTCGTTACTTCAGTACTTATAGTTCTACATACCGTTCTTGAAGATATTATTAGTACTAAAATAATGCTTTTACAGGATACCGGAGACACTGGACCTCACCTCTGAAGAGAACTAAACACCTTATAGTCAACAGCTACAAAAAATGTCCCAAGGAAACCAACAAATAAAAGTCCCTCTCACCTTCACTAATACAATTAACTCACCTACATAATGGTTGTCTTAAGAAGTCTTATATTATTGAATTATTTGCATCACGTCGTCGGCTGGGGGCGTGGTGCAAGTACGCTCCGTCACCAATATAATTTAGTACTAGGTAGTCTAGTCATATTCGCTGTTTACTCTTATTACTCCCACATATGTTAACTTAGCTAATAAGATAGTCATTTAATACATAATATCTAATAAAATTGAAGACTCAATCTCTGTTTTTTTTTAACCCACAAAATACCATTATTTCGTTTATCTTTTATTTACAACTGAATTTCCTTTAACTATCTGTACCTTTTCGTCATGAAAACACAAACTATTCATCTGTTTTTTATATATTTAACTTATAATTTAAAAAAAAGCCAAAGTAATTGAAAAAATATTTTTAGTAATAACACAGCGGGATTTAACTTACTTTGAATTTCATTTAAGACAATATCAACTTGCTGATAAAATACGAACCAACGTACAATTGGACAAATGTACATATGTATTTGTTTCTAAGTAGGTATGGGTGGGAACATTCAATCCTACAAACTAGTTAGTTCAGTTATCTTAAGGACGAAAATACTTTTTACAATAATTGTTTATATTCGTTAAACGAACTAAAGTTTTCTCATAATAACGAATTCTTTTTAAATGATAATAAGATACGATTCTTCTGAGCATTTCATGAATTAACAATGCGAGTGACGAGTGAGTCGCGTTGCAGGGAGAGGAGCGCAGGACAGTTCCTGGGACTTGCGACCCAGGTGCAGCATGAAGGAACCCCTTTGTAATGCGCGTTCAAACTCATTTTAATTGTTTACTCTACATAACTAAAATTAATTTTCAACTTTCTTTGAATTGAAACACTTTCCATAAAAGAGCTCATCATCGTTCTAGAAGAGCCAAAATGTTTAGAAGGTAGATTAAATTCCTGGTCAGTTCGTAATACTTGTTTAAATTAACTCTTGTGCAGTAAGCTTTGTTATCTATTTTATACTCTTCTGTGCTATTGAGAGACTGCGGCTTCCCGTATGTTTTCTTAGACTTACTTACGTCACTTACCTACCAGTTACCAGGGGTGCTCGTAATCTTACCGGGGCCACGTTGGCTGCCGCGACCGTGACATCTACGAGTGTATATTGTACGAAGTTAGTTCTCAGGTGCTACGTATGTGTGTACATGTATAATCAGATGATAAACTTTAATTTAGTACCTACTTATTAAATAACTGAAATGACAGACTAAATAAAAGAAAAAACAAAATATTATACCTATTGATAGGGATTAGGTATTTTTTATAATGTTTAGTTCGTTATGTTTATTCTAAAAAAACATTTATATGTTATTGTACTGAGGACAAAAAAATAATGTAAGTAAATAATTAGTAAATAAGACTAAACACAACTTTCATTCGAATACTACTTTTTAACATCTGAAATAGTGACTACTTTCATTATAAGTTATCCCAAGTGCAAAATTTATGATTTAAGTGATTGTTGTAAATGTGCGTACATAAAAATAAATAAATAATAACTCATATTAAAATAGCTTAAGAGAGAGATGAATACTTATATTTCGTTATAAAATTGACTTAAAAGCAACTTGAATAAGGGCAGACCATCTTTATTACATTAAAGTATATAAAGTTACGTGTGTCACAAGTTTAAGTCACTTATCAAGTTAGAGACAAATAACTTTACCATAAACTGAAATTAAATTCAGAACCGTCCAATAGCTTGTTATTTATTGAATCAATAGTAACTATATTACTTGTATTAATTATAGGAATTATTTGTAGTTCTCGTTCAGCCATTTGTGTTTGAGACAAGTGTGTGAGTTTAATTCGATGGTAGTGGTATGGTTGTCGGACCACATCGCCGCAGTCAACAATTTGATTTAGATACAGGAACGTTATAGAAATAATGTAAAATGTGTATTAATATAAAAGTTATCTCCTTCGTGTCCCGGTTGGTTGGCCGGCCGTGACAATTATCGCTCGCTGGTAATTGCTAATTCATAGAAGTGCTGATAAATTGTGATTTGTGTCTCCTCCTGACACTTGATAGTGCAATGTCTAATATCACAATCACAATTTTATATTTTAAAAGCCCTTCTAATCTACTTAGCGCTAGAAGGGCCGCTATGAGTAATATTGTTGACTTATTTATTTTCTCATATATAAGAAGAACTGATATATTTGATGTGGAATTGATTTGAACACAGGTCTTCACAGCACTTCACCGCGTGCAGTCACATTGAAGTATCATTTATTGTCACTTACAGGTCACAGCTGTGCTGTGACAGGAGGTTGAGTAACAAAGAAGAACTGTACACATCCTTGGTATCATGGTAAAAAAGATAAAATCAGTTCGATGAGGCCGTCAGTACGGAGCCGAACAAAAGCTACTCTATAATTGTATACTTATATTTTGACAATATATTTGCTGTACAACATTCGTATTTTTTTTGTGTAAAAGAACATCAGAAGCGGATGTGTACTGAGAGTACGAGGTAAATACAAAACTATATTTCAGTAAATAGTTTACTTTCGTAATTTACTCGTTTAATTTCGTATTATCAATATTATTTTATTATAATATATTGTCTTCATGTAACTAATTTAATTTAAATTGTACTAATATATATTTTTAAATGTTATCTGTTTTGTAGGTATGGGGCTATCCATAAGTACTAAGTGATCTCACACGTTCAACACGGTGTTGGGAGGGGTCACAGTTCAAATATAATATTATCGTTTTCGACTGTCTTAGCGATCTCATTGATGGATGGCCCCTAAGTACTCGCTGCAGCCAAGTAGTTCTAGTAGTAGTACCTAGAAGTAGTGTGCTAATATGACGCCCTTTCACAGAGGTTTGCGATCAGTATGAGACCTGAATAACATTAATACCTTATTAAATCATGAAAAATTAACTGAATGGCTTATATTAAGTCAGTTCAGTAATTTAGTACCAACTCATGTTACTATCTATACAAGTATTAATTCAAGTAACTAATGTATCATACCTACATATTTAAAATCTCAAGACAAATTCATCAAAATGATAATTTTATTTATGTGAAACATTTATCAATACTTAAAGCTAAGTCTGAAGCCGCTGAAATGCACTGCAATTTATTTATTTCTTGCAACCTATACGTAATACCGCTTTTTATTGATATTATACGTTAATAAATTTCCATAATCTTTCTAAATTAGTTATATCGATCTTAATTCTTTCATGTAGCTATAATGAAGTACTGAAACAGAACAGAGATGAATTTAAACAATTTCTTAGAGTGTATTGTTGGTAGTTCAATGAAGTACCTACTAGTTGGTGAATGATGTATTATTACTGTAAGCTATGTTATAGTAATTATAATAAAGCGTCGGTCCGTGAGTCGAGACACCTGGCACCTGCGCCGAGACGGAGCGGGCTGCTGTGATGGATGACAGATCACGTCTACGTACTATACTATTAACCAATAATAAAAATAAAAAAGGGTACATTGAATGCACTAATAGTTTTCAAACCATAAGGTATATTAAACAATAAATATAAGTAAGTAATGTCGTATTTGTGTAAAGCATTTATTAATCTGGAAATATCTAAATTCTTTTAAATAGAGCAACTGTTGAGTTTCTGTCCTGCTATTCTCAGCAGAGCAGCATTCCGAGCTGGAGGTAGCTTACTCGCGGACTGCATACACACTAATATTTTTAAATTGTAATAATTGGCGATTCAAAAGTGCCTGTAAATACCTACTCGGTTAAGATAGATGAAGATATCTGTAATTTTTTAATTTTGAGATTTATTAAGAGATAATTGGTTTTGCTGTCCTTAAAAACATTTAAACAAATAAATTCACACTCGCCCTGTCTTGCACGCACATCACTGTGCGCGCCGGGTAGGTAGGTAGACGCTCTCCTTAGTGAATTACACAAACGATTTTGAAACATGATATGGTGTTGGCAACATATTTTTGGATTTTTCTATTCATTTTCAGTGCCAACAGACAAACACTTACTGCGGTCAGTTACACCAATCTACCACACAGTACTTACTGTAGGTACCTATTCATTCATTTGGGCATAATTACAAATTAACAAAACTACCGGACAGATTTTAACTTCATTTGATGTTCGTTGACTTAATATCAAAGACGATACTCGGCAACAGATAGTTGTCTACTGTGATCAAATAATATTATAAGTAATAACGCAATGTACTTATAATAAATAAACTGTTTTCAAATTATCATTCTATATTAAAATGATGTAAAAGGGAATCTGTGAGGATACCTCGTCTAGGAGAATGAACATTACTCAAAACTATTTTACAAGACTTGAACTCTAATGAGACTTGAATGTGTATTGATGGATTTAATAATTATAGTTTTGTTTATAAATAATTATATATAAGGTAAGAAGATTTTAAGAGCTAAATATATTTAAATTACTGAATTGACACGCTATTGACTTATAAAATAAATGGAAACTAGATGCTTAAGAAATTTATATGAATTTTCATTGATGTATTTGAAGTCATTGTAATAAAGAATACTTGTTATTTAAAAAAAAACTAAACAGAAATATCAGAAAACAGCGTTTTTTTTATGAATGTTGTTTGGAATTTTATGATTTGTGATTGAAGAGACGACTTTGCTAGTGAGACATAAAGCACCATCATATATTTTTATTTTAAAGTCAACTTGTTAAAAAACCATTTCGCATTTGTTATAACTCCGGACCTAACACCGCGTGTGACGCGCCACGCGCGATGTCACGATAATAAACACAATTTAAAACAGAATGGCGTCGAAACACTATTTACAATATACTTGCCACAAAGAGATGAGACGCGTACCTACTTAGAAGATAATTTTATTTAACCGTAAAGTTTCATATAAAATATAAAGAAATGACGTTTCTGCATGCATTGTGATACTAGTATGATATCTATCTAGTTGTATTATAACTTAAAATATTATATTTATATTATTCAGTATATTAGTTTATATACAGACGAGCAAATACTAAATAGTAACCAGCAGTCAGTATTTCATAATCTAACTTTAGCTAAGCGCTATCACCAATGTTTCTAAAGTGTTACATTAACGTACTTAAACGTTTTAAAACTTACGAGTATTTATGCAGAAACAATCGGATTTACTTAGGAATTTCTTTTATTCTTAAACCCTATATTGTACTGATTCTGCTACTATTTATATGTATATGGGTACCTTTATTTTTATATAATGAAATTTTAAAGTAGCATCTTCAGTACGTCCCCTCTCCTGTGTGTATACACCTCACGAGTGCTCTGCACCGTCCTTGTTGTAGTGAGGTGACGTTGCTGATATATTATATTATTGATATATCGATACTTAATGACAACACTAGTTATTAGTTTAAGGAACGTTATAAATGCTACTTCAGTTTGTGGTTTTACTACAAGTATAGGTGAAGTAGTGGAAAGATATGTGTATTTTGTATAGTGTCGTATATTCAGTAAATAAACAAAGTCTGGTATACAAGTAGTATCGACCGTATCTATATATACAGACATTAGTAGTCTCGTCCAACTATAAAGAAAACACAGTAGAACTCAATTTCCGCAACGCAGAATATTTTTCAGTACATTTTAAAAGGCAAATAATACAAAGAGGGAAGGTTTTTGTACTTCAACTCTAAAGGATTTCTTTTATATAAGGCTGATATTTATTTATTATTATTTTTTTTATGTAATAAGAGGGCAAACGAGCGTGCGGACCACAGGTGTGAAGTGATCACCGCCGCCCACGAACTCTTGCAACGTCCGAGGACTGACAAGAGCGTTGCCGTCCTTGGAGGTGGGTATAAACGCCTTTTTTGAAGGTACCCATATCGTATAGATCAGGAAACACCGCCGAAGGAAGTCCATTCCACATCTTTGTGTTCTTGAAAACCGCACAGTAGAGGATCGCCACGCATCCAGGTGGTAAGGATGGTATTGCAGGCGATGTCGTGCTGTGCGGTGGTGAAATTCGGCGGCGGGCATCAGATCAAAAAGCTCTTCGGAGCACTCCCCGTTGTAAATGCGATAGAAAAAGCACAAAGAAGCCACGTCTCTACGCAATGCCAAATTAATCCAATCCAATTAATCCAACGAACACCATTTTAATGACAGAGTTAGGTAAGTTTTCGATTGGATTTCATTAAATTAATTATTTGAGGGTTTAGACTTGAGTGCATAATATTGCTCTGGGAATGTTACAGAAATAAAATACATAATATGTAGAAAATACTTTATTTACTTCAATTCAATGCAATTCTTTAATGAAATGTTTGATTGCTCAACTTATACATTATTTTACATTTCAATAGTAAAATGACCTCCCACGTATTTAAAACACACGGTGACTCTACCTACTATTATAAAATACCTTTTATACTAAATTGTATTTTAATAAACTATTTTATAAAGTTCAATACATCGATACCTATCAGTGGTAACTTAAAATAAACATGTAAGATTACATACACGATACGGTTTATGTTAGTATGTTTGTTTGTGTCGTTACAGATTTGTGCCAAAATAAAAAATATAATCTATTATCTTTGTAGTACATACTCATATTTAAAACTATGAAAACATATGATGATTTGATACCCGTCTTGTAATGTCAGTATATGTTTGTATTCTAGGTGTTGAACCTCCCTCTACCTCGTCTCCAATTAACAATATTATAAATGGCACAGTACGTATCTAAACTATTCGTAATAACAAGCGTACGTGTCTTTCGATAGAGCAGGTATATCAAAATGCACTTAATATGTAGTAATACAATCCATCGTCAATTTAAAATCCACTGCAGGAGCTTAACGAGCTCATGGTTGGTGTGGTCGACTGAAACTCGTCCGTCGGTCTGTGCGTACTCCAGCGGCGTGTAGGAGTGGTCGGTTTGAGTCACGTCGAACGCGTACAATACTACTTCTCTACGGACCAAATGACGAAGCGTGGCGGTGTCCGGTAGAGCCGATAGTATCTAGACGAATTAATAACCATTTTCAAACTATTTACCAGGGCTGCTACAGGTACACTATACACTGTCTACAAACAATATTGTAAGTATATCCTTGAATGTGACAGCCGAGCTGACAGCTGAGTACATTTGTTCTTAGCACGTACGTACGTAATATTATTAAAATAGCACAAGACTTTAAACTAAAATAGTCATTTAAACATCAATGGTACCGCTAGTGTCTCGTGGCAAAGTTGATATTAAGAAACATAACTCTGATGGTTCAGGAGCAATATAACGCCTACAAAAGAATACGAAAGTGGGTAGAGAGAATTATTTGCCAGGAATATTAAACACTGTAAGCAGCTGCGGGCAGCTACCTCCGTGATCATGGCGGTGACCCAGCGACCTAAATGACCCCTAAGTTTCAGTTTGAACGTAATTTAATCTAGCACTCACCCTCACAAACGTGGCCGGCGAGTCCGTCAGCTTCTTTAGGAACATCTTGTTGACTAATATCAGATCTGGATTTCCTTCGAGCACGGAGCGACTGTTGGTCACCAGCTCGTTGTCGTTCAAACGAACATATTTAAGAGCGCTCTCGCTTATATTTTTATAGTAAAACCTGCCAATCTTGATCACGTTTGTATGTTTGTGTGGACTCGTGTTTATACGCTGACAAAGGTTACATGTTGGTCTCTTGCCCTTGAGGCACTCGCAGTGTATGTAATCTGATTCGCTCTTCGGACCGAGAAGAAGGACACTGCCCGTGCTATCGCTCGGGACTAAAACTCTACTTAATTTCTTTTTATTGTTTATTTTAGTAGTAGTTCTGTAGGTAGCGTTCACACTGGGGATATTGACGTCGGTGAGTATCATATACTTGCTGCAGAAAAATACTACTTTTTGTGATCTGTCCACTTTTATTAAGGCTGTTAGTTTCTTGTTACCTGCTAAATATTCCTTTACAGTGATAGCTTCTTTGATAAGGTGTTGGTCTGGAAAGTTAAAGTTTGTATGTAATGTGTTAGATGTGTCATTGAGACTATGTAGTGGTGCAGTCTTTCTAATCAAAAACTTTTTAAACAAAAAAGATGCTTAACATTAAGGACAACAAAAAATATACTAGGATTTCTTCAATAGGTTTGACAGGTTTTGTATTTCATCATGAGTATATGATAGTGACTGTCACAGTTCCGGGAATTAAAGAACACGACTCCAAAGTTTTGTCTTTGTCGTTGATACATGAATCTTAGTACACTGCAATAAGGTTTAACAAAATGTTTTATATAACCCGGCTTGATACTTTACAGTTTATACAATATTCTGTATTGTCGACTAAATATGTTATGAAAGATTTTTATATTTCAAGTTTTTTAGTCAATGATAGCTTTTTAAATGATTTTAAGAAGGTAAACGATCAACCAATCAGTGATATCAAAAAAGCTTGGATATATGACAATTATCTAACGTCACGTCTAAACTGGCCTTTTCTAGTTTACGATCTTAATAAAACCCTTTTGTCAAAGTTAGATGCAAACGTCATAAAGATATTGAAGTCGTATTTTGGGCTGGCGCGTTCTGCGGATTCTTCATCTTTATTCAGAGATCGAAACAATTTTGGGATGAAATTAAAGAAACCTTCGGAGCTCTATAAACACCTAAGAGTTACCAAAAGACATATCATCGAAAAATCTCATGATGATATTGTAGCCTCTCTTCCAAAAGATAAAAATGCATCAGAGCTGGAGTCACAACTTCAATTCGATAAACAATTCATGATAGGTGCTCAAACAAATAAAGTAGGGTTAGGATCTAGCGGAAAGTTCGGGATATATGAAAACGATAAGTAATCTAAATGCATTCCAAATGACTCTCCCAGATCAAAGTAATCTAGTAACATGGGGTAAAGCTATCGAAAAGTCTTGCAATATCTGTGGGGAGGCAGTAGGAACGGCTAAACACTTGTTGGTAGGGTGTAGGGTGCTATTGGAAAAAGGTCAATACTCGCGGCGCCATGATAAAGTATTGGAAATCATACGTGAAGCGGTTAGTCTTTCAGTAGCTAGAGCGCAAAAGGGTATAACAACCACTAAAAGATTCATAGAGTTCATTAGAGAAGGCTCGTCTAAAAAGCCTCACTCTATCTTAGAGGCGGCTCACGATTGGACTATAATGATGGATACGTATGAGAGACAGTATAGAATTCCTGAGGATATTGTTAGGCCCAGAGAGCTGCGGCAGGCAATTCGCGCCGCGAGTCCGCCACGCTCAGAGCTCATGATTAAGGACCCCGAATGGGTTAGAAACTAGTCGGGCACATTCCGATTTAATTTTTACGTGAATACAGTAATGTAAAAAAAAATACTAAAATCATATAATAAAACATAAAATATTTTATATTAAAAAAAAAATGTTAAAAGTATAATATATGATAAATCAATAAATTCAAAGAATCAAAATTGTTTCATGTAGTCATTATTTCGTGACTATACATGGGTATGTGTGCGTAGTCAAGGTAGTTGTGTGATTTGTTCCCTATCTTTTTCGTAAACGCGTCTAATTGTAATAAACTGTCAAAGTAACTCAATCAAAACAGAACTAGAATATTGACTACAACTATTCACTAGTACTACTTATATTTACTTTGTGTCGGTGGAGAAGTTGAGGGTTGATTGTTTATTGAATCTGGAACAGAAAAAATAAGAACATACAATAATTATTATTCTACTCCAGCTTTGAGTCAAAATAACCGTGTCGGGTTTAGACACAGACACATCCCGACACAAATAACACCCATACTCGAAACAACAGCCTGTGGAGCTCACAAACCAGTCTCGTGGAGTCAGCAGTCGAGACCACTAAGACGACAACAATCAACGAGACGTCGCGCTAACACAGTTATGAGACTGAGTACGGACAAGTTACTTAACAGTTCTAGTTAAGATTAAGAATTATTGAAAAAATATAATCTGTATTTGTAGACTTTGAAAAACAATGTAGATCAAGAAAATAGCCAATTTTCATTTTTAACATCTAATTAAAATATTCAGATTTAGATAAAAAATCTCTTCGGAAACAAATTGAATTAAAAGTTAAATAAAAGTAAGAAATCTATATTACCAAAGACTTGTTTTATACACTTACCTAATGATGGCAAATTCTGAATTACATCTGAAAACAGAGAGATGAGTTAACTAAAGTTGTATTTCTAAGATTATCCCGAATACACAATCAATTAAAAGTATTTAGTACGGAATAAACTCGCGTACCTACATCTCGTCCGCCCGAGAACAAGATAGCTACATAGCATTCGAAGCTTCAGGTTATTGTTTAAATTTATAATGTAAATATGAATTGAAATTATATGTCACTTACATCCGTAAACAAAAATGTCAATTAGTATTACGTACTCACCCAGCGTACACGTCAAGATGTCGGCTCTCAAAGTATTATCGCACTTAATACATTTACATTTATTGGTCAGCTGACATGTTTCATTCATCACGACCATCTGGGCTTGTTGAATCTTATTTTGTGGTACGACTTGTGTTAGAGTCGGAAATGACGTTCCATTTGAAAGTACTTGAAGAACTATCGGATTATTAATTGTACCCGAGTCTTGAGTTTTGGTTAAGGCGCCTGGAGTAGCGGTCGGCACTTGAGGGTCGTTTATTATCAGATACACGGGTTGGGAGCTCTCAGCGACCGGCGCGTTGATGACGCAGACGTTCGGACTCGCCGCCTCGTATTGTGAACAATTATTAAATATTACAATTTTATTTCCTTTTTCGATTTTATCACTTGGATGAATGACAGGCTGTGTGCTGTTTGGGTTGCTTTCATTTGTCTCCTTGGCAAGATGACATTCAGTAATTTGTACGTCATCGTCGCTACTGGTATCACTTATATAAATGACATTACTCTCCTTTGAAGGTATCTTTGAACGTTTTATCCTATCGTAGACGGTTGGTGTCGTGGCTAAATCGTCTGTATTTTTTCTTTTTATTGTTATATTTGTTTGACAACCATTACTCTGGTGTTCTATTGGGGTCGTTGTACTCTTTAACTTTGCTGTTTTGTCTTTCGCCGTCAGTTTACTGATATCAGACGTGGGTAGTGTAAAATATTTTAACGCCATAGTTTTCTGTCGATGCCATTCTTGGTATTCATTCAGTATGGGTTTTTTATTTTCTGATATTTTCTTGGATTTTTTAAATTTTCTTTTTGCCTTCTTTATATTTTTTTCTTTATTGTCGTTTTTTCTTATATTACATGTTTCTTTAATATTCTTATACGTGTTAGTTTTATTACATTGTGAATTATTTAAGTCTATATTGTCACTCAGTTCTGAGCTCCTTTCATCAATGACCAAGTTAAGTTCACAGTGGTCATCATCAGAAACAGTACTTCTATTACCAGCTACATCACCACTGTTCTCTGTGTCACTGCTGGGTAACATACAGAGTTCTTTGGATTGTTTCCATTTATTCCGATTCATTTTCTTTTGTTTGTTCGCTGCAGTTGCATTTTTAGTAACTGTTTTTTTCGGTTTCATATTTAAAACATACTGTCAAAATCAGATACGTTATTAATAAAATATTACATCAATATCATAAAAATAAATAGCTACGATTAGGGGAAATATAATAATGCTATAAGTGACGGCTGATGTGTCATTTAAGTTGAATACTACACCCCACTACATGGCCCAGCTTTTATCTGCGATTTTGATGAGTTTGATGTCGTGTAATATAAACATTATCCAACAGCAGTTTTATTGTATGAAGTTAGTGGTTAGTTAGTGGTTGGTGAAGAGGGTGAAGAGGGTGAAGGGCACTCCGCTATATTGTAATCTTTGTATTGTAATATATCTATAATTAACTTACCTGTGGTAGAATTTTGGCTAGGTTAGAGATGTCTTTGACGAGCACTCGTTGTTGCTTCTCGAAGTTTTTAAGATGTAAATTTAAACTACTTCGATTTAGCTTCATTCCGGATTCGTGTGTCATATTAGTATTAAAATGTTTCTATCGTAAAAGAGAAATATATATGAATAAAGTTATATTTACTTTTTCGTTATATTGTTGTAGAGAAGAGACACTTACGACCAGGAGTAGTGTCATGCCCTTCAGGTCAGCAACATGAGGCACTCTCGTCCGCTCCGGCTGGAGTGACGTTCCTGCTGCATTGTTGACGCTGTCCATCTTCTGTAGGTGGGTTAGATATACATCTTTTGTATGATTAGAAGAAACGTGGATTGGACTAGTTGTAGCTCCAAGAACAGAATTATTAATGGAGTTAGAGTGTGGATCCTCTCGCAGCTCGTCGGTAGCTTTCGGTATTGTATGAAATGTGTTTGTAGCACACATATTTTTTGATATATTTGTGTCACATGAGGCCGATGACTCGGAACTTGGGAGAGCAGTCTGTTGTAAAGTAGAATTCTGAATATTATTTTTATCTGCTAGTTGCATTGTTTCTAAAATGGAGTCCTTTAAATTACTATTAGAAGTAATATGTTTTGTAACAGACTCTACGACAGTTTTCTGTGGTATTTTCATCTGTATTGTGTAGTTGGTTAAAAGTTGTACCAGCTCTGCGTTATCGACGGCACTGGAGACACGGTTATTTGTTTTTCTTGTTGTGCCAGAGTATGAAGAAATACTGTTATTGGTAGAGTTTACGACTTCTTGTGACGCACAGGCTCTTTGTGTCTGGTAAAAGAAATAATATCAATATGAACGAGTTTGAACATTTTATGATTATATTAAATTTAGTGTTTATATAGCATTACATATAAAGGTGAATGGCTCAAAGAATTTAAATAAAATAATAGTGACAGACGACATTGTGGAATCGCCGAATGGACGATTCCTGGAATGTAATGATAGCATATTAGAAACCTTTGTTTGTTCAATTTTTTTTAAAGTAATTCTTTGAATTATAATATTATTTATGAAGGTCAACTGTTGTTTGAAATATTAAGCGAGCGGCTCGTAGCCACGTCGGCAGGTAATAATTAGTTATTGTAGGTAATGTAATGTTACAGGTGGTCGGAACTTAGTTTTAAGATATAATTTACATTACCTATTTTTGAATCGAATAACAAAGTTGCCCTGTAAGACGGAGTAAGACGAGACGAGAGAATGAAAACCGCGTACGTCATTAATAGCAACGCCATTTCAGGTACACTTTTAAAACTGTACGGCGTTTACGGTTTAAGGGCGGATATATTTTTCATTGTATTTATTTAAAATGTAAATAAACCGAATATAAACGTGTTATGGACAACTTTGATCGTATATTAGAGCTAAGAGAGGGTACATATGATATTCTTTAAAGTAGTCGACAGTCTGTGTCGTGGACGAAAAGAATTCAAACCAGCCTGCCTGTCAAACTACCTGCTTTTGTAAACAAATCAAATGAGATACTGGAAGTGATACAGCATAGAGCTAATAACAAAACTTACTCCAAAATAGTGAATTGGTTTCCTAAATTATCTGTTATTACGACTCGAAAAATGTATATATTTTTCAACAAGCTTCCGACGACAGTTGGGAGTAGGTACTCTAACAACTAAACAAATATCATGGAACTTTAGTGTATTAACGGATATTACAGTACTTCCTAAAATGTTGAACATGATGGACCCTGTGTACGACGAGGTTGCTGAGAGGTCACTCCAAGAATATATGTAATGATATGGCCTTTAAATATGACTGCAAAAATAATGAAAGATAAGCTGATGACTGCAGCCAGGTCTCTTCGAGATCTGACGACGAAGATATATTCATCTCGTCCAAAAACTTTTATATTTATATTACATCTGTCGAGTGAGTCAGCAAGGTTGTAGTCGTGTGGGGGAATGTTATAAATTATAAAATCATCAAAATATTGGAACATCTCTTTTACAAACGTAATGAGCAGATAATATTTATCAGAATATAGGAAAACTTCTGTGACGTGACAACGTTAGGAAACGTGATGCGAGAGCACACACACCGCACAGAGCCCCAAAAAATAAAGATGAACAAAAAAAGAAGTTTCTTATGAGCTCTGTGTTCAAGAGTCCTCATGGACGAAGTCGCGGCCAACAGCTGATCTTTGAATATTTTTCGTTTGCTTTGTCAATATGTATTTATAAATTAATAAATGAGTATTTTATCTTTGGTCTTCTAAAACCTTAATTTGATGTTTGATGTATGTATGGTGTGTATGGTGTGTATGGTGTGTATGGTGTGTATGGTGTGTATGGTGTGTATGGTGTGTATGGTGTGTATGGTGTGTATGGGTTTGACTTAAAGTAACGCTGTACTATCGTTGGCATTCACACATTTAAAGAGAATCAACAACGAACGCTTGCCCTGCGACTAAAGGCCCTGATCATTACACAGAGGTACATGTAGACGAACAACACGACATCAAGAACAATGTACTAGAAGTCTGTTATTCAAAGTATTGGAGTATCAGTCCAGTGGCGTGTGGGAGGGGCGAGGAGTACTCACGTCCGCGGAGGGCGGCGCCTGCGCCGTAAGGAGGGCGCCGTCCACTCGCCGCACCGCGCTGATGTCGGACAGCTCCACTCGCTTCGCCACTCGGGGAAGGCCTTTCTTTACTTTAATACACACTGGTTTGCAAACTTTCAATAATTCTATATTTCTGTCGAGACTCCAGAAGTTCAATGAGAAATATGTCCTCGATAATTTCAAGGTCCTGGTGAGTTGTATTCTGTTCCTCCTGGCGCGGTCCGTCATGGCGTACAGCTCGATGTACTTCTGGTATTTAATACCGTTGTTAATGTCATCACCGAAATCAAAGTCCCTTTCAAAACTGTCATCTTCAAATTTAATTCTGACCTCATTTTTCATATAACTGTCAGTTCCACATTTCCGGCCGTGGCCGTCGTCCGAGCTGATGTACGGAGTACACTTGGACAACTGTTTCGAAGTGGCCACGACAGGTTTCGTGAAGTTCCTAACACTGAAATTCCTGCACTTTATGACTCCATTCCTTGAGTGTTTTTTCCACTCGGGCAGATGTTCGATCGGAGTCACCACGATGCGAGACACGTTCACTAACTTTTCATCTGTAACACAAACCATTCTAAATAATATATATACCTTCAATTAGAACATTCAACCGTATTTAAGAAGGTGAGCGGTGAAACAACCCCACGGGGGCGTAATTCCTACACTTACCAACTACAGATGAATGTGGTTCCACTGACCCTGACTGCTCCCGAGGACCGGAGCCCCGACTCCCGGTTTCTTTGTCTTTATCTAATTTATTATTTTCATTGATATTTTCATTTAATTCTATACGATTGTTTCTTGTATAATTAAGGTCGTCTTTCTGTTCTTTTTCGATATTTTTCAAAGCGACTTCGGTCAGATTATTGCAGTTTTCAAGAGTATATGGTATGTGGTTATTTTCTTCTCTTAAACAACCAGCTCCTCGCTCGCTATTGGACACATTCAAGTTGTTTAAACTTGGTGACGTTTCTCTCCTTCTCCCACCACCATCATCTTTGTCACCTCCATCATCCTCATCCGAATCTTCAAGGATGACAATACTGACTGTGGCCTGACTCGGGTCCATTTGATCTAACGTCGTAATGATATCGTTATTCACACTCAATTCATTATTTATTACGTGATCTCGACTTAAGGATTCTTGTTGTAAATCATTAACCATATTATTTGTAGCCGCGGTGGGTTGTTTCGTACGTGTCTGGTCGCTCACATGTTTGTTAGTGACATTGCTTTCGGATTGACCGTGTGGATCACCCACATTTTTATTATTCACGTATTTTTTAAGTAAATCCGGGAAAGCTGTAAATTAAATATAAACGACAATTTTATATTTCATAAAAAAGAAATATACTTTTGCACAAAAAAAGCCATGACAAAATATAACTTACTTAAATTTTCTGTGACATTTAAAAGAACGTTTTCGTTTTCCTGCTGCAAATATATATAAGTTACATTGTCAAGCCTCGTAACAGTTTAACCGAAACGGATACATTTAAATAAACATGCTTACATATTTTGAAATCATATCTTTTACATCCGATTCCAGTACGATTTGTCGTTCTAAAACTAATGTCTTCCAGGAAGGTAGTTTGTCTGTAAGTATCTTCGGGAACCTGGCGAAACAACACATTTCATATACTATCGTTGTCAATAACTACCAGGTATCGTTGTCAATAAGTGCCAGGGGGTGCACGTTCTTGTCTAGGGGGTGTGTCTGTGCGGGTAGAGGGGAGTGTCGTCAGTCTCGCCAGCGCACCACCATCAGCAGCAGGGGGTGCACGTTCTTGTCGGCGGGTGTGTCTGTGTGGGTAGTGGAGAGTGTCGTCAGTCTCGCCAGTGCACCACCACCTGCAGCAGGGGGTGCACGTTCCTGTCGGCGGGTGTGTCTGTATGGGTAGTGGGGAGTGTCGTCAGTCTCGCCAGTGCACCACCATCAACAGCAGGGGGTGCACGTTCTTATCGGCGGGTGTGTCTGTGCGGGTAGAGGGGAGTGTCGTCAGTCTCGCCAGCGCACCACCATCAGCAGCAGGGGGTGCACGTTCTTGTCGGCGGGTGTGTCTGTGTGGGTAGTGGAGAGTGTCGTCAGTCTCGCTAGTGCACCACCATCAGCAGCAGGCGGTGCGCGTTCGAGTCGGCGGGTGTGTCTGTGCGGGTAGTGGGGAGTGTCGTCAGTCTCGCTAGTGCACCACCATCAGCAGCAGGCGGTGCGCGTTCGTGTCGGCGGGTGTGTCTGTGCGGGTAGTGGGGAGTGTCGTCAGTCTCGCTAGTGCACCACCATCAGCAGCAGGCGGTGCGCGTTCGTGTCGCCGGGTGTGTCTGTGCGGGTAGTGGGGAGTGTCGTCAGTCTCGCTAGTGCACCACCATCAGCAGCAAGGGGTGCGCGTTCGTGTCGGCGGGTGTGTCTGTGCGGGTAGTGGGGAATGTCGTCAGTCTCACCAGTGCGCAACCATCAGCAGCAGGGGGTGCACGTTCGTGTCGGCGGGTGTGTCTGTGCGGGTAGTGGGGAATGTCGTCAGTCTCACCAGTGCGCAACCATCAGCAGCAGGGGGTGCACGTTCGTGTCGGCGGGTGTGTCTGTGCGGGTAGTGGGGAATGTCGTCAGTCTCACCAGTGCGCAACCATCAGCAGCAGGGGGTGCACGTTCGTGTCGGCGGGTGTGTCTGTGCGGGTAGTGGGGAATGTCGTCAGTCTCACCAGTGCGCAACCATCAGCAGCAGGGGGTGCACGTTCGTGTCGGCGGGTGTGTCTGTGCGGGTAGTGGGGAATGTCGTCAGTCTCACCAGTGCGCAACCATCAGCAGCAGGGGGTGCACGTTCGTGTCGGCGGGTGTGTCTGTGCGGGTAGTGGGGAATGTCGTCAGTCTCACCAGTGCGCAACCATCAGCAGCAGGGGGTGCACGTTCGTGTCGGCGGGTGTGTCTGTGCGGGTAGTGGGGAATGTCGTCAGTCTCACCAGTGCGCAACCATCAGCAGCAGGGGGTGCACGTTCGTGTCGGCGGGTGTGTCTGTGCGGGTAGTGGGGAATGTCGTCAGTCTCACCAGTGCGCAACCATCAGCAGCAGGGGGTGCACGTTCGTGTCGGCGGGTGTGTCTGTGCGGGTAGTGGGGAATGTCGTCAGTCTCACCAGTGCGCAACCATCAGCAGCAGGGGGTGCACGTTCGTGTCGGCGGGTGTGTCTGTGCGGGTAGTGGGGAATGTCGTCAGTCTCACCAGTGCGCAACCATCAGCAGCAGGGGGTGCACGTTCGTGTCGGCGGGTGTGTCGGAGTTCCACGCCGTGAGTAGCGCAGCGCGGGCGAGGTGGAGCAGCTCGACCCAGCGATGCTGGAGAGAGATCAGCGACGCAGACCGACCGCTGCCAGCGTGAAGCGAAAATTACAATAATCTTTTTTAACTTACACTGACAACCATTCAGATTAGGAGATAGAAGATATATAGATATTCGAAGTGTATCATAGCTGTTGTCAGATCTCTAGTATAGTTTTGTTTTTCAAGGTAAGTTTTATGATGTTACGAAAAAATTACATTTCTTTTATCATTTAAGTACTTAAATCACGTACTCATATCGTCTGTCATTCATCTGACCTGAAGACGTTACTTTGTCTAATTATCTATTTGAAATCTATTCTGAAATAGGTCAAATAGAAATATTTATCAATTTCAATTAAAAATATTTAAATTATTACTAAGAAGAAATTTCTGTGTAACGGTGCTTATAAAATATTGATAGTTATGAAGCCACATAGATCGTGACCTGACTGAGCTCAACGTGATACTCAACAATTGTTTCTAGATCGTAGTGAATAAGTTAGGGTCTCCACTATCGAAGTGAACATTTAAGGAATTCAATATATGCAACAAAGACAACGACATACACACCGCTTCATAAAGTCCGTGTACACCAAGGCCCACACCACCTTCCGTTTTTCGCTCGAATTAGATTCACTCTCTTCATACCAATACTTCGTCGGGAATTCACTTCTCGAATCGGATTTTGAAGAAGTATACGATTGTCTCTCTCGGTAACTAGCATCTGTTTTTTCCATCACATCAGTACCGGATTCTTCGACTCGACCTTCATGTAGTAAAACGGGAACTTCTATATTATTTTCTGAATACTCCTCTAAATATTTATCGGAGATTTCGCCATCACTCGTATCACTGGATATAACAAGTGTAACGGGTTCGTCGTCCAAGGACTCCTCTGGCACCTGGGCTCTCTTGTGGGAGCAGCCGTGGCCCCCCTCCCCGTGGCCAGCCCCGACGGCTCGGGATAGAATGTCGTCGCCGGCGTCCGCTCGGCCTACCCTCCCCCGCACCTCGTCGTACGTTCTCTTCGCGGCGACGATGAGTTGAAACAGAAGAACCAGCATCCGAAGCTTGGCGGGCGTCAGGACCGTTATCTATAGACAGTTAGAGAGAGAGAGAGAGAGAGACGGTCAGTCGAACGGAGCGGCCCACGGATGACGCGGACAGGGAGATGCACCTGACACGCTGCGATCGTGTAACACCGCGGGGAGACGCTCCAGAGGCAGGTTGCGATTGTGAAGCGTAGCGGGGAGACGCACCTGTGACATGGTGTGATCGAGCACTAGCGTGGGGAGACGCACTTGAGACAAGCTGCGATCGTACAGCTGCAGGGGAGACGCACCTAAGAAACGTTGTGATCTTGCGGCAGCGCAGGGAAACGCACCAGAGAGAAGCTGCGGTCATGCAGCAGGGCGTGGAGACGCACCTGACACGCTGCGATCGTGTAACACCGCGGGGAGACGCTCCAGAGGCAGGTTGCGATTGTTAAGCGTAGCGGGGAGACGCACCTGTGACATGGTGTGATCGAGCACTAGCGTGGGGAGACGCACTTGAGACAAGCTGCGATCGTACAGCTGCAGGGGAGACGCACCTAAGAAACGTTGTGATCTTGCGGCAGCGCAGGGAAACGCACCAGAGAGAAGCTGCGGTCATGCAGCAGGGCGTGGAGACGCACCTGACACGCTGCGATCGTGTAACACCGCGGGGAGACGCTCCAGAGGCAGGTTGCGATTGTTAAGCGTAGCGGGGAGACGCACCTGTGACATGGTGTGATCGAGCACTAGCGTGGGGAGACGCACTTGAGACAAGCTGCGATCGTACAGCTGCAGGGGAGACGCACCTAAGAAACGTTGTGATCTTGCGGCAGCGCAGGGAAACGCACCAGAGAGAAGCTGCGGTCATGCAGCAGGGCGTGGAGACGCACCTGACACGCTGCGATCGTGTAACACCGCGGGGAGACGCTCCAGAGGCAGGTTGCGATTGTTAAGCGTAGCGGGGAGACGCACCTGTGACATGGTGTGATCGAGCACTAGCGTGGGGAGACGCACTTGAGACAAGCTGCGATCGTACAGCTGCAGGGGAGACGCACCTAAGAAACGTTGTGATCTTGCGGCAGCGCAGGGAAACGCACCAGAGAGAAGCTGCGGTCATGCAGCAGGGCGTGGAGACGCACCTGACACGCTGCGATCGTGTAACACCGCGGGGAGACGCTCCAGAGGCAGGTTGCGATTGTTAAGCGTAGCGGGGAGACGCACCTGTGACATGGTGTGATCGAGCACTAGCGTGGGGAGACGCACTTGAGACAAGCTGCGATCGTACAGCTGCAGGGGAGACGCACCTAAGAAACGTTGTGATCTTGCGGCAGCGCAGGGAAACGCACCAGAGACAAGCTGCGGTCGTGCAGCAGCGCGGGGAGACGCACCTGAGACAGGCTCCAGTCATACAGCAGCGCTAGGTCGGCCAGCGCGCGCTCTGCGGTGGCGGGACGCAGCGCGGGCGGCAGCAGCCCCACGCGGTCGCCTGCCGCCACCATGGCGCGCAGCTTCACCACACTCAGCTCCAACGCGCTGCGCCTGGCGGAGGACACAATGTGACGACCGGTCCGCGACATCGGACGCCGGGTACGTTATTTCGTAGTTTTAGACCGACGATATGCGCTCCGACGTCTGATGCTAATATGTATCCAAGCACGTACCACGCCGGCAGGACCTCTTTCTCGCTGATACCGTGCCTCGCAACGAAATATGCGACCGCCTGAGGGCCCCGCAACGGTGAGGCGTCGTCCTCCGCCCCGGCCGCCGAGCCCCCCGCCTCTAGCCCCACCCGCGCACTCTCGCACAGTGCCCGTACAAGTTCGTGTCTAGCGAACACTGCGGACTTATTGTACTAGAACAAACATTAAAAAAATATACGAGCATTGTAAGGTTTGAAAACTCACGGAGTATAGAGAATTAAGATTGAAAGTCCTCTTTTCAAGTCGTGGTCTATCTGTGAGTAGATTCATTCCATGAGAATATATAAAAAAAAAAAAAAAATTAGGAAATCGACGAGCGCAATCGAACGCCTCCCGTGCGGCTGATAGATAAATATCCGATCATTTGACATTTAAAATATTAATACTGTATCGTACCAAAGAGTATCGGTAGACCCACGACACACGACACACGACACACGACACAACCCTCGAACGGCCAACGTCATCAATTGATACGTAATAACTATTACTACTATAACAGTCTGTACTAGTCAAGGGTTTGGGGTACCCCAGGATGTGGAACAAATTGTATACTATGAAGCAAAGGGATATTATTAAAGATGAGATGATATTATTAAAGATGATATTATTAAAGATGGATATTATTAAAGATGGATATTATTAAAGATGGATATTATTAAAGATGAGATTGAGATGATAAGATGAGATACTCAAGCGTTTCGTTGCTTGACCTCCAGCACCTCGCACATTTGGATTGGGACGCAGCCACCGATTCCTACACTCACTCCTACACTCACTCTTACACTCACTCCTACACTCACTCCTACACTCACTCTTACACTCACTCTTACACTCACTCCTACACTCACTTCTACACGCACTTCTATACGCACTTCTACACGCACTCTTACACTCACTCCTACACTCACTCCTACACGCACTCCTACACTCACTCTTACACTCACTCCTACACTCAATCCTACACTCACTTCTACACGCACTTCTACACTCACTCCTACACTAACTCTTACACTCACTCCTACACTCACTCTTACACTCACTCCTACACTCACTCCTACACTCACTCCTACACTCACTTCTACACGCACTCCTACACTCACTCCTACACTCACTCCTACACTCACTCTTACACTCACTCTTACACTCACTCTTACACTCACTCTTACACTCACTGTTACACTCACACTTACACTCAAACCATGGAATCACCATAACTCAATCCGACCGGTCCGCGCGCAGTAATCGAACTTTCTTCCATCGCATTTGGATCTTATACTTTCAATGTAGAAAATAAAAAATGTGCAAGTACCCCATAGATTAAATGCCTGACATTTTTTATTTGCAACTATACAATTAATCTAATAACTATTCGAACAAACACAATGAACCTATTTCGATTTCGATTTCTAGTATGGACAATATAACAGAAACTGGGATTCAAACCCGGAAATATTAATCACTACTGTATTTAGAACTCTCCAAACTTGCCCCCCTTGAATTTAAAAACCCCAGAACATTTTGTGTGCCTCTGTGTTTCCACCTCTAAAGCTAATGATACCTTCATAGACTTGTTAGCGAGTCTGAAGTGTCCAGAAAGAAGCGTCAACCACTCAGGCATAAGACAGTCCGCATCTATTCTTCTGCGCATTTCATAGCGGCTTATCTGTACAAAAAATATAAAAGTCAATTTTTATGTTTCAAAATATATGAGATATACAATAGTGGAAGCATATGTGGACAATAAATTAATAAAACAAGCATTAATACTAGAATTATTATCTTGTTATAAGGAATACAATATAGAAATTTACACTTTAATTTGGAAAACAATTGAAATTTGAGGTATTACATTTGTAAACAGATATTATGAAAAACATCACTAAAAGCAAGTAATGTTTATTGTGAATTTGATGAAAAAAATGTTCCATAATAATATTTATTACTTTTATGTCATAGAGCATTAACCATATTTGAATAAACTTTGATATGAAAAAATGTGCAAGGAATATAAATACAAACCAGGTCAAGGCAGGCTGCTGGAAAAGTCTCTAAGAGTTCGAGTACAGCTTCTAAAGACAGATTAAGGGACTGTGCTAGCATTCTGTAGGCAATATGTGTTGCTGACTGCAATAAAATGTAATAATTGCTTTAATTAGGATATTATGAGATTTAATAAAAAAATAACCAGAAAGTAAATGTTTAATTGTGTATGTATCGATTCTTAAATACTTATTTACAGGTTTTATGAAATTATACAACATAAACAAACTTTGTTATTTATAAGCTTACCTGTATTCCAAACTCTTTACAATTAGGTTGAGGTTTCCAAAGCACTTCATGTTTGCAAAATTCTCTACCAAAAGTGTCGAGAAATTCATCCAGAACAAATCTATTGGTTTCTTGGAACTTAGAAGCCATTTTCAATTTTTTTTCTATTTTTTGTACATATTAACTTTTTCTACTATATCAATTAAAGGTAAAAAGTTATGATTATTATTAAAAAAAGGATAAGCTACACTCATAAATCTTAAAAACTTAAAAAATATTGAAATAATAATGTACCATTTCTTTGTTTGTTAAAAAATCCTACGGATTTACTAAGGAATTCAAAATACCTACTTTTTTTTACTTTTAAAGTAAACCATAAGAGAGTAAGTAAAATGTAAAACTTAAAACACATACGAACACTTTAAATTCATGAATAATGTTTAATCCTCGAAACTCCGCCAATTCTTGTAACAACAACCTATCTACAAGTTGCTACTCGGTCTGTGACAATTTGTGACTTTTACAGACAGTGAGTACTGAGTACTGACTTTTGTATGACATTGACATAAGAGTGTAAATTGTGAATGTCACGTTGAAACCGACGAAACTGATTACAGGGCTATTAATATCATTTAAATTAGTAAATCTTAGTTTCTATTCATAATTCTATTCCTATATCAACCAAATACATTAATTTATTTAAAAATTGAAAATTGTTTAATCATTATGTAAGTACTTTATTAATGTATGAACATTCGGTTACCATTAAATTCGAAATTTGGAAATTCGGTTACCATTAAATTCGAAATTTGGAAAAACGATAAGGGTAGTTGTGGAAAATTTTCCAGAAACGAAGTTTTTTAACAATCCATAATTTCACCGTTTGGATGCAAACAGTGTAGGTTTAAGGAGCCCCCTTAAAATGCTTATTAATGCTCACCGGTTACGCTCCTCTCCCTTCCTAACCAAATTTGAATGAACGAACAAACGAACCTACCAATGCCGCCTTTGAAGTACATTCTAAAAATGAACTAATGATAGTTCTAGAGAGGCCAAGATCTTTAAGTAGGTTATAGAGAGATTTCGCTGCTAAATCTCTCGCTTTGACTTCCACCGCGTATAAATCAACCATATACCAATTCCTGGTCAGTATGTTGGTCAGTTCGTAATACTTGTGCATCTTAAAGTCTATATTTTGTACTTTCCTGTTTGATCCTTACCCTACCTTACCCCACTTTATTTGTTTTGTTTATTCTAAATTGCAAAGTTCGAAACATTTTATAGGATTTTCGAAAGAAGCCTAATAGGTGTCGCCACCGTTCAAGAGGTTTTTTATTTATTTATTCTCAAAATCGATAACTCAAATTGTATTACATTATATATTGTACACAGTTGTGGAGACCCTTTATTAATTATAAAGTGTATTTGTGTTAGAGTATCCATATCAAATCAATTAAAAATATTAACCACACCAAATCAACAATAATTAAAGTATAAATTAAGATCTTTGTATGTGTACAAGTGTGTATGAGTGTATGTGTGTATGTATGTGTTTATTTTTTTATACAGCGATATTGGCAAAAAGCATACAATGGTTACCATAACAAACACATAAGTGGTTACCATGACTTTGGGGCGCTTGCAACACCAGGGGTATCACATGCGCCTTGCCGACCCTTTAAAAACCTTTTTACTCCCTTTTTTAAGAACCCCATATTGTAGCGCTCTGGGAAAAACTTAACAGGGAGTTTATTCCACAATTAGAGGGTCCGTGGGAGGAAATATGTGAGAGTATGTGCATGCGTGTGAAAGTGTATGAGAGAGAGTGTGCGAGGGTGTTATTAATATTTATTATAGCTGTAGAAGTCCCCACTTTATCTGACGTGTTGACAAAAAAAAATGACGATGACATCACGGGTTTCATCAGAAACGTAAATTCTTAGTTTGTTTTTCGCACTAAGGGTTATCAACATCACCGTATTATTAAAATATATTATTACTAGCGCTCGTTAAAATTTATGCCAAAGTCAGAGTCTTATTTTTATAGCACGAACTGGTGATTTTCATCTTATAGGTTGTCCTGTTTCGTCAAATGGTTATAAAAACATTTCAACGATATCAGGCTTCTTCTCTTTTAAACAGGCCGTTGTGCTTTATAGACTTTATTAATCATAACCTCTTTATAATACTAGTATAGACAGATATCGAAAATATTATAAACAAATTAAAAGTGGTGAGCTAGTGTGTTGATGGGCTCGGAAAGTTTAACAAAACTTAGCCTCCGGTCTATTGAGAAATTTCGCTGCAAAAAGTGTTCATCATCACCATGACGTCATGCTGTTCCGTTAACTTGCTATAAAATGCAAGTATGGCGGACGGCGCTCTTTCTTCTGTTTGGTTAGGCGTCCGGAACGGTTAATACTCGTATAGTGCGGAAGTGAAGTGATACGTGTGAATTATTAGGCGTCATATAATTAATTAGTGAGCTTACAATTGATCTTGTAATTTCGTATAAGTAGATCTCTTTGATAGATTTAACGTTGTTAAAATTGTGTAATCATAAGACTAAATTGTTTGAGTACATTTGTTTTATTTTAAGTCGTTTTTACTTTATATTCTAACAATATAATTATTGGTCGGTAAACTGTAAAGCTGACATGGTATACCAGCTTTCTTCATATACGGTATTAACCGAAATTATATTTTTAGCATGAATAAGCAATGCTATGTAAATGTAATGAGCATTGTACGTTGATAGTTTACACCGGGAGGTCTCGGGAGGATGTTATGGAGCGTGGGCAGATCGAAAAAACAAACATACGAGGGTAGTCTGAAAAGTTTCCGACCTAAACAAGAAGATGGCAGCACTCATCAATAAAAGCTACTAAATTTCGTTGTTTATCTGTTGACAGTTACCTACCAAAGTTACAGCCATTTTGGACGCGCAGTTTTTATATGTAATAGTCGATTGAGTGAGTTGATGTGAGTTTTTTGTGAAAATGGACAAAATCGAGTATCGAGCTGTCATTAAATATTTGTTTTTGAAAGGCAATACGCCTTCGCAAATCAAAGATGAGTTGGATTCTGTGTATAGAGACTCTGCACGATCATTTACCACCGTGAAATTTTGGGCTGGTGAATTTAAACGTGACCGTAAGAGCTTGGGAGACGATGAACTTTCGGGACGTCCAAAAACTGTAACTACCGACGAAAAAATCGCCAAAGTTCACCAAATGGTGCTAGACGACCGCCAAATCAAAGTGAGAGAGACAGCAGAGGTTATGAAAATGTCAAAAGAACGTGTTTGTCACATATTACACGAAATTAGGTATGAGGATGCTGTCTGCGCGTTGGATGCCGCGTTTGCTCACATTAGACCAAAAACGTGTTCGAATGAACATTTCAAACGCTCTTTTGGCGCAGTTTAAATCAGAAAAAATGTCTTGTTTCTTTGTTAGGTCGGAAACTTTTTAGACCACCCTCGTACCGACACACTACTTACACATGAGTACGGATATTGAAATGAAACACTCAAATCAATAAATAATACAAGTTTATTGAACTAGTTGTACAGAGTATGGCGCCGCTGTCGATTCATTTACAATTATTCTCTACCTTCCTAAATACATATTCTACGGAGCAGTCTGCTCCAGTCTCTTGGTGGGAACTGACACCGAGCTGTGGCGCTGGTGACAGTTTGAAACCACGTCTCAACATGTCCGGGGACAGCTCTTCCTTCCTAATTTAATTTCGTGTAAGAAAGGTCTCTCAAGATGTGCATAAACTACGAGTAGATTGAGACAATTATCAAATATATAAATACATCAGAGAGGTGTATTGAGGTCGAGTAGAACCCATGTCGGTTCAAACTGTCGTCGCTCGCCGCAGAGTTGGGATATAACAGACCAACTTATAAAAACTCTTTACTTGCAAAATAATACACTATACAAATAAGGGGAAGCAATATTTTTACAATGAAATATCTTATCGATTAAGACTTTGCGAGAAGACGATTCGTTTTTTGCGATTAATTGTATATTAGGTATCGGTGACTTGCGACTAAAAGATACTTTTCAAATATAAAAAACAAATACAAAATATCAGTCTAATGTTCCCTTAACAACTAATAATACAATCTGAACACCGCCATCTTATTTTTTAAATCGTCAAGTTATGAGCAAGTCATTTTACATTTGGGTACGAATGTGTAAAATGGCGGATTATCATAGAAATTAGCTACCAAATTGTAAATCACTCAAAATATTGTACATACAAATGATTACATAAACACGGGCCGTCCGTCGTCATATAAAATATAGCAGGCCTACAGTCCGTAGGCGACATCGGGTCGCTATATACACACAATTGTAGCTCCTATTGGGTAAGACATACGAACCACATTTGCGTGCACATGGCACTATTCAACAAACAATTATTCTGGTGCGCTCTGTGGTGTCTTGTAGTGTACATCTAGAGTATAGAAAAATATTAAAAGATATTTACAAAATGACTCCTTCACATTGAAGGAGATAAAGCGACCGTCGAAATGTAATTAATAACAATATCAAAATGTATTTGATAATAAACCTTACGTCTAGCGAGTTACGATACAAAATATTTACAATACGTGCTCCGTCCACGCGAGTCCCGGACACTTCTGTGTTCGAGAGATCGAAACTAATTGTGTTTCTCATTCTCTCCTATGTTTAATAATAATTTATTAAATACTCAAAAGGCTTCAATTGAGACCGATCAAAATTAGACCATATTCCGTGCACATAGAGTACAGAGTAGATCGAATCGTGTGGGTCCAATGTAACAAAAGGTCAGACCGACCGCATCTTACAAACCGTACAGTAGCGTCTGGCGCAGTGTCAGACTACTTCAGTGGCCGCTTACAGAAGTCCCGGGTTCGAGTTCTGCTTGATGATTTTACATTGTATATATTCAAATTATAGCTTACTGATATCATTTTTTAATTCTCTCTTTCAGTCTGTTATTGTTTTACTCATCAATTTGAGATGCAGTTAGTGTTGTGTTGTGTTTGTGTGCGCGGTGTGGGCGGGTACGTGTGTGTGTTACGTTTACACGCCATCTGTTAATGTTTAAAATATTTATACTAAAATCTTTGATAATATGATAATAAAACAGTTAGTCTTCACGTTCGTCACCCCCCCCCCCCCCCCTACCCGACTAGCTTTACACGAAAATATACAAACCGTACATACTATAATAAATTAATAGAAAATTGTAGAATTGTATTAATCTTTAAATGTCGCCGCAAATGCTTCGACAATAATGTATAAATAGATTCGCGTAGGCCAAAGACGCGGGGCGGCCGGGGCGCCGCTAGCAGTGGAAGTGGTTCTGCGTGATGGCGGAGAGATCTTTCATGAGCCCCTCCAGGTTCTGCATCTCTCGGTGCAGACGCTCGCTGGAGCGCGAGGGTGTCAGCGGCTCCAGCTCGTCCGAGCCGTGCGCCACGCCGCCCCCTGCACGCACGGACACCCCGTTAGTACTGCGAGTGCACACCCACCGCGACTCGGGCTCCGGGCACTCACCCAGCTGCAGTCTGTTGAGCGCGTGTGCGTGCGTGTGTGCGAGCGAGTGCGTGTGTGCGGGCGAGGAGGACGCGCTGGCCTTGTACGGGGACGCCGCCCGCGCGCTGCCGGCTGCGGACCACGGACGGGTACAGTGCGGGGACAGGGGCGCTCGGCCGCCGGCCGACTCCGCCGTTACATCGACCTGCTCACCCTTCGAGTGTGTGGGCGTGCTGTGCTCGGAGGCGGTGTCGGGGAGCGCGAAGCTGTGCAGGGCGGAGCAGGCGCCCCGGCGCTGCAAGGAACCCCCACCGCCGCCACTGCCGCCGCCCGGGACTCCACCCCCCGGGCCCGCGCCGCCCGGTTCCGCGCTCACGGAATCGCGGCTGGGGATGGAACACATAGTTTGACAGATATCTTTTACAGAAAAATACCTAAAATCCATAAAAAATAAGCAGTGCACATCTAGAAGTTATCCAGCAACATTTGGAACTCCACGAATCTAGGCCGTGAGATGTCCCCGAGTCGGTGGGCCGTGCGGGAGGGTGCGAGTACTCACTGCGTGTAGTGCCCCAGGGGCTCGTAGGCCACGTAGTGCCCGCGCTCTCTGGCGGTGGAGGCGCTGGCGTACACGTCGGAGCCCGGCGCCGAGCACGCGCCCAGCGGACACTGACCCGCTCCGCCTGACGGACCACGTACACCATGAGGGTCATGAGATGACGGCTCTTTCACACTCCACGTCAAGAGTGTGGATCGTCATTGTGAATTAAAAATATAATAGAATAAGTAGTAATCATATTTTCTCAAGCATAATAGTGGCTGTAGTGCTCCTCACTCGTCGGTCGGTGTGTAGTTTAATAATTATAATAAAGAGACCACGTTCATAGACGTAGATCACCGGGCTGCCGCACTCCTTAGGAGAGAGACATTGAGACGACACCAATAAATAAATTACAAATTTAGATTTTATCAATTAGTGTTGTTTAACGTTCCTTGATTTCTGAAATCAGTATCAGTTCTCAAAAAGTACTCACAGGGCGCGAGCTGCGACGCCAGCGACGACTGCGGGGAGCCCAGCGGAGCCACGCCCGACAGCAGGGGGGTGCTCTGCGCACAGACACACACGCACGATTGATTATCACATTCAAACAAAAGACAAATATAGTTATTGAACAGATGTTATCTGGTACATCGGTTATATACATATACAAGTAATGCTAACACTGAAATAACAAAGCAGAGTAATCAAAATAAGACGCCGCTAACAAATACGAGTGCCCCGAGCGGCCCCGAGCGGCCCCGAGCGGCCCCGAGCGGCCCCGCTGCCGTCCTGCCCGCGACAGGACTAGTGTTAACAAAGGCGTTTCAAATGTTTATGTTTTTTCAGTACCTATATATAGCTTGATTGATTGATTGAGTATATAGCTTGATGTTTTTTTTTGTTTACTGGAACAGCATTAATAAATCAAGGTTTCATATACTATGTTGTACTTTTATAGCCAGTAAAAGAATTCATGAATCTTTTCGGTACCTGGTCGGCGAGGTGTCTCCGTCGCTCGCAGGTCCCGGTGCATCCCATTCCAACACCCACGCCCACGCCCACTCCCACTCCCGTCATCGCTGTAAGTCCACACTTCTTACATCCATTTTGTCGACCACAATTTAAAGTCTTACAACTTTATATTAGACAGTTGTAAACATAAGTGTGAATGCGAAAAAAATAATGAATGAGCAGCGCACCCTACCGGCCGCCGCGTGTACAGTGGACACAGCGGCGCCACTCACCGACGTAGGTGGGCACGTAGCGGCGGTCGAGGCTGGCGATGGGCGGCGCGTGGCGGGCCGGCTCGTAGTCCGCCAGGTGCGACGCGGGCAGGGCGGCGTGCGGCGGGTGGGGGGGGTGGGGGGGCAGCCCGTGGGATGCGTGCGAGCCGCGGGACAGCGTCAGCGTCGACGACACCAGCGCGCTGCCCTCCACGCTGCCCGCCGATACTGAGCGACAGACGGGGCTCCTTGTTAGTGAGCGCCATTGAGACGGTTGGCTGTCTTAGAGACGGTAGTAATATTGTAACATCACGAGCGTCCCGCGACACCGGAGTGCCTCCGAGGTGGTGTGGGACGAGTCGAGAGAAGCAAATGAAGTTTAAAAATACGTGGGAGACGGAGCTATAGAGGCGTGCGAGTCGTACTCTTACTGGCGGAGCTGTGCAGACTCTTGTCCATGTGCTTGAGCTCCATCTGGTCGTGATGGATCCACAGATCGGGGGGCTTGATGCCCGCCGACGCGGACGCCTTCTGATACGTGCTGTACGAATATAATGGGTTATTATCTGTGGGTGAGTGTCATTTATATTAATTTGTAATCTATACTTATAATAAAAACTAATTTTGTTCCATAAAAACTCTTTGTAGTGATATAAACTAAAGTCACGAGGAAAACCAGTTACAGTTTGGACTAAAAGTTGATAGATTGCTGCTAACTGAACTTACTGAGGGCACTACATTATTTATTTCGAAAATACTACGACATCTACCATGAATATAGGTCTCGAAACACCCTTCGTGACCCGGCAGTCGGCTGTTACAAGGACGAGCACTGACGGTACAAAGTCACGGCTACTAATGGTGCTACAAAATCGAAATTTTATGGCATTTGGTTTTCTTTCAAAGACATCTCGCCATCATAATACTAGATTTTTTTCCGGACAAAGACCACGTGGATGACCGAGTAACATCTTCAACTGAATTGATTCACAAAGCACAGCTCTCTCCGCGGCTGACACGACTTTATTTTTACGGAATAAACTGGAGTAACGTGAAGGAACAGGGAGTAGGTCTTGGTAGGTGCGGGTGTGCAGACACTGCCGCAGGGTCTGGACTCAACCTGTCCTGACAGATCAAAGGACAATGGATATTTAACTTCCTGTTATGTGGCTACATTCATGCCATTCTTTGTGTTCTAGTGGAAGCAAAACTACCGTTCGAGCCGCTGTTTGTATAAAGAAGGAAGAGAAATGGTTCTAAAACTATAACTTATTCCATACTATTCCACTTATTACAGCTCCAGCTGATCTCTCTCCATTCACCTCAAATATCTGAATTCTATGAGACAGAGTAAAAGAACAAACACGGTGCACGCAAATCGGCAACAGGACAGCGGTAAAGTAAGTAAGTCGCGCCGATAGGAAAGTGAACGAAGACATCTCGTTTCATCATTACGTATCGACAGATCGGCACCTGGTGTCCGGCGACAGCGGCGGCGAGTGTCTGCGGCAGCACAGCGACAGCGCCAGCGCCGCCGCCAGCGCTAGCACTGCGCACGCGCCGCCCGCGCTGGCCCACAGCCACGCCGACGTGGCACCCGCCAGCCCGCCGCCCTCGCCGCCCTCTACACATACCATTTGTTAGCAGCCGCCACGAGGGGTGGGGGTGGGAGTTGGGGTGGAACTCTTACCAATGCCGGTGGTGTAAGTGACGGAGGGGCTGAAGGGTCCCAGGCCTCGCGAGTTCCGTGCCTGGATCTTGAAGCTGTAGGTTGTCCGCGGGCGCAGGCGCTCCACGCGCGCGCGACCGCGCTCCCCGGGCGCCGCCAGCGCCGACCACTCCTCAGCCGCGCCGCCGCCGCGGGACACGCCGTACATTATCACGTACCCTGTGACCGATCACACTCGCTGTACTGGGTGTCCCTCGCGTCGGAGAGAACTCTTCGGTCGATGTGTACAGACCCGTGATGACCCCGTGCGGCCTGGCGGGCGGGCTCCAGGAGAGGTCAGCAGCTCGCGCGGCCGGGGCGGCCGGGGAAACGCGCAGCTCGCGAGGGGCGGAACCCGGGGCCGCCTCCAGGGACGTGTTGCCGGCCAGCATGGACCAAGGAGACTCGCGACCGCCTGAGGGAGGATGATGCCGATGCGACTTACGACGTTATAGGAATTTACGAGCCTCCAGGGCTGGACTCCAATTTAGATCTGAACGATCTCGAGAGGGACGGTCACCTTTGATGAGTTTAACGGCGAACTCGTAGTGGGTGTAGGGCTTGAGGTCGTCGAGCATGAGGTTGAGGTCGGAGGCGTTGTAGACGCGCGAGCGACCACCGCCCGACCACCGCACGGCGTAGCGACGACCGTCCGCCGCCGTCTGCACGCACACACGCACCGTCAGCGCACACACTACACACCACACGCACACTCGTCACATCACTTGCAGGAACTGCGTACCTGTCCCTTGGGTAGAGTCGGGTCGGTCCAGTACACCACCGCGGTGGTGCCGCTCAGCATGATCACCTGGAACGTCGATGTGTTTACTTGATAAACTAACTGAGGCAGAAGAAGACTAGAAGACAGTCGACGCGACCGGTGGCCACCGACCGCCGTGACCGTGGCGGTGTATCCCTGTGGGCGCACCTTGAGTCCGACAGGCGGTATGAGCGGCGGCGCGTCGTCCGGTTCTTCCGGTTCATCCGGCTCGTCCTCGTCGTCGTCCGGACGCGTCCGCACCGTCGCGTACACGGCGGGGCCGAGCCCCAGCGTGTTGCTCGCGCGGAGAGACAGCACGTACTCGGAGTTGGATTCTGGAATCGAGCATTGGGATATCATCATGGTCTGTATATATTATTATTATACGAGACTTACAGATGGTGCTGCGATCGAGTTACTAATAACAGGGCCGGTACTGGTTGGAGGTCAATTAAAAGAAAGACAAATTGAAGCTCATTTACCTAAGTCCCTGATGACGTGCGAGTGCGTATGCGCCGGTAGCTCCCTGGAGTGCGAGTCGGGAACGCCCAGCCCCCAGCCCAGCCAGTAGCCTCGCACCGGCGGCGCTCCGATCCCGGCCGCGACCCCCGGCCCCGAGCCGCCGGAGCCCTCCTCACCCCCCCACCACACTGATATCCAGTCGCGGCCCGCGCGAGCTGTAATATATCGCAGACATGAGTGGATAGGTCTGCTCGGTCGTATGTGTAGATTTATTAAACGTGCAGGAGTGTCGCTGCAAGCAGGCGGGAGCACGCACTGGTGAGCGGCGGGGGCGCGGCGGGCACGCTGCTCTCGGCGCGGCGGCGCGGCTGCGTGCTGGCGGACACCCACTCGCTGAAGGGACCGGAGCCGTTGGCGTTCAGAGCGCACACCCGCACCTGGAACGACAGACGGTGAGACATGTACGTAGAACTTCGAAGACCATGTCGCGTGTGGATTACAATATCGAGTAACTATAAAGACATATAATCCTTCTTCTACTCGGAGACAGAAATGGGACCGTCCTTACCTGGTAGGTGGTGGCGGGTTCGAGTCCGGTGAGCTCCGCCTTGGTGGTGTCGGCGGGAGTGGTGAGCGAGTCGGCCCGGCGCGCGCCGGGGGTGCGGTACCTCAGCTTGTACCCCGTGAGGGCGCCACGGTGCGCACGGGCGGCGGGGGGGGACCAGCGCACCAACAGCGACTGAGGAACGTTAGTTCAATAGAGAGCTTCTTCGGAGACGACGCTCGTCACTGAGAGCGCGATGCGGGGGACTCACCGTGTCAGTGGCGGGCTGAGCGCGCACGTCGGTGGGCGGCGCGGCGGGTGCGTCGGCGCGCGTGGCGCCCAGCGCGTCCCGGGCGCCGCCCCCCACCGCCGCCACACGCACGCGGTACTGCGCCGCTGCCCGCAGCCCGCTCAGCGTCACGCTTGTGGCGTTCGTGTACTGGCTCTGCTCGCGGCCGCTCTCCGTCTGTGGACGACCGAAATTCGGCGCTTTCTCTTATCTGTCCTGTTCTGTAGTCTCTTAAGGAATTCTTAAATCACAGTTAATTTTTAAGGATCTCGATCGCCAGCCGGTTCGTTCGTTACCTCGGTGTAGTAAATGACGTATCTTCCCGGCGCGACGGGAGGCAGGTCGGGCGCCACGTGCGCGGCCAGAGGAGTGGGCGGAGCCCAGGACGCACGCAAAGAGTGCGCGCCCGACGCCTCCACCGACAGGTTGCGAGGGGGGCCGTACGAGAGCTCTTCCTCGGGTGTCGTCACTTCTATGGTCTGGGAAATGGTGTATGTTCGAATTGAGATGATACACATGTAGGAGTACGATCTACACTTAACAAGTTTAAAAATAAGTAGAGTTTGAAAATTGTTGTTGTAGTTATATCATCGTAGTTAAATCATGCAAATAGCACTTCGCACCTCCCCGGGCGGCGAGGCGGCGGTGCGCGTGAGGGCGAGCGCGCGCGCGGTGTAGGTGGTGCGCGGGGCCAGGGCCGCCAGCACGGCCTCGCGCCGCCGCGCCTCGCCCCACCACACCCGCTCCCTGCACCACGACATATGCATTAAAGACCCATTGTCACTCGCCATCGTCCGGATGAAGCGGCGGACTTACCGTTCGCTGCCCTTGACCCTGTAGAGTATGACGTATCCCGTGACGTCCTCCAGCGCCCGCTCGGGCTCGCTCCAGCTCAGCGTGACGAAGCGGTGCTTGACGAGCACGGCGCGCAGGCCGCGGGGGGGGGACACCACGCTCGCATTGCCGCGCCCCGGCTCGTACGCGTCCAACTCTTCGTGGAAGGAATAGTCCGGGTTATCCGGGTCGTATTCGTCGTATATCGGTTCCGGAGTGTACGCGGACGAGGTTTCTCCGACGAAGTCGAGTTCGTCGGTGTCCGGGTACAGGTCGGAGGATATGAGGGTGTCGAATATGTCCTGGGTGGAATTTTTGGGTTTGGGAGCGTCTGTGAGGTGTAAAATAAAACAAAACAAAATGTATAATAATCATAAGGAATTAAAAAAATAAACGTAATGAAATGTAAGAATAAAATAAAATAAACAAAAAAAAATAATAAATAAACATTTGACAAATTATAATAATAATACAAGATACTGGTCACGGTCAGTCGGTAACTTAGCGGGATAGCACACTATAACCAAGTTTCGCTGTAATATTATGTCAGGATGAAGATATAATACGTGTCTGTGTGTGTGTGTGTGTGTGTGTGTGTGTGTGTGTGTGTGTGTGTGTGTGTGTGTACCATGCGGCGCGACGAGCAGGCGCAGCGCGGCGGCGGCGCTGCCGGCGGGCGAGGCGGCCGTGCACTGGAACACGCCCGCGTCTACCTCCAGCACGCCGCGGATGCGCAGCGACGACCTGCGCGCGTCACGTGTCTTAGTGCGGTCAGGACTCCGCAGTACGCGGGGAGTAGGACGTAGCAGGGCGAGGGAGAAGCGAGGTCACTCACCCGTCCAGAAGCGCGATGTCGTGGTCGTTGGGCGTGAGCGGCTCTCCGTCCTTGAGCCAGGTCACTACGGGCGCGGGTCGTCCGCGGGCGTCACAACGTAGTGTGACATCACCGCGCGTGTGCGCACGCACTGGCGACCCGTCACGAAGCGTCACCCGAGGGGCCGTCTGCAGTAAGGTGGGAGCGGTCAGTAAGTGAGTGTATGTACGTGCAGCTGCACGGAGTGATTGTGCGTGTGCGTGTGTGCGTGTGCATGCAGGTGTACAATGACCTGCAGCTGCACGGAGTATTGGCAGTGTCTAGCCTGTTGGCAGCACGGCAGGGTTGTGCGTGTGCGTGTGTATGCGGGTGTACAATGACCTGCAGCTGCACGGAGTATTGGCAGTGTCTAGCCTGTTGGCAGCACGGCAGGGTTGTGCGTGTGCGTGTGTATGCGGGTGTACAATGACCTGCAGCTGCACGGAGTGATCGGCAGTGTCTAGCCTATTGGCGGCACGGCAGGGTTGTGCGTGTGCGTGTGTGCGTGTGCATGCGGGTGTACAATGACCTGCAGCTGCGCGGAGTGATCGGCAGTGTCTAGCCTGTTGGCGGCACGGCAGCGTTGTGCGTGTGCGTGTGTGCGTGTGCGTGTGCGTGTGCATATGTGCGTGTGCATGCAGGTGTACCATGACGTGCAGCTGCGCGGAGTGATCAGCGGCGTCCAGCCTGTTGGCGGCACGGCAGCGTTGTGCGTGTGCGTGTGTGCGTGTGCGTGTGTGCGTGTGCATGTGTGCGTGTGCATGCAGGTGTACCATGACGTGCAGCTGCGCGGAGTGATCAGCGGCGTCCAGCCTGTTGGCGGCACGGCAGCGTTGTGCGTGTGCGTGTGTGCGTGTGCGTGTGCATGTGTGCGTGTGCATGCGGGTGTACAATGACCTGCAGCTGCGCGGAGTGATCGGCAGTGTCTAGCCTGTTGGCGGCACGGCAGCGTTGTGCGTGTGCGTGTGTGCGTGTGCGTGTGCATGTGTGCGTGTGCATGCAGGTGTACCATGACGTGCAGCTGCGCGGAGTGATCAGCGGCGTCCAGCCTGTTGGCGGCACGGCAGCGTTGTGCGTGTGCGTGTGTGCGTGTGCGTGTGCATGTGTGCGTGTGCATGCGGGTGTACAATGACCTGCAGCTGCGCGGAGTGATCGGCAGTGTCTAGCCTGTTGGCGGCACGGCAGCGTTGTGCGTGTGCGTGTGTGCGTGTGCGTGTGCATGTGTGCGTGTGCATGCAGGTGTACCATGACGTGCAGCTGCGCGGAGTGATCAGCGGCGTCCAGCCTGTTGGCGGCACGGCAGCGTTGTGCGTGTGCGTGTGTGCGTGTGCGTGTGCATGTGTGCGTGTGCATGCGGGTGTACAATGACCTGCAGCTGCGCGGAGTGATCGGCAGTGTCTAGCCTGTTGGCGGCACGGCAGCGTTGTGCGTGTGCGTGTGTGCGTGTGCGTGTGCATGTGTGCGTGTGCATGCAGGTGTACCATGACGTGCAGCTGCGCGGAGTGATCAGCGGCGTCCAGCCTGTTGGCGGCACGGCAGCGTTGTGCGTGTGCGTGTGCGTGTGTGCGTGTGTGCGTGTGTGTGTGCGTGTGTGCGTGTGCATGCGGGTGTACCATGACGTGCAGCTGCGCGGAGTGATCAGCGGCGTCCAGCCTGTTGGCGGCACGGCAGCGTTGTGCGTGTGCGTGTGCGTGTGTGCGTGTGTGCGTGTGTGTGTGCGTGTGTGCGTGTGCATGCGGGTGTACCATGACGTGCAGCTGCGCGGAGTGATCAGCGGCGTCCAGCCTGTTGGCAGCACGGCAGGTATAGGCGCCAGCGTCGGGAGCTCGCGCCGCCTGCACGCGCAGGGAGCCGGCGCCCGACAGGTAGAAGCGCGAGTCCAGGTCGCTGGAAACAGGAATACGGACAGTCGCTCTTAAACTAGAACATGGTCGTCGGGAGCCGTCCCGCGGTCGGGGACGTGGATCTACTGCGTCGCTCACTTGAGGTCGATGGCCACTCCTTTGTTGAGCCACACTATCTCCGGCTTGGGGTTGCCGATCGCGGCGCAGTCAAAAGTCACCGACGCTCCTGAAATTTTTAGTTTACGAATTGAACCTCGTGCTGACTTGGTCGTTTTTTCCATATTTTAAGTTATAAAAAACTTAAAATGTAGAAAAAACGACTAAGTAAATATGCATAAATACGCATTCATTGATGGATTTAATGAAATATCAGACTTTAGCTGCAAACTTCTAAAGGCAGAAGATGTTCGTAGAGAATAACCAACAAGAAAATCGATAGACACACTTTAATTTATGATTACTTGATTTTTTGAGTATTGTTTTAGAATAAATTAGAACACTAGAAGAGAACTAGAAATATAATTCATTAGAAATCGTTAAATCACACTTACTACAAATTTAACCAAATTTTTTGATATTGGCGAACACACAAAACACAAAACGCATAGAACACGGCTCTTTGTTGTCACATCAGTTTTTTTAACCAATTGCAGATAGTACGAACAAATTCAATGTAACTTCTCTAGCTGCTCATTGCAATTTACTTTTTTGCATAAAATTAAAAAAATGTACATAAATCTAATTAACTGTTTTTTGTCGATATTAAGCCCACCTTCCATGACGGTGGCCGGCTGCGGCGTGGTGATGAAGCGCGGGGCTGTCTCCGCCCCCGCCAGTTCCGAGCTCACGCGCAACTCCACCTCCGGACCCAGCCTGGATTCATTACATTATCTTATCTAGCTGGTCTGTTGTTACGTGTGTTTGTGTGTGTTCGTGTACTCACACTGGGGGCTTGTTAGTATTCGCCAAGCTCACGGCGCATCTGTAGGTAGCTGCGTCATGAGCTCGGAGCGGGTCTATCTCGAGCGCCCCACTGACGGTGTTGTACACGCGAGCCGCCTCTATTTGTACCGGGGACCCGTTTTTTATCCACGTCACCTGGAAATAGACATGCAATAGGGAGTTCATTACACACAAATTTACGATGCCAAAAACATTGCATGCATCGAATGCTCACATTAAGTTTCAGCACGGGAGGCGGCACATGCACCCGCGAAGGTCCGTACACCCTCCTCTCAGAGACTGCGGCCACCACGCGCACTGCAACGCGCAGCGGTAGCTTCAGAGAGCACGGCAGGAGTGCGGGTGAGCCCAGCACCCCCAGCACTGTGCGAGGTTCTTCTAGGAATTCTGGCACTTCTGGAAAGTAAATTGGAAACTAGTAAAGATTCTTCCTATAATAATAATCTACTCGTCCAGGTCCCCGCTTTCCAATTACGGGTAGTACGTTACTGAACTCCTAATTCTTCGTGTTGACTGGTTTACAATAAATAAATTCATTCTAGGATATTTCTGTTTCCTCACGATATTTTCTATCACCGACCAATTCTTATTGTTGGTTTGGTATTATATTACTATTGGTTCTGCAACTAAGTAAATAGAATCTCTTACCAGCTAAGAAGACGGTGGCTACTCTGGAGACTATAGTACCGACGCCGTCGACTGTCGCCACGCACTGATACTGCCCCGCGAGCGACACCGACATTTTCTCTATGACTAGTGAGCCGTTTATTAACTGTTTTCTGTAATATGGCAGTCAATGACAGGACATTCCATTACTCAAATATAATAAATACATAATATAATGTACCTACATTGTACATTATATTTGTACCTACAAACACATGGTTTGATTCTTATGAGAATAACTTTCATTCAATTAATTACATATTTTTTTATAGATTCTTCGAAGCATAACATGCAACAGGAAGATATTCAGCGCACAATTATTTTTCTTTGGGGATGTTGTCAATTTCCCATAAGAAAAACAAATGTGCGCTGAATTCAGATAATTTAAAAATATTATAACTCAACTTACAAAAATCCGTCACCAAAAATAACAAAAGATTCCTCACCTAAAGCTGTCAGCTCGTGGAAGAGTATGGTCTCTGGTGGGCGGTGCAGAGGCGCTGTACCTCCAGCTAAGCCGGGCCGGGGCCAGTGCCCCGCACGCTAGGGTGGTACCCTCGCCCTCCACGACCACCGCATCTGACGGCTCCGAGGTGAGAGAAAACATGATATCGGAGGCATCTTCCCCGCCTGAAAGTTAACGAATGAATTAAAACCTGTTTATGAATGGTTTTATAACCAGTCCTATCTAAACTAAAATACATATAGACAAAATATGAGAACTGTTGATAAAATTTTAAATTTACGACTATTTTTCATAGAAACATTTAAAAACAAAGATTACGGTCATTTTAAATTCGATTCCATAATTAACGACATTTTAAAACCTTTTCATCCGCACAGGCTCATCAAATATGGCACAAGGACTTTTCAAAAGAAGCAAAAACAAACATCCTTAAATGCCCCTTTCATTGAAACCTACGGCTCGAGTGCTCTTTAACGATCAAAAACGTAAACCATTCTTTATAATTAAACTATAACCCTCTGGACCGCTCCTCCACCCGCGACAAAGCGACACGCTAATTGTATACCATTTTCAATCGTAAGCCTACCACATAAGAACAATACCATTTTGTGTAATGGCAAACATAATTTTGCAGATGGAGAAACGATAAAGTCCCTTTGAATACTATTTGATTGGAGCTCGACAATATCGTCCTACATTGCGAATACCGAAATCGAGCATGCAGAAATGAGCTGTAATATAGGCCATTGAATGCGAAATTGGCGATCCCAAATTTCCTGACGAAGCGGGCGGTTGTAAATGAGCAACGCTCGATCGGTCCGACACAATCGGCCTTTTCCAATAAGGCATTACAACGGCGCAGCGTTGAGGCAACATTACCGTGCTCGGGGAGAACGAGGCCGTTATTGCCTCGTGTTCATCATTACACATGTTATACACAAAATAGTTCGCCTCTATGAGGTCTTAGTGTAATTGTTTTCCTCAACAACAACAGAGTTTTCATTCAGGAAATGTATCAATTATTACCAATAATGTTCAATCTTAAATCCCGTCCAGAATTGTCAATCAAACATTAATTGAACATAAATAAATTTTACAAAGTGACACACATCCGACCCGCATGCGCCCGGGCAGCCACCACGTCGCGACATCGATAAGGGAGAAGGGACGGATCATAGGCCGATATATAAAATCAAAGCAAATACTGTCTCCTTTTTAATTAAATTCACATTAAACCTTATTTCTGTCGTCTTAAAGTATATTTTCAATGTGCAATTACAACGACAGATGGTATGCTCCGTACCCCAGGTACTCAGGTAGCGTTCCATCATGTTGACACATGTCTTACTAACGAATTTAACATAATAAGATATTTATAATGTGACTTTTTAAAAAAGAAACTACAATCTGCAAAACTGAATGATATATTTTAACTATTACTCTTGGCTGGTATCGTGTTGATGGGAAGACGAGATGTAGGAGATGTAGGATGTGGGTCTCCGGCCTCAGTAAGTCATGTTAGTTAGTCATGGGAATAGCGCTTTATGTACGGTACTATTATTATCTGTGTTAAAGAAGAATAATATAACAAATGAAAGCTGGTAAGTAGCTCCTCGGTGAACAACAGTTGTGGTAGAGAGTGAGTTCCTCGCAGCTCTCTGGTGGATGAATCCTCATTTTGCTCTCTTAACAGAATACTACGCCTCATGAATATCTAAGTAAATTAAAATAAATCATATAATTAATAATTACAACGAAACCGATAATTAAAGACACAAATATATTATGTTTAATAGATTAGATATAAGATAATATAAAAAAAAGAATTCCGCGGCAATAAAAAGAGAAATATTGTTATTACCCTACAAGCATTATTAGATAAATATATTGTACCTGAATCCTGAAATATAATATTATAAAGTCTGTAGCATTGATGGAAGACTGTTATATTTAAAAAACAACAGGTATATAAATGTAAGGAGAAGTTCTCTTTGGAATATCGAACTGTGTAAATATAATTTGAAATCCTCTTATCACACTCGACACATCACTTATTAATAGGAAGTCTAACCAAATAACGAGATACAGAAAACTAAATTAAATGCTGAAGTAGAATATATATCGAGGATTATTATATGAGTTAATAATGTAATAAATAGATACTTCAGTGAAGTAAAGAACGATAGACGGGAGAATTAGAGATATATTAAAATGAAACATTGCACCGGCGCAGGAGTATTGAAAATAATATGTATTAATAGTGTTGTTTGTGTGTTTGTATGGCGGTAGTGACAGAGCTGTGATAGATTCAGTCACGAGTAGAAGAAGGAGAGATAAACATACGTCCTCTCACTCACTCGTAACGATGATTGCTTTAACAAATGTCCACAGCACATAGTGCAACTACTGAACTACTGTTACTTACATTTATTTCAAACTAGATGACGCTAGCAGCTTTAAGGACGAGTAGATATTGTGAAACAACAGAATGAACTACTGACATGTGTTTGTTTAATAAAACGTGTCAGTCATATTATAATACAGTACCTAAGTAATATTTCTAAATGTTAAATATGTGTACTTAAATATATTCTTCAACTTTGTGCGACTATAATTAAGATTTTATATAAAAAGTGAAATTTACATAAGCCAGTCTGTTATTTAAATAACTGACAAACAAACGTAAACCACAATTACGAAGGTAAATACATTTGTTGTATTGAGGTAAATAATAAGCCTTCAACTAGAGCTAGATATTGTAAATTAACGTACAATTAGTAACTCATTTCCTAATTGGTATGAAGCCGGTCCTCGGGTTTCGTAGCCGCGGCTAGTTGTATATAAATATGTAGTACAATATGTATTCAAAATATCTTATTTAACTGGATTGAGTTACTTTAATTCAATATTCAGTCCAAAACTAAAACAATCTACGTTTTGTTCCGTCGTTCGTAAGGTTGTGTGAATACTTTGCTTCTGAAAATAAATATATAATTTCAGTTACTTAGATTTTAAACTTTTAGATTATTTGTATAAGAAGAAAACAAACAGTAAATAGCAAATTAAATTTAAAAAAAGAAACTGAACGAATAGGTTCAAAGGATAATCCCGCTCTTTGTGAGGGAAATCCGAGATAGGCTGAGCGAGCGCACCCCTTTGTACCGACTCCATTCTCTAACCTTAAAGCAGAAACGTACTGGAATGAATAATGACAACAGTATTTAGAATTCACCTTTGACTTGTACTTCTATGGAACGGTGGATTATGACTCTAAATGGTTGTTCAATTATTAGATTTAAGGTTTATATTAATTCTAAAATGTCCATAAACATGTATAATCATGATAAAGTTATTTAGTTTTTAAATTAATATACATTGAAAAATAATCGACGTGGGCCGGGATTCGAAATCAATCCCGTCGTCGTCAATATCGAAATACCATGTCAAATGAGATACCGTAAGGGTTATAGATTATATATTTTTTTATTTAAAATTGAAGTTAATTTATTTTTTATTAAGATATTCCATAAGCTGATGTCACTAAGTAGATATGACGTGGCACTCCCTTGGTTGTTATGAAGTAATGGCAGTAGGTGCAGTGACTAGAGTGTGAAGATGTCCTCCTCAGAGTGAGAGGTCCGTCGCTACGTTGCTACGCGAACTGTGTCAACTGCTCTTGGTCTGATGAAGCGGCACTAGCGCTCTGTTACGCCTCATTTGTCATATCCAGTGGCGCGTGCCTGTACCATCTCTGTGAATTCTTATGTTACACTGGCGTCAACTCCAAATGACGTTTGTTAATTAGGTTAAGTTGTGTTTGAAGTTGGCGAGGGTCCAACACGACGTAATAGATGAGTTTCTCAATAGCAATAAACTGCATCAGTCTAACAAACAATTGAATCATAAATCTACAACATTCTTATCAAGATCTTTTGTTTTTATCAGGTTTTGATATCTTGGTGAATAAGTATATCCTATAAATATAAGTGTTGAGGTCCAGGTGTGTGTATCAGAGCACTCCACGCGGCCACGGCCTGGCTGAGACCAGCTTTATTATACGCTACTGTCATATGTTTAGGTGTCAGTAGGTGAGTAGTTGTGGTAGTACCACGACAGGGGCGGATGGCCCGGTACCTGCAGGTGAGTGGTGACACCAACTTACCAACAGTGACATGCGTAACGTCAACGAGTTATTTACAATATTACTAAGTAAAATAACTGAGTCAGATAGTCATTGTAAAATTTACAATTACTTAAATGTTCTACTAAAGCGATGACTTTTTCTCATGGAACTGGTGCTTGAAGTTGAATGCGACATTATTTCCTTATATTTATCATATATTCAAATAAAATATTTTGACCTCTGATGTGATGAAATCAACATTTTTTGTCATAGTATTTATTCCATATGAAAGGTTACCGAAATCGTAAATCATAGCAGGCTATTCGAGACAAGTGTGCCTTCCTAAATTGGAATGAAATAAACAAACATGAATGAATGACTAAACAAAGCTAACCTAATGTTCAACAGTAATATTATCAACACATTACAACCCTGCAGCTAACCAAACCTAACTAAAGCAATACAATCGGCTCTCCGTCAACGTGGAGGCACAATGTACGCCGGCATCCTACATTACGACATGACGTCATTAGCTGCAGCTCGTTAGGTCTGAGTTACGTTCTTACAGACAGCCTCGTGAATTACTTCGTGTATTATATTGTATAATGTGGAAGGTCATACCTGAATATCTGATGAGTTCGACGGCTGGTTACATGTCACATGTACCTGTCTTGTACGAATCTGTACAATTTACCATAACGAGGTATGTTTCAAGTATTTTTGTTATTTAGTAACAATGACGTCTAACATACACTACATTTATAAATGTGACTTAGATATAGTCAAGTTCACGGCCCACTTTCACTCTCTGGGGATGAAATGTTAAAATAATTTACAAGTGCTACAATATTTTGTTATGTACAAATTTTAAATTTGTCTTATAACCAATTAGAATGTACATTTTCCTTAAGTCAGAGTTACTAAGATTATATTAAGACATATAATTTTATCTCTATCTCTCTATTTATATAGTAATTAATATTAATTCTTGTCAGCTGTTATTAATTATGCTTTTCAAACTATAATTTTATATTCGTCGTGAAAGCTCAAAAGCAGCTGTATTATTAAGCCGCCCATTCACAAAGTTCGGCTCTACAAGTGTAGTTACTGGATCATCTCTATGCATGGAATAAACTAGTGCTTTCACCAACTCCCTGGTGTATATATTAGTTACTGAATTACTTATCAGCTATGTCGAGGATAGTGGGTTTTATATTTTTTATTAAACTTTAAAATAGAAATAAATAAAAAGAACTATGCGGCGGCGCTGCCTCGTTAGTACTCCCATAGTTGGTAAGGAATTCAAGTTGCGGTCATTAACAGGATGATACTTAGTTAATTCAATAAAATAAGAAATATAAGGAAAACATCGAAGAAGACAAACAAATAACAACATAGGAACAAAATGGAGTATTTTATTAGTAGTACTCAATCCCATCATACATTAACCACCAAAGCCATCACCACCTAACAACTCGTTGAAAGTTGAACTGGTCATAAGTTCAATACAAACTTGTAATACACTCGGTCTCGACTCCTTACAGCTAGGATTGTGTAATTCTTATATCGAAAATAACAAATTTAATTATTATATTTAGCCTCTTTGTGAAACGTTGATGAAGTCTGATGTACAATTCAAGTAATTATATATACTACATATTTACAATGAAGTTAATTTATACTACATTTATATTTTTTTAATCTTAGATATCACTAAGACATTTGAATTGAAAATGTAGTTGTTGTTTTAATATCGTAATGTGAGTGAAGAAATAAATGTTCTAAGTCCCTCACAATGAAAACGCGCCAAACATCTCTTTGGCTTTTTTTTTTGGATGTGTGTAAATAAATAGATGTACTGATAAAAGTTCATACAGTAGTGAAGTAAGGACGGACTGAGTCAGTAATACACTACTATTGCGTTTAGTCCTCTTGTTAGTGACACCATACAAAGAAACAACAGCTAAAAACTGAAACTAAAAGGGAAATAAAACAAAAGTCAAGTTCAGGAAGAGAGTAAGAGTTGTGAGTCATTATGACAGTTTTTAATAAAAATTTAAGCTATACATTAAATATATCAAATATGTATTATTTTATACACATTGAAGCCAGCGAGATAAATATGTAAATTTATTTAAAGACTAAGATTCCCTCAGCTATGCATCTTTCGATCAGATCCGTCAAGTCGTAGTTTGAGTCAGTTGAAAACAAACTAACGAAACAGGAAAGAAGCTCCGAGTGGAACAATGCTCGTGTTAAAAGTGAAAGACGGGATGAAACAAAAGACGACATTGGTGTCAGTGAGTCAGAAGGGCTGAGGAGAGTAGTGGGTTAGTGGGTGACGGTGTTCAATGAAGAATATTTACTACATGACAAACTGAGATTAGTAAATAATGTACTTTGGAATGAAACTACCGCTACTGGAAGTATCAAACATTTTCAATTTAATTTCAAACTATGGTTGAAAGATGTACAAAAGGAAAAATCTAATTTGAGTAACTGCGCAAAAAGTTTGCAATTCCAAATTTAATATAATTTATCAAATCTTCCTCCATTATCCATCTATAAGCACGTTGACATCCTTACTTCAGCCTCGTTTGTCTAAAACAAAAATGACAAACGCTGATTGAAAAACGGGAAGTAGGCCAGAAGAAGATTGCTCCAAGGCTAATTTTGAAATTGAAAGTTTACTTTTTTTTCCTTAATGCACCAACAACGGCATCATTATTGGCTCTCAATTTATATCAGAATGAGGTTAAGTCTTCTATTGTGTTCAGAGGAAAAAATGTTTAAGCAAAATATTAATAAAAGTTCCGTCGGAATACTTGGTATTAAATACAAAGAGACAAAAGCTCACTTTGATAGTCTTCATGTTGTTTGTTTCAGTTTATTTTAGCATCACTTATAATTTGAAAGCTATTGAGTTTTGTATCGCGCTAACTGTAACATACAATTCAGTGTATAGTTTGTCAGTAGTATTTATATTTAAATAACAGAGGTGTCTCTGATTACTCTTACTTTTATTAAAGTAATATTTCAGGATATTTTTAATAAACAGTATTAATCAAAATAAAATAATTAAAATATGTAATTTTATTTAGTTATGTTATCTAAATCTATCATTACACCAAAAATTTGTGATTGACACTTATACCACGACTTACAGTACACACAGTACACACAGTACACACGCAGTACACACGCAGTACACACGCAGTACACGGGTACTGTTTAGTGGTAAGCCTGTAGTGAGTCGATGATTGACTGACAAAAGACCCTCGTGTCAATTATTGTATTCCAAAACACATGAGTACAAATATAACTAGCGGGTCATTGTTCTAGTAAGAAAGCAACTTGTCTGATCTAGTACCACCTTCGGAGACTGAACCGTGAACTCAAACAGACCAAAAATACATCAAAATCAGTCAAACCGTTGAGGAAATCGGTAACAGATAGACATACTTACATGACGACATGACATGATGACATTGTTACATGTAAACATTAATTCACTCTTGTAATATTTAAAAACCAGTCCTCTCTCCTCAGCCGCACGGGTCCTGCCCTCAGCCACACGTCGGTCATCGGGTCACTGACTGACGGACAATCGTATCAAGAAGCGATCTTAAATTGGAAACAAATGTCTTTGATTGGTGTGTTTGTTGTTACATTCTTGATGCGGTACGCGGTATGTCTTCCCAGTACAGAGACCGCAGCGGAACGTGGACCGGGACGTATATAGCACTCCGTTCACACTTTTATATACGCGATTATATTTTAGATAAATTTGTGTATATAAAACAGATAATTCAAACCATTCATAATGAGGTCAATAGTGTAATATCAGCTGATACACACACACACACACACACACACACACAGGCCACAGTGGGTCAAGCGGGTTAAAGCAATTTCCGGAGACACGCGTCGCTTCCGGAACATTCAGCCATCAATACCCTGACAAATGATAGTTATAGTATGGCTATATATTATATAGACAGACCTGTGTGACTTTTTATATAAATATATTGATTAATAATTACTGATGATTTTGAACACGTTCAAGTTTATTAATACTGGAATATTACGTTTATTGTATAAAGCCTGGAATATTAACTTCATCTAATATAAGTTTATCAAGTAAATATGGCTCTATGGAACGATCTACAGGTAACATTACTATATTATAGCTAATACAATAAATAACCTACCTTTAATAAAGACGTACGTGTGTCTTTCCTATCAGCTCAAGTTCACTTCCAAGAACTGTGTATTAAAATTATAATTATAAAAACAAAACTACTATAATAATTATTTCATATAATAGACAAAGTTATGTTAATGCGATTAATGTCGAAGAGACATTTTAAGAAAAAAAGACGAAGAAATATATTAAAGGAAGGTTTCTTGAAGCGTAATTCAATTTTGTCATCTCACGAATAAAAATATAAAAAGAATTCATCATAAAAAGTAGTCAGAAGCAGGTTCGTTGGGACAGGTTCGATAACATGGACCTCATTAGCGCGGAGCCGACGTCGGCTCCAGTAATAGACGACCTGCTTCTTGCGAGGGTCTACTGCTGCAGGACCGGGGCTGTTTACTTTTTGTATGATACGGCTTAGATTTTATTCTTAATCTATTCAATTATGAAATACTAACTATGTATAGTTTTTTAAATAATTAACGGCACAGGTAACTAAGATAATAACATTTATTACGTTCTTCGATGTACGAGGTATGATTCTCTCGAGTCAAGGAACCAAAGAAACTAAACACTTAAATAGGAAAAAATAAAAGTAAAATCCGCTCGTTCAACTAAAATGAAACAATAATATACTAATATGTAAATTTCAAACATAAAGGTTGAGTTGCGCGATCCATCAATTGCTAATAGATGATTTGACTTAACTTACTTGTTCAGGATTGTCGGAATCAAGGAGGCATTGTTTCGATAAGATAAGACAGACTAATAAATATATTTGATATCGTACGTCCTGGTACGCTTCAATAACTGGCATTCAGTATGAGCGAAGTATGAATTAAGTAAAACTGTACTACGACATACGACGTTTCGACTTCCTAAATCTCAAACTTAGAACTCGCTGAGGCGGCGCAGCCGTCAGGGATAGAGCTTCACGGAAATAATACTGTTCAGTCAGTAGGTCACTCACACAAGTTTATATTAAATATACATGTCTAAGGAAATGACATCAATAAAGAGATATTGAGAGAGTTTCAATCTTAGCAAGCACTACAAGTACGTACAATTGTTTATAATATCATTGACACTTGACTGCCTCTGAGAATTAGAGAACTGTCTCTAGACGAGGCGTGTGTTATAGTTGATGACCGCTGACGTCAATCAGTAAACGTAACTCAGTCACACTAGAAGTACCCGAGTGGGGACAGCGACGACCTTATGGGAGTACTAAATACTAAAAAGAACTTGGACGTATCATATTAAAATATTTTATTAACGTACAACACTTTCACAGTTGTAATTCATCATATTTACATTCAAAGAGCTAAAATAAGCTTCATAATCAAAATTCCATCCCATATATTATATAAGTTTGCTTTGCTTTAATTTGGCAAGTAATATATTGAAGGGGGTCGTAAACGCTTATTTAAGCTGAGCGTCCTACAATTAGTGCATCACGCAGCGTCTAGTCTAGACTGTTACTGCAGCTTCAAGGAGAGGGAGAGAGAGAGGGAGAGTCACCTTTCATATACATATTGTATTAAATATGACTTGTTGAAATTGTTGTAATATTTCGGTGGAATGTTCTAAAGACATGAAGCGAAACAAATTATATAAAGCAGATAGTTATTGTAAATATCAATTTCCACTTAGAATGAAAGATTTATATTTTATGATTTTTAGTTGGTGGTCGTCCTGTCCGTCCGCCGCGGCGGCTGGTGACGGCTGGTGACGGCTGGTGACGGCTGGTGACGGCTGGTGACGACTGATGACGGCTGGTGACGGCTGATGACGGCTGGCTTATGTTCTGATAGATGGAACTCAATCAAAACATATAATATTTTAAAAAGTACCGAAAGCCACCTGAAGTGAAGTCAATTAACGTCAATATGTACTTTAATAATATATATTTTTAGAGAGCACAATTTTCCTTCAAAACATAAAATGATAAAAGTTTGTGATTGAAATGTTCAATTTATTTTTCCAGTTAAAGTCCGACATCTTATGATTAAATTAATCCGAAGAAGGTAATGTAAGCTTACGTTATTAATCGAGTTCATTGAAATCTTATTTTCACTCTTGGTAGACTGAAGGAGGGTATAGACATTCTCGTCATACGGAGGATGTCAAAATATCTAATATCATGGTGTGATAACAGTGCTGAATAATAAGACTTCACACCACACTCACACACACACACACTGAATACACACACACACACTCACACTGACATGTGTCAAAGTGTTTACAAGTGTTTGGAACATTCAATAATATAAGGACTCTCGATGATTTCAAGACAAAGGCATTATTATATAATAATTATAAATGACAAGTGACAATGACAATCATAAACATATATGTTAGAGTAGCTTTAAAATTAAGTTACATTGAAAAAAGACTAGTTAGAGGGAGAGAAAATAACAACAATATACAAACCAACTCTGTAACTCTATTAATAATACATACATTTACTTTAGAATTTAACATATATTATGAATATTCCAAACAGACATTCCTGAACGTTAGTGTTATTCCTCGGTCAGCTACCAGAGCTGCAGAGCAATGGAAGACTAAAAATCTCATTAGTGACATATCAAAGAATTGAACAAACATGTCGGAAAACAAACGGACAAGTACACGTCACTCGCATGGGGTGATCTCCCCCAGAGAAATGTCACCCTTAATGATGAAGATTTATGAGCGTAAGTCGTATAATGAAATATTTAATGAGTAGGCTCACCCCCCGGCGATGCCTTTATTACCTCGTGGCATGATTATTTCTTTATTTTTGGGTTTTCTTTGATGTTCTATTTAACTGGAGGTTCGTAAATTAAATCTTTGTATTCATTCGCAGCGACGGGTATATTTACGAGAATATATTTAATATTTATTTCATAATTAAGTTTTCTTGCTATGGTTGTATTTTAACAGTATCTACATGTAATTGTAAGTAAATGGCGCGATCGCAGGCTAGTAAGTGTTTTTTTCACTAGAAGTAGTTCTCAATTACATTTACCCCACACAAGGGGAAAAACTACTTTATATGGTAATACTTCAAAATAATCAATTACAGAAAATATGCACTCGACGGGAAATCCCAGCTTTAGGCACGCGCAGAACAAAATCACCTTTATTGTAAAAACCTTAAGAGTGAAATTGAAACACACGTCCCGCAGGGGTGCGTACTAAACTAGCTCTTATTGCTATTGCGATATGATTCAAAACATGCGTAACACAACGATCAACAGAAGAATACTCTGTTGTTATCGATTTTGTACCACAGCCCTATGAAGTTAGGTTGTATTTTTGCTTGTACTCGTAAGTGTATTGTTTGAGAATAGTTTCTAATCACTTCTGCGACCCTGGTAACACAGTGGCACACTTATGCCCTCCTAGCCCTTGAGGAGATTGGTTAAGTGTGATCCGTTGACACAGATGAAGGTTCCGTGGCTTTTAGTCAAATTAAATGAGAACACAATTATTATGCTCTATATACATATTTTTTCTTGATAAGTCCACGTTTTTCTTTAAGATTATTTTTTTATAATATTTAAAGAATTTTAAAAGTATTTAAAAGCTATTAATATTACAGATTGCGGTAAAGATGAAAGAATTATTATAGGATGTGTTAGTACTCGTTAAAAATAATTCTGTAAGAATAATTTGGTCCGTCTATTCAGAGCGTAAACTACTCAATATCGTTTTCACCGAACCAGATGTAGGTGGGTAGGTCACCATTAACAGATAACTGAAAAAATAATTCAAAATATCGTATATTTTATTTTAATTGATAGATGCCAGTTATATTTCGTACACATATTCAATGTTCATCGAACCCTATAACTAAATAGCGCTCTCCCTCGGGTGAGTGCAGCGGGCGCGGGTTCGGTTCCTCGTTACGGCACACGTGTCACAGCGATATAATAATTGCCTTTTGTTATCACATACTATATATTCTTTAGTAAGTTTATTGTTTACATAAGTGAGTGTCACGCACACAGACGCATCGGATCTATTAACATTTTTAAAAATACCAATATTAACTTCACTTGTCAAACACCAAATTACAATTAGAGTAAAATAAAAAAAAAAACTAAAAATACTCCTTTTCAAGCTAACTCGATACGAGTAAAAAAACTGATCGAAATTAGATAGGATGGACATCAAACAAACAGACACTGTAAAAAAATATACCAAAAAGTACAGCGAAGTAACAAACAAATGAAATGTTAACGAGTAAAATATACCTCGGCTGCGGAGGATGAAGCTGAAAATTCTTTAATCAGTTGTATTTTTTATTCCAAGTAGATTCTGCCTGTAGCTTTGAATGTAGTACTCACTACAGTAAGTAGTGAGGCTAGATTGATGAATTGGTAATAGATTTCTATTCTAATTAGTGACATGTTATAACGTAACAAGTACAATGTAATTATTAATAATATACTTTTCTTACAGATTAATTTTTAAGTCGTGCTGAATAGTTTTAAATTCAAACCCGAAAATTATACAACATAATAGATCTATCTGACCCTATCGGACCCCTGGGACCCAGGCCATGCCCTGGGCCACTGGAGCAACTACGCCATGAATTATTAATATTTAAAGATTTTTCAATTCCCACTAGTTTTTATTATTAGTGGATGACCTCAATACAGACTCTCCCTAAAATGTTTTCCTCTTTACTTTTACAAGTGAACTACTTATACTACTACATATGAAGAGAGAAAGCTCTGAGCGGAATGAGATTGACTACGAGACAGACACAATAACTATTTATATATTCAACATGGCTGCGGCACTCGATATTATAAAAACTAAACAGAAAATAACAAATAATTCAAACTTACAACGGAAGAAGACAATTCCGAAATCGCTTGAAATACAAAAGTTACAAACAATCCATGAATCTTTGTATGAATAAGAGCCTGATTTTGCGGTACTTTGCATACCGCCATGTGTCTTGGATAATATTACCAAGTATTACCGTATATTACCGAATATTACTGAGCATTCGACTTCACGTTCTTTGTTATCATCTTCGGCTTGTTTCGTGGTATTTATTTAGTAGTACGCTGCGGGGCGCGGCTTTGTATTCAGACCATTTATAATACGAATATCAAACGTTTTAAATAAATATGATATTACATAATGTATGAATGTAAATATACTATTTAAAACTACATAGGTATACTATAATATATAAAATGACGTTAATAGAGACCTAAGTGACGTAAGTGAGATCTAAGCTAGATCTAGAACTAGATGAAGACGTTCGCGAGACGCACCTACGGGGCTAGTATTATAAGTGTATAAAATCATTGACTGTTAAGAGACGTGCCGTTACATTTAATATTACAACGCGGTGGGTGCTTTATGTCAATTAACAATTTAACAACTTTCAATTGAATGTTAGGGAACAAAAGAAAAGTGACATTTACAATAAACAATATTGTTTGTGTTCCTGATATTTAAAGAAGTAACACCTTGAATTCCGATTTACGACAGTTAATAAGCTTGACAAGAAAGTATAGTTTGAAAACAAACATTTAGCAGACTAAATATATTTTTAGGGGACGTTGGATTTGAATTAAATACCTACTCTATTTTATGTGTATTTTTACAGCAGGTAATACAGACGTCGTCGTTAAAGCAATTACAGGTAAAGTGGTTGTTCAGGAACGCACTACACACTACGTGTTTCAGTCGTCATAGCAACTTATTATACCTTTCTACTATTTTACATCTTATTTTGTGTTTATATATAGAGTCCCTGAGGATATTGTTGTCTCGTCATCCAGACCGGACATATTCCTGTACTCTAGACAGTTAAAGCGCGTGATACTTGTGGAGCTTACTGTTCCGTGGGAAACTAACATCCCCAAAGATCACACAATTAAAGTAAACCAGTATTACGAACTGACCAATGAACTGACCAGGAATAGGTATATAGTTAATTTGTACGCGGTAGAAGTGGGAGCGAGAGGTATAACAGCGAAATCTCTATAACCTACTTAAAGATCTTGGCCTCTCTAGAACTATCATCAGTACATTTCTAGAACGTACTTCAAAGGCGGCATTGGTAGGTTCATTCCAAATTTGGTTAGGTAGGGAGAGGAGCGCAACCAGTTGAGGTGAGTGTTAGTGCGCATTCTAAAGGGGTCTGTTAAACCTACAACTGCATTGTTTGCAGTTCTCCCCCTGCACCGCGACGGGCCCGGCACCCGCACGAGGAATATATGGAATGCTAAGGAGCTTCATCTCTGTCGTCATCTAAGAAATACCTTAATATAATTGTATTAACCAATATTAAAAACTTATATAACATTTTGTATGTAACAATAAAATACAACAACATGTGTGTATGGCGGAAGTTTTTGAAAACATAAAATATGCTGACAACTACTTATATAAGAATAATATAAAAATATACTAAACTCTTCACCAAATATGGAGACGGCCTTGATATAGTGAGTAGACATAAATAAACATTCATACTGTCTTGTATATTGTGAATTAATACTTTATTCTAACTCCCTATTGTTGCACGCCCTATGGTAGTAACTACACTGTGCCTAAAAATATCTTTTTATATAACACGTGTTAAATTAAAAACAAAAAAGAATAAGACGCATCCACAAATGCTTGTAGACCGTACATTGGCGCGGGGCTCGCATCCCTATGATTTGAACGAGTCCCGCGGGTCTCGGCCCAGACAACTCTCCACCACACAGGATGGCCAACATTACAGGATTTTGTGAAAATATACCTACAATTGAGTAGTTTGTATCTTATATGTATATTGTGTTCTTTACGTTGAATGTTTTAGATTTAAATCAATAATACACACACACACACACACACACACACACAACTGTGTGGTATTAATGAAAGTATAGTTTAAATGTCGAACTCGTCAAATAATGGCGCCCGACATGGGGCAAGACTCAAAATGGCTCCCAGGTGACCGCCCGCGGACGCCATCAAACCCATATTTTCCTATAAACTATAAATATAAACTTCCTATAAAATATAAACTATAAATTGACTTTAGTGCCTCGTGTTTGTTTTGTTTCATGACATCACAAGACGAAGACTCAACATACGTAACATTATTCACCAAGAAATAAAATAATATTTTGCAAACAACGAACAAAATGAAATTCTTGTGATTCTCTTAACGGAAAAGTGGAGTTATTTCGTTTGATAGTGGTCCGCCGAGTTGGCTTTTAATGTCTGCTTTTGTTTTGTAAATACTGAATGCTCTTTGACCGTTATGTTCTTTTACTTCATAATGAAAAACATAATATCAAAAAATTCATAAACCAAACAGGAGACATCTCTTAAAGCGACTAAAAACACTCAAACATATCCATGGCAGTATATAATTCCAACTTTACCCTCTATGAAGACGGGTACAACGACAACCCTCAGGAATACTCGGCTGGATGTTACGTGTGCAATTCGTTAATGCACGAGTATATATTTATAAAGTATATTACTTGTTTATTATTAATTATTTTTATATAACAAATTCATCGAAACCGTTTACGTATCGTCTCCTCCCTGGACAAGTAAGTGTGTAAGTTCTGATGAAGCCGCATTCAATGCATTCAAGTGAAAAGCTGGCAAGTTACTTGCTAGATGGTAAATAGATGGAATTATTCATTATAAATAAATTCATATAAATAACAATTGCCTAATTAGAAATAGACAAGTTAGTAACCTCCTTCGTACCCTCGGAAATTGTTTATCAGCTAACGTTTCACTTCCACACCCTAGCGAGGGTCGATAGCTCTGATGGTGCTCAATTATGCTCCCGGGACAAGCGAGGAGACAATACTTTATTGGACTAGGCTGAGTAAGCGATGTGTGTAAACGTGTAGTATGGACGATGTAGTAATTGTCGGTATTTTATTCGTAGTGGAGTTTTCATAAATGAATACGTGTTTTAATAAATGTTACATTGTTTATATTAGACTTATTGGCTCAGTGTCCTCGTGTCGTGTTCACTTTACGAGGCCGGCTTTAAATATGAGAGAACACGGAGGTGCGGTGAAACCAACTTTACGACCTTACTAAAAACTCCCTTCAAATATTTAACCTCTTGCTTTCAGTCGACATCTCAAATCTGTCACTTCTTGTGACTGTCTGTCTGTGAGTGTGGTTTTTTAAGATTCATAGATTAACTTGTTCAGATTTCTTTATTTTTCATATTATAATCGTCACGTACTAACAATTCTTATTGCCATGATTTAGCAAACTCTACCGACATCTACGCGTCTATTGATTATAAACAAATTAAAAGTAGACAGAGTGCAGAGCAGATATACAGGTCGGTAAACTATCCGTCCCTGGTTCGTTAAGCAATCGAGAACAACTGAAACTCAACTAACAACCACTTGAATAAAACATTCCAACTCTTTCGTAACTGATCTCGCTGTAATTCATTCAGTGCATATTATTTTTATTTGCTGAATTACGCCGCGCCTTTGTTGGAATTCAGTTCAAACTTCTAAGCTACTAAGGCAAATAAATAACAACATATTTGTTTATTTTCATTTTGTAACTAAACCAATCATCATCCACCTTCTTCACTATTACTTGAACTCGGTCAATTCTTCAGACGCTCGTCTGTCACACGTCATCTCAGTGCACACTTTTTTATTTGCTTCTTTGCATTCTTCATGCACTCTATGTCTTTTGCGGTTGCCCTCTACTGTTATAAATAACTTATGATTTTTTTTAATTTTTATATTATGCTCTGACACTTCCCGTTGTTATCAAAAATTAAAATAATAGCAGGTATTTTGATCTCTTTAACTCAACAATATATTATATACAAGTATGTAAGTCTGCTCGTACTCTTACATCCAACGTGATTCAAGTCCGCAATATTTACCCAACATTAGCGCACTATTCCCGTCAATACCTATCGTTCTATTCTATACCGTGTTACTTCACCTTAGAACTCAAACTCGAACGACAATTCACTGCGCATTTTAAAGAACATTATTTCAATTTCAACTTTTTATATATTTCTCGAAAGCTTCATTTTGTATGACGATTTAGACATATGAAAAAAAATGTAATATTTCGACGATAATATTCAATTGTAAAGTAAATACAACCGTCACCTCATACACATAAAGATTGAAATAAAATGGCAGGTCTATGAGAGGGCTAAAGGATAGAACAATGAAAAGTTTGTTTGACAATTACATTAAGAGCTCTCTCGTAGTTATATTCTCCTGGTACTCGGTGCCCGGCACCGGTGACTCCGTATTACTTTTACGAGCCTAGCTTTGACACAAATATGACATTTTTATTTATTTGTACTTCAAATTGTTTATTTTTAAAGTTAGAAAGATATTTTACTGAAAACCTACTTTGGTATGTTGATTCTTTACGGTTAATAAATTCAATTTGAAAGTCCATTATTGGTCAGTCTTAATACCAAACAAAGATTAAAACCGGATCGCAATGGTCAATATAAAATCAGATACGAAAGAATAGCCATTAAACGCTACCCCACTAAATATCTTCGCTTATTCAGCGATACTAAAGATAAGGGCTCTTACATACATGCGACTGAACAAGTTATATAATATCTAGTTTCAATATTCTTATAAATATTACTACTGCTACTGAGGTGAGGCGCCATAATTAAAAATCATTACCAATACATTAAAATATTACGATCATGAAGGTTATTTATTAAAACTAGTTAACTTGATAATATTTCACGAAAGATTGTAATTAATTTCTACTGGTAAGTTATATCTTCCCCATTAATAATCACTCAGTATCGTCGGTTGTGTAAAGGAGCCTGAAGTTCGAACCGCAGAAGCGTTGTTTATTCAACAAGCCCTACTCTACAGTTTATAGTCCGGGGAGCACGGGATTTATTTTAACTTTCTAAAACACATTTTACGGTTCGAATGAATGTTTTAGTTCCACTTTTAGGCCAACAACGAACTAAAAAACTTTTTATGCGCGGGTTCTTTATGTTCCAGGATATAGGTTGCGTTGCGTTGGTCACTTGCTTGCATTTTGAAATTATGACTTACTTACTTACCACACTGAACTACTCACTAACTGAAGTCATCAACATCATACAGGACGTGTGATTGCCGACTACATATGATTTAAAATACTAAAGACTACTCGTAATCGTGTTACTCATATTAATAGAAATGGAATGACTTTACCGTTCAATGTTGTAGAATATCAAACATGGATTATTTGTCTAATTTATTAGGTAAAAAACTGGTATCAATTTGTTTGAGGGCCGCGTCACGGCGTCGAGCTACGATCTACATTGGAACGTGCTCACCCAATGTTTGATGTTAGAATTGATTAACAAAAAACTAATGGAAAACCATCGTCTTTATAACGCCCCTCTTCACTTCAATTTATTTTGTTTACTTTACCTGTAACAAATAAGTTGCATTAAAATCGAAACTAAAATATGTTAATATTTTAAAGTAAACATTTTTTCTAATGTATTCGTCTTCTTGAACCCATCTTGCCACTAGACCCTTGATGTTTATCGCCACTGTGATCCAACATAGAACTGATAAACGCCACGGGGGTCATTTATCAGTAGCAGGTTTTTTGCTTGATGCTCTTATCACTGACACACGGGTACCTAAACAACTCGGCTGGATATATTATATTATATTAATATTTTACTAGTAGATAATAATTAAATGGAAATACTTTACAGCCGTTTTTCTTAAATAGTACTGAAATAGTAATGAAAATAATCATACGTGTATTACGACGTCGACATATCGCCGAATATAAATAGCATTAGATACATTAGCAAGTACCACAAATGTCTAACATTGGTCAATTATTTATATGAATGACGCGTCCATCGATCGATTTAATACGAAGTATACGTCTAGATATCCTAGAAGTCAAGTAATCGATATTACTTTTCCAATATCCTTCTCTTGCCCAATTTTAATCACTATTTTTTTATTGTTTGTAAAATTAATAAAACAGAAACATTACTATTTCGATTAAAAAAGTCCTCTAAGTTTAAATTAAAAACAAATCTACCCGCATTGGCACGCCGCCAATCAGTCTCGCCCCGACCGCAGCGAGGAGCAGACGGGCTACGAATGTACTGTACATTGTGCTCTCCGTTCAAATTGAGACACAGAAATCGAACAGTTACTACGAATATAGCCATTAGATTTCATAGTAAAAAATCTTGAGAAAAATGTATAAAAAGCTATATCCTGGTACTAATTATGTTAATTTATAATAATTTTAAATTATTTATACTCCCCACAATTAGTAGGTATTATTCAGCTCGACATATTTTGCCGCCTGTCAGTCTGGGGTTACCGTCCAGTCCTGTAATCCGTCGCTCCTGATTTATGACGCCGTGGATTAAAGGATCACAGCTACCTTACCTTCCTATTCTCTGCTCATTCGTTATAACGTTATTTCTGATCTAAGTACGTTTATCGATTAAGATTAAAAATATCTTCTTCAATTAAAAATCCAACTTTATAAACTACCTCTACTAGATAACAGAGTTAAGAAAAAGTGTGTGCTATAAAGTTTTCTAATAGTACTTTCATGAACTCTAAATGGTCCTGAACAAATTAAAGGTAGCTAAATAATGTACCTGATGGCTTGAAGACCATCATACAGTAATGATTGTCACATGTCATAAAGACTCCAGACACCCAAACATCAGAGTCCTGTCGGCGTCGAGTGCCAAAATCAATAAAGAGCAGTAAGGAGGTGAAAGAACTTAAACCGGAATTAAACTCACCAATTTTACGTATAAAAGGAAAAAAGGAAGGTACCCCAAGAACACGTTCTAAATATAAACGAAATAAAAGTGCTCACATAAGTAAAAAGACAAATGCATTTTTTAGTACCTATGACGTACATTGATACTTTGAATATCATAGCTTTTGTAGTTCTTCCTATCACAGCCAAAATTGTAAAATATATCGTCATAAATAGATAAGGGAATAAGCCAACTGTCGAGCGAGAACTGGGGAGCGGGGTACACGCGGGGTACACGTGGCTCGCGTTAATCTCCGCCGTCATTCTGTCAATCGTTGAAGAGTTACGGCGTGCTGTTTGTTGTTTGGTGGTGTCACACTACAGCAGTACACGCCCTTTGAGAGAGTGGATATTAAGTAAAGATATAATACGCCTACGTGGCTGACGACCCACCTGGTCTGAACGAGACTAATAATTTAGGTTATTCTATATGAAGTTAATATATCTCGTTTTTACAATGTTTAATGATATTTTTATTTGCAGTGTCCTATATATACGATCTATAAGTGTGACTGTTTATACCTATGCCTCGCTACACTTTTATGGGACCTGAAAATAATTAGGGCTGAGTTCTGCGATGCCGTTTACAAAATACTAAGCTTTGATGTGGTGACTTATTCAGTACCCGGGAGACGCGCCCTCACCTTTATACTTACTTACCAATACTGCTCCTTTCACCATGCCTGTCATTGAGTTTTTACAACCATGGTCTACGAGTATTAGCCCCTCAACGCAAGATCAGATCACCAAAATTAGGCTCCATACTGTTTCCATGCTCGCAATGGCTGCCAGCGGTAACTAGTAGAGTGTCAGTATTTTTCTCTAATGTAATAATAGTGAGTATATGCAATGATTCCTATTCATTGAGTGCAGGCAGGTGGCGGAGTGTCCGTCTGTCCCACCGCAGTGAACACGTGTCGACTACAATAGGCTTGTTTACCTTACCACCGCTGCTACTGACAAGGACTGTGTAAATAATCTATTGTGTCGAGTATTTATACTTTACAAGAGTACAAGCTGCTTGAGTCATCTTTATATTCCGATAACTGTTTAGAAGCACGCTGGTTAAAAAACTCATAACTCTCAAGATTGTAGGTTGTTAGAGGTTTTTTTTAATTTTAATTCTATACATTCGTAATTAGTCTCAATTAAATATAATAATATTTGTTAGTATAAATGTATAGAAAACGACTCTTAGAGTCAGTATCCTATTAATATAAGTGTTATAAAGTATGATATTCACAGCACAGTATTGTAGGTGGCAGTTGGCAATCATTGTTACGACGGTTCGTCGTCAGCACTTAAACAGTATATTGATAGATGATTGATCCAGTGAGTGTTCTTTAATAAATGACTGTCTCCAGGGTGACGTGGAGGCGCGCGTCCACAGCTGCGCCGGCTTATCGACTATCTGTCGAAAGCATTTTAAAGTACTAAAAAGTGTTTCTTATTGGCGACGGAGCTCTAAGTGACTTTGTTTGCACGGACTGGCGATGGTCGAATGAAACACGTTTTATTTTCTTTAAAGATAGATGTAATAGAGTTAGTCTTATACATTATATAAGGTAATTAATCAATACTTTTAGTAAAGAAGACTCTATCGGTAGAGTGAAGATATATAGTATGAAATGCTATTTAACTAAACAGACAATTACAAATGACTCATGAAGAACAAAACAGGAACAATATATAAAAGCCTCGTAACAAAAGACCAATTTGCATGGAAATATTGTGAATATATAAGACAAATAGTATCCTAAAGTGTAAAAGATTCAATCCCCGGCTGGCGCGGACGATAACGTGGATTAGAGATGAACTGCCGAGTAGTTCATTTTATCAGTAGGTCTATTTACATTTAGTCATTATTTTTATGTCATTCAAACTTACGCCATCCTGTTATTGTTCAGTTTTCACTATAACTTCAGAAGCTCTATTAAATTTAACATATACTAGGTATGATTTCTGTACACACAACATATTCAAAGAAGCAAACTTCAAGGAAGTAAATAATATATATAATGGGAATACAAACATATTTTATTTGTTACAAAAAACTCAACAAGTTGAATACAAGGTGAACTTGCGACGGCGATGTTAGATGTTGTAGATAAGAGACCAGGACGCACTCTAATATCAAGGACACGGTAATGACGTAACAGGGAAGTTGTCAAAAACATCACCCCTTTTGTCGCAGTCGAGTACAAAGCTATCTGGCCAAGGCTGGGTAGGAGCGCTCTTCAACGCCATTGTTTAACGGAGGGTAGTTGTAAAGTAGACGATTTAGCGCACTCTTTTGTATTGTTTAGTATAAGTGTTTGTTTTTTGTTTTTTATACGTTATAATGATGTTACATGGTATATTAACAGTATTCAAAAAACCTCACCTGTCCAACGAATTGCATTATTATGTTTCTCTTAAATCAATGTGATTCATTATTTTTAAAACCATTCCAAAGAATATATTACATATAAAAGATTAATAATTGAATATCGATGTTGTCGCCTCAATATTTTGCGACATAATTGTGTGTTCCATAATGTGTCATGTGTGGTCCGAGCGACTTTCATTTAGAGATGATATCACAAGGGTTCAACTTCAGATTCTATTTTATTACACACCGTGGGTGTCGGAGCTGATACCGTCCAAAGGTCGGATGTTAAAGTACGGGCTAAAATGTGACGCACGATTTATTATACCGTATGTATTATTGATTATATAGATAACTCGATTCACTCGTAACTTGACAATCACTTTACTGAAATGGACTGGTGTCTGTCTTATATCGAACCCCTCTTCTGATAGTAGGGTCCAATGTAAAATAACTTATTTAATACTCTTTTTTATTATGTGTCTTAACTGCTTAGTAAAAACATACAACATATAAGAGCCCAATTTTCATATCAAATATATTGTTTTGTCTACAAATGAATTAGTTTTTAAAAGCTGTATTTATTCAATGCGTTGTATTAGAGCCGAATGTTTTACTACTCATGCAAGTCCCAAATTACGTTCAAATGGTCGGCTCATACCACCCATGAAACAAACTTAGTAGTTTCTTTGGTATATCTACCAAATATCATTCATGTAAATGAATTTGTAACACAGACCTGTCAAATCTACTTTGTATTTATTGTTACAGTATTTAATTCAAGTCGATATGTTTCTGAAACATACCCAACACTCCAAACTTTGTCGTCCATAACTTCACTGCCCTGAACGACCCCAATACATACGACGTCCTCGCTGTTATAAGGGCGAGACAAGTTGAACTAAATCATCAAACAGCCGGCGCGCCTTACTAATTACTCGGCCACGTGACTTGACAACTTCTTTTGGTGATTTCCCTTTATTATTTAATTAAGTTAATTAAATAATAGCCACTGTAGCGGCATAACAAAACTCGGGACTCGTCCTCCACTAATTAAATAGTTAATTATTTAATTAGTAGTTGGAATATTATAACTTCAAAGTGTTTTTAAGTTAAACATTTTGGATTTAAATTATATGTTTTTACTAATAATTATTAATAAACTTATAAATCAATATAATCATGTTAATATGACTGAATGTCAATATGACTACTGGTTCATAATACTTCCTATATGACAATACGTCGACGACACACCCGTATCACGACTGGGCAGATTGTAACACTGAACGTGTTCTTATATCCAAACATCATCATGAAACCCAGGAGTGTGTTGCCGACAGGGGGCTGTAACCAACTTGTTGACTATTCTGCACATGTTGCTTCACTGGAACCGTCTCCAAGGTGGTTAGTTATAAGTCTTTTTATCGGTAAGTATTACGATATACATTAAAAAATAAATTAAGACTTTCCCTTGAGTTTCTTACCGGATCTTCTCCACATACCTACCCTTTCAACCTTGCAAGTACAGTCGTTCCAATGTATGGCTACTTGATATAGTATGCTTTGAGTGTGACTCTACATTAGTTATGTTATTTTTAAGTTACTTTTATGTTTCATGAGGTGTGTGAAGAGACCAGTAATGTTCAATGTCTATGATAATGAACAATACTTGTCACACGAGTTCTCTATTCTTTGTAAAATTGTTCAAACAAACAATCTTTCGTGTTATAAATATATAACTGAAAGCTGGCAGCGCGAGCACGTGCTAAATCCCATACGTAGTGGTGTAGCCGCGTAGCTCTACGTGACTACGCCGTAGCTTTAACGTTGAAATGTTAGCGTCTAGCGAAAATGAACACGTGATTTTTGCAATTGCAATTTTATGCACCATTACTTCTTGAATGCAATTTGTTTGAGGCAACGATATTTATTAATTCATTATGATTAATAACATACTGGTTATGGATATTGCTGAAAACATTCAGTACTGATAATAAAACGTAGTGTGTACTGTATTATAGTTTTATATACACTAGGCACGATTATGACGTGCTCGTCTTAACGCGCCGCGCCAGGTAAAGAGCACTGTAATATACAAATTAAAATTAAACTTTGGTGTTACAATATATTTTATAGTAAACGTGTCTGCAGTAAGTAGGTATATATAACGTGCGTGACGCACTTGTACTATGTGAGTACATCTCATACGAGCTGTGACGAGCTGTTAGGAGCTGTTAGGAGCTGTTATGAGAGGACATAAAACTGTATGTGCCTTCATTTGCATATAGGATGATAACCGCAGACGAGAGGGAGCTACTGCTTCGTTTTGAATATATGTTTAATGTAAGCAGACGTTACTACATTTAAATATTTACTATTCTGACGAGTAATGGTCGTAGCGTCACTGCTAGTTGGTAAATTGAGGTTCATACATTAGCATTATTAAATTCATTAAATATTGGTTCATACATTTACAACGCACCAAAAACATCATTATTATAATAAAAATACTCAGTCGGCCATGATGAGCACTCTAATATATGTTATTGTATGAAGTATATTATTTAAGTCAGTCCTGTAGTGCCGAGACGCGTCAATGGCGTCGCTGGGCGCCATTAAATGCACGGAGCAAGGAAATGTAACACACTTTGAGAAACAATCTCTGCTTCGTGTGACTACTTCAAGGAGTGTGTATTTTATTTATATTATTTTATTTATAGTCAACGAAACTAACATATGTATTATAAAATTAACTGCTTTCTGTTTCAACCCGCTTCTTTCGGGAACTAGTAATCGGATTAAATTTTTCTTTATGGACTAATATATTTTAAATATTAAAAATACACAGCAGTGTATTGCGTCCTACAAAAATAGAAGTGTTTCCTTGAATGTTTCGATCGGTGTTGGTGTAGTGTTGTAACGACGTCCTGTAATGTGGCGGACAGAGTCGCGGGCAGCAGCCAGTAGTACATTTAAACCGAACCAACAAACACGCAGACGCTAACTAGCGGACAGTGAGTTATGACCTGCCGATAGCCGATAGTGAGACACGCTATGTCGCGCGTGTGGTGCGACTGGAGGCGGGAGCGGACGAGGAATATTGTAAGCGCTGGAGTACGCGTTCCGATTATATAAGTATAAAGTAAAATGAGAAAAGTACATTTATGAAAATATAATAATTCTGTTTGTTAAAGAGTCGTTTATCAAACGGTAGTTACTAAAGTAAATAATGACCGTCAGGTGTGAACGCGGGTCTTGATAAGAGATGCAGTATTACTAACGAACGACACGCGACCACCATTCACTTGAAGCAGTAGTACGCCTCTACGTTTATATAGACATCTGTCTGTACATAGTACATTTCGACGAAATTGAATTACGTTTGTATTTTCATTATTTTCTCTGAACGATAATAGAGCAAACTGAGCACCTTACCACTAAACCATATTTACATACTGTACAGTATGTAAATATGATTTAATTGTTATTTGTTTTAATTAATCGCTGCGTGATGTCGCTTACACTCAGACTGCACTTTATTATTATTCAATAATCAACTGTACGTCTTATAATCAATGATATACAGCTGAATATCGCATGTACACATATGTCTTAAATATATAATAAATAGCCAGGTTAGGCCATAATTAACTAATTAATTGAAACTAACAAGACTCCGAGCCGGCCGTCCATGCTATTCGAAAACATGTTAAAATAAAATAATATTAAAGTTATTTGTTGATCAGCTGAGCGACTCACGGCCAGTACAAGTATAAGACATCACACTCGTAAGCACCAGCGAGGAACCACGACTGAATTATTAAAAATCATAGTTTTATATCTCTCATAATAACTATTAGACGGTGAGAGCACTGAGAGTACTGAGAGCACTCTTAGGTGGTACAGAGTAGATGCATAATATACAATTCAATACATTTACTATATAAATAATATTATTTCTATTTATAAATTTTAATTTAAAATCAAGCAAGACATCGCGGGAAACACAGACAGACAGACACAAACAGTTCAGTTAATTTAATTAACGTTATTTAGTATTTACATATACTCTACGAAATGTACAATTAAGACGGTTTACAGAACATTTTAATATTTTATAGATGGTCCACCTTGCTCATTTATTATGCAACATTGAACCTTATGTTGACGCGTTAGAGATCAATTCAGCACAACCGATAGATAGCCTTTCCTTCACCGACCCTCTTTGAAGTCTCAAGTGTCTCTCTGTGGCGAGTTAATCTGCACAACTTTCCTCCTTACCAGGGTGCGGTGTAAAATACTGTGAGCTGCCTAGAGTATGGTAAATGTTTAAAAGTAAAAGTTTCGTCAATTGGCTCAAGTCACTTGCCGAACTTAACGGGTCCATTTTGTCCTGTGTTTGTTCTTGTGTCTGTTTGTTTGAAACAGTATCTCTTTGTGTTAACCAATTACGTTGCCTTTATGTTTATTTTCATTATATCATTGATTTTAAATCTTAACTTATTTCCTTTATAATGAGTTTCTCAATAATATTTTCATATCGACAAGTTTACTTTAACAAGAACTTATCTCAATCACGTAGAGTTGAAAATCCAGTGTAAATATTCTTTTAAAATATGTTTTAGTAATTCATTTATTTATTAATAGTATTTAAGATCCTACCGCTCGGACATAAGGTTCAAAGTAGTTTGATGATGTAATAAACGATCTCGCTTCTCGTTATTGTAGACCGTACTTCATACTAATATGTTTTTATTTAATTCAAGATATTATAAATATAACATTGAGATACATTTATTAAATTATGTATTGTATTTCGTCTACATAAGATGTATTTTAGTTTGATAAACAGATAAGTTATTATCCACAGTATTTAACAGAGGGTAGTTAAATGTTATGTTTTATAATAAGGCTGTAGCTACACATGGAGATGTTTAAAACCAATCTGCTGGGTGTCAGTTTGTATGTTTGAATTGATTTGAAACATTCTTTAACTTGTAGAAGCCCATATTACTCTGAATGCAGTAGATTCGAAGACGTCACAGACAAACAAACATGTCTGTGATCTCTTCGAAAAGAGAAGAAACATTATTGAATATGTTAGAATGTATCAAAAACCTGAACCTGTAATGTAATTGTCAATAAGACTTGTCTATGATTAGATATATATATATATATATATATATATATATATATATATATATATATATATATAATATATATATATAATACATACTAGTAGCGCCACCTATGAGCATTGTAGTAAATTTGAATCCATTTTTAGAATAAAAGCTGAGTCTGTTGCGAAAAGTCTAACGTGTTTCAATAAAATATAATAATATTTTTTTAATTAAATAATCTCACAATTTAAACGTGTATACTGGTCAGTTTTGTCGGAGTAGTAAAACAAACTCACGCCATTCGTATTATTAATTGGATGTATAAATAATAAATAAAATGCGGGTAAAGCCAGGAGCAACAGCTAGTAACAAATAACTCTTAGGGCCGATATTCAAATAGTCAGTCAACTCTTATATTTTGTCAGATAGTATGTAAAAACTGTCAAAACATCAAACTAATTCCCAGGCAGGTAGGACACGTCTGACACCGACTGCACTCTGCGCACTGGCGACGTCACATTATAAAAAAAAAGGAATTCGATATCATATTGACATGTCCTGATAAAAAATAATAGTATCAGATAACCCGGACACCTCGGCGGAGAGGATGCGGTCAGTGACCGCGGGGACGGTCTCCGAATAATGGAAAACGTATTCATTATATAATATACAACCAAAAAATATATTCGACGGTCGCTAAAGAATATTTTAAAGAGTATTCACGGAGGTGCTCGAGCTGTCTTAATGGTGTCTGTTCATTTGACGGTTCACGCACGAATATAAAATAATAATTTGACATCAAATGTTATTTTATTTGTTAATTAAAAAATAAGTTAAAAAAGGATCTCATATATAAAGTTATTTCTTGTCGGTTCTTCACCACGTCACCATTCATCCTACGGGACTTAATACTTCATACAAATTAATTGTATTGCTAGCCTTCAATTTAATGTACTTTGTAACACTATTGTCTGTAAGTTTCGATGAGAGTAGGAATCACAGGCAGTATGAAAAATACTTGAATGAGACAGAGTGAGTGAGAGTGAGAGAGTAGAGGGAGTGTGAGTGTATGTGCGTCTCGAGACGGGAACAAGTAAGGACGTGCGCTATACGATAAACTTAGCAAACCGGACACACCTCGAACCTAGATCGACAGTCGATACACTCGATAGGAGACTTCCTTTACTGAGGTATAATAATATAAACGTCTACTCGCCGGTCCTCGTTACTCACGACTATCACCACCAGGCCCGCCCTGTGCCTCGGAGCTCTTCACACACGCGCCTTCACCTCATATTTCAGACATTATATATTTATGTAATAAATGTTTCGAGGCACTTGAGTTGAAACAACCTGAAACCTGTCTATTCCTGAAGTAGCTATTACATGTGATGTAGGTGAGGGAGAGAGTTCAATCTTGAAACGACGACTCCTTGCTTTTATCGAAATCGTAATATTTTTTAGGTTAAAATGTTTAACATATGCTTTTAACAAGAAGTTCTAAATGTATAAAGATCACTTATTAAAACAAATAAACAAACACTGAAACACATGTACGTGTGACTTATCAGTTTAATCATGATTGTACTCGGATAAGACGACGGTAAAGAAAATATAACTCATGTTATGAAATATATATTTTGTAATTATTTTATTGAGCATCAAGTAAGTAAACCTAACCACTTATATATTTATAATCAAGAAAGTACTGAGTCGGCTATTTATTAAGTAATTATATAATATAACACTTAATCAGACTGATGAATTGAATACAAAGACGATATGTGCTCTAGCCGACTCAGACAGCGCCTCTTACATCTCTACCACAATTAACTACTTTAAAACCTCCAATTACTTAATACTCAGTTGTTTCAATCTCTCCATGTCTATTTTATTATTGTATTTATTCCAGTTTTCAGTTTATAAATTATTATATTATAATACATTTACAAAAATAACGAATGCTTACAAATTCTGAATCTCTTTGTACAGTTTCTTTTATCGTTTTAAATTTATTACAGGATTGTACAATACACAATAGTTATTTTTAATCGTCTAATGGATTAAATACATCTCGTGATTTTGACATCTACGTACACGTAATAGAGTGTACATTGGCGTGACATAACTAAACGAGCTTGATGGAATATCGGTGTACTGTTCATGGTTCGGGTTAAATTAGACGGCTTACTGACTCAGCAGATGTTGAGGACGAATATAGCGGGTTCGGTGCGGGGCGAGTGCTGGCGACCTCGCTAGTAACAATTGAGATTGGACGTACTTGTACTTTAAATGTTCAGGCGCTCGCTAAGACAGGATTTTCTAAATGCTATTCTAGATGCTAAGTCGAAGGAGGTACGTGTATAACATATATTGAATATAATGGTAGCTTTACCCCGCCCCCGCTACATCGTCCGCTGACACACGCGCCACTCAAAACACTAATGAATATTTGAAATACATTTGAAACGCTGTCATCTGCCAGTACCTGGGCGTGGACACCAGATATAGCCAACTTAATGAAATTTGCGTCCAAGTTACATTTAAAAAAGGCGATGAATGATATGTAGAGTTCATGTGGGGAGGAATTTATTAATTTAATAAGTGTGTATCAATTCATTCACACTCTGCCATGTTTGTCCTTTTACTATCTCGTGTATCTTATAGCTCCTACTCCTACCTCAAGACCGTCCTCCAACACAATCCACCAGCACCAGCTCAGCTGATCCGTACCTTCGACTGTTTTATCTTTACACAGATATAACACACCTCTTGGATCTTATACATTTTAGAAATGTAATTCCTTCCATAGCTTTGAGTCAAATTGACCTCAGAAATGTTAAGCTCGATATTATCTAATATAAGTTTTAAAGCCGCAAGCAGCGCCTCAACGTCCTTACTTTCTAAACCAAGAAAGGGTAATATTCCTTTATTATAGCTCCAACCAGTCTCCCATCACATACGTGGCTTGAACCCCTGTTGCTTAGTGAGATAAATTGATATTATGCAGTGGTGCTGGTCCTACTTCCTTCAGCAATAGCAGTTCATGAGTGTGTGTGTGTGTGTGAGAGCCGATACCGATGTCCTGGTGTGTTGTCTGTGTGTTGTGTGTGTTGTTTGTGTGTTTTGTGTGTTGATCGTTAAGATACAACAATGATAGACAAACAAGTCCGTATCCCACAACTTATATAAGGCCTAGTGCACACCGTATCGGGCATGCAATCACGCCCACGGGCACTTTCTATAGCTCTTTATCCGTTATCTGTTCGCAGCTTTACACGCCTGCTTTATTTGCTCGATATGGAGACAAACTAAGTTATGTTTTATATAAAGTGTACTTTTTGACTTCAAACTTTATTCCAATACGAGGATCCAATCTGTCTGTGAAACAACGTTTTAATAATGTTATTTATTGGTTTCGCAAGGTCGTGACTGTTTATTATATACATTATAACTATGGCTGAGAACCCATCAGTCACCCGGCTCGGATCATATTTGCTTAGCCTTCTATTAATATCTAATAGTCTGATACACCGGCGCCTCAATTATTCCTATACATTCGTGGTATAACTAACCAGACTTCTTGGAGCGGGTTTGACGATGTCTCTTATTTATTCACGGAGCGCTCGCCGAGGGCGTCCAGATATTTTAAGAGCTAGAGAGTATAGTGTTTATATTTAATATATAAGATTGATTTATTTTATTTAACAGAGGACGATCGAATGGAGGTTGAATATTTTTAGTGAAAATAAAAACAGTCCAAACAACAATTGAATTGCAATACACAAATGTACAAATAACACACATGTGTGTGTGTGTGTGTGTGTGTTTACAACACTCGCGCTAATTGACGATAAAACACGTCCAACATTTCACACTAACTTTGGAGCAAGCAACTTTTTGTGTTATATCAGGCATTATAAGGAACGTATTTCATTTTCCTTAATTTTTTAAGCCTTTCCAAACAAAGATTCATTACAGATTTCGGGAAATTGATAACATTTACTGATATATTATGCAAATGTAAAAAATTTAATAACAAGTAAACATTAAACCAGATCAGACAATGAATTACAATATCCTGTGCGATCGCATCTCTGCCAGACGACAGACGACAGTCCTTTGAGGTATAGGACAATAAAACAAACACCCTGTACCCTTTAAATAGAAATCAATTTGTCTTAGCTGTCATCTTGAATAAAAACAAAATTATGACGCATCGTGGGGTCCAAGTGAGAGGAGCGCAAACTACTATGTACTACATATTTAGATTATAGGTACATTTTTATCTAAATATGATTTATGATCGTAAATTATCTACATGAGACCCAAGACCTTCCAATGCTTTATGCATAAAGAAGTCAGTGGTTGGTGTAGCTTTCGAGCTGGAAGCACCATCAGTTTTAATTTCCTTCAGATTGACAGATCGACCAGACCATCACCGTCCCCATCAGGGTCATGGAATATTATACATTTCGGATACATACATAATGATATAGACAGGCCTTTTAAGGAAATAAAACATTTCATTATTTCTCAAACCCTACATTCAATATAAATTAAAACACAGGAACCGATCTTTTAAATAACCTTTCAGTATTATTTATTATTTATTTTTTGTATTGTCTCTACTGTTAGCCCTATTGGCTGTTACGGCGTCACCGGGCGAGTGGAAAACCTTTTACTAACTCTGGCAACTTATAAAGTTTTTTAAATACGTATTATGTATTAAAGAGAGTGTCCAACTCCGGGATTACAAAACATTAAAACAATATTAATAATAATAGTACATTTATTACAATCGTATTCAGCCATACCGGAAGCTTTAAGTTAAAATTCAAAAATAATGTGTTACAGAATTTAAAATGTCTCATAACTTGAAGCTCACGTGAGATGGTGCCAGATGTTTGATATGTTATCTCATTGTGCTCAGATTGATGGCAAGATATGTGACTACAAAATTATGTTTATAAATATTACAATTTAAAATAGTAGCGACTCTACTTTGTACCAGAACTAGAAGAAACTACATGTTATTAACAAAGTTATAGAGATGTTTTAACCGTGGACTTTTAATCTCTAGAAATTATTTTAACTTTATGTCACAAACAATGAAACAACTTGAAGAATAATAAAAATAAACTCCATGCTATATACATGGACGCTCTTATTGAAGAACATATCGATGTTAAATTACTTTAAATATAAACCCAAACAACCCGCACCTTTTAGGATCTCAATTCTGACGTGAGCAGGATGTCAAACAACTACAACCCGCCGCCGCTGCGCCCACGCAACACGGACGACGCCTCGGTGACCGCAAATATCAAATACCTACCTGTACTTCAAATATTATTTGTGGACGAATGTGTTTAAAGTTACGTATCATTTAAACTACATACATTACAATGTTTTACTGAAGACGTTAAGACGACTTTACTTTTGTTAGTTAGCTGTAAGTGAATGTTAAATGTTTTCTTGTTTTTTTACAACTACCCCGCGTGTGAGTGATGCAGATCGATCTGAAGATCTTAGCAGATATTATTAGTTAGTTAGTTTTAATACTTGCTATTCTCTCTCGGCAAGAATATGTTAAGTTCACTTGTTATATTCAGAAACAAAAAACACATACTGTATTTTTTTAAAGAAAATAACTTGCAAATGTGTCTAAGGAGCCCGTAAGTGAATCCAAGTAACTGATTAAACGTCCGCAACAGGTTTATCTCAGAGAGGTTACAAATGAGCAACGTTTCATTAAATCTGCTAATAGACGGGTTCAATTTATTAGTGGCTTCATTTTTTTAAGTCTTTCTACACTTTAGGTACATTCATAGTTGTCTAATTTACTTCCATTTATTTAAAATACATCGTGTGTTTTTAAAATACAAAGTCCTCAACTGTTTTAAACCGACTCCATACAACTGAATTCGAGTCGCGAACTTTTCCCTAATTGAATTATTTTTAATTAAACCGTTTCGCATTCAGTCGGTGTCGATACAACAAAGAATATAATTGTAAAGCAGTTTAACATTTGTTATTAGTAAATTTAAATTAAACATAAATGTTAATTAGTTGCTGGGCGACATTTGCAGTAATGAAGAATGCACCGCACGGCTTGACGTATTGGCAGGTAACCTGTTATAATATCTGTATGCTACCTCGTGGTGTTTTCTTTCTTTTATTGTCTTTTCCAAAGTTAAGGATCCCACTCGAATCTCTTCAATTCTATCACAAGTCGTATCATAATGCTGACGTGTATTTTATTGTCGAAAAAAATAAACAAAAATCATCATTTTTCATGTGGTAGGGTCGTTAATTCCTTCCCAGAGCTTTTACGGCTTCTGAAGCTGCGTGGGAACAATTGTCAACGGTTTAGTATATTTTTTATTTGTACTCTGTTATAGGGCTACAAGTTGTTGCAGAATATTTTGATATTTACCCTTCGGTACCTGTGTATCACACTCAGCCACACCACCACCAGAGGTTATGAAGGAGTAATACAACGGGGTAGTTCAGTGGTCGCACGTGGGGGGAGCACGATACGCCTACAATGGCAGGTACGAAAGGCGAACATTGTTATAATATAATATAATTTAACTTCAGTCATAACCTAGAAATATGAACGATGGGTGAAACATGGTTTCATGGTGAAAGAAAGGTTCGCGATCTAGGAACGTGACGGAGAAGACACGACTCTCCGTGGTGTTGGAACGCCATAAGTCATTCGAATAAATATTATTTACAATTCTATATTCTAGAAGCAAAAAATTGAAAATTACATTATTAGCTATAAATATCTTCCACGAATCTTCTATCTGTCCACGAATTACTCTTACTGGAATAATAAACACTTTTCAAGAAAAAAGATTATATATCTTATAAATAACTGTAACCGCGGCTCGTACGAACTGAGACAGTATATATAATATATTCTATTATCAGAAAGCTATACACTATGTGCGTGTACGAGTGCTGACGGTACTCCGTATAAACTATACATTCTCGTAGTGTTGTTTAATTTTAGCACAGGATAGTATCAGATAAGAAGTCAATAGAATTAACCTAAAGGATACACTCGTTACACCTCACATCCCTCTGATAACATCCGGACAGACTGACGGATGACATTAACTGATAAATAACTGCATCTGTAGCTGCTCAAGTGAGTAAATGTAGATATATAATAACTATATATAGAACGTCTCTCTGAAGAAGGTTTCATTAATAATAATATTATATATTACTAAATGAGTAAAGGCACGACAGCTCAGTTGGCAGAGCGGCGGGGAAGGACTCCCGGAAGTCACAGGTTCGGATCCAGCTGAATGTGAAAGCATAATCTGGCTAAGAGTTTAGACAGTTTAAATTATTAAAAACAACATGTTTGCGATGGTGTCATGTGGATTGTGGACGTTTGAAGATCTTCACAAGTATTAAATATAAAAACGATTCTATAAAAATACCAATACTTTTAATACAGACCAGGCTGGATCTAGAAATACTAGATAGAGTTTAATTACGAACCATTCCAACATACCGCGACGTAGCAACATTCTTCGCCCGCCATTAAGTAAATAAACTTAGAAGTTTGACTTCGTAAAACTAGTTCATTTCATAATTACCGACGACTTCAATATTTTAATTGAAGGACCATACGTCCATCGACATCTCTTTATAGATACAGTTTTAGTATTCCTATACTTCAGAAGGTGTCAGTGTGTCGACACTGGAGCTCTGCTCTCAGCAACACGTAGAGGTGACGAGTTGTTCTAAATATCAGACACTTACCTTAAGGTCTACAGCTCCCTCGAGTTGTGATATTGATTGACCTCGCTATAGTCACACTATCTACTAAATACACCATCTAGTACAGGCGAGTACGGAACCTACAACGTGCGAACCCTTTCCCTGGATCCCCCTGAATCCATTTTATTATATTTGATGTTTTATAAGGTATGAAACATGGTCATTATATATATATATGGTGAAGGAGTGTACGTATGTTATTATTAGAAATGCCATCCAACCCCGAGATGAACGTGAACGGAATAAGAATTCATTTTATATCCTCTTTCACTTTTCGCTACTCTTCGTGAGTATATAAAGGTAACAATATTTTCATGACAATATAATGACTATACAAATTACAACAGTATGAAGATAACAGAGATAATGGATTATTATTTAAAAAGGTAACAAGAGACGAATAAGAAACATGTTATATGATTGACTAGTTTTGAGAAATTTCAAATATGAAAGGCTTAGTTTGTTTGCTTTTTAATTTGTGACTTAACGGTATACAAAGCACTCCCCCATCTACGCTATTCGAGTATACCTACTAGTATAAATTAATAAAATCATCTTCGTTTGTCTAAAACTTGCACAACAGCATTCCCTTCCCAACTGCAACCAAATAATAATAAAGTGTTCTTAAATACGTTACAGTAATTACTTCCTTATTTCTGTGACATAAAGAACAATAATTCCACAAGAGTATTTGTCGCTGTCGGCTCACGCTGGAGGCACAACAACGTTTTTAATTATGACTCCTTGTAGTAGAGGACTTGGTCGAAAAACTTTGTTATTATAAAAATCAACATTTGACTCATGCAAAGAACAAAAGAAGAGACGCTAAAGAGAGACGTATATATCACGTCGTCCTACTCTATGAGTAACAAATCATAACAGTGTTATGTGTTCGCTGACGGAAGGACAATCCTCGACACCTACTAGCCCGAAGGTCCTCCCGAGACTCCCGCGTCTCTTTGACAACTCATACCATAGTATTTTGTAGTCTTGTCACGACCAAGATTTTTATGAATTATTCTTATGGCAACTCATCCCCGCAGTCAAGGAAGTGTTTTTGTATGGAATTCTCAAAAAGCGACGTTCAGCTTAGAGATCTGATAGGTTCATCAAGCTTTTAAAATAAACATACTTCATTTTTTGTTCTAAGGGACTTCTTGTTATCTTCGTAAGTAAATTGTTTTTTGTTTACAATCACACGACCGGACAGCCTCATCGTCAACCTCTGGCCGGTGCACTAGAGCACAACATGACCCGGGAGTATGGACATAATAAATTATTTACAACGGCCTTCCTAAGATATCTATATATATAATTACATAACACCTTTAGTATTATATTTAAAGAAAATTATTCGACGGGACGCCATTAAATCGTATTTATGTCCGTCTCTCCCGGTATCAGCTATAAAACCATTCCCTAGATTGCTTGAATTTTTTATAGTCCAAAGTTTTTGCTGAAAATGAGCGCGGTTTGTGTAAGAAAGTGTAGAGATGATTTAAAACAATTCGTTGAATTTGGTACTGTTTTTAAACATAAAAATGTTGTTAGTCGTAAGGAAAAGAGAGACCGGAATAAGAAAAAAAACATATAGCCATTTTATAATATTGTAATTTGTTTATTTGTTCAGTTTTAACAGATGACCGACCACCTCGACATCCAAATGACACAAAATAATGTAATAAGTTAATCTGTCACTATTCGGATTATTATATTAATATTAAATTGACAGCTGTACCACGTGTGATTTAATAAAGCCTAAATGTTACCACACATACACACACCCACACACCCACACATACACACACGTGTGCTTCGATGACGATCGATCTTTCGTTCAAGTTGAGGAGCGGATACATTGTGCTCATACAATAATACTAATAATACCTACAGCACACACACACACACACACACACACTGACAATTATAAAAAGCACAATAATTAAACAAATGTAGCTATTTACAAAATAACTAAGTATAAAACAATCAATAAGTATAATAAACATCCGACAACAGTTCAGTGCGAACACACACTCAAGAAAACGTTAAAGATTACGTACGAGCTTTTAGACGACGACTAGAGATTTAATCTCAAGTAGACAGATTTTAAGAACGCTGACGCGGGTTTTATGAAGAGTCATTTACATATTTAATGAATATACCTGAGGCAGTCCATTTTATGTCACATATTTAAAGCGTAAGATACGTAGCAGATGCACTGAATATTTATGTATTTAAGCTGCTTTATATGAATAAATAGTCTAATACCAGATATTACATCCAGTCGGCTCTGATACAGAGCTCCGTGGTGTGTTGACAAACACCTGGTGGCAGGTTTACTCAATGTATAGATATTTACGTGGGCGATACGAAATCAACTCGAATTGCATTTCTCATCTTGTTTCACCTGGTTCATTACAACAGCTCTGGTTACCTTTATTTGATTTGTTGATTTTGACACTGAAGGACCTGTGCGTTATATGACGTCACAGAGAGTTAAGTGGACAGAAGAAAAATCAAAATTAGAAATTGTTTGTTTCAGACTAGTGTTAGAAGAATGTTATTTGAACGCCATTACATAGTCTGCAATTTTTGTTTGACGTCTTTTGCTACACCAGTAATCTTGTTGTATTTTTTTAACATATATTTTACGATATAGGCATCTTGTTGATAAAGGGATATATTTTTTTCCATAATTTAGCTGCTTATCGAGCTTTTTTAATACTCGGCGAAGGAGAAGGCTCAACTGTCTCATCATCTTCATCTCTTAGTTCTTGTTCCTCAATTTTTCTCACTGAATCCCAAACTTTTTTGTTTGTGAGTGAAGCCCTCGTAAGCCGCTAGTCGTCTACTTAGATGCAGGTTTAAAGAATTTATTAAAAACTTCGGTGTGCATGATGCCGAGAGACGAACTCGTAATATCGTTCATATCTACGCTATTTTTAATAATTTTGGCAACTTAAAAATAACTTTTGATAACTTATTACCGTTATTCAGAGTGAGTGTAAAAGAGTGCATCGTCATATAAGGGACAAGCTAAACCAACCAAGGGCAAGTGATTTCGACGCTTTAGAGAATTAGTCTTTTTTTGATCGACGTGAGTTAGAGTTGACATTGTATATAGAGGAAAGGAGTATTTGAGGAACAAGGAAGTCGGTGAAGCATGGAGGAATGAAAGGAACTCATGCTGTAGCAAGGTAGCTAAAGGGTCGTTAAAAATATACTAAGGCTCCACTAAACTGTTAAAAATCTTTTGTTCCATATTCTTTGTGTTTCAATTTAACATACTTTAGATTTGTCGTAAAACGTATAGTCGGTCAAGAAAGTGATGTTTTTGGTTGAAAAATCTCTTCGTAATTTGGATTATATAGTTCTGTATTGTGCACTGTAGAGCACGTCCTAAATGAATATAATGATAATTAATTTTCATTAGCTCAATCATAGTTTGTAAGCCAGTGTCCGAAGGCCCCCCTAAGCTTAAGGGCCCCGGAGCACTGCCTCGTCTAGCCCTCCGGTACGCCACTAGACTCGTGAATTATGGTTGGTTTTTTTTACGCACTATGAAAACGACAAACTTAAAGAAGACAACAATTAGTATAACAAAATTAAATTTAAACTTAATCATAATACGATCCCTTTGTTATTAATGAATTGATTGCATAATATGTAAGTCTTATTTTTTTAAATTTCTGTGACAAAAGTAAGATGAACAGACCAGAAGAAAATAAAACGCTGGAAAATATTACGGAATAAATTAAATGAATACAATAATGTGAAATCCCTTGACAATATAGAAAGTGCGTTTAACGATACTGCAAACCAGTATGGAAAACCCCAATAAGGGGCACTCTAGACACTTAATAATATTGTTTACACTAAGATATATGGCTTTTAATTAGCTGGAGTACTCAATAAAAATACACTAATGTGTTGCGGCGTCGTTATATCTCGAAAAGAGCTTAGCGGAGCCCTAAAACTAATAAATTCTCTTCTCCACTCGTCCTTATATATAAAAACGCCTTTTAACGATAGTCCAATTAAATACCTCATAAAACATTAGACGGATGTAAACAAATGACGCGACTGTCCAATACTATACACATGCTTAAGTTCATGGGTAAACGAGCTTCATAAATAAGTTCTTATTGCTAATATCATTATTTATCAACTATCGTCATAAAATAAATATAATTAATATGTATAGAAAAAAATATTTCTTAATTCATTATATAGCTTCAAGACCGTCGATCGATAATAAAAGGTTTTATTTATAAGAAAGGAGCTTACCTTGACTATAAGTAAACAAATGTATACAAGCCAGCAAGAATATCCAGTTGCCGACACCGAAACGACACATCTCTGTCCGACACATTATGCAAAACACTCAAACAACACTACGCGTAATGTTTTAATTCATCAAATTCACATTTTCACACAAAAATCGCAAAAATATCGTAATATCACATAACGCAACACAATGTCAGAGTGCTAACAGTCCGCCATTTTCGTTTAAATAGAACTGCTGCGTTCGGATACCCAAGTCGAACTCAATATCTAAAGGTCATTGTCCCGAACAATCATGTTAGAGACTTGAGTGAACTTAGCCGATGTTTAAATGAATGTAAGTGAAGTTGGCAACAAATACAAAAAAATGCTACATTCTGTTGTCCATGGTAAAAGCGCTTCATAGACTACAATATATACTTTCTAGTGTTTCGTGTTTTTAATATGACAAAATAATGCATAAGGTTAAAACAATACAGTTTCAGTTTTTGTAACATTATTCTTGTTGTGGTTTTTTATAATTCATATATCCATTTCAAATACAATCATAATATTAAAAATGAATTTAGATTAAAAAGGATGAATGCACCTATATCATTATATATTATATTATATAGCACTTAAATATTTGGATAATGGATTGGCCGCTTAAGTTGAACAATAACAATGGTATAAAAGCAGAAGACAATAACTCGGAAGTTAAAATGTTGATCAATATCTCGAAATAAAGTTTAACTTACTTTAACATATTATTTTGGCGGAAGGACTGGCACTAAGCATATTCAAGAGTTAATATTAATTCATAAACAAAATAAATATTGCTATTATTTTTTATTATCATAATGCACTCATATTATACAATCTAAGTGACATTATCTCAATAATCATACATGGCATCGCATTGTGAAATCGCTCTTAGAGCTTCTCGATGATTGATGGAGACACCTACACGCTATTTTTCAAGGTCAAATAGTGTAATTTAAATTGTATAAGGAAATGGGGGCTTAACTGAACTTTTCAATTAAACTGTCAAGTGTCAACTAAGCAGTGATAGCTGTATGTCATTTAAATGTTTTTATGAGTTTTTAAATGTTTGAAATTTGACTAGTGTTGTTTGTTGTTCTCGCTAATCACAGAGATCTTGAGATCTACCTAAAGATTTATACAATTGCTATTTAATGTGGTAAATAATATTGATTGAACCAAATGGAGCTCATATATTCTATGAGACGAAAACCTTTGAAGTGCGAACCTCCACACTTAGATAGGTAACATACTTATGCTGCTGTTGTAATGTTTGTACTCCTTAAATCGAGAAACTAAAGAGTATATGCTGTATTCCTACACTATTGATAATGCAATAACTTAACCATGGTGTTAAATATGAAACCTTCCAGAAAACTTTAACCATAGTACTTTCTATCATACCAAAACGTTTATTTGGTTCAAATGTAAAAAAAATTGTCTACTTCCAGCACCACAGACCCAGAAGTTGTGCGACCAATATGCACAATATCAATATGCAACATAATAGCTTTCTCCTCACTCACTGAGCTCTCCGATACTGATGGTGATACTTGGGGTGGACATGTGTATGTATGCGATGTGGACACGCCATGGGACAGCCACCGAGTAACCAGCACTATACACCCTGTTAGTTAATATTATATCTAATTATTATTTTCAAATAATAAACATTGCAATACAATAGTTTTGTCTTAATGTAATTCTAATTTACAATGTATGTTATTTCTGAGGCATTAAATGGATTCTTAGATTTTATCGGAAAGTTAAAAGAGATCTCTAAATATTTTAAAGAAGGTTGCATCACAGCCTGGGCTTCTACAATTGCAACTGAAATATATTATGTACCTATTTGAATTATTTTTAAGGTGTCAGCTTTGGAATGGGATGGTGAAGGAAAGCAGCTACTTGTAGCAACCACAGTTGGTGATGTATCTATATATGGACAGAAAGACTACCTACTAAACGAGTGGACTTGTCAGTACACTGCCAACTTTCCAGGTTAGACCTAAGAATGAATACTGGTAATTTATTTTAATTTTCCCATGCTTGAAATTGTACTATTATATTTCCAGGAGAGCACATAATACAAGCAACCTTCTTTCACAATGGTCGACGCATGGTAAGCACCGACAAGAAGCCAGATGCACCCATCTATGAGAGGATGCAGCTTTTGAGATCCACACCCACCCTGAAGGGATTTGGGTGAGACTTAGTTTATCTCTATAGTATCATATGGTATTTCAATAGATGCAATTCATATTTAAAAGGTAAATTTCTTTTGTAAATAATAGAGTCTAACTGTGTCAACTTGGTTACAAAATCAAAAATCAAAAATATCTTTATTCAAGTAGGCATTTACATGCACTTTTGAATCGTCAATTACATTACATTACATAAAAAAAAATAAATGTCAGTATGTCAGTCCGTGAGTAAGCTACCACCAGCTCGGAATGCGGCTCTGCTGAGAAGAGCTGGCCAGAAACTCAACAGTTGCTCTTTTTTTTTTTAAAAACAACATGTAAAAAAAAACAAAAAAAATTTGAAGACATGTTGGAATTGTTGGAGACTGTTAATTGTTTCTCAGTTTGTTGCTACTTTGTTATAAAAAAAGGAATCCTATCAAAGATGCAGTAATGTAACCCAAGGTGTGATAAAAGTATGTAATAAAGAAAAAATTGTCATCATTTCCGCTGCAATACTATAGAAGATGGCAAAATCTACAAATAAGTCTGATCCCATGTCCAACTACTGTAGCTATACCACTTTAAATATTTTCTCCATTTTTTAAGTTATATTATACATACATACATATATATTATTATTCCTTAACTCATTAATGTGTTAAAGACTGTTTCAATTCTTGTAAAATACTTTAACTGTAAATTATTAAAATCGGACATTCCATTCAAAAGTTATAACGAATTTAAAAATGTCAATCTAAAGAAAATAATGCAATAATAAAATAATACGGTGTGGGTCGCCCCACTCAGCGTAACGGTTAATGTTGCTGGGGAGCATCAATGTCTGTACTTTATAAGTTTATTTGTTGGAAGAAATCTTCAAAGTAACTTATCTGAATCTAAAAATATCTTAACCAATATTTAGAAATAATTTTCACGTTGGATCTAAGCTATATGATATTATACCCTTGAGATAATAATAGGGCTTTTCGTGGAGAGCAATTATAAAAATAAAGACGACCCAAAAAAAGCTCGAGCGAAGAAGTTTCTTATGAGCTCTGTGCTCTAAAGTGCTCGCGTATGAAGTCGCGGGCAACAGCTAATATCACAATATAATGAATGGGCATGTATGAAGAAATTTCTTAAAAATTAAATAATATTAAATATGCAAGACAAGCACTGTGCAAACATATGTGCTTTCACTAAATAAACAAGTTCCATCTTTATTGCGAGTGTTGACTTAGAGCTAATTGTACCTACTTTTAACAGCATTGAAAACAGTCCACCGCCAGTAGTTAACAGCTGAAGTATTTTTCTAAAGGTGTAATATTTTTACACACGTTATTAAGGTACTTTTCTGTTCGTTTGTGACTTTTACATTTTCTGGAGGGGGGCCTCTTTCTCTCCCTGAAACTATCCTAAACCTGAACTTTCATCCTTGAAAATGTTTGTTGATCATTATGTGTGGTGCGTCAGCGGCGTGTGGTGCCCGGGAGCGTGCGTGGTGACTGGTACGGGCCTGGTGGGCGCGCTCACGCCGGGCGAGGCGGGCCGCGCCCTGGTGGCCACGGACTGCATGCGCGCCGCCAGAGACCACTTCGCGTCCGCTTCCATCGCACACAAAAGTGAGCCGACCGTGTAATTTGGGGTTCGACCACTTTCCCCGTAGCTGCTATACTCTAGTAATATGTATGCCCTGTGTCGTCAGGCGGGTCCATGTTGATAGCGGCGTCGTTCGTCCGCGGCAGCTCGCGCGGCGTGCGCGTGTCTCGCTGCTCGGTGTCGCGCCCGAGCTCGTCCAAGTGTGCGCCCGTGTGCATCCAGCTGCAGCCGCTGCCCAGCGTACACCTGGACGATGACGTCATGCCCGGTAAGCCAGGGGAGGGGGTCGCTCCCGAGCTCGTCGAGAGACCGAGTAATAGATTCTTTTTGCAAACCTTGATACTCAAGTCGAACGAATAGTTAGCCAGTAAAGAAAAAGACGGAAAAAAGTAAGTGGTGTTATTCCGTAGTGGTTAAGATGCGGTTGAGATATAATGGGGGACCTTAACTGCTCCAGCTTAAGGTGTGGAACAATAAAGGGAGTCATTTAGTCGTCTGTACTAGTCAAGGGTTTGGGGTACCCCAGGATGTGAAACAAATTGTATACTAAGAAGCAAAGGGATATAATTAAAGAAAAGAGATGAGATACTCAAGCATTCCGTTGCGTGACCTCCGGCACCTCGCACACTTGGATTGAGACGCAGCCACCGATTCCTACACTCACTCTTACACTCCCTCTCTCACTCACTCCTACACTCACTCTTACATTCACTCCTACACTCACTCTTACACTCACTCCCACACTCACTCGTGCAGTCACTCCTACACTCCTACACTTACTCCTACACTCCTACACTCACTCCTACACTCCTACACTCACTCCTACACTCACTCCTACACTCACTCCTACACTCCTACACTTACTCCTACACTCACTCTTACACTCACTCCTACACTCACTCCTACACTCACTCTTACACTCACTCCTACACTCCTACACTTACTCCTACACTCACTCCTACACTCACTCTTACACTCACTCCTACACTCACTCCTACACTCACTCCTACACTCACTCTTACACTCACTCTTACACTCACTCCTACACTCACTCCTCACGAAAATTAATAGTTTGGAGACTATTGATAACGATGATAATTACTCAACAAAACGTTCAAAACCATGGAATCACCAAAACTCAATCCGACCGGTCCGCGCGCAGTAATTGAACTTTCTTCCATCGCGTTCGGTCTTATACTCTCAATGTAGAAAATAAAAAATGTGCAAGTAGCCCGTAGATTGAACGCCTGAGATTTTTTATTGACAACTATACAATGAACCTACCAACTATTGCGAGCCCCGGCTGCTGTGCGTTCCAGCGGCGGTGGCGTGGTGGCTGCGAGACGACACGGACGCCTTGCTCGTAGCGAGCACCAACCTCACTCTGTGGAAGTTGTCGGAGCGAGCGTATCCCGTACATAAGTTGCTGTCTAAAGGTACTTTCTGCCTAATTTATGATCTGAATATGCGATGAGTGCTAGCGGAAATCATTTTCAAGGTTTCATTCATACGTTCATAGTTTTTTAATAAAAATACATATATTTAATTTGTTTTATACATTTTTAATTAATATAGTATTCAAAATTAACCAACGCTGGCGAGTACTGATCCATCCATGGTTCTATGTTAAAGTGTAGTTTGAGCTCGTCACAGCCGGCTCGTTATAGTCCTCTGTTGAACTCCTCCCTCGTGGTTTCAGGTCCTCTTCAGGGCAGCACTACTCCCGGCGGAGGGCCCAAGGCCGGAGACTGCTTCAATACTCTAGTAAGTGATCATACATATTGTTATGTCCTGGACGCGTAGTGATTGTTTTCATCGTCATCCATAGTTAAATTTAAAATAAAAGGAATGCCAAGCTGATCAGGTGTCTTTTTACACGTGAGCCAGGTGGTCATTCTTATTGTGTAACGACGGGAGGGAAGGCTGGCAAAAGATGCCAAGGGCAGTTTTTAAGAGCTTCCAGAACTTTCGTCTGCGCGGGCAGATAGCTTCACAGCATTTCACCAATTTTGACAACATACTTTCTGATTTTACTCTGGTGAATTGGCCGTTTGAAGCCGTTTTGTCTTTAGAAGTCTGGAATCGTTGGTAACTAGCGCCTCCGCACGGGCATTATACGCCCCGAGTTTGCAAGAAGCAGCTGCTCTAACCCATTGAACCAGGGCCGTCCATCGATACCATCGCCGTACCATCGATTGGTACTACAGAGTTTGGTATTAATATATCCATATCCTGCGCAGTCACTAGCACCACCGAAAGGTACATAAACCTGTAACCTTGGTTGCAAAGAAAGTCTGCATTCCATCTATCATCATAATCTACTCACTTGTAGCCAGACACGTCAAGTCGCAAATGTTGTACCACATGGACGCTTTATGGGCACTACTCTCCGTACCAAGCAATGGTCAGACCGACATTAGGCTGCTTCGACGATTTTCTGGATATGTAGTCATCGGTAGATGCAGAAAAGAGTATCTGGTTCTCTACTTCACACCAGGACGACAACTAACATTATATAAAGCACAGATCCGGTCGTGTGTGGAGTACGGTGGCCATTAATTGGCCGGTGAAATCATCTTGCAACTCTGGACTCAATTGAGAGGCGAGCAAAGAGCTTATTGACGACGACCCTGAGCTGGTGGAAGCCAATCTCCATAGCCATAGAACATAGACGTAGAGTTGCCTCTCAGTATTCTATAGGATACATTTTTGTGAGTGTGCTTTTGTGAGTGTTTACCTTTCGGGAATCCATACAACTTCTTAGTGTTTTTTTTTAAGTCATTGTATCTTTCTTGCAGGCGTGGCAACAGGCGGCAGCTTGGCAGATGGAAGGAGGAGCGCGCGCCCTCGCCGTCGCCGCCTGCCGCGCGCCGCCTCCAGCGCACGCACTCGCCGCGCTCGTCTCCGCGCGGGCGCTGCACCTGCTGGCGCGGGACACGCTGCACTACGTACGTACCACATCACGCTCACGCACGCACTCCTGCTGCACCTGCTGGCGCGGGACACGCTGCACTACGTACGTACCACATCACGCTCACGCACGCACTCCTGCTGCACCTGCTGGCGCGGGACACGCTGCACTACGTACGTACCACATCACGCTCACGCACGCACTCCTGCTGCACCTGCTGGCGCGGGACACGCTGCACTACGTACGTACCACATCACGCTCACGCACGCACTCCTGCTGCACCTGCTGGCGCGGGACACGCTGCACTACGTACGTACCACATCACGCTCACGCACGCACTCCTGCTGCACCTGCTGGCGCGGGACACGCTGCACTACGTACGTACCACATCACGCTCACGCACGCACTCCTGCTGCACCTGCTGGCGCGGGACACGCTGCACTACGTACGTACCACATCACGCTCACGCACGCACTCCTGCTGCACCTGCTGGCGCGGGACACGCTGCACTACGTACGTACCACATCACGCTCACGCACGCACTCCTGCTGCACCTGCTGGCGCGGGACACGCTGCACTACGTACGTACCACATCACGCTCACGCACGCACTCCTGCTGCACCTGCTGGCGCGGGACACGCTGCACTACGTACGTACCACATCACGCTCACGCACGCACTCCTGCTGCACCTGCTGGCGCGGGACACGCTGCACTACGTACGTACCACATCACGCTCACGCACGCACTCCTGCTGCACCTGCTGGCGCGGGACACGCTGCACTACGTACGTACCACATCACGCTCACGCACGCACTCCTGCTGCACCTGCTGGCGCGGGACACGCTGCACTACGTACGTACCACATCACGCTCACGCACGCACTCCTGCTGCACCTGCTGGCGCGGGACACGCTGCACTACGTACGTACCACATCACGCTCACGCACGCACTCCTGCTGCACCTGCTGGCGCGGGACACGCTGCACTACGTACGTACCACATCACGCTCACGCACGCACTCCTGCTGCACCTGCTGGCGCGGGACACGCTGCACTACGTACGTACCACATCACGCTCACGCACGCACTCCTGCTGCACCTGCTGGCGCGGGACACGCTGCACTACGTACGTACCACATCACGCTCACGCACGCACTCCTGCTGCACCTGCTGGCGCGGGACACGCTGCACTACGTACGTACCACATCACGCTCACGCACGCACTCCTGCTGCACCTGCTGGCGCGGGACACGCTGCACTACGTACGTACCACATCACGCTCACGCACGCACTCCTGCTGCACCTGCTGGCGCGGGACACGCTGCACTACGTACGTACCACATCACGCTCACGCGCTCCAGTTGCACCTTCTGGTTGATCCTCGCTACCTCGACAGAGATATTAAATTAAATAAGGTATTTGTTACAAGATTTGGTTTAGAGCTCTCGCTCTCATCATACTCTCATCAACTTTGTGCCGTTTTATAATCGTCCGTTAGAGGCGTTCTTATTTAACTTGTGTATCTCGGCAGCTAGTGTCGCGGCCGGTGCTGACGGGCACGGGGGCGGCGGAGGCGGCCTCGGGCGCAGCCACGCCGCCCAAGAAGAGCAAGTACGGGGGCGGAGTACCGGTAAGTTATCGTTCAGTTTTAATATTATTTATTTTCTGTACAATCTTTACATTTACACATCGCTATCCTCCCGTCTGCAGGGCGGGGCCCCGGGCGCCACTGTGCACAGCGTGAGCACGTCGTGGCTGGGCGCGCTGGCCGTGGTGCTGGACTCGCACTCGCAGCTGCACCTGTACAGGCTGCAGCCGCTCGTCGACTCTCGTGAGTACTCCTGCACCGCGCACTCACACGCGTCATTGCAACATAACAGTACCTCCTCCCCGCCAGCGTCAGCCCCGGGCGTGGCGGCGGCGGCGTGCCAGCTGGAGCACGCGCTGCTGGCGGGCGGTGACGGGCGCGACGTGCTGCTCGCGCTGGGCCCCCACGCCGCGGAGGCCGTGTACGAGAGGTACCGTCACCCCTGTCCTAGACACGTTCGACGACGCAATACCTACGTAACGCGTATCAAATGTAACGTTACAGAATCACGGAAAATTTTCAAAGGCAGCCGCCGGCGTTCCAGCAGTACTACTACCACACCTGGCTGAAACTAAGAATAGCGATCTGCGGGTAAGACATATCACTCTACCGCGTCGACCGCCACCGCTCCCGCCCCGCTCACCGCCCCACTCACCGCCCCGCCCCACTCACCGCCCCGCCCACTCACCGCCCCGCCCACTCACCGCCCCGCCCACTCACCGCCTCGCCCCGCCCGCAGGCTGTCCCCGGCGCTGTCGGCGAGCGCGGCGGCGCTGCAGGCGCTGCAGAGCGCGCTGAGCGCGTGGGCGGCGTGCGGCGCGGCGCTGCGGGACGAGCGCGGGGACGGCGCGGCGCTGGTGGCGCTCACCGCCGACGACGCCGACGACAAGGTACGCCGACACACCACTGCCCACTGACCCGGCTGGATACTCATTCACCTTAATGACTGTGGTGTCTTACAGAATCTTCTAGCCCTCGAATCTAAAGCGGACCTCTGCAACGAGGCAAACGGCCAGGCGCTGCAGCCGCTGCAGGCGCTCCGCAGGCTGCTGCAGAGAGCGCAGCACATAACGCTCACGACGCTGGCGTCTCTGCAGCCCGCTAACTTACACCAGATGCACACGCATAAGTATGAGGAGTCGGTCGCGTCCGGCTGACTGCCATTGTACCTACTGACTGACTGACTGACTGACTGACTGACTGACTGACTGACTGACTGACTGACTGACTGACTGACTGACCCTCGCGGCACCCGGGACGTGCTCGGTCGCCATCTTCCGAGAACTACTTTCGGAAATAAGTCATACATATATACGAGTTTGATGACGTCACCGGGGTGAAGTGCGAGCACAAAACACACGTTCACGACTCGACTAGTTTGTTTATTAATTGTACACTGAATTGTAAGCCGCGTAGTTCACCGCTCGCAGTACGGTCTGTACTAGTTTAGTCGTATAATAAGTCAACTCGACCCCTCCGGCGCCCCGACCCCGCCCGAGGGCGCCCTCTGCTCTGACTGGTCGTTTCGGACAATTACAATATTAATAACTTTTATTAAATATAAAACATTTGAAAATGTTAAAGGAATGAACGAATCCTCCAATAAAATTAAATAAAGAATTTTCCCTCGCGGTGCCGTCGCAGCGTGTACGAGCTGTGGTCGGACCCGCTGGCGCTGTCGACGCTGCGGCGGCTGCAGGTGGTGGCGCGCGCGTGCGGCCGGGGGGGGGGCGACGCGCCCGCCCGCGCGCTGGCCCGCCTCGCCGGACCGCACAAGCCCGATCTCATCGGTGAGCACCGCCCCGGGCCGCCGGGCCTCCGGGCCGCCGGCGTCGGGTCTGTGCTGACGTGTGTGTGTGTGTGTCCGCAGAGGAGTGCGCGTCCGTGTGTGCGTCGCGGCCGGAGCGCGCGTGGGACGCGCCCGCGCGCTGCTGCGTGTCGGCGCCGCACGCCCGCGCGCCGCCGCTGCTGGTGAGGGCGCCACTATACGGAAAACTTTTATTAATCGACATATTTATTTAACAAGTCAATGTTATTTTTCTTTTTTATTTCATTTTGTCATTCAAGCAATTATATTCCATTTTTAATGGTTATTTTCTTGATTATTGACACTAATATCGGACATATCGTAATAAAACCGTAAATTGTATAAATTTATCGTCATCCACAATTTATTTTTGCGTTTGAACACACAATACAGCTGGAATACGGCGTGGAGCCCGAGACGTTGCGATACACGCCGGAACCGCCGGCGTATGCGCAGTCCGACACGTCTCCCTCTCTCGACATGGACTCCATCAGGTGAGCTCGCAGCTTGCGGTGGCGCGTGTTCAAGTGCACTGACGTGACGTGACGTGCGCCGCAGGTACATGTACCTGGGCGGGCGAGGCCGCGCGGCGCGCTGGCGGCGCTGCGGGCGCTGCGGGGCGCGCTCGCTGCCCTCCCCGCGCGCCGCCCCGCACCCCCTGCAGCGCGCTCACGACGCGCGCTACCGCCCCGCCTGCAGGTACCGCTACTGCCGCTACTGCCGCTACTGCCGCTACTGCCGCTGGGTCAAATTCATAAATTATTCAAACTGATGAGAAATAGAACCTCACGGGTCATCTTAACGGCTCTTATAATATTTTATCTCGTGATGTACCGGTTTGTTTCAGATGTGGTGGCAAATGGACTCTCGTCTCCAATGTGTAGATGAAGCTAGAAGACATTTCGATTGTAAGCATATAATTGTAAAAAATAATAAAAGTACATTTCGAATCTTCTTTTTATTCTTGATTTATATTATGTACCCTAATGGCAATATTAAACAGCCAGCGTGCTCTCTGTCCCACTAAGTCAATACTCCACACACTCCACACACTCCACACACAACACACCACAGATGAGTGTGGATGTAATATATGGTGCAGAAACAAAGCAATATATATTTTAAACTAATATCGGGTCTACTTCGCGATAATAATTAATTAAGATGAAATACCTTTTTATTTCCCGACATTTCGGTCGAATTCCACCAGCCGTGGTCACGGGATGACTGATGTCAGCTCAGCGTCGTCTTCGTGAGGCGCGAGTCTCGGTAACTACCCTCGCTTGTTCCTCATTATTTGTGTTGTTAATATTGTTATTATCGGAAGTGAGGGTGTGACACGTCGATGTTTTTTAATAAAATATCGGAACGTCAATATAGGGCAATCATCAAAAGCTTAGTATATTATTAGGTTAATACATAAGCTTAGTATACAAGCACAGTATTTAAACCTAGTACATAAGCTACATACAGAGAGTTTGCATTACAATAGTAGAAGGTTAAACAATCAATCATAATTAATCACCTAGAATTGAATTTATAAGAAAATTTAAGTTATTAACAGAATAATTCAATTCAGAGAACATGTTACTACTGTTCGTAACTATTCTCTCATAGATAGTTACCAATAGAATGAATGTAACGTTTGACATATTAAACACCACACGCTTTGTACTGTGAATTGAAAAAAAAGATGATGGGAGAGAGTTTAAGAAATAATTAATATAATGAAATTACAATTTTATTTAAAAAGCTCGGTAACTAATTTAAGACAAAACCTATTACTTTTTGGGAAAGAGCTAGAATCTACCTACTGGAGTAGAACTAGAGCTAGATTCCAAACCTTTTTTAGGTGGACCTAAGAAAACAATTACGTGAAACATTTTTCTTAATAATGCATATTTTATTTTCTACCGAAACTTCGATGTTTTTCACGTGATGTTTATCGTACATCGATGATGCTTTAGTCTCGAAGTTCGATGTCCCCATCGATGTGTTCATATATCGACAATCCCTGAACGTGACATGGCCGCATACGGGGGTAGACGATACATCGCGTAATAAACTAATAAACTAGCAACGTGGTAAATAACTAGATTTAAAAAAATATTATCGAAGAGGTTGTATACAGAGCGAGCGTTCGAGAAAACTTCAATAGCGTGATTTAGAACTTGAATGAGAATTGGATATTTTAATTTGTTTACAATGCTTAACAAAAACAACTAATGGACCGATATAAAAATTTCCCCATTAGAAAGCTGCATCTTCACTGAGTAACATAGACAATATTAAATTTAAAAAAAAAATGATCATTACGTGCGCTGCGGAAACTATGAATGATCTAGAACAAATAAATGTTTTACAGTATAAAAGAACGTTTCAACATCTTCGAAAGAAATGAAAAGTCCGCGATACCATAGTCCAACTACTGTAGTTATGCCACTATAACTACTTTTTTAAATGTTAAAAGTTGATGAAAGTGCCGACAATAATAAAACCATATTATGTATACCTTTGTATTAATCCTTATCCTGTTAAATAGCAAAGAAAATTGCAACAAAATTTAAACTTGAAATTTAAGGGGCAGATAGTATATGTATTTGTCCAATTTGAAAAGCTGCTCGTTACGCCAATGCGATTCGTTTTTCTACTTGTCCGTTGAAGTTTCGCTTTTAGTATGTCTGCAATTTAACGTGATAACGTCTTGTAAATCGATGAAAGCTATTTGCACGCACGTAAAGATATGACTCATGTCACGTTCCGCCTGAGCCGACCGCGCAAACTAGAGCGCGAAAAAGTACGATAGAGAGGCACAATCGGCGTAAGTGTTGGGCTTGTGACGCGTTTTAAAGCAACGTAGATTGGAGGATCTTAAATATCACACATTTATAAAACCTGTTAATAAATTATCAATAGCCAATTGTTACTCGTTATTTATCTGTATAATTTAAGTAAAAAAAATGGATGGCTTGATAATAATTTAATTTACATAATTAAACAATTTTACATCAATGTTTTCATAAATAAATAATAAATATAAATTAAAAAAATGTGTATGTATTAGTGTACACAAGTATGATGTGAAATTTTTCTTCGATATAGACTAGTGCATTTAAAGACTCCTCAGAAATTGTGGATTCTGCCATTGTTGAATCTAAAAATTAGTTAATCAATTTACAAAAAATATATATTTATCAATTTTTTATATTTGTATGTAATTCAAAATTGAAATAAAAATTAAAAAATTAATAATTTAAAGAAGTGTACAATGTACTTTGTAATCCTACAGAATGTGTGAATAGAGTTGTTGACATCGTGATAGCGTCATACATCAAACCTGGAAAACATGATGAGTGGGATTTGAATTTAAATCAAATAGGGCATGCCATGAGAACAGCAGTTCATGAAAGTGCGGGTTTTACGCCGTAATATTTGTTTTTTCGGAAGGCAGACGAAGACGCGTCCTATAAATGATTTAGAACATCCGTTGGAGGTCTTAAAACCGGTTAATTAATATATATATACAGAAGATTAAATATATATTGCTCTCTTTTTTCTTCTATCTATACGCTATATCTTTCTTCTTCCTCGTGTAACGAAATGCGACGAAACGTGACGTTCTTAATATTTCACTCTCCATTCTCGTTCAAATCAGACCGCCGCTAAAGAAGTTTCACTTCAAAAATTATCACCCGTAAACCGACTTTATAGATAACATTTTTTTTGTCTTTAAAACTTTGTTAGGCCACCCATACTGTAATATAAAAAACACACATAATATATGAAATGATAGAATTTTACAAAACTTTCTAAGATTCAAATCATCTAATATTACTAATACAATTTACAGTGGATCAAAAGTTACCGGTGCAATATATGCCTAAATTATCTCAATTAAAGCTATCTTTTACCTCAAATATTCACTCCTTGGTTTAATGAAATGTTGGTAAATAAATACTATAAATAACTTACTTTAAAACTTACATTTCCATTCAACAAAACAAAAACACTATCCAATCGATTACTGCTCTTATCGCCGTCGCTAATGAACTGTTTGTCTAGACAAATGTCAAGCGTTCGTTGTTAATTCTATTTAAATGTATGAACATAAGCGATAGAGTGTAGCTTATTCTTATGTCAAACCCATACATTTATTATTATATTCGACAAGCCTACATGCAAATTGTATAGGCTATCTATTTCTGACATAATCTTATCCTAAAACCTTCATTTTAGTTAGAAAGATTTCTAGTAATCACTAATATGATGTTTGTTTACCGTATAATGTGATTCAAACATTTAGAGATGATTTGCAACTTTAATAAATTATTAAAATTAATACCGTTTGTAAGAACCCAACCACTAAATTTACTTACCAATGTACTTTTGTTGATATAAATTATAATCAAGTTACAATAATCGATATTTATTAACCGCTTATCGGTTTTACAAATCGACTAAGTTAACTGTCAAATGTCAATCACTAGTCTCGTTGCAAGGATCGAAGCGTTTGATCTGCGACTGCGTTCTTGTAATTTAATCGTGAATTCCTCTTATTACTTTGCAACGACGTACCTGTTGTGTTAAAATTTCAAAACTTAATTCGATTAGTTATATTATGGCAGACAAAAAAGGTATTTATGCGATTTAATTATACATATTTTTTCTTTGTTCTTTTCTATAATATAAATTGACATATGTAACGTCATTTTGCCTAGAATTGCATTTTTTGCAATATCGGGCTATCTGTACTTAGATTAGCGTCATTTTAATGTTACAATTTACTCTATACTGATCTGTAAAAATTAATAAATGCATGAAATACGAATGCCTTCCATTTATCTCTCGGATCAATACTCGAAAATCCAAGATGGATGACGCTACTTCAGCCTTCGACGGCGGTATACAAGGATTATTCATAATATATTTAATACATATTACTTTACTTAATACCTATTAATATTTGTCAGAGTACACTCATGTTAAATATGTACCGGAATCTTTGAAATCCTATTAAAAAATCATCTTAAATATACAAGGCGCAGGTGCATTATGCCCTAGTTAGAGCCTTGTTAAATAATGTACCTCTAGGTCTTCCTACGCGATTTTGCGATGTTGCAAGTTGAAATTTATTTTTCTATTATGTGAAGGATATAAGATAATGGTTTGGTTATAAATATTTGTTGATATAAGAATGTAAATTTAACTGCAAATGAAATAAAAATTGATACATTTCGTTTTTTTTGCTTTATATGATCAATCCTACTAGTCCTGCGGCTGTGACAAGTTGGTCAGAGGCAGTGAGATATTTTGTATAACACCCTCATTACTTATTACTATGATGATTTATAACTCTTTTTATGAAGTTTATTAAATCATATATATTTATAAATATATGTATACCTTTTTTTATTTAACATGAAATATAGATTTTAGCATTAGTAGTGCTGCAGTAGAATCAGAATCATGTAAAGATCCATGTTTAACTTTTTTATTATAATATTTCCTTTTAACTGCCATATATTATTTGAAAATGGAAATTTGTTTTAAGAAAAATTAGTTACCGATACATTAAATATTTTTTTGGGGCCTATATTTGAGTATAATTTACAGAAATTAGAATATGATTTATTTTAAAATCTTATATGTATAAAGTTCTTTTACATTAAAATAAATAAAAATTACAATAAGATAATTTAAAAAAATTAATATTTACTATGTAAGTGTCATTTGTTAACATTATCATGACGTTACATGTGTCAATGAATCAAATAAACAGCTTTCAAATTTAGATCTAAGAGCATAATTAAAGGTTTAGTGCTGGTAAAGCACAGTGTGACTTGATTGTAATATCCCATGCCCTTCAGCCACCGCTCAGGAGTGCTCGCCGTGCAGCGCAGTCCCGCGGCCGGACGACTAGTTATCATGTAATGATGCAACATAGAATTTTTCTTTCTTTTTCTTTTTTTGAAACATAGTAAAAGAAAATATGATATGTGCGTAACGGCGTGGACGAACGTATGTGTATTATGATGTAACTTGGATGGTTTGATTGCTATATTATTCAAAATGTGACTTCATGAAAGACAAAAATGTCTTAAAGTTTGACCTTTAAATTGCTGCATTTATATCAGCTCTCTGACTTAATGTTTATTTTTAGAATTGAAGACATTACTTTTTTATGGCTAAGCATGAAACAGGTTCTTATTATATTAATTCTTATCTTAAATTATGTAATATTTAAAATGTAGCCTACATATTTCTTTATAGGCAATTGTACCGTAACCGTAAAGGATTTCACATTGGAAATACAATTTAATGTCAATATACCATGACATCACATATTTTAAATATAGCAATCAAATCACAGTAATCTAAAAATGCAAATGGTGATTATATATGTTTTAGTAAACCATATTATTATTTTTGATCTGGAAACACTGATAATGACCTATAAATGGTTGGCTGTACAGTGGATGTCTTTGCTTCTTATTAATTGTATAGGGGCAGTCTTTTTTAGATAATATATATATACTCACCATTCACAATAGTTAACACTACAAATATGGTAAAAAAATTGCTAAGTCTCAAAGTTATGTCTCATATCTAATATGAGATAGCTTTTTTATTACATGTTTAAAACTCCTATTTTTTTCCTTTTCTATAAACAATTTAGTTTTTTCAGCTTATTTTTTTACCTGATTTATTTAACACAAACTTCCAAATAATAGCATTTTCTTAACACTTGAGGTGTCTGTGTAATAGAAGTGAGTTAAGTGACTTGCTATTATTTTATTTCTTTTGCTAATGTTTGTGCACCTTCAAATATTGAGACAAGACGGTCATTTCTGTAATTTGTCACTTGTCTATATATTTTCAAAGCGCCCTATGGTGTTTCAATGTTATAGAGAAGCCTTCATTTTATTTAATTATTGGTTTTTAGTTTTTTAATGCTAACACCTTAGAATTACGAAACGAAAATTATGTGTTTTGGATAATTTCACATAATTTTCACATGGAATTTTAAATTATAATAATAATTAATAATAATTTGGTTGTTTTAAGATTCCAAATTTTTGAAAAGTTACCCTTAATTTCTTTATAGATTAAGAGTTGCTTTACTATTAATTATTGAGTGTTACACTAACTTTTATTGGATAAAACAGTTTTTTATTTAAAAACTGATTTATTCTATATATCCACAAAATATTTATTCTTTTGTGGGTATAATGGAGGTGACGGTGAAAGGCAACACAAATGATTGTTGAGTTTGTGTTGCTTTGTAATGTATGTCTTTGAGAGTAAGATACGACTAACAATTGTCTTGTATATCGCTGGACCAGTGATGTACAAAACAACACTTGACTACACCTTTGACAACTCTTTTAAAAATTTAGCAAGCTATAAATCTGTTTAGACTTTGTTGAGTCAGTGATGAAGTGGCTCCTAAGAGTTTTAAAATGTAGTCTTTAATATAATTTGTAAAATGTTAACACGAATGACACTATCTAGTGCGTGTGATTAGAGTAAGGACGATTGAAGATTTAATGAAATAATAAATCTCCTCTCGTTATATGTAAGGCATTCCATTGTTTCGACACAGGTGCATGCGATAAGCTTTATTGAAGGACAGGGAAGGATGCGGGGCGCAATGGTTGTGTAATTTAACGAAATATTAAAAAATGTTTTTGTTTCTTATTTGAATTTAACTTCCAGTAACATTTTTTCCAGGGATCCAGATTTGATTAAATGTGGAATTGATGTTATATAATAATAATATAACAGCAGCTCCTTGTCTTATTATTTCGAACAGGAGGGTACATACTAATAAGACGTAGTGTAATAAGTTACTAAGTGTAAAACAAAGTGGCATTAACCAGGATTTTTTGTAGTTTACATTGTTTCATATCAGATTTTGCTGTTTACACGCAGCTACTTTATGAGTTTGTTAGTTGGTTTGCTCCGCCATACCTCGTGCCCCGTCATTAGACTAGTGCATGGATCATCGGAATGAGTTTTGTTAGATATAGTAGATGTTTTGTGTTCTTGTCACTGAGCATGGTTCTGTGTCCTTCAACGCACTCATCATACAATTATTTTTAATCACTTAATCGCTTTTTTGCATACGCTTTTTAGAAAACAGCAAAATATATGAAGATGTAATTTGGTTACTTATATATATATATATATTATACGACAATAAATCTTGGTACCTGAAGTGTCTTAGTTAGATAATTTAAATAGACATATGTTTTTTTTTTATAATCACCGTTCTATGGCCGCTATTTCGGAGGCTATGTTTCGATATCGTTATTAATAAGTTCGTGCAACGCATAGTCGCATGGATGACATTTTAGAAATACCCCGTAAAAGTAATAAAATCTGTATTTTAAAAAAATAAGTATTCGCTGCACGTACTTCATATATGCAAGCTCTTAAAATGTGTTGCTTTTAAATTGGTTTTAAACGGATTTAAATATCAAGCAATACTTTCCGAGCTTGGATATTACATCTTGGTGTCCATCTATAGACTAAACCCGGTAAGACGAGTATCTAGAGTTAATGAATGATTAGATCAGCAAACTTAGCCTCGTCCTAGTACCCTAGACAACCTTCAGTCTATATTTGGAAGACTTGGATCACTAGCCATGTTACAAATAAAACTAATGTCCTTTTATAAGATTAATCGTGTGACTGTTTTGTTAAAAAATGTTTTTTAAATGGTCACACTTTCTATGTACATGTCTGTTAGTCAGTGTGACCATTGCTCAAAGGAATGCAATGTATATAACATTTGGTAGGTCCGTCACTAGCACCGTGTTGGATATGTAACCTACCAAATTAAATGACTCAATTAATATTTGAATTGAGTCGCCGCTTAGTTTTTCCAAGAATTGGGGAAACTAATCGGGTTGTATGGGCATCGCTTGTCGTTAACATTGACATAGTGGGCACAGACGGTACTGAATGTATTGTCTCTGCTGCACAGGAGACGCTGAAGTCAATTGAGAATGTTTGAACGTATTTATAGTAGCAACACAAGTTGCGTCTCCGCACTATGTCACGCGTGAATGCTCGGGCTTGGGTTACGGCGCGCGTGTCGCGAGGCTGGCCCGCCGACGTCGCATCGACACGACTACACCGTATATACATTCACTTACTACGTTTTGCGTTGGCTAT